>CM038464.1:91136879-93802201 GCA_021464415.1 Lonicera japonica
AAGGTCCGAACACTCAAAGATGTTGGTTCTTTCACGTTCGTGCCATACCATATTTGACACGAGAAGGACGAACGGAGACAGAATCATTTATGTTGTGAAGCATTCTCGGTAGACATGTACTCTCCAAAAGATCAATCTCAAAATCTTAATACCTAGGGGAAGTTGATCTTGATAGACACTACGGTCTAAAAAATAGGAAAAACAGCAGATTTGACCGAAGAAAATATAACCAAGTATACCGACTAAAATCATCGATGAATGTCACAAAACATTTATATCGAGCATGAGAAATTACAGGAGAAATGCCTCATACATCACTATGGCCAATATCAAAGCATTTTGTAGCATGATTACCATGAGATGGAAATGAAAGAGTTTTACTTTTACTAAGTTTGCACACAGAACAATCAAATAACAGATTATTAGAAACTGTTCTTTATTGCCTAACAAACTAGATTTTAACATATGAGATAGAATAACAGAATTTGGATGACCCAAACGTTTGTGTCAAACTTCATTTTGAGTATTAACTGTCATACGAGCCAAAGATAAACAACTAGGAATTGAAAAGTGCAGTGGAAATAGTCTGCCAACTTTAGGCCTCTTCATGAGTATCTTCCCCGACACCTAATCCTGCACAAGACAACAATTGCGAGAGAAATTAACATTACAATTGTTATCAACTAACTATCCAACTGAAATAAGACTTGTGGAAAGTTTAGGAGATACATAAACTTCTCTAAAAGATGGATTGATATCTCATACTTCATTAATAGCTAAATGACTCCCATTAGCTATTTGGATATAAGATGAACCATGATATGGACGAACATTGCAAAGGATATCTGATGATTGAGTCATATGATTAGATGCACCGGAATCAACAATCCAAGATTTAGATAAAGTAGTACCATTACTTTGGAGCCTTAAGGCAAAAAAGGCTGACACAATCATCAGCTGAACCATTTCAGGAGTAAGAACAGATTTACCATCCGAAGAGGAAGCGGCCGAGGTTATCCATGGAGCTGAGAAGTTGTTCACTTTAGCTTGATAGGCGTTAGCTTGACGATTTTGAGGCCGAGTGGGACATTCTTTAATAAAGTGGCCATGTTTCTTACAATAATTGCAAAATTTATTTGCATAGTTGACAACAATATGACCATATTCCTTGCAGTTATAGCACTAAACCTTGCACATATCCTTACCCAGTCCTTTCCCGTGGGCTGCATAGGCTACTGGATTCGCATTGGAAATGTTCAAATCTTGCTGGATCATAGCTTGTGTGAGAAGACGCTGCTCCTCGCAAAGTAATTCTCCAAAACAAATATCCAAGGATGGAGAAGGATCCCGATTCATTTAGTTTGAGCGAGTAACCTTAAATTAAGGGCGCAACTTCATCAAGAATCGATCTTTCTTACTTTGCTCATGAAGAGCTTGAACATCAGAGAGGGATGCAACAAGTACCCTTGCGTAAACCATATCAGAAATTCTCCCTATAAATTTTGAAATCCAGAAAAATACTCTTGAATGGAGAGATTGCCTTGAATGTAATTAGCAATCTCACATTCCAATTGATAGCGACTGGCGGTGTTATCCTGGTAATAGACCTTCAGCAAATCTTCCCACATGGTCTTTGCAGTCTTATAGGGACTCAGATTAAGCACAACAAGAGGATCGACAGACCCCAAGATCCAGGACATCACACGTGCATCTTTAACCTTCCATTGAGCCAGTTCCTTAGACTTCATAGGAGATGGATCACTACCGTCGATATGTCCCCATAACTCTTTCCCTATAACATACAATTGAAATTGGAATTCTGAAGTAGAATAATTTTTTTCGTTAAAAGACTCCGTAAAACGAACCCCAAAAGACTTGGTAGAAGACATGATTCTCCACAACCCACAAAACTTTGTTTTTTTACCCTTAATAGAAACTGACGAATATTAGTTTATACCCCCAGAATTATTGATAACTTCCTGTGAAGTCACCAATAGCCAAAGAGACCAATAGCCTAGTCCCAATCCAACTTTGAAAACTCAAAATTTAACTCTAATTTAGATGGTTCCCTTTGATAGCATGTCAATTGTACTATATATCTCTCTTGAGAGAGTTTTCTCATTATATAGAAATATGCTAGCCAATTTCTGGGCTGAGAATCAGCTATCAGTTACAACAATTACACTAAATAAAAGAAATTACAATTGTCCTATTAATTACAAGATATCTACAGCTATAATACAAAATCATGCCATAATTAAATAAACTAATTAAGGCTAAATATATGCTCTGATATCTGACTGACATAGTTAACGTTTGCAAAAGCTCTATCCAATTTGACCATAGAGTTGGCCAAACCCTTTCTCCCATTAGACCAAGTAAGGTTAGGGCCACTAGATCCGAGATCAATGAGGTTGCACTACTGGATATTGGTCAAGAAGTTGGATCTGCTAGTGGAGGATGATGATTCAGCGAAGGTTTTCTTTTTATTCACACTAGCATGATCATTAAAGTCCCCCCGTTACCAGCCAAGGGAAGTTGGCCCCATTAGCAATGGCTTTCAAGTTATTCCAAAGATGGTTTCGTAGGACGCGATTAGGGCTGCTATAAACCGCGAAAATGAGCCAATCTTCATAATTATTCCTGGTGATAATGGCATGGATGACTTGTTGTGTGACTTGGTGTTGAGTAACAGTAACCCTTAGATGGTCCCAAATGAGCCAAATACCTCAAACTTTCCCATTAGGGTTTGCTAAAATATTATGAAAAAAAACCCAAGTTTTAAAAGAAGTTTACCATTCATGCAAAAGGAAATTTAGTTTCCATGATAGCTATTAAAATAGGATCGTGTTCTTTACAAAGGTTAGACATATTGTTTTGAAAAGCAATGCTACCAGCAACACAACAATTCTAAAAAATGCACTTCATCAAAGAACTAATATAAGTGTAAGGAAGAACCATATCAATCGGCCATCCTAGTATTACCTTCCCCTTTATCATGGAATCTATCGTAGCTGTTGTGGCTGCCATCTACACGTTGTGTAGCCAAGGCTCCAACTTCCAGGTCTCGTCTATTAACATCCTGAACCTCAACTGATTGTCGTTCCATTGAGCTTCCGTTACATGTATCTCTTCCTCTCCCACTAGTAAAGAGAACCAGGCTGGGTTTTGGATTACTTTGTGGTTGACAATCTTCATTGGTTGGGTCTGGTGGTTTAGGGTTAAGATTCAAAATGGGTATAGGAAATGGCGGCAAAGGTGTATTGGTGGGTATAAGATGAGTTGTTGAAGTTGAAGTTGATGTGAGCCCTCATTTTTGTTTTGGGAAGGCAAATGTAGGTGTATTAGTAGGGGTAGAAGTTGAGTATGTCAGAGTAGTTTTACCTTTCCCCAGTTTCTCAAAGAGGCTAGCTGTCTCTTTGGCTTTGAATTGTTGGTTCTTGGAAAGACTAGTTTGTTTGGTAATATTGTTTCTCAATTTGGTGGTGGTTTTCGTTTGAATATTGGTTGATTTGTAACCCCCTCCTTGACCAGCTTTGTTGACTATCGTATTAGCTTGACTCTTTGGGTTTTCTTGAGTTGTAGTTTCCCTTATATTTTTCCTTTTTAGACTTTCTGTCTCACGTGTTGGGCCTGCATTTGTTAGAGAATGAAATATATTGTTGTTTGCAACATAAGAAGTAGAAGCAATATTGTTACCCGGGCCCAAAGGTTGGGTTTTCTTGTATCTGGGCTTGACAAGCATCCAAGGCCCAAAGTTTCCCCCTTCTTGGTTTGTGCTCTCTTTTTTTTTGCATTGGTTCTCCTGCTCATCTCCTCTGTATCCGAACACTATAGGGGTGTGGTCATCCATACCAGAGTTACCTGCATTGTTAAAATTCATTTTATTAGTAGAAGGTATGTTAGAATTAGTAGAAATTTGCTCTCTACATAGATCAGCCCTATGGCCAATCTTCCCACATTTGAAACACAAATTGTGTATAAACTCGTAGACCGCATAATACTTTTTCTCGGCCAAAAAGTATGATGGAATCAATGGTTTCGCCAAATCAATTTGAACATACACTCTAGCATATTTTCCATGGCTAGAATTAGCCGTGTTAAAATCCATTTTGATTGGTTTGCCCAACTTTTTAGCGATTCAATACATGAGTTTTTTTCCAAATTACTCAATTGGTAATTCCGGGAGCCTTATCCAAACCGCCATCGGTGTATCCTTAGCCTCTGATGGTTTAAAATTTGGTTCCCATTCTCTAACAGTGAGGTAGTGGTTCAAAATGACCCAGGGTCCCCTTGTTAGAACATGGTGATACTCCTCCTTAACATTGAATTTAATAAGGTAAAAACCCCCATTAAGGTTAATAGTATCGAAATCACTTTGCAAATTCCTTTTAGGTCTAGTAGTAAGAGCCTTGTAACCTATGTTCTTTCCTAATAGCTTAACAATGAGGCAGTCCTTCCATTTGTCATGTAGTTCAGCCATCATAGCCATAGGCATATCAACAACTGGAAACATAGTGTCTTCTTTAGAAGGATTTGAGTTGAGGTCAAAATTCTGAGAATTTTGGGCTTTCAACAGTTCCTCCTCATCATACCATTGTTCTGTATTATCATCAAACAAGATTTCTTTGTGCTTGTCTTCCGACACCACATCCTTGTATGATTTGTTTTGTTTGGGTAGTGGGTCGTCACCCCCACTTCCCTTTTTTAAGGTAGCTGATTCAAACATCTCCATGTCCGAAACCTCAATATATTCAGTGTGTAAATCAGTCACAAGATTGCTTTGTTCAAGATCTAGTGAAACCCATCACAAGATGGGGCTTTCATCAAATCTTCAGAATGAACATAGATGCTTTTATCAATTGGCAGAGAAGGGGGGGGGATCTCCATGAGGCTGTGGTTGTTTTTGACTTTTTTATTACTCCTTGCTCGATTATCTTCCTCTTCAGAGGACACGCTAGGTTGTTGCTCAAATTTCGGTGGTAGAAAATGGACGGAGGGAGGTAGGTTGCTCATAACGGCTTGATTTTCTATCTCTAGAAAATAGGACCGTGATTTCAATAATTTTGTCGATAGTAATTGAAATAAGAACCATGGGCTCCATGATAACCTTAATAAATGTACGACTAAGGTTAAAGACTAGAACAAGAACACGTTTGGTAATATTTTTTACAAAAAAAGAAAAATTGAAAGCGAGGCTAAATGGCATTCAAATTGCTCAGGAGAATTGCTTCTCTCAAGCCTTGATAACCTTGAAAAGAACCTTAGACTGGAACTCCTTAGTGTCCTTAATCAAGAAGATATGCTTTGGAAACAAAAATCTAGAATTAATTGGATTACGAGGGAATATAGGAGCATGCATTTTTTTTTTTCATTTATCCACCATTATCCGTAGAAAGAGAAATAAGATTAAAAGACTTAAAATCAATAGTACGTGGTCGTGTGATGCTACTCATATAGCTTCCTTTGTCCTTGAGCATTTTTGTAATCTCTTCTCTAAGGATTCTAACATCAGTGTTTCTAATATCACTTTTCCTGCCTCGCCCAAGCTAAATGGCAGGGATAATAGAATTTTGCAACTGAGTGTTAATGCTTTAGAGATAAAAAATGATGTTTTTAGTATGTAGGGGCTTAAAGCGCCGGGTCTGGATGGTTTTCAACCTATATTGTATCAAAAGTTCTGGAGCACTGTTAGTACCACTTTGATTGATTTTGTGACCAACTATTTTAATAAAACTGACCTCCCGGTGTGGCTCACCAAATCCCTTATTACTCCCTTATTACTCTAATTCCTAAAACTGAGAATCCGGAGTGTGTCAATAACTTGAGGCCTATTACGCTTTGCAATGTTATATATAAAATTATTACTAAAGTTATTGTTGCTCGCATTAGACCTCTTCTTGATAAAATTGTGGGGCTGTGCCAAGCTAGTTTTATGCCTGGCCGCTAAACAAAAGATAATGTGATTATTACGCAGGAAATTATTCACACTTTGGAGAAAAGAAAAGGTAAGGCTGGGGGTATTATTTGGAAAATTGACCTTGAAAAAGCCTATGATAGAATTGATTGGAATTTTCTTGAAAAGGTCTTTATCAATTTCAATTTCAATGATAATTGGGTTAAACTTATTATGGCTTGTGTTACAAATGGAAGTACTTCCCTTCTTTGGAATGGAGAAATGCTTAATGAGTTCAAACCTACCAGTGGCCTCAGACAAGGTGACCTCCTCTCCCCCTATCTTTTCGTCTTATGCCTTGAGTATCTCTCTAATATTATTAATGAGAAAATTATTTCAAAACGATGGATTGGTATTAAACCCTCTCCTAGAGATGATGCTTTTAGCCATATATTTTTTGCTGATGACCTCATATTTTTTGCTAAAGCTTCTGAAAAGAGTTGTAGAATCTTGATGGATGTCTTAAATAATTTTTGTGAAGTTTCGGGACAAAGAGTAAATTTTTCTAAATCTAAAATGTATTGCTCTCCGAACGTTCCCAGCCGTGATGCTTTGAAATTTAACTCTATTTGTGGTATGGACATTTCTAATAACCTTGGTATTTATTTGGGCTTTCCTCTCATTCAGGGAAAAAATATGAACACTTCAAACACATAGTTGAAAAAGTTCAAAAAAAATTGAGTGGCTGGAAAGCTAACTTGCTCTCTTTTGCGGGTAGGAGCACACTCATTCAATCCGTTTCTTCTACAATCCCAAATTATTTCATACAAACCACAAAGTTTCCCTCTCAAATTTGCAAAGATATTGACAAATTAAATCGTAATTTTCTCTGGGGTGATACGGAAAATAAGAAAAAAATGCATCTTGTGAAACGGGACACTGTTTGTCAACCCAAAGATGTGGGAGGTATTGGCTTGAGGAAATCTAATGATAATAGCTTTGCTATCAATGCCAAATTGGGGTGGGAGGTGATGACTAGTCATAACACACCTTGGGTTAAATTGATGAGGAACAAATATGGGTGTGGTAATAATCCGAGGCTTTGGTATAGGAAGACCAACTCTTCCTACATATGGAAAGTCATTTGTAAAAGCAAGAATATTCTTGCTGCTAACACTAGATGGAGTGTAGGCAATGGTAATAATATAAACATGGGCTTGGATTGGTGGTGTGGTAAAGGTTCTATCCTTGACAACATCAATGCTACTAATGATCTGATTACCGAAAATGTGGCCAGTTTAATTGCTGGGAGTGGTGCCTTGAACAATGATCTTATTCAAAACACTTTTCATACTCCTTGGGTTCAAAACATATATAGTGTGCCTTTGACTTTGTCTTCTGTTTTGCAGGACACTCCCGCGTGGATGGGGACAAGTTCAGGGAAGTTCCAAATCTCTAATTGCTACAGAAAAATCTTTAATGAAAAATGTGAAAGCATTGCTAATGCCGATAATTGGAAATGGCTTTGGAAGCTCAAACTCCCCTAAAAAATTATCACTTTTTTGTGGCTCACAAAACATGGGAAAATCCTCACTAATGAGGCGTGCATGCATAGAAATATTACTCAAAATCCTTATTGTGGCCTGTGTGGGCAAATCGAATCCATTGATCATATTTTTAGATGTTGTCCTTTTGCTGCCAATACTTGGAAAATGCTCACCACTGATGTTGGGTGGTGTAATCTGGGCACGGGCTTTAATGATTGGCTTAATCATAACACCAATTTGGCTACAATTAAATTTAATTTAAATTTACCTTGGGGAACTGTTTTTGCTTCTACAGTTTGGTTTTTATGGAAAGCCCGTAATAATCGCGATTTCAATAACATTAATGCCAATCATATTCAGGTGGCTTTTGGGAGCCTAAAGTTTGCTGAGGAAATTTAAAATGCTTTTGCTAAGGTGATCGAGACAAATACGACACATAGTAACTTAATCAAATGGTGTTTTCCTCGTGCAGGGACCATAAAAATTAATTCGGATGGCAGCACATTTGGTAACCATGGATGGGCTTCTTACGGTGGAGTGGCTAGAGATGACCAAGGCAGATGGATAGAAGGCTTTTGCGGGAGAATTGGCTATGGCACTCCTCTTGAAGCCGAACTATGGGGCATACATAGAGCAATGAAACTCGCTGACGAGAGAGAATGGTTGAAAGCTATCATTGAATCAGACTCTCGCACAGCTATCAACCTCATAAACAAGGAAAGCACCGATAAGCAGCCGAATAAAACGCTCATTGAAGATTGTAAAAGATTGAAAGAAGCTATGCTTTTGGATGGATATCAACCATATTCGACGAGAAGGCAACAAATGTGCCGATTACATGGCCAAGATTGGAAGAGCTCAGGGAGAACAAAATATGAGGGTCCTAGTCCCGACAAATGAACTTGTTCAACTTTTGAAAGCGGATATGCAAGGTGTTGCATATCCGAGGGGAGACTAATCTTCCTGGGTTTTTTTGTTTTGGTTGTTTGGTTTCTCTGTTCTGTTTTTGTTTCTGTTTCCTTGGTAACCAAAAAGAAATTAAGTTAGGTAGTGTGCCGAATGAGCTTTGACTTCCTCTTTCTTACTTGAGAAAAAGAGTTATGGGTATTGTATTCTTGTTATTGGTTTAACAAATATTTTCTTTTATAAATAGTTCATATTACAGATTGGGTTTGCATTGCTGTAGTAATCGGATGCATTGAATTGTTGATCAGAATTCAACGGGATCTTCCCCCATTAAATCAGACAAATAAAGAAGGGATCTTGTTGAGTTCTTGTTAGAATCTTTTTTTCGTCAGCAGCAAAATGTATATTTTTTTTGGTTGTCTAGAAAAACAAAATTCCATTTTTTTAATGTTTTTGAAAAACGAACTTCGTCGATTGATTCAAAAAACGTACGTTAAATTTGGACGATTTCTTTATTTGTGCATGTCATCCTTGCGTTGTCTAGCTTCCATTTTCTTCACTGTTCTTATCTTTCTTTACATGCACACGTCTTTCTTCTCCATTTTTTTTTTCTCCCAAATGTGTATATATACACGTATATCACATCATGCAGTTGCATATATCACCTACCATGAAAGTAATTGTGTGAAAAATACTAGCTCAAAAGATAGTTGAAGGGGCCTTTGTGCAATACTTATAACTTCATGGGTTTTTTTAGAATTCACCTCCAAACAACAGACTAAAGTAGTTAATTGTCAGCTTCGTAATTTATTACGCCTATGTACAAATATACTGTTCATTAAATTTAAAAAGGTAATTAAATTAATAAAAGAAAATAGTATATTCTGACTTTCACCACAACTCCTCTCTCTATATATAATATATATTCTCTCTCGCGATATATATATATTTTCATTCTTTGTATTTCTCACTTCAACATTTCATTTGTGATCTTAATTCTTCAAATGGAGTCAGGCACTATTGTCCAGTTTCTTGAAAACAACACCATTTTAGTCATTGGTGCCACTGGCTTTTTGGCAAAGAGTAATCTCTCTCTCTCTCTCTCTCTCTCTCACACACACACACACACACACACTCACACTCACGCGTGCACACGTACATTATAGACTAAACCTAAGATTCGACATAGAGGCTAAAGTTGAGTGCGATATATTAAAATTTTCGTTTTATTGTATAACAATGCATTTTTTTAAGGATGAATTGGAGCATGCGATTCGTTCAGGCTACAATTCAATCCTTTGACAAAGGGTAAAGTATATTACACTTTTACAATATCGCTTCATGGTACTCCTTAACCAATATTAGTTAATGTGTCACATAAACTTTATGCATGGTTGGTGTCCTACAAAACTATATCACTGCCTCACTGGTCCAATGTACCACGTGGTAATACTTTAGAAATATGACAAAAGGATACGTTTGATTGTTTTACTGACGAAATTTCACTGATGGATATAGTTTTCGTGGAGAAGATACTTAGGGTTCAACCAAATGTGAAGAAGCTTTATCTTCTTCTTAGAGCTACGGATAGCAAGTCAGCATTAGAAAGGTTAAATCATGAGGTATGCTCAAATATATTTAGCTTCTATTTACTACACATTTATTTATTTTTCTTTTAAAAAGTGATTAATCTTTAGCGCAATCTTTTCCATCCATCGTGCCTTTTTGGTAGGTATGATGCATTAGCAATGAAAAGAGGACTAAATTATATGGACTTTTTCTTATTTTTATTTTTATGATATTTTGCTTTAACCCCGCTTTCTATGGCCTAGAGCTATTTTTATTTAAACTCACACACACACAAGAATTCATATTTGCCAATCTTACACCAACTATAATAACTAAATTATCTATTGGAAAAAAGGAGGAACGAGCAATGAATTATCTCGTTAAGACCCTATAGAATCGATTCAAACCTCAGATTCATACTAGGACCACGATGATTCAATAAAAATCCCAATCTAAACCAAGTTAAACAAAATATGAAAATACATAAAAGGAAATGCTTAGATTATATGAATGTATTGTTCGATTCGTTGCATTTCAATAAACTTCTAACACCCATTCTGCTTTTGGAAGACCCTGTATTATATCACCAGATCTCGATTTTTTATATATAAATGTAACTAATGTATCTCTAGCATAAAGGATTCTCACTTGTTTGAGAAATACGAGACATCTAAGTCATACACGTAAAGAGATCTATTCTTCGATAAGAAAAGTATATTTCTTTCCATTATTAATTTCGAGCTAGAAACTAAAGATCAGGTTAATGTTGAAAATGGTTGGCTCAAACCATTGATCCTAGATGAAAAAATGGTAAAACTCAACATGGGTATATAAGTAAGGAAGTGTCACCACATAGTAACGAGGCATTTTAAGATAGAACTCCACACCTATGGCCTAAAGGTGTTTAAGTTAAGGACAATATTGTTACTATGTGTGCAGACCGGTGGGCCCAGTAGGATGGGCACAACAATTGGAATCGAAACTCAATGGTGAATTCACGTACTTGTCGAGCAATATTGGTAGATGCACTCGATGGAGTTAGGAAGAACTTGGTAAAGCCTAGGGTGATGCCTATGGTGGCTGGAGTACTTAGACTTGGATAGGAAGAACTTGGTAAAGCCCAAGGTGATGCCTACCGTGGCTAGAGTTAGACTTGAAGAAGTTGGGGATGGAGTCGCTATAGCTTACGTACACCCAATGTACTGTTCCTTATAGGAAACCTCCTTGCTGTCTCTGCACCCTACCCCGTTCATCACTTCGTGGTCATTTAGGGGCCTTAGCTAGTATTCTTTGTTCTATTTCTTTTATTGAATATGATTTAGTACTTTTACTTGTTACTAAACAACTAACTAATTCGTTAAAATGAAAATGGTTTCCCAATTCGATTAGATATCAATGTAACAATTTACATTTACTAGTAATTGTTTTTATAAATAAAATCAAGAAGGATATTTATTGAAAAGAGATGAAACTATTTTCGTAAAATTTAACTATCATATATCTCAACTCCATGGCAACTGTGTTAGAGAATGGTTGGTTCAAACCATTGATCCCATATGAAAAAATTGTAAAACTCAACATGAGTATAAAAGTGGGGGAGAGTCTCCACATAGTAACGAGGCATTTTAAGATAAAACTCCACACCTGTAGCCTAAAGGTGTTTAAGTTGGAACAGTATCGTTACTATATGCGCAGACTAGTGGGCTCGGTTAGTGCCCTGGGCCTACCCAAGTGCTGGTAGGCACAACAAACTGCACCCAAAACTCTAGTTCCTGTAGATTTCCTTCTTGATAAATGAGAACTGCAACATTCTCACAGAGCAATTGTTGGCATTCTAGCCTGCCTTAGTTTTTCAAAGCCTATATGAAAGAGAATCCAATATATCTAAGGAAAAGCACCTGCAGTTCATTGGTCGGGACTACTAGGACTCGGGTCTCTCTTTTGGGCAGGGCATCAAGTGCATATATCTTTACTACTCTAGGATGGAAATGAAGAAATATCTACAAACATGGCTTTAATCAAATATATACAATTTGAAGGATTTTGTAAAACATTTGATTTTCCAAGAGAAATCTCTTAGTATATATATGAAGAGCGATAAAGTGCTTTCATTGGTGGTATGTGGAATAAGAAGCCTTATGCAATCAATAGGATTTCCTTAATCCTCCCTTATGAAAGAAAATGCATGAAAGACATTGTCCTTTCTACATGGACTAGGAGATTGGATATATATAGCCGTAAGAAAAATACTTGACTAGCCAAGCCTTTTTTTTTCTCTTCCAACGAATCGAAAGCTAGGGGAGCGAGTGAGATTAGATGACTCTCCGCCATTGATTCCAGTATTATTAGTAAGTAATAATGGTATAATTCCGTCATCAAGATAGATTACATATTCACATATATGGATATAGTAAGTCTTGCTTGGAATCTATCACGGGACAAACAATGCATTGTAGACGTACGATCCTTACTAATTTATGACACAATTTTTTATTTTTTTGTTTTGCATTGGAAAAAATTAGATTTGCATGGCTAAACTCGTAGAATTAACACTCTAGTATTCTGGAAAAGTTTCACAAAAATGTCATCACAAACTATATTTTAAACCACTACAATCTATATTATCTTAATGTGAGAGCAACCTCCTAGTTTGCACTTAAAATTACAAAATGATCCTTCATTAACTTGAAAAATACTTGTTGCTTGCAACAAAATTTAAACTCAGGCCTTCCAACATTTACACGAGTGTCATATTCCTTCAATTAAGCAAACACCATCACATTACTTTAAAATACGTTTCAAATTTATATATCTTACATAATATCGTCGCACACATTTTTGACATACCCTTATTAGATAGAGGGGGCTCCACTAATTTCATGTTTAAACATTATATATATGTGTGTGTGTATATATACAGATAATTGCAAAGGACTTGTTTAAGGTTCTAAAAGAGAAATGGGGTACAAATCTAAATTCCCACATATCAGAAAAGGTGACCCCGGTAGCCGGTGACATAACTTATGACAACTTGGGAGTGGATGACTGTGATCTGTTGAAAGAGATGATGCAAAAAGTAGATGTTGTTGTTAACCTAGCTGCCACTACCAACTTTGATGAAAGGTACTTACCCCACCCGGCCCCACATTTCATAGTTTTATATGAATTTAATCAACTATTTTTTGTATAATATAATGCTTATTTTATAGTCAGAACAAATATATATGAATATATTTCAAAATAATATATAACTATGATGGTAAATGATACAATTTTATATGGTAATATTACTGGAAACTACAATTGATTTGTCAGTATAAATAGCTTACGGTAATAAAATAAATTAATGGTTTTAGGTATGATGTTGCGTAGGCTCTTAACACGTTGGGAGCTAAGCATGTGTTCAACTTTGCGAAGAATTGTGCTAATTTAAAATTGCTTCTACACGTATCAACAGGTTAGTAGAATTCCTTCACCTTTGAAAATTGTCCCTAAAAGTTGATCCGTGTACGAACCGATCTGTTCCAGATCCGGACTGCATTTATGTATCTAAAGGTTTCTTTGAGAACTTTGGGTACGTTATAATCAAGTGACCATTTGTGATGGGTTTATTTTCAGCATATGTTCCTTAGTGGGTGGTTAGTTCATGTAGTTTCCTACTATTTATAAGTAAGAGGTTTCATGTATGTAAAATCTACTATGAAATATATTTGAGTTGTAGAAAGTTATTTGGCTCTTTTAATAGAGATCTGGTTCTTCTCGAATTGAACTAATTACGGAGGTTTCGCCTCCTCGAAGCGGGTTTCTCTTCTTCATTCTTAATCTTATTTTATTTTTACGATGGGATTGTATCATCTGGTTTCAGAGGCAGTTCTTCCTCAAGTCGTCTTGATGCCTCAACAAATGAAAATTTTCAAACAAATGCATGCATATTTCAAAAAATTTGAAAAACGTATCCTAGCTTGAACGCATTAAAGGACTCAAGAGCGTAAGCATGAAAAATCATTCAGATCCTGAGATTTCATCAGCTATGGTAAAAGTGAAACCTTCATCACAACCTCTTCGGCGTTTGCGTTGAAAAAAAATTGCTCTAAAATTGTGTTGCAAAAGTTATTGGTCTTACCCGAAGCCTTTACCCCAACCATTTTGGGAAAATAATTTTTCAAGATTTCACGGGGTGGATACCAGTGGGCATTCCTTTAAAGTTTTTCTGATTCAATGCACAGAAGTTAATTTTTTTTAAAAATAAATAACATATGGGATCCAGGAGGAGCAGATTGCAAATCACCCTTGAGGACAAGGGTGTTTTGGGCGGGAAGGAATATTACGTGCCCATTGTCAATTGCAATTTTATTAATATATTTAAATAATATTTGTAGTAATGGTCCTACGAAGTTACATTAAATTAGTAGTTAGTGTGTGAAAATTGGTCCCTTAGTGGGTGGTTAGTTCATGCAGTCTTCTACTATTTAAGTAGGTTTAATGTATGTAAAATCTACGTTAAAATATATTTGAGTTGCAAAGAGTTATTTGGCTCTTTTAATGGAAGCTCGGTTTTTCTCGAATTGAACCAATTTTGGAGGTTTTAACTCCCTGAAAGCGGGTTTCTCTTTTTAATTTTTAATTTTATTTTATTTTTACGATGGGATCGTATCAAAGGGTTCAATTCCAGTGCTGACAGATTATTATTATTTTTGTGTAAAATAAATACACACAAGGGTGAAATCAAAAAATAAAATATAACAAAGCTTTGAAATATATTCTGACATTATAATATAGTAAATAATGCATGTCAGAAACTAATAAGTAGAAAATTTGTAAAAATTTCATCAATCATATTCTAAAAAAAAATTCTTATAATATAAAAAAAATTCGAACATACTTGTTAATATTTGAGCAATTGGACTTTTTCGCTAGTTTAGCTAGGCAGTCTCCAATGGCCAGTTCTATCAATATAATATTTTACAATAAAAATGCAAAATTAATGGTAAAACTTTCTCCTATAAAAAACTCTATATCTATTTTTATGTGAAGGCTGATATAGAACTAAATATGTATTGGTATATATAGATCAAGTACAATTTTATATATTGTTGATATTTTTAGTAGGGATGCTTTGTTTTTCTTTAATTATATTCCTCTAAAACTTAGACGTATGATGTCCTTTATGTACAATTATTTTTCTATGTAACACAAAATTGTCGTCAAATTAAAATATGGCCTTAACTCATGTAGTCGATTGATTTTTGATCCCTATTAGGGCAAGGAAATATGGATGGCCAAATACGTATGTATTTACAAAGGCAATGGGAGAAATGATTCTTGGGCATCTTAATAAAAATATGCCCTTAGCTATTCTTCGTCCTACCATCATCACCAGTACCTACAAAGAGCCCTTTCCTGGTTGGGTCGAAGGTATCAGGTAATTCACAACCATTAAAGCACGATGTACAATCATTTTAACTGTATATACGATCTTCAGAAACAAGTTTTGGTCTGCCTTTAACCACTTGTTATTTTTGGTACCTCCTTCCGTATTTCGATTATTTAAAATTAACTAGATTTGAAGTACGTTAGGTACATATATTAAGGGTGGTGATGTTGGCACCCCCAAAAATACTTGGCAACACTCCCACTTTAATTCGGTCATTCGCAACTGAGTAAAGTGTCTATTATTCGGTTGTTGAGGACCGAATATAGGTCTATATATTCGGTTCTTGACAACCGAGTAAAGTATTTTCAAGTTTTTTCAAATTTTTGCAAGTTTATATTCGGTCCTTCACAACCGAATAACGTATTTGTTATTCGATTGTGAAGGACCGAATGAAAAGTGTGAGTGTTTTCAAGAGATTTTGGGGGTGCCAACATCACCGCCTTATATTAAGATTAATTTTGGTTAACTTTGTTTCATTATCCTTTAATGGATCGTTTACATCGAACATCTTAGGCATCCCGTGTGGCATAACTTAATTGGATGGGCTTTTCACGCAGGATGCCACACATGCTGTCACGTAAGCTTTCCATACGTTAGATGAAACAAAATTAGACAAAAGGTTAATACGATGTACTTAGCGCTTAATTAAATCATGGATAAATAAAATATGATGATTTTGTTTTATGGATTGCAGAACTGTTGATAGCATGCTGGTTGGTTTTGGTAAAGGAAAATTGACATACTTCCTCGGAGATCCAGATTCTATTATTGACGCTGTGAGCTAGTTATCTCATTTAAATGATTTCCTTTCTTTTTTTTTATCTCTTCTTTTTTTTTCCTGATAGATGAATCATATTTATAGAAGTAGGAATTGTTTTGACTAGATATTTTGCACTAATTGAGCCGCCCGCAATAAGAATTATCATGAAAGTGAAATTAATTTCCAAAAAATATTGTTTAAATCGCCGCGAGACATAAGACGCAAGTAAGAGTTTGTGGTACACACCGCGACACAAGAAATATATGAAGTTAATTGTGTTTTTTAATAAAAACATACAAAAATGAGAGGGTAGAGATTTTTCTTTTTGTAAAACCTACACATAGTACATTAGTAAAAGTGGAATTATGAATTCACAAGTGGTGAGATTCGGTACTGATAGAAATCTTTTATCAACCGGACAACTCACTCATTTAATTGGCGGCGATTTGAACCGGTAACCTTTCTTAAGTTATTGTTACTATTCACACGTATAGTGTGCCACAATTGCTAGTACGAACAATATTTTATTGTAGATCCCAGCAGACATGGTGGTGAACGCTATGATAGCGGCCATGGCGGCTCATGCAAATCAACCTTTTGAGATTATATATCACGTTGGATCTTCCGTTACTAACGCCGTCAAGTACGGCTGTATTCAAGACTACGGCCTCCGTTACTTCACTAATAATCCATGGATTGACAAGGATGGAAACCGCGTCAAAGTTGGCAAATTAACGGTGATGACTTCCATTGCCAGCTTCCGTCGTTACATGACACTCCGTTATTTACTTCCACTAAAGGTTTGTTATTTATATATTTATTTTGAAAATTTTGTATTCGCACTCTGCATTTTACCCTCTAATTTGACTTTGTATCCTACTTCTCAAAATTTTTGAATTTGCACCCCGCCTTCTCAATTTTCTGTTAGCTTCCGTTAGTAAAAGATTATTAAGACCATTTTGCCCACATACCCTAGTGGTTGAGATGGAATCCAACAAATTTTAACATTTGACTTCTTCTTTTTTTTGTTCAAATTTAATAATCAGAATATTATAAGAATTTCAAAATTTTGATGTGTGAATAATATTTTTGTTTAATTCATTTTGGCAACACATTTTAGTTCATTTTAATACTTATTATTTGTAGTAGAAAACGGAATATATTAGTAAATAATTACTCATAAATAATTAATTTTGATTGTAAAGTACACTAAATATTATTAAAAATTTTAGTTGAGTTGATTTAAATTACCTTGAATGTATGAATGTGGGTATATATATAATTTTAATTTGATCCCTTTTACAAAAAGAATATATACCCATTCATTTAAGGAATAATATTTGATTACAGTAATATGTACTGGGTACAATAAACTTAACTTACAACTTGGACTAGTCAGTTTTGGATGAGACCTGAGTGGTTACAAGGTCGGATATAGAGGTAGTTCCCTTGTTTTTGCCTTATATAGAAAGGGTATACTATGCTAGTTTCATTATGAATAATGAAAATAAAATGTGTATGTATTAAGTAAAGAATAAAAAGAACCAATTTGAAACAATAAGGGCATTCTTGTAATTCACATCCCCATATAAGAGTATTTTTATAACTTTGTTTAGCCACTAACGGAGAGGTAATAGAAAATAGGGTCAGTGGGGTGCAAACTCAAAGATTTTAAAAAGTGGGCTGCAAAGTCAAATCACGGGGTAAAACGTGGAGTGCAAATGCAAAATTTTCCTATTTATTTCTGTTCATAATTTATTATTCTATTCCCTTTGAATAAAGTGATTTTTTAAAATCTACTTATTCTTTCTAAAATTTAGTTGATTTAGTCGATTAATTACGAACCCTTTTTTTCTTGAGAATTATGCTCCGCCACTTATCGAATAATGCTATTCAATTTCAGCTGCACATTTGTGTTGTGATTTGTGTTTTTTTCTCCCACATTTCTTTGATCTTTTCCTTCACTTCCCTTTTTTTTAGGTGTTTAAGGTCGTGAATATAATACTTTGCCAATTTTTCGAAGGCACGTACGCAGACCTTAATCGAAAGATCAAGTTCGTAATGCGGTTGGTGGAACTTTATGAACCCTACTTGTTTTTTAAGGACATGTAAGTGTTGTTTTAACTTATTGTTTCCATAATTTATTGAAATCATTTACATACCATTCTTTAAATTCTTGAATTTATTTCCCCTTATAGCCATGATGACAAAAATACGGGAAACTTGCGTATGGCAACAAGAAAGGGTGGCTCTGAGACAGATATTTTCTACTTTGATCCCAAATGTATTAACTGGGAGGACTACTTCATGAATATTCACATCCCTGGAATAGTCAAATACATATTTAAGTGATGATCACAAATTTAATTAAGGGCTGATTTGTTCTAGAAGTATTGATTACTCGTTCCATTAGTATATGTGCTTATAAAGAATGATAATTAATTTATTGAACCAATTAAGTCTAGTCAACTGAGCTATCTTTCAAGGTATATATAAGAATGATCATTAATTCTGTTGAACTAATTAATTATAGTCAACTTGATCTAATTAAATCCGGTCTAAATTTTGTACAAATAATTTTGTGTAGAAATATTTTTTTCCACTAACACACCTTAAAGAGTCAAATTATTCAAGGTAGGCTTGATATATAATCGATAATTAGACCATCTCCGATGTAATTATCAATTGGATAAAATAAAAAATTAATGAGATGTTACACATAATAATTAAATAGACAAGGAACTAAAAAAAAATTTGTTCTCCAATTCAACCATCACTAATGATCATCAAGTTTATATAGCAAAAATGGAAATAGACATTGCGAAATTGTGAAGGCAACCTTCTCTACTTTTAGAGGGTCACATAAACAATATCTTAATGCCACATCATCTTTTTTGTCTTTCAACTTTTCTTTTTAAAGCTTTTAAATATTTTTACTTTCACTTTATAAATTATTATTTTTCGTAAAAATTAAATCATTGAAATGTATGAATCAAGATCTACCAAACAATACTCATTTTGTATATTTAATTATTAATTTAATTTTTTATGAATTTCGTAGCACGTAGACAATCTCTTGGAGAGTCCTATTATAGATACTTTTTGTAAGACTTATCCATCAAGAAACTTTTTTATATCACATAGAAAAACAAATACTTATATGTCCATGGTTTGGAAGTATCCATCAATTTTTCCATTGGAGATGCTCTTATAGCCTCTAATCCAAAACATTTTTTTAGTGGAATAGCTCCATGTTTTCTTTTGCACATATATGAATTTCAAACATGAGATTAATTAACACAACACTATAGAATGATGACGACGAATTTGAGTTATTTGAAATGATGAAAATCATTTTAAAGGTATATATATATAGTGATGGGCTATGAAAAGAGATTTCCTTTGTGAAAATCCACGAATGTAGCTCCTAGTTCCAACCTTAAATTCGGGGCTTGAAATGCTTGAAGAAGTTCCGTCGGTCCATTTGCTTCTATGCGGTAATACTTCATATCGCGTGTTCCTTTATCATATTCTAGATGTAAGAGGGTTCGTTCAGAGTCGCCAATACGTTTTAGGAAAAAAAACGAAAAAAATAGTTGTGTAAGGGAAAATCTTACCTATAAGCTTTTTCCTTACATGTTTATCTAAAAAATCAGGATTCTATAAGGTTAGGGAACTATATTACATATTGGAAAGGTGTTATATATGCACCCTCTCTACCCTTTCGGTCCCTAGTGGTCTTATATATTTATTATATGTTGTAAAACTTGGATGCCTTTACTGATATTATAATACTTTCTGGAAATGTCTTATTGAAAACCTAATTTAGGGAAAATCAGGGGAATAGATGAAAATCTTGTATTCCTAGACCCGATGTTTTTGATTTTGTCAAAGTTTGATGACCAACTAGAAAGTTATTTTATTAGTTTTGAAAAATGAGAAATTGATTCGGTATAGTTTTCTTAGATAATTATACTAAAATATCTCGTTTAATAGTGTTGAATCTTTAGAAAATATTGGGTCTTATCGAAATTCATTTGATATGGAATTATACTCTTGAAGAGAATGTATCATATATATCTCAGTCTATGTGAAAAACATGATATATCTGGATAGTATTCCAACGTAAAAAGCTTATCAGTTCAGGGTTTGAAAGTTTTGGTTTTGTCTGAATGATAATAATTTTAATTCTTCTGGTTTTGAAAGAAGTTTTATTAACGTTTTTAAAAGACGATATTTGAAAGCAGTGGAATATCAGTAATTTGACAAAAAGTTTATCCAACTAGAAAGTTGACAAAATAATAGACATAATAAGTCTAAATTATGAATAATTTAAATATGTACGCAGATATATATGAAGGACAAAATTAAATGTTTGTGAATACATAGTAAAATCATATTCACATTAAGAATACGACATGAGTAATTAAATTATTATTTTCTTCTTATCAGTTTCAAGATGTGTGTGAAAGAATGAAAATATTCGATAGTTTGGTGAACATAAACCAAGTATTTAGTATAAGAAAAATTGAAATAAAATAGAACTATACTTTTAGCGATGATTATTGGTCGTATGTGCAGCTCCCAAATCTATTAGCGATACAAAATCTGTCTCTAAAAGCTTACTTTGCAAGTAGAAAATCCATTTTAAATAGTAGTCTTTCCCTTCGCCCACAAACAAAAGCTGAACAAGGTCCACTTGGTTAGAAGCCTAAAATTATTTGAAAAAAATAAAATAAAAGTAAAGAGAAATAAGATATTGCATGTAGTGTATTCAATTGTTAGTAAAAATCTGTATACTATGGACTCTCTCTCTCTATATATAATTATAGTAACAAAAACATAAGCATGGTATATACTATTTAACTACGTATCTAACAACTCCTGGAAGGTGTATATTCATAAAGTAGTCTTCCCAGTCGAAGCTCTTTGGATCAAAATAAAACACATCTTCCTCTACATTGCTCTCTTTCGCCACCGTTCGCAATTTCTCAATGTTTGTGTCATCAAATCTAAACACAAAACCGTTTTTGGTATTAGTGAATATAATATATGTATGTATATTTATACATAATAGACTTATATACGGCCAGCTCTCATTCAAACAGCCAATGTGCTGACCGAGAGATTTAGCGACAGATTTTGCATCACAAGATGCATATCCCAATGAATTGGCGATGAAAACCAATGTTAAGCCCCATAACATAAGAGTATGTTTCTATGTATCTATAAAAGCATGCTTTAAAACAGATCATCTTTGTACAAATTAGCCTCTTAGTGACAAGTTTCCCCTGCATTGGGGACAGAAAATAGTCGTTAAAATGGCGTGGTCCACGTCCGGATCATCCACTATAGCAATCTTACTTTGACGCACATACGGATATGCTTTAAGCGGTACATCTAACAGGAAGCATTGGATTTTACAGCAAATTCCAAAAAACACATCGTGACCACGTCATTCAAACTATTTCCAATCAAGTAAAAATTTATTCACGTGAATTGTGAATAAACATGCATCCATGCTAGCCAGCCTTGTAGCATAATGGCAAGTGTTTGCTGCCATCTAGCTATAGTGGGGAGGCTAGGGGCCAAAGGTTGAATCTTATCGTTATAATTTATCAAAAGAAAACGAAAATATGACGCATACATGGTTATTTATTCTTTATTGCTAACTAGGTATATATAGATACATTTATGATTTTACTTTTTTTGCTCAGTCTTAACTATCTAATCCCAAACTAAAGTAGGTGTTAAAATATAAGTAAACACATACACTCCCTTGAAGAATACGTAGGATTCATAAAGTTCTCCCAAGCGCATTGCAAGATTGATCTTTCGATTTGAATTATAACAATTGTTTTGAAGGCGCCCGTAAAGTATCATATTCACCAATTGCAAAACCTAAACAAAGAATTAAATGAATTTACATTTAGGATGTTTAGTGGCATAATGAAAATTAAACTACTTAATGAAGATATAAGTATGAATATGAATGGCTGATTACATGGTTTAGACTTAATATCTTTTAATTATTTTCAAAAGAAAGGAATCAAGAAACTATTTGCTTGTTTATATTACTATATTTTTTTGTGGAAAGAAGATATAACTGTTATGCTTTAACAAAACTATAATATACATGAAAACTTGAGATGGAAGGAGTATTACGTACCGAATTATATATTTATACGAAAAATTGAAATGTACACTAACCTTCAGTGGTAGCATGTAACGAATCCCCATGTATAAGCGGAATCGAGCCATGCTACTTAATATGGTAGGTTTGACAATTTTGAGTGGCCTTCCATCCTTATCAGATAATGGATATTTGGTATAATAACGATAACAAAAGTCCTTCACATTGCCATAACAAAGTGGATTCCTTAGAGAGGAACCCACATGGTATATCATATGACAATTAGGATTATTTGAATTTATCACCATTGCCACAATCATTGAATTCACCACCATATCACCTGGTATCTGTATTCATGTTATTTTAAATATAAACTCTTAGTTAGTAACTGCTTACTTTATATAATTGATTGAAGATTGTACTATATATGTATAGGCAAGAGTTCTCCTCCATTAAAGAAGCTACAAAACTACACTTTGGAGTGTAGGATAAAAGATTAGTATATACAGAGTGAATATGTTAACATACTATATAATGTTTGGTGTAGCCTCAACCTGGAGGATGTGCAAGGAGGGAAAGCAATTACAAGCCTGGCAATTTACATCTCTCACACAGGGGCGGACCCAGGATTTTTAGATGGGGTGGGCTGAATTAACACAAAAATTTATGACAATTTTTTAAGCAAAAAATTTATTCCTACAGTGAAATTTTTTTAAAATAAAAATAATATAGTTAAATGTAATTCTTTTTTATGGAAGAAAATTAGTATTCATAAAAATTATATTGAGAGAGAGAGGCTCTAGTTTGACAACAACACAAAACTTTTTAATTTATTTGGTTTTTTGTGGGCTAATTGTGGGCTGGGGTGGGCTGGAGTGGGCTAATTGTGGGCTGGAGTGGGCTGGACTAAGGAATTTATTGGTCTAATAGTATTTTTTTTATATAACTAGTGGGGAAAAAAAAATCTTGGGCTGGGCTGGAGCCCTCTGGGCCAGGGCCCAGTTCCGCCCCTGCTCTCACGTCAGTAGTATAATGAGTAGTTTTTGGCTTATATGTGGCTTCAATAAACCTAAGTAATCGCTTGAACTAGTCAATTTGGGTGACAATTCAGGTTGTTACACATGGTATTAAAGGGTATTGCACCCACTACAATGCGGATGTGTGGTTATTGTGTGTTGTGTTTGCGCAACTAACAAGAAGCCGAAATCAAGGGTAGACCTATGTGGATGCAACAGGGGGGCTGAAATCTCCGGATGTTTTTACCTTGATTTGATATTAATTTATTTGCATGTGTGATGTGTGTGCTACTGCAATATATAATTTGAAGGGATATGTTTAACACTAAGGTAAGTTTGATTAGTGGTTAATGTTAGGACTAATTTTTTTTTGGAACTATGATTCAAATCTCGTAACTAGCAACATTTGAATTTTTTATTTTAAGTTCATAGACTTTAGTTATAAAATCTTTACTCTAAGTAATTAAACACCCCTGAAATTGCGGTTGGCCCTTGGCTATAGGGGCGGAGGCATGGCCCCACCTGAACTTTTTGAAAATTTTTAAAGAGTATGGGGCTTGACGCGTGAGAAGGAAAATATGAGGGGCCAGTGTGTAATTGAGCGAGATTCAGGTGAGGGTGTTGTGTGCGATTAATCGTGTAAGTTCGGGGATAGGTTTTGTAATATAAAAAAAGTAAGCAAAGTTAGGCGAGGGTGCCTTGTGTAATGTAATGCATAAGTTTAAGGTGTTGTTGCGTGATATAAATTATGTTATATGTTATAACTTAAATGATAGAAGAGTACTAGCTGCCCCTTTCTCCCCTTTCTTTTTCCTTTTTTTTTTTTTTGAAAACATAGCCTTCATTTTTGTTATGGCAGTAGCAACTAGCAGTGCAGTAGCTTCTCTTTTCATCTTTATTTTTTATTTGTTTTGGTATTTTAGGTTAGATTTATTTTTTATAATCTTATACATTTTGTTTTAAAATTTTGAATATTACAAATTAGGTGTTTTAATGTTGATTTTTTTCTTAAATTGTTAATATATTTGTTTGTTAGTTATTATTTATTAATGTTGATTTGCTTCTTATATTGTTTAATATTGATATTAAATTTGATTATTGATATTGATTTGCTTATTAAATTGTTAAATATTGATATTAAATATTGATTATTGAGGTTAGTTTGCTTATTAGATTGTTATTTGATAAATTAATATTTAGATTAATATATGTGTTTGTTGGTTATAGTAGGTTGAATATTAAGTTGATAAAGATAATTCAAAATATATAATTAATTTTAGTATATCACTTTTAAAAAATGGAGAAATATTTTAGTAAAAAATTGGCCTGTAAACATAATTATTGAGTTTGATTTGGCTTAAAAAAATTTCAGCCCCCTCCTGAAAATTATTTCTAGCTTCGCCACTGCTTGGCTGGAATTGTTGGTGTGTGAGTGTGTGACCCCATCTAGATGAGAAAGTCTAGGATTTTTTCTGAAAAAATTGTAGGACATCAACGTCGAGGCATACTAACTAACAAATGAAAACATCATAATTAATGAATATGATATTTTAGGGGTACAACAACAAGCAGTCCACAAAAGGACTTTAAGACTTCAAAATTATCATTAATGATACTTTATTTATATATATATATATATACACATTTTTAATGCAATTAAGACAAATTTTGGAGTTTTAGAGTATTTATATACGTCAATTGCGCCTATTTTTATTATATTTATCAAGTATGAGAACTTGTCCATAGGTTTAATTGTAACAATCTTATAGGGCATATAATTTACTTTATAGTGTGATTGGGATGAGGGACTTCCAGTCCGATTTTTTTTTTAAATAAATAAATTAATTAAGGAAGGTCTAACTTTATCATTTAACCCTACAAACAAAGAAAACTCTCCTCCTGGTCCCATAAGTCAAACCCTTGACCACACGACTTGGCCAATTATGTATTTGACATATATCATGCTAATGTAATCCAATTATGTATTTAAGGAAAAGTTTTTGGAACCTTTAATTTTGAGAGAGAGAGAGAAAGAGGTTGAATTAACTTACAGTATCAATAATTGAACCCAAATCACCGAGGAAGAATGTTAGTTTTCCTTTACCGTATGCAACTGTTATGCTATCTATGGTTCTGCAAGCGAGCAAAATTCAAAATTCATCTCAGAAAGGTTGGATAGTAAACTATGTTCACATTTCTTTTCCAAATATATGTAAGTGCTGCAATTTTGAAGAAGTCTCGTGGTTTGAACTAAGAGGAAGGAAATTGAAACAAGAGACAGACAAAGCTCGAACCCATGACTTATAAGTTGTTAATACCTGGCAACCCTTTTTAAATTCTTAAACCACGAGCGGGTTTTACTCCATCCATAATTAAGAGTTCATAACTGATATTTTCACATTTCGTTTGTCGAAAGAGAGAACATTAATTTCAAGTTTTATTGCATAATTGTGAAAGTGAAAGAAAATGTACGGCTCATAATTTATGACAATTTTAAAGAAAAAAAAATTTTAATTTGAAATGAAGGGAGCTTGTCCATTTTCTAGCGAAAATGGCAAAGGGAAATATTTTATAAAATCTCAAAAATACTCATTACTTTTCCATCTCAATTTTGTAGTCTCACTTTATTTTTTCGCGTATCAAATAAATTTATCAATTTTCTTTTTGGAGCATAATCAAGTAATCAACATACTAAATCTAACAATAAAAAAATAAAATAGGTTAGTGGTCGCGGCCCATCACTTTTTTTAATTCGGGCACATTTGATTAGGTAAAAAATTAAATTTTACTAATTTATTTTACGTTTTGAAAGGGCACAACAACGAATAATGTTATGTTTGACTAAAAAAGATCACAAGAAGATTTAGGGACTTTTCTTACGTCACAAAAGTTTTAGTTCGTATAATTTTTTATTTTTATTTTTTGGGATTATAAATAAATCGAGTTTGTGTTTTATTTTTTTTTCTTGTTTTGATGGGAATAAATGTGCACATAAACTATCTAAAACTGCATCACAATAATGAAAATAGCAATAATCACGTTTTTCAAATTAAAAAAAAGTATTATGGGCCCATAATGGCACCACATTACTTAAAATGCATTTTTTTTAACATTATCTATATATATATATATATATATATATATAAGATCTTATGGGATTGCTCTAGTGATTTATTAGGTCCCTGTAAGAGGCGATCTATTTAGTGAGATATTCCGTATTCGAATCCCTCCAGGTGTGTTGTTAAAAAAAACATTATATATATATATTTTTTCCATGGTATAAACTGATATGATTGATATGATATAGAGTCTTAATCCAAAGCATTAATCTAGTTGAAGGAAAAAGGTATTATCAGTAATGAAAACAAGATGGAGAAATGAGCAAGGATGCCAAGTGATTGAGAATAAATGGTGTGCCCTTATTAATATTACAATAAGATGCATGGCAAAAAAATTAGGTTTTTATCCAGTTAGACGTACTCTAATTAAAAGGGGGTGTACCCCTACTGTTTGCCTAAAAAATAATTAAAATATATTTTTGACCATTGATTATATTAAAATTAATAATTTTTTAATTAAAAAGCACCAGAGTCAATCTGAGACTACAAATTCAAGACGGAGTTACAATATACTGTGCATAAACTGATAATTACCTAAAGCCTTCAACCCAACCAGGAAAAGGTTCTTTAATAGTGCTGGTTATGATAGTTGGGCGCATGATAACAATAGGAAGACGTCCTTTCAGGTGCCCCAATAGCATTTCTCCCATTGCCTTTGTAAACACATACGTATTTGGCCACCCATACTTCCTTGCCCTAATGGATCACATCTATATAAGATTAGTGTTTCAATTTTTTACATGCATCTTGATGTTCATTATTGTAGAAGTGCAATCAATTTTTAATTTATAGTTCGATATATGAATTTGAAAGAAAAATAAAAAAATTTAATCTGAACCCAATTTATACATTGGTAATTAGTATACATTTTGTAAAGTCAGTTCGAAATAAACCTAGTTAGCTAATTAATATTGTATTGATAACATATTATCGTATCATTTGAATAGATTTTGAATATATGTCAACGTAAAAGTGCTCTCATGAAATAGGGCAGTAGTGTCAAACCTTTGAATGCCCAAATCCATCAATGTTGTTGTAATAGCTTCTTGGGTAGCTTCCTTAGACAGGAGGTCGTTTAATGTTTCCTCCACAAGTATTTTCTCCGCGTCAACATCTAAGCCCGAAGCTCCATTCAGTGACTCTCCCATCTCTATGGGCTTTTCTAGTATTAGTCCTTCCCTTTGCCCACAAACAAAAGCTGAACAAACCTCCACTTAATTAGGTAAAAACAAAGGCCACAACACGTGGAACATTAAATGTGTGCCCCCAATAATTTATGTGTGCCCCAACAACACGGGCAATTTATACAATATATAATAGATTCTAACATGTATGATGCACGTGCGGCGATTTATATTTTATGAATTTATTTATAATTTAGAAAATAAAAATAATTTTCAATTATCTAATTTGATCTGTTTGAACATTTGGTAGATAATACAAACAATGCGATAAAGAAAAAAAGAAAAAAAAGAAATGAAACATACATTTCTTGCGATGAATTATTTATGCGAAAAGATTTCATATTCTTTACATGCTAGATTTAGAGTGAATAGAGATAATTCTATGACACCTTGAACGGTAAATGACTTACATTAAAACTTTCAATTTGGTGTGTAATTAAGTGTGGGGAGAAATATTGGTATAACAAATACTACCATTGATCTAAAAACCCCAATATCTAATATAATTAAGGAATCTAAAAATCGTAGTAAAGTATACAATTTTATATTACACTTTGCTATCGTATTTGCTAATTTGTATTTGCCAACTTTATTATTGACTTTCTGCTTGGATTTTTCTTTGTTGAAAAAAATAATAATAACAAAAACGCAATAACAGTAAACATATGAATAGAAAAAAATAAATTCTTACATTATATTAGATATAAAGCATTAGCTTAAAAAAATATTAATTATGTATTGATGGAGGAACATCCTCCATTTGACACGTGACACATTCATGTTCAAAGGGGGAGCACTCTACTTTAGTAGTAGTAGATATATATATATATATATTTTAAGGAAGCATAGAATTTTTTAATTATAATTGTGCCTAAACACTTATTACTTATGTTTATTTATTTATTTTTAATTACATATTTTCAAAACGCGTCACATGTGTAAAAAAATTAGGATCTAATCAATGTTCTCGAACATTTTTTAATGCAGTCCCTACTATTTTATTTTTTAAAAAACTTGTGGTTTTTGTTTTTTGGTATATACTAATAGCGAAGAATCACATATACCATATCAGTGATCATTTTTCAGTCACAAGTACCGTACTCGTGATCAAGAAATCATGGACACTTGAGTACAATCTTTTATATGTGTATCCTACTCTTTGCCGGAGGCATATATCAAGAAAAGTGTTCTTAAATAGACTCACAATATTATTCTTCTCACCCGAGTTTGAAAATATTTTCAACTCACTCTACCGCTTTTTAAGAAAAACTTTCAATTCACTCCAGTGGTATGGTGAGTCTACAGAAAGCATAAAAATAAATATAGGGATGTTAACTTCAGTCGATGCTACTTATAAAAAACAAAAATTGCGTTGCTTATAACAATTTTTTTTTTGACAAATTCAATGATTGTCCTCTATTTACCACAAAAATTCAATTTAAATTTATGTAATTATTGCCACTAAATGATCAATTCACTCTTTGTTTGCTACAGTGCTAAATTAATGAAAAATATTTTTGCAACATAGCAATGACGATGTTTCGTATTTTATTAAGCAACAAAAAATTGCACAAAAATTATATTTGAGGTATATAACAAAACAATAAATAAAACCACATATTCTGTAAACAAGTATCAATAACAATTCCATAAAACGAACCAAAACTTATATATATATATATGTTCAAATGCAAATAGATAAGGGTTTTTTTGAGTTTGTCCCATATTTATAATACGATATTAAACTCACCCCTATTTTGATAATCCTTTGAGTCAATCCCCTAGCTTTTAACGGACCACTACCTCCGTCCAATTTCTTGCTACTTTGATTATTTTACCACTGTCTTCAACATCCAAACATTTTACTTTCTCCCAACACATATGAAGCCTAATTTGTCCTATCAAAGTAAATCTTAACCTATGCCAAATAAAAAAGAAATCACTTCAAATTCATAACAAAAATTTCAATGTGTGTTTACATATATATGTACATAGATACTCGATTATCTCACCAACTCATTGTTCGACCACCATCGGACCTGTTACCACCATCACAGATCCATTATACCACCTCATTATTCAACCACCATCGCAAATCCATCACCACAGTTTTGCTTTGTTATATATATAAAGAGAAAGATTATATATATTCAAATCTATTTTCAGACTTGTTATATATATAGAGAGAGAGAATATAGGCTATGGTTGTACAAGTACCCGCAAGAAAGGAATGGAGTCGGAGGTGCATAGGGGAAGGAGGTTGGAGGGGATGAAGGGACAAAGGTGATGGGAATGGAGGCGCCTGGTTATACAAGTAGAATGGCACTCATCTATTTTCAGATCTAAAGTGAGCTTGTCTTCTTTAGAGACATTAATGGATTTGGGGGTAAATTTGTGAGATGGATTTTTGTTGGGGGGAATGATGAGGGGTGGAGAGGTTGAATGTAGAGTTGTTGCCAAAGCCATTATTGGAGATTGATTTTTGTGAATTTGGAGGAAGAATATAGATAAAAATGAAATATGTATGAATTTTGTTTGATTTGATTTAAGTTTAGATAAATGAAAAAAAAATAGGGCTCTTGAGAGGAAGAATAGGGGAGAAGGATGAAGGTTAAAGATGGGTTAAGATTGTAGACAAGGGTAAAATGGTCAAAATAACCAACAATTGGACGAAGTTAATGGTTTGTTAAAAGCTAGAGGGTTAACTCAAAGGATTATTAAAATGGGAGGAGTAAGTTTAATATCCTACTATAAATAGGGGGCAAATTCAAAAAAGCCCAATAGATAATGGATGAATGAATGTATGTATGTAGATTCAATTTTTTTACTAAAAAAATTCATAAGGAGATTGATGGAATTTAGGATGTAATAGAGGAATCCAAGAGGTCAATGCATAAAGAAATTTTGGGGGGGGGGGGGGGGGGGGGCGGCGGAGAGAGAGAGAGAGAGAGAGAATAATGAGGTCGGGTAAATAATTGGCCTGAACAATTTAATGGTAGATCGTGAAAAGATTTCCTATGCGTGAGAAAGATGTTAATGGGGACTTGTTTGGCTTTTGCTAAATATTTGGGTGAGAAGAAGAAAATTAGTGGGGTAAAAGTTGTAAGTGGGGTGAGAAAATTATTTTTGTGAGTGAATTTTTAAAAGCTCAGAAAAAGAATAAACGGCGGTTTTGGTTAATCAGGGAGGAATAAGAGATTCTATGTGATTTTTTTGGTTCGTTTATTTTGGGTTATAACTTTTACAAGGGTGAGAAGAAGAATAATATGAGTTTATTTAAAAACACCCTATCAAAAAATAAGGAAGACAGGCAGCAAAAATTAATATAAAATAAAGGAGCCGCATTCTAAAGATAAAGAAAAGCATACACACTTTTTGGTTGTTACTAACCTGTAGATACATGGAGAAGCAATTGAAGCTTAGCACATCTCTTTGCAAAGTTCACAACATGCATGGCTCCAAAAGTATTGATACCCATGGCCACATCATATCTGCATGAAACTCAAAGAAATATATAAATAAATAAAATCTTTTATTTTGCTTCTTAATTTTTGATTTACTTTAATTTTTTTGTTAAATCTAACCATAATCTCTCTTTAATTAATTTTTTTACCTTTCATCAAAATTTGTTGTCGCTGCTGAATTGACAATGATGTCTATTTCTCTCCACATTTCTTGAAGCAATTCAGAATCTTTAATTCTTAAGTTGTTGTATGAGATGTCTCCAGAAACTGGAATCAATTTCTTGAATACATAGGAATTTCCATTTTCTTCAAAATTTTCCCGTAGAACTTTGAACAGATCTTTCTCTATGATCTATTATGAAATAAAGTAATTAGACTAACTTTCAACTAATCCATATATAAGAGTCAATATATACAATACATATCATATCAATCTATCCTTTGCCTCCTGGATCCTTCATTTGCATGAAGATGAAGATATCGAAGAAATTAAGGCATTTGCGCTAAACCGCCCTGGTGTAGATTTGGTATCTGTAGATCTTATTAATCACTACTACTTTATATTAATTTTGATGTACCTCATCATGCAAGCGCCGTGCCGCTGATTTGGCATCTGTAGTTCTTATTAGAAGGTATAACTTTTTCACATTGGGCTGAATTCTAAGTATTTTCTCCACAAAAACTGCATAGTTAATAAAAGAAACATCATTAATATAAAATCGTGAACCAATATGCATATACAAATTCATATATATATAGGAAAAATTTCCCATGCAGACCATATATATGGATTGGAGCTTTTGAGGGGATAAACAAATATATTTTTTGATAAAATTTGGTGAAGATAATTTATTAATCATGAGTATATATATGTGGAAAAAAATTCATATACATATATATATATATATATATAGAGAGAGAGAGAGAGAGAGAACTCTTGGCTAAAAATCCAGTAGCTCCGGTGACTAAAATAGTCTTGTCCTCAAAAAATTTCACTATGTTCACCACTCCCATTTCGAAAATAATTGAAATCAGGAGGAGGTGGTGCAGGAAAACTCAAATCGAGCACTTTAATTTGAGAGAAAAAATTAACGCGACCTAGTACTCTATTTATGCATACAAGAATTTAATGTAATTGTACTTTAAGGTAATTGTACTACTGTATTAAATATACTATGGTATACTCGTGCCATTCGGCACGATAAATTAAATGAAAACTGATAATAAAATAAAAAGAAGTAACGTGTGATAAATCTAAAAGTAGACAAGATTGAACTGACCTGTTTTTAATTTTTAAAGAATCTTTTAATCATATTTTTTGATCTTATTTTGATCTCGGCAAAATAAGCTTTTAACAAATTAAACTCAAGGTCATGTGTGAAAATAATTCAATCACGTCTTTTGGAATGATTTGAAAATAATTCAAAAATTTGACTGATATATTGTGAACACTCCTAGAAACGATATACTGAGATAATCAATGTACAAACACATTAAGTACGTCCTTAAATGTTACTCAATAATTTGTATTATCTTTTTTTAACAAAATTCTATAGTCGTGATGGATTTTGTTTAATTGATCTTGATTAGTAGATTTTAAATATTAAATTTTGAATTTTTTATTAAGTTATGACATTTTTAATGTAGAAAAAATGATTGGTGTGTGAGAGTTTATTGTGTGTATATTATTGGTGTTAAATGTTACTCAATAATTTTTCTTATTTTTTTTTACATAATTCTATAGCCATGATGGATCTTGTTTAATTGATATTGATTAGTATATTTAAATATTATTTTTTTTATGAAAATTCTTGATTAGAATATTTTAAATATTATTTTTTTATGAAATTTCTTGATTAGAATATTTTAAATATTATTTTTTATGAAATTTATTGATTAGAATATTTTAAATATTAAAAATTAAAAATTTTAGTTTAAGATGAATCTTATTTAATTGATCTTGATTAGTAGAGTTTAAATATTAAATTTTGAATTTTTTATTTTAAGTTATGGCATTTTTAATGTAAAGATATTTATTGGTGTGTGAGAGTTTACTTTGTGTATATTATTGGAGTTAAATGATACTCAATAATTTTTAATTGATCTTGATTAGTAGATTTTAAATATTAAATTTTGAATTTTTTATTTTAAGTTATGGCATTTTTAATATAGAAAAAATTATTTGTGTGTGAGAATTTATTGTGTGTATATTATTGATGTGAGTGTTTTAACTTTGATGTGACATCTTTATGTTTGTATAAAACTCATCCAATGGTGTAGAATTAATGTACACCATAATATGTATATTTTTAACAATTAGATTCTTATACTTTTTGAAAACAAATTTGGTCAAACTTGATTTTTTATAATATAGATATTAACCATATCAACAGCTCACATGTACACACGGGCAAAACCAGCCTTAAATAAAAAAAATCTTTTGATTTATCAAAAATCTATATTAGCAAAAAAAAAAATTAAAATTTGTAAATTTATACTACATTACAAACTCTATAAAATAATAATCTCATTAAATAAATAAATTTTGCCGGACCCAGCTTGGGCCAAAGAGTTAAATTAATATTTTTGTTAAATTTATAAGATAATACTTTTTTATAAGGTTCCCTTGGATTCATCGGTTATATAAATTAATAATTCACATTTTCAGACTTACTATCATGCCTTATCAAAATATAGGTATAATGTTTATTATATTTGCCTAAATTTCATTCCTAACTTTTTGTAATATCCTAGGTATGTCAAGTGTTCATTTCCCATCTTGTAAGAGGAAATTATTTAGTGTCGTCATTGCTTTGATAACTTCTTTTCGAGAAACAAGCTCCATAGCAAAACTATCATCCTCAACTTCGTTTTTGTGAAAAATAAATAAATTGACACTATCAATAATCTCTTCGTTAGTTAAAATCTCCAAAACTCTCTTCATGCTCACGTGGATAGTTCAAAAAGTAGTCAACATCCAAAGGATTATTTAATTACTTAATTAAATTTCTAGAAAATAAAATATAAGGAAGATTAAGAGAACAATATTGAAAACACAAATCTCTCGGTAAATTAATAAATTACTAACTTATCAATAAATTAATAAATTAAAACCTCGTTTAATTAATAAAATTGGCCGAACCCGACATTATTAATCTATAGAGATTTTACCGTATTTTTTTTTGTAAAAATTGAAACAAACTGAAAATACCGAAAGTGAAATTTACCAAATATACTAAATAATTGAATGTTTTAGTATTAGTTTTAAATTTAAACTTCTTGTTTTGATATTTGTAAAGACAATTTACCGAAATAATGCGTCTAACAACGGGCGTAGCCACTAGGGAGCCCCCACTTTGATTTGTTTTAGGTATCTTTTTGTAAAATTGTAAACAATAAGGGTAAGTTCTTAATTGCTTCAAAATCTTGGAGCTAAGACTGCAATTATTATTATAAGAAATAGTATTTATACAAATGACCCCTAAACTATGGGTTTGGTTTCACGTAAGCCCCCCAACTTTGAAAAGTGCTATTTAATCACTCAAACTATTGGCCTAGTTTTATTTTGACATTTCTTTAATTTACACTTTGACTTTTAAAGTTGACAGAATTCACGGGTTCCATTCTCACCGAAGGCGAGTTTGGAAAGAATTTATTGCAGTGGCATGTAAAGAATGAACTATGATATAACCCCAATTAGACGACTAGCGGTGTGACACCCCGAATCTTAATTATCAGTTAATTATAAGTTAGTAAGACTAAGCCCCTGTTTGGTTGGAAACTTAAAACCCAGTTTTTTAGTTTTCTACAAAAAGTCAACTTTACTTTCGCACTTCCTAAAATATATTTCAATATAGTTTCTCTCTCATAAAATTTTTAAAATACCATAACTTTAAATCTAGAAATCGGAATTAGATAAAAAAAAATATGTATTTGAAAACTACTCATCGAGAATTATAAAATAAGATCCATTATAACTATTTTTTGTGCTTTTTTCATAAATTTTTTTTAATTTGTTGAAAAAAACTCGAACAAAAATCAAATTCATTTTTCAACATACTTTCACACTTCCCAAAAACTCAACTCAGAAACTCAACCAAACAGGCCCAAAGTGTCTGGATCATGTGTTAAACTGAGATTTGACTATTCGAAGTATGGTGACTAGTTTGTAACTAGTATGTAACACATGTTGGGAGCCCATTAGTTGGGTGATTAGTTAATATATGACCGGATTGACCATAAAAATTGAGTACTAGCCTTCACTTGTTTTATGTGTTACTTTTGTGTTAATAAGTAATTATGTGCTTAATGACATATGTGTTTTTGTGAGAATCTGCAAATCCGGCCCCAAGTCTCAATCCTTGGCTTGAGGGTCTAAAACATCGGAGAGAATTCCATTGCTTCATTTGCTTCGATATAAGGGTAAATTGTATTTTCTATCCCTAGATGTAATTGGGTTCGTTCAGAGTCACCGGCACATTTTACGAGAAAACGTACAAAAAGAGTTAGTGTAGGGGTAAAGGCCTAAAGCCAGATTTTTCCCACATATTTGTCTACGAAACTATGATTCTATAGGGTTCGGGAACTATGTTACGATTAAGGAAGGTGTTAAGCACTCATTTCACCTTTTCAGCCTCAATAGTTTTATATGTTTATTCTATGTTAATAAACTTGGATGCCTTTACTAAGAAGTCTAATACTTTCCTAAGATGATTTTATAAAGAAACTTGATTTTTGGGAAGAACGAGAAAATGGATGAAAACATTGTATTCCGTAATCCAATGTTTTTAGTTTCATAAGAAATGTAGTACAAATGACAAGACTAATAGTTTTTTTTTTTGAATTTTAGAAAAGAAATTCTAATATTACTTCCTTAAAAGGTAATGCTAGTTTTATCCTTGTTTTAATTATTTTGGGAAAAATATCAGATTCTTAATCGGAATTGATTTAATATAGATTTGAACTCTTGAAGAGAATGTATCAAATATACTACGGTCTATATCGGAGACAGGATATTCCCGATTTTAATTCCTAAGTAAATTCCATCGTTCTGGGTTTTGAAAACTTGGTTTTATCCTGATGATAATGAACTTTCTTTTTTTATTTTATTTTTCAAAATGGTTTTATCAGGACTTTGTTTTAAGAAAATAGTAGACTATTTGTAATTTAACAATAGGTTTATTCAAATAGAAATGGGCAAAACAACAGGTATAGATAAATGAAAACAAGTACACAAATATATAATTTTAAAAGACTAGAAGAAACTTTATTTACCTTCCTGACAAGATAAATAAGATAAGAATGAGAGAAAATATAATTCGACAGAATATAATCCGGCATATATTAGCTTTTCTTCTCTAGAAATTGTCGAGAATTCGACTCCAAAAAACAATACATCGAATATTGAGAACTCGATGATTCCTCGAGAATTTGATAATAATAATAATAACTTGATCTTTTAATATCTTAGAAAATCAGATTTAGAGAAAGATAATAGCACTTTCTTAGGGGGAAGTTGTTGTGCCTCAAATCCTTAGAGTGTTAGCCTATTTATACTACTCGGGAAAGTTTGTCCCGCGACATTCCCCAGAAAAGTGGAATTGTCATGCGACACTTAAAGAGATGTCGCGCAACAAACGGCTGAAGTGATGTCCTTGACAGATTGATGTTTCAATGAGTGGATGGTTTGGGTCAAAGGGGTTTGTTGTGCAATAAATGAAAGTTTATCGTCTGACAAACCCTCATGGATATAGGTTTGTCATACGACAAAGATGTCTGAAAATTGGTTTATTAGGCTACAAATTTTTCGAAGCAGCTTCTAGTGTTTTCAGTGTGTTTTAGATTAAAAAAAGTGCTTTTCTGACGAAAACAAGTTTATAATGACTGGTTTTAAAGTGGATCAGAGATGTTAGAATTTATTTGAGTTGAAAAACAACTAAAATATAAAGTTATAAAAGTGTTATGTTTAAATAGTATTATCATCAAAATTATAAGATAAATTATTGTAATTAATAAAAAGTTTTGTCAATCATTCATGTAACACCCTGTGTTTGTATTAATGTAAATTATGTTTTATTTATTGTGTTTAGTGTGCAAGTTGTTTATGAATGATTTTGGTTTATCACATATTGAATTTTGCAATTTTGGATAAAACAGGTGCCTGTTGTAGGGAACATGTGATTTTTTGAGATGATTCTGGATTAAAAATGTCTCGATAGGAAAGAGGCACCTATTAAGGCTAAACAGACGCCTACTTTGGCTAAACAGGCGCCTGTTGGGGCTAACAGACGCCTGTTACTGAGTCGGTTGTACAATTTTTAAGGCATCCATGACCTTATTTTTTTCCATTTTCACCATTTTCATTCTAATAAAATAGGGGAAGGTTGTTTACACTTTCTCTTTTTAGAATTCATCGATATTTAGCATCCGAAATTCGATTCGGCTTTAGGAAAAATTGTTCTACTCGACATGAGGATCGTGGTGTCGAAAGAATTTTGGAATTTCACCGAACGGAGTTTCGGTAATCATTTTTTTCTCTTCTTATTGGCTTGATAATTTGAGGTAAAGGTTTAATTGTTTTTAAAACCCGCTTATACGGTTTTATTGTATGATAATCATCATATTTAAATTATATCTATTTTAAGAATTATAACTTGATAAAGATAATGATGTTTTGTGAATTATAAAGCCACGGCATGTGATTTGAAGCAAAATATGCGATTTACACTTGATACCTATGTGTTGTTTGATTAATATGAGATATTCCTTATTGAATGGATGTTGTGTATTGATGAATTATGTACACTAAGGAATATGAATAGAGGCTTATTGAAGTTTATATGGTATAAGTTATTTCAAATGTTCATTTATTAGCATGTTATGCATTTTGTGCATCATTACTGTGTCAACCGAAATCTTAAAAATCTCTTGGCAAGCTCGGAACGTTCTTATAGCATATCATATGGATATATATCTCTTATCTGTGGTGCTGAAGTTTTTTATTTTCGTTGTAGCATTATGAGGTGTGATATGATCCCATGGTGGATTCGATTATAATCATATTATAGCACTTCGATGATGAAGGAAATGTGTATCATGTTGTACTTGTCGGTGTGAAAATAATTGGGACTTGATGCCCTTGGGTTGAAAACCTCTAAACTCCGAAGGGTAATAAGCGTTGGCAGTCTAAAGTCAGCAGTGGGTGTCCTGAAAATTTAGATAACGGCAATGCACTTGTGTTATATTGATATCAAATTGATGGACGTGTGATCCAATTCTATTATGATGTGATGATGATCTTTTATAAGCCAAAAGATGTTGTTATCATGTTTCGGATAATTATGTGAGGCGGCAAGCTCAGTCTTATTCTTATGATTATTATTTGGTCCGGCCTTGGCATTCTCTTGGTAACATGGTATTATGTTTGATACACGGGAGGTAACCTACATATGCATGTGCATGCATTGATTTATAAATTGACGATTTTGAATTGAACTGTTATAAAATTGCTATTATGTTTTGAACATAATATTCCCTGTATATTCCCACATACTGAGCTATAAGCTCACCCTGTTTTATGTAACATATTCAAGTATCTAGAAGGTGGATGAGACTAAGGGAGCGACGGGGTCGGGAATGAAATAGAGGCCTCTGATACTGACTAATTTTGTTGTATATATACATGTTTATATGGCAAGTCACGGTTAACCTAAGTTATGGTATATGTTAAACTCCATGTTTTGTATATCCGGCTGTTACACATATATGTATGATATGTTACTATTTCACATTGTCATCCAATGCATGAGTATCATGGTTATTTGTTCTATGTTATGTGGTTCACTTGGATTTATTGTTTTATTATTTATACTAGACCTACTTTAGCTAGTATAAGGTGTGTTAATGACGCTTCAAGTCTTAATTACGGGTGTTATCATGTTAATTAAGGCAGGGATGTCACAATTTAGCTGACTCAAGTTGGCTTTTATATATACATTTTCATTTTCCAAACAAACCATCCTCTGTTTCTTTTTCATCCATACAAGATTTATAACCCACAAATCTATTTGTCTCGGAATTAGTAATTCATACTCGATAATTGTCCAACGTTTCTACACAAAAACTATTTTACGCATTGAGAGCTTCAATTTGGACCTAGTATTATTCGGTAATTTTAACTTTATGGACCAACTTCACTTCCATCTCTTATGTGCTCTATGAAAATTAAGGTAGTGATTATTAGTTCAATGTTTTCGTAAAGGTTACATAAGTTTGCATTAATTATTGTTAAAAGTTATATATTTTATAATTTTAAAATATATTGACGTGATATTAGTTTTATAGCATTAATTGATTATAGAATACTATAGTATTTATATGTGTGCATATTATGATGTAACCTTGAAGAATATCAATTTATATATAGGTTTCACAAATTTTTATAAAGTACTATTTTTTAGATATCTAGTAAAAGTTATAATTTTTAATGAAAAATAATGAAATTACATAAACTGAATGTTGGAAATTATTATATGCCATAATTTGTCAAGAGGAATTTAATTGATACTGTAGGTCGGAAAATATCCTAGAGGGGGGGTGAATGGGTTTATTAAACTAAATGCGGAATTTAAAAATCTTTTCAAAAAGTTTAAGTAAAACAATTTACTTAACAAATATATATCAAGGAATGTAAGCAATAATAAAACAATCAATAATAAAGATATTGAGTTAGAAAGATTAAACCAATCGAAATCCAAGATTTTTTGTCCACACGGTTCGGCTTGTTCCCCCTACTCCGCGCTCGGTTAGTTCCCCGAGAACTTCCACTAAAATCGATCTCCTTCCGGGTGAAGATCAAACCACTACAAGTGTATTCTTCTCACACACTCTACAAGTATTGTTACACCAAAATACTCTCACAAGATACCCTCTTGCTAACCTATGAGATACAACTCTCACAAATATGATTTGAATAAGTTTTGGTGGCTAACACCAATGTAAAATATCTCTCTTGTGTATAACAAAATCCAAATGAAGCTCACACTAAGAGATATCAAAATTGATCAAAGTATATAGCTCAAAAATGAAAGATTGATCAATTAAATGAATTGAATACTTGAATGACTTTGTATATATGTAAAATGAGTTTGTACAATGATTCAACTATGTTAAAACATGTCTAAGGCATCATATATATAGCTTACAAAATCATATGGCCGTTGGGGATGATTAAGAGAGGTTTTGGCTCCAAGGTATACATTTTCAAACTTTCCAACAGCTAGTTTTGACAAAAAAATTCAAAATTGTTTTGTTAATTTCTCTCAATTAGACCGTTGGATCATGGTCAAATTTTAGTCAAAATTGCCAGGAGATGTTGTCTAACTACTTTAAAATTTTCAAAATGATCGGAGTTCGGTAAGGCCTCCATTTTACCGTTAGATCAAAACTGGGCAAAAATTGAGCGAATTTTAAACGAAAAATAAAAATATTTTTCCAATTTAATAATTTAGTTCCAAATAAAATTCTAATGATTTTTGAACCTCAAATATATGTTTCTAAGATACCCACTTTTATTATAGCTTAAAATATGATCATTTAAAATTAATATGAATTTATTTTGAAACTCGATTTTTGTAAAATGATGTTTTTCAAATAAATTCAATTTCAAGCTAGTTTAAATCAATCTTTAAAAGATGCAAGTTCATGTTTGAGCTATATAATCAATAAATTAAGAAACTTTACATTAATCCCAAGCAAACACTCAATTACCGAATAGATGAGTCTTCGAATGATTCGATTTGTTTCTTCAAATTGATTCTTCACTTGAAGCTTTTCCCTTGAAGCTTTTGCATATGATTCTTGATCTTTGTGCTTCATGGATTTGCATTGCTAGCTTGTGGGTGATGAGATTGATCTTCTTGTCTTGTCCAACGCTTGTAGAAGAATGATCTGAATTCGGGTAGATCGGTTTTAGTCGAATGCTTCGTTGACTTGATCGGATATTGATTAAATGATCTTTGTCAAACTTCCTTTGAGCAATCATGCTATTCTTGATTTTCCAAATAAGAAATCTATAATCTTATATCAAGAACATGTTAAATTACACATGATTAATTTATTGTTATTATCAAAATAAGATTAAGACCTTCAAGGTCAACAATCTCCCCCTTTTTGATGATGACAATAAATTAATGTGTGTTTTCAATAATAAGCATAAATAGCATATGAATAATTGAAATATGCTCCCCCTTAATTTATGCATAGATAAAATAAAATATTATTAAAAGCATTGCAAATATTTGAGATAGTTTTAAAAATTAATAAAACAATTTTGATCTCAAATAAGGTTTTCAAAAGAAAACAATTGTCAATGTTAAAGACATAAAAAAATTAATGGTCTTACCAACATTAATTGTCACCAACACACATTCTCCCCCTATGACAACATCAAAAAGGGATCAAGGTCACGGAGAGAAAATGGTAACTCCAAGAGTGCTTCATCTATGAGGCCAAGGTGTGTATGCCTCTCCATCTTTTGCCATAAGGCAAAGGTGTGCCACCTCCTCATCGCTCGACTCGATATCGGATTCGTCTTCATCCGATTCACTTGTATGCCCTTTGAGAGCATCTTTTAATCTTTTGTATAGCTCTTCCCTCCTTGCTTTCTTCTCTCTTTTCTCCTCTTTTCTAACCGGACAATTTGATTTGTAATGTCCCGATTTTTGACAATGAAAGCACTTCCTTTCCTCATTATCAACTTTAGGATGAGTTGATCTATCATTATTTGAGGATGAGGGATTGTTGTCGATCTTCCCTTGGGAGTACTTCTTCTTTGTTAGGAATTTCTCAAATTTTTTAGAGAGAAGTGCCATGTCTCCATCTCTTTTAGTTGAGCTATGATACCATATTTTCATTGGATTTACTTTCTCTCCTCCTTCTCTTTGCAACTCCTTCTCATGGGTTTTAAGAGAACCCAATAGCTCATCCATGCTAAGAGTTTTGAGATTCTTAGGTTCTTGAATTGCCATCACCTTAGGTCTCCATTTCGTTGGAAGAATCCTAAGAATTTTTCGAATTTTCTCTTCATTAGAGTAAACCTTGCCAAGAAGGTCCAAAGCGTTAGTGAGAATAGAAAATCGACTATACATGGAAACAAGTGATTCGTTAGGCTCCATTTTAAATAATTCATAATCATGGACAAAAATATTAATATTGTCCTCCTTCACTTGTGAGGTTCCTTCATAGGTAACCTCAAGCTTATCCCAAATCTCTTTTGCCGTTTTGCAACTAGAGAATTTGTTGTATTCATCCATAGTCAAAGCACAATGTAATGAATCTAAAGCTTTAGCATTGAATTGAATTTTTCTAATATCATGCTCATTGTATTCGGATATAGACTTGGGAATAACATTTTCCATTTCATCGGTTTTTGTAATTTCATAAGGTCCAATAAGTGTAACTTTCCATTTTTCAAAATCATTAGCTTGTAAAAATGTACACATTCTATTTTTCTAATAGCTATAGTTTTTGCCATCAAACAATGGTGGTCTATAAGTAGAAGCACCTTCGGAAAGGCCGGTTCCTTAATAATAAGACATGATCGAGGACTCTAAGATTGTGAAATCAAAAACAAGAGTACAACATCTGATACCAATTGTAGGTCGGAAAATACCCTAGAGGGGGGGTGAATAAGGTTTATAAAACTAAATGCGGAATTTAAAAATCTTTTCAAAAAGTTTAAGTAAAACAATTTACTTAACAAATATATATCAAGGAATGTAAGCAATAATAAAACAATCAATAATAAAGAGATTGGGTTAGAAAGATTAAACTTATCGAAATCCAAGATTTTTTGTCCACACGGTTCGGCTTGTTCCCCCTACTTCGTGCTCGGTTAGTTCCCCGAGAACTTCCACTAAAACCGATCTCCTTTCGGGTGAAGATCAAACCACTACAAGTGTATTCTTCTCACACACTCTACAAGTATTGCTACACCACAATACTCTCACAAGATACCCTCTTGCTAACCTATGAGATACAACTCTCACAAATATGATTTGAATAAGTTTTGGTGGCTAAGCCACATAGGTATTTATGTATGTCTCTTAAGATTGTCTCTTAGGCCACATATATAAACACCTATGTCGCCTAAGATTTTTAAATTTTTTCTTGGCCAAAATTTTTTGCCTCCTTTTTATTCGCGGAAATTTTGCTTGCCTCGTATTTTTTTTGGACAAAATTTTGAATTTTTTTAAAAAGTTTTACGAGACATACTAATTTATGTATGTTGCTTAAGAGTAACACTTAGGAGACTTACATATATTAGTATGTCGCCTAAGAGTTTTGGATTTTTGCGCGGAAATTTTTTTCCCTCAATTTTTTTTCGCAAAAAATTTGAATTTTTTAAAAATCTTAGGAGACATACTAATTTATGTATGTCGCTTAAGAATAACACTTAGGAGACATACTAATTTATGTATGTCGCTTAAGAATAACACTTAGGAGACCTAAATATATTAGTAGGTCGCCTAAGAGTTTTCAGTTTTTAAAATTAATTTTTTTATATTTATATAAAAGAAATAACTATTTTAATCATTTATTATTTATTTGTTAAAATTAATTTTTACTTTTTAATTTTTTTTACAAAAAAAGAATTTTCGGGTGATAAAATATATTTTTTTTCATAAAAGATAAAGAAATACGAAAAATATCAATTTACAAAAATAAGCATGAGATATAGGAATTGTTCACTTTTTTTTTAATTAATAACCATTTTTATTTATATTCAACAATCATTTCACTTAATTAATAACGTTTGAAATAATTATTTCGCTTAATTAATAACGTTTACAATAATAGTGAAACCAATCGATTGAATTACAAATAATAACAATACAACTTCAATTATTGTCATCATCATCACTCTGATCCTGATCCTCATCTTCATCGTCATCGTCAGTTAAGAGATCATTCTTAAACCCTTCTACATTGTCAGAGTCCTCATCCTCATCATAATTGTTATCTTCGTCATTGTACGTACCTTTGTGAGACAACATGTTGACGACTTTTCAACCCTCACCAGTCGACGGATCATCTATATAGAACACTTGTCTTGCCATCTTGGCAAGAATAAATGGGAACTCGTCGTACGAACCGGTACAAGTGTTTATAGATAAAAGACCACGGTCAAACTTTGTGCTACTGGGAACATTAGGGTCTGTGTTGTACCACTTACACTTGAACAATACAACCAGCATGTCTCCTGCATACCTTAGTTCAATAGTTGCCTGCAGAATCCCGTAGTACATGACACCACCGGCCACTACCATCACTCTACTATTCTGAGTCTTTCGAATCAGGTCTCGCTGCTAACTAACAAACTTGACATCGTTTATGTCACACTGTGAAGATTGATATAAGTCACACTGAGGAATTCGGTTTTGTGAGGAACTGTCTATTTTATGGGCTAGACCCGTACCAAGAGATGATCCACTCAATTAGTATTAGAGAAGTAATGGTCCGTTCTTCTAGAGGATTGACTGAACCCGGAACCTTTGTTTAAGAACATGATGGCCATTCTTCAAGATGTTGTTTGTTATGATGGCACGGTCAAGAATATGTGAAGCCATTCAGTCATTCAACTCGAGTGGGGTATGAAGACTGGAATTATGCCCCAGAGTTTATTTGTTGTTGATGAACCTGTTGGAGTATTACCTGCAAGTGCCATGTTCGCAGCCATTCAGTCAGTTTTTAAAATTAATAACCATTTTTATTTATTTTATTTATATTAAAGAATTAACTATTTGACAATAATCATTTCACTTAATTAATAACATTTACAACAATAGCGAAACCGATTGATTGAATTACAAATAATAACAACACAACATCAATTGTAGTTATCACCATCACTCTGATCCTCATTGTAAATTAAGAAATTATTGTTAAATTCTTCTGCATCGTCGGAGAGTTTGGGTCCACGTGAATTACAGTGTCATCGGCAAGGGGATCGCACGATTCACGAAATAAAAAACCCCATTTACCAACCACAAAAAGGTATTAGTGGTCAAACAAAACTTAGGTGACATACAATTAAGGCATGTCTCCTAGGTACTTATCTTAGGAGACATACAATATAATATGTCTCTTAAGAAACCTACTTAGGCGACATAGATACACTGTATGTCTCCTAAGTAAGTTTCTTAGGAGACATAATATATGTATGTCGCCTAAGATAAGTACTTAGGAGACACGCTAAATATATGTCTCCTAAGAAACTTATTTAGGCGACATAGATACTCCTTATGTCTCTTAAGTAATTTTCTTAGGAGACATATTATATGTATGTCGCCTAAGATAAGTACGTAGGAGACATACAAAATGTATGTCTCCTAAGAAACTTACTTAGGCGACATAGATGCTCTTTATGTCTCCTAAGTAATTTTCTTAGGAGACATATTATATGTATGTCGCCTAAGATAAGTACTTAGGAGACCTACTAAATGTATGTCTCCTAAGTGACTCTCTTAGGAGACAAACAAACTATATATGTCGCCTAAGTAAGTACTTAGGAGACACACCAAATGTATGTCGCCTAAGTTACTCTCTTAGGAGACATATGAACGGTATGTCGCCTAAGATGTGTTTTAGGAGACGTACCCAATAGGGTATGTCGCCCAAGACTCCAACTGGTGTAGTGTAAAGTTCAAAATTATGTTGGTTTTATTTCTTCGACCAAAAACAAAGAAAGATGGAGAGAATATTTACTCAAAAAATACAAATTATCTTATCACATTACTTAACTTATTTTTTAACAACGGCTGATACAAGTCAATTATTTTATATATATATATATATATATATCATGTTCTATTTATTATTAAAAATACTAATCATTAATTGAATCAGTTGGACAGTAGACCTACTATCTAGTTTTAATTTTAACTGCAGGAGAAATTTGAGGCTTACATCGTACATAATAAAGTCATTGTTCCCACCAAAAATAATAAAAATATAATAAAGTAATTGTCAAGTTTTGTTGGTCTAAATTGATGGTACGGCTTTCCCTCCTTGCTGGCTTATTAATGGGAAAATAAAATCGATGGTACTGCTCCCCGGCCCGCCCTTAATTATGATGATGGTCTATATTACAAGATATATTCTCAGTCCGAAAGTTTTAAGGGTGTTTTTGGTTTTCTTCCCGGATAAAAATTTGGGAGTCTCAAACCGAATTGAACTTGTCATATTTGGTTTCACTTCAATGCGATTCTGGTTTTAGAATTTGCCAGTCCTAAACCCGAACCCAAACTTCTTAGTTGGTTTCAGTTAAGATTTGTTCCGTTAACATGGTTCTTTAAAAAAAAAATAACCCATGAGTGGTCATCACAAATTAAACTCGAACTGACGTTCTTGTTAGAAGATCCAAAGCAAACCTGGCCACCCTATATATAAAATATACGTTTCAAAGATAGAAACGTCACAAAGTTAGTAATTAATAGATTTTATTTAATTTTTTACCAAAAATAATTAATAGAATTCTGAGTACCTCGAAACATCGATGACATAAAGTGAAAAACTGGTACTACTATAGACTAAATAGAGCAAATTCATAATCAAAATTAAAGTTTCTCAAACCATGCATAAAAAATGAAATCATTAAGTTCTCAATAATCATTAACTAATATTCAACATATAAATATACTAGGGTGTCTCTGTGATGAACGGTATCATGAAACAAATAAAATTTTGACAATGGGCAAAAGCAAACCATGTGTACGTAAGGAGTTGGGAGTTAAAAGTGTGAGGAGTTAGAGAGTGTATATTCAATCACATCACATTGTTAATTAAATAATAATATGTCTATGGGTGTGTGAAAATCATCTAGACGAACAAAATCGACTTAAACGGGCACTCATTGATCGGTGGTTTTTTAGCCACGGTTTAGTCTAGTCTAGATTTTTTAATATCTAAAACTTAGGTCTGGGCTTTGATTTGTGAATATTAAAAATTGAATGAAACTGAGCAGCCTCGTCTTTTAATTTTCTTTATATATTTTTAAAAAAAGTTATCATATTGTCTATGTACTTTTAAACATCTTCTTATTTCTTTCTTCTTCTTTATTCTTTTTTTAATTTGATCAAGATTTATGAGTTGGACATGAAATTAAACCTAAAATTTTATGTGACAAATATAAAAATAGCCCAACCATCCTGATAACATGAACGAGTTTAAAAAATAAAAAGTAAAAAAAAAAATGAAGTCGTCCAATCAAGTCCAACGCCTTGTGTTAATTCCAACTTTTAGTATTTCAAAACCGAATATGTAAGTCCTGTTTGAAATTGTCTAAAAAAACAATTCTTGTATTCTTGAAATTTTTGTATCTCTATAAGTTTATAGTCACATGAAGCAACAGAAGTTATGTTATGAACCTAAAATAGTCTCACATCAAAAAAAAAAAAATACAATTGTGAGTGGTATATAAAGTCCATGTGCCCCCTTCTTTTGCAAGCTGGTTTTTAAGAACAAGTTCTACTCACGGGTTCGTAACAAGTGGTATCATAGCAGGCACCATACTAAGTATGGAACCGAACATAATGCGATCAAACTACGGCTCGAGCATGAGACTAAGCACTTGGGTATGGGATTGTACATTGTGAGATCAATCTACGGCTCAGATCGTCTAACTCGAAAGCGTTGACCGGCTTATAAGCTGGCTTCAATGTCAATAGAGTAGACCATCATAAAGTGGAATATGTACACATATAAAGCTGCTTGAATAGAACAGTCAGTAGCTATTGTTGAAAGTTTTGTTTACAGCAAATTATAGTCACAATATTAGTATAAGAACGCATATAAGAGTGTAAGTTAATTATGTTAAAAGAAGAACTTTAGATGTGTTTGACTTTTGTTGTTTATAATATAAGACTGTTTGGCAACAAATTGTAACAATAAAGAATAAAGGTATAATAACCAAACACACCATTAAATCTTAGAGATTCGATTTGGTACCAGCACTTTGACCTTTTTGCTTTGTTTAACCCCGATTGGTAAATATTCATTGAATGAAATCCAAAACAGTATCAAAGAATATTTACCAATTACCATTTCAACAATATTACTCGGCCTTCTGCTTTATCTTGTAATCCCACTTTAATCCAATTCAATCCAATCAGGAGCGCAATTAGTAGTGGGCTGGGTCAGAATCTAGCCCAGTCTAAATTTTGTCTAACTTTTTTTTTCCCCACTAAAGAGTCCAATTATTTCAAGGTAGGCTTTAGAATCATTAACATATATATATAGCGTCTAATCCAAAAATAAATAAAAATAATTATACTCACCAAAACACTCTCTAACACTTTGTCTTATTTAAATGGGTTTTCTTTCTATTAATACACCACTCATTTTTATAGTAATTCTAATGCTAAACAATTAATTATTCCCATTATATAAATCAATAACTCAAATCAATACACTCAATCATTATCACTCATCCCACAAACCAACCCTACCACTCCAAGCCAACTCTTCTATCCAAACACAACCCTAGGATCCAAACACACACTACAAGAATTTTGATCATTTAAGTCTCTTAATAGGCGACTTAAATGATCACTTAAAGCACTTTTAGGTTTGTGCTCAAGTGGCTTAATAGGCGATGTCATAAAAAGTTCGTAAAAGTGGCTCAAAAAAGTCAGGGGTTAGTGACATAATACTAACTTAAATGTGACTTAATACAAATAAGAAATATAATTTTTGCACATGCTCATAATATACCTAGCTATTACACAATTTCATCGACCAATCCAATCAACAAAGCAATGGATTTTTTAGCTAGATTTTTACCATTCAAAGATCCAAATCAATACAACCCAATCAAATAATGTTCAAAACAACTCAATAATCCATGAAAATAATTCCAATTAAATCTGAAAAAAAAATATTTTAGGGATCGTATTGCCTAAATTGATTTTAGTGTTTTTATCAAAAATACTTTTAGATTTGATAAGCGGGATTAAAACCCTACGTCTAATCAATTTTACTGTCAAAATATGTGTTTTATTTTCTAGCAATTATATCAATAAAGCAATCATACAAAAGTAATCCACAACACAAAGAAGTAACGAGGTATCTCTAATTGTATAAGACTAATCATCAGGACTAACCAACATTTCGTCACTATGATCAAAATGAAATTACAGACTCGATGACTTACAACAGTGCTTCCCCACAATTTATGTAGTAATCTCATCAATTCCTTGAACGTAGTATTCAACCGTTGCTGATTTGGAGTAGAGCTTCCCGCTTTTTCAACTTACTTGTTGCTTCCTTCTATGCAATTGATCACAATCTTTCACTCCCTTCTACAATCTCTCATATCGCAAGTTAGTCACTTCATTCACCTCATTTTTTCAATTACAATTGAAGACACTCTCGTAAGACCGTGGAGGTTTGAAACCATAGTTCTTAAATTTGAAGAATAATAGGATTTCTTAAGGCATGTAAACAAAATTTAGGTTGTGTCTCAAAACTATCAAAAATTTATTCTAACGTTTGAATATTTTTTACCTAAAAAAACTCTCTAAAATCATGTAATTTTGACCCAAATCAATTGTTATATAATTATAGAAAAAATATAAAGTCAAAATTTTTTTTAGAATATATTAAAAATATTTAAAAAATGTAATAAAAATACGTCCCAATATTTTTTATGACGGAACAGTATAAAAAATAATATGCACCAATACGAAATTACATATTTCAACTCCGAGACTAACTTATACGCGAACCAGTACACGTTACCAATCGTGCACCGGTACACCATGTTAATTATGATGCCTTCCTTTTCGATATTTGCGTTACACGTGGACTATGGACTAGATGGGCTTGGCCCATTAATCAACTTGTCAGCGCAAGAATTAAAAGGGGCACGTGAGTTTTCAAAACAAATTTGGAACTTACTTTTCAAAGGTTTCTTCTTCTATTTTTTCTTTTATTTAAATTAAATTTTGATTTTTTTTATTTTTATTCATTATATTAAATTCGTTTGAATTTGAATTCGATTTAAATTTCATAAGTAACTTTATAAAACATGTTAAATATCAAAAAAAAAAAAAAGTTTCCTCATTAATTTACGTCGACGAGACTTAAAATTTTTTGGCAAAACTCGGTTAAAATAAATTTGACTCAAAAGACTTTTAATTTGAATTTTAACGCACAACCACTACTCATATTTTGAATCAAACTATATAACTAATTTACCTTAGATCTTGAATTATGTACACTGCATCCAATAAATTCGGCGAATTTCCGTTGATTGTTGCATCTTGAAACTTCAATTCGAATCAAACAATTACAGCGAATTTTTTTTTTTGGCATTAGAATCAAGCCAACTGAAAACATAAACCTAACAATCTCACTATTCTGATGACAAAACACATACAGCTATACATACACTTTCAACGCGATATTTTTAATATCTTAATTATAAACTCTAAGTCGAATTAGTACATATAACAATAAGACTCAAAGACATGCCTAACTCTAAGTCTCGATGTCGGCTACAACATTTCACAATGCACAAGAGCGAGCTAGTTTGTACGTACGAACTAATGAATCTGAAATACCAAAACTCAACAAACACCTAGTGAAGTATGGGCGTAAAGATATAACAAATAAGCAAATATATATATATATACCCCCCTTCAAAATATTCCTACTTTACTACTCCACCTCACAATGCATTATCTCATTTGATCTTACTCCATTGACAAATTCTCTACTCAAGAAATATAACTTTCTCCTCCTTTTTGTCATAGGAATAGATAAAGTAATGAGTATGAAAAGCAGTAAAACATAGAAAACAAGATTTATGCAAAACAAATAATATCAATTAATGCAAATAGTATAATATGTTCAATTAAAGAGATTCTAACTAGCAAAGATATACACTAATCATAAAACATTATAACTAAGACCTTGAAAAACACTTTATCACCAATTCCCAACTTTTCATAGATTTTGTGTTAAAGTTTCGAGAATAAAATTGCCAAATATATATATATATTTAGCATAAATACATGTCATACATTGCTATGTAACATGTATCAAATCCGGAATATATCAATTAGGTTTCAAAACTATGTGATTTCCATTAACATGATACATGTACTATGCATATAACAATTCATCAACAATTCAGCGAGCATATATACGCGAAGCAACACAGAGAACAAGTATATATCCCATTGTGCTAAGAAATATGGATCATATAAAGTACTATCGAATAATTATGAGTTTTGAAACACTCATGCATCCATATACAAGAGAATTTATAAAGCCTCTAAGCTATTATTTTTCAACTAATTCCTTTCTCATTAAGAAAAATCTTTTTCTTTAAAAAATATGCAATTTTGCATCAATATTGTGATATTTTTATGCAAGCATCTTCTCTTTTCGATGGAGCCTTTCACCCCTAGTGGAGGTCAGCTATTTTCATTTGGTAGATTTCGGTTATCCTTCCACTATGGTAGCCATTTTCCATCCCCTCTACATTTTTTTCTCACATGCTTGTCTTTTAATTTTTTGCTCAAAACTACATCACAAAAATCTCACTGCATTAATCACAATGGTTTTCTTAGACTTTTTCTCCCTAAATAAATAATATATGGGAGCTTCTGAAGTTTAAAATTAAAAGCAAGAATCTAAACACATGATTACTCAATATGCATCAATATAGATCGTGCAGTGTAGTGTGTAGGATATACACAAAACTCTTATATGATTAAAATAACATACTACCGGTTATCGAATTGTTAAAGCAATATGCACACATATCTCCAAATTAAGCATTTATATATGAAAATTTAGAGATATCCGAAATTGAAATTAGTTACAATCACATAGCATGCAAGTAATGAATTTTCCAAGGAAATAGGCAATATCTTAATTGAAAATTCAAAACTAAAATTCACTTTACTTCAATACCTATACGAGGAGCTAAAATCGACCGTAGCAATAAACTCACCTAGCATAGCCATCCATCCAGCCAATTATATGCTAGGCGGACTCCCTATCACTTAAGTAACTGTAATGATCTCTTTCGGGACCTAAAATTTCCTAATCCGTGGAGTTATATCCTTCTTATGTTCATTTCTACCCAAAACCCTAACCCTTTTATTTTTTTTCTTTTGCCTTCTTGGTTTAGGTTCAAGAATTGAAATACTCTTCGGCATTTTATTCAAAGCTTACCAACAAAACTCTCTCAAGTGACCTTTTCTCTAGCAATACTCACACCAAAAGTGCTGTGAGAGTGTGTGCGTGTACACATCAAAAGGTATCACTTGTTCTTCAAGAACTTTCGAATGGAAAACTTTTGGATAAATTAGTTTTTGAACAAAAACTTGTTTTCCCGTTTGGACGTTCTTAGTTTTCTTTGGAGCTTAAAGAGTTCTATCAATGAAAGCTTTTTACTTTAAAGAACTAACACCCTTGAAACTTGAATTTTGGGGAGTGGCCTTCATAAAGATGGTCTTGGTTGGCTTTTTAACATCAAAATTTGAGAATCCAAGTTTTTTTTTGTCATTTCCATTCTTTTGATTTGAAAGTATTGATTCAAGTTTCTTAAAACTAGTTTCTAACCCAAATTTAATAGTTAAATCGTTTTCATGTTGTTGAGTTAGATCGCAATTGCGTTCTTCTAGTCATTTGATTTTATTCTCATACTCCAAATCTTCCTTTTTTTAAAGAATCAATTAGACTAAGACAAATTTTATTTTTTTGCTTTCAAGTTATTTTGTAAATATTAATTGAATGAAATCCAAAGCCAGTATTAATGAATATTTACCAATTACCATTTAGTTTTAACAATATTACTAGGCTTTTTGCGTTATCTTGTAATCTCATTTTGATCCAATTTAGTCGGGAGCGCAACTAGTAGTGGACCAGGCCAGATTCAAGCCCAATCTAAATTTCGCATAACCTTTTTTTTCACTAAGCTTGAATAGTACAATTATTTCAAGGTAGGCTTTAGAATCGTTACCATATTATAGCGTCCAATTCAATAAAAATAAAAATATTTACACCCACTAAAACACTCTCTAACACTCGATCTCATTTAAATGGGTTTTCTTTCTATTTACACATCATTCATTTTATAGTTATTCTAATGCTTAAAAATTAATTATTCCCATTATTTAAATTAATAATTCAAATCAATGCACCTAATCATTACCGCTCAACCCACAAATTAACCTTACCACTCCAAGCCATCTCTTCCATCCAGACACAAACGTTGGATCCAAACACACCCTTTGTTTTCTTCTTCACCTACTATTATATATGCCGTCTTGTTATAAACACTACTCCATGAATGTAGCTCAAAGAAAATAAAATCGTGTATGAAGGTTTATAGGTGGAACAAATCCGAGTGTTATGACCCTTAATAGGTTAAAAACAACTTATTGAATGAAATATGAGAAAATTGCACATACTTGATGGAACAAAACCTAGTATTTGCATATTTACTCGATGGAATAAAATTGAGTATATACACACTTACTCGTTGGAATACAGTAGAGCACCTTGTGCTTTACTCGGTTACATTAAATCGAGAAAGCTTTATTTTAGATCATCTTTGGTAGCTTTCAACCTAAGGGTTCTAAACACGTTTCAAGTTGGTTTAAAAACAAATTAGGGTTTGAATGATATGCATATAATGAGAGATAAACTATTGAATATATATATATATATATATCTAGATCTATATATGTTAATCATACACACACGCACACATATATTTATATATATATATTCTAAATAATCTATATATATATATGTATATTCTAAATTACTTACATTCTCATATAGTTTCTCGATCTCTTCCCCATTTGGTATAAGAGGTTGTTGGTTGATTAATGGTGCTATTGATTAATTTGATTAATTTAGTTAATTCCTTTGAATATTTTCATTCAAAATTCTTCTTTCTTTTCAAAACTCCGTTCTGTAATCACCTAAACTTACTGTAGAACGCTTGTGTTAGTATACCAAAGCCAAAGTAAGTATTCAATGTGGAAGCAGTTTTAGGCAAAGGTTTGAAGATTTAGGTATGTGTCTGCTTAAGGTAAAAAGGCATGCATTTTTAGAACTTGTTAAAAGAAGATAATAAGAATTAGAGGAAACAGAGTAAAATGAGTCGGCTTTTTAGATCTCATTCTTTAGTTAACTCAAGAACAACTTTATCCTCAATCCCAGACATAGTAAATAAAAAAAACATAGTTACGAGAATATAAGCTTAGAAATTGGAGATTGGAATATCCCCAAGGTTTCCCCCAAAGAAATTTACAGGTCAACCTTCTTAGCAAAATTTTAAATAAGATTATAATGTAAAAATTGTAGAGAAAGTCTACGCAATTAATAAAGAACATGAAAATTGTAGTTTATTAACTCCTAAAGTCATCAAACAATATAGAAAAAATGGATACAACTTTATCCATGTTGGTTTAATTCATGTTGTAGTAAAACCTTTAAGTATTAAAAGTATTAATTCATCAATTTTGTTATGTCTTAGAGATGCAAGATATTTAAATTATGTACCTAGCATTTTAGGTATCTTTTATGGAGTCAACCCTACATAATGGACCAGTTCATTTTAATTGCTTTCCAAATTTCACTTTAAGTTTAAGTGATCCACATCTTTTGAAAACATTACCTCTAAATATCAAAACTGCAGGAGAAATCACTCAAATGATTGAGGGATATATCTCAAGCTCTTACTTTGATATATAGAATTTATTATAAAGCCGTGAAAACAAATTTAAATGTTAAAGCACTTAGTAAGAACCCAAAAGATAAAACAATTTTAATTCAAAGTAGTACTAGTGATGATAATATCCAAGTTCCAAAGACTATCTTATGGAAATATATTAGTCTCCTTAGTTAATGGATTTTAGATAATGAAATCCCATAAAGACCAGTTACAAGTAACATAATGAATTTAAACAATATAAAACAGTACTTAGATGGCTCTGTTAAGATAAGTTTTGATGAATCAAGATTTAGGACTCTCTAGTACCTCAGTACCCTCTAAGATAGACACTATCTCTAGAAAAGATACTGATTTACTTAATAAAACTCATATTCAAGATATTAAGTTAAGAGGAGTAAAAACTGAAGGACAAACTAGTCACCCATGTTATACAAACAATGAATCAATTAATGAATTTGAAGAGGATGAACAATTATCTCCTACTTAATCTGATTTTGAGACTAGGCCAATAAATCATCAGTTTCGTGTAATCAAAAAAGAATTTGAAGTTGATTAGGAAACACTCACCGATGATTTCAATTCTAAAGAAAATAAAATCAAAAGAAGACAATACAAGTCTAGTTATTCAGAAAAAGAAGTATTAAAAATTATGAGTAAATGTGAAAAATTTATGTTAGAAATTCAAACCAATATTAAATTTTTTGATTGATATGAAAAATATTACAATAAATGTAACGTAATTACCAAAACTCAATGAGTTAAAAAAGATAAGTCAAGAGTTTCATCCAGTCATCTTCCATTAGAAACAATAAATATAAATGTTAAAATACATCAGTAAAATATCTGATAGTAACAATAATGACAAAAGGATAATTGAATAAAATAATTTTACTAACTGGTGTCTAGCAACAATAGGTAAACAATTAGATAAAATTGAAAACAAAATAGATAATACAATCAAAACCCCAAATAATAATGATAAAATTGAAAAACCCCAATTAAATATACCTGAATCTAGGCAAGGATTAGGATTACCTAATAAAGATCAAGAGTTAGCTAGAACCTTAGAAAAATTATGTGAAAAGTTAGAAACTAAAACATAAGCTAGTGGTACTAAGACAATTGCTGTCATAGATAACTATCCAAGAAATTGAAAATCAAATTTTAATAAATTAAGTTTCAAAAAACAAAATCTCATAAGCCTAACAAAAAATTCCGGATTTATAGTTCGAATAAAGGAATTTGAATAATCAATTTTCTGTTTCATCCAATAAAATGTATGAATGGAACATAGATGGACTTAGTGAATAAGAACTACTAAACAAATTGAATTATATATCAGTGGTTGCTAATAGTTATCTCAATGCGTTCAATAATATGGGACAATCCGAAATCGTTGAATTATTAGCATCAGGATTGACTGGAATTCTTAGATCTTGGTGGGAAAAACACCTCACTTAGGATGCTAGAGATTCCATAATTTATGCCATTCAAAGAGATGATGAAGGTACGCAATTCCATCTTTGATGAAGATGTTGGAGTTGGTCTTCCTGATGGAGTTAACAAATTGATATTTACCATAGTAAAACATTTCATAGGATCGAACACCTATTAATATAACATAAAGAATCCACGATCAATTAAGTAATCTTACTTGTCGTACACTTAGTGATTTTAGATGGTATAAGGATGTATTCACCTTTAGAGTTTTGTTGAGAGACGATAGTAATAAACCATTTTGGAAAGAAAAATTTATTAATGGTTTACCCAGTCTATTTGCCCACAAAATTCGAGAAGAATTAAGTAAAGATTTAGGATTCATAGATTATGACAATCTAACTTATGGAGATATTATTAGTCAAATTTAGAAAACAGGTCTTAAAATGTGTATAGATTTTAAGATCAGTAAACAAGAAAACAAAGACAAAAATAAAGCTAAATATGAATTAAGAACATTTTGTGAGCATAATGGATTACCCCCTCCCTCCAAACGAAAGAACAAACATGGCAAGAAAGAGAAATATCATAAAAAATATAAACATAAAAGAAAAGGTAATACTCAAGATGATTATAACAAGAAACATTCACCTAACAAAAGCAAAAATAAATTTAAAGGAAACAAGAGCTATAACAAAGTAATGTCATTTGTCACAATTGTGGGAAGAAAGGACATTATAAAAATGAATGCAAAGTTAAAGAAAAACTTAGTCAATTAAATATATCTAATGAAGATACTGAACAAATTTTGGAATTAATGAGAATTGACAACAACTCCAACAGTAACGAATATCCAGGATCTGATATTCCTTCTCAATCTTCAAGTAATTATAGTAGTCAATCTGATAGTGAATGTAGCCAATCACCCAAAGTAACCTTAGGATGTGCAAAAATTGCACGGATGCCTACTGCGATAAAAGACTAAATGTATTAACTAAAAATGATGAAGAAAGAATTTTATTAATCGATTTGATAAGTAAAATAACATACCCACAATTAAAAACTCAGTATATGAAACAATTAAAACATTTATTAACTAAAGAAATAGAAGCAAGTAACCTAATTAAAAATAAAGAGAAACCTATATTTAGTCTAAATAAGACTTTAAAAAGGTTCAAAAATCCAATTAAAGAAATCACCTTACTTGAATTAAATCAAGAGGATAATAAATTAAAAAAGGAAATTTAAAAACTTAAGCAAGAAAATCCTGCATTGAAACAAGAAATGCTAGCCAAAATAGCTAAGCTTGATAATAAATCAAAATTCAAATTAAATGCTTCCTCGAGTGAAGGGGAATGCGAAACATCTAAAGTTAACTGTTCAGATAGTGATAGTGAATTAGAAAATATGATTAATGAACAAGGAAATTCATTAAAAGTATTAAAAGATATAACAATCCAAAAATGGTGTGTTAATGTTACACTAGTTATAAACAAAACATTTATTGTTGAACTACTAGCAATAATAGATACTGGAGCAAACCTGAATAGTATTCAAGCAGGACTCGTTCCAACTGCCTATTATGAGAAAATTAACAAGTGAAAGATTAAGTTAAGCAAATGGTAGTCAAATGAATATTAAGTATAAATTGCCCAAAGTTCATATCTGCCAAGATGTTGTTTATTTTAAGACATCCTTTATCTTTATAAGAAACATGTCAGATAGAATTATTTTGGAACTCCCATTTATATACTTATTATATCAATTTACTACTACAACTAAAGGATTAATAAGTCAACATTTAAGTCAAAAGATTACATTTCGTTTCCTTACTGAACCTACATAAAGAGATTTAAAAATAATAAAAGTACAATCAATTTCCAAGTCATTAAATTTGCTTCACAATAAAGGTAATTATTTGAGATTCTTAAAAGAAGATGTTAAGTATAAAAAGATTGAAGAACAATTAAAAAATACTAAACTTCAGAATAAAATTAAAGATTTCATAAACATGTTAGTTAAAGAAGTTTGTTCTGATTTAACCCATGCCTTTTGGCACAGCAAAAAGGCATATTGTTAGGTTACCTTATGCTAAGGAATTCAAAGAACACTTAATTCCTACTAAGGCAAGATATATATAAATGAGTCATGAACAGATGGGATATTGTAAACAAGAAATTAATGATTTAATTAGTAAAAGGATTATAAGGAAGAGTAAATCTCCTTGGTCATGTATATCTTTTTATGTCAATAAAAATGCTAAAATTAAAAGAAGAACACCAACATTAGTTATCAATTATAAACCTTTAAATAAAGTACTTGAATGGATAAGATATCCATTACCAAATAAAAAAGATTAAATTAACAGATTAAATCAAGCAGTAATTTTCAGTAAATTTGATTTAAAAAGTGAATTCTGGCAAATCTAAATAGATGAAGAGGATCTATATAAGACAGCCTTTACCACTCATTTTGGTCATTACGAATGGAATGTAATGCCATTTGGGCTTAAGAAAGCCCCCAGTGAATTCCAGAATATTATGAATGATATTCTGAACTCCTTTAGTCATTTTGCCGTAGTTTATATAAATGATGTACTCATCTTTTCTAAATCAATTAAAGAACATTAGAAACATTTAAACTCGTTCTTCAAAACTATTAAAGTCGATGGATTAGTTCTACCCCCTACTAAATGTTGTTTGTTCCAAACCAAAATTAGGTGTTTAGGTCACAATATCCAGTATAGTCAAATCCAGCCAATTGATAAAGCAATTCAGTTTGCAGATAGATTCCCTAATGAAATCCTAAATAAGAACCAACTCCAAAGGTATTAAGGATCTCTTAATTACATTAGTGATTTCTATAAAGATCTGCAAAAACAATGCAAACCGTTATTTGAACGATTGCAAAGTAACGTCCTCCTTGGACATCAATTATACTTTCATTGTCCAGGATATCAAAAAACATGTTAAGACATTTCCTTATTTTGGCATATCCAACCTATATGCTTTCAAGATTGCTAAAATGGATGCCTCTGACATAGGTTTGGAGGAATTCTTAAGCAAAAAGTCACTTCTACTTCCCCAGAACAAATTATCCGATTTCATTTTAGTGCGTGGCATAGTACGCAAGTAAATTACTTTACTATTAAAAAGCAATTTATCTTTAGTTTTCTGTATTAATAAGTTTCAAAGTGATCTATTAAACAAAAGTTTTTTATTAAGAATTGATTGCAAGTCAACTAAATATATTTTAGAAAAAAGATGTTGAAAATATTGCTTCTAAACAGATTTTTGCAAGATGGCAATCCTTTTTAAGTTTTTTTATTTCGATATTGAATACATAAAAGGAAGTGAAAATTCAATTCCATATTTCCTAACAAGGAGATTTATGCAAAACAATATTAAGTAATGTAAGGAGAACATGGCAGAGGTCATACAGGCTCAGGCTGTGACAATGGCTGCGGAATTCAAAGTAACCTAGGGGCAAAGTCACTTCTTGCCCCATATAAGTCATTATCCTATTATAAGGATATTATTTTCCAAACAGAGTCAATCCTTAACAAGCCTATTTACTCTAGGGATAAAGAAACCAAAGTCATTTACCACTCTCTTTACATCAAACAGTTAATCTTAATGTCTGATTGTGGTAAACATCCTTCGGATCTCCACCTTCTCCATGGCCAGGATAACCATTTTTGTGATCATGATTATATTGAAGCCTAGCATAAGATCTTTCTTTACTAAAATCAAACATTCAGTCATTCGAGGTTCATTCAGTTTGACCACAAATTTAAGAGTTAAATTCCCTTCTAGTTCATTACCTGGTGGGATAACTACGGTCTGACCATGTCCCTATTCCCTGAACCACTTCAAGAGCAAGTAAACCATTTTAGTAAGACAAAATACAACCCTCAATATGAGAATATCCCCTTACCGCTACAATTCACTAGAAAGTATAACATCCCATGGATTCTTAATTGATCGTACAATTTAGAAATCTGAGTCAGGTTTGAACCAAGCCATAGTCAACCAATATAGCCAAATTGAACTGGTAACCTGCCAATTTTTTATTAAATGGAGGGATAAATTCAATATACATAGGTTTGTTGGCGAAGTCCAAAAGGATTTTTCAACTATTCCTACTTTTGCTCCCTCATTTAGCCCATTAACCGTCCAATTTCTTTGGTCCATAAAAGAAAAAGGATCTTCGAGTGGAACTAAGTCAAATAATACCAAGCCACCAAAGTCATCAAAGAAAAAAGTAAGCCCTTCAAATTCGGTTGATATCGAAAATATCAAGTCATGCTCCAAGGCCCAGTTAAGAGAAATTGCTAAATCACTAAGTGAGTGTCTTTGTGAAGAAAGAAACTTCCTCAAAAGACTCAGGAAATTCAAAACAAAGATTAGTCACGAGCAAAGACCTATACAACAGTCAACTATTTCAAGAATGTCAAGACCCTTTTGACTAAAATTTTGGTATTTTCACTCACTACTTAGATAGAAATCTAAGAAAAGTTTATACCAATATTTTAGTGGAGTACCAAGTCATTCAAGTTAACATCATCTAGTTAACAATTCATTATACACCGTTTGAAAACTCCACCGAAAGCATAAAACACAAAGCATCTCGAGGCAGTTTTTCAGATAGGGTACTATTAATGAACAGTCAAAAAGTCAAAAGGTAAATCATTACAAGATCCGCATGATCCTACAGTGTCCTCCGAATTTCATCTATAAAAAGAAAGGCCAGATAGAAGGAAGGGCAGGTCTCATACCGACTACTTGAAGAATTTTCTCTACTTCTGACTTTATTCTTGTATTCAAAAATTTATTCAAATTTTGTAATTCAAAGTTATGTTTTACAAGCTTTTAGCTCAGTTACCATTTTAGTAAACTCTTTGTAAGTTTTAATTTTACTTAAATCATATTTTGTAATTCAGTTCAGTTATTAATTTTAATAATTAATTTGTGTCATTATTTGCGCACTCTTACATTCTTCATATAGTATATATTCTAAATTATATATATGTGTGTGTGTTGTAATGTAAGAATAAGGTTGACGAACTAGTGGAGCTTTTGTGAAAAAAATGGTGGAACTGTTGAGAAGAGTAATATTAATTAATACTAATAATAATTAATCTAAAATTTAAATAAGGGAGTGGTAGGAGTGCTAGGAAGAGTAAAATTGTATGTTGGGAGTGTTAGAAAGAAATGGAGTGTTTGTCACCATCTGGGTTCTTCCCCAAAATGGCTAGCCCAAGCTATAAATTAGGGTTATTGTTCTCACATATATACCAAGAAACTTCTCATTACACTACCAATGTGAGCTATTTAGGTTGATACAATCTCCCCCTATTAGATCCCTGACATCCTCGTTAGGCCGGGGTCACACACAAACAATCCAGACTCTTGATAACCGTACCCCGGCCGAGTTCACATACAAACAATATTGGCTCTTGCTAACTACATCTAACAATTCTGACTCCATGTCAGCTACACATACATAACTTACAATATTCATATTTCACGTGGTAGTGGTCCTGGATCTGCTCCCATACCATATGTCACTACTCGGGTTCTTCCTCAAAATTGCTAGCCCAAGTAAATTATGGACATTGTTCCCACATGTATACCAAGAAACTTGTTAGAGCAATATACTAAAAGCCATAATTTTCTTATTGGTTTGGATATGTTATAAACTTGGTTTTGCTATTTTAATGAGAATCTTTATGGGCAATGGTTGTATTATATTATTTATTTAAATATTGTGCATGTGTGTCTTTTATTCCATATAGTAGATGATGTGGTGTGTAGAGTATAGCTTACATACAGAAGATCAAATCATCGGTTCTTGTGGAATATAAGTTTAATGGTTCACAGTCTTAGATGGAATTGGACACCCATCGGTAGGATTGTAGCACAAGTTTTAGTAGTTTATCTTGACTACAGGAAACAGTATAGTTTTAACTTGTTGTACTAGTACACTTTGTGTGTAATGAATAGGACCAGTTTCGGTTAATTGTTATTATACTGACTATATAAAACAATTTAAAATCTCATGGTTATTATGATTAGTTATACGCGCTCTTAATCTTAAAATAATTGATAGACATATATATGTAGTGTTTGTTGTTTTGACTCATTAAGAGTGAGATTCATTTATGAATCAATAATCTTCGTGAATTGGACTTACCGATGTAGGATATTTTGGGTTGTTATAGTGTTAGGGAGTGTTTTGGTCTATGTAAATAATGATGCCCAAAAAAAATGAGCGGTGTAAGTAAGCCTCATAAACTTTTTATTTTTATTTTTTGATTATTTTTTTAATTTTAAAAAAATCTAAATCTTTGATTTTTTACAATCAAGAATTAATAAGATAAGATTCGAAACCTGATACTTTTGGACCTAAGAGGGTGCATTTTCCATCTAGGCAATATTTGTTGTAAGTTGTAATTGAGTTCCCTTCTTAGAGGTCAAAATAACTTTCCCTACCATTTTCTTTTGATGCTTGATTTTCAAATCCCACCACTCTAGGCAATTAAAGTAACAACGCTGTTTTGAATGACATATATCCCCATAATGGGAAACATATGATGGAATTATGGATAGGATATTTGGTTGATATGTCTAAAGTGATGGACATTGGACTCACAACAGAATTACGATGATAATATTCGAAATATGAGTTTCAAGAGAAACAATATGAATCTTTGAAGGAAGAAAAAATACAAAATATAAGTTTCAAAATAAAGAATATAATTAAATACAATTTAATACAATGTATTGGTCCTTAAATTCCATTTGATATAAAATACTTTGTTTTATCGAATATAGCAATCTATTTCCTATTTGGTTCCAAAAAATGCATCTATTAAATCACCCTATTAACTCCGTTTGAGAGGAACTAATGTGGCAACCAACCCAGCATCCACCTTGGAAGAAATGTTGTCTTCCTATTTATGAAGGTGGTATAGGGATTAGAAGATTGAAAGACATAAATGATGATTTTACTATAAAATTATGGTGGCAATTTCGTACTTCAAAGTCTCTTTGGGCTCAGTTTATAAAGCAAAAATATTGTTCTAATTCTCATTTTACTGATGAGTCTAAGAAGATTGGTTCAGTCACTTGGCAAAGAATGCTAAAGGTGAGAGATATCACTGAAATACATATTAGATGGATTATTGGTAGAGGAAATCTTAATTTTTGGAAGGATGGCTGTCTGAAAGTTGGCAGATCGAGGGATCTAGTTGAGTCTTCCTTTATTGAGAATGGAGCTCTTACCATTAGGGAGGCAGCTATCAATCTCAGTAGTTGGAAACGAGCTTTAAGTAAAAATTTACAGGAAGAGGTTATGCTGGAGATTGATAATGTGCTTTCCAATATTTGTGAGGTTGAAAATAATTGTGTTTGGACTGTCTCCAATGATGGATTATTCTCTATTAAGTCCGCTTGGAAAATTTGTAGAGATAAAGGGATTATATTGGGGCTCAATTCTTTCATTTGGCAAAACATTGTTCCTTTGAAATAGGCGTTTCTTACTTGGCGAGCTTGTCTAGGCGGTTTGCTTGTCAATCAATGCATTCAAAGAAAAGGTATTTGTTTGGCGTCTAAGTGTTTTTGCTGTGATCATCCTCATAGTGAAACCATTAATCATGTGTTTATCACTAATGACATTGCTAGAAGGGTGTGGTTAGAGATGGAAGGAATGATGGGGATCCACAGTTTTGCCACGCTGCTGTAGCTGAAACTAAGTGTGTAGTGGATGGCTAAGGTGATATCACCTTGTCATAAAGCAATTCTGTCATTAATCCCAGCATGTGTTTGTTGGGAACTATGGTTGCATCGAAATAAAGCTCGGTTTGACGACACGAGACAGCCTATAGAGCAAGTGATATTTAATGTAAAATCTAATATAAGGGCAATTCTCTTTAAACATCAAATTCTCAATAAGAGAAAAGTTGCAGATGATTGTCTTCTTAGTGATTTTCAGTTGCATCCCCCCAAAATATCAAGGGGAGATTTCATTATTGTTCAATGGTGTAAACCTAGTATGGGAAGGTGGAAGCTGAATTATGATGGGTGCTCTAAAGGCAACCCGGGTCCTAGTGGAGGGGGAAGCATCTTAAGAGATTAGAGAGGTGATACAGTGTGGGCTCAAGCGAACTATTACGAGGAAATTTCCAATATGGTTGCTGAGACAAAGGCTCTGGCTCAAGGTCTACAAACTTGCTTAAAGATGAAGGTGACTTATCTAGATGTTGAAGTTGACTCCAAGATTCTTGCTCTCATTTTACTTCACAAAGTAGGTATTCTTTGGTCTATTCAATCCGAAATTAGATATATCTTCAAATTGTTTGTTGTTATGAATTTTTCTGTTCGTCATATTTTTAGGGAATGTAATAAGGCAGCAAACTAGCTTGCAAATTTTGGATTGAAAGCTGGTAAATTTGTTGTTTTTTCTGGTAAGGAAATGGCCAGTAGATTGAGGGGTATTACTAGAGTTGAGAAAAGTGGCTTGCCTTGTATTCAGTGGAAGTGATGTTTTGTATTGATTAAAAAAAAAAAAAAACAACAACAACAACTCCATTGGCTGTCTACCAGCAAGAGTAAGGATTTTCCAAACTCTTCAATGAAAGCACCTGTTCCACCTGAAAGCTCTCAAGACTCTCATGACGAGTTTGATGACTTCAATGATCCTTATGTTATTAAACAGATGTATATGAATATGTCGAAACATGTAAGTTTTTTAGTATAAATTTATAAACTTTATTTGTTTATTATGAAATGGGTTTAGTAATTATGAAATGTTATACTTAATTTTGTAGCCTACCCCAAAATATTCAGTCAACTCCTAGATTACCTGCCACTGTGGTGATCCAGCCCCACTCCAAATCGTTTGAACTTTAAAGAATCTAAGTAAGAGGTTTTATAGGTGCCATAATTTCAAGACTATAAATTGTGGTATTTAATTGGATTGACAAAGGAATGAAGCCATATGAAAGGGTCTATGACTTTTATGTTATGATCCAAGACCAGAAAAGATAAATTGAGAAGCTAATGAAAGTTGCAAACTTAGAAGAATTCAAGAATTTTGAGCTAAGGAAGGAGGTTGTGAAGCTTAAAATGCCGTTGAAACTAGAGTAGAAAAATAATAGTGGTGTTGAGATGAGTCAGAAATGGATTTGGGTGATTTGTGTGTTTGTTATGCTTTTAGTTGTGACAAAATTCTTCTAAGTTTAAAGATTATGGATATTGTATGGTAATTTTTATGTAAGGCACGAAGCATCTATAATGTGGTATTTCGTATGGTAATTTTAATAACCATTTATATTAGGATGCTCCACTTTGATGTGGTATTTTGTATGGTAGTTTGGATTACGTAAGAACCATTGAATTTGTTTAATCATAATTTAGTATTTTGATCAAAATGAACATTGAACCACAAACATTGATCAAAATGAACTATAAATATTGATCAAATTAAAATGAACCATTACACTGATCAAAATGAACTATTATATAGGTATTCACTAAACAATGACCAAAATGAGCTGTTACATTGAACAATGATCAAAATTCACCATTACATTGATTAATGATCAATTAGCATCCAAAAAATGGGCATTCATTGCCACTTCATCCATCATACTAATATCATCCAAAAAATAGGCATTCACTGCCATAAACATATATTATACAAAATAGTATCTAAGAGACATTAACTAAGCATGTTCTTAAATAAACAAAAAATAATTTACTTGGTCACACTCTAGTATTGTTGGCCACACTCTCATTCACATTTGTACTTGGCTGTGAAGTCCCAGCAGTGTTTTTGCTCCTTGCCCTCTTATTTGGAGATAAGGATGACATTGTATGAACCCCACTATTGAGTGTAACTGGTGCTCCATTTTGCCCAAGCAATTGAGAATCAGCCAGTTTCAATTACACAGTTTAATTTAACAAGTTTTATTTGTACAATTTAATTCAAACAATTTAAATAACACAGTCTCAATTCAAACTTACTTTTAATAAACTGGATCAAGTTCAGGGCTGATTTACCGACCATATCCATCTGGCATGCTCTCTTTCCTTTTTCTTTTCACCTTTACAAACTCGAATGACATAAAGGCAGTTTAACTTGTTCTTTCTTTTTTCCTTTTCCTTCTAAAGTAGTTGCTTATTTTCCTTTCCCCTTTAAAGTACCAGGTTCTTTCCCTTTGAAGTATTAGCTACGTACGAGTTTCTCCACCTGACATAAATGATTGTTTACATTAAGCATAGTTTGCATAAAATCACAGTTTACATTAAGCACTTACATTGGGTGGTCCCCTATAAGTTTTCTTGTTGTGACTAGATTCTCTACACTTTGAGCACTTCATTTGCCTCCCTCTTCTACTAATCTCAGCTGGATTCTTCTTTCTTGCCTTATGCAGTTCTTTATTCTTTTACTTATTGTTACTCCATAGTGTGAAAATCTGCAAATGCGACCCCTGGGTCTCAATCCCTGATTTGAGGGTCTTAAACATCGGAAAGGATTCCGTTGCTTTATTTGCTTAAATATGCATTTAAATCCTATTTTCTATCTCTAGATGCAAATGGGTTCGTTCAGAGTTGCCAACACGTTTTATAAGAAAATACACAAAAAGTTGGCGTAGGGGTAAAGGCCCAAAGCAAGCCTTATCCCCACACGTTTTTTTGTCTATGAAACCGAACTTCTATAAGGTTCAGGAAGTATGTTACTGTTTGGGAAGGTGTTAAGCACCCATTCTGCCTTTTCAGTCTATAGTGGTTTATATGTTTATTGTATGTTGATAAACTTAGATGCCTTTACTAAAAATTTTACTATTTCCTAAGATAGTTTTATGAAGGAAACCTGATTTTTATAGAAATGGGAAAGAGGATGAAAACCTTGTATTCCATGATCCGATATTTTCAGTTTCATAAGAAATGAAATTCAAATGACAAGACTAATGGTTTTTGATTTTTGGAGGAGAAATTCTAGTATTACTTCCTCAAATGGTGATACTAGTTTTATCTTTGTCTTGATTATTTTGAGAAAAAGATCGAATTCTTGATCAGAATTGATTTAATATGGATTTGAACTCTTGAGGAGAGTATATCATGTATATCACAATTTACATAGGAGACAAGACATACCCAATTTTTAATCCTTAAGTAGATTTCATCATTGCGGGTTTTGAAAATCTGGTTTTGTCCGGATGATAATATACTTACTTTTTTCTTTATAGAAACAATTTTATCAGGGTTTGTTTTAGAAATAGTAGACTATTTATAACTTAATAATAAGTTTATCAATTAAAAGAAAAAGGCATAACAACAAATATAAATAAAAATAAGTACACAAATATATTCTTTAAATACTAGAAGAAACTTTCTTTACCTTCCCGATGAGATAAATAAAATAAGAATGAGAGAAAATATAATTTAACAGAATATAATCCGACAGATATTAGCTTTTCTTCTCCAGAAATTATTGAGAATTTGATTCCAGAAGACAATATGTCAAGTATATTGAAAACTCAGAGATTCCTCGAGAATTTGATAATAATAACTTGAACTTGAATGTTTTAAAAAAATTAGATTTAGAGAGAGATAATAGCACATTCTTTCGAGTGAATTTGCTATCTTAAAACCCTTGGGGTGTTGACCTATTTATATTGCTCGAAGGAGTTTGTCATACGACATTCCCTTCAAAAGTGGAACTGTTGCATGACACTTGGACCAATTTCACTCAACAAACGGCTGAAGTGATGTCCCTGATAGACTAATGTGTCAGGGAGTGAATGGTATGGATTTGAGGGATTTGCTGTACGATAAATGGAGGTTTGTTATGAGACAATTTGGTTTGTAGCACGACAACATCTTCTGAAATAAGATTTATCGTACTACAAATCCATCTGGAAACATGTTTGTTAGACTACAAACTTCTCGAAGCAGTGTCTAATATTTTGGGTGAATCTTAAACTCAAAAAAGTGCTTTTATGATGGTTTTAGGGTTCTTGCAGGGGTCACGAATTGAGATGTCTATAGACCCTCTCGACTTAAGCTCCTTGCTTGCAAGGAATTGAGACGACTAGAAGAGACCAGATCCATGACTCCCGCAAGAACTCTAAGAGAGTGCCCGTATGCAGAAGTGTTTGAACATGCCTCTAGGGAGATATTTTGTGATTGGTTTGTCTCCGGAGAGGGTTTATGTGAATGGATTGCCTCTGGGGAGGGCTTGTGATTTTATAAAGAAAATGGCTTACGCTGCCTCCGAGGAGGGCTTTCCTTACTCCACTGCCTCTTTGGGAAGACTTCTTTGCTCCTAAAAAATAGGGAAAAACCATAATTGCCTCCAAAGAGAGCCTTGTGCTTGTGTTTTGCCACCGAAGAGGGCTTTGCGTGACCTATTTGGAAGATCATGTACTTGTATCTTTTCCTATCGCTAGAGTGTGAGAGAGAAAATTTGGGGGGTGAAGCGACTCGTCATGAGTTCATTCATTCAAAAATGTTTTCCACCTCCCGGGAATCCTTTTGAAATTTTATATGCTCGCACAATTTTTTAGATTTTATTAATTTTCTCAAAGTAATGATTTGAATGTTTGTTTCTACGTCATGTCTTCTATGTCATGCTGAAAAAAAATTACTTGAAAGGAATCTCTGATCCTTTTGGTTATTATCCTTTAATTTTGAAAAATTCATGGGCCCGTATCGTTTTCCATTTTTAAAGCCTTTATTTCTCCCTCGTTTGGGGAAACTTTTCCTGGCCTTCTCTGTTTTTAGCCAAGAGTTTTTTGTCCTGTTTGGCTTGATCAGGAGCCTTATTTTCCCAAGACGAAGCCCTGAGCCAGTTTGGCCTAGCTGTCACTCTTGGTATGGCTCTCCCTGCCACTTCTATACTTTTTTGTTTATCTCGCTCACTTTGGGCACTTATGTGGGATTTTTTCTCTTCTCTACTCTTTCAATTTTTTCTATTCATGTCTTATCTCGATATTTTCTTATCCTTGTTGCCAGCTTCTAGTTCTCTAGAGATTAGGGATTCCTTTGTAGTTTGTTTTATCCTCCTCGCGTTTTTAAAGAGACAACTTTGGAATTTTGCATTCATTTCTTATTTCGCATGCATTTTTGTTGAAAGAAATCATGAAAACTCTTTTGGAGGTGTTCCTGCATGAGAAAAAAATTAAGAAAAAAGCTCAAAAATTTGGGGGAGGGTGAAATGTCACGCGACACTTCGGTGGAGGGGCTTTTGTCATGCGACAAAAAGGGACGTTTGTGTAGGGAATTAGGGTAGTAATCATGCATCGCATACACATATTTACGCACTAATCTTCAAACCCTAGGATCTATGCTGTTCAATAAAATCGACAGAAGACATACCTTATATGCGATTTGGTGTTAATGAAACGAACAGGGTGGATCGAATCCTTCTATTGTTGTCGTCCTTAGCGTAGAAAACTACGACGCCTCTACGGTATGCCCACACGACGAGGTGAGGTTCCTTGCTTGGTGTACTAGCGCCTTCTAGGGTTCTCTCAATAATTCGACTCTCTGGCCTCTCTGAGTTTCCTTGATGGCCAAGATGAATAAAGGTTCCCTTTTATAAGAGAACCCTAGTGAGAACCCTAAGCAACAAACGAACTGGGCCCAAGTCCAACTTGGCCCGTTTTAATTCGTTTTGATCCAACTCGTTTTGGTGTGCGACCCTGTAGGTTTTACACTCTTTGGCAGTATAATTAAAAGCCCGTTTTATTATACGAATAGTAAGCGGTCTCTAGTAAAACATTACTATTATCCAAAGGGTATAACGGTCAAAAACGACACAACCTTAAATTGATATTCCACATATTAACTCCTTTTGTCAATCGATATCTAGATTGAACACAAGACTAGGCAAGTGTCATTCTTGTATAGTTCAATCTTTATTTCTTGATCTCTAAGTATAATTAATCTAAAACAAATGACATCTCATTTGTGCATGGCCATGCAAATATTGATTACACTTATCAAGGGGCCCAACGATATCTCTCTCAATATACGAGAGTGACAAATCCCATCTTGATCAACTACATACCTCTACATAGTTCATAGTATGCTCGGTCATCATCTTTATAATTACTCGATCAAGAGCAACGTTTGATAATGCCTGACATGCTAATCCCTATGTTGGTAACCATGGCGATCTCAGGTCTAAGGATAATACGATATCACAAATGGGGAACATCACTGATGACATTATGTAACACTCCTCGCAGTGTCCCCAAAGCGAGTCAGTCCAATACTTTGTTCCCTAACAAGTATCAGTATGTTCAGCTTGATATTTCCATATCCATGACTTGTGGAACATAATCATCAGCTGACCCATACTCTAATCATTATATCAATGTGATCCTAGGTTATTGACATATGATTAGGGACATCTAAATAATATTATTATAACATTACTAGCATCCCACAATCAAGTCTCGTACTTGATGAACTAGTATTAATATATATTATTTACAAGAGAATATAAAGTATAATAAATAAACTTTATTAATAACAATAAGCATAAAATATCCAAGTACAAATCATAATCTATGAATAGTCCTATGACATATCTCTTTCAGTCTCCCACTTGTACTAGGACCATTCATTCATAAAACGAATGCCTAGTGCACTAAAATGACGATCATGTTTAGTTTGAGAAAGTGGCTTAGTCAAAGGATCAGCTACATTCTCGTCTGTGGGAACCTTGCATATCTTCACATCACCATTACTGATGAACTCACGAATGAGGTGATAACGTCTCTGAATATGTTTGGATTTTTGGTGCGACCTTGGCTCTTTAGCCTGAGCAATAGCTCCATTGTTGTCACAATACAAATCCACTGGATTGGTGCTACTAGGAATGACACCAAGTTCAGTGATAAACTTCTTTATCCATACTGCTTCCTTTGCTGCTTCTGAAGCAGCAACATATTCAGCCTCTGTTGTAGAATCAGCAACTGTGGCTTGCTTAGAACTCTTCCAACTCACAGCTCCACCATTGAGACAAAACACAAAACCGGATTGTGATCTGAAATCATCCTTATCTGATTGAAAACCAGAATCCGTGTACCCATTCACAACCAACTCTTCTTCCCCACCATAAATCAAGAATATATCCCTAGTTCTTCTTAAGTACTTGAGGATATTCTTGACAGCGGTCCAGTGACTCTCACCTGGATCTGACTGGTATCTGCTAGTCACGCTCAATGCGCATGCTACATCGGGACGAGTACACAACATAGCGTACATGATAGAACCTATAGCCGAAGCATACGGGATTCTACTCATGCGATCTCGCTCATCTTGTGTCTGAGGACACTGAGTCTTGCTTAGTGTTGTGCCATGTGTCATTGGCAAGAACCCTCTTTTAGAGTCTTGCATGTTGAACCTACGTAAAACTTTGTCAATGTAATTACTTTGACTCAGTCCTATTAGTTTTCGTGATCTATCTCTATAGATCTTGATCCCTAATATGTAGGCTGCCTCGCCCAAATCTTTCATTGAGAAACATTTTCCCAGCCAGGTCTTTACAGACTCAAGCATAGGAATATCATTCCCAATGAGTAGTATGTCATCTACATACAATACCAGAAAGACTATCGCGCTCCCACTAGTTTTTTTGTATACACATGGTTCCTCTTCGTTCTTTCTGAAATCAAACTCTTTGATAGTTTCATCGAAACGAAGATTCCAGCTCCGAGATGCTTGCTTAAGACCATATATGGATCTCTTAAGCTTGCATACCTTGTTAGCATTTCTTGGATCGACAAAACCTTCAGGTTGTGTCATGTACACATCCTCTTCAAGGTATCCATTAAGGAAAGCAGTTTTGACATCCATTTGCCATATTTCATAGTCATAATATGCGGCAATGCTTAAAAGGATCCGGATTGATTTAAACATGGCAACTGGCGAAAAGGATTCATCATAGTCAATACCATGGATTTGTCGATATCCTTTTGCAACTAATCGAGCTTTATAGACATCGATCTTGCCATCTTTATCAATCTTAATTTTGAAAACCCATTTGCAACCTATGGCTCTACAGCCATTTGGCATGTCAACCAAGTCCCATACTTGATTGTCATCCATGGATTTCATTTCGGATTGCATGGCTTCTAGCCATTTCTCGGAACTAGAGCTCTCCATTGCTTCTTTGAAAGTCGAGGGCTCATTGTTGTCTAACAACACTAGGTCTTGCTCATCTGAGACGAAAAGTGATAATCTCTCAGGTTCGCGACGTGGCCTACTTGACCTTCGTAAGACTGTAACTTCTTCAGGAGTTTTTGCAACTATTTGCATACTTTGTTGAGGCTCTTCATTAAGATTACTATCATCTCGAATTTCTTCTAGATGTATTGTGCTCCCACTGTTTTCTTTGGAAAGAAATTCTCTTTCTAAGAAAACTCCATTCCGAGCTACAAACACTTTGTTCTCGGTTGGATTATAAAAATAATATCCTTTTGTTTCCTTAGGATATCCTACGAAGAAGCATTTATCAGATTTGGGTTTCAATTTAGTTGTGATTAGTCGTCTGACGAAAACGTCACAACCCCAAATCTTCAGAAAAGACAGACTTGGAACTTTTCCAGTCCATAACTCGTAAGGTGTCTTTTCTACAGCCTTAGATGGAGATCTGTTTAGTGTGAACGCTGCGGTTTCAAGAGCATATCCCCAAAATGATATTGGAAGAAATGTCTGACTCATCATTGATCGAACCATGTCTAACAGTGTTCGGTTTCTCCTTTCAGATACACCATTCCATTGTGGTGTTCCTGGTGGAGTAAGTTGTGAAACAATTCCACAACTCTTAAGATGATCAATGAATTCTTGGCTTAAGTATTCTCCTCCTCGATCTGATCGAAGAGCTTTAATAGTCTTGCCAAGTTGATTTTGTACCTCATTTTGAAATTCCTTGAACTTTTCAAAAGATTCCGATTTATGTTTTATCAAGTAAACATAACCATATCTATTGAAATCATCAGTAAATGTGATGAAGTACTGATATCCTCCTCTGGCAGTTGTGTTTAGTGGTCCACATACATCAGTATGAATGAGGGCCAAAAGATCACTTGCCCTATCATTGTTACCATTGAAAGGGCTTTTAGTCATCTTTCCCAACAAACAAGATTCACATCGTTCAAAAGATTGGAAATCAAATGAATTTAGAAGACCATCTTTATGGAGCTTCAACATGCGTTTCTCATTTATATGGCCTAAACGACAATGCCATAAATAAGTAGGATTCGAATCATCAGACTTGATTCTTTTATTATTTACGTTATAAACAGGTATTTCAAGATTTAGAATATAAAGACCATCCAATAATTGTCCAATACCATATTGCATATTATTCAAAGAAAATGAACAACGTTTGTCCTTAAAATTGAATTCAAAACCTTCTTCGTTTAACAAAGAAATAGAAATAATGTTTCTGCTAAAATCAGGCACATAGTAACAATTATTTAATTCTAAAATCAATCCTGAGGGCAAAGGAATCTCAAATGTTCCTACAGCTAGAGCGGCAACTTTTGCTCGATTTCCAACGCGTAGGTCCACTTCTCCTTTAGCCAGCTTCCTACTCCTTTTGAGTCCCTGTACATTTGCACAAATGTGAGATGCACTACCAGTATCTGATACCCAAGAAGTAGAAGAAGCTGAAGTAACATTTACTTCTATAACGTAAGTACCTGAAGACGAAGGGGCTAGTCCCTTCTTTTTGTCGTCAAGGTATTTCTTGCAGTTTCTCTTCCAATGACCCTTTTCATTGCAGTGAAAACATATCATTTCAGCTTGTGGATTAGGCTTGGGCTCAGAATCTTGTTTCTTGTTCTTCCAGTTCTTAACTGGAGCTTTACCTTTGCCTTTGGCATTGGACTTTCCTTTGCCATTTCCACCTTTCTTGAAACCCTTTCCCTTTTGAACCATCAGAACATTATTCTTAACTTTCTTAACAATGTTCTGCTCAGCTGTTTTCAGCATCCCATGCAGCTCAGTTAATGTCCTTTCCAGGCTGTGCATATTGAAATTCATAATGAATCCATCATATGACTCAGGCAGCGACTGGAGAATGACATCAGTGGCCAACTCTTGGCTAATGGTTGTCCCCAACCTTTCTAGGTGATCAATGTACCCAATCATTTTGAGTACATGAGGACTAACTGAGCCTCCCTCGGTAAGCTTACATGAAAACAAAGACTTAGTAGTCTCGAAGCGTTCGACTCGAGCTTGTTCCTGAAACAAACTCTTTAGTTCCTTAACCATGTCGAATGCATTCATATTTTCAAACTGCTTCTGCAGATCAGCATTCATGCTAGCAAGCATGAGACATGAAACATCTAAATCATCATTTAGATGCTTCTGATATGCATCTTTCTGTGCACGAGGAGCATTAGCTGCCGGTTCTTCAGGAATAGCATTTTCGAGGACATAATCTTTCCTTTCCTGTTTGAGAACAATTCTTAAATTCCTGAACCAGTCTAGGAAATTGGTTGTGTTTAGTTTTTCCTTCTCAAGGACAGATCGCAACGAAAAAGCGGTTGTGTTATTGTTCGTCATCTATCTACAGCAAAATAACATATGCAAACATTTAAAATGCTTATTTTAAAATTTCCTATTATGTCTTACACGCAATTGTCCCATTAGGACATAGTAGGTCCAAGATCCGTATTACACAAGGTATTAAGAAAGCTTTGGCTTTTCACTTAAACATTGTTAATTAGGTAAGCAACATTTGTTAATTACATTCTATGCAACTCTTGGTTTGTTAAGTTTTACATCTTATGTTTTGGCTTCTCAACACTTTGCCTCAAGGCCCAAAACCGTTTTGATGGCCTTGTGAAATCAAACCAACACTTTTCTGACTTATGGATGTCCGACTTCCATTCTATTAATTTATGATGATTTAAGATAACCCCGCTTTTGCAGGCGTTTTCTATAATAATCATAAAATTAATAGTTATCAGTGTTGGAAAGGCACAAATAATTTCTTTTGTTCTAGGGACATAAATATGCAGTCTCACAATAATACAACAGAATATTTAAACATGCATCAACCAATAAATATGTGATATAGTATGGCCAGAGAAATAAGGCTACTAATTAACTATGCTCTCCATCCTTTGTAGCTTTGGACACTCCAAAGTTCTTGGCTACCTTCTCTTGTGATGAGGGATCCTCCATCTTCTATGCGAGGTAATATATAAAAATTGTACAGCCTAATACAAGAGACTAGTAATATAAAATTACATTGCAAAACACAAAACGACACGCAGGCCGTATTTATATATTACAATAAAAACAAAACGACACGCAGGCCGTATTTAGTTTGGCCATACTATATCACTAAAATTAAAATCCTGCAAGTTAGTATTATCACATAACACAACATACTGCATACACACAAATGCGAAAATTGAATTTAATCAATAATTAAATAAATACAAAGGGGTCGAGGGGCAACGCCCCCGCGGGGTTTGGGGCAGCGCCCCAACCGGGGTCCGGGGGGGGCACACCCCGGCAGTGGTCCCGCTGGCCGGTCAGCGGGCTCGGTGTATGACCTGCAAGAGAATCACACTTCTGCCACCGTGGAAAAATTGAACGATTTCAAATTATTTTCTCCAGAAACGTGTCTAATCTTATTAGACAGATTCGTCTAGACTAATCACATTAATCTGCCCTATCTCATTAATCAAATTAACGTGAAGAACCTGATAGCCGTGATCTCATCAAGTCTACCAGATTGCGTAAACCCTAACAGAACGATTCTGAAACGCTAAACATGATGATTGCGGAATTAAAATCATGATAGTATGAAACTTAGTCGAACAATATGTCAAAACATGAACCCTAATCGAAACTGTCAAACAGAATCAAGAACGTGTCGATAACAGTTATCCATTCATTACGTTTTTGACATATCAGATCTCTATTAATCAAAGGACATATCATATACGCAAACTGATTAACGAAAATAGAAACATGCTACAGAAAACGATTAACCCATTAATCGATATTAATAAAACCTAGCATGATACTAAAATCCAAATATTATAATAATCGAAATTTTAAAAGAGAACATATCTTCAAGTTATAAAACGACTATAATCATGATCGAAAAATAAAGAACAGCAATAACCTCCCTCTGATACCACTGTGGGGAATTAGGGCAGTAATCATGCATCGCATACACATATTTACGCACTAATCTTTAAACCCTAGGATTTATGCTGTTCAATAAAATCGACAGAAGACATACCTTATATGCGATTTGGTGTTAATGAAACGAACAGGGTGGATCGGATCCTTCTGTTGTTGTCGTCCTTAGCGTAGAAACTACGACGCCTCTACGGTATGCACACACGAACGAGGTGAGATCCTTGCTTGGTGTACTAGCGCCTTCTAGGGTTCTCTCAATTAATTCGACTCTCTGGCCTCTCTGAGTTTCCTTGACGGCCAAGATGAATAAAGGTTCCCTTTTATAAGAGAACCCTAGTGAGAACCCTAAGCAACAAACGAACTGGGCCCAAGTCCAACTTGGCCCGTTTTAATTCGTTTTGATCCAACTCGTTTTGGTGTGCGACCCTGTAGGTTTTACACTCTTTGGCAGTATAATTAAAAGCCCGTTTTATTATACGAATAGTAAGCGGTCTCTAGTAAAACATTACTATTATCCAAAGGGTATAAAGGTCAAAAACGACACAACCTTAAATTGATATTCCACATATTAACTCCTTTTGTCAATCGATATCTAGATTGAACACAAGACTAGGCAAGTGTCATTCTTGTATAGTTCAATTTTTATTTCTTGATCTCTAAGTATAATTAATCTAAAACAAATGACATCTTATTTGTGCATGGCCATGCAAATATTAATTACACTTATCAAGGGGCCCAACGATATCTCTCTCAATATACGAGAGTGACAAATCCCATCTTGATCAACCACATACCTCTACATAGTTCATAGTATGCTCGGTCATCATCTTTATAATTACTCGATCAAGAGCAACGTTTGATAATGCCTGACATGCTAATCCCTATGTTGGTAACCATGGCGATCTCAGGTCTAAGGATAATACGATATCACAAATGGGGAACATCACTGATGACATTATGTAACACTCCTCGCAGTGTCCCCAAAGCGGGTTAGTCCAATACTTTGTTCCCTAACAAGTATCAGTATGTTCAGCTTGATACTTCCATATCCATGACTTGTGGAACATAATCATCAGCTGACCCATACTCTAATCATTATATCAATGTGATCCTAGGTTATTGACATATGATTAGGGACATCTAAATAATATTATTATAACATTACTAGCATCCCACAATCAAGTCACGTACTTGATGAACTAGTATTAATATATATTATTTACAAGAGAATATAAAGTATAATAAATAAACTTTATTAATAACAATAAGCATAAAATATCCATGTACAAATCATAATCTATGAATAGTCCTAGGACATATCTCTTTCAGTTTGTTGCGAGACAATCTGACCAGGTATATAACCCTTCTACTGAGATCACTCCACCTTATTTCTCTCTTTCTCTTTTTTTCTTTAAACTCCTCTCTCTCTCTCTTTTCTTTCTCTCTCTAGCGTGGAAGCTCTGCCGCATTAGTTTTTTTATGATTTTTCCTCTACCATTCCTTTTATTGCCATGGACCCCGCTCAACCAGACCATTTGGAGGTTACTTATACAGACCCCCATGGAGCCATTCACTGCAGTCCCCATCATGACGATTGGGCAGAGATTGAGTGGTATATTGAGGATGGCGTGGATCGTGGTCGTTCCGTAGTCTACTGGGGCATGACCTGGGTTGCTTCTATCTTGGATGTTCCCTGGCTTCTGATAGAGCCAGTTTCTCACGAGATTCGTCGTCAGCGCCTGGTATGTTTATCTAAAATTCTTACCTTTTCACGCATGTGCAGATATTTGTATATGTTAAAATATTTTAGTGAGTAATGCATGCCCTTTTTTAGGAGAATATGACTAGTATGATATATTTAGGCTATGTTTTACATGTAAGGATATTGTTTGATCTCTATATTCTTGTTTCTGTCATTTCCCTGCATGTTTTAAAAAAAACAATACTAAGTTAGTTCATGTGATTTTCCCAAGTAATGATATCCGATTTAGGAACTACATACTTTTACCTCTTTATACTTGAACTAATGATACTTATAACTCTCATAATTACCCAAAGTACCTTCAAGTTTAAAAAATTACATAATTTACCCTTATAACCTTTATAACTCTCATAATTACACCAAAGTACCCTCAAGTTTGAGAAAATTACATAATTTATTCTCATAAACCCTATTCTCATATAATTACACCAAAGTACCCTCAAGTCTTGAAAATTACATAATTTACCTTTATAACCTCTATAACTCTCATAATTACACCAAAGTACCCTCAGGTTCTAAAAAATTACATAATTTACCCTTATAACCCCTATAACTCTCATAATTACACCAAACTACCCTCATGTTTTAGAAAATTAGATAATTTATTCTCATATTTTAAATATATGTAATGCTTGTAGTGGCCCGGCTAGGGTTGGGGTTCGCCCAACACCATCTCTTTCGAGTAGCGATAGGCTTCGGCGCCTGTGCAGGAGTTGCTCCTCGTAACTCATTTCGGATCATTCCTTGATACCCTTCCTGAGTGGTGTCCTGAGCGGCAGTTCTAATGACGGCGCTGGTCTCTCACTAGTGGGACACGAGGCATACCTTCCACTAGAGCTGGCAGAGATGGCGATGACACTTTTGGACATGTTTTCCTTGACCGGGATTCCCTTGGGGGTGTCTCTATTCAAATTGGTGTTCCTTTACGCCTTAACCCCGAGGGCCAATTTGGAGCATTGGGGTGGATTCTGGAGCGACGGGGTTTAGGTGATACTATTCCTCGGGCCATATTGATGACCAGTTTAGCAACGGAGAGGGTCAAAGTTATCGAGGTTGGAGGGCATATGACTAGGCAGGTAGCTCGTCAGTATGCTCGCGTTTTTTTACTATTGGTATTTCATGATTTATTCGAGGCCCAAGGGGAGACACAACCCATTTATGGTGGTTGCTATACATTAGGGATTTTAGTGCCCTTTATAACTTTGATTGGGGTAGTTTTATTCTAGTTGTTCTTTATGATGTGATGGATCAGGTCTCACGATACATGGCCCTGAATGTCAAGGGCTTTTCACTATTGTGGGAGGTACGAATCTTTGCTTTTTTCGTTGTCCATTTTGGTTCATACTCATCTATACTTTGTTAATATTCTTGCATATATTATTTTTCCAGAGTTGGTTCGTGGCTTATACCTGCCGGGATCTCGCTCAGGTAGATCTCCTCGTGGAGAATGAGGATTAGTTCCCGCTTCTTTGCCAGTTCATAGCGGGGAACTATCGAGCTCCTTATGTATATTGGACCCGAAAGACTGGTGTTACTTCTGTTTCTAACCTGTTGGAGGAGCACGTAAGTGTTATATCATTCAAAAATTGTCTACGAAGTAAATAAATAAATATATAAGAATTTCTTCTATGTTTTGTCTTTTTTTCAAATTGAGTGGGCCCCATGAGGCGATTTGGTCCTTCATTTTGGTTATGCCCGTGCTCTGATAGCTTCGAGGACTAGACGACTGATTCTAGATGAGTATGGTTTCCTATTCTACCTCGGTGAGAGGGTCATTCGTCAGCACACGCCGGTCAAGTGGCCTTTGGTTCCTAGATTCCCTCCAGCCTTCATGAGATGGACGGGTGAGATTCCCCCGGTAAAGGTCCTTGCTTTGGTGGTTGGGCTCGACTTCTTGACTTTTACCAAGGAGGGTGATTATGGAGTCTTTGCGGCCCATTATCTGATGAGGGAGCCAAAAGGTACTCGAGGCCAGCTCTTTTATGATCGATATAGGGCATTGGGGGGAGATCTTAACTATATTCGGGGCCAGTTGCATTTATCGAGGAAGGTTCCAGGCCATCTACCACCTGTCCCCAATTAGAGGGACGCTGCTTTTGATTTGGATGATAAAGATCCTGAGGGGGACAGGGTGGCTGTAAAGGTTGGTGATGATGGTGCTGGTGGTGGCGTGTAATACCCCGTACTTAATTTGTTTTAAATCAAAATATATTAGCGTATTTATACTCATGTGAGTGATCGTTTGGTGATTCGGGTGGTCTGAATCGATTTCGGTTGGTAAATAGGAAGTTTTGTTTCTTCGCGATTCGTTAATTCTAGCCATTTTTGAGCTATCGTAATTTCTTCGCTACTTATCCGATTAAGATTTTGTACATGTTGGTATCTAGTTTTCATACCAATCTACAACTTTCGTGTTTTGGCCGAAGTCCAATTCACACTACACGTTGGTCAAAACAGCATGCGAAGTAGGTCCATCGCTAAATTTTGGTTATTCGGTAGCGCTTCGGCATAGCGCTGTCTTTGGTGAATTTCTGGGAAAGATATATCCAGAATTTAGGAAAACTTTCTCTTAAAAAGTTGTAGATCTTTGAAATACCTTTCCGTGGACATAAAGAACGCCTCAATCGGAGTTCCAAGCGAAAGGTTATGGCCAAAACAAAAATAGTGCTCCAGGGCCCAAAAATTAAAGCTAGGACCGGTATGGTGTTTTTGGCATACCGGTCTCCCACCAAATTTTTGGAAAATATGTGCTCCACGGACCTGTATTCAGTATTTGGCATACCGGTTCGCGAGTTAACTATTTCCACTAACTTAAGCACGTTTTTAAGCCATTTTTGATCATTTTTCAACCCAACTTCGACACACACTCTTCCACACTCCTTTAGGGAGTTTTAGAGGGTTCTAGAGAGAGAAAGAGAAAGATTTCTATGCATCTTCCATCCACTATCGAAGATTCAAGCTTGAAATCATCCAACCCAACTCTAAGGTACTATTCATCATATCCTACCTTGATTTTCTTCTATAAAAGCCCAAGTATGAGCTTTGGCTATGTGAGTTGGGGTTTATACATCATTGATTCATGTGTTTTGCTAGCCTAAGGACGTAGTGACGCGAGAGCTCGAGTATTTCACTGAACGGGGTTTCGGTTTAGATCATTCTTCCTTCTCTTGGTCTACAAACTTAAGGTAGGGGTCATATGTTTTTCAAACTTGATTATATGACTTTATTTATCTAAAGATGAATGATTTTATACATATATGTTCAATATAAAGCACATACTTCCTTGTTATTGATATCTATGAATTATGCATGATATGAGCCTATGATATGGGGTGAGATATGCCACCTAAGCTCTATGATTACATATTATTAATTCATACGAATGTTCTTTGGGTATATATGTGTTGGTTTGACAAGAAAATGATTAGTAAAGGGTTTCGTATACACCAAAGAACATGGATGTGAATTGGATAGAGTTTATATGGCACATGTAGCTTCTATTTTCTATATGATGCATTAGTTGGGACAAAATATGCCACTTGAACTTGATATCTATGTAATATAGACTAGTAAGCGATGTTCCTTGAATATACATGCTTGGTTGTTTCCAAGTGGATTTGTAAATGGGTTATGTATACGCTGAGAAACATGGCTACATGATGAATGAAGTTTAAGTGGCATGTGTTGTTTTTAGTTGTCATGAAGAGCATATATGCATGTTGTGCATCACTATTGTGTCAACCACACTCTTAAAGATTCTTCGGCAAGCTCGGATTCCCTTATGGCCTATCGAATAGCGTATATTTTTTATTATGATGCTGAAAGCTTCATTATATATATATATGCTCGGAGGCTACATGGAGGCTTATTTCTTATGACAATTCATGGTAGCTTCATTTCTATCTTGATATTGTCTTATCGGATATGATTGGTTGATTGATCTCTTGGAAATGATTGTACTTGGTCGTGGATGACCAAGGGTGATATGAATTCTGTATGAATATCTATTTTCATGGTGCTTGCCTGGATAGGAAAATGGGTAGGGCCCGGTGCCTTTGGGTTGAAAAGCCCTAAACCCCTGGGGGATATTGTTTGGCCGCCAATAAGCCACTGGCGAAAGACCCGGGAACCTTGGCATTAGCAACGCACCATGAATTCGATTCTTTTCTACGGAAGATGGACGGGATTGTTGTTCCACTTCCCGGGTATGATGATATTGGTATGCCGTTTAAGGCGACGGATTCTATATTGTGACGCTAGTTCAGACTCTTATTGAAGCAAACTATGGCTATATTATATTCTCTTGGAGTGGATGGATTTCATAAGGCCATGTTGGCTTGGATTCTCACTGGCGCGTATCATCAAGGTGTGGAGATGGGTTGACACAAAGGGAGGTAACCTGCATATGCATGAGCACACATTATCATGAACTAATGGCGTCTACGATATGTTACAATTAATGTTTAAATTGTAGTTTGAAAGGATTTACTTTGTTTACGATAACAAATCAAGTTATGTTTTCAAAGTTGCACCATTTCCTTTCCCCCCTACTGAGCGATATGCTCACCCCGTTTTTCTAAAACCTTACAAGTAGCCAAGAGTCCAAAGAGGTCAGGGACGTGATGGGATCGGAAACAAGTTAGTGGCTCTGATACAGATGTACTTTTGTCATGTATATGTTCTCACGGGCAGCCACGGCTAGCCCGAAGTGATATATATTAGTTTGGACTTACTTGATTAGTTTTGTGTAACGACTATATGCATGTATGCATGTTTATGTACAGTACTATCATCTTCAGCATGATCATGAAGCTATTGTTTGACGAGCATGATATTACTATATGAATTTCTTTGTGCATTTACATATGTACCCATTTTAGTCAATCTAAGATGGGTTAGTGACACTCTAGGCCTTAGTTACGAGTGTTGTCCGGTAGATTAAGGTGGGGGTGTTACATGGCGGCCCTGATGGTGGCGATAAAGGAGGAGGGACCACAGTTCTTAAGTCGAGCCGCAGACTACACCCAGAGAGGATATCCAACTCAACTGGGAGGACAACTTCCATCCCATAAATGAGAGAGAATAGGGTGGCTCCCATGGAAACTCATTCGGTAGTACGATAGCCCCATAGTGCATACGGGAGCTTCTCTGACCAATCTCGACAAGTGTTAGTCATTTTACTCAAAATATTCTTTAAATTCTTGTTGGCGGCCTCAACTGCCCCATTGGTCTGTGGTTGGTACGGAGAAGACTTGTGCTTGGTAATGCCGTATTCCTCCATAACGGCGTTTGCTTCCCCTTCGAAGTGAGTGCCGTTGTCAGATATTATCTCGTGTGGGACCCCATATTAACAAATGATGTTTATTCGATTGAATTGAGATACCTTTCTAGCGTTAAGAACTTTGAAGGATTTTGCCTCCACCCACTTGGTAAAATAATATATGGCTACCAGGATGAACTTATGGCTGTTACTTGCCTTAGGTAATACCTTCCCGATGATGTCGATTCCCTAGGTTGCAAAAGACCAGGAAGCTGTCATGTTGTATAGTTCTTTTGGAGGGAGTTTTTGAGACTTGGCATAAATTTGGCACTTATGGCAGTGACGCACATGATCATTGCAGTCTCTCTGTAGAGTTAACCAATAGTACCCTTATCCGATGATTTTGCGAGCTAGAGTATGATCACTCATTTAGGGCCCACAATCTCTGCCATAGATCTGGTCCATTATTATAATGGATTCTTCTTTTGTAAGACATTGGAGATGAGTCCTATCATAGTTCCCTTTATATAGCCTCCAAGGGCAGAGTATGAATCTCGACTCTAGTCTTCTGAGCATAATACTTGTCCTCTTGTCTATTTGTTCAGGATATCGGTTATTTTTCAACAGGCTCCATATATTATAAAACTAGGTGGATGAGTTCATGGCTTCTTCATTCTAGAATTCAATGGCCATGCAGTGCGCTAGGCTGGGTCTTTTTTCCACTATTAAGATAATATCTTCCATCCCCTCCGAGATATCAATCATCGATGCTAACATGGCCAGTGCATCAGCAAAACTATTTTGTGATTGGGGAATATAGTAGAACTATGAGTGCTCAAATTTTTCTGTGACATCTTCTAATATGGTGAGGTATGGGACCAACTTTTTATCTCTGATCTTCCATTCTTTCAGGATCTGGTGTACCACTAGCTCGGAGTCCTCGTAAACTTGTATCTTCTTTATCCCTCTTTGTAGTGTGATTTTCAACCTGACTATGCAAGCTTCGTACTCTGCCATATTGTTGGTAAGAGAAATCTAGACGATATGAAATGGGTGATGTAACGACCCGGTCCCACCTCAGTACGCTCTGGGTAGCGTCCTAGACAGGCCTCAGCCCCAGGACATCTATCCTCACGGCTTTGTTTCTAGGAGCTCACGACCAGCTTCCCAGGGGGTCACCCATCCTGGGATTGCTCTGGTCCACTACTCGCTTAACTTCGGAGTTCTTATGGGATCCGAAGCCAGTGAGCTACCCAAAAGGCCTCGTACTTAATTAGCGACCATATCTTACTTATATGGGTCTCCAAGGATCCCCCAACTTCCGGTGTGGGATGCCCCCTTTGAGCTACCATTCCTCCACACAAGGGAGTACTCATCGCTCGAGCTACCATTCCTCCACACAGGGAGTACTCATCACTCAGGGTGTCACATCCTTCCCCCCAAGGGAATCGACGTCCTCGTCGACACACCGTACTTTGTGGGGTCCCCTCTGATACCATTTGTAACGACCCGGTCCTACCTCAGTACAATATTGTCCGCTTTGGGTAGCGTCCTAGCCAGGCCTTAATCCCAGGATGGGTGACCCCCTGGGAAGCTGGTCGTGAGCTCTCAAAAACAAAGCCGTGAGGGTAGATGTCCTGGGGCTGAGGCCTGGCTAGGACGTTACCCAAAGCGGACAATATCGTACTGAGGTGGGACCGGGTCGTTACAAATATGATGTGACGCCCTGAGTGATGAGTACTCCCTGTGTGGAGGAATGGTAGCTCGAGCGATGAGTACTCCCTTGTGTGGAGGAATGGTAGCTCGAGCGATGAGTACTCCCTTGTGTGGAGGAATGGTAGCTCAAAGGGGGCATCCCACACCGGAAGTTGGGGGATCCTTGCAAACCCATATAAGTAAGATATGGTCGCTAATTAAGTATGAGGCCTTTTGGGTAGCTCACTGGCTTCGGATCCCATAAGAACTTCGAAGTTAAGCGAGTAGTGGACCAGAGCAATCCCAGGATGGGTGACCCCCTGGGAAGCTGGTCGTGAGCTCTCAAAAACAAAGCCGTGAGGATAGATGTCCTGGGGCTGAGGCCTGTCTAGGACGCTACCCAGAGCAGACAATATCGTACTAAGGTGGGACCGGGTCGTTACAGGTGAATAAGTCTGATCCGGTGAGACTAGCAAGACACTTATCCCATTCCTATTACGATTAGCAGTCCCATCGAAATACATTTTCCAATCTTCATTAGCAGCCCCATTAAGAGGTTTTCACCTTTAGGACCCAGTTAATCATGGTGTTGTATGTGACGACAGGTGTAAATTATAAAAGAAATTAAGTAAAATCCATATTTAAAAAAAATGGCATGTGGAGTTTGTAAAATACGATAACAGCCCTGTAAATCAAAATAATATTTTTAATCCAAATCATCTCACAAATAACTGATTTAATAAAACTAATACTCCATATCTGAGATACTTTAGTACAATCAGTTCTAAATGTCCACCTCTTATAATAAAGAGGTTATGTACAATACAAATGTCTGAAAATGTAATATAAAAATTCTACGGCAGAGTCCTTAAGTTAAAAGACTACAAAGTAGTTCGAAGTTATCAGAACTTTTATAAACATACCATGCGTGCCACCCTCGAGTATAGACCTGCAAAACTGTTGAAAAAGAAGGAATTAGCCAAATCCGGGCTTAGTGAGAACTATGAGGGTTTATAATGAAAATAAGGTTTTCATTAGAAAACATGTGTCTTATAGATAAGAGAAATAGGTAAGTTGCTTAATACACTTCTCTATAACCCTTACTATGTAATTCATCCTAAATGTGCATACCAAATCCCACTCAACATTCTATTCTAAGTATCGAAAATTGTTCCTCTTTACTAATTGTTCTCGTGTCTAAATCTAATCATATAGCGTTCTACCATTTACTTATTCTTAGGGTTCACATGCTATGGATATCATTCTGTTCCGATATGCTACTATTGTAACTAATGTTGATAACTGCCCTCATTTACCCACTAATGTGTGAGGTAGGTTAATCTCCTAAGCCAAGTATTCATAGTTTCAGTTTTACTTTTAATACGTTATTTCTTCCATACTTGGCTTGCTATAAGGCATCACATCAATTATAAAACATGATAAAGTATATTTACATACATACATAATCTCATAACCCAAGTATCCAGCCTTAGCTTACCCCCGCGGTACAATAGGCTTAGAACTCTGGTTCCTGAAGACCTCAAAGCTCTAAATGAATCATGATACCCATGGTCGTCTAAGAGTCACCAGGTCTGCATTTTGTGGCCTTTCACCCACGCGGTAGCAGGGCCTCCCGTTAGTTTTCGTGCACGGTTTCGGGTCTTGCACCCAGGGGCACTCTGTCCCAACTTAAGGTCCCAATCTTTAGAGACCATCCCGGGACCTCACATGGACTATACAATCTCATCATCACACATATGGCATTTCATATTGATATAATATACAACGTCCCACACAATTCATATAACACCACAACACATCATCCCACACACAAATGTATGTAGAAGATCAATACACAATCATCACATGATAGCATAAGTGAACATATAAATAACCATAATCATCACAATCATTCATTTATCACAACGACTGCATATGTGTATATTTTATCAATCCCATATAGATATGTACATATAACATCACAATACACATGTGGCCATTCATATCAATACCATATACAGCTTCCCATTATACATTTATCATAATCATGATTATCTCAGCCACTCGGCTCATTACCATATATGTCATCAGTACACATAATTTTTAAAAGTTTATAGATACTAGACAATTCAAGTATTACAGCCTACAGGCTCATTAGAATTAAACTACATCCCATGTCAAGTTATATGTGTTAACTTTACCCATTAGTATCTTATTGTAGTCTTCAACTATATTATCTAACCGATCATGGGTTATATGGATTATTGCTCAATCATTATTTTTACCACGCCCCAATTATATGCGTACATATGACTATGGCAACCCACGTGATCTAAGGTACAGTTCATAACATTACTAGAGGGTAATGGGATTGTACTATCACCAAAAGTATCTATCATGTTCCATACGAGACCCTAGGCTCAATTGTTATTGTGTACTGACCCACTCCCAGGTTCATAATATAAGTAAGTTACACACTGCATTGTCATCACTTAAAAAGGTTTAATTACGTGGCTTTAACAACAATAAATCAAAGCAAGGCACCTTACACTCACAAACCTCAGTCTATTCACTATTTAGTTCATACATGTAACTATAGGGTGCGTATGATGTACAAATACAAGTGAAGAGCTCATAACGTGATGAGGATGGATAATAAAGGATATATAAATGATAATATACTCATACGCCTCACTAATTTGGCCCTAAATCAAACCAATCCCATACACGGGCTATAAACTTAGGGTTTGTATGTAAACATCCCATTTTATAAGAAATTGTTTGATACAAGGAGTAATGAGTTGAAAAATAAGTTTAGTAGAGCTGTTTCCACCTTAGATAAGCCGAACCTTCAAGCTATTGAGTGATGAATCGAGTCGTACCTAGAGAAATCGCAAAATCCCCAATTGTATGCTTACAATCCTAGAAATGGTGATGGAGCTTGGAGAAGAATATGAATAGTGTTGATTTGATGTTATTTTAGAATGATAAAGATGCGTGGATGATGGTGTCACGAAGCCTCTCCACCTTCGTCACTTTCTCTCTCTAAGCTCTCTAATGGAGGTGGTGAAAAATGAGGAAGAAGGAGCTGAACGTATACATATAAAAGTCCCGTTCTAATTTCGGTTACTGTTCACGTGCTGGTTTGGAACTTGTTGCATTGTACTTCAAAAGATCATAATTTCTTGCTCGGATGTCCAATTGAGATGATCATTATGTCCATATAAAGCTTATTCAAAGCTCTACAAGTTTAAAGAAAATTTTCCCAAATTCCTGATGGATTATCCACAGTAACGCATCAAAGTCAGCACTACGCATAAAGTTACAAAATGAACTGTTAGCGATTTGCCTATTTTGTGCTCAGTTTCGACCTAGTAGAAGTCTGAATTTGCCTTTGGCCAAAATGTGAAAGTTGTAGATTGCCTAAAAATCTAGACCCTTATATGAATGAAAATCAATTTGGCAAGGAACGAAGATGTTAAGCTTCCTCCAAATTATCCCAAAATTATGAAGTTGAGTAAATTAAAATCTTGCAATCTACATCCCGATTTTAACTCGAACCACCCGAAATGACTTACGAATATTCTAACATGCTTAAATATATTAATATGACTAATTGGAAGTCTTCAAACCATGCTGGTCCCTTTCAGAACAGTATATCACTATCCGGGGCTCGAAATCGCCTTAATCCCGATATTAAATGTGATGAACATGAAATTTAAGAACAGGGTGTTACAAGTATTCTTTGATTTTATTGAACACCTCTTGACATTGTTCTCCCTATTCTCCTGGTGATGACTTCCTCAAGAGTTTGAAGATGGGTTCACATGTTTGAGTAAGTTGGGAGATGAATCTATTGATATACTGTAAGTTGCCCAGAAACCTACGAACTTCTTTCTTGGATGGATTTAACCTTGGTGGGGTTTGGCTCGATGCCTTTCTTTCTAACAACGTAGCCCAACAATTTCCCCTTTGTCACCCCGAACACACATTTCTAGGGATTGAGCCTCATCTGATACTGGCGGAGTTTGTCAAAAAAGGCCCGTAAAGCCAGAATATGGACTTCCCGTTCCTTTGACTTGATGATCATGTCGTCCACATATACTTCAACTTCTTTGTGGATCATATTGTGAAAGATAGCTATGGCGAGCTTCTGATAAGTTGCCCCAACGTTTTTCAGACCAAACGGCATAACCGTGTAACAGTAAGTCCCTCATGGAGTGATGAAAGCTGTTTTCTCTTGGTGGTCTAGGTGCGTCTTGATCTAGTTGTACCCCAAAAAACCGTCCACAAATGACTTCAGTGCATGGTTGGCTGTATTGTCTACTATTATGTCTATATTGGGCAAAGGAAAGTCGTCTTTTGGACAAGCCCGATTGAGATCCCTGTAATCTTCACACATGCGAACTTTCCCGTTTGCCTTTGGGATAGGTACGATATTGGCCAGTCAAGTAGGGTAATTAATCACTCATAAGAACCCCATACTTAATTGCTTCATAACTTCTTCTTTAACTTTTAAAGACCATTCCGGCATTAGTTTTCTCAGTTTCTGCTTGATGGGTCTGAATTTTGGCTTGGTGCGGATCTCGTGCATGATTATCTCACAATTTAGTCCTAGCATGTCAGCGTAGGACCAGGTAAAGACATCAATGTACTATTTCATAGTTTGTGTGAATTCTTCCCTTTCTGTTTTAGTCAAATTAGCCCCGATACGGACTTCTTTTTTTTCTTCTTTGGTACCCAGGTTGATTGTTAAAGTATATCTTTCATCGCTCTGTATCCGTATATTATCCCCTTCTGGGTGCTCATTTATACTCTCTACACCAACTGAGGCAATCATTGAATTAACAATATTAGAATACCGAAACATCGGATCTTCTTCATTGATAATGTTACATACAGGCATAATTTTAAAAAGTACATCCAGGAGTGACTCCTCCTTGGTTTTTCTCTCATTCTCCTTCTTATCATTACCCTTTACATTTTCATTACTTCCCCCCTATATCCTATATTCTCAGTCTGCGTGAATTAAGTATACTGGGTAGTCCCTGGGCATTTCATCTTCGATTGCCATGATATCGAACAGATCCCCGATCGTCTCTTTATTACTTGTGCTCTTCTCCTCTCTATTTTCATTATCTTTTCCCGGTATCTCTAGTTGGATTGTTAGCTTGGTGGAGAAAATGTGTGTGATCTCTCTCTTGAGATGGAATTTTTCACAACCGGGCATATTTTCCCCATCTTTATTTTTCTAGGGCTCTTGAAAGCAGTAAAAGGGGAAGTCTTCTCATTCTTTGACAAAGAATCCGTTAAATGAACTGAAACTTGGGAACTGGTGTTCTCGATCCTTACCCTTACGGCTGTCTTTGTTGGTACATTAATACCTTAGCCTTTCTTTCTTGTGCCTTACTCCTGATTATAAGGCTTAGAGAATGCCTTGTTGTCCCATACCCAGACTAGTTTCATGTAGATACTTCACCATTCTCAGCATGCTTGTGATCTTCGCACTAAGACCGGGGACATGTATTCAATCCTTCTATGTCGTGAGTGCTTATACCCAAGGTTCATAAGAGAAGTCTCCTAACTGTATGCTCTGGCTGCCAATCCTTAACATTGGCAGTTCAAGATTTGACAAGGTCTTTTCAGGATCTCCTTTATGGTAATTATCTCCCTTTCGAAGGGAATTTTGATTTTCTGATGCAACGAGGAGGGGAGTGCCCCGATGTCATGTAGCCAAGCTTTTCCTAGCAAAAAGTTAAAGCTGGAAGGTATGTCAATGATTTGGAAGTCAGAGGGGAAATTTCATGGGCTAACCAAAAGATTAAGCCTCAAAGTCCCTAAAACAGCCCTCCTTGTATTATCCTAAGCCCTGATCGTTACTGCAGATGGAGAGATCTCTGATTCTGTGATGCCTAAACATTTATCCTCTTGAGAGGGCATACATTTGTAGTGGACCTGTTGTCAATGAGTACTTGAGGAATGATCTTTCTTCATGTTCAAACCATAATATGCAATGCCAGACTGTTCTTTCTCCCCAAGGGTGAGAAATCCTCATTAAAAAGGACAAACTCATTTGTACGGAAAGTGACCTGATCATGCTTGGTATTTATTCGTGGGTGGAGTCGGGAGATATGATAGCTTCGTCCAACATTTTGATAAAGGTAGTTCGGTGAGGTTTGGAGGCGACCAAGAGTCCCCAGATAGTAATGTGAGCTTGAGTCTTCTTTAATTTCTCTAGCACTCGGTTATCCCCTATCTCCTTAGGGAGGGCTTGTTTCTCTGTTTTGGCGGGCGGTGGCTAATAAACCCTTTCCGAATGGGTGATCTGTTGGACCCACAAAGTAGTTGGATCTGGGTTTACTTAGGATACGGGTTAATTTGTCTCTACTGACCAACTGAAAGAAATGGGGGAGGTCTCTGTCGTACTTTTTGTTCCCCTTCTAATGATGAAATATTCGGGTTCTTCGAACCTCGGGGTCTCCACGGTTGTTTTGCCTTGCCTAGGGGCCACCCCAACCCTGATTTACCGAGATTAGTTGTAAGCGTGAGTGGTTGTGAAATTCCTTGGTTAGTCTTTCTGAGGCCTTGCCCGAGTAAAAAGTTCATCTTAGCCATCCACTGGTCAATTATAGGATTAAAGCTTGGGGCACCTTGGGCTGTCCCCACTAGTTTGGTCACTGAATTCGAATATTTTCTTTTCATCTAAACGACTATAATTTGGCAGGTGATACTTGATTATGTCTTAATTCTAAGGTAAGTTGGATGGTCCTGAATGAGACCAACATGGTCAAAACCCTCTTCATCTGTAGTCAACATGTTGATCCCATCCGCTGGAGCATAGTTGGGGAGTGAGTTATGAATGATATTGGGTCCGCCAGGTACATGGATAGTTCTAGCCTCGATCAAGTCTTGAATGTGATGTTGGAGAGCCAATCAACGATCAGTGTCGTGGTACGGCCTGATGGTACAAACAGTTCTCATTCATCCTCCAAGTACTCGGGATGGGGTTTGGTGGGGGCGAGGATTGAGCGGAGTGATTAGTCCTGCATTTATGAGTAGCTCCAAGCTCTTAGTCAAGGTGGTGGGGAGGGTGCAAAAGTTCCTCTTCTTCTTGACCTCGGTATTTGAATATTCTACTTGTGTAGGCCAATTCATCGGGGGCGTGTGTTGTTGTTGAAAGGGACTTTGTTGGTATTGGTATGCACTCAATTGATTCATTATTAGGGTAGTTGTCTTCTTATCGGAGTAAGAGGCCTTTTTGGTTTCAGTCTTTGCCTTCCTAGCCAATTCATCTTCTACCTGCGAACCCATGCAATTTATAACAGCCGAGGTAAAATTCTTCTATATTATCTCTAATTGTTCTTCTTCATCTAGTCATTTAGACATTTATGAGGCCATCTCTCTCTAGCGGGTGACAAAATCGCTGAAGCTTTCGTTCTCTCCATGATTTGTTATCTATAGACGCTTTTAGGTGATTTCTAAGTCTTCATTCAACCTGTATTTGCTCATAAACTCTTTGATGATACCCCCCCTAGGTCTTTGTTCAGTCCCTCTCTAGGTCAAAGAACTATATCAGGGCTGCCCCTGTGATAGTCACGTGGAAAGCCTGGGTCAACTCCGATTCCCTGTAACCTGATACTTGCATGGACCAGATGTAGGGTTGGAGATGTGTTTTCGGGGGAGTTGTGCCATTAAATTTTATGATTGGGGGAAGCTTAAAACCTTGGGGTAATCTAGCCTCGGGGTAAAGAGAAAATGCATTTATATCTGTACTCTCATCGACCCCCTTCATTTGAGAGATTTCTTTTCGTATGATTCTTATATGTTCTTTCAACTTCTTTAACTCTTTGCTTTCTTTCGACAATTCCTTGGGCTGTTCTCCGGCTACTATCAATTCTGCATAGGCTGCTCGGAGGTGGTTCATATCTGAAAACTCATTGGGTAGGGATGTCGGGGTCGTAAGTGGGACAGGCCTTAAAGGGATTTGTGGCCACTATTGATGCTAGTTTTCAAAGCCTGGCTGACCCTGAGGTTAAGGCCATATGATTGGTGGTTCTTGCTGTTGGTAAGTGGGGCCGAAATCAGGGGCCTATTGCACTTGATTGGTATCTGGTTGGATGGGAATTGGGGAATAGGGCCTAAAGGTTGAAGAGTATTCCCAGGAGCAGGTGGTGGCACTTCCGGATTGTGGTGGGGATTCAGTGCTTGGTGACGCGAAGACTGTCCTTGATCACGATTTAGAGGTAGGCGTTCAAAACCGGCAGTGCAGTTCGTTCGGCTAATATCTCTTCTAATCTAACTCGGGAATTATGTTGCTCAGTAGTGATACCGCCAAACTCTTACTAATTGACAAAAGTAAAGGATGCATCTCTTCCACATTAGGCTAAGTTCTCGATGCCTCGGCCAGGTTTTGCCCATCATTTTGGATCTCTAACTCGTCTAACATGATCGGTGTGCTTGGTCTTACTAATCTTCCTGTGTGTTCTCGTCCGACCCAACCTTCCAAATTGTAGAAGAAACCCTATGGCAAAAATGAAGGAAGACTTCGAAGCGACTTATTTTTTCCAAAAGAAATACTTAAAAATGACCACGAAACAGGCCTCGGGTTTTGCAAAATTGGTGAGTAAAATAAGCTGCGGGGTGGTACATCCCCCAGGGCTGACTGGACATGTGTTTTACTCGGACTCGATCTTATATGCAACGTAGGTGAGCGCATGGTTAAGGCTTCAGGCTCCCTCATTTTTGGCAAGGCCTCGCGATATACCCCAAAGGCGGATATGTGCGAGAGCCTTTTGATATACTTCTCTGGTACATAAGTGTTTTCGTCACTCGATATATCTCAGGGGTGTACTTGGCTAAGGAGAATGAAAGTAAATACTTTCGGTTTATGTTGGCCCAAGCGAGCCAACTCCCTATTCACTTATAGTACTTCCGAGGGCTTGGGGCAAAATTACACGTAGAATCATGCATGAATAGTGATATGTGTGAAAGTTTTCGAAAGGTTTGCTTCACTAATATCTTATCTTTCAATGTATATTTGAAAACCTCATATTTATTCAAAAAACATTTCTTTACAATCAATTAACAACAAATAAACATAAGTAAATAAAATAGTAAAGGCATACATTCAATCATAAAATAAACAAAGTCCACATATAAGAGTCTATTTTTCTAAGTCTCCGGCAGAGTCACAACTGTGAGAATTCAAAAATGCGACCCCCAGGTCTCAATCCCTAGTTTGAGGGTCTAAAACATTGGAAAGGATTCCATTGCTTTATTTGCTTCAATATGGGGGTAAATCCTATTTTCTATCTTTAGATGCAAATGGGTTCGTTTAGAGTCGCCAGCACATTTTACAAGAAAACGCAAAAAAAGTTTGTGTAGGGGTAAAAGCCCAAAGCAAGCCTTATCCCCACATATTTTTTGTTTACGAAACCGGATTTCTATAGGGTTCGGGAACTATGTTATGGTTTGGGAAGGTGTTAAGCACCCATTCCACCTTTTCATTCTCTAGTGACTTTATATGTTTATTATATGTTGATAAACTTAAATGCCTTTACTAAAAAGTATACTATTTTCCTAAGATGGTTTTATGTAGGAAACCTAATGTTTGGGGAAAGGGGATGAAAAACTTGTATTTCATGATCCGATGTTTTCAGTTTCACAAGAAATGAAATTCAAATGACAAGACTAATGGTTTTTGAATTTTAGAGGAGAAATTATAGTATTACTTCCTCAAATGGTGATATTAGTTTTATCTTTGTTCTGATTATTTTGAGAAAAAAGATCGTATTCTTAATTGGAATTGATTTAATATGGATTTGAACTCTTGAGGAGAGTATATTAGCTATATCACAATCTACATGGGAGACAAGACATACCCGATCTTTAATCCTTAAATAAATTTCATCATTCCGAGTTTTGAAAATCTGGTTTTGTTTGGACAATAATATACTTATTTTTTTCTAGTTTTATATAAACGATTTTATCAAGGCTTGTTTTGGAAATAGGAGACTATTTATAACTTAACAGTAAGTTTATCAATTAGAAAAAAAGGACAGAACAACAAATATAAATGAAAACAAGTACACATATATATAAACTTTAAATACTAGAAGAAACTTTATTTACCTTCCCGACGAGATAAATAAAATAAGAATGAGAGAAAATATAATTTGACAGAATATAATTTAACATATATTAGTTTTTCTTCTCCAAAAATTGTCGAGAATTCGACTCCAAAAGACAATACGTCGAGTCTTGAGAACTAGGAGATTCCTCGAGAATTTGATAATAATAACTTGAAGTTGAATGTTTTTAAAAAATTAGATTTTGAGCGACATTTGGATCAATGTCACGTGACAAATGGATCTCGCGCGACAAATGGATCAATGTCCCTGACAAACGGATGTGTCAGGGAGTGGATGGTATAGATCAGAGGGATTTGTCGTGTGATAAATGGAGGTTTGTCGTGCAACAATCTTGTTTGTCGTGCCACAAAATCTTCTGAAATTAGATTTATCGTACGATAAAGCCTTTTGGAAACAGGTTTGTTAGACTACAAACTTCCCGAAGCAGTGTCTAGTGTTTTGGGTGAATCTTAGACTAAAAAAAGTGTTTTTCTGATGGTTTTAGGGTTCTTGCAGGGGTCACGGATTGGGGTGTCCACACCTGGCATTCTTCTATATTTTGGTGGCAAGAACTTATCATATAGGGTTTCCTCCATAATTTTTCCCCATTCAGTGCTTCCAAGTAATTACCATAAACACTCTTTGTGACATAACCCTTATAGTACTTAGACATATAAGTTTTAGACTCTTAGGGTCCCCATCCTATAATATATGGTAGACATAGAATGTGGACAAAGAATGCCATTAATCTCCCAATGCCTAAAAGTGCATGGGAGAGTTTTGGAATCCACCACATATCTATCATCCGCATGTTTCACCTCAAACTCATTATCAACATTATAAGTAGGAGCCCAAAACCTATGCTGCATTTTGTTGTACTATAGTTTCTTTGCTGCCTTTAGACAGAATTCCTTTTCCCTCCTCTTCCCACTTTGCAATTTGTTCCCTTTTCTTATTCATCGTAATCATTATGGACAGCCTGATATCTTCAAGCATTGATATTAACGGTTTCTCTCTAGCCTCAAGTATCACCATTGGAATTCTCACACATATTATTCTCAACGGCATCACAACAACTGTTACCACTGAAGTAAGTCCTTGAATATGTGGTTGGGTATTGTTTTATTAGGTATTTATGGGCATTGGTTGAAATTACTGGAATATCAGGTGTTGCATTCTGAAACTCTTTAGGAGTTTCACTCTTACATGCTTGCTAAAACAACGCTTTCAATTCCCCCAAGTACAAGTAGGCCTCTTTTGCAAATTGACATATATATGCCTACAACAACATCTATGCTCTGCCATTGGTAGCAAATACCTAATACACTGTACAAGTCCTTTATGCTGATCAGTTATGATTGTAAAACCCTTACCTTCACCAATATTTAAATCAGTTTTTAGCAAGTAAGAAACTAATCCAAAGTCTAAGACTTATATGTCTAAGTATTACAACACACGAAGCAATGGGAAAATTTCATTTATGGTAATTACCATAAACATTCCCATTGCAGTACTTAGACATATAAGTCTTAGTATTTCCAAGTCTAAGTCTTTTTTTCTTAATATCAATCAATTGCTCATCATTTTCACTAACAAAATCCAAATTGTGTGTTTCAACTTTTTCCTCACTCCCCACATATAAGTCATCATTTTCTTCACTATTATTTTCCACCCTAATATCCTCACCAACGACCTCACCACTTCTCTCACCCTCTGTCTATGTATATGTCTCTATCTCTATCTCAACATCATCATCACCTTCTCCCTCACCACCACCATCACCCTTTATCTCAATAACTCCCTCACCATTCCCACCTCCCTCAATAACTACCTATTGAGTTATTTGACCTAAACCATCATCTTGAGTACAACCTTCAATCTCAACTTCACTAGAATTGTGTTCAACATATACCTCTAAAGCCCCAGTGATATGGATAAATTCTAACATCTTAGCTATGTTTTTATCATCATTTATAAACCTCAACCCACTTTATATATATATGGTCATTTTAGGAACTTTATAGAACAATTTGGACACATTTGTATCCTATTTCCTCTACCAGACCCTTTGGCTTAAAATATGACATTCTATCTGGATATACATTGTAAATGTATTTCATATGACCCCTAAGTATAATAACCTAAGTTCATTAACAAATGTTCTACCATGATGCACACATACGATAAACTCTTCATGGAAATAAGTCACTGAAAACAATAAAGAAAAATCCAAAACTAGTATATACATACATGAATATGAGACCACTGAACAAATAAGCCACTAACAAATACATACATATTCTATGAATGGGACCATTATAAAGCAACAAAACATAACATCTATTACTACTGTTATCTCTTTTATACACATCAATCCAAGCAAACAAAAACAAATATATGGAACCACTATGATAAAAACACATAAAAAAACCAAGGGTTTGTTCCCTTAAAACAAAGCAATCAAAGCAACCATAACATTAATATATAGGACCACTACAGCTGAACACATAAAAACTTAGGGTTTATACCCTTACTACCCAGCAATTGAAGCAATAAGAACTTATAAAATGTGGCTTCAAGTATATATTAATAGAATAACACATAAAACATGGTTTTTAAGCATATTAGTCTTATACGCAGATTTAGCAGTAAAAACATGATATTTGAAGTTAGGGTTTTCTTAATACCTGAACATACATTTGCCATTAGGGTTTCAAACCCTCTCTTCACCTTCGTCTTCGATGTATGGTTTCTCTCTCAGTGTTTCTCTCTCTAACTCTATGAACTAATTATGTTTCTAATGGGTTAGGGTTTCGATTGTTATTTTACTTAGTTGTTTTAGCAAACATATTTAACTGTTCATAAATGTAGCACCTAACTTTGACAAATGGGTGCCACATCAACTTTCAATTAATGGAGTTATTAGGGTGATTTAACAGATGCATTTTTTTGAAACCATATAGGAAATATATTGCTATATTCGAGAAAAAAATATCTTGTATCGAATAGAATTTAGGGAGCAGTACATAATATTGTAGTAAATTGTATTTAATCCTAAACAATACGAATCTTCAAATGAAGTAGATATACAGGTTTCGTTTAGAATCGAAATTCCTTTGATACCATGTAAAAAAAGATTTTAGTGAATGATTCTTGAATGAATTGGGATATAAGTGAAGCTCTAAATATATAGGGTTGAACAAAAGAGAAAGAAGGAAAATAATAAATCTTGATTTAATCTAAAGATTTGATACAAGTCACCAACAAAGAAACTAGATAAGTATGACAAGTATACAATTCAACAATATATGGTAATTGAATATATATACTAGCATCGAATTTTTTAGATAACTGTGGTTGTTTTTAAACTTATTTTGTTAAATAGGGTTGTTTTAAACTTATTTGTGAGAGTAGAGTAGTTTTAAAATCGATGGTCAAAGTAGCGTTTTTGACGTTAAAACTGCAAGTCAAAAGCGCGTTTTAAAAAAAAAATTGCGTTAAAACGCAATAATGAATAGCGTTTTTAAAGTTAAAATCGACATTCTGACTCGCGTTTTTACCATTAAAAATGCTACCCCAAATCGCGGTTTTAAAGCGATTTTTTTTAAAAAAAATTGATATTCGTGATTGCGTTTTTTTAAATTGATGAATATTGATACGCAACTCATTATATCTAACATGTTACGGAAAAGTTGGTACATTAGATGGTATTAAGCAACTTTATACAGGAAGAAATCAATTTTGGGACCAAAGCTAATTTTATTACTTATTTTTTTTAATAAAGTTGTATAAATTCGATAACAGTTAAGGACCATATTTCCAAGATGTACACATTGAGGAAAGATAAACTAGCCCAAAGAGTCATCTTAAAATATACTAAATGTCACTACTATGTTTAATATTTTAATCTCTAATTAAATTCTATAAATTCATATTATAAACCACAGCAATATTCAACCAGCAATTCTTCGAGCAAAATAGTGATGATTATTGAAAATTATTATTATATGGAGGCAAATTTCCTTAAGGTGGGACTGAAATAAAATGTATATAACTTATCACAATGAAAGGTTCTTCCATTATAAAATTAACTAGCACAAGTTGGGACCATCATGTTTTTTGTTTTAATGATTGAATGGAAGTTATAATTTTATCAAGTATCACTATAGAGAGTTTTGACTGTATAACAAATTCATATTCATTAAAAAGGTTGCTAAAAGTGACCTCATCAAGTCAAAAAAAATGTATCACCAGAAATATAAAATCACAAAAGGTTTTGGTCAAAACAAATTAGTCACAGGCATACAAAGATTCATGTTTAAATTCAAGTAGTTGAAAATATAATTATTCATGCAAAACAATCGGGTTCGAATCCCACTCTTGTCCTGTATATCTACATGTATCACTAGATACGTATGTCCCATCATGTGTATAAATAAAAATTGAAATCACAAAAAATATATGATAATATGACCTAATTAAGGCTAACAAGCATAAATTGAAATCACAAAAAAATTATGAGAACTGACCTAATTAAAGCTAACAAGCATAAATCCCGGAAGAGTAGGCAAGAAAAATGAAGTCACAAAACATATCTTAGTGAAAAAAAATTAAACTTATTTAATTTGTGGCACTAAAATGGGAGGTTGAATGTTCCATCAATACATTAAAAACTCGTTCGTTTGACGTCCTCAATGTTTCTTGGTAGTTGAATTCCATTACTAACTGGGTGAAGTGTCTATTTGTGAAGCATATACGTATGAGTAAATACCATCAATGACCACTAAACTATTGGCAAATTTTACCAGTGGCCACTGTACTTTATTTTGTTACAATCGGACCATTAAATTATTAAAACGTACTACTAATGGCCACTCCGTTAAATCTCACCGTTAGTTTTTGGCGGGAACCGTTATTGCTTGAAATGATAAGGGTATTTTGGTCTTTTTCGGTTTTTTTTCTCTTTTCTTTTTCCCTTTTCTTTTCTTTCTTCTTCCTTCTACCTTCTGCCTTCGTCCCTTTTCTTTTTTCTTCTTTTTCTTCCGACCTCTTCTTCTTCTTTTCTTCTTCTCCTTTCAATTAGTTCTTCTTCTTCTTCTTCTTCTTCTTCTTCTTCTTCTCTCGCACCTCCGTTTCTCACGCCTCCTTCTCTTCCACCTCCGTTTCTCACGCCTCCTTCTCTCGCACCTGCGTCATGGTGGGATTCCTCCGGCCATATCTTGGATTTGCCGGGGGCGGCGGAGGCGCTTCCTCCGGAGAAGGTGTCCGAAGGGTTGTCTCCCTTCATGATTTTTCTTTCTTTTTTAATCATTTGGAGGATTATGAATGGTTTTAATCATTTGGAGGATTATGAATGGTGGAAGAATCTGAAGATTGGGAGATTCGGTGCGGCACCGGATGATGTGGGGTGGGTTTGAGTTTTTAAAAAATTCCATCACAGGTTTGAAGCGGGTTAACATATATGTAATTGGGGTTTGATATTTGTCAAAATCAAAGAACAACAAATACACCAAATCAAATCAATTACTTGAATTAATCAAATCAAATGGCAATTTCTTAAACAAGTATAAAAATTGAAGAAGAAATCAAAGGGGAAGAAGACATGTGGCCACTGGTAGAAGAAGAAGAAGAAGAAGAGGAGAAACAGGCTCGTCGGAGAAGAAGAAAAGAAGAAGAAGAAGAGATCGGAAGAAAAAGAAGAAAAAAGAAAAGGGAAGAAAGGCAGAAGGAAGAAGAAAGAAAAGAAAAGAAAAGAAAAGAAAAGGGAAAAAGAAAAGGGAAAAAGAAAAGAGAAAAAAAATGAAAAAGACCAAAATACCCTTATCATTTCAAGCAATAACGGTTCCCGCCAAAAACTAACGGTGAGATTTAACGGAGTCGCCATTGGTAATACATTTTAATAATTTAATGGTCCGATTGTAACAAAATAAAGTACAGTGGCCACTGGTAAAATTTGTCAATAGTTTAGTGGTCATTGATGGTATTTACTCTATACGTATTATATATAGAGTGGGGTAGGTTTGCATTTTTATTTTTTTTTGTCTACGGGTGGGTTCGCTTTGGATTCTTCTAAAAGTTATCAGTTCGAGGCTTAATTTGTGAGCACTCATGTACTTAAATTTATTTTAATTGTTTTCTTTCAAAAAACTATGATAATTGAACAAATCCAAACCGAAACCAAATCGATTGAATAGTTTAGTTTGAATTTAGATATGGCAGACTCTAAAACTAAAATCGAATTGAAGTAAAATTTAATAAGACAAGTTTAATTAGGTTTGAATTTTTCAAATTTGTATCCTGATCACAACCGAAAACAACCCAAATGATTATGTTTTAAAATTTAGGATTTCCCTCCTCTGTTGAACAGTATTTCCAATCGAGTTGCATTTTTGCACGGGTGCAATTTTTAACTAAGCCAAACGGGTTGAAATTCTTTTGAAATAGGTTCAAACCGAATTTTTTATTTTTTTATGGAGGTGATGGGAGTAAATAATCCTGTGATTTGTTATATTTATCTTGTGATCTATAATGTTTTAATTTATCCGTGCATATTTATTTTGCAATATATTTTTTTGTGATGTGTTACATTTTGTCAAATGATTTATTATATTATTTTTTATGCCAAATGAATTTCAAATTCGTCCGTGGAAGTTTGGTTATGAATCGCAAATTCAATGAAAGAGAGTTTAAAACGTTCTGACAAGATTTATTTCTTGTACCATCAATTTTATTTTCCAATTAATAAGCCAGCAATGAGGGAAAGTCGTACCCTGACACCATCAATTTATGTACCAACGAATGTACGAGACTGCACAATGACTTTATTATGTATGATATGAGCCACAAATCTCAATTGCATTTAAATTAAGTGTACGTGTTGATATTTACATCCTATAAAATATTAGATTTTACGCGTTTTTTTCATTCAGTTTTTGAGAACTAAATAATGTGTATATTATTTAATTTTTAAAGATCAAGTATAAGTTTGACAATATATTATCAGCCCCTAAGCAATAAATATATAAGTTTATACTCAATCCTTAAGAACCAAATAACATGCACATTGCTTGGTTGTCAAGGACTAAATGAAAGTTGGAGTGAAACTAAATGTTTTGTGAGGTAAAAATATTATGTGACCCCTAAATATAACTGGGTAGTAGGTCTGATGTACAACATATTCAATTAATTATGGATTGTTTTCTCTTCGAATTAAATTATTTAGTATTAGAGGATCTGATTGATAACAAGATAAAAAATAATATGAAAAATAATTGATTTGTGCAAGAAGTTAAAAAATAAGTTAAATGGCGTGGTGATAAGGTCTCCATTTTATGAGTAGGTGTCTTACGTCCTTCTTTATCTTTTGTAATTTTTTTTCTTTTATAGCCTCAAAAGAAATTTTTTTCATGAAAAAAGGTAAAGGGTAAGACAACATCTAATCACGACTCTCAACTTATTTTTTAATTTTTCACACAAATTAATTATTTTTTCTATAATCTTTTATGTTGTTATAAAATGCAGCCGGATTTAAAGGCCAAAATTAGTCGTTCTACTTTGTTGTTTCGTTTAATTTTTTAATTTTTTTTTCGTACATACAATACACTCTTGAATATATTTGTGGTTGCCGTTGACAGGTGTGACATTAAAATAGATTTATGTCCCACTTCAACTAACTCGACGAATTGTAATTATACGATATGTTAGGATATTTAAACAAAAAGTATTATATTTAGGCTTGGGATGAGACGGGTCAAACGGATTGATCTAATAAATTTTATAAATAAGATATAAACATTAGAGTTCTCTTAATTAATCTAAGTCTGTTTAGATAAAAATTGGAAAAATCTATTTGGTAAATTTTATCTTAAAAAAAATTAAGTTATTGAAACTTATTTTAGTAGAAAAAATTAACTTACAAAAAAAAAGTTGCTACTAATTTTTATTATTTTTTAGTACAAGTGTAGATCAATATTTTACTTTTTTTTTGGAAACTATAAAATATAAATTTATAATTTACAATTGTTGATATTTAATATTCGTCTATGATCATTATTTGGATACATATATATATATATATTAAAAACATTTGCGATTTATTAGTAGAGCAGGTACTATTGCATGTGTCGAATAGCGCGACAAAATGTAAAATATTGATAGTTAGAAAATACTGAGAAAAGGGAAAAAAAAACCAGTTCCTAAACAAACATCCAAAATATACACATTAAGAAAATAGAAAATAATAATTAAGGACATTAGTATATTAGTGGTTTTAACGAAGGACATTTTATTTTTAAACTTAGTTTAAAGGACAAGTTTTTAATAAAGGACAAATTGGCCTTATTTTAATTACTTATTAATTATTTCGTTACATTGGTTATTTTACTTTTTTGTCCCTATGTATTTTTACATTTTATCTCGATTGTTTGTCCATATGTAATTATTTTGAATTCAAATTAGTTTTGGATTTGATTTTTAACAACTTTGGAGAGATATGGATAAACATTTTTAATCGATAAAAAATCTCATTAACAACTAATCTTCAGCTTAATCCTGTCTGCTTTCTCCATCACCACCAATCAGCTTAATCTTTATGCCGTATTGAGATCAAACGGAGGAATACGATTGAACATTTTAGTGGGGCCTCATATGATCAATCATTTGTATGAGAGCTTGGGTTTTCATGATGTTGGCTCCCCTGATACTGTCCATGCCTTTTGTAATCAATTCAATGCTTCTCCCCAACAAAATTCTCTATGTTACTAGAATAATGATACATGTGATATACATTGGTGCATGATCTACTTGAACAAAGGGTATCTTTGAACATTATTGTCAATTTTATGATCTAATTTCCTCTCAATTTTTTGATCTACCTAATAGGTGATAAATATTTGGAACGTAAATAAAAAAACATCCCTATAAAACGTAAAGTTTGTTTGATTTGTCGGCTAAAACTAATCGAATATAATATGAGACCGAAGTTGCAAATAAGTCTGAAGCACAATTCTCTTATAATAGCAATCGGACATATTTAGTTATGTTTTTCTAGTTAAAGTTTTGACAGACATATTATAAGAAAAATAAATATATTATTAAATTCAAACCAATTCAAATACATATCACATGAAAATCAAACGCGAAGATAAACATAAAAATTATTCAAAAAAAGTCAAAGGAATAAAATGTTTTAAACTAACCAAAAACACTATGAGACTGAAGTTATAAATATGTCTGAAGCACAATTATCTCATGGGTGTTCTTAAATGCACCCACATAATCCGTCTTTTCACCCCATTAAAAGTCAAAGTTACGTTAATCTTAACCTAAAAAATAGTGTAAAACCCTTTCTTCTCACCCCATTTTCTATACTTTGAAAAAATTGCCACGAATTTGTCTTTTCACCCACTTAAAATTTTAAAAAAACTTTATTTTTTTTCCAACAAACAATCATCTACTATTTTCATTTAATTAAATTAGTTTACGCGAGGGCACAAAAGATGAATTGTACTTAAAATAGTTTTGCAAAATATGAAATAGTTTTGTGAGAAAATCTCTATCATTTTAATATTTTGCAAGGAAATCTTTTTTTTGAGTCTCCAAAAAATTAAATATCTTAGAAATCGAAAGTAACAAAATATTTTAATAAATGATTTATTTTTATAAAAACTATTTTATTTTTCCAATTCATTTTTCCCTTTTTATGAAAGATAACATTTTTTAAAAAGAAAGAAGAAAATGTTTTTAAGTCATTAAAAAATCATTTAAGAACACCCAGGGTGAGAAGACGGATTTTGCGGATGTATTCAAGAACACTTGGAAAAATTCATCACTATTCACTTATTTTCCCACTAGTTTTTTTTTTCTCTATCATCTTTCTTCTAGTATTTTTGATAAAAATAAAATTGATCTTCTAATATTTTCGATGCAATGAATTAAGACATATTTATATAGTATATGACTTAATTATTACTTTTGTTAATTAATTAGTTAATTTCAATGGCTTCTCCGAGCCTTTGCAACTTAACCTAACTTATTACTCTATATAGCTCACATGTAAGTTTTAGAGAGAGAGAGAGAGATAGTTTACGTAAGTATGTATAAAGAAAAGTTAATAAATAAAAAATAGCTTAAGGGTTTTTCTGGGCTTTTCTTTAATTATAATTAATGTTTAAATTTTCATATATATTATAAAAGAATTAATTTAATTTTTGTTTTATTTATAATTGTGTTGAAATAACTAATATTTTTTTCAAAATGCTTATAAAATAAAGGATGATCTAAATTTAATTGGAAACAGAGTAAATATTTCAAATTTCTTTTGTATATCAAACATACTACTATATATATATGGATCAACTTTTAATCTTTTAATATTTTTGATATAGTGAATTAAAACTTATATTTACTTATGTGATAAAAATAAAATTTGTAGACAAATTTAAAATATGAATAATAACTATTTAAGAGTAATGAATAATAAAAGATTATATGAAATATCATATAATTGTTAAAACTGTATTTATCATAATTAATATTTTGTATCTTCAGAGGTACTATTTAGACGAAATTTTTAATGAAATTTATGAAGAACATTGTAATTTTTGTTTATTATGTCTTATATTAATGAAAAATTTAATATTATTTAATATTTTTACTTTTAGCGACAAAACTTAATCGTCTTTACATTGTTTTAGTAAACTCACCCCACCATTGGGGTGAAGTGCAAGATTTTCTAAAGATTTGATGGGGTGAGAAGAAAGTATTCTCACACTAGGGTGAGAAGACTGATTATGTGGGTGTTTTTAAGAACACCCTATCTCATAATAGCAAGTAGACATATTTTAGTGCCTAGACATAATAGTAACTAGACATATTTATAAGACATATAAATAACATGTAGACATAATAGAGCAACAAACATGTATAGTTATAAATAGCATGTAAATATAATAGAGTAGTAGACATATAAATAACATGTAGATATAATATAATAGTAGACATGTGTAGACATAAATAATGTGTAGAAAAAATAAAGAAATAATTAAAATGTTAGTTCATAGTTCATAGACATGTTTTAGGTACATAATTTTAAATTATTTTTGACTACATATGGATTTACTTGATAGTTGATATATATATATTAAACATATTACATTAGGAACATGTGTTGCTTTATTTGCCAGTCTAGTGAAGAATTGGGTCGGTGCGGGTTGTATCCAAAATAATTTATTTAACCACGTTGGAGATTGTATTTCTTATTTTTTTGAAAAAAATGGTATATTCCAATTCTTTATGCTAAACATTTGGGTGGGTCGGGGTTTTTTTTAGAGCATAACAAATATTTTTTTACCCATCTGTTTAAATGTGGGCTTTTATTTTCTCTATTATTGGGCTTCATTCGTCTTGTCTTTACCTTTATTTCATGGCCCATTTTTTTTTTCTACAATCAGATTTTATTAGGCCCATGTTTAATGAAACAATATGATTTTTCCATTTTCATCCTCAGAAGTCAAAAGGCCTCATCTTCTTGGCTTCTTTTTTATACATTGCCAGCACCATTTTTTTCTTTTTTTAGTTGTTCAACAATGGTCTATGCAAGATTTCCGATGGATCCAATGTAATTATTTCATTGATTTCGATTCGTACGTTCCCATCTCACATTTTAATTTTTCAATCGCAAATATATTATTTCTTCATTAGTTTGTATTTGCACCTCAATCCATCCAATTCATTTTCAAATTTCCATGATCGTACCTTTTCTATTATCCATCTTTATGTAATTTAAATTAAGTTTTTATATGCAATTTTATTTATTTTCTTTTTTTAGTGATTCATGTTTTGTTCTGGTAGAATGTTTCGTTCTTGTGATCATTCATCTTCACATGTTTGCAATGTGTTTGTGTCCTCTCCGTGTATCCACATCAGACATTTTGGAGTGACATTCCTCACTACATATTCTACTTGGATAAGGTCCCAGTAGTTAGTAAGTTTTAAATTTCTTTATTATCATATTTGTTGAATCTACACTTATCTAACTTTTAAGTTTAAATTGTTTATTAGTTGATATTTATTTTGATTATCCGTTTCTGTTAAATATTTATTTTTTATTTTCATTATAAAAAAATGTTTTTAAATTTAGTAAGGGCAGTATTGGAAATTTGTTTATTTATTATTTATAATTAATTTAAATTCATTTTATCCTTAATTAAAAAGTCGTCCTTAAAAATAGATTGTACTTTATTAAAAAGAGAGTAAGATATTTTTCCTTTAAAAAAAGCCCCTTAAGAAAATTGCATATGTAAAAAAATACTACAAAATAGCCGAATACTGAATAAAGCATGATTATCCTTGGGATGGCAACAAGTATGTCTTTATATTGAATTCACATAAATAATGTGTTTTTATATTGAATTCACATAAATAATGTGTTTTTATATTGAATTCACATAAATAATGTGTCAACCCACAAAGACCCACCCCAACATGGTTTAAAAAAAAGGCCCCAAAACTCGCCCCATTAGGATTGGGTCCGTCCATTTTTCATCCCTAATTATTAACAATTATGTAAAAAAAATTAGAGATAATGGGTTATAAGGTCTCGTTCCGTAATATTTTATAACTCAAAGGACGGACTCATGTTTAATAAAGGAAAGTGGTACCAATTTCATAATTTGGTTTCACAATAAGAACACTTTTCATAATATTAATTTATTTTAAGAAAAATGATAAATGTTGATGAAAAAAAATACCCTACTATATCATTTATTCTAATTATACAAAAGACATACTATTCTCTCTTACATACATATAGTTTAGAGAGAGAAAACAAAAAACAAGAAAAAAGAGAAGTCTCACTAATAATCTCACATCTTCCACCACCACTACCACCACCACCACCAACAACGCCACCTGAATCTCCAATCGTATCGCCTAAAGGAGCAAGCGTTGTTCTCATCTTCATCTTCATCTTCATCTTTTTATCTTCTTCTTTTTCTTCTTCTTTTTTATGGACGTGCAATCGTAAACGATATATAACTTTTGATCGAACCGTTAGATTTGATTGATTTTTGGATGTTGCTGTCCATGGGTGCTAAATGTATTTAGCACCTTCTGATTGTACTTTCTGGCTGCTGTCTAGGGGGTGTTAAATGTATTTAGCACCTTTTGGTTGTTGTCCATGGGTGCTAAATGCATTTAGCACCTTCTGGTTGCACTTTCTAGTTACTGTCCAGAGGGTGCTAAATGCATTTAGCACCTTCTGGTTGCTGTCTAGGGGTTGCACTTTCTAGTTGCTGTCCAGAGGGTGCTAAATGCATTTAGCACCTTCTGGTTGCTGTCTAGGGGTGCTAAATGCATTTAGCACCTTCTAGTTGCTGTTAGTGTCATAATGAGACGATATTATAAGGAAGGGGTATTAGTGTCTTTTTTGTACAGTGTCTTTAATTTACATGCTAATTTTTAAGTGTCCTTTATAATTATATTATTATTAGAATGAACCCTTATACCTAATTGCCAAAAAATTACATGTAATTTATATATAGAAAGTGTTATTTCTCATTATTTTCAATGAAATGCAAAAATAAATAAATAAAAATGATTTTGACAAGAATTGATTTACCCTATTATTAGTACAACATTATATATTCCCTATTTCCCTTCATTATAGCGTCAATTGCAAAAGTGCTTTTTAAAAAAAATTTGCTATTAAATAATAATTTATTTTTTTAGTTTTTTAACCAAAGGAAGAATCAGGGAAATGTGATGTTAACTTATATATATATATATATATATTTATTATTTATTACACTATCAAAAAGCAAAAATTAAAATCTACGAAAAGAGGGAGTCAAGGGACGGCGGAGCACATATAATCCGATACCCAAACAAACACCCTTTACGCGCCAAAGAACAAAATGTGAGGTCAAAAAGAGATAAACAGATGGGTTGCAAACTTGCAATAATTTATCTTGATATATAATATATATATATATATATGGAAATTTTCCTATGCGGACCGATCCGTACGGACCGGCCGGACCTTTAGTGACAGTTTTTTGTCGCTAAAAACATATCCCCAATGTATTTGCGATGAAAATCGGTCACTAAAAATCCGGTTCGTACAGACCGGTCCGTATGGAAAATGTACTATATATATATATATACATTTACATGTTATTTTGTTATTAGAAACGATCATCATATTTTCTAGATCTCCATAAAAAATTTAGTTATAAGCACAATACCATTAGTGACAACACTGTTTGCAAAAGTTACGTATTTTTTAAATTATTTTAGTTCATAAAAGAAATTTTTTTTTTTGAGATTTTAATTGAAGGAAGAAGGGTGATTTTAAATCAATCCAAAAGATTTGGAAATTTATCCACATTTGAGTTAATCCACATTTTTTTTTTGTTTAAATTATCCACTTGTTGGATAAACTTACAAAAAGTACAAATTTTTAGATTTGTAACCTTTTTGTTTTAAAAAAATATATGATATTAACAAATGTAATTTTCTAAAGTGCCCTCATTTTCTTTATATGAAAACTTAATTAATTCGATTTTTGAGTTGATTCGCTTGTATAATTCTTCCATTAAATTTACTTTTAGATATCCTTGAAAATGAGAAGAATTTGCTGATTAAATTCATATTTATGACTATAGTGGCTTTTTTTTAAAGGACAAACGTAACAATCTCTTTCCAACAAAGGACAATCTTTTTTTAGATTAGATTTAAGGACAACTTTTATTAAAGGACTTATCTATAATTTATATTATTACTAATTTATAATTGCATTATTCCCGCATTTGCCCTAACAAACAGATAAACATGAATATTTAATAAATTTACTATTTTCAACAAAATTAAATACTGAATCATAATAAAGTAACGATAAATTCAAAATAAAAAAAATTCAAACACATAACATATGGTACAGTTGGCTATGTTAAAGAAAGTCAAACGCAAAGAATGACATACCAAACCTCCGTAATCGTTATTCATACAGCTTCCATTTATGCAATATGTCTAATGTAATATACTTAATTGAGTTGATAAATGCAATGGAGCTCGTAAAAAGATAAACACATATATGACTGAAAGAACCAAAAACATAGTATCATTCCATTATTAAGTGAACATCAATCATGCAATACACATATATGAATCTCTTTTATTGTAGAAAGCATGCTTCTAAAGAGTAATGAAATAGTTGTGGATAATAAAATCACCGATATGATGTATTTCTCATTCACACGGGAAGCAAACCCATTATGTGTTGATCAAGGTTTATCCATCCAACAAAGAAAATCTAAAAAGTATAACTTCATAAACCACATATAAATGGAGGGATTTTTACAAAAAAAATAAAAGAAAAAAAAGCCCACAAGGGATAGGGGTGAAAGGGTCGATGGACTAGGGTGGGGCGGGGGGTTAGATATATGAATACAGAGTGGATTGTCGATGTATACCTGGGTTTATGGAACCAATAGATTGTAAAGCATAAACCACCGCTAGGGTTTATCCGTATATCCACGTGAGTGAAAGAGAAAGTATTCGATATGAGGTGAGGGCTGAATGATATTGCAGAGATAATGATTTTTATGTTAGTCGTAGCAGATGCGTTTGGGAGAGTTTGTTTACATACCCATCTTTTTTGGAAAAAAAAGGAATAAACAAGATGGGCCAAAGTTTAACGGGGCATCGGAATTAAATCTATAAATTGAACATAGTGTGGCCCAAGCTAACCAAAAGTGAAATAGGTGGGCCTTACATCGTGGTCCATTACATACATTAAAGCAGATGAGAACTGTAATAATGCCTGCAAAAAAAGACTAAACACACAGGTAGATGATTGATTCCCAACGTAAATATAACCCGACTGTGGCACATTGCCCGAATATATAACAATGGATATTTGGGTAAAAGTAAAAGTGTAATTCATGGGTGGCCGTCAATTATTGCCAAATGTAAAATTTGAAAATCAAATATACTATTGATATTGCCAACTTTTGAATACTGGAGTCCATTCGAGAAAGGTATCTCAGTCATATTGACAGTTAGAATATTCGACATAGATTAACATTTTTATGCTAACGACTGAGGATAAGGAGACGACGACAATCAATTTTTCTAAACCGGGAAGCAAGTTATATCCAAATGGGTGAGCAAAACAAAGAAACCCTAGTAAGGATAAACTAAAATAAGGCCTCGTTTGGTTCACAAATTTTAGTACTCGGGAAAGAAAAGTCGTTCCTTTTCTTTGTTTCGTAAGCACAAATTCCGGAAACACTTTTCTGAGAGAGGGGAAAGTAGGGGGTAAAACCATTTCTCTCAAAACACATGGGATTAATTTTCCCATGTGATTTCCAAGCATTCATTATAAAAATTTTAGATAATAATAACCTTACTTAAATACTTTCCATGCTTTATCAAACACAAGAAAGAAAATTTGACGGGAAATTTAGTTTCCCACCTCCATGGGGAAGATAAGGGAATTGATTTCCTTTCCGTGAATCAGACGAGGCTTAAGTTCAAACTGTCTCTATTTTTTTAAGCATATTATTAGGTGAATGAGTAGCCAAAGATCTGTTGCAATCAAAATAGGATAATGCAATCGAAAGATTGAAATTTCAAGGGTGCAATGTCTGTAACATTTGGAAGCTGATATTGAGAATCCTTTGGAGCACACTATAGGGGATATGGATCCCATATTATAAATACAGAGGTAAAATTGAAAACTATATTCATTATACTCATAGCTATTGCATGTGAAACCCACATGTATGGCAAACTATGGTCACATTGTAAAACCAGACGTGTGAATACACAAGCTATAGTTAGCTTTAGATTATTAATGAACGTTATGAGAAAAAAATGGTGACTCGAGAGGTATTTTATGTTCGTCCTTCGCTTGCCACTCAATTTTGACGATATTAAAATGTAGGTCAACCATTTTGAATATGTAGAGTTGTATTTTCCATTGTTAAAGTGAAATTATTTGTGATTGTAAGTTCAATTGATTGATGCGAAGTATAAGCAATGTTTTACTTATGCTGGTAAACCAATGTTTATTTCATACAAATAAGCCATTACTAGTAAAAGAAAAAGTAAACACCAATCCATATACGTAATTGTAAAATCTATGGCTAATTACATTTTGCATTTCTGAAGTTGTTGTTGCGATTAAAGTAAAAATTAAATCATGATGTTGTTTCATGCAGAATAGTTAAGCCTAGCACGACTAAATTAAGGAGGAGCCCACGTAAGAATAATGTCAAAGGGGAACTACCACTAAAGGTAAGAACCAAATCCTTTATTGATGTAAATATAAAGAAACTAAATACAATCGGGTTGAATTCCAAAAAGATTCTAATACAAACTGTGTTTCTGATCCAGTGAAACACGAGTATGTCCCCTATTCATAAAAAAATGCGTGCAAACATTATTAGACACATGAAATCAATCAATGCAAGTGCAAGGAACAAGAATCGCAATGGAAATAGCGAGTCAAACAATGAGCAAGGGGTATGGAACCATTTACTACTTGTGTTGAAAAATATGTAATACGTTATAAATTATATTCTTGTAAATATATTGATGTTATTGCAATAACATTGTCGCATAAGACGTCAATAGTGGATTGGTAATAAAAAAAAGGACCAATATAGATCATCAATTATTTCTTTTGATAAATTCATGCCGAACCTTAAGCAAAATGGCTTGGGGCCTCGACATGTATATAAGGGAGGTATAGTTAAAGAGGAATTATACTTAAAGTCGGATAAGTTGTTGTTAAAGTTAATAAAAAGATTTCACCCAGAACAAAAAGGCTTTCGAATCGGAGGTTGGGTTTTGAAATTTACACCTGCACATGTTGCAAAATATCTCACCTTACTGAACAAAGGAACAAAGGAACAAAGATGGAGTTGCATACTAAAGAGGGGTTGAAAGCAAAATATGGGAAACGATATTTTGCTAAATACTATCAGCTACATCTGGCACACGTCAAGCAAGCGTTGAAGGAAATGGTGCAAGGCACATCCGAAGAGAAAGTATGCGGCACAGTGAGACTAATATGTATGTACAGGTGCATCACACTCCTATTTGCAAATACAGAGAACTCCATAGCATGGTTCATTCTAAACTGGATGGGAGATATATAGAAGTTGTTTACTTACAACTAGGCACTCACAGTGCACGATTGGTTAATCGATGAGCTAGTGAAGAAAGAGTCCATGCCATCTTTCGTAACAGGTTGCAAAATACTTTTATTGGTAAGTTTTCTTTGAAATGCAATGTACAAAACACGGGTCATATATATTAATGTTAAAGTTTTGACTAAACAAAAACTATAGATTATATTTGTTATAACATTCTACAAACGTCTTTCTTCATTGCTCAGTTTTGGCACAGCGAATTAACAGACTGACGGGCTATCAATGAATCCTGGGTTCCTGAAATGGAACCTTACAAAATTGACACCACTGTTACTTAACAAGGATTTCGATTCATTAGAGGTAATTTTAGAAAGTGATTCAATAAATAGATAATATATGTGCTATTTAACGCATGTGTTGAAAATATTTTTTTATTGATATACTGGCATGCGTATTGTAGGTTCGTGTACCTAATTTTACATGCTATGAAGATAATGATGCCGATGGGCCTCAAACAGAAGACCCAATTGAGAGCACATGGACTGGGACCACGAGGCCAAGAAGAATAATAGACAATGTGTGTTGGATAGACAAAAGTCTCGTCGGAAGAAGTCTGAGATTTGAAAGCCACATTAAACAAAGCCCGAAAAGAGATTCCAAAATCCCAGAAGGTGCAGATGAACCAAGATATGAAAAACCGCATCTCAATGCATCATTCGCATCTCCGACATAACCAACCCCCAGGAAATCTGAGCATAATATGCAGATGGCATAAGTGACTCGACGCCATCAAAACTCAATCAATTAAAAAGACTGGAGAACGGCGTACAAAAGCAAAGATGACTTAAACTTCACTACACAATGTCTCCATGCCGTCACTATCCCGGGAGAGAACTAAAAGATGATGTAGAGATGGATGATGTGTCCAAACAGATAAAGAATCCAATAACTGCAGAAAATGAAGCAACAATGTCAAGTATTGGTGGCGAGGGAGACATGGAAGAAAATTGATAAACGCTTAATATTGTCATTCATACGCTCATTTTCGGAGTTGTTTGACGCGTTTATTTCTCTAAAACTACTCGGTTTGCCAACTTATTTCGCGATTAGTCTCGTAGCACTTTTGTATTTAACAATGCTTGAAAAGGCACATTTTTTTGTTTATTTTGGTGTCTCTAGATTTCAAGAAATATTGTATTTAATACAATAGTAGAATTTTCCATGGACAAAAAGAATCCAAGAAAGTGAGTCTCCATGTGACTAAAGAGCATCCAAGAAAGTGGAAGTCTCCATGTCCATGTGATTAAAGAAAGAAAGTGGAATTGTGCATGTGATTAAAGAGCATCCAAGATAGTGGAATTCTCCACCAACAAGAAAATAAGCATTGTTTATTTTTTAACATCCGACACAACTCTCCTATTTATAGTCTTCATTGTTGCTTTGGAGAGGGGATCTTAATTTTATTTTATTTATCATTTCTCAATTTGTAGAGAGCTTGTAATAGTATTTTCTAGAGAGAGAAATGGAGTTCACTTTTATAATTCTTGTCTTTACATTTATTATGGAGTAAATTTCTTTGCTAAGGCTAAAAGATGAAATTTGCAATGCATTAATTATGTAAGTTCAATTCTCATTCCATTGTTAGTATTGTTAAATACTTTTTGAATCCTTCATCTTCTCCATTTTTTCAACCATTCATAAGCTAGTAAGATAATTTTCATATGATGATTTGACTTTGTATGCCTTGTATACTTAGATCTCAAGCATTAATGAAGAGATGATACACTTGTGTATTTCTTACTAGCCTATGTCCATTCTTTCTTTGAATGAGATACTTTTCATTGCCAAGCATGATTAGTTTTTGAATATTCATGGAAACACCATAAATTTGGGATTTTAATCTTTTAATACTTTAATGATATGTTGAGTGCTTTCTACACTTTATGTGATTTTAAGACTCATCATTTTCTTAGTTAAAGTATTGCCAAAGAGGATCTTTTAAATTTATGTCATAAACAACTTCATTAATCATTTTAAGGATTCAATTTGTATTTATCAAATAAGTCTATATAGGACGGTTTGACCTCCACCTAGACTTCCCAATCTTAGACAAATGAAATGTTATGATTTATCGAGCTAAACTCCTTGTAGTTGGCCATTTTCATAATCAAGTCATTTGCCTAGGGGAAACTAACAATGAGTTCTTAAATGCCTAGTTTAAATTTATGCCTTTTCTTTTTATGTATTTTAAGTTTGAATCTTGGTTGATATTATATGGGAATGGGTTGCACTTGCTTCACACCCTTTGTCACAAGATAAAAATGAGAGATACACTTGTGTTGATATTTGCTTACACCCTTTCTTTATATGGCATTTATATGGGAATGTGTTGCTTTTGCTCCACACCCTTTTGCTTAGAAATGGGTAAAATATTCAACACTTAGGAATTGCGTTGAGAACTTTGAATGATATTGATTTTACTTAACTTTGCAAAACAAATGAATTCTATAATGCCTTAGCCTTTTTCTCATCTATTATTACATCATTTTAATTTTTATTGCAAGACTTTAAAATCAACAACTAAAATCAACCAATTAAATTCCCTTAACAAAACCTTGGACTCATAATCACCACATCGTCTTTCCGACTATCCTTGTGGTTCGACACTTGGACTTACCAAGTATTATAACTTGACAACCTGCACTTGGGTACCTAAGCACGGAAGTATTTTCGGCGCGTCAAGTTTTTGGCGCCGTTGCCGGGGATACGGCGAAAGACGGATTACGGATTTTGTAAAAAAAAAAATTCACTTTGTAAGTATTCTCTCCCTTTGTAAATTATTTTTCCTACTTATTGTTTATTTATTTTTTTTAGGTAGAAAATTTTATTCGAGATCACCCTTCCGGGCTTATGCCCGAAAATTTTTACATTGATCTTCGCATAAGTCCACCAAGAGGTCAACCACTACCAAGGCATCCTAGTCCTTCACCTACTCCTTCTGAAATGTTTAACGAGGACAATGAGTCAAATACCGGAGAGAACGATAATCGTCCTGAACCTGTTCGAACAATGAGGGATTATCTTCAACCACCTTGGGCGACGTCTAATTCTTGCATCATTCTCCCCACCGGACAAGCGGGAACATTCTCCTTTAAGCCAGGTATGCTTCAACATATCCCCTCTTTTCATGGTATGGAATCCGAAAATCTGTATTTACATTTGAAAGATTTTGAGGAAGTTTGCTCCACGTTTCGTGAGGCAAACACCAATGAGGAAGTAATGCATTTAAAACTTTTTCCTTTCTCCTTAAAAGATAAAGGAAAATTATGGTTGAATGCTCTAAGACCGCAATCTATTCGGTCTTGGCAAGTACTTCAATCGGAGTTTTTGAAAAAATTCTTTCCCTTCCATCGGACCAACGCTTTAAGAAGGGCGATATCCAATTTTTTGCCACAAGAAAATGAAAGTTTTTACAAATGTTGGGAAAGATACAAGAAACTTTTAAACGCATGTCCTCACCATGGCCACGAAACATGGAGCCTTGTAAGCTATTTTTATGAATCTCTTACTCCCAAAATGCGTACATTTGTAGAGACCATGTGTAATGGTCAATTTTTGAGTAAAAGTCCCGAGGAGGCCTTGTTGTATTTTGATGAATTGGTGGAAGGTGCTCAAAATTGGAACACCTATACCGAGGAACCTAAGGCCAAACCTCTGGAAAAGGGTGGGTTGTACCAAATATCCAATGATGATGACATGGGGGTAAGGTTGTTCCAATTGTCTAAGAAGGTAGAGGCCTTAGAGATAAACAAGCTTAGAGATGTCAACGTAGTGTCATCAAGTCAATTGTGTGTCATTTGTGAAAAGTTGGGACATTCCACGGAGGAGTGTCACACAATTCCGGCCTTCAAAGAGGTCCTTCAAAGTCCCTCACAAATCAATGCTATGAACTCATACTTTATGCTAAACAATGACCCATTTTCTCAAAGGTACAATGAAGGGTGGAGGAACCATCCTAATTTTAGTTGGGGGGGGGGGGAAATCAAAATGCTCATCAAAATTCGAATGCAAATTCCTACCAACCAAGACCACCTCCACCCCAAAACAATTCTTTTGGTCAAGCAAACCCAAACCCAAATTCAAATTTGGAGACTCTTTTGCGGCAGTTTGTAGACAAAACCAATAGAGATGTTAGTGATTTGAAAACTCAAATGTCCAAACTCACCACCGTTTTAGCAACCCAAGAAAAAGGAAAGTTTTCAGCCCAACCAATAGCTAATCCTAGAGGGCAAGCCATGATAGAGGAGTTGACATAGTCGAGTCAACACCAAGTGAAGGAGTAGAAGAAGAAAGAATGTGAGGGAAAAGGAAGAGGAAAAGAGGAATGAGAAAGAGGACATAGAAAAAATCAGAAATAACATCAAAGTCCCTTTTCCCGAAAGGTTAAATCAACCTCCTAAGGAAAATCGCAACACCGAAATTCTTGATGTGTTTAGGCAAGTCAAGATCAACATTCCATTGCTTGATGCGGTCAAGCAAATACCTTCATATGCTAAATTTCTCAAAGATTTGTGTACCACAAAAAGAAGGTTAAATGTTAAGAAAAAAGCATTTATGACAGAGCAAGTCAGCTTTATTATGCAAGGCACTCGTATTCCAAAATTCAAAGATCCTGGTTGCCTAACCATTTCATGTTTAATTGGCAATTGTCGCATAAAGAATGCTTTACTTGACTTGGGAGCTAGTGTTAATGTGCTTCCTTTTTCGGTGTACCAACAATTGGGGTTAGGATAATTGAAACCCACCAAAGTGACGATTCAATTAGCAGATCGCTCCGTTAAGATACCGAGAGGGATAATAGAGGATGTTCTTGTGCAAATTGATAAATTTTACTTTCCCGTTGATTTCATTGTTCTTGATATGCAACTGGTAGCAAATCCCGATAATGAAATTCTTGTCATTTTAGGAAGACCATTTCTTACCACATCTAATGCCATCATTAATTGCAAGAATGGAATTGTTAAATTGGCTTTTGGAAACATGACTCTTGAGCTAAATGTGTTCTCTTTAAGTAAACAACAAAATGATTTTGATGAAGAAAGTGAACATGTGAACATGATAGAGTCATTAGTCCAAGATCATTTTAATAATACTTACGATTTGGATTCAATGGAAGAGAATCTAACCACTTCCAATGAATTCGATGAGTGTTTGCAAGTGTTTTCCTTACTTGATGATAAGGTTCAATATCCGAAGGAGCAAAATGGGAGCACATCCAATCCAACACGAAAGCTTGAGGGACAAATGGAGCTCAAGCCATTGCCAAGCAACTTAAAGTACGCTTTCCTAGGTGCTTCCAGAACTTACCCTGTGATAATCTCTTCCGAACTCTCAAAAGAGCAAAAGGTGAGTTTGGTAAGTATGCTTAATAAACATAAAAAGGCTTTTGGTTGGACATTAGCTGACCTCCAAGGGATTAATCCTTTAATTTGCACTCATAAAATCCACTTGGAGGAAAATGCTAAACCATCTAGACAATTTCAACGCCGTTTGAATCCAAATATGCAAGAAGTTGTAAGAAATGAGGTATTGAAATTGCTAGATGCAAAAATCATTTATCCAATCTCCGATAGCAAATGGGTGAGTCCAACCCAAGTTGTACCAAAGAAATCCGGGCTTACGGTAGTAAAAAATGAACAAAATGAATTAATACCTCAAAGAGTCACCACCGGGTGGCGAGTGTGCATTGACTACCGTAAGCTTAATGAAGTAACACGTAAAGATCATTTCCCGCTCCCATTTTTGGATTAAACACTCGAAAGAGTAGCCGGGCATGAATTTTACGCGTTCTTAGATGGATTCTCCGGGTACAACCAAATTGAGATTGATTTAAATGATCAAGAGAAAACCACCTTCACATGCCCCTTTGGTACCTTTGCATATCGAAGGATGCCATTTGGGTTGTGCAATGCACCAGCAACCTTTCAAAGGTGCATGCTAAGTATTTTTAGCGACATGGTGGGAAAGACCTTAGAGGTATTTATGGATGACTTTACCGTTTACGGTAAGTCATTCGATAATTGTTTGTTGAATGTCGAGCAGGTTTTAAAAAGGTGCATTGAGAAACAACTTGTTCTTAATTGGGAGAAATGTCATTTCATGGTGACAAAGGGCATTGTCTTAGGGCACATTATTTCGGAGAAGGGAATCGAAGTTGATAAGGCAAAAATTGAAATAATCTCAAAACTTCCCACTCCAACTACCGTCAAAGATGTCCGTTCATTCTTGGGGCATGCCGGATTCTACCGAAGGTTCATTCAAAATTTTAGCACCATTGCTAAACCCATGTGCAAGTTGCTCTTGAAAGATGCCCCATTTGAATGGACCAAGGAATGTGAAGAAGCCTTTGTAAAACTCAAGCACATGCTCACTACCGCACCCATCATGCAAACCCTCGATTGGAGTTTGCCATTCGAACTCATGTGCGATGCAAGCGATTACACCATGGGGGCGGTCCTCGGCCAAAGAAAGGACAAAAAGCCCGGGGTCATTTACTATGCGAGCCGAACTCTCAATGTGGCTCAAATGAACTACACCACCACCGAGAAAGAACTCTTGGCTATTGTCTTTGCCCTCGAAAAATTTCGGTCCTACCTCATTGGGTCACCTATTGTCATTTTCACCGATCATGCAGCCCTCAAGTTTCTTTTCACAAAGAAAGATGCAAAGCCAAGGCTTCTAAGATGGATTCTTCTCCTACAAGAATTCAATCTTTTCATAAAGGATAAGAAGGGTGTCGAAAATGTGGTGGCGGACCATTTATTTCGCCTTTCATTCACCGACCACATTGAAGAGAGTGCTATTAAAGACTTTTCTGGATGAGCAACTATTCATAATCTCTTCCTCACCATGGTATGCCGATATCGTAAACTATCTTGTCACCAGAAAGATGCCAAGCCATTGGAATGCCCAAGACCGAAGGAAATTCTTGTCCGAGGTCAACCGTTTCTATTGGGATGACCCGTATTTGTTCAAATATGGGGCAGATCAAATTATTCGACAATGTATTCCCAATGACGAGTTTGAAAGAGTTCTAAGCTTTTGCCATAATGAAGCTTGTGGTGGACATTTCTCGGCTAAGAGGACAGTCGCCAAGATCTTGCAAAGTGGCCTTTATTGGCGAACAGTGTTCAAAGATGCCTACCAACATTGCAAAACTTGCCCGAGATGCCAAATGTTAGGAGGGATTACAAGAAAAAGCATGATGCCGCTTAATCCAATCTTGGTAATTGAAGTGTTCGATTGTTGGGGAATCAATTTTATGGGACCATTCCCATCCTCTTTCGGTAACCTTTATATTTTAGTAGCGGTTGATTATGTTTCCAAGTGGGTAGAGGCCCAAGCTTGCAAGAAAAATGATCACAAAGTGGTGATCCGATTTTTAAAAGAAAATATTCTTGTAAGGTTTGGCACTCCCAAAGTGATTATAAGCGATGGTGGTACTCATTTTTGCAATAAACCTTTTGAATCTTTAATGAAAAAATATGGGGTAAATCACAAAGTATCACTCGCTTATCATCCGCAAACCAATGGCCAAGCCGAACTTGCCAATAGGGAGATAAAACAAATTCTTGAAAAGACGGTAAATCCAAATCGCAAGGATTGGTCATTACGTCTTAACGATGCACTTTGGGCTTACCGTACGGTTTTTAAAACAATTTTAAGAATGTCTCCCTATCGGATAGTATATGGCAAGCCTTGCCATCTTCCTGTTGAGTTGGAACATAGATCATTTTGAGCAATTAAAATGATGAATTTTGATATTAAAAATATCGGAAGCAACTGAAAGTTACAATTTGAGGAGTTGGAGGAATTAAGGAGGGATGCATACCAAAATGCTAAGATAAACAAAGAACGTGCAAAACTTTTTCATGATAAATCTATTTTAAGAAAAGAATTTAAACTCGGGCACAAAGTTCTAGTTTATGACACGCGTTTGCATCTCTTCCCGGGAAAGCTGAAATCACGTTGGACCGGCCCATACATTGTTCGACATGTATTCCCTTTTGGGGCCGTGAATGTTGAGGATCCCAAAACCGACTTTGTGTTCAAAGTGAACGGACAACGCCTTAAGCCATTTTTGGAATTCCCACCTCAAAAGGAGTCCACCACTCTTGAAGATCCGACCTATACCTAACAAGCATAGGTGTTGTTTATATATAATTTTTACTTTTATTAACAAAAAAAACAAAAAAATTAAAAATTAAAAAAAAACAAAAAAAATTTGCTTTATTTTCTTTCCTTCTTTTTTGGTTTTGGTTTGATAAACATGATATGAGGATTGAAATGTGGTTGTAATGCATGCATGTTATGTTTTATCTAATTCTAACCCTTTTTTTTTGTTAGTGTGTACATATAGTAATTTTGCTTTGAAAATAGCTCTCTTTTACCTCATGAAAATCGAAAAGCCAAATGGGAGACTGCCAATTTCTCGTTCTCTTCACATTGAGGACAATGCGTTCTTCAAGTTGGGGGGTAATGTACTTAAACTTTAATGGCTTTTCAATTTCGGAATTTTTCATGTGTTTAGAGCTTAAATTTTTTTTTTGAAAGTTTAAAAAATGATGAAAAAAAAAAAAGAAAAAATTTGATGATGATTGGTTCATTAGCTATTGGCATGAATTCCTTGATCTAGATGGAATTTTGAGTGATAATCTACCTTGCTTTACTTCAATTAGATTCATGACCCTAGAAACGTTCCTTAAAATGTGTAAATGCTTTAAGTAGAGAAATTCTTTCGTAACACTTAGAGTAATTTTTATTTTGTGAAGAGGGAATTCTTGTCCAAAAATGATGAAAGTTTTTTCGAAAAGATCCTCCAATAGAGAGGACAAATGCATGGCACTTTGAAAAACTTGGATGACTTTTAATCCTAATATTGACTTAAAGCTTCACTTGACTAAATCATAAGTCTCTTTGTTTAATATTATGGATAGGTAAAGGTTACCATATGAAAAAGGGTGAATAGCTTCTTTCAAGCTTAATAAATAAGCATAAAATGTCAAATTTTATATAGTGAGTCTGCTGCCCCCCATAGAGATGAAAACCGCCTTGAACTAATTTAGCAAAAATTCCGAGAAAATATAAGAAAAGTGCTTAGAAATGGACAAAAAAATTGAAACTTTCGTTTTTGAAGGAAATTCCTCTTCCATCTCTAATGATCAATACTCTTTGTGTTTAAATGAGAATTTTGCTAATATAAGGCTTAGCATGTGATTAAAGGGAAGTATGAGTTAAGTTTCAAAAGGAGATAAGCAATTTAGATAGTCATTCAAAAACCCACAAGTCTAGAAATAGTGATAGTAATGTCATAAGCTTTGCAAATTGAACTTTTGAAATCATCATTCTCGTCATTCACCATGATCAAACTTTTGATGTTTCTGGGTATCATCACTGTAAACCTTCACGAGACACAATTCGTCTTCTAGGGGAACTTAGGAGTTCAAAGGCTTAATGCATGTGCTAAATGCATTTTCGGATATTATACATAGCTATTTTTATATTGCTTGCTAAGGGACTAGCAAGAGATAAGTTGGGGGGAGTTGATAAACGCTTAATATTGTCATTCATATGCTCATTTTCGGAGTTGTTTGACGCGTTTATTTCTCTAAAACTACTCGGTTTGCCAACTTATTTCGCGATTAGTCTCGTAGCACTTTTGTATTTAACAATGCTTGAAAAGGCACATTTTTTTGTTTATTTTGGTGTCTCTAGATTTCAAGAAATATTGTATTTAATACAATAGTAGAATTTTCCATGGACAAAAAGAATCCAAGAAAGTGAGTCTCCATGTGATTAAAGAGCATCCAAGAAAGTGGAAGTCTCCATGTCCATGTGATTAAAGAAAGAAAGTGGAATTGTGCATGTGATTAAAGAGCATCCAAGATAGTGGAATTCTCCACCAATAAGAAAATAAGCATTGTTTATTTTTTAACATCCGACACAACTCTCCTATTTATAGTCTTCATTGTTGCTTTGGAGAGGGTATCTTAATTTTATTTTACTTATCATTTCTCAATTTGTAGAGAGCTTGTAATAGTATTTTCTAGAGAGAGAAATGGAGTTCACTTTTATAATTCTTGTCTTTACATTTATTATGGAGTAAATTTCTTTGCTAAGGCTAAAAGATGAAATTTGCAATGCATTAATTATGTAAGTTCAATTCTCATTCCATTGTTAGTATTGTTAAATACTTTTTGAATCCTTCATCTTCTCCATTTTTTCAACCATTCATAAGCTAGTAAGATAATTTTCATATGATGATTTGACTTTGTATGCCTTGTATACTTAAATCTCAAGCATTAATGAAGAGATGATACACTTGTGTATTTCTTACTAGCCTATGTCCATTCTTTCTTTGAATGAGATACTTTTCATTGCCAAGCATGATTAGTTTTTGAATATTCATGGGAACACCATAAATTTGGGATTTTAATCTTTTAATACTTTAATGATATGTTGAGTGCTTTCTACACTTTATGTGATTTTAAGACTCATCATCTTCTTAGTTAAAGTATTGCCAAAGAGGATCTTTTAAATTTATGTCATAAACAACTTCATTAATCATTTTAAGGATTCAATTTGTATTTATCAAATAAGTCTATATAGGACGGTTTGACCTCCACCTAGACTTCCCAATCTTAGACAAATGAAATGTTATGATTTATCGAGCTAAACTCCTTGTAGTTGGCCATTTTCATAATCAAGTCATTTGCCTAGGGGAAACTAACAATGAGTTCTTAAATGCTTAGTTTAAATTTATGCCTTTTCTTTTTGTGTATTTTAAGTTTGAATCTTGGTTGATATTATATGGGAATGGGTTGCACTTGCTTCACATCCTTTGTCACAAGATAAAAATGAGAGATACACTTGTGTTGATATTTGCTTACACCCTTTCTTTATATGGCATTTATATGGGAATGTGTTGCTTTTGCTCCACACCCTTTTGCTTAGAAATGGGTAAAATATTCAACAGTTAGGAATTGCGTTGAGAACTATGAATGATATTGATTTTACTTAACTTTGCAAAACAAATGAATTCTATAATGCCTTAGCCTTTTCTCATCTATTATTACATCATTTTAATTTTTATTGCAAGACTTTAAAATCAACATCTAAAATCAACCAATTAAATTCCCTTAACAAAACCTTGGACTCGTAATCACCACATCGTCTTTCCGACTATCCTTGTGGTTCGACACTTGGACTTACCAAGTATTATAACTTGACAACCTGCATTTGGGTACCTAAGCACGGAAGTATTTTCGGCGCGTCAAAAATGAGTACATGTTGAATTCAAAAAGTTTTCCCAGTGATGACGACAAACCACCGCTGGGGTTTATCCGTATATCCAAGTGAGTGAAAGAGGAAGTATCCGATATGAGGTGATGGCTGAATGATATTGCAGAGATAATGATTTGTATGTTACTCGTAGCAGATGCGTTTAGGAGAGTTTGTTTACATACCCATCTTTTTTGGAAAAACAAAGAATAAACAAGATGGGCCAAAATTTAACGGGTCGTCGAAATTAAATCTATAAATTGAACATAGTGTGGCCCAAGCTAACCAAAAGTGAAATAGGTGGGCCTTACATCGTGGTCCATTACATACATTAAAGCAGATGAGAACTGTAATAATGCCTGTAAAAAAAGGATAAACATACAGGTAGATGATTGATTCCCATCGTAAATATAACCCGATTATGGCACATGGCCCAAATATATAACAATGGATCTTTGGGTAATAGTAAAAGTGTAATACATGTGTGGCCGTCAATTATTGCCAAATGTAAAATCCGAAAATCAAATATACTATTGATCTTGCCAACTTTTGAATACAAGAGTCCATTCAAGAAAGGTATCTCAGTCATATTGATGGTTGCAATATTCGACATAGATTAAGATTTTTATGCTAACAACTGAGGATAAGGAGACGATTGGTTATGCAAGCATTGAAGGAAGTGGTGCAAGGCACATCCGAAGAGAAAGTATGCTACACAGTGAGACTGATATGTATGTACAGGTGCATCACACTCCTATTTGCAAATACAGAGAACTCCATAACAAGGTCCATTCTAAACTGGATGGGAGATATAGAGAAGTTGTCTACTTACAACTAGGCACTCGCAGTGCACGATTGGTTAATCGATGCGCCGGTGAAGAAAGAGTCCAAACAATCTTCCGTAACGGGTTGCACAATACTTTTATTATTAAGTTTTCTTTGAAATGCAATGTACAAAACACGGGTCATATATATTATTGTTAAAGTTTTGACTAAACAAAAACTATAGATTATATTTGTTATAGCATTCTACAAACATCTTTCTCCATTGCTCAGTTTTGGCTTTGCGAAGTAATAGACCAATTGGAGCCAATGGGTGACGGGCTATCAATGAATCCTAGGTTCCTGAAATGGAACCTTACAAAATTAACACCACTGTTACTCAATGAGGACTTCGATTATTAGAGGCAATTTCATAAAGTGATTCAATAAATAAATAATATATGTGCTATTTAACGCGTTTGTTGGAAATATTTTTTATTGACATACCGGCATGCGTACTGTAGGTTCGTATAACTAATTTTACACGCTGTGAAGCTAATGATGCTGATGAGCCTCAAACAGAAGACCCAATTGAGAACACAGGGACTTGGACCATGAGGGCTAAGAAGAAGAAGAGACACTGTGTGTCGGATAGACATAAATCGTGTCGGAAGAAGTCTGAGATTCAAAAGCCAGGTTAAACAAAGCCCGTAAAGATATTCTAAAATCCTAGAAGGTGCAGATGAACCAAGATATGAAAAACCGCATCTCGATGCATCATTTGTATCTTTGACACAACCAAGCCCCGGGAAATCTGAGTGTAATATGTCAGATGGCACAAGTGACTCGGCGCCATCAAAACTCAATCAATTAAAAAGACCGGAGAAGGGCGTACGAAAGCGAAGATGACTTAAACTTCACCACACAATGTCTCTATGCCATGACTATCCCGGGAGCAAACTAAAAGATGATGTAGAGATCGATGATGTGTCCAAACTAACAAGGAATCCAATAATTGCAGAAAAGGAAGCAACACTATCAAGTATTGGTGGTGAGGGAGAGATGGAAGAAAATGAGTATATGTTGAATTCAAAAAGTTTTCCCAGTGATGATGACAAAAGGCACAGCTTAAGCCATAGGGTTGATGCGGGTGTGGCGGACCAAAAAGGATCCACCCCATTAAACAACTGCAAAGGAATCCGCATCCATGAGGTGGATGATCGATTATAAGATTGAAGGACAGAAAATACAACCACTAATTGAAGAGGAATCCGGCGATGGCAGTGAACCGAGCAGTGATAGTGAAGAAGCACCTGGAAGTAGTTCGTTCAAACAAACGGGTGCACACACAACGTCGGGGATACTATTTCAGCCGTCAATATGGTTAATATATTTAATGCAGTGTAGTGCAATTGCTTAAATTTCTTCTTCTTCTTTTTTTTACTTTTTTTTTTAATTAAGTACAACTGCATTAAATTCTTGAATGTATAGATAGGGTCGCATTGATTTTTTTTGAGTTTTCCATCAGCACCTCCTGATTTCAATTATTTCAAAATGGGAGTGGTGAACATAGTGAAATTTTTTGAGGACAAGACTATTTTAATCACCGGTGCTACTGGATTTTTAGCCAAGAGTTCTCTCTCTCTCTCTCTATATATATGAGTTTTTTTTTTCCATACATACATATTCTTGATTATATATTGATGATGTTTCTTTTATTAACTATGCAGTTTTTGTGGAGAAAATACTTAGAATTCAGCCCAATGTGAAAAAGCTATACCTTCTAATAAGAACTACAGATACCAAATCGATCAGCCGCACGACGCTTGCATGATGAGGTACATCAAAATAAATATAAAGTAGTAGTGATTAATAAGAACTACGTACAGATACCAAATCAACCGCATGGTGGTTTGGCGCAAATGCCTTAATATTATCTTCGATCTCTTCATTTTCATGCAAATTAAGGATCCATGAAGCAAAGGATAGAATGATATGATGCATTTTATTGACGTACTCTTATATATATAAGGATTAGTTGAAAGTTATTCTCTAATTACTTCATTTCATAATAGATCATAGAGAAAGATTTGTTCAAAGTTCTACGGGGAAAATTTGAAGAAAATGGAAATTCCTATATATTCGAGAAGTTGATTCCAGTTTCTGGCGACATCTCATATAACGACTTGAGAATTAAAGATTCTGAATTGCTTCAAGAAATGTGGAGAGAAATAGACATCATTGTCAATTCAGCAGCGACAACAAATTTTGATGAAAGGTAAAAAAAATAATTAAAGAGTGATTATGGTTAAATTTAACTAAAAATTTAAAGTAAATCAAAAATTAAGAAGAAAAATAAAAGATTTTATTTATATATATATATTTCTTTGAGTTTCATGCAGATATGATGCATGTGGCCATGGGTATCAATACCTTTGGAGCTATGCATGTTGTGAACTTTGCAAAGAGATGTGCTATATAAGCTTCAATTGCTTCTCCATGTATCTACAGGTCAGTAACAACCAAAAGGTGTTTTTAAATAGACCCATAGTATTATTTTTTTCATCCCACGCAAAGGTTATAACCCAAAATAAACGAACCAAAAAAATCGCATTGAATCTCTTATTTCTCCCTAACCAAAACCGCCGTCTATTCTTTTTGGAAGCTTTTAAAAATCAACCCACAAAAACAATTTTCTCAATCCACTTTCAACTTACCCCACTAAATCCTTTCTTCTCATCCATATATTTAGCAAAAGCTAAACAAGTCTCTAAATCAACATCTTTCTCACACACATGAAATATTTTCACGATCTAACATTAAATTGTTCTATCCAATTATTTACCCAACCCCATTATTCTCCGCCCGCTGCTTTCTCTCTCCCCAATTTTTTTATTCATTGACCTCTTCGATTCCTGTATTACATCCTAAAACCTATCAATCACTAAAGATCCCGATCTGTACAAACATGTCCGTACAGAAAATGTACTTTATCTATATATATATATATTGTACAAATTTCCCGTGTTCTTCGGGCACACATAAATTATTGGGGGCACACATTTAATGTTCCACGTGTTGTTGCCTTTGTTTTTAACGAATTAAGTGGAGGTTTGTTCAGCTTTTGTTTGTGGGCAAAGGGAAGGAGTAATACTAGAAAAGCCCATAAAGATGGGAGAGTCACTGAATGGAGCTTTGGGCTTAGATGTTGAAGTGGAGAAAAAACTTGTGGAGGAAACATTAAACGACCTCCTATCTAAGGAAGCTACCCAAGAAGCTATTACAACAACATTGATGGATTTGGGTATTCAAAGGTTGGACACTACTGCCCTATTTCATGAGAGTACTTTTATGTTGACATACATTCTAAATATATTCAAATGATACGATAATATGATATCAATACAATAGTAATTAGTTAACTAGGTTTACTACGAACTAAATTTACAAAATGTATACTGGTAACCAATATGGAAATGATGTGTGATTGACTTTTAAAAATATTTCTCACAAATTAATTTTGTCTCTCAAGAATTGTTGCTCTCATAAAACTCAATACATGATATATCGTGATTACTTCCATTGTTGACGGTCTTACTCTCAATTTTGTACTTTTTGAGAAAACCCATTTCAACCTTAACAATGGTAAAAAATGCAACTTACATTATTTTGTAAAGTTTTGTACATTAATTATATTCCAAAAAAAGAAATGGGAATAACAATTTTTGATATTCCGGAAAAAAGTGGGACTTTTAGTTCGAGATGGAAGAACAAAAAATTCCTTTTAATTAAAGGTAGAAAATTGACTTAGTTGCATTAACAAAAATAATTTGTTCAAATAAAAAATAGAAGAGAAATTAAGAAATACATGCAATCTTGTCAATGAAAACAAAAAAAATAATAATTGGGAGCGATTATTTTTTATCTGAATTCTAAGTCTAAATTTAAAATCAATTTTTTTTACTCAAGAGGTCTAATTGTTTATTAGTTACAAAATGATCATTCGCTTCTAATTCAATGTTGTGTGTATATGGAAACGCTCTTGTAAGGAAGGAAAAATGGATAAATTTTTTTATGAAAGTTGATGGAGATGATCTCTATAATAAATATATCATCTCTCCAAAATTTCATTAAAAAATCAAATCAGATACTGGTATAATGAAAGTGTGATATATATATATAGAGAGGAGAGAGATAACAAAACAAACAAACTTTATACATTGGGTTGAGATTTAAATTTGTTTTTCTTTCAAATTCATATATATATCAAACTGTAAATTAAAAATCAATTACACTTCTACAATAATTAATGCACATCAAGAAGTAAAAAATAGAATCACTAATCTTATATGGGTGTTATCCATTACGGCAAGGAAGTATGGGTGGCCAAATACATATGTATTTACAAAGGCAATGGGATAAATGCTATTGGGGTACCTGAAAGGACGTCTTTCTGTTGTTATCATACGCCCAACTATCATAACCAGCACTATTAAAGAACTTTTTTCTGGTTGGGTCGATGGCTTTAGGTAATTATAATATTATGCACAATATATTGTAATTACTTCCATCTTGAATTTGTAGTCTCAGATTGACTTTGGTACTTTTTACTTAAAAAATATTAATTTCAATATAATCAGTGGTCAAAAATATATCTTAATTATTTTTTAGGCAAATGGTATGAGCAAATCCCCTTTTAATTAGAGCATATCTAATTAGATAAAAGCCTATTTTTTTTGCCATGCGTCTTATTGTAATATTAATAAGGGCACACCATTTATTCTAAATAGCATTAATTTATATATTTTGCATACATCTTTATTATTTCCTCCCTTTCTCAATCACTTGACGTTCTTGCTCGTTTCTCCATCTTGTAGTGCTATTGGTTGCTACAAAGAAGAATCTGGGTTATTGTCGACTCATATATATGTATTCTTTTTGTGTCTTGTTTTTATTAATGATATTACTTTTTTCCTTCAACTACATTAATGCTTTGGATGCATAAGACTATATATCATATCGATTTTGCTATACTGTGAAAGAAAGATAACTATATAATGTTTATAATATAGTTATAAACATTATATAGTTATTGTCGATTTTTCTTCCCGTTGTTATCACACAGCCAACTATCATAACCAGCACTATTAAAGAACCTTTAATTTCCTGGTTGGGTTGAAGGCTTTAGGTAATTATAATATTATGCACAATATATTGTAACTTCCTCCGTTTTGAATTTGTAGTCTCCGATTGACTTTGATACTTTTTAATTAAAGAAATATTAATTTTAATATAAATAGTAACTTAATTATTTTTTAGGCAATCGGTAGTAGTACATCCCCTTTTAATCAGAGCACATCTAATTGGATAAAAACCTATTTTTTTTGCCATGCGTCTTATTGTAATATTAATAAGGGCACACCATTTATTCTAAATAGCACTAATTTATATATTTTTGCATCCATCTTTATTATTGCCTCCCCTTCTCAATCACTTGACGTTCCTGCTCGTTTCTCCATCTTGTAGTGCTATTGGTTGCTACAAAGAAGAATCGGGGTCATTGTCGACTTCATATGTATTCTTTTTGTGTCATGTTTTTTATTAATGATAATATATTTTTCCTTCAAGTAAATTAATGCTTTGGATTTATAAGACTATATATCATATCGATTTCGCTATACTATGAAAGAAAAATAACTATATAATATTTAGAAAATGCATTTTATGTATCGTGGTGCAATTACGGGAGATAGTTTTTTATTATTATTTGAAAAACATGATTATTGATTTCAATATTCTTATTGTCTTTTCTAATCAATCATAGTATTATTAGTTGCGCCCTTACTAATAATAAAATCAAGTAGTAAAATTTTAATTTTTTAACTAATTAGATGTGCCCTAATTAAAAAATAGATGTGTCCCAGCGACTAACCTATATTTTTATTGTGAGATTTTAGTACATAGATTATGTTCCGAAAAGAAATTGGAACTACAAAATTGAGACAGAAAAAGTAACGTGTATTTTGAGATTTCATAAAATATTTCCCGTTGACATTTTCAATAGCATATGGATACGTCCCCTTCATTTTAAATTAAGTGATCATTTTTGTCTTTAGGATTATCTTAAATTTGGAGTGGTTTTCGTTTACTTTCCCCATTATGCAATAAAACATGAAACTAGTGTTCTTGTTCTCTTCAAACCTGAAACTAGTGCTTTCTTTCTTCCAACAAACTAAATGTGAAATCATCACTTATAAACTCTTAATTCTTAATGGAATAAGACCCGCTTGTTGTTTAATAATTTGAAAAGGGTTTCCAAGTATTAGCAAGTTATAAGTTATGGGTTCGAGCCTTGTCCGTCTCCAGTTTCAATTCCCTTCCTCTTAGCTCGAATCGTGAGACTTATTATTTATTTATTTTGGACAATAGCGAGACTTAATCTAAATTGTAGCACTTACATATATTTGGAAAAGAAATTGGACAGAGTTTACTATCCAATCTTTGTGAGATGAATTTTGAATTCTGGTCTCTTGCTCGAACTCGATAGCATACAAGTCAATGGCACATGATGTTGTTCCAACGTGTTGCATACGGTAATAGGAAAACTTAGCTCTCGCTGTCCTCGGTGAATATTGATTGGATTCAAATCTCGATACTCTGTTAAATAGTTAATTCAATCTCTCTCTCTCTCTCTTAAGAAAAGGTTCTCCTTTGGCGGCGCGCAATTGTGTGACTTAGGATAGGCGCACTTAACAATAAAAAACATTACACTGGATTTATGCTTTTCCAGATAACTTTCTTCAAAATACATAATTGGATTAGATTAGTATCATATATGTCAAATACGTAGTTGGCCTTGTTAGTAAATTAGGGCAGTAATCATGCATCGCATACACTAATTTACGCACTAATCATTGAATCCTATGATCTATGCAGTTCAATAAAATCGACAGATGACATACCTTAATCGAGATTTGATGTCAATGAAACGAACAGGATGGATCTGATCCTTCTGTTGTTGTCGTCCTTAGCGTAGAAAACACGACGCCTCTACGGTATGCACACACGAACGAGATGAGATCTTGCTTGGTGTACTAGCGCCCTCTAGGGTTCTCTCTGCTATTTCGAATTTTCTTGCCTCTCTCAATTTCGTTGACGGCCAAGAAGAACAAAGGTTCCCTTTTATAAGGGAACCCTAGTGAGAACCCTAAGCAACAAACGAACTGGGCCCAAGTCCAACTTGGCCCGTTTTAATTCGTTTTGATCCAACTCGTTTTGGTGTGCGACCCTGTAGGTTTTACACTCTTTTGGCCGTACAATTAAAACACCGTTTTATTATACGAACAGTAAGCGGTTTCTAGTAAAAACATTACTATTATCCAAAGGGTATAAAGGTCAAAAACGACACAACCTTAATTGATATTTCACACATTAACTCCTTTTGTCAATCGATATCTAGATTGACACAAGACTAGGCAAGTGTCATTCTTGTATAGTTCAATCTTTATTTCTTGATCTCTAAGTATAATTAATCCAAAACAAATGACATCTCATTTGTGCATGGCCATGCAAATATTAATTACACTTATCAAGGGGGCCCAACGATATCTCTCTCAATATATGAGAGTGACAAATCCCATCTTGATCAACCACATACCTCTACATAGTTCATAGTATGCTCGGTCATCATCTTTATAATTACTCGGTCAAGAGCAACGTTTGATAATGCCTGATATGCTAATCCCTATGTTGGTAACCATGGCGATCTCAGGTCTGAGGATAATATACGATATCACAAATGGGGAACATCACTGATGACATTATGTAACACTCCTCGCAGTGTCCCCAAAGCGGGTCAGTCCAATACTTTGTTCCCTAACAAGTATCAGTATGTTCAGCTTGATATCTCCATATCCATGACTTGTGGAACATAGTCATCAGCTGACCCATACTCTAATCATTATATCAATGTGATCCTAGGTTATTGATACATGATTAGGGACATCTAAACAATATTATTATTACATTACTAGCATCCCACAATCTAGTCACGTACTTGATGAACTAGTATTAATAAATATTATTTACAAGAGATTATAAAGTAAAATAAATAAACTTTATTAATAAAATAAGCATAAGATATCCAAGTACAAATCATAATCTATAATAGTTAGGACATATCTCTTTCAGTTCTCCCACTTGTACTAGGACCATTCATTCATAAACGAATGCCTAATGCACTAAAATGACGATCATGTTTAGTTTGAGAAGTGGCTTAGTCAAAGGATTCAGCTACATTCTCGTCTGTGGGAACCTTGCATATCTTTCACATCACCATTACTGATAAAACTCACGAATGAGGTGATAACGTCTCTGAATGTGTTGTTGGATTTTGGTGCGACCTTGGCTCTTTAGCCTGAGCAATAGCTCCATTGTTGTCACAATACAAATCCACTGGATTGGTGCTACTAGGAATGACACCAAGTTCAGTGATAAACTTCTTTACCCATACTGCTTCCTTTGCTGCTTCTGAAGCAGCAACATATTCAGCTTCTGTTGTAGAATCAGCAACTGTGGCTTGCTTAGAACTCTTCTCCAACTCACAGCTCACATTGAGACAAAAACACAAAACCGGATTGTGATCTGAAATCATCCTTATCTGATTGAAAACCAGAATCCGTATCCGTGTACCCATTTACAACACTTCTTCCCCACCATAAATCAAGAATATATCCCTAGTTCTTCTTAAGTACTTGAGGATATTCTTGACAGCGGTCCAGTGACTCTCACCTGGATCTGACTGGTATCTGCTAGTCACGCTCAATGCGCATGCTACATCGGGACGAGTACACAACATAGCGTACATGATAGAACCTATAGCCGAAGCATACGGGATTCTACTCATGCGATCTCGCTCATCTTGTGTCTGAGGACACTGAGTCTTGCTTAGTGTTGTGCCATGTGTCATTGGCAAGAACCCTCTTTTAGAGTCTTGCATGTTGAACCTACGTAAAACTTTGTCAAGGTAATTACTTTGACTCAGTCCTATTAGTTTTCTTGATCTATCTCTATAGATCTTGATCCCTAATATGTAGGCTGCCTCGCCCAAATCTTTCATTGAGAAACATTTTCCAAGCCAGGTCTTGACAGACTCAAGCATAGGAATATCATTCCCAATGAGTAGATATGTCATCTACATACAATACCAGAAAGACTATCGCGTCCCCCACTAGTTTTCTTGTATACACAAGGTTCTTCTTCGTTCTTTCTAAAATCAAAACTTTTTGATAGTTTCATCGAAACGAAGATTCCAGCTCCGAGATGCTTGCTTAAGACCATATATGGATCTCTTAAGCTTGCATACCTTGTTAGCATTTCTTGGATCAACAAAACCTTCAGGTTGTGTCATGTACACATCCTCTTAGGTATCCATTAAGGAAAGCAGAGTTTTGACATCCATTTGCCATATTTCATAGTCATAATATGCGGCAATGCTTAAAAGGATCCGGATTGATTTAAACATGGCAACTGGCGAAAAGGATTCATCATAGTCAATACCATGGATTTGTCGATATCCTTTTGCAACCAATCGAGCTTTATAGACATCGATCTTGCCATCTTTATCAATCTTGATTTTGAAAACCCATTTGCAACCTATGGCTCTAAGCCATTTGGCATGTCAACCAAGTCCCATACTTGATTGTCATCCATGGATTTCATTTCGGATTTCATGGCTTCTAGCCATTCTCGGAACTAGAGCTCTCCATTGCTTCTTTGAAAGTCGAGGGCTCATTGTGTCTAACAACACTATGTTTGCTCATCTGAGAGAAAAGTGATAATCTCTCAGGTTCGCGACGTGGCCTACTTGACTTCGTAAGACTGTAACTTCTTCCAGGAGTTTCTGCAACTATTTGCATACTTTGTTGAGGCTCTTCATTAAGATTACTATCATCTCGAATTTCTTCTAGATGTATGTGCTCCACTGTTTTCTTTGGAAAGAAACTCTCTTTCTAAGAAAACTCCATTCCGAGCTACAAACACTTTGTTCTCAGTTGGATTATAAAAATAATATCCTTTTGTTTCCTTAGGATATCCTACGAAGAAGCATTTATCAGATTTGGGTTCCAATTTAGTTGTGATTAGTCGTCTGACGAAAACGTCACAACCCCAAATCTTTAGAAAAGACAGACTTGGAACCTTTCCAGTCCATAAACTCGTAAGGTTGTCTTTTCTACAGCCTTAGATGGAGATCTATTTAGTGTGAACGCTGCGGTTTCAAGAGCATATACCCCAAAATGATATTGGAAGAGATGTCTGACTCATCATTGATCGAACCATGTCTAACAGTGTTCGGTTTCTCCTTTCAGATACACCATTCCATTGTGGTGTTCCTGGTGGAGTAAGTTGTGAAACAATTCCACAACTCTTAAGATGATCAATGAATTCTTGGCTTAAGTATTCTCCTCCTCGATCTGATCGAAGAGCTTTAATAGTCTTGCCAAGTTGATTTTGTACCTCATTTTGAAATTCTTTGAACTTTTCAAAAGATTCCGATTTATGTTTTATCAAGTAAACATAACCATATCTACTGAAATCATCAGTAAATGTGATGAAGTACTGATATCCTCCTCTGGCAGTTGTGTTTAGTGGTCCACATACATCAGTATGAATGAGGGCCAAAAGATCACTTGCCCTATCATTGTTTCCATTGAAAGGGCTCTTGGTCATCTTTCCAGTAAACAAGATTCACATCGGTTCAAAGAGATGAAAAATCAAATGAATTTAGAAGAACCATCTTTATGGAGCTTCAACATGCGTTTCTCATTTATATGGCCTAAACGACAATGCCATAAATAGTAGGATTCGAAATCATCAGACTTGATTCTTTGTTATTTTACGTTATAAACAGGTATTTCAAGATTTAGAATATAAAGACCATCCAATAATTGTCCAATCCCATATTGCATATTATTCAAAGAAAATGAACAACGTTTGTCCTTAAAATTGAATTCAAAACCTTCTTCGTCTAGACAAAGAATAGAAAATAATGTTTTCTGCTAAAAGCAAGGACACATAGTAACAATTATTTAATTCTAAAATTAATCCTGAAGGCAAAAGAATCTCAAATGTTCCTACAGCTAGAGCGGCAACTTTTGCTCGATTTCCAACGCGTAGGTCCACTTCTCCTTTAGCCAGCTTCCTACTCCTTTTGAGTCCCTGTACATTTGCACAAATGTGAGATGCAACCAGTATCTAATACCCAAGAAGTAAAGAAGCTGAAGTAACATTTACTTCTATAAACGTAAGTACCTGAAGACGAGGGGCTAGTCCCTTCTTTTTGTCGTCAAGGTATTTCTTGCAGTTTCTCTTCCAATGACCTTTTCATTGCAGTGAAAACATATCATTTCAGCTTGTGGATTAGGCTTGGGCTCAGAATCTTGCTTCTTGTTCTTCCAGTTCTTAACTGGAGCTTTACCTTTTGCCTTTGGCATTGGACTTTCCTTTGCCATTTCCACCCTTCTTGAAACCCTTTCCCTTTTGAACCATCAGAACATTATTCTTTCCTTTCTTAACAATATTCTGCTCAGCTGTTTTCAGCATCCCATGCATCTCAGTTAATGTCTTCTCCAAGCTTGCATATTGAAGTTCATAATGAAACCATCATATGACTCAGGCAGCGACTGGAGAATGACATCAGTGGCCAGCTCTTGGCTAATAGTTGTCCCCAACCTTTTCTAGGTGATCAATGTACCCATCATTTTGAGTACATGAGGACTAACTGAGCCTCCCTCAGGAAGCTTGCAAGAAAACAAAGACTTAGTAGTCTCGAAGCGTTCGACTCGAGCTTGTTCCTGAAACAAACTCTTTAGTTCCTTAACCATGTCGAATGCATTCATGTTTTCAAACTGCTTCTGCAGATCAGCATTCATGCTAGCAAGCATGAGACATGAAACATCTAAATCATCATTCAGATGCTTCTGATATGCATCTTTCTTGTGCACGAGGAGCATTAGCTGCTGGTTCTTCAGGAATAGCATTTTCGAGGACATATCTTTCCTCTCCTGTTTGAGAACAATTCTCAGATTCCTAAACCAGTCTAGGAAGTTGGTTGATTTAGTTTTTCCTTCTCAAGGACAGATCGCAACGAAAAAAGCGGTTGTGTTATGGTTCGTCATCTATCTACAGCAAAATAACATATGCAAACATTTAATATGCTTATTTATAAAAAATTCCTACTATGTCTTACACACAATTGTCCCAATAGGACATAGTAGGTCCAAGAATCCATATTACACAAGGTATTAAGAAAGCTTTGGCTTTTTCACTTAAACTTTGTTAATTAGGTAAGCAACATTTGTGTTAATTACATCCTATGTAATTCTTGGTTTGTTGAGTTTTACATCTTATGTTTCGGCTTCTCAACACTTTGCCTCAAGGCCCAAAACCGTTTTGATGGCCCGTGAAATCAAACCAACACTTTTCTGATTTATGGATGTCCGACTTCCATACTATTAATTTATGATGATTTAAGATAACCCGTTTTGGCAGGCGTCTTCTAAAATAATCATAAAATTAATAGTTATCAGTATTGGAAAGGCACAAATAATTTCATTTGTTCTAGGGACATAAATATGCAGTCTCACAATAATACAACAGAATATTTAAACATGCATCAACCAAAAATATGTGATATAGTATGGCCAGAGAAATAAAGCTACTAATTAACTATGCTCTCCCATCCTTTGTAGCTCGGTGTATGACCTGCAAGAGAATCATACTTCTGCCACCGTGGAAAATTTGAACGATTTCAAATTATTTCCTCCAGAAACGTGTTGATTTATCAGACAGATTCGTCTAGACTAATCACATTAATCTGCCCTATCTTTATCAATCACGTGAACGAAACGAGTAGCCGTGATCTATCAAGTCTAATCAGATTGCGTAAACCCTAAACGAACGATTCTGAAAAACGCTAAACATGATAATTGCGGAATTAAAATCCACACAGCATATGATGAACCCCTAATCAAAAACGACTTACAGAATCATGAAACATGTCGATAACAGTCATACAATAATCACGTTTTTGACATATCAGATCTCTATTAATCAGATTATAAAGGGACATATCGTATATGTAAACTGATTAACGAAAACAGAAACATGCTACAGAAAACGATTAACCCATTAATCGATATTACTAAAACCTAGCATGATACTAAAAATCCGAATATGAAATTAATCGAAATTTTTAACGAGAACAGATCTTCAAGTTATAAAACGATTTATAATCATGATCGAAATTAAAGAACAGCAATAACCTTGCTCTGATACCACTGTTAGTAAATTAGGGCAGTAATCATGCATCGCATACACATAATTTACGCACTAATCATTGAATCTATGATCTATGCAGTTCAATAAAATCGACAGATGACATACCTTAATCGAGATTTGATGTCAATGAAACGAACAGGATGGATCTGATCCTTCTGTTGTTGTCGTCCTTAGCGTAGAAAACACGACGCCTCTACGGTATGCACACACGAACGAGATGAGATCTTGCTTGGTGTACTAGCGCCCTCTAGGGTTCTCTCTGCTATTCGAATTTTCTTGCCTCTCTCAATTTCGTTGACGGCCAAGAAGAACAAAGGTTCCCTTTTATAAGGGAACCTAGTGAGAACCCTAAGCAACAAACGAACTGGGCCAAGTCCAACTTGGCCCGTTTTAATTCGTTTTGATCCAACTCGTTTTGGTGTGCGACCCTGTAGGTTTTCACACTCTTTGGCCGTACAATTAAAACCCGTTTTATTATACGAACAGTAAGCGGTTTCTAGTAAAACATTACTATTATCCAAAGGGTATAAAGGTCAAAAACGACACAACCTTAAATTGATATTTCACACTATTAACTCCTTTTGTCAATCGATATCTAGATTGAACACAAGACTAGGCAAGTGTCATTCTTGTATAGTTCAATCTTTATTTCTTGATCTCTAAGTATAATTAATCCAAAACAAATGACATTCATTTGTGCGATGGCCATGCAAATATTAATTACACTTATCAAAGGGCCCAACGATATCTCTCTTAATATATGAGAGTGACAAATCCCATCTTGATCAACCACATACCTCTACATAGTTCATAGTATGCTCGGGTCATCACTCTTTATAACATTACTCGGTCAAGAGCAACGTTTGATAATGCCTGATATGCTAATCCCTATGTTGGTAACCATGGCGATCTCAGGTCTGTGAGGATAATACGATATCACAAATGGGGAACAATCACTGATGACATTATGTAAACACTCCTCGCAGTGTCCCAAAGCGGGTCAGTCCAATACTTTGTTCCCTAACAAGTATCAGTATGTTCAGCTTGATATCTCCATATCCATGACTTGTGGAACATAGTCATCAGCTGACCCATACTCTAATCATTTATATCAATGTGATCCTAGGTTATTGATAACATTGATTAGGGACATCTAAAAACAATATTATTATTACATTACTAGCATCCCACAATCTAGATCACGTACTTTCGAATGAACTAGTATTAATAAATATTATTTACAAGAGATTTATAAAGTAAAATTAAATAAACTTTATTAATAAAAATAAGCATAAGATATCCAAGTACAAATCATTAAGATTATGAATATAGTCTAGGACATTAATCTCTCTTTAGGCCTAGTGGTAGGCAACTTTTACCTTTTATCTTGTGGTCAAGGGTTTGACTCATGAGGATGGGAGGAGGGTTTTTATTTGTCTATAGGGTTAAATGAGAGACTTAGACATCCCATAATTATTTATTGTTTTGAAGTCGACCAAATTAATCAAAAGGAAAATTTAGAAGGAAAAAGCGGGCATATTAATCACACGTGATAAATATAATAAAAATAAGGGCACTCCACATAAGTACTTTAACACTCCAAAATTTGTTTTCATTGCATAACAATGTCTCAAAATTTATATATAAAGTTCTACTAAAGATAAATTTAAAGTGTTAGAGTACTCGTGTGGATGGGGTCACACACCAATAATTCTAGCTAATTGTTAGCCATGCAAGCATTGCACACAATAACCATACATCCGCACTGTAGTGGGTGCAATTACCCGCTGATACCATTTGTAAAAAGCTAAATTGTCACCGGAAATGACTAGTTAAATTGTGGGCCTGTTGGTAGTTGCTTGCCCGCCTTGCTCGTCTTCAAGGTTGAGGCCACACCAAACATTAGATAAGAAGTTATCCTATTTACCTTGTTTTCTTCTTTTATCCTGCATGCCAAAATGCAATTTTGTAGCTTCTTTAATTGAGGAGTACTCTTGCCTATACATATATAATACAATCTTCAATTAGTTATATATATTAAGCAGTTACTAACTAAGAGTTTATATTTAAACTAACATGAATACAGATACCAAGTGATATGGTGGTGAATTCAATGATTGTGGCTATGGTGATAAATTCAAATAATCCTAATTGTCATATGATATACCATGTGGGTTCCTCGTTGCGGAACCCACTGAGTTATGGAAATGTGAGGGATATTTGCTATCGTTATTATACCAAATATCCATTATCTGTTATGGATGGAGGGCCACTCAAAATTGTCAAACCTACCATATTAAGTAGCATGGCTCGATTCTGCTTATACATGGGCATTCGTTACATGCTACCACTGAAGGTTAGTGTACATTTCAATTTTTTGGATCAATATATAATTGGGTATGTAATACTCTTTCCATCTTAAGTTTTGATGTATATTACGGTTTTGTCAGAGCATAACAGTTATATCTTTTTTCCATGAAAAGAATGTAGTAATATACAAAAGCTATTACTTTCTTGATTCCTTTCTATTGAAAAGAATTAAAAGATATTAAGTCTAAACCATGTAATCAGCTATTCATATTATACTTATTCACAGGGGGGGGGAGAGGTAGGTCGGGGCAAGTACCCCTTCTTGGTTTTGAGTTTTTTTTTTTTACTATATATGGGTATTTTTTGGAAAATATATATATATATATTGGGACTTATGTGTAGAAACTTATACTTGAGGGTGCCTAAGTGTAAGGGGACAAAACTATATATATATATATAGCCTTTTCCAAGTTGATATATATTCATGTCCACATGTACAAGCACACACAAGTCGCATGGTTTGAGTCACATGGTTCATCATGGAACTGTGATTTGCACCCCCTGCGGGTGCAAGAGAGCCTTATTTTTCCATTAATTTTTTCATAAAGTTCCTATGTGGGACTTGCCCATTTTCATTCCATTTTTCTATTTCAAGTATCTCACTTTGGATGTCAATTTTTCATTCAACCCATAACCATTTTGAGCAAACAAATATATGATTTTGATATCCTCATGGAGGAGAACATGAATATATAATAACATTTTACAAACAAGTGTGAGGTCAAACAGAAAATTACCCTTAAAATAGCTCGAAAATTGTATTTTTACCCATTTTTCCAACACTACCAAGGTAAATCTTTTTTTAGATCTACTTTTTAATATTAGGTATAATTTTATTTCTTGATTACTTGCATAATATTAGTTGTGCTTGATTAATTGCATAATACTATTAATGCTATTATGTTTGCGTTGTATTATTGTAATTTTGTGTAATTATTCACATTTGCTATTTGAGTTGTATGAAGTATTATTATTAATACTATTATGTTTACGTTCAAATTTTATAGCTTTAAATTTGTTTTTGTGTGCTTTGAATTTCGCTCCCCCTCAACTAGATTTCTGGTTTCGCCACTGCTTATTCATTAAGTATTATCTTATAAATGCCTCATTTAATCTTTGTTTAGGTATTGCAAATGGTGAATACGATACTTTGCGGGAGACTTCAAAACATATGTTATAATACAAATCGAAAGATCGATCTTACAATGCGCTTGGGAAAACTATACGAATCCTACGTGTTCTTCAAGGGTGTGTATGTATTTACTTATCTTATAATACCTACTTTAGTTTGGGATAAGATAGTTCAAAATAAGCAATCAAAGTAAAATCATAAATACACACACACACACATATATATACCTACTTCATTAGTGCGTAATAAAAGAATGCATAACTATGTATATAACACCCTTGTAGACACCCCGATCCGCGACCCCCGCAAGAACCCTAACGACCTTCAATAACTACTGTTTTTGGGTTCGGGACCCCCTTGAGCACCCGAAACTACCCCGAAATGGTTTGTTGGCCAACAAACCTATTTTTAAGTGAAATGTCGCACGACAAACACTTATGTCGCGCGACAATCCCCCCTGTGTCGCGCGACAATCCTCCCTGACACCAGACCATCCACTTTCTGACACATCAGTCCGTCAGAAACATCACTTCAGCCGTTTGTCGCGTGACACATGCCCTTTGTCGCGTGACACTTGCCCTTTCTGGGGAAATGTCGCGCGACAATCTCCCCCGAGCAGTATAATAGGCCAACACCCCCAAGGGTTCCAGACGGCAACTTCTCGCCACGGTTTCTACACAAAAATTCCTTATTCTCTCTCATATTTTCTAATCTTTAAGCCTTCTCCGGAAGCATCTGCGATAACATTTATTTTCGAAAGAGTCTCGGATCTAATCTTGGCACCCGGAGTGCTACCTTCTAGAGTCAGACCGCTGGAAATATTTCTAAGAGAAAAAGCTAATATTCGCTAGAGGTCTTCTCTGCCGTATTATATTTTCTCTCTCCTATTCTTATATATATCGTCGGGAAGATAACTAAAGTCTCTTCTAGTAATTAAATAAGATATTTGTATATTAGTTTTATTGTAGACTTGTTTAAAACTCGATTTTTCTAACGGGGCGCTGCCCCGCACCCCGCGACATGGTTGTGGTAGATTCCTAACGCGCTCGAAAAATAGGTTTTCATTAGTTATTTCCAAAAAGCAGTAGAATATCAGTAAAACCATCCAAGTTTTCCAACATAGAATAAATATATAAGACCACTAGAGACCGAAAGGGCGGAATAGGTGCTTAACACCTTCCCAAACCGTAATATAGTTTCCGAACCCTATAGAATCCTGGTTTCGTAGACAAACGTGTAAAGAAAGGCTTATCTGTAGCCTTCCCTCTTACACAATCATTTTGTCCGTTTTCTCGTAAAACGTACTGACGACTCTGAACGAACCCTTTTGCATCTAGAAATAAGATAGAGGGACTCCTGATATGAATTATCAACGCATAGAAGCAAATGGAACAACGGAATCCTTTCCGATGTTTCAGACTCCCACCAACGGGAACGAGACCCGGGGGTTGCATTTGCGGATTCTCACAACCCTCGCCTTAATTAAAAGGACAACACTAATAATTAAGGCCTGGAGCGTTATTAACCCACATTAGACTAGCTAAAATGGGTCTAAAATAATAGTGATAAAATGGGTCTAAAATAATAGTGAAGCAATAAGTTCAAGTAAATTATCTAACATAGGATAAGCAAACATGACACTCATCTTGTAGGTAATAATGTAAAACAAGAGTGTAATATATATCTACACATCTACATGTGATCCAAAAAACATACAAACCCTGTCAACGTGTATTACAAAATTTACAACAAATTCGACTAGCCGTGGCTTGCCATAGGCACATATGTATAACAAAAATGAGTCGGTATCAGAGGTCCTCTACTTCATTCCCGACACATCCGCTTTTTTAGTCTCATCCGACCCCGGGGTACCTAAATTGTTAACATAAAACGGGGTGAGATCACAGCTCAGTAGAGGGGATAATATGTTTAAAACATAATTTGCAGTTTAATAATAAATCATACTTTAACCAATGAATCAATTCAAAACTATCATCTTATAAAACAATGCATGCTTATACATAGGCATGTTACTTCCTTTGTGTCAACCATTATATCACATCACTAAGAGATACCGAAACCGAACCGAATCATAATAATAATAACAATGGGCCTGACCGCCCCAAGAGTTACCAAAGCCGAACCGAATAATAATAATAATAATAATAATAATAATAATAATAATAATAATAATAATATAATAAAATTATTATTATTATTATTATTATTATTATTATTATTATTATTATTATTATTATTATTATTATTATGGGCCTAACCGTCCCAATAGAATGAATATCAAGATCGTCATAACATGGCCTGACCGTATCAAGAAATATCGTAATATATAGCAACAAAACTAGACCACATGTCTATCTATATCATATCAATAGAATCACAAGTACTTTGTCGAGGTCTAAATTTTTTTAGTTACTCACCGCTGACTCTAGACAGCCGACCTCATTACTATCCCTCGGGGGTTTTGGAATTTTTAACCTAAGGGCACCGAGCCCCTTTTATTTTCACATCGGCAAGCACCAATCAATACATATTCCCTTCATCATCGAAGGGCTACGATAAAATAATAATCAAATCCATCACAGAATCATATCACATCCCGAATGATATAACAGACATAAGAAGCTTTTGGCACCATAGATAAGAGATATATGCCCACATGATGGGCCATAAGAATAGTCCAAGCTTGCTGAAAGATCTCCAAGAATCTGATTGACACAATAATGATGCACAATATGCATAAATGCTAACAAATGAACGTTTGAAATAATTTATATCATATAACTACAACAAGTCTCTATATATGTCCCTTGATGTATATAATTCCTCAAATAATCAATTTCATCAGTACACAATATCTATAAATCCAAAGGATATCTCATGTATATCAAATAAAACATGTATGTCAAGTATAAATAGCATATCTTGCTTCAAATCACATGTTCATGGGTTTATAAATCATAAAACATCATCATTTTCATCATGTAATAATTCTTGAAACAAAGACAGTTAAAACATGATGATTTACATTTAATAAAACCATATTATCGGGTTTTTAAAAATAATTAAACCCATACCTCAAAATATTTAACCACGAAGAATGAAAATTAAGATGATAACCTGAATCCCAATCAGCACAACTCTGAAATTATTATACCCTCGCGTAGCCCTCGACGTATAGAACGACTTTCCCTTAAGACCCAACTCTATGCGGCAAAGTTTTGATGATCAATTTATAAAAAGTAAGCTTCGTACCTATTTTATTTTTGCTTTCTGTCTCTCTCGGCTACAAAATGAAATGAAGAAAGTGGAGAAGGTTAAGCCAAATAATGGAAGTCGGTGGTTTTGAAAAAAATCTAACTTTTGGCTTAATTATTACAATTCACCCTAAAGTTTCATAACTTTATTGTTTTAACCCTAAACTTTTGCAACTTTACATTTTAGTCCATACTAAACTTATTAAGTTTACAATTTAGTCTATGAGTAATCAAGATTCTTAAACTCTTCAAAAATTTCACTTAATCGAGGTTAATATGTGTCTAATTTATACTAATTACATTATGGGGTATTATAATGTCTTTATTTTATCTTATTTTTCTTTTTATAAATTACAACAATAAGATTCAACTTTTGACCCCTCCCCACTGTGGCCATGTGGATGATCTGCTTTAAAGCTTGCTTGTACACATACATATAGGCATACTCTTATGTTATGGGGCATAGCACTACCTTTCGTTGCCAATGCATTGAGATTCGCATCTTGTGATGCAAAATTTGTCGCTAAATCTCCCGGTCAGCACATTCACTCCTTGAATGGGACCCGGCCTTATATAACTCTATTATGTGTATATATATACTCACTAACACCAAATATGGTTTTGTGTTTAGATTTGATGACATAAACACCGAGAAATTGCGAATGGTGGCAAAAGACAACAGCGTAGGAGAAGATGTGTTTTATTTTGATCCAAAGAGCTTTGACTGGGAAGACTATTTTATGAATATACACGTTCCTGGAGTTGTTAAATACGTAGTTAAATAGTATATACCATGCCTGTGTTTTTAGGGGTGATGAATATCATAAATCCTAGGTGTTCAAGTATCTTAAAAGACTGTCAGAGACAAAAACTTTTTACAAAACAAGAATTTACATTATTGTTGGACATGCTCTTAATATCCTAATTTATTATGGACATGCAATTGTTAAGTTTTAGCCTTTCCATTCATGGAAATTTAATTTGATGATTTATTATATTTTCATTTTCATTAAGTTTGTATAATAAATGTTAATTTAGAATACACAAACACACACACACATATATATATATAGGAAAATGATCTAAAGAGGACCAAATTTTTTATCCTTTAAATGCGGACCAATCAATTTGAGGGGGTAAATTAATGAATTTTTTGATGAAACTTGGTGAAAATGATCTCCATGATTAGTAGATCACCTCCACCAAATTTCATTGAAAAATTCAATCGGGAAGAGGGTTAACTAAAAAATTGATATATATGCACTTTTTTTGCCCCTTAAAATTTAAGATGTTTAGCTAATTCACACCTCGGTTGAATTTTTTGATAAAATTTGATAGAGATGATCTACTAATCATGGAGATCATCTTACCAAATTTCATAAAAAAATTCATCCGTTTACCCCTTTAAAATGATTGGTCCGCATTTAAGGACCAAATAAATGATCATCTTTAGATCCTTCCCCTATATGTATGGTATAGTTATATGTTTACTAAATACTTAAAATTTAAGTATATCCTATAGTTTAGCTAAGTTTTAATACATAAATATAATCTGATTTCAAATTATGTTTTGTAAAACTCTATAATTTTTGTTAATGTTGTACATATAACTAAAATATGTTTTTGATATATATCCTATATTTTAAGGTAAATTTTAGTATATAAATATAATATGATTTAAAAATACGTTGTGTAAAACTCAATAAGTTTTGTTAATGTCATACATTTAACCAAAATATGTTTTTAATATTATGTTATTAATTATATATTCTTGTGGTTAATTATGGACGTATTTTACTCTTAAGTTTGTGCAAGAAATTTTGAATTATATGTTTGAATATTTTATTAATAATTGTTACGAACAACGTACTGTATCAAAGTTATTTGTTTTAATTTTGAGCTATTTTGAATGCCCACAATTTATTTGCTTGAATTTTTTGAAGTATTTGTTTGAATTTTGAAACAATTGTCAACAAAATTAAAAACTACATCTAGAATAAAAAAAAATTAAAATTGATATAAAGTACTTGAGCTTATAAAATTAAATAATTAGCATAAACTCAACGGAAAACTTATATATAAATAATTGCTCTAATAAATTAGACGTCAAACTTGGATGGAAATATTTTATAAATTTTAAAATTGTTGAAGTATTGTTATTTAAAAGCAGGTATATAACATTTCATTTTAAAATGTTAAAAAATTTATTATTAATATTTACATTTGCTTAAAAAAAATTTAAAAAATCAAATTTATCTATTTGAACGATGAAAAATTCTACTCGAATAATTTGTTTGTAGATTGACCAATAACATAAAATTTTGTAATCTCATATTGTACCAATATGGAAAGATTTTTAAAGTATGTAAATTTTCTCTAAAAAAACGCTAATAATCATGCTTTTTTTTTTTCTTTTTCTTTTTCTTTTTTTTTAAGTGGTAGCTCTAAGCCTTATAAAGCAAGCCTATAGTGAAATAATATAAAGAAAAATGATAACATGTGCCCTTAAAGCACATGTTAAAGCTACTATAAATGAAAATAATGAAATCTTGTATGAGAATTTGTGCCATATTTGATGCATGTTGGGAGTTAATTATTTTCAAAAATTGGTACTTAACATGTTCCCTTAAGGCATATGTTAACATGACCCCTTAAGGCACACATTAATCCCAAACTATGAGCATAACAAAATAAGTTAAAAGCAAAAATAAAAAACTTGGATGCGAAGCTAGAATATGCTTAACAACAAAATAGAATAAACAAGTAATAAAAAACTAAAGAAAAATCTAACGGCATTTCCCAGCATTGGAGGCGTTTCCTAGGTTGGGAGGTGTTTCTAACTTTTTAGTATTCTATACTGTGGTATCTGCCTGAATACTCGGGTGGATTTTTATACCATTATTATCATACCAACCCGTACCATTACCAAAGTGTACCGAATTTTAGTAATGGTACAAAACCGATCGGTAGTGTACTGTACCAAAATATTATGGAACGGTACTAGTACTGCAAATCAATACCGATGGTATGCCGTACCATACCAAAATTTTGGTACATACCATGGTATACCGTACCATACTATACCATTAATAGTAAATAGTATTTTGTTTAGATTTTAATACCAAACTAATACTAATATACCACAACATTTACCAATAACATTTAGATCAAGAGATCAAATTGGAGCTAATCAAGGTTTCACTTTCATACTATCTTAGAATTTCACCGTCTCACTCACAAACACATCGCTCCCTCTCTCTTCTACACTTTTTTCTTCTATTATTCTTTTTAAATTTGAAACCACCAAATACCTACGTAGCACTACCACTTCACCACCGTCATACACAATATCTAATTTCAATCACTTAATCTACCTCCGCCCTTTCCAATTCTACCGGACATATTTCAATCCGTTTGAGGTTAATTTATCATCTCTCTCTTTCATATTCTTTCCTTTTTTTTACTATATTATGCGCACCCGTGATGATGAATTACCAATTTAAATAACATATCTACCTATTATTTAGCATCCCTTAATTAATCAAAGGCTAATCCTATTAAACTTTAAATATCAAATATTTATCTTCAATTTTTTAATCGTGTTAAACTTCAATCATTTGGCTTCTAAATATTTGATAGATGTGTATGTGTTGATTGTAATTTATAAAGCAATAATATTTAAGGGTTTATTGACTTAACCCCCTGCGCTAATAGCCATATTTGAGAAACCCCCCCCCCCCCCAAAATAATTTTAATTTGACATAACCCCCTAAAATCTGACACCATTAACTTTCTGTCCAAAATAATATTTTTTGGACAAAAACACCATCCCCCATCTTCTTCCTCTCTTCTCCCCCTTCTTCCCTACCTCAGAATCCTAATTTCTCTCTCCAAATTTGTTTCTCTCTCTCGCAATCGTTCCCGCCAAATTTGTTTCTCTCATCCCAAGAATCCTAATCCTTTGTTTTCAAGGTACTTTCTTTACGGCCAAATCCCCAATCTTTTCGGCGAATTCCCTAGCTTTATCTCAATCCTCCACCGCCTCAAAGTGGTGGTTCTCTCTAACAACCAAATTTTCGGCCCCATTCCAGATTCAGGAATTGGTTAACCAGAGAAATTTCAACACTGAACCAAACTAGTCTCAGATTCTTGAATGTGTCCAATAACCAACTATCGGGTCAGATTCCAGTGACCCCTGCTTTGGTTCGATTTAATGCATCATCATTCCAGTAACAATAACTTATGCGACGAGCAAATTCAGAGTCCATGTAATGGGTTTGCTCCGTCTAATAGTCCGTTGTATCCACAAGTATCTAAATCAAAACGAAATCATCACCGATAGAGGATTATAACAATAATTGCAGGAAGTATTGGGGGATTTATATTATTATGTATTTTAGTAACATTACTTGCAATATATGGTATTAAAATACGAAGAAGAACGAGCAGAAAGGTGAAGGGTAAGGGGATAGTTGGTGGTGAACAAGGGGTTGAAGATGGGATGATAATGGCGGTGGCAGTGGTGGTAATAATGGGGGAAAACAAGGGGGTTTACATGGGAAGGGGAAGGGGGAGTGGGGAATTTGGTGTTTTGTGGAGGTTTGACTTGGTAGGGATGAAAGAAAAAAGATGAAGGTTTAAAGAGAAAGGGTGGAGATGGTGATGGTGAGGAAAGAAAAAGAGGACAAGGCAAAGGGTCATTGTGGTAAAAAAAAATTCAAAATGGACGTAAAGTTAACGGTGTCAGATTTTAAGGGGTTATGTCAAATTAAAATTATTTTGGGGGGGTTTCTCAAATATGGCTATTAGCGCAGGGGGTTAACTCAATAAACCCCTAATATTTATACATGGTTTAGTGTTTTTGGAACAATTGATTGCAAAACTTAATTAAAGGCAAGTAAAAATAACTTAATTGTTTTGTTTTAGCAAAAAAATTTTACTTTTGATCCTCCACTTTCAGTATTATTTTCAAGATTGATTTTTTTGGTAATCGTACCACACCGTATCATACCAATATTTTGGTATACCGAACTTTGGTATACTGAAAATTTGGTATGACAATGATAATGAATTTTGGTGTACCAAATTTTCGGTACGGTACACTCAGTATAGTACAGTATTGTACCAAAGTCAGCCCTACTAAATAGTGAAATGAATCTTGGTAATTTTATGCTCAACAACGAACATTCTCTTTTGAGTTTCGGAAACAACTGTAGTAATTAAAATCATAATTTGTTGAATATCAAGCATCAAACTCCTTACTCAAAAAAGTATTCAATTGAAATGAACTTGAATAGGAGACGAATTGTTTGCAGAACAAACTTGGCAACAGAAGTCGTAACATCAAGATTTGCGTATTCAGCCACAAACTCGCTCATATTACCATATTTCTCCTCAGCCTCCCATTAGTAATCCTCTTAATCCTCAAGAATAGGGGATTTGGAAGTCACTATGACCGGGAGAGAATACGAAGTATATTGAATGGACAAAGTTAATTACTAAATCTTTGAATGCAACAATTTTTAATATGTCAAATAATTAATATTTTGAGTATCTTTGGGTTGTTTTGTAATCCAATATACTATCGAAATAAGCATAAGTAAATATAGATTGTAATTGTATAATGTGTTATTCTATAAATAGTACAAGTCATTACATCAACTGTGATGTGAAAAGGTTGCTCTAATGACAAATAATTAAATTTTATTTTTTTTGCATTTCTTTATACATTATTGTAATTAATAAATTACGTGTATACTTGTAGGTGGTCAAAATTTTACGACCCAACCTACTAAGATAATTTGAGAAACGAGTCAGAGTGAACGGAAAAGTAGATGAAGTGTGACAATAGGATTTTTTGGGTACAGTAGGTTCCCCCGGCAGCTCTTATGATGGTCCAGTAGTATGTCCTCCGTTTGTGTGTGTCTGTGGTTACTATATTAAACTCTAAAGGCAAGAATCAATGGTGTTACAAGCTTTTTCTCTCTAAAACAGATTAAGTAAGCTAGCAAATATTCGCTCCAATACTCAGCCACCAACCCTTTTTCCTAGCCTCACTTCTTCTATTTATACATATAGAATTAGGGTTACATTTTCTCACTAGGGTTGACAGTAAAATGATTAAAGAGTGTAAGACTCAGATAATACTCCAGCTTTCATTCCCTTATCCAGTACTAACAACTTCTGAATTCGTACGTTGGTAGTGGAGTAGTGGGGATCTGTACGATTTTGTACAGATATATATGATTTGGTGTGATCATATCCACGCATCCCTCACGTGTTCCACACCGGCTATGGCACGTGCTCCATTCTCTGGGGGTCTCGACCCTGGCTATCCATCTCGGCGGGCCTTGATGCCCTTGCTTCGGCATGTCTTCTTGTTGTTCCTTTCTTTAGGGCACGGCCCATCTGTTTGGCCCGTGGTATGGGCCTCACTGTAGGTTGGTCCGGACCAATTTACCTTAACCAAATTTTATGCTCCCTCAATAGTGATATGTTCGCATAAAATTATACCGCGAAAGAAAATCTGATGTTTATGTAATAGCATATTTCTTTGATTGACACAAGAAGCACTATGTAACAGTACAAACATAAATAACTAAATTGATAAAAAAAAATTATGATATAAAGCACACAAAACCAATGCACAGAATAATAGTATGGAGTGGCACTTGCGTACTTAATTGGTCAATACAGTAATCAGTGTATTAATGTTATATTGTGGATCACATTATAAATTAATTAGGTCAATAGAGTAACACCATTATATTGTGGATCACATTATATTGTGTATTAATGTTATATTGGTCAATACTTAATTATGTCAATACAGTAATCAGTGTATTAATGTTATATTGCAATATTGAATAACTATTATTCTAGTTTTGTAGGCATATACTAAACATATATGTTCTTTGTAAATAATTATCTCATTTAAATACAATTTTATTAAATAAATCTTATTGAATAGAGTCAAATAGCTAAATTGCAAATAGATTCATGATTTTTTAGAGTTTTACTAATTACAATTTGATCTTGAAATAAGATAACAACATTTAATATTGATAAAAAAAAAATTATAGTTAAACTAAAGACTAAGTGTTTGAATGATAAAAAAAATAGAAAGAAACATATAAATACATATTGGAAATGAGGCAAGAGGTTTTGCGTGACAATGTTTTTCGCAAAAAAACCCAACGAATAATATTTTTTAGAAATAATGGCCTAGATATCATTATCATTCTGAAATAAGGTTATCAATTGTATTTTAAAATAAGGGATTTGACTGAGTGCAAACTTAACTTTGTACAAAATTGTGTTTTGTGCAAACTTAACTTTGCAATCAAAAAAAATTAATGCAAATTTATTTTGCATGATTTGCTTATAATTTTTAACAAGTATATTCTATTATTTCATTCATAAAACTTTTAAAAAATGTTGAATAAATAAAAATACATAGTAATGTTTTAGAAAATAAGGAATGCAAACTTAATTTTGCATAACTCCGAAAAAATTATTATGTGCACTTTATTAATAAATAGGTTTTGAATATGTAATTTGTTAAAATTATTCTCCAGTACCATCAAATAAATATATTATTTATAATAATATGGTAAAAACGATGCAGTGCAAACTTAATTTTGCATGATTCCATAAAAAAATACAATTTAAAAATCTACTCAAAGTTAACTTTGTACTAATTTTGGAGTTTGGTCAAATATTGGAACTTAATTTACAAAAATATTATTCCTTGATTCTTTTGTATAATTTTTTTTCAAACAATCCCTATTTTCTAATATCCCGTTAAAACTAATTGCAGAATTAAAAAGTTCTCTAGACTTTGTTTGAAAAAAAAAAGTAAATATAGATAGCAAAGAGACTAACGAAGTAATCAAGCACAATAATAAGAACAAGTATAAAGAATGAAAATTAATTAAAGAGCTTAACTTGAGAATGATAGAGCCGAATGAGCCAACGATGTTTTGTTTAGGCGGTTCGATTGTTTAGACCATACGTATGCGCCCAAGTATTGCCCCCGAGAAATTTCACTAAATGATTTTCTTACGGGAGAAAATCAGACCTCCATACAAAGTGTAATTCTTCTCACTACACTTCTCATAAAAATACTTTTACTTAAACAATGAGATAACACACACAAATGAATAATAAGATTATTTGGTGACACACACACACCAATAATGTTTACTAACTCTATCAAAGTGTTTACAAGGATACAATGATGAAACTCACTTGTGGAGTTAGAGAAATTTCATTAAAAAATACGAAAATGGATTGCTTAAATCAAGTAGACAAGTTTGCTTTTGAAATCAAAAAAGAATGATGCTTGAGACTAAAGATGAAGTTCAAGATTGATTTCTAGATCATTAATTGGTTTAAAAGGAGTTTTTCAAGTGTATAAATACTTAAAAAATAGATTATAGCTGTTTAGGACGAAATATATCCGTTCAAGTGTGTTTTGGATTGAAAAACATAAAAGCTTTCTGCCAAATACATAACACTCTACTATTACTCTCAACAGCCAATTATTAGCTGACCAATAGTCGACTGTTGAGGGCAACAGTTGACTGTTACAGCTTGAACAAATAGTTTAATAGTGTTTTAAGGCCTATAGCTCTCCAACCTCTCTAATCTCATTAATACACAAACCAACTTCACAAGAAATAGCTTTTAGTCTATACTAATAGGAGGAATGGTTTGTATTATGGATAAATAAGATGATCTTTCGAAAAATGTGCATAAATTCAAAAGTTAATTTAAAAAGAATTAATAAAATTAATTGAAGGGAAAAAATTATAAACTAATTTTGATAGAGAATTTGAGCAATTTCCTTATGATCGAATATCAACAACTTTAACAATAAATTCCTAATTACTCGCACACATTATCTTCACTTGGATTTTCTTGAAACTTTTGAATGTGTTGAAGTGTAGCCTTTGAGTATACATCTTTTAGGCCAATAAATATGCTATGTCACATTAAGAAATGTCCATATCACTTTGAATATTTTTTGAAAGTCCACGTGGCGTTCTTGAATCTAATGATTTTACATTCACAATACTATTTAGCATATTCTTGAATCTTTTGATTTTACATTCACAATACTATTTAGCATATTCAAGTTAGATAAATCAATTGAATTCAATAATCAAAATTAAATAATTAAGCTAAACAATTTTTGCCCAACAGCATCAACCTTGAAATAGTGTCACTAACTGATAAGGATTTGCATCAAGAAATTTCATAATGATAACAGTGTGAACACAAGGGAAAGCAAACAATTTCCAACGACGATAAAAAAAAAAAATTTTAACTGTCAGATAAGCTACTCAGTTTGAATTCGTTATGATTTTCAATTATTCAAGAACACTTATTTTTGGAAAAATTAAAATCATAATATTTGTCTCACAAATAAAAAAAATCGAGCAATTTCGCATCACTAAATATATTTAAGTGTGAAATATAAAAGTTACACAAATAAAATATCTAATTTCATAGTGGAAAAAATTAAATATAATTTGTATATATTTATAGTATATACATATGTCAAAAATGGAGACCATGTGTATTTTTAAATTTTAAATTAACATAGTAATATATGTTTTGAATATATATATCGAAAATGGTGACTATATGTATTTTTAAATTTATATATATATATATATATATATATCTGTATTTTTAAATTTGAAATTAAAATCATAGTACGTGTTTTAAAAAATAATAAAGAATATAATATATGTGCCCTAATAACTAAATAGATGTGAAATATAAAATTTACAAGAATAAAATATATATAATTTAACAACATAAAGGATTAAATATTATATATATATATATAAAAGGACCTACACATGGTTTTCATTGACTTGGAGAAGGCGTACGATAGGGTACCCAGAGAGATTTTGTGGAAAGCCCTAGAGAAGAAAGGGGTTAGGATTGCCTATATTCGTGTTATCAAGGACATGTATGAAGGAGCTATGACTAGTGTGAGAACACATAGTGGGTCCACAGAAGATTTTCCTATAACTATATGACTACACCAAGGGTCAGCTTTGAGCCCTTATCTGTTTACCTTGGTCTTGGATGTACTCACGGAACACATTCAAGAGCCAGCACCGCGATGTATGCTGTTTGTAGATGATATTGTCCTAGTGGGTGAGTCCAGAGAAGAGCTAAATGGGAAGGTGGAAACTTGGAGACAAAATTTAGAAGCGCATGGCTTTCGTTTAAGCAGAAGTAAGACAGAATACATGGAGTGCAAGTTCAATAAAAGGCGGAGCACTACTAACTTAGAGGTAAAAGTTGGGGATAATGTCATACCACAAGTCACTCGGTTTAAGTATCTTGGATCCATTATACAAGAAGATGGGGAGATAGAGGGAGATGTAAATCACCGGATTCAAGCAGGATGGTTGAAATGGAGGAAAGCTTCGGGTGTGTTATGTGATAAAAAGGTACCACTCAAGTTAAAAGGAAAATTCTATCGTACCGCGGTTAGACCAGCAATGTTGTATGGGACTGAGTGTTGGGCGGTCAAAAGCCAACACGAGAATAAACTAAGTGTAGCTGAGATGAGAATGTTGAGATGGATGAGTGGCAAGACTAGGAAAGATAAGATCAGGAATGTTACCATCAGAGAGGGAGTTGGGGTGGCACCTATTACAGAAAAGATGGTTGAATCTCGACTTAGATGGTTTGGGCATGTATGGAGGAGATCTGCAGATGCCATGGTTAGGAGAGTTGATCATATGGAGGGAAGCCTAGTTGTTAGAGGCAGAGGAAGACCTAGAAAAACTATAGGTGAAACTATTAAGAAGGATTTAGAGGCGAATGGTTTCACTAGAGATATGATTCACGACAGACCACTATGGCGTCGTTTGATCCATGTAGCCGACCCCACCTAGTGGGATAAAGGCTTGTTGTTGTTGTTGTTGTTGTTGTGTGTGTCAAAAATGGAGACCATATGTATTTTTAAATGTGAAATTAAAATCATAATAAATGTTTTTGTGGGTGATTGAAAAATCGGCCTCCCCACAATATAAGTTCTTAGACAAAATCAATGGAACTGTAAATTAAAGATATGAATGAGATATGATTTTTTTGGTGACAGTAGATTCCTCTAGTAGCATTTATGCTATTCGGTAGATTCTTTTAGTAGCGTTTATGTTATTACAGAAGTGTCATCCACTTGTGTGTGTTTGTTTCATTAGCTGAAAGGCCATTCATAAAGATACAATTAGTTACTAGCTTTCTCTATCTCTTTCTTTGTTACCAACTTCCTAGAATTTTGAACCTCCTTTTTTTTGATCCTTCCCTTTTATATTTATATTTATAAAATTTGGGTAAAAATCATCTATTAGGATAAACAGTAAAATGACTATAAATGCCAAAATATTGGTACCACTCGAGGGTTAACCTTTTTGAGAAAATTATTTTCAGAAGCAAAACCCTTTTTCAGCAAAATGGGCCATTTTTGAATTTTTAAACTTTGGCAATGTATTACATAATCCATGAGGAGACCAAATTACAAGGAACCAAATTCTTATAGAGAAATTATGATCGCTAAGACTAGTTGAGTTAGACAATATTGTATAAGGCATATAGCACGATGAACTCTCAAATCAAAGGTATTTCTTTATCAATGGCAAGGAAGACCATCTCGGCATGATGGCCATATTGCGACCATATCGGCATTTTAGTACTTAAGATTATACTTGGCAACAACCCATTTTCCCTTCACATGCCTGGGCCTTACGTTCTTCGTATAAATTACCACGATCTTTGGATTCTAGGCCCAACTCACCAAATTGGCCCAATTGTCTTCACAATTTTTTGGCTCCCTCAGTTTCTTTATAAAATCACTAATTTAAAGCCCTAAAATTAAGTAGCCTATGAATCATTCTAAAAGTAGTAATTTAATAATAGAAACAATTGAATATATATATATATATATGCCAAATATAGAGACCGTATGTATTTTTAAATTTGTAATTAAAATCAGTATATATGTCTCGCAAATAATATATATATCTCAAAAATGGAAACCATATGGAAATTAAAATCATAATATTTGTTCCTAAAATAATAAAGGAATATAATATATGTCTAATAATAACTAAATGGGTGTGAAATATAAAATTTATACAAACATATACATATATATACATATTATCATTTATATCAAATAAATATATTGTTATTTTTTTTATATATATTATCTTATTACTATTATTTTTTGTACAAGTATATTTAATTATTATTTTTGTTGTACAATGATTGAGCCTATAATTTACATTATAGATAATAAAGCTCATTTAACTCTTGATTGCTTTTCAAAACTAAAAAATTGTATATATATTCAGTTTAAGCATGAAAATATGGCACTGTACGGTATTTGTGTTATACTAAGCTATTTTGTTGGCCAAAAGTGGCTAAGCAATTGAGAATTTATGCAAGAAAGAAGCTTGAAAGAGGAAAAACACAAAAGGAAGACCCGAAGATAAAGCTAACATCCATTCCAAGGCCATAACTGAGGAAAATTTTGCAAATCAACCCCAAAACATAAGGAAAAAGTGAAGAGCTAGTTTCCAGGGTTTCATTCAGTGCTAACGTACCTTGGATGACCTGAAGAATCAAGTAAAATTGAAGCAGTGCAAGAGAAAAGTGAAATTTGCAAAAACAATGTAGCCAATAATAGATTGTGGGGGTACCATGATCGATTTCGACCCGTTTTCGCATTTTAGCTTCGGTTTGACCTATTTATTCGATGATTATTTGACACACATCCCTATGCACTTTGATTCACTATAAATTAGAAGCTATAAGTCTCTTTTAGGTATTGAATGATCATACAAAATGGTAGAGAACAACGAACTTAGTTGAGAGCTTTTGTACTGCGTTTGAAAGATCGATTTGAGATATTTGCATTATTATTCCTTAATCAAACAATTATTTTAGGGTATTTATGACCCATTGAAGCTAAAACATCATGTAATCACGTTCATACATTAATTAATTCAGTTTTCATATCCGAATCAAAATTGTATACCAATAAACCCTAGTTTTACATTTTTTTTTCAATTATCTTGCTTTTGATTGTTTGTTTGCTTAGTTTTTATGGTTTAGTTGTTTGAGATCATATATATACTTAAATAAACCCTAAACCCATGTTTTGGGGGATGGTCTTACGTATTATATATATATATTATATATATATATATATATATCTAGTCGATTTCTCAATTTTCCATCGATCTTTATATGTTTCTTGTTTTAGATCTGTATTATTCATTAGATTTCCATGTCATTCATGTGTGAATGATGTTAGAACTATATGAATCTTATTTTTCCAAAGTTCATAGGATTTGAAGGCTGATTTGTATAGTACGTTCTTTCGTTTTCTAGATTCTATCATCATTTTTGTCATAAAATTATTATTGTTCACCCGAATTTCAAAATTCTAAAAACAAATCTTATAATTTCTTTTTTGGATTCTATATGAAATATTCTTACTAATCTCCATAAATTTTATAATGGTTTACACGGTTGCTCTGGTTATGAGTTGATAAATCCTTAATTATGAATTAGTTGTGAAAGAATGCGATTTTAATATTTGAATGTGATCCAATTGCGTGTTTAATTTGATTTTCCCACTGGTCAAAGATAACCTACTGAATGTATCAGTGAAGTCTTATCTTTGCATGCTTTTGAACATGTTTCCATAAGATTACTCAAAAATTCCATTTGATTAATAATCGAAAAACCTCAATTTACGGATTTTCATACTAAAACCTTAACGAGGATGATTTGAGGGTTATTTACCATATAATTAGTTGAGTTAGTTTTAAAGGTGAATTGGCTTATTTGGCTCTGTAATGGCATTTATTCATTTAAGCGCTGAGAAAGTGTCGGTTTTAACTTTCGGCGTATTTTTTTAATCGAATTTGACTTGAATCATGTTCAAACATATTCAAAACTTAAAAGAATATTTGGTTACTAATTTTTATGAAGCCTAAATTAACTTGAATTATTTTTTTCATGCATTAGCAGTACTAGGTCTAAAATTAAACTTTTTCAAGTCAAAAGCCTCACCGTTAAGTTTTATCGCTAAATGCTGGTCTATATGGTTTTTGTCTTGTATGGGCCATCATTCACTTTAATTGGCAATATAATTAGATGGCAGGAGAGCTTAAGAGCTGGAAATTAGCAGGAAGTCATATTAAAATCTCAATTTGGATCAACCGGTTGGTCTAGTTTCGTATTCACTAGTTACAGATACCCCTAACATTTGTTTTACTTGATTTTTATCCCATTTTATAATCTATTTTATTCATTCAATGCTCTATTTTTATCTTGGTTGTTTACTTTAAATTTAATTGCATGCCCCCCTAGTGCATTTAGGAAGACTTTTGGGTATATAACTTGCGTTTCTGGTTTTCCTTTATTTTGCAACTTAGCTTAGGTTTAGATTATCCTTTTGCCTTTAGCTAGATAACTTAAGGGCTTGAATTGATACCGGCCCTTTCTCCCTTTTATTTAATCATATATATATCTCACTCCCCCCCCCCCTTAGAAAGTGAAATTAGAATAGTAGGATCCCTTTCCTTCCTTATGGTTTCGATTTTGGATTTCCTGAATATACTATAACTTTACCACCTGCACACTTGGGTGTTTCAGAGCGTAGTCATACAAAGATATAATTATTTATTATTTTTATTACAGATAATTTATAATTTTCGTTGTACAAAAAAAGTTATTATTTACTTTCTACAGATAATTTATCATTTTCATTAATTATTCGTTTTGTTATCATAAACAATTTTTAACAAAATGCGGATAGACTATTTAATTTGACTAAGTATTAATAATTCATTTCATCTACATAATATATCCACACACTAATTTTTTGTTTCCGTATCAACACCATGAATCCAACATCCTATTATTATGCATTCTCAAAACTTTCCAAAACACAAACAATGGGTACTATCGTCATTTTCTAGTAACTATCCAGCTGGAAATTATGAGATTTAATTATATTTATGGTCAATAAGTCAAACTCATGAGGTGTTCCTAATTTCATATCTAAAGCAATCCTTAGTCCTATATAGTTTAAATCCTAGTTTTCTAATTATAATATATTTAAAAGACAAAAGCTAGCTAGCCTCTTTATTTAATCATATATACGAATGAACTATTATTTATCAATGATTACTAATAGTAAATCTCTTTTCGTGTTTTCCCTATAAATTGTCATAGCAACAACTTGAGTTAATTGCCATATTCTCAAGAAGAATAAGAAAGATAAGTTATCACTCATAAAGTTCGATTATTAATTAAATTAAAATTGTAGCCATGGCTCAGTCCAATGTGATAGCATCCAAGTTCATTACATTTTTTTCTCATAATTTCCATGGTTGAGAGCAAACAACTTGGAGGTAAGTTTTTACAGTAAACCAATAAAATAAACTAGTTATTTAAAGAGTAGTCACTACAAGAAAAAATGCCAAATATGTCGCTTTTATTATTTAAAATATGTCGCTCAAGTTAAGAATGACATAAAAATTTAAATAGTGCCACATTTGTGTCGCTTTTTAAGAGTTTATAGTTTTTATGTCAGTTTAATTGAAAGCGACATAAATAATGAACAATTATGTCATTTTTTAAGTGACATATTTATTTATGACAATTATTAAGTAAAATGAAACAATAAGTTCATTATAATTCACGCGCCTTATAACGCTTATTAAAAGTTTATAATTATTATATCATTTTTACAGTAACCGACATTAATACGGATTAACTATGTTGGTTTTTAAGGAGACTTATTTTCTTATGATAATATATGATGGTCATTCAAAAAAGTGACATAACAAAACTCATTTTTAATTCCTTTGCCAAATATAAAATACGTGTGCAACCTTTTGAAATCCTAAACATTTTAGAAATTTCCTAAAATATTAATATAAAACCAAAAGCCCTAAATACAACACATAATTAATTAACATTATTGAAAGATACTTAATCTCCGCAAATATATGCAATATTATACTTAGGTTGGTGATTTTGAGTGCTTTTGTAAAAATGAGATTGATTTTTTGTTGCTAGATGTGAGATTAATTCATTTATGGATATTAGGAATATAAATGTTTGGTTTTATATGTTACATATAATGGCGGAGGCATATTTATTGTATTATATAACGGAATGGTACATGTTATATTTTAAAGAAAGAATTATATCACATTCACGTCTTAGCCTAACTGGTAGAATACCAGTGTTACCACAATGGACACCAGGGTTCGAACCCCGTTCATAACTCTTACAAAATAGATTATCAATTGTTCAATTTAAAAAAGGAGAAAAGAAAAATAAAAAATAATAAAAAATATTTTTTTCTTTATGTAAAACCTATGATATATAATATAATAAATTCTTTAAAAATATGATGCTTTTGTATAGGACTGTCATACTTGAGGCTACATGTATGTCAGTTTTATGAACATATATGACACCCTCAATTATGTTGCTTTGTTAGTCGTAAAAAATGACATAAATAGCGATAAATGTCACTTAAAAAATAACATATAAAGCCTTTTTTCTTGTAGTGAGTGTTATTTACACTCACCATTTCTGTCACAAACACCCCAGTTGTCACAAACACTTCCAAAGGTAAATTTCTAATCACTAACACTTCCTAAGACTCGCCTAATGAGAGGTGAGTGCAGATGCACACACTTGCCCTACTTGGGGAGATTTTGTTTGTAATAACTAGCCTAACATTAGGCAATGGATTACTGGAATGTTTTATAAGTAAGGCTCGCCTAATGAGAGGTGAGTGCATTTACATAAACTCGGCTTACATGAGGAGAGCGTATCGCTAAGCACTCACTTAACATCAGGAAATGGAAGGGGAGTGTTTGTGACAAATAAGGTGGTGTTAAAACGTATTTTTAGTTAAATTTTGAAGGAGGGTGTTTGTGACAGATTTGGGGGGTGTAAATAACACCACCCTATTTAAAAGATGTCAAGTATAATATTTTGAGTATTTAACCTTATTAATTAATAATTACAACTTAAAATTCTTAGATATTTCTCAATAAGTTGTGTTCGAAAATGTAGATATGTAGACACCCCAATCCGTGACCCCTGCAAGAACCTTAAAGCCCTTGAAAAAGGCAATTTTTTTAGTCTGAGACTCACCCAAAACACTAGAAACTGCTTCGGAAAGTTTGTAGTCTAACAAACCTGCTCCCAGAAGGTTTTGTCATGCGACAAACCCATATTCAGAATCCTTTGTCGTGCAACAAACCAAATTGTCGCACGACAAACCCCTCTGTCCTAGACCATCAACTCCCTAACACATTAGCCTATCAGGGACCAGCCTTCAGCCGTTTGTCGCGCGACATCTGGCAAGATAACGCTCGACATTTCCACATTTGTGAGGAATGTCGGGCAAAACCTAACTCCCCCAAGTAGTATAAATAGGCTAACACCCTAAAGGTTTGAGGACAGCAATTTGGCCCCCATAAAAGACTATGGTCTCTCTCTAAAAATCTGATTTTTTCAAGATCTCAAGTTCAATTTATTGTTATCAAATTCTTGAGGAACCTTCGAGTGCTCATTACTTGACGTCTCGTATTCTAAAGTCGAATTCTAGACTGTATTTGGAGAAGAAAAGTCTATATCTGCCGGATTATCTTCTGTCATATTATATTTTCTCTTTTATCGTATTTATCTCATTGGGAATGTAAAGAAAGTTTCTTCTAATATTTAAAATTTATATATTTGTATACTTGTTTTCCTTTGTTCATATATATTGTTCTATCCATTTTCTAATTGAATAAACTTATTGTTAAGTTACAAATAGTCTACTGTTTTCTAAAAACAAAACCCTGATAAAACATTTTTTGGAAATCAAAAGAAGTAAGTTTATTATTATCCGGATAAATTAAGTTTTCAAAACCCGGAGCAATAAAACTTAATTAAAGGATTAAAATCAGTTATATCCAGCCTCCCATATAGATTGTGATATACTTGATATACTCTCCTCAAATAATCCAAATCCATATCAAATCAATTCCAATCGAGAATCCGATTTTTTCCAAAACACAACAAAAACAAAGATATAACTAATATTGTTATCTAAGTAAACAATATTAGAATATCTTATCAAATTTTCAAAGATCACAAACTTTGTCATTTGTATTTCATTTTTTACAGAAAACAAAACATCAGATCACAGAATACAAGGTTTTTATCCCTTTCCCCGTTTTCCCTAAAAATCGGGTCTCTTTACAAACATACTTTAGGAAAGTAGTAAACTTCTTAGTAAAGGCATCCAAGTTTTTCAACATAGAATAAACGTATAAGGCCACTAGAGATTGAAAAGGCGAAATGGGTGCTTAACACCTTCCCAAACCGTAACATAGTTTCCAAACCCTGTAGAATCCCCGGTTTCGTAGACAAAACGTCTAGAGATAAGGCTTGCTTTGGCCTTTACCCCTACACAAACTTTTTGTACGTTTTCTTGTAAAACGTGCTGGCAGCTCTAAACGAACCCACTTACATTTAGAAATATAAAATATAATTTATCCCTATATCGAAGCAAATTAAACAACGGAATCATTTCCGATGTTTTAAACTCCCCACCAAGGGATTGAGATCCAGGGAACGCATTTGCGAATTCTCACAAGATGCAACCGCATCATCAGTTAGTTGTGATGCAGTATATGGAACAGAAGATGGAGATACTTGCTCTAATGTTGCTCAAAAGTTCAAAGTGTCAGTTGACTTATTCCTTAAGATCAATCCAAACATCAACTGTGAAATAATATTTGTTGGTCAATGGCTTTGCAATGGTGGATCTGCATCTCCTTGAAACAATTATTTGCTAAAACATTTGCGTATATTCAAAGCAAACAAATTTGCACTAATAAAAGAGAATGGGAGCTTCATCCATTGACCTATATAGTATGTAATATTTGTAATGGCTATTTGTTAATGGCCAGTTTTCTTGTCAGTCATTAGACAAATCATGACATTTAAAAATTGAACTATCTTATATACATATATATACACATGGCTGTCTTTGCTTGGTTCAAAATTCAATGCAATGTAATTATATATATATATATATATATATAAATAAATAAATAAAAGGTGTAATTAAATCATAGTTTGATGAGAATTTCAACAAAATTCATTAATGTCTATACATGACGGCAAAAAGGAGTCATAAATGTATATATATACGACGGTTTTTAGTGCAACTAAAAACCGTCACAACCTCTATCGTCATAAAAGAATTTACCGTTTTTAAAACCATTACAAATAGTTAATTCTTAAATGACGTTTTTTTCAAAACATGTCTTTAAAGTTGTTGAGTAAAGAGTTATATTCCCCACATAAAACCGTCATGTATAAGTAATAATATGACGGTTATACATGACGGTTTTGAACGATTAAAAATAAGTAATTTGTAATAGACACACTATTCGTCAAAAAAGGTCATGTTTTCATAATTAAAACACACTTTTAGCAAAACAGCCATTTTTATATTGAAACTGTCATTTATAAATTTTTATTGTTACGCTTTTATCCTGGTAGGCACAATAAGGATTTAACTAATATGAAGAAACCATCATTTATATTAGGTACATTGATAACTTTTCTAAGAGAGCTGTCATGAATGGAAAATAATTTGAGAAAAAAAATAATCAAAACTCATAGCATATCCAACAATTTCAAAATCCATTTCATCCATACTTCCGATGACAAAGTACACAATAAATTAAATCAAAGACGAATTTTATATAGAATACTTCTCCAAATAATTAAGATAATAATCTATAACCAAATATATAATCCAAAACCAAATAAAAGAATAGAATAAATATACAAAAGAAGTTAGTTAGCCAAAACACAAGATATTGTTGCCCTCGAACCTCAATCTTATATAATGCAGTATTCCAAAATAAAAATAAGCCCGTAAATTCTCACAACATTGGTATGCGCTCGTCCTAACCTGCACATGAATTTGAATGCAGTATTCCCAAATCCTGAAAGTGAAGGATCCCAATATAATTAAAAAGAAAAATGAAAATAAATTCTACATTAGCTACTTAAACCACTCTCATTGAGAGGAATAACGTGTTAGCACAAAGCTAGCATTAGCGTATGGAGCCATTCTTTATGCTCAGAGTTGGATAAATGAGTCATTCCCACTAGAGAAGAAAAATGGTGCCCTTGTAATTATTATATCATGCATAAACCCAATTGCACAAGGGGAAAACTTAAAGAAGAGACTACAAATTCATTTAAGTAACAAAAAAGCCCTTAATTCATGACCCATAGAAATAAAGGTGCAAACAAAGTACTTTATGTTTTATAGTCTAATCCAATAGTCAATGAGGAAATTGTAAATAGTATTAGCAAGTGAAAAGAAAAGTGGAAGTTATCACAAAGAACGGATAAACCTTTGCACTATTTTACCTTCAAACAAGTGAGCATAAGAAGCAAATATATCTGCAATTCAAAATAATTTGTAGGTCAACATATATACACAAGATCCAATAGATACACAACTATCAAAGATAGACAATATACAATAAATTAAATCCAACATCCAGTTTTATATATAATACTTCTCCACATAATTAAGATACTAAATCCAAAATCAATAATCAATTTAAGCACGTCAGTATGTATCAATATAAAGAATTTGTCCACATTTACAAAAGTAACAAATGAGACATAAAACTAAGTTATGTCTGTATATTTTCACCACAGTTGCAACAACTTGCACGACATCTATATAAAAAATAACGAGTATACGTAAGTTAAAAAAGGCCTTCTATAGCAGGGAAGATGAAAAAGGAAATTTAGTTGATTAATTAAACAATAGAGTGCCAAAAAAAATTCACTTCCTTCATCTTAAATTGAGTGCGACCTTGATTTTGGTTATTTTTAAGAAAGCACTAATTTCAACTTACTCAAAAATCAAAGATATAACTTATTTTCTATCGAAAATTTGGGTGTTTTGATTCTGTCAAAAAAGAAAAAGAAAAAAGAATTAGACCGTTAATTTGAGACATTTTTAAAAGTAAATTGGACTCTTAATTTGAGATGGAATCGTCTAATTTTAACTAATTTGTACCTTCGCATTCAACAGTTGTTTGTGCCCCTCCTATTTCACTTGTAGTGATTCTAGTTCAATTTGTTAATCCTAGTCCCCAAAAAAAGAAACCGATCTTATTAAAAAAGGTATGACATGAAACATAGTATTATATCATAAAGCAATGATTACTTGCTTTCTCTACCTAGACCTAGTAGTAGACCCTATGTCGTCAATCATCTTCTTTCGCCTATCATTTCTACATGAAGAATAAGAAACAAATAATCGCCCATCATTTGTTTTTCCGATTACCCCACCTACAAAATATAAGCACAATACAGGTACAAAACGTTCAATATATATCAAAAAATCCATTGTACCAACTAAATAAAAAAATAAAAGAATCTTAATGCGGAATTAAAAACTTTTCTAAAAATGTTTAAGTAAAACAAATTTACTAAACAAATATATTAAGGAAAATAATCAATACAAGCAATCAATCAAACAAACTCAAGATCAATCAATGAATAATGGTAAGTAAATAAATAGCTTGAGCTAGAAAGATTAAACCAATTGGAAGTTCAAGGCTTTTTGTCCTCACGGTTTTGGTTTACCAAACCACAGTCCGCGCTCGATTAGTGCCCCGAGAATTTCCACTAAAATCAATCTCCTTCTAGGTGAAGATCAAACATCTACAAGTGTTGTTGTCTTACACACTCTACAAGTATTGCTTTACCATAATACTCTCACAAGAATCCATCTTGCTAACTTTGTGGATTTACTTCTCACAAACACTAAACAAGAATTTACCTTCTTGTTTTCCTATGAGATTTACCTCTCACAATTGAATACAAATTGTTTGGTGATTCACACCAATTAACAACAACTCTCAAGTGTTTAAAAAATACAATTGAAGCTCACACTAGAATTACTTGTTTGATCAAGATTTATAGCTCAATAAGAATGATTGATCAAAAACAATTTCTTGAATCTTTTGATATTGAAGATAAATGAAGAATAGAGTATGAGAGTGATTCAAGGTGGTCAAAATGTATCTTTGATAGTATATATATAGTCTCAAAAGTGATATAGCCGTTTTTAAGGTTTGGTAGAAGTTTTGTACCAAAAATGGTAAAAAATAAAAATCCAACGGCTATATTTTGGGCCATTAGTTGACTGAGCAAAGCTCCTTAGTCGACTGAGTGGGCCTTAGTCGACTGAGAAAAAGCCATTAGTCGACTGATGGACCAAACTGTCCATCAGGCCATAAGGCCAAAAATCCTAATTTTTGCACTTTTGCATATAAGCTCCAAAATCAATTCTAATGCTTTAGGGATCTTAAAAATAAGTTCCTAAGACATATATTTTCGGGAAAACTCAAAATATGATTATTTTAATTTAATATGAATTTATTTTAAAACCGGTTTTGTAAGAATGATGTTTTGAAATGATTTTTGATTCAAACTGATTTTGATCAATCTAAGAATGATATTTCAATATGTATGAGCTATATAAATCATCAAATAAGAAACTTTACAAATGATCCTAAGCACTCACTCAAATGTCGAATAGACGAGTCTTTGAATGCTTCGATTTGTTTCTTTAATTTGATCTTCACTTGAAGCTTTAGCCTTGAAGCTTTTGCATGTGATCCTTAATCTTTTGAGCTTCATGAAATGCATTGATAGCATATGTGTGATGAGATTGATCTTCTTGCTAGTCTAATGCTTCGTTGACTTGATCGTATATTGATTGAATGATCCTTGTCAAACTTCCTTTGAGCAATCATGTTATTCTTGATTTTCCAAATAAGAAAGCTATAATCTTAAATCAAGAACATGTTAAATTACACATGATTGATTTATTGTTATTATCAAAATAAGATTAAGACCTACAAGGTCAACACGCCCAATTTGGAGAGGGGAGGGTTTCTACCTGTGATTAAAAAGGGATTTCTACAATTTGGAGAGTGGGGAGAGTTTATGCTGAAGTAAAATTATGCGAAGTGTTAGCGCCTGGACTCTAAAATAACGTGCAAATACTAAAGAGAATAAAAAAGGGACTTTTTTTGAATAGGGTAAATGTCACTATGTTTCTAGTAAAGAACACTGATTTCAATTAATTAGTTTAGAGGATAATTTTTTTAATTAAGGATAAAATATTAGTAATTATATTATTTCAATTAATTAAGATAAATTTTCAATATTACCGTTCTTAAAGATAAATTCAAGGAAATAAATATACAATTAAATTCGAAAAAAAAATCAATGAAAATCAATTCAAACCAATACAAACACGTATCACAAGAAATTCAAACAAGAAGATAAACTCAAGCATTATTCAAAAAAAGTCAAAAGATGTAAATGTTTCAAACTAACCAGACTTAATATGAGACTGAAGTTGCAAATATCTCTGGCATACATATTATCTAGCAGACATATTAAGCTATATCTTTTCAATTTTTTATTAGACATATTAATTAAGTTACATCTTTTCAATTTTTTTATAAGACATGTTAAGGGTTTCTTTGTTTTTTTTTCCAATTTTCTAACAGACATATTAAAAACATTTTTTCAATTTTCTAGCCGACATAATATAAAACGGATGAGCATTGCATTTTATGTATAATATGTCTTGAAACAAATTCCAAAATACTGATCTTTGTAAGCCTATTCCTATGTTTGTACATTTTTTCAGGGTTAATTACCTAGGATTAAACAAGGAAAATATTATTACTTCATAGTAGCTTATAATTAAGTAGCCTGTCTTAATATTGAAAAAAAGTAAGTTGGCTCTTAAATTATACCTATAAAGCCAAATCTTCAAATCTTTAGAAGACTTAAGATTCAAATCAACAAAAGCCTTGCTAGATGAATTTGTTGGAAAAGGAGGGGATCATTGTCAATGCTCCAAATCACGTTTCTTGCAGATCCATAATGAAAGTTCCTTTATCAAGATGAACCAATCAAAGCAACATAAAGGAAAAAGTCGAGGAGCAAGTAACCAGATAGGAATACCACAACGTTTTGCCTTTGGAGGCTTAAACTATGCCAAAATGTGGTCCAATAAGCCGTCGTTAAAGAGATAAAGAGTCGTTCTACTTTTAAAATTTGTTTTTACTTAATTTGAGTTTGAGTAAACTTCTTGATAGAAAAAGAAAAAAAAATAATATCTATAATTTGAATTCAAATTAATTACAAAAAAATTAACTTTAAATAACATGTAAAGGATAAAAACTGTAAGAGGACAAAATCGTCAAATGACCCATAAAATAAAAGTAAAAAATGATTAATCAAAATAAAAAAAAATGTCCTTAATTAAAAAGTTGTCCTTGAAACTAATGTCTATAAATTGTTATCCTTTATTATAACAAAGCGCTAGATAGTGTCCTTTATTATTTTTTCTAATAAAAAAAATATGTTGGCATTTAATAAAAAGTCATGATAAGGCTCATACGATGCTTTGACAGAAAGAGTAATAAAAATTTAGCTAAATTTTTTTTTACCTCATCATATAATATATATGAAAAAAAATAGTTTTTTGCAAATTCTCATATAACATTTACAATTTTTTTTTTCTTTTTGTGACAACGTTGTGTAACAGTCATTTATATTGTTCTGGGGTTATGTTAACGTGTACCCTAAGGGCATATGTTAAGTACCCATTTTTGAAAATAATTAACTCCCAACATGCATTAAATATAATACAGAATCTCATACAAGATTTCATTATTTCCATTTATAGTAACTTTAACATGTGCCCTTATCATTTTCCATTGTTTTGCCTCACCAATTGTGACTTTTGTGCGACCATCCATCATATTTATAATTATCTTTCGACCTCATGACTCTTTTATTAAAACCGATGTGAAGTATTTTTCATAAAGTGTCATAAATAAGGTTTTTTCTTATAAAGTTGAAAACCCATAACCCAAATCTCTACTACTACTACTACTACTACAACAACAACAACAACAACAACTACTACTACTACTACTACTACTACTACTACTACTACTACTACTACTACTACTACTATTATTATTATTATTATTATTATTATTCGCCAAAACTACTTCTTCTTCTTCCGCAAAAGTACCAACCATCCCCCTGGTCCCGCACATTCAAATACAATAGTCATCAACTGATTGTAATCTCTCACATTGAAACCATTGGTATTGACTCACGCCGTAAAACTACAATAGGACTCCTCACACGATGGGACCCATCACTCCACTCAATCGACCCAAACGACAACGTTGCACCACCACCGCCACCAAGGCTGCTAAACGTGATCTCATACGATAGCGTTTCACTCCTAGAGCTAAACCTTACCTTACTCGGAGATACACTCACCTCCACCCCGATGGAGCATTCACTTTCACCTCATAAACTATATCCATATTCGTCCCCACATTTTTCACTCTCCTCTTGTATTTAACCACTCCATTTTTCAATTCAAACACAACAGAGAATGACGGATAATTGAGATCACCTGGAGTAGTTAACTTATGTGCATTACAATCTACCGTATCAACATCCTTCACAAAGACCTCTATTTTCTCGAAATCGTATCCAATGGCGCAAAGGAACTTTACGTAAATACTCACTTCAATGTCATAAACCAATCCCGGACCAAGAGCTCTGTTTGGGTTCGCATGTCCTGATCTATGAATGAACGACGTTAATTTTTTTCCAGTGGCAAGGTCCATAATATTTTTCCCGATGTTTTCTATATTGTAAGCTGTCGTCATCATGGAAGATTTAATGGCAGTTGGGGTCCACCGCAGGTAGGCTTTACAAAGGCAACCAATCCGCTCACGTGCAGGCAGGACATGGAGGTGCCCGATATGATATTGAATTTAACTCGTCTCGGGTCTATATCTAGATCCTTTAGGCTAGTGAAGTAGTGAACCCAGTCCAACCAGCCAATATGTTAATACCCCTCAATGCAAGTTACTTTTTCACTGCTTACAAAAATATATTATTATTATTATTATTATTATTATTAATATTATTATTATTATTTTAAATGGTGCGTAAATCATGATATATTAAGAGATAATAAGCTATAGGGCCTTTCTTTATAATCTTTTATGACATTAAGGATAGGCTCATGTTTAATATAATGAAGCAGTATTAATTATATAATTTGATTTTACAATAAAGACAATTTTCATAATATTCATTTATTTTAAGGAAAATGATAAATGTTGATGGAGAAAAATACCCTTAATATAAACATCTCTTAAACCTGTCCGTGAAATAGTGCTCTTTCTTCTACCCAAAGGACGATTGAAATTTTTTCTCTCGTACATCCACGATCAAAATTTTATTTCTTATCTACATGATCAAAATTTTCTATCTATAATTTGTATGCATGATCTCAGTTGATTCTTCATTTTCTTATGTGTTTGTTGCTCATTTGTTCTACACTGTCGCTTTATTTTTTAGTCAAGGTATGCCTTCACTCTTTTGTGTTCATTCATTCTTCATTGTTCGTTGTTTTTGTTGAACTAAAAAGTCACTAATCTTGTTTTTACAATAACAATATATTAATCTTGTGTAATTTAACAAGTATGTTGATTTAAGTATAGCCACAATTTAATGATCGTCATATGTGGAACAAAACTGAGAACAATCATATTCAAATACTCTACTCACAATGGCATAATTCACTTTACACTTTGATGAAGCAAATATTGATTTACAAATTGTTGAAGATAAAAAATACAAAAACAAGTGAAGAATCGAAGAAACTTGTTAAGCACTCGAAGACTCGTTAAATTTCAATTGAGTGTTTGTTTAAGTTTTTATTATAAATTTTTTAGATTGATCAATTCTTAGCTCAAATATTATATTACATCATTCTTAGATTGATAGAAACAAGTTTGGATTGAAATCTTTTTGAAAACATCATTCTACAAAAACCAATTTTCAAATAAATTCATATTAAATTCAAACGAGCATATTTTGAACTCTCATGAAAATAGGTGTCTTAGGAACATGATTTTAACATCCCCCAGGATTACAATTGAATTTGGAGCAAAATTGTAAAAGTCAAAAAATTGGGATTTTGGCCTAATGGACAATGCCCATCAGTCGACTGATAAGTTTTGCTCAGTTGAATGAGGCTTCAGAATATAGTTGTTGGATTTGTGATTTTTTCCATTTTTAGTACCAAACTTCTACTAACTTTCTAAAATGGCCATATCTTGTTTGGGACTATATATACAACATCTAAGACACTTTTAAACCACCTTGAATCACTATTCATCTCTAGTCTTCATCAATCTTCATTATTTAAAGATTTAAGAAATTATTTTGATCAATCATTCATCATTTGAGCTATATATCTTGATCAAACTTGATAACTCTAACGTGAGCTTTATTTTGCAATCTTCAAATACACTTGAGAGTTATTGTATATTAGTGTTCATTACCAAACAAAGTTTATTTATCAAATTGTGAGTGTAGTGAGCAAATATATTTGTAAGAGATTTGATTTTCACCCATAAGCAAATCGGATTAGTGGAACTTCTCGGGGGAACTACTCAAGCGCGGATGTATAGTCTAAACAACTAAAGCGCTTGAACAATACGTCTTGGGCTTATTCGGTTTAATCATTCTATATCTAGCTCTTTATTTTCATGCTATATTATTCTTGTGAATAGGATACTTGTTTGTTTTTCTTGGTTTTTGATATAGACTTAGAATATTTTTAAAACTATTTTAAAACCGGATTAAGTTTTAAAAACCCTATTCACCCCCTCTAGGGTATTTTCCGACCTACAGATTTGTTGGACATTTAGTGCTAAATTTGTTTTAGCATCATGTAAATAGTTACTCTGCTCTAGAGATTTAGTACTAAATCTGTTTTAGCACCTTGATGGATAGAATTGGATGGATGCAAAAACTATTTTTGCACCTTCAATTTAGTTATTTGTGTTCACCTGTGGTGCAAGAACCTTTTTAGCACAATTCTAGCATTGGACAATTAGTGTTAAAACTATTTTAAATAGCACCATGTGATTACTTTGGATAAAAATGGTGTTAATTCTGTTTTCACACCTTTGAATTTCGTTGTTCTTTGTTTTTTATTAGTGCTAAATCTATTTTTGCACCATGCAAATAGTTACTATGCTATAAAGAATCGGTGTTAAATATGTTTTAGCACCTTGATATATAGCATTAGATGGGTGTTAAAACTATTTTAGCACCTTTTGTTTAGTTGTACGTGTTCACCTGTGATGCTAATACATTTTTAGCACAATTCTAGTGTTGGACAATTGATGTTAAAACTATTTTAGTAACATGTGATTAGTTACTTTGGACAAAAATGGTACCAAATCTTTTTTAGCACCTTTGAATTTTGTTGTTCTTTGTTTTTTATTAGTGGACAAAAATGGTGCTAAATCTGTTTTAGCACCTTTGAATTTTGTTGTTCTTTATTTTTTATTGGTGATAAATCTGTTTTAGCACCTTGATGCGTAGCATTGGATTGGTGCTAAATCTATTTTAGCACCTTCATTTTAGTTAAATGTGTTCACCTATAGTCCTAAAACCTACCTTTTTAGTATCGTTCTAGTATTAGACAATTGGTGTCAAAATTGTTTTAGCACCATGTGATTAATTACTTTGAATAAAAATGGTGTTAAATCTATTTTAGCACCATGTAAATAGTTACTATGTTCTAGAGAATTGGTGCTAAATATGTGTTTAGCACATTGATGTGTAGCATTGGATGGGCGCTAATTCTGTTTTAGCACATTCAATTTAGTTATATGTGTTCATTTATAGTACTAAAACATTTTTACCACTATTCTAGTGTTAGACAATTGGTGCCAAAACATTTTTAGCACCATATGATTAGTTACTTTGGACAAAAATTGTGCTAAATCTATTTTAGTACTTTTGAATTTTGTTGTTCTTTATTTTTTATTGATGGACAAAAATGGTGTCAAATCTATTTTAACACCTTTTAATTTTGTTGTTCTTTGTTTTTTATTGGTGCTAAATTTGTTTTAGCACCTTGATGTGTAGTATTGGATGGGTGCTAAATCTAATTTAGCACCTTCATTTTAGTTAAATGTCTTCACCTATAGTCCTAAAACCTTTTTAACATCACCTATAGCAGCGATTTTCCAAAATAATCGTTGACGTGATGATCGGCCGTTGTGGATTTTTGAAATTTTTTGATCAGGATTAGTGCTAACTGTTTTTTTGGAGGCATGAGACGTTATATTTAGGATCATTGTGTTATTAGTTTAATAAGGAAGTGGCATTAGTGTCTATTTCCTGCAGTATCCTTAATTAACTATGCTAATTTATAGTGGCCTTTGCAATTATGTTATTATTGGAATGAACCTTTATGTGCATACCTCATGTATTAATCGATGGCTCAATGTAATAATAAAGCCATTTGCTTGGTTGTGGTTGTCTCTCTTCCCATAATCTCCATGGTTGAAAGCAAACAGTTACCTGGTGGTAAGTTTCTTTCTTTTTCTCACATTTTGTATAAGACAGATATACTAACTGTTTTACGCTATTAATTCATAAATTTTTTTATTTAATTTTTTTTAGGCCAGTAACAATCATTATATGTTTTTAGTACTAATTCCCTTGAAATTCATGTAAAAGCATTAGCGCAGTAGTTATTGGAAAAAAAATGACAAAAAAATTAATTGCTTTTCATTTGTTGAATTCAGTTTTTTAATTATTCTGCTTGTCCTCTATTTATTCACATTCAGTGTTTTTAAGTTTGATAACTTGACAGTTAGAAGTTGTACAATTTACATATATTATTTGTTTTCTTAATTACATATGCAAAAAAAGTTAATTTGTTTGAAATCATAGGATAGTATATTTTTTTTTTCCAGCACCAAAAGCTGCTGTAGCTAATTGCAAAGCAGTGTCTGATGCAGAAAAGGGAGATACTTGTTCTAGTATTGCTGAAATATTCAATCTAGAAACTGGAGAAATCAGTGCCATGCATCAATCCTAATCTCGATTGCGACAAGGTCGTTGAAGAATCACTCATTTTGACGAATCATAAACAAAACTTACGCAGAAATATAAATTAAGAGAATATTAAGCGCGTCTTCAATGTCCTCATCGTGTAGTAGTACATATCATATTTATAGTATCCATTTTGTAATTGCTATTTCAATTATTAGGCCACTCTGGCCATGGTTCTTGGCATTTCAGATATGGAATGTTATAATACAAGGTAGTAGATCGAGCTTGTCTTTGTTATATATTTGTGTCATTTGTCTTGATAATTTGAAGATGTAAAGGTCACGTGTTCTGATTGAAAGCTACAAAATATATGTCACTGAATGAAAGGTGTTTAATAATTAGTCATAACTAATTCAATATAAACCTTTTTAAAGGAGTAAAAATTATGAATAATGAAGGACCCGCTTTGTATTTGTTTGTTTTACATCTCATTCTTTCACTTCACAAAAAAGTAAAAGAAAAGAAAAATTGAAACTTCAATTCATTTACAACTTTGCGTTACCAAATATTAATAGTGGCTGAAGCAATATTAGTATACGGATATGCCTGGTGAACGACTACCGAAACAAGAGTAAAGAGATCCGATAGATCAAACCTAGAGTGAGGTGGATGAGGGTGTCTTCTATAGACGAGCAATAAAATTTCATAAGGGAGGAGAAAATTTCCTACACTTCTTGATTACGATGCACTATGGCCATAATGCATTAACCATAGGAGAAACCAGGGCTGGGCCCAGTCTAAAAGGCTCCAACCCAGTCCAAATTTCCAAAATAAATAAAAAATAAAATAAAATGTTTTGGAAAGTTGAATGAAAAACAGGGGTACCTGGGTACATGAGGAGCCAAAAAGTTCAAAAAATCCTTGTATCTTTTCTCATTCTTTGTAGAGCACAAAAGTGTAAACAAGCGAATTGAGCCAAACTCATTAACTTGTCTAGCTTTAAAATGATGTTAAAATTTTATTAGCTTGTTTCACAAACAAATTTCAATCACAAATTCGAGCCTTGAGCAAGTTGGATTGTTTTATAGCCTTATTTGTGAAGTTGTCTTTTTTGTATTTGCGAAGGTTTTATCTAATTTTTGAGATTTCAACTCTTATCACTCACTTTTTTTATTTTTTGCCAAAAAGTTTTAAAATGTCTGATATATTTAGGACATGGCTATTAACACTTTAAATGAATTTCTTTTACTCTAAAATAATCTTTAGTAATAATTAACATGTTTCATGAACTGTTAGGAACAAAAAAAAAAAAAAAAAACTTGCTGATCTACCCCTGTATTGCATTAGGGGTGAATTAGTCTACGTGATGCGCTAATATGATATTGTATAACTGGTAAAAGCAGGTAGGTTCGCCACATATATACAAATTTACCTAATATTTAATTTCTGGGATAAATGCAACTTTATCAGACTTTTGTTTTTTATAAAAAAAATATCTATAAAGGTTTAAAAGAATTCCGTCCTAGATTAATTCGTCAAACAAACAGAAGGAAAAAAAAACGTGGTATATATATAACCCCTAAAATATTAGACTATACAATGTGGCTCTCTCTCTCTCTGATAATATCGCTGTAGTGTCTCTTATGTTAGTCTTATTTATGATCTTCCCCATTATAAAAGTACACCCATTGATCTCACTTGAATGCACAAAATAAACTTTATAAATGAAACATTCAAATATGGCAAACACCAACAGCAAAGCAATCATGTTCCTCAACTTGCTTCTCATCTTCTCATTTTTCCTCATCAGCTCAATGGCTGAAAGTAACATTCTTGGCAGTAAGTAACTTTTTTTTATGCAAGCTAGGTCCTCGCAATTTGGAGTAAGAATTTGTTAACCCTCCTTTAAAGATGGTTATGACGAACTCTTGCATTTGATTGGCGGATGCAATAAAAAGTGTGGGGTTTAACAAACCGTTTTATTATTATTTTATTGCATCCACCAATCAAATGCAAGAGTCGTCATAACCATCTTTAAAGGAGGGTTAACAAATTCTTACTCGGCTATTTGATTTTACATTAATTGTGTTAATATGTTAGTATTGTTATCTATTTTTTTTTCTTTTGTGCGTTGCCGTTATCCTTTGATTGGTCATACCATCACCTAGTAATAACTGTTGTAACCCCGATTCTTGAGGCTATAGCACTATCTTTCTTACCACTTGGACCATTTAGTGAGTCTATAAATTAATTATGCTAAAAGAAACAATGTTTAAATTAATAATACATGAGCCAACTTATTAATTAACCAACTTTTGCGAATCAGTTGATGTGATAGAATTGTGTTAATTAAATTGCGGATCACATAAAATGCCAATCAATACATACAAGCTGATATATCATTTTCAAAACAAACCTACATTACTGAAATATCCTCTCCATTTTCGCAAACCTACACTACTGCATATGTAGCAAGTACCTGAAATTCAGCTTTAGCCCAGGTTTTTTTCTGTTTTAAATCTTTTGACCAATACTAATTGTTCTACCCTAATAGTCCCTATTCTCTCAAATGAGATGTAAATGTGTTTGCGCAATATTTGTAAATTAAACGATAGGATTTGGATTCTTGACCACTGTGTGTACCCCTTAACAATTGTCGTCTAACACTTACAACTATATATATATACTACGAAGCCATTGGCTCAAAGCAGTATTCTTGACAAAAAACATATATATATATATTAAATATTTCTTGCTTTCTAGCTATTTCTTGAACTGGGGTGTATTATTTTCAGCTAAGGATGCGGCGGCAGGTAATTGCAGAGTGATTGGAGAAAAAAGAGACGCTTCCAGTGGTACTGCTGAATTGTTCGTTTTCCCAATGTAGTAGCATATACTATATATCTCTTCGTAATGGCTATCTTCATAATAAGGCTACTGGCCATAGTTCTTGATATCATGGCATTTCAAATGTGTATCCTCAATTATATAATTATACAAGCGGAATAGTTTTGCCTTTCGTTCTTCTTATTGTAACAATTGTCTCAATAATTTTAACATCTAAATAAAGGTCAAAACGTGTTGAGACTTAAGGCTACAAATATGCGAGTGAATTAGTGTTCCATTGATAAAAGCTCCTGCTAAATGTATATTCAGAGCCGATCTTAGGCATAGGCGGCCTAAACAGCTGCTTAGAGCCTATGACATAACAGGGATTGCTCATTTTTTCCTAACCCTACACCATATAAAATACCACCAATTAAAATAGTTAACGGGTAGAGCCCCACCATAACCTAAAATAACGTACATGCCCTTTAACAAATCAATGAATTTGATCTTATAGAAAAAAGTCTTCAATTTCTAATTCAAAATACTAGTTCACTTCCCATTTAAAAATGGTTGTATGGTCTTTGTCAAAATTAATTTTTGTAACTTAATTTTTTAGTAATTAAGTCCCATTAATTTAGATTCTTGCCTCTACTAATATTTTTGGCATTATCCAATGTTAATTAGTAAAAGCTAGACTCTTATCGACGGAAATAAAAAAGCAAAAAAACTTACGAAGTTCAACTATTTACATAAATAGCTAGACCCACCTATTGAAGAATACAATTATTTTAATTAATAACGTAAATAGTTCACACACATGTACCAAACATCAAGAGATGTTTTTCCTTTTCCAAATGTTACTATTTCAATTTTATTGTACCAACTTCTCAAAATTTTAGACTTTCTATTTTATATTATTTTCATGAAGATAATTTGCTTTTGTGATTTTATAGTATATATTTATTAAGGTTGTAGATCAATATTATCATGAATTTGAGAAATCATAAATAGCAATATTTCTAATAAAAAATTGTTTAAAATATATTTACTCATACAATTATTTGTATTAGTGGGATTTGAGATTTTTTTTGGGTTGTTGTTGAAAGAAATTATCTTTTAGTTTTTATTTAAGCATAAATTCTACTAGTTATGAAATGTAAATATCTAAAATTTTAATTTATTTTTGTTATTTAAATATTCAATGTGCTGTTAATTATTGCTAGTTGTTTATGCAATTAAAATGTGTTTTGTTTTTTATTTCTAGCAAAGAAGGTGGACTAAGAAGAAAATAACATAAGAGAAATAGTGGGTGAGCATCAAGATAGCATTAGGGTACTTACAAATTTTTAGGGGAGGGGGGGGGGGGGGGGATAGAATATTAAATGTGATAAATAAAATAAATTAGTGGATACATTTAAGATAATACAAAAGTAATGGGCGAAGGTTTTTTGTCGGGAGAAAAATGTTGGTGAGAATAAATGACTCTAAGCTACTTTTAGGTTCATGTATGTTAGATTTAACTTTTATAGAGATACAAGAAGAAGAAGAAGAGAAGAAGAAGAAGAAGAAGAAGAAGAAGAAGAAGAAGAAGAAGAATTTTTTTCTCATAATGACAATTGTAGGGCTCACTATTTTGATTGGTTATAAGTTAATTTTAATATTATAGAAAAGTAGGAGTGTATGATTATCCAAATGTGAAATAACTATTTTATATTTTCTTTAACCAATAAAACTAATTGGGCACTATTTTGATTGGTTATAAATTAATTTTAATATTATAGAAAAGTAGGAGTGTATGATTATCCAAATGTGAAATATTTTTTATCTTTTCTTTAACCAATAAAACTAATCGGGCACTATTTTGATTAAGGGGCAATTAAAAAAAAGGGCGTATTAGAGAAAGATTTTCACACTAAGGCCAAGGAATAATTTTTTTTTAAATAAAGGGCCTATTTTTTTTTTATTGATAATATGACATGTGTCTTTTTTTTTTCATTATAAAATGACATCCCAACCCTTAAAATAAACTAAAAAAATATCAATATGCATTAAAATATGGACTGCAATATGAACTTTGCAGTCTATATTTCACTGCAATATGAACTTTGCAGTCCATATTTCACTGCAATGTGAACTTTGTAGTCGATATTTTTAGTGCAAAGTTCATATTGCAGTCCATATTTTACTGCAATGTGAACTTTGCAGTCCATATTTTTAGTGCAAAGTTCATATTGCAGTACATATTTCACTGCAATATGAACTTTGCAGTTCATATTTTATTGCAATATGAACTTTGCAGTCCATATTTTTTGTGAAAATTTCATAAAAAGGGGTAATTTAGGTAATACATAACATGTTTTTATTAATTAAATGATATTTAAATTTATTCAAATACATTCATTTAAAATATAAAACAAAATAGGCCTCTTACACTAATTACCAATTAAAAATAGGCCCTTTATTCAAATTACCAATTAAAAATAGGCCCTTATTCAAAAAAATATTATTCATTGGATTTTTGGTAAAAATCAATGTATAATAAGCCCTTCTACCTAATTTCTAGTTTGATTAATTAAAATATTTTTTAATTTTGATTATTAACAAGTTAATTAAATTTTATTATTAGTTAAATAATTATTAAGATTTTATTATGCCATTGGGGTGTACTTATTAAGTAATATTGTCGAAATTGATTATTCTAATGAAGATGCTCTATGTAATTTCAACAATAAATATAACTTTTATGCAAATTCATGTTAAAAATCATAAATTGAGAGGGTGAAATCTTTGCTAGGAATCCAGTGGCACCAGCAATGAAAATGGTCTTTGAAAAAAAAGAAAAGAGAAAAGAACAAGGTTAAAAGCACGTACATCCATTTGAAAAATATCTATAGATGAAAATTACCAATAAAAAACAAATTGTTGAGATAGAAATTAATTTCTGAACGTACCAGAAATTGCTAAATAAAAGCAATCGATCAGAAACTTCAAACTATTTATACAGTAGAGAAGATTTTAACGAACACGTAGTAAGTTTGTTGAAACCATAATTACTCAAATTATTACATGTAACAGCAGCCAAGAAAAATACTCAGAGAAACATTTTAAGGTTAGTTTGGCAGTATTGGGTAGTGATAAAAAATTTAATGCAGTGAAAATTGTATGGATGACGAATTAACATTCTTAGAGTACTATTGCAAATTAGAATTAAAATCTTGGGGTATTATACCCGATATTTTTTGTGACTATTCAACAAAGTATCATAGTTTCCTCGTAGGAAATTTAACTTTGGAAACATTATACTCGAACCTAGAAGAGATTTCAGGTTCAAGACTTACTAAAGGGGTTTGAGTTGGGTTTTCGTTGTTTATAGTTATAAGGAGAAACTTAGACCTTTCTTTAAAAATAAAAATTAACTTTATAGTAGCCCAGTTTGTTGATCAATTAGAGCGAAAGGTCATGTTTGTTAAAGATGATATTCATTATCATTCCTTCTTCGGAAAGCATAATTTTTTGGGAGTGGAGAACCCTTGATCCTTGCGAGAATATATTTTTTCAAAATAACACTTGCATTTTTGGGACTTGAAAACCCAAATAGGATTTCTAGAAATATCCTGAAGGACTTTGTGTGCATCAAAGTGCAATAAGGAATCAGCTTAACTCAATCTAGAGTAGCCCAATGTTGGGCGATAAGTTCTGAGGAACTTGTCGCGTAGCGGGACTTGTCAGCGAGAGGCTGCCACGTGTCTTAAGAGGTTTTGTGGTAAAACTTTTGCTTTACGCGATAAGTTCAAAGACTTGTCGCGTAGTCTGTGATGTTGCCTCATGCAAGTGACAAGTGCAGGAGAAGCTGTTGCTTAAGAAGACTTGTTGCTCGACAAATTATGATTAACTTGTGCCCAATGCAAGTTTTGCTAGGTATAAATAGAACTTATATCTTCAACTTTTAAGGGAAGAGAGGGGGGGGGGGGGGGGGGGGGGGGGACATGAGTTTAGAGGGAATTCTAGAGAAAAAACTCTAATGAGAAAAGTAACTAAGGCTCATATAAGCGATGTTAGGAAGATCGCGAATGAGCTTTTTTCAACACATATGTGCTCTACTATACAAAGGAATACCAAGCGAATATAATCAATTTCTATGTAAATTGCTTTACATATATGACAACCATCTCAACGGTAAATTCTAAAGTAAATAAATTCTCGAAAATCCTAATCAAATCTTTTCATATATTCTCTAAATAATTAGTAAAACAATATTTGACACTGCTTTATCGAGAAAGCTACATCAAGGCATCGATATTTTGCAAAATGACTTATTTTCTCACCTTTTGCAAACTAAAAGAAAGTTTAACTAAACAAAACACTTGGTTGATTAGGTAATACATTGGTTTTGGCCCTTTCCCAACTCCCGTCTTTAGAATAAAGGACATTTTTAGAAAGCAATAGAACAATCTTAAAGGCGTACAATTTACAAAATATAATAAAATGCATAATCCATTTAGAGAACGAAAGGGCAAATTTGATGCTTAATACCTTTATGTACACATGCGTGCAGCCGTGCATATTAGGGCAACATGCAGGTATAAATGTATTTTACTTAAAAGTTGTTAGTTTAAACAGTTAATGATTTTTATTTTTGATGTCTCTCTAGTTTCTTTTGTTTAATTTTGGTGATTCAATCGTTACAATTAATATTGTGTACAATGCATTATTAAGAGTATTCTGGAGTAGAAAAAATTACTATGTCAAGGATCAAATTCACATCGCCGAGGAAGAATTTTAGTTTTCCGTTACCATATGAAACTGATCTATGGTTCTGCAAGATCAAAAAATTTCCACTTAGCGTCAGATAATAAAGTACATGTATTTACGTACTGTGTCTGTAGTTTATAAAATACAATAATAATTACCTAAAGCCTTCGATCCGAACCGAGAAAGGTTCTTTAATAGTGATGGTTATGATAGTTGGACGCATAATCACAATCAGTAGACTCTCTTGCAAGTATCCCAGTGCCGTCTCTCCCATATATTGCCTTTGTAAATACATATGTATTTGGCCATCCATATTTCCTTGCCCTAGTGGATTAGAATTAATATTTTAGTTGTTGGTCGGAAATCAACCCTGGAGGAGGGTGAATAGAGTTTTTTAAAACTAAATGCAGAATTAAAAAGTTTTCTAAAAATGTTTAAGCAATAAAGCTAAGCTAAGCTAAACAAATATATCAAGGAAAACAAGTAAATCAATCAAACAAACTCAAGATCAATCAATGAATATAGCAAGTAAATAAATAGCTTGAGTTAGAAAGATTAAACCAATTGAAGCCCAAGAAGTTTTGTTCACACGATTCGGTTTCCTAAACCATACGTTTGCGCTCAGATAGTTCCCCGAGAATTTCTACTAATTTCAATCTTCTTTCGGGTGAAGATTAAACCGCTATAAGTGTATTCTTCTCACACACTCTTACAAGATATTCTCTCTTGATTACTTGTGAGATTTACCTCTCACAACTCTCAAGTGTAGTTCTTCTCACCACACTCTTAGAAGAATTGACATTCTTGCTAACTTGTGAGATTTACCTCTTACAAAAGGATAATGCAAATTGCTTGGTGATTCACACTAATGAACTATAACTCTCTCAAGTGTTTGATAGATACAATTGAAACTCAAACTAAAGTTATCTTATTTGATCAATATGATATAGCTTAAAATGAATGAATAATTGATCAAAATGTATTCTTGAATCTTTGAATGATAAAATTAGATGAAGAATATGTTTCTATAGTGATTCAAGCTTGTCAAAATGTGTCTTAGATAGTGTATATATAGTCCCAAAAGTGATATAGCCATTTTAGAGGTTTGGTACCAAAAATGGTAAAAAATCATAAATTCAACGACTATATTCTGGAGTATCAATCGACTGAGCAAAGCTCATCACTCGACTGATGGAACCTTAGTTGACTGAGCAAAGCTCATCAGTTGACTAATGGGCTTTGTCCATCAAGCCAAAATTCCAATTTTTGGACTTTTGCAATTTAGCTCCAAAATCAATTCTAATGCTTTGGGGACCTAAAAAATATGTTCCTCAGTGTGAGAATCCGCAAATGCGACCCCCGGGTCTCATCCCCGTTCGGTTGGGCGTCTGAAGCGTCGGAACGGATTTCGTCGTTCCATTTGCTGGAGTATCTTTGTTGATTCATATCACATGTCCCTATGTTCTATTTCTAGATACAAAGGGGTTCATTCAGAGTCGCCAGTACGTTTTACTAAAAAAACGGACAAAAATGGTCGTGTAAGAGGAAAGACTATAGACAAGCCTTTCTTTACACGTTTGTCTACGAAACCAGGATCCTATAGGGTTCGAAAACTATATTACGGTTTGGGAAGGTGTTAAGCACCCATTCCGCCCTTTCAGTCTCTAGTGTTCTTTTATATGTTTGTTTTATGTTGAAAAACTTGGATGCTTTTACTGACAGTCTACTACTTTCTAAGTGAAAACCCTAATTTCTGGGAAAAAACGGGAAAAAGGGGATGAAAAACCTTTGTGTTCCAGGATCCAATGTTTAGTTTTGAGAGATGCAAATACAAGTGTCAAGAGATGTTCTTACTTTAGAGGGAGTTTTACCGTGTTATTTCTCAGATAACGACGATTTTTCTCGGTTTTGAATTCATTTGGGACAAAGTGTTGGATCTTGTATCGGAACTAATTCAATATGGAATTAAAACTCTTGAGGGGAGTTCTACCAGATGTATCACAATCTATGAAATAAATAGGATACACTGGGTTTTTTTTATTCCTAAGTAAGTTTTACCGGTCCGGGTTTTTAAAAATAGGATTTTATCCGGATAATGATATACTTACTCTTCTGGTTTTGTAAATAGTTTTATCAGGGTCTTTTGTTTTGAAAACAGTAGACTATTTGTAACTTGGCAATAAGTTTATTCAAATAAACGTGGACAAAACAATAGAAATAAAACGAGTACACAGATATCTAATGTTAAATACTATAAGAGACTTTCTTTACCTCCCCGACGAGAATAATAATAAGAAAGAAAATATAATACGACAGAGAGATCTCCGGTGATAATGATCTTTTCCTTCTTCAGATATTTCTGGGAATTCGATTCCAGAGACAGGACACGTCGAGTGTCGAGAATATATTCGATAATTCTTCGAAAATAAGACTATAATAGAGAATGCTTGATAAAAGACTAGAAAATCATATTTAAAGCTTAGAATTCTTCAATCCCAACTTGCTGCCTTGAACCCTTGGGGGTGTTGGCCTATTTATACTGCTCGGAAGAGTATATCGCACGACACTTCCCCAAAAGGGGCATATGTCGAGCGACAATGTATCCTATGTCGCGCGACAAACGGCTGAAGTGATGTTTCTGATAGACTGATGTGTCAGAGAGTGGATGGTCTGGTGTCAGAAGGGATTGTCGTGCGACATAGGAGTGTTTGTTGACCAACAAACCCTTTCGGGGTAGTTTCGGGTGCTCGGGTGGGTCCCGAACCCGAAAACAGTAGTTCTCGAAGGTCGTTAGAGTTCTTGCGGGGGTCACGAATCGGGGTGTCTACAGACCCTCTCGACTTAAGCTCCTTGCTTGCAAGGAATTGAGGCGACTGGAAGAGATCATGATCCATGGCTCCCGCATGAACTCTAAAGGAGTGTGTGTATGCAAAAAGTGTTCGTGAACGCCTCTGGAGAGGGCTTCGAGTTTGTCTTTGCCTCCGGAGAGGGCTTTTGTTACCTCATTGCCTCTTTCGAGGGCTTTCATTTGCTCTACTTGCCTCAGATGGGAGGACTACCATTGCGCCCCAGGTGGGAGGACTACCATTGCGCCTCAGTTTGGAGGACTACCATTGCTTCACTGTGCCTCTCTGGGAGGGCTTTGCCTCAGGTGGGAGGACTACCATTGCCGCACTGTGCCTCTCTGGGAGGGCTTTTGATCTTCTCGCCTCAGGTGGGAGGACTACCATTGCTACACTGTGCCTCTCTGGGAGGGCTTCGCCTCAGGTGGAAGGACTACCATTGCTCCACTAGCCTCAGATGGGAGGACTACCATTGCTGCACTGTGCCTCTCTGGGGGGGCTTTTGATCTGTAAGAAGAAAGAAAATTGCCTCTAGGAGGGCTTTTGTGAGTACTTTTTGCCTCTGGCGAGGGCTTGTGTTTGTGGTTTGCTTCCGGAGAGGGCTTGTGTTTGTTGCCTGCCTCTCTTAGACTGCTAGAGTGAGAGAGAGTAAATCTTGCAATGGTGAAAAGAGCTTTCTTGGGGTTTAATCCGGATGTCCGTTTCCCTGTATCTTTCTGAACTTTATTCTCATGTTTTCCTTGAGTGAAGATACTTCTCTTAGAAGGCAGTTTTCGGATTTTTTTTACTCTCCGCAGAGTGATGGTCCGAGGTTTTCCAAACCATCTCTTCTGTATTGTGCTGAAAAGAAAATTTGTTTGAAAGTTTAATCTGTGATCTCTGTTCTCTTCTTATTTTTCTCTTTTGGTGGGCCCACATCGTATTCTGTTTTTCGATGCCCTTATTTCTCCCTCTTTTTGGGAAAGACTTTTCCTAGCCTTTTATGTTTTTGACCAGGAGTCTTTTTATCCCTTTCTTGCGATCAGGAGCCTTACTCACCCAAAATGAAGCCCTGAGCCGGTTTTGGCCTAGCTGTCACTTTTGGTGTGGCTCTCCCTGTCACTCTGCATTTCTGTTTCTCTCGCTTACTTTGGGCGTTCATACGGGTGCTTTCTCTTTTCTACTCTTTCAATTTTTTCTATTCCCGTCTTATTTTGATATCTGCTTTTTCTCCTTGATGGTCTCGGTCCTTCTGTGAGATCAGAGACTACTTTAACCATTTGTACTTTGTTCTCGCTTTTTCCGGAAGAGATGATTTGGAAGTCCTCCTTGAATTTTTTTATCCTGTGTGTGCGGTTTTTAGCAATTTCTCGAAAAACTGCTTCTCTGGGGTACCCCTGCAAGAGATAAAATGAGACAAAGGTCAAAAAATCAAGGGATGGGATGGGTTTGTCGCGCGACACTTCGGTGTCTGACTCTTTGTCACGCGACAATGTGGCCATTTGTCGCGCGACAAACTGCCCCACTATATAAGCTCCTTGCTGAGCTCATTCCACCTCATTCCCTTATTCCTCTTTCTCTCTCTTTTTCTCTTCTCCCAAGCGCGAAAGCCCTGCCGCTTTTTCGACTTTTTCAACTTTTTTGATATTCTACTCATACTCAGATGGATTCTGCACAGCCAGATCGACTCTAGGGTGACCAGGAGGAGGTCACCTTTACCGACGCTCAGGGCGTTCTCCGCTGCAGCCTTCATCACGACGACTGGGCCGACCTTGATTGGTACGGTGAGGATGGGGTAGACCGCTGTCGGGCGGTGGTCTACCGAGACGTTACCCGGGCTGCTCCGGTCCCGAACATTCTGTGGCTCTTGATGGAGCCTGTCTCTCACGAGATCCGTCGTCGATCTCTGGTATGTCTTCTTTTCGTGTTTTTATCTGTTCCATTACTTTTGTCATTTCCTGCATGTATTTTAAACATTGTTTAGTATGCATGACTAGAAATAATGCCCGATTTTAGCGAACACACACTTTTACCTGTGATACCTCTTAGGTTTTTTTAGAAATTTTCATAATGTACCCTCATAATCCCATAACCCTCATAACTCTCATAATTACACCAAAGTACCCTCAGGTTTGGAAAATTACATAATTTACCCCTGTAACCCTAAATCTCTCATAATTACATCAAAGTACCCTCAGGTTTTGGAAAATTACATAATTTACCCCTGTAACCCTATATCTCTCATAATTAAATCAAAGTACCCTCAGGTTTTGGAAAATTACATAATTTACCCTTATAACCCTATAACTCTCATAATTACACCAAAGTATTACATAATTTACCCCTCTAACCCTATATCTCTCATAATTACACCAAAGTACCCTCAGGTTTTGGAAAATTACATATTTTTCCCTTATAACCCTATATCTCTCATAATTACACCAAAGTACCCTCAGGTTTGGAAAATTACATAATTTACCCCTATAACCCTATATCTCTCGTAATTACACCAAAGTACCCTCAGGTTTTGGAAAATTACATAATTTACCCCTACAACCCTATATCTCTAGTAATTACACCAAAGTACCCTCAGGTTTTAGAAAATTACATATTTTGCCCTTATAACCCTATAACTCTCATAATTACACCAAAGTACCCTCAGGTTTGGAAAATTACATAATTTACCCTTATAACCCTATAACTCTCATAATTACACCAAAGTACCCTCAGGTTTTGGAAAATCACATAATTTACCCTTATAACCCTATAACTCTCATAATTACACCAAAGTACCCTCAGGTTTTGAAAAATTACATAATTTACCCTTATAACCCTATAACTCTCATAATTGCACCAAAGTACCCTCAGGTTTGGAAAATTACATAATTTACTCCTATAACCCTATAACTCTCATAATTACACCAAAGTACCCTCAGGTTTTGAAAAATTACATAATTTACCCCTATAACCTTATATCTCTTATAATTTACACCAAAGTACCCTCAGGTTTGGAAAATTTACATAATTTACCCTTATATCCCTATATCTCTCATAATTACACCAAAGTACCCTCTGGTTTTGGAAAATTACATAATTTACCCTTATAACCCTATAACTCTCATAATTACACCAAAGTACCCTCGGGTTTTAGAAAATTACATAATTTACCCCTATAACCCTATATCTCTCATAATTTACACCAAAGTACCCTCAGGTTTGGAAAATTTACATAATTTACCCTTATAACCCTATAACTCTCATAATTACACCAAAGTACCCTCAGGTTTTGGAAAATTACATAATTTACCCTTATAACCCTATAACTCTCATAATTACACTAAAGTACCCTCAGGTTTGGAAAATTACATAATTTACCCTTATAACCCTATATCTCTCATAATTACACTAAAGTACCCTCATAATCCTGTATTCGTTCCTTTTTGTTTGCAGTGGGTTGGCCGTGGTTGGGGTTTTCCCAACACCATTTTTTTAGAGTGGCGACAGGCACCGGCTCCTGTTCAGGAGTTGCTTCTCGCGACTCCTTTTGGCTCTCTCTTTGATGCCCTCCAGAGCGGGTATCTAGGGCAACTGTGTTGGTGTCTGCTCTGGCCTGTCACTAGTGGGACACCACTCACACTTTTCACTAGAGCTGGGGGGAGATGACGATGACCCCCTCGAATTATTCGCTTTGATCGGGATTCCTTCAGGGGGTCCCTATACAGATCGATGTCCCCTTGCGTCTGACAGCAGAGGGCATTATCGGTGTATTATGATGGTTTCCGGAGCGACAGAGTTCCGGTGATACGATTTCTCAGGCCGTCTTAGTTACTCGGGTAGCCACAGAGAGAGCTCGATTAGTTGCCTCAGGAGCGCCGATGATCCGCCAGGAGGCGCGCCAGTATGCCCGCGTCCTTCTTCTACTGACGCTTCATGATCTGTTCGAGGCCCGTGGGGGGGACACGGCCCATCTCTGGTGGCTGCCCTATCTCCGGGATTTTAGCATCATGTTCGACTACGATTGGGGCAGTTTTATTCTTGTCGTCCTCTATGATGCTATGGACCAGGTTTCTCGCCACTTAGCCCTGAACCTTAAGGGCTTTTCTCTGTTGTGGGAGGTATATACCTGTGTTCCCTTATCTCTGTTCCAGTCATTTACTTTTGTTGATTGTTGCTTATATTCCTTGTGTTTCCTCTCCAGAGTTGGTTTGTGGCGTATATTCGCTTGGGTCGCACCCAGGTAGATCTCCTCGTCGAGAACGAGGATCAGTTCCCTTTTCTCCGCCGATTCATTATGGGGAACTACAGGGCTCCCTACGTATACTGGACTCGGGAGACTGGAGTTGCTGCCGTCCATGACGTGCAGGAGGAGCAGGTAAATATCTTAGTATTCTTTCTTTTCTATAAATAAATTGTGAATAAAATATAAATAACTGAAATAAAATTTTGTCCTCTTTGTAGATTGAGTGGGCCCCCTGGGGCGATCTGGGCCTCCATTTTGGATACGGCCGTGCTCTGACCGCCTCGAGGACCAGGCGGTTGATTAGGGATGAGTACGACCTTCATTTTTATTTAAGCGAGAGAGTTATTCGCCAACACACACCGGCCCAGTGGCCTCGAGTTCCACTATTTCCACCAGTTCTGATGAGGTGGACGGGCGAGATTGATCCGGTGACGGTGCCGACCTTGGTGGACGGGCTCGACTTCTAGACTTTCACTGAGGAGGGATACTATGCCACTTTCGCTGCCCGTTATTTGATGAGGGAGCCGAAGGGGACTCGGGGGCGGGTCTTCTACGAGAGATATCGAGCGTTGGGAGGCGATCCTCATTATATACGAGGACAGACCCATCTAGCTAGGATGGTTCTGGGTCATTTGCCACCTATCCCTGACCAGAGGGACAACATTCTGGACTCTGAGGACGAGGACCCCGAGGGAGAGAGGGAGATTCCTGCTGCTGCCGAGGGTGGTGATAGGTCAGGGGGTGAGGGCGGTGATACGACGGAGGCTCCGGAGCAGCCACCTCAGACGGCACCCGCAGAGGAGCGGCGTGCTGAGGGTTTTGAGTTCTCTACCGGCCCTTCTGTGTCTCCGGAGGTCTTTTTTAATGCTGCCGAGGCTGCCGAGGGGAGAGCGGGATTTTCTGAGAGGTCCTGGGAGCCTACGGACTTCGGGGAAGATTATGAGCAGTTCGGGCGGACCCCTCCTGCTGCGGCGACCACTCCTTTTAGTGGGGTCCCGCCTTTGAGGGCGACGGTCATTGTGGATCCTCCAGGTGTCCATACCTTCGCTACATTGACTCCCCTCCCGTCGACTGTTATGGGCCCTCCAGCCCGATCTCCAGGTCTCGGCGGCTCATTTTTTCGCCCTCTTTTGTTCCTTATTCGCGAGGAGGGGGGGTCCACTTCCGCTGACGTTTCGATGGGGCCGTCCATTCCTTGGGTAGATCTACCCCCGTTTCCTAGAGATATTTCTTATGTCGGCGCCGGTTTGCGTCGATACACGGTTCCTGAGTATCTTCTTCTTGAGGACACTTTTGACTATTTGGGTCGTCGCTCTGGTGATGAGGTACTTTATTCACCTTATCTTGATACTTTTATATCTGTACTTATTTACTCTCTTGACTGTGCTGATTCTTTTTTCTTATGTCTTTTTCAGCGGGTGAGTGTACGGATGGCGGATCTGCGGGCTTGGCACGCCCAGTACCTCTACAGCTGGAACCTGCTCTAGTATGTCGGTCGAGACCCTCCAGCATACATGCGTGACTACCAGAGGGCTATCGACATTTCTTTGCAGCCGAACGACCCTCTGACTTCTTTTCATGCCTGGACAGAGTCTCGGAGGAGTAGCAGTCGGACCTCCAGGCGTTCTCGGTCGTCGGTGATCCGTCCTACGGCTCCTGTCCAGTCGACGGGGCCTTCCCAAGCGGCAGCTCCTCCTATTCCAGGCGTCCCGGTGGTTGACCTTACTCCCTAGGAGGGCTCGGGTGATAGTGGGAGCGTGTCAAAACGCGCCCGAGTAAATTAGCTCCTACTTTTCTGCATTTGTGTTAGTTTGGGATAGATATGTAGTTTTCATTTTTATAGACTTGTAGACAGAGTTTTAGTTTTTGAAAACTGTTCTTTTATTAGATTTTATGAAAATCTTCATTTGTGTCTGATGATATACCATTACTCTCTTGTTTTGTGAAAGATATATATATATACGTATGCGAGTTAGTGTTTTTAGGAGCCATACCTTGTAGTGTAATGACATTTAGGTGTTTTGCAAAAGAACAAAGTGAGAACAATAATGCATCCAGAAGTAATTCTTTTGGCAAAAATGACTCTTACGTGTAAGAAAAATAAAAATAGGGTGACCCTAAATGGGTTTGTCGCGCGACAATCCCTAGTGGATATGGGTTTGTCGCGTGACAAACAGGCACAGGACCCTCTTTTTTGCTATAAATACACCCATCTTCCTTCCTTCATCCCCACACCTTCTAAAAAAATGTCTTTCTTATCGCACAAAATTTGATTTTTCTTACGTCAATGCCCGAGATGCTTTGATATCTTTTGAAAATGGTTTGAACTTCGGTGCTTTTAGCCCTTTAGCGGGCTAGTGCCATCGTCCCGTCGATTTTTCCTTTCTGTTAGGTGCTTTGTATTTCTGGAGTCCTGTGGACCATCTCTTTCGCTTCGGACTAGATAAGCTCTGTCCGACCTATGAGGAGTTCTCCTGGCTGTTGCGTTCTAACGTTCGTCTCCCAATGGCAGTTCCCATGGAAGAAATCGGTCCTCGCGATATGTTGATTGCTCTTTTAGCCATTCCCCAAGCGGCCTGTGATGGTTTTATTACCGACGGACTCCTTGACCTCCATAAGATGGTGAGGTTCTTTCATCGTTACGAAGATAGAGCCTCTTATAATGTGGGGCGTACTGCGGCGGCTTTGATCTATCTTGTTTCGGATATGTTACTGGTGACGGGCTCTTCTCGTGTTGATCTGACTATTCTGAGTTTGATCTACCTTGCTAGGAATGGGGAATCCATAGTGCCCATCGTTCTTGCAGAGACTCTGAATGGTCTAGATGACATTCAAATGGGGGCCTCACCCTTCTTCAGGGGAAGTCCGCATTTGCTATACATGTGGCTGTTAGAGCGTTTTCGATCGGTGGGTTTTAACGGGGTTCAGCTCAATAACCCGACACACTTCTTCTATCGTCCTCTCTTCGGTGCTTTGACCATATCTTCCTCTGATTGGACGGTGTCATTTTCGAAAAACTTTCGTGCCATTCGGTGGAACATCCCTTGGTGGAAGTTGAGGGCGATGGTGCTTAGTACTGGAGGTCAGAACTACGTTCGGCTCCGCGGGCTCTGGTTTACCTCCTTTTATCTCCCAGGACGTCTTCTTCGGCAGTTTAAGGTTCCTCAAGAAATTCCCATTGGTCTGAACAACTTCTCTTCTGAGTCCAAGTTTGTGACCCCGCATGTTTCTTTATCAGTAGAGAGGATGTGGCGTGCTCGGCTGACTCGGCAGTTCAACTATGCCCGTTTCGGTATTTCCAGGCCCCTCCAGTCTGACATTATTCTCTCTTGCTGGCAATCTCTAGAAGAAGAGCTGATTGATGACCCCTTTCAAATGGAGTGGTTACGATTCATGGATTCTGAGCCTACAGAGGATAACATTGTCTTTGCGTATCAAATCCTGGACGAGGCTCGAATTGATTTGGCTACCGAGGACCTGGTGTGGCCAACCCCTAGGGATTAGTTTCTTCTTGTATGTTGTATTTCCTTTATAACTTTCGGTGTTCTGAACCACCATTTAATAATATACGAGGGAAAATAAATTTCTTTACAAAGTTTAAACCGGGCCTGAAGTCACTTCTCAAGTTGCCTACATTCCCCCTTTTTTTATTTTTTCAAAAACACAAATTTTGAATTAGGGCTCAGGTTTACGTAGTTCTTATCTATACATGTTATGCCTATTGATAATACTTCTTCAGTCAGTCCATGTTGACTGGTGAATGCAGTAACTACCGGTCTAAGTTAGCGAGTATAGCGGCACCCCCCGTATCAATCTCCTTGACGATATACGGCCCTGTCCACTTCTGCCCGAACTTGCCCCTTGGATCGTTGGCTGGCTCTCGAATTTCTTTCAATATGATGTCATTCTCATTGATACCCCGAGTCTTTACTTTCTAGTTAAATGCTCGAGCGATTCTCTTCTGATAACCTTGGTGGTAGTATGCGGCTTTCAGCCTTTTCTCATATAATAGGGCTAGCCCGTTATACCGTGCCTGGACCCAAGCGGCCTGTGATGGTTTTATTACCGACGGACTCCTTGACCTCCATAAGATGGTGAGGTTCTTTCATCGTTACGAAGATAGAGCCTCTTATAGTGTGGGGCGTACTGCGGCGGCTTTGATCTATCTTGTTTCGGATATGTTACTGGTGACGGGCTCTTCTCGTGTTGATCCGACTATTTTGAGTTTGATCTACCATGCTAGGAATGGGGAATCCATAGTGCCCATCGTTCTTGCAGAGACTCTGAATGGTCTAGATGACATTCAAAGGGGGCCCCACCCTTCTTCAGGGGAAGTCCGCGTTTGCTATAAATGTGGCTGTTGGCGTTTCCGATCGGTGGGTTTTAACGGGGTTCGACTCGACAACCCGACACACTTCTTCTATCGTCCTCTCTTCGGTGCTTTGACCATGTCTTCCTCTGATTGGACGGTGTCATTTTCGAAAAACTTTCGTGCCATTCGGTGGAACATCCCTTGGTGGAAGTTGAGGGCGATGGTGCTTAGTACTGGAGGTCAGAACTACGTTCGGCTCCGCGGGCTCTGGTTTACCTCCTTTTATCTCCCAGGACGTCTTCTTCGGCAGTTTAAGGTTCCTCAAGAAATTCCCCTTGGTCTGAACAACTTCTCCTCTGAGTCCAAGTTTGTGACCCCGCATGTTTCTTTATCAGTAGAGAGGATGTGGCGTGCTCGGCTGACTCGGCAGTTCAACTATGCCCGTTTCGGTATTTCCAGGCCCCTCTGGTCTGACATTATTCTCTCTTGCTGGCAATCTCTAGAAGAAGAGCTGATTGATGACCCCTTTCAAATGGAGTGGTTACGATTCATGGATTCTGAGCCTACAGAGGATAACATTGTCTTTGCTTATCAAATCCTGGACGATGCTCGAATTGATTTGGCTACCGAGGACCTGGTGTGGCCAACCCCTAGGGATTAGTTTCTTCTTGTATGTTGTATTTCCTTTATAACTTTCGGTGTTCTGAACCACCATTTAATAATATACGAGGGAAAATAAATTTCTTTACAAAGTTTAAACCGGGCCTGAAGTCACTTCTCAGGTTGCCTACGTTCCCCCTTTTTTGATTTTTTCAAAAACACAAATTTTGAGTTGGGGCTCAGGTTTACGTAGTTCTTCTCTATACATGTTATGCCTATTGATAATACTTCTTCAGTCAGTCCATGTTGACTGGTGAATGCAGTAACTGCCCGTCTAAGTCAGCGAGTATAGCGGCACCCCCCGTATCAATCTCTTTGACGATATACGGCCCTGTCCACTTCTGCCCGAACTTACCCCTTAGATCGTTGGCTGGCTCTCGAATTTCTTTCAATACGATGTCATTCTCATTGATACCCCAAGTCTTTACTTTCTAGTTAAATGCTCGAGCGATTCTCTTCTGATAACCTTGGTGGTGGTATGCGGCTTTCAGCCTTTTCTCATCTAATAGGGCTAGCTCGTTATACCGTGCCTGGACCAACTCTAGTTCATTGACTTGATTCTCTAGCATTACCCTGAGATAGGGGACCTCTAACTCAACAGGGAGGACTGCTTCCATCCCGTATGTAAAAGAAAATGGGGTTGCCCTGGTGGAGACCTTCTCGGTGGTGCGGTATCCCCACAATGCATATGGTAACTTTTCTGGCCAGTCCCGATAGGTGTCGGTCATTTTGCTTAGGATATTCTTCAGATTCTTGTTGGCGGCCTCGACTGCCCCATTGGTTTGCGGCCTGTATGGCGAAGATCTGTGTCTAGTGAAACCGTATTCTTCCATGACGGAACTAGCCTCTCCCTCGAAGTGGGTGCCGTTGTTCGAGATGATCTCGTGTGGGACCCCATACCGACAGATGATATTCCGTCTGATGAATTGGGCAATTTTTTTGGCGTCAAGGGTTTGGAAAGACTCGGCTTCCACCCATTTGGTGAAGTAGTCAATGGCCACCAGTATGAATTCATGGCCGTTGCTGGCCTTTGGTGAAATCTTCCCGATGATGTCAATCCCCCAGGTCGCGAAAGGCCAAAGAGCAGTCATGTTGTACAACTCTTTCGGGGGAAGTTTCTGAGAGTTAGCATAAATTTGGCATTTGTGGCAATGGCGTACGTGATTAACGCAGTCGTTCTGCAGGGTAGACCAATAATAGCCTTGCCTGATGATCTTTCTGGAAAGTGTATGGCCGCTCATGTGAGGTCCACAATCGCCCCCATGTATTTGATCCATCACTTTGACGGACTCTTCTTCTGCCAGACATTGGAGATGGGTCCCGTCGTAGTTCCTTTTGTATAGCCTGCCGGCACAAAGTATGAATCCTGATGCTAATCTCCTGAGTGTGACCCGTGTTCTCTTGTCTGTTTGCTCGGGGTACTGGTGGTTTTTCAGTAGGTTCCAGATATCATAAAACCAATTGGTTGAGTCCCATTCCTCTTCACTTTCTACCTCAAGGGCTATGCAGTGTGCTGGTCCGGATTTCTTTTATACTGTAAGAGTTATTTCTTCCATTCCTTCTGGGATATCGATCATAGATGCCAGGGTTGCAAGTGCGTCAACAAAACTATTCTGTGACCTGGGGACATAGTAAAACTCTGCATGCTCAAACCTTCCTGCGACATCCTCCAGTCGGGTGAGGTAAGGGATTAATTTCTCATCTCTAATCTTCCATTCCTTCAGAACTTGGTGGACCACTAGTGCTGAATCTTCGTATACCTGTATTCTTTTTATACCCCTTTGGAGTGCGATCTCCAACCCGATGATGTAAGCTTCATATTCGGCCATGTTGTTGGTGCAGAAGAAGTCCAGACGATATGATACTGGGGAGTGAGTTTGGTCTGGAGAGACTAACAGAATGCCTATCCCGTTTCTGTTTTGGTTGGCGGCCCCGTCAAAATACAATTTCCAGTCTTCATCGACCTCGACATTCATGATAGTTTCATCCGAGAACTCGGCTTCTTCTAGCATGTCCCCCAATATCGGATTGTGGGCTAGGTAATTAGCCATGATCTTGCCTTTGATCGCCTTCTGCGTCATTTAGGTGATGTCGAATTCGGAGAGCAGGAATAACCATTTTGCCATACGGTTCGAGAGAGCTGGTTTCTGGAAGAGGTATTTCAACGGATCAATTCATGATGCCAGGATGACTGGGAAAACTAGCATGTAATGTCGTAATTTCTGTGTTACTCAGATGAGAGCGGTGCATGATTTCTCTAATGCTATGTAGTTTATCTCAAACGGGGACAGCTTCTTGCTGATGTAATAGATGGCCTGCTCTTTCTGGGTATCGGTCAGGTGTTGTGCTAGCATGGCTCCTGCGGCAGAATCAATGACGGTCAGGTATAGGATTAGTGGCAGCCCGGTCTGCGGTGGGGCTAATACTGGGGGGTTGGAGAGGTAATCCTTAATTCTGTCAAAAGCCTCTTGGCACTGATCGTCCCATTCTCCGGGTGAAGACTTCCTCAGGAGTTTAAAATTGGGTTCGCAAGTTTGGGTAAGCTGAGAGATGAACCTACTGATGTACTGCAAATTTCCCAAAAATTCTCGGACTTCTTTCTCTGTACGAGGTTCGGGCATGTATCGGATTGCTCGAACTTTGGCAGGGTCTACCTCGATTCCCTTTTTACTGACGACATACCCCAGAAGCTTTCCTTTGGTTACCCCGAACAAACATTTCTACGGATTGAGTCTCATCTGGTACTGACGGAGGCGGTCAAAGAAAGCTCGTAAGGCTGGCACGTGGCCTTCCCTCTCTTTTGACTTGATTATCATGTCGTCCACATACACCTCTACTTTTTTATGAATCATGTCATGGAAGATAGCTGTTGCTGCCCTCTGATATGTTGCTCTGACATTCTTCAGCCCGAATGGCATAACGGTGTAGCAGTATGTTACCCATGGTGTGATGAATGCAGTTTTCTCCTGGTGATCCGGGTGCATCTTGATCTGATTATACCCGGCAAAACCATCTACAAAGGACTTTAGGGCATGGTTGGCAGTATTATCCACTATCAAGTCAATGTTGGGTAATGGGAAACCATCTTTTGGGCAAGTTTTGTTAAGATCTTGGTAATCCACACACATGCGGACCTTCCCATTTGCCTTTGGAACAGGCACAATATTGGCTAACCATGAAGGGTACTCGATCACCCGCAAGAACCCTACACTCAGTTGTTTCATCACTTCTTCTTTTACTTTTAGGGACCATTCTGGTGCAAGTTTCCTCAACTTCTGCTTGACGGGCCTAAATTCCGGCTTGGTGTGTATCTCGTGCATGACTATCTGGCTGTTCAAACCTGACATATCTGCATAGGACCAGGCGAAGACATCCACATACTTTTTTAGAGTTTGTGTGAATTTTTCTCTTTCTGTCTAACTTAGACTTGCCCCAATACGGACCTCTTTTCTCTCATCTTTTGTCCCGAGATTGATCACAAGAGTGTCTCCTTCCTCGCTCTGTATACGCTGCTCCTCCCGTTCAGAGTGTTCGTTTAGTCTTTCCAACTCCATATAAGCAATTACAAAATTAAAATTAACAGGATAACGCAAAACATAATCTTCTTCATTGATAATGGTGTTTATAGGTACAAAAAGTAAATCTAGGAGTGACTCCTCCTTAGCCTTACCCTCACTCCTATTTCTCACCCTTACATTTTCACTCTTTTCCCCTTTTCCTTGGTAATTCGGATATGCGTGTATCAAGTGTACAGGGTCGTCTCTTGGTTCCTCATCCCCTAGGGCCATGACGTCGAAGAGATCCCCGATCAATTCTTCCTCTTCATCTTTGTCGTCTTCATTTTCTTCCTCTAGCCCGATTGTCAACTTGGTAGAGAAGCTGTGTATGACGTCCTCCTTGATATAAATGTCCTATTCATAGAAGATTTCCCATCCCGGAAGGTTCTCTCCGTCGCTGTTTCTCCAAGGTTCTTGAAAACCACAAAAGGAGAAGTCCTCTCCCTCTTTGACAAAAAACCCATTCAGAGAGCTAAAACTCAGATACTGATGCCCTCGGCTTCTTTTCTCTTGGTCGTCTTCTTCGGTGTGCTGGTATCCCAAACCTTCTTTTTCGTGCCTCGTCACTGGTTCTAAGGCCTGGAGTAACCCTGGCTGTCCCATCCCTAGACTGACTTTAGGTAAATATTTCATCATCCTCAGCATATTTGTGCTCTTGGTGCTGAGACCGGGAATGTTGTCAAGGGGTAGATACTCGATTCTTTGGGTGGTGAGAGCTTGTACTTGTGGCTCGTAAGAAAAGCCTCCCAACTGTATGCTCTGGCTCCCGATGCCCAATACAGGTAACTCCAAATCCGCCAAGGTCTTTTCAGGATCTCCTTGGATGGTAATTATATTCCCTTTAAACGGTATCTTGATCTTCTGGTGTAAGGAGGAGGGGAGTGCTCCTATATCGTGTAGACATGCTCTTCCCAACAGGAGGTTAAAACTGGAGGGAATGTCTATGATTTGAAAATCATCCGGAAAGTTTCCGGGACCGACGATGAGATCAAGCTTCAAAGAACCCAGAACGACCCTTCTGGTATTGTCATAGGCCCTAACAGTCACAGCTGACGGGGAAAGCTCTTAATCTAAGATACCCAGACATCTAGCGGTTTTTAGGGGGCAGACGTTTATGGTTGACCCGTTGTCGATGAGGACTTGTGGCAGGATTTTCCCTCGGGTCCGGACGGTGATATGGAGGGCCAGGCTGTGTTTCCTCCCCAATGGAGACAAGTCTTCATCTGAAAATGACAGGCTTCTTTGGACTGTAAGTGACCCGATCATATTTGGCAATTGTTCGGGTGTGGAGTCTGGTGATAGGACGGTCTCGTCTACAAGTTTGATAAAGGCGGTCCTGTGAGGTTTAGAGGCGACCAAGAGGCCCCAAATGGTGATGTGTGACTGGGCCTTCTTCAACTACTCAAGTACTCGATCTTCCCCTATTTCTTTAGGAGGTGGTGATTTCTCGGCATCCACCGGTGGTGGTTGGTATACCCTTCCTGAACGGGTGATTTGTTGGATCCAAAGGGATGCTGGGTCTGATCCCTCTGGGATTTCTGATGACTCTGGCTCTGCCGACCAACTAAAAATTCCGGGGGAGGTTTCTGTCATACAGATTGTCTCTTTAGGGGGGCTCGGGGTTTCCACGACTGTTTCTTCTTCTCCTGGGCCCATCCTATCCCAGATTTTCCGGGATTGGTTTTGATTGTAAGTGGCTGTGAGATCCTTGATTTGCCTTTACTAAACCCTGCCCGGGTAGGAAGTTCATCTTAGCCATCCATTGGTCGATTATCGGATTGAGGCCTAGGGCAACTTGAGCCTTTGCTGGTAGCATAACGGGCGCCTTATAGGCTGGGTCATACCAAATGAGTCTTATGGGGTCAAAGCCTTCTTCATCAGTGGTCAAGGCGTTAATTCTCGCAGGTGGAGCATGGTTAGGAAGTGGATTGTTGGTAACATTGGGACCGCCGGGTACGAGAATGGTTCGGCTTTAATGAGGTCCTAGATACGATGGCGAAGAGCTAAGCAGCGTTCCGTGTCATGGCCCGCTGCTTGATGGTATGCACAGTTTTCATTCATTCTCCAGGTGCTGGGAATAGGGTTTGGTGGGGGACACAGGTTGAGTGGAGTGATCAGTCCGGCCTTTCGGAGTAGTTCCAGGCTTTTGACCAGGGTAGTGAGGAGTTTATCCTCCTCTTAGCCTCGGTGTTTGAAGAGTCTCCTTGTACAGGCCAACTCATCGGAGGGGTTTATTGTGATTGTTGGAATGGGTTTTGTTGATATGGGTACGAGTTTAGTTGATTCACGGCTGGAATGGCTATCTTTCTCCCGGTGTATGAGGCTTTCTTGGTATCTGTTCTGCCTTCTTAGCCAGTTCTTCCTCTACTTGCGACCCCATACTCAACAGGGCTTTGAAGTGTGGGAATACATGCTTTCCCATGCAACCCAGTACAGCCGGGGTGAAATTCTTCTGTATGATCTCCAGCTGTTCTTCTTCATCAGGTCGCTTGGACATTTGGGAGGCCATCTCTCTCCAGCGTGTGACGAAATCGCTGAAGCTCTCTTTCTCGCCCTGCTTAGCCATTTCCAGGTGTTTACGGGTTATTTCCAAATCTTCGTTGGACCCATATTTGGCCATGAACTCCTTGACGATATCTCCCCAAGTCTTCATGTGGTGTCTCTCCAGATCGAAAAACCATCTCAGGGTGGCCCCCGTGAGAGTCATGTGAAAGGCTTGAGCCAACTCCGGCTCCCCACAGCCTGATACTTGCATGGATCTGATGTAGGATTGAAGATGGGTTTTGGGGGGTGTGGTCCCTGTGAATTTGGTGATGGAAGGGAGCTTGAATCCCTAAGGCAGTCTTGCTTCTGGGTAGAGGGAGAAGACATTCATATCTGCGATCTCGTCTGCCCCTTTTATCATAGAAATCCCTCTTTGCAGAACCTTCATCTGTTCTTTTAGTTTCTTCATCTCTTCGCTCTCTCTTGACGCCTCATCGGGCTGTTCCCGAGCTATAACCGATTCTGCATACACTGCCCGAAGTCGATTGATGTCTGGGTATTCATTGGGAGGGGCTATTGGGGCCGGTGGTATGGGTCTTGCAGGAACTTATGGCCATGGTTGGTATTGGGGGTCAAATCCGGGTTGTACTTGAGGTTGCGGCCAAACTATGGGTGGCTCTTGTTGCTGATAAATGGGGCCTGAATCTGGGGCCCATTGATTCTGGTTGTTGGGATCGGTTTGAACGGGACCGGCTATGATGGGACCTGTTGGTAATGGGTTGGTTCCTTGGACTGGGGGAAGCACTTGTGAAGACTGTCCTTGGTTCGGATCTCGATTCAGTGGTAGTCGTTCAAAACCCGGTGGGGCAGCTCGTTCGGCTGACAACTCCTCTATTCGGACACGGGTATTCTGTTGCTCGTTTGTGAGGCTTGCTAGGTTCATGCTGACGGTCGTCAACAGTCGATGCATCTCGGCTAAAGTTGGCTGAACTGCAGATGCCTCGGCTAGGCTCTGATCTGTCTCTTGATTCTCACGTCCCTCAGCCATTTCGGGTGTGCTTGGTCTTACTAGTCTCTCGGTGTGATCTCGACCGGCCCAACCTTCCAGACTGTCGTCACTTTACGGCTGTAGACGAAACCACGTGGCGAAGATGAAGGAAGACTGTGATGCGACTCGATTTTTTGCCAAAAGAAATACTAAAAATTGCCGAGAAAAGCCTCGAATTTTAAAAAGGTGTTGGAAAGTAAGCCGTAAGGTGGTACATCCCCTACGGCTGTTTGACAAGTGTTTTAGCCGGCTCAATCTTATATGCAGCGCAAGTGTACGAACGGTTAAGGCTTCAGGCCCTCTCCTATTTGGAAAGACCTTGCGATATACCCCAAGGGCGGGTACGTGCAAGAGCCTTTTGATATACTTCTCGGGTACGTGAGTGTTCTCGTCACTCGATATACCTCGGGGGCGTACTTGGCCAAGGAGAGTGGAAGAAAATACTTTCGGTTTATGTTGGCCCAAGCAAGCCAACTCCCTGCTCACTTATAATACTTCCGAGGGTTTGGGGTAAATTCACACTCGTAGAACCAATGCATGATTTGTGATAATGCGTGTAAAGTTCGAAAGGTTGGTTTCACAAATATCATTATCTTATTTACGTATTTTTGAAAAACTTTCATTTTTAGAAAAAAGGTTTCTCCTTAAAACAATTTACACAAGTAGGAAAAGCGGTAAAAGCAAGTATTCAACAGATAAACAAAAAGTCCACATATAAGAGTCTAGTTTTCTAATACTCCCCAGCAGAGTCGCCACTGTGAGAATCCGCAAATGCGACCCCCGGGTCTCATTCCCGTTCGGTTAGGCGTCTGAAGCGTCAGAACGGATTCCGTCGTTCCATTTGCTGAAGTATCTTTGTTGATTCATATCACATGTCCCTATGTTCTATTTCTAGATGCAAAGGGGTTCATTCAGAGTTGCCAGTACGTTTTACTAAAAAAAGGACAAAAAGGGTCGTGTAAGAGGAAAGACTATAGACAAGCCTTTCTTTACACGTTTGTCTACGAAACCAGGATCCTATAGGGTTCGGAAACTATATTACGGTTTGGGAAGGTGTTAAGCACCCATTCCGCCCTTTCGGTCTCTAGTGGTCTTTTATATGTTTGTTTTATGTTGAAAAACTTGGATGCTTTTACTGACAATCTACTACTTTCTAAGTGAAAACCCTAATTTTTGGGAAAAAACGGGAAAAAGGGGATGAAAAACCTTTGTGTTCCAGGATCCAATGTTTAGTTTTGAGAGATGCAAATACAAGTGTCAAGAGATGTTCTTACTTTAGAGGGAGTTTTACCGTGTTATTTCTCAGATAACGACGATTTTTCTCGGTTTTGAATTTATTTGGGACAAAGTGTTGGATCTTGTATCGGAACTAATTCAATATAGAATTAAAACTCTTGAGGGGAGTTCTACCAGATGTATCACAATCTATGAAACAAATAGGATACACCGGGTTTTTTTTATTCCTAAGTAAGTTTTACCGGTCCGGGTTTTTAAAAATAGGATTTTATCCGGATAGTGATATACTTACTCTTTTGGTTTTGTAAATAGTTTTATCAGGGTCTTTTGTTTTGAAAATGGTAGACTATTTGTAACTTGGCAATAAGTTTATTCAAATAAAACGTGGACAAAATAATAGAAATAAAACGAGTACACATATATCTAATGTTAAATACTAGAAGAGACTTTCTTTACCTCCCCGACGAGAATAATAATAAGAAAGAAAATATAATACGACAGAGAGATCTCCGGCGATAATGATCTTTTCCTTCTTCAGATATTTTCGGGAATTCAATTTCAGAGACAGGACACGTCGAGTGTCGAGAATAGATTCGATAATTCTTCAAAAATAAGACTATAATAGAGAATGCTTGATAAAAGACTAGAAAAACATATTTAAAGCTTAGAATTCTTCAATCCCAACTTGCTGCCTTGAACCCTTGGGGGTGTTGGCCTATTTATACTGCTCGGAAGAGTATGTCGCGCGACACTTCCCCAAAAGGGGCATATGTCATGCGACAATGTGTCCTCTGTCGCGCGACAAACGGCTGAAGTGATGTTTCTGACAGACTGATGTGTCAGAGAGTGGATGGTCTGGTGTCAGAAGGGATTGTTGTGCGACATAGGAGTGTTTGTCGCGCAACAATGTGATATGTCGTGCGACAATCTCTATTCAAAATAGGTTTGTTGGCCAACAAACCCTTTCGGGGTAGTTTCGGGTGCTCGGGTGGGTCCCGGACCCGAAAACAGTAGTTCTCGAAAGTCGTTAGAGTTCTTGCGGGGGTCACAGATCAGGGTGTCTACACTAAGACACCTATTTTCAGGAAAATTCAAAATATAATCATTTGAATTTAATATATATTTATTTGAAAACTGGTTTTTGTAAAAATTATGTTTTCAAAGGAATTTTTATTCAAACTTGATTTTGATCAATCTATGAATGCTATATCAATATGTATGAGCTATATAAATAATCAAACAAGAAACATTACATAAATTCTAAGCATTCACGCAATTATCGAATTAACGAGTTTTCGAATACTTCGATTTGTTTCTTCAACTAATCTTCACTTGAAGCTTTTACCTTGAAGCTTTTTGCATATTTCTTTGATCTTGATCTTCATGAATTGCATTGTGATGAGATTGATCTTCATTGACTTGTCCAATGCTTTGTTGACTTGATCGGATATAGATTGAATGATCCTTGTCACGTGGCATGCTTTCTTCGAAAAATCCATGCTTTTCTTGAATTTCTAAGTGAATAAACTATAAATTTATATCAAGAAACATGTTAAATTACACATGATTAATTTATTGTTATTATCAAAATAAGATTAAGACCTTTAGGTCAACATTAGTTACTAAAATTCTACATATTCATGTATTAATTGTTGTAATCAAAATTAAGTAGATTATTTTTATGTATTGGCGCACCCTTATATATTTTTAGTTAGGTAGTTCTTTGAGAAACATGCTAGGGAAAAAGTCAATTTTTTGTGATAAAATCATATTAAGAATATGGCGATGCGCACAATGGTACACATGTGGTTCAATTTTGGGAGGGAGAAGGCAGTGGGAGAACCAAAGCAAAGACCACTCTTCTAGTTTAAGGAGTTTTACCATTTGAAATACAAGCCACGCGTTAAATGTAGTAACTTAAAGTTACAAAATTGTTCTCTTCTGTTTCAAAAAAAATAAACATTACTTTAACTAAGATCAGAACCTGTATATGTATCAAGTTTTATGAGACTTGGGAAAGAATTTCAAACCTTTGAAGACTCAAATCATTCATGGCTGATGTAATAGCATCTTGTGTAGCTTTCTTTGGAAAGGAGACCATTCAATGTTTTCTCCCCAATCTTATTCTCCACATCAATATCTAAACCCAAAGCTCCATTGACTGCCTCCCCCATCTTCATGGGCTCTTCTAGTATTAGTCCTTCTCTTAGGGGGGTGATAAATGCACCCCCATTTTTTGTCACAAATGCCCTCTAAAAAATTTATTAATATTATACTAAACTTTACTCTTACACCCCTCTCATTTTACCAAATATTAACTATTAATTAACTTAATAATTAATCATTAATCATATACACCCCCTCACCACCCTCTTCTTCTCCTCTTCCTCCTTCCTCTTCTTATTCCTATTCTTCTTCTTCTTTTTCAATCATGTAGTTAACCCGCTTTCCGGTTGAATTTTTTGATGAAATTTGGTGGAGATGTTCTACACATGATGAAGAACATTCCCACCAAATTTCATCAAAAAATTCCATCGGAAAGCGTGCCAAATGGGTCAATCCGTACGGGCAATCCATGAATATTAATAATTCGTACCAGAAATGGACTATATATATATATCAACACTTTAAAAAAAGAAGTAAAGTTAAATAAATAATACGGACCCGTAGAAACATGGAGAATTAGCTCAAGTTTGGCACATCAAAGTTTAGGAGTTGGATAGCTCTTATTGCGTTGATACGCATGACAATGTCGTACTTATATAAGATACATATATATATATATGAAAGAGTAAATTATTTTTCTAGCTCTTTTTTCTTTATCTTTTTCTTTTTTTTTCATAATTAAATTCCATCTTAGTGTGAAAAAATAAATAGAAGTTAGAACCTGCAGGTCCTTGATTGATTGTCGTGTTAGATGTTTAAAAGATAGTAAAATAAAAAAATATTTATATTCAATTTAGACAACTGAATTCTATGAAAAAAATTGACGTCTTGTTTGGATATATATAATTTTAAGATTCTATTAGAATTGGCATTAATTCATGTTTCCTTTAGAAAAAAAGAAAAAGGGTAAAAGAAGAAGAGAACGCACCTTTCGTCAAAATTTGTTGTTGCATCAGAGTTCACAATAATATATGTTTCTTTCCACGTTTCTTCTTTTAAAATAGAATTTTTCAAATTCCCAAGTTGTTAAAAGAGATATAGCCCGAAACTGGAATAACCTTCTCCAATATAAATGAGACAAATTGCGCACCCAAACCCTCCATAAGAACTTTGAACAACTTTGTCCCAATAATCTATTAATTGAAGAAGTTAACAATAATTACCATACCTTTAATCCCATATATAGTATTTAATTTGTACCAAACATACTTTCGATCAAAACTATTGTTTATTTATTTTACATGCGATAATCATGTGACTTGAACTTAAAGAATGCAAATGTAAAATGTGAAAATAAAGACTAAGACATAGCTTCAAGGTGGTTAAATACTTGAGCTATTCACCAAGTTTCAAATTGGTCCTTCCGTCCAATTTGGGTGTTAATTGGTCGGAATCAAGGACAAAATTATATTTTCAATTAGATATTTTTAAACAATAATTTTAATTAGATTAAAAAATATTATGAAGGAAAAATTTTAAAAAAGGTGCCACCCCAACTCCCTCTCTGAAACATTCCTGATCTTATCTTTCCTAGTCTTGCCAGCTACACTTAGATTCTCGTGTTGGCTTTTGAGAGAGAGAGAGAGAGAGAGAGAGAGAGATCCAAGATACTTAAACTGAGTGACTTGTGGTATGACCCCCACCCTCTAAGTTAGTAGTGCTCCGCCTTTTACCACTCCATGTATTCCTTACTTCAAACGAAAGCCATGCGCTTCTTCATTTCCACCTTCCCATCTCTTCTCTGGACTCACCCACTAGGACAATATCATCTGCAAACAGCATACATCGCGGTGCTGGCTCTTGAATGTGTTCATACCCAAGACCAAGGTCACCAAAGCTGACAGTCCCCTGTGGACCCACTCTCACACTAGTCATAGCTCCTTCACATGTCCTTGATCACGAATATAGGCAATCCTAACCCCTTTCTTCTCTAGGGCTTTCATCTCTCTGGGTACCCTATCCCCTTCTCCAAGTCAATGAAAACATGTGTAGGTCCTTTTGATCTCCGATATTGCTCCAAAACCCGCAACAAGTAACCCATGGTCGACCTTCCGGGCAATTGATCTCTCTAAAAAATTCATAGTGTATATTTATCTGTGTTAATTTGGTGGTGGGCATGTTTGATTCACTATAAAACCCTAGGTATACTATCCTCAATATATATATATATATGCATATGTGTTCTCCACATGCTATATATAAATAATTTGTGAAAATAGTTCCCATCTCGCTTGTATGTCTTGTTCTTTAACCAAGACATCAATGCATCTCACTTGATCCAAGTCTTTTGTCTTCCTTTCTCGACACACACACTTTGGTGCCTACCATCAAAAGCTTTAGTCCTCGACTCACTCACCGCCTTCTTACTCTTTCTTTGCTTCTTTGTAAGATTCCCACCGCATTCTTACATAGAGACCAAGCTTTAAAGCATTTCCTTTTTACCTTAACTTTATCTTGTACACTATCATCCCACCACCAAGATTCTTTATCCCTAGGTCCACACCCTCTTGATTCACCCAGCGTCTCTTTAGCTATCTTCCTGGGCCGCCTTTCCCACATATCATTTGCGCTTCCGTTTGCCTCCCATCCCTCCAGCACCTTGTGTTGAAAGATCCTTTGTTTTTCATAAATGCCACCATCTAATCCTTGAAACCTTTACTTTCCCCTTAACTCGTATATCCATCACCAGGACTCTATGTTGGGTAGTTCTCTCCAGGTATGACTTTACAGTCCATACAACTAAAAGAGGAAGAAATCGATCTGCGAGCATGCTTCTTGTATGTGATGAGGTGCTCCTCCCGCTTCTTAAAACATGTAAACCATTCATAAGCAGACGAGAAATCTAGATTTTCCCTCGGTATTTACCACCCCAATGCCAGTATAGTTTTCAGAAGAGCTCCCTACGTGCCCAGTCCCCTCCTAGGAAAATCTTTTCTCTAAGTGGTAAATAGCTTCACTTTTTAACTTAGATAAATTGAATCTAGGATTCCCACGATAACTTCACTAGGTTGTTGCCAAATTTTGGGAATTCCAAGTTTAGTCTTGAGAATTTTGAAGGTAACAATGTTACACTTTGTGGGTCGGACGATACCTTTGAAGAACTGTAATGAGAGTAGCTCCGGGGGCTTGGGATAATTAGTCCCGTCACCATATTTTTCATCCCATCACCACCACCCCTTCCCTCCCACCTCCACCATCACTGGTATATATCTGTGTTAATTTGGTGGTGGTGTTTGATTCACTATAAAACCCTAACCCTCAATATATATATATATATGCTATGTGTTGTATATATATACCCCAATCAAAGCCGGTCTCCTCCACACACACACACGGCACCGACTAGTTACTCTCCGCCTCCAACTCTAGTTGCAACAACTTACAGGTTTGTGATTTTGGGCATAATATGTTTACTGGAAATTTCCCTCAATTCATAAATAGGTTTCATGGTCTTAAAGAACTTGATCTTGCTAGTAATTTTCTCTTGAGTTCAATTCCAGTGGAAATAGCTTCACTTAACTTAGATAAATTGAATCTTTCCCACGATAACTTCACTAGGTTGTTGCCAAATTTTGGGAATTCCAAGTTTAGTCTTGAGAATTTTGAAGGTAACAATGTTACACTTTGTGGGTTACCTTTGAAGAACTGTAATGAGAGTAGCTCCGGGATAAGTCCCGGGGCAATTGCCTAAATAGTGATTGGATTGATGGCCAAAGCAATGGTTCTGGCCTCACTGGCAATCGAGTACGTGCAGGGGAAGAGGAGGAAGAATGTGGAAGATGAGGAGGAGGAGGAGGAGGAAGAAGAAATGGAGGAAGGCCGTCATGGTGGTAGAGGAGAAGGGACTAAACTTGATGGCCGAAGTTGTGGTTCTGGCCTCTGGTGCTGGTCAATCTCTCTTCCTTTTCCTTCATTTTTCTTTTAATTTTTCCTTCATAATATTTTTCATATAATTAAAATTAATTTTTTTAAAAATATCTAATTGAAATAACAATTGTGCCCTTGATTCCATCCAAGTTAACGCCCAAATTGGACGGAAGGGCCAATTTGAAACTCGGTGAATAGTTCAAGTATTTAAGTGAGGCAAATTTTTGTTTGATGGCCAAAGTGGGACAATATCAATAGTTTAGGGGCTATTTGCATAGTTTACTCAAAAAGATTTCATTACTTTATTGAGAGATAAAGTAAATGATCCAAAATTTCTTGAAAAAGTAAGAGGAATGTTAAGAATAAAAGAGGAATAATAGGATATTCATAACTATTTATTTTCAGAGCTAAATATTGAAAAAGATATTTCCTTTTCTAGTGTGTTGATGGGATAGAGTGTCCCGTTTGATCCAGGTATATCTGAGTCACGTCTTATTGACTCGTCTCTTTTCAAGGTATTTCACACGCTCTATGATTTCATGTTTTCGCCTATTGAGCTTTTTGAGTTAATTCATCCTCTCTCCTCTGATCTAGAGCCTGATTTAGGCCATCAAAGCTTTGAGATAAGTGGGTAATAAGTATGTTCATGTTGTGATTATTATATATGTTGACCTTCCACCTGATAAATATGCATTTTGCAATTAAATTGGATATTCTGCTTTTCTTTGTTCTATGCTAAGTGCAGGTTTATCTTCATCATTAAGCTTCAATATATCCAGGTGTTATCATTCCTCACTTATTACCTTGTCTTATGACATTATGGACAATGTATGATTTAAGTTGGGGGTGGGATTTAGTTGTCGGGGTGGGATTTAGTTGCCTTGTCATTCCATACAGTTCACTTATTACACTTTGTTAGAAAAATGAGTTAAATTTTTTGAATTATTTTAAAAGAAAAAAAATCTATGCTATGGTTCTTTGATATTAATTGAGATTTTCTTTCCAGCCAATGTGATAACAATGACGCGTTCATCTTAATACTTTACATGTGCATTTTTAGTTATCTTACTATCATTATTAAAAGAAATTTCATAATTTTCAATCCTCATTTTATTTAAGCACATATAACATCTAATACATGACTAGATGGATGAGTGAGCATAGCTAAAGATTCCTGAAGAACATAAATATAGAGACTAAATAACCCGTGAGAATTTGAGTCAATCGTTCCTATTTGAGGGTTTTAAATAAACTCTAAATTTTTGAAAAGTGTATTTCATTGAGTAGTCTCATTATTCTTTACCTTGATTGAACACCATAAAGGTATGTCCATGAAATGCAATTCTTTTTAAAGATTCTTGATATTACTTAAACTAAAGAGTTATATACCTTAGGATGTAATTTAGGCCATCTTTGGCAGCCTACATGTTAGCCTGATCCTACCTTTACATATATTCCGTTAGTCACCCCTTTGAACCTTATTTATAACATTTCTTTGGTAGCCTAATATCCTTATCCAACTCCAATTAAGCGTGTAAACCATATTTATATCCTACCTTTTTATCTAAAAATGGATTGAGATAGTTTTTCTACATATGGGTAGTAGTGAAAAGTGAGCTTGAAAAAAAGAAGAAAAGGAAAAATAAGAGGAAGAAGAAGAGAAAAGAAGATGTTGGAAAATTTATATTTTTGAATTTATGTGGACAACATATTATAATATTTCAATTATATTTGCTATTTAAATTAATGGGCTAATTTTAGTGGTCTAATTATTTTTTTGTTAAGCCCCATAGATTACTCAAATAAATGTGGGCTAAATCTATAGATACCTTGTATGGGCTCGTTAGGGTTTTATGGGAACCCTAACTAGACTATATATAAAGTAAATATTAGGGTTATAGTCCCCAACACACCAAATCAAAATACGGCTCCCTTCTTCTCAGATGGAAGATAACTAAAATCCCCATTAAGGTACTGAGGCGATTTGGTTGAGGAAGACCAAGTACCCGCTCCATTTATGTTATTATTGTGATCGATCTATCATGGATCTAGGTACGCGATTTAATTGTTTTTAATTTAGATCTTGATAATTTGATATGTTGATTTTAGGTATTAATTTCCATCAAGTGGTATCAAAGGCAACTTCATGTTGAATCATTGAGAATTGAATTTATTTTCGATCTATTATTATTTTGCACATTTTCGAATTTGGTAATTTTGGTTTTAAAATTATTAGATTTGAGAATGATTGTTGGTAATGAGTCTCCATTCAAAAGTTTTTTTTTTTTCTGTTCTGCCGAAAATTGGATTTAAGATTTGTTGGCATAGTTGGATATATTTTTATACATATTTTCGTTGGAATTAAAAATGGTAGGGGTTTTACTTTTCGAGAGGAACAATTGAGCATAAGGATATATGTTTATATAAGGGATCTGCGATTACATATATAAGGATATGCAATTGTATATATATAATTTAAAAATGTATATATTATGTAGAGCCTGCCGCACGGTGTATGTATATAAAGTTTGACCATGTTTTTATATAAAGTTTCACCATGTTTATATATTTATATGTGTGTGTGTGAAGATCTGCCATTAATTAATTATATATTAGAATTATATGCAAAAATGTTTGTTTTATATGTGTTTCTGCGGCTTACATATATATATAAGGATACATAATGAAAGGATATATATAATATATATGAGGTTAAGATTATATATGTATGCATATGAGGTGGTTTTTTAAGTTACGTATATATAAATTTTCAAATATATGTTTTGTGTAATATATATATATATATATATATATATATTTTAAGCGTCAATTGATTTCTTGTATACATATATATTCAAAGATTTAATTTACTTTGGTAAATTTAAATATACTATATATGTTAAGATTAAAGAATTTTATTATTGCATCTATTGTAATTAAGGGTTTGGATAAAGTTTATCATTTATTTAAGATATTGATATTTATTATTTATTCAAATAATAATCGGTCCAAAGGAAGGTTATTATTTGGCTAAATAATAGACATTATGTTCTCTCAATATTTGTGTGGTAATTATTTATGCATTTAATAATCGGCCCAAATGAAGATTATTATTTAGCATAATAATAAACACACGTGCGAGAATAAATGTGTGATAATTATCAGGTTTTCATGTGAGCAATAAGTCAGTCCAAAGAAAGGCTTATTGTTTAACAAAAAATATTACCAGTATTTGATTCTTATGCTGAGAGTATCTATTACAGTCTCATTCGGGTACACAAGCCTATAGACTGCCAGTAATCCGTATGCGTCAATGTGGGTAAGATAATGTTTGTGCTTTGCAAATCTCGTAAATACGAAAAATCTATTTTCATATCATAAGAATGCGAATCACAAATCGTCTGTTATTTTAAAATAGATGAATTAAAATGATAAGTTGCCAAAGTAACATCTATCGGGTAAATTTATTTATTTTAGAATATTAAGATGTTTGTGTTTGTTATTTATGCGAATAATAATCAGTCCAAATGAAGATTATTGTTTGATCAAACAACATATACACTTGTGGTAATAAATATAATATGACAATCAAGTTTTCTATATGAATAATACGTCGGCACAAAGGAAGTCCTATTATTGGACAGGATTTGTCATTTATATTTGATTACTGCATTGAGAGGGCCAAATACGAGTTGATGTTTCTGTCCAAAGACTAAATATCAATTATGTACTTGTTGAGAATGGTTGGCTCAAACCATTGATCCCATATGGAAAGATTGTAAAACTCAACATGTGTATATAAGTAAGGAAAAGTCTCCACATAGTAACGAGGCCTTTTAAGATAAAACCCCACACATGTGGCCCAAATGTGTTTAAGTTGGGGACAATATCGTTACTATGTGCGAGGACCGACAAGCCCGGTTGGTGTCCCGGGCCCGACCCGAGTGCCGGCAAGCACAACAATTAGTATCAGAACTTGATGGTGAATCCAAGTACTTATGAAGCAGTACCGGTAGCTGGACTCAGTGGAGGCAAGAAGAACTCAGTAGAGCCTAAGGTGATACGTCGCTACAAAAAGCGTCCCGGTAATTGGACTTGGTGGAGCCTATGGTGGAGTTAGACTCGGAGAAGCCGGGGGTAGAATCGCTACAAGCCTACGTACACCCGGGGTGCTGTCAAGGTGGTTGTGCAGGTTCCTCGAGTAAGGTGAAATATGGTGTACCTCGAGATGTGCATTGACCAAATGTGGACGATCTTGCAGATGGACATTGTTAAGTGGTGATCTACATGGACAATTCAAAACTGGATTCATGGTGGATTATGGTATAGGTCCAAATGGAGCAAGGTGGACCGGTGTTAGTCCAAAGTGGAGCCAAGGTGGACTAGTTTGATCTAAGATGGAGATTGTTGAAAATGGTTGGCTCAAACCATTGATCCCACATGAAAAGATTATAGAACTCAACGTGGGTACATAAATGGGGGAGAGTCTTCACATAGTAACGAGACATTTTAAGATAAAACCCCACACCTGTGGCCCAAAGGTGTTTAAGTTGAGGACAATATCATTACAATGTGCGCGGACAGGCGGGCTCGATTGGTGTCCCAGGCCCAACCCGGGTGTCGGCGGGCACAACAGTACTAGGTATCTTGTGATTGGGACTCACTATTGATAATCTGGATAATTGTGTCATTCATATATAATGTTTACTAATATGTTATGACATGTATATTCATTATAAGTTTGTAATCTTTATAATTTGTTCTATATTCAATTTTTTGTTAAGCTTTATATATCTGCCAACATAACTTCGGTATCGGTGCTTAACGGCACAAATTTTAAGAATTAGAAATAAAACGTTGTGATTGCTTTCGCTTTTATAATCATAAAACATTCTATTCCAAATTTTTGGGCCTTTTGGAGGAAAATGCTGCTTAGTTCCTTAAATAAATTAAAGAAACATTTTGCTTGAAACGAAAAGGCTTAAGCATGTAATTAACCTTTTAGCTAATCTTGTTTCAATAAAGTATAAAGAAAAAGGAATGTAAGGGGAGTACATTATGAAATTGTCTAATATCGCTTTCAAACTAAAGGCACTAAAGTTAGGACTATCTGATGACTTGTTGTGCATCCAGTTCTTTATTTCTCTTCTTGCACAATACAATTAATTTACAGTGAGTTACAATACTCATAAGGATAAATGATCTCTTAATGACCTCATATCTCACGTGTGCAAAAGAGGAGAAAGATTTAGCGATAAAAGACAGAAAGTTCTAATCTAGTAAACTCCTCTAAATGAAAAGAAAATGATAAAGGATAAAGGTTAAGAAGCTGCAGTTGGAACAACATTAATGTAATTAAAAAAATATGATAAAGAATTTGTCAGTTACTTTTGCAAGAAGCATAGACATAGTAATGTTCCAAAAATGCCATTTGGCGTTTAAAGTAGGATATACTTCTCATTAGGGTTTATTCGGTAGTTAGTTTAACTTATGTACATGTGATTACTTGGTGAGTATATTTTAGTGATACTACTCACATAAGTGTGTTTAGAAGTTATATGTGAAGCCAAAAGCCAATTAATGTTGAAAGATTCATCTATCAAGGCAGTGGTAAAATAGTTACAGTTGAGGTTTTAAGGAATTTAGGTTATCATTAAAGACTGATTACTTTTTAGATTTGAGATAGACTTATATGGTAATGTCATTTAGATCGAATTTTTATTTTCATTTGGACAAATACGATTATTCTTGTTCATTTGAAAATAATAAAGTTAATTGTTTTCAAGATTCAAATATTTTGCTACTAGTTCTTTAATTGATAATTTATATATGGATACAATCACCTCATATAATGAAACCTTGTAAGTTGATTCACATGATACAAAGCATAAATTAACTGATAAGAATTCTTCCATGCTATGGCATAAGCATTTGGGACAAATATATAAACAGAGAAGTAAAAGACTTAGGGAATTCTTGATAACCTTGATTTAACATATTTTAAAATCTGTATTGAATGTGTAAAGGGGAAATGGACAAACATAAAGAAATTAGGCGCCATAAGGAGTTCAAATGTCTTAGAACTAATTCATACGGATATCTGTGAACTATTCTCTACGGCCTCCTAGAATGGTTAACAGTATTTTATTATATTTATGAGAATTATTAAGGGTACCTATATTTAATTAATGATAAGTTATAATCCTCAGACGTTGTTATGGCTTTTACAGTCGAAGTTGAAAATCAACTAGGCAAAAAAATTAAGGCCGTGAAATCTGATCATGGTGATGAATACTATGGTAGATGTAACAAATAAGGTAAACAACGTTCTGGACCTTTGTGAAATTCTTAGAGAAATGCATAATTGTCTCACAGTGCACCATGCTAAACAGAACTAGTATGAACAGTGTTGCTGAAAGATAAAACAGAAGTTTAAGGATATGGTAAGGTAATTGATTAATCATTCTTCTATACCATAATGACTCTAGTAAGAAATACTTAAGATTGCAGCATATTTTTTAAATAGTGTTGTCTAGATGTATTAAGGCCAAAAAGAAAAGAAACTGCACTAAAAAAGAACTATCTATTACTCTGTTAGATGCACTGAAAGATCGAGAGATTATAAATTTTGCGACCCCTCAAATAAATCCTTTATTAAGACGAAATATGCCAAATTTCTTGAGGATATTAAGTTTAAGGGGGAAGATAAAGTTAGAAACATTGTCTTTAAGGATGAATTTATTTAAATTTCAAGTATTTTTATTGATAATGATTAGGAATAAATTCCTGACATTGTTTCAGATGCAAATCAAGATTATCATGACAATGTTGAAAAAAAAATTAAATAGCAAACTTAACGACCTTAAGAAGAAATTAAATTAAAGAAATCCATATATGGCCTTAAGGAAGTTTTTCGTCAATAGTAACACAATTTTCATCAAGTTATTATCTCATACAGTTTTGAGGCAAATCCGGTTAATGATTATGTATATCGTAAGTTCAGTGGGAATAACATTATCTTCCTGATATTTTATATTGATAATAGCTCTTTTGTATTAGGAATACAGATACTTCGACATTATTGTCAGGTATCCTAGGTTATCACGAAAGAGATATATCGAAAGAATTCTTACCAGATTTAACATGAAAGACTGTTATTCAGGAGATACTCCCATTGCTAAAAGAGATAATTTATGTCTCAGCTAGTACCCCAAAATAAGGTTAAAAAGAAATATATGCAAAAGATTCCTTATGCATCAGTTGTAGAGAGTCTGATGTATCATAAAGTATGTACGTATCTGGGTTTAGCGTTCATAGTAAGGATATTTGGTAGATACTTACGTAACCATAAGATATATCTTAGGCGAGCAGTCAATTAAAAGGTTATACGGTATTTAAAGAGAACAAAAGGATTAGATGCGTATATATTTAAAACTAAATTAGTCAGAGATTATTTGGTATTCTAATTTTGATTCTAGAATGGGATATAGTTACGAAACTTTTTCACTAGGTTGCGGATTATGGATAGTGTCGAAAGACCACTAAAGATATTTTATGACAATAAATTGGTTGTACTATATTCAACAACAACATAAATTTTTCAAAAGTCTAAAGCACATAGATATCAAGTTTCTTGTTATTAAATAAAAGTTCAGAGTTGTCATGTCTACAAAGCATATATGCACAAACTCCATGATTACGAATCCGTTTACTAAAGTCTTAACACATAAGGTATTTCATGAGCATATTGCTCATATGGGTTTTGTGTTATCTAATAATGTGCTGGTTTAGTGAGAGTTTGTATCATGGATGCTCTTTTATTCAGACTCATATTTTCTGTAGAATAAAGAAGATGGTTTATTTTCGTCTTAACTCTAAATGTTTGTTTTTCCTTCCATTGTGGTTTATCATAAATCTGGGAGGGTAAAAGCTAATCTCATTAAAGTTTGGCCAGTTGAAAATAGGCATGTCTAAGATCACGTTGTATGTAATTTTCATATTATTCATCCACATTTGATCTATGTTATTAAGTGTATTAGTATGGCGATAATCGTGGTTTAATCACAACCTTAGTGTGATAAAAGCTGCAGTAATTCCATTACTCGTAATGAGATAGACCAGATTGTTTAAGGAGAAGTTTAAGGATAAATAGCATACGGATGTACGCTTAAAGAATTCTGTGATATAATTATTTCAGGAATAATATGTAGCCCAAGTGGGAGATTATTGAAAAATTTATATTTTCTAATTTATGTGGGCAACATATTATAATATTTTAATTATATTTGCTATTTAAATTAATGGGCTAATTTTAGTGGTCTAATTAATTTTTGGTTATACCCCATAGACTACTCAAATAAATGTAGGTTAAATCTATTGATACTTTATATGGGCTCATTAGGGTTTTATAGGAACCCTAACTAGACCATATATAAAGTAAATATTAGGGTTATAGTTCTCAACACACCAAATCAAAATACGGCTCCCTTCTCCCCATCTGGAAGAGAACCAAAATTTTCATTAAGATACTGAGGCGATTTGGTTGAAGAAGACCACGTACCCGCTCGATCCGTACTGTTATTATGATCAATCCTTGTATTCCGCATTTGTTTATCATGGATCCAGGTATGCGGTTGAATTGTTTTTAATTTAGATCTTGATGATTTGACATGTTGATTTTAGGGATTAATTTCCAACATAAGAAATGATAAAATCTCTTTTAAATATCAAAAGAAAAAAATAAATGTGTATAGAAAAAAAAGGGAGATGTAAAAGAAAAAAATATATATCAAATAAAGAAAAAATATGAAAAAAAAGGAAAAAAGAAAAAGTTCAAATGAAGTCAAATTAAGCCCAAAACTGTAAATTTTAATTATATCTCAATGTGTTCCTTAGATCTTTAAATTCTTATATACCCTTCATTTCATAACCCTTACCTAAGCCTTACGTTATAACCTAGAAAAAATCCTAATGATCCTTTGGAATATGGTCTAGATGTGAGAATGGTGGAGGGGATCCATTTATTCATTTCGCTTTTTTAGTGAGATATATCCGCTCATGAGACTAATATTCTTTTTATTTATAATGTTTTTCATATATACATGCGAGAGATTTTGAATTTGAATACACTTATTCTTTATAGCCCGCATATAATAAGAGCATATACACCTTATTCTCGAGTATTTCATTTGTTGAGTGTATGTCATGTGAAGAATTAAGTCAAAATATAGTTTGAATGGGATTCAAAAGTTTGCATTCTTTGACATCAATGATGTTATGTTGTTGTCAATACACACGCACGATATGGATTGGTAAGAAGGAAATATTTTATTAATCTTAATAGTTTGAGAATTTTGATGTTGAATGTATGTCGTATTGCTCTAGTATGTGGGTGTTTTGATATCTTTGTTGAGTTATTCGCATTGGTGAAAAAAAGGGAATCAAATTTTAAAATGAACAATTGTATTCGAATTTTGTTGGGAATTAAATTATGTTACATTCTAACTATCTTAAGAAAATAATTTATTTTAAAATTTTTGCTTTGCTTGAGAACTAGCAAAGTATAAGTTATGGGGAATTTAATATGCCAAGAAATTAGTATAATTTATTATGTTAATTTATATTTTAAAGAGCACATATTAATACTATTTTTCTATTTTTAATGCTTTCTCAAGTGCAAAAAATAAGCCGAAGAAGATTGAAAAGAATAGAGAAATATATTAAAGTATGTGAAGAGACTTAAAATAGTTCAATACTTTCAGATGCATAACTTCTTACTTGGAACTCTAAATCATAAGATTCTTGATCCTAGTTTGAAGAGAATTTCGAGAGTTACAACCTTGCAGTTTATCATTTTTTTCAAATTCATCAATCTCAGAATCCAAAATTGCGACGTAAAATGCAACGGTTAAAAATGGCGGAATTCCATTATATTTAATTATGGGCCAATTCATATATTTGCTGTAATACTAAACAAGCCCAACTCATCTTCAAATTCAACCCACTCTGCAGCCAAGCCAACCATTGGGCCCATCCAACACCAAGCCCAAGCAGCCAATCCTATTCAAAAAAAAGAAGCCAATAAAGTTGACGGATATAGAGTATGTTTTGACGGATATAGCGAATGTTTGACCTTATTCATAAGGTTGGCTGTAGAATAATTATAATTGAATTTTGTAAATTAATTAAACTTGTATGATTTTATTTTTCACAAATAATAGAGTCAATAAACCAAATTATTGTTATGTAAGAGTAGAGTTTATGCACATGAATACTTAGGAAGATGATATTAAATATATGAATCCGAAACACTAGTCAATTAATTTATTAATTTTGTTATCTTTCTTAATATTATTTAATTTATTTTCATTACTTTAATTTATTTGCTTTGCTTTGCTTTGTTTTATTTTATTTGCTCTATTTTACTTGTTTAATTCCCATAAACTTTTATGGCTAGATTAGGAATTTAATGAAAAATTAACAAGATAATTATAAAGCGTACTGTTTGAGTTCTTGTAGGATCGACATCGCTTACACGCTATACTATAAATTAATTCATGCGATTGCGAGTGTTAAAATTTATAACAACAGCCACGTGGACTCCTTAATGTCCAACTCATATTTTTCATTAACTCGAATAAACAGTGTTAAAAGGTTTGGTTAAATTGAAAAGTTATTGTGAGTTCAATGGGTTTTGAGAAAAAAATAAAAAATAAAAAAATTTAGTGACCAAATTAAAAAAAATTGATAAAGTTTGTTGGTCTAATATGTCATCAAGCCTTTGTCCTTTAAATCAAATGATTCAGTTCCGCAAATATATCTTGTATCTTCTCTTAGGTTCTTATCACACCCACATTGTTATATGTATATATTAGGGTATACATGTACCATCCAGCACGGTAAAATAAATATGATCTGATAACGGAACAAAAAGTTTGACGTGTGACAATCTAAACTGGCACGTTTTGAACAACCAAAACGTATGTTCAATATATCTTGATGATGTAACAACTAAAAATAGACGGGATTTGACCAACTTGTTTTAAATTTTTTAAAGAATTTTTTAATCATATTTTTTGATCCTATTTTGATCTCGGCAAATTATTTTTTTAACAAATTAAACTTAAGACCAGATTTCAAAATTAATCAAACCACTTATGTTAGTATAATTTGAAAATAGTCCAAAAATTGAAATGATGTATCGTGGTAACTCCTAAAAATGATAGACTGAGATAAACAATAATGTACGAACATATAAATTACGTCCTTAAATGTTATTCAATAACTTTTCTTCATTTTTTTTAACATAATTCTATAGTTATGATGGATATTATTTAATTGATCTAGATTAGTAAATTTAAAATTTAAAATATTTATTATTTTAAGTTATGTCATTTTTAATGTTGACAAAATTATTGGTGTATGAGAGTTTCCGGTATAATTTTTTAATGAAATTTGGTGGGGATGTTCTCCATCATGTATAGAACATCTCCACCAAATTTCATAAAAAATTCAATTGGGAAGTCGGTTAACTACATGATTGAAAAATGTGGGATTTTATATATCTATTTATGGATCAATATTTTTCAATCCTGTAGTTAACCCACCTCCTTGTTGAATTTCTTTATTGAAATTTGGTGGAGATGTTCTACACATGAAGAATATTCCCACCAAATTTTATCAAAAAATTCATTGGGAAGCGTGCCAAATGGCCCGGTCCATAAATATGATCCTTAAATAGTGGTCATTACTTGAAATTTTCCCTATATATATTTGATCCTTAAAGATTTTGATTTTCCTAAAAAAAAATTATCTACTACGATTAAAGAGTCGTTGTTGTTGTTTTTTTTTTTCTTCTTGTTGTTGTTGTTATCATTATTATTATTATTATTATTATTATTATTATTATTATTATTATTCACTTTTTCTCACAAGTACACCTGCAACTTACATAATATTATAATTTTCAAGAAAGATGTATTTCAATACTTATATTCAAGTTCGTTTTATGAATTACCTCCTTGGCTATTAACCCCACATTTCAAATATTTAAATAAAATTCTCAAACTAACTCAATTAAAGAAAACTCATGTTGAGAATAAAACTAATAATTAATTCCTCTGCAAGTTATAGGGTGTTTATGATCTTCATATGCCATCATATAACTTATCACAAATTTATTCTGGGACAAAATTCAAATAGTAGATTGTACTGATCGTAATCATTAATCACCAAATAAGCCAACAAACAAAAACATATTATTAACTGCTATTGGACTTTTCTTACTGATTTAAATTTTGTCTATTAGACATTTATATTTCCAATCATCTCCAGGTCCCACTTTCACGGAGATATTTATTTCTCCAATATAAATATATAAGAGTATCCTACTATACCCCACTCTGAATTTCTAAGATATAGAAGTCATAAAAATGCATAGCATATCCTTACAACACTGCATACAGCACTAAATTATCAAAGGAATGGGTAGAGATAATTGTGTTCCAAGTGCCACTCACGAAAGACACTTGATATTCAATTTTCCCTTTGAACCTAGATCTTCGGATCTCCTGTCACTAGGTATAGTGTGGTTAAAGTAATCTTTATTCTATAGGCTTATAATCTCATTCCCCTCGACAAACTCTTTGCTTTCTAATCGTTGGATCCTTATTATTTGTTAGGCATAAAGTTATTATCGTAACCAAAAAAAGAAAGAAATTATTTATGTTATTATTTCTATAATGTATATATATATGTCATGAGCTACCATTTTTTTGGAATATCTTCTTTATATCTGCAATGTTGCTAAACATTTCCCTTGCTTAACTCAAAGCAATAATTCCCCATAAAGATCTAATAATAATTATTATTTCAAGGATTTTCAAAACTCAAATAACTATTGAAGTATATCTACAAAATTAATTTACACATGTCAATTTGTCCTTTGAATCAAATGATTCAGTTCTATGAATATATCTTTTACCTTGTCTTATGTTCTTATCACAACAACAATATTGTTATATGTATTTATATATTTGATCATTAATGATTTTGATTTTCCTCAAAGAAAACTATATGGTAGGATCAAAGAGGAGTTGTTGCTGTTGTTGTTATTATTATTTCTCACCTACACTTGGAACTTTTGTAATATTATACTTTTCAAGAAAGATGGATTCCAATACTTACTTATATTCCAGTTCTTCATATGAATTTCCTCCTTGGCTATTCACCCTCACATTTCAAATAGTTAAATAAAATTCTCAAACTAAGTTGTGCCCCCCCCCCCCCCCTAAGTTGTGCCCCCCCCCCCCCCCCCCCCCCCCCCCGGGCGCAAGTTATATAGGTGAGAATGATTTTCACATGTCACCATGTAACTTATCACAAATTTATTCTGGGACAAAATTCAAATAGTAGATTGTATTAATTGTCAACCATTAATCACCAAATAATTCAACAAACAAAAAACATGTTATTAACTTTTATTTGACTTTTCTTGCTAATATAAATTTTGTCTATTGGACAATTATATTTTCAACTGTCTCCAGGTTCCACCTTAACAGAGATATTTATTTCTTTTATATAAATATGAGAGTATCCTAGGATACCCCACTTTAAATTTCTATGACATAGAAGTCATTAAATACATAGCTTATCCTTACAACACCGCATACATTACTAAATTGTCATATGAATGGGTGGAGATAATTATCTTCCTAGTGTCACTATGAAAGACAGATGATATTCAGTTTTCTCCCAACATCTCAAAAGACTCGGTCAAATATTATATTTTATTAATTAGCCAAGAATAGTTTAATTAAATCAATAATAAAAATATTTGAATAACAAATATATTGGATTTTTTAAAGGAGCCCAAAGCTCAAAAGCCCCATCAAAGATCTTTAATAATATATGTAGTCAAGAAGACTTGAACCAAGGACATCAAAATCAATTCTTCCATATCTCTCTCACTTAAACTAATTGCTTGAAACTAACTATTCTATTCAAATTATGTATATATCTATACACAACAGTAATTTCTTAGTTGATTCTATGGAAATGGCAACAGCCCAAAGTCATACAAAAATTATGCTGTCCAATCCCGGCCACTTAAACAAGTGTAATTCAAAAAATTTCCTTAACAAGATTCTGAAAAAAAAAAAGAAGAAAAGAAAAGAAAGAAGGATCTGGCGAAGAAATTATATATAGTTTCAACCTAATAATAATAATTCTTTACGCAAACATAATTGTGAACATATTTTGAGAACATAGTTATCAGTCATTTGGTGCATTATGAATCAGTTTCGTAAATTTAAGATGTTTTTCACTTATAAACAAGTCCAGTTCACTAACAAATATATATAATTTCTGCCAAAGTAATTTCATTAATTAACAACTTCTAAGGTCAAATTAGGAATAATATTCTTTTCTGAGAGAATGAATTATATTTCTATAGTAGAATATATGCAAAAATATTTCAAAATTGGACGAGCATCAACGTTTCAATCATTTGCTGCTAGTTGATGGAAAATTATTTTGTAAGGAATATCTATTGTCTCCTCTTATAGAATATTATAAATTTTACGATAAGAGGAATGAAATCTTCAATTTTCTAGAGTGGAAAAGTAGGCCGTAACTTAAATAACTGGAATACAAGGTGGGGCTGTTAACAAACTCCACCTACGTAATTGGGACAATTAGAAAAAAGGTTTTATTAGAGAAAAATTTTCACACTAAAGTTAAAGAATATTTTTTTTGTAAATGAAGGGCCTATTTTTTATTTTATTGATAATATGATATTGGTCTCTTTTTTTCATTGTAAAATGACATCCCAACCCTTAAAATAAACAAAAAAAAAAAAATACTAATATGCATTAAAATATGGAGTGCAATATGAACCTTGCAGTTCATATTTCACTGCAATATGAACTTTGTAGTCCATATTTTATTGCAATATAAACTTTGCAGTTCATATTTCTGGTGCAAAGTTCATATTGCAGTCCATATTTTATTACAATGTGAACTTTGCAGTCCATATTTCATTGCAATATGAACTTTGCACTCTATATTTTACTGCAATATGAACTTTGTAGTCCATATTTTTTGTGCAAATTTCATAAGAAGGGGGTAATTTAGGTAATATATAACATGTTTTTATTAATTAAATGATATTTAAATTTATTCAAATACATTCATTTAAAATATAAAACAAAATAGCCTCTTACACTAATCACCAATTAAAAATAGGCCCTTCATTCAAAAAAATATTATTCATTGGATTTTTGGTAAAAATCAATGTGTAATAAGATCTTCTATCTAATTTCTAGTTTAAATAACTAGAATACAAGGTGGAGGTGTTAACAAACACCCCCAATGCAACCTAAATAACTTCCAAAGTGGAAAAGTAGAGTAATCTAAATAGTTCGAATATATACAAGGAGACGGCCTCCAAACGTTTCACCACTCTATAAATCTTATGGTAAGGAGATAAAACTCCAATGGATTCCAATTAACAGGAGTACTACTGAGTATAACACTTAGACGGGTTATAATACGTGACGTGAAATTCGAGTGACCATTCGTCCTATTACATGATTAATAGTCTTTTTTCCGATAACATACTAAAGTTCGGAATATCCAGTCTAAAACGAATAAATTATAGATGCAGTAACCCTTATTTTTATATATTATTTTGAAAAAAAAAATCCTCATTTTCTAATACAAAATTTATAGTCTCTGCAATTCCAACTTAGCTTTTTATAAACAACATCTATTCATCTACCACATGTTGAAAATTTCCACCACAGGTTCCTAAAACTAAAATTCCCTTTATATATAAGAGCATCTCCACCGGCTAAATTTACCATACTTGGTCCTCCAGCGGAGAAACTTAAATGAGTAAAAATGTTAAATGTTAGTCTTGTATGATATAAAACGAGTAAACTTACCATACTCCTAATTTTTAGTATGTCATACGGGTTTGTTTCACTCGTATGAGCCATTAGGGTGTGAAAGACTCGTATCAAAAAAAAAAAACATACGAGGGTGGGAGCCTCGTATAGCCATTTCTTTTTTTTTCTTTCTATTTTTTTTAAGAAAAAACCAATACAAGAGTCTGAAGCTCATATGAGTATTTTTCATTTCTTTTTATCTATTTTTTTTTCTTTGAAAAAAAACCCATATCCAGTCTTATGCTCGTATAGCCAAATTTTCCTCTTTATATATATATATATATAAACAACCATACGAGGGTGGGAACCTCGTATGGACCATCTTCTAATTTTTTTTAAACACAAAAATTATACAGCTCAAGCACACTCGTATTACCTTATTTTTGCCATTTTCGTTGTGAAGATGCTTTAAAACTTAGTTACAATTAATAAGTTTAGTATTAATTTTTACAATACTCAGTAGAGACGATCTAACAAGATCTACGGACACTTCGTGTAGTCCACTAAGACCATGTCGGGCCCACACCCAAAAGTGACGTAACACGTTAAATAAGTGCATAGAAAGGAATTCAATTGATTAATTAAGTCATGTAAGTAAACATCACGTGCCTAAACGAGGAAAATTATGCAAATAATATCGGTCTCAAATTTACAATCTTGTATTATTATTTTTTAATAAAAATAATATTAATTTCAATTTAAGTAAGAGTAAAGAATACAATGTATTTGTACAATACTATATTACTAAAATTTATACACAAAATAAATATTGAAATGCATTACATAGCTATAACATTTTATTTTATACAAAATCATAACATTTTTAAAGTTACAAAACAATAATGAATTAATCTTTAAATGATGAAAACTAAAGTATTTAAAAATATGAATTTTAGTAATATAAAATATAAATAAGAGAAGTTTTGTATTGACTTTAAACTTTAAAGAAAAAAATTTGAATAAAAGTAAAAATTAATTAATTAAAATATATTTAAATTATAATTGATAGACTATTAGTAAAAAAAAAAAAAACTATATACAAGCCACTATTAGTATTAATAACATTATTATTATTGAATTTTTTTATTATTATAATTGAGTCAATCAAATTGACATGATTGGATATTGTTTCCATAACAATAGTATTGAAACTACAGAAACACTCTAATTTAGTATTACTGATAATAAAAAATGACGAATATGTCATTACTGGAATGAAATAACCATTTATATTCTCACATTTTCATCCAAATGGGACCTTGGAATTAATGATGTGTTTTGTTATATTTATCGTGTGATCTATAACATTTTATATGCGTTATATATATTTATTCTGTGATCTGTTTATCTCCTGATATATTATATTTTATCCTGTGATTTATCATATTTCTAACTTTGGTCGGTGGAAATAATGCCGAACAAAATTTAGATTCAGCAGTGGTGGAAATGCCAAACAAAGTTTGGATTCGTCAGTGGTGGAAGTTTGATTAGAATTACAAATTCGGTGAAGGACAAAATTTTAAAATTTTTGAACAAGAAATTTGAGGTGTCAGCATAGTGAAAAATGAGTAAATTTCTCCACTTTACACTTAAGTTTCGAGTCACAAGAACTCGATTTTCTTTCTTTTTTCTTTTCATGACCAACCACTATGTATATTTATATAGTATTTATATTGAAAAAAATTAAATAAAAAAAAAGTTGGAACGAGATATCTTGTAATTTTTACCCCAATCATAATTAAGAGCCCGTTGGGTTGCGGTACCATCAATTTTTATTTACTAGAAATTAGGTAGAAGGGCTTATTATATATTGATTTTTACCAAAAATTCAATGAATAATATTTTTTTGAATGAAGGGACTATTTTTAATTGATAATTAGTGTAAGAGGCCTATTTTGTTTTATATTTTAAATGAATGTATTTGAATAAATTTAAATATCATTTAATTAATAAAAACATGTTATGTATTACCTAAATTACCCTTTTTTATGAAATTTGAACAAAAAATATGGACTGCAAAGTTCATATTGCAGTAAAATATGAACTGCAAAGTTCATATTGTAGTGAAATATGGACTGCAATATGAACTTTGCACAAAAAATATGGACTGCAAAGTTCACCTTGCAGTAAAATATGGACTGCAATATAAACTTTGCACTAAAAATATCGACTGCAAAGTTCACATTGCAGTAAAATATGGACTGCAAAGTTCATATTGCAGTGAAATATGGAGTGCAAAGTTCATATTGCAGTAAAATATAGACTGCAAAGTTCATATTGCAGTCCATATTTTAATGCATATTGGTATTTTTTAGTTTATTTTAAGGGTTGTGATGTCATTTTATAATGCAAAAAAAAAGACACATGTCATATTATCAATAAAATAAAAAATAGGCCCTTTATTTAAAAAAAAATTATTCCTTGGCTTTACTGTGAAAATCTTTCTCTAATAAGCCCTTTTTTTTAATTGCCCCTTTTATTTATTTCTAAACATTTATATTAATCATCGTACTAGGGTTTTTTTTTTCTTTAATCATACATACCGTACAATCTTGAATAATAGAATTGTGATTAGCATAGACCCGTGTGACTTTTGAATAGAATTAGGTGGCCGCTATTTATACACTATCAAATACTTTGTTTTACTTTATATTTTATTCACTCGATAACAAGTGAATAAGTGTATGTTACTCGCTCAATAACAATTAAGCGAGTAAGTATATGTTACTCGCTCGATGGCAGTCGAGTAAGGCATAATAACAATTAAGCGAGTAAGTACATATTACTTGCTCGATGGCAAAGCGAGTAAGGTATTGAAATTTTTATTCGCTTGTCATCAGGTGAATAAGATCCACTTATTCGTTTGTCATCAGGCGAGTAAGATGGACTTATTCGCTTGTCATCGAGCAATGAACGTGCACTTATTCATTTATTATCGGTCAAATGAAAAATGGAGTATTACCAAATATTTTTTAGAGTGTAAATAGCACCCACCTAGAATTGTGTCTCACTTTCATCGCCTGCTTTATATGATATTGTAAAGATATTTAAAGCAAAAATTACTATATTTAGATCGGCTCAAGTTGACCTAATAAGTTTTTGAAATAAAAAATAAACTTGAATTGATTTAAGTCCATCTAGATAAACATTGAAAAAAATTAGTTTTGGTACATTTTATATTTAATTTTTTAAGTTATAGAAACCTATTTTAATAGTAAAAACTAATTCAAGAAAATATTTTTTAATACTAATATTTAATTCTTTTTTGGAAACAAATAAATATAAATATTTCCAATTTCCAATTGCTGAAATTTAATATTCGTCTATTATTAATTAAAAATATATTAAAAAGCATTTGTGATTTATTAGCAGACTAGGTATTGATTGTGCCAAATAGTATAATAAAATATAAAATATTAATACTTGGAAAATACTGAGATCGAAAGTAAAAGTACCTAGTGTCTAAACAACTACTCAAAATATATACGGTAAGAAAACTGAATATGTGAAAAATTACTACAACAAAACCAAATACTAGATAAAAGATTGTTGTCATTGGGATGATAACGGTCTTTATTGAATTCACATAAATAAGCGATCATATAAAAAGAGGGCGATGGGTTAGGCTTGACGGCTTTTTTTCAAACCCAAACCCGACCCGCCTAATGATATGTAGAACCCACAACGACCCACCTCAACCCGATTAAAAAAGGCCCAAACCCAAATGAGACTTATTTTCTTTCAGTTTAGTCTAAAAAATAGTTTGAGGCAAAAATTAAATTCATGAATATTAGACTATCCATATTCAAAACTCATATTTGCATAAATTTTAAGATATTATTTTTTGTGCATATGCAATGAGTATGCGATTTAGACATAGGTATAGTAAGAAAGCAAAATCTAAAAAATAAATTAACTCAATGTTAAAATAAATTATAAATAATTTAATATGGACTGTATATCTAGTTTCCTTATGTTAATAGATTTTCTTATTTTATTAGGTCTCTCATTGTGTCCTATAAATAGAGTCTCTTTTGTATCAATATCAATCAATCAAATTATAAATTCCTTTCTTCTACTTTTGAGATGGTATCAGAGTGAACACAAATCCTCCCTACACACAAACCCTAGCCCCAATAAAAACCCTCCCACCATTACACCACCACCATCTTCCTCCCACTTTCATCTTCAATAATAATCATCAAATTAAACTTCAAACCCACAAAAACTCACACAGTTGAATTAACTAAACCACTCAAATCTAATCATTAGCAAACCTCAAAATCCAAAAAAATTACATAATCCGAATAAACCAACCAAACCACAGATTCTCATTTATACTACCCTGAGCCTTGAACTAGCACCATCGCATTGATCATCTACCCGAGACGAATGCAACGACACAAAAATCACCTCAAAAGAATCCTCCATGCACCCTCACGTGCGGCCTATGTAAGAGCAATTCTGCTATGCCGTTAACCAACTAGTTTAACTGAACCGGTTAATTGTAACCTTTTTTGACTGGTTTAGCAATTTTCTAACTGAATCTCAACCATATTAGATCGGTTCCTAGGGTTTTTGACTCCCCTGGTCTCAAATTCAACCTCTATTTTTCCATAATCTACCCTCTATTTTCTAATTTTAGTTAGAAAACTATATAATGACTACTGATCTGCCAGTAGTTAATCCAATCATCGTTCAAACTGATAGCTCTTCATTCATCATGGGGGTTATGTTGGATGAGAGTAATTATGATCTACTGTCTCAACTCATGGGGATGCATATTGCAGAAAAACAGAAATTCTCGTTTATTCGCAGTACGACTCCAATTCCAAAAGAAAGAACTCCAGAATACGAAGCGTGGTATCCAGACAATTAGAAGGTGAAAAGATGACTCCTGATGTTCATGAAACCGGAGATTATAAAGTGAAATTTCAAGCTCCTACTACATGAGAAATCTTTCTCTAAGTTTTCAACTTGAATCAAAAGGCATTTGTAGCTAAATAGAGTGTCAAGTCTCTCTCTAAGTACTATGGGGAGCTAACAGAAGATCTTCAGCGAATTAGATCATCGTAATAAAGTGGTCATGAAAAGTCCAAATGATATAGAATCTTACATAAAGTCAATTTAGCATTTACTAGTTCACATTGTGGTGAAAACTTATAGAAAGATCCTATTCCAAAATTAGAAGAAACGTACACACTAGTTCATCGGGAAGACCTCAGGCAAAAAATAATGAATAGTGACTTTGTTAATACTAATGCTACGACCATAGCTAGTGGCTCGCAATATTATCCTACGGAACAATCAAAATCAGCCCTGAAAAAACTGAAAATGGCAAAACCAAGCAAACCAAACTCATGACTCACAGTCTAAAGATCATGGAAGTAAGTCTCAATATCCTCTTTGTTCAGTATGTGGACAAACTGAGCATTCAAAGAAGGGGTGCTATCTAGTAATTAGTTATCTAGACTGGTGAGATCATTCTTGGGATCGTCGTTTAAATCGTAAGAATGAAGGTGATGAAAAAAAGTCCTCAAGATTGCGTACAACCGCTGGGATACCTAGTAAGGCTTTAAATTCTACATCTATTTTGAATAATACATTGTTAATTAATTCTGGTGCTACAATCATATGACATTCGATTTAGACATGTCATTATTCTTACACCCTCATCAAAAAAATTCATTTCCACAGCTAGTGTTGATAAAGTTCCTATTATTAGTGAAGGGGCGTTTCCTTTATTAGACACTAGGAATTTAAACTCTATACCTATAGTTCCCTAACTCAATTACAATTTACTGTCTATTACTCAAATTACTAATGCTCTAAATTGTTATGGGATTAGGCGAGTCAAATTGTACTATTTGGACCTGGCAGTGAAAAGTACAAACAAGTTACACTAAGCCTTGCAAACTAGCATTACCTAATGAGAAAAAGTTGAAGAAGAAATTTAGTTGTGGCATCATCGTTTAGGTCATGCGTCATTTAGCTACTTAAAGAAGTTATTTCCTAAACTTTTTAAGAATGTTGAAACTTTAATTTTTCGTTGTGAAACATATGAACTGGCAAAGAGCTATCGTACTTCTTTTCCATCATTATTAAATAAATGCTTAATTCCTTTTATGTTAATTCACTCTGATGTTTGGGGCCCATTTTCTTAATCATTCTTTAAGTGGTTTTTGTTGGTTTGTTACTTTTATTAATGATTGCACTAGGGGTGTTGTCAGAAATTCGAAAACTGAACGAACGAACCAAACCGATCAGTTGCGATCCGAAATTTTCCGAACCTTAATCAAAAACCGAAACCGATTGATTTGGATCGGTATGGGTTGGGGATTCGAGGTCCCCGAATTGGACTGAAAAAACCGAATCTTTAAAAAAAATATTTGCTAACTTAATGTAATACTTAAGTTGTCTTACAATACGTTAAAAAAAAAAAAAAAAATCTTACAACATTTACATTATATAAATGACCCAACCCTATGGATTATTTACATTTATAAATAATTACTTAAGCTAATTATTAAAATAAATACATTATATAATTTTTTTTGTAGCGCCTTTTGAGTGAATTTATATTTTTAGTGCAATTTTGAACTAAAGTTTTAACAATACAAAAAAAACTGAATGAGATCGGACCGAAACCGAATAATTTGGGGAGGGTTTAGGTTTCATAGATACGAAAACCGAAACCGAACTATAAAGTTTGGGGAGGGTTTGGGGTACCATAATTTTTACCCCGACCGAAACCAAAAACACCTCTAGATTGCACTAGAATGACGTGGATATGTCCAATGAAGTCCAAAAATGAAGTCAACTCTTTATTTTAGAAATTCCATAAATAGATTAGTACACAATATCGAGCTACTATCTAAGTGCTTCGAAGTGATAATGGTGTTAAATATATGGCTACAAACTTACAGGAGTATTTCAAAAATCATATAATTGTCCACCAAACTACCTGCCCACCAAACTACCTGCCCATATACAGCTCAACAAAATGGATCGACACTTGCTAGAAGTCGGACGTGCATTATAATTTGGGACTAATGCTTCATTGTCTTAATGGGGTGAAGTTCTTTCGTTTGCCACATATTTGATCAACCTTGTTCTGTTAGCAGTTCTCAATTTTTAAACACCATTAGATGTTCTCCATAAAGCAGTATTGGCCCCTATAGAGTCGAATTTACCTCCACGAGTGCTTGGTTATATGGCATTTGTTCACTTACCCAAAAAACACTGGAACAAATTATCCCGTGCTTTAAAATGTGTATTTATGGGCTACGCATCTCATCAAAAAAGGTATCGCTACTATCACCCCCCTTCACAAAAAAATGTAAGTGACCAAGGATGTCGTGTTTCATGTAGACGATATGTCTTTCACTAGACTAAACTTTATGAGGAGCACTATAGTGAAATTTAAGCTCTTGACGGTAGTAATTGTTAGGTTTATATTTTTAGTTAACTTAATTCCGATGCCAAGAACACTTTTTCCGTTGTAATTATTTGAGTCGAATTGAAGATTTGAAGACACGACAATTAACGGAAGCTCGCCGAACTTACTAGATTCATCGCACATAATTCAGAACCTAAGTTAAGTTGGTTTTAGGGTTTGATTCAAAAGTATAGGTGGTGTTTGAGCTTAAAATTCGAAATTAAAAAGCTTTTGAGTAAAATTTATTTTTAAGTACTTTTACCAAGTTTTGTCGGGATCCGAAAAAGCCCAGTTAATATAAATTATTGAGAAAATTTATTTTTTTCATGTTAAACGTGTTTCATAAAGTTATCTCTAAAATTTGAGTCGAATTAATGCTCAAACAGATTTAATATGGAGAAATAAAGTAAAAAAGAGGTAAATAAAATAAAAGAATTTTAAATAAATGATTTTCATAAAATAAAGAAAAGGAAGTTTGAAAAAGAAACTTTGAAAAGTCAAAGTTGTCAAGATCTTTTTTAAAGGCCACACGTTGTCTTCTTTTTAATGTATTAATTAATGGGCCAAGCCCATGATTCATCAAAGCTACGTGGATGGAATGAAAATTGAAGGCGGCTCAGCTTTTACTTACCGGACCGCTACAAGCCACTAAAACCCGGACCGGTTCGCCATAAATTCTAAATTTTGGACCTGTCCAATTTTTTGACTCGTACCGGTTTGACGTGTATTTTTTGGGCACAAATTTTTATTGCAAAATTTATTTTTTTAATATTTTTAACTTATTTTAAAAAGAACTTTTGATTTTATATTTTTTCTATAAATATAACCATTAGTTTGGGTCAAAAATACATGATTCTAGAGAGTTTTTTTAAAAGAAAAATATCCAAACGCAAAAATCAAAATTTGAGACTTTTTAAACACAACATAGGTTTTTATTTCATGCCATAGGAGATCCTATTGTTCTTTAATTTTAAGAACTAGGGTTCCAAACGTTCACAGTCTTACGGGAGAGTCTTCGGTTGCGATTGGAAACGGGGTGAGCGGCTTGGGCTAACGCGCGATAAGGAAAATCGCAGACATGGATGAAGGATTGTGATCAAGTGCGTATAAGGAGGCGATAGGTAAGCCAAAAAAAAGCGAGAAGCACTATGCTAAGCGAGCTACAGTTGGGTTCTACATTCAAGGGATTGACGGGACTATTGCGTAAATTGTGGGGAAGCAATTTTTGTAAGTTATCGAGTCTGTAATTATGTTTTGATCATAGTGAAGTGCTGTCGATTAGTCTTGAGGATTAATCTTACGCAAGTAAGAATACCTCGTAAATTTCTAATGTTGTGTGATTACTTTTTGTGTGATTACTTAATATAATTGTTAGATAACGCAATAGACGTTTCAACAGTAAAAATGATTAGACCTAGGGTTTTAATTCGGCTTATCAAATCTCAAATTGTTTTTAATAAAAAAAATCCTAAAATCAACCTAGGCAATACTATCCCTAAATTTTCAGTAATGACAACAAGATAATTTAGGTCTCAGTCTCACCGCCAACTTCCAGCTCACCGAGTTCATCACCAGATTCAATTTCCTCGTCATTGACTTGGATTAATGATTCGTTCTCACCGCAAGGTTTGCCATAATCTTCAAACTTGCTAAATTCAAGCTTGCCATTGCCTCAGCCTAACACAAATAACCAATTGTCTCCTTCTAACACGTTGCCTCTCTTTAACACGTCTGAGTCTGAATATCAGGTATCTTATCTTGAACCTCTAAGAATACAACTACCTAACATAAACAATATAGGCGTGGCTAAACCTAAATATGAACATGATCTCACTAGTAAAACCAAATACCCCATGAATAACAATATGTCTTATAATAGGCTATCTGAATAGAATAAGTCATTTATAAATCAGTTATCTTTTATATCTATTCTTAATAGTGTGCAAGAAGCCTTGTGTGAGAAACATGGAAAGCAGCCATGCATGGACGACAAGATGAAATCCTTAAGGAATAATGGTACATGGGATATAGTTGAGTTGCCACCAAGAAAGAAGCTTGTTGGTTGCAAATGGATGTACAAAGTGAAATATGAGGCATACGGAACTATCGAAAGATACAAAACAAGACTAGTAACCAAAGGTACACCCAGACACATGGAATTAATTATTTGGAGACATTTGAATCAATGACAAAAATTAACACTGTGCGTATCTTGCTATCTTTAGCGACAAATCTGTATTGACTATTGATATACCAAGAAATTGGTATAATTTCTTATGCTATTTTATAATTTAAAGAGTGTGTATTATCACTAGTTTTATATTTTTAATGCTTTCTCAGGTGTTAGAAAAGAATTTGAGAAGATTGAGAAAATAGAAAAATTAAAAATTGTGAAGACACTTTAAATTAATCAATACTTCTAGACGTATAAATTTTTACTCGGAACTTTAAATAGTGTGATTCTTGAGCCTAATTTGAAGAGAATTTTGAGAGTTACAACTTTTCAGTTTATCATTTTTTCAAATTCAATCATCTCAGAGTCCAAAATTGCGATGCAAAATTCAGCTATTTAATTAGGCAAAAATTTAATAAAATACACTCAAATAAATGGGTCCAAAGCCATTTAACACTCAACCAAGTAAGAAAAGCCCAGCCGAGTAGCAAGTCAATCCATAATGGGCCAGCCTCCATTCAATTAAAGGGGTCCATGTCATGCAATTACTTAAAAGAGCCCTAAAGCATCATCATCTCAAATATGAAAAGAGCACAATTTCACCATTTTGTTTATGACAAATTAGAACTTGAAAAAATAAATTCTTTCTTCTAGTTTTTGATTTCTTTCTTTGTTTGTTTTTATTCTTCTTTTACTTTTTTTTTTGGAAGACTAGAAGATACAGGTTGTCCTACTATATCATGTAAAATAGAGGACCATCACATAGAGCATATTTTACTAAATTTAGGGGCTAGTGTGAATGTTTTACCTTATTTTGTTTATGACAAATTAGAACTTGAAAAATTAAATTCTTCACTTATGACAGTTCAATTAACTAACATATCTATAAAAATTTCTAGAGGAGTCATAAAAGATGTTTTGATTAAAGTTGATACATTTTATTATTCAGTTGATTTTGTTGTCATTGATACTCAACCTACTCCTAATATGAAAGGGAAAATACTAGTAATTTTAGGTAAACCATTTTTAGCTACATCTAATGCCCCTATAAATTGTCGAAATGGTGTGATAAAGTTATTTTTTGGCAATCTCACTGCTGAACTTAATATTTTTGATGTAACTAAAACATCTCTAGACTATGAAGATAATCGTGTGCATGAAATTAATTTAATTGATAGTTTAGTGGAAGATATTTTTTTTGAAAATAATGTTGATTATTTTTCTTTAAAAGAAGATGTGAACTTTAGCGATATATCATTAGAAAACTTCTTAAAAACTTGTAGTCTAATTGATGGTGATATATCTGTGAAGCTAGTGTTTTTCTTAATTCTTTGCATAATATTAATTCTAATGAATTGGAGAAAAATATTGATAAATTATTAAATAAAGGTTATAGTGATCTTTTTCAATTTAAAAATAGTATGAGAAATAACCCAAAAATTATGCATGATAATGAAACCTTAGATAAGAGTGACAACTCAATGAATTTAAATTTATATAAGATTGAAAATGAAATTGAGCTTAGTAATTTATGTCCTACACCGTTGAAGATTTTCAAGTATAATGTTAAACTTTTGAATTTTAATTTTTCTTATTTTGAGCCCAATATGAATGATGAGATTTATGATGCTTATAATTCTTTTAAGATTGATTATAATTTTTTTCCTATATCTCAAGACCCATTGCCGCCGCCAATTAACTAATTTTTCTTATCTAGTAAGTCAATATTATATAATGAAGTTTTATTATCTTGAGTTAAATTGCTATATTTATTTTAAGTTTATTTTTTAGCTTATGGTGATATATATGTTTTATTGGGATGATCCCCAACTTTTTAGATTATCGATTTATGATAAATTAACTAAATTAAATATTTAATGATAATGTTTTGCTATAGATTTAGTTTCACATATTTTTTGACCCCATTTATATTATTGGAATGGCTAACAAATCTTTTTGTACTTAAAGTTTTACCTATTGTGCAAGTTTTACTTTATTTAATAAATCGTGTATCTATGTGATATCTTACATCCCACTTTGTTCTTTTAAATTTTAATTTAATGTATTCCTTTGAGGATAAAGCAACATTTAAGTTGGGGGGAGTGGATAAACTATTAATTTTGCTAGTCTTGCATATATTAAAAAAAATAAAATTTGTAATGGTTCTTTGATTTTAATTGAGATTTTCTTTCTAGCTAGTGTGCTAGCGATTATACATTCATCTTAATATTTTACATGTGCATGCTTAATTCTCCTACTATCTTTATTCATAGAAAGTTCTTGATTTTCGATCATTGCTATAATTGTGCACATATCACAACATTTACATGAATAAATGGATGGGTGAGTATATAGCTAAAATTTCCCGAAGAATATAAATGTAGAGACTAAAGAACCTGTGAGAATTTGAGCCAATCTTCATTTTTTAGGCTTTATACATTAACTTAAATTTTTGAAAAACGTATTTCGTTGTATATAGTCGCATTATTCTTTGTTTTGATTGAATACTAAAAAGGTACATTCATGAGATGTAAATTTTTTTTAACGATTCTTGATTTTACTTGAACCAAAGAACTATATACCATATGAAGTGATTTAAGCCGTATTTGATAGCCTATATATTAGCCTTATCATACCATTTACATTTATACCACTAGTCACTATTTTGAGCTTTCTTTTATATATAGCATTTTTTTGGCAACCCGATATCATTACGCTACTCCAATTAGGAGTTTAACCCGTATTTATAGTCTACCATTTATCTAAAAATATGTTGAGATTATTTATTTTATGTTTGGGCAATAATGAAAAGTGAACATAGAATTAAAAAAAAGTATGATGAAAAAAAGAAAAAGGAAAAAATATGAGAAAAAAATTATGAAATCTCTTTCAAATGTCAAAAGAAAAATAAATGCGTGAAAAAAAATAATAGAAAAAGAGAAGAGATAACAAAAAAAAAAAGAAGGGCTCAAGTGAAGTCAAAGTTAAGCCCCAAAGTGTCAATTTTATATCTCAATATATTTCTTAGATTTTTGAATCCCTTATATACCCTTCATTTGATAGCCCTACCCTAAGTCTTACGTTACAACCCGAAAAAAGTCCTAATAATCCTTTAGAATATGGTTTAGAGGCGAGAGTGGTAAAAGGGGATCCATTTATGTATTTCGTTTTTCTAGTGGGATATATCCGTTTATGGGACTCATATTCTTTTATTTATAGCATTTTTTCATATATACATGTGAAATGCTTTTGATTTTGCGTACATCTACTCTTTATTGCCCGCATGTAATGAGTGCATTAATATAACTTATTATTGAGTGTTTCATTTGTTGAGTGTATGCCATGTGAGAAGTTGAGTCAAAGCATAGTTTTGATAGGATTCGAAAATTTGCTTATATTGATATCAATGATATTATATTGTTGTCAATTTACACGCATACGATGATGATTGGTGAGAATGAAATATTTTATTAATCTTACTAGTTTGAAAACTTTGATGTTGCATGTGTGTCATCTTGCTTTAGCAGGTGAATGTTTTGATATCTTTGTTGAATTAGTTGCATTGGTAAAGAGGGGAATTGAATTTTAAAAACAACCATTACGTTGGAATTATATTGGAAAACTTGGACTTAAGAAAATAAATTATTTTAAGATTGTAACTTTGCTTGAGGACTTAGCAGAGTATAAGTTGGGGGGGAATTTGATGTACCAATAAATTGGCATAATTTCTTATGCTCTTTTATAATTTAGAGAGTGTATATTATCACTAATTTTATATTTTTAATGCTTTCTCATGTGTTAGAAAAGAATTGGAAAAGATTGAGAAAATAGAGAAATTAAAAATTGTGAAGATACCTAAAATTAGTCAAAACTTCTGGATGTATAACTTTTTACCTGGAACTCCAAATAATGTGATTTTTGAGCCTAATTTGAAGAGAATTTCAAGAGTTACAAATTATAACGCAAAATTCAGCAATTTAATTAAGCAAAAATTCAATAAAATACACTCAAATAAATGAGACTAAAGCCATTTAACACTCACCCAAGTAAGAAAAGCCTAGCCCAGCAGCAAGTCAATCCGTAATGGGCCAGCCTCCATTCAATTAAATGGGCCCAAGTCATGCAATTACTTGAAGGAGCCCTAAAGCATCATTATCTCAAATATAAAAGGAGCACAATTTCACCATTAAACACCACGCCGTGCAACAACACTGCCGAATTCTTTCTCTACTTTTCGATTTCTTTCTTTATTTTATTCTTCTTTTACTTTTTTTTTTTTTTAAAGACTAAGAGATTGAAGGCTTAATTTTAATTTTTAATTCAATGTCAAGTAAGTTTTCTTTTAATTTTATTTATTATTTTTTTTCTATGCTAGCGTAAATTTTTGTTAAGGTTAGGATGAGTATTTAATTAATTCCCTTACACGTGTTCATATCAATTAACTCTACAAATTTAACGCTTTTATGGTAAATACAATTCTTCATATTGGATGACTATTTTAATTGATTAAATATAAAGTTGGATTTTCATTATTTTTTGTTAGATTCACCTTATGATTTGTTTAGAGCGGATATAGGGTGTGTGATGAATACAGTGCGTGTTTTGACCTTATTCATAAGTTTGGTTGTGGTAGAATTATATTTGGATTTTATAAATTAATTACACTTGAATTATTTTATTTTTCGCATCTAATAAAGTCGAGAGACCAAATTAGAGTGAGAAATTAGAGCAAGATAATAATATAGTTTATGCGCATGAATACTTAGGAAGATGATATTAAATATATAACTCCGAAACTCTAGTCAATTAATTCATTAATTTTATTATCTTACTTAATATTATTTAATTATTTAATTTACTTGCTTTGCTTTATGTTATTTAATTTGCTTCGTTTTATCATTTAATTCCACTACTTTTATAGTTAGATTAGGAGTTTAGTGAAAGATTAACAAGATAATTATAAAATATACTGTTTTAGTTCTTGTGAAATCGACCTCACTTACACGCTATACTAGTAACTAATTTGTGCGCTTGCGAGTTTTAAAATTTATCAAAACAAATTTTTGTGCACACTTTGTCAAAAAAAAGAAGAAGGGAGAGAGCATATGTTGTTGATATTAACTTTAATATCTTAATTATATTTTATTGCTTTGAATATTTGCATATTAAGACGTGGTTATTCAATTGAGAGATAGATGAGTAGATATTATTCATAAAAAGCTAAGATGTGACCAATGAGACTATAAATTACATATTACACATTGGAAAATGAGATCATTCTAAAATAATATATATAAAAAGGGGTTATTTGACCTATAGCTAATTCGTTTCGACTTGGATGTCTGAATTATAATATAGTGTCAAAATAAAGTCTATTAACGATGTGTCAGGCCGAAAAGTCACACGAAATCCACATCACCCATTATAATAGATTCACATGTTAAACTCAAAATTACACTAAAATTAGGCCAAAATAAATTAATGAAAATACGTACTGCTAAGATAAATTCACGTCATCATTATAACCACTCTACTTATTAGACTCAAAATTACCTGAAAATAAATAAGGAGTGTATGGCCAATATTAAATATACCGTTAGATTATTCTGGCCTTAAACCATGTTCAAAATTGTGTCCCCATAAAGAATTATTATTGGGTTGGAACTTTATAATTTCCAGATCCTTCTTTTTGTTTTATAATCTTGTTATTATGTAAGGAAATTTTGTGAATTACACTTTTCTAAGTGGGATTGGACCACATAATTTTTTCATCTGTTTCTTTGTTTGACTGAAGCCGTTTGCCATTTCCATGGAATCTACTAAGAAATCGGATTTGTCATTTTAAGCATATCCTGGCGGTCATTTTTTAATGAATGGCTCAGATAATTTCACGTCAGCAATTCATTAAAAGAAAAAAAACCTAAACTATATCGTTTTTTCCACACAAAGTTTGACGACGTCTTTTGCCCGGTTTCTTGTCTTCTCTGTCATTTTCAATTCCCTCCTTGCAACTATCACAACTTCTGTAAATTACTAATCTTAAACCCAAGCTCATAAGAGTATCTCTAATAATATAATTAAAATAATAATTATAATTAATTTTAATAATATTAATTAAAAATATTATTCTAATATTATAATCAAATATTAGCAACTTTTTAATCAATAACATGTTGGAAAAAATGGGTATTAAAGTTTTTTGTTTTTTTAACTGTTTTGAGTGTAATTTTAAACGGGGTTTCACACTCGGTTGTAAAAGAAAATTGTAGATTCTTGTTCTCCTCTATGAGCACATTGAAATCATATTTTAGTTTGCTCAGAACGGGTATGGAGTGAATGAGAAATTGTCACCCAAAGTGAGCTACTTGAAATGAAAAAATTGAATGAAAAGTATTAGTCCCACATTGGAATTTTGTGGGAAAAATTATGAGCTTATAAATGATCACTTTTCATTAGTTTTTACACTTTTAAGAAAAACAAGGCTCTCTCTAGCGCAAGAGAGTGTAAATCACGAACCAAATTTAGCTTGGCACATGTTTGACTGCCGCGCGGGGTCATTTTTGCTCCCAGAATGATTTAATGATTGTCAATTGTGTTAATACATAGAATTCTCTACTCTCTTTATAATCAAAGTTAATAACATTCTTCAATAATCAAAATCAAAATGATTACTGATTGTCAATTGTCAATTGTGTTAATAATCAACATGAGCAGCAATTGATTAATTTTGATACTAGTAGGAGTTGAAGATTGACTATTGGTACTGGAAGTGCCATGGAGTCTATGTGTTCAATATTTCAGAAAGAAAAGTCAATTGTCAATTGTGTTAATAATCAACATGAGCAGCAATTGATTAATTTTGATACTAGTAGGAGTTGAAGATTGACTATTGGTACTGGAAGTGTCATGGAGTCTATGTGTTCAATATTTCAGAAAGAAAAGAGGATGAAAAGTGAAGGAGAGTTTTGGTGTTGATAGAAAGACAGTAAACAAAAGTTTGGTTTTTTTAACTCTTATATGAGTATATGACATTTATAAATTTAAGCCATTCGTTCAAAAAGAACGGTCAAGATATGCTTAAAATGACCGTGCAGTGGTTTTAAGCCACTGCAGAGTAGCCAATTAGTTTCAATTTTGTCCTTAGTATCCTAATTTTGGCAATATCACCTTTAAAATTGTTATTTTGTTTCCATAGTAACTCCGGGTCAAACGGCATAAACTTTGAAATATGATTATTAATATAGGGTGCATTTTAAGTAAGGATTTTAATTTAAAAATCTTATTTATGAATCGGACCATTTGAAATACTTCCCGATGATTTTTTTGATAAAATTTGGTAGTGATATTCTTCATCATGTGAAAATGTTTTACACGTGATGAAGAAAATCACCACCAAATTTTATTAAAAAATTTCATCGAGAAGCGTGTCAAAAAGCCCAATATGTAAATATGGTTCTTACTTGAAATGCACCTTATATATATATATATATATATAACCCGTATGAATGTTCCAGAATTTGTTTTAATAAATTAATATATGCAGGTTTATATATAAATATAATAATAAAAAAAAAGAGCATAATTTAGAAGAAAATGAAAATAAGAGATAATTACCCGCAAATGGTCAAACATTACCAACAAAAAGAAAAATTCAAATCTTAAATCCAAACCTTCCTTATCAAATTATTGTACATTTTTTTAGAGAAGATAATATAATTCCGAATGATACATAATTAGATAATTTTTGCTAAAATACGGAGTTTTATAATTTCAATTGAAAAATAAGCCAAAAGAAAAATATCTTCTATGGGGTCCAATAGTCGTGATTTCTTGGTAGATTCCAAGTAAAAGGCATGGCTATAGTCATACAAAAAAACAGACTAAAAATTATAATGTTCCAATCCCACTTAAACAAGTGTAATTCACAAAGTTTCCTTAAATAATAAGATTATAAAACAAAAAGAAGGATCTCGCGAGTAAATTGTACAGTTCCAACCCAAATAATAATTCTTTAATAAGGGGACACAATTTTGAACATGGTTTTAAGTCCGGGATAATATAACGAACTATTTAATATTGGCCATACACTCCTCTCTATTCATTTTTAACGTAATTTTGAGTCTAATACATAGAGTGATTATAATGATAATGTGGATTTATGTTAATGGTACGTGCACCCCCTTATTTATCTTGGCCTAATTTTGGTGTATTTTTTAGTTTAACACGTTGACCCATTATAATGAGTGACGTGGATCTCGTTTGACCTTTCGGCCTACCAGGTGGTTAATAGTCTTTCTGATACCATACTAGAGTTCAGACATCCAACCAAAAACAAATTAGCTATAGGTCAATTAACCCTTTATTTTTATATATTATTTTAAAACGATCTCATTTCCCAATATGTAATTTATAGTCAACCCAAGGCGTTGCCACAATAATAAGGTCGAATTTGAGATTGCATGAATGGGTGCACGGTCTCAGGTTCTGTATATAAGACCACGACAAGAGATAATTAACATGACATATCTCCTATTTCATTTCAAAATTTGGACACGGACATGAATTCTTGAGCCAAATGCCAATTTCATATCATTTCATTCCTAAAATCGTCGCTTCTCGATCCAAATTAATTAATGGAAAAGTATTTTTCAAGATAACACTTGCTTGTCCAGGCCAAGAAAGAGTACATATTGGATATGCTTTAATCCCTACTAATAACTTAAAAATGAGGTTCAAACTAAATTTTCTTTTTAATAAAAATATAATAAGGGTGATCAAATATATTGGAATAATGTCTATTTAATCAAAAGATTATGTTTTAACATTCACACACACACACACACATATATGTAGAGAGAGAGAATGAAAAAAAAAAATTACTATTTTTTAGGATAGCTAAACATACATGTATTTACATATCTTATAATTAGGAATTAATTTTTATAATTTGTAATATAAATCAAACTAATCAACGAGGATATCTAAATAGTTTTATTTATTTTTTATAGAGTTAGTATTATAATATATATACTATTTTTTTTTGTCTAATTTATTTACTTCATTCGATCCGTTGCTCACACGTAGGGTGTGCTCTAGAGGCTAGTATATATAATTCATAGTCTCAATATTCATACCTTAACTTTTTACGAATAATATCTACTCATCCGTCACTCAACCGAATAACCACGTCTTAATATGCAAGTATTCAAAGCAATAAAATATAATTAAGATATTAAAGATAACATCGACAACATATGCGCTCTCTCCCTCCCACCTCTCTCTCTCTCTCTCGACGAAGTTTCCATATCATGTTGAAAAATATACTTTTATATATGACAACATTCAAGGTCACTACGCGATACGTCCTGCCCCAAGTCGAAAAAGTTTTCGTATTCCTAACATCTGATACCAAACTGCCACGACCTGATTTTTGGGATGTGATTTAGTTAATTTTAAGAAAATTAAGAGAATTTTAGTGTTAAAATAGAGAATTCATAAATTTAATGATAAAAGTCCAACTTACAATAATAATAAATATTTTATAATAAAAAATATTACAAAAGTCACTACAAAAACATAATTTGTCAGAGGATTTACACGTTCCAACCCCTAAGTACTAGCAGAAGAGAAAATTATATACCAAAGTTCAACGCTAAATAAATAGTTAAAACCCTGTTACTTTGATCCACAAATCAACCTTTATCGAAATCTTGCAAAATAGAGTCTAGTGAAGGGGTGAGGATACAGCTAAGTAGGTTCATTGATACACATGAGTTCTACTCAAAACATAGTATAAAAGAATAATGTGAATATCAACACATGCGAATTAAATAAACAAATTATGATGTCAATTTTCTTATCGCAAGATCAGAGAACAAATATTAGTTAATTCACACATCGGTAAACAAATACGTGCGAACTAAAATAGAATCGAATAAAACTCAATAGGTAAATCTCCCTTATCTCAAATCACAAACAAAAATGTATCACGCGCAGTTCTATTTTTCTTTTTCTTTTTCTTCCTCCATTTTTTTTAATCTTTCTCCCCTTTTTATCAAAACTCTCGGAGGAGAGATTTTACTCCCTTTTTCCCCCCTCCTATTTTCTTCTTTCTTTTCCTCTCTTATTTCTTTCGTTTCTCCCCTCACCTCCATGGGACTATGCTTCATTTATATATATATATATATATAGAGGAAGGATCTAAAGAGAACCATTTATTTGATCCTTAAATGCGGACCAATCATTTTGAGGGAGTAAATGAATGAATTTTTTTATGAAACTTGGTGAGGATGATCTTCATGATTAGTAGATCATCTCTACCAAATTTCATCAAAAAATTCAACCGAGAAGTGGGTTAACTAAACATCTTAAATTTTAACGGCCAGAAACGCACATATATATCAATTTTTTAGTAAACCCTCTTCCCGATTGATTTTTTTCGATGAAATTTGGTGGAGGTGATCTATTAATCATGAAGATCATCTTCACCAAGTTTCATCAAAAAATTCATTTATTTACCCCCTCAAAATGATTGGTCCGCATTTAAGGACCAAAATTTTGGTCCTCTTAAGATCCTTCCCCTTATATATATATATCTTACGCTTCATATATATAGATACATATATATATATATAACCCGTATGAATGTTCTAGAATTTATTTTAATAAATTAATATATGCTTGTTAAGTAGTGGAATAGTAGATATTTTTCACCATAGGCTATGGTGAATACTGAATACCCTCTAAATTTGTATATTTTTGTTTTATTTAAGGGCGATGATCTGTCAAATATTATTAAATTAACTATATATATGATGATTAATATGTTAAGTACTTGATATTCTTACTAATTTGTGGTAAATAATGGTGTGTTATAACTTATTATGATATATATGCACACACCATAGTGAATACTCTATATTATTTAGAGAAGTACTCACCATAACTTATGTTGAAAGTACCTACTATTCCACTACTCTTGCATACTTGGTTTACACCGCCACGTCATCTTTCTCTCTCCTCAATTATTTTATAAAATTTTAAAATATAATAACTTTTAATACAAAATATAAATTAACAAAAATTACATATTTGAAATCTACTCAGCAAGAGCTACAAAACAAGATGCATTGTGAGTGTAAAATTATGTACTAAAAATTTAAGAGAAAAATATGAAATATCACATAAAATAATATTTAACATGTATTGATATCTCATTGTTTCTTTCAAAATTTGAACAAGAGTTTACAAAAAATGTACCATTGGAGCATTTTTTTAGACTTCAAAATTTTATGTAAATAAATGATTGACGCATATAATTTATATCATAATTTTTACACAACAGTTAGAAATGTTTTTAGATAATATTTGTAAAAATACATGATTTTACGATTTAAATTGAAAAATAAGTCAAAAAAAAAATATCTTCTACATGGTCCAATAGTCATGATATCTTGGTAGATTCCAAGGAAATGGCATGGCCATAGTCATACAAAAAAACAGATTAAAAATTATGTGGTCCAATCCCACTTAGACAAGTATAATTCACAAAATTTCTTTTTTTTTTATAGAGTTCGCAAAATTTCTTTAGATAATAAGATTATAAAACGAAAAGAAGGAACTCGCGAAGAAATTACGCAGTTCCAACCCAATAATAATTCTTCACGGGGACACAATTTTGAATATGGTTCAAGGCTAGAATAATCTAACGGAGTATTTAATATTGACCGTAGACTCCTCTTTTTGACATAATTTTGAATCTATTACATGGAGTGATTGTTATAATGACATGGATTTATCTTAACCATACGAACTCTCCCTTATTTATCTTGGCCTAATTTTGGTGTAATTTTGAATTTAACATGTGGTCTCATTATAATAAGTGACGCAAATCTCGTGTGACCATTCCGCCTAACACGTAGTTAATAGTCTTTGTTTTGATAACATATTAGAGTTCAAACATCCAACCTGAAACAAATTAGCTATAGGTCAAATAACCTTTTATTTTTATATATTATTTTAAAATAATCTCATTTCCTAATATGTAATATATAATTTATAGTTTCAATATTCATACCTTAATTAGCTTTGTACCAATAATATCTACTCATTTATCACTCAACCAAATAACCACGCCTTAATATGCAAATATTTGAAGCAGTAAAATATAGGGGCAATTAAAAAAAGGGCTTATTAGAGAAAGATTTTCACACTAAAACCAAGGAATAATTTTTTTTAAATAAAGGCCCTATTTTTTATTTTATTAATAATATGACATGTGTCTTTTTTTTTCATTATAAAATGACATCCCAACCCTTAAAATAAACTAAAAAATACCAATATATGCATTAAAATATGGACTGCAATATGAACTTTGCAGTCTATATTTCACTGCAATATGAACTTTGCAGTCCATATTTCACTGCAATATGAACTTTGCAGTCCATATTTCACTGCAATGTGAACTTTGCAATCGATATTTTTAGTGCAAAGTTCATATTGCAGTCCATATTTTACTGCAATGTGAACTTTGCAGTCCATATTTTTAGTGCAAAGTTCATATTGCAGTCCATATTTCACTGCAATATGAATTTTGCAGTTCATATTTTACTGCAATATGAACTTTGCGGTCCATATTTTTTGTGCAAATTTTATAAAAAGGGGTAATTTAGGTAATACATAACATGTTATTATTAATTAAATGATATTTAAATTTATTCAAATACATTCATTTAAAATATAAAACAAAATAGGCCTCTTACACTAATTATCAATTAAAAATAGGCCCTTCATTCAAAAAAAATATTATTCATTGGATTTTTGATAAAAATCAATGTATAATAAACCCTTCTACCTAATTTTTAGTAAAAAAATATTAAAATATTAAAGAAAAGATCGACAATACTCTCTCTCTTTCTTTCTTTCTTCCTTTTTTTTGACAAAATTTCCACATCATGTTGAAAAATATAACTTTTTAATATGACAAGATTAAGGTCACTGCGTGTGGTCAGCTAAAGACCAAGTCAGAACTACACCTAAAAGTATAAATGAAGCATGTGAAAAAAAGGAATTCAAATGATTAATTTAATTAAGTCACCTATGTAAAAATCACACATGCCTGGAAGAAGAAAATTATGCAAATAATATCCCTGCCTCCAATTTACATTATTATCATTATTTTATTTTATTTTAAAAAAAATATTAACTTCAATTTAGTTAAAAATTAAAAATAAAACTTATTTAAACAATGTGATATGCACTTCAATTTGCATAAAGAACAAATATTGAACTGCATTACATAGTTATAATTTCAATAAGAGTAGAATTTTAATATATTTCAAGAATCATTTATTACAGTTATATAGAAATATTGGTACATGTTTATTTTTTGTTGTAAATCTACTAAAATAATTATATTTAGAAAAATAAAGTTATTAATTTGGGAAAAGTTGAAAAGTAAATAAATGTGACTGGGGGTATAATATTCATCGATCAGTCAAAAGTAGTTACTTCTTTAGCTTTGCTTTGAATAGACTGCAATGACTTTAGCAAATTTGCATTAAATTCTTCATTATATATATATATCGAATGCATTACACTGCCAAATAGCTACTAAGCATACATATCAAAGTGTTTGATATTTGTAACTCTCCAGGCTTACTTGCTCTTTGTGTTTTTTCTATTTTCTAATGGAAGTGGTTAACGTAGTTAGTTTTCTTGAGAACAAGACTATTTTGGTCACCGGTGCCACTGGCTTTCTAGCAAAGGGTACTCTCTCTCTCTCTCTCTATATATATATATGTACATATGAATATATAGGGACTGGTTTTAGTACAAACCAGTTGTTAGCGACGAAATTTTGTTATCAAAACATTGGAGAGATTTTTTCAGTGACAAAATGTTGTCTCTCGATCTACATACAGACTGGATCTTAGCTTACCAAATCCTGACTGTTAATATATATATATATATATATATGTATTCAATGTGCAACTTCTGTCTGGACAGATTCGTTCGCTTGCGGACCAGCTTTCGTGATGAAGGTTTTTTTTCAATTGCTAATGCATGTAGTGACGAAACAATTCGCCACTAAGGTGGTCCCTTAACGGACCAGTCCGTTCTTGAGACTAATGTGCACATTCATTTGTTTATTATATATACGATGATAACTTTGTTTTTTTTTGGTGTAGTTCTTGTGGAAAAAATACTGAGAATTCAACCAAATGTGAAGAAGCTTTTACTTCTCTTAAGAACCACTGATACGAAATCAGCTCCACAACGCCTGCATGATGAGGTATTATTATTGAGTAAACTACTTCTAATGGCCCTTAAAATATTAGCCTAATGTTATTTTGGCCCTTAAACTAAAAAATGTTCTACTTGAATCCTTAAACTATTAGTTAGTGTTATTTTAGCTATTCCGTCCAAATTTTATGCTAAGTTGGACGGAAATAGAGGGCATTTTTGTATTTCAATTATTTTTTTAAAAAAAGTGAATTTAAATTCTAACTCAATACTAAATATTAAATATTTTATACATATTATATTTATACATATATATATGTGTATGCATTTATGTGTGCATAACCACCATCTCCACCTCCATCGGCGCCGGTCATCCGACGGCGCCTCCGGCGAACTGCCACCACCACCACCACCATCACTTCTCTCCCTCCTCCCCATCTTCTCTCTCCTCTTAACTTCTTTTTTTTCCATTCTCTCTCCCTCCCTCTCTCTCTCTATCTCTCTTTCTCTCTCTCTCTCTCTATATATATATATATATATGTATATATACCCAAATCACACCTACACATAACCCAAAATCATATCAAACCCAATTGATTTCAATCATTCAAAATCAAAATTAAAATTAAATTTTATTTGGGTTAAACATAGAGAGAGTTGAAGGAATGTGAGATTTTAGGTGTATATACATACACACATATATATATATATATAATACGTAATAAAGTGGGAAGAGAAGATGAAGTAATGGTGGTGGGTGATGGGATGGGATGGTGGGTGGGATGGGGGTGGGGGTGGTAGGAAAGGAGGTGGGGGTGGGAAGGAAGGGGAAGGGGATGGGGTAGGGGTACGTGATGGTGGTAATGGAGGTGGAGATGGAGATGGACATGGTGGTTATATACACACACATGCACACACACACACACATATATATATATGTCATATTATGCATAAAATATTCAATATTTAATATTGAGCTGTGGTTTAAATTCTTTTTTTAAAAAATAATTGAAAGAGCCAAAATGCCTCTTATTTCTGTCCAACTTAACAGAAAATTTGGACTGAAGGGTTAAAATGACACTCGTTAATAATTTAAGGGACAAAGTGGAGCATTTTTAAGTTTAAGAGTCAAAATGACATTAAGTCAATAGTTTAAGAGCTATTAGAATAGTTTACTTTTTATTATTCAAGTTAACATGCTTCCGTGTAATGTAAATTTCTTAATGGACAAAATTGGTAAATAGTCTCTTGCGTGAACAAAATATTTTTCGTGTTCAATTCCCATTAGCTATAAAAACAAGCTGTGGATTTCATGCAAACAATACTTTCAACCTATTAATCAAAGATGAAATGCAATTTTAATTTTCAATTATTTAATTATATATTTTGCAGATAATTTGGATTAATTTAATATTTGAATACACTCTTAACTTCAATATTCCGCATAAATATAGGTCTTGGGGAAAGAGTTGTTCAAAGTCGTAAGGAAGAGTTGGAGTGAAAATATAAATTCCCATTTATTGGAGAAGGTAATTCCCATTTCTGGTGACATTTCTTTTGAGAATTTGGGGATTACAGATTCTAAATTAAGAGAAGAAATGTTGGAAGAAATAGATATCATTGTTAATTCTGCAGCGACAACAAGTTTCAATGAGAGGTAAGTTTTTGTCGTTAAAAGTTTTTCTTTGATTCTACGTTAAATATATTTTATTTTTTTTATTTTGTGTAATTAATTTAATTTCATGTAGGTATGATGTGTCCATGGGCATCAATACCTTAGGAGCTATGCATGTTGTAAACTTTGCAAAGAGATGTGCTAAACTACAATTGCTTCTCCATGTATCTACAGGTAATTAACAATTTATTTTTCTTTGATAAAAGAAATACACAAATATATCTGGGGTTCAAATCACAGAAGGAGGAAGAAAGGATGAGGGTCCCATGCTTCGGACTTGAGATCTCACCCTTATAACTTGACTAACTCACCGGATGTACAATTTCATTTTCTTAAACCAAGAAATTACGGAATTGGAAAATTTTCATATCGGGCAAGATTGAACAAAATATTAAAAGAAAAAGAAATACCCACAAAATAAATTATTATTAAAAATTAGAAAATTAAATTTTAGCCCCATATTTTGGTTTCTATTGGTTTGTTGAAATTTGATTTTACCGAACATTTACATTTCATTGTAGATATAAACCTTGACCGCTCAAAAACAAAATATTAATTGTAGGGGTATTTTTGTCATTTCAACAAGAAGCTTGTACCTCTAATTTTCAAATATATAGGAGTACTATATTATTATGGAGTAGGCCGTTCTAGTGGTAAAAACTGATCTTCAACTTAAACTTGAGTCTCGATCAAGTTCTAGTGCAACCATTTGGGACTGCGACAATATTCTTATATTCATCTAGCTAATACATGATTAAAAAAAAAGAAAAAGAAAGAGGGATTACTAAATACTAATTAACATTGACCATTTGTGTACGTCGTTTTAGCCTATGTTTGTGGCAAAGGGGAAGGAGTGATACAAGAGAAGCCATTGAAGATGGGTGAATCACTCAATGGAGCCATGGGCTTAGATATTAATGCAGAGAAGAGGCTTGTGGAGGAAACATTGAATGATCTCAAAGCCAAAGAAGCTCCAAAAGATGTTGTTACAACAACCATGAAGGTTTTGGGTATTCAAAGGTCAGATAATTAACATCTCATCCATCATCTATATTGTTATAAAGTTATAGGACGGATTTCAACTATTTTGAGGTTCGGTTGATTTTTTATTTTGCCTCTTAATCTTTTTCATGTCCATATAAAAATACGCTTGCAATAAGAGTCCAACACTCACCGATGAATAATTTAAACTCATGTTTACAAGAGTATTAACCATTTTCATTAATTTTTTTATTCAAATCATATATATGCAAGTCGCACATGCATTACATGCGCATATATGATAATTGTCTAATGTTTTATAAAATCTAGTGCCTCTTCTCCATATATGTACAACTTCATTTTAACGCCGGGTGCATGGCTCCGTAAATTTTAAATTTCATCACTATATGCATTTGGAATTGCATTTTACCAACGGAATTATGTCCCTGAAGCTCCACACTCTGGCGGAGCAGTCCAGTTCAATTCAAAGGATTTACACACACACACACATATATATATATATATTAATCTATAGATTCAGCATCAATTTCAACTATCTTTAAGGTTATGGCATATTCTATTTAATTTAAATTCCATTTTTAATCTTAATTACTGGAATCCTTTTTTAAAATACATATAATGCAAACAACAAGATTAGAATTGTGCCTAACCATTTGTGGGTGGTTTATTAGGGCAAAGAAGTATGGATGGCCAAATACATATGTATTTACAAAGGCAATGGGAGAGATGGTACTGGGGCAGTTAAAAGGAACTCTTCCTATAGTTATTCTACGTCCCCACTATGATAACTAGCACTATTAAAGAACCTTTCCCCGGTTGGATTGAAGGCTTGAGGTAAATTACATTAGATCATGGTTCTCTAAACTGGCAAAAATTATTTTATAAATAAAGTATATGTGTAATCTAAACCATCGATTTTAAATTGATGGTTCATATTAAAATTTATTTTAGTAGCGTTCTCACCAAATGAAAATTCTTCCTCTGGTGAGATTTCAAGAAATGAATTGTTCGATTTAAAATTGATGGTCAAGATATTGCATACATTACCATTAAAGTTTTTCTTGTCGCTTTACATTCTTCACCCTTTCCTTTCCAATTGCCTAGTGTATTTAATTTGGGCACAAATTAAATCTTTATGTAATTATGTTTGGGCAACAAATCCTAACCTCCTCTAACATTTGGTACCAGATCTTATGAAAACTGGAACAAAGTTTGAAAAGCTTTCTCTAAGACAAATTAACCCTCCTAATTCTCAAAATTTGTTTTGCAGAACCATAGACAGCGTCACCGTTTCTTATGGTAAAGGAAAAGTGAAATGCTTCCTCGGAGATTTGGAGTCAATATTTGATGCTGTAAGTTTCACATAAACCACTACGTCACAAGCAAATTATATATAGAGAGAGTACATTTCGCATACGGAATAGTCTGTATGGACCGGAACCTTTAGCAACGGTTTTTAGTTGCTAAAATATTGGGAATTTGTTTTTAGCGAGAAAACCCGTCACTAAAAATACAGGTCATATAGACCATTCCATATGAGAAATTTTAGCTATATATATATATATCCTTTTCTTGATAAATATTAATTTGTATATATTCTAGTAGAAATATTTTATATGAACTTTTTTTTTATTACTATTATGAATGCAGATACCAGGTGATATGGTAGTGAATTCCATGGTAGTGGCAATGGCAGCACATTCAAATAAACCAAATTCTCACATAATTTATCATGTGGGGTCCTCTCTAAGGAATCCTTTGAAATATAAAAGTATTCCAAATATTTCATACAATTATTTCACCAAAAATCCATGGATTGACCAAAATGGAAAGCCTATTAAGGTTGTTAAACCTACCATGTTGAAGACCATGGCTGGCTTTCGCATGTACATGGGCATTCGTTACATGCTAATGTTGAAGGTTTGTGTTTTAATTTCTTTAACTTTTTAGTTTTCAATTTTACATTTCTTTAGCGTTGAATAGCAAATAGTATCCTCTTTTCCCCTACAACACAAACTTTATATTTTTCAATTTTTTTCAAAACTTTAATTAAAAGTATCATATCTTTTATTTCCAAATATTTTGTTCTTATCGAAAGAAAAAAATTAGAATCCAATCTTTGTTCTCAAGTACTTTTCTGGATGCTGTTCTTGTTCTTTGTTTTTTTCTAAAGCAAGTGGTTCCTATTTCTTTAAAGAATGCGGTCCCCAAATTTGCTCTCTGTGATTTCTCGGTCACATATATAGTATATATATGTTACCATTGAACCAAGATTTTTTGGTTACAAATATTGTACTTGCGACTGAGAAATCACATACACCCAAACACTATATATTTGTATTTGAGTCATTCTGGTACCTAAGGGGTCGCAAACTTTCAAAAAAATAAAAAAAAATTACATATTATTCTTCACAATATAAAAGATTGACGCTTATCAAAATTTACATATTATTCTTCAAAATGAAAAAGATTGTTGCTTGTAAAATTCGGTAAAAAATTAATGAAATTGTTATTTGTAATTTTTCAAAATTTAAGTTACATGTCCTATGCTTTACACAATCCAAAGACCTACCTTAGCTTGTATTTTTTGTAATTTTATCAGAATGGTCAACCAACTTTAAATATTTTTTAAATGACAAAAGTATCCTTATCGTCCTGATCGATATTGTTCAACTTAATTAACATATTGTCTAAAAAAATTATTTCTTATGAAAAATTAATAGAGTCTATTTTTACAATTTATTTGGTAATATTATGTAAATATTTTGTAAGACACAACAAATAATTGTATAAAAAGAGTGATCTCTCAAAGACACTTTACAAAGACAGGTCTATTTGACTTTTGGTTTAGATGTAAGGGGTCTAATTGATAAGCGTATTACTCTAAATCTGTTCTTGACTAATTGATTATTTAAAAATTGTGTTATGTCTTAAAATATATGAAAATCAAAACACGATTTTTAATACCGCACAGGTGGAGTAACTAATATGATAAACTGATGAAAACGTTCTAATATGTTCTCCATCTTTTGTGTAGGTTTTGCGATTAGCAAATGTTATACTTCAACAAAATCACATAAAGGGCTTGTACGCGAACTCTAATAGAAAGATCAAACTTGCGATGCGCATGGCAGACTTATACAAACCCTACTTGTTCTTCAAAGGAATGTAAGTTTGTTTTTCTAACTCTAACAAAATAATCTTTAATAAAAGAAAAATGAAACCCTAGCTACTAATCATAATTTCCTTTGTAAATAAGAAAGTTTCATTAGAATACAAATAATCATATTAAATCGATGTTGATATATACCATTTATCATATATGTATATATAAGCATTAACAATAAATTTTCTTTTTCATCTAGCTTTGATGATACGAACACGGAGAATTTGAGAAAGGCAGCAAGAGAGAGCAATATAGAGGACGAAGTGTTTAATTTTGACCCAACAAGTTTTGATTGGGAAGACTACTTCATGAATATTCACTTTCCCGGTATTGTCAATTACATAACCAAAAGGTAAACATGTATGATTTGTATCCGGACGACCAAACTTTAGTGATCATTATTTATCGCGAAATGTATATGGATTGGATTGTATTGTATTGGCCTTTTCTATTGTATTCAGCTTTGTACGGGCCTCATATATATTGGACCTGGGAAGTTTCACTCTTTCTTAATATTTTTTATTTTGTTCGAGCTTAGGAGGAGGGGGAAGGGGATTGGGGGTGCTAGGATTTGAACTTGAGAATTTTTTTAATTACAATCAAGTTCTTTTACTACTTGATCTGCGCAACTATGTATCATGCTCTCCTAAGTTTTTGAAGTGTAAACTTTGTTTGGTGAAATAATAATGATTTTATATATATATATATATATATATATATATATCCACGTAATCATTATATATAAATCTACATTAACCAATACAATCACTAATTCTAAAATACCCATTCTATCATATTAATAAATATATAGTTACATCGATCACCATGTAGCATCTTCATGAATTCCTGCAAAATCAGTAAATTTATTGATATAACCCATCTAAGCAAATGGAAAAGTCAAACATTATTCAATAAGTGTAACAGTAAACCAAAGTGTGCTATCTAATAGTTACATTGAGAAGTGTCAGAGAATATTACATTAGATTTGTGTAGACTTTGTGTACAGATTTGTGTAGAATTTGTGTAGATTTGTGTAAGATTTTCAACTTAAATCTCTTGAGATCTAGTTGATTGATTCTCAATCCTTTCAATTTTTCCATCTCATTGTCTTATAAATAAGACAATCTCTTGTTGTACAAAACACATCAAACAATAATACAATATTTTTTCATCTCTCTCTTGACGTGGCCGAAATACTTCCGCGCTTATGAACCCAATTGTAGGTTGTCAAGTTATAATACTTGGTAAGTCTAAGTGTCGAACCACAAGGATAATCGGAAAGACGATGAAGCGATTACGAGTCCAAGGCTTTGTTTAAAGAAGTGGATTGGTTGATTTTAATTGTTGATTTTAAAGTTATGCAAATTAAGGTGATGTATCAAATGATGAGAAAAGGCTAAGGCATTATAGAATTCATTTGCTTTGCAACATTATGTAAAATCAATCTCATTCAAAGTTCTCAATGCAATTCCTAAGTGTTAAGTATTTTACACTTTTCTAAGCAAAAGGGTGTGAAGCAAAAGCAACCCATTCCCATATAAATGCCATGTAAAGAAAGGGTGTAAGCAAAACTTAACACAAGTGTATCTCTCCTTTGTATCTTGTAATCAAAGGGTGTGAAGCAAGGCAACCCATTCCCATATAATTCTCAACCAAGATACAAATTTAAGATACACCAAAATAAAAGGGCATAAATTTAAATAAGGCATTTGAGAACTCATTGTTAATTTCCTCTAGGCAATTGACTTGATTATGAAATTTGCCACTTAAAAAGTTAAGCACAATAAATCATAACATTTCCTTTGCCTAAGATTGGGAGGTCTAGGTGGTGGATGAACCGTCCGGTATAGACATATTTGATAAATACAAATCGAATCCTTAGGGTGATTAGTAGAGTTGTTTATGACATAAACTTAAGAGATCCTCTTTGGCAACACCTTAACTAAGAAAATATTGAGTCTCAAAATCACATAAAGTGTAGAAAGCACTCAACATATCATTAAAGCATTCAAGGATTGGAATCTCAAATTTATGGTGTTTCCATGAATATCAAAGACTAATTATGCTTGGCAATGAAAAGTATCTCATTTATAGAAGGAATGGACATAGGCTAGTAAGAAATACACAAGTGTATCATCTCTTCATTAATGCTTGAGCACTAGGTATATAAGGCATACAAAGTCAAATCATCTTATGAAGATTATCTTACTAGCTTATGGATGGTTGATTAAATGGAGAAGATGAAGGATTCAACAAGTATTTAACAATACTAATAATGGAATGAGAAATGAACTTACATAATTAATGCATTGCAAACTTCATCTTTTAGCCTTAGCAAAGAAATTTACTCCATAATAAAAGTAGAGACAAGAATTATAGAAGTGTATTCCATTTCTCTTCAATGAAGATAATAAATTACAAATTCTAGAGAGAAAGAGTGATATACATGACAAGAAAATAAAACTATTAATAATCCAAGAGTCTCAGTCATCTCCTCAATACAATAATGGAGACAATATATATAGATGAGTGTGTTGTCTCCTTCTCCTCTCTATACTAAAGATCCAAGAGAAACTATCCCCTTTGTCCATTGGAAAATAGCCACTCTTGTATAAAATACAATATTCTAAGAGATAGTGATTTGAGCCACTATTTAGTCTCCAAGCTAGCTATCAAAATAGGGGAGGTGTCATAAAAGACAAAGCAAGTCATCTAGATTAATTTTGGCTTGAGCTAGATGGATCCAAGTGATGGGGAAAATTCCTTGATTGATCTAGCAAAAAGCTAGATAGATCCAACTCTTGTTGTCAACTCTTGATAGATCAAGGAATGAGCTTGATTGATCCAACTATTTGACTTTTCCTTGACTTTTTGCTTTAAAGGCCAAAAATTGCTTGGTTGATCATTCTTCTTTTACTCAATAAATTCCTCAAGATCTAAAGGCAATAAAATAAACACAAAAATGCCTTTCCAAGCAATGTTAAATACACAATATGCTACGAGACTAATCGCGAGATAAATTAGCAAACCGAATGGTTTTAGAGAGTTAAACGCATCAAACGACTCCGAAAAAGAGCATATTAATGACAATATTATGCGTTTATCATCTCTTTAGTTTTCTACATGGTATTAGAGGGAAATTTAATCCTCGTTACCTCACAATCTCCTTAGGCTCGTCAGGTGCCTGAGCATCTCAGAATAGCTAGTATTCCAGCTCGTTGGCTTCTTGACCCTCATCATCTTCGGCAGCATCTTGCTCCTCCTCACCGGCCTCACCATCACCACCGCCATCCTTGGCCTACACTATCCAGCTTGTTGGCTTCTTGACCCTCATCACTTCTGGCAGCATCTTGCTCCTCCTCACCACCATCGCATGGTTTTTTTTTCTCTGTAAATTGATCGTCACGGCTTGAGAGAGAGAAAGAGATTTTAAATTGACGGAAGAAGAATGCATAGATAGAAAAATTAGAAAGAAAAAGAGTGGGAGAATCCAAGAAAGTTAGAGAAAGAGTGGGAGAATTTGGTTGGTGATTTGTCTCCCTTCTTTTTTTGTGATTTGTCTCCTTTCTTTTTAGTTTATATTTTCTCTCTTCTCTTCGCACACTCCCCCAAAGTCTCTAGAAAATAAACCCCATTTTCTTTCTCCCCAATCATTACTACACTTTTAAAAAAAAAACCACGTGTCTGCCATGTCATTGCCACATGTCTGCCACGTCGTCAGCATTTACTGCCACGTCACCCCTACTCAAACTTTTTTACTATTTTTAAATTAACCCCGAATTTTTTGTTCTTTCTACATCAACCCCAGACTTTCCATATATTTCCAAATTAGCCCCAAAACGTTTATTATTCTCAAATCCACCCAAACTTTCTTATTATTTCTGTAGATTGGAAAACACCCTAAAGGGGGGGGGTGAATAGGATTTTGAAACTTAATCCAATTTTTAAAAACGTTTTAAAAAGATTTAAAATATATATCAAGTAACAAGCTAAACAAGCAAGCAATCACAATCATACACAATAATATAGCAATGAAATAAAGAGCTTGGAGATAGAAATATTAAACCAAATGACTCCAAGTCGTTTTGTTCATGCGGTTTGGTTAATTAGACTTTACATCCGTGCCCGAGTAGTGCCCCTTAGAAATTCCACTAATACCGATCTTCTTCCGGATGAAAATCAAACATTTACAAATGTATTCTTATCACACACTCTTACAAGTATGTTAAAGTGATATATACTAAAAGCCATAATTTTTTTGTTGGTTTGGATATGTTATAAACTCGTTTTTGCTATTTCAATGAGAATATTTATGGGCAATGGTTGTATTATATTATTTATTTAAATATTATGCATGTGTGTTTTTTATTCCATATAGTAGATGATTTGGTGTGTAGAGTATAGCTTATTCACACAAGATCATATTATCGGTTCTTGTGGAATATAAGTTTAATGATTCACGGTCTTAGATGTAATTGGACACCCATCGGTAGGATTGTAGCACAAATTTTAGTAGTTTATCTTAATTATTGGAAATGTTATAGTTTTAACTCGTTGTACTAGTACACTTTGTGTGTATTGAACAGGACCAATTTTGGGTTAATTGTTTTTATACTAACTATATATAAAGCAATTTAAAATCCTATAGTTATTATAATTAGTTATACTTTTAATCTTGAAATAATTAATAGACATATATATGTAGTGTTTGTTGTTTTGACTCATTAAGAGTGACATTCATTTATGGATCAATAATCTTCGTGAATTGGATGACGACATTATATGTATGATGAATATTAATTATTGACATAATCCACGTCCTGGTATAGGGATTGATGATAGCCCCTTGAGATGCTTATAAGTTTTGATCATGTCAAATCGTGCAGGTGGATTATGTTAATCCGATATGTCAAATAAGTTAAGTGGTAGGCTCAAGGATTAAGAAGTCATTTAAATATAATTGTCAGTAATTTAATTTAAATGACGATTATCTGTAATCTTAACGTAGTGAGAATAATAAGTATTTAATAATAAGGAGCTCGAAATATAATTTTGAGATAAGGACGGGAGTGCAATTATAATCCTTTAGTGGTGTGAATTATAATTTATAGAAGGAACTAATTCATAGTGGAATTAGGATTCCAACTTTCCATAGGAAAATCAAACACTTATTTCTCCTTAAGGTCCCTATCGTAGCCTTATATACGAAGGCCTTGTCTCTTCTCAAAGCAACAATAATTCTCACAAATTAAGATTTGTTCCATTGAGAGAGGAGGATATCTTGGTAATACCGTAGCCCATACTCGGTGAAAGATTTGATGGTGGAAGGAATACGATAGAAGATCTTTAGGTTTTTGGTACTCTAGTCGTAAATTAATCGCATCTTTTAATTGCACCGTTTGATCAGGCTGATTTTTGGATATGTTGTTCAGAATGCAAAGTTATTATTATCTTATACAGAATTAGGACGATCAGAAGTCATTTCAATAGCGAAAATAATTGATTTTCGTAGCCCAGCGATAATTGAAAATTTTAACCATATCGCAATCTGATGCTTTCAAACCCTAGTATCCTCATATGGATCCTCTACATGATCCACTAAGGTGAAATCCCTTTATTCTTATAGGGTTTTAATAAAGTATTTTTTTTGATCTATACGCAATATCAAATGATCCTGTATTTATGTCTCCATCAAAGTATTGATTCACTCTCAATTAAGGGTGTGCACGGTTCGGTTGCTGCTTAACCTGAAACTGAACTGACCAAGTCGATTTTTCAAAATTAAGAACTGAGACAGGATCGAAAAGGGAAGAAACCGATCGGTTTTGGGCAAGGTTGGTTGTGTCGGTTTCGGTTCGATTTCGGTTTCAGCGTAAGAGGATTTTTGATGAAGAATTTTATATCCAAAACCTATTTAACCTGTTATGGAAATCTTATTTTCATAAATCACAACATAAGATGTAATAGAGATGAAGAATTTTAATCTCAAAACCCATTTAACTCAAGAAAAAAAATAGGAAGAGATAATAAAAGGGGTGGTATGTAAATAAAAACCTAGGGTTCTTCTATGTAATTTATATATCTCGGTTCGGTTCAGTTTTTGGCAGGTATTCTTGACTGAGAACCGCCAACCGAACCGATGGCATTCGGTTCTTTAAGTAACAAACCGAAAATGAACCGCAAATTAACAAAAGCATCGGTTTCGATCTGGTTCTGGTCGTTTCGGGCAGGTTTTTCGGTTATTTTGCACACCCCTGCTCTCAATACTTACACAAGAAATAACTCTTGCTAAACTATGAGATACACTTCTCACAAATATGATTTGAATGAGTTTTGGTGCCTAACACCAATGTACAGTAGCTCTTAAATGTTTGAATGATTACAAATAAAGCTCACAGTAAGAGATATCAAGTTTGATCACAATTTATAGCTTAAAAGAATAATGATTAGCGCTGGGTAATAAACCGAGAACCGAAAAACTGAATCAAACCAAACTGAAAAAATTTGGTTCGGTTCGGTTCTTAGTAATATGTTGATTTTTTAACGGTTTGGTTCTTGTGTCAATGTTAATGGTTCTGTTAATAGTTCTTGATATAATTTTTGTCCAATAACCATTAAAGAACCGATATTACACTTTATAATTTTACATAAAGTAAAATTATGTAAAATTCAGTTACCCAAAGAACCGTTATAGCGGTTATTTACATAAATTATGTCCTATAACCATTACAGTGGTTCTTGTGTCGATGTTAATGGTTCGATTTGTATTTAATTTCAGTTCTTGTATCTAATTCAGTTACCCAAAGAACGGCTAAAACCGAACCGTTTAAACCGGTTTAGTTCCAATTTCGACTCTTCAAAAATTATGCATAAAACCGAACCATTTTTAACATTAAAAAAACGGTTGCGGTTCGTCATATTTTGGACAAAAAATCGAAACGGTCCTAGCCCTAATAATGATTGATCAAAACTATGTTCTTGAATATTGAGTATAGATGAAGAATATAAAGTTATAATGAATCAAGAATCTTTAAATAAGTCTTAAATAGTGTAATATATAGTCCAAGACAAGATATGGCAGTTTGGAGGGAGTGGGTGAAGATTTGGTGCCAAAAATGGTAAAAAAAAACATATCTCCAACAACTAGTTTCTGGGCCATCAGTCGACTGAGCAAGGCTCATCAGTCGACTGAGTGGCCATCAGTCGACTGAGCCAATACTAATTAGTCGACTGATGGGCTCTGTCTAGCAGGCTAAAAACCCAATTTTTACACTTTTGCAATATTGCTCTAAAGTCAATTTTGATGCTTGGGGAAGGTCAAATATAGGTTCCTAAGACACCTATTTTCTGAAGAGCTCAAAATAACGTCATTTGAATTTAATAAGAATTTATTTTAAAATCGGTTTTGTAAGGTTGAAGGTTTTGAAATGATTTTAATTCAAACAAGTTTCAAACTTGGTTATGATCAATCTAATAATGTTAAAACAATATGTATGATCTATAAAGATTATCAAACAAGAACCTTTACAAAGAAAACTTAAACACTCACTCAATTTTAAAATAAACGGGTCTTCGAGCATTTTAGTGAGTTCCTTCGGTTCTTCACTTGCTTTCAGCTTATGATCCTCATTGATATGCCATTGTGGTTATGCTTTAATCAAGTTGTTGTGTGTGATGTAAGACAAAAGTAATTATAAACTTGTAGGAGAATGATCTCTGTTCTGGCTTGACGGTTTTGTCCACCTGTGATCAAAGTAGTTGTGGCTATTACTTAAAAACATTAACTTAGTTAAATTACACATGATTAATGTTATTGTTATTATCAAAACAAGATTAGTGACTTTTAGGTCAACAATTTTCAAATTAACCACGAACTTTTTCTAAGAGCATCATGGACCGTTCAAAAATCTCTCGACCCATCTCCATCATTCTTAATGGGCAGAACTACATTCATTGGCCTCAGGCAATGACAAATTTTCTTCAGGCTCATCGCGTTTAAAGAATTTTTACAGGAGAAGTCAAGGCACACGTATAAAAGGAAGGTTAATCTAACGAGATATTTGTAGATCGACAAGACGAATGGATTGGAAAGAATGGTGATATCATCACTTAGTGTTGTAATACCTCAATTCCCACCATTAGTCAACGATTCGGACAATTTTCTATGGGAAAAAAGGTCTAGGACTTTCTATAAACTCGGTATACCACTAAATATCTTACTCATCAATATAAACTTTTGACTGCTTTACACTCCAAAAGGCAACAATCTGATCAATCCATTGACGATTTTTTATCTGATATGCAAGCCTTATGGGATCAGTTAGCTCTTTTTGAACCTATCTAATTATTTTCCGATGATGCTGGCAAATTTGATATGCACAAGAATCAACAGTAAGTGATGACATTTCTCATGGCTCTTCATGATCGCTTTAAGCCTGTTCGGGCTTCACTTCTACATTGCTATCCTCTACCAACCTTTGATGAAGATGTCATTGCACTTCATTTTGAAGAAACACGCCTTGGTCCAAAGTCTAAGAATTCTGATGAAGTGCTTGCCGTCACTTATCCCAAATATGAAAAGCCATCAATTGATAAATTTGAGAAATCATCAAACAAGTGTACATATTTCCATGAGACTACTCATACGCTACTCTACTTTCCCAAATGGGTTTGCAAATACTGTCACAAGCACAGCCCAAAGCATTATTGTTCTGATTGCTACAAGAATCTTTCCAGACAAAGCACTACCAAGCCCATCACTGTTGCTGCCACTGAACAATCATCCAACCAAATCTTATCCTTCAGCAACAATGATATTGCTGATCTTTTGAAACAGGTTTTATCTGGTCCATCCTCTGCAATGTCTGCCACCTCAAGTAACTCTTGGTATTTTGATTATGGCTGTTGTAATCAAAACCCCTACCACACATATATCTCCAGTTAAGACTGCTAATGGATCTCAATTGAATGTCACTCACATCGGACCAGTATCTACATCTTATTTATCCCTTCCCTCTACTTTTCATATACCCAAATTTACAATTAATCTTATATATTTTGGTCAATTATGTGATATTGGACTTAATGTTGTCTTTTCCTCATTTGGTTGTCATGTACATGATCCACAGATGAGGCAGATTATTGGGATATACCGTAAAGTTAGTCGTATGTTTGAGTTCATCTTCGCAACCCACCGGATATAACTATCAACACCCTCACAACTGCTCCAGCTCTCTCCACCTCTACTCTGGAACTTTGGCATTCTAGGTTAGGTCATATATTTGTTTATAGGCTTAAATCTCTTATATCCATGGGTCGATTAAGAACAGTTAGATCATAAAATATTTCATGTTTGTCGTGTCAACTTGGAAAACAACCCGCATTATCTTTTAATAAAAGTGATTATATTTCCTCTGCATCCTTTGATCTTATTCACTCTGATATTTGGGGACCTTCTCCTCATAACACCATGGGGGGTCCAAATACTTTGTTATTTTCATAGACGTACGATTATAATACTCTTTCATCTCCCTCTTTAGTTTTTTACAAGAAAAATGCATCACCAATCACCAGTTAAGCTCTTATTTTTAGCTTCAATGGCAAAAAGTAAACATAGCTTAATTGCCTTTCCAAATGCTAATTTGATGTTGTGAAAATTGCAAAAATCACAGTCCAAAAAATATAAATGCGTATAAACTTGTTGAAATCATACGAGAAAAGTAATGAAGTGATGTTTAAAGGGACAGTGAGAGCAAATTTTTTTTTTATGGAACGAAAGGAACATTCAAATTAATAATAGATGGTAGGTTTGCTATCGACCAGATGCAGTTAATTAATTAATTGTTTTCTTTTCTATAAAGTCCAATTAAATCATCCAGTGTCGTAAAGTTCAAAATTCATCATTCTACTTCAGTTTCTTTTGAATCAGATCTTACAGTACAATGAGACATTATCCTTCTTAAGGTCCTACTAATCTCGCGGATTAGCTAATCTTCCCTTATTTATCTTAGCGTAACTTTGAGTATAACACGTGAAATGTTTATAGTAGTGATATGGATTTATCTTGGCGGTACACTTCTTCTTATTTATCTTGATCTAATCTTAGTATAATTTTGAATCTAACATGTGGACATATTATAATAGTTAACGTGGATCTTGTGTGACCATTCAGCTTAACACGTGGTTAATTAATAGTCTTTCTTCTAATACTATACTTGAGTTTGGACATACAACCCATAACCCCCTTATTTTTATATATTATTTTAAAATGATCTCATTTCCCAATATGCAATTTATAGTCTCAATATTCAAACCTTAGCTTTTTATAATTGAAGACCAAGGTCAGACCTACACCCAAAAGTAGACTTTTTTCCCAATTTAATATTTTCAAAAATCTTATGCCCTTAAATAATACCCTCTCCATCATTATTCTTAATCTAATGTATCTGTAAAAGTGGTATCAGCAATGCCAATTTAATTATTAAAAACGGCATCAGTGATGCCAATTTTAAAATTGATAATTGTTTTTTTTTTTGAAAATGGCATCTTCGTTGTCACTTTTGTCAAATGAAAACGGAAACATCAATTCCAATTTCATTCTTAAAATTGGCATCAATGATGCCAATTTTAAAATTGATAATTGTTTTTTTTTTGAAAGCGACATCTTCGTTGCCACTTTTGTCAAGTGAAAACGGAAATTTCATTCTTAAAATTGGCATCAGTGATGCCAATTTTAAAATTGATATATATATTTTAAAAAACGGCATCATCGTCGCCGATTTTGTTCTAAAAATGGCTTCATCATTACCACTTTCAGAATTGAAATCGGCATTTGAATTACTAATTTCAAATTGAGATTTTTTTTTAAATGGCATCAAGTGTGCCGTTTTTAATGGTGACCTCCATTCATGCTTTTTAAATTGTTTTTATTTTTTTAATGAATAGTTCCGCCCATTCCTTTCAAACTTAATATACAACTTGTTTTTGTCCATACACTTCCCCCCTTTTAGGTATACCCCGAAGCTTCCAAGGATATTTTGTTTCGTTGAACTTGCATATCAACTTGAACACCGTTTGGCTTGACTCCTTTGTCTTAAAACGATGGTGATTCTTGATTAAGCTAGCACAACTCTCTTCATTTCATCTTTGCTTCAAAATATAAGTCCTCTCCTCAATTCTTTCTTCTTTGGGTCCCACGGACTGCTTAAAAAGTATGTCCTAGAGGCAATGGCATCAATCGTAATGTTCGAATTCATTTCTGTAATGTATTACACTATTGTTTAAGGGCATAGTTGACCTTCTCTAAAAAATAGTGTATCAATTTTGCTATTGACACGCGTATTTAATATTTATTTGTGAATCTGAAATAGGGTATTGCCAAATCAATTATTACTATTACTAGAGTAATTTAAAACTTTGAAAGCATGTGACACTTCTGGAAGTAATACTATGTTTCAGTAAAATCATAATAATTTTTGGCAATAAACGTAACCTTTGGATTCATAATTAGTTTAGTGGTTTGATTAACGGTTTAAGCACGAACCATTAATCAAACAATATAGCTTGGGCTTATTAATCAAATGAAATTTGACTTGGATCTTTGTTAATTAATGGTTAATTAAGACATACTGGATTCAGTTAAGAAGTTAACTATTATGCATGATTTTATTACTAATTAATAAAAATGTATCCATGAAAAATTATATCACTGACACATGAAAATGCGGCCATACACCACACAAATTGGTCATACAAAAAAGAGTTAATACACAATTTAAGAACAACATAAAACTTATATAAAAAATATTCCCCTTAAACCCAAAACTTGTATAATTTAAATTCAAAATATACGACAGATGTGAAAAATTATCGAGTCTAAATAATGTCGGTGGGCATATTTAGTCTAGAAGGGAAGAGGTAAAAATGAAAGGGTAAAATACATTAAACCCCTTGCTTTTACTCCCTAATTTATAAAAGTTGATAGTAAACCCCCTAAACTATTAGTCTTTAACATTTCACCCACCAAAATGATATAATTGCTCCTGTACAAAATTTTAAAAAGAAAATAAAAAGAAATAAAATAAAATACATCCACCCGAACTCCATCTCAAATTTAACATATTCACTTTTAAATTAAAAACCCTAATTGAAGTGGATTTGTATGTTTAAGATGTATATTTATCAAATCCTAAAATATTTATATATATATAGCGTCCGGTTTTGGTACGGACTGGTGCATATGTACCGAGTCTTTTAGCAACAATTTTTTGTCGCTAAAACATTGGGATGTTTCATCGACGAAAAATTGTTGCTAAAGGACATATTCGTATGCACCAGTCCACATAGGAACATGGCCATGTATATATATATGTTGTATATCTATATATATATATTTGCACTCCACTTGTATTTAGAGACGGGAAGAAAATAAGTTACGATGACTATGGGTCCCTAGGAATTTTTAACTCACAATTATATATAACACATTTATCTCCATTTAACTAAATTTTATACAATATAATGGCTCCTTCCAAACTTTAATTTAAACTTCTTATTTGACAAAATAAGATAATTTAGTAGTTGTCCGAGTCTTATATTACATAGGCTAAGTCAAACAAATTATTAGTAACTGAGGATAAAATCAAGATATTCTGCTCAAATAAATTTAACATGTACAAATTTTATAATGTTGAAATTTATCACACGTTATAAGGATAAAAATGTAAAAACAATAACGATTAGTGAACAAAAATCACCTTATATGTTATCATGTTCAGTAAAAAAAATTAAATAAATTTGCGGCCCCTAGCAAGATTGAATCCTAATTTTGTCCCTCTTTAGAAAAAGAGAGGGAGGGGGATGGTACACTACACCAAAATCAGTAATTTGTGACTGCCAAAAACTGTCACAAAGGCCAAAAACTATCACAAAGAGCTGTCACATAAACGACTGTCACAAGTTTTTTTGTGACAGCCAAAAACTGTCACTGAACAGTGACAATCAAAATTTATATGACATTCTCAAGCCACTTTTCGTGGCTGTCACAAAGCCAATTTATGACAGTTCACGGCAGTCACATAATTAGTGTTTGTGACAGCCAAAAACAGTCACTATTCATGATAATTTGTGACTGTTCCGAACAGTCACAAATTTTCGTGAAATTGTGACTGTTTAGGTCAGTCACAATTTTCGTGAAATTGTGACAGTCACAAAAATATCACAAATAGTATTGAATATTTTGTGACAGTTTTGAGCAGTCACAAATTTTGTGAATATTTAAAAAAATAAATTTGAAAATATTGAATACCAATATTTTTGACATGTATTTCAAGCAATATCCACAATATATTTGCACTACAATTCAATCAATACCCACAATATATTTGCACTACAATCCAATTAATCAATACGAACAATATATTTGCACTTCAATCCATTAATCAATATTCACAATATATTTGCGCTAAAAAACACAAAAACTTATACACCCAACCAAAAATAATATTGAACAAGGCTGCAAAAAGGCACGTGTAATTGTTATACTTATACTAGCAAGGCGTATACTAGTAATAGTAGAAAGGGTAGCTGAATTGGTAACAAAACCAACGAAAATGTTGGTAATTCCATTTGCATGTCCTGGCAGTATTGATGACCTAGATTAAGAAGAAAACAAATTAATATATATACCAATCTAAAAGATAAGCTCGCGAAAATGCACATAAAAATAGTGAATTTAATAGTATGCCATTGGCAGCTAAGGTTCAATCATTCAAAAGCTGAAGAAGCTTCCAAAAGATAGAACAAGATATCAAAACATCAATCTAAAACAGGACAATAATGTTGACATTTTACCTGCCTTCCTCTACCCTTTCCATCCTTAGCAACCTTAATGATACCAGGGAGATCCAATATTAACTGTCAAACCAAAAGAAGAATATAAAATTGAGAAAAACGAACCCAAAAGATTGACAGTGAAAAGTAAGCATCAGGAGGATTTCAACAAGGTTAATATGATTCATGATAACAACAGCAGATTCACGTGAAGCTTCCGATTTCGGCCCCAAGGAAGATGAGGATATGTAAGCATTGGCTTCCCGACATATTTTTATTTTATACATATATTTTTTATTACCATATGTAAGAAGCTTTTACCTACTAATTGTTGGCAAATTGGTGTTCTAGATCTCGGATAACTACCTTCGGATTGAAAACAAACTAGGCTCAGATTTATTGGTGTGAGTGTTTTTAACTTTGATGTGACATTTTGATGTGTGTATAAAACTCATCCAATGGTATAGAACTAATGCACACCATAACATGTGTATTTTTAACATTAGATTCTTATATTTTTTAGAGAAATTTTTGGTCAAAATTGATGTTTTATAATATATATATATATATGCATAATGGCAAATATGTAAAATCGACATATATAAGGTGTAAGAAAAGCTAGCCGTGTACTTTATTTATACATATATATTAAAGGTGTACTTTAGTTTTATATATATTAAAAAAAAAGGATTGTGTTGAAGTGATATAAATATATGTGCGTGTACTTTTTTCTTTTATATATTAAAGAATAGTTACTATTGCTATAGATGTATATATATATTTATTGGTTTAAGTTAAGGTTTTGGGTGTTATATTGGTACGGGTGTATACATAATTTTTTTTTTATGACCTAAGTTTTGGGTTATATAGGTTAAGATATGGATATGAGTTTATAACCCAACTAGCGTATCACATTGTTAATTTATGTGAGAATTTTCCTTTGTTTAGCATAATGTCGCGTGATAGAATCTAATATTTCTTTTAGTAGTGCGTTAATTAATATTATGATTAGAGACAAACCAAATTTAATGGGAGTAGTTGTTTTCAATTTACAGTAAAATCACTTCCTGGCTAGTTCAGTCATGAATAGTAAGCATCCACCAAACAGAAATCTAACAAGGAGATATTATTGTGTACAAAGCTTTTGGAGACCAACATCTATTTCTATATCACCTTTGTTTCACTTTCTTTACCACTAGTTAAAAAACAATCATAACCCCCATTAATTTTACTTTTAGTAAAATTCCTATTTGGATACTAACACAACATGAATTTGCCTTTTTTGATGGTGTGTCAAATTTATCATATATATCATTTATATGAAAATGTGAGAATCTTAGTCCAATAACAATAGCAAAAGCAGAATATATAAACATACCTACATCTATATATGGTATATATTAATGTAAATGAAGAAGCAGTAATAACAACAACAGTAATATATAATGTTAAATAGAGCATATAATCATATATACACATATAAATATATCTATATATAAGCATTGGCTCCGATTATATATATATACATATATATGTGCATTAGCTCTAATTGATTTACAAAAGGGGAAACCAAACCTGTTGTATGCTGTGTAGAATCTTAGATGAGGAGGAAGAGCAACCAAGTGATGAAAGTGAGATTGAGATTGTGAGAGAGAGAGAGAGAAAGAGAGAAAGAGAGATTTTCTACTGCGGGAGTGTGGATGTGGGTTTATGGGATGCGGTCCCGCTGCACATTGGATCCTATTGATTTACATGGAGGGGAAAAGGAACTCGATCACTTTCATATCCCATCTTTTGCTGTGTAAAATCTTAGATAAGGAGGAGAAGCAACTAAGCAAGAGACTGTGAGAGAAAGAGATTTCTACTGCGGGAGGGTGAGCTGTGGTGTGGGTTTGTGAGATGCGGCGCTATTGTGAGGGAAAATATAAATGTGAATGTGATTTAGATTTTAGGAAGTTTTAGGGTTTGGGAAAATTAAAAAAAAGATAAAATAAAATAAACGACATTGTTTTGTGTTAACTGATTAACTTTTGTGACTGCCATTGGCTGTCACAAAGGTTGATATCATGTGTGACAGTCTATAGCAGTCACAATTTTGTAAAAATATGACAATATGACTTTTGTGATTGTTCTTGGCAGTCACAAATTTATAACTGCCATTGGCTGTCACAAATTTAGCGAATTCGTCTGTCACAAAACCAGGTTTTTGGTGTAGTGGTAGTTGTCAAGAGGGGGTAGTGTCGCGGGGTACGTGTTGGTACAAGAGCTTGTGGGGGGAGAGGGGGGATTGGGGTTTGATGAATATATATAGTAGCTAGACTGATGGGTAACATTGTGGGTGGGGAAATGAGTGGAAACTTGTTTATAGTATTCTTTTTTTTTTTTTCATTTTAAACTTTATACAAGAACAATTATGTCGATTTAGGGCTTAAGTGATAATGACTAATTGATGAGGGTAAATTGATTTGAAATAGTCAATGGGATCAAGCTTCACGTGGAAGCCACATCAACAAGTATTGTACCAGCTAATGACCTAACAGGCTTGTATAAGAGAAATGTAGGATTGTGATCCTGCGCCCTTGACTCTTAAGCACTCACAATACCCGTAAAAATTATGGATCAAGATTCCAAGGCCCCTAGAGGCTTGCTACAGCATGGTGTAGCGGGGCAGTTGGGTTCAACAGTGTTCTCTGATGATAGAACACTCTAACTACTTACAGAACACAATGCTAACATTAAAATCCCTTCAAGACAAGATATAAAGGTTATTGAGAATGCCAAAGGTAGGTCGCGGGGAAGGAAATGATGAAGAAGAAAAAGATGAGGGTTCCACTTCTGAATCAATAGAACATCTTACCAGACAACACAAGAGAAAAAAAAGGTCGCCTATCCCCTCACCAAGACAAACTCTCCCTCCTCCACTTTCTACTCCTATAGCCCCTTTAAACAGACAAGGAATAGGGGCAGTAGGGAAAAGGCATGGGAGCGAAGAGGAAGAGAAAATTTATGTAACCATTCTCACAAAAAGAATAAGGACCCTACTATAAAAAAAATCAAAGATGATCGACCCAAAGAAAATGACCGCTTAGAGGAGACAGGAGCCCAAGAATCATTTATTGTCGAAAGTCTTTAGAATGCAATCCAATCAGTCTCACTCCAAACAGGAGGTGGGGGTATTAACAGAGTGCCAACCTTATTAAAAATCTCTCAGAGATGAGGGAATGCGGGCATCACTCCTACCCTTGTAGAAGAGATGGAAGAGAGAGTCAAGATGAAAATCAGAAACTAAGTTAGAGAGATGATAAAGGCAATGGCGGGAACTCCAATCCATCACTCTGTGGCCAGGCTGGTTAGGGGCTCAGAATCACCCATGTCTTTAGTGGTACATGGCTATCTAGTCCAACCAAGATTCAAGTTCTCGACATTGGAATCGTTTGACGGTTCAAATGACCCCATAGATCATTGGCAATAGTGCCAAACCATGATAGGGTTACAAGATGTCCCAGACGCTATAATGTGCAGGTCTTTTGCTACCACACTAAATGAATCAGCCCAGATGTGGTTCAACTACTTGCTTCCCAACTCCATCCATGATTTTCAAGAGTTTGGAACCAAGTTCATAGCCCACTTTATGGGAAGAATCAAATATTCCAAGCCCTCTGTTCATCTGTTCACCATTAAACAAAAGAATGGAGAAAGCCTAAAAAGTTATTATCACAAGTTTAATCAATAAAGCCTGATGATATGCGACTTAAATGATGGGGTAGCTGTGGCCACCTTTGGTTATCCACTAAATACTCACCATCACAACTTACACTATACCAAAAATAGATATTTGTGACTTAATCTTGCTCAATTTATGACTGCCATTGACAGTCACAATGCTTATAACTATCAACCACACTCACAAACATCAAATTGTCATAATGCATAATATTTATGACTGTTAATAGCAGTCACAAATATTTGATTTTCTTGTGACTGCCACTAGCAATCATAATTATTTTAGCAGTTATAAAATTTACAAAAAAATGTTGTAGTTTGGACATTTATATAAATAGAAGCCCAAACCCTAGCTAAGTGTTTTATGACTCTTTATCATCACAACCCACCTCATTCTCTCTTACTAGCTATGTTGCCCAATTTCCCCCAAATAATAAAAACCCTAAATCTAGCTCTCATCTCATCCATCTTAGTTTTTGTCAAGCAAATAACCCACAAACCCACACCATCTAAAGCTTCTCACCGTCACCACCATCTTATTTCCCCCACCTTCCGAAGCTCCATTTTGAATCTCTCCCAAAATCTAAACAAATACTTGATAAAAAATTAACAAATTTGAACAATAGTAAAGCTCAATTTTAGAAGAAGAAGTGGAATCTGAATTCAAAACTCGCCTTTGAAATTGCTAGCCCACTTTTTATATTCTCGCTTGAATATGAAGGTATGAACCTTTTTCAGAGTTCCTCTAATATTGGTAGTACAAAGAATCGGAATCTGAAGGTGTGACTTTTAATTCCTTCAAATCATGTTCACTCCAACGGCTGGTATTAATTAATTTTGTCACTGTGTTGTCGATGTTATTTATATACTTATTTTGAAATGAAATTAATTTAATATAAGCAAGTAATCAAGATTGTTTCATTTGGTGGGCATACTAATAATACACTCTCTTTGTTTTTTTGGGACTTTTACTCTGTTAACTTCCTAGTTTGCATAATATGACCTCATCATCTATGTATATATGTATGTAAAGATATATGGGTCTTCATTAGTTTATTTAGAGGATCATAAAAATTGAGATGATATATATATATATATGTAGGGTAAGTGGTAAGTGGTAAGTTTTATATATATATATAATGAAAATAAAGGCTTGGGTCGGTTTAACGATGAAATAGAAGCACAATTAACTCCTTGTAATTAAGACTATGCAATGTTTTTTGGATGTGTGCAAGGTAAGGCAAACTAACCTAAGTATATACGTGCTTATAAATAATTAAGTAATTGAAGGTCAGATTGTCAAACAAGTATAGAACTGATGTATAAAACGAGCCTTTTAGATCCATTTTTATGTTATTACTACCACTTCAGATGTATGAATTGTTGTAAATTAATTTAATAAAATGAATAGATACAGTAAATTGAGGAAGAATCGAGTGTGAGTTGGAATTTGATTTGGGTGCATTGATCCTTTCAAATTCGTGCTTCATAGTTCAAAATAATAGGCAAATGATTTAAGAAAGAAATAACTAGAAGCACCAGCAGATACTTCATTAGTCGCCTCTTTTCACGACGAATATCATATCTAAATACTTAACCATATTAATGACTTATTTTCCATCTATATATCATCACCAATATAACTCAATTAACAAACCATAATAATAATAACTATTATTACCAATACGAGAAGAATGTTACTTACCCAAAAGCAATCAAATGCGTTTTAATTCTTAAAGTAATGCTAGACACCCAAAAAGTTAGTATACAAAATGCATTTGATTGATCAATAACTAGAGAGCCTACAAGAGGAGAGGGGTTGGCCTAGTGGTAGGCAACCTCCACCCTTGTCTTAAGGTCAATGGTTCGACTCATGGGGGTGGGTGAGGGTTTTTCTTTATTTGTAGAATTAAGGAAGAGACTTAGACCTCCCTTAATTTTAAAAAAAACAAAAAAAAAAAAACTAGAGAGCCTACAAGGAAGTTAATTTCATTATTTTCATTAATTATGTGTGTTGCTAGTCTAAACGTTAATTCCATTATATGGTTAGACTTTTTGCTGAATATTAAAGTAAATGTTAATTTCATTATTTTCATTAATTATATATGTTGTTATTGTAAATGTTAATTTCATTATATGGTTAGACTTTTTACTGAAAGTTAAAATAAATGTTAATTTCATTATTTTCATTAATTATGTATGTTGCTAATTGTGAACAGTTCATTTCGCGACTCTAGCAAGAATCCAGATATCAAAGGAAATGAATACGCATGCATGCATGAACATTCATAAATACATACATACTATAAACATGTGATACAGGTCAAAGAAGGAAGCAAAAATGACACCCAGACGAGAAGTTACGAGAGTTACTGGAAACTGTCAAAATCGGAAGCCGTCTGTGAGGATCAAGCGCTTACCATTGCGCCAAAAGCTATAGCTGTTAGCGAAGGCACAACTTTATTTCCTTGTACTCAACGACCATTAGAGCGCCATGGTATTAGATAACCTGCACACCGGATATACCCTCCGGATTCACCACGGAGAGGAGCGCAATTGTGGATTTACCTCCAACAATCCCCCCCCTACAATGGCGCGCCCCAGGTATCGAACCCGTGACCTCCTCTGATACCAATTGTAGGTCGGAAAATACCCTATAGGGGGGTGAATAGGGTTTATAAAACTAAATGCGGAATTTAAAAATCTTTTCAAAAAGTTTAAGTAAAACAATTTACTTAATAAATATATATCAAGGAATGTAAGCAAATAAACAATGAAGTACAAGAGAAAATGATTAAGCAATCTCAAGCAATAAAAAAAAACAATAATAAAGAGATTGAGTTAGAAAGATTAAACTAATCGAAATCCAAGATTTTTTGTCCACACGGTTCGGCTTGTTCCCCCTACTCCGCGCTCGGTTAGTTCCCCGAGAACTTCCACTAAAACCGATCTCCTTCCGGGTGAAGATCAATAAAATAGCTTGACTTTGGATAGATGAAAAATATATTTGTAGAAGTGTTCAAGCTTATCAAAATATGTCTAGGAGGTCCAATATATAGTCCCAAAATAGATATAGCCGTTGGGTATGATTAAGAGAGGTTTTGGCTCCAATGTGTACATTTTCAAACTTTCCAACAGCTAGTTTTGACAAAAAAATTCAAATTTGTTTTGTTAATTTCTACTAATTTGACCGTTGGATCATGCTCAAATTTTATTCAAAATTGCCAGGAGATGTTTTCTAACTACTGTAAAAATTTTAAAATGATCGGAGTTCGGGAAGGCCTCCATTTTACCGTTAGATCAAAACTGGGCAAAAATTGAGCGAATTTTAAACGAAAAATAAAAATATTTTTGCAATTTAGCAATTTAGTTCCAAATAAAATTCTAATGATTTTTGAATCTCAAAGATATGTTTCTAAGATACCTATTTTTATTAGAACTTAAAATATGATCATTTAAAATTAATGTGAATTTATTTTGAAACTCGGTTTTTGTAAAATGATGTTTTTCAAATAAATTCAATTTCAAGCTAGTTTGAATCAATCTTTAAAAGATGTAAGAATATGTTTGAGCTATAGGAATTTGATCAATAAAGTATCTTTACATAAAATCTAAGCACTCACTCCATTTAATGATAATTCGAGTCTTTGTGATACTTGATTTTCTTGTGCGTATCTTCACTTGTTTGATGTTCTTGATCCTTTCTTGATTTTGATAACTTGTAGAACATGTGGAGATCATTCTTGTTCATATCTTCACTTGCTTGATGATCTAGATCTTTTCTTGGCTTTGTATAGCATATGTATATCACTTGAGTTCATTTCTTGTGAGTAGAGGCGTTTGTAAAGCTTGTGTGAAATTTGCTTCGGTTTGAAGTTACACTTGGTCGGAAGATATATCGGTTAAAATGGCTATCATCATTGGAACAACCGAGTTAAATAACACTTTATTAACTTATTGTAATTATCAAAATAAGATTAATTGACTTTAAGGTCAACAATCTCCCCCTTTTTGATGATGACAATAGAGTTAATGTGTGTTTATAAAAAGATAATAATTTTAAGCATATGAATAATATGCTCCCCCTAAATAGGTGCATAGATAAAAATATACAAGCAATTATTAAAATAAAAAATACTTGCATAGATAAGATAAGTTCAAACAACTTAACCGAAAGCATAAGTTCGAAAAGTACTTAAACAAATAGACAAACTAGTAGTTCGTGATCAAGCATAGCATAATAAAATAAACGATAAAATAAACGAGTGTGTACCATTATCACTCATGACACACACACACAACACACATACTTCTCCCACTTTTTCTTCATCAAAAAGGAGGGAATAAGTAATTATTAATCTAAAGCTGCAAAAATACTTGTTAATACTCATAATAATGTGTGTTTACAATAACAAGCATAAATAGCATATAAATAATATGCTCCCCCTCAATTTATGCAAAGATGACAATTAAAAAGTATTGAAAATATTCGAGATAGTTTAAAAAATATATATATATTTAAATAAAGCTTTCAAAATTATGAATGTAGAAAATCATTTAAAGAATTTAAAATCTTACCATAACATTTAAGTCAGTATAAAAAATCTTACCACAGCAAAAAAAATCTTACCGCAGCAAAAAAAAAAAAATCTTACCTTTTACCGCAGCATCAACATTACGCACATTTTCTCCCCCTATGTCAACATCGAAGAGGGATCTAGACCGTGCTAGGGCGGTGGACTCTAGATGCACGCGGGGAGGGGGGCGCTGTATTTTTTACTTTTTAGGATGACAGCTTTTCGTCTTCGGGATTCTTTTAATTGCTAGATGCCTCTTGTCCCCTCTTTCTTGTTGTCTTTCTCGAGATCCATTTTCTTCTTATAACTTTTATAGGAGGTACCCATGAGTAAGGGAAAGCAAATCACAAGTATGTCGAATACCTTCCGTTGTACCGGTTCGTCTTGTGCTGCTTGCACTTATAAACGCAAGAAATGTCAGCCATGGTGTGAATATGCACAATTTTTTATGGATGTGATTAGTCGTCAAGATTATCGTACAATCTTCACCGTTTTTGGGGTAAATAGTGTTGCAAATATTTTAAAAGATATTCCTAAACATCAATATCTTGAGACTCTCTATTCATTTCTTTTTGAAGCTAAGGCGAGAGTCGAGAATCCCAGTAAAGGCTGTACTGCACTTATTGTTTCTCTTGAACAGAAGGTACAAGAGTTACAATCACAAGTGACAGCGTTAGAGGCTTTGCAATCGCGAGTGACAACATTAAAGGCTCGATTAGGAGAGTCTTCTAGCGCTAACCAATGCTTTTCTTTTGCTCGTCCTAGAAGTTCTACAAGGCCCCTATCGTTAGTAGAAAATATTGCAGCTGAAATTCTTCCGACTACCGGGAATCTTTCAGACCATGGTGCTTTTCGAACTAATGTGGGTTTGCCGGCATATCTGACTCTGTCAGATTACCAAGTTGCTTTGGAAGGCCATTCATCACAATTTTCTCCAAGTGGTACTATTGCAGAGGTTGCCGAGTCAATGATTCCTGATTGGACAACTCTATTAGATATGGAGTATAATTTTGTTGATTATTCTTCTTCTAGTCTCGATGCTGTTTTGAATTTTGATGCTGATGATCTTCAGATTCTGTTCCCTTCTTTTCTTTGAATGATAAATAATAATTTTTAGACTGCAAAATTATTGTTAGTTTATAATAACATGCAAGATGAAGACTTATGTTGTTTACCAAGTTGACAAGCATCACAAATTCTATCTTTAACGTGTGATGAATCTTGTTGACCTTAAAGTCAATTAATCTTATTTTGATAATTACAATAAGTTAATAAAGTGTTATTTAACTCGATTGTTCCAATGATGATAGCCATTTTAACCGATATATCTTCCGACCAAGTGTAACTTCAAACCGAAGCAAATCTCACACAAGCTTTACAAACGCCTCTACTCACAAGAAATGAACTCAAGTGATATACATATGCTATACAAAGCCAAGAAAAGATCTAGATCATCAAGCAAGTGAAGATATGAACAAGAATGATCTCCACATGTTCTACAAGTTATCAAAATCAAGAAAGGATCAAGAACATCAAACAAGTGAAGATACGCACAAGAAAATCAAGTATCACAAAGACTCGAATTATCATTAAATGGAGTGAGTGCTTAGATTTTATGTAAAGATACTTTATTGATCAAATTCCTATAGCTCAAACATATTCTTACATCTTTTAAAGATTGATTCAAACTAGCTTGAAATTGAATTTATTTGAAAAATATCATTTTACAAAAACCGAGTTTCAAAATAAATTCACATTAATTTTAAATGATCATATTTTAAGCTCTAATAAAAATAGGTATCTTAGAAACATATCTTTGAGATTCAAAAATCATTAGAATTTTATTTGGAACTAAATTGCTAAATTGCAAAAATATTTTTATTTTTCGTTTAAAATTCGCTCAATTTTTGCCCAGTTTTGATCTAACGGTAAAATGGAGGCCTTCCCGAACTCCGATCATTTTGAAATTTTTACAGTAGTTAGAAAACATCTCCTGGCAATTTTGACTAACATTTGAGCATGATCCAACGGTCAAATTGGTAGAAATTAACAAAATAAATTTGAATTTTTTTGTCAAAACTAGCTGTTGGAAAGTTTGAAAATGTACACCTTGGAGCCAAAACCTCTCTTAATCATACCCAACGGCTATATCTATTTTGGGACTATATATTGGACCTCCTAGACACATTTTGATAAGCTTGAACACTTCTACAAATATATTTTTCATCTATCCAAAGTCAAGCTATTTTATTGATCATTCATATTCATCATTTGAGCTATCTATTTGATCAATTTTGATATCTCTTAGTGTGAGCTTCATATTATATCTTATACACACTTAGATAGAGTTGTTAATTGGTGTGAGTCACCAAACAATTGTATTAGATAATTTATGAGAGGTAAATCTCATAAGATAGACAAGAAGGTAAATTCTTGTTGAGTGAAATTGTGAGGATTAAGCGCTTACCATTGCGCCAAAAGCTATAGCTGTTAGCGAAGGCGCAACTTTATTTCCTTGTACCCAACGACCATTAGAGCGCCATGGCATTAGATAACCTGCGCACCGGATATACCCTCCGGATTCACCACGGAGAGGAGCGCAATTGTGGATTTACCTCCAACAATCCCCCCCCTACAATGGCGCGCCCCAGGTATCGAACCCGTGACCTCCTCTGATACCAATTGTGAGGATCAAGCGCTTACCATTGCACCAAAAGCTATAGCTGTTAGCGAAGGCGCAACTTTATTTCTTTGTACCCAACGACCATTAGAGCGCTATGGCATTAGATAACCTGCACACCGGATATACCCTCCGGATTCACCACGAAGAGGAGCGCAATTGTGGATTTACCTCCAACACCGTCAATCTTGTGAAAACTTTTACAGTGAGAGTTCCTAATTTCTGATCATCCTAAAATTGAGGGTTTTTAGGTAGTGACACAAGGATTACATACTCAAAAATCAACTTGATCCGTCGTTCAGATCTTCGGGAATTTAGAAAACCGGCATTTCACTTTGGGTAATCAAATGGAAGCATTCCCGAAGTCCAAATGAGCTCAAATTTGGTCAGTATGTGGGTTTTAACATTTAGAACAACATACTAAAAAATCATATCAATCTTATGATCGGTTTGACTAGAACAGTAAAAACTATCCAGGCCATAAAGTGTTTATCATGTAGACAGTTGCCTTTAGGCAACTGTCCACATAGCACAAAGTGTTTGTGTTGTATAGATAGTTGTTCAAGGGAAAATGTCCAAACGACATTAACCCCCTGGCCCAACCCGTTTCCTCTGTCAGATATAAATACACCTGCACTGATCCCATTTGAAGCATCAGTTAGCTCTGGAACTTTAGGGACAGTGCTCTAAAATAGTATTCTACTATTTTTAAGGCTCTCATGTATTTTTTTATCGCAGTCCAGCTTTATTTTTTTATCTGTCTTTATTTTATCAGTTATTTTCGATCAATCGCATGTAAAAATTGTTGTTTATCTCAAAATCAATCCAGATTTTATATTTAAACCCTGTTCTCAAAATGAAAGGCGTGGAATGAGCTGTAACCATTTTTAAACATATTTTTATCAGCTAAAATTATAAAATCTTAGTTTTATTAGTCTCAGTTCACGAAGGAATCACTGAGCGTTTGTACCCGATTTAATATATTAATTGCGGTGCTTACCTATATATCCAATATGAGAGTACTGGATTCGTCAATGCCAGTTTAAGTAATTAAACTGTGGTACATTATTGACGAATGAATCTCGAGGATAGCCAAATATCCGATTCCAAATTGAATTAGTTTTTGAAAAGCCCTGAATTTTACCAAAAAAAAAATTGTTTTATTATCTATCATTATCAAAATCATTTTTCAAATCACACACACGTTGATTTCTAAAATCGAAGGACGAAATACGAAGTACATGCTTTATACCCCTACTCCAAAATTTTGTTTTCCTAAAGCTATGGACTGATACGTGATAGTATCAATAAACAAGCGAATCTTTGATTATAATTACATGCATATCCTACTTAAAGATTGAACGGGCGAATTGGGTGCTTAACACTTCCCTATTTAACTTAATCCCCAAACCTTCGAATCAATTGGTTTCGCATTAATTATGTTTAAGAGGTCGTTTAATCCATAAATATAACTCTTTCGCATAGACTTTTGTTTGTTTAGTAAAACAAACTGGTGACTCTAATTTCCTTTGCAAAATCATCACCTTTTTTTATAATAAAATGAACCGTTTTCTATCCAAACTAGGAAACCAAAAGAATTGCCGCCCACGGAAGCCGGCGTCAAAAGCGCAGGTTCTCAAACTAGTGTATAAGGTCGATCAGCCAAGTAAGATACATTTTAAAGATAGTTTTTAATTTTGAATTGAAATGTGTGTTCATTAAGGTTTTGAAATGCCCACTTTCCCTATAAGTGGTTCATGATGATAAGAGCATCCATAATGGTTAATTTAAGTTGTATATATACTAGTTGTGAATGATTTAATTAATTTGAAGTATGTAGCTCAAGTGGTCGAGGCTTGGAAATTTGGCTTAGACATCCATGGTTTAAGCCTTGTGAGTTACATCTATATTATAAAACATCAAGTTTGACCAAATTTATTTTTAAAAAGTATAAGAATATAATGGTTAAAAATATACATGTTATGGTGTACATTAACTCTACACCCTTGGATGAGTTTTATACACATATCTAGATGTCACATCAAAGTTAAAACACTCACACCATTAATATACACACAATAAATTCTCATACACCAATAATTTTTTCTATATTAAAAATGCCGTAACTTAAAATGAAAATTTTAAAATTTAATAAAATTTTAATATTTAAAATCTACTAATCAAGATGAATTAAATAAGATCTATCATGACTATAGAATTATGTAAAAATAAAAATAAAAATTATTGAGTAACATTTAACACCAATAATATACACAAAGTAAACTCTCACACACCAATAAGTTTTTTTACATTAAAAATGCCATAACTTATTCAAAATTTAATATTTAAACTCTACTCATCAAAAAAATTAATATTTAAATATACTAATCAAGATCAATTAAACAAGATTCATCTTAAATTAAAAAAATTAATATTTAATATTTAAAATATACTAATCAAGAAATTTAATAAAAATTTAATATTTAAATCTACTAATCAAGATCAATTAAAAAAGATCCATCATAACTACAGAATTATGAATTTATTATTTAAATCTACTAATCAAGATTAATTAAACAAGATCAATCATGACTATAGAATTATGTAAAAAAAATAAGAAAAATTATTGAGTAACATTTAACACCAATAATATACACACAATAAACTCTCACGCACCAATCATTTTTTCTACATTAAAAACGTCATAACTTAAAATAAAAAATTCAAAACTTAATATTTAAAATCTAATAATCAAGATCAATTAAACGAGATATATCATGACTATAGAATTATGTAAAAAAATTATTGAGTAACATTTAAGGACGTACATTATGTGTTCGTACATTATTGGTCATTTCAGTATATCGTTTTTAGGAGTATTCACAATATATCAGTCAAATTTTTGAACTATTTTCAAATCATATCAATAGACGTGATTGAATTATTTTTACATATGGCCTTGAGTTTAATTTTTTTAAAACATATTTTGCCGAGATCAAAATATGATTAAAAGATTCTTTAAAAATTAAAAACAAGTCGGTCCAATTCGGTCTACTTTTAGTTTTTCTGACATGAAGATATATTAAACCTAAGTTTTTTTATTTAGATTCATCACACGTTACTCTTTTTTATCTTTTTATCAATTATTATTTAATAAACCGCGCTGGATGGCACGGGTATACCCTAGTTTATTATAAAGAATCTTTGATAAGGGCCTTGGGCTATTTGGAAAAAATCCAATATTTTTGTTATTTAAATATTTAAATAATTTAATTTATAATTTGTTTATTAATTAATTAAAGATAAACATTTTGACCGAGTCGTTTGGGGATAATGGCTGTTAAGCTAATATTTTAACAAAGAAATATATATAGCACTGAGAACAATCTTGTAAGGCTATTTTCATTGATTGAAAGAAAAGGTCTACTTTTTTATATGTACGTGGAATCAACAACTTTTCTTTTATATATATACTAAGGTATACTCATGCCGTCCAGCACTGTTAAATAAAAAAAATATGATAATAGAATAGAAAAATTAATGTGTGACGAATTTAAATCGACAAAATTATTCAGTTTATTTTGAGCCCATTTTTTAGTCTAGTCTAACGTTGTGAACAACTGAAACGTAAGTTCAATATATCTTCATTCTGAAAAAACTAAAAGTGTATGACTGACTTGTTAATTTTTTAAAAAGTCTTTTAATCATAATCCAACCACGTAACGTACATCTTAAAAATGATAGATTGAGATGACCAATAATGTACGAACACATAACGTACATTCTTAAATGTTACACAATAATTTTTTTTGATTTTTTTTGCATAATTATATAGTCATGATGGATCTTGTTTAATTGATCTTGATTAATAGATTTTAAATATTAAATTTTGAATTTTTATTTTAAGTTATGGCATTTTTAATATAGACAAAATTATTAGTATGTGAGAGTTTATTGTGTGCATATTATTGGTGTAAGTGTTTTAACTTTGATTTGACATCTTGATGTGTGTATAAAACTCATCCAATGGTGTAAAACTAATGCACACCATAACATGTGTATTTTTAACCATTAAATTCTTATACTTTCTGGAGAAAATTTTGGTCAAAGATGGTGTTTTATAATATAGATATATTGCTTTTGTTAATTATCTCTAAACTCTCACATATATTTAGAATTGAATCCAGCTGGTCAAGATAAAGGTGCCATGACTTAAATGTTATCAATAGAATTAAGAGGTAGATTGTTTTTACTTACTAAGTTTGAATTCATATGTCTCATAAGGTGTAAACAAATATAGGTCTTTTCGTTAATTAATTACAATTTTATTTTTCCCATATTTAAATAACCTATATTCAAATACGATATCCCAGTGTACAAAAAATTAATATAATATGTATATATAATTATATTTAAGAGATAATGTAGTGCAAAAGGTTGCTTGCATATATTCATTTATTAATTAATTAGAGATAAACGTTTTAACCGAGTTGTTTGTGGATAATGGTTGTTATGCGTAATGCGTTATGCACCATCTCCACTCCTTTTCCCGTTGCATTCTTCCTTTATATGCGTAGTTGATTGAATTTATATGTCAAGCAATAAATGACAAATCTATACATACATACATACATACATGAAGAGCTTCTCTATTCAAAGGATTTCAAGTGTGTTTGATTGAATCTTTTATTTTATTTTTTATTTTTAACGTAAATAATAAGTAGAAACTAGATCATTGACTCATTGTTACTTGTATTAATGAGTTTGTAGGGGAATTCAACATTTGCTCAGATTCATATTCTATTTGGGTGCTGTGTTGCTTCACCATCTCCATCTCAGCTCCTCCATTTACATATTCTCATGTAAGTCCTTTCAAACAGAACATTGGTAGTACAAGGTACTTGTATAATGTTATATTTGGATTAAAAGTACCTTTTAAACATAGTTTGGTTATTATAGGAATACCTTGTGTTGAAATTTTATCACTAAAATCATCATGTTAAATCATCAAGATCTAAATTAAAACAATAAAACCACGTAACTGGATTCATGATAAATAAATGCGGAATACGAGGATCGATCACAATAATAGTACGGATCGAGCAGGTACGTGGTCATCCTCAATCAAATCGCCTTAGCATCTTGACAGAAATTTTTGGTTTTCTTCAAGATGGGGAGAATTGAGCCGTATTTTGATTTGGTGTATTGGGGGCTATAACCCTAATATCAACTTTATATACAATCAAGTTAAGGTTCCCATAAAACCCGAACAAGCCCATATAAGGTATCTACACATTTTGCCCATATTTATTTGAGTAGTCTATGGGCACAACTAAAAATTAATTAGACCACTAAAAATTAGCCCATTAATTTAAATAGTAAATATAATTGAAATATAATAATATGTTACCCACATAAATTAGAAATATAAATTTTCTAACAATTTCCCACTTGGGCTGCATATTATTCCTGAAATAATTATATTAAATTCTTTAAGCGCGCATCCGTATGCTATTTATCCTTAAACTTCTCCCTAAACAATATGGTCTATCTCATGTACAAGCAATGAAATTACCGCAGGTTTTATCACACTAAGAATGTGACTAAATCACGATTATCACCACACTAATACACTTAATAACATAGATCAAACATGGATTAGTAGCATGGAAATTACATGCAATGTGATATTTGACATGCCTATTTTCAACTGGTCCAACTTTAGTCTTTAATGAGATCAATCCAAAGTCTTTAATGCAATGAGAACATTGCAAACAACAAAGGAAACATAAACCGTCAACTTTATTCTGCAGAAAACTTAAACAACTCAATGTTTAAAAGAAAAATACATAGAACAAAAAAGAACTCCCACTAAGCCAAGGTACTATCTGAAATAACTCCCACGCGGTTAGTGTGCTCATGAAAGACTTTAGGGGATAAGCCATTGGTCAATGGATTTGCTAGCATAGGATTTGTCCTTATATGTTTTATAGAAATCTGTTTGTCCTGAACTCTCTCCTTAACAACTAGAAACTTGATGTCGATGAATTTAGATTTCGTCGAGCTACTGTTGTTGTTGGAGTAAAGTACCACAGAGTTATTGTCACAACAAATTTTCAATGGCCTTTCAATGCCTTTTACTACACACAGTCCAGTGACAAAGTTCCAGAACCATATTATGTGGTTGGATGCCTCATAATAAGCTATGAACTTCGTTGCCATGGTCAAGGAAGCTATGAGAGTCTGCTTAGTAGACTTCCATGAGACAACTCCTCCAGCCAAGATCTCCAAACTATCTTATCTTCGATAAGTGAGCATGTAATCTTTTGTTTTTCTCAAAAAATGCATCACGCGTTTAGCTGCCATTCAATTTTGCATGCCTAGATCACTCAAGTACCGGCCAAGAACTCTCACTATAAATGGTATGTCGGGACAAGTACAAACTTGAGCATACATAAGGCTCCCTATTGCCGACGCATAAGGAATCTTTTACATTTTTTTCCTCTTAAGGTCAATTTTGGGCACTAATTGAGATTAAATTTGTCTCATTTAGCCACGGGCGTATCTCCTGGTTTACTATCTTTCATGGTGAATCTACTCAAAACTTTATCGATATAGCTCTCTTGTGACAACTTAAGGATGCTTTGAGAACGATCTCTCAATATTTGGATACGTAATACAAAAGAGGCGACACTAAGATTTTTCATTTCGAATTTCTTCATCATAAATTTTTTGGTTTCGTGCAATAAGACTATATCATTACTAGCAAGTAGGATATCGTTGACATATAATACCAAGAAGATGTATTTACTCCCACTAAACTTATGATATACACAATCATCAACGACATTCGCCTCAAAACCATATGAGGTGATGAATTTATGAAACTTGTGATACCATTGACGAAAAGCCTGTTTGAGACCATAGATGGATTTCTTCAATTTGTAGACCATAGACTTCGGATTTCCTTATTCAAAGTTTTATGTCTATACTATATAAATCATCTCGTCAATGTTTTCATTTAAAAACACAGTCTTAACATCCATCTGATGTAACTCTAAATCAAAATGAGCCACTAGTGCCATTATTGTCCCAAAAGAGTCTTTCAATGATACTAAAGAGAAAGCCTCTTTGTAGTTTATGCCTTCCTTCTGAGTAAAGCCTTTAGCAACCAGACGAGCTTTATATCTCTTAATGCTACCCTTTGAATCCATTTTAGTTTTAAATATCCATTTACAACCAATGGGTTTCGTGCCTTCAGGTAACTGGACGAGATCCCAAATGTCATTGTCTTTCATAGACTTCATCTTTTCCTTTATGGCATCAATCCATTTTTTAAAGTTAGAACTGCGCATTGCTTGACAGAGATTGACTGGATCATCCTTTGTCAAACCTACACCATCCTCACATTCTTGGAGAAAGACTATATATAATCATCTGGAATCGCACTTCTCCTCTCCCTATTGGATCTCCTCAATGGCACTTTTTGAGGTTGTTGAGTTTATTCTATAGGTTATGTTTGGGGAAGAATTGTATTGTTGTCTTGGTCTGGAACAATATCAGGGATGTGAGCCTGAGCCTGATCATTGTTCTCTAGTTCCGGAAATGTGTCATGAACAGCAATAGGTATGGAGACCTATTCACCGTCAATAATAGATTCTTCATCAGAAACAACATTCCTTTTACTGACTTGAGTAGAAACATTCGTGGCAGTAGTAACATATACTATATAGGACAAAAAATAAACAAGCAAATATATACAGACATGTCAAAAGATAATAAAAAAAACTTAGACATGAATGATAAGCTAATTATGGGGACCCATCTTGAGATACCCGACACAACATTAATTTATGGTCTTTGGACAGATAAATTAACTGTAATAGGTATTCTCATCGCAAGAATCAAATATGGGTAATAATTTCTGCAAACAATAAGCCTTTCTTTGGACTAACTTATTGCTTACATGAAAAACTCGACAATTGCCACACATTTATTCTCACATGTGTTTTTATTATTCTGCCAAATAATAACATTCCTTTGGGCTGATTATTAAATGCATAAATAATAATCACACAAATATCGAAAAATAAAATAATATCTACTATTTGGCCAAACAATAACCTTCCTTTGGGCTGATTATTGCATAAATAATAAATATTATTATCTTAAATAAATAATTCTTTATCCATATATATAAACAAAATAAAAGTGTTGTCAAAGCAAACCATATTATATATATATATATATATATATATATTAAAATTATATAATATATATTAAACAAAGTACAACACACATCAATCATATATATATATTGGAAACCCACAGTTCATTGTTCACAGTTTGTAGGGTTTTTTTTTGTACTAAAATCCATACAACCTCCACTGGATCCATCAAATCGAATCAAGAAATTTATGTATGCTCTATCTATAAACTTCATATATATAAACGTAAAGGGTCAAATCAATTTCATACATACATATATTAAATCAAAAAAAAAAACTCTTACTGTCTTATTCCATACAACAAAACTATTAATTAATATATATACATATATTCAATTAAAAGAAATTATATAGGCAAATCAATCTTTATAAGTAAACTAAACAAACGAAAGAAAAGAATTAAAAGGACACTAGAATGAACCACATAAATATATATAACCCTTAGCTTTAAACAATATATATATATATATATTAAACAAACCAATACACACATATGTATTAAACAAACTTATATTTATATATATGAAACTACTGTCAGAACAACTCTTGAAGGCAACTCTTAGATATATATATATCTAAATCATGTCATATCAAAGAAAAAGTAAACAATTCTTTAAAACAACTGTTCGGCAGAAGAAAGGAGTTTTTTTTATATTTTATAGTTTTGCGAAAAGTCATATCCATCTGGATCCACATAAAACTGATTAACATATATATAAATCAATTAATGGTGCTTTTGCAGTCAATGGATCTACTGGAAAACTAAAACCAAATCACATCAAATATATGTGTGTATATATAAAGCCACATCGCATGAATAAAACCACATCGATTAAATAAAACCACATCTCAGTCAATTGATATACTGGATAAATAAAACCACATCGACTAACAGTATTATACATACGATTTGACCTATATATATAAAATTCTTAACGATTTAACATAAAGTCCCTCTAATACCAATTGTTGAAATTTTATCACTAAAATCATTATGTAAAATCATTAAGATCTAAATTAAAACAATGAAACCGCGTACCTAGATCTATGATAAATAAATGCGGAATACGATGATCGATCACAATAACAGCACAGATCGAGTGGGTACGTGGTTTTCCTTAACCAAATCGTCTTAGTATCTTGATGGGAATTTTTGGTTCTTTTTCAGATGGGGAAAATGGAGCCGTATTTTGTGGGCTGAATGTGTGAAGGTATTTGACCCATTCAAATAAGAGATATTCACTTTAAGGGCTATGTTATTATAAACCATTCACGATTTTCCAGCATATGGTACTTTTTTAGCTGTAATGTGCATGGCTACTTGGGTTGTCTTATTTGCGAAAAGGTAATAGAAACCACGCATTTAACAAAAAATCACAAAGTAATTTATCATTCCTACAGAAGATTTTTACCATTTAATCACAAGTTTAGGTTAATGGAAAGTAATTTTCTCCGAAAAGGGGTTGAACCAAGGCCAACTCCTAGAAAACCATCGGGGGCAGAAACTGAAAAAAAAATCTTTGTTGACCTTTTAGGCACTTAGGGGTAAGCATCCTAAAGTTTTGGCTGAGAAAAGTAAACTAATGGATGAATCTATGAAGATGGCTTGGTCTAGGAGGTCAATACTGTTTGATTTACCATACTGGAAGGAACATTTAGTACGACATGTGCTAGATATAATGCATGCTGAGAAAAATATCATTGAGCATATAGTGGGAACATGTATTGATTAGAGTACTTTAAAAGATGGAGAACACGCTCGAAAGGATTGCCGTATGTTAAAAACAAAAATAGTATTATGGCTGAAAGAATAACCTAAAATTAGGATAAATGTATTGCAAGCCGGAGCCTTTTTGTTGTCCACTAACGACAAAAAGGTGTTGCTAAATACGTTGTTTGAGTTGAACGTCCCCTTAAATTTCTCTTCTAATTTGCGTAGAGTTATCCATCATGCACCTAACGATTTGAAAGAGTGCAAGTCTCACGATTGGCATGTAATTATGCAATTGGTCCCACTTTTGTTTGGACATTGTTTTGCGAAGCATAAGCATCTTCGGAAGGCTATTATGAAAATAAGTTTGTGTTTTACCTTACTGTGCATAAAAGTTGTCAATAAAAACCAATTATGGCAGCAAAGACTGCTATGGTTGAGGCTACATGTCTATTAGAGAAGTATTTTCCTCTCTCATTCTTCGACATTAACATCCACTTACTGGTGCATTTATATGTTGAGGCGCTGCAATGTGGGCTGTTAGATATCGTTGGATATATCCTTTTGAGCGATTGATGAAAACCTTCAAAGATTATGTTAAAAAGGCCCAATATGTTTAAGGTTCTATTGCGTAGGAGTATATCACATAAGAAGCTTCCACATTTGCAAAGGAATATATTCCCAACCCAGCTAATGAAACACGAGAATGTTTTGTTGATGAATCAGATGGTTTTGTGGATAAGACTTTGGGGAATGAAAAGTTAGTGACACGAATAAATGTCTAATACGAACAGCAGCCCGAAATATTTTTGAAATGCACGAAGATATAAACCACTGAAAAAAGTGAGAATTTTTAAACTTTATCTAAAATTAATAATGTCATTTATTATTTGTTAGGCATCATAATTCACTTATTTATAATATAAGCAATATAACCAATCCGACCCAGGAAGAAAAAGAAGAAGAACATGGAATATAGACATTGCAATCAGGCATCGGGTAGCAAAAAAAGTAAGATAGCAATAAGTCCAGTCTAACTTTGTAGATGCTAATTAGTAATGCATGCCCTTTTATAATTTCAGTTGTTGAAAAAGTAAAGATGTCTCATCAAAGCTTGCACGCTATGCCACAGGGCCCAATTTTGTGGCTAAGGAATATGAGAAATATCGTCTTAATGGCTATATGTTCTCATCTAGTGCATATGATTCAAATCTCGTTACTAAAGAAAACAACGGTATCTCAATTAATGCTTTAACCTACTTCAGGGCTAGTTCGAAGGATAAAAAAGTTGATTAAGGCTATTCAACCTATAAAGTCGAACATTGACATGGTTCTTAGTAGTAATCAACATTTGGAGAAGGTGGTTTATAGCTTGCAGGATCAACTTAGTAGTTTTACAGCAATATTTAATAATTCTCAAAAGTTATCTTTGCCACAATTTTTTATGCCTTTGCAAGTTTCTCCTTAATCAACATTTCCTTGAACAACTCCAAGTCCAACAAGTGCGCCACAACCAACCCGTGTTCTTATTAAAGACGTCATTTCAACCAAAGCCATTGCTAAAAAAGATGTAGTTCCAACACTTAAGGGCGAAAAAGTACATAGGTGCAACATTCAAGACCATGAAAGCAAGCATAGTGTTATAGTGTGAAAAATGATGAGAATGACACTCGGTTATATCTAGGTTGCCAAGGTTGTGCCACGACCATTGGGGAATCTGTAGGTGGCTTCGTGGTGTGGCCTAAATGTTTCTTTGAAGAAGTATATTTTAACTTGAATTTGGGACTTTAATTAACTTATAGTAACCTCTTGGAGACATATGCTTAAATTTGTGGACTTGTAGTAATTTAGATTAATTTGTGGACTTGTTAATTTAGGTTAATTTGTGGATTTGTAGTAATTTGGGTTATGTACTTATGACTTTTTACTTTTACTAATTCTTTAGTTTAATGTAGACATATGGCTTACTTGGCCCATGTGGTATTCAAAGGGCTACGTCTAGCTAGGTACATTTTGTGGTGTGAAACACATGATCAAGTAAATGGATATAGAGGGGATGTGTATCAAGGCTTTCATTCTTTCGAGCAAGCGTAACAGGCATACAATGACTACATAATATCAAGTGATACCTCTCTTGTGCATGCAACAACCCATGTAAGGGTTTCCACCACTCGTTCGGTCTAGGTTCTGAATGTTTTGCTACATGTTCATGGCATTTCATGTTGTGACAATGTTGATTAAATACTTTCATTATTTTATATATTAAATTGTTTCCTTACTTATACGTGTTTTTTTTCTTTATTGCAAGGTTTACCAATGAAAGCTAAGCTTTGATGCTTGTTTGGCATAGGCAATGATGATTATTATGTGTATGCTTTAACTATATCAGACGGTATCTTCCTTTCATAGTAGAATAAATACAACTCTAATTGTCTGTGGATTAACATTTCCAATTGTAAAGTAACTACTTTTATTATAACATTAACAAATTTATCTTAAAAATAACAAAGTAAAGGTTCCACGAGCAATTAGAGTTATATTTTGTGATACTTGGGGATGATTACAATATTAAGATATTAGAAAATTGGCAAAGTTATAAAATCTAAGCTTAGTAATTCTTTCAAAACTAACTTTAGTCTCACTAAATCAACTTCAAAAGTAAAGGAGGTAATCATGTTTTCATGACAAAGATATAATACATATATGCACTATAATTGATTATTGTGGTGTTGACATATTTTGACCAATTGAATTCTCTTATGATCAATTTGTAGCAAAGATTAAGAAACTAGCTAGCCTTGTAACAAATTCCCCTTGCAACACCTTTTCTCCATAAAAGAGCCCTAATTGCAATAATAGCCAGTTTTGAGATAATTTGATGTGGTATTTGGAGCATTTTCAGGTATGGTTGAATTTACTCAATTTCAACCAAAAGAAATTTATTCATCAATTTTGAAATAAAATGCATGCTTTTGAAAATAATGGTAAAATTTGATTGTGTTTAAGAACTGATTAGGTTGGAGAATTAGCACTTCAATTATGTTACAAAGTACGAGACTTAAAGTCGATTCCCTTGCCTTCTAGCTTTTAATAATGCCTTCTAGCTTTTAAGGATGAGTAGTATAATTGAATAGTAGAATAATGTATATGTATTGTAAAATTGATTGGAATGCAATATGAATGCATTAAGAAAATTGATTAGATTGCATTATTAATTCATTATGAAAAATAATTGGATTGCAGATAAAACAAAAATTGGTTTTTCAATATTTTTTTTTCTATATATGTGACTATAAAAAACAGTCAAGTTATTGTAATAATGACTAATATGTGATTGTTTACAAAAGTCATAAATCCAAAATTTGTGACTGCTAAAAATAGTTACAAGTTGTACAGGTTATAACTGAAATCGTGACTCTTTTGTGACTGTCAATGGCAGTTACAAATAAAAATTTTGTGACTGCCAATATTCACAAATTGTCTTTGTGAGTGCCATGAAATGTGGTCTTGAAAAGTCATATAAATAAGGTTTTGTGACTGTTTTTTGGCAGTCACAAAAAAACTTATAACTGATGTTTCTGTGACAATCATTTGTGACTGTTTTAGCCCTTTGTTATTGTTTTTGTCAATCACAAAAACCCGATTCTGGTGTAGTGTTATATTTGGTTATCCACCAAATATTTCACATTTATGCACATTTTGGTGTGTTGTATAAGTCCAAATTGCACCCCCCCCCCCCCCCACAATGCACTAAAATGGACCTAAAATGTTGATTAGGAATATATGTGGGATTTGATTCATCTTCTATTATTAGATATCTTGAACCTTTAACAAGTAATGCTTTTTACTGCATGATTTACAGATTGTCATTTTGATGAGACAACATTCCCGCCGTTAGGGAGAGAAAATTAACGTCCTGAAGAATGGCGTAAACTTATATGGAATATACCAGATTTGTCTCATATTAACATTTATACTAATCCATGTGAAACTAAGGTGCAAAAGATCACTCGGCTTCAAAAAATTGCTAATCAAATGCTTGATACATTTATTGACGTTACAAAAGTAACAAGGTTTTATATACTTGCTGCGAATGCTCTGGCAAGAATTGATATTCCACAAGAAAAACCTCCAAAGCAAGCTTAAAGCGTGGACAACCTATTAGTTCCAAACATTCAGTTCTCAAAAAGGAGACAAAGAAAAGAAAAACCCAACACTCTTAAAGAGACTTCAATAGCTAAAGGAAATAGCACATTCTTTAAACAATTCCTATTAGAGACACAAGCCTTTGAAGAGGCACACGAACCTGGAAATAAAGAAATTCTTATAAATTATGCATGCATAAGAGAATTATAGGAACATAAAGAAATTGTTTTAAACGATAAATTTTCCTTTACACTAACTATTGAAATTATGAATGAGAACAATCTCGAGCCACACAATGCGGATGAATGTCGATAAAGAAATAATTGGCCAAAAGAAAATATTTAATCCATGTAAAATTGGATTCACTTGTAAAATGAGAAGTCTTCGTACTTGTTGTCCGGCACCTATCAATGTAAACCCTATAAGCTATAAAAGGGTATTTGTAAGAAGGTGTAAAAAGAAAAATGAGATCGTTCGATATAAGATTAGAGTTGCTGCACAAGGTTTCCTGCAGAAACCTGTGATTGATTATGAAAAAACATACTCACCGATAATGGATGCAATCACTTTTCGGTATTTAATTAGTCTGGCAATATCTGGAAGTCTTGTGTGCATCTAATGTATATGATAATAGTGTATATATGTGGAATAATAGTTATCGATATATACATGAAAGTCCCAAAAGGAATTAAATTGTTAGAAATAAAACCACATAATATGTACTCGATTAAACTTAAACAATCCCTATATGGATTAAAACAGTTTCGACAAATGTGGTATAATTTTCTCAGTGAGTACTTAGTGAGAGAATGATATTATAATAATCCGATTTTCCTTATGTATTCATTAAGAAAACTGGATTTGGGTATATTATCATTGCAATATATGTCGATGATATCAACCTAATTGGTACTCCAAAAGAGCTTACCAAGGCAATTGAATATTTAAAAAAGAATTTGAGCTAAAAGATCTCGGGAGAATAACCCAAATGGAGTCATGGTCCATCAAAGAACATATATACTGGAAAAGTATTGAAGCGCTTTAATACAAACAAACGTTGTACATTTCCTCTATGGTTGCAAGGTCACTTAATAAAAAAAAGACCCATTTTGCTAAAAAGAAGACAATGAAGCAATTATTGGTCCTGAAGTATTATATAAGTGCTATATGTTCGTTATTATATTTGGCCTAATATACTAGACCTGATATTGCATTTTTAGTTAATTTGTTAACAAGGTTTAGTTCAACCCCAACTCGACAGCATTGGAATGACATCAAACACATTGTGCGTTACCTTCGTAGAACGACAAATATGGGTTTGTTTTATCCCAAGGAGTTATTCAATGCTTCTCAATTCAAAGGATATGCAAATGCTAGGTATCTTTCAGATCATCACAAAGCTCGTTCGCAAACAGGTTATGTATTTATGTTTGGAAATACAGTAATATCATGGTGATCTACAAAGTAAACTTTGATAGTTACGTCCTCAAATAACTCTAAGATACTACCACTCCATGAAGTAACTCGTGAGCACATTTGGTTGAGATCCTTAATCCATCACATTGGAAGCACATGTAATTTACCTTCATATACGAATGTCCCAACAATTATCCACGAAAATAATGTTGCATATATTGCATAAATCAAAGGCAGATGTATCAAAGGTGACAAAATGACGCACATTTTTTCAAAGTTTTTCTATACACATGAGCTCCAGTAGAGCCATGAGAACGATATCCACCATATACGTTCTCTTGATAACTTTATCAATTTATTTACTAAAGCATTACCAATGACAATATTCAAGAGGTTGGTACAAGATATCAGTATGAGACTAATGTCTGATCAATAAGGAGGTCTTCGTTAAGGAGAGTGTTCGCATCATGTATGCACTATACTTTTTTTCCTTAGTCAAGGTTTTTCCTATTAGTTTTCCTGATAAGGTTTTAATGAGGTAGTTGCAAAAGTCAATAGAATGTTGTACTCTTTTTCTTTCATTAGTTTTTTCAAACTGGGTTTTCTAACAAGGTTTTAACGAAACGCATTCTTATGGTGGACATCGAAAGGGGAGTGTTGTAAATAAATCATTGGTGTAAATGTCCACCAACCATCTTTATCTGTGTAAGCACGAGGTGGCTTGTCTATAGCATGACGATACAAAGTTACAAGCATTATGGGTGTTTTTCGAGGCGGGAATTAAGAAACCCAAACCTAACTTAAATTTAAAAGTTTATTTTCGGTTTCGAAATGTTCCAAACCCAAACCCAAACCAAACTTTTCAGTTCGATTTTATTTTGCTTTAGTGTATCTTATTTTAAAAAATCAATTTAATATAATAATGGCTAAAAATAGTCTCAAAAATGGTCAAAACAGTGAGAGGCAGTGGAGGCGTGGAGTTTAGAGTTTGAGACTTAAAAGAAAAAGCATAGATGTTAGAATGAAAATAATAAAAAAAAATGGATGCGTAATTAAGTTAGAATTTGAGGCAGAAAAAACAGAAGAGAATAAGTGTCAAAAATAGCTTAGTATTAATGATAAAAAAATGCAATGCCATCCATCAAATATTTTTATGTTTAAGGAAGACTAGTTTTTTATTTCACATTAATATTTTACTTCCATACTTACCTTGTTGGAGGGGATACAACTAAGTTAAACATGATTAATTAGTGTGAAAAGGCTGGTTGGCTAGCGCGTGTGGAACGAATTAATTAATTATACCTAGGTTTGTTATTTGGCGATTTAATTCTCAAAAACCAATTTTAATCGAATCAATAAGTAAACCCAAAAGGTCTATAGATTTTAATTCTGAAAAACCTGTTTAATCTTTTACAGTACACAACAATTAATAAAGCAATTAAACAGAAAAACAAACACCAGAATTAACGAAGTATTCCTGTAGTGCAGGATTAATCCTCAACAATCCACCATATGCACAAAAGTTTACAAACTTGATTAATCACAAATCATACAGACTTACAAAACTTGAATCACACAAGTTATCTACAAAAGTCTTCGCCTTTTGCGCATATAGTTTTCCTATCAGAATCGTACGAACAAGTTCACAACGAATCACTCGCCACGGTATCGCGTCGTTCTTCAACTCCATTTATAAATCACATGCACTTTAGGATCTGATTTGTTCTTTAGATAAAGCACGTTTGCTTTGGCATGAATAAAAAGCTCTAAGGTGGTTTTATATTTTGAAGTGTTAATCTCTCTCTAAGGATTAAAAAACTCTCTCAAAACATGTGTGTAAAAAGGTGTGTTTTTGACCCAAGGAAATGAGTTTTATTTATAGGAAAAGACTTGAGTCAAAATCCTTTTGAAAATAGGAAACAATTTTCAAAAAGGAATTTTTGCGATCAAAACTTCCTCAGCCACGCCAGTCCAAGTTTGTAAAAGCTGGACCAGTCCATCCCTTTGGAAATCTGGTAGAACAAAGACCACCCGGACCAGTCCAACATAAGGACTTGTACTGGTCCGATTTCTAGAATTTAGTTTTCTTGAGTATTTTCATGTCGCGCCGGTCCAACTATGAATGCCGTACCGGTCCGAATTGGACTTTTTCCAAAACTCTTTGAAAACTTATGAGATTGATTCAAAACAATTCCAATATAACTTTTATGAAAAACAACCACCTTAGGAAGAATCAAATCCAAATGTCAATGTTCACCACATCTATCTTGATGTAATCATTCAATGCATCACTTCGGTAGCTTGGTTTGTTTGTAATTCTTCAGATTTAATTTCGAACAACTCAAACAACTTGCAAGCAAGCGTGTTTTTGTCAAAAGAATAAAACCAACAAAAATATAGACTTTACAAGTGATATTTTCCAAAATGAAAGGCCGATAATATAAGTTATCATAAAGAAATTAATTTATAACTACTATTGGCTTACTAGTGAAAATTCATTGAATGTTTGTTCAATGAACTATAATATTGATTGAATATAATGTGATATTAATTACTAGTTTCATATGATGATATGTAGACATGATATCATTTTTTGTGTTGAGTGTCATTAAAGTTCGGTTTGGTTTTGGAAATGGTATAACCCAAAATCAACCCAACCCAAACTTCTTCGACTTTGGTTTCAGTTTTTTCTTCTATTCGGTGTCGATAAGTTTCCAGATTGGCCACAACACCCCTAAGAAGCACGACGATGCATAGATACATGACGACGAAACTTTATGAAGCACGATGAGTATTTCTGATAAAACATAACACGTCCTTGAGTTGATAGTTGTGTGACACGTAGCTGTATACGTGTCATTATGCATGTAATTGTAGAATCCTATAGATAGGATCCTTGTTCATTTAATTGAAATATCATAAATTCAAATATTCTCTTTACTTCTTTCTTTATATTATACTTTTGTTCTAATCCATTCTTTTATAAAACTCCCAACATCATTAATATATTTATAGAGGTTATATATTATTTAACTTAGGGGTGTGCAAAAATCAAACTCGACCGAATATATCAACCGAACCTAACCGAACTGAAAAATAGGGTTCTTTTTAATTTTCATTTTTACAACGATCTGGTTTGGGTTTTTATGGATCGATCTCAACATATCCGGTCTTCGATCCTAAGAAAAAAGGGGACTGGACCATTATATTTATATATAAATCTTTATTTTTTAAGAAATATATATAAGCCTTTTAATTTTTCCCTAACCCAAAAATTTTTATTTTTTAAAATATATATAAGCTTTTTTCTTTGTTTGTAATATGTTTTTATAATCTTATTCTTGGCAACTATTATTTTTCATTGTTTTTTTTCCTTTTTGTAGACAGCCATTGGTCCACTGTTTTATTTTACTGGAAATTAGGTAAAAGATCTTGTCACACAATGTTTTTTATTCAAAATCCAAAGAATAATATTTTATTTTATTTTGAAGGAAAGGCCTATTTTTAATTGGTGATTTAGATAAAAGACCTGTTTACCTTTTGTATTTTTAATTGGTGTTCTTGACCAAATTTAAATATTATTTAATTGCTAAAAGTATATTACCTATTACCTAAATTACCCTTCCCTTATTTCTTTTAAGTTTTCAATTTATACCCTTCTCTTTTTTTCAAGCTTTTCTATTGCAATATTAACTTTGCAGTAAGCATATTTATAGACTGATTATGTGCAAAGACAAATTTGCGATCTTTTTTTCACTACAATATTAACTTTGCAGTGCAGTGAGCATGTTTATAGACAAATTCTGTGCAAACACAAGTTTGCAATCCTTTTTTTCATTGCAATATTAATTTTTTAAAAAGCATATTTATAGCCTAATTTTGTGTAAAGACAAGTTTGTAGTCATTTTTCCACTGCAATATTAACTTTGCAATGAGCATATTTATAGACTAATTATGTGCAAAGACAAGTTTGCAATCTTTTTTTCAGTGTAATATTATTTTTGCAGTGAGCATATTTATGACTAATTTTATGCAAAGACAAGTTTGGAATCCTTTTTTCAATGCAATATTAACTTTGCAGTGAGCATTTTTATGACTAATTTTATGCAAAGACAAATTTACAATCCTTTTTTTCCACTGCAATATTAATTTTGCAGTGAGCATATTTATAGATTAATTATGTGCAAAGACAAGTTTGCGATCCTTTTTTTTCACGCAATGTTAACTTTGCAGTAAGTATATTTAAAGACTAATGTTGTTTAAAGACTAAACTGTAGTCCTTTTTTTGACTGCAATATTAACTTTGCAGTGAGCATATTTTATACACTATTTTTTTGCAAAAACAAGTTTGCAATCCATTTTTCAAAATTAAATTCTAGAAATTTATTGTTATCTTTTTGCATTGGACTATATTGGTACTATTCATTTAGTTATAGGGTCTAAAGTGTCATTTAGACTTCTTTTGAGAAGAAAAATGGGACATGGCATCTCCTGGATAAAGCTAAAAATAGGCCTTTGATTTGAAAATAAAATAAAATATTCATTGGTTTTTATGTGAAAACCTTTTTAACTTAGCCTTTTTTCCAATTGCCTGTTTATTTTATTTGTGTAAATATAGGGATGAATTATTGACAAATGAGTTTAACACACACACATATATATATAGGCCAATGAAAATAAGTTGAATAAGTGTAAAAAAAATAACCAATAAATTTAAATAAAATAGGTCCATTAAAAAAACCTAAACCAGTTGGACTGACAAACCAATCCGTTTAAACAGTTTAATTCAGTCTTAGCCTCTGATTCGTTTTGTTTCCATCCATAATATTTTGGAATCTGAGTCATGGTTAAAAGTCGTGGTTTTGGAGGCCGACTTGGCAACCCAATTTTCAACTCGGATATCAATATCGGTTTCGACAATACGCATCGATTCGCTATTTAAAAGGCCCAAAAAATTACAAAAGGAATATAGAAATTTTTTAAAGTATACGATTAATAAGATGGATCAATTAAATAAATATAATAACATTATCTAGCATGAATTACATAGTCTATAATGAAATACCAACATCTGTTGCACTTAGTAATACAATTTAAAATTATAGTTTAATAAATAGATAACAATACAATCTTCTAAGGTACAAATATCTCAAATATAAGTCAATTAAGTCTAAAATAATAATATGAATTATACTCAGCATCATTACTCAAAAATTCTAGTGATGAGGAATAAGGATATAAAGAAAGTTGAGAATTAACACTTGTGGGATAATGATGAGATGAATGGTTAAATGACTCATAAAAAATAAGTCAACAAAGATTAAGCCAATTTAATTAAGTAAAGATTAATAAATTACTTTAAAACAAATCGACATTTCTTTTTTTAATAGTTGCCAATTTAATTAAATAAAGATTAACAAATTACTTTGCAACAAATCAACTTTTTTTTTTTTAAATATCAATTTAATTAAGCAAAGATTAACAAATTATTTTAGAATAAATCAATATTTTTTTTTTCAATAGTACTAAGTCAACTCGGTGAAATATTTCAAAATATTAGCGATTCAGTGCTTATATCACCGATTCAATAAAATATCAATATTTACGCATATTGTATCATGATTATCTCTATTCTAACTCGGTGTCGAATTAATATCGGCCCATAATTTGAACCATGATACGAGGTGATCGGTTCACGCCAAACCCAAGGTGAAAGGTGATCCGGGCCATACACACCCCTACTCGAACCCCCTCTTTCGCGCTCGTATACACAGTACCCCCAAATCGACGACCTAACCCCCGCTCTCTCGATCTCCCTCTTCCACGCCGGACTCCCTCCTCCGCTGCTGCTCTCCTCTTCAAGATCAAACAAATTTCAATGGCTGTAAGTGCTCTTCTTCAAATCAAAACAGTGTTAATATTTTTCTTTTCTACAGTGAAAGTTTTTGTTAGGTAATATTCCCCCCTCGAATTATATATGCTGCTTAAACTTTAGGGCGAAAGTTAGTTTTGTACGTTCCATTTTTTTTGGAAAAACTTCTGCAAATGTTGATAAAATTTGAGAGGAGATTACATAGTTAGTGCCAGATTATGACGATGATTAGGAATGAAATGGTAGTATATATAGCTCCTTGAAATTGAATCGCTTGTTTGCAAATTTTAAATTTTTTGATTGATTTTGAGACATGAATAATTTACCTAAGAGAACAGAAATTTAGGCCTTTCTTTGTTAATGTGCGAATAAGACGAGAGTAAGGCAATTTTTTTTTGCATATTGATTGATGGTCTCTGATGAATACAATGCAAATTGAATCTTCTATTTGGATTCAGACACGACAACGGCCGGTAGAAAAATAGTAGCCTGAGTCTTTTTGCTACAAACTAGTGAGAATAATTAGTTGTGCACTGGGCTGTAACTCATGGCCGATTTAGGAAGAAGGCGACATAACTTTTGTTCAATTTATGGTTTTCTAGTAGTAACTAGTAACCGGTGCCAAAGGCACTATTCACTCTTGAAAAAGCATCTTTCAATCTCAACCATCCAATCATCTTTTATCCCCTACACATATTTGGGATTCAAAAACCTTTGCCCCTTATTACATAGATATACACTTTCTTTCTCTCTCTCTCTCTATATATATATATATAATTATATATATAATATTCCAATTTTCTACATTTTTCATCACGTGAAGCTATTATTTAGAAACTTTATTATAATTTGTTTGGGAGAATCGAAGTTACGAATTAGCGTACTTTGTTGATCAAGCACAGTTGCTCTCTTCTGGAGGTGGTATCAGAGTGAGTTTTTGAGAGAAGTTTTCGTTGGCAATTTTTTGTTGGAATCAATATTTTTGGCTTACTTCAATCTAGCAATTCATACGAAGAACCATGTAGCGTGTAAAACGGATTCCGTATGCAATCTAAAAAAATGAGCTAAGTTAACCTTTCTGGGATTCTTGGTTGATGACGAGGACTTTGGTGGATCACTTGTCTTCTTGGGATGGTTGCAGAGATGGAAAAAGTGTCTGAGTTGCCTGTTTCTTTTTGTAATTTTTGGAAAAGTTTGAGTGAAATGAAGATGTTTTTGAATAAGAGCAACTTCTTTGAAGGGAACTACTTTTTATTTAGGCAATGAGCTTGTTTTGCTTTTGGGTCAGTCTTACTTTCCCAGCTTCAATCATCTTGTTGGTAGATTTTCTTGGGGATCTTTTTTATCCGTGAGAAATGTTGAGCGATTGATTTGGGGTTTTTAATGTCCTCTTGGAGTTCTTGTAGTTGAAATTCTTTTGTCACATTCTGAGTATTCATGGGGTCCCCCCAGCTTCCTTTGGCAGCCCTATACAATCCTCTGGTATCTTTGAAAGAAAAGTTTTTATAAAGGTCTCACTCGGTTCTACTAAAGGCTTGTTCAGTTTGCTATGCTATGAATTTTGTATAGATATGGTTAATTATGCTTTAACTGCAGAAATTTAGAATAGTATTTTATTATGCTTTTGTATTGTGGACCAAGTACTTGGTTAATTGCATAATTTTTTTGACATAACTTGCTTATTAATTTTTGTTGTTTGTAGACTGTACCTGTTAATCCGAAACCTTTCTTGAACAACTTGACTGGGAAGCCTGTCATTGTGAAACTCAAATGGGGAATGGAATACAAAGGTACTGTGCTTCCTTACGTAACTTTTTTTATTGTGCTCCCACCCCTTTATTCAATTACTCATGATTCCAGCCTCGTCCTTTTGGGATTTTCGTTTCAGGTTATCTTGTCTCTGTGGATTCATACATGAACTTGCAGGTACGCCAATATACCCTAAAACATTTGTTGATTTATTACTTGTATTCAGAATCTTTTCTTCTTCTTCTTCTTCTTCTTCTTCTTCTTCTTCTTCATTTTTTTGCAGTTTAAGATAGCTTTCTCCAATCTACTTGATTTGAAGAAATAGATTAGTTATTTGTCGTTATATTCAAAATGTTCTCTAAAAGTGTCCCTTGCGCATACTAGCAATGGTTGAAGTTGGGGATTTCCAACCATTCTTGGCATTATGTAATTGGTGCAATTTCATGATTGATTTTTTTTTCCCATTATTTGAACCTTATTTGCAGCTTGCAAACTCTGAAGAATACATTGATGGGCAATTCACTGGGAATCTTGGAGAGATTCTGATCAGGTATTAATCACGTGATGTTATGTTTATTGGGATGTTCAGGTCAATAAAATAGGTTTCTTCGGTATTAACACTTTGTGAACTGATAGGAGAGAGACTAAAAGATTCATCAAGTTATTTGAAAAAAGGAAAACGGATGAATTTTTTTTGCTCTCTGATTTCCAATGCATGTTGCAGCACATGCCATCCCACAAGACTACAGTTGAACTGAATTGCCAACTAAAAGAAATTTGATACACCACCTAGAGCAACATCAAATGTAGTTTTTTCATATATATATATACACACATTTCAGAGATTACTAATAAGTAATTGTAACCTTTCCAAAAGCAGAAGAATTACAATGGAAAAAAATATTTTGCAACAAATAACTGTACCTGTTACTTCCTAAACTCCCAAAAAAACTTCAAAAAATCAGAAAAAAAATTATCTGCAGAATCTATTATAGGAATGGCCCCATTGGGTAACTCTCAATGAAGAAAAATAAATAAATTAAAACATGCTCGGCATTATCAAAAATTTTCCACTAAAAAATAAAGAAGGGTTGAAGACATTTACTCGTAAAACAAGCTTGAGATGGAGAAGATCTCGGTACATCCCTCAACTTATTTTCTAACTTCTCACAAAAATCAATTTATTTGATAAGAGACAAAAATTTTATTGGCTTACAAAAATAAATTGTTTTTGCTGTCATTTTTCAACTTGTTATCAAACGGAGCTTGTTATCTGTGATCACTTCTTCCATGCCAACCTCGACAAAACCCCAATCAAATCTTCTCATCGTATAATAACAAATGAATTTCTCTTTGACCATAATATTCAGGCAAATGAACAAAATAGTTCTGCAAGCCCTTTCTTGTGGACAAATACCACTGTTCCAAATCAAATTATGAGGTTCTGAAAAAAATGTAGACGGGCAGGTTCAATAAAAATCAAAATAAGATTGGCAATGAGAAAATGTGGGAAGAATGGCCCAACCACTATCTATCAATATACAGAGGAATAATGGACCCCTTGATCATATATAAGAATTAAACAAACTTGTGATATCCCATCACTCAGAAAAAAGGGGCTTTGATCTAGTAATGGATCTTGAAGTACTGTTTCTTCTTCTTAAACACCTTTTTTTGTTCTTTTGAAAAAACATTCTTAAACACCTCAAAAGGTTGCTTTTGACATTTATTTTTCTTTGGTTTGCAAGTATTGGTTTTGTTTCTCACTGAGAAAAGAAGTCTTTGGTAGAAACAAGTTTAATATTGCCCCCGCCCCGCATTAAGGGTCCACTATTCGTTTTGGAACGTACTAAATTAAGGTTACAATTTCCGTTTTGGGACATAATCAATTGAACAGATCTCGTGCTAGTGCATCTCAAAAAATGTGAAAGTTTGGACCTGGTCATATTGGAATACAAGATGTCATTTAGACTACCGTAAGAACCATCAATACTATGAGTAACACTACTGCCTGTAGTTGTATGATAGCAGTGTTATAAAAATCCCCACCTAGGGTTGATTATGCGTTGCCTAGGCGCTAGACGGTGGTCTGCAACTTAGGTTGGCTAGGTTGTCAATGGCACCTAGTTTGCCAGGATGGCGATTCTGAAGGACTAAGGTAGTTTTTCAATCCTTTTTGTTTTAAAAATTCTTGGTTTTATATTTGAATTATGAGAAATATTTGTATAACAAAGGCCTGACGTTCTTTTATCTGTAAAGTTAGAATCTTGTAAAATTATAATTTTCAAATACAAGTAAATAAAAAAATCAGCTGTCTAGCCTAGACGATTAGTCCCCGCATGGGCGCTAGGCCACCCTCAGTCCACCCAGTGCCTTTTAGAACATAGTATGATAGAGAGAGCATGCTGTTTTTATGTGGTAGATGGAGGGATTTTCATTTACCTATAAACAAGTTTGTTAACTAGAGTTTTGGCTTATCAATATTTTATTTTTTTCGTGTTTGCATGATGTACAGATGTAACAATGTTCTGTATCTGCGGGGTGTACCGGAGGATGAAGAAATAGAGGAAGCCGATCGGGATGAATAAATAGTGTGTATGGATGGGGGGATTTCAGCTGTAGTTTGCTCATCACTCTCTCAAGTAGAAGAATCCTTTTTCTTTTTTTTTTAATCTTGATTACTGTATTTGTATTGTTTCATTAAGTATTGGCTAGTTGTTTCATTAAGCATTGCTCTGCCAAACGTTATATTGGCTTGTTGATTTCAGCTATAGTTTGCTCATCAGTCTCCCAAGTAGAAGAATCCTTTTCGTTGCTACCTTTTAAGGGTTATGTTTTTAATATTGATTTATTAATGTGTTGTAAGTCATTAATCAGTGGATTGTCTCCAATATATGTAGAATATACGCAAAGTATATTATTGACCAATGTACATGTGGCACATTGATGTATAGGTAAAGCATGTCCACCAATTTTGTATTAGTCTGAAGGTGGTGTTTTTTTCCCTTAATATTTCGTTCATGTGGCTAAAGATAATTAGTTGACTGAAGGACACGGCTCGAATAAATGTTTTACAAATTAAAGTTACGTTTAATAGCAACATAGAAAATAAAAATAAAAAATAATTAATTTAGGTGAAAAGATGATAAATAAGTTGAGAAATGTAATGGGATTAACTCTTGTCTTAGCTTTTTTCGTGAATATTTTTTTTTGGGTGATTGTGGAGAATTTTTTTCAAGGAGGATGGAGGACATGTACTAACAAAAATAAGTATGAGATAGAGAGCATCTCATCATATGTCTCAACTTATTTTTCATATTCTCATTTAAATTAGTTGTTTTTATTTTCATTTTTCATATTACTATCAAACGGAGCCTAAGTGCCCGTTGATCAACAATTGAGATTTTCTTATGTTGCCAATTACAAAGGGTAATAGTTAAGATGGTAAATTTGAGTCATGATAAGTGTCTTATGAAATATTAGTCATAAATTCAGCCACACGAGATGCAACATTAAGGGCTAATATGTGGCAAAAGCAATATTAGTTGAATTACGTGTAAGCTGGTTTAAACATACCTATCATTGAAAAAATATAGAAAAAAGTTTAAATGTCAAAAACAATATGCACAAGAAAAAATTGTGATAACTTTCATTGGGATTGAATTTTAATTTTCTATTGCCTTTATTTTATATTTATATGATTATATCATAGGGATTGTTGTCTTAATACATCTTATCTATAATTTTTTGAGTCTAGGTTTTGGGATTAATGCATTATGTGACACTTCAAAGGGATGTAGGTACACTTTTCTTAGGGATGGGAACGGGGCGGTTCGGGGCCAGGTAGGTATTACCCATCCCTGGAACTGCGAACCTAAACCAGCCCCAGAACAGGTCCCATAACCATTAAAATTGGTTCGAGTAGTACCCTATTCGGGGGTGGTTCGGGTCCAGATACCCCGCCGGTACCCATGAATATTTTTTTATTTTTAAAGAAATACCACTTTATTTACATCAAGACTACTTTTTTTTTAACTTGATTTTGAAAATCATTTACCATTTCATCAAATAAACTATCAAGTTTTCAAACAAACACCATTCACAAAATAAATTTGCAAACAAATTCATCATTCACCAAATAAAATCTCTACCAAGTTCAAAGTATACAAAATAAACAAATCCAAAACACAAATATATATATATATATATATTAAAAATAATTATATATATATTAAAAATAAGTCCAAAGTATACAAAATAAACAAATCTAAAACACAAATATATATATACTAAAAATAATTATATATATATATATATTTCGGGGCGGGTCTTCAGGGATGGGTACTTAGATACCCGAACCCGAAATGGACCCGCTTATTTTCTTTCTCTCCCCGCCCCGGACCCGAACCCAACATAAACTACCTGAAATGGACCCATTCGGGTAAAAACCTGTGGGTACCTGAACCCGTGGTTATTTTTGGCATCCCTAACTTTTCTAACCCTAATCCGACTTTGGTTTAAGTAATTCATAAGCCATTTTATGCAATATTTTGTTTTTAGGCTCTAAACAACTTTTTCAAAATTTGAATAGTTAGCATATTTGATAAGTGTGCGATTAAGATACTAGTACATTTAAACAAAAAGTTAAAAAAAATAAAAAATTATGAACAAATTTTGTGGTAAGCTATTATTGAGCGCATCAAACCGGTAAACTTAAGGATTTTTGCATATTGACAACAATCTTTTTTGTATTTCGTCTAGCCTTGATGACGCTAACACTAAGAAATTGCGAGTGGCTGTAAGAAAGAGGGTGTAAAAGAAGAACAATTTATTTTGATTTAAAGAGTTTTGACTAGGAAGACTACTATATGAAAATTCACTTCCCACTCAATCAAAAAGTAATTTACGAAAGTCCAAATTTATTATCATTTCTTAGACGAGGGTTAATATGCCTTCGATTTTCGTTGATCAATGCAATAGAATAAGAGAGATCCATAACTATTATTTATTATTATTTTATTTTAATACAATTATCAATTAAAGCTAGTCACGTTAACCATCATTTAGAGGCCTTTAGGATCCATTCTTTGTCAAAAAGAGGTTGAAGATCTAGTCTTATATTTTAATTTATTTCTTGCGAAAACTCAAATGCACAAATATTGTACTTGAATAGCTATGATTTCTTCGTCAGGTGATTATACCTACTACCTCCGTTCCAATTTAATTGTCCAACTTTGAAAAACTAAAACTTAAAGAGACATAATGCTTACTCTAAGAAAAAATGCTTATTTCTCAAAATGACCTTTACTTTTCCCCTAATAAAAAAGGTGACGGAACCCACAATAAAGAAAGTAGTGATAACTTAAAGGGTAATATTGAAAATAATAAAAAGTACTCTAATTAATGACTTGCCAAATATAGAAAGTGGACAATTATTTTGGGACATCCAAAAATAAAATAGTGGACAATTAAATTAGGATGGAGGGAGTATAATTTATCATCGGAGGGAAATAAAAAAAAATAAAATAAAAGTATTGTTTCAAAAAAAAATTCAATTTAATATACGTGTCCTAGTTTTTTCCACTTAACCGTGTCTAACAAATCTCGAAATCCTATACGTGTCCACGTGGCTTGGTTTAAGTGGACCCGTGCTATTGTCATCCTATTGGGACAGATTGTGGGTATAGTGCACTTTTTTATGGGCTTACCAACAGTATTGGGCTTTGTGTTGGGCTTCATAAAAATAAGATTTTGTGCTTAATAATCCTCTAAGATAGTACGAGTTGTATTGTGAATCAATAATTGGAAAAAAAAATAAAAATTCAATCCAAACTAACATGGAATAATATTTTGGTGAATTAATAATAATCTATAGTTTTATTTTAAATACACCAGTAAACTATGATTTAACTTAACGTACAATAAGTTATTTTCGGCAGCAATAAACCTAGCTAGAATAACTAGATTTCTTCACAAAATTCGTAAAGTGGCGTTTTTTTACCAATGGTGTAAAAGATAACATTATGTCAACTGAAATAAATAAAATCTGATAATAGGATAAAAAAGGTAACGTATGATAAATCTAAACCGACAAATATCAATCAGTCTATTTTAAATCCATTGTCTAGCTCAATCTAACGTTGTAAACAACTGAAACGTAAGTTCAATATATTTTCATACTGAAAAAACTAAAAGTAGATCTGATTAGATCGACTTCTTTTTTATTTTTTAAAGATATTTTTAATCATATTTTTTTTATTTTTTTTTATCTAGGCAAAATAATTTTTTGACAAATTAAATTCAATGCTAGATTGAAAATAATCCAACCATATCTATCAGGATGATTTTTCTTAATTTACCTTGAACATTCCTAAAAACAATAAATTTAGATGACCAATAATATATAAACACATAAAGTAAGTCCTTAAATGTTACTAAATAATTTTTCTTTATTTTTTAACATAATTCTATAGTCACGATGAATCTTTTTTAATTGATCTTGATTAGTAATTTGAAATATTATACTTTTATTAAATTTTGAATTTTTGATTTTACGATATGACATTTTTAATGTAGACAAAATTATTGGTGTGTGAAAGTTTATTGTGTGTATATTATTGGTGTGAGTATTTTAACTTTGATGTGATATCTTGATGCACGTATAAAACTCATTCAATAGTATAGAACTAATATACACCATAACATATGTATTCTTAACCATTAAATTTTTATACTTTTTGAAAAATAGTTTGGTCAAAGATAATATTTTGTAATATAAATATGGTATAGTTCAGCTTTTTATATGCATGCATGCAAGGAGCTACACAAAATTTATACTCATTACAATGCGTGAATGATTTTTAATTAGGGGTAATTTTATTTCCACTTCCAATAATACTTGGTTTCACTCTCACCTCTTATTTGATTCTTGAGTATTAAATAAGAACTTATTATTCGGTTCTTAAAAGTCGAGTATAAGTTTGACAAAGCGATACTTGACCTTTAAGAATCAAGTAACAAGCTTATACTCAGTATTAAAAAATCGAATAACATGACTCTATTCGATATTCAATGATCGAATAAAAAATGTGAGTAAATTTAAATATCATTATGAATGAAAATGAAACCACCTTATTTAATTTGGTTGGTATAAAAAGTTCAGATCCATGCCTCAGAAGTGACTGTCAGAAGTCATATAAAATAATATTCACAAGTCGATCTATTTTTACTATTATTTTTTTTGTTTGAAAAGAATAATATATATATACATAGACCTGCTGTAAATTGATTCGTTAGAGGAATAAGAATCAGAGATTTGATTTAGATATTAGTAGTACCCTTTTGGCTCCTCAAATTCCAGCAACCTTTGGTTAGTTAATTATTGTAAAATTCTGATTAAATATTGAAAAATGGGAAGGTAAGTTCAAATGTTACATAAATATCTATAATAAATTTATAATAAAATATACTTTCGTGTTTTAATTTAATGATGGCTCATAATCATTGTTAATATTCTAATGGATCGGAGTGCTAATTAATTTTCCAAATCGATAACCCAATCTTTTATATATGATCACTTCATATATATATATATATGCGAAGAAATTCAGATTGCATTTTGTGTGAATCATTGAGAAAAGCAAGCTGTATATATCAAGATCTTGTCAGAAAATCAATTAGAATCCTAGAGTCTTACTCCAAACTAAGCATTGTTTAAGAAAAGGGTTTGTGCCCAAAATTTTAATGACTCAGTTTTGATGATGATCAAGAGCGACGAAATCTTTAGTCACTAACGTAATTTGTGACGAAAAACATAATTTTACTGAGAAAGATTTATTCGTCACTGGAAAATAATTTTTGTTGTATATATTTTAATTTAAAGAAAAGTATTATTGAACTATAAGGCCCATTTGATAACAAAATGAAAACTAATATAAAAATATTTGTTTAATTTTGTTTAAGAAGTTGACAAAAAGTTGAATATTGTGATGTGATATTCTCTTAGGCTCCGTTTGATAACAATACGGAAAAGAAAAATAAAAACAATTGATTTTTGTGAGAAGTTGGAAACTAAGTTGAGGCGTGTGGCTAGATTTCTCTTTACTTTGTTACTTTTTCCATGAATAATTTATTTTTTGGTGGTTGATGAAGAAAAAATTTCTCCAAAAAATTATGAAGGATGGACATGTACTCATAAATTGAGTATAAAATAAGGATTATCTTATCAGATGCCTCAACTTATTTTTCATCTTCTTACCAATTCAAGTGTTTTTATTTTTTTTGTCCATGTTATCAAACGGAACCTTATAGTTTCACTTTTTCCACGAGAATCCCCCCCCCCTTTTTTTTTTTCTAAAGAGAATTTTTTTCCATGAAAGATATATGATATCTATTCATAAAAATGAATACAAGATAAAGAGTATCTCACCAATTTACTTTGCAATTTAGTAGGATTTTGTAGATAATAGATATTTTTCTAATTTATATAAAATGCAGATTTTTTTTTGGTGCGTGCATTCCACTTTGGACATACTAGGACTTTCAACGACAGTTTTTTGTCACTAAAAAAAATCTCTTCAATACTTTAACAACAAAAAAAGTTGTTAAAGCTTCTCTCCGTCCTAGAAATATACTCTATAACCAGGCCGCACCTCATATATCTTGTATTAACATTGTAATGGAAAGGTGCTTGGCTTACTTGAATTCAAAAGACTTTAATTAACAACTCGGACTAGCTATATGTTTTAAAGGAGGATTGGTTGTTACGTACAACATTTGATTGTATAATTTTTCACAAAATTATTTTTTCATAGTACAATTTAATTTAGCCTAGTACGTACTATCAGTTTTCATGTAATCCGAAAATAACTGATATTGCTTATATTATTTTGTTCATCTTTAATTTAGCCTATTTCAGGGAATTTAATTTATTTTCATATACGTTACTTATATTATTTTGTTCATCTTTGGAGTTTGTAGTACTATTCTTAAAGTAACTCTTTCTTTTTTTTAATAAAAGTAAAGGTGCACATTTCTTCCGTATTACAATTATAAGTGAAAAAGAGGGAGAGAATGATGGAACCCACAACCTCCTGAATAAAATGTGCTAGCCTACCGCAAAATAATATCTATATTAATTAAATCAAATAATTTAAGTATATGTAGTGGCTAATAGAGTAAAATATCTCCACAGGGACAAAAGATTGATTCTCCCACCCAATCCCACTTCCCTTTATCCATCTCTGAAAAAATTAAAATTATAATATTTATTTTACATTTCTTTTGTAACATATATAGGGACATTAAAATTTTCTTATCTAAAATACTATTTCATCTTATTACAAAAATAAATAAATAAAGTACATTTTACTATTTGCCGACTGAAAATTAATTGATGAAGCTCAACAAGTGACGAGTGACGACGACAGTAGATGACGAGGAAAGAAGAATGTTCAAGAAAGATAAAATTGGTCAATACAAAAAATTGACATTTCATTTTAATAATCCACACATGTAAATTAAAATTAATATGATTATGACTAAAGTAAATTGAAAAAGTCCAAAGGACGCTTGGCACGCGCCGCATTACTAGAAAATGAAAAAGATTTTTATTTTTTTGAAAAATTAAAAGGGAAAACAAAGAGACAGAGAAGATTAATTGAAGCTGCAAGAATTTTTTACATCTATGTTATATTATAAAACTAAAATCAATTTCAACTATCTTTAAATTGTATCATACTTTGCTTTCTGATTTTATCCTTGAAATTTTTTTCTTAAAAATTTACTTATAATTTTTGGGAATTGAATATCTCCTTCAACAATATAAATTCACAGTACGTACTCCACTGGACCATCTATCACTATTGATAATATTTTTTTTTGAATTGTATATATAACTACACATGCATTAATTGCATACACACAAAAAAAATCTAATTAGGGGTACGGTGGCGTGTTACATGGGTTGATATTATTAGATAGGTCAATACTAAATCGACACAATTGACTAACCGGGTTAAAAATTTCAATCATAACCCAATCTATTTATTAATCATGTTTCACGAGTCAACATGCGTAATATGCTTACTAAAATATTTAAAGAGTCATTCTATATAAATTTCATCACACCAAAATAAACATAGTTAAATTACATACCATCAGATTATCCTAGTGTAGGCTGCATGAAAGTAAATGCATCATGAGATTAACATATATATATAATGAAAAGTAAGAGTATTTTAGTTGAGATTTAGTATTTTTTTTAATCATAATAATCTACGGTTTATATGGATTTGTGTTACACAAGTTGACATATTTAATTTAAATATGTTATACGGATTATTTTCGTTTTATTTGGGTTGACCCTAACCCGACCCATTGATTAATTGTGTTAAGTGGATCGACCTAATTTTGATACTAACACGTTTAAACTCAACTTTAACCTTTTAATTTTCTGTTGGATTCGAATCGTGTTGTCATATCATGTCACAAATTGCCCCTAAATCACATAGATATATGTGGATGTCGTACTAACCATATTTTAGCTTTGAATGTCTAAAGTGTTTCAAGTACCAAGTCATCAGCTTAACTTATTTAAATTAAAACATGTAAAGCATGTTTTGTTTCCCCTTCTGGTTTCTATTCAAAGACGACGGCAGGTTTAACTGCTAACAATCTAACTCTCACATCTCAACTAGAAACGAGGAAATTTTACAAAAACATTTGTTTCTTTTTCTCTTTCTGCGTTCAGCCATATTTTAATTTGCTATATATTCTATGCATTTTTATGTTTATTTTATGAGCCTAGTAACACTATTTTTTTTGTTACTGTATGTTCCCACACCACATTAAATGTAAGATTAATTTCCGTTCACGAAATTGAACATGCCATTAGCCACAAAGAAATTTGCATCTATGAGAAACCGAACGTGAGACATTTTAGTAAATGGATTTGTGACGCCCCGAATCCCTTTAGAGGATCCATCCTACGGGACCCTGTTAATCACAGTGCCGTACGCTGACGGCGGGTAAACAAAGAAATAATTTCCTGTGAAAAACTTAAAATCCACGCACTAACAACCAAGATGTGATCTTCTCCATAAAATTTATCCACAAGGCAAAGAAACTTGTACAGATAAGCAACTAGCCTCCAACGAGGTCCCAAGTACAAGATACAAAATCTCCACATACAACATCTATACATATATATATATATATATATATATATAACCCTCCGTCAGCATACGGCGCTGTGATTAACCGAGTCCCGTAGGATGGATCCTCTAAACGGGATTCAGGGCGTCACAAGATTGATCTTTACAAGAATCCAATAGTAAACAAGATACCGGATTATCCCTGGTAGTTTAGTAACATTAACTTTCACAAGTGCCCTTAGTTAATATTAGCACTAGTAAGCATGCACGACTCGTATCATTGACCAATTGACTAGAACAAGCAAGTGGACTAGTCTAATTAGAAAAAATATCCGAATCATTTAAAACCTGACATGAATATAATATTCGAGTCTCACTAGAGGAATTATCTTCTGAAAAAAAAAGGGACTAATATAAACCAACTAAGATATTGAGTTTTTATCGCATTTAAAACTTTTTGCTATATTCACTAATATATTTTAAAATCCAGTGAATGCTATAGCACTCAGTCAGTGCCATCTAAGAATGCTCTTGCATGACTCTAGTTATTATTGGCTGAAACATGAAATAATATAAGAGTACTAGTTGACAAAATAAGAGTTCACTTTTCGAAGTTTTTTTAAAATATATTATTTTTAACTTAATTAGTAATAATTAAGGAGAGTAAAACTTGTTTAAAATCATGAAATTTGTTTTGTTAATTACATTATACTAATTCGGTCTAAAGTTGATTCAAAATTCAAAATGATTGAACCATGCACACCTATGCATGCCTACGCATACGCTTACGCTTATATAGAAGAGTTTGTATGAAAATTGTGGTCCAAGAAAGAAGGAAAATTTACCATTCCAACCTATAATTGATTGAGCACACACACACATATAGATATTATTAATTGAAGTAATGTGATCGAGTGAACTGGACCACTCTGATACCTAATGGTTTTGTTAATTTATCTTTGTCCCATTTGAAAAACGTGATTTTGTGCATAATATATATCTCAATCATTAACACGTAGATTAGGTCTTTGTACACGCATCTTTCTCCCATTTTTAAAAAGCGAATTTCTAGTTAAAGACACTATTTATAAAATATCTCACTAAAATACAGGTTTGCTTTTTTCCAATTTGTCATTCAAAAAAATTTGTAGTGTGTTCAATTATTATCTCATTGAAACAAACCCTTATTAGCATTTCACTAGACAGAGCAACGATTAAAACATTATTTTAAATGTTAAAATTATAAATAGTGATGAATTAAGTCTAAAAAATATATATATAGTGGTAGGGTTTTATACCTTTGATATGATTCCTCTAATCCAAAATTATTAAAATGTTGTGAGAGAGGACATGGGATGTTCTATCCTTTGATATGATATATATATATGTTTATATGTATGTATATATATGGAAAGGTTTAATCCAAAAAAAATAAAAACTATTAACAATGTAAAACTTGATTATTTTATATCAGGTATAATTATTAATTCAACCCCATATATATAAATATCGTCCGACAAAAGAGATATTATGCTGAGTGTCAAAATAATTTGGATAAGATAATAAAAAGGTGTCTCATATATATGTATGTATATATATATTCTACATGTTCTTATCCACAAAGTTAAAGCTGTAATCGAGAACATGTTTTGCGTGATTTTAAATAGAATGACTATATTATTTTCTCATCCTAATTTAAGAACTTGCTTCTCACCCCGCTAATCTTTTAAAAAAAATTCCAAATCATCTCTGAAGGGGGAGTTTACAAAATCATATATGATTACGTAATATAAACGTTAATTGACGGAAAATTCATCGCTAACTTAAAAATATTCACCTATATAATGACAAAAACAATTCATATTTTCGATCAAGGACAAAAGAATATAGGGATTATGATAAAGGCAAATTTTGTAATAAATTAATATCATGATGTGTTATGTATATTTGATCATTAGAAATGAATACATACTCACGACATTGTTAGTTTTTTAAATCAAAATAAGCTGGCGGTAAACTCATACAAACAAATAACATATATGTAATAACATCGATCTACATTAATAATTGTGGACATAATTTGAGGAAAAGTCTTTTTATTGCGTAAAGTTGTAAAACAGTTTCACAAAAACTTAGTTCTCATCTGTCATAAAAACTAAATAGGATTATTCATATTTTTTTTTCTATCATAGTATATTTAAAATTGCATATAAGCTAATTGACCATAAAAAATTTTCAGAATTCAATTCTGTTGAAAATTAATTGACCATAAAAAATTGTATTTTATTTGAAATTTTAAAACGAAGCAATCTACAATCTTAGTAGCAATTATAGTGCATTTATTAAACCAAGAAAAGAGAATTAATGAAGAGATCAACAGACAGAGGCAAAGTGAGGAAAGAGAAAGTAAAAGAATCGGGACGAAAGTAAACAACAGCGGCAAAAAAGGATGGGGTGCATTTACATAATATATTAAGGTTAAAAATTTTAAGTGGGGTGGAAAGATTAATTAAATGTGTACATTTAAAATCACCCTTATAAATGAAACAAAAATATTAAACACACATATACGCAGGGGAGGATGCAAGGGGGCCCGCAAGTGCCCCTCCGATATTTTTGAAAATTGGAGTATTTAAGTTTTTGAAAATTTGAGCAGTACCATTTTATTGGCCCCTTCAATTTTTTCCTATAGATAAAATTTATAACTTTTGGACTTAAATATATAAATACAAATTCTAATTGCATATAATGGGTTTTACAATTATAAAAATGTGAAGAAAACAATACGTAACAATTGTGGGTCTTTGTCGGTTAACTTATTTTAAGCATATCTTTATATTAATTATTGTTATGTAAAAAGAAAAGAAAAGAAAAGGAAAAAAAAACAAAAATTATGCTTGTATTTCGTCCCCCCAAATTCGAAATTGTAAGCCCACCACTGCATATATGCAGGGGTGTCTTTGTAATGGAAAACTTTCTTTTAGGCAAGATTGCACTACTCCATTTTGAGGAGGTTAATGTTGAAATTTTTATGAAATTTATGCAGTTAATCTTCGTATACGAATATATTTTCTTCACAAAATTTTAACAACAAATTATTCTAACTAAAAATTCAACATTTAAATCCTCAAAAATTAAGATAATTAGATTTTTGAAAAGAAAGAACATTATATTCTTTCAAAGACACTATATATATATATATATGGCCAGTTTATATATGAACGATTCATATGCGTACCGATCTTTTAGTGATTAGTTTATGTCGCCAAATATATTTTTAAATGCATTGACAACTAAAAACTGGCAGCTAACAAAATTGACGATCGATCTCGATCGACAGACTCTAAACATATCAGTGTTAATATAAACTTTAATTAAAAATCGTCGTCGACCTAGCTAGAATTTTTTTCTCTCACGCATGTTCACGGCCTCGTCGCAAGTTGTACTAACATACGGTTAATTTCAACAATATACATAACACAATCTTTTTGTGATCTTCGTTATTGAACTTAGGAACAAATTCAAAGTACTAAACAAAGTAAATAAAATTAACTTTTATTTAGAGACGCGTTTTTAGAAGGTGATAATATATCTGTAATAAATACAATCCGTTCAAATGAAGGCGGCTTCTTTTCTGGTGGTGCCATAGTTGCTGATACTAATCAAATGGATTTGTCTTGTTAGGAGTGTTAAGGTCAATTCGAAAACCAACTGAACGGAGCAAACCGATCTAAACAGATCCATAAAACCCCAAACTGAAAAAAATCTAATTAAACTGAAAACGAGAAAACCGAACCGAAACCAAATATACTGATTTAGATTCGTGGCTAACTAATCCAAAACCGTACCAAACCAAACTGAACCAAATTATGTATAAGAAAATAAAATATGTTAATATATATTTCTACTCGTTAAGTATACTATAATACAAAAAAGAGACTTTCATAAGGATGTGTTCCTTACTAATTGCATGTTGTGATCCTCTTAAAAAAATATATCATTAATGCGTTCCCTTATTATTGAATTAACTACATGATGTTAAGATTTTTTTTATCATATGTATGATGGTAAGATAATTCGTCATTTCATTTAATATGTTTTATTCTATTAAATGTACAAATAAAATAGAGAACATATTTTTTATATGTTTGCTTCTTTTTTCTAGAAAACCATAACTTTAATTTGAATCTGAACCAATCTTACATTAATATTAGTATTTCATTGTTATGATAAATTATTTAGGGAAAAAAAACCATATGTCAAACCGAATACAACCGAACCAAAACTTAACCGAAAAGTTTGGTTCGACTTTGGGTTTAGAAGATTTAGAAACCAAACTGAACTGAAATCGAATTTTTACATTTGATTTGAGTTTGGGGTACTTTACTTTCTACCTTGACCAAAACCAAAAACACGCCCATGTCTTGTAATATGGTATGTTTTTCCTTTATTAAGAGAGAGGGTACGTAATTGTGTAGATCACTCTTTGGCCAAGTATGCTAGGACTGATATTGATTTTATGGCCTCGTTGGAGGACCCTCCGGAATGGCTCATAAACTTGTTGTCCGGTGATGTTTCTTAATTTTAATAGATTACAGTTTTATCTCAAAAATTGTGTATTTTTTTTTTTTCTCAATAATCAAAATTGTGAAGCCTAGCTACCATGTTGATTGGCTATAAATTATTCAAAATTTTAATTTCAAAGAAAATAGGAAGTCAACAAATTATATGTTAAATGTTTATTTTTCATTTTTCATTTTTCTTTTGAGCAATGAAAAACAGTGGGGCCACCATTATAACCATTGAATTCTTTTTTCTAATTTTGATAATTGAATTGCTGAATTTAATTATTGGCAAACTAATAATTAAGATTTGACTATGCCTCTACGTTTTAAGCAGTGTATTAATAGTGATTATTTTTTTTATTTTTTTTTATTATTATTCTATTGGAAATGCTCTCACTACCCGATGTGAATACGCACGTTTGAGGGAAAAAATTGATTGGTTTAGAGTATTAATCATTGCAATTCAAGGTTATTTTGTGATTATGTATGTGAGTAATTCTATGCGTACAAATTTATCTAAAATAAAACAAAGACTTTATAATTGCATTTAATTTACTTATTAGTTACCGTATATTTTGACAAGAATAAATTTTGTTCAGATTTACGTTTTAACTAATAAATAATTATCAGATTAGATAAATTAATTTTGCGTATGCCCAATAAATTAATAGGAGATTAATCAAATGTAATAAAACATGTGATTTTCGCTATATTCGCCAAATAAAAATATAGATATCAAGGACAACCCACCATTCAATCTTAGTATAAAGTAGTTAAATTCCAACGTGATAACTCCAAATTTGATTAGGAATTCTTCACCTTATAAAGTACAATGATTAAGAGAAGCAATCCAAGTTCTAAGAGCAAGAATCTAGCTTAATTCAACTTATCAAGATTATAAATTTTACATCAAAAATTTAAAATTTCTTAAAATAATATATAAAAATAAAAGACTACATTCACATTTATTTTCCCATTAGTATTCTTGCTATACAATGTGTTTCTACTTCCCTCCAATTATAAAACTTCAAGATAGATTTGCCGACAGCCGCACGTATAAGCAGCAAACTGATTTTCATATATATATATATATATATATATAACTTGAAATATGCAATATCATGTGCATTTCACATTCATCTGCTTATACATTTTGCTGCTAAATATTAATTTTCAAATTTTAAAAATTCAAATTTCATAACTTTACATTTAAGTATGTAACTAAATACGGAAGTACGCATGATGTGTGTGCATGAAATATTTTCTTGCATGCGCCATTTTAAACAAAAAAAATTTCTTGACTCAGTGGTTAGAGGTGTTTTTTATAACTTAAAAGTCATGATTTCGAACCACCTAATTGCATAAATATCCTCCTAGTTTATAAATAATAAGCACAAAATAGGAACACCACAATTTTAGTGTCATAACCATCAAACATCACTTATAGTATAGATTTTCACTTCACCGTCATATACTAACATGAGAATACCCCATATTTTTGCAAATTATCACAAAGGCCCAAAGCAATAGATGTAGAATAAGAGCATCTCAAAAATACTCTCTATTCTAGAGAGTATATTCTCTAAAATATAGAGCTCCAACAACACTTTCTATATGCAATATTTTACTATTTTTTATTTTTTTTTATTTTTTTTTCTATAAAATTATATGAAGGAGTGAAGTTGCATCAAGCAAATTAGGACCCACAAATACATTATTAATTTAATTTATCAAATAGAGACTCAAAGAAGTTAGCTGGATTTGAAGAGCCAAATGAAGAAGCTAGCTCTAATTTAAACCATTCAATCTTTATAATAAACAGTACAACGGTAATTGAGAGTCGCTTGAAAATGTTCTATAATATATATGCATCAATCACGTGTGTTAAATGTGCTTCTATGTTTTAGCATAAATAATCCGTCTTTAATCAAATCAAAAGATATTAGTCGAAGTGCGCACAAACAAATTTGAACACTCTTACCATTAAAGAAATAAATAAATTGTTTCGACAATTAATAAGCCATGACGTACGTACCTAAACAAGGATTGGATTTGGTGATTAAAATTAGCGCACGCGATTTTCATGCATGTCCCTTTTATCTTTATGCGTTGCCCTCGTGTCTACTGTTAGGTGACCACTAGATGTATACTATTAATTTAAAATTATATTATTTAAATTTTGGCAAGTATTTTCACTTAAATAAGTTCTAATTGCCAAGAAATTACTCGTTGAACTACTACATTTCCATCTTTTTCTCTTTCCATGTACGTGGTTCGAACTTCAAATATATCCGTGTATCATATTGCTTGTATCAAAAGCAAATAAAAACTAAAAAAGATTAGGATCTAGTCTTTTAGTTTGAACACCTTTTAGATGCTGACACAACTATTTTTGTAAAAGTATGCTATCCTTTCAAGACATTGTTAATGTAATTGAGACAGATACTTTGTAATTAACCTAAGACACATTTTATGTAACCTATGGCATATATTATGAAATTGAGTTTTCGCCAAAGACATAATATGACATATTCTTTATGAGACACAAATATTCTGAGGCAGATAATATGAAATAATATCTAGCTTGGGACCACATATTTTAAATTTTGTATCTCAGCATCCTAAAACCCCCTTTAAACTATTGTATATATTTACTACTTTCCTCCAAAGTAATTATTGATTCTCTCATCACATAAAGAGCCAAATGATACTATCTAAATTAAAGTAATTTTACGAGAAAAGTGACTCAAATAATGTAATATAAATTTATTGATTGGTGGGTGGGTGCGACGTCACACATACTATAATCACTTAATTCACTAAATAAAGTATTTGCATCACATCATCTAAGTCGTATTTTGAAGTCACAATCCTAAATCCCTTTATAATTAGGCTAAACAAATTGACAAAGTAATTATCTTTGCAACAGTAAATTACTATTTTAAAAAGTTATAATATATGCTTTTAAAGTTATATATTAATTACTCTAACAATAAATATATTTGCTTTGAAAAAATACATACCAGCATTTGAAATTTTTGAACACATCATCTAAACTTTTATATTAGTTATATAGTTAGTACAGGTAATACTGCAAAGCATGCGTGTATACAAATATATTACGCTATATTGCAAAATGAAAATCCATTTCAACCAATATAAATATAATACACTGTATTATAAAGTGAAAATCCATTTCAACCACTATTGATTGAAACTAATTCCTACTTTTTATTTTTATTTTTCCCTGCAATATATACACACACTATATCATAACAAAAAATTGATTTTAACCGCCACTAAAATTGTTTCATACTCTGACTTTTCAATTTTTTCCCTGCAATTTTATTTCTTTTAATAAAATCTAAGCAATACGATTATTAAATTTTTTTCTTCAAATTATATATTCATGCTATGTATAAAATGTGAGGAATTTCAATATATGTTCGTAAAATTTTTAAATTATCCATCACGTTTCGAAAATTAGAATAAAAATAATATTTAACAAGGACTTGAGATGAGCTTAAATATGGAGACTTGTTACTACTTGACCGTATATCTTTCGAGTCGTTTAATTTATTTATTTTTTCCAAAAATATATACATAAATTAAAAAATTATTAACTATATATAACACATACATCTAATATATTTGCTCCCGACAATATAAGTACTTAACTCTCCCGACTCCAAATATAAAATCAATCACACCCCACAAGCCCACAATTAGTAATATTCTCTCCCCACTTTATCTTCCTTCCCTATTTCTCTCTCTTCTTTCTCTCTCTATAACCTCTCAATCCATTTGCCATGGATTTCTCTCCATTCTCACAGTCTCTACAAAACCAATTATGCTTCTTATGTTTGACTTTCTTTCTCTCATTCTTCCTCCTCCTCGTATCGAGGCTATGGCCGTGGTGCAACTGCAACGTCTGCCGGAATTACCTATCCGCGAGCTGGTCAACGCGGTACAACAATCTATGCGATTGGTACACACATCTTCTTCGTAACTCGCCCACAGGTACAATCCATGTCCACGTACTCGGCAACGTCATAACGGGCAACCCACAAAACGTGGAGTACATGCTCAAAACGAGGTTCGAAAATTACCCAAAAGGGAAACCCTTCTCCGCCATATTGGCAGACTTTCTAGGAAAGGGAATTTTTAACGTGGATGGGGATTTGTGGAAGTTTCAAAGGAAACATGCAAGCCTCGAGCTGAGTTCTGTCTCGATAAGATCTTTTGCTTTCGAGACAGTCAACTTAGAGATCAACTCGAGGCTCGTGCCTCTCTTGTCATCACGTAAAAGTGATGATGGGACTTTGGATTTACAAGATGTATTTAGGAGATTCTCTTTCGATACGATTTGCAGGTTCTCTTTCGGACTGGACCCTGGCTGCTTAAAATTATCACTACCCTTTTCGGAACTTGCTGACGCATTTGATGTTGCATCTAAATTGTCTGCAGGGCGAGCAGTAACTGCTTTGCCTATTGTTTGGAAAATCAAAAGATGGATGAATTTAGGATCAGAGAAGAAGCTGAAAGACGCAATAAAAAAGGTGGACTTACTAGCAATGGAGGTCATAAGGTATAGAAGAGAAATGGGGTTTTCGTCCGATGAAGACCTTCTTTCCAGGTTTATGGGAACCATTAATGACGATAAGTACCTAAGAGACATAGTTGTAAGCTTTATCCTAGCGGGCCGTGACACAGTTGCCTCTGCCTTAACTAGTTTCTTCTGGTTGATCGCGAAAAATCCTGAAGTTGAGTCAAAGATTCGCAATGAATCGGACAAAAGTTTGGGCACTCAGGATATCCCGACCTTTGACCAAATACGCGAGATGCATTATTTGCAAGCAGCATTACATGAAACTATGAGATTATACCCGCCCGTGCAATTTGATTCCAAGTTTTGTCAAGAGGATGATGTGCTTCCTGATGGTATGTTAGCACCCAGAGGTACTAGGGTTACATACCATCCTTACGCCATGGGTCGAATGGAGACAGTTTGGGGCCCAAATTGTCTCCAGTTCCACCCAGAGAGGTGGTTGGAAAACGGGGTTTTCAAACCAGTGAGTCCTTTCAAGTACCCGGTTTTTCAAGGCGGACTTAGGGTTTGTTTGGGGAAGGAAATGGCTCTTGTTGAAATGAAAATGGTTGCTTTATCTTTGATCCGGCGGTTTGACATCCGATTGGCAATGCCAATTCACGAGCTCCAGTTCATGCCTGGCCTAACTGCCACCGTGAGTGGAGGCCTTCCGGTGGTGATTCAAGAGAGAACCTCCGAATTGTTCCGCTGCTAGGGTTTTTTCATCATCATGCACCTACCAAATTGAGGAGGTGAATTAAATGGAAAGAATATTTGCTCACACAAGTTTATATATCTTTCATATATGTATGTGTCATGTGTTATTGCTTATGTGAATTGTTTCTACATTAGTGTTAATTTTCTGTCTTATTTGTACATTTAGGGTCCGTTTCACAACAACATGAAAAAGAAAAATAGTTGATTTTTGTGAAAAGTTGGAAAATAAGTTGAGACGTGGTGAGATGTCTTCTTATTTTGTTACTTTTTCCATGGAGAAATTTTCTTTGGTACGTGGTTGAGCAAGAAAAATTTTGTACAAAAAAATATATATGAAGGATGAAGGACATCTACTCATAAAATGAGTATGAAATGGAAAACATCTTATCACATGTCACAACTTATTTTTTAACCTCTTACCAAATCAAGAAGTTTCATTTTCCTTTTCCATGTTATTATCAAACGGAGCCTTATAGTATGGAACTTATTAGATTATGTGTATCAATCTATCTATATTTCCTCTAAGTTTGACATGCAATTTCATTACATAAAGTTTTCTATCAAATTTTTTGGACATTTGAGGCAATTTAGTTCTCTACAGCATGTTTCAAATTTTTAATTAATGATAATTATTTAGATTGAAAAATGAAATTCATTCATTTAATTTGTTAAGAACTGGGATCTTTACTTAACAGTTCATGGGTGATACAAATTAAGAACATGATTAATTTGGGGACTAGAAAGAATTTGGGTTATATTTTATTCTTTGAAAACTCAGTATAAATTGTTTCAATGATAAATAATGCTTCATGTTTGTTTGCTTGGTATTTGAAATAATAAAAATCAAGTGCCATTACTTTCTTGTGAGCAGTTGTTAATTTGCATCATGATCTTGCTATCGTGAAAAACGCTCAAAACTTAATTACGGTCAAATTCTCACCACAAATTTTGATACACTGAAGATACTAATCCATTCTCACTCAAACTCTATATTTATTCATAAAGCAAAAGTGTACTACAATTAAATCATAATTACAAAATTAGGACTCTATTTTGTGTTTCATACAATTATTCATCCACTCTAACAATTTTATCAATATTAAATTAGATTATGCGTTTCCAATTAAAAATAGGATATGCTCACATATATTACTTTTTATTTGTAAAAGAAGCTTTAAAACTATTAAATAATAATTCTCCAAGAAAAATAATAAATCAAGCACCTTAATTAGCTTCTTCAAACTACGGCTTCAAGGATAAAACATCTTTCACAGCGCTAGCTTAAAGAAACACTACTTAATGCACCATCATATCCTACATTTTTTTTTTTTGCAAACTAAACCCTTCTGTAACATTTTAAAGTAATCAAAGACAGCCTTAATATAGTTAAAGAATTCAACCAACACATTATTTTGTGTACCAAATTTCTATACTCTTTGTGCGCCTATTATTATTGTTTATTATTGTGTACGATTAGCATATTTGCACTTTTGTAATTTCGACATTGTATGCATTTGGTATGTAAAAATGATTAATAAAACTCATCAATTGGAGAAAAGAAAATTTCACCCTTTTTTAGGGTTTTATGCTGTTTTTAGCTACCTGATGAGCAATGCCATGTTTGAGCTATCTATTTTTATTTTGTTCCTTCTTGCTATAAACCTGGATCTAAGAATGGTATTTGGGGAAAGGATCTAAAGATGATCAATTTTTTGGTCCTTAAATGCGGACCAAATATTTTGAGGAGATAAACAAATTAATTTTTTGATAAAACTTGGTAAAGATGATTTATGTGATTCGTAAATCATCTCCATCAAATTTCATTGAAAAATTCAACCAGAAAGTGAGTTAGCTAAACATCTAAAATTTTAACGGCCATAAATGCTCCTATATATCAATTTTAACGGCCATCAATCCATCCATTTACGCTCTCAAAAGAGCTGGTCCGCATTTAAAGATAAAAAAATTGGTTCTCTTTAGATTGTTTCCCACCATAATTTAAATATTTTGTTTTGCATGTATGCTAAGTGGGTTTTTGCATTTAAAATATACACCCGTTTGTTTTGTTGTTGCAAATTTGCAATGATTATTTTCTAAATTTTTTTTACAAAATTTAAAAAAAATAGTGAGATAGGGAAAATGTCACTAAAGGGTTTTTGGGCAAAATTAGTCAAACAGACGTAATAATAATAATAATAATAATAATAATAATAATAATAATAATAATAATAATAATAATAATAATAATAATCATAAAAGGCAGAAACAGATCACCAATTAATTTTATCCAACACGTGTATGTGATCAATTATGAATTCAGATCCACCAACAAGTAGTTGATTTCCTTTTATGACCTGTTTTGTTACGTAAATAGCCTAATTTTAGACATCGGTTAGTTCGCATTTGACAAATTGAAGATCTGAACGTGCCCATATAAATTCAATTTTGTTTTATTTTATATTTGAAAGACTCAATTGAGAAATTGGAAAGGTATCAATTAAGAAAAAAAAACGCATATAATTATTTACAACCAAAAGCTTATAACTATAATTAAGAATCATAAATCGCTCGATCATACAAAACGAACATACCCTTAATATATTATTCATCAATCTAATAACAGACACATCGAATACGTGTTTTGAGCATATTAAATTAAATTTAGTTGACCAAAAACTTGATAATTATATATAAGACTAGAGAGAGATACTCTCACTTTAAAAACAAGAAGTGCTATTTTTTTGGAGGTGTAAATAAAAAAAAATATTGTATGAAAATTTGTAGAGATGGTCCATATAATGAGTAGATTAGATCCACCAAATTTCAGAAAAGAATTCAATCTAGAAGTTGATATATTGAAAAATTATTTTACATATGTATTTTCAACTATTGAATTTTTTAATGATGATCTCACCCACTTTTGGGTTGAATTTTTTAATGAGATTTGATAAAGGTGATCTTCGTACTCATCATGTTGATCATCTCTATAAATTTTAATAAAAAAATTCATCTATTTAACCTCCAAATGAGTATTTATTCTTTTTATTAAAGTGAAAGAATCGTTTTTTATAATAAAACTATATATATATATGTGTAAGTGTACATAGATATATCCATATGGGGCAAATTTTTCATGCAAATTACTATTTACGGACCATTCATACATATTGGCCCATTTGGCACGCTTTCCGATGGAATGTTTTGATGAAATTTGGTGGGAATGTTCTTCATCGTGTGTAAAACATCTCCACCAAATTTCATCAAAAAATTTAACCGGGATGTGGGTGGGTTAACTACATGATTGAAAAATATTGGTCCAGAAATAGATATAGAAAATCCAATATTTTTCAATCACGTAGTTAACCTACTTCCCGGTTGAATTTTTTGATGAAATTTGGTGGAGATGCTCTACACACAATGAAGAACATCCCCACAAAATTTCATCAAAACAATATATCGGGAAGCATTCCAAATGGGCCAATCCATACGGGTGGTTCGTGAATAGTAATCCGTACCAGAAATGCTCTCCCTATATATATATATATTTATGTGCTGTGCAAGATGCAATGTATGTGTCTTGAGATTCATATACATGCTCCCCCATAATATCTCAATTTAGAGTTATATAATATATACTTTGATGTTAAATATATATATAGATTTATATGGTCCAATTGGTACCCATACCCCCAGGGATAAGGTGGGTTGGCTACATCCTGATTTTTATTATCTTATCATCACTTTCCTTCAACTACATTTTAAACAATAACTTGTTATGTGTATATATATTACATTCTCTCCATATATATATATTAGAACAATTTGTAGCGTTTTAATGATGCAGCAATTCATTCAGTTGACCTAAACTAATCAAGATGATGTAGTCTAGTTCAAGAGATAAAGGGATGGATTTTTTTATGAAACTTAATGGAGATGATCTTTATGATGAGTAAATCATCTCTAAAAAATTTAATCAGAAAATTCAATTTAAAATTGGGTAAGATAATCATCTAAAATTTTAATAGTGAAATATATATATATATAATTACACCTACTTCTGGTTTGAATTTTATGATAAAATTTTGTTGAGATGATCTACTTATTATAGAGATCATTTGCACTAAATTTCATGAAAAAAAATTTATTTATTTAACTATCAATCTAGACCCTACTGGACGAAATTGAGTCAAAAATATAATGGAGAGGATGCAAGTCTATTATTATATAGTTCATGTTTCATATATATGTGAATTATAATCTCAAGTCAATCAATATTAAAATGAGAGCAATATTTAAAAAAGAAGATTGTATAATTAAGATTTACAAGTGACTGGGTTTCTTGTAGTTGAGCTGCTATAAAAAATATGCTAATATCAACTAAATCAATGGTGAAAAAACATAATTTATTTGCGTCCTTAAAATTGGTCAATTATGGTAATCATAGAACATAATTATTCTTCATTTCCAAGGAAAAAATATTTGATTGTGTCAACTTTTTTCATTCAACCATAACAAAAACGGGAAACGCTGATATTTGTTTCTTTAACAATAATACCCTTTTAGTAATAATTTTTTCATTATTATATTCTTTTAATTTTAACTTTTTAGATAAATTCAATTGAAATTTTTATATTTATATATTGTTAAAACTAAACTTTTATCATATTCGAAGCACTTCATTGTTGTTTTTCAATATTGAAACTTTTACCATATATGCTAGGAAAAAAAACCAAAAGAAATTATAGAAATAAAAGTAAATGAAAAAAAGAAAAGTGACTTGTAAAATTACATGATCAAATTATTATTCGTTCAATAAATAATTTAAAATGAAAAACTAAAGTAAGGCTGTTAATATTCTAAATGCACAGTTCAAAATGTGTTCTGAATACATTAAAGTATCCAACAAAATATATAAAAAAATATTATTAAAATAATTTTCGAGTATTAGAATACTCATTAAGAATGCTAATAATCTTACTCATAAAATATATATATATACAGTTGCCAACATGGTGCCGAGTGGAGCTGATTTTTCAGGGGGGAAGTAGTAAAAGACATATAATTGTCACGGTTTCTGTCCGTGACTAATGCTGTTACAAAGCAAATGTGACCCTACCATAAGACAAATTAGGCAATCGCCTAGGACCCAACGTAGAAGAGCCTCATTTTAGAAAATTAAGGACCATTTTTGTAGTAATTTAAATTAAAAAAATCAATGATATTTTTATATATACAAATATTAGTTTGTTTGAATTTATTTTTTCTTTATATTTATATACTACATATATGCAAAACTAGATCTTACTGCTTTTAACCGTGATAAATTTTTGGAACGGTTATGAACTGTGACAATTTATTTTTAAAAATAATCATCTGAATTTAATATCAATTAAAATATATTCTAGTATTCAAATTTATTTATTTTCAATAATAATTAAAAAAAATTACCACCTCCTGAAAGAAATTACTGGATACACTGCGTGTACGCATATGTCATGATAAGATTAAATAGAATAGAAAATAATTTTGGTACGAATTAAAGTACCCGGAAATAAAAGTAGTCTAATAAGACTCATGCATTTTTGGTCCCCCCATTCTTCTACACATGTTTTTGTCTTTCATGCATTATCCTTTCCTCATGTGGCAGAAAACCCAAAATTTGCTGACTTAAACTCTTATCAGACTCTAATAAAATATTAACTTCGTTGTCCCTATGGAAAACCTAGATTTAACTATGATTGCATACTATTGTTATTTTATTTTATTTTGTCTGAGCACATTATTATTATAAAAGGAATAAAATCATCTAGAGATTCTTTTTTTTTTAAAATATAAAAAAGATTTAGGTGCCGAATCATAGTTTTATATATTTTAACAATTGAAGAGAAATATGAAAAATAAAGAAGGAGAATATTTTCGAATTAATACACAATCTTTTAAATATGGATACACAAAAGATCAACTATAATAAATGGAAATAATGCACAATATATACTAACACTCTATCTCAAAGTTAAGGTGGTAAATGAGAAATCATCTTAAATTTAAAAATAAGATCATGAAAACAGTTAGGCGAATGAATTTTGGCAGATAGATTTGCAGGTTGTTTGTCAAAAGTGATAGACAGGAGGCGAATTGTATTGCGAGTGACATGCTGACGAATAAAATAGCAATCAATCTCAATGTGCTTTGTCCGTTCATGAAAAACATTGTTGTGAGCAATCTGGATACCACTCTGATCATCACATCCAATGGTTGTTAAAAGATATTAAAGAATTCCCACATCTAAAAGAAGCCAGCGGAGCCAAATGAGTTCCTAAGTAGTGTTAGCGAAAACACGATATTCAACTTTTGTAATGGATCGAGAGACCAATGATTGTTTCTTACTATACTAAGATATGAGAGAATCTCCCAAGAATATATAATTCTCTTGGTTGAATGCCTTTCTATAAGATCTCTTGCGCAGTCGGAATCAGAGTAGACACGTAACTCCAACGAGGATGTAAATGGGAAATGAATATCGTGGAACAAGGTCCATTTGATGTAGCGAAGAATGCGAAGAACAGCCAAATAATGAGTAGACCGCGTAGCATACATGAATTGACTAACGATGTGAATAGCATGAGCAATATTCGGATGAGTAACAGTCAGATAAACCAAACAACCAACTATTTGTCAATACTGAGTGGCAACATTTAGGGAAGCACCACCAAAAGGTGTAAGTCGGAGATTCATTCCCATCGGTGTAAGAGCGGTTTTGAAGTCGGTGAGGCTGGCAAGGGTGAAAATGTCAGAAGAATATTTAACCTTGGAGAGATGATAAACAGTAGAATCAGAAAGAACTTCAAAACCCAAAAAGTAGTTCAGGCGACCAAGGTCCTTTATTTCAAAATGATGACTGAGAGATTTTTTAAGTTCAAAAATCCTGAAACGACATCCCCAGTAATGATCATGTCATCTACACAAAAAATGATAAGCTTGATGCCAACTGGTGTCTTTCTGATAAAGAACCCGTAATCATAAGAGTTAAAGGCAAAAACTTAGTTTGTGAACAGCTGAACTGAACTTCTCAAACCAGGCACTTGGGGCTTGCTTGAGACTGTATAAGGCACGATGAAGTCAACTTGAGATGTGGAATGTGGAACACCTAGAAGGGGTTTCATGTAAACTTCTTCAGAAAGATCGCCATTGAGAAGTGTATTTGTCATATACATCTGAAATAATTCCCATTTTCTAACAACTATAACATAAATAAGACTTCTAACTGAGGTTAACCGAGCAACAAGAGCAAAAATTTTCTCATAATCGATACCGTATTCTTGATTAAATTTTTTTATTACAAGCCGAGCTTTGTATCAATCAATGAACCCATTTGATTTGGTTTTGATTTTGTAAATCCATTTGCAACCAACTACCGTCATTCCTGGGGAAGGGTGACTAAGTCCCAAGTGTAAGCTTTTTTCAAGGCCTGAAGTTTTCCTCAGACATAGCTTACTTCCATAATGGGTTAGAATTAGCCTATTTAAATGGCCCGTGATACGAGAATATGGTATAATAGCAATGGTAATCACGAAGGTGATGAGGTAGCTATCTTACCTTAGTAGACTGACTAGGAGGTGTGGTTGGTTGATAAGATTATTAGTCGAGTCAGCATCATCAGGATAGTTTGCTGTTAGATCGGGAGACAGATCACTTGATAGAGTAGTGGTGGTAGATGGGCTAGACTCTGTGAATGGGGCTTCACTAGATGAACTGGTCTCAGTAGTTGGCTCATGGTTTTCTGTTACGGTTGAAAATGTGATAGGTAAGACAGAAGGACAAAGATCAGTAGTGGAACTAGTAAATAATGGAAGAGAGGTATCGATAATAATCTGAAATTTAAAAATTTTATAAGAACATTTTGTATTCCCAAAATATGACATAATGAGACACTCAAAGCCGTTTTGAAATAGGATCCCAACACCTAGAATCTTTATGTTATATCACATATCCTAAAAAATAACATAGACGAGAATGAGCTCGAGTTTAGAATGTTCATGGGGATGGAGCAAGACAAAATAAACACACCCAAAAACATTCAAAAAATTATAGTTGAGTGGACTGCTGTATAGCCTTTCATAGGGAGATTAGTTTTGGAAGCCAGGAATAGGATGGCGATTAATGGTGTAAATAGTAGTAAATGCTGCTTCCCCCCAGAAAAGTTTGAGGCATCTACTGGATATGAGAAGGGTTTAGATAGTGTCTAGAATATGACGATATTTGTGTAAAGTTAGAAAACTAAAGTTCCAATTATGAGAGACAAATGGCCTAATCAAGAATACTAAAGTTCCAGAGATGAGAGATTGGAAATGGTGAGATTCGGTGGTATGCGAAAGTGAACAAGCTTGAACTTGCAACCAACTTTACGACCTATCATAATAATCGGCCTCATCCGTAGATCCTGTACATGACAACCAAAAAAGAAAAAAAATAACATTTAGGTCAAGATCACTTAATTAACCAACAGATATAAGATTAATAATCAATTAAGATATGTGAAAAATAGATGGAATAGATACATTTGATGTGGATACTAGTCCGATGTGAATTACTTGTAACTGAGACCCGTCATCTGTTTTAATGGGAGATGTGTGTAAGGTAGAAGTTTTAAAGAAAAAGATTGTGGAGTCAAATGTCATGTGGTTGCAATAGCCAGAATCAAAATATCAAGAATTACCTAAATTAGCAGACATTGCATTAGGTTTGCCAGATAAAACCTGTTTCAACATTTCTGCAAGATCATTATTGGTGATAGATGAAGAATGACTAGGTGATTGTAGAATTGCAGCAACAACAGTGACAAATTTGGTATTAAATTGTCTAGTGAGTTTCTTGTAGCAATGAGAACCATAATGTTTTGGACCATTATTGTGATAAAACTTACAAATCCGTTTAGGACAGTAAAGCAACGTATGCGTGGTCTCATGGCAAAATGTGCACTCATTTGATGATTTCTCATATTTATCATTTAATGGCTTTATAGATTTGGAGTAAGTGACAGCAAACACTCCATCAAAATTCTTAAAATTTGAACCAAGGCGTGTTTCTTTAAAATAAAGTACTGTGACAGTGTCATCGAGGGTTGGCAGAAGATGGCAATGTAGGAGAGAAGCCCGAAATAAGTTCAAAGCGATCATGAAGAGCCATAAGAAGTGTCTTCACTTGCTTTGGTTCATGTACATATCAAATTTGGTAGCGTCATCGGGACATAACCAGATAGATTTGGAAAGGGCCAACTGATCCCATATGGCTTACATCTCAGATAAAAATTCATCAATTGATTGATCAGATTGTCACATTTTAAAATGTAGAGCAATCAAATGTTAATATTGATGAGCACGATTTTTGGGTGGTGTACTGAGTTTTTAAAAAGTTTTGACTTCCTTTCTCGTGGAAAATCGCCCAAATTATTGACTAACAGTGGGAATTGAGATATTATGGCACCAAGTGATGATATTACCATTCTTGCTTATCCATTCGTCTTTTCGATATGCAAAATCTTCGTTAGATTCATTTTTTTTCTGTTTCGGTGCTTTTACTTCTCCAGTAACAATTAGCCAAACCGGAGGAGCTTGAAGAAAACTAATCATTGCCTAAACCCAGTGGATGTAGCTGGGTCCATTGAGAGTGATAAAAATAAGTCGAGAGATTTTGGTACGATCCATGTGGCTTGGTTAATCTAGAAGCTGATTCTGGAAATAACCATAAGATTTGGGATTAATTTAGGATTGATTGGAAGTCCAAATATGAATATGGAAATAACAGAAAGGTCTTTGATCAATATATAAATAACTGAAAGATTTAAGGTTAATATTGAAATAACTAAAAAGTTTGGGGTCAATGTGGAAATAACAAAAAAGTTTGGAGTCAGTACAGAAATAATAGGAAAGATTGAGTTTGGAATAACATGGTAGGTCAACGCTAACATGGCAGTAAATGGAAGCAAGGACAGGTTGACATGGAGGCAAATGTGACAGGTGACGTGACTGGTGATGTGGCCTTGGCAGGCGACATGGTGATGACACATAGCGCCATGGCTGACGTGGATACTGATGTGGTAGATATGACATGGCTGGAAAGGTTGGTGGTGCGTGGGTTATAATGAGTGGTGGACTGGAGGACACTCATGGCACGTGAGTGGTCCTTTAGTGTTGTTTCAAACAGAGTTTTGATTGTCATGAAAATATGATCAAGATGGTGTATGATTTTTTGGGTTATGTGTTTAGGATTAGACGTATGGGTTATGATTTCAATTATTTCGGTTGGGTTATATGGGTTTTAGTACGGTTTGGTGATGGTGCACTGGTTAGTAGTTGCGTAGAGGTGAGGATTGGCTGGTGGCGAAATAAAGGTGATGATTATAGAAGGAACATGAGTCCATTTGATACTATGTTAACAATTGAAGAGAAAAAAAAAGACGAAAATTATTGTATCTTGTATTTTTTATATTAACTGTGTACAATGAGAACCATTTATATAAGGCTGAGAAAGATATAAAATAAGGCCATCTCCAATGGTATTTTCTATAAATTCATTTATATTATATGTGTCATAGTGCTTTTAATACATTTCTATATTTATTTGGCAATATAATTGTATAGATAGAAAAGTTACAAATAAAGTTTCTTCAATAGTGCCATTTTTATCTTACTTGACAGTTATTTAAGAATGAGAGAGAATTAGTGGGTTTCTTATATTCAATGAGGGTGTGCCATGTTACATTAAAAATTTCTATCATAATTTCTACATATATAAATGCTTATAGAAATTCCCTATGTGACTCACCTTCCACCTCATATAGAAATATTTATAGAAATGACCATTGAAACACTTTTTTCCCTTTCTCTTTTCTAACATAGAAATTTGCTTTAATAGAAATGACCATTGGAGATGGCCTAAGGAAGCAGAATATCTCCGAATTAATACACAATCTTCTAAATATGGATATACAACAAGTCAACTATAATAAATGAAAATAATGTAGAATATATACTAACAATATACAAGTCTCAACCCCTACTCGGAGAAAAACAAAAAGAACTAGGGTAAGATAGCTAAAGGTATTTTATTACAAGGTGACTATATTGCAAAATATAAATGAATGACTAATATTGTAATAATATACTCCATCCGTCCCAAATTGTTAGTCCCTCTTTCCTCTTTTGGATGTCCCAAAATAAATGTCTACTTTCTATAAAAGATAAATGCATACTTATTTTGCCCTTTTGTACTTTCACTTTTCAAGTAAAAGTTTTGAATAAAGAAAAGGGTAAAAAGGGAAAGTCAATGTAAATTAAGCAAAAAGTGCAATGATGATGTTGGATCCTTAATAAGTTGAATTTCCCAAAAGGGACCAGTAATTTAGGACGAAAGAAGTAGTATTTTTAAAGTATAATGCATAATATTTTGATTCATTATTTATTTGAGGGAAGTCAAAATAGTGCTGGCAATAATAATTCTTTTCATGTGATCTTATTGAGTGTTGAGAGATTTTTGAGATAAGTACGGTAAGAACTCTTAGGCCATCTCCAATGCATAAGCTATTGTGCCATTTTTACCATTTTTTTCTATGCAGCCGAATAGGCATATGGTAATAGTGTAGGCCAAATTGCTAGTGAATTGGTAAAATTGACATATGGATACCATATCTTTCCCACGATGGAATGTCCATCGTAGGAGTCCCGTCACACAAGCCACGATGGAGTGTACATCGTGTGAGGGTGGGCTAGCAAAGACACGACGTAGTGTCTATCATGTGAGGGGTTGGCTGTTGTGGAGACACGCTAATGTGGCAACACGCATGATACAATGAGTATCGTGTAGTTCAATTTTGCCCAATTTTACCTTCTGCATTGCATATAGTTATAAAATGTGTAAAGTATTAATGCAATATTACCCTACAATATTACACTATAGATTGGAGATGTCCTTAGTGGGCAATTTACAAGAATTACTGTAAGTATTTGCTGAATATTGTAGCATACTTCGTCCCTAAAATGGGGTATTCTCGGCGTAACTGAACTTTTTCTATGAAAAATAGATGAGTACAGTTTTTGTGTGTGTATATGTACAAAACCCGCTTATCGTTTCTTAATGAAGCTCCTAAAAAACATATTTTGCTGGTGAATGCAATTCCCAATGTATTGGCAACAAAAATCCATTGTTAAAGACTTGACATGTGGATTGTCTGCCTGAGAGACGGATTGTGTATAAATTATTTCTTCTATTTCAAATTAACAATATCACTTTTCTTTTTAAAGCATCTCTAATTAAGAGCTTTATTTGGTCTTTAGAGCATAATTAGTGTCATATTTCACCATTATAAACATATTTTATTATTTCTCGATTAAGTTAAAATTAATATTTTTCTTATAAAGTTAAGACTTTTAATTTGAAATGGATGGACTAGGTGTGTGTGACGAAATTGCCATGGGAATTGGCCCGTGATCACTCTACAAACAAATGTGAGAGAATGCCTACTAGCTCAATTTTCGAACAAACTTTTTTTTGAAAAATGCAATCAGAAGCAATAATAAATCATTGATCAAGGGACACCAGGTTCACTATTCAATCAGGAATCAATTTGGAAATAAGGAGTCCCAATTCTCCAAAATACTAAAAAGAAAAGTATGACGAGTAAGGCCATGAGCAATGCCATTACATTCACCAAAGACAAAATTAAAAATAACCTCCAATTGAAAAACTAACTCCATTTCTTGCAAGAAGATCCCAAATTCATTGAGGCAGGGGTCACGAGAAATTTGAACAAACTTTTTACAGAAAACAATTATGGCACTAATTGGATTAAAAGAAAAACAAACACATTAAGGCTCCGTTTGATTGCAAAGGTGGAAAAGGAAAATAAATTAAGCTAGTTTTGGTGAAAAGATAGAAAATAAGTTGAATGATGAAGGTAATATCCTCTTGATTTTTAAATTTTTCCATGAAGAAATTTTCTTTGCTTAGTAGTGAGTAAAAATTTTCCACCAAAAACATTGAAGAATGGATGATATATACTCATAAAATGAGTAACATCTCTCATCTTATTTTTTGTCTTTTCACACAAACTAGCTAAATTTATTTTGCTTTTCCATTTTTCCAATCAAACGGAGCCTAAATTTCTGCCCCACTAGTTTATTTTAGTGGTGCCACAACAATTTATACAAAAAAGTTCGTAAAAATTAGGTAGCCTAGCATTTTCCAATTCAAAACCCATCCTATTTCAAAAAATTTCCTAAATTCCTATATCATTTCTCTCTATTAATAAAATAAAAACTACAAGATAATTATGTCATAAAAATTCTTCACTTTGCTCCGCATCAAAAATAAAAGTTAAGACAGAACATAAGTTAGTGCTAGTGGGTACTAATTTCCCCACCTCTGCACTTGTCGGTGGTTATCACTACTTTTAAAGGAGGAACATTTTCTAAGCTTGAAAACATGTGGGTTTTTTTTTTTCTTTTCTTTTTTTATTACAGGCTTGAAAAGATGTTAAGATTCCCGGAGAAAGAAAAACAAGTAAAACACTATCTTCAATATCATCATTTGTTTTTTTCTCTTCATGTTTTGTGTTATACTTGATAGTTGATAGTCACCAAGAAGTATCTGCAGGACTGACTAATTTGGAAAACACGCGTTGATATGTAAGAATAAATAATTTTGATTGGAAACATTCTTCTAATGAATTCTCTGGCAACTTCTATACAAGATGGCATATTTAGAATTGTGAGCAATCAAATATTACAAATTCGAACTCCAAAAACACTACGTGGCCAGCAGCAAGTGTAGTCTAAGCTGCGAAGAATTAGTCAAGATGTATAAAAGTTGGCCTGGGCACCGCCAGATTTAAACAAAAAAAATATTGAAAATCCCCAGTATTTATTACCAAAGCATAATTGGATCATAATGGAATTTCAGCCTATACCGGCACCATAATATCAAATTGGGGACGAAGATCAAAATTAGAGATTGATAGAAAAGCTATGTGCCCGTATGAATTACAAAAGAAATTATTTCAACAAAAATGTGAATTAGGAAGGATTAGGCAACAAAATTGAATCGGTGTCATGACAAGATATATTGGCAGCCATAGATTATAGTAAAATTTAGACTTCTTATTTCTTTAATAAGCCATGGATAGATTCAAGGTTTAAAAAAGAGGGTTAAGGGGTTAGGAGATTTGAATCATACCCAGTCGCTTGAATAACTTACACACATATATATGCATCATTTAGCCTCTGGGCCATGGATCTACTAACAAATTCAACTAATAGCTCTAGTATATATGAAGCATGTAGCGTATGATATAATTTTTTAGGAAGATATTCGTGGTTTAATGATATTTTTACCGAGTATTCTTACCAAGTGCATTAGATGGATTGTACTTTACAAAGGTACAACTCGTGTAATAACACTATAGTTCAAGGGATGATTCATCTAGGTATCGAATTAGTCCGGATTCTGCACCACAATTATCCCATAAATCATACCCTAGAAAATATCTTATTTCAAAATCTATTACCGCTTAAAATCTAGGACATGAACCTTGAATTAAGTTTTATATGTATTACAAGAGTCAAATCAAGTGTAGGATCTAAATATACGCTGTCCCAAATACTCTACACTCATACTTTCATTATATTTTCTACCAAAACGCATCCACTCATATAAATGCAGCAATTCATCCTATGATCTTTTTCAAATAAATCTCAATCTACATGGAATCTAAGATCAAATGGTATGTCTTTGACTATGAAAATGTAAAATGATTGTTGATTATGGATCCAATTAACCTGTTGTAACCGAATTTAGATAATATCATAAGTACGAATAAGCATAGCTACTGTCAAAGGCCAGCCATCTCAGACCAATCAAGCTGTCGAATTTAGAGAGAAATACATGAATCCAAGACAAGACTGAAAAAATACAAAGTGTGTGGGCATGTGCGTGAGAGAGAGAGAGTTGTGTGCGTGAGAGAGAGTTAAATATGAAAATGTTGTAAAACTCTAGTACCTGTTACCATGTTATTCCCTCAACTCAAGTACCTGTTACCATTTTATTTCTTTTGATTTCTCTCTATACTTGCCAAGATCCAAACATGCTTCATTCCCCAGAACTTAATTTCAACTGTAGAATGACAATTAATCTCCATTTTACTGGTCAATTTCAACTCTTATACAATTCATCAATCATGCACTCCATCTGCAAAGCCACAAAGAAGTAATTGATAAAACAGTACATGCATGCGCTCCATCTGCAAAGCCACAAAGAAGTAATTGATAAAACAGTACATGCATGTGGGAATTACTATTTCACAGCTTATACGCTAACATGAGAAATGAAGACAAATCTGCTAGTCAAATTGAGAATTACCATTATTGGTCTTGGCTCATATATATTATTCCTTCCGTCCCAAATTAAGAATCATTATTTTCAAATTCGCACGCTTAAAAGAAAACTCTAATTTCAATGTAATCAATCAATAGCCCAGAATAAAACACTCTTTACTATCATGAGATTTGCTACATTGATTATGTGCTAAAAGGGAAAACATTGATCTTGTCACGTCCCGGTCAGGCACAGTAAGAGTCCAATCTGGCCAGAGCACCCACGCCCATGGTTTTTGCTTTGATCCCCAAAAGGCCTTCTAATAGGAATGTTGAGAATCACATCAAATCAGGGCAAATCAGTTTCCTGATTTGTTGAGAATCACATCAAATCAGGGCAAATCAATTTCCTGATTCTTAGCTGTATATTTTGTAATTATAGGGATCCTAATTGCTTCCTAAAAATCAGAATTGTATAGCTGTATATTTCTATTCCAGAGCTGTAGCTTTATTTCCTTTTTTATAGGCTATATTGTACCTATAAAAGGGAGAGTATGACTGCTTTCCTATTCATTCAATATTCAATATTCTTTTCTTCCCTTTCTACATGGTATCAGAGCTAACATAATTGGCTTCTGTTCTTCCTTTTTTTTGTGACGTTTCTCCCTGCCCACTACCATGTCAGAAATATCTGAATCAACCCTTACCACTGGTGCCACTATTAGCTCCTTTAAACTTCCATCTGAATCACCCTCTCATTCCATCCAAATCACCACAATTCGCCTCAATGGGAACAATTTTCTCAGGTGGTCCCAATCTGTTCGAATGTATTTTAGAGGGAGAGGGAAAATCGGGTATTTAACTGGTGATGTTGTAGAGCCAGAAAAAACTAATGCTAGTCATGCTATTTGGGATGCTGAAAACTCCATGATAATGGCCTGGTTAGTGAATTCTATGGAGGAGGAGATAAGTGCAAACTACATGTGTTATCCTACGGTTAAAGCCCTTTGGGATAATGTCACTTTGATGTATTCAGACCTTGGGAATCAATCCCAAATATATGAGTTACAACTCAAACTGGGGGAAGTCCGTCAAGGTGAGAATTCTGTCACTAAATATTTTAATATTCTAAAAGGTTTATGGCAGGACCTTGACTTATTCAATGATGACTATAAGTGGAAGAACACGGATGATTGCAAGTACTTTAAGAACAAGGACAAGAACTCAAGGATTTTCAAATTTCTGGCTGGGCTCAATGTTGATTTTGATGAGGTACGAGGCAGGATTTTAGGTCGTCAACCTCTTCCTTCCCTCAATGAAGTTTTTTCTGAAGTTCAACGTGAAGAAAGCAGGCGAAATGTCATGCTTGGCAAGAGAATCACTGCTGGACCAGTGGAAAATTTAGCATTACTGGGAACTGCTGCTGCTGCCTATCGTGCCCCCAATAGCCTACGCCGCCAAGATGACAAACCAAAGGTTTGGTGTGATTTTTGCAATAAACCACGACATACTCGTGAAACCTGCTGGAAACTGCATGGAAAACCTGTTGATTGGAAACCTGTGGAATGGAAGAATAATAAACAAAATGATCTGAACCGTGCCTCAGCCAAAGCACATACTGCTGAGACTACCTCTTTTAGTGCAGAACAGATAGAACAACTCCTAAGCTGCTAAAATCTGCTCCGCCAACTCCCGGTACCCCTGTAGCATCCTTGGCTCAAACAGGTAGAACTTTGTGTGCCTACTCCTCTTCATTATGTGCATCTTGGATCATAGATTCGGGTGCCTCTCATCACATGACTAATCTGTCCCATTTGTTTATATCTTATGAACCCCTTTCTGGAAATAAAAAGGTACGTATTGCAGATGGAAGCTTATCTTCCATTGCTGGCCAAGGTTCAATTCGTTTATCAGAAAAAATTATTTTGAAATCTGTTTTGCATGTCCCAAAACTCTCTTGTAATCTCTTGTCAGTAAGCCGTTTATCTAAAGATTCTAATTGTCGTGTTATCTTTGGTGTCTCTTGTTGTGAATTCCAGGATTTGAACACGGGGATGATGATTGGCAGTGCTAGAATGATAGAAGATCTCTACTATTTTAATGACGACCATGCTAGGAATAAACAAGCTCAGGGTTTTATTGGTAGCTTCCGTTCAAATCCTGTTCATGATAAAATAATACTATGGCATAATAGACTAGGGCATCCTAGTTTTTCCTATTTACAGTCCGTTTGGATTGAAGGGGAGGGAGGGAAAGGAAATAGTTAATTAAGAGGGGAAGGAATGGAATAGAATGGAAATGAATGAGTTTAATTTTATTGTTGTTTGGATAGCTTGTTTCTTGTTTGGATAGAAAGAAGAAAAGAAAGGAAAGGAATGTGATTTAATATATTATTAACAGAAATTTGGAATAACGTTCATTAAAATCTTTTCCTTTCCCTCTCAATCCTCCCAATATTGGAGTTAGAGGGGATTGTTCCCTCCCAACCCTCTCTACACTCCCTCTTATAAATCTATCCAAACAAGTTTGGACTGAAACTTGCCAAATTATTTAAAGGCCAAAAGCCATCGAAATTTTTATAAAATTAAACCATATTGTGCTTCAAGGCCTTTTTATCTAATACATAGTGATGTTTGGGGTCTTTCTAAGATTACTACTTTAACCGGAAAAAAATGGTTTGTAACATTCATTGACGATCATACACGTCTATGCTGGCTTTATTTAATGAATTCAAAAAATGAGGTTACAAAACTCTTTAAGGATTTTTATTCTTTGGTCGAAAACCAATTTCAAGCTAAAATAAGTATTCTTCGAAGTGACAATGGAATAGAATTTTTTAATGAATGTTTGGGAGATTTTTTTCAAAACAAAGGCATTGTTCATCAATCTACTTGTAAGGATACTCCTCAACAAAATGGGATCGCAGAACGAAAAAATAGGCACTTACTTGAAGTAGCCAGAGCTCTTATGTTTCATATGAATGTTCCTAAATATCTTTGGGGAGACGCAATCTTAACAAGTTGTTATCTGATTAACAGAATGCCTACTAGGGTTTTAAACTATGAAACTCCTTTACGTACTCTTGAAAAATCCTTTCCAAACACACGCCTCATTAATAATCTCCCTTTAAAACTTTTTGGTTGTACAGGTGTTCATTCATGTTCCATCCCATCTCCGATCCAAATTAGATCCACGAGCTAAAAAATGTATTTTTTTAGGCTACTCACCTAATAAAAAAGGCTACAAGTGTTTTAATCCTGTCACTAAAAAATTCCATGTTAGTATGGATGTTCAATTTCTTGAAACAATTCCATTTTATACCAAAACCTCTCTTCAAGGGGAGAAGTTAAATGAAGATCAATTTTGGCAACAAGAACCAAAACCAGTGGCTTTTTTTCCTGAAATCAACCAGGAAATGAATACTTTACCTAGAGAAAATGCAAAAAATACTAATCTATTTATGCCAAGTAAGATTGTATCACAAACAGGGGGAGAAACCTTACCATCTATGTCCACTGAGCTGCGTGTTTATACTAGACGCAGGTTTAATCCCAATATTGAAAATCTTCCGGTAAATCCAGAGCACGGTCAATCATCATCTCCTAGTTCTCCAATTTATGGTAATCTTCCTATAAATCCTACTTCTTTACCTTTATCTGATCTTGATGTTTCTATTGCTATTCGTAAAGGAGTTAGGAATTGTACCAAACATCCTATTGCTAAATACCTATCCTACCATAGACTTTCAAAAAAAATACAAAGCCTTCACAATAAATGTTTCTCACCTGTTTGTACCTAGAACCATACAGGAAGCACTAGGACACTCGGAGTGGAAGTCAGCAGTGTATGAGGAGATGAAAGCACTTCAAAAAAATAAAACCTGGGAAATTGTAGATCTACCTAGGGAGAAGAAAACAGTAGGGTGCAAGTGGGTTTTCACAATCAAATGTAAGTCTGATGGGAGCATTGAGAGATACAAGGCGAGGCTAGTTGCTAAAGGTTTCACACAAACTTATGGAATTGACTACCAAGAAACATTTGCCCCTGTTGCGAAGATCAATTCCATTCGAGTGCTACTTTCTCTTGCAATACATCTTAACTGGCCTCTACAACAGTTAGATGTAAAGAATGCTTTCTTAAATGGTAATTTGGAGGAAGAAGTGTTTATGGACTTATCATCGGGTTTTGAAGAAAAATTTGGAGAAAAGAAAGTTTGCCGACTAAGGAAGTCATTATATGGTCTTAAGCAGTCTCCTAGGGCCTGGTTTGACAAGGTTTGGAAGTTTCGTCAAGCTTCAGGGGTATGTGCAAAGCCAGGCCGATCATACAATGTTCTACAAACACTCAAGAGAAGGTAAAATGGCAGTATTAATAGTTTACGTGGATGACATTATTCTGACTGGAGATGATGTTTTTGAGCTTGATAAATTGAAGAAAGCCTTGGCACGTGAGTTTGAAATCAAAGACTTGGGTCCTCTAAAATACTTTCTTGGAATGGAGTTTGCTAGATCCAAAAAAGGTATTTTTATCTCTCAAAGAAAGTACATACTTGATCTGCTACGAGAAACCGGCTTACTCGGTTGCAAAGTAGCAGAAACTCCCATAGAACCAAATCTGAAGCTTCAGCCTGCAAGTCCAGAAGAAGTGGTTGACAAAGAAAGATACCAACGCTTAGTTGGGAGATTGATTTATCTCTCCCATACACGTCCTGACATTGCGTTTGCAGTGAGCTTGGTAAGTCAATTCATGCACTCACCTAATCAAGGACATTTTGATGATGTATACAGAATTTTAAAGTATTTAAAAGGGACACCAGGGAAAGGAATCCTATATGAAAATAGGGGACATCTCCAAGTTGAAGTGTTTACTGATGCAAATTGGGCAGGGAATGTAACAGACAGAAGATCAACTTCGGGATATTGTACCTTTATTGGGGGAAATCTTGTAACTTGGCATAGTAAAAAACAAAATGTGGTGGCTAGAAGTAGTGCCGAGGCTGAGTTTAGAGCAGTAGCACATGGTATATGTGAAGTTCTGTGGATCAAACAGTTACTTGAAGAGCTTAAAATTACCAATCCCTTGCCTATGAAGGTTTTTTGTGATAACAAGGCCGCTATTGCAATCGCACACAATCCAGTGCTCCATGATAGAACTAAACATGTTGAAGTCGACAAATATTTTATCAAGGAGAAATTGGAGAATGGACTGATTATTATGCCTTACATTCCTACGTCTGAACAGGTAGCAGACATTCTCACTAAAGGTCTACCAAAGAAGCAGTTCGATAGGTTGGTGAGCAAGCTGGCCATGAACGACATCTTCCAACCAGCTTGAGGGGGAGTGTTGAGAATCACATCAAATCAGGGCAAATCAGTTTCTTGATTTGTTGAGAATCACATCAAATCAGGGCAAATCAATTTCCTGGTTCTTAGCTGTATATTTTGTAATTATAGGGATCCTAATTGCTTCCTAAAAATCAGAATTGTATAGCTGTATATTTCTATTCCAGAGCTGTAGCTTTATTTCCTTTTTTATAGGCTATATTGTACCTATAAAAGGGAGAGTATGACTGCTTTCCTATTCATTCAATATACAATATTCTTTTCTTCCCTTTCTACAAGGAATGACTAGCGACCACATACATAGCAACATAAGTTCACCCGACCTACGCGATGTAAGATGAACATTCATAGGTTCATCGTAGTGTGTAGCACCAGCACCTGTTGCTATTATAAGTTCACCCGACCTACGCGATGCAGGATGAACATTCACAGTGTGTAGCACCAGCACCTGTTGCTGTTAGGCCAGGACACAGAGCTGCCCGCCAACAACACTAGGGTCATTACAATTGCTATTTGGGATATCCTAAAAACGGTAACATGACAACAGAGTACACTTAAGCAGTGGGAATTGAACAATAGGCTTGGGTTTTGAGGCAAAGTCTAAATATAGTTTTTTGCAGGATCCAAATCTTTACCAGTACAAAATAATTTGTAAAATCCAAAATTTTAGTGTGAATATTTTCAAATTTTGATGATTAAACACACATCCCCAATCAAAACTCAGCAGGACACTGAATCCGAAACAATGCAAAGAGTTGACACAGTGTAGAAAAGCATTTAATGATTTGCGTTCATTGAAAACTTGCATATAAACCCAAGACTCCCCGTTACCCAACTTGAGGTGTTCTAAATTATAATATGCTGCACTGTTGTTGATAAACTCTTCCAGTCTTCCTCCTCAACTCTTTAGATAAATATCCGATCATTTCATTTATACTTGAAAATGTGCACGCCCAAAAAAGTACTGTAATTAGAAGGCAACATAAGCCAAAGGTGAGCATATCATCCACCACCACATGTGCAATGACGGGAACAACATCCAACAAGTATAAGGTCATGAGACTAAATGGGCCAACATGACCAAAATAAATAAAGCCACCAGACAGCACTTGGAATTAAAAAATGAGCCTGCTTTCATTACAGAGAAACTAAGGATATATTCAAAGGAGGTTGAAAAGATAAGAAAATATGCATTTAATGAATGCACCACAAATCACGATCATTAAAGCCAAATATATTATATCAGCAAGGGGTACAACAGGCGAGCAGAAATATGCAGCAAATTCATACAGAGAGTCCGTCCATGTACAGCAGTAAGTCGATCGAAAAAAACTTCGAAAGAAGATAGGGAGGATAAAAAACATGCTAGATAATCGGCACAATCTTCTGAACACACCAAAAATATTTGACCCAATCACCAGATAATCGGCACAAAAACAAATGAACATGCTACCGAACATACCAGTAGTCCAAACTAATATAAATACTGCTGAGAAACTCAGTACATAGCATGAATCTGAAAAATCTATTTCTATATCTATATCTATACTTAAACTTACTATATATAAAAGTACGAATAACGCAAGTGTTTTTCCCTTGATCGGTATACCCAAATATACCCCTTGATTTTGCAGTTTTATAATTATATATTAACCGAAGATAATTAAGGTTCTTATTGTTTAAGCAGTAAGAGTTCATGCTATAATCAAAGTCAACATTGATCACAACATAATTATATGTATTTTATGCCTTCCAATTGGATTATACGTAGTTATAGAGTCCAAATTGGATTTAAAATGTTTGTACTAGAGACGTATTGCTTTTGTATTGCATCTCAACTAATTAAATTCTTAATGAATTACACCAACTAGAACACTTAAAAAGAATTTAATTATATACGTATTACCCAACTATTTATTCGAAGTCTACATTGAACATAACATAATTATACGTATTTTGTACCTTTCAATTGGATTATCTCAACTAATTAAACTCGTAGGCTCTGTTTGATAACAACATGAAAAATGAAACTAAAAAATAATTAATTAGGGTGATAAGATGGAAAATAAGTTGAGGGATGTGGTGAGATTAACTCTTACTTTTTGGCTTTTTCCATGGAAAAAGTTTCTTAGGGTGGTGGTGAAGAAATCTTTTCCACAAAACATAAAGGAGGACGGAGTACATATACTCACAAAAACGAGTATGAGATAAAGAGTATCTCACAACATGTCTCAACTTATTTTCCATCTTACAATGGAAATTAGTTGTTTTTATTTTCATTTTCTATATTGCTATCAAACAGAGCCTTAATGTATTAAACTAACTAGGACACTTAAAAAGAATTTAACTATATATATTGCTACATAATTTAATTAAATGTGTACTACCCGTCACAAAATGATTATGTTGGATGATACAATTTGTTAAAATAGAAAAAATAATATAGTTTATTTAAAATAAAATTCTCACTAATAATCACGTGCAACACATGTGCTCAAAAGTTAATATATAAGAAATCAAGAACTCTTTGACCAAATAGGCTACCATAGGCCAACGATCTCCCCATTACACTACCAATGTGGGATGTGGGATGTGGGCTGTTAAAATTTAGGTTTCACGTGTATGTCAACTAACAAAGTCACATCTATTATACTAGACACTGAAGCACACATGATGCATCAACATGCTTATTTTTTGCACACGTACAAGTAATAAGTGGCGGAGCTAGGATTTAATGGTAGGTTGGGGAGTGAAAAGAGTATTAGAAAATGTCAATTTTGAAGTGTTAAATTACCAAAATAGAATATATTTAACCATGCTCATGGATATAAAGGTTTATGATAATTTAGAACGAGAGGGGCAAAGGACAATATTTTACATAAAATAAGTGGGCAAATCTACGTGCTCCCACCACTATACGTGATGCTTGTGTGATATGTGATTTTAAAAAAAAATTAGGAAGAAATATTAGTGGCTCAATCGTAAGAAACTATGCTTGCCAAGGCAAGGGTAAAGGGTTCACGAATTATTACCTTGTATACTTGTTCTATTTTTGAGAAAAATGATAGAAGTCAAAATTTGAAATCACAAATTTAGTGTCATAACAACCATGCTTTTTTTTATTTTATAATACTACAGATATAAAGACATATATTTGGCTAAATAGTTTCCTTATCCACCAGGCATGAGAAATGATAATGCCAACTTACTTTGATACCCATCTGGAAAACATTTGTTATATTATCCAAGCTCTTTGCTTCCAAACACTGAATATAAAGACATCTATCTACATGTAAGATCACTGGTGGCAGTATAAGGATTGTCCGCACTATCCAAACACTGAATTTGAGCAAACTGATCGTTTATGAACCCTGTAAAAAGAATGAAAAAGTCATAACTAGTGACGCAAAAGGTCTTTTTCTAAAAATGGTAAAAGGGAGGAGAGGGAAAAATCCAACCTGTCATCTAGGTAAAATTTAATCCCCAAAAACTACTGGGCTAGGCGGCTGATTTTTTGTTTATTTTATTCTAAAATTTTAATATTAGAAAATTTTAACTTTGCTTCTTTAGATTAAAGGACATTAAGATATGATTACACAAATATGAAATGAAAAATCAAAACAGAAAAAGGAAAGAAAACTTCACAATTCCTACAAATCACCATCCTGTCGGACTAGCGGGCCACCTTCATAGGAATGGGCCTTAGTGCCTAGGCAGGAGTTTTTGGAAAACTGCTTAGGGGCCATTTGGTTTCATGCATTCTCTAGTTTTACAGAGTAGTCCGTTATAGTTGATAAATAGGAACTTTTATCCATTTCAACGCAAATTTTGTGTAGTATGTAAAACCTAGCAAATCTTATTCATTTCTTTCATGTAGAACAATTGAACAAAGAGGGTTTATTTGCAAAAGATCAATTTACACCTTCATACACTTAAACATTAAGTATCCCACGGAGAAGCTAAAAACTGATGTTGTATTCCATTGCAATAACTTCAACTTCAAACAATCTTCCATTTCTTTCTTTCCACAATACCCAAGCTGTGACCATCATCACACGTCTCCAAAATCATATATCCTTTTCCAACACCCCTTTAAAATCCCAGTCAATTAAGAAAAACTTGTGGACCTCTTTGATGAAACTCCTAGCAAAACAAATTCCTGCATAATCTTGGCCCAAACAGATTCAGCAAAATCACAAGGGTACATTTAGATAACCTTATCAAAATCCATCTCATAAGATTCATCCTAGCCTCGCTAGCTTATCATAGTTTGTCTATTGCTAATGTGGTTTTGCAGTGCGCTCAAGGACTCCAATTATGTACAAACCATTCGAGTGCAAGGTTTTCTCTTACCAGACCCACCATCATGGGCTCGCTTGAGGGGGACCTCGCAGCACTGTGGTTAGTATCTTTGCTTATATGATTTTGTGGTGCACCCACAAACACAAATTATGTAGCAGCCATTAAAACGTGGCTCCTCTTGACCTAAGTTTTTTAAATGAACCAAAAAGCACTAAATAAATTACTCAAAAAATAATTACAAAGTGAAGGGGGACAAGCACTCAATAAATTACTAAAAACTCCAATATCAACAACCATGACAACAAATTTATATATATATATAGAGAGAGAGAGTATGTTGGGTTTTATGATCAAGAGATAAAGACAACGGAGAGGGCAATAGGGGTTTGATGATGTTATGGGAGCAAGATTGTATACGGGAGGATCGAAAGTCACTTGTTTGCAAGTAGTTTTAAGACCTCAATTGTGGGAAATAAACCTGTAGATATTGTGCTAGCTGTAAATGTATGGTTTTAGTAATTATCTATACTTTTAGATAGTAATTATCTGTTTAGATAATAATTAGCTGTAGACCCTGACTCTGTGGGATAGGCCCTGATTTTATGGGATTAGGCCCTGATTTTATGGGGTCCTGATTTTATGGGATAGGCCCTGATTTTGTGGGATTAGTTTAGATATTTTTTAGGGTTGTATTTCTCCTATAAATGTATCTTTTTCTCTGCAGAATTGAATAAGAAAAACAACTACTCCTTTTCCACATGGTATCAGAGCCAGGTTGTTTCTGAACCTCCCAAAAAGGCCTTCATCGCCTCACTATCTGTTTTTTTCTCTCAGCCTTCATTGCTGAGCTCTTTGGCCTTTATTGCCACTTTGTTATTCAACCTTCATAGCCATCATACCAGTTTTCCCTTCCACCATGTCTGAAAAAACCACGACAACCCAACCCGAAAGAAATAAATGCCAAGCAATCCAATGGAGAATGGCAAAGTCTCCCGGCGCCTATAAACTGGATGGGAAGAATTATCTAAAGTGGTCTCAAATTGTCAAAACCTTTATAAAAGGAAAGGGGTAAATTGAGCCACCTTCTTGGAACGGGACCCAGTAGTGGAGATCCAGGATTTGTTGCGTGGTGAATGAAGAGGATTCCATGATTATGTCATGGCTGTGGAATTCAATGTCACCAGAAATCAGTGACACCTGCATGTTTTTACCAACTGCGAAGGATATATGGGAAGCTATCAAACAAACCTATTCCAAGTTAAAGATGCTGCTCAGGTATATGAAATTAAAATCAAGACTTGCTGGCACAAAGCAAGGAAGCAGCAAATCCGTCACAGAATATGCCAACACTCTGAAAAATCTGTGGCAGGAGTTAGACCCATTATCGATGCATTAAGATGAAGTGCAGTGAGGATTCAGCAACTCTAAAGCAGTTTATCGAAAGAGACCGTGTGTATGATTTCTTAGCTGGCTTGAATGTGGAGTTTGATCAAGTCAGGGTGCAGATTTTAGGCAAAGAAGAAGTGCCCCCGTTGAATGAAACCATCTCAATGGTTCGAGCTGAAGAAAGTAGAAGAAGTGTTATGATGCTTGAACCTCAAGCATTGGATGGGTCGGCAATGGCAGTCAAGAATAGTAGCAATTGGCACTTGGGACCTAATCGAAATCCGCATACAACAGACATTCGAAAACAATCAGTATTTGACGAAGGAAGGTCAGATTCTGGTCGGTTTGATTCTTCTAGGCCTCAAAACCGAGACAATCTGTGGTGCAACTATTGTAAGAAGTCCCGTCACACGAAAGAAAACTGCTGGAAACTGCATGGAAAACCACCTAGCAGAGAATGGGGAAACAAAGGAGGTCAGCAGAGGAGTCAAGCACAAGCACATATGGTCACTCCACAGCTAAACTCAGAAACATCTGAGATTGGAGAACTCAACAAGGAGGAAGGTGGGAAAGTAAGGAACTTATCGGGAACCTTGGAGAAATCGCCAGGTACATGTTTGGTTCACCCAGGTATGATGGTTATTTCTCATGGGTTAAATGCCTCGAACACATCATTTACCAACTCTTGGGTCATTGACTCAGGGGCCACTGATCATATGACCAATCACTCCCAAAGATTCATTTCTTATTCTCCTTGCCCTAGTAATAGAAAGATTTGCAACAGCTGATGGCTCATTAAACACAGTAGCCGGCGTAGGAGACATTCAACTCAGTCCATATATTATTCTTAGAAATGTTCTCCATGTCCCAAAATTGTCAACCAACCTTTTATCCATAACTAAGCTCACAAAAGATATGAATTGTAATGCTGTGTTTTCTCCCACGCGCTGTGTTTTTCAGGTACAGGATTCGGGGAAGACGATTGGGCATGCTAAGGAAAAGGCAGGACTCTACTATCTTGAGACAACAAGTAAACCACATATAATCAAGAATAATGTACCTCAGTCACTCCTCTCTGAAACCTCACCAAAGAAAACCGAGATTTGGCTCCATCATTTTCGTTTAGGACATCCTTCCTTCAGCGTTTTAAAAATAATGTTTCCGTCATTGTTTCATGGATTAGACATTGGTAGTTTTCATTGTGATATTTGCGAAATTGCAAAACATAGACGTGCTTCATTTCCAATGACAAATCAAAGATGTTCTATTCCCTTTTATTTAATTCATACCGATATATGGGGTCCCTCTAAAGTTCCTAATATTTCTGGTGCACGTCGGTTTGTGTCATTTATTGACGATTGTACTAGAGTGTCATGGATTTTTTTGCTTAAATTCAAATCTGATGTGAGTACTGTTTTTCCCAATTTCCATAGCATGATTCAAAATCAATTTGGGGTGAAAATCAAAACAATTCGGTCAGATAATGCACGGGATTACTTCAATCAAACCCTATCTTCTTATTTGCAAAAAGAAGGAATTATCCATGAATCCTCCTGTGTTAACACTCCGCAACAAAATGGGGTGGCTGAAAGGAAAAATGGTCATTTACTAAACAGTACTCGTGCTCTCTTGTTCCAACAGAATGTTCCAAAACAATTTTGGGGGGAGGCTGTGCTGTCCGCTACTCATTTAATTAACAGATTACCTTCTCGAATCCTGGGTTTTCAAAACTCCTATGGAAACTCTTGGTCATTTTTATCCACACCTCAAGATTACCAACAATCTCACTCCTAGAGTCTTCGGGTGTACCTCGTTTGTCCACATTCATAACCAAAATCGAGGAAAACTAGATCCAAGGGCACTTAAATGCATCTTTATTGGTATTCGGCAACTCAAAAGGGGTATAAATGTTTATCACCCCCCCCAACCAGAAAAAATCTACATATCCATTGACGTTACCTTTGCCGAAAAAACAACCCTATTTTCCCACTCCTTATCTTCAAGGGGAGACCTCTTTTATGGAAGATAAGGATAGAGAAGTTTTCTTACTTGATCTACCATTATCTGTTCCAACTTCATCCTCTCCAGGCCCTATTATAGATCCTACTCCTTCTCCAGATCCTACTCCTAACAATGTGACTGAGGATAACATTATTCATGATAATACTCAACCATTGCAGGTGTACTCAAGAAGGAGAAATAATCTGCCTGAACCTAAACATGTACAAGATTCTGATCCGAATTCTGTAACTGAAGTAATCCCAACTCCGACCCTTCAGAATGAGCATACAAACCCTGAACCATCAACCGGTGATGATGATCTACCTATTGCAATCAGGAAAGGAATCAGAGAATGTACAAAACGCCCACTTTACCCAATAACCAGATTTGTGTCATTTGATAAGTTTTCTCCTTCGCATAGGAGTTTTTCTTGTGAACCTAAACAACATTCCCATTCCTAAGACCGTGTTCGAGGCATTAACTAATGAGAATTGGAAAGCTGCAATGCAAATAGAGATGGAAGCCTTAGAGAAAAACAAGACATGGGAGTTAGTTGATCTACCAAAAGGGAAGAATGTAGTGGGCTGTAAATGGGTCTTCACGGTGAAATATAAAGCTGATGGATCTCTTGAGAGATACAAGGCCAGATTAGTAGCTAAGGGCTACACTCAAACTTATGGGGTGGATTATCATGAAACTTTTTCCCCAGTTGCCAAGATGAATACGGTGAAGATATTGTTAGCTTTGGCTGCGAACTTTAACTGGGATCTACAACAGTTTGATGTGAAGAATGCATTCCTTCACGGTGATCTGGAAGAAGAAATCTACATGGAAGTTCCACCTGGGTTTATTGGAAGCCTAGGAAATAACAAAGTGTGCAAACTGAAAAAGGCGTTGTATGGCCTTAAACAGTCACCGAGAGCCTGGTTTGGGAGATTTGCAAAGGTGTTGTTGACTAATGGGTACAAGCAGAGTCAAGGAGATCACACTCTATTCATAAAGCACTCGACTTCAGGGGGAGTCACGGCTCTCCTAGTATATGTTGATGACATTGTGGTGACGGGAAATGATGATCATGAAAAACAAGTCCTAAAGCAGAAGCTAGTAGACGAATTTGAGATCAAAGAACTAGGAAAGTTGAAGTACTTTCTAGGGATTGAAGTAGCACACTCACAGAAAGGCATTTTTCTTTCACAACAAAAGTATGTGATCGACCTATTAAAGGAAACTGGAATGCTAGCTTGCAAACCCGCAGATACACCGGTTGATCCGAATACCAAACTTGGAGAAGCCGTAGATGACACACCAGTTGATCGAGGAAGATACCAACGATTAGTAGGAAGGCTAATCTACCTCTCACATACACGGCCAGACATAGCATATGCAGTGAGTCTTATCAGCCAGTTTATGCATAACCTAAAGAAATACACTTACAAGCTGTTTATAGAGTACTACATTATTTAAAAGGTAATCCAGGAAAAGGAATTTTGTATAAAAGAAATTCAGGATTAGTATTGGAAGCCTTCACAGATGCTGACTACGCTGGATCCGTGGCTGATAGGACGTCCACATCTGGCTATTGCACATTTCTTGGAGGAAATCTCATATCTTGGAGGAGTAAGAAGCAAAATGTTGTGGCCAGATCAAGTGCCGAAGCAGAGTTTAGAGCAATGGCACATGGAGTGTGTGAGCTATTGTGGGTGAAGATTGTGTTGGAAGATTTAAAGATCAAATGGGATGGAGCTATGAGGCTATATTGTGACAACAAATCTGCCATTAATATTGCACATAATCCTGTGCAACATGACAGAACGAAGCACATTGAGATAGACAGGCACTTCATCAAAGAAAAGTTGGATAGCGGGTTGATTTGCACGCCCTATATATCCACTACTAGCCAACTAGCTGATGTGTTTACGAAGGGGCTTAACAGTACCATGTTTCAAACGATTGTGTCCAAGCTGGGAATGGAAAATGTCTATTTACCAGCTTGAGGGGAGTGTGGGAAATAAACCTGTAGATATTGTGCTAGCTGTAAATGTATGGTTTTAGTAATTATCTATACTTTTAGATAGTAATTATTGTTTAGATAATAATTAGCTGTAGACCCTGACTCTGTGGGATAGGCCCTGATTTTATGGGATTAGGCCCTGATTTTATGGGGTCCTGATTTTATGGGATAGGCCCTGATTTTGTGGGATTAGTTTAGATATTTTTTAGGGTTGTATTTCTCCTATAAATGTATCTTTTTCTCTGCAGAATTGAATAAGAAAAACAACTACTCCTTTTCCACATCAATAAAAGTGGACCTTAGTCCTCCGGTAACCTGTTAAAAATGTATAAAGAAAGAGAAGAAAATAATTGTATAGTTTATCTTGAACCGTAGAAAGCAAAAAAATTGAAGCTATAGGCCAATCCAAAAGGTTCAAATATGGTAAGAATCCTTAATTAATTTAGTTAGATCAAACAAGGATTTACCAAATCTAAAATTAACGAAGACAATAAATAGATTGCTAAAATCATGCCAACAGGCAGTGTTTGCCCCTAGTGAGGGCTCATTCGCGCATTACTATTTTCTCCCAATCTGAACTGTCTAATTTTAAACTAACTATCCAAATTTCTTCAACTCTCCCTAGAGTGATGATACTAAAAAATCTTGGAATATTGGGGTTCCACACCTGTTTATCGCTAGAAAGACTAACATAGTCAACAGAAGCATCCTGCTCCTCTCTACTCTTAACCTTATCATCACATCATCTGCTTCAAAAACCTTATCATCTCCTTATTCTCCACACAGAGGATATTATATCACCAAAAAAAAAATAGTGGAACAACGCAAATGAATCCGTTGACTACCTTCCAAGAGACAGATAGACCACAAATTTGCACTTACGAAATGAAAAGTGCCTATACAGAACAGTTTGGGTCTTCTGGAGTTAAACCAAGAAGTGACTCAGACCAGAAATAATTTTGTTTGTTGTTAAAACATGGTACCTTCGCCAGGTCATAGAATCCAGTGAGTTTGGGACTTCATGACAATTTCTGCAAACCAGCCGATACTAAAACGTACCTGCACAAGAAATGTCAACATCTTAGAAGTTCCATGAATGTTAATCTGACAAAGAAACATTTCATAGTTACTTTGAGATTAAAATGTTAGTGCTGCTTTTAAAACTAATCAAATCATAGTCGTAGATGACAACACAGTCACTTATAACGTAGAAAAAGACCAATCGTCACCCCAAAAATACAGGGTAGAAAAAGTAATCTTTTCTTCGCACAACTTTTGGGGAAAAAATATAAATTTCGTGGTGTTTCTTGGTTATTAAACAGACATATGCTTACAGATGTGATCCACGACTTTTACACCCTACCCCACCTCCGTAGGTGCACGTGCACATTGAAATATATTTACAAATTTCACTTAGTCTTAGCATTTAACAAACCCATACATTTGAACTGAAAAAATGTCAGATACAGATATCTAGGAATAAAAAGTAAGAGAAAGATGAAGATGAATATGAATATGAAGACATTGGCACATCCCATTTCACAGTTTCAATGAAAATATCAGAGGAGAATGTAATGATTAAAAACGTGAACAACGTAGGACTTGCCTTGTGTGTGGAATTGGGTGTAGTTTATGTTTGTTTTTCTTCTTTAGCAATCATAAGGCAAGGAAAACACAATAGCCTGCATCTTGCACGACCAAATATTTGCTTGTATACCAGCCTGAGCACTCCAAGACTGAATGCAGCAAAGAAAATTAGTTAATTAAATGGTACAGAAATTGTGGATAATAGTCTCAAGGAATATAAAGAGAAAAAAACACTTCAGTTGACACGATTGTAGAAAGAACTTGGGTCCACAATATTCACACAATGAGAACGAAGCATTTCTCAATTGGTTGAGAAACTATAAAAGAATCAAGAAGAATGTTTGAGCTATTGCTGTTATTTGTATCTGTCAATACATACTGATTCTCTATCTGAAATCATCAAGTAGTATAATTAGGTAATGTAAGACATATTAGAAGTAACATAATGATTGGTCTGGTCGTTGTAAGTTGTATCGAGACGTACAAGAGGGCCTAGACTTTCTAATATTAATAAACGCATTATTAACTAGAATTAATTTTTCAATCAGAAATCTATTGTCCCATGATACATACTTCCAATAAATTAAGATACACTGCTACTTACCCATAGTTAGTTTTTTGGTCAACTTACCCATACATAATGTTATCAAAATATTTGTTATGGCATCACTGAGAACTGCAACTTCAAGCTAAGTTGTTAATAGCTTCATTCTTTTTGTTTGTGTATGCAGTGATTATTAGCATTTAATTTCAGATGGATCCTACGCAAGGAAAGAATTTCCTAAAAGTGCCGAAGAGGAAAATTAAAAATAAAGGGTAAACTTGTAGAAAAGGACAAGCAAGGCATCAAGATAATTGGACTCATACATAACCTGAAGCAATCCAATCGTCATAAAGAGCAGCTAGATATAGAGACTCAGATCAAATTAGGAAGCATCTTAATACAGACAAAAGTGAATAAAATAGATTTTTTTTTTTTTTTTTTTCGCTAGAGAAAACTCAGTTGCAGATATGGAAAGGGTACGAAGAGAATGATGACAAACTACCTGTATTACTTAGCATACACAATCTGGTGAATTAGAATAAGTATGGTAACTGGTAATAGCTTTATATATGGACAATGGTAATAAATGACCTTGTATATGCAAGTGAATAGCTTTTTCTGTATTTGTTTTTAATTTATAATAAATGACCTTCTAAATCCACCCTCACAGTCAAAGTTTTGAAATTTTCAAAATAATCCAAAACATATCGACATGGTATAAGACAAAACGGGAGTAAGCAAGAAAAAGACAATATATGACAGTGATTGCATGTCTTGTTAGCATTTAGTTCAAATGGATCCTATGCATAAAGAAAAAAGGCCAAACATAACCTTACGCAATCTAAATTTCAGAACATGGAAGAGCAACTAGAGGTAGAGATTGGCATCAAATTGGAAAACATTTAAACACAGTTAAAATTGGGTCAGAAAGGTTTCCTTTTTTCTTTTAATTGCATCTGTCATCTGTGATACAAGGGTGCAAGAAAGAGCAATAAGGAAAAAGTTCTAAAAAAACACCTAAAATCCAATTATGAGAAGGATACAACAATGAGTAATATTTTCTTTTTCAAAATAAACATTACCTAAAATACTAGCATACAGAAATCTCTTGATCTAGAAAGTGTTGTAATAAATGATGGCATAAATAGAAGGAAGAGAAGATGTTAATAGATGGCCTTCTATACACAATTCAATACCTTTGGTTTACGTATGTTTTTTTTAATAAAGATTAACCATTAAATGTTAAAATTACCCTCAAAACCCTTTTCATGAAAATTATAAATTATAAAATAAGGGTCAAGTGAAGTGCTCTAGTGGTAAGAGTAGCTTGCACCCTTGCATGGAGCTGATGTTCGAACCCGTGCACTAGTGTGGTATGCCAATTTATTCCCCTCCCCCCAACCATTGCTCCAAATGGACCGAAAATTATAAAATAATCCTAACCGTATAGCCCTTCCTAACATGTTTTCCATGATCAGAATTTGGTTAGAAAGGAGTGGCACGAATTTTAAGTATCAGTAGCTTCCTTGTCATTTGTTGGGTGACAAAACAATTTTTTCTCTTCTGTGTCCATTTAGACAAGGCACCTTTTAGAAGCATAGCCCTAGCTAACATGCAAACGACGGCTGTTTCACATTGATTTCCTTTTTCCTTTTTTTAAAAGGGATGGTGTAAGTCTTGCCTTGCCTTAATATTATAAATGACTAAAAACCCTCCTCACCCCCAATGAGACTCAAACCCGGTTGAGCGCCTTTACTACTAGGCTAACCCACTTGCTCACATTGATTTCCTTGGTCATTCTCTTTCTTTGCTTTTATTATCTTCCTTCTTTATTTATTTTAGAGGAATTGTGGTTGTCTTATTTGGATTACAGTATTCTTCCTCCTTACGTGTAAAATTCCATTTACGATACGCAAACACGCAGTGAAAAGTCAAATCTATACTAGAATAGAAAGAGAACTTATTCGCCTATCTTTATGGAAAGTTTATTAACAAATTTATTACTTTTCCTAATTTAACCTTATGGATCATGCATCTCAAGAATCAGGAAACAACCTTGATATTCATTTCTATGAAATAATATATTATACGAATATATTAATATAAAAATAATCTGCAAACTAAAATGCAAAGTTTACTGAATAAGGAAAGTAACATATGCTACTAAATGATAGCCCGAAATGCAGTGTTTGGAGATTATCAATGTATTTCCTTGGTGCTTTGTTTTACATATATGGTGAAAACGGGACATAGTGAAAGGAGGGAAAAGGGAGTGGCAGCCAACTTATGAGGTTATCCAAGATTTTATTCATTTTAGTGATTGTTGAAGAGTATGATATATATTGTTGGCCCACTACCTAACAGCTTAAGCTTTTGGGAGGGATGGTTACTAACATGGTATCAGAGGTCAGGTTCTGCAAGGTCTCGGGTTCAAATCCTCCCGCTTGCATTTGTTTCCCCCCTTTGTATTTGTGCAGTATGCACGTTGTTGTTTGTGCACGAAGTGCACCTTTGGTTTCGTTTGTCTCTCCACGTGCGAGTAGCTCGCACGTGAGGGGGAGTGTTGAAGAGTATGATATACATTGTTGACCCACTACCTAACAGCTTAAACTTTTGGGAGAGATGGTTACTAACAGTTACTTTCGGGGGAAATTATAGTTTACTTTCGGGGGAAATTAGAGTTTAGCAGCAGAAGAGCAAAATGCACCATGAAAAGAAGTTCAACAATTCAAATCTCAAAAGGAGACTAGATATTAAAATCCACTTCTACCAAAAAAAAAAAAAAAAAGATATTAAAATCCACAACTGCTCACAAAAGGAGCATGAAACCCTTATAGCCAAAGCTATAAGCGCGTCTCCGATGCAAATATTGATTGGATTACTATTGAATATGCGACTAGGTGTCTGTATTGGAGAGCACTTTTTGGCTCATTATCTAGGCATACTATGTGGCACTCAAATTCTTCCCAATTCATGTTTGCCTTTGAGATGCCGTAAGAGTTTAATTCTACTCAAATAACCTACCAAAAAAAAAAATCTTAATCCCCAAAGAAAACTTATCCAGCATTCAGTATTCTTTTATTTCTTGTAGCATTTTTAATACAGAAGTGTCTTCTAAATATTTTTTCTTTAGTGGCATTTAGATTAGGGAAGGAGTCCTTTATGGATTTTGTTTTGTTAAGGATGAAATTAGGATTATCTCGAGTTGGTTATTTGGTATAATTATTAAAGATGCTATAGCTTTACCTATAAGGATCTTATGTTCCTCGTGAAAAGTTGTGAATTTGTTAATTGAACCTCCTTTTGAGAATTGAATTGTGGAAGTGAATAGGAGGTTTATTTATAATAGATTACCAAGACCTTTCTTAACTGAATTTTGAAACTAGAATGTAGTTACAAGGAAACCAAACTAGAATGTAATTAAAAGGAAACGAAGTAATGCTTAATGTTTAATCAAGATTAATATAAAGGAAAATAATCAAAATAAAATGACATAAACTATTTGGAAATCGTCGTCCTCCATTTTCCAAGGACATTGTGCTAATGATATTTATCTTAACTGGGCTGGGGTTCTTTAATTTTGAGTATAAAATAATTTTGTTGTGTGTTGAATTCATATGTTGATTAGTGCTTTTGGTTTCTGTTTCAGTGGGTATGGAAGCTTTGTTTCGGTTTTGTTTTCATAGTGCATTGTCTGTTGGGTTTCTTTTCTGCTTTTTATGATTTTGAAGTGGACTTCGTCCTCTTGGCCTCTCGTTTGTATATACTTTTTCTATGCAATAAAATTTCTCGTTTCCTATAAAAAAAATGACATAAACAGAAACCTCCTACTGGATCCCTAAGGTAGCCGTAGAGGCTGCTGTCCCTTTCCTCCCTTTCTCCTTACTTTGACATTTTTAGAACTACCGTATATAATTTAAAATTAATCCCAAACGCCTCTTTTAAATATTACCAAATTATGCAAACCATGGTTTGTCCGAGTAGTGAAGGACAACACCGAAACCTAGAGATCCCAGGTTTGAATCTCATCAGCTGTAAATGCAGCATACTTTCCCCCTCCCCCAAAGGATGTACCCAGGAATTCCACTTCCTAACAAAATTCCCCTCTAGCCCTTTACTAGGGCTTTGGGGAAAAAAATACATATCATATCCACATTGTATGCATGCCGTATGACTTGTACCAAAAAGTGATTTGATGACTAAGTCAGTAAGTATTTAGTTAGAGTACCATATATATATTGGGGCATATAGGAGCCATAATTGTATCTGATGCTCCTTTTCTGCAATATTTGGTGCATGATTCTTGGGCAATAGAAGCTTAGAATTGTGGAACACTTCATACTTTGACTAATGTATTAACCACAAAGAAATCATAAACAGGACGAAAACACCATAAATTGGAATATTCTTGAATTTCAAACCATGATACTCAAATACCCGCCAACCCACTATGTATCACAAAAGTTTTACAAGGTCGCCACAAGTCAAGCATGTACTTGTAGTACTTGCTAGAGGAAAATAAGGTATAATGAAAAGCATGATAATAGGATGTCAACCACCACATTTTCGCAATTTACAGGGTATAGAAGTGATAAAAAATTATTCGTGTTATATGTCTAAACGTCAAAAAAAACATGTATATATTGGCATATTGCTGTGTTGTCAACATTTATGTGTGCTTTTTAGGATTTCCTGTGACATACATCAATTCGATTAATAGACAGAATGAGACAAAGGGTTTTTGTATCAAAATATTGAGAGCAAGAAAGTATTTCTCACTCTCAAATGAGCGAGGTACCTAATATGTTATACCTATCTATGTACTCTGTTACATATATTATATGCATTCTGCTTTCATAGATCACATTATTTATTGTGTTAGTCAGTTAGAAACAATGATTTATGGTGTGATACTTGCGTTATTTTATTACTATTTTTTAAGTAATATTTGGATGGTTATGCCTCCCATCACTTGGGCAAAATGCCTCAAACCCACCTCACCCCTTTTAAACATTACATATTACCAAAGTTCAGTTTCTGTATTTGCGCTATTTATCCCTAACATCAAAATATAAGGCTGCACTGTCCGTTCGTGCTGAAACGCCTGATAGAGAAATGAAAGACAGTAAAAAGCTTGAAATTTACTGGTTCCCAAGAGTTAATTGAGTTCTTCACTAATTAGACAAATAAGTTCAGTGCAGCCCCAAAAAGTCTGCAGATAGAGATCACAGTAAATGCTAGAGTTAACCCAACATCTTGATAAAAGAATCTACACAAGATTGTAATAAGTGGGGTTGGGTATTATGACTTAAATCATAATTAAAATTTTGAGACTCCGAATCCCATCTAAATATAATCTTTCCAGATGCAAGTGCAGCAGCATTTTGATATCCATTTTGAAACTAGAGTTCCCAAGGTTTACAGGCATACAAAGTTACTAACATGCCAAGGGATTTATAAAATCCAGAAGAGTTACACAAGATGGATCTACTGCATTATCCTGTTCCAAACCTGAGGTTACTGAAGCCATGTGAGAAAAAGACATTTGATCAGATCAGATCAAATTCAGCTGAGATCATATTCAAGGTAGTTTAAAATCCAGTGTCGTTCCCACTCTCCATGTCAATAATCTTCCTCTCCATCTGCACCTCACAATAACCAAAGAAAAAGAATTCGAGAGGTCACTTAGGAGGTACTTAGTATAAATCGTCATTTAAAAGGAAACACAAGTACTCCTATTCGGGCAGAGTACCCGTGGTGGACACGGCGTGGACAAGGACACGCGTACGACACAGTGTGGACATGTGTTGGACACGCCACGTGGCGTGTCGGACATTTTCAGTATTAAAATAATTTTGGACACGGCTGGGGTAAAATTAAAAATTTAGAGTGTCAATTTGTAATATATAAAAACCCTTGTGTGTCTTTTACTGAATTAAAAAGATATATACACATACAATTATCACATATTCACATCCCATTTCGTTCTTAAATCATTGAAACAAAAAGGGTAGAGTTTCAAATGTTTCTTACAGCCGCAGTCTTTCCCTGCATCGACGCACAAAGCTAGATTTGACTTGTTAGTAGTGTTCTTTGGATATATGACTTTGCATAATGCATGTTATATGATTATATATATATATATATATATCTATAAATGTGTCCCTTGCCGTAGCCATGTCTCAGTGTTCTAAGATTTGCCGTCTCCCTCCAGTGTATATGCTTCATAGTTTAAAGCCGTCTGAATAATTTGGGATAAAGATAAAAATGAGAAGAAAGTTGAAATAGCGTCTAAGCAGATGGAATAGAGGAAGATTGCAACCAAAAGTGAAGAGAGTTTGATGGGAATTCCCATTGAGGAACATTCATTCCGAGTTCCGACCAAACTTTGATATTCAACAAGCATATTTGAATCCAATGGAAATGACATTACATGCATGGCTTCAAAGCAAGTCAAAATTAAAGAAAATTGTCACAATTGGAAAGTACTTTTTCTTCCTCTAACCTTTGTAAAGCTACAGACCATAAAAGTCTAGAGGAAGTAGGAACACTAAGGAAATCTTACAAATCTACAAGCACCTGCCATTAGCAGATGGCATATTAGATGTAAATATAGATGCTAGTTATTTCAAATAAAAGTATTTCCAATTCAATTTTTATGCTTTAAAAAAAAGTTCAAATTTTGAAATTATGCTCTAAAATGAGTTCACAGCATGTTCAATGAACAGTGGCAATGAAACAGAATACAGTGGCATATTTGTCGCCTTGAAGCTTGGCTCAGCCATCCTATTAAAATAACAGAGATCGGAATGCAGTCAAATTTGCTTTAGCCAAAAAAAAAAAGAGTCAAAAAAAAGCGGTACATGTAGAGAGTAAAATTTAGTTTATTTTGATTAAAAAAAAAAAAAAAAACCTAGTGCTCATTGCATAAATTTTTTCTTTACCATATAAGTTCTGATTGCGGAGAGATGTATAGGGTTTGATAAACTCCAAAACCTTACTTTTACCCCTAAGTAAGAGCTGATAAAAGTGGATGGATGTTGTTACAATGATCAAGGAGTGATTTTACGTAGAAAACTTCATATATTTTAAAGGCAATGTAAACTGATTATATCTAAAGGACTTAGATCTCCTCATTTCCAAGCGTTGTTAACATCTCAATGGACTTGATTAGGGTCGGCACTTTTTCCTTAACTATGGCCAAAACATTACCTTAACGCAAGTGCCTACAGTACTTAATAGTGTCGTGGTATATTCTCCCCTTTTATATTGAACATGATCAATGCTTAAGTGGTCGTTAGGCATTGACAGGAATGGGTTTGAATCCCTGTAAAACAGTTATTGATAGGAACAAAAGTCGCGTAAAAGTGACACCCAAACCCCAAGGGGTTGCCTCCGCGGTAAGGGCGTACTTGGGATTGTGTGGTTAGGCGCACGATCTCAGGTTTGATTACCCAGTGTGTCAAGATTCTTGGGGCCACTGGGGCATCTTCCGATCGATAAACTCCATGGCCTTGTGGCATTAGCTGGGGTTGGAACAAATACTAGAATGAATAATTGAGTATTTGGTTTTCCCTCATATAAGACTAGAATGATGTAATCCCTTATAAATAAGATGTAAATATGATGTAATCCCTCATATAAGACTAGAATGAATGAATAATTGAGTATGTGGTTTTCAGAATTAATTTGTTTTCTTTTAGACTTCAGTTTCTCCTGAAAATTCTTCTTCTATTCTTCTCCTAGATTCAAATCATTTTGGTCCGTCGGAGCAATGGGTGGGAGGAAGGGGGTAAGAATCCCAGTGATGCAAGAGCACAGGTTTGAACCCTGGTGAATGCCAAGGTTATTTATTTTTATAACAACTGGGCTAACTTCTTTACCCCTCCTTGTTTCAACATCAATTTGTTGTTAGGGCAGATTTCTTAAAAGCTGCCCTGCACCAGTTAAGTAATTGAAAACGCTCAATACATCTGTATTACATCACCAAATAGAGAACGGAGAAAACACACTTTATCTTATAAGCTCAAAAGCTAAAATTCAGCAATACACTATACCTGTACGAGGGTCTCGAAATTTGCACGCAGCTTAGAAAACACCTTCTTTGTCCAATTCAAAGCCAGATAGCATCTGAAAGGTTTAAGTGATTAAAAGAAAAGAAGGAAAATGGTCAGATAAATTAAATGTATAGACAAAAAACTGTTCAAAATAAGGAAAAGGTTACCCCAAAGAGAATCCAAAGCTAAAGTTATGCACATTTACATATATTCCAGAAACTTATATATATACACACACGGGGGAGGGCTACATGTAAGCTTTTGAAAATTCCTTTTCTAATTCATAATTCATCAATCCAAACAGTAAATTAGACATTTATGTCATGCATGCAGTTTATCAAGTTAATCAATTATTATTATTAGAGTTCGGAGCATACAACCCAAAATCAATTGGCAATGGATGGAGTAGCCCCTTGTTCTTATATATTGATTTGGGAGGCTTCAATTTCCAATGTGGGATTTACAGCCTCAACACACCCCCTCATATGTGGCATAATTTTGAGCCTAACATGTACGTGGACTGTTTATATCGGGTGAAGTGGAGCCCATGTGGCCATTGGGACTTGACACGGTGAATAGCCCTCTCTCTGATACCATATTAGAGTTCGAGGCATCCAACCAAAAATTAGCAATGGGTGGAGTAGCCCCTTATTCTTATATATTACTTTAGACGGATTCAATTTCCCGATGTGGGATTTATAGTCTCAACAATTATGTATTCGCTTAGGGTGCGTTCGGTTACATGGTTTTGGAATTCTATTAGAATTGTAATACTATGGTATTGCAATTCCAGAATTGGAATACCATTGTTGAATAATTTTTCTTTTTTTAAAAAAGGGGAGGTCTGAGTCTCTCCCAGACCTCCCCTTTAACTACAAACAAAGAAAACCCACCCCAATCCCCCCTGGTGAGACTCGAACCTGGGATCTCTCCCAAATTTGAGTGGGCGACTCCCTAAATAGGCAAACCCCCTTACTCTTCTTTGGATATTATGTAGCTTTCATTAGAATTCCAAATATTTTTTTTTGCTAATTTTTAGATTTCATTTGAAATTCTAAAGAGACTGTGAGTTTAAAAATTTCCACCACCACTGCCCACAATCAAAACTCCGGCGACCTATCCTGAACTCCAAATTGCGTGACCTTCAGTGAGGACGCGGGGGATCTGGCAGTGAGCAGCAATGGCCACAGCTGGGGGTGGTGCAGTGGTTTTTTAATATGTGTGTGTGTACTATGTACATTTATTAACTATGTATGTATTTATATAAACTGTTTTGTGCAAGGCAGGGGTTGGTCCAGTTTTTGCAGTTTTCACTGGAAGGGGTGGTGGGGTCAGGGGTGTGTGGTAGTAGGGGTGGGGGGCTGGGTTTATATATGGAAGTGAAAGGTTAATTACTTGGTAGATGTGAGATTATGAGAGATTGTAGTGTATTATTTATAATAGGAGAATATCTATTTATACAATAGCAATCGCTATTCTAGTCAACTACTTAAATTAGGAAACTATCTAATCTAGGAAAGTACAGCTAATATATATCTATACGTAATATTTAACAATCCCCCTCAAGCTAGAGTGTATAAATCGTATGTTCCCAACTTGTTACAAATATAGTTGACCCAAGGACCCTCGAGAGACTTTGTAAATATATCTGCTAGTTGGTCATTTGACTTAACATAACCAGTAGTAATGTCCCCTGAAAGAATCTTCTCTCGAATAAAGTGGCAGTCAATCTCTATGTACTTGGTCCTTTCATGAAAGACAGGATTAGAGGCAATATGGAGAGCTGCTTGATTATCACATATTAACTTCATCTGTTGAACCTCCATAAACTTTAGCTCCTAGAGTAAATGTTTCAGCCATATGAGCTCACATGTTGCTTTAGCCATGGCTCGATATTCTACTTCAGCAGTGGATAGAACAACAACGGATTGTTTGTTGCTCTTCCATGATACGAGATTACCCTCAACAAAAAATAAAATATCCAGTGGTTTAATGTCTATCGGACGAATAGCCTACACAATCAGCATCTAAATAGCCAATCACCTGAGTATGCCCCTTGTTTTCATATAACAGGCCTTTGCCTGGCGCTTTCTTGATATATTTTAAAATACGAATAGTTGCATTCCAATGGATATCACATGGAGTACTTAGAAACTAACTGAGAACAGAAACGCAATATCAAGACGTGTTACAATGTGGTAGTTAAGTTTGCCAATAAATCTCCTGTATTTTATTAAGGCTCCCCTTGATTAGGTAAAAGCATAGCATTGGGATATATCGAAGACTTTACAGGTTTGCAGCTAGACATGCCTGTCTCTTCTAAGATATCCATAGGATTGAGCAACTTCTATTTCCAAAAAATACTTGAGTTTGCCCAAATCTTTTATTTGAAAGTGGTGAAATAGATGTTGCTTGAGTTTTTATATATCCTCATGGTCATTTCTGGTAATCATAATGTCATCCACATATACAACCAAATAAATACACCAATCAGAGGATGAGTAGCAGTAAAATACTAAATGATCGGCATTACTTCCGGTCATTCCAAATTGTTGAACCGAACTGAATCACCCAAACCAAGCCCGTGGGGACTGTTTAAATCCATAGAGAAAACGTCAGAGGCGACACACCAATCTAGATCTAGACTCCACCTGAGCAACAAACCCAGAAGTTTGTTCAGTTGTTCCATATAAACTTCTTGCAATTCACCATGTACAAAAGCATTCTTAATATCTAACTAATAGAGGACCAATGATGAATGGCCGCCATAAAGAGGAATAAGCGAACGAAGGCCATTTTAGCAACCAGGGAGAACGTGTCGCCATAATCAAACCCATAAATTTGAGTATACCCTTTTGTAACTAGTCGAGCCTTCAACCAGTTCCATCAGGACCAACTTTGACTGTGTAAACCCAACGATAACCGACTGTAGATTTCCCAGGAAGAAGAGGCACTAAATCCCAAGTGCGATTAGAATATAATACAGACATCTCATCAACTATCGCCTGACGCTAACCTGGGTCAGAAAGAGTTGCTCCTACATTTTAAGGAGTGGAAACAGAGGACAATAACAACACAAAGGCAGTAAATGATGGAAATAAATAATGATAACTCATGAAATTATAAATTGGATAAGAATTTCTTATAGAACGGATAGCTTTACGTTCGGCAATGGGACGATCCAAGTCATGAACCTGAACGGAAAGCATGACTGGAGTAGAAGATGAGTCCACTGGGCCAGATGTAAGGTTGTTAGTGGCAGTAGGCTCGATCAGAGGAGATAGGGCAAGGTCGGTTGTAGTTTCGATTGTAGGCATAGTAGTAGGCTTGGTTGTAGGCTCGGAGAAAGGGTTCGCAATAGGAGGAAGACATTGCTGGCGATAGTAAGTGAGCAGCGGAGGTGGCAAGTCTGCGGTAGGAGCCACAGGGTCAATAGAGGATACAACCAGCGGAATAAGACTAGTGTCTGAAAGAGGAAGAGCATCAGTCAGACACTCAGCATGTTCGAAAGAAGTAAAGAATGGAGTTGTCTCAAAAAATGTGTCATCGGCTGAGACAAGATATCGTTTAAAGTAAGGAGAGAAGCAATGATAACCTTTCTATAAATGAAAGTAACCTAGAAAAATACATTTTAGAGACTTGGCCTGTAGCCCTGTAGTTTATCTTTTCCCGGAGTGAGATCGTGAACAAAACATGTACACCCAAAGACACGAGGAGGAAAAGAATAGAGTGGCTAACTAGGAAATAACAGGAAATGATGAACCTGATTTTGTAAAACTAAGGACGATATGCAATTAATCAGATAGTATGCGGTAAGAACAGCGTCTCCGCAAAAACACAACGGAACATGAGCGTGAACGAGGAAAGTACGTCCATTTCAATCAAGTGTCTGTTTTTCCTTTTTGCCACCCCATTTTCTTAAGGGGAATGAGCGCAGGACGAGTGATGGAGTATATCTTGAGAGGCCATAAAGGATTGTAAAGGGGCAAAAAAATATTCTCGTGCATTATTACTTCGAAAAGTACGAATATTAGTGCTAAATTGAGTTTTAATTTCAAAACAAAACATTTGAAATATGGAGAATAATTATAGACGATGTTTCATTAAGAATAACCAAGTAGAATGGGAAAAATCATCAACCAACATAACAATGTAACTAAAACCCAAAATTGACTCAACATGACGAAGACCCCATCTATCCGAATGAACTAAAGCAAAGGGTGACTCTGCTTGTTTTATTGAGACGACTGGTTAAAGAACTTCGAATATGCTTTCCTAACTGACATGACTCACACTCTAAAGACGATAGACTCGCAAGACCCGACACCATCTTTTGTAATTTCTAGAGGCTAGGATGTCCCAAACATTGATGAAGAATGGTAGGAGGATCAACGGCAACACAAGCAATAGGGGATGGTGGTAGGGTGAGATAATATAATCCACAATACTCACGTCCTCTCAGTGTCTCGGTCCTGCACAAGAACTGAATCAGCGACAAAAATAACATAATAAGGCAATGTTTGGGTTAATTCAGTGTTCTAAAAATTGCCTAGGCGGCGCCTAGGTGGAAATCGTTGCCTCCCCGCCCGGCCTAGGCCTAATCCTTTGTATTTAGGCTCCAGGGTGATTAGGCGCCGATTAGGTGGGCTAGGCGCCGATTAGGTGGGCTAGGCACCGATTTTTCCCCTTTTTTTTCCTTCAAAACAACGAAGTTTCATGAAAAAAAACACGTTTATTAGCTAGCCCTCTTTAAATCGACCTAATTCCATTTTCCTCATCTTCCTCCTTTCAGTCTCCAATCTCCATCTCCTCCTCTCCTCTTCGGCTGTATTTTGGGATGTTCACTTAGGTTTGATTGTTTGAACTTGTTTATTTTGTTTTTGGAACGCATGTTTTATTGGAATATTAATGTTAATTTGAAAGGTATATTATGTTTTGTTAGTATTATGTTATTTAAAATAATATTTTTAATAAAAAATCATTTGACAGATTAATCCCCTGGGCGCTAGGCCGCCCTTCGCCGAACTAGGAACGCCTAGCGATTTTTAGAACATTAGGTTAATTTGCTTAATGGAAGTAGATTAAAAGGATGATTGGGTATAAAGAGAACATAATCTAAAGATAGAAAATGCAAGGATGTAGCTTGTCCAATTCTTCTAAATTTAGTTTGTGACCCATCGGTTAAGGTAATAATAGATAAAGCACTAGAATAAGTAATACGGGCGAAGATCCTTGTACCAGACATCTGATCGAAAGCACCAGAATCAAGTACCCATGGCCCAAGAGAGAATGGTAAAGGGATGCAAACAATATGATTACCAGTTTGATTGGTTGAGGCTATGGCTGATGACTGGTTACTCTCCTTAAATTTTTGAAATGCACCATACTCAATAATAGGTACGATCATAGTCCTAAGTGTATCTCCAGACGATGGCATACTGTGAAATGTTGGCAAGCTTAGGCGGATAGCCATGAAGCTTATAGCAACAATCTACTGTATGGCCCAGATTATTGCAATGAGTACACTTGGGGCGAGTTCAACCTCGCTGCCCGCCTTTTATCAACCCATTTAATGAGTCACTTGAGAGGCTAGGATAGCAGAATCAGTGGAAGTGGTAAAATTTCTTGGGATGCTTGGAGGTGCGAAAATACAAATTAACAACTCAAACATCGTATACATAGTAGGAACCCCAAGATTGGCCAGAATTTGATTGCAAACTAAATCAAGTTCAATAGGCAAGCTTGCTAGTGCAAGAATCATGAAGAATTTTTCACGATCTGCTTCTTCTTGTATAACATCAATTGAGAGAGGCATCAACTTATTAAATTCCTGCTGAAGAGCCTTGATTTGGCCTAGATACTCTTACATATCATGATCCTGTTTCTTAATCGTCTCCATATGAGAGACAACAGTATAAATAAGATTTATATCATTCGAATAAAGTTTCTTCGCCTTTTGCCATACTTCATAACAAGTGCGATGAAGTCGGTATTGGCCAACAAGGGTTCGATCAATAAATTGCCATAGCACATTGCATAAAAGGAATTAATTTGCTTCCATTGCGACTGTTCTTTTTCAGTAATATCGGTAATACGTTTTACTAAGTGTTCTTCATAACCATGACCCATAAACCATAACTCAACAGAGGCACACCATGACATATAATTCCTAGACCCTTCAATTTTTCAGAGCATATAGTAGGTGTAGTCGCAAAACTTAGGAAAAATTTATTAGGTAACACATTAATTGAAGTACCCATTAGGAATGAACACAAGTAAAGGTAAGGCAGAAAAATACCAGAACGGGACTGAATAATACCAAACCAAGGCTGGAACAAGGTGCAGAACAATGAGACGACTTGATCTGGAGATTTTGACAGTGATTGGACCAGCCACGAACTGTCACGCGCGGTGGTCCTCAACTGTGCGTGATCCACGCTCCAAAACAGGTGGCGCGTGCAGCGTCGGTTTCCAACGCTGCTTTCAGGGGTTGGTTCAACAGTGGATTCCAACCTAGTCTATGTGGTTGGTTTCTGGAAAAGGTCAAGTATTGGATACGCAAGGTGAAAAAGGGACGGCGGCTAAGGTTTATGCGCGCTAGATTGATACATGCAGTAACCCAAAATACAAGAATTGCTGGAATGAAACACAGTAAACACGAGAGGGATTTGCTCACAAAATATCCTCTAATACCATGTGAGACTATGGAGAGATTGTATTGTATTATTTACAATAGGAGAATATCTATTTATAGAGTAGCAATCGATATTCTAGTCAATTACTTAAACTAGGAAAATATATAATCTAGGAATGTACAGCTAATAGATATCTATACATAATATTTAACAATAGATGTATTGTTGGGCTGGAGGAGGGGTAGGGGGATGGGGATGTAGAACAGTAGGTGGGGGTTAGGGTGGGGTCAAAGGGGTGGGCAGTGTGGGAAGGGTGGGGGTGGTGGTAATTGAGGGTTAGTTTTTTTTTAAAAAAATAAAAAAAATCAATGAGAACTAGAATTGGAAAACTCTATTGTCCGTTTAGAATTTTTTATTTTTTTTTGGGTCTATTCCGTTTAGAATTCAATCCTTTAGAATTGATGGTTTTAAAATTGTAATAAAATTCTAAATCTAGACCTTAATGTCGTATTCGTATCCAAACAATAGAATTGCAAAACCATGCCCCAATTCCAATTCCATGCCATGGAATTGGGGTTTCCAAACACACCTATTGATCTCACATTCTCTTACTTTTAAAAAGAATAAATTCTAGTTTAGAACATGATTGTGAACCTGTCAATTTAAGAATAGTTGTTTCTTTTCTGGCATGCACATTCAAAGTGGACAGCTTATTCAATCTAGCAGTTGGATAAATGAAATATCCATATGAAAACTTATTGAATCTAAGATGCAAGAGGACTTTTATGGAGAGGATGTAACTGTATCGAATATGTATCAGATAAGGATACTTCGCAGATACTTTCAGATGCATATCCGATACTTCTTAGCCCATGTCCATAATTTAATGCTAGATTCTTAGGTTCAGATACGTTGTGGATACTTTCAGATACTTGGTGAATTCTTTCGTACACATGTCCGTTACGTATTTGTGTCTCAACGGTTTAGTGAATAGATTATTAATGATACCGGATTAGCACTGTTAAAAAGTTGCTGAATTGTTAACTAGATAGGACATTTTGTTAATCATGACAAAAGAAGTACAGCGTACTACAAATAGAAATCAAACTAAATATTATATCATAACAAAGACGAGCTAAGGAATGAATGAAATCACTAGACTGACAAAGGTAAATAAAAATTAGTAAAAACACTCCAAACTTTTTCAGAAAAATTCAAATAAGCAGATACAGAAACAAACACATGGATGTCTTGGATCAAGTCTGTACTTACTTATCCTTATTAAATTCTTGACAACTGTGAACAATCTCACAACATGCCATCTTGACTTGCTGTGCACCAATACTGTAACATGTTAAGAAGTAAATTTCTGTAAGCAGTTACCAAGAGGAAAAGAAAATAATATTATATTCAAATGAATTTTATATAAACTTTATTACAGGAATATTAAAAGATACAATCTGAAACTAACGTTAGCTGTAAGTGTCATAATATTTCTCCATGATATAAGGAAAATGAATTCTTAACACATAAAACAAGCAGTCATAGACACAAATAAATCCCATGCAGATTTTTTCCTTTTCTTCAACTTTTGTTGTTTTGTCATTGACATTTTTGTCCCAAAAGAAACAATACTTTATCAACTTTAGAGCTAACTAAACTATTTCTAGCGTAATTTTGTACAAGAATCCCTCCCTCTCCTCCGATCACCCATCTTTCACATCCTTCAGTCACTCCCTCTCTTACCTCATGCTGCAACATTAAAAGCTACCCTCATTTGAATCTTATGCACCAACCAAACCCATGCAAAATGTCAATGCCTTTCAGAAAATATATTATAGTTAAATGATTTTGATGTCCGAAATGTTTGTTGTCTTTTTCAAGCCTTTTCTTCCATAATTATTTATAAATTTTATTGTAAATCACTTAGAATAACACAAAATTATTTATTTATTAAAAAAATTGTTGATTATCTTTAAAGCTTAATTCGGTTAGAATTGTAAGCACTCACTTCAACTCTAACTCTAGGGGCACTACCCACTTACTTTATTCCAACTCACCCAGTATTCGTCAACCATTGTTTCATAAAAAAGAAAACCCTCACCTTTGATTTTGGAAAGAAACTTACTTTTTTACTTTCGGTATGTTAGTCTCTTAAATTTTATACATTCATGTTCTTAATTTTCTATGAGTTTCTTCCTTTTCTCTTCAATCTTTCGTTTCAGATGCGACCTCTTGTAATTGTTTGAATGTTATTTGGGATGACTAATTTGTAATTCAATTTATTTGGGTTGATTGTATAAATTTTAGTTAAGATGATTGTACGAGTGTAGATCAACAGATACAATGATATTTTAAGTATGGTTAAATACTTTTAGATTTTAACTATAATATTAATGTCCAAAATTTCTTATACAAAATGTATTGTTCTCTTACGCATCACCCAGACTCACTAGACAACGCGACATGGATGAGAAATTGAGAACATTCTGTAGAATGGTTTATGCCCGGACGCACAAAATTGAGTAGTGCCATAGGGGCTGAAAGTTGATTGTGGGGTTGAATAAGTTATTAGTGTCGAACAGTCAAAGGCTCTATTCACTAGTAAGCAATTAGATATTGATGTAATAAGGGTCGGACTGTAAAGGTATATATGAATACCCAGCCAATTTCATTTGTCAATTTTCATTGCAATCACAGTTAAGACAAAATACACCACCTCCAATAGATTCATTAAATCAATGGAGAAATCTAAAAAAGGAATAAATAAATAATAATATTTGACAGTTCGAAAAGGGGAAGACATCATTACATTTACTCCAATGCCCGTCAAAGAATATTATGCTATCCTAAAAATCACATTACTGTTCAATGAACTGATCTTATAATGCCAATAATTCGAGTCAGGGGCAGCCCACTAAGTGGGGTGATAATGACGTATTTGAAGAGGAACACGCCACTCTTGCTCAGGCAATTGCTCCATCCAAGGACTTTGCTAAAGCAAAGCAACAAATATATCAATGTGACCAGTTTCTTTTGGAGCAAGTTTGTTTGATGATCCAAATCGCAAAAGCAACGGGTGGAGAAATTGGATAGTTTAGCAAATTTCTTTTAATATTCTCTCTTTTTTATAAAAAAAATAAAAATTGATTGTACTAGCAAAAATAAAAGCAAGGCAAAACGTCTCAAAAGTGCGCAAATGATTATTTTTCTTCTGGAAACCATATAGTCAATTACAAACTATGGAATGTACACTGCATTACCTGCTGCTTCGATCATACATATCACGAGCATTAACATCAAGTTTGTAGAAATCAACCTCATCTTGTTCCCTGCAAAGACAAATGTCTGGTTTTACAACCAAGCCAAATATATATATATATATATATATAACACAACACATTTAAACTACTCTGTTAAATGTTAGCATTACATCGCATAGCTCATTGCAACAAACAGATTTTGGGCTGCTACACAGTACAGAGTAACTTCCCGCACAACAAAATCTGGTCGAGCTGTCTGTTTCATAGTTTGTAATTGAAGGAATTCATTGTTGATATATCCCTGCAAAATATGAGACACAAACACAGTCAATGACTTAGGAGTCTCTTCAACCAGTATTCGACTATGAAAGAAAGATATCCGGCAACTGGAAAAGATCTGGCACTATTGTTCTGTTTAATTATACAAAAACCCTAAGAAACAACTCCAAATTAAAGTTTTAGACATAAGATTTTTCATCATATGGAACCCGAAGAAACAAAAAAATTCTCCCCAGCAGAGAATGATATTTAATGGCTTCATTCACTCGAACTTCTACAGTTACAAAAACCAAGTTAGCGAAAGTAATTTATCAAAAAAAAAATACTTTTTCACCTCTTTCCTTCATTTCTCATCTTCAACAAGCAATAAACAACCTTTATACATATATATATATATATAAATCAGAAGACTTGGGCTCTTCGCTCCGATGAATTAAATATAGAAACAGTGAATCATTTCACCAAATTAGCATATAAAACAAGGAGTCCCCCAAATGCTTTGGTAAAAGCTCCTAGTCAAGGTCAAGTTGAAAATTTTATCACATAGCACGACGACATAACCTACAGGAACTGAGACTGATACATGATACACAGATACAACTACTTGGCCATCTAGATTCTAAATTTTCCAACTCCTCCCAAACCAGAAACAATAAAACAGTAGAAACACACTGTCATTTCATTTTTATTTTTCCTTCCTTTTCTATGTAGCAAAAAAAAAAAGTAACACCAAAACCACATCTCTTAGCAATTAATAAGTGTCCAAACAAAAATGAGATAAAATTCAGATTGTACATAATGTTCAACACAAGAATATCACAAAAACATGATCAAACACCACTTGATTACACAAATCGAGCAAAATTGAGGGGGGTTTACAGCAGAAGCATCAACGGTAACAAGAAAACCCTAGGATCATGAAATCAAAGTGTTGATATCATATACCTCAAGGTACATTGCTTGAATGAAGTGATCGAGGAGCCTTTTCTGATAATCCAACGCCATTTTAGAGAGAGAAAGACGAATTGCATGGGGGAATAGAAGAAGGTGACAATGTGAGGGTTTTTTATATATATGTGGGGTTTTGATAGTGTGTGTTGGCACCATCTTACTCTTGATGCTTACCACTTGGCATGTTTAGTGACCGGCAACCGGGAGACTTCCGGTCACCGGAGGGTTCTGGTGTTTTTTCTCCACGTGCGGCAATTTCTCGTTTTTGAGAGAGTGGTTTATTGACCGAGAGAGTGAGAGGGAAAAAGAAAGGAGAATGAAAGAGTATATTACTCACTGCCCCTTATATTATTGTTTTTACTCAATTTGGTCCTTAGAACCTTTGATCGTGTCAATTTGGTCATAAACTATCAACTGCGTCAAATTAGCTTTTAAAACATTGCACTTGAATCAATTCGGCCTGTCCGTCCAAATTATGTTCAATTATTCACTCCAGAATGAGTCCAATCTCGTTAACAAATATGTTCTCTCTTATAGATATTTGTTGTCAACTTGAGTAGAAAGAAAGATCGTGACCGAACCGGTTCTTCTAATAATTAAATAGAGGGATCAAATTACTGCAAATGTAATAGTTTAAGGATTCAAGTGATGTAGTTGATACTTCAAGGGCGAAATTGACTTAAAAATTAAATTTAAGGGACCATTTAATTGACTCAAAAGTTATTGTTCAAGAGCCATTAGATAATTCACTCAAACAAATAAATATGGTAAACATCCCCATAAACATTTATATAAATGATGATTATGGTTAGTATGGTAAACAAGTTGTTCAATATTTAATGGTTAGAATGGTATATATGGTATGGCATAATATATTAATATGTGTATTTTCTTTGTCCATGGATTAGACGAGTTGACCACCATTTCTTTTTTCTCATTTAAATTTTTTTTTAATGTGAATTCAATTGGTGTATTTTATATGTAGGCACCCTAATAATTTTTGGGTGTATTTGGAAACCTATACTTAAAGTTCTCAGTAGGCCCTTATAAATTGCCTTTGAATGTAGTGGTGAAGCTAGCCAGATTTAATGGTAAAGGGGCAAAAAAAAAAATAAAAAAAATTATACACAGTATGTAACTCTTATTTGATATTCTAGTATTACAAAAGAAAATAACGTTGTAGTCAAATCTAAAAAGTCACAAAATATAAATCTTCAAATGTTAAAACACCAAAATAGAGAACATTTATTAATACCCATAATTCTAAAGTTATGATAATCTGCAATAAGGATGAAAAAAATATTTTTTTACATAAAGTACAGTGGGTAAAAGTCTATTTTTATACTCACTAAACTTAGTTTTATTAAACAAATACTATTAAAATAAATATATTTTAAATTTTAAGGTGGGCAACCCTGTGCTTGCGTGGAAGTGGTTGTTAAATGTATATTGAGGGACATTTGATACAAAGGTAATAAGAATGGCAGTCTTGAAGAGATAACTAGGTTTAAAAACTACTAATGTTGGTAGTTTATTGACTTTGTTTTAATTGACCTTGGATATCTATTTAAAATTTTCGGCTCATCACTTTGGTAAAAACGTATTTATGGATATTTTTTTGTACCGTTCGTTTAATAATAATATGAAAAGTAATAAGAAAATTAAGGTATTTTTGTAAAAGATACAAAAATAAGATATTTTTGTAAGAAGTTGAAAAGTAAGTTGAAGAATAGGAGAAGATGTTCTCTTATTTTTTGACTTTTTTGAGAGAAATATTTTATGGGAAATTTGGAATTTGTACCCCACACTCAGACCTTATATTTGACTCACCACCCCATATTCTGAATCATTGGACTTTACATCCTGATGTTAAGAGATTCCATCCAACTCTATTAATTAATTAGTGAACTGACCATGTTACCCTTTCACTCCAACAGCTCAAATTGCAAATGCACCCTAAATAAATTGACCATTTATTAAACTAGCCATTACACAACCAAAAAATATGCACTGCAATTAAACAAGTTGCTCGTGAGAACACTCACTCTATTATATCAATGTTTCAGTGCTTTCACTATAGTGAAGAAGGCCATTGGGCTAAATATTTTCATTTGAAAGATACAATGTGCATAAGTGGCTGTCCACATAAGATGTCCCTGTACCAGTCATCTCAATAACGCAGCTATGGATGTAGGTTTCTTAAATGCAAAGGCCAACTGAAATGCAAAGCATTTAAATGGGTTGATTCACCTTAATAAAAGGAGAAAGTAAATGAAGCATCATCAAGCAACACACAAAGGTCAAATAAAAATGCAAATGTGAATGTCACAGTGAAAGAAAATGGGAGGAAAGTTACATATAAAGGACAAGTGAATAATGTAATTAAGCTAATAAGCCAAAACTTGTCCATGGAATGTATTGAAATTTCAATGTAATGACAATTTGGTGCAATGAGAATTATGCCTTAAATATATATTTCAATTATCATATAAGCATCTATAATTACAATACTGAAGATTTAAATAGGCACAAAAAGAAGCCATACAGTTGAAGCTTACTTTAAAATCAGATATTATACTTGAAATGTACAAAAAACAGTATAAATGCTTACTTAATTAGCCTTAAAACAAACATAGATAGTTACTTAGCACAAAAAATGGTTATAGATATCAAACTTTAAAGGAAATATGGCATAGATGATGGTTGAAATTATTTTCTTTTCTTTGATGGAGCTTTGGGATAGGCAACAATTGGGTTTGGCAGCAATTGTGGTGGTAGGGTTATTGTCAAAACACTCCTCTGCATTGGTATTTTGAGTGGCACTATCACCACCAGTTATTGTCCTCCCACCCTTAACGCCACCACACCTCTGACTCCCCTTCTCCCACCTCTAACCGCCCCACCTCCAACTCCAACTCCCCTTCTCCCACTTCTAACTGTACAATGTATGATAAATAAACTATGGCATTAACAAATAAACTTATTACAAACAAGCAAAATCAAAGAAATTCCAAGAAATCTACACAAAAACATGGTAAAACTACACCCAAAAATCAACTTCAAACCCTTATCTAAATAGTGATCATCTTGAGAAAAATAAAAGCATAAACATGAAATAAAGTAGAAATTAGGGTTTGAGTATCCACTTACAAGAACTCGTTGCAATCCTTTGATCATCTCTAGTACAATCGCCCAAACCTTAACTCTCTTAACTATCAAAGATGATGGTGTGTGTTGTGTGTAATATCATTCTTCTTCTCTTAGAGGGTTTTTTATCGTAAGCCCCTATGTGTACTGTGTTATGCAAACGTGTATCACTCGCGTGTAGAAATAAGGACAATCTCGTCACTTGAGTATAATGTAAACATAGCTGAATGGAATCTCTTAATAGTGGAGTGCAAAGTCCAAAGATTCAAAATACGGGGTGCAAACTCCAAATTTCCCAAATTTTATTAGGGTAATGGTTAAGAAAAAAAAATCACGAAAAATAGAGGATGAAAGACATTTATTCATTAAAATGAACATGAGATAGAAAGATCTCACAACATTGCTCAACTTATTTTTTCAACTTCTCATACAAATCAATTAGTTTTGCTATCATTTTTCCATCTTATTATCAAACATATCCTATTTTTTTTTTCAATTAAACTTGTCGTTAAATCAATTATCTTCACCTTTAACAGTAGCAAATGGAGTTTTTTTTTTCAATTAAACTTGTCATTAAATCAATTATCTTCACCTTTAACAGTAGCAGATGGAGGGGGCAGGGGGCTTGGCCCCCTTTAGGTTTTTAAAATTTTCAGTATTAATGATATTATTTGTTATGTATAAGTATACCATCTTATTGGCCCCTTTGATATTTTTTTTCTATAAGTAAAATTTATAACTTTTAAATTTTTGTGGCCTTTCTCATAAAACACACACACACACACACACATATATATATATATAAATGCAAACTCTAAGATTACAAATAAAGGGATTTACCATGGAGAAAACAACACGCATCAATTACGAGTCTTTCTTTATTATCTTATTTTCTTCTTGCTTTTATGTTAATTACTTATTAAATTTTATATCAAAAAAAAAATTTATGCTTGTGCTTTAACTCCTCAATTCCAAATTCTAGATATGTCATTATTTTTTGGTATTTGCATAGCTAAATGTCCTTTAATTTTACGTCTTTATTATATTTAACTGTTTGAAAATCAAAACTTGATGAGCAAAGTTATCATATGCATACAGCAGAACAATTGCTCCTAAAAGTAAATAGTTAATCTTAACATTATCTAGAACCATCAATATTCCAACTAATTATAAATCCATGCGATGAACAAGAAGATATTTAAATTATTATTAAAAAGAATTATGTAATGGCGAAAAAAAAATATTTAACTAATATAATACCAGTACAAATTCATGCAAGACAACTTACTATACAATGAAACAAACAATTAATTCAAATAATAAAAGCATTAAATGCCCAAAATTATGCATGTAAACTGATGCATTTTTGCTAAAAAATAAAGCTAAAAAATTATGCAATTGGTGCTTAAGAATAAAAAACCATGATTTTTTTTTAAAAAAAAAAGAAACAAAAATAAAAATCATGAAACATTAAATAGTAGAATAAATAGGTTCACTTCTTCTCATTCCTTCCATTGTACTAATATAAGAAGTATAGATAGATGGATTACTCATTTCTCATCTTTAACCACAAAGAAAAGGAAATTGAAAAAATAGGAGTGTGATTTACTAGTGTTATTTTCTATAGTGAAACTAAGATATTAATCTTCTCATTGCATAAAAATAATCGTGATAAAAAAAAAAATTATGATTCACGCATGCACATCCATGATTTTAGGTGACATAATATTTTAAAAGTTAATTAATTTTGTTATGGGATGAGACCTAACAAAGAATTCAGCCGAAAATTATGTTCAAGAGTTTTAGCTCAAGTGGCATCGTACTCACTTTTCACTTAGGAATTTCATTCCTCTATGTTGCGGTATTTCTGAAATAAAGACTTTTACACCATTCTTTCAAAAAAGAAAAAGGGTTGAATTTAAAAAGGAAAAAAAATACAAAAATTGTGTTTGGCTATGTCTCCAAAATAGACTCTTGCAAATAGGACTTGGCTTTGTTCTCTCCATCATTCTTTGGTTCAATTTTGTCTATTAGAGTTTAGTTTGAGAGTTAAATGGATGATTTTTTTTGGTGGAGATGATCGATCTCTATAATGAGTATATCATCTCCAAAATATTTCATTAGAAGATTCAATTTAGAAATAGGTGAGACGGTTATCTAAAATTTTAATGGTCGAAAATGAATATAATTATCAAATTCTTACTACACTTACTTCTGGTTTAAATTTCTTGATGAAATTTTGTACAGATGATCTACTCATATAGAGATTATCTTCACCAAGTTTTATGAAAAAATTCACCTATTTAACCCTTAAACTATATCACATTGCACATAATTGGACCGAAAGGGTAATAAAGAAAAGTTAAGTCCAAATAGTGCATCATTAAAGCATAAATGAACAATTATTTAATACTGCATTGACATCTAAAAACTTCTTTGGCAATAATATTATTCTTATGTTAAAATTAGGGCTGGCAAAATTTACCGACTTTACCGAACCAACCGAAATTCCGACCGGCCCGACCAGACAAATTTTCCGACATTAAAAAAAATCGACAAAATCGGTCGGTTTTTTGAACCGGCCGAAGCACATCGGAGTTGAAGCCGGTTTAGTGTAATTTTTTTTGCGTCCGAACCGAACCGACCGACTAGTATAAAATAATAATAAATTTTATTATTTTATATATATATATATTTATAATTTTATATAACTAATTAAGTAATTAGGTATATAATATAACTAGTATATAATTAAACATTTAAAGTATTTTAAACAATTAAACCCCCAGTCGGCTAGTCCCCTCTCCCCTAAACAGCTAGACCCTAACTCCCCTTAGTGGTTCACTTACCCCGTTACCCACTTACCCGGTGCTCACAACAAAACCTAAATCCCCATTTTTCATCTCCCAGCGCCTCATCATCCTCTCCAGTCTCCACTCCTCCATTTCTCCTCTTTCTCTCTTCTCAGTTCCTCGGATCATTTTTCGTATCTTCCTCAGATAATCAGATCTCTCTTATCCATTTATTCTTCTCCTTTCTCTTCTCGAGGTAAAAAATGTGATATATATATATATATAATTATATTATACACACACATTAGTAAAATCAAGTCTTCTTAAGTTATATATAATATACGTATATACATATAAATATTGAATGATTATTGATTTGTTTGAACCTTTTCAGGGAGGATTTGTTTGAATATCGAGAACTCGAGGTAGCATCCAGGATTCGGGATTCCAAATCTCAGCCGATTAGCTATATAGGTACTGTATTTCTTGATTTTCTTCCTTCCAACCTAAATGCCAGAATATGATCAGTATGTGTTTGCCTGTTTGGTGCCGAATTGATGTATATATAGTATTATATTTCTTGATTTTCTTCCTTCCAACCTAAATATCGGGCTATTTATACAATTTATACTATTATAGTATTATTGATGATTTGGTACAAAATGCTAGAATATGTTGTATTGCTGTATGTATCATGTATGTGTTTGCCTGTTTGGTGTCGAATTGATGTATATAATTATGAACTTATTTGTGATTTTTAATTTGTTATCATTGTGTTTGGGATTTTGTTGATTGTTGATTGCTGTGTTATTTGTGATTATTGAACTTATTTGTGATTATTTATGTTGTGTAATTGTGTTTGGGATTTTATAATTAATTGTGTTTAGGAAATTATGATTTTCAGTACATGATGGAATCTAGTTCTAGCCAATCCTACACTAATGTTAATTCCTCGTATTCACAATCACAACCCTCTCAACAATCTGCCTCTTTGCCCTCTCAACAATCTCAACTTCCTAAAACTCCATCTCAAAACACACCTATACAACAATCCGAAGTTGATAATAATGAGGGGGTGTAGGAAATGTAACGGGGAAAAAGAGAAAAGGGGCCTCAATTGTTTGGGAACATTGTCAAAAAGTTCAAAGACTTATAAAAGGGGAGGTAAAACATATTGCAATTTGTAATCATTGCCAAGAAGAGATGCCTACCCATCCTAAGCATAATGGGATGACGGGAATAAAGGCACATTTAGAGAAGAAATGTAAAACTTGTCCACTTTACAAACAATTGCCTCCCGGTCAAACAACATTAAGTAGTGAAACAATTGGTGGAAATATGGTATATCACAGTTTTAATCAAAGTAAATGTGATATGAAGTGTGTTCATTATGTTATAAGGGATGAGGTTTCTTTCAAATCGGTTGAAGGGGTAGGGTTTAAAGAATTTATCCATGAGCTTCAACCTAGGTACACATTACCTAATAGGAAGAAAGTGGCCTCGGGGGTGCGTGATTTGTTTAAAGTGGAGAAAGAGAAGTTGTTGAATGTAATTCGTGGGAAAAGAGTTAGTGTCACAACCGATACTTGGACATCAATTCAAAACATAAATTATATGGTAGTCACGTGCCATTTCTTGGATAATGAATGGAAGTTGCATAAAAGAATAATCAATTTCACCAAAATCACTAGTCATAAGGGTGAGGACATAGGTAAGACTTTAGAGGTTTGCTTGACGGAGTGGGGAATTGATAAGGTGTTTAGCATTACCGTCGATAATGCTTCGGCTAATGATGGGGCCGTTGATTATATGAAAAAGAGATTTCTGGCTTTAAACACTTTATTATTTGAGGGAAAGTACATGCATATGAGGTGTGGATGTCATATTTTTAACCTCATTGTGGGTGATGGAATGAAGGAGCTTTATGACTCCATTGAGGCTATTCGAAATTGTGTTAAATACATTCACTCTTCCGCGGCAAGGCTTGACAAGTTTAGGGAGTTTTGTGTGTTGTTGCAAAAAGATAAGATGGCTAATGTGCCATTGGATGTGTCGACAAGGTGGAATGCCACTTATAAATTGCTTGAGGGGGCTTTAAAATATAGGTTGGTCTTCACCCGAATGGCGGAGGAATATGCGCCCTTTGGTAATTATTTTGATGAAATGGTGAGAGATATACGAAGAGAGTGGGGCCTCCTAGTGGCTTAGATTGGGATAAAGCTATTGCATTTGCACATTTTCTTGGCACTTTTTATGAAACTACTTTAAAACTTAGTGCAACAAAGAATCCCACATCCAATTTAATCTTTACCGAAATGGTTGCCGTGCAAGTTAAGATTGAAAATAAAATGTATAATGATGGTGATCCGGTTTTGCAAAAGGTAGCTTGTTCGATGAAAATTAAGTTTGACAAATATTGGGGAAGCTTTGAAGGAGTTAATAATCTTATCTATGTTGCCAATGTACTAGATCCTAGATATAAACTCCAAATGATAAAAATTTGTTATAAGTTGTTGAATGCAAGTCTTGATAAAATCAAATATGTGTGTGATCGGGTGAAGATGTGTTTGTATGACTTATATAAGGAGTATTCCAATTCCGTTAGTACTTCTACTAGTGTTCGTGGTGAAGTAGGTGATGGTGATGGTAATGTTGAAATTACTCAAGTGACAGTGAGTGAAAATTCGGCATTAGATCTAATGATGAAAGAACTTGCAAAAAATAGGAGGGCGGGACAATTGTTAGAGATTTCCAATGAAGTGGACAAATACCTTGCCGATCCTTTTGAAAAAATCAATGATAAAGATTTTGATCTTTTGTTGTGGTGGAAAGTGAGCCAATCAAAGTATCCTATCCTTTCTAAAATTGCTCATGATATTTTTGCAATTCTAAGTTCAACGGTAGCTAGTGAAAATGCCTTTAGCCTTGGAGGTAGGATTGTAGATCCTTTTAAGGCTTCTTTAACACCAAAAATGGTTGAGGCATTAGTGTGTACAAGTGATTGGCTTAGGGCAGATGAATTCAATTTCTATAAAGAGCCAACGGATGATGATCTCCAATTCTACAAGAAACTAAAAGAATTGGAAGCAAGTAAGTGGTTTATTTTATTCTTTTATAGGTTTTTTTATGCATTTGTTGTCTTAACTTTTTAGTTCTAAAATCTAATGCTTTTGTGGTTTTCAATTGTAGATCCAACTTCAACTCAATCAAGTGTGACACAAAATATGCTTCCACCACGGCCATGAGCCCATAAATCCATAATGTAATGAACTAATTCCTTTTGTTTTCATTTTTTTATTATTTTAATCCTAATATATAATAGTTCATGGATTGTTTGCTTATGATAAATTGATAATTGTTTCATGTTGTTGCCCACTGCCCAGCCACAGTTGCTGCCGAACTGGCTACTGCCATTTGAAGCTGCCTTGTTGATTTGTTGCCTTGTTGAATTGCTGCCACTGCCCAGCCACAGTTGTTGCACTAATTCGTTGCTTTTTGATGTTTGCTGCCACTGCCTTGAATTGTGTGTTATGGTTTTTCTTGGCCAAAAACTTATTACTGATTGTTGTGTTATGGTTTGAGTTTTAATACGTGGATTTGTTGGTTTGAATTAAGTTGTATTCTATTAAGTTTTTAATTTTATTAGCTTGAATTTGGGATAAATGATTTGTAACTTTTAAGTTTTAATTTGATTGAGTGCTGCCTTAGACCCTTGGTAACTTTTAATTTTTATTGGTTTGAAATGTTTGATTCATTGATTAAGTGCAGTAGTGGCATAGTGCACTGTCAAAAACTCAAAATTTACAAATCTCATAAAACAGTCCACAGTAGCAACCGATCCGACCGACCGAATATCATCGGGCCAACCGAATTTCGGTAAAACCTATTTTTTCAGTTGAAATCGGGTTCCATTTCTCTCTACCGAATAATGTCGGTTCGGTGGTCGGGGAGAGTGGATCGGTTCGGTTTATCGACCGATTCCACCCCTAGTTAAAATCTCACAATGATTTTTCCTGACCTAATATTATATTTTCAAAGCATAAGCGTACCATCAGTTAAAATGTTATTTGTATTGATAGAGATAAAATTACTTTTGGAAATAATACTACCCGTAGTTTAAACCAAGCAATATATGACTTTTCTAATTGTCGGTCGGAAAATACCCTAGAGGGGGGGTGAATAGGGATTTTGAAACTTAATACGGAATTTAAAAACTTTTCGAAAATGTTTAAGTAAAACAATTTACTAAACAAATTTATCAAGGAATGTAAGCAAATAAACAATCAAGCACAAGAGCAAATAATTAAGCAATCTCAAACAATTTAAACAATCAATAATAAAGAGATTGAGTAAGAAAGATTGAACCAATTTGAAGTCGAAGATTTTTTGTCCACACGGTTCGGCTTGTTCCCCCTACTCCGCGCTCGGTTAGTTCCCCGAGAATTTCCACTATAACCGATCTCCTTCCGGGTGAAGATCAAACCTCTACAAGTGTATTCTTATCACACACTCTCACAAGTATTGAAAACACCTTCAATACTTTCACAAGAAATCCCTCTTGCTAATTCTATGAGATACACCTCTCACAAAAATGATTTGAACAAATTTTGGTGACTAACACCAATGTACAATATCTCTCTTGCGTATAACAAAATACAAATGAAGCTCACACTAAGAGATATCAAAATTGATCAAAAATATATAGCTTAAAAATGAAGAATATGATCAATAATACTTGAATAACTTTGTATATATGTAAAATAAGTTTGTAGAATGATTCAAGTGTGTTAAAACATGTCTAAGACATCATATTTATAGCTTACAAAATCATATGGCCGTTGGGGATGATTAAGAGAGGTTTTGGCTCCAAGGTATACATTTTCAAACATTCCAACAGCTAGTTTTGACACAAAAATTCAAATTTGTTTTGTTAATTTCTCCCAATTTGACCGTTGGATCATGCTCAAATTTTAGTCAAAATTGCCAGGAGATGTTGTCTAACTACTCTAAAAATTTTAAAATGATCGGAGTTCGGGAAGGCCTCCATTTTACCGTTAGATTAAAACTGGGCAAAAATTGAGCGAATTTTAAACGAAAAATAAAAATATTTTTCCAATTTAATAATTTAGTTCCAAATAAAATTCTAATGATTTTTGAACCTCAAATATGTGTTTCTAAGATACCCATTTTTATTATAGCTTAAAATATGATCATTTAAAATTAATATGAATTTATTTTGAAACTCGGTTTTTGTAAAATGATGTTTTTCAAATAAATTCAATTTCAAGCTAGTTTGAATCAATCTTTAAAAGATGCATGAATATGTTTGAGCTATAGGAATTTGATCAATAAAGTATCTTTACATAAAATCTAAGCACTCACTCCATTTAATGATAATTCGAGTCTTCGTGATGCTTGATTTTCTTGTGCGTATCTTTACTTATTTGATGTTCTTGATCCTTTCTTGGTTTTGATTCTTTGTGAAGCACATGGAGATCATTTGAGTTCATTTCTTGTGAGTGAAAGCATTTGTGGAGCTTTGTGTGAGAGTTTGACTATATCGGTTTGACGTCACACTTGGTTGGAAAAGATATCGGCTAATGGCTATCATCATTGGAACAACTGCGTTAAATAACACTATATTAACTTATTGTAATTATCAAAATAAGATTAATTGACTTTAAGGTCAACACTAATTATAATACTACATCTTTAAAGTATAAACGTGCAATTGCTTGATGCATTATCATCGTTAATAGAGCTAAAATTACTTTGGTAATTGACTACGCTAAATAATGTGATTTATTACACCTAAGCGTGGGTGGTCAAGACACAGCACTTAGATAACTCCGAGGTCGATTTCCACAGGGAATGCAAGGTTCCTATCAATTTTGTTTTCCTTTCGAAGAGAGAGAGAGAGAGAATAAAAAGAAAATATGATAGGATGGGATGGGATGGGAAAAGGAAGTATACTAACACCCTAAGTAATCTAAATAAGAGAAAAGGAAATACAATCCCAAGGTGCAAAAGAAAGGGAAACCCACGAGCGCAAATTAATTACATATGAACGCTTTATAATTTGCATTAGAGGAACATGCATTTAAATTCAAATAAATAAATAAAAATAAAACAGTGTACTAACATGCAAAAATATAATATAAATTGAAGTTAAAACGATGAGAAACAGACGTTAGGGTATCTATAGCTAGTGAATGCGAAACTAAGCTAATCGGACGATCTGAATTGCAAGTTGAACTTGACTTTCCTTTAAAATCCATCCCTACCATCAAACTATATCATTACCTAAAGCGTATGATGATTCATGCATGATCAGAACCACATAGGCTAGCAATTAATGACAAAATCAGATGATTAGACTTTTGACTTGTAAAGGGTAATTTTTAACATAGTATTGCTAATGTGTGACAAAAATAATCCAAGTTTTAATAAATTTAGTAAAAATCAGTATCCTAAAACACATTTAAGTTTTGGATAAATTTGAACGTGATTCAAAGCAAGTTCGACTTAAAACGAGTGTAGAAAGCCAAAACCAACGCTTTTTCGGTACTTGAGAATTTTTGTACCAAAACAGAGCCTAAGTCAACCAATTCACTTGTTTATCTAATTCAATTAACTAGAGAATATGATCGACCTCAAATTAGTGTAGTTAGGATTTTAATGCAAAAATCTATGAATTAGTGTGTTTCGGTTTTTAATCAAATAAGATTTTAGGAAAATATTATAAAAACATGTTAAAAGCATGGAATAATAACAATAACACCTAAAATTGGTAGTTGATATCCAATCAATGGGAAAACAAGCCTAGCATGCATTTGAATCGTATTCATAACATATTTCCATATTATTTCACTACGAACCCCAAACTACAACCTAGCCATAGACAAGATAATCATGCAAGAGATATTTAAACTCATGTATATTAGTAATTACATGCAACTTAACATTAACAAACCAAAAATCAATATTAGCATTCAAAACAATACGATTTAACAATGAAAAACAACAAATTAAAGGTTTGGTCGATAACCGAAAAAAAATTGTGAATGAATAGAGCTAAACAGACCCTAAGCACAAATAATTTTATTTGGATTCATATCATGCTCAAACAAATTAATACAAAAATGGTTTAATCATTCGAGAAAGATTACAGTTCTAAAACGAACATCAAGCAAAAATCAAAGATCTGTAAAGATTCAAAACAAAATGATCTAAATTCATTCAAGAATAGCAGTCAACACATGCATACATGGTTCTTATCAATATTTAAATGTATTCAAGCATTCATATTGACAAAATCAAAAGCATTTAACAAGAATTGACAATAAATTGAAAATAAATCGAAATCTAAGGTTTACCAATATGAATATGGGAATTGAATTAAAAAATAGTGATAAATGAACTCTGAATTTGATTACAATTCTTCTTCAATCTCTTAAACATGCTAATTATTGAATCTCTCAAAGTATTTGAGAAAAAAATAAGTAAAAACCTACGATGAAAACTATGTAAAAGTTCCCAAGAATTATATTGATGTTTTTTCTGATCTTTGTGATGTATGTCATGTATCTAGCCCTAACCTTAACTTTACTTAGCTTTAAATATTTCTTAAAATAGCCTAAGTAAATGATCAAATCACAGCTTTGGGGTACGAGTCAAACTTGAATCAAAATTAGATATCTAGACTAAAAATAGGCTAGGATCAATCCTGGCATGAGGATTGATATTGGGCTAGGATCGATCATGGCCCATTTTTCTGGTTTATTCACTTTTTGCGGCATTGTTCCACTTTTTACTGCATCAATGGGTCTTTTAAGGCACTTTAGCATTCAGTGGAGCTGTAGGACTTTGTTATACACTTCATGCCCTAGTTTGGGAATGGTTTGCAAGTTTTTTCTCTTCTTTAGTCTCTGAATCTACGGTGGATTTCCTTTTAAAAAATCTTTTCTTCCTTCTTCTTCTGGACTTCCTTCTATCATAAAATTTCAACTGCTTAGTTACTTTTGGCCTAGGCTTAGTACTACACAAACACCATGCAAACCTATAATTCAATACTTAAAACTGAATTCATATGCAATTATGAGTTTTAAGAAGTAAATTAATGCAAATTAAGCCTCTAAAACACAATATATAATGCAAATTATTAACTCAACTAGTAGTAATAGTACCATTATTTTTCAACATAAAAACTCTTGACATGCCACGTTGACCAACACAAATGCAGCACAAAATTCAGAGATGAAAATACAGTTTGTAAAGTGGGGCCATGGCCCCGCCCAAGTTTAAAGTTTCTATCACATAGTTATATATAAAAAATTTACAAGGCTACTATGTTTATTAGTCCCTTCAACATACCCCAATGCCATCATTTTTAAGAAAGGAAAAATCTAAGTGAAGCGGACAAGGCTACATGGGCTCAAATCAACTCGTGTAGCTTATTGGAATAATTTGGATGCTTTATTTTAAGTAGTTTTAATTACAAGAATTATTTATTATTTACTTATTCAATTAAGAATGTTTTCTTTATTCAACTAGGAATGTTTTCCTTAGTCAATTAGGATTTAGATCAGTAGTTTCCTTATTGTGTTTATATTAGTATTCTCCTTATTCTATTTGGATTAGTATTTTATACACCCTATTTAAAAGGGGATCATTGTATTATTTTTTATAAGTAAGACTTTAATCATTAATAATATTGAGTGAGATTAATCCTTTTTGGTTCTTCAGAAACTATTTGAACTTATCGGCTTGTCCGTGGCATTCATCCGACTTATCAATCAATATTCTGCACCCAGTTGTGGCTTCTTCAATTTTCACCAAATTTGATTGTAGAAATAATCTAATTCTTTAATTTGCTACGATTTTCGCATGTATCTGTGTTAGGGTTCGTATAACCAATTCGTTGTGTTTGTGAGTTTCGTGCGATATCACCATGGGTCATATCAATTAGTAACAGAGGAGAGATTCTACTTTCAAGTTTATCTGTCTTTTTATTTCTTATTCCTGTTAGAGATTCAATTTGATTTAAAAAAAAAATAGTTACAATCCAAATTTATTTTTAAAAATCCCATTGGGTTGTCGAAATTGATCGATTTTGATAGGAAAACGATCTCAGATCGTTCTAATTTTTCACTATAATAATATAACTTTGCGTTCCGAACAACATATCCGAAAATTAGCGCAAACCAACGATGCGATCAAAAGTTATAACAGCTTTATGATAGCACCTGCAAAAAATGTGATTTGCAATTTACAGTTATGGATGTGTGACACCCCGAATCTTAAACAAATATTTTAGCATCATTTAAACACGTTTAAGCATTGATTAGCATTTACAATCATGTTTGTGCATTTGATAATATCAATTTATGCCTAATGTGCGATGAATAGTGGAATTGTGCATTTTGCCATGATATTTGATTTTGTAAAAAGAATGTGAGTTACGTTTATTTATATTATAAGAACTCATGTTAGAATAATAATTCATGAGGAGCTTATGTTAAAATAAAGTACATAAATGGATTTTGTTGTGTGAAATAGAAATAGAAATAGAAGGAGGTGGTGTGTAAATTACACAAGCATGTGCTAAGTGTCACTCTCTTGTGAAAGTTGTATGACTCATCAAATTGTACACAAGCTCCTCCCTTATGTAATATTCTTTGAGGGGCCTAAAATATAATAGAAAAGTGAGAGAAAAAAGAGGAAGAAGAAGAGAAAAATAGGATAAACAATAAGGAAAATTGGAGAATTAAAGTTTGGTAAGTTCAAACTATGTTATTTATGTTTTTATCATCCTTTTATCATGTTTGTAGTAACTGAAATTGGAAAATCGTGATTGAAAATGAAAGAACATAGGTTTGGGTTTGTTTCTTGGTGTTCTTGTGTGTTGTGATGATGTAATTGGATTTTTATGATTATGAAGAGATATAATTAAGGAGAAAAGTAAAAATCATGCTAAAAATGAGTTGTGTATTGTTTGTTGATGTTTAGTAAGGTTTTTTATAAGATTTGACTGAAAACAAGATGAAAATTTATAAGTTTTATAATTTTGGCAAATTAATCACTGTGGGAGAATTGTTATAACTCCTTATAGAAAATTTCGATTGATGCACCGTAAATTGCATTAGAAAGTTAACACATAGAGCTTTCCATAAATATATGGTAGAAAACCTAGATCTCAGCCAATTGATACAGTTTAATCCATAAAGTTGGACGATTGCCATACTTACATTCTGGAAAACATGTTTGTACCAAGTTGTTTTGTGAATATCTAATGTTTTAGCCATTGGATTATACTCAAATTCTGGACTATTGTTTATAGACATGTTGTGTAACTACTAGAAAAATTTGGGAATGATCGAAGCATGAAAAGTGCCTCGTATATGCAAAGGATTCGAATTGCACCTAATTTGAATGGTTGTAATGCGTTATAAACATAAGGAGTATACATTTGTGTAATTGTTAGTATATTTTGCATACTTAGAAATGGTTATATTGATGTGGAATTGAAATATTAATTATGTTGGATTGACAGGTGAAGGAACAGATATTTCTAATGCACCGAGAAAATAGAACTCGAAACTACGTTAGTGTAGATTTGAGATAAGTGTACTCACTTGAAATTTATATACATTTAAATGTATAAATACGAACGGTGGTGTGGAATATATATATTTATAATATTTTGTTTGGTGAAGTAGAATTGAGTCGCGACTTGATTGAAAAAAGTGTATGGAATGGTACATCTTATGCCCAATATATATAAAGCTAAAAGATAAGTATATGGTATGGATGCTTGATGCCTAACAATTGGGGCTAGAAAGCAGTTATATGTGTGGTACATCTGATACCTTATATGATGGCTAAAGGATAGGAATTGAGTGTGGTTATATATATGTATAAACTTTTTCAGATTACTCGTGATGGAGGTGGTGCATTCACTGAACCTATAACTCATGCTTTTTTATATGTTTCTCTTTAAAGGTATCAAGAAGGGATTCCACTGCCAGGTCTAGGCTGGGTGGGAAAGTTTATGAAAAAGACATTATGTTGTTCCTGTTTATTGTATATTTTGTAAATAAGTTAAATACAAACATAAGACGAGTTAGAGATGTAAATATTTATTAGTCATGCTTTCTGTACTTTGACTAGATATCTTTTATGTGTACGAGTTATAAATATTTGTTAGTATCACGTTTTAGGACAAGGTTATAAAAAAAAGAAAAAAAATCACGGATATAAAATGATGTTGATTTTGGAAATGATAACGTTATTATGTTATCTTAATTTAATAGTATTTTTTTTAGTATATTATTATTTATTGTTTGGGTGTGGCAAGATGATTCAAAATTATTTACCGGGGATTTTGTAAGTGATATGAGAAAGGTGTTTAAAGAGGATTTTGATCCAGTTCATGAATGGTTGGAGAAAATTTGTAAAAGTCTAGATCGACAAAAGAAGACACAAGTAACTCTATCACATAATGGTCCAAATGGGATAAGGAGAATTCAACCTAGAAAAATAGGGTTGAAGATGATTGGAATCCGGAAATTACTAATAGGAGACATAATGGTAGGTTTAAAGAAGGTAGAGTTCGGGATAACAACAATATATATGTGTAGTATCAAGAAGAAGACTCCTTTGAATGATCCCGAAAATTAGCGTAAATTGGAGAAGATAATGGAGGCTTATCTTGAATTCAACATGATGGGTAGCGTAGAGTCAAGTCCGAATGCGTCCTTTTGCGAATCAAATCAATGTAAAGACGAGGAGAAAGCAGCCATATCTAAACTACTATCAAAGAATGAACTAGAATCTAATTCTAAGCCGCCATTGGATGATGAAGAAAGTGATGTACAATGCGAATCATTGGATGGAAGCATAGTTCCAAGTGTGCAAGTAAAAGAAGATGAAGAAGTACAGCGAGAAGATATCGTTTAAGTAGAAAACATCATGCATGAATCTCCGAAGATAGCTATTGACACGAACGTCATCATTACTGAGAAAGAAAAAGATATTCAAGTTTAAGGATAAACTTTGAAGATTGTTAAAATTGAGCATATTGATTTCATTAGAGTGGATAAGTTTGATACTTATCCAAATTGCCAGCTAATCAAATTCCTTAACCAATTAAGAAAATTTGAGTTGTCGTATGGGATAAAGCTTGATGATTTTCGACTTACAAGGAGTGCCAAGCATCGTAAATATTCGAAGTATTTATTTTCATGGCATGATAGATTCGATATGTTTCAATTTGAGTTGAGGATGAAGTGTGAAAAGTATTCGAAGTACTTGCTCTATTGGCATAGAAGATATCAAGATTCGAAGTGGCATTCGAGGGTTAGTTTTGTCGAAGAGTGGGCGATTTATAAAAAACGTAACACGGATTTGAGGACAAATCATTTTTAAGAGGAGAGGAATGATGTGGACAAGGCTATATGGGCACAAATCAACTAATGTAGGCCCATTGGAATAATTTAGAAGCTTTATTTTAAGTAGTTTTAATTATAAGTGTTGACCTAAAAGTTATTAATCTTGTTTATATAATAATAGTAATTAATCTTGTGTAATTTAACATGTGTGTTGAATTAAGTATAGTCACAAATCGATCTTCATATGTGGAACAAAATCGACAAATTGATAAAGAAATCAAATCACCTCAAGCCTACAAGTATCTTTTGGAATGCATTACTTTACAACTTGATTAACAAACAATGACAAATTAATTTGGAATCAAGTTCAAAGCAAGTGAAGAAACAAGAAACAAGCTAAGCATTCAAAGACTTATTAAATCTTTATTTAAGCGAGTGCTTAAGTTTCTTTGTAAAGTTTCTTGATTAATCAATTACATAGCTCATACATATTCATATAGCATTCATAGATTGATCAAAATCAAGTTTGAATCAAAATTCTTTTAAAAACCGGTTTTGAAATAAATTCATATTAAATTCAAATGATCATATTTTGAGCTCTCCCGAAAATAAGTGTTTTAGAAACATGTTTTTAAGATTTTGAAAGCATTAGAATTGATTTTGGAGCAAAAATACAAAAGTTCAAAAATTGGGATTTTGGCTGGCAAGTCAGTGCTGATCAATCGATTGATGAGCCTTGCTTAGTTGTCTGATGAGTTTTGCTCAGTCAACTGATGGCCCAGAAACTAGCCGTTGGAGATCTGACTTTTTGTCATTTTTGGCACCAAACCTTTACCCACTCCCTCTAAATGGCCATATATTGTCTAGAACTATACATACACTATTTAAGACTCATTTGAACCACCTTGAATCATTTTTACTCTCTATTCTTCATCTATTTCAAATATTCAAGAAATCATTTTGATTAATCATTCATCTATTAAGCTATATATTGTGATCAAAACTTGATAACTCTAATGTGAGCCATATTTGTAATCCTTCAAACACTTAAGAGTTATTGTACATTGGTGTTTGTCATCAAAAACTTATTCTTTAAATATCAAAAGAGGTTTATCTCTTAGATTAGCAAGAGGTATTTCTTGTGTGAGTGTTGTGAGTGAACAACATTTGTAGAGTGTGTGAGAACTATACACTTATAGTGGTTTGATTTTCACCCGGAAGAAAATCGGTATTAATGAAATTTCTCTACGGCATAACTTGGGCGCAGACGTATGGTCTAAACAACCGAACTGCATGAACAAAATGACTCAGGCGTGGACTAAGAAATGTTTTTCTTAGTCAATTAGGATTTAGATTAGTAATTTCCTTATTGTGTTTAGACTAGTAGTTTCCTTATTATATTTGGATTAATATTTTTTACACCTTATTTAAAGGAGGTTCATTATATTATTCTTATAAGTAAGACTTTAATCATTAATAATATTGAATGAGATTAATCCTCTTTGGTTCTTCTCGAACTACTTGAACTTATCGGTTTGTCCGTGACGTTCATTGATGCACCAAGAAATTAGTATAATTTTTTATGTTAATTTATAATTTAGAGAGCGTAAAATGTTATTAATATTTATATTTTTAATGCTTTTTAGGTGTTAGAAACAAATTTGAAGAAGATTGAGAAAAACAAAGAAATTAAAGCTTGTGAAGACACCTAAAAGTACTCAATTCTTTTAGACGCATAAATTTTTACTCGGAACTCCGAATAATGCGATTCTTGAGCCTAAATTGAAGAGAATTTCAAGATCTATAACTTTCCAGTTTAACATTTTTTCAAATTCAGTCATCTTGGAGATCGAAATTGAGAGGCAAAATTCTACAATTTATTATGACGAAAATTCAAGTGTATTCAAATTAATAGGCCCAAGCCCACACTCACCGGCCATTAAAAGCTCAGCCAAAGCAGCCCACTAGCCAAATTAACTTGAAGCCTCATGGAATAAATAATTAAATTCACCAACTCTTTATCCTAGCCCAAGTGTTGTCTACAAAGTTAAGCCCATTCAATTAGTTTGAGCCCTAGCTAATGAATTCAACTATTTAAGGAGGTAGCAATTACAAATTAGGGGTAGCCGAGCAACAGCAGCTCCTCTAGCTGAGCACTCTCCTCTCTTTTCTTTGTTTTTTTTTTCTTTTATTTCTTTTTGTTTTGCTGAAGATTTGAAAACTTAGAAGATTTGAATTTTTATTTATTCTTCAGTTTAATTAAGGGTGGTGCTATTACCACCCCCACAAACTTCTTACTTCTACTCCCACTAAAAAAATAGGTTTAAACTTCTATTTCCACCCAACCCAATTAATCATTCATTAATATTAATTACTATTCATCATCTTCCTCTTCCTCTTCAAAGGCCAATTAATTTCTCCTTCTCCTTCTTATTCTTCTCTATGGTTTTTACTCAATGGTTAATAATTAACAAAAATTCAGATCTAATTAACCCATTCTATCTCATTCAGTTTATTTCGAAGGCCAACAAAAATCCAAAAAGTAATTCACAAAAACACACAAAATTTTCATTGATGTAATATAAAAAAAACCTTAAGTTGTAAAGAATGGTAAAGAAGAGCGAATCAAGGATTATTAAGGTAGAAAAACCTAATGAAGAAGAGATATGTTTGTTTTTATTATGTTTAATGTTTATTTTCTTTAGTTAATAAAAAGAAATTGTATCAACAAAACAAATTAGAACATCAGAACAGGTTACCTCGGTTACAAAAAATAGAGCAATTTGATGAATTTCGGTCCTAGAAAACCGAAATTATCTAAAATATTCAATTGTTAAAGACCGATGTAAAGTCTCGAGAGCTGAAAATATAGTCCAGAATACATCGATTGTGAGGGACCGAGGAAGTGGATGAACCCCGGTCATAGGGAACCGAAATTATTCTCAATATTCAGTTGTTAGAGGCCGATGTAAGGTCCCGAGAGCTAAAATATGATACGAGGAGGCCTCGGTTGTAAGAGACCGAGGAGTTTGATGAACTTCGGTAAATAGTTAAATAATTTTATTAACTCTCCAACGTGTTAAGAAAACAAAATGAATAAGAACCTTCAATTCTTTATTCTCTACTATTCTCTATAACTTAGAATTTTTTTGTATTGCATTAAGGGTAGATGGATGCAAAAATTTAAAAACCATTGTTAAGAAGAAGAAGAAGAAGAAGAAGAAGAAGAAGAAGAAGAAGAAGAAGAAGAAGAAGAAGAAGAAGAATTAATGATTAATTATAATTAGTATGTGTTGCATTAAGGGTAAATGAATATAAAATTTTAGAAACCATTGTTAAGAAGGAGGAGGAGGAGGAGGAGGAGGAGAAAGATTAATGGTTAATGGTTAATTATAATTAATCATTAATCTATGTATATTAAAATGGGAGTGGTAAAGGAAGTAGTGGGAGTGTTAATGAGCAAAAGAAAGTTGGTGGGAGTGGTAGTGAAAGTGGAAGTGATACCAAGTATATATTGGGGTGAAAATAGCACTACCCTTAATTAATATCAAGTAAGTTTTCTTTTAATTTTATTTGTTATTTAATTTTTATCATGCTAGCGTAAATTTATGCTAGGGTTAGGATTAGTATATTTAATTGATTCCCTTGCACGTATTCAAGCCAATTGACTCTACCAATTTAATGCTTCAATGTTAAATACAATTTTTTCTACTGGATGCCTATTTTAATTGATTAAAAATAAAGTTGGATTCTCATTATTTTTTGTTGGATTCACCTTATGATTTGTTAAGAGCGGATATAAGGTGTGTTTTGACGGATATAGTGAGTGTTTTGATTTTATACATTAATTTGGCTGTGGAAGAATTATAATTAGATTTTATAAATTAATTGGATTTGAATAATTTTATTTTTCGCATCTAATAGAGTCGAGAGATCAAATTAGTGCGAGATAAGAGTAGAGTTTATGCGCATGAATATTAAGGAAGATGCTATTAAATATGACTCTAAAACCCTAGTCAATTAATTCATTAATTTTATTATCTTGCTTTATATTATTTAATTTAGTTCCATTACTTTAGTTTAATTGCTTTACTTTATTTTATTTAATTTATTTGATTTGCATCGATTATTCTTAGCTAGATTAGTGATTAGTGAAAGATTAACAAGATAATTATAAAACATATTGTTTGAGTCTCTGTGGGATCAACCTCGCTTATACGCTATATTATAAGTCTGACTTATTAATCGGTATTCCACACCTGATTTTGGCGTCTTCGATTTTCACCAAATCTAATTGTAGAAACGGTCCAATTTTTTAATTTGCTACAATTTTCACGTGTATATGTGTCGGGGTTTGTATAACCAATTCATTGTGTTTGTGGGTTTCGTACGATATCATCGTGGGTCGTATCACTAAGTCACTTCCCTTTAGTACAATATACAATAATGAAAATCCCTTCCACCCTGAATAAGGCTTGAACTCAGAATCTCTCCTAAATTCGAGTGAATATTTATTTTTCAATCTATGTCAAACAACTAAATTAACATTAATTAATTAACTAAACTAAAAGTGGGCCAAACCCACAAACTCCAACCACTAAATTAACATTTTATTTAAGTATATATAAGCGTGCCAATTAAAGCCACAAAATTCTTTGTACCAACGAAGCTAAAAGCCAAGATTCCCCTTCCCCCCGGCCCCCCTCCCCTTTCTCCTCTTTTTTCCTCCCTTTCCTTATATTTCCCTGTGGTCTTTGTAGAACGTGAATATCCAGCCTTTAGTGGAGTTTTAAATTTTCCTTCAAAAAATTTTCTACCTAGTTTCTTTCTCTTTAGGGAATATATGCTTGATGGGAAAGATTTAAGAATTTTGGACTTTTTGGATGGGTTATTTGACATTTTGCTTCTATTAAGGGTCATTTGGGTTTTGGGTACCAAAGTTTTGCCGAAATTGAGCTTTGGGTACCGAAGTTTATGAAAATTGAGCTTTGGGTACCATTCTGTGAGTCAAGCATGGTTGACTGTTAAATCATAATTTTGTATCCAAAAATACCCTTGTTCAATACTACCGTTGCATGATGACCGTTTGAGGCAATCCATTTCTATTTCCCTATATAAAGGGTCTGTCCATCACTCTCAAACCCACTGCCAAACTTAATAACACCATTATATGTGCAACAAAAGACAGAAGAAAAATAGAGAAGAAGAATGGGAGGTGGCAACAATGATGAACTTGCTGTTTGCCAGATGTGTGAAGTCCATGGACATTCAGCATTTGAATGTAAATGGGTATACAACAAATGTCAAAAAGATAGGTGTCATGGCATAATGATAATGCATAAATCTGAACAAAAAGAGGAAAGAAATACTTACAATGCCAATACCAAACATGTGGGTCATGTGTTTGGTTGAAAGATGCCATGAAAGAAGCAACTGGATCAAGTTCTAATACACCATCAGTAAACACAAATTGCTTCCAATGTGGAGAAAGCAATCACTGGGTGAAGGACTGCCCTTGGAAAGCAACCGTTTGTCCTAATGGGTGTGAAGGTACAAGAAGGATACTAACAAGTACAAGAAGCCACAGTTTTGGCAAAAAATTTCTCAAGTGTGTAAAATGTAATAGCTTTGAATGGTTAGAGAAAGCTATGTCAAATGTTTCAAAGAAAAATATTATGGTTAAGATAGAGGTTAATTTAAATGATTTATATAATAGCTACAAGAGTGAGATGCATGTGTAATGAATGAAGTTTGTAATAAATGAAGTTTGCATTGATTCATTACCATTCCAAAAGAAAACATCTAACTGTTTATATACACATTTCATCACAGTCAACAGTAATACTAGTAGAACTATAATTACTAGACAAACAAAAGGACTTGAATGTATTTCTAGTAAGAACAAGTCAACAAAAAAGTTATATAATGTTCAACCAAACAACCACATCACTGATCTAAGCTCCTCTGTGAGTGGCTTATGTCCTATCCATGGTGAATTCCAGTACCTGATGTAAGTGGTGCTGATGATGGAGAAGCAAACCTTGAAGATGGTGGATAAAAAAGCCTCCCTCTCGCCCTGCCCCTACCCTTGCCAGTGTTTTGCCTTCCTCTGCCCCTACCACTGTGTGTGTTACTGTGTGTGTTTCCTTTTCCTCTCCCTCTAGTATGTATGGGTGCTAGGATAACAAGTGTTGGCCTACTTGGACCAGCTGCTCCTTCAGTTGGTCCAGTCCTAGGCCTCTCACTACATACAAATATGAACTGTAAGTAAACATAAATGCCTACGTACAACTGCCACGTTTATCACCAACTTAAATGGAGTAATATCAATGGTTGTGTACATAAATGCATTAAATGGAGTACCTCTCATTCCATTTGCATCTGTTGCTGGTGCCCCTTTACAACTCTTTTTATTATGTCCTAAGATGCCACATTTGCTATATCTTTTTTGTTGGTTCTTCTCTGGAGCTACCTCATCCCTATGCCTTATTCTATTATTCCTAGGCCTCCCAGGGGGCCTATACAAAGGTGGAGGTAGGACTTTATGCTGGGGCTGTTCAATGTCATCAATTTTTAATTCCCATCAACAATAAATATATAAAAGGCCACATTGCATGGTGAAAAATAAAATAAAAATAGGCAGAGTGTATAAGTTACCTCATTCCAAAATTGGCAATCATCAATTGGATGAACATAACCATTATATGTAGCCTTGTAAGCATCAACAGTCAAATATGGGCTGCAATAGTTGAAAATGTACATTTAATTTGAATTAAAATCTAAAAATTGATAATGTCAAGTCCAATTTGATTGAAATTGAAATGACAAGTAAAAAAGATTGCACTTACTTTTCCCATGTTTCCCTCCTGGGTAGTATCACTGCCACAGCATGTATACAAGGAACTCCAGAGACTTGCCATTCACAACAACTACATGTTCTTGCTTGAAGGTCCACTGTCCAAGTCACCCCCACTTTATTAATTGCCATATGCATCCAATCAGTTGACCCATTGGTTGTGTAATCCTTGTAAGTTTTGTTATACTTCTTCATCAAATTTTCCACCCTTGGAACAACAATAGAATCACCGATTTCTTCATTTGCCTTACACTTCCTTTTATACATCAATGACATCACCATCAATTGATACTTTTGCACAAGTTTCACCAATGGCAAATCCCTTAAACCAATTATCATGTTATTGAATGACTCAACTAAAAACTTGTGTGCACTGCTATCATCTTTGTATAACTGCTTCATCCATTTCTCATGATCTTCTACTCTATATGCTCTGGCAGTCCCCCAACATAAGTGCATCAAATGATCACCTTTATGCTTAGCTTTAAAATTCTTGTACAAATGTCTAAATCAATGCCTATGCCTACTATTAGGAAACAATTCTTTCACTGCCTCCACCAATCCCTTACACCTATCTGAAATAAAAGTGACTGTGTTTTTGTGTTTCATAAGGTGTGGTTTCAACCTTGAAAGAAAATTACTCCATGTTTCCTTATCTTCCCCTCTAGCCACATACATAGCAACAGGGAACAACCCATTGTTCCCATCAATAGAAATAGCTAAAAGGACTGCCCCCCATATTTACCCTTCAAAAAACAACCATCGAGCCCAATTACTGGCCTGCAACCATTCAGAAACCCATCTAGTGAAGGTTTGAAAGCAATACACAAACCCACAAACTTGTAATCCACAGAACTCCTACTCCACTCAGCAATACTACCCGGATTCTTAGCCAATATCTGCCTACACAACTTTGGGCACAGTCTATAACCTTCATCATACTTCCCAAATATATTCTCATGGGCAATTAACCTAGCCTTGTATGCCGAATCATACGAAAGTTTCACACCAAACTTATGCCAAATCTCAGTAATTACATCTTTTGGTTTAAACTGTTTATGATTTCTAAGCCAACCCTCAATTTCAGTTGTAACCCACCTAGCATTAGCATTTACATTTTTGCAACTTTTATCACTTTTGCATGTATGTTGTTTGTTATAGATTCGTAGCCTAGCAGTGAGTTCATTAGGAAGCTTCCTCACATAGACCCTCCATTTACAAGTGCTCTCTTTACATCTCAAGTCAATTCTAGTGTTATTGTTGGTTTTTTGCTTATACTCAAACTTGTTATTGATTGCATGGTTTCTTAGGTAAGCCCTACATCTCTTCATTGTAGACCACTCCATTTTATCATGTAATTCATAACTTTCTCCACCTTCTGGAACCTCTTTACCCTCTCTATCACTCTCTGCCTCTTTAAAAACATCATCTGTTTCATTCACAAAGTCCCTATACTCAGCCCCATCCCTTTCAGTTTCTACCCCAATGTTTTTAGTTTCTCCCGTATCCTTTTCTTCCCCATTGTTATCTACTGCCTCTTCACTTTCATATCTCCCCCAATCCCACTTCTCAACCCCACTATCTTCTGATTCACATCCACTCTCAGAGAAAGACAAGCTCCCACAATCACTCACCTTATCACTCTCCAACCCACTGTGGTACTCTTCCTCAGCATCTATATTGTCAAGTCCAGGTATTTTATAAGGAGACTCAATAGCTAGAGGGAAATCAACCCCAGCACTAGGTCCATCACCCTCAACCCCAGTATTGATTAACTGAGAATCCCTACTACTACTCAACTGAGAAAACCCACTATTGATCAACTCGGACATAGGAAAAATAATATAAAAGTCATGCATAGTGAACTGGTTTTGAGTTTCTTTCTCAGTGGACACATATTCCCTTCCCATATCTACCAAATACATGGTTTCAACCCTATTTGGTGATTCGACCCTAGGAAAGTCCATGGTTTCATCTCTAACAGGTGATTCATTAACATATGATTCATTCCTAGGTAAGTCTATCTCTACTTCATCATCAGAGGGTGAAACCGGGTCAGTTGAAGAACAGCTAAAGGGTAATTTAAATTTTTCCATTAACCTAGGTGATCTTCTAACAAATGTGGTAGGATGAGAAGACTTCTGCTTCTTTCTGGTTGTACCGAATTCTTTAGCTTTTCCCATTATCCTATAACAAGCATTTTTATATATTGTATAAGTCAATAAATAAGCATATACGAATAAGCATATAGGAGAACTATATATGTTAACCAAAACCCTTATATTGCATGCATATACAACCAAAAAAACACCATCAGTTACCAGAAAAGACAAAAAAAAACAGGTATAATATTATACCTATATCCATATATCCACACAAAAACAAAAAGCAAGCTGGACCACAAACCGTAAATAAGTATATATAGGGAATAGAAAAAAAGAACAACATAGAAAAGAAAGAAAACAATAGCACGCATAGACAAACAATCCATACTTTATTCGAAAATGGGACCACAAACCCTAATTATTTCAACAAATTATTCTTTGTGTTTCTCAAACAGAAACATGCCCATAAAGCTTTTAAATTGTCTTCAATGAGGTTCAGAAAAAAGGGACTAAAAGAAAAACATACCTTTTAGTGAAGAAAACCGTTGATTGCACAAAATCAAAGCTTTTGTTCGTCAAATTGTGTCTAGGGTTCTGATCGCACTTACTTCTATGCGTTTAGGTTCCTAGTTTGCCCTAATTTTATGCAGTAATAATGGAGTAACAGCAACAATTTGCACTTACTTGCCCTAATTTTTTTTCCTTACTTCCCTTCGTTCTTCCTTCTCTCTCTCTACGATCGTATTTGGTAAAGTGAAATGGGTATCTTGTTTTTCAGCATTTCAAAACTATAGAGGGTAATTATGGTACTTCACACACTTAATTGGGTTAATTTAACGGTCAACAAACGTTGACTCACGGAATGGTGTAAAATGGTACCCAAAGCTCAATTTTCATAAACTTCGGTACCCAAAGCTCAATTTTGGCAAAACTTTGGTACCCAAAACCCAAATGACCCATTTTGCTTCAAAAAATGACCCAAAACCTAATATAAGAGTTTTAAATTTTCCTTCAAAAAATTTTCTACCTTAGTTTCTTTCTCTTTAGGGAATATATGCTTGATGGGAAAGATTTAAGAATTTTGGACTTTTTGGATGGGCTATTTGACATTTTGCTTCTATTAATTGTGTGATAACTAGTTTTGGCACCTAAAATTTATACTATTATACCTTTAACACCCATTTTGCACGGTTTCTATCCATTGACCATCCCATCCATCAATTGATCTTCTTTTTTAATGACCATCACATCCCTTTTTTTTTTGTTAACAACAAATGCATAATATATACACTACCACCATGATGGCTGGTAGTACTCTGGCCGGACTACAACTAAAACCCTAGAATGGATTCATTATTCACGTACTTTAACCAAAAATCCTAAAATTACCTTTTATTTAACAACATTATTCTATATACATCCCTCCCATTTTCATTTATTTCTATTCAAGTCTTAGCCACGGTCACACCAAAAAACTCCACCGTTAACTGATATTTTCTCTTCCACTATACATACAAAAGTAAAATTATTTCTCTAAAATTCCCATTATTTATAACACCCTCATTTGGTATCTTCAAGCCTTAAATTGGTCATAACCATGGTAGAAGAAAAAGCCGAGAATTGAGCGAATATGTATAAAGAATGGAATGACATAGATAAGATTTGCCAGACAAAATTATAATACGATGAAATAGATTTGAAATGAAAATTGAAAAAGATGAGTAGTTTGATGTTATCATTTGTTCCATCGAGGCGATGTGAGAATTCTTTGTTTGAATTCAATTAGGGCGAGATGATAAGAAACAGATGAAAAGGAAAAGGTTAATGGGGTTCTTGTAGGGGTTTTTGGTGGGTGCATGTATAAATGTAGAGAGAAAGTGGGCATTTTCGAGTCGTCCACACATTCGATCATTTCTATATGATTTCTTACACACTCCCCCTTTCAATGGGGCAAAGCGCCGGCTTCGGGGTCCCGCCTGATCCTTCATAGGGTCATAAGGCGCAAGGCGCCAGCTGACACTTCGTGTCTTAAGGCTTTAAGGAAGAATATTGTGCAATGAAACCATGTTCATCAGGTTTTATCAATGAGGAAGAATATGGTGTTTCGTTTTGTGTATGTATATACATACATGTCAAGAGAGAAATTCGGTATATCAATGACAAAGAAAATGGTGTTTGGTTTTTTTTGTATATATATACATGCATGTAGAGAGAGAAATTTGGTGTATAAATGAAGAATAAGATGGTGTTAATTGGTGGTATACTTTCTAGATAGAGTTTGAGCAATTTTTTCACTATTGCAATCTTGTCGGAGTCTCATTGGAGGTGGGTGGTGGCTGATATTTGAGATGTTGTTGGTGATGGTTTATATATATTTCAAAAATAAATAAGGGGTATAAATGTCTTTTTGATTTAAATGGAAAGGTTAGTTAAGACATTTACTTATTTTTTTAATGGTCAACTTAGTCTACGAACAGAAACCGTCCAAAATAGGGGCCAAAGGTACAATATTGTAATTTTTTTGTGCTAAAGCTAGTTATGGCAAAATTAATGGCGAAGAAAGGTCAAATAACCCTTTTTAGATTTACATGAAGCTACTTAGGGTTTCAAATTTAAGAGTTACTTAGTGATTCATTACGAGTTTACATGAAGCTACTCGAGTTTATATGATATTTGCAAACTTGTCTACGAATTTTACCTTATTGGCTTCACAAAGTATGAAAGAGCTTCACTACAGGTTCAATTATAACACCACGAGCTTGATGACTCTAACATCTAGAATTTTAAAAAAATTGCATTATCTCTAACCTATTTCAATGGATGGCAAAAAGAAGAAAGTCTCTAATCTATCCACTAATTGATAGATTAATAAGGCTGATTCTTACTCTTCTAGTTTCTATTGCAACATGAGAATGTGTATTCTTTGCGATGAATATTGTTAAACTTAAATTTCGAAATAAACTAAAAGATGAATTTTTTACAAATTCATTGACTATCTTTATTGAAGGGAAATTGCAAGACAAATTACCACAGAAACAACTATTGACGATTTTGTGACTTGAAAGAATATCGAGTGAGTATGATTCTAGCAATACTGAACATTGACGGCTTTGTGCAAGTTTTTGTTGACGTTGCCAAAGATATTTATTTTATTTTTTGTTTTACGTTAACAAGCACTATATATAAGACAACCCATTGCACACATATGATATAACACAATATTATTGTCACATTAGTCTTGTATTACAATGGTATTACTAGACGACATTAGATTTTGGAAGGTGATGGGCTAGCTAAGAGCATCTCCAATATAAATGCTATTGGGTTAGTTATTGTCAGATTCTAGTGTTACGCACTAAAAATATGTCCAAATATACATGTTAATTAAGGGACTGACTAAAAAAAAAGGTCATGTCAGATGCAAATTTGTTGCCTAATTGTGCAAGTGATTTAGCTAGGCAGATTTGTTGTTTATTAAGGAATATGCTGATCATCTACTAACTTTTATTTTTACACTTACTTAAATGATGCCTTTTATAATATAGATTAGTGAAATTGGAACCATTAAAACTAGTTTCTGTTACAATTTCATGCTGTCTATGTAATATTTCACTATTATTTACCCATTCTGGTAGTACAATAGTAACCATTAAAATAAATTTTTGAGTGTCTATTGTTTCTTCATCATTTTCTATAAATTCTCTTATTTTTTGAGGATATAAATTTTCTGTTTGAAGACCTATTGCTTCTTATAGTCTATTAAGAAGATTTTAGTAATTCTATATTTTATGGGTAATAGTATTCAATACTAAATAAAAATCCTTATTCAAGTAAAACACTAATAGTAGCTTCTATTGTAATCTCACCATTTAAAGGAAATAAATATTTTTATCTAGATATAGTAAATTTTTTGGAATTTAGAAAGTTCTACCTCTACTAAAATCACTAGTTTCAAACCATTCGATGCATGAGCGTTTGGACATATCTTTTTCATAAATTTAAAAAGATTATCTTTAAGAATATAAAATATCGATCAAATACTTTCATTTTTAAAATCACAAATGTGTATTTAGTTTTAAATAGTTACTAAAAAAAGAAGCTAAAATCTAAATGCCCTCATCTTCCATTACTTGATCACCTGGATATATAGTTTAAATACCATGACTGACATTAATGATTATTGAGGTTATGCATATGTTATATGACTACATAATTTAGTATTCGTTACATGAGTTCTATAATTCATTATCTCACATAATTTAATCTTAATGTATGAAATAATGAAAATGCATCAATTTCAATTTGCATAGACAAATATCTAAATATGTTTATAGTTAAAAGCTTTTGTTTTAAAGAAACTTAGTCATTCATTAATACAATTTGTTATTATGTATATAATAGGTGTTTTGCAATATAAAAACTTGAAATAATTTTATAAATCAATCACATATAAATTGGCCCAATTATAAAATAATTACGATTAGTGTAGTTCATACTTTCCTATCCAAATCACTTGATAAATTTAACTGTTCTATTTCTTGTACTTTTCCAAAATATATAAAAAAAATGTATAACCTGATATTATTTTTAAAAAAAGAATTGTGATTTACCCACAATCAAGTCAGTCAAAATTTTATAAGTTCCAAAAACTCGACTAATTTGGAAAAAAAATGTGACTTTATTAGAGATTAGCATGTGAGGATAAGAGAATTTAAAAAAAAAATACAAATTAAACTTAGTTGTAAGGTGCAAAAAATCTCCTTACAATTTTTTTTTTTTTTTGCACATTGAGCATCTCAAACTTTAAATAATAATTTATGATCAAATGTAAAAGAAATATTGACAGAAGACATAATAATTTAATTTAACTCCAAATGTATCCTTAATTTGGTTACTAAATCCAATAGTGTAAAATAAAACATTTTATAATACCTTTTCTATTTATCGATGTCTTACTTACCTACCCAATTTCTCTTTTCTCCAATATGAAAGTTGATTATTTTGATTAAAATTATTTTTTAAAGATATCTTTATTTATAAAACCATATATGTATATGTAGGGTGAGAGGAAGGAGTATATACAAATTAAATAGTTATAGTATTTGAAAAGACAAACTTTTTATTCTTTAAATATGTGAGAAAAACAACATTTTTATTTGCTATTAACGGGTGTGTATAGAAAACTGAAAAAAAAAATATAATGAAGAGAGAATGGTGAGAGAATTAAACGAAAGGAGAAAAAATGGTAATAGAAATATTGCCTTTATAGATGATGCAAAAATTAAAAAAATAAAGACATAAATGCAATAAAATTGCTTTAATTAACATAAATGATATCAATAATGGATGTACTTCCTTTATTTTACTATTATACTAAGTGTATATATATATGGAAGATAGATAGATAGATAGATAGATTAATTAATATAAATGATATTATTAATGAAAGTACTTTATAGATAGATAGATTAATTAATATTAAACTAGTTACAAACCCGTGCGATGCACGGGATGGTATTCAAATTATTATTAAAAAAAATTATGTAATAATGAACAAAAATTGAATAAAATCACTACAAATCCATGTAAAATATAGCCTTAACTATACAATAAAACACACAATTAATTCAAATAATAAAAGTAGTGAAAGCTCAAAATAACGCGGGTAAAATGATGCATTTTTGCTATAATAATAATAATAATAATAATAATTCAGTTCATGCTTAAAAAAGATAATTTCAAAAAAATAAAAATAAAAAAGAAACATTAAAGAGTACAATAAATAGAGCAACCTCTTCTTGTTCCTTCCATTATACTAATATATACTAAGTATAGATGTCAATATGAAAAATGAAAAATGAAAAATGAAAAATTTTAAAAAATAAGTAAATAAATGTTTCATAATAAAAATTATTTATCACTAAATATTATTATTACAATTCCTAGATTTTACTATAATAATAATAATAATAATAATAATAATAATAATAATAATAATTATTATTATTATTATTATTATTATTATTATTATTATTATTATTATTATTATAATAATAAATAATATAGATTATTATGGCAATTATTATAGCAATTAATAAGAGAGAGTGTATTGGTATTAAATGTGTTATTATTACGGCAATTATAATAGCAATTAATAAGTGAGAAGATAATATATGATTATTACGGAGGAAATAGATTACTATTATCAAGGAAGTGGATTATTAATGCGGATAATTAATAGGACAGAGGAACCATGTAAAATATAGCCTTAGTTATACAATATTACAAAATTAATATTCATGTAAAAGGGCATCTTACAAAATTAAAAGCAAGAAAAGGACATGTTATTTTTTTATTATAAAATAAGGACAACTAATATTAAAGAGACATGTGGCAATGTTGAAATTATTGCAAAGACCAAAAATACCCTATCATTTTCCCAAATTACAATCCTGCCATCATCATAATCCCGCCTCTCTCTCTCTCTAGCAGCAGACCTAACCCCCATTTCTCAACCTCTCTCTCAATCTTCTCTCGTCATATTATTCGTTTGTGATCTCACAATTAAGGTTAGTTTCTCGCAATATAATCTTTCTCGCTGAATATTACACAATTGGATTTATGCATATGCATATACATGTATGTATATATAGGTTTCTGATTTTGATTTAAATATACGTGCAAGTTATGGATTTGAAGATCTAGGTTATGCAATTTGATTTATGCGTATACATGTGTGAATTGATTTCTTATTTTTTTATTATCTATATATATATTTGCAATCTAGGTTATGCATTTTATTAATGCTTATTTTCTTCGTAGAATGTAAATCTATTTGAGGTTTTGTTCTTAGTTCAAATGTTGAACTGTTTATGATTAATATTGTCAAATATATATATATATATATATATATCTGTATGTGGGCGAGCGTAATGATTCCATCTTGGACGATACTAAACTAAAGTGGTATTGCTTTTATACTAGTGATTGTAATGTTTGCCTCTGTTCAAAATACTAATACTAATAATGGTTTATTTAAGAAAAGCAGGGTCAAAGAAAGAGGCTATAATTTGCAAGCAAGCCAGCAAATGAGTCTCTAGCTTAAAGGTTCAAAGTTTACTTTATGAAATATTTAGCATAAAAGTTTTATTCTTTAAACAACAAAATACACAGAAAGAGGAAAAAGTTGAGACCATACCTGTTCATAACAATAGAGGGCCAAAGAGTATTATCCTTTACCCTTTTAAGGATAGTCCACCCTCCAACACCCACCACATATTTGTGTAAATTCCCAATGCCCCATTTTCACCCTTTCTAAAGGTTCCCCTTTGAATGGATTTTGATGGCTTGGTTAGTTCTTACGGATATGGGTTAAGGCCAGTGGGTTGTGAAGATGATTTGAGGGACTTTAAAGTTGCAAAGGTTACTTGCTATTTTAGTGAAGGAGGATATAATAATTCGTGCCCAAAGGGATTTGATTGATTTACCCAATTACATGGCAATGGAAAAGCAAGCCGTTTGGTGCCAGAAATATTACTCTCCATCCCAAATTAAAATAAAAGTAAAACAATCCACTATTTGACTAAAGTGAATGTGACCTCACATATATTCTCATGCCACTAGATTTTTCAAGTTTGCACTAACACCCCCTAATCCAAATTTGCATTTACAAAGACGAGTCAAATAAGACATTAGTTGCTGGTAACCAATCACTCCCTTGTACAAAAGACTGAACAGTGAACTTGGAGGCCTAGTTTGCTGTGAGGCTGCCCCTGTACCCAGCCCATGTAACCCTTTGCCCAAGGCTTGCCCCTTGCCTAGTGTTTTTGGTACTCAGCATAAAATATAGTGCTAGGTAGCTCAACCCCACTAATCCATTCAATCCACCCAGTTGAGTTCAAGAATGACCTAATATTGGATTGCATTATAACTGTGGTGGAGTAGTTTTTCCAAGGCCTGCCCAAGTATGTTTCGGCAGTGAGATTATTATTATTCAGGGGTGTTATCACACACTTTTGAATAAAAATACCTGTGTTTTGATTTGGGTCTTTTTTGCCTTGAGCTGTGATGGTCACAAGAGACAGTTTGTAGGATACACCTAATAAGAATACACACTTCTATAATTTAATAAAAAAAATATGCTCTCTTCACTAAATATAAATTATGATAGTATTAGAGGTAATTACCAAATTGTCCACATCGAATTAGGTTCCAATCATTAATTTCTGGAGTAAAATGTGTGCTACTTCCGGAATGGTTATTAATTTTCCAGCTCCAAAACATTAGACAGAAGAATGGCATTGATATACACATGTATTCCCTGGGATTATTGGTGACTAACACATGCATGACATGTATAAATCTAGCACATATATTAATCGAAGATCCATAAAATAACATATGAAACGTTTATAAAAAGAAAATACTACATAATTGAATTTATGTAGTACTTTCTTTGTAACCCTCATTTCTGCCCCCATCTGTTCAATTGTTATATACGGTTTCCAGAGTGTAGCTTTTGGGGTTAAATTTGATTGTGGTCTATAGGTTTTGATGCTTATATAGCATAATGGTTTCTAATTCCTCTTCTGTGGAGGATCCTTCTGTTGCAGAGCAGCTTATAGAGGCTTTGACAAAGCTGCTTTTGCCCCTTTCTTCTGTTGGTGAACTGCTTGATCTCCTTGATGTAAAAACCTTATAACTCCCACTTCCCTATGTCTAAATTTACACACAAAAAAAATCTATTTTCATAGATATAGGCAAACACAGATGAGCACAAATTTATATATATATTACTTGATTGTTGAATTTTTGTTAGATTTCGTGGATTGATTGTTGTTTGTTGACTGTTGATTTTTGCATTTGCTTGTGGATAATACTTGGCACTGTGGAGGGCTAGAATTTTATTTGTTGGGTTAGTGGTGTGTGTAAGGTTTTTAAAGGGTCTTTTATGATCCGGTTACTGAGATAAAAATTTTAAAGGATGCAGTCAACAATCTTTTGTGTAAAGGATGGTTTCTAGGTAGATACTACCTCACAACATTTGCTTCTAGCGACGACTAAATTTCATAATCTGGTCGCATTATTTGTTGATACGAAGGGATGGCAATGGGTTGGGTTTCAGGCACCCAACCCATATTTATATTATCATTTTTGAGAGCATGATACAAAGGATATGATGGTTACATATATAAACTGGCATCTTCATTGCTTAACAATAACACCCACGCTACTTACACACACATACATTTTATTTGTGTGCATATATAAAAGTTTTAGGCTATACATAATATTAATTACTATATAGCCTTTTAATGCTAGTTTGATTTTTTTATGATCGGCATCTATGATATGCATGACAACCTCTTTCGTATTGATTTTTTGGCGGTGGCAAGTAGTTTCCGTGGTTCTTCTTTGAATCGCAGCTAAGAATTACATCCTTTGATAATATAACTATGTGATTGAATTCTTTTATTTATTAATTTATTGTAAAATCTTTCTAGACATCCGGGTGATAATGAAGATTAACATCAATTTTGTAGACAAAAGAATAATGGCTCCAAAATCTACACCCACGGATACAAGGAATACAAGGCAAACACCCTCAACAGCGAAAAAAACAAAGTAAGTATCCATTTTACTCATATGTAATATTACTTACACCTTATTCTTTATCAACATTTGCCACTGTATCACTACAAAAGTGGATTTGCATTGGATCCTGTTATACTGCAAAAGTGGATTTGCACCTAGTTCCTTCTATAAATTGCACACTGTTTTATTGCAAAAGTGGATTTGCACCCATCCTTTTTTACTGCAAAAGTGGATTTGCACCTAGTTCCTTCTATAAATTGCACACTTTTTTACTGCAAAAGTAGATTTGCACCTACTTTTTTCTAAAAACTGAATAACTATTTTACTGCATAAATGAATTTGCAGCTAATATCAAACATATACATGGTTTGTCATTGAAACTAAATCTAAAAATGCTCACCCTTAGTACCATATATACACCCAATGCACTATTGTTTAATATTAAGAAATTCTATTTGTTTAATTTTCTTAACATGAATAAATTTTGGTTGTAGACACAAACAAGTGGACCGTTTGCCTTGGTATAGAAAGAAGAGGTGACGCGTTGCTTGAATGCTTATATGCGCATGCATGGACTTGCGGATGTGGAAGAATTAACAAGAATAGTTATTGAAGAGTGTCCGCAACAAGGAACCACGTAAGAATTTACAATTTTCAATACAAGAACAACATATTATGCATGTAGAAGCTAACATTAAAACAAACTATCATTTGCAGTGTTGATTGTGCACTATACGTGTGCGAATTTATCGAGCGGCTCGTTCGTCAGGAAAGGATTCCGGCAGCCATGGTACCTCATCTAATGCAAGCAAAGCGAGCAAAAATCACGAATCTCATATTGGCAGATGAAGGAAACTCCTAGAAACCTGAAGAAGATGTCGTTAAGGATATTGTGGAGTTTTTAAATACCAACAATGATGTTTTAGAAGATGATGAATAGAAAAAAATAACACAATCATGACATTTTGTAGAGTGACAGGATGATGAACCAATTTTGTAGAGTGATAGGATGGTGAATCAAATTTGTTGCTTCATAGGGCTGAGAACTAATTTTGTTATCCAATAGGATAAAAAACATCTTCATCATGAATAGTTTTTGTTGATCAATATAATCAATATATATTTGATTACAATTTTGTGTTGATTAGTATGTGTTTGATTATGAATTTGAGATCAATGTGCTTTTGGATTACAATGAACATAATGCAAAATGTGAGGCACCTAATGAATATGTTATTGTACAAAGTGGATTTCAAATCCACTTTTGCAGTAAAACAGGGGAAGTGCAAATCCACTTTTGCACCAAAATAGTGTGCATTTATGAGAAATAACTAGGCGCAACTCCACTTTTGCAGTAAAAAGGAGAGGTGCAAATCCACTTTTGCACCAAAACAGTGTGCATTTCTAAGAAATAACTATGTGCAAATCCACTTTTGCACCAAATTTGGAAGCAAGATAATCATGCATGTTTAGTGCAAAAACCATGCCATTGATAATCATATATATTCTCCATAGATTTTATTGATTGCACAAAAATAGATATCATCCACAAAGAAAAAACACTAACATGGCATTTATATATCAAAATCAAAATTACATTATTTTAAAATCAAAACTAAAGGAATTCGAAAAAATTCTCAAATACCATCATACTAAGATTTTTAATTCCAAAACATTCATTAAATGTAATTATACTATGCTATAGTAAAATCTAAACAATCGATGCAGTGCATGTCTTCTTGTTGTGATATCCATAACGGTTACACCTTCTACACTTCCGTTTCTTCTTTGTGCTTGAGCCGGTGCTCTCAATTCGATTCTTTTTAGGACGACCGGGTTGAGTTTTACAATCGGGAGGTAAAATTTTTGATGCATCAGAGACATTAGTAGGACGGTCAGAAGTTGGCACCGGGTAAATTGCATGTGCATAAGAACTCTGAAAGTTACACGTAAAGAAAAAAGGATCGCAATAGTCATAAACAACCTTCCTATCAGCCAAAATACACAAAACAGCATGCGAACATAGGAAGCCATCAATCCGCCATGAATTATAACTACACTCCCATGTTGAAAGATCTACGCGATAAGACTTTTGCTCTATAACCTCAAAGACGGAATCAGATGATTTGACAACCCTCCATCTCGAACTCTCATTAACCTTCTCCTTCAAGCATTTTTCAACCTCCGGACATAAGAGAGTTTTCCAATTCCTCGACAATTCACGTCTATCCGACATTTGCTTCATTATTTTCACACGAATTTGATCTAGCATCGTTGTTATAGGAAGATTTCGTTCATTTGCAACCCACGAGTTATAACTCTTGGCCATATTAGAACACATAACACCATATCTTTTTCCCGGAAAAAACACATTAACCCAATGATCAAGTGGTGCGCCCCTAAAGAAATCTTTCGTAACATTCTTCGCAAGTGTCTTAAGGTCATCGTACGCATTTTGAAACTCGTCAAGCGAACGAGCATATGCACAACTAGTAAACAAACTCAAAGCTAATTTTCGTTTTCTATACTTCGATGGAAAACACGAACTGAAATTATTCCTCAAATGCCATAGGCAATAAGCATGAAAACCATTAGGAAAGACCCTAAGAATTGAATTGATTAATCCAACATGTCTATCTGAAATAAATGTCAACACCCTATTAGTTCCCACAATAACCTTCAAATGCTCCAAGAACCACTGCCAGTTATCTACATTTTCTGCATCCACTACGGCCATCGCAAGTGGAAAAATCCCTATCAAAAAAATTTAAATTAGAATAGATCTATACTTGACTATATTACCTGCAAAGCAAAAAGAGTAAAAAACTGAAATAATAAACTAGACAACATACAATACAAAATCTAATCACAAACGTACCTCCATCTCCATTTGTCGCAGTGGCAGACAACATACAACCCTTAAACTTCGCCTTCAAATGGCAGCTATCTAAACATAACAACGGCCTATAAAAGTTAAAGCCATATATGCAAGCTTTAAATGATATGAATATTCTCTTAAACTTGTGACTCTCTTCGTCAACCTTAAGTACAACATAGCTTCCCGAATTTGTTCGCTTTATACTATCAGTGTACCCCGCAAGCTGGTTGTACGATGCAGAATCATCCCCATGAATCTCTTTGATCGTAATCCCCCTCCCAATGTAAGCAAAGTAATAGCTTAATCTAACACTGCATTCTCGCCTAAAGTAATCTATAATCTCTGAAAGTTTTACTAGCGGCTTGTCTTGAACCAAACCAAAAATTACTGATTTAACAAGTTGAATTGTCATGGGCGGCTTCCTCAAATCTTTGAATCCAACGCCACATGAATGCTCCTTCACCATTTCCTTTATTTCAAAGAACCTAGCAAGTTTAAACTTCTGGGATGCATGTATTCTCCACTGACAACCAAGCTCCTCATTTCTACTGCACACAACGGTGATCCTATCTTTGCATTTTTTCTTGAACTCAAATTTAAATCCATGGTGAATGGAAAATTTTTGCAAACTCGTCCGAAAACCTTTGTCCAATTCCTATAATAGCATTAGCCCAAGCACTACAATTACGTCGTTCGTGTGCTTCAATTTCATCAACACAACTCATAGAACCTGAAGAACTACTAGCACACTGATCATCCGACGTCAAAAAATTAGAACCTTCCGTCCACCTAACAAAAATATCTATATTTTGCACTCTTTTCACCACTGCTAAACAAACCATGCATTGAATTTCATCATCCCCATCTAAAACAAACTCCTTGTCATCACGAGTAACAAATAGGTCTACACACAAGGGATTAATATCGGATCACCTCTCGCACACCAAACGTTTTAGTTCTTCAACACTCATACCGAGAAACAATTGAATTCCAAAAGAACAACCATTGTAATAAACAACGCCTATAATGCCTCTATCAAGATCCCTAAAAAATGAGACATAAAAACTTAGATGCAATACATTGCATAACAAACATGTATGTCCATTCACTCACATATGAAATCACACATTTAAACTAACAAAAACCTACAATATAAGAATCAAATGCAGAAATAATGCACTTAAAAAAACTTAGATCAAAAACTGAAAAACTGCAAAATCAGTTTTGCACTGTTTTCTGCACAAAGAAGAAAAACAAAAAACAGAGCATATACATAGATAGATCACAAGGATGCTAAAACTACCTTTCAAAACATGAACAATCACTCATTATTGGATCAAATCTTCCAAATATAAGCTAAAACAACCAAAATCAAGTAATATTTCTACAACTTTTGCACAAATATAAGCAAAAAATGTGATAGCTCTCTCTATAATCTAAATATATCATCAAAACCAAAAAACTGCAAAATCAGTTTTGCAATTTTTCTGTAGTTAGGAGGAAAAGAGCAGGAAAACAGAGCTTCATCAAATCCTCCATAATCTAAATATACATGGATTGATTGAACAATATTTCATCAAATCCTCTAAATATAAGTTACAACAAACCAAAACGAAGCAAAATCACAACTAAAAACATGAAAAAAAAAAAAAGCTATACCTAGATAGTGCTTCAACATCCATAGAACTAAGAAATTTCTTCTCCTTTCCTTTGTTAATCTCATCGATCTAAGATGCTTTCCGTCAATCTAAGATGATAGCATTCCTCTCTTGAATCGTAGTGTAATTTCTCCTCTCTTTCAGTCGAAATACGTCGCCTCTCCTCCGAATTTCGTCGCCTCTCTCACTACTCACTTTTTCTGCACGGGATTATGGGTTGAAAGATGGAAGGGTAGTTTAGTAATTTTAAAATTCTTAAATAATCTAATTTATAAAAGACTAAATACTTACAACTAACCTAAAAGCTAAAATTGTCCTTACAATAAAACAATAATGTTAAAAAATCCTTTATTCATTAAGCTAATATATGATGTCCTCTTATTGTATAAAATTATGAAAGCAGGTCTCTCAACCTATTTTCCCTAATAATAATAATAATAATAATAATAATAATAATAATAATAATAATAATAATAATAATAATAATAATAATAATAATAATAATAATTCAGTTCATGTTCAAAAAAGAAAAATAAAAAATAAATATTAAAGAGTACAATAAATAGGGCAACCTATTCTTGTTCATTCCATTATACTAATATATACTAAGTATAGATGTCAATATGAAAAATGAAAAATGAAAAATTTTAAAAAATAAGTAAATAAATGTTTCATAATAAAAATTATTTATCACTAAATATTATTATTACAATTCCAAGATTTTACTAATAATTATTATAATTATAATAATAATAATAATAATAATAATAATAATAATAATAATAATAATAATAATAATAATTATTATTATTATTATTATTATTATTATTATTATTATTATTATTATTATTATTATAAATAATATAGATTATTATGGCAATTATTATAGAAATTAATAAGAGAGAGTGTATTGGTATTAAATGTGTTATTATTACAGCAATTATAACAGCAATTAATAAGTGAGAAGATAATATATGATTATTACGGAGGAAGTGGATTAGTATTATCAAGAAAGTGAATTATTAATGCAAATAATTAATAGAACAGAGGAGGTTACTTCCTCCGTTTTACTTATATATTATAGATGATATCATTAATGGAGGTACTTCCTCCATTTTTCTATTATAGTATAGATAGTTTCTATTTTATTATTTATTTTTTCATAAACTTTTTTATATTTATATGTACAACCTTCAGGTGCATAATTATTTTGAAAATAATTTTGGATTTCTATCCAATCTTCAAGATTCTTTTTGTAGGTCGGAAAATACCCTAGAGGGGGGGTGAATAGGGTTTTCGAAACTAAATGCGGAATTTAAAAATCTTTTCGAAAATGTTTAAGTAAAATAATTTACTAAACAAATTTATCAAGGAATGTAAGCAAATAAACAATCAACCACAAGAGCAAATAAACAAGCAATCTCAAACAATTTAAACAATCAATAATAAAGAGATTGAGTTAGAAAGATTAAACCAATCGAAGTCCACGATTTTTTGTCCACACGATTCGGCTTGTTCCCCCTACTTCCGCGCTCGGTTAGTTCCCCGAGAATTTCCACTATAACCGATCTCCTTTCGGGTGAAGATCAAACATCTACAAGTGTATTCTTATCACACACTCTCACAAGTATTGAAAATACCTTCAATACTTTCACAAGAAATCCCTCTTGCAAATCTATGAGATACACATCTCACAAATATGATTTGAATAAGTTTTGTGGCTAACACCAATGTACAATATCTCTCTTGTGTATAACAAAATACAAATGAAGCTCACACTAAGAGATATCAAAATTGATCAAAGTATATAGCTCAAAAATGAAAGATTGATCAATTAAAATGAATTGAATACTTGAATAACTTTGTATATATGTAAAATAAGTTTGTAGAATGATTCAAGTGTGTTAAAACATGTCTAAGACATCATATTTATAGCTTGAAAAACCATATGGCCGTTGGGGATGATTAAGAAAGGTTTTGGCTCCAAGGTGTACATTTTCAAACTTTCCAACAGCTAGTTTTGACAAACAAATTCAAATTTGTTTTGTTAATTTATCCCAATTGGACCGTTGGATCATGCTCAAATTTTTTTCAAAATTGCCGGGAGATGTTGTCTAACCACTATAAAAATTTCAAAATGATTGGAGTTCGGGAAGGCCTTCATTTTACCGTTAGATCAAAACTGGGCAAAAACTGAGCGAATTTTAAACGAAAAATAAAAATATTTTTCCAATTTAATAATTTAGTTCCAAATAAAATTCTAATGATTTATGAACCTCAAATATATGTTTCTAAGATACCCATTTTTATTATAGCTTAAAATATGATCATTTAAAATTAATATGAATTTATTTTGAAACTCGATTTTTGTAAAATGATGTTTTTCAAATAAATTCAATTTCAAGCTAGTTTAAATCAATCTTTAAAAGATGCAAGTTCATGTTTGAGCTATAGGGATTTGATCAATAAAGTATCTTTACATAAAATCTAAGCACTCACTCCATTTAATGATAATTCGAGTCTTCGTGATGCTTGATTGTCTTGTGCGTATCTTCATTTGATTGATGATCTTGATTCTTTCTTGGTTTTGATTCTTTGTGAAGCACATGGAGATCATTTGAATTCATTTCTTGTGAGTGAAAACATTTGTGGAGCTTTGTGTGATAGTTTGACTATATCAGTTTGACGTCACACTTGGTTGAAAAAGATATCGGCTAATGGCTATCATCATTGGAACAACCGAGTTAAATAACACTATATTAACTTATTATAATTATCAAAATAAGATTAATTGACTTTAAGGTCAACACTTTTGATTAGCAAGAGTAAATGTTCTACTTGAAATATCATTATTCTATTAGCTTCTGTAAAAAAATTTGAAAAAAAATGATTAAATTAACACAAAAATCGAGTATTAGAAAATATGATCATAGTTTATAAATAAATTTGTAACTTTTGCTTCTTTTCATTTAAAATGCGAAAATGTTTTGTTAAAGGTTCATGGTCTTTAAATATTTGTTCCTTTTGTAAAGACTGAATTTTAGACTTAAGATTTTGAATATATAAATCAGTTTCATAAATATTTTTATTAAGAAACTTCTTTGTATGCATAAAAGACTTTTTTTGTTATATTCTATATTAAAACAAAGATTGTCAAGAATTTTCTTTTGCATCACAGTAACTGGCATATTGTTTCTAAATTTTTGAACTGGATTAAGAATAGTAAATAAATTATTGGTGCTGGTGTTAGTATCATAAAATCTATTGTCATCTCTGGTGGCTCTTGAACTTGATGCCGTCTACAAAATTAAGATTAATAAATTAGTCTAGAAAGAATATTAAGTAAATAATTATCTTTACCATTAATATGTTCAAATTTAGGATTAAAACATTTACCTGTAATATTATCAATAAAAGCTTTTGCTAGCTACCTTAGAACTTTTAGCTTCATTAAAATGTTTTACTATATTTTTACAATCCATTCTTATTAAAAAAATTATATTTAAATATAATCAAAATCTATTTATACCATTAATTACTCCTAATATTTGTAAATCCATAGAAGGTAAATTTTGTTGAGTTTTAGAAAAAAATTTAGAACAATATCTGCATATTTGTTCTTAACTTTTACTACTTTCCTCTGATGGTCTTTATAACAATATACTTGCCCATCTTATACTAGATGTATCTGTTTGAATAATTTTGTAACTATTTTCCAATGGTAATTTTAATGGTTCTAAATTTTTTTTTTTTTTTTTTGAACTAAAGCTACATTTTCACCAGTAAAATTTTTTGTCCATTTTTTTCTAATTTACTATATAAAGGTCCTACTAATTTAGTTAACTTTTGAATATAATTTCTTCCATAATTTAATAATTCTAAGAGTAAATTACTCTAATGGCCCTTAAACTATTGGCCTAATGTCACTTTGGCCATTGAACTAAAAAACACTCTACTTTGACCCTTAAACTATTAGTGAGACTCACATTGGCCCTTCCATCCAATCTTTTCGTTATGTTGGATGGATTCAAGGGTAAAAATAATCTATAAGAACTACAAAGTCCTAAATAGATGTTTGTAAAAAATAATTTTAATTAAAGTGTTTTTAATAAATTATTATAATAAAAACAAAAAGGAAAAGAAAAAGAAAACAAAAAAAGAGAGAAAGGCGAAGATGGAAAAACCCCACCTCCGTCTACTTTGACATCCCGAATCCCGTTATGAAATTTTCACCTTCGAGACCCGATCAATCACGGATGCCATGTGCAACGGTGTGTTTTAAAGTAACAAAAATCACAACTTATGAAAAAAAATTCTTAAATAAAATATAATCCAATTGAAATTCCGTTTTATAAAATTTCAGCCTATGATGTTCGTTTTATTAACAAACCAACCTGTACGGTTTAAAAATATTTTCATACCAATGTAATTACAACCAACCACAATTTGAAATTCACTCCATATATGAAAACCATTGATACAAGTTTACAATACAAATCGTTCATCAAAATCATAGTCCATTTACAATATAATGAGAACAAAACAATTGTATGATTAAGTCCTTTATTTAAGGACTACAAGGGTCAATGGAAATCAGAGACTTCTAATCGGATACACCACACTTTAATCCCTGAAGCCCGACCTTCAAAACTATTTAGAAGAGGGAATGAGCCAAATCCGGGCTGAGTGGGAACTATATAGTTTTGTATGGAAAGTACACATTGCATTCATAGGCACGTGCATCTTTATATAGAAAGTAAATACTTTACTAAAAGAGATTGAAAACAATGTAATGCAATACAATCAATACACAAGTGCATGCTAAACCCCACTAAGATTCATATCGTAGTCTCCAGAAGGTAACTACCTGATTAACCGATCCCTTCCCTAGATGTCCCATGTAATACTCTTTACCAATTCCCGCCTTACTAGAGGATCTTTGGTATAAAACATCTCATCACAACACTAGCTTCCTAAAGTTCGTCATGGTCGGTGGATTCGCTCTCAAGTGTAATTCAACATTATACTATACTATATGGTACTTATAACGTAAATCGGTAACTAATAGCTAAGTATTTATCATTTCCTCTTTATAGTTAGTTCATTATGAATTCCATGCTTGGCCGACTAATATGCATTTCCACTAGTTCATCCATCTAAGGCGTTACATTACGGTGTTTTCTCACTTAACTATCCATTAGCCATACTTACCACTTTGATTATTAATATATCTTATGTTCATTATGATCCAATCAACTGATCTCATAATCAATACGTGTTCACATGCCCATATATCATGTCTCTAAGATTCAATAGTTATTAACATTTCCCCATTTATGTATTAGTACATTATGAATGGACAATTGCTTCCTATGTCTATTATGATCCGTTTAATAGTGTCCATATTCATCTCACGTTAGACACAATGCATCCGAGGCATTATATATATAAAACAATAAAGATATGGTACAATAATAATAACATTCAACTATATCACATCAATCCATATCATATCTCTTGTATAATGCCTCAGTTTAACATACCCCACAGTAGCCTAGGCTCATAACAACGAATCTCAAAGGGTCCAAACTCTTGTCCATGTCTCATCTAAGTAGGAGCGGCTTCCAAGTAAGTCATTTGGAGATAATCCACGCAAAATATTTTTCCAGGGACGACACTCCAAATAGTTAATAAGGAGAACACCTCATACAAGCCAACTCGACACTCGGAAGGAACTACACTAGGAGACACCTTAGTAGGGTGATGTCCATTAGTAGTTCACTACTTCTCGAAAAACACACTAATTGGTTAGTAGTGGCACACAAGACCTACTCCACTGTCGAGAAAACTCTATAGCCCGAGGACATATAGTGAGTCGAAAAGCAAGATGCAAAGAGTGGGCTTTCCTTTTGTGGGATTTCAACCACTCAGTGGAGTTCACCGATCTATTTTTCTCGTTCACAGTTTAGGGGCTTTTACCCAAGGGTGGCAATTAGGCGGCCCGTCTTCCAGCCACGCGAGAGCGACCCGATGCTTAATCCATCAATCCAGCCCATATGTGTGATCGTATAGTCAAAAATGTATCCGTTCATTCCTTAACACTATATACATATATATATATATATCATTCATCATATCATCCATCACACATATGGCAATCTATATAAATAATTACAATTATACAAGTGTATATCATTTATTTATCATCATCATATGCGTCGTTATCACGCATTGCATCCACGTCCTTATAGTTTTGTGGTTATTCACATTTCATAGCCCACTGACTCGGCAAAAATAACGCAAGTTATTACATCCAAGTGCATATGGTCGATCAAGTAATAAATACTCGATAAGTCCGAGGTCGATTCACAGGAAGGATGGTAGTTTTTTGAGTTAGGAATGTCTCTTTCAAGAGGAGGATGAGAAAGGAACTGAAAAGATGAAATATGGAGAGAAATGAATGAGAATTAATAAGTAAACTAACTAAAGGCAATATAATTAAATAAAACATACAAATAAAACTAAACCTAAAGATAGCGAAACATTACAACGCTAAAGGAAACTAAACTAACATAACAAGAATATGGAATAAAGCTAAACAAAATAAATAGTAAAAATGGCGTGCTAAATTTATTAAACGCGTGAAAAACTTTATTAAAATTAAGAATAAAAAGTGCTATGAGTATCCATAAGTTCCGGGCAACACAACGGGCAATTCGATGGATCAGGAATCCTTTTCTAATTAATTTTTCTTTAAAAATCTACCTACTATCCATGAGCTAATTGATCTCATAAACTCGTATTTTTTGCAATAATTCATACGTGACATGAACTATACGTACCAATACTATTTATGGAATCAATTTGGATTACTTAATTTTACCGAAAACACTTGTTTATAAAAGTGAAGTAGTGTTTGACACTTGTGAACACCTCATTTTGCGACCCCCGCAAGAATTCTAAACTCTGCGAAAATGAGCACACATGCATGCACAAGCATTCCTAGATGTATACATACCATATACATGTGATACGGGTCAAAGAATGAAGCCGAAAGGACACCCGGATGAGAAGTTACGAGAATTACCATAAGCCATCGGAATCGAAAATCGTCAAAACTCCTAGAAACTTGTGAAAGGAGAGTTACCCATTTCTGATCATCCTCAAACTTTGAGGGCTATTATACATTTTCATAAGGAGCAACATAATAAAAAATCAGCTCAATCCGACTGCCGAATCTCCGGAAATTCAGAAAATCGATATTTTACTTTGGATAAAAAAAAGATGACATTTCCGAAGTCCAAATGAACTCAAATTTGGTCAGTAGATAGGGTGAGGGATGGCAACGGGTCGGTTCGGGGACGGGTATAGGGTCCCCCGCCCCCGCCCCTGATTTGAAACCCGCCCCCATCCCCGGTTTTGAGATTTCGGGTATTACCCTCCCCCGCCGGGTAACGAGCATCCACGGGTAACCCGATTATACATATATATTAAAAAAAATAGTTTAACTAGCAAATAAAATGTTAAAAAAAATTATATTTCTCAATCAATTTTAAGCACAACTTATAATCTAAAATATACTACGAGTACGAGTTTATATCTTAAATTAATTCCATTAATCTAAAGTCTAAAAGTATCATCAAAACAAACCCAAATAACATAACATAAAAAAGTCTATTACTTTAAAACATAAACATAAACAACACTATCCAAATAAAGCCAAATAACAACATAACACAAAGTCAAATAATAATATAACATCTATCAAATGTTTTCATCATATTAAAATATTAAGAAAATATTTCTGCCCTCCAACAAACTACGCATGATCTTCATAACTCGGTCACAACACATGCACCCTATAAGAAAGTCAAATAAATAAATTGATTCATTAGAATTTACACAAAGCATAATAAACGAAAGAAAAAGAAAGTCTTGCATCGATAATAAAAAATACCTCATCATCATCTTTATCCTCATACACATTAGCTCTTACAAATTCCGCATCCTTAGAAGAATCATCACCTCCTAAATAAAATTCCAAACAAATTTAATTAACCATTCACTAAATAAAAATAATCTAAATATAACAAATGAATATCTTATTACCTTTAATCTCCGTCCATAACCAATGTATATAATTTATAGAATATTTGAGTGGGTTAAATATATGCACCTGAGAATTTATAGAATATTTATAGAATATCTTATAGAATATATATATGACATATATATATATACACATATAATTCTAGACATTCAATAATTTAAGGGATGAAGCCAACAATAAATAATGAGAGTATGAGATGAAGATGGGAGTTTGGGACAATTGGACGAATAGGAGGCTCGAAGTGGAACTGTGGAAGCGGCGCAGCACTGCAGCAGGTAGAGAGATGTTGAGTAGAAGAGTGAAAGATGAAAAAAGGAAAATGAGAAAACCCTACTGAATGAATAATGACCTAGCTTTTGGATTAATAAAAAATGAAAAAAAAAAGGGAAATAAGGCATAATGGAGGCTAGCTGGCACCCACAGACCCACTCAAAATTCAAATTGTTTTTGGTGATTTGGTTCGTGCTTGTGCAACGTGCAACATGGGTATTAATTATTAAATTATTAATATTTATAATATATTATTTAAAATTTTATATTATATATTAAGTCGGGTACGGTTACGGGTAGGGGACCCCAATACCCGCCCCCGTTGATTTTTCACATACCCGAACCCGAATATTCACCTCCATACCCGCCCCCGTCGGGTCGGGTACCCGCGGATTTTTTTGCCATCCCTAGATAGGGTATATAATGGGGGAACAACATACTAAAAAATTAGATCGATCCGATAATCCGTTTGTAGAATATTAAAGAAACCGCGTATGGATACACACCCCGAGGGGTGTGTCCCCATGACACACACCTGTGTGTTTCGTAGGGACACAAGCCTTTGGGGCTTGTGTCCGCGGACAAACCTCTCCCAGCCAATTTTTTATTTTTTCTCGTTTTGATACTTCCCGACCTCCAAAAATTATGAAATTTTTTGGAGAGTTAAAAAATGTTACTGGGAATAACATATTAAAATATTATATTGATTTGACGGTTGGATCATTGGAAATTCAAAAAATTGGGAATTCAGCTCGAGAAATCAAACAGAGGCCTTTCCGGTGTCCAAAAATTCTGAAATTTGGACAGTAGGTAGGTATTAACAAGGTAATAACATATTAAAAATCAGATCAATCTAGTATTTATTTTGACTGAAATTGCATAAAACTGTCACATGTTTAAATCAAGGGTTTGTCCGCAGACACGAACCAAATGTTTGTCCGCGGACACAAGCTCTAACAGCCATATCCTCAAGACACAAGGTACCCCATGTCCGTGGACACGCCCTTTGTCCACAGACAAACACTTCCAACCTAGCCCATTAATTATTCTACAGTTATAAATACACATGCACTAACCCCATTTGATGCACCAGTCAGCTTTGGGATTTTGGGAATAGTGCTCTAAAATAGTATTCTACTATTTTTGAGGTTCTTAGTTATTTTTTATTTCATTCCGGTTTTAATTTTTTATCTGTCTTTATTTTTATTAGTTATAATTGATCAATTGCATGTAAAAACTGTTGTTTATCTCAAAATCAATCCAGATTTCATATCTAAAACCCGTTTTCAAAACCAAAGGTGTAGAACAAGCTGCAAACCATTTTTAAACATATTTTTATCAATTAATTTCATAAAATCTCGATTTTATCAGTCTCGATTTACAAAAGAATCAATATACGTTTATATCCGGTTTAATCTATAAATCGCAGTGCATACCTAAATATCCACTGTGAGAGTACTAGATTCGTCAATGCCGGTTTAAATTATTAAATTGTTGTACACTGTTGGCGAGCAAATCTCGAGGATTGCCGGATATTCGATTCTAAATCTAATTAGCTTCCGAAAAGCCCTGAATCGTTCCAAAAACACTTGTTTTGTTATCTATCATTACCAAAATTATTTTTCAAATCACACACACACGCTGATTTTTGAAATCGAAAGGTGACATACGAAGCACATGGTTTTCATCCCCACCCCAAAATCCCGTTTTTTCCTAAAATTATGGACCGATGCGCGATAACATCAATAAGCATGCAAATGTTCGATTATAATTTCACACATATCCTACTCAGAAATCAAAAGGGTGAATTGGGTGCCTAACACCTTTCCGATTCGTAACTTAATCTCCGAACCTTCGAATCAACTAGTTTCGCATTAATTATGTTTAAGAGGTCTTTTAATTCATAAATGTTCCTCTTTTACACAGACTTTTGTTTGTTTAGTAAAATAAACTGGCGACTTTGATTTCTTTGCAAATCATCACCTTTTTTGTAATAAAACGAACCATTTTCTAAAATTAAACCGAAAAACATAAGGAATTGCCGCCGCGAGGGCCGGCTTCGAAAATGCGGTATTAAAAGTGAGTTTAGAAACATTATGTAAAAGCCAAAATTTATTTCAAATAAGTTAAAACATGATGAAAAATCAAATTTGAACTAAAACGGGTGGTAGAAACTCAAAATTTCCGATTTTGGTATCAAAAAGTAAGGATTAAAATTACTACCGAAAACAACGCACTTAAGTTTAAAATCTAAAAAGATATATAACCAATTAATTTAGAGAGTATAGACCGCTCTCTAAGTCACTTACATAGGGTTTAGTACAAAAGCAACGATTCAAACTAGTTTGGTTCTTTTGTCAAAAATATTTTATTAAATTTATTATAAAAATATGTGATTAGCATACTAGGATAATTATTTAATAAAAATTAGATTTATAATGACCTATTAACCAATGAAAAATTGATTAGAATTAAATTTAGGTCTGAAAAATTATTGCGTCGGCATACCAGCTCCTTACGGGCCCCTAACTAACGAATTAGCCAAACATATCTAATAAATTCATGTACAGTAAAATAATTAAATAAAACAGCCTATATAAATTCATAAATTGAAGAGCAATTAAAATCATAAGTATGCAAAATTTATACTAATAATTAACAAAACATTAATTAAAATTAAAACCTGGAATTAAAGCAATAATCCAAAGCGTAAACAATGATCAACTCTAAAATTAATCTTCAATGATGTACTCAAACCCTTCGTCTTTAACTCCGAATAAAGAACAAAGAAAAATAATGAAAGCCGTACAATCGAGTCCTTGATGTGTAGAAGAAAAATTGAATAAGGAAAGAAATAATGGAAAGGGAGAAAAATCAATGGAGAAAAAGAGAAAGGCACAGCTGGATTTTTGGCTGCTCCTCACGGCTGTTGTTGGCTTCTCTCTTTTTATGTAGGGTGTTGTTGACTAGGTCATGGGGCAAGCCCATTTATATGGCATTAATTTAATTGGCTTAAAAAATTAATAAAAAAATACACTCCCAAGTGCTACCATGAACATGGGGCTACAAGAAGAATACTTCTCACATAAACCATTTGGGCTAGGCCCACTTTCGATAATTTCTTGCACCTTCAATTATTTTATTCATTCGCGCAGGAATTTGCTCCTCCATCGCACTGTTCGTATTTCGGCCATAACTTTGCTCTCTGAACTCCGATTGATGCAAGGTTTTCGCCTACGCGTAGTTCACTCAGAACTCTACAACTTCTATCTTTGCCGGTATGAAAAGTTCTTAATATTTTATGGAGTTTTCTTCAAATTCTGCACGGATAAATACCAGAATTGGTTGGAACAAAGGCATTGCGCACGGTGGATCTCTTCTTCAACCGAAAATTTTCCGAATTGATTCAAACAACTTTTTCTTTGATTAGAATGGTTTTTCAGCTTCTATTAATATCTTCCATCCACTCCTTTCATGCTTGAGCTTGGGATTTATTTTTGGTTCACTTCTTGAACTCAATTCAACTTCGAATTTAACCGGCAATGACTAATTTTGGGAGAATTTACTTCTAAATTCGTTCTTGTTCATTTTGAACCTGTAAAAAGGGTAAAATGCACTAGAAACAAACATATTATCCTATTTCATGATTAAAACTCAATTCTTAACAATTTAGGATAATTAGAATCAAATTCATACATATTAAGTAATCTAAATATGTATAAAAATGCAATATTTTAACTTAATCACCCACCGATGTGTTATTAGTATTTTATATCATACAAGGCTTCATATGTGTAAAACCTAAGCCGTATGATTCTTAGTGAAGTCTTCATGTTATTTTATTAAGCTAACGTCACTTTTTATGTTTTCTTGCCTAACCATCATGCTCACATCATGCTTGACCCTTATAATTATGGACACGGGAACCTACACCCTGCCAAAATTACGTTTGTTTTATTCATATGATGTATCAAGGTTTCTCTTTCCATTACTAGTTCTAACTATGTTTCCACATAGGCCAATTTACCCAAAGTTATTGTTTACCCTTCCGCTTTAATGGTTTTCGGTATAAACCTCAAGGAAAGTGTTCCATTCGTACAACTAATGATATATTTGTGTATATTCATCACTCAGAACCAACAAACAATCTATCCCTAAGTACAAATCCTAAAACCCCAAATTTATAGGTCAATCATATAACTATATGATAAGGTTCTTATGAATATTTATGCGTATGAGCTTTCGGATCCAGTTTTAGCTGAAGATGTGTGTAGGCAGGTTACAAAGTTGTGGAATCCTAGTGTTAGATGGCGATTGTGCCTCTAGGTCGGGGTTTTTTTGACATGCATTTTGCAACTATAGAGGATATGCAACGAATTCAGAGTCGTATTTCATAGAATTTGCCTTGTGGTTTGTTTCAAATTATGCCATAGCAGGTAGATTTCAATCCAAAAGCTCCTAAAACTTCTCGCACATAGGTATGGATAAGAATTGAGCGTATTAGTCAGGAGTATCGGTATACATAATTAATTTTGAAGATTGTAAGGGGAGTGGGGGTGCCTTTGCCAATGGATAGTGCTACTAAGAATCATCGTTTCGTACATTTTGCTCGTGTGTTTGTTGATGTTGATATGGCAGGAAATTTACTTAGTGTGTTGTGGGTGAAGAAAAAAGGTCATGGTTTTCGAGTGGAGATAACTTACGTAAAGTTGCCTCTGTTTTGCTCTGGTTGTAAGATAGTTGGGCATTCTTTGGCTAATTAGCATGTTAAGAGCAAGCAAGTTAGAGGAAAACCAGTTACTAAGCTGGATCGTGTTATACCAATAGAGGGAGCGGCTGATGGCAGAATTGTAGATCTTAATAAGCATTTAGAAAGCATTAGTATACCGGATAATGATCGACCTGATGGAGCTAATGTTAACAAGGGTGTTAAGGTTGGAGAAGGGACATCTCGAAGGGATGGGGAAGGGACTAGTAAGAGTATAGATGACGGCGTTCAGTAGGATGTGGGTAATGCTGTCGATGTTTGTACAGCAGCATGTGTCAATGATGGGGGATCTAATGATGGTTTTGATGATGTGGAGTCAGGGGATATGGTGGTATCAAAAATTAATGAGCAGCCTGGTCAAGAGATGGTAAGTATCGGCACTCCTGTTGGAGGGATTGTGAGCCGGTGGGTGCCGAATGAAGAGATAACTAATCGTTTTGCACTGAGTGATGTGAAAGCTATGAAGAGGCCTATGGGTGTGAGGAGTCCATCTGTTCTGCTAAAAAGGATTGTAATCTGGTGATTTCAACAATGTGGAGTGATATGGTGGAAGACGAGCAGGAGGTTCTTCATGATGATAGTGCAAGCTTGCTTAGTGGAGCTAAAGACAAAGGTTTGGATAAAGAGGACCCTTTAGAGGTGGGTTTTAACTTAAAAGTCTTTCCAGAGATTTCACCACGAACTAAGGATAAGTTGCCAGCTTATAAAAGGATCTGGAACTAAGGCCAAGCATAAACGGCCTAGGGGAAACCAAAATTGAGGAAATGAATGTTTTATATTGGAATCTCAAAGGTGTTGGCAACATCTCTACCCAGGAAGCTTTAAAAGAAATGTGTTTGCAGTTTCGGCCTAGTTTTGTTTGTTTAACTGAACGTATGGTAGAGTTTAATAGGGTTCCTCTTTCCTTTTGGAGATTCCTAGGCTTGGATCTTGTTGCTATGAATGACAAAAGTGTTTGTCTTTTTAACATTTGGTTATTTGCTAATACTGTTGTTGTGGGTTAGGATGTGAGTTTAGTTATTTCTACAGATCAGCATCTGACTATTTCTTTCAAGTATCGGGGAGTCAATGCTTTATGACATGTGTTTATGCTAGTACTGCCTATGTTAAAAGACAAAAATTGTGGGCTAGTCTGAATTATTTGAATATTACTAATGATCCTTGGATGGTGATTGGAGATTTTAACTCCATTTTGGGTGCGCATGAGTCGGTTGGAGGTCATCCTCCTCCTCGGTTACCTTGTGAAGAATTTCGAACTGCCCTGGATAATTGTGGTATCATTCATGTTCCAGTTCAGTTCCCTATTTTCACTTGGACCAAAACATTTAGATTACCTTATAGGCGAGTTGAAAGAAGATTAGACAAGGCTATGTGCACTACTGGTTGGATGAATCGTTGGCCATTTTTAATATGTTATAACCACGTTAGGTTTGCATCTAATCATAGTTCTTTAATATTTTCTATTACTACTTCTAATTATTGTACTACAATTCCATTTAGATTTTTAAATATTTGGTGTAGTCACGCTTCTTTTATAGATGCGCTAGTATATCGCACTTGATTATTATAAAGCTTTTTATTCTTCTTCTTCTTCTAGTACTATCCCCAATCAATTGTTGGAGTACATTCCTCAGTTGGTGACGGCTGAACATAATGTTATGCTTACTCAAGTTCTTACTCCATTAAAGGTTCAGAAGGCTGTATTTGATTTAGACCCTTCTAGTGCAGCTGGTCCTGATGGGTTCTATGGCTTTTTATATCATCAATGTTGGGATTTGATTCAGCATGATGTGTGTGCAGCCGTGAAAGAATTCTTTCAAACAGGTGTTGGACACAAGTATCTTAATTCAAATTTAGTGGTTTTGATTCCAAAAATGAAGGGTGCGTGCTCAGTTTCTTAGTTTAGGTCAATTGCACTTAGTAATTTCTTGTTCAAAATTATTCCTAAAATCCTTTTTACTTGGGTATCTTATATTCTTGAGTTTCTTGTTTTTCCCAATCAATGTGGTTTTGTGAGAGGGCGGAATATTTCATCATGTACAACTGCGGTTTCTGAATGTGTTAATATGTTAGACAGACGAAGTTTTAGGGGTAATATAGGTATGATAATTGATTTCACCAAAGCATTTGATATGATTAAATGGCCTTTCTTGTTACAAGTTCTGCATTCTTTTGGTTTTTGTTCTGAATTTATCCAATGGATCAGTGTTATTCTCCATTCAGCGTATCTTTCTTTTTTGATAAATGGCAAAGTTGTTGGGTATTTTCAGTGCAGTAGAGGGGTGCAGCTGTGTGATCCTTTTTCTCCGATTATTTTTATTTTGGCAGAGGAAGTATTAAATAAAGCTCTTTACACTTTGGTTCATCAGGGTTCTATTAGAGGTATTAGTGGGTATCGAGGGAATGATCCGCCTTCACATATGTTATATGCTGATGATCTTATTATGTTTTGTAATGCAACTTCTACAAATGTTAGATCAGTTATGTAGCTTTTAGAATAATATGGTGAAGCGTCTGGGCAAATTGTAAATAAGGCAAAGAGTAGTATAGTTTTGGGTGCTGGAGCTGATAAACGGTAGCAATAATTAAGGCAGATTACTGGAATGAATATGGTACGTCTTCCTTTTGTATACTTAGGTATTCCTATCCAAACATTATTTTCAAGTTTCTTTTGATATTATCAAGAATAAAATGGAAGGATGGAAAGGGATTGCTTTGTCCATTGCTGGTAGATTACAGCTAGTTAAGGCAGTCATTTACAGCAAATTATTGTATTCTTTTGCAATTTATTTGTGGCTGTTGCTTTACTCAAGCTTCTTGATCAAGCTATTAAGAATTTTACTTGGACCGGTCGATGCGATAAAAGGAAGTTAGTTGCTCCGGGGATGGTTGATATATGTAGACCATTAGAAGATGGGGGCTTTAATTTGCGGAGTCTGAAGACAATGAACATAGCAGCTTTAGTTCAAACTACTTGGAATTTGCTTGTCAAAGATAATGCATTGCATCAGTTTGTTAAACGAAATATTATATTGACTTATTTTGGATGTCACATTAAGCGACTTTACTCTTCCGTTATTGCCGAGTGCAAAGCTGCAACTGCTATTATATCTGTTTACGCTATTTGGTGGATTGGTAGTGGTTCAAAGATAGATTCTTGGCATGATCAGTGGCTGGGAGGGGCTTTAGTTGATTTATTAAATATTCCAACTCAAACAGTTGCTCGATTAAAATCTAGTGTTTCTTATTTCTTGGTGGAGGGCCAATGGTGCCTTCCTCAGAGTTTTAAAAATGAGTTTCCTCACATTTCGTCTCAAATTGAAGGGGTCTATGTATATAGTAAAGGGGACACTCTCATTTGGTCTAATACCATGAATGGGATTCTTACATTCAAAGAGGCATATAAAGTTTGCTATAGTATAGGGGGTGATTTCTCGTGGATCTCCTATATATGGAGCTGCCATATTCCACCTCGACGATCAATTTTGGTTTATCGAATGCTTCGGAATAAATTGGCTACTGATAATAATCTTCATAAGTCTGGCATGGTGATTACTTCATTTTGTTGTATGTGCATGAATGATTCGGAATTGGTTCAACATCTTTTCTTGGAGTGTACTTTTGCTCAACGGATTTAGCAATGGCTTGGGAATCAATTTTGAGTTCATATTGACTGTTGAGATGATGTTTGTTCTTTTTTCAAATATTGCTTTAATTTGCATATGAGTTCTCAAGTGCGTGATAAGTGGCTAGCTGCTGTGTGCTGGGGCATTTGGTTTCAACGAAATGCTTTCACATTTGAAAGTAAGAGACCTAGCTTTGATAGACTTTATGCTACTGTGATTGGATGGGTTAAAGAAGCAAGTCTTTTATCTAAAGGAAATATGTTCAATTCTGTTAATGATTTGTTGGTTATTAAAAGCTTCGGAGTTACGTGTCACCTTTGGAAAGCCCCTCGTATTACAAAAGTGCAGTGGTATCCTCCTCTTAATGGGTGGATTAAGTGTAATACAGATGGTTTATGTAAGTCTAATGTGGCTACTTGTGGTGGAGTGTTTCAAAAGTGTAGCGGGTTTGTATGTGGTGCTTTTGTGCAACGATTGGGTGCGGAAAATGCTTATTTTGCTGAATTCTTTGCTTTCATTCTTGCTGTGGAGCTTGCTTTTTCTAAGGGATGGACCAAACTTTGATTTAAAATGGACTCGTCTTTGATGCTTCAAAATTTTTTCAATCTGGATTATGCTCCCCCATAGAAGCTTCGTCGGCGATGGGAGCGGTGCATATCTATGCTACAACATATGGAATTCATTGCATCTCATATATATAGAAAGGGGAATGTTCCAGTGGATATTATGTCCAATATCGCTCTTGTTTATGATGAATTCACGTGGTGGTCTCATGACATACCAATAATTAGGAAAACTGTTATATATGAGCTGATGGGAAAGCCCATGTATAGGTTTGGTTAGTTGTTTGGTTTGTTTTATTTTTTTGTTCTTTTTGTATTTTTCTTTTCCTTTCCTTTCTAATAAAGGCCCTGAGCCAATCTTATTCAAAAAAAACCTAGGGTTTTCATAAAAATCCCCAATTTGAAGTTTAAATCTCTAAATGCAACAATAAACATTTGTAAAATAAGTTTGATAGTAATGTTCCCACTTTAGAGAAGCCAAATCTTGAGGTTAAAGAAGCATAGACTCCAATTCGTAAAACCCTATCTCGCGCTCAAGCTCCCACAAGGATGATGGAGGTTGAAAATAATGAATAGTAAATAAGAAGGATGTTTGGATGGCTTAGAGCTTGAATCTTTGGTGTGGGTTGAAAGATGATTGGAAATCCCTCTCTTTCTCTCTCTAGAGTTCTCTAGAGATATCCATGGGTGTGTGTGGGTGTTCGCTCGAAGTTGGGGTGAAAAATGAATGAAACCCGCTTTAAAAGTAACTAATATTGGTGCACAGCGATTCTGGCGGACTGGTATGTAAAATTGGGAGACCGTTCTGCACATAAAAATCCTCTGGTCTCACAAAGGGCGAACCGGTATGGCAAATCTCTAGACCGATCCGCATGTAAATTTGGCTCTGGCGCACTGTTCGTAATTCGGTCGCCATAACTTTTCACTTAAGACTTCGATTGAGGTGATGTTTATGTTCACGAAAAGTTAATTCAAAGATCTGCAACTTTTTAGAGAAAGTTTTCCCAAATTATGGATGGATAATTCCCAGAAATTCGTCGTAGACAGCACTCTGCCAAAGCGCTATTGAACAACTAGAATTTAGCAATTGGCTTACTTTACACGCTGTTTTGACCAACGAAGTGTATGAATTGACTTTCAGTCAAAACACTAAAGTTGTAGAATGTATCAAAACTTAAACATAAACACAAACAAAAACCTATTAGGATAAAGAATGAGGAAGTTATGATTGCTCGAAGTTAGCTAAAATATCAAAACGCGTAAGACCAAAACGTACGATTTAAAGGCTGATATCGATTCGGAATACTCAAATCACGAAACGATCTCTCACAAAAGTGTAAATAGACTAATATGTCTTATGTGAGGTGTTAGAATGCTACGAATATCCATAAATCGAGATTTCACCACTCACGGTGAAATAAGCAAACAAATTAAAACAAATACGATGAAATGGATGAACGGGGTATTACATCTCCGGACATCTCCCCACCTCCCTGCCAGAAACCCAACCATTCACCATCGTCTTCTCCCCAGCTCTATCTTCAGCCACCTCCCTATACTACACCAAAAATAGTATTTTGTGATTGTGGAGTTCGCTACATTCAATTTGTGATTGTCATTGATAGTCACAATGGTCAAATAGTGATAAAATTTAATAATTATGTCTGTTTTTGACAATTACCAAGGATAATTTATATTGTGACTGTTAGGAGCAGTCACAAAAATGTTATGACTACCTTTGACAGTTAAAAAAAAATTTAAAACAAATCCAAATTATTGACCAGCAGTGTATAAAACGATACCGTTTAATGTTTTATATCACAAACCCTAATGATATCTTATTTCACTCTTGCTCTGACTTTCTCATTCTCAACCGTAATACTCCATTCTCTCTTGCTCTAACTCTCTCACTCTTAGTTCTATCTTACTAAGATTCACTTTTAGATCAAAGAAGTGGGTTTTGTTCATCTCACACTTAGATTCAAGAAGGGGATGGCTTTATTTTAATTCACATTTAGATTCAAGAAAAAGGTTAGGGTTCTAGCCATTTTCACTCTAAAATCCCACTCTACATATTCACTCTCGTCGTATTCAGATGCAAAAGGGTTAGATTAAGTGTTTGTCCATCTCAAAGAAGTGGATTTTGTTCGTTTTTCAGATTCAAAAAGCGGTTGGGTTCATCTCACACTCATATTCAATAAGGGGGTTAGGGTTGTCTCCATTTTCACTCTCAAATCCCACTATACAAATTCACTCTCGCCATATTTAAATACAATGGGGTTAGGTGAATAAGGGCTATGAATCGATTAATATAATATCCTCCAGCACATGTGACATTCCCATTGCCTATAATTTCATCAAGTAATTTTATATAATATGATTGGTTGGTGTATTCGTTACTAAATTCTCATTTTACTTGTATGCATTTAATGAAAATGAAAGGAAAGGGAGAAAATTATTAAAATGGAAACGAGATTCATGAAAAAGTTTGTTTGGACTTGATTGGAAATAAATACTATGTTTAGGTAATTTATTATTTTTTAAGAACATGATAAGGAATTTGAATAAGACAAACACCAGCAAAAAACACCCATCGTCACCCGTTACACTCCCCATTACAATAGTACCCATTTTTCTCCATATCAATCATTTCGTGGTTCAAATCAATTTCCATGAAAACAACCTACTTCTGTTAAAAAAAATAAAAAAAAATTCTCCTCAATAAAGGAAAGAATTGGAGTCCTGTGGGGTTCTTAATTCTTGAAGGGTATCCACAAACAGACATGGACAATTGCATAAGAAGCATGGAAAACAAAAAGGCAAAAGAAACTAACGTGGTGGTGTCTTTTTGGATAACTAAGGGGGCTCTAAAGTCCCAACTCTATTATTTAGATAACTAATTCATATATAACATCACCTAATATATTAGATAACTAATTCATAGATAGGCATGGATGTCATGAAAAGATATTCATATATTAATATGATAGGAAAAAAGTGAAAAAATATAAAAAGGGGGGGCAAATTGTGGAGGGAAAACTACAACAAGTTATATGCTATAATGGCATATATGTGTAAATACATCTAGGTAAAAATGTGATTCATTTCCTTGACTTAAACAAATCGACTTGCAGCCTTAATTTCCATGGGTTCCACACCCTTGTGACCATTCTTCTTCATCATTTTCCTTAGTATTCTTTGAAGTCCATTCTTTTTATATATTAATTGTTGGAATGCTGAAGGTACGAGTATGTTTAATCTCTAAGTCATTGGTTGTTTATAATTGTTTTTTTTTTCTTTCTTTCTTTTTTGGTGTATATTTCATAATTAATGTTTTTCTATTCCTTTTTAATTTATCTTATTTGACTTTTCAAATTTTTATGTATCTGTGATTTCAATTTTTTGTATTCAAGTTCAAATTTTTCTATGTACGATTGTGAGAATTCGCAAATGCGACCCCCGGGTTTCAATCCCGTATTTGGGAGTCTAAAACATCGAAACAGATTCTGTTATTTCATTTGACTCTATATAGGGATAAATATTTTATTTCTAAATACAAGTGGGTTCATTCAGAATCTCCAGCACGTTTTACGAGAAAACGTACAAAAAAGTTCGTGTCAAGGTAAAGGCCAAAGCAAGCCTTATCCCCACACATTTATCTACAAAACTGAGATTATATTGGGTTCATATGTTACAGTTTGAGAAGGTGTTAAGCACCAATTCCACTTTTTTAGTTTCTAGTGGCTTTATATGTTTATTTTATGTTAAAAAATTGGATGCCTTTACTAAGAAGCCTATTGTTTTCCTAAGGTATGTTTTTATAAAAAAAACCTGATTTTGGGGAAAACAGGGAAAGGGATAAAAATCTTGTATTCCATAATCCGATGTTTTGATTTTGTAGGGGATGAAATGCAAATGACAATTTTTTTAATTTTTTAAAATTGAGAGGATATTCTAATATTGTTTACTCAGATAGCAATATTAGTTTATCATTGTTTCAAAAAAAGGGCGGCTTCTCAATTGGAATTAATTTGATATGGACTTAGACTCTTTAGGAAAGTATATCAGGTATATCACAATCTATGTGGGAGACTAGATATACCCGATTTTAATCCTTCAAGTAAGTTTTATTGTTCCGGGTTTTGAAAATTTGTCCGGATAATAATATATTTACTTATTTTAATTAATTTTTGAAAATGGTTTTATCAGGATTTTGTTTTAAGAAAATAATAGACCATTTGTAACTTAACAATAAGTTTATTCAATTAGAAGTTGGACAAAACAACCGATGTAAACAAAATAAAACAAGCACACAGATATATAAACTCTGAATACTAGAAGAAATTTTCTTTACCTTCCTGATAAGATAAATAAGATAAGAAAGAGAGAAAATATAATATGACCGAAGATAATTCGGTGAATATAGACTTTTCTTCTCTAGAGACAGTCAAGAATTCGACTTTGAAATACTAGACATTGAGTACTGAAAACTCAGAGATTCCTCAGGAACTTGTAACAATAAACCAAACTTGAAGATTAAAAAATCAGATTTCTAGAAAGAGAATATAGCCTTTTGTTTGGATCATCTTCTTCAAACCCTTGGGGTGTTGGCCTATTTATACTGCTAAGGGGAGTTTGTCGCGCGATATTCCTTTAAAAAGTGGAAATGTCACGCAACATCGTGCCAGATATCGCACGACAAACGTCTGAAGGGTTATTCCTGATAGACTGATATGTCAAGGACTGGATGGTCTAAGTCAAAGGGATTTGTCGTGCGACATCTGAAGGTTTGTCGCACGACAAAGGGCTTTGAATATTGGTTTATCATACAACAAAGCCTTTTGGGAACAGGTTTATTGGATTACAAACTTCTCGAAGCAATTTTTAGTGTTTTGAGTGAGTTTGAGTATCAAAAAAGTGTTTTTTTAGGGTTCTTGCGAGGGTCACGGATTGGGCTGTCAACAAACCCTCTCAACTCAAGCTCCTTAATTGCAAGGAATTGAGGCGACTAAAAAGGACTATGATCCATGACTCCTGCAAGAACTTTAAGAGAGTGCCTGCAAAAGTGACTGTAAGTGCCTCTGGGGAGGTCTTTGTGATGGTTTTTGCCTCTGGAGAGGGCTTTCCTTACTTGACTGCCTCCCGAGAGGACTTGTTTGCTCCACTGCCTCTCTGGGAGGACTTCTTTGCTCCACTGCCTCTCTGGGGGAACTTCTTTTCTCTACTGCCTCTCTGGAGGACTTGTTTGTTCCACTGCCTCTCCGGGAGGACTTTGTTTCCTGCGTATAAGAAAAATGAACGATAACTGCCTCTGGATAAGGCTTTGTGCTTAAGAATAGCATTTAGAGAGGGTTTGTGTTTGTAATTCTTTGAGGAATCATGCTCTCTGTATCTTCTCCCGCTTCTAGAGTGAAAAAGAGAATTTTAGGAGGTGAAGGGAACTCGGCATGATTTTATACCAAGATGTTTTCTTTCCTCTGGGATTTCTTAAAAACTTTATACGCTTACTTTGTTCCCGAGGAAAACACATTTTTTGAATAAATAATTTTCTGGATTTCATCGACTTTCGCGGAGTGATGATTCGAAGACTTATTCCCAAGTCATCTATTCTACATATTGCTGAAAAGAAGATTTGTTTGAAAGGAATATCTGACCCTTTTGGTCCTTATCCGTTGGTTTTTGAGGAATTCGTGGGACCGCATCATTTTCTGTTTTTCGATGTTCTTATTTCTCCCTCGTTCGGGAAAGCTTTTCATGGCCTTCTCTATTTTTAACCAAAAATCTTTGCCCCGTTTGGTGTGATCAGGAGCCTTACTCACCCAAGATGAAGCCCTGAGCTGGTTTGGCCTAGCTGTCACTCTACACATTTTTGTTTCTCTCGCTCTCTCTGGGCGCTTTATGTGGGGTTTTCCTCTTTTTTACTCTTTCAATTTTTTTCTATTTATGTCTTATCTTGTTATTTTTCTCATTCTTATTGCCAGATTTAGTCTATAGGTCGGAAAATACCCTAGAGGAGGGGGGGTGAATAGGGTTTTTAAAACTAAATAGGATTTTTAAAATTGATTTAAAAAAGTTTAATGTCTATGTGAATCAAGCAATCAAGAAACAAAGTTAATTCCAATCATAAGAGTTCAAGAGATAGAGCGATTAAACCGATAGAAGTCAAAGACTTTTTGTCCACACGATTCGGCTTGTTAGCCCCTACTTCCGCGCTCGGTTAGTACCCCGAGAATTTCCACTATAACCAATCTTCTTCCGGGTGAAGATCAAACCTATACAAGTGTATTCTTCTCACACACTCTTACAAGTATTGAATCTCTCTCAATACTCACACAAGATTTCACTCTTGCTATTCTATGAGATACACCTCTCACAAATATGATTTGAATAAGATTTGGTGACTAACACCAATGTATAATAGCTCTTAAGTGTATGAAAGAAACAAATGAAGCTCACACTAAGAGATATCAAATTTGATCAACAATTTCTAGCTCAAAATAAAGATGATTGATTAAAACAAATGTTCTTGAATCTTTGAATATTGAATATAGATGAAGAGAATAATGTAGGAATGATTCAAGAGTGTTTAAATAAGTATTAGATGGTGTATATATAGTCTAGGACACCATATGGCCGTTTGGAGGGAGTTAGTGGAAGTTTGGTACCAAAAATGATAAAAAATCTGAAATTCAACGGCTAGTTTCCGGGCCATCAGTCGACTGAGCAAGGCTCATCAGTCGACTGAGCAATCCCCATCAGTCGACTGATGGTCCCCTCTGGTCTGCTGCCAGAATGACCAAAAATCTCATTTTTCTCATTTTTGCAAATTAGTTCAAAAATCAATTTTGAAGCTTGGGGATACTTAAATATGAGTTTCTAAGATTTCTAAGATATAAAGAGCTCGAAAATGAAGTCGTTAGAATTTAAAATGAATTTATTTCAAAAACGATTTTTCTCCAAAAGAAGGTTTTTGAAAGGATTCCGATTTAACCTTTGATTTGATCAATCTAATTATGTTAGAATATAGTATGAGCTTCTATGATGATCAAATATGAATCATACATAGGAAACTAAAGCACTCACTCAAATATACAATAACGAGTCTTCGAGGGCTTTGTTTGTATCTTCGTTTCTTTTCTTCCTTGGCTCATTGTACTTCATAGAAATGCCATTGAAGTTGTGTGAGGTGTGAGGTATTGATTGTGCAATACTTTGTAGGTGAATGATCTTGATTCCGACTTTTCGGTTAAGTCCGCGTATGATCATGTGGCTATAACTTAAAACATCAACTAAGTTAAATTACACATGATTAACTTTATTGTTATTATCAAAACAAGATTAGTAACTTTCAAGTCAACATAGTCTTCTATAGATCAAAGATTCCTTTGTAGCCCGTTTTGTTCCTCACGATTTGAGGAAATGACTTTGAAAATTTACAATCTGGTTTGTCGCGCGACATCTGAAGGTTTGTCACGCGACATCTCTGAATATTGGTTTGTCATACGACAAAGCCTTTTGGGAATAGTTTTGTTGGACTATAAACTTCCCGAAGCAGTTTCTAGTGTTTTGGGTGAGTTTTGGTCTAAAAAAGTGCTTTTTTAGGGTTCTTGCGGGGTCACGGATTGAGGTGTCTACAACGATCCAATAAGAAAGTTTTTGACTATTTAAGTTAATTCAACTTTTTTGGGGTTTAAAGGGTTGTAATTTGAATGTATTTGTTTTTGTTAATTAGCACTGAACTGTTCATCTTGTTTAATTTCTTTGTTATTATTTTCATATCTGTTTACTTTTTAATAGCTGCATGATTTTGTTTTTAGTTAAAGTAACTAGAGTTAGTAAGTAGTTGGAAGTTAATGCTTTTAATAGTTGCATAATTTTGTTGAAAGTTAACTGTCCCTAAAACTTTAAAATCTGAATTCTAGGGACCAAAAACTAAGTGCCCTTTTTTTAGATGATGCAGAAAGCTTCTGATTGGAAAGCACCTTCATCTTCAGCTACACTAATTAGTGATCTTGTTGCGAGGTGTGTAAGAATTATTATTATTATTTTGTTGTTTATAAAACATGTACTTGAATTCTTAAACTAATTTAATATTGAATTTTCCAAAGATTTTGACACATAGCTTGTTTAGCATATATATTTATCTTCAACTAGAGTTTGGACTATGTTTTGACAGCTTTTAGCCAGTTTTTTGCATTTCTTTTTGGACTGTTTTATGACCTGTTTTGCTTAACTTTATGGATTGTTTTTACCATGCTTTACGACTGTTTTTAAGATTGTTTCTATGCAACTCTGTATACTGTTTTTAGCATGTTTTGGGACTGTTTTTATGCAGCTCTGTAAACTGTTTTTAGGCATATTTTAGAACTATTTTTTGGCAACTTAATGGACTATTTTTAGAATGTTTTGGGACTATTTTTAGGGCATGTTTTAGGACTGTTTTTGGGAACTTAGTGGACTATTTTTAGCATGTTTTTGGGTCTTATTTTAACATGTTTTAGGACCATTTTTTGCAATTGGGTATATTGTTTTTAGGTAGTTGTGTGGATTGAGCTCAAATTCAGGATTTCTCTTGAATTCTTTGCACAAACTATGATATTATAATATTGGCGAGGCAATAAAATTTGAGCCTAGTAGTTCAATTCCTCCACAAGTTAGTTTGTAAACAAAATAGGTACAATTAGCCTTTTATAAATTACAATCTTTATCTTTCTTTGCCTTTTATATTCTCTCTGTTTTGTTTTATTTTCTTAAAAGCATGATGAATTTGTTTTTATTTATAGGAGCTTTTGTATCATTTTTTTTTTATTTTAAAAAGCATTTGAGTGGGAAACTTGGTGCACCAACTTCTAGTTTCTCCATCGGCCTTTATGACCTTGTCTTCGGTAAGATTTATTTATTTCTTTCAGTTATTTGGTTTATTTATAAAGTAGATTAGTATAATTAAAGGGTAATTCTTTGCATAAACTCATGAATTGGTAAATTAGATTGTTTCCACTTTTTGGTTGTTTTTTCTTTCCTATTATTTCCATGATTATTAACATTAGTATTATCATTGCTCTTGTTATTCTTATTTGTTGTCTTATTGGCCAAATTGTCATTCTCTAGGTACCTATGTTAACATATTAATTACTAAAGCACTTAGATATGGTAAAAGTATATGACAAACGTATGAAAATCACCTTCCTGTTTTGTTTTCCTGAAATTTGTCAATAGCCAATTTTAAATGGAACTAGCTTAGCTGGAAAATTCATATAATAGGTTAAAGTTAACAACAAAATGGGTGGTGACTGGGATGATCTAGTGGTGCATTGTGTGGTTGTACCATATTTATCATTCTCTAGGTTATTATGTTAACTTATTTATTATTTAAAGCACCTAGCTGACCTTGAGTTGTACAAGTGATTTTTGTTTTTGATTTGTAATTGGTGGTTATAGTTATTGATAATCAATTGCCTCACTGTGTGTTTTTATTGTTTGCATTGTCTTTTGTACTTTGTGGCTATAGTTTTTATGCTACTTGCCCTACTTTGTTTATGAGATGCAGAAGCTATTTTTTTATATGGTAGAATAAAGGCACAGGATATGCAAAAGTGCTTTGGGTTTGTGCTATTATAGTTAAAGAAATATGAATATATTTTCCATCTCTTTTGCAGCTGATTATCGGTGTTATAATAAAGATGTAATTTCTGGAAATTCCTATAGTGAGGTCCAATTTCTGGAAATTCCTATACTGAAGTGCATTTTTTGGAAATTCCAATGGTGAAAAAGATCTACCAAAGTCTATGAAGTAGAGTATTAAGTATATACGTGAAAAGGGAGATATGTAACATGAATATTGATTAGCTTGTAGTATAAATGCCTTGTGAATATTGATTGGATTGTTGTATGAATATATTGTGAAAATTGATTGTATTACATGTAAAAAAAATTGGTTTTCCAAAATTTTAATTTTTTTTAATTAGATTTAATATTTGTGACAGCCGAAAACAGTCACAAGTGAAAATTAGGATTATACAAAGTGTCACACACGACAGTCACAAATACACAACTTGTGATTGTCAAGGCATCACCTGGAACAAGTCACACGACAATCACAAATACACAACTTGTGACTGCCAAGACTTTCACTTGGAACAGTCACAAAATGCTAAATTGTGATTGCATGTCTGTCACATACGACAGTCATAAATTCTAGTTTTGTGACTGCTATCGACAGTCACAAATTGTCTTTGTGACTGCCATAGAAAGTGGGTTCAAAAAGTCATATAAAAGAAATTTGTGATTGTTTTGTGACTTTTTTTAGTAGTCACAAATAATCCTGAGACAGCCGTTTCTATGATAGTCATTTGTGAATGTTTTTACCTTTTGTGACAGTTTTTGGCAATCACAAAATCATGTTTTTGGTGTAGTGCTATCTCCCCACTACAAACCCAACCATCCACCACCACCGCCAACTCTCTACCTCTATTTTCGGCCGCCTCTTCCTCCTTGTCAAATTATATCCCGCCTCCCATCATCTCCCCACAGCCACCAAATCTCAAACCCAAAAACTCAATCGAGTCTTCCATGAGACCCGCCAGCATTAAAGCTGGAGAGACGAACATGAAAAAAAATGGTGTTCGATATATATATCCCTAAATTTAAACCCCAACCACTTCTATCCTTCTCTCTCTGTATACATATATGTTTTAATATTATTTTAGATATTGAAATACTTATGTTCTATTATTCATTTTCTGCTTAATTTGTCTGTGCTCTTGTTGATTTATAATTTTTGGTTCAATTGAATGAATTGTTTGATTGTGAATCAAACCCTAACCCCCTTCTCTCTCTAAAAAAATTATGTATTGATATACATACATATATATAGAGGTGTTGAACCCAATCATTATCTTCTCCGGGTTCTCCCATCACCGCGCGCCATCTTCATCGTCTTCGGCAACGGTTCATTATCTCCGGTGATTGTGACTGTGGTCTATTTTGAATCAATTTAAGAAAATGATATTTTTACCCTTAAAACAAGTCATGTGCCATGCACATAACCTAATTCTGTCAAACTTTCATAGAAATTTTGGATGGAAAGGCCAAAGTGAATCTTGCTAATAGTTAAGGGTCAAAGTGGATCATTTTTTAGTTTAGTGGCCAAAGTGACACTAGGCCAATAGTTTAAAGGAATTCTAAGAAGGCTTGTAATTGTTTTGTATCTTTTATTTTATGAGGAAAATCTAGTACTTTTTTAATAATATGTTCTTGTAATTATATTTTTCCTCCCTTAATATTAAAAATTCAATTTCTTCTTTTTCTAAATACATTTTTACAACTTATTATTAATCCTTACTTTATAAATTCATTAAATATTATTTCTAAATGTTTTCTATATTCTACTTATTATTACTTAAAACTAAAATATTGTCAATATATACAATAGAAAAATAAGAATATTTCATCCATTTTTTGTTGGAATAATTGTGGTGCACTTTTTAATCCAAAATGCATTACTAATCATTCAAAATATTTTCCGGGACAAGTAAAAGTTGTCCATTATATTGAATCTTTACTCATTTTTATTTGCTAAAATCTTGATTTACAATCAAATTTACTAAAGATTTTACTTTGTTGTATTTTATTTATTAATTCTTTTTTCTTAGGTATCTTGTAACTATTTTCATATGTATTGTCATTTATTCTTTTGTAATTAATTACCATTCTAATTTTTCTTCTTTTAATTTATGAATGATTTCTTACCATAAAAACTGGTGATGTGTGTCTACTATTACTTTTTCTTATTTCTCGTAAAGTAAGTAATTTTCTAATTTACTCTTTAAATTCTTGTCGAATCTATAGTTAAATTTGATATGTCAATTATTCATTGATTATATTAAATTATAATAAAACTCTTTTAATCAATGTGTAAGAACTATATTTGATATGTTATTTTTTACGTAAAACATTTTATATATCCCAAGAATTATTATTAAGTACATGTAAGTAAACGGACAGAACGCACCGTAAAAGAAAAATGAAAAAACATTTATCTCCCTTTGAGATGTTCAAAAATTTCCATAATTTTAATTTTAAGTTAAAGAAAGAATTGCAAATCAAAATAATTAAGGGGAGTACAATCGTCATTTCACAATAAAACGAGCAAAAATTCTAGAGACTACTCGCGCAGAGCCAAGTAGCCTTATCTTCCCTCCTTAGTCGCTCTACCATACTTGTAAAAAAAACAAATGGCAGCTTCAATACACCCAGTCTTCTATAATCTGAACACCATGGGCTACACCAAACCCAAGCCTCGGCCCGAACCCCGGAGGCTCGGTGTCCGGTGCGAGGTTGGAGTGGCCGAGAAGCGGAGTGTAACAGTGAAGAACGGCAACGATTCGTTGGAGATATGCCGAGTGCTCAACGGTATGTGGCAGACTAGTGGTGGTTGGGGCAGAATCGACCGTGACGACGCCGTTGAGGCCATGCTCCGGTACGCCGATGCTGGTCTCTCTACCTTTGACATGGCCGATCACTGTAAATTTCACATTTACCCTCCTCTCTCTCTTCATTAATTTTTTTTTATTTTTTTTTGAAAATTATGAATTAACTAGCTCCCTGTTTTCTTTGTTTAATACACGTTCAATTTCCTAATTGTGTTTTTGAAATTTAGATTAGTTGATGATTAATTTGGGGGTTTTGGTTGGGCCCCGTGTTTGTTTAACCTGACACGTGTTTGTTTATGAGTGGTCCGCGTGGTCACTTGTTCGTCTTGCATTTCCCAAACTTGGTTTTTTTGGCCCTTTTTTTATTTATTATTATTTTTTAGCTGATTTCCCCGTATACCCTTTCCCCTCCGTTATTTTCCGCGTCAAGTTGATCGATGTCAACATTTTTTTGTTTGAATTTCCGAAAGTACTTAAAAATCCAAAGAAACAAGTGTGCTAGTTTTTCTACATTCTATGTATTATTGGAAATCGGACCGTGATAATACTCGTGTCATTGTACTCCATAAATCTCAACTTAAAACGGTGTTATTTTATACAAGTATGTTGATATTGATACATGTTAAAATACTCTTTAATATTTTAATATTGGCGTGACTCTTAAGCGTAAATGTACACTCACTTGGTACTTAGGAGTCGAGCTAATGTATTTTTTTTTATCCAACAATGGCTCAACTTCTTAAGTACCGAGTAAATGTGCACATATTCGGTGTTATAAGGCCAAGAAAATAAAATGAAGTGTTAAAGAGTGTTTTGATGTGTGTTAATAGTAACCTCTTCTACAATAAAGTGAAAATAATTTTTGGATTTTAAAAGATAAAAATTTGGATGGTTGAGACTTGATATTCAAGACTTTTTTCAAGAGTAAGTATATTTGACACGGATTGGTTATACAACTAGTCCAATTATAACACTGTTCATAATTTAGAAAATGTTTTTTTCTTGCCTATAAATTTTATCACTTATTTTTACTGAGTGTATAAATAGTTTGTATTTTTCTTATATTTTGTTTTTTTTAGGACATATATAATTAATACTAGAATACATAATGACGTTTTTATATGATATCTAATAATTCATTATATTATATCTATATTTTTTAAACTAAATAAACATATCAAATATTTTCAAAAATAAAAAATAAACATATCTAATGGTATTTAGTCCAGTGATAACACCGCTGAGGTTAGAGGCTCCAACTCACATTCTCATACAAATGTATGGCTTTAACGGTACTTCACTGCAGCCTTTTTTTTTTTCTTTTTTTTTTTTTCTATATAATGAATTATATTAAAATTAATCGTTTTTTTAAAGTGCAAGAAAATATAATGGAGCTAAAAGTGATGTGGAAAAAATAAGGCAAGAAAGAATGCCTCCAAGCACTAAGGGGCAAAAATGTCAATTCAATTAACATATGGTTGGTATTAGAGAGCCAAGGGAAATGAGCAGATAGGAGAAAAACTCTTCTAAAATGAACACAGACTTCACTTCATTCATTTTGTTTTCCCTTTCTTTCTCGGAGGGGATAACTAACTTTCTCTCTCCTCCCACTTATTTTCTCTCTCTAGAATCCTACAATGCCAGAAATCTTGAACCACCCCTTAACCCATTTCACCTTCAATTCTATCAGAATAAAATCCAACAGCAGATTTGAAATCCAAAAACTCTGTTATAAGCCATTCAAATGCGTTCTAACGGAAGATAAAAGGCGGGCTGTAGTTAAGAATGGGAAAGATTCATTAGATATTTGCCGAGTGGTTAACGGAATGTGGCAGACTAGTAGTGGTGGGTGGGGTAAAATTGACCCAGATAACGCGATCGAGGCTATGCTTCGATATGCTGATGCTGGATTCGCTACTTTTGATATGGCTGATATATGTTAGTTATCTTACGGATTTCATTCACTTTTGAAACATTGTATTTGATTACATGTAAATGCTGACGGGGGATTATGCAAGGAAACTGAATAGTATGTTTGGTTGCGTTGCAATTGAAAATACTGTGATTTACTTCTACATTGTTTTCCATATTTTGATGCAAACTACCTGCACACCAAGAAGCAGCACACTTGAAGTTTCAATTTTTCATTGTATCTGACACCAGCCACACGGGCACAAAATACATTTTTTTGTACGGAGAACTTTGATCAGAAGCTGTTTTCACTGCGTCGAATTTTCAGCGAACAAAACACAGCTTTAAATAGGATTGATTATCTTCTCCAGCCTAACTTCTGAGCAATTATCTTATACTCCTCTTTTCCAAATTAAGACTAGTACTTGGGATACCCCAAATTAAGAGTCTACTTTCCTTTTGAGGACATAATCATTTTACAAACACTCAGATAGGAATCGAGTTCTGTTCTAACTTCTAAACCATTGTTTGTGATGAAACTAGTGCATTCTTAAAAAATTTAAAAGTCAAACATGAACTGTTAATTAAGGACAGAGGGAGTTGTTATATTGCACTCTATTTAGCATCGTACTAGGTTTTTTTCCCTTTTTACATAAGAATCATCATCCTCTTAATGTCCTTTTTGTCTTAACTATTTTGATTCTACATAGATGGGCCTGCAGAAGATCTTTATGGCATCTTCATTAACCGAGTCCGTCGAGAACGCCCACCAGAACTTTTGGAAAATATCAGAGGGTAATATAAGTTACACTTTGATGTTGAAATCTTGTATTTTTGGCAAACTAGTGTTGTCATTGATTTAGTGTCCTTGGTTCATAATAACATGCATAAGGCAACTATAGAAACTTTCCTTCCTTTTTTTAAAAAAAACAATTTATCATGAACGCAATTCGATGTTTGTTCAAGTTAAGCTTATCCTCTAAATCTCGGCTGCAGTCTTACCAAATGGGTACCACCTCCAGTTAAGATGACAAGTAAATACGTCCAAGATTGCATCAATGTTTCACGGAAGAGAATGGATGTTCCGGCCTTGGACATGCTTCAATTTCATTGGTATTTAAGGTTTCTTTAAGGTGTTAGGATAAGTTATTGCTATATATTGAAATCATCAAGGTTCATACTTGACTAATAACAATTTAGGCGTCCTCATTCGAACATTAGTTTTTCAATGAAACGTATGCTTTATTCATTTTGGGAAGTATAGTCCCAATTTCCTTTTTGGGACATAATTAATGCACCATAGTAAATAAGCTTGATTCTCGCCATTGATTAGGTTGAAATTAATGCTTTCCAGAACTTGAAGACCTTTTATTTCCTTGTATTCTTCTTGAACCAGGTGGGATTACTCCAATTCGGGGTATCTCGATGCACTAAAACATCTTACGGACCTGAAAGAAGAAGGTCAGTCTTATTTCAGCTGTTTTTCAACCATCAAATTGCAAGCCTGATTTCTTGATTAGATTGGATTACTTCAGTGATTGTTGCGCAGGTAAGATTAAGACGGTTGCTTTGACAAACTTTGATACGGAAAGGTTACAAATAATACTCGAGAATGAGATTCCAGTTGTTAGCAACCAAGTAAGTCAAATTATGGAGACATTGCCAATACATTTATTTCTTTGAAAATAAATTATTTCTCTTCTTTCTAAGTCATTCGAGTCTAATACTATATTCTGTTGCTAATTTGGAATTCTTCAGGTGCAACATTCACTTGTTGACATGCGGCCTCAACAGAAAATGGCAGAGCTTTGTCAGCTTACTGGAGTTAAACTTATCACGTCTCTCTCTCTCTCTCTCACACACACACACACACACATGCACGCGTACTCAGTAGGATCCCATGTAATGGCCCAGCAACTAAGTGATGATATTTCTGTTGGGAAATTAATGGTGAAAACGAACAGAACCAAAATTTAAAATACGACGACTTATCTGAATAACTGAGTTACGTGTTGAACACGCTGTCTTAATATAGAAATATCGCCCCACACCAGTGGTGTTGCTGTCAAGTTCAACAACAATCACAGTTACTACTTGAATCAACATAAAAACATTTCATTCATATTAGTATAAAAAGAACAGTTCCAAACTGGGCATTAGGGTTCCGAGTCATTACCCCTCCGATCACATGCGACCAACAACAACAACAACAACAAGCCTTTATCCCACTAGGTGGGGTCGGCTACATGGATCAAACGACGCCATAGTGGTCTGTCGTGAATCATATCTATAGTGAAACCATTCACTTCTAAATCCTTCTTAATAGTTTCACCTAAAGTTTTTCTAGGTCTTCCTCTGCCTTAACAACTAGGCTTCCCTCATATGATCAACTCTCCTTACCACGCATCTACAGGTCTCCTCCATACATGCCCAAACATCTAAGTCAACTTCCTTACCACGAGATTCAACCATCTTTTCTGGAATAGGTGCCAATACCCCAACTCCCTCTCTGATGAGTAACATTCCTGATCTTATCTTTCCTAGTTTTGCCACTGGTAACATCCATCTCAACATTCTCATCTCAGCTCTTAGTTTTATCTCGTGTTGGCTTTTGACCGCCCAACCATTCTCATCTCATACACTTCTCGTGTTGGCTTTTGCCAACCGCGGGTACTCAGATCCCAACAACATCGCTGGTCTAACCGCGGTTTTTAACTAGAATGTTTAGTGGTACCTTTTTACACATCAACCACACCCGAAGCTTTCCTCCATCGCTTCAACCATCCTGCTTGAATCCGGTGGTTTACATCTCCCTCTATTCCCCATCTTCTTGAGTACCTATCATGGATCCAAGATACTTAAACCGAGTAACCATTGTGGTATGACACATTGTCCCAACTTTTACCTCTAAGTTAGTAGGATGCTACCCCCTTTTTAAACTGAACTTGCTAAGTTAGTAGTGCTCCGCCTTTTACTGAACTTGCACTCCATATATTCTGTCTTACTTCTGCTTAAACCAAAAAAGAAAAAAATTGTCTGGACTAGGGCTTTATTTATCTTTTGAACAATTATATTGATCTATATTTTCCAAAGCTGATGTAGTTTTTGTATGCAGGTATGGAACAGTAATGGGTGGACTGTTATCCGAGAAGTTCCTTGACACCAACTTAAACATTCCTTTTGCTGGCCCTCCACTAAACACGCCTTCCCTTCAAAAGTACAAAAGGGTACGTTTATGTTTTCATAAAACTTGTTTACCATTGTGAGAGAGATTGACTGATGTAATCAATGGTGAAGAACAAAAGTTTTTTACTATCTGTGGTTTGGTACGATGATTACTTCCTTACGAGAAAACCACTCTTAATTTGATATGTCTCAAAAAGGAAATGTGGACTCTTAATTCGAGCGTGAGAGTATTAGTTTCCAATGATTACCCCTCTATTTTAACCGTTGTATGTCATTTTTATAACATTTTTGTCTTCTTCATGATTTGCCAACAAATGTAACAGATGGTTGATGCTTGGGGAGGATGGAGTCTCTTCCAAACATTACTTCAAACTCTGAAGAAAGTTTCTTCTAAACATGGTGTCTCAATCGCGACAGTTGCGGTGAGATACATACTAGACCAGGTAACCCTATTTACACTACAACCATTTTGACTTTCAGGAAAATGAATTACTTTGCAAAAAATGCCACTTCAATAGGACTACACCTATGGTCAAAGCAATTTTGGCTCTGTCAAAACATAATACTAATGCATAAGGTTGTACCACGTGCTTTCACAGTTGTACACTGCTCTTGCAACAACGATGGCTGCTTTTGGAAAAATAATTATTTTGTCAAAACCCCATTTTAATATGACTACACCTATGGCCAAGCTTTCTCACAGGATAGTACTGCTGCAAAAGGTTGTACTATATGCTTTCACAGTTATGCAATGCTCTTGCGACAGCGCCATCTGCTTTAAGGAAAAAGAATTATCTTCTCGAAATCCCCATTTTAATATGGCTACACCTACTGCAGCATCAATTATGGCTCTATCAGAGCATAGTAATGCTGTGGACAGTTGTACCATATGCTTTCACAGTTATGCACTGTACTGCTCTTGTAACAACCACATTGACTCTTGCAATAGACACATCCTTCAGTTTTCCAGTTTTCATCTACAACACACTGGTGTGAAAGGTTGTACCATATGCTTTTACAGTTGTACACCGCTCTTGCAACAGCTATATCTGATCTGACAATAGAGCAAACCCTTTAATGTACCCTTTTTCCTTTTTCATATATGTCTGCAAATCTGCAGCCCGGAGTGGCAGGATCGATGGTAGGCGTTAGGCTCGGCCTATCAGAACATATAAAAGAATCAAATGCGGTGTTTTCGCTCGTTCTTGATGACGAAGATGTGAGCAGCATACGGGAAGTCACAATGAAAGGGAAAGATCTGATGAGAGTAATTGGTGACTGTGGGGACGAATACAGGCGCGCATAAGAGTAAGACCCTCGCTTTCAGGTTGTGTTACATATGTTATATAGTCTTTATACTGCTTTATAGCCATTTTGTATCTGTAATGAGCTTCTTGGCTTACAATACACATTTAGAACCAGGTGAAATATTTTTATGTGCAACCAGTTGATTACAAGAGTTTTTTTTTTGTGATCTCCGTGGAATTAGTTTGTGGGAAATTAGTATTAGACCTCTATTTTTTATCTTAATTAGTGGTTAGTAACAATGCAAGATGCAAATTAGTGATGGGCCCCTCTTACCTTAATTATTGAAAACCTCCCGAATTAATGAATTTTGTAATAGACTAATATACCCTTTTTCAATCACTTTACCGTTTTCAAAAATTTCGGGGGTACGTTATGGAAAGTTGTTTAGTCATAATTTCCTTTTTTATAACCCTTATATTTTTGGCTGTATTTATGTATAATTTTTTTATATACATTAAAAAAAGATATAAATTAAAAATTAGAATAAAACAGTTAATTTAACATATTATGGAATATATATATATATATATATATATGTTTTTTTAATCTATATTATAAGGGAAAGAACCATCACATCACCAAATTATTTAATCAATGGTCCACATTAATTTGCCAAAAAGAAGAAAAAATTTGGACCATTAGATGTGTTTTTAACCCATCAAATCAAGAAAGTCAACAATTTTTTGTCTCTCTTATTCTACAAATTTTAATCTCTTATCTTTTCCACTCTCTATCTATGAAATTCAAAATATATTAAATTTTTTACTTTACGAAAAGGTTTTTGGCCAATTTTTCTAATTACACCAAAATGTAAGAGTTTGTATATTTAAAATTTACCAATAAAAGTTTGTACATTTAAAATTATAGAAAACTATTATAATCCACTTTTCTTACTTTTATTATAAAATTTTCACATTACTCTTAAAACTATTTCTTTTTTCTAGCGGCAATTTTCTATCTATATTACAAGATTTATTTTTTTCTTTATTTTGTTATTATTAACTAATGGTCAAAATTTGTTTACAAACCAAAAAGAAATGTAAACCCTTTAGATGTGTTTTTAAGATATCAAATTAGCCAATTACATAATATTTTTTTATTGTCTTTTTTCACCTTAATAAAATAATAAAAATATACAATTTGAAATTTGAGATTCAAAATTTAAAATTTTCTCACTTTTTCCCCTCATAATTTTTTTATAAATACAAGAACACTCTTTCTCTTTTTATATATATATATATATCTCTATTTTTTAAGATTTTCATGCCTAAACACCCATCAAAATACTTGAGATTTTTTACTATTTTTGTTGTTTACTTTTTGAAGAATGTAATATTTTGTGATTTATTTTTATTTTATTTTTTTAAGAAGGTATATATATGGGTTTATGAACTAATTTGAATAATGTATATATGGGTGCTCATTTTTTATTAGTAATTACTAACTCATTTAGTTGGAGATCGCAGCTTTATTTTATGATATGTATATTTAGTTGAGGATCCGATAATTATTTGTTTTAGTGGTAGCTTAGGTTAAGAATAATGCATATGCTTTTGAACTTTTTCCTTTATGTGTGTTGAATATCCATTTTATAGTCAATAGGAATAGGAATTAAAATTTTTTCATGGATGCATGTGAATTTTATACTTTTTTTATATCCCTATATAATATTATTTTGTTCGATTTTTACCCCCCCCCCCCCCCCCTCTCTTTCATGTATGTGAATTTTTGTTAACCTCCCGTAGCATTATTTACCATTTTATCACTCAAGCTGATCATTTTATACTCAAATTAATATACTTTTTCATTTACGATTCAAGATTTGACAAAAAAACCCATAAGCCTCACTTAATGCCATTCTTATCTATGATAGTTTATTATGTAAATTTAGTAAAGTTGACATGTACAATTCGAATATGGGGTCTCTTTATTTGTATTTAATATTTTTTTATTTCATCGTGCCGGACGGCACGGACAATACTTAGTATGTTATATAAAATAAAATAAGCATAACAAGTCAATCATAACAGTTAATTTAACATATTACCAAAAAAAAAAAAAAGGACAAAAATATTCTCTATACTGGATCTAGGTCAATTGTTTGAAGGACAAACTATAAGACATATTTTAGTTTGAAACAGAAAAATCTATTTGAACCAGCCCTTCATTTAATTCTAAAAATTCAAATTTTAAACTAGAAGATTGTGAATCAAATTAAAAAAATAAATTATCATAAACAACAAACATTATGCATATAAGTCAACCCATAAAAATATAAAAAATATTATCCATAAAAATAAAATATAATAATGAAGAAGCAGCAGGCATACAAACGAAGAACAGGCAGAGCAGACAATGAACAGGCATATGACAGTTTTCATACAAAAAGAATAGACATAAGACATTGCAAATATCGGCATAAAACAGATTTTTAGGCATAGCAGCATGGCATTTTTCCTCTAAGAAAATTTTATCAGACATTATAAAATCAAAATATATTTAAACAGATGAAAAACAAAAATTATCATTTTCTTAGAAAATAAAATTAAAACAGGATGATGCAATCCCTTGATGCCATAAAAATCTCTTTGCCGCTCCTCCTCGATTCATACATCAGTCGACCCTTACAATTAGTTTTCGTACATGTAAATTGCTATGATCAAGTAATCCCATAAAATTGTCAAAAAAATAATAATAATAATATATATAATATATATATAAAGAAAAGATATTAAATTAAAAAAAACAGATAAAGATTAAACATTATAACCGATAAAAATTAGATTAAAACAGTTGATTAATAAATTATGAAAAAAAAAACAGATATATGATTAAATTTAAAAAAAAAAAAAAACATGTATACATTATAAAACAAATTAATAATAATTAGCACATGTTGAGAACGAATCAATCATACACTATTTCATATATAAAACCATAATAGTCAAACCTTACAATTAGTTTTCATACATGTAAATGTCTATAATCAAGCAATCACATAACATTATCAAAAAATTAATAAAGGCCATTCTCGTCCTTTTGAACAACTGTTACATATACATGATTTTCGAAACATATATATTTATGGTATTTATGTCAAAAGAGGGGTGTTCCGCTAATTTGCAATCTCTTATATTCCTCACCACTAATAAAGATTTGTTTTAAGGACTAGATCCAAGTTTTCTATTTTATTTTATTTTTTTAACTTTAAAACACCAAAATATAGTGTATTTTAACCACTCGTAACTATAAAGTAGCTCTCTTTCAAAAAAAATAAAAAAAAAATTATAAAGTAGTTGTTTCACAAAAATATAATATGAGAGAGGCAAAGCGCAATTTTTTTCTTTAAAATAAGGTGGGCAAAATACTATTTTATCATCTATTAAATTTATTGATGTTCAAAAACATTAGTAAAAATAAGCATGTTTCAAAAAATTAAGGTGGGAATATGATCGTCTTAAGCTCTACTTGACTTTGCCGCTGTTTATGGAGTGGGACTAACTTATTTGATATGTACATATTATATGATACGGTAACAATAACTGATCATGATTACGATTTGTAGCAAAGTGTGCTGCTTTTTTTTTTTGTGGTTTGACTTTACTGCTAAGTGTATGTGTGATGAATTGATTGTAACAGTTAGATGGCCAATTAATAGTTGTAAATTTGAATTTACTGGTAGTTTTTAATTGCTTATTGATCAACTTTTTTTTTTCTCAAATTTAAATTTTGTTTCGTTGTAAAGTCCTTTATGATGTAAAATAAGTTCAAAATAACTTATATAACAAGACTGGATTAGTGGATTACAAGTTGGCCCAATTAATTTTCTTTTTATAACCTGCAGTATTGAAAGAGAACCCAAAGCAACTTGCACTCATTTGAACACATTTTTGTAAAGATAAATAGTGAGTTAGATTGCATATTCAAATCTAAAATACATCTTTCTTTAGAGGTGGGAAAAAGGAGGAAAGCTTTTTCCAGGCGGAACTTCTTCAAAATGTATTCTTGGGGGAAGGATTTGGATTCCTAGAAAAGTAGTGAGCCATATCATGTGTTGGGGCTTAATTAGATTCTTATTCCTGATTAATCATTTGAAAATCTTTGCAAGGGATAAAGTACTCACTGTCACAAAGCATCAAAGAATAAAGATAAAAGTGAAAGGGAAAGGGACGAATTATAAACAAATTTGATTGTGCCCCAGATAATATTACTTCACATCAGAGTACTTATAAACAAGGATAGTGTTAACGTGTACCCTGAATCAAACAAGGTATTATAAAAAAAGTGGTATTAATAATTTCATCCCACTTTTTAATACCCGAATCAAACGAGGCCTAAAGGTATATGATAAATACCTAAATATAAGAAAGAATAAAAGCCCAACACATTGATTTTCATGCAAAACTTATTCTTTCTATATTTAGGTATTTATCATGTGTTCTTAGGGTACATGTTAACACTATCCTATAAACAAATAAGGTCTCTATTAGTCTAGTGGTAGACAACCTCTACATTTGTTTTAGTATTAAGAGAGAGACTTAGACCTCCCTTAATTTTTCAAAAAAAAAACACGAAAAATGATATTAACATTTGTTTTAGGATTAAGGAAGAGACTTAGACCTCCCTTAATTTTTCAAAAAAAAAACACGAAAAATGATACTAACATGAAAAATGATAAGGAAAACAACTAATTTGGATGAGATCGAAGATATGATGAAAAATAAGTTTAGTATATGTCATACATCATCTTTTATGTTTTATGAAAAAAAAATTATTCAACGTCACGCATAAACAAAAATTCCATGAAAGAAGCTAAAAAGTAAAGAGTTATCACATTATATTTGAATTTCAATATTAAGGAACATACACATGCATAAATATGACCACCTTTTATAACGAAATCCATTATTCGTAATATATATATAGGTAGCATATACTTCCAAACAACTACTACTTAAAAGCTTCCAATATCAAGAGCTGAATCATATACCAAACCATTAATTAAATCCAAAGGTGGTGGTTTTCTTAAGGAACCCTAGAAACAACTTTGCATACTAGTGGCTTTTTCATTTCCAAAGAAAGCTTCAAGCACTCAGACAAGTCAACTGTACTACCACCATCAGCAGCCGCCCATATGAAGCTCTGTAGCAACTGTGCTAGCCATAGTTGTACAGTTGCTAGTCCCATTGCTTTACCAGGACAAACCCTCCTTCCAGCACCAAATGGGGCCAACCTTAGGTCACTTCCCATAATGCTCACTTCCTCCTCCAAGAACCTCTCGGGACGGAATTTCTCCGGTTCCGGCCAGATATGGTCCGAATGAGTTATGGCCCACATGTTGACCATTGCAGTAGTGCCAGCTGGAATGAAATGGTGCCCGATTTTCGTGTCGTGGATAGCCAACCGGGACCACGATAGAAGTGGGCCGGGGGGGTGAACTCGCAGTGTCTCCTTGACTATGGCAAGGAGGTAAGGAAGTTTAGGGAGGTCGGAGTCGGATACAGGTCGATCCAACCCGACAACCTTGTCGATTTCGGATTGGGCTTTGAGTTGAATATCAGGGTGCAAAATCATTCTAGCAAGAATCCACTCCAGTAGAATAGCAACTGTATCAGTCCCCCTGAAAATCATTTCCTGAATCAAGAATAAAAGAAAGGAAAACAATTAATAGATAGATGAACAAAAAAGGCAAGAACAACAACTCATCGAGTAAGTCACTTTATATCCCACAGTACAAATAACACACGTAGAGCCGGAAAACAAAATATACATGAATAATTATAAATGCTGGAAGTATATAAGCAATACCAAAAAAAAATAAAAAAATTTGATTGATCAACAACTCGAAAACTTATTAGAAATAATAGTTGAAATTATTTACATGTTACCAAAGACAAATTATTTTGTATAATTTAACTCCTTAATTATGTACTCTATGTGCATAACTATTGTAACATTATTGATATAGACTAGTTTTATTTAACACACTTAAATGAAAAAAAAGAAACAATAATCAAGTTAAAACTCAATAATGACTATTTTTATAACTATATCTCCGGGAACAACGGCTAGCACGATAGTGTTTTTATAATTATTGAAATTCTACCTAAAGAGCTCTGAGTCAAACTCAAAGCCGAATTGAGTGCACTAGGTATCAGGGAGTCCACTCTTGGTGGTTAAAAGAGAGAAGTTGGACCTTTGATATTGCTTTTGAAAAAAGAAAAACTGCAACAGAAATAACATAGTAATGTCCATACAAAAAAAGAAGAAAAATTGAGCACAGAAAAATTACCCATAGAACTGCAATCATATCAGAGTCAGTAAGCTTGTTTTCTTTCTCCAAATCAAGCAAAACATCAACAAAATCACCAGAACTCTCATCAGCAGCAGCAATGCCACAATAAGCCCTCTTCACCCTATGTTCTTCAATAATCTTCCCAACAAAAACATTCACCTTACCAACCAACTCTCTGCATCTCCTCCTCACTCCTTGTAAATCAAAATAACCCAAAAGAGGAAAATGATCAGTCCAGTTGAATAACCCAAGCAATTCATACCCCTCACTTACTAAAACCTCAAGCTCAACTCCCTCTTCATCACCCCCATTCACATTAAACTCATATTCCCTCCCAAAAACACTCATCATCACATTGTTCAGTGACCCAAAATGCAACACTCTCTTAACTTCAACCTCGCCCTTTCTCTCCATCAAATCGACGATCCTAGACACCATGTTGGCCCCAATATTTCTCCTAAAATCCCCGAACCCGGAGATTCTCTTGGGGCTAAACATATGTGTAGCCGAGATTCTCCTCAGGTTCCTCCAGTACTCTCCATATGGAGCGAAACCCATTGCTCGGTGGAACAAAAGCTCGTAAGCCGACTCTTTCACTGGCCTATCGGCAAAGGCAGAGCTGTTTAAAATTTCTTTAGCAGTGTCTGGGTGACTGGAAATGATGAATCGAGTAAAGCCAACTGAGAAGGCCATTAATTTTACTGCCTTGAATGACTCAGAGAGATTGAAGAGAAGTCTGTGTGTTAAGGAGTTGGTGAAAGCGAAGAGTAAGCCGAGAACTGGAAGGCCTGAAGGACCGGGAATGGCGGAATTTGCTCTTTTACAGAGAGACCAGGCAAATCCACCGGGTGTTAGCCAAAATGAAAACAGAGCCATGAATAGAAGGAAGCATATGAAGAGATCGAAATTGACAACTGAGTGAACAAACAGAGAGTAGTTTTCAGTAGTAGACATTTTTATGAGGTTTCAAGCGGGAGGAGTTAGAGAGAGAGACGATGTAAAAGTGAGTGAGGAGGATGCAGAGCGTAGGGGGCGTTTAAATAGGAGCATGGGAGTTATGGTATTTGCTGCTGGGGCACCGTTTTGCAAATTTTTATTAACTAAGATTTAATTTTCTTCTATTTTTTGTTTACGGTTATATGAAAAGCGATATATTGGAATTTCCATTGCCAAAGCGTATATGATATATAGGGGCAATTAGGATTACACCCATCAATACTATTTAATGGTTAGGATTATTAAGATATTAAAATTAGTAGTGAGCCTGTTTTTACTTTAACCAGACTTACCCACTAATTAATATTTGATAATTTTAAATGCCTCAATATATTTGTTCAACTCACCCCACGCCATCTTACCCCACCATATATTTTCAATTTTATTCAATTCACCCTACTTTCATTTCAATAGCCAAACAAGACCTTAAAACACACTTATTTTTCTTTGGCAATTCACAATAGTTGTAGGAGTTTCATTCAACAAATTCGCCTCAAGGGTTCGTTTGGTTCGAGTTTTAGAAATGCAATTTGCATTCTAAATGTTAGGAAACCTTTATTTCAATCTATTAGTACTCATTTGGTTGGGGGTTTACGAATGAAATTGGCAAAAAAAAAAAATCTGGGAATTTTTTTTTCCCCATTTTCTGGGAAAAAATATTTTTTTCATTTTCTAGCAATTTTATTTTTTTTCATTTTTTTGAAAAAAAAAATATTTTCATTTTCCGGAAAAAAATAATATTTTCGTTTTCCGGAAAAAAATAATATTTTCATTTTCTGGGTAAAAATATAATTTTTTTTCATTTTTTGGAAAAAATAATATTTTCGTTTTCTAGAAAAAAATATAATTTTTTTCATTTTCTGGAAAAAAAAAATATTTTTGTTTTCTGGAAAAAGAAAATTTTCATTTTCTTAAAGAAAATAATATTTTCGTTTTTTGGAATTTTGGAATTTTTGGAAAAAAAAAAATAATTTTTTCATTTTCTTGAACAAATGTTGATTTTTAAGTTGGGGTAAATTTGTCATTTGATGGAAAAATAGGATAATTTCTTTGGAATCCTAAGCTTTCCTCCCAAATTTGGACAGAATAAAAATGAATGAAATGGAGGAATTTAGTTTTTCTAGGAAAGTTCCTTTTCCTTCTAAAACTCCAACCAAACATCGGAATCCTATTTGGAATGGAATTTAAGATTCCAGAAATTATCAAAAACTCGAATCAAACGGACCCCAAGAGTAAATAGAATCGTTGCTGGACATATGCATCATTTAATTCTAAATACCTTAATTTGTGTATATATATATATACGAGGGAGTCCTTGAATAAACGCTAGAGTAACAAAATTTATAGGGGTAGAAGCAATGGATTCTTTGAATTAAAGGAGGCAACCTTTCATTCTAATTCATGTAGGTGCAACTAAAATCACCCTTAATTTGTATTACAATTCTTGAACCCCAAATCACCTTGATATCTTTTGGCGTCCATTGGTTTTCCTACAATCAGCCTGATTGATTGGCTTCTCTCTCTCTCTCTCTCTCTCTGGCAATTGCTCCGATCGTTATGACAACTATATACTGAGTATGACATAAATTTGGTGTGAATAAAGTTCAAGGTATTGCCTTTGACGCGTCGGATTGGATAAAGTAAGAGTCGGATAGGATAGATTAAAGATCAGTCGGATAACACTTATTCCAATCTTGTGTTTGACAAAGTCCTCGATTAAATGATCGGATATGATATTATAATCCAATCCAATGTTTGAAATGTGCCAGATATGATTATTGTTTTATCAGTTTTACTAGTGTACCCTTATTGTGCATTTAACAAGATAAATTATAACAATTTCACTAAATTCAAGAAGAAAAATTATAATTATTAGATGTAATTATTATATATATTAATAAAATTAGAGGAACCATAAGTTGCATCAATGTAAATTGCATCAATATAAGTTGCATCAATGTATATATCAGTTAATTAATAATAGAAGAGGATATACATAATCAACACAAACACACACATGCGCGCGCGCGCGCACACACACACACACACACACATATATATATATATATATATATATATATATATATATATTAATAAATGAAACCAAGCTAGGTGGTCAGTCTTAGTGGGGACGTGGAGTAATGAAGCAACGATGGCAAGGCTTCAAAAATTGTATGCAGCAGCTTTTTGGTGGCTGAGAGAATAAATTAATGTAGGGTTTTTATTATTTTTTAGAATAACATTGTCTTTTTTAACTTAATCATTTATCCTCCAAAGAATCGAATAACACAATCCGTAGTTCGAAACTACGGATATCTGTTCCCCCTATTGGTATCAGAGGTAGAAGTTATGTCTCTTGAGTAAACCCCTTTTAAGTTCTGATCTAATGGATCAAATAATCTACGTAGAATTTTCAGCTTCTGATTATAAAATATTTCTGAAAATGTTTGATAATTATACTGTGATTAGTATGAGAATTATACTTGTGAAAGTATGCTCTACGACTACCATATAATTAGCAAATTTGTGACTAGTATGCTTTGTGACTGCCATGAAAATGGATCTCTCACATCAGAAAACTCATATCTTGTTAAGTGGATCTCTCGTATCAGAAATCTAGAGTGTTTTACTCAGAAAACGAGTGTAATTCTTAAGAAAAGAGATGGTATTTTGTAGTATCTCAGACAGGGTGCTTGAGGAAAGAGCGTTAAAGGCAGAGTGTGCCATGTGTAGCTCGATGACTCGCAGATGTGGTCTGATATACATAAAATCTCTTCAGGATTTCTTAAGGTCGTCTTCTTTGACATCATAGTAAATATTTTATCAGAAGAAGCTGTTACTTCTAATTGGAATATTTGTAAAATTAGTGAAGAACTTATTCTTTTCAAAAATATTTTCAAAAAACTTTTCTCCAAAATTAAGTAGATCTAGTAGTTTGTCTTCCTCTTCTTCGTCTTCCAGATTTTCTTCCTGTAATATAGAATCGCTCTATGAAATTACTCATACTCCATCAACAGTAATTCCACAAACGGATTTGCCCACTGCGAATCCTTATAATGTTTTTGCTAAACCCACTCCTGTTTCATGGACAAGACAAGTTCGAAAGCTCATCTCCAGTAAATCCTCGACACTCCCAATTAAAGAATATGTGCAAGCAAGCAAGTTTGATTCCCTGATCGTGCCATTTGGATCAGAAGAAAGGTTCTTTCCAGTACCTCTTCCCCCAGATTTTCAGCGAATGGCAATTACTCAAGGCTATACTCACCTGCACTTTGGAGCAATCCGATTTGCAGCTACTTTTCACCGACGAAAAGGACTCCCTGTTGTTATCAACGTTGCGTTGATAGACTCCCGGTTGAAGACTTATTCCCAAGCAGTTCTTGGTACTGTCCAGGCAACTCTCAATGCTGGAACAGTATTTTTCACCCTCTACCCCAATTTCAACATTCCTGTTGCAGATAAGCACTTGGCGACAGCGTTGAAAATCCAAGTTCAAATCAGTGGCGTTTCCATGGTTGAAGGAACAGCAGCAGCAACCATTCATCATCAAATGATCACCCGTTTGCAAAATCATTCTTATGATCTTTGTATCCCAGGCTCAGACACTGCAGAGGCATTGATGCTGACAATTGATTCAAATGCAGCACCAACGGCAAGCTTCATCCCAAAGCAGTTACCTCGTGAAGAACTCGTTAAGCTGTTACCAGAAAAATGGGTAACTTTTTATGAAATCTTACATGAGCAGGCAAATAATGAATCGGTACAAACCACAGATCCGATTTATATCAGACGAGTAAGTCGTCAAATTGAAGTTGCTTACAAAAGAGATTCCTCTCCCCAGCATAATCCTTTTGTAACTGACATCAACATGATGGAACCACTTGAGCGTCATCCCACTGACCCCGAATTTAAAAATCTTCCCATGAAGATTTTGTGCTTCACTTCTGAAGGAACTCCAGTATATGAAGGCAAGGACTCCAATGGACATATCTGGTATAATGAATGTTATTGTAAAGAATGTCAGGAGGCACTATATGAGGATCAGCTTGACCCAGCTGAATTGAAGCGGTATAGGCGAAAGAAAAAGATCAGTGAAGGAAGGTCTCTCTCATCGCAAGAAAGATTGCAGGAACGCTATGAAAATGGCGATTCCACAGTTGATTTACTTGGTGAACCCTCTGGCAAGTTTGGCTTTTATGTGACTTATGGTGATTCCCCAAGGCCACAACCACCAAAAGTTACTCCCTCTCCAACTCCATGTACTCCTCCTCCACCTCCTCCTCCAAAGACTTATAAACCATCTCCTCCAAAACCTCAACCCTTACCACCTTATGCCCAACAAGCCATTCAAGCCTTAAAAAGCCCGTCTCCTTTTCAACCAAAAAATTTCACACCTGAACCTATTTCTTGTTTTTTGATGGAAGAACAAAACCCTTTTCCACCCCCAGAAGATTTTGATAATCAATCCCAAAATACTTCTCATATATGGAAGGTTAAAAACCCTATCCATGGTGAAAGAAAAAAGGTATCCGCAGCTGAAGCAGCGTTAAACTGGCAAGCAGAAAATGCTATTGTTCAAAACTCCATGTTATCCCAAATTGCTCAAAGTACTACTTCCATGAGCAAGCGAATTTCAAAGTTGGACATAATTGAAGCATCTATTCAAGAGATACGTGGAAAATTGAAACAAATTGATGATCGCATGAAGCATCTTTGCAACACAGTTACTGATTTCTCAATAGTTGATGCTCAATTTTCTGTTATGCAACAAGAACAAAAGTCTCTACAAGCTCAGCTCAGTTTTCTCCAAAAAGAACAATCACCTCCACCCACTTTTCCAGGACTTACCCAATCACCCCCTACCACAGGCATGTCCAATACGGATTTATGGAAGGATGTTCCCAAACGACGTCTTCCTCATTGACCAGATCCAAAACCAAAATCTCGTTCCCCAAAACCAAATTCTCGTTATGCCTATGTCCCTAAATCAAAACCAACTCCCCCTCGTGTTACAGCCAGAAACCCAGATTTTGATGATATGTACATAGAAACCTATCGTCAACCAACCCAATCCTCTATTCAGCCTCTCCAGTATTCAAACCCAGTTCCACCAACCCCTTCGTTCAACAAACCCATTAGTAAATACTCCCAGAAAACCAGTGCATCATCTAACCCATCAGCCTACAAACCAAAGCATGATGATGATCCCACCAGTGGTGCATCCACCAGACAGATGGATATGTTGTTTGTTCATAATGACGAAAATATGCCAGAAAACCAAATCGCATCATTTTTAAAAACTCTTGCAATGACTGATCATGAACCTGTCAAAGCATCCAAACCCGATTTGTTTGCTAATTTTGAAGAAGTTTTTATGGCAGAACAAGTTCTTCGTCAACAACAACAACAACCTCCACTACCACCTCCACTCCAAGATAATACCCCAGAACCAATTGTTGAAGATCCCTCTTCTGATGACTCCTCAGATCATGATTATGTATTGCCAAAAATCCCACCTGGAGAAAAATACCAACAGTTTACCATCGATGATATCCCTCCAAAAGAATGGAGAGCTAGATTCTATTCGTTCACTACGTGGATTCAAACTGATCTCCAACATTATTCTCAGTCATAAGTCTTTTTAAGATTTCTTGCCAGATTAATAGGCAGATTGAAAGATTGGTACAATTCTCTTGGCGAATACAGACAAAAGACCCTCAAACAACAAAAACCCATTAATGAATTTCTTGGTCTCATATATGTTGAATTCGTTGGAAAAGCATCGCGTCATCTTGATATCATGCGTGAAGAATTGTTAAGCATGAAGTGCTGTTCATTAGACCTCAAAGATCTAGAAAAGCACTATGACCGAATTTCTCAGCGGTTTTATGTCCTTGGAGGCATAGATGATGTGAATCTCAAGCAGATTGTGTTTCATTCTATTCATGATCCCCTCGTAGTTGAAGTAAAGAAGATTCTGAAGATTCAAAAGCTTGAAATCAAGGATCTCACTCTTGCAGATATCTACGAACTTTTCGTTGATTCAATTGAACGAATGTGCAGCCAGCAGACTCTCATGATCAATATCCAGAAAAATGCTAATAAGATTCATGACTCTTGCAACAAATATTGGATGAAAATAAAGTGCAAGAATGACAAGCAGTGCGACTGCAGATCTCACAGAAAAGGCAAACATATGCGAAGGCATCACAAAGGCAAGCGCTTCAAACACAAGTCCTATGATGATGATAAGCCTTGGAAGCAACGATCCAAGCACAAATGTTGAAATTGGGGTAGAGGGTGAAAAATATTGTTCCAGCATTGAGAGTTGCCTAGACAGTACCAAGAACTGCTTGGGAATAAGTCTTCAACCGGGAGTCTATCAGCGCAACGTTGATAACAACAGGGAGTCCTTTTCTTCTGTGAAAAGTAACTGCAAATCGGATTGCTCCAAAGTGCAGGTGAGTATAGCCTTGAGTAATTGCCATTCGCTGAAAATCTGGGAGAAGAGGTACTAGAAAGAACCTTTCTTCTGATCTAGATGGCACGATCAGGGAATCAAACTTGCTTGCTTGCACATATTCTTTAATTGGGAGTGTCGAGGATTTACTGGAGATGAGCTTTCGAACTTGTCTTGTCCATGAAACAGGAGTGAGTTTAGCAAAAACATTATAAGGATTCGCAATGGGCAAATCCGTTTGTGGAATTACTGTTGATGGAGTATGAGTAATTTCATAGAGCGATTCTATATTACAGGAAGAAAATCTGGAAGACGAAGAAGAGAAAGACAAATTACTAGATCTACTTAATTTTGGAGAAAAGTTTTTTGAAAACATTTTTGAAAAGAATAAGCTCTTCACTAATTTTACAAATATTCCAATTAGAAGTAACAGCTTCTTCTAATAAAATATTTACTATGATGTCAAAGAAAACGACCTTAAGAAATACTGAAGAGATTTTATGTATATCAGACCACATCTGCGAGTCATCGAGCTACACACGGCACACTCTGCCTTTTAACGCTCTTTCCTTAAGCACCCTGTCTGAGATACTACAAAATACCATCTCTTTTCTTAAGAATTACACTCGTTTTCTGAGTAAAACACTCTAGATTTCTGATACGAGAGATCCACTTAACAAGATCTGAGTTTTCTGATGTGAGAGATCCATTTTCATGGCAGTCACAGAGCATACTAGTCACAGATTTGCTAATTATATGGCAGTCGTAGAGCATTCTTTCACAAGTATAATTCTCATACTAATCACAGTATAATTATCAAACATTTTCAGAAATATTTCATAATCAGAAGCTGAAAATTCTACTTAGATTATTTGATCCATTAGATCAGAACTTAAAAGGGGTTTACTCAAGAGACATAACTTCTACCTCTGATACCAATAGGGGGAACAGATATCCATAGTTTTGGATTACGCAATATCGCAAGGGAGAGACTGTAAAATACAATAAACAAGACAACAATGATAAAAGAAAATCATAAAGAGATATTATAAAACTTAAGTATGAACAAAGCCAGGATTGGGAACACGTAAAACATATAAAAGAGAACAGGCATCTTTAAATAAAAATCAAGGCATTTTCATTTAGAAGAGAAAGAAGGAATTATAGAGAAGTACACGACTTCTTCACCAAACTACAATCGCTTCTCAACTCCTTTTTTTAAAACTAAACTAAGAGCTCACTATAAATAGCTGAGCAAAGACGCTTACAACCATACAGCTGGAAAGCAATAATTACAACTTTGAAAAAGGAAAGATTCCTTCTCAATTATACAAACACGACAAATAACTTTAAAAAAGCAAAAGCAAAAACTAGACAAGATGGCCGACAAACAAGGACACAAAGGTGGCCAAAAAAAAGAAAATGACATAATGCTAGATGCTTTGTCGAGATGCGAGTTATGAGAGTCAAGTCGTTGCCGACACTGAGTCAAGAACGAGTCGAACTAGTCTGTCTCATTACCGCTGTAATCTGGTGTGTACGGAGCTTCTGGAGAGTGGTTTCAATCATTATCATCAAGGTTTTGCCATAGGGGTTCATATTTTTCATCATCAGCATCATAGTCGGAGATATGATCAGGGAGTTCATGTTCAGGGATGATGAAGTTTACTTCCCATCCTTTTGCTTCTTGTGCTGCTGTTGCTAAATCTGCTGCTGCCTGGACTTCTTCTGGATCAGGTTCACCTTCTTCTGTTGAGTCTGAACTCATATCAACAAACGCGATAATATCTGAGCTTTGTTCACCTTCTTCCCAAAAATGCTTTGTTGCATAAGTATACAAACATTCAAAAAGAGGGGCACACGAAACATCTTTCATGTCTGGGGTAATCCATGGATCATTTCTAAATTTTATGGAGTTTGGAACTGAATCATAGTCTACCTTATTGAGAGTACACATTTCTTGTAAGAATTCAACATATGCTGCATTCTCAGGTTCTTTGATTGATTTTGCTAGATTGCGTGGGAACCATTTCGTAATCTGAGCATTGTCTCCTTCAGGGTAAGGGTTTTTCAAAGGTTTGTTGAATTGAATCAAACAATACCGATTAGGGTGAGTCTGGAGTATGTCAAACCATTGCTGAGGAGATTTAAACCATTTGAGAAATGTGAGTAAATTGTACGTTCCACTTATAGTAGGATTGTACAATTCATTGTAAAAACCTTGAATTTTTGGATCTGCCTGCGTAATACGGAGGTATTGGAGAAGAACTGGAGCATCAAAAATGATACTGATTGTATATGCTCTAGTAAGATACCAGAGAAATACAAGTGCTTGTATGGGAACTCTGTAGGGACGGTGGATGTGGAATAGTGAGAGAAATGGGTAGGTTGGGTGGAGAAGAAGACCACGAAAAACAAGACCGTAGTTCATGAGGGTGATTTCAAGAAACTTTATAACGAGTTCCTTGTCATTGAGCTTGATCCACTTGACAAATATCATATCCTGGATTTCACTGGGGACGTATGGAATTGCTTCTAAGGGTTCAAGGAGAGGGATAAAATCTGAGAACTGGAATGGGTGAGAAAGTGGTTCGGGTTTAGAAAGGCTGGAAGAGCTGGCTTGATTCTTGGGATCCATTTTAGAAGAGGGGATTTGAGAGAGGATTTCTGGATAAGGAATTTCTTCTATGGGGAAGATGCAAGGTAGGATTTGTGGGTTTTGGGGTTGCAAGGGTCGGTATTTATAAGGTTTGCAGGTAAGGGTTTCTTTTGGATAGTCGATGTGGGATAATTGGTTTGGCTGGGTTCTGGAGTAATAGTCTGCTATCACATTCTGCTTTCCTGGGATATGTTTTGCTGTAAACGACCATTGGGAAAACCATTCATACCATCGTAAAAATTGAGGATTTGGGATCTGCTTATGCTTGAATTGTAACATAGCTGGAAAGGATTTCATATATGTCTCAATGGTGAAGTGATGATCAATGAGATGAAACTGAAACTTTTCAATTCCTCTGCGAATTGCAAGAATTTCTTTGAAAGTAGAGTGGTAATGGCTTTCTGATTGCTTGAACTTTCCTGACTTATATCCACATACACTTCTTTTTCCATCAATTTATTCAAATAGAATTGCTGCCCAATAGAGATCACTAGCATCTGTTTGTAGGATTATATTGCCGGTGGATGGAATTTGTAAAGGAGATAAATACTGAGTCAGTTTTTTAAGCTTCTGGACGTATGGAGAATGAACTTGAGACCATGGGGGAGGGGTTTTTTTAAGTAATTCGGCTAAGGGACCGGTGTATTTCGAGAGGTTGGGAATAAATTGTGACATGTAGCTCACAAGGCCAAGAAATTGCTGAATCTGGGTTACTGAGGTGAGTTTATCTGGGAATTTGAGGAGATCTTTTGCAATGTGAGGTTGCAACTGGATTTGACCATTAGAAATTTTCATTCCAAGGAAATCAATTTTCGTAGTCGCAATGATCATCTTTTTCTGGGATAACATAATTCCATTTTCTAGGACCAGTTGGTAAAAATGGGATAAAAGGTTCAGATGGGATTCCATGTCCATAGAATATAGAAGTATATCATCAATGTAGATGAGTGAATTAGCCATGAGGGGTTGGAAAATATCTGCCATTGTACGCTGAAAGACCGAGGGAGCATTTTTGAGGCCAAAAGGCATGACAGTCCACTGATAATGGTAACCAGGGATACAAAATGATGTCTTGTGTCGTTCACTTGGTTCAATACCTATTTGCCAAAAGCCTGCTTTTAGATCAAACTTTGAGAATATCTTGGCATGGGATAATTGGCTGAACAACGAATGCTTCTGGGGAAGAGAGAACTTATCACTTAAGAGAAAGTGATTCAATGGCTGATAATTGATAACGAGGCACATTTTTCCTCTAACTTGCTCTGATCTTTTGTTGACATAGAAGGCTTCACATGCTCATTGAGAAGTTGTTTCTTCAATAAGCTTTTGTTTTAACAAAGTATTCAATTCTTCTATTGCCAAAGAGAGATGTTCAGGATTCATTCCTGAGTGAGAGGCCTTGGTGGGGTTGACATCTTCGTTTAACTTAAAGGGAAGTTTCACGAAGTATTTGGGGTTTTGCCAAAGAGGATTGGAGCACTTTTGCAAGAATTCGGTGTGGGATTCTGCACATGAGGTTTTTATGATCTGGCTGGTGAGAGTTTCAATAGAGGAGGGACTGGTGAGAGACTCGAGAATTGGGATTGGGGCTTGAATATGATTAGCTTCTTTGGGATTAATCCATGGTAACATGAATTTTTTGAATCGAAGACCATCATCATCAAAATTCAATTTCGAAATTTGACGTATGATATCGAAGCCAATAAGAATATCCTTTCGAGGAAGTGCACTACCATAAACTTTATGTCGGATAATCTTTCCAGGGAATATCTGCAATTAAATGGATTTAGAAATAATATCGACAGTAAGAACATCGCCATTTGCAACTTGAAATGCCAGAGGAGGACATTTTTGCCAATAGGAGGATGGTAGCTTTGCTGGGTTCATAAAAGATTTGGTTGAGCCGGTATCAAAAAAGGCTATAAGGGGTACTGGTTTTGCATAAGGTTTTCAAATAAGGGAAATTTTTGCATACGGAGATGGCTGAGGGGAGAGAGACATACATTCTTCCAGAGAATAAACTATTGGAAGATTTGAGCTTGTGGAGGAATGAGATGAATCTGAAAGTAGTTCTGTTTCTGAACCGGAATCAGAAACAGTTTCCTTATCAGAATAATGAATCTGCATGATAGTTTCTGGGGATGCTTCATCTTGAGCTGAAAGAACAGATTCAATATCAAATTCTTAGATATCTGGATGGTGTTGTAATAGAAGGGCCATGAATGCTTCTTTCTTTTTTGCATTTGGACAGTTCTTTGCAAAGTGACCTTTCTTATGACAAATGAAACAACCATCGCTGCGTTTCTTTCTGAAATTTCTTCGCTTGACAAACTTCCAAGGTTTTTTCTTAAACCTTTTGTGCTTGGATCGTTGCTTCCAAGGCTTATCATCATCATAGGACTTGTGTTTGAAGCGCTTGCTTTTGTGATGCCTTCGCATATGTTTGCATTTCCTGTGAGATCTACAGTCGCATTGCTTGTCATTCTTGCACTTGATTTTCATCCAATCTTTGTTGCAAGAGTCATGAATCTTATTAGCATTTTTCTGGATATTGATCATGAGAGTCTGCTGGCTGCACATTCGTTCAATTGAATCAACGAAAAGTTCGTAGATATCTGCAAGAGTGATATCCTTGATTTCAAGCTTTTGAATTTTCAGAATCTTCTTTGCTTCAACTATGAGGGGATCAAGAAAAGAATTAAACACAATCTGCTTGATATTCACATCATCTATGCCGCCAAGGACATAAAACCGCTGAGAAATTCGGTTATAGTGCTTTTCTAGATCTTTGAGGTCTAATGAACAGCACTTCATGCTTAACAATTCTTCACGCATGATATCAAGATGACGCGATGCTTTTCCAACGAATTCAACATATATGAGACCAAGAAATTCATCAATGGATTTTTGTTGTTGGAGGGTCTTCTGTCTGTATTCGCCAAGAGAATTGTACCAATCTTTCAATCTGCCTGTTAATCTGGCAAGAAATCTTAAAAAGACTTCTGACTGAGAATAATGTTGGAGGTCAGTTTGAATCCACGTAGTGAACGAATGGAATCTAGCTCTCCATTCTTTTGGAGGGATATCATCGATGGTAAACTGTTGGTATTTTTCTCCAGGTGGGATTTTTGGCAATACATAATCATGATCTGAGGAGTCATCAGAAGAGGGATCTTCAACAATTGGTTATGGGGTATTATCTTGGGGTGGAGGTGGTGGTGGAGGTTGTTGTTGTTGTTGACGAGGAACTTGTTCTGCCATAAAAACTTCTTCAAAAGTAGCAAACAAATCGAGTTTGGATGCTTTGACAGGTTCACGATCAGTAATTGCAAGAGTTTTTAAAAACGATGAGATTTGGTTTTCTGGCATATTTTCGTCATTATGAACAAACAACATATCCATCTGTCTGGTGGATGCACCACTGGTGGGATCATCATCATGCTTTGGTTTGTAGGCTGATGGGTTAGATGATGCACTGGTTTTCTGGGAGTATTTACTAATGGGTTTGTTGAACGAAGGGGTTGGTGGAACTGGGTTTGAATACTGGAGAGGCTGAATAGAAGATTGGGTTGGTTGACGATAGGTTTCTATGTACATATCATCAAAAACTGGGTTTCTGGCTGTAACACGAGGGGGAGTTGGTTTTGATTTAGGGACATAGGCATAACGAGAATTTGGTTTTGGGAAACAAGATTTTGGTTTTGGATCTGGCCAATGAGGAAGACGTCGCTTGGGAACATCCTTCCATAAATCCGTATTGGACATGCCTGTGGTAGGGGTGATTGGGTAAGTCCTGGAAAAGTGGGTGGAGGTGATTGTTCTTTTTGGAGAAAACTGAGCTGAGCTTGTAGAGACTTCTGTTCTTGTTGCATAACAGAAAATTGAGCATTAACTACTGAGAAATCAGTAACTGTGTTGCAAAGATGCTTCATGCGATCATCAATTTGTTTCAATTTTCCACGTATCTCTTAAATAGATGCTTCAATTGTGTTCAACTTTGAAATTCGCTTGCTCATGGAAGTAGTACTTTGAGCAATTTGGGATAACATGGAGTTTTGAACAATAACATTTTTTGCTTGCCAGTTTAACGCTGCTTCAGCTGCGGATACCTTTTTTCTTTCACCATGGATAGGGTTTTTAACCTTCCATATATGAGAAGTATTTTGGGATTGATTATCAAAATCTTCTGGGGGTGGAAAAGGGTTTTGTTCTTCCATCAAAAAACAAGAAATAGGTTCAGGTGTGAAATTTTTTGGTTGAAAAGGAGACGGGCTTTTTAAGGCTTGAATGGCTTGTTGGGCATAAGGTGGTAAGGGTTGAGGTTTTGGATGAGATGGTTTATAAGTCTTTGGAGGATGAGGTGGATGAGGAGTACATGGAGGTGGAAAGGGTGTAACTTTTGGTGGTTGTGGCCTTGGGGAATCACCATAAGTCACATAAAAGTCGAACTTTCCAGAGGGTTCACCAAGTAATTCAACTGTGGAATCGCCATTTTCATAGAGTTCCTGCAATCTTTCTTGCGATGAGAGAGACCATCTTTCACTGATCTTTTTCTTTCGCCTATACCGCTTCAATATAGCTAGGTCAAGCTGATCCTCATATAGTGCCTCCTAACATTCTTTACAATAACATTCATCATACCAGATATGTCCATTGGAGTCCTTGCCTTCATATACTGGAATTCCTTCAGAAGTGAAGCACAAAATCTTCATGGGAAGATTCTTAAATTCGGGGTCAGTGGGATGACGCTCAAGTGGTTCCATCATGTTGATCTCAGTTACAAAAGGATTATGCTGGGGAGAGGAATCTCTTTTGTAAGCAACTTCAATTTGACGACTTACTCGTCTGATATAAACCGGATATGTGGTTTGTACCGATTCATTATTTGCCTGCTCATGTAAGATTTCATAAGAAGTTACCCATTTTTCTGGTAACAGCTTAACGAGTTCTTCACGAGGTAACTGCTTTAGGATGAAGCTTGCCGTTGGTGCTGCGTTTGAATCAATTGTCAGCATCAGTGCCTCTGCAGTGTCTGAGCCTGGGATACAAAGATCATAAGAATGATTTTGCAAACGGGTGATCATTTGATGATGGATGGTTGCTGCTGTTGTTCCTTCAACCATGGAAACGCCACTGATTTGAACTTGGATTTTCAACGTTGTCGCCAAGTGCTTATCTGCAACAGGAATGTTGAAATTTGGGGTAGAGGGTGAAAAATACTGTTCCAGCATTGAGAGTTGCCTAGACAGTACCAAGAACTGCTTGGGAATAAGTCTTCAACCGGGAGTCTATCAACGCAACGTTGATAACAACAGGGAGTCCTTTTCGTCCGTGAAAAGTAACTGCAAATCGGATTGCTCCAAAGTGCAGGTGAGTATAGCCTTGAGTAATTGCCATTCGCTGAAAATCTGGGAGAAGAGGTATTAGAAAGAACCTTTCTTCTTATCCAGATGGCACGATCAGGGAATCAAACTTGCTTGCTTGCACATATTCTTTAATTGGGAGTGTCGAGGATTTACTGGAGATGAGCTTTCGAACTTGTCTTGTCCATGAAACAGGAGTGAGTTTAGCAAAAACATTATAAGGATTCGCAGTGGGCAAATCCGTTTGTGGAATTACTGTTGATGGAGTATGAGTAATTTCATAAAGAGATTCTATATTACAGGAAGAAAATCTGGAAGACGAAGAAGATGAAGACAAACTACTAGATCTACTTAATTTTGGAGAAAAGTTTTTTGAAAACATTTTTGAAAAGAATAAGTTCTTCACTAATTTTACAAATATTCCAATTAGAAGTAACAGCTTCTTCTGATAAAATATTTACTATGATGTCAAAGAAGACGACCTTAAGAAATACTGAAGAGATTTTATGTATATCAGACCACATCTGCGAGTCATTGAGCTACACACGGCACACTCTGCCTTTAACGCTCTTTCCTCAAGCACCCTATCTGAGATACTACAAAATACCATCTCTTTTCTTAAGAATTACACTCGTTTTCTGAGTAAAACACTCTAGATTTCTGATACGAGAGATCCACTTAACAAGATCTGAGTTTTCTGATGTGAGAGATCCATTTTCATGGCAGTCACAGAGCATACTAGTCACAGATTTGCTAATTATATGGTAGTCGTAGAGCATACTTTCACAAGTATAATTCTCATACTAATCACAGTATAATTATCAAACATTTTCAGAAATATTTTATAATCAGAAGCTGAAAATTCTACTTAGATTATTTGATCCATTAGATCAGAACTTAAAAGGGGTTTACTCAAGAGACATAATTTCTACCTCTGATACCAATAGGGGGAACAGATATCCGTAGTTTCGGACTACGCAATATTGGTATCAAAGTGGGATTGTGTTATCATCCCACCTTCAAGGTAGGATTGTGTTATCCGATTCTTTGGGGGATAAAGGAACAAGTCTGGATTAATAATTCGTTAACGTATCACATCCAGTAAAGCACCAAACAAAAGATATGATTATTTAATCTTATCCCCTCTCTTAATCTGACCAATCAAACACGCCCTTATATTATATAATGACATATAACTGTAAAATAGACATTATGAAATTTATATAACAAATTTATAAAAATATAAACTTTTTAATTGAGTTTAATAATATTAAATATTACAGTCAAATATAAAATAATCATAACCATTAAAATGTAACAGATAAAATGTAAGATTAATGTATTTAACAGACATGTAATATTATGAAAATATATACACATAACAGTTATATTATATAATTATGTACAACTGTAAAATATTATGAAATTCATCTAATAGATGTTAGAAAATTTATATTTTTGTAATTTATGGGGGCAACATATTATAATATTTCAATTATATTTTCTATTTACATTAATGGGTAAATTTTAAGTTGTCTAATTAATTTTTAGTTAAGCCTATAGACTATTCAAATAAATGTGAGCCAAATGTGTAGATACCTTATATGGGCTTATTAGGGTTTAATGAAACTCTAATTAGTTTGTATATAAAGAAGATATTAGGATTATGGTTCCCAACACACCAAATCAAATTACGGCTCCCTTCTCCCCATCTGGAAGAGAATCAAAAATTCCCATTAAAATACTGAGGCGATTTGGTTGAGGAATATCATGTACCCACTCGATTCGTGCTGTTATTATGATCGATTATTGTATTCCGCATTTATTTATCATGGATCCAAGTACGCGATTTAATTATTTTAATTTAGATCTTGATGATTTGACATGATGACTTAATTGATTAATTCTACAAGTGGTATCAGAAGAACTTCATGTTAAATCGTTAAGAATTTTATATGTATATTATGTTTTAATATTTTTTGAATAATTGTGATACATGTGTTCATAAAAAAATATGCTTAAAGTTTAATTATTTAAGGTTTAATTTGCCATGAGCCTCACCGTAATACAGTACATTCGGTTGTATATAAAAAAAAATTGGGGCAATAGGGCATAAGGGCTCATTTTAATAATAATATAATTATAAAGGAAATTTAAAAATTAAACATGTAAATTAAGGACACTGTACAAAAAAGACACTAATATCCCTTTCTTATAACATCTCACGTCTAATTATGACACTATCAGCAACCAGAAGGTGCTAAATGCATTTAGCACCTTCTGAACAGCAATCAAAAGGTGCTAAATGCGCTCTAGAATGTGCTAAATGCATTTAGCACCACCTGGACAACAACCAGAAGGTGCTAAATGCATTTAGCACCTTCTGGACAGCAATCAAAAGGTGTTAAATACGCTCTAGAAGGTGCTAAATGCATTTAGCACCACCTGAATAGCAACCAGAAGGTGGTAAATGCATTTAGCACCTTCTGGACAACAATCAAAAGGTGCTAAATGCACTCCAAAAGGTGCTAAATGCATTTAGCACCACCTGGACAGCAACCAGAAGGTGCTAAATGCATTTAGCACCTTTTGGACAGTAATCAAAAGGTGCTAAGTACGTTCCAGAAGGTACTAAATGCATTTAGCACCACCTGGACAGCAATCAAAAGGTGCTAAATGCGCTCCATAAGGTACTAAATGCATTTAGCACCACCTAGACAGCAACCAGAATGTGCTAAATGCATTTAGCACCTTCTGGACAACCTTCTGGACAGCAACCAGAAGGTGCTAAATGCATTTAGCACCGCTTGAACAACAACCAAAATGTGCTAAAATGATTTTAGCACCATTACAAAACATAGAATAACAAAAATGATGAGATCAACATCCACTCTATTTATATATATGTACATATATATATGGATCGACGTAGGGATTGTAAAAAAAAAAGTTACGATTAGAATTTATTTTTTTCAATATCCCACTGGGCTGTTGAAATTGGTCGATTTTGATAACAAAACGACCTCCGATCGTCTTGATTTTCGCAATAATATGGTAACTTTGTCTTCTGAACAATATATTCGAAAATCAGCTAGATCCAACGGTTCAATCAAAAGTTATATCTGTTTTATGATTACCTCTGCAGAAAAAAAGAAGAAGAAGATGAGAACGGTACTCCGATCCTCTCGGCGAAACGACCGGAAAGTCAAGTGGTGGTGGTGGTGGTCGAGGAGGAAGTGAGATCGTTGGTCAGAGCTAAAGTTGGTTTATTGATTTTAGAGAGAAAGAGAGATAGAAAGCAATGTATTTGATTTTAGAGAGAGAGAGAAGAGAGAAGAAATGAGAACTGAAGAGAAAGAGAGAGATTTGTTATTTTTAACATTAACTTAAACTAATTAGGGGTATATTTGTCCATCAACATTTATCATTTTCCTTAAAATAAATTAATATTATGAAAAGTGTCCTTATTATAAAACCAAATTATGAAATTAGTACTACTTTTCTTTATTAAACATGGGTCTGTCCTTAAAGTTATAAAACATTACGGAGCGAGGCTTTATAACCCAATAGAATTTAGAAAGATAAGCAATCTTAAAATACAAGCAATAATATAGTAGTAAAAAGAGAGCTTGAATTTAGAAAGATTAAACCAATAGAATTTAAAGACTTTTTGTCCACACGGTTCAGCTTGTTAGCCCCTACTTCCGCACTCGGTTAGTTTCCCGAGAAGTTTCACTAATACCATTTTTTTTCGGGGTGAAAAAAAACCAACTACAAGTGTATCCTTTCACACACTCTACAAGTATTACTTTACCACAATACTCACACAAGATATCTCTCATGCTAAACTATGAGATTTACCTCTCACAATCATTCAAGTGTAATTGTCTCACTACACTTTACAATAATTGACCTTCTTGCTCACTTGTGAGATTTACCTATCACAAAAGAATATTACAAAGTGTTTGGTGACTCACACCAATGAATAACAACTCTTAAGTGTTTAAAGAATACAATTGAAGCTCATACTAGAGTTATCAAGATTGATCAATAAGTTTAAGCTCAAATATGATGAATATGATCAATGCATTAGCTTGAATACTTGAACAATGAGGATATATTAAAAATGAGTTTGTGTGATCATTCAAATGTGTAAAAACATGTCTAAGACCTCATATATATAGCTTGCAAAAGGATATGGCCGTTTGAAGTGGTTACAAGGAGTTATGGGTCAAAACTAGACATTTACCAACTTTTCAACAGCTAGATTTTGCAGTGTAGTCAACTCACCCATATACCATGTAGTCGACTACATGGTGTAGTCGACTCACACCAAAACCATGTAGTCGACTATATGCTTCTTCCCATCCATGAACACTCAAACCTAAAATCAACCGAAAGCTTGGGGAGTGTTCTAGAGGTTATTCTAAGCATGTTGGAGTTGGTTATGAGCATTAAAACAACCGGATAAATTAGATATGATTTTTACAAGAAAACTGGTTTATGAAAAATAGATTTGCAAATGAGGTTCAATTCAAACTTTGATTTTGAAAGAGTTTGGATGCAATAAATGATATAAAATCATGTTTGAGCTTAGTTGAAGATCAATCAAGAAACTTTACATAAAAAGCTAAACACTCACTCATGTAACAAGTTTACAATTCTTTAAAGTGCTTGAGCCCGTTTCTTTGTTCTTCACTTGAATGCATGAGTTCCATCTTAATACATGATTTCTTGAATGTGAGAGTTGAGAGGATCTCATGGAGTGGTGATAAACTTGATAGGGTTTCGATTTTGATCCCCGAGAAACTTCAGGAATTCAATGGAGCTTGTTAAATCGGTTTAAGCTAAATTCATTCAAAACACATGTTAAATACACATGATTAATTTTTTGTCATTATCAAAATTAGATTAAGACCTTCTAGGTCAACAGTATGCACTACGTAAATGCTTAGGTCATGTTTTCCTAAATTTCAAGTATTCGCGTATTTCTTAAATCATCCCACTATTGTTTTGAAAAGGTCGTGAATCTTGAGTTGTCTGATTTATGAACTATGTTACGCTACTTGAAATTGTCTAAGTGCGGATGTATGCATGCAAGACCGACCATTTTTCGAGAATATAGCAACACTTAGAAGGCAAACATTGATTTCTGGTCAATTAGTGCAAGGTGGCATCGGTTACAAGAGAAATGGCGTGCTTCCGTCTTGGGATTCCGCTGATCATATGTTATGCTTTTGTGTTGATAAATTTTTCTCTTCTTCTTGATTCTTGGGCTTATCAAAATCCATTTACGTTGCTAGTTTTGTTCATACCATCAGTCTCAAGAGGATTATCAATGTCCTTCATTTTCATGAATGGGTGTGGATTATCCTAGGGGTCTTCAATTGCTGAACAGTTGATTTTGTTGACATGATTCTACCTTCAGAGGTAGAATTTCTGATGCTGCTAATAAGACGACCACGAGATTCTGATGGTGTGGGTAGAGCACCCTCAGTGAAAATGATGAATGAAGAGGCTAGTATTTGGAGAGTTGTTCGGGTCTTCTTATCGATACCCTCGGCACCTTTAATGTGTACGAATGATGATGGTGAGGCTAGTCTTCAGGGAGATGTTCTGGTCTTCTTGTTGAACCCCATAGTGTATATACCCTTTGCACTGCCCTTTTCACCCTTAGCGTATCTATGGCATGTTCAATTTTTAGGAATATTGTTTATGGATTCGGTTTAAGAAAATGCAATCACGAACTAGGATACTTAAAATGATTCGATTTTATTAATTAAATGAGTAAGTACATTTATTAAAAAATTCTTATTATACTATTAACCCTTACAAATTTACTCATTTTCTCTCTCAATTTCCCCTATTTCTAGGATGGTTCAAGTAAATTGAATTAATGATGTCTGCCTTTGTTTAAGGCTTTTCTCATCTGGTATTTAGCACATCAAGGAAGGGTAATCTTCTCATCATCGATTAACTATTGGATGGCATGTTTTAAGGCGAAACAATTATCAGTATTATGTCCATAGCCTTGGTGATAAGTGCAGCGTTCATTGGCATTCCAACTGGGGGAGCCGGATTGGGGGGTGCTCGCAGAGCTAGCGGCTGTAGAATACCTTCAGCTTGTAGCGTGGCTAAAGTCTGACTTAGTGAAGTCGGTAGACATAAAAAGGAATGGTCCTTTTTTCTACTGCTCCGCTTTTTCGGCCTTTGTTCTTATGGATAATGGAAGCTGGTTTATTGATGAGGACTCGAGCTTTAGTAAGAGCAGACTTGGTTAATGATCGGGATGATCTTCTCGTATTGAAAAAAGGCTTTCTTGGCTTTGGTAGCTTAAGCAAGTTCTTCCTTAGTCTCATTAACTACATGCATTAAGGCCTTGTATCGGTCAAAGTATTGGTGACCTATGTCGTTTCGAATCTCGGGCTTTAAATTTTTGACAATTATCCCCAACAGCTCTTCCTCAGGGATTCTGTCGACCAGTTGAGATGCTAATTCCCTCTAGCGAGTGATAAAGTCACTGACATTTCATTTTTTCTCTGTTTCGTTATCTCGAGATTCTTATGGGTGACTTTGAGCTGTTCATTGGACTTATATTATTCTATGAACTCCTTCACTATACTTTTCCAGTAGGCTACGTAGTGTTTCTCTAAACTCAAAAACCAAATGTGGGCTGGTCCAATAAGAATTGGGTGAAATCCTTGGTATAAATGATATTCTTTCAATCATTACAATTGCATGGTTCGGACATAGGCTTTGAGGTGCAGGTGAGGTGGAGTGTTCCTAGAGAACTTCTCAATGTGAGGGAGTTTGAAACTAATAGGCAAACGGGCATCTAGGTAAAGAAACAGGTTTTGGAGATCGACGATGTCGTCAGCCTTTTCGGCCACCTTCTGGTTTAAGACTTCCATCTGGTCTTTAAGCGTGGTAATGACCTCATTCTTTTTAACCAGATTGATTACGGTCTCGAGGTATTGGCCCTGGTTTGTATCTTCATCGAGGATATCTTGGGGATTACGGTTTTGAAGGGGTCGATTATGCTTTAGATTCAGCAAGGCGGCTTCGGGATCTTGCACTTGTGGTACATCGATATTGGCAGGGGCCACAGGAGGTGGGGGTTGATATTGGCGCAAACTAGGGGAATGTGTTGGAGGATATTAGGTTAAACTACTGGTCCTTAGGCTTGGTGGCTTTCGACTGGGTTTAGATTTAGATTGGATTGCTTTGTTTCAGCAGGTGTTCTGGCAGTGATTAGGGCGTCAAGAAAAGCTTGGGTGATCGCTTGGTGATTCTTCATGATGGCTACAGATTGGGTCAGATCCTGGATTAGATGATAGAGATGTTCAAAGGTTAAGGTACCACTTTCAATTTGCGAGAGAACGGGACCAGGTGGCGGACCCGCTGCACGAGAGGCTTCATCATGGTTATCCTAAGTATTATTGACCCTGATTTGATTAATTGGCAACTTAATGTTGCGACAATGAGGCATAATCAATGGTGAGTCTGATCTCGTGAGTCATTTGGTGTGATAGATAATCTGAGTGTGGTGAAGAATAGGGAGGAAAAAAATTGAGGATTGACCAGAAAATTAATATTTTCCATGAGTTGCATAATTCTCGAAAAATTATGACTTTATAGGAAAATAAAATCGAAAACCATTTTTGGTGTTTAGGAAAAAACAGACCGACAACAATAACTTGAAAGGCTCGTTTAGGGTAGGAATAATACATTCCTGGGGTACCTTCATAGCCTTCCGTTTTTGAAAAATAATTTTTTGGAAAATAACTCATTTTTTAAAAAAATATTTTAGAAAACATTTTGAAAAATCGGGAAGTTTTCTCCTCTTAGAGTTGTTTTTCATAGAAATAATGATAGGAAAATTCTCACTAAAAAAATCCTCAGTGGGGGATTTCTATGGGCAAGATAGGACAGCCTTAGGCTGTACTTGTAAATACCAAAGATTGGTTTATGTATGACAAGGCCTATTGATTCATTATTTTTCACGACTAACGGTCAAGAAAAACATGCTGAAATCACGTGTACTAGGTTGACTCATCCTATATGCAACGCGGTTTAAAGGGTAAGGTTTAGGCTTCCTCCTGTCTAGCTAGATCTTGCTATATACCTTAAAGGCGAGTATGTGCAAGGACCTTTTTGATAAACGTTCCGGGTACGTGAATGTTCTCGTCACTCGATATACCTCCGGTTAGTACTTGGCCAAAGAGAGTGAAAATAAGAGCTTTCGGTTTATATTGACCCAGATGAGCCAACTTCCCTACTTATTTTCGAATTGAATGGGTTAATTTCACGCTCGCAATAATGCATGATAATAGTGCGTGTGTGCAAAATAACAATTATGGAGGTACATTATGATGGACGATTTATGGTTTGTTCGAGTACTTTCAATTTTTATTTACGAAAAGATTTTCTTCAAACAATAATTATAACAACAAATGAATCAGGGTATCCACATAAATCGTATCTATGTTGTCCTAAAACTAAGGTTGGAAAGAAAAACAAACATACAAACCGAAACGATTATCCACGCATATTCTACTGTTATTTAGAGTCTAATCATCTTAGAATGTCCCCAGCAAAGTCGCCAATGTGAGAACCCGCACTTTCTACGCCAGATCCCGGTGGTGGCGATTCCCCAGGTTTTCCAGTTCGTTTGTAAAATGGTTCATTTTATTATGAGAAAAAAAGTGATGATTTGTGAAGAAAATCAGAGTCGTCGGTTTGTTTTACTAAACAAACAAAAATCTGTGTGAAAGAAGAACATTTATGAATTAAACGACATCTTAAACACAATTAATGTAAAACTAGTTGATTCGAAAATTTGGAGATTAAGTTACAAATCGGGAAGGTGTTAGGCACCCAATTCGCCCTTTCGATTGCTAAGCAGGATATGCGTGGAATTATAATCGAACATTCGCATGTTAATTAAAGTAATCGCGTATCGGTCCATAATTTTAGGAAAACGAGATTTTGGGGTGGGGAAAGAAATTGTGTGCTTCATATTTCGCTCTTCAATTTTAAAAATCAGTGTGTGTATGTGTGTGTGATTTGAAGATTATTTTAATAATGATAAATAGCAAAACATGTGCTTTTGAAAAGATTAGGGCTTCTCGAAAGTTAATTTGATTCAGAATTGGATATCCGGCAATCCTCGAGATTCGTTCGTCAATAGTATACTATAGTTTAATAATTTAAATCGGCATTGACGAATTCAACACTCTCATATTGGATATTTTAATTAGCACCGCTATTTATAGATTAAACTGGGTACAAACACTTATTATTCCTTCGTAAATCGAGATTGGTAAAATCAAAATTTTATAAATTTAATTGATAAAAATATGTGGAAAAAAATGGTTTCAGCTCGTTCTATGCCATCGGTTTTGAAAACGAGGTTTAAATGTGAAATATGGACTGATTTTGAAATAAACAACAATTTTTGCATGCGATTGATCAATTATAACTGATAAAATAAAGACATAAAAAATTAAAGCCGAACTACGATAAAAAATACCTGAAAGCCTTGAAAATAGTATAATACTATTTTAGAGCACTATTCCCGGAGTCCCAGAGCTGATTGATGCTTCAAATGAGGTCTACGCATGTATATTTATATATGTGTAGAATTAATGGGCTGGCCCAGAAAATATTTGTCTACAAGACAAACATACGGTGTTTGTTTTATGGACAAACTATTGAAGTTTGTCTTGTGGACAAAATTTATCCATCTCGTGGCGATTTTTGCAATTTTTGTTAAACGGCACATCAGATTGATCCAATTTTTTATTATGTTGTTAACAATGATAAAAACTACTTACTCACCAAATTTCAGCTCATTTGGACATCGAGAAGGCCTCCATTTGATTTCCTGAGATGAATTCTCAGTTTTTTGAATTTTCGGAAATTCAGCTGTCGGATTGGGCTGATTTTTGAGTATGTTACTTCCATGTGGTATTATTTTTCATCCCACAAAATTTTAGGATGATCAGAAATTAGGAAGTATCGATATGAAAAAATCGGCAAAAATCAGTGCGGGAGATGCTTTTTTACAAGACAAACATATTGGATCAATTTGATTTTTTAGCATGTTAATCCCTATAATACAACCTTCCTACTAACCAAATTTGAAGCTCAATTGGACTTCGGGAAGGTTCCCTTTTGATGACCCGAAGTAAACTCCTCGATTTTCTGAATTTTTGGAGATCCAGCTGTTAGATCGAGTTGATTTTTATATATGTTTCTCCTAATGGTATTGTCTAATAATCCTCAAATTCTAAGAATGATCAAAAATTAGGGACTCTCTTTACACAAGTTTCCAGAGGATTTGACGATTTTTTATTTCGGCAGTTTTGGTAATTCTCGTAACTTCTCGTCCGGGTGTCCTTTTGGCTTCCTTGTTTAACCTGTATCACATATAAATAGTATGTATGCATTTAGGGATGCTCGTGCAAGAATGTGTGTTCATTCCCTAAGAAATCAGGATTCTTGCGAGGGTTGCAAAATGAGGTGTTCACTGCAAGGGGTTCACCCCTCTACATGCTTCGCTAAAGTAAGGGGCTCACCCCATCTACGCAGTCTACACACTTCGCTAAAGCAGGGGGATACCCCTCTATGCAGTCTTACACATTTTGCTAAAGCAGGGGGCTTATCCTCTACGCGATCTCACACATTTTGTTAAAGTAGTGGGCTCACCTCTCTATGCGGTTCACATATTTTGCTGAAGCAGGGGGCTCACCCCTCTACACATAATGAAAATCGTTAATAGAATCGTCCCTACCTGTGGGAGTACATCAACTCAACACCGAATCAAACTTGTTAACGAAATTGTCCCTGCCTGCGGGAGTACATCAGTTTAACAAAAAAATTGTTGACAGAACTGTCCCTGCCTATAGAGTACATCAGCTCAACACTAAATCAAAATTGTTAACGGAATCGTCCCTGCCTGTAAGAGTACATCAATTTAACAAAAAAATCATTAACAGAACCGTTCCTACTTGTGGGAGTACATCAACTTAATACCATATTAGAATTTTTAATGGAACCGTCTTTACCTGTGGGAGTACATCAGTTTAACAAAATAACAAATTATTGACAGAACTGTTCCTGCATGTGGAAGTACAACAACTCAACACTAAGTCAGAATTGTTAACGGAACCATCCTTGCCTGTGCGAGTACATGAGAAAATTGCTGACAAAACCGTCCTAGCCTGTGGGAGTACATCAGTTCAAAATTGCTAGCAAAAAACCGTCCCATCACAGTGAAGTACAGAACATGCTCCGAGAAAACGCAAAATCACTTATCCATCCACAACGGAGATAAACAGTACAGTACGTCATCATTTGCATAGCATAATTCCAAGCTAGCACATAGGATTCATGCGAGTACTGCAAAATGATGCGTTCTCATTATCGATCTAGTTTATTTACTTCACAAAGAACCTAGGCCGAGAGGGTCTATGAACACCTCATTTTGCGACCCTCACAAGAATCCTGACCTTTAGGAAATGAACATGCATTTATGTACGAGCATTCATAGATATACATATACTATGTACATATGATACAAGTCAAAGAAGGAAGTAAAAAGAACACCCGGACGTAAAGTTATGAGAATTACCGGAAGCTCTCTAAACCGAAAATCGTCAATCTTGTGAAAACTTGTACAATGATACTTCTCCAATTCTAATCATTCTCAAACTTTTAGGGTTGTTATATAGTGCCATAAATAGTAATATACTCAAAAATCAACTCGATCCGATGGTCGGATCTCCAGGAATTCAAAAAATTGGGAGTTCATTTTGGCTAATCCAACGGAGGCCTTCCCGAAGTCCAAATGGGCTCAAATTTGGTCAGTAGATAGGTTTTATCATATGGAACAACATTATAAAAAATCATATCAATCTAATGCTCCGTTTGGCTGATACAAAAAAACCCATCCAGGGTGAATAGTAAATAGCATGGGGATAAAAACAACACTAAAAGAATATTCTCCAAGGCAAAGGAATCATTAAAGAATATTCCTGGCATATTCTCAGAATATTTCCTTAACCCCAGATCTCTATTCAGTTATAACTAGACCCCCCCCCCTTCATTCATATTTTTCATCCACAATCACTGGGATCTCATAGTACACACTAAAAGACCCATCTTCTCTCCCTCCGAGAAGGCTCAGGTATAATTTTCTCTCTCCTCTTTTATTTATTTATTAATTTTATAATTTAGACTCTTATCTGCATAATTATTATCACTTGATAGCTTTTTAAAACCCGTTTTCAAAACTAAAAGCGTATAACAAACCCTTATCTAATTCCAAAATAGTATTATTACTTTCTTACTTTTCCAAAATCCCAAAATAGCAGTATTGTTATACGAAGGAATCGATAATCACTATATATCTAATCTAACTCATAGATTACGGTGTATATATGATAAATACTCGACTATGATAGCACTAACGCCATCTATACCGGTTTAATCAATAAAGTATGGTATACGATTGGTCAACTCGCCTTATATCACATCGAATCTAAGATTCCACATCGAATCAATTTTCGAAAAGCCCAAAGCTTTACAAAATCACTTGTTTCATTGCATCTACTATTATCAAACTCTCTTTTTTAAATCACACACACACATTTATTTCAAAAATCATGGGCGAACTAAGAAACACATCGTTTTCATCTTATCCCCAAAATCCCAGTTTCTATGTGGCATACCTTGAAGGTACATATACTGCTCCATCTAGTGGATTACAAGGAAATGATAGAACCTCGCTCGGCAACAGCAGTTGATTCAATAGCAGATGGTCTTGAATGTCTGGAGTCGTATAAGTTAAGATTCATTCAAAAAGAAGCAAGCCAGTCAGGCTACTAAATGCAATCAAGTCGTTTCGAACTCTTCTCAAAAGTCAGTTGGTGTCTGCTAGCCTGGCTTTCCCCAGTGTAGCTATGATGCCATTCAGAAATAACAGAAGAAGAAGAAGAAAAAAAGGTAATGATCATAAGTTATGTCCTCCATCACGATGTCGAATGAAACTATCCATGGAATCATGCCCCACCCTTTATAGTCGTAAATGTTGTCATGGAAAAAGAGTGTGTTTCTGTCAAAGAAGCATGCTCCGATGCTTCAGTGCTCCATCCCTTGTGTCACATTCTCGAAGACAAGACGGTAATGGTTGGGTAAAGAGGCCAGCTTCAAGAAGGTGCCAAAGTTACCAGTACGAAAACAATCCAGACGGGGCGTGGTGGACCCCTAGATGCCATAGCCTTTCATACAGCTATACTGAAATTGATGATGGCTCCATACCCTGAATATGAGTATGAGGTGGATCGCTAGGACTACTTAAGCAAACACAAAAAGCTATAAATTAGTAGCAATAACACGCAAGAGCTAAATTATAACACTCGCATATCCTACTCAAGAGATCGAAATGGCGAATTGGGTGCCTAACACCTTTTCAATTTGTAACTTAATCCCCGAACCTTCGAATCAACTAGTTTCACATACATTGTGTATAAAAGGATATTTAGTCCATAAATACGTCTCTTTTACATAAATCTTTTATTTGTTTAATAAAACAAATTGGCGACTCTCATTATTTTTAAAATCGATTTTCAAAGTAATACGGAATCGCTGCCCATCGAGAGTCGGCGTCTAAAGCGCGGGTTCTCACAAATTATGGGAGGTAAATTTTAGTCATGAACTTTTGGGCTAAGGCCCAGGTTTAGTGCATGATTACCGATCAACTCAAGCGAAGCCTGTGAAACTATAAAAGTCATCCTTTAGCCTATCAGATTTCATTGTTAGGATCATCGGACCATAGTATTGTGAACTGTTCATTTATGGTTGGAAGGTGAAGATAATGCAGCTGAGCTGGAGGATGGATAATGGAAAATAACAACTTCAATTAATGTGAACAGATGACGCGCGTGAAATAGTGTAATCGTTTACACCCAAGTGTAAGCAGTCAAGTTGTAATATAGTATCAGAAGTTTGAGTGTTGAACCACATGGAGAGGGCTAAAGCTTTGTAGATCACAAATTTATTTAATTAACATTGATTGATTTAAAAAGTGTATTTTGAATTATTTTGTGAAAGTTGTAAAACAAACTTTAAAGTGATGAGATTACTCTTGTATTAAGAAAAGCAAAGGCTTTAGGGGTTTATTATTTGTTGTTCTTGGTAATCATGGTTTGAGAATCCAATTCGGCTCATCAATTCGCCTTAATATGTTTTATATTTGCTTATCAAATGGAAGCCTAAACATTGGCGGTAAAAGATTTCAAATAAATACAACCAATCCAACTCCACTAGGCCAACTTATGAGGGAAGACACATCACATATAAAGGAACAAATGAGCAATTATAGAGTTCTTAAATATAGGCACAACGTGTGTTTAAGTGTTGTAGGTGACAAGGAAAAATAAAATCATACTTCATACTCAACTACAAGATATGACTATATTTGAAATAAACCTCTCCAATGTTATGTGAATAGCATGCCATCCATTTATAATATTGATTGTTGAATAATATATGCTTACTTGAAGTATTTTGTTTGTATATAAATAATTCAACTAGTATTAATCATACTTGGAATGAAAAGTCTAAGTTTAATTTATGAACTAAACATATCCATTCATCACCAAAGAACTCCGTATACATGGCATAAGGAAGCAAATGAGATTAAAATGGATGTTCCATATTCTTTATGTTGTTTTAAGCCATTCAAAAGTATAGAACATGATCAATAGATGACAAGCATAATTATTTGACAATACTAGGCATAGAGCTTTAAAGAATTGGAAACTTAACCATGTTTTACTTTACAAAAAACTCACCCCCTAGCCTTAGCTAGGTGATTCACCCATCCATAGATGATGAAAACATGTTAAAGATGAAGTAGAATCAAAAGAACACTTGTATTAATAGATGGAATTAAGTTTATTATAACTGCAAGAGAATACAAGAAGAAGAATAAAGTTTCACTTTAATTTTCTTTCTTAATTCTCTTTCAATTACAAGTATGTAATCTCTCATTAAAATTATATATCTCCTAGCTTGAACCTTGCTTTCTATTTATAGATGTCTTAAGGAAGTAGGGGCAAGTGGGACAAGTTGCATAAATGAGTTGTACTTGAATGGGAAAGCTTGGCAAGTGGGCACAAGTGGGCAAAAATATTTGCAGGTGGCCAAGATCAATATTGCCTTACTGTTGATGGGAAGTGAGTAAGATCGATCTTAGTTGGCCAAGATCGATATTGGAAGCTCTAAAGACCTCATTTGCTTACGCTGGCAAGGCCTAAGATCGTTTTTGCTAAGTCTTAGATCGATCTTGGCATTCTTCAAATGCTTCCAAGCTTTTTTTCTTCTTCCAAACTTTATTCAATCTTTCTTAACTCTTTCTTGTTAATCTTTTTGAAGAGTTTCTTGATCATTCTTCATATATTAATCATGTACAACCTTTCATACACATTCAAGCTTGAAAAAATCAAATCAGTAACCTAATTTGCTATTGAATCAAACAGTTGTAATTTGGAGTTTATTTAGTGTGTTTAGCCATATAAGTGTATTATAATGTGCATGTATAAGCCTATACAAGTGCATTATAATGTGCTTATCAACAGGGTTAGGGACACTAGTAATCTTAGAGTAGTGATCAAGTTTACCTTTTATAATATTTTTTTAACATCCCAAACCCTAGTGTACCCATATCCTATACACATAAATAGGAAGGGAAACCCCACAGCTAATGGATTCCAACTTTTATTACACTACACTACACTCAATCCCACATCTCCTCTCTCTAAGAGAATAACCACCATTATTGTAACTATGCTAAATTAGGCCATCAGAGCCAAGTGAAGAACACATACACACGAGAGGACGTACTGCCGGATTGGGTATAAAAGTTATCGGAGGAACCTAACCCACAAACAAAATCTCATCTTTATTTACTGCAATTTTACTGTTCATCTCCACCACTTTTGATACATCTAGTTGCCAACTCTATCGTTCTGGGCCGATTTTATCTCTATTGGGCTTGGTCAGATTTCTGCCACTCACAATTCACAATAGTCTAATTTGTTAAATATGACACCAAACGAAATACATTTTGCATCTAAATCCCCTTGATGAAATCGAACACGCTTGAATTGTCTCTTACTTATTTCTATATTATTACTAAAAGGGTGGTATAAGTTTTGTTTATAGATCTTTGATTACTACTTTTGAAAATATAATTTATTTCAAAGACAAAACAATAGAACAACGTCAATATCATTCTTTACATGGGAGGAAAATAATATATGGGAATTACCAAAACAAAAGAAAATTAAAGATCAAGAAAATAAAAAACATATTCCCCTTGATGAAATTGAACACGCTTGAATTGTCTCTTATTTATTTCTGTATTATTACAAAAAGGGCAGTATAAGTTTTGTTTATAGATCTTTGATTACTACTTTTGAAAATATAGTTTATTTCAAGGACAAAACAATAGAACAACGTGGATATCATTCTTTACATGGGAGGAAAAGAATATATGGGAATTACCAAAACAAAAGAAAATTAAAGATCGAAAATAAAAACCGTATTCCGGTGTCGGAACTTGAACCCGAGTCTCTTGGGTGAGAGCCGAGTTCTTGACCAACTAGACTACAACGGATGATCATAATAAGTGTTCAACATATAAATTGATAAAATTTGAGAGCACCATAATGTTTATATATCTCTCTTATGTGTTAAATGATAATTGTTAATTATTTAATTAAATATTGCAATAAAAATAAAAATGACATATTGTAAAAGTTAGGTGTTAAATGTCATTCCCAAGTTATCTTGTATTTTACCCAAACAAATTAATGAAAATGCACTATCTTTTTTTAACTGAATTACTAGTAGTAATCAAACAATAATACTGAGATTATCTGGTAATGCAAAATAAATAACTCATTATTAGGAATTGAATACCCATTCGGAAGTTTAATTACTGTTGTCCTCATCGCAAGTTAAAAGGGAAAATGAACATAACATCCAGAGTGATGTAACTATCTCTGGGTCATTATCCAATTTTATCAATTAAGAATGACACAAATTACAAAATACAGCGGTAATACATTTTTTTATAAGGGTAATATCGTGAATCCAAACTTCCTAAATGGTTAAACTAATATATTTAATTGGTTTTAACTAACATGTTTGATATTTAATTCAAATATTGTATTTAGAATATATATATATATATATATATATATATAGAAAATAATAATAATAATGGACGATACATAAATTGTGCTTTTAGTAAAGGACACTCATTTGAATTCATTGGTTTGCAGGACAACTTTTTAATTAAAGACAAAATATTAATTATTTTCTTATTTCAATTAATTAAATTGAATTATAGAACTACCCTTCTTAAAAATAAATATAAAAAAGTAAATATACAATTAAATTCGAATTAAATCAATAATAATAAATTCAAACTAACTTAGATATATACAAGTCGTCTTCATCTGTTACACCGAAAGTGAAGCATATTCCAACAAATTCTTTGACAATGTAAGTTACTGAAAGAAGAAGGGATAGAGTGGCACGATTATTGTTGTAGGCCAATTCATGGTTGCGTCTACTACAGCCACAAGGATCAGTTTATAATAAAAAAGGATAGCTGATATTGATGAGGCTTCCATAAGAAGAATGGAGGCGGTGCTCTTTTTTGGCAATAGAAGTTTTAGGCTCCGTTTGATAGCAACATGGAAAATAAAAAGAAAAAACAACTAATTTAGGTGAGAAGATGAAAAATAAGTTAAGGGATGTGGTGAGATCAACTCTTGCCTTTTGCTTTTTTTCATGACAAAATTTTCTTTGAGTGATGATAGAGAAAAATTTTCCACAAAATATTAGAAGAGGATGAAGGACATATACTCACAAAAATAAGTATGAGATGAAGAGTATTTCATCATATGTCTCAACTTATTTTCCATCTTTTTACCTAAATTAGTTGTTTTTATTTTTCTTTTCCACCTTGCAATCAAACGGAGCCTTAATGCGTAAAGCAATCATAACAACAACAAAAAAGGTCAACTTTTGCTCTTCATTCAAAAACACAAACAAAGAAGTCCAAAAGAAAAATGGCTTCGAAGAAATTTCATCTCCCTTTCTGCAATCATTAATTTATATGAGTCATCTAAATAGTCCAAGGTCAATTTTATCTCATTTAGGCCCACGCATTTTCGTCATCCTGTTTGATTTCTCTTGGTAAAGAAACTTTTGATTCTTTTAAAATTCGATTACAAGATTAAGCCTTTCATTATGATTCAATCAAAAATCAATGATTCTCTCTCTACTACAGTACTTCTTGTTATTAATATTAGCACTCTTTTTAGGCCTTGGAACTGCAGTATCCATGAGTGCAATTGTGCACGGTTTCCAAATGTGGGGTTAGCCGTCTGATACTTTTCAAGCTTGATGCATGCCGTGCTGCAATCATAAATAAGAAATTAGATATTGATGCTGGTGAGATTGGCTACAAACTTGATCAAAATATGTGACGAGGGCTTTGCAAGTAACATTGTTAGTTGATTTTGGAGTTTTATGTCATTAACAAAAACCTAAGCTTGCAAAATTCTGGATATTTAAGCGACTTTATTTGTTGGAATGGATTATAAACTTCGAAAATGTAAAATATTCTTTTACACATCAACTTGTGAAGATTGGATTATGTTGACTCGTGGTAATTATGTTCTACCATAATGAATTTGTTTCAATACGTATTATATATAAGGTGCAATGCTCATCTTCATTTTATATTATGTCTGCCAAAAAAAAAGTAACTTAATATGTCTTCCAGAAAATTGTGGAAACGATGTAACTTAATATGTCTAACAGAAAATTAAAAAAATATAACTTAATATGTCTGACAAAAAATTAAAAAGATTGCAGCTTAATACATTTAGCAAAAAAAGATATTAAAAGAACGAAATTTAATATCTCTGCTTGTTATTGTGGGAGAATTGTGGTTAGACATATTTGTAGATTCTGTCTCATTTTATATCTGGTTAGTTTGAAACATTTATTGATTTACATCTTTGATTTTTTTTGAATACTTCTTGTGTTTATCTTTTTGTTTGAATTTATTGTGATATGTGTTTAAAATGGTTTGAATTTAATTTCATTGATTTAATTCTGAATTTAATTGTATATTTATTTTCTTGTGTTTATCTTTAAGAATGGTAGTATTGGAATTTAACTTAATTTGTTGAAATAATATAATTATTAATATTTTGTTCTTAATTAAAAAGTTGTCCTCTAAATTAATTAATTCAAATGAATGTCTTTTAATAAAAAGAGCGTGTAACATTTGTGCTTTAATAAAAAAGCCCCATATATATATATATATATAGAGGTAGGCTATAAAGAGGGATTCCCTCACTTTAACAAAAAAAAATGGATGATCATTTAGAGGGGTAAATCGAGAAATTTTTTATGAAAATTTGTAGAGATGATCTATATTATGAGTAGATCACTTCCACCAAATTTCAAAAAAAAATTCAACCTATAAGTAGGTGAGATGATCATCAAAAATTTTAACAGTTGACAATGTATATATATATCAATTTTTCAAAACACCCACTTATAGGTTGAATTTTTCTATGAATTTTTGTGGAGATAATCTACTCATTATACATATCATTTCTACAAAAAATTTTAAAAAAGTTCATCGATTTACCCCTCTAAATGGTCATCCCTTCTTTTTGTTAAAGTGAGGGAGTCCCTCTTTATAGCCTAACTATATATATATATATATATATATATATTATACTTCATTTTCGATTTTCAAAAATTTACAGTAGTGCTAAACTTACTTCTTTTATACATCAATTTATATAAAAAATAATATCCAAAAAGGCTGAGTAAGCCTAGCAATTTTTATCACTAGATCATCTTGCTCATGTGATACGTGTGCAACTCGCATATGTGTAATATGAGAAAAATATTTTAATAATAAAAATAGATGGCCTAGTAGTTAAGCATGAATTTGTATTGCTTAATAATAAAAGTTTGAATCCGGTTAGTGTTCTTAGTTTATATTGGGTCTAGCGGGGAGGGGGGGGGGGGGGGTTCTTAGTTTTGTTTAGTGTTATAATACTTTTTTTTATAAACTTTGGTATTTGGGTATCTTTTATTTTGGCTATGATATTTACATGTCGTCCAAACTATCATACAAATTTAAGTACCAATTTAGCTTGTTTGATTAAACTTGTCACATCAAAAATTATAAACCACACTTACATAATGCAATGTATTAAGTTTAATTATAGTCACAATGAATTTTGTTTCATAAATCTTGATTTTGTATTTTTGAATTCAAAATTTGATTGCGCGGGGAAATTGGACGAGTTCGACATGTTTAGCCAAATTTGAATCCAATTCGCTCAAAAATATATCCAACCTGAATTTGGTTGAAGGACTATTTTATTCAAACCCGAACTTGACCAGTAGCAAGTTTTAATTTGAGAAACCCCGCCTGATTAAAAAAAATAACATTGACACAAATCTTCCACATTTGGGCTAGGTTATAAATTCGCCCTAAAAAAGAGTTAAAGGTTTGGTGTATATGTCATTTAAATGTATGTCTCTTTTTAAATAATATATAACTATATAGTTATAATGGAGGTTAGACAAATCTTCCACATTTCTTAAAAATATATATATATATACGCTCAAACCTAGTTTAATTAGTAGGTTTCAAATATATAGATTTTATTAAAATTTGTTTTTTTTTTTTGAATTTAAATTGATGAGATTTTAAAGTTTTATTAAAAAATTGATGAGGGAGACTAGAAACGATGTGGGAGAGAGAGAGAGAAAAGAGCTAGGTTTTATCGTTTTAGTGTATATTTTGCGTGTGAATAATTATTTTAGTGATAAACTTAATTGAGTGGCTCAAGTATTAACAACATATAAATAAGCACACCCGTTCATGTATTGAGACTAGGTATTGTTCGTGCCGTATGGCACGGTATAACAAAAAAAGCATTAATGTTGTGCATAAATATATCGTATAATTATTTACAAATTTTATCTATAGCAAAACAAACATCACCTTATAGTTAAAAAAATAAATTGCAACTTAAGTTGAATTGAATAATAATAGGTTCTAGGGCCCCACTTCGTAATGTTTTATAATTTTAAGAACGGACTCATGTTTAATAAAAAATGTAGCACTAATTTCATAATTTGATTTTATGATAAGGGCACTTTTTATAATATTAATTTATTTTAAGGAAAATAATAAATGTTGATGGACAAATATACCCCTAATTAAAATAATATTGAAATACAAATAAAATACGCTCGAGAAAATTTTGTCAACTATAGACAATTTGACTCCAACGATCCAAATGCTCTCCAAGATTTCTTCAATCGCACCTACATCCATTCTTCCTGGGTCCTCAACAAGGTCTCCCTCTTACTCTCTCTATCTCTCTCTCTCTCTCTATATATATATATATATATATGTATTGAATGATGCTCTTTGTTTTAATGGATGGGTTGATTTTTAAGTTTGTATTGTGAATTTTTTTATTTGCATTATTTGGTGGATAAAGCCGCAGCCGATAAGCTCAAGGAGATATGCGCTGCTCGTTAAGGATGGATTCCTTGTGCCTGCTACCAGGTGTTTGATGTTTTTCCCCAAAGAGGCTAGAAATTGCATGACTCTTCGTTTAGCATTATATTACCGCTTCTGTTTTACAATTACCATATAATAATACTAGATACAGGCTCTTAGTGGATGTTGGATGTTTTGAGTTTTGATAGACGGTTAAAATGCATTTTGACAGTCCAGTAGGATTTGAAAAAAAAATATGATTGCAACTTTTTTTTAACGAACCCTACACGTCGATCCATATATATATATATACATATAAATATAGATAAATTGAGTGAATGTTGATCTCATCAATTTTGTTGTTCTCGATTTTGTAATGGTGCTAAAATCATTTTAGTACCAATGGTTTAGCACCATTGATGTTGAAACAGATTTGTGCTAAACAGATTTAGCCCCATTGGTGCTCCTGAAACAAATTTAGCATCATTGGTGCTGAAACAAATTGGTGCTAAAAAGATTTAGCACCATTGGTGCTGAGACAGATTGGTGCTAAAAAGATTTAGCACCATTGGTGCTGCTGAAACAGATTGATGTTAAACAAATTTAGCACCATGGTTGCTGAAACAAATTGGTGCTAAACAGATTTAGCACCAATTCTGATGAGGCAAGATATGTTATAAGGAATCGGTATTAATGTCTTTTTTGTATAGTGTCCTTAATTTACACGGTTAATTTGTAAATGTCCTTTATAATTATATTATTATTGGATTGAGTCCTTATGCTCAATTACCTTAATTACTTACAAATGTTTGATTGTATGTAAATTTATTTTGTCTCGTCCCTCCTCTCTCTCTCTTTTTTTTTTTTTTCACAAACAATAAAAAAACTATATTCATTTTTTATTTATTTTTTGAAATAAAGGTATGATTGAGTCATAGGTGTATTTGACACACATTTAACTTAAAACTTATGGACTTGGTCAAAAGTGGAAACATGTTCGATGAATCAATTTAAACCATTTTTAATTTAGTAAAGTATTAAAAAATTTATTTAACATATTTATTCCCAACTAAGTTAACTATATTTTAATAGTTTCAAATTAAAACACTTCTCAAATGAAGGGTTAGAAGGAGAAGATGAGTTTAGAGAGAGAGAAAAAGTGAGTACCGAATTACTTCATAATTTTGACCGTCTCAAGTAGTTATGTATTTACACATAAACCATACATTTTTCTATTTTGTGATCCAAATAACTTTGCTCCAGAGAAGCAAAAACAAATCAATGCTCAATGGACCATTTGTTACGGAAACACAAGATATCCATTCTATATTTATATTCAATAGCTTTTTTTTAGGTATTTTTACATATAATATTACTGTTATAATAGATCTTATTTTATAAATATAAATGAGTCGAGTTTAAATATATGATTTTTATTAAATTTCAACTTTTAAATTTAGAGTTATAATATTTTAAAGTTTTTAAAATAAATTAGGATATATATATATATATATATTTATGTAATAAAGGAGAAAGGTATTTAATCCAAAAATGTATATGTCTTGCAAAAAAATGTTTGATTATTAATTGATAAAAATTGAAATAGAAGGCCAATATAAAAGGAGATTAAACACACTCAATTTTTAACACTGTCACTCTCACAAGCGCTCTTTTTCTCTCGCTCTCTCGGACCGTCGGAGCACCGGAGCCGCCGTTCGTCGCCACCGGACCTCATTAAATAGGTATTTACCCCTTCTCTCTTTCTCATCTCATTCTCTCCATATATATCTCTTTCCCTCGCGTCACGCTGGATTGGCTTTCATCGACGACATCGTCGTGCACGAACACATTCCTCCGTCGACTGATCGATCGACCAGCACGCACCTCCGTGGGCCGTCCAACATCATTCAGCTTGCTTCTCTCTCACCGGTACATCTCTCTCTGTGTGTTGCTCTCCTCCATCTATTCTTCTTTCTAATTTAGGGCTTTTAAACTAGATATTAATAGAGGTGTTTGGATTCTTAGCTTATCTTTTCTGTGTATCCGTTCTCTATTATCCGGTATTGCTAGATATTCATATGGCTTTAAACTATATAGGATCAGTCGGACCTATGTAAATCCAGAAGACAAGGATTTTATTATACGATTAATGTCAGAAGGGGGTAATGATGGTGTGTGGGTAGTTTCTGTCCAAAACATAAAATCAACACTAAACAAAGCCTACATAGGAACTTCTCACAAATTACCATACTAATAAGTATAAACATATATGAGAGGCATAAAACTTCATAAACTATATGAAGATCTGCAGGCATTCTTAGATCAAACAGTGTAGATACTAGATAGGAACATAAAGGGGGTAATTCTGTCCAAAATCAAATATACTAAAAGAAACTAATTAGAAAGTGTAATGATAATATTTTCACTTGCCTACATGGGAGATGTTCTGTTTTACTCCAGGGACAATACATTCCACAAGTTGCTTTTAAACACATTCCACAAAGAATTAGCACTCTTTCGATTCTTTATATGATGTAAGAGCATACACTACCTATAAATGCTCCATTACTATGAGTTGCACCACAGTGCCTTTGGCACGGGCAATACCTAGTTTTCATATATTGCCGCTGGCCTGCTGCTGTGTATTTTCATATATCACTGTTAATTGGCTGCGCGTTAACGCACTTGGCTGCTTTGGTAAAGCACTTGTCTTCTGCGTTGGGTTCAGCGGAAATGCACGTGGCTGCTGCGTTACCGCAATTCCATTAAAAAGTCCTGATTTCATTATTAACAAATTGCAGTTTTCTCGCTTGCCTTTTTTTTTTCCTCAATCCAAGACATATATCAAGCACTCACCATCTTGCGGAATCAAAGCTGGTGTCAACAGTAGTCTTTGTAAAATGCTTGAAGTTTCTAATTCAAAGGTTAACTCTTTTTAACAGTGTTTAATTCCTAATTAAAACTTAGGCTCCATATATTTCTTTATTCCATATTTACCTTCCTCTTTTGATTTGCTCTTCTCAATATATGTTATTTCCTCCCTTTTTATTTATTAATGTTTCTTTTTTTGCATTGATTTTGCAAATATAGATATCAAAAGACTAGCTCTTTATATGCCCTATATATTATTTTGTTTCTCTATAGTGAATGATTATACTTGATGGTACTTTGATAGAAAATAATTTGATCCATCCATCTATGCCTTTTCCCTCTTAAGCAGCACTTGGCCTTAAATTCTTTTGGATTTCTCGCAGTTGATTAAGGTAGCGGTAGGGAGCGATACCATCTAGAACAGAGCCTTGCTTTACATCCTATAATAACTTACTATAAAGGTAAGGCTTTACATTTCCTTTACTAATTATAATCTCATTGCTTCTTTCTGTGATTACAAATTTCACAATTGTTCTTAAAAAGTCATTCAAAAATCTGAATTGAGTACACCCCCCAAATCTTTTCTATTTCAGTTTTGTCCGCCATGGGATTTTATGCATTGGTTTTGAACAAGATTCTTAAATTGAGATGGTGGGAGTGTGTTGAATTAAATGTTACTCTTTCCATCTATTGATAATTCAATATTATTTAGTTTAGTTATTTATTTATGTTATTTTATTTGTGGGTAGAGTCCCACCTTATTTGGTATTTTAGATAAGTTAGGATGTTATTCTCTATATAATGTGCCTAGTATTCATTCGTTATGATATGGAATAAAAGAATTGTTCTCTCTAAATTTTCATGGTATCATAGGGTTGGTTAGGAATTCCATATGCCGCCTAAGTCCAATTAAAACCCTAGCCACGCCTAAAACCCTAGCCACGCCCAAAACCCCAGCCGCTGCCACTGTTGATTGCTCACTGGCGTGCGTAATAGGTGCGCCTTCCCGGAATAAACCACGTAGCAGTGGTCGGAATCTCAAGACGAGCAGAACCCCGAAAGCCGCGCCGGAAACCGACCACTCATGCGCCCACACGCGCCGCCCCTTCCCGCGCGTGGATCTCACGCGCCGTCTACTTCCACCGCGTGTGGAGGCGCGTGGCAGCTCAGATCACCACCAAACTTTCCAGGCTCGCTCGTTTCACTGTTCCGAAGCTACTTCTGGTACTGTTTTGGTCCAATTTTGGTACTGTTTTATCATAGTTATTCCGTACTGTTCCGGTTTGGTATTTTTGATACTGTTCAGTTGATTGCTTGGTTTGGGTAGTTTGATTCTCTTACCATATGAACTATAAACTTGCAATGGTGGGTGCTAGTAGTCCGGGTCTCACAGAATCTTCTAGTAGTTCCACCACAAGCTCGTCTTCTACTTTCACAGATACTATGTCGCAATTTGCTACTATTTATTCGGTGAGTGAAAATCCTGTGGCCAATATTAGTCACAAATTGAATGGAAGGAATTACCTCGAATGGGCACAATCAATGAGGCTGTTTATTGACGGCAAAAGAAAATTAGGTTATGTGAATGGTGAAGTGGTACCACCCCCATCTAACGACCCGGGCTTTAAGTCATGGCGCGAGGAAAATTCGATGGTTACCTCGTGGTTGATTAATTCCATGGAGGCTGGTCTCGGTAAACCCTATATGTTCCTGCCGACTGCTCGAGATATCTGGCACGCGGTTAAGGAAACGTATTCGGATCTAGACAACTATTCTCAAATGTTCGAACTCAATAACCAGTTGTGGAAGATGCAACAAGGAGATCGTGGGGTTACAGCCTACTACCATGCCATGATGGCCATATGGCAAGAGTTGGATTTGTTTGAAACTGAAGAGTGGGAAAACCCAAATGATAGTGCTCGTTACAAGAAGAAGGTGGAGCGAGGTCGGGTATTTGTCTTCTTGGCTGGACTAAACAAGGACCTAGACGAAGTTCGGGGTCGTATTTTAGGCAGAATACCGTTGTCCACTATCAGAGAGGTGTTTTCAGAGGTACGAAGAGAAGAGGCTAGACGATCTGTGATGTTGAAAGACGAACGAGAGCCCCGTATAGATGGTGAGGGCTCTGCACTGGTAGCCCTTGATAAAGCCGTAGACAGTGATAAGCGGGGAGGAAAGCAGAAATTGTGGTGTGATCATTGCAAGTGGTCAGGTCATACTAGGGATAGTTGCTGGAAGCTTCATGCTAAATCTGCAAATTGGAAGAAGCGTGATAATAAAACGAGGGGAGGAACGCGCGCATTCCAAGCAAGCAATGCAGATTCAGTGCAACCATCTTCCTCAGAACAACTTCCATTCACAAAGGAACAATTAGAGTATCTGTGTAAAATGGTATAAAGGTCTTGTTTATTCTAGAAAAATTCCAGAACAAGAAAGGAAAGAAACCATCCCTCAGCAACCCCAAGAATCCAACCTGGAGGTGGATCCTAACACTCATGATGACTTCTGAAATACGTGCAGGTAGTTCTCAAAATAATACCGAGTCAACTCAGTCTAATCAACTTGATCTTCCCATTGCTCTTAGAAAAGAAGTCAGAGCGTGTACGAAATCTCCTAAATATCCCTTTCGAACTTTGTGTCATATAAAAATATCTCACCGTCCTATTCTGCGTTTATCTCTTGTGTGTCGAATATAGTTGTTCCTAACAATGTTCAGGAGGCTTTAAATGTTCCGGAGTGGAGAGAAACGGTGTATGAGGAGATGAGAGCGCTGGAGAAGAATGCTACTTGGGAGAAAGTAAAACTTCCAGAAGGAAAGACAGTTGTTGGTTGTAAGTGGGTTTTCACTGTGAAGTATAACTCAGATGGGTCAGTGGAACGGTACAAGGCTCGCCTGGTGGCTAAAGGCTTCACTCAAACGTATGGAGTCGACTACTCCGAAACCTTTTCTTCGGTGGCAAAACTAAATACAGTTCGGGTTCTTTTATCAGTTGCAGCTAACTTGGACTGGCCTCTGAATCAGTTAGATATAAAGAATGCCTTCTTGAATGGAGACTTAGAAAAGGAAGTTTATATGGAACCTCCACCTGGTTTTACTGAGGAATTTGGGACAAAAATCTGCAAGTTAAAGAGGTCTTTGTATGGCCTTAAACAATCCCCTAGGGCATGGTTCGAACGATTAACGAAGTTTCTCAAGGGCCAAGGATATAATCAAGGGCAGTCTGATCATACTCTTTTCACAAAAACGTCCACAAGAAACAAACTTTCTGTTCTCATTGTTTATGTGGATGATATGATTTTGACCGGGGATGATGTTGAAGAAATGAGTCGTCTGAAACAAAATCTTGCCAGAGAATTTGAGATTAAGGATCTTGGCGATCTATGATACTTGGAATGGAGGTGGCCCGTTCAAAGAATGGTATTGTAGTCTCACAACGAAAATATATATTGGATCTGTTGTCAGAAACTGGTATGAGTGGGTGTAAGCCATCGGATACTCCCATAGAACTAGGTACCAAGCTAGGAGATGTGAAAGACGGAGTTCCAGTCGAAACAGGAAGATACCAAAGGTTAGTTGGGAAACTAATCTACTTGTCTCATACGCGCCCGGACATCGCTTTTGCTGTTAACATGGTTAGTCAATTCATGCACTCACCGTGTGAAGAACATCTAGAGGCTGTGTACCGTATTTTTCGTTACCTCAAAGGCTCCCCAGGGAAAGGTATGTTCTTCAAGAAGAACGATAAGAGAGGGATAGAGGTGTACACCGATGCTGATTGGGCTGGATCGGTTACTGATAGACGGTCCACGTCTGGCTACTGTACGTTTCTTTGGGGCAACTTGGTTACATGGAGAAGCAAAAAGCAAAGTGTTGTCGCTAGAAGTAGTGCAGAAGCTGAGTTTAGATCAATGGCTCAAGGAGTATGTGAGGTTCTTTGGCTACAAAGGGTCTTAGAAGAACTCAAAAGGCCAATAAGTCTACCGATGAAGCTATACTGCGATAACAAGGCTGCTATCAGTATTGCCCACAATCCGGTATTACATGATAGGACAAAACATGTTGAAATTGATAGGCACTTCATCAAAGAAAAGCTAGAGAGTGGAATAATATGTACTCCCTTTGTTCCGTCTAATCAACAAGTTGTAGATATTTTGACCAAGGGTCTGTTAAGGCAACCATTCGAATTTCAAGTGAGCAAGTTGGGCATGACGAATATCTTCGCACCAACTTGAGGGGGAGTATTGATAATTCAATATTATTTAGTTTAGTTATTTATTTATGTTATTTTATTTGTGGGTAGAGTCCCACCTTATTTGGTATTTTAGATAAGTTAGGATGTTATTCTCTATATAATGTGCCTAGTATTCATTCGTTATGATATGGAATAAAAGAATTGTTCTCTCTAAATTTTCACCATCTAAAAATTAAGAATCCCTCGAAAGCTACTAATTTCAACTTACTTAATGGTCAATAATACAACTTACAATTGAGAGTTTGGCACATTAAATACATTCCAAAAGAAAAGGGAACCTTAAGTTGAGAGGTCCCAGAAAGGAAAGTCGGACTCTTAATTTGAGAGGGAAAAGATAGTTCATTTTTAATTTTGTATTTGCTAAAATTAATGGTTCTTAAGAAATTAAACAATTGTGGAAATAATTAAACTTATACATTACACAAATTTACATTTAATGAAGGGACGAAGATACAACAGTTCATTCAATGACTAAATTAACTTACACAGTTCAACAAATTTACATTGAAAGGGACGAAGAAACTTAGTAACTCTCGATCTCTTGGAGATGGTGATTACAAAGGAAAAATGATTGTTAGTAAAGCTCATTAGCTCAAGATAGTGTACGTGTACTTTACAACAACTTTTTTTTTCTTTAGATCACTCTATGTATGCATTTTTTTTTGAGCAACTGCACTTGGAGGGATTCGAACACGGGTTCTCCCACTAAATAGATCGTCCCTCACAAATACTTAGTGAACCATTTTATGTATGCATATAAATTGGCCCTTTCCTTATTAATCAGCAAAAGTCGATGTTGGTCACTATTGTACGATGGTTGTGTTTAGGCCATGCAATAAACTAAAATTGTGTTTATTATTGCGACCTTAGTGCCAAAGCCATTGTTGTTCTTTAATTTATTTTAGTCATTTGATAGAATTTCTACCATTATTTTGATAGATTTACCTTTCTGTATCAAGATTTAGTAAATTCTTTTTAAATTTAAGTAAATTTCCATTGTACATATGCAATTTTTGTAAATCAAAATAGGTAATTTTGTACTTCACTTTTGTCTTTGACTTTATACAAAGAGGATAAACTGTTTTTTTGGTTTGAGTTATATTTCCCTTTTTTTCTTTCTCCTCATGCTTTTTGTTCACTGTTTATTTTTTTGAAAAATAATAAAGAAGGTTTAAATTTCTCTTTCTAATTGTATGAGTCTACTTTTATTTTCAGAACAACTTTAATGTATTGAAATTCATGGTGTGAAACAAGTTTTGGTTCCAAACAATTGATCTTTGTATGATTAAGAGCATGTGTTACCTATAAATGTTCCGTTACTACAAGTTGCACCACAGTGCCTTTAGCACTTGCACTGCGGTAACACACTTGGCTACTGCGTTACAGTAATGCTGCCCAGCTGCGTTAACGCAGTTGGCATGTGAACTGCCCATGTGTGGCATGCATAACTTTTGAGGGTTGATGTGTACTTTTCTTATTGCATCTGTGCCACGCAAATTGCCTATTATTACATTTCAAGAAAATGAAATGTCCAGATTACTTCTCTTACTATTTAATTGAAAAATCATGGGTATTTTTTTGTTTTGGGAGCACGAGAACTGCATTTTTTTTCCATTTAGGTGGTATTTAATGGAACTTAGTGCTTTACTTTTATCCATCTTATAGATGGTTGGTGAACCTTCTTTTTCTTTTTTTCTTTTTTGTCTTTGCCATGAGGTATCACCACACCACACAAAGATACGATTAATCCCCGATCAAGAAATTAGATGTCCCCACAAGTTTTTTGGCTAAAAATTGAACTTGCTTGACTCCGAGTTGCACCACATTGCCTTTTGCGTCCCTTTTCTTTTGTTGAATTTTTCCTTGTCTTTGTTCCTTGAATTGGTAGAACATGTGTAACCCTTTGTTACTTTATCTTTTTGGGCATTTTAAATTCTTTCTCTTCTTCAATTTGAAATTTACTTAATTCCAAGTTTTTATAATCGTAACAATCATTGCTAAGGAATATTTACAGGATTATGGACTACAAGCAATTTATGTACTCGGGTATTCTCTGGTACATGATTTATTCGCTGTGGCAATAAGTTAGCTTGGATTTATAGGATCTTTTGAAAATTTACCCGAGAAGGAAGTTGTACATGTGAGTGTGTTACATACTCTGCCTATGCGTATAATTTCATTTAGTATGATTTATTCATTTAAAGGGAAGTCAAGAGAGATTGAGGCTATTTTTAATCTATTTTTTTTCCTTTGTGGTAAATTTGGACGGGTTTGCCCAATTTGGTTTAGATTCCAAAGAACATCCGTGACAATTTACTTAGTGCACAATAGAATATATTAAATATAACCTACTTACTTTACGTGTGAACTAGCAGTTGATAAAAAAAATCACCAAATGAATGGGAAAGTTCAGGCCATTTTGACTGTGAGAAGAACCACGTGTGAAAGTTCAGGCCATTTTTTGATTGTAATTTGTAATCTTCGGTAACTGAAATTTAATTAATTTTATTTGATTGTAATTTGTAACCTTTGTTTCGTAGGTACAACTCTCATAGTGGTGAACTCAAGGTAGGAATACAAAAGTGAGGGCATCATAGTTAAGACTTCACATTCTGTTTGCATATACTTTATGTATCTACCAGTAAGAGTCCACTTTTCTTTTCAAAACAACATTAATGTACCAAAATTCATGATGAGAAATAAGTTTTGTTTCCATACCATTGATTTAATTAAATTAGTGCTTTCTTATAAATGTGAAGACAAAACTTGGATTCTTTATTAGGGATGGAGAGAGTAATTTTTTTTTTGTTGATTCTTTATATGACGCAAGAGCATACGCTACCTAGAAATGCTCTGTTACTATGAGTTGCACCACAGTGCCTTTGGCACGGGCAATACCTAGTATATATATATAGTTGCATTTTCTTTTGATTAGGTATGTTCAGCTAGTAATTGGCTCTCACGATTCAGTTTTTCTTCTTAACTCCATTGATTGCAGAAACTAGGGTTAGAGGAACCAAAAAAACAGAGATCATCATGGATGGTATGTATGTCAAATTATTATTATTATTATTATTATTATTTCTTACATTTCTCTAATTTATTCTTTCTATATGTATATATATACTTCACTAAATTAATTGACTTTATTTTTCTTCTTGTAATGAAGTAAAGTATGGATTAATTTTTTTCAAGGTTCAATTTCGGAACTTAAAAAAATGTGCTTCCAAAATGCTAAACCATTAAGCAAAGATGTAAATAATTAAATGATGAATTTTTTACACCCAAACTCTGTTTTTGCATTTGGGAGATGCTATTGCCAAAATAATACTTCCTTGCCGGAGTAAGCCGACTTGTCTTAGATGCTTTTAAAATAAGAAGAAATTGTGCTGGCACTGAATTATTGCTCTGGTCAATAGTATGTATGTAGGGACTTAGGATTGTGACTCAAAAAGGTGAATTGCACCACTGCATTGGTTAGTGAGTAGTCAGTAGAGTGAGAAAAGTGTATGTCGCCCATCAATCACTGAACTTATGACACATTATCAGAGTCACCTTTTGAGGTTGATAGATTAAATGATTTTTTCTACTAGAATGATATCACGAATGAGTCATGTTTGGGTTAGGAATTCAAATTGCTTAGGTTTTGAATTTAGAATGTTATTAGTTTTACTCACAGTGACTCACACTAACGAATAGGTTCATAAACAAAACAAAAGAAATAATTAAATTGTTATGTTTTAAACATATATTGAATTACACTAACCGATTGTTGCTTTTATTGGGGGTTTTAGTCGATTCACAACCAACTATGGAGGAAACTATATTGGTTGGTGATGATCTAATGATGGGACCACCATCACCGGTCATACCACCAGAAATTGCCTCTCATGTGCTTGAAGGCGTTGATTTGTGCGATGGGATTTTGAGGAACCTATTTTTGTGTAAGTCTCCCTTCTCCCTTTCATTTTTCTTGCTCTTTGATTGTTAAATTTTATTTTCTCACTATATCCCTCTTTACTTTGGTAATGTGTTTACAGGTTTGCAAATCAATGATATTGAACCTTTCTGTCAAGATGAAATTGCTTTATATCGGCAGTGTGCTGAGAAAAGGGTGAGCTTCTTAGATTTGCATATTGTTACCATCTTATTAATGGAGATATGAAGTGTTCCCAATCAATATTTGTATCAACTGTCTCATCCAAAGTTTGCCTGTGTAGGATAAGGAACTACGACAAAGGCTTCAAGACAGTGAGCGTAAATTGGGATTATCTATGCCCTTTGATCAGGCAGAGGAAAGAGCCGCTCTGCTAGAAACAGAAGTGACATCATTGGAGAGGTATTTTCACTCTTACCATTTAGTGACGGCGTCATTTATTGTGAAAGTGTGTATAAGACTGTCATAATGTACTTTAGCTTGTTTTCTCGGTTGTACACGTTGACTGTAACAACATGGGTTTTCACTCAAAATGGGCCCCAGTAAAGCCTTGACCGCACAAACACAAACCACACCACAATATCCACATTCACATGGTAGTCGGTCTAGGTTTGGGTCTGCTCTAATACCATATGTAACAATCCGGGTTCTCACCCAAAATGGCTAGCCCAAGTTGCAATTTAGCTTCATTTTTTTTTAATAGAAAACCAAAGATTTCATTAACCAACTGGAAAGATACAAAGGCAAATACAATATCAAAAAAGCTAGAGAGTAGAGGATAAGACATTAACTGAAAGTCGGACAAGAACAAGAACTGACCAAAAAGACTCAACACCCTACAACATTAACACTATCCAAAGAAAACAAAAGATCATTTGCATTAAAAATCCCCGAAACTTTTGCCCACAGCCCAATCAAAAAAAAGAAAACTCCCAAATGTCAATCGAATCATTGCTTCTATCTTCAAACACCCTTCAGTTACGTTCAGACCAAATCAACCATGCTATTGCCATCAATAGAAAACCACCATAATTGCTTAACCTTCTTACTATTCTACCTGAAATGCCATTTAATAATCAAGAACTCACTCCATTTCTTAGGAAAAGTTCCCTCCAAGCCAAACATCTTAAGTGCTTTTGACCACACGTGCGTGACAAACTCACAATGGAGCAAAATATGGTCAATGCTTTCATTGTTCCTCCTACACAATACACACCACAAGGGAGATAGAGACATAAATGGCCTTCTGACTTGAACCTTATCACACGTATATACCAAAAACTTCCCTATTACACTACCAATGTGGGATATGTGGGTTGTGACATTGATTTTTACGTCGCTCACTAATTAATTCCTTTGGTTATTGGTCTTTTAATTGTTCTGTTTCATTGCCTTTATTGTTTAGAAGAAATCAAGTAATAGGAAGGTGAAAAGCATCTCGTCTTGCTTTGATTGAGAATTAATTGTGGGTTCATCAATAGATTTCATTCAGTTATCCTTCCAGTTTGTTCACTTCTTAATCATATTATGATCCTGGTGGGACTCTTCCTCATTTACGTATTTAGACTGTAGAAACGATTTGGGAAAAGCAGTTACCTTCAAAATTACAACTCTTTGCATGATTATCTACCAGGGGCAAAGTGAATACTTTACACATGCTTCACTTGGGAGGCTGCTTATTTGTCTTTCCCCATCTTGATGTGTTTTATCCAAGTGGTGATTTCTCAAAGATGATTTGATCTTTTTGTGGACTTCTAGATGCGGGGGCTTTACGTAAAACATGGAAGGATTTGTTGCTCATTAGATGGGAGTTTAAGGGGAAAATGATAATTGCAATTGGGATGTATTCTTATGGATTTTGCCTGGGCACAGGAGAGAAATCACATAAATTTTCAAAAGGTTTATTGCAACTCTTCATATTTGCGCGATCATCTGCAGTATTCATGAGTATGAATTACCTAGGTCAGCCTTTTGGAAACTTCATACTTCAGCCCCTTAGGTTGTGTTTGGTTAATGTTTTTAGACAAGTTTTCTAGATAAGTTTTTAAAAATTTGGTGTTTGGTTGAATGTTTTGAGTTAGAGTTTTTATGTTGAAAAGTGAATTTGGTTTTGTTTGACTTTTTTTCAACCAATGAAAAAAACGCATAAAAAATTTCAAAAAATAGCCACAATGGATCTTATTTTATAGATTTCGATGAGTAGGTTTCAAATATATATTTTTTATTATTTTTGGATTTAAAGTTATGGCGTTTTAAGAAAAAAAATTTAGAGAGATAAAGTATAGTGAAATAAATTTTGAGAAGTGTGAAAGTAGAGTTGGTTTTGAGTTGAGTTTTTAAAATTTTGGGAAAAAAAAAATAGTGAGCAACCAAACACAACCTTAGCTATTCTTCCCTTCAACTTAGATTCCTATAACTAGAAAGCAGTCCTTTCATCCTGATTGAATAATTTTCCCAGGAGTCCTTTCATTTTTTGTTAAAATTTATGATTACGAAAATATTTATTCTTCATTCCATAAATTACTTTGTAAGCTTTTTCACCAAAATATTTGTCTGCAAGCTGCTGGTAAGCACCACAGATCAGTATACCCTCAAGGACTTGGGTGGACCATGTAGGCCAAAAGCTAAATACATGTTGGATGCCCATTACTTATGTCCCTCAAACATCATATTTAATAATTGTTACTGGGGAGGAACTTGCTAAATGCATTTACATTATTTGCATTTGTTTTTTTTTTATCAGAAAAGAGACTTATATTGAGAAAAAAATCAATACAAGCAAAGAGGGACTGATGGTTTACAAGAAGTCGACCAAAAGTCCCAAGGAAAAAGAAAGCACAAAAAATCAACAATCACAAAACATGGAGATAAAGAAATAATCAGAAAAACGAACAACAAAAAGACTCCCCACAAAAACCCCGGGCCCAAGTTACGGACAATCTTTCAAACCACAGCTGCGGACCAATCAGAATAGCATTGACTTCATTGTCATAGATAGTTAGATCCTGTGCTACATCTCCACAAGAAAATTCATATACAGGTTTCATTTTTGATACTCAATATCCTGACCCATGCAGGCATTATTTGCAGTGATTAAAATTGAAGGGTTCAATCTGATAAAATAAACAAAAAGAAATTAAGGGTTCATGAGGTCTCTATGTTAAATGAGATTCTGTGGATCCATTATTTGTTGATGAGACCTTTACAGCCATTTCAAACTTATCTGTGTCCTTCGCTTTGATGCTGAACTTGCTAATTGAATGCATGACCAGAAAGTGCATCTCCTTGAAAACAGAAAAATAGAGATTGATTTTTTTCTGATTTTTTTTTTATCCGAAACCAAACGCTTTATTGAAATTAAATAATCAAAGCGTTACAAAAATGAGTACATTATTGGTGAACCAGCAGTCCACCAACCCCCTAATAATATCAATCTAACTGAGGGACAACTAGAAAATATCAACAAAACAACTCTTACATCTCCATCACTGGATAGCTGCACCCCAATTCGAACAAAAATCAGGGATGGAAAGGTTGACAAATAGATTAGAAGAGCTAGCCCAAATAGATGATAACAACTTGATTTTAAACCAAACTTCAGCAGTTTCATTGGATTTGTGTTCGAATACCCTAGTATTTCTCTCTTGCCAAATGAACCATGCTAATGCCAAACAACAACATCTCCACAGCAATTTGGACTTCTTATTATTCCCTGTAAACTGCCATTTCATACCTAGGAAATCATGCCATGAGCTAGGCTTGGCACCAATTGAACCAAATTCCTCCCCCACCTTGTTCCATATATAGCCAGTGAAATTACAATGTAAGAGAATGTGATCGATGTTCTCTCCTTTATGTTTACACAAAATACACCAGGAAGGGGAAATCGCTAAATTAGGCCTTCTTTTTTGGAGAATATCACGAGTGTTTACTCTCTTCCAAGAGGCCAACCAAGCATAAAATTTCACCTTCGGAGGGATACCAGTTTTCCATACAAAATTGTGGGGCACAAAGGTGGGATCCTGTGGTGAATTGATAAGAAGCAGATGAAAGAAGGATTTGCATGAGAATATACCTGATTTTCCCCCCACCCAATATCTAGAATCTCGTGCTGTTCTAGACACCTTTGAATGAGAAATAAAACCCAACAATTCCAAGAATTCCCCAATTTCCCTCTCATATAAATCAAACCCAACACCTTTTTTCTGATTTGATGGTACATATTCAGATTTCACTACTTTTCATCTTGTTTATGATAGCCACAAGGTTGTGCATCTTTACCTTATTTCAATTTGATTTCAATAAATAATGTTTTTCTCCCCTTATGATACTATTCTTGCATTGTAGACACTTGATTCTGGCAAGCGGAGTTGAAGGCATGGAAGGATTTCGGCAGAGATGGAGCTTGCATGGTCGTCTTACAGATACCAAGTAACATTTTCACCCCCTTACATTTGAGCAATGCGACATTTACTGGCTTTATCAACCTGTCATTCATACTAGATGCATTGATGGCTTGTACATTCTCATAATGTACAACTTGTTAATGCATAGGTTACGATTGTCCGGTTGATGAAACTGGTAAGAGTATCAAATTTATTTTAGATTTCTGTCGTGTCTCCAACTCCTACTATTATGTAACTGTTCTTTCTCCAACTCATGTCATTCATGAAATCTTAACTGCTACTCTTCCAATGGTTTGACTAAGCAACTACCAACTCCAATTGGGTTGGCCTAGTTGGGGGAGGCGAGCACTTGGGTTTAGGTGAGATCCCAGGTTTGAGTCTCGCCAAGGGGGGTTTGGGGCGGTTTTATTTGTTTGTAGTTAAAGGTAGACACTTCTTTTAAAATACACCCAAAAATATTTTCTTAAAACTCAATCAAACAGCACGAGACCTCCCTTTTTTAAAAAAAAAGGAAAAAAGAAAAAAAAATTTACCAACTCCAGTTTGTATAGAATCACTTTACACTTGAAAGTAACACGAAAAAAAAAAAAATACGAACTTGGTAGGGGTCAATGCGTTGAAGCCTCTGTCAAGAACCAATCCAGTGTATTATTTGAAAATCACCAAACAATGGTCACGATATTGGTTGCTAATATCACAGAACAAACATTAATAGAGGACCAATTGTATATTCACAGCAGAACTGTTCCAAAATGTGGGTTCTCAATATTGACTTTAACATTACATTATACCTACCATCGCGAGTCTTCGATTGAAGTGGCTTGAAATGCAGAAGTGTTTGGGTTAGGACTTTTGGGAGAGAAGATGAATGGACTGGGTAGAGGAGGGTCAATTAGGCATTTTGTTTTTTAAAGAGAGTGGGGACTTAGATAATGATGCTTAAAAGCACTTTTTAAACTTTTCCATTGTTTACTTCTTCAAGAATTCAGAGTAGCAAGCGAGATGTGTTCATATGTATATGCTCCTATTTGATTATCACCTGCTATATTCTCATACAGGAAAAGGCTAGAGGCCTTGAAACAGGGATTAGAGAAGAGGAAGAAGGATGACGATCCTATTAGAGTTTCAACATCAACAACCAAAAAACGATGGTTCTTGTGGTGAAAATCGATGCAGCTTTTGATGATTATATTTATGATTTGTGCTTCAACCAACAACCACAAATAAAGTATATTTTTGAAGACTCAATACATGCCTGATGGAGTTAATCATTTTCCAATTTGCTGCTATCGGCAAAATTTAGGACCTTCATAACATTCTCTGGTAATCATAGTGATAAAGGTTTTTCCAGTAGTCAAATAGAGAAGAGATTTAAATACTGAGGTGCATGGACAAAAGTAGCCTTGGGTTGGGTGAACTATTAGACATTTACAACATTTGTTTGGATTTTCCGAACTTGTTTGTATTCTTCAGTTGAATTTATTATACACCATGCACATATGTACGTGTTATATTGTATGAATCGAAAGAAAGCTCATATTTTGAAGTGGATAAAAACCTTCAGTTAGCAATGACATTTGGATGCCTACAAGCTATTAATTTGCATTTTTGGTGACCTAATTAATTATCTTATATACACATTTGTTTAGTGTTCACCCTTGCACGCACATGAGAAACTGGTTGCATTGTGTACTATACAGCCTACAAATCTACGCAGATCCCAGTCATCTGAACCTTTTTTGTCTCAGAATTTGCATAATGGAAATTTCATATTCAAACAATCTTCATATTAGGAAGTAGTTCCTGCTCTGAAAGTTTGTATAACACGCTTTCTTCTTATGTACACCAAATATCACTTTCCACTTGCAAAATTTACCATTCAAGCCAACTCTTTATCTTGCGAACGTGAAAAATGTGACAATTCAATAGTGCGTACGCCAAAACCTAGTTAAGTTTAATTTTTATACCACAATCATGCCACCAAGCAAGGTGGCCCATATGGCATTTCCAAGATGTTGATTGGCATTTTGGGAAAAAAACATGTGAGCCAAAATGACAATACGGCACTATTTTCGCAAGAAAAATTCATGTTCAAGTGCAATTCTGACATTTTGCCTTGATAAAAAGAACTCAGAAATTGTCGAAATTAACGTCTGGGGATATTTGCAAGAGAACACGTCTGGAGATGCCACAAGAGAATTGTTCCATTAGCTATATACCCTTCATAAAAGGTAAGAAGTGGAAGTAACATAAGGCTTGCGTTTGTATGCATGTACAAATATGTGTCTACATATAGGTAAATTTGCACATGCGGACTATTACATGCCATGGACCTGCAGTGGTCAAACATTTGCAACTTACCAACAAAAAAATGCAGTAGAAATCAAACTAATTAACAATTAATTTCATTGATCAACTACAATAATAGCAAGTTTTGTTTATGATACAACAATATACTGCTTTCACTCATTTTACACATGTACAGATCAACCCTCCTCCAAGCCCCAGCCCCACTAAAATTATACCGCTGTTCTATGTATAAATTAGTCACTTCCTAAAACGGCAAAACAGAATCATTTGCATGGCCAGGTTGGGAGCCAAACGTGTAGAAATTTCCCGCATTTATCAGTTCTGCATCTATAAAATTCTTCTCTTTTCAACCATATAATTCATCTGAGTCACTTCAGGCAATTCTAAACATTGCTCAAGCTCGGTTGTTCATTCATACCAATCTAAACATTGCTCAAGCTCGGTTGTTCATTCATACCAATGCCATAATTAGCAAAAAATAATGCCCAATTGAATGACTAATTGACTTCTAAAATCCAAGAGGTACAATCTTGTAGAAGTTGAAATTTCTGATGCATAGCTATGTTTAAGAAAACCTGCATTTTGTTGCGGAACTCAGTCACGTCTTCTTTGCACCTAAACGAGCCAGCACAGGCACAGTGCTCTGCCAAGTGAGCAGCCTTAACTTGGCGGCATTTGAGGCAAATGAGGTCTTGTATATGGTAAAGGCGTTCTCTTTGACGAACAATTTGGAGAAGAGCATTCTCCATAACCTCGCGGTCATAAGGTTGACCACACTGTGGAACGGCACAGCGCCACTCTTGAGCTAGTAATGCTCTGTCCCGGCACAAGTCTAGGTCTCTGCAGTCATTGCAGTAACTGTTGACACAAACAGCAACAGATAGTATATCAGCAACCATTCCTTCACAAGTACTTATTATAAGGAACTTGTCTCAAACTGATAGTTTCACTTTCTTTTTCGGGATGTCTGAAATTAATAGTCCCACCGATTGCTCTTTGTTGTCAAATGGAAAGTTGTATTATTGACCGATGATTAGGTTGAAATTAGTGTTTCCTTAAAAGTACCAAAGTTAAAGCTGGTTTATCAATTTGAGATGCAAGGAGTACAAAGAATCAAGCAAACCAGCACCCAACCCCACCACACCCCTCCCCCAAATTCCTTTTTTCAAATAAATAAGAGAAGGGAAAGGGAGATTTTATTTAAACTAAGTTAACCCACCTTCTTACCTAACCCAGATTAATATTAATTTATGTCGAGTACAAGAAGTTTATTATACCCAATAAACTGCTTGTACTTATTGTTCTGATTTCTGAACTAATCTAGCATTTTTTCTTTTTGTTAATCAAAATTGATTGTGGACTTTGATTTCTTATGTTCTTATTGTGTCCGTGTTCATATATGGAGTCATACACGCAATACACGCATAATCTACATATATGGTGTCAGAGATTAAAGGGTGGAAATAGAAAGGATTTTCTTTCTTTACAGAGAAATAGAAGAGAGGGTGTATATGTATATAATAACTGTAATTAATTCCCATACATGGTCTTCCTTGCAACAAGTTAACCAGTATGTACATTGCACATTTTTTTATATATTTATGTATTTATTATACTAATATATTTATTTAGATTTGTTGGATATATACAACTAAACTCTCCTTCCTTTAGTAATCTGAAAATTCAAACTTTTTGCCGGAAGGCATGCCAAAGGACGCTGGAGAGGAGAGGAAATGGTTGGCAGAGTTTGGAGGAGAGGAGTTTCACAGTCAGGGAGGGGTTTCTTAGGGTGATGTCTTTCAAACTTTTCTTTAATTAAAAACATTAGGTATAATAAAATGGGTAATATGCAACATATATTATTTTATTTTTTCAATCATATACTAATATCAATTTGAGTTAATCTAAAAGTTGGATTAGCTTAGTCAATTTATGGGTCAAAATAAAATTTCCCAAAAGAAAAGTATAGTCATACAACCACAGCAAAGATCAAGAAAAAATATAAAGCTCGAAAAGGAAATTTTGTTGATGAGTGAGTTTAATCTTAAAGAATTCTATTTCAATGAAATTCTTTCTTCATAGGGAGAAAGCTTTTTTGTTCTTTTTTTGTTGCCGGTGGGGGTGTTGGGAGGGAAGGAAGGGGGGGAGGGGGGGGGGGGGGGTACTTCTAATTTTTACTCTAGAACTACAAGGCAATTACAATAACCCCCGCTTGGAGGTCCTATACTGCTGTCACAAATTAAGAGTTACTTTTCTTTTTGGGATATCTCAAATTAAGAACCTTGTTTCTAAAATCAACTACCAAATCTCACGATAGTTACAAGATTTGGTTTTGACCATTGATTTGTCATCAGTTTTTCTCAAAAGTTTGACTCTTAAATCACGACTTTAAATTTGAGATGGGGAGTACAAAGAAACAACCTGCGGCACAAATAATAGTGCTATTCGAAGCAATGATATATGTACCTTAAATGCAATTCTTATCTACTTTTACCTGCAAATAACATTTGGCAAAGTGAACTGCACAGAATGATTTTGAAACTCTGCCTCTGGAGCAAACTCCCTCACGCGAACATATTTTAGCAGATTCTTCCTCATTATCTGTACAAAAGAGAAAAATATAAAATTTATCCAATATCTTTTTCTTTAATCAGGAAAACAGTAATATTTAAAAGATCGTTCCTCGTGTATTTAAACACTCTGAATGAAGAACCAAATGTGGTTCAAAAGAGTTCCTAAACCTTAGTATATAAATTTTCATTGACACCAATACTATACTTCCACAAACCACATTAGAGTCCCATCCGTTAGCTCAGTTGCATGTGCCCTCGCCCTAAATTACTTATGTCTATAATATTAAAAATGTCCAAATTTTTATTACAATGTTTTTGTCAGATCCATTATTAGTGACTAATGGCAGCTATATGTTATTCTAAGAAAAATTTCCTCTTGAATGCTGTCCATCACAAACTGGACCATAGTTGCTGGGGGTCTTGATTTACCTTTACACTACTGTTGAAAAGGTATAAAGAGATAAAAGAACAGAGTTGTATTGCTTCAATTGAAATGCCAAAGATTACAGGAGTATATATAGTACAAGTTGAAGCACATAATTAAGGAAGGGATATCCTTGAGTAGAAACATAATGGTCATTTGGAAGTTTGAGAGAGTGAGAGCACAAAAGTCTTAGATGGAGAGAGAGATCAGTGAGCAAGCATCAACTGTGGCTAAACTTTCTCTACCTAATTTATCTTGGTTTGAACTTTGAAGTATATTTAGAGATTAAAGCGAGTGTATCTTTGTTCAAGATTCTTTCGTAACAAATGGGTTAATAGGCAAAATATTGCTGAATATAAAAAAACATATTGTATAGTATTATCATATTTCTTGGTGCACCAGCATCTTATTTTCTGAAAATTTTAAAATGGGCATCAGCATACTCACCTCATATCACACCCGTAGCCTGCATTGGCATCCATGCGTTAAAGCATTTAGGGTTTGGATTCAAATTTTAGTGTAGCTTTTGGACATACAGTAACATATTCCTACTTCTGTTAAGTTTGAAATTCATTTCTGGATAATAATAGGTTAATATTCATAAAGTTTGATAGTTTTAGTATAGACATGATAATAGACAGTTTCTCTTCTTCTAAGGAATACATAAATTCAACTTAATCTATCATTGCTTAATAACTGCATTGTAAAATTAATGCTCACATGTTCATATTCATCTTAGTGATGATTTTTCTATCTTTAAGGGTCTGCTTGATAAAAAAGTGGAAAATAATTCAGTTTTATGAGAGGTTGGAAAAAAGAGATGGGTGATTGCTGAGATGTTCTCCATCTTTTTCTTCTTTTCTCATGGATATTTTTTCTTACCCATTTCCTAAAGATTTGAAATCCATGTAAAATTGAAAAAGTAATAGAATATCTCACAATATCACTCGTCTCTTTTTTCAACTTCTCATAAAAATTTAGTGTTTTCAATCATTTTAAAACTTTTTATCAAACGCACTATAGGTTTTGATGAGTAATAAATGAAACACTCATTACCAGAATATCATGCTGAACATTCCGATCAAGAGCCAGAACCGCACAGACATGCTTAATGAACTCTAGCGCAGGATCCCCGGTCTGTATATTACTGACAGGTTGCGGATTCCCAAACGAGATATTTTGTGCTTTCTGGGATTTGCTCATTCCCTTCATATGAAGAGTAGTATCTCGAACAATCCTTAGAAGTTTGTCCATGAAGTAAGAGCTTATCTGTAATAGGTTAATGTATATAAAATATTTGAATAATGAAAACTAAGACAACCTTGGGTTTTTAGACTTTGCCCCCCATTTTATATGCAAAATTAGACTTATCCCCTGTTTTCATGATTGTTACTTTGCCCCCCTACATGCAGGGGAATCTCAAAGATGCATAAAAACCAGAGGTTAAGTAATGATTACGTCAAATAAAAATTGGACATTGGCCTCCATTTTTATGCAATTCATTGAGATTCAAAGCATGCAGGGGATAAAGTCTAACCATCATGAATCCAGGGGAGATAAGTTTAATTTCACATTAAGAACAGGGGCCAAACTGAAAAAAGCCTGACAACCTTTGATAACTAAATTCGGACCTTACCTGCTCCTTAAGATATTCAGACACGCGGGAATCAAAAGTTTCAGCAGCTCCCGCAGTGATTGATGGAGTGCATAAGTTGCCTTCCCTCATTGACGCTCTCATTGCAAATTGTTCAAGAGTAAATTTCCATGGAAGATACATAAACTCGGAGACAATCAAAATGAAGTGATCCTATACAAAAAGGTCCACAAGATGTAGTATTAGTCACAATATGGAAGGAAGATCATATTAACTAGAAATTGTATCACACTCTTTGAGGGTGTAAATAAATTTATTAAAAGATGTACATAAGACAATACATTTTTGAGTAATTTTAGGTGTTAAGGGATGTGTGATTTAAGAAGAATAGAGCAATAAAGGGTGAAAGTGCAATTGAAAACCTAAGTTGCCTAGGGCCCCCGCATTATGTTGCACAGCTTGTTGTGGCCCAACAAACTCCCATCTAAAGATGAGTTAGATAATTACTTAAAATCTCATTAATTCTAGTGGATAAGTTATAAAATTCAAATTTTATATATTACGTAAATTTGAATTCAAAAATCGTTTAAATCCCTTAAAAACTTCCTTAGATTTTAGCAAGCATAAAAATTGGCTAGATAATAAATTTGAATAAAAAAAGTCAAAAAGGTTATAATTTTGAAATACGTAATTATTTTTGAAAGGCATAAAAAACATTAAATAACAATAAAATTTGTAATTATCCATACTGTTGGGTTAATAACTAATTTGCAAAAGGTAATGGGTTAAACGCAAAACAATTCAAATATTTTTGGACTTAAAACAAAATGTCCCTAAATAATTTCTATTATTGAGCATTAATTATACATTCTTCAAATACTACCTTTAATTACATCGAAATTAATCTCTTGGTATGTGTAAATATCATGTCCAATTTAATTTGCGTTGGACTATATATAATATCATTATATGTCAATAATATAAAGGGCCCCTGTTTGGAAGTTCACCTAGGGCCCCATCAAACTCATGGTCTGCACTGACCATCCAATGATTCGAATTAATTCAATTTTTGAAAAACCGAGTAATTTTCTAAGCATGTTTATCTTCAAATAGGAAAAAAGGATAGATCTTCAACCTACCTGTGTTTCCTTTGGTAGGTTTTCAGCAATATTCCAGCTTGATATGATATCCACTTGAGATTCATCAGGTAGACTCTCATTAATTATGTTTGAGGTACCTCCTAACGATCCAGTGTCCACTCTAGCTTGAATCCCACCATAGTTGTACTGTCATATACAATATAAACAAAATTTATCAGAGCCAGAATTAAAATAGGGTGAGACCTATTTACAACCTCCATTTATCTCACTAACACCTCTCATCTCACAAACACCCCCTAAATGTAATTTTTTGATCACTAACACCCTCCTATTTACTTCTCCTATTTACCTTAAGTAATTTATATAAAGTATGTAATTAAAAATATAATTAACCTTAACTAAAATTAATTTATAACTTAAGTAATCAAAACAAAACTTCAAATAAAAAAAAACCCTCTCCGTCTCTCCCTCTATGTCTCCCTCCAGCGCACGACTACCCCGACGATTAACTCGCGTAAGACCTACCACTCCCTCGTGTACAACCGACCACTTGAAGTCAAAAATCTCTCATATATGATCCTACATTTATTTAGAATGAAGAAGATGAATGAAACCCACAAAACAGAGTACATTTTATAATCTGTCCAGACTATACTCGGCTCACATGGGGAGGGTAAATAGGCATTTACTCTCTCCACATTCATCTTCATTCTAAATAAATGTAGGATCATATATAAGAGATTTAATCCATCTTAATACTCCAAAAAACATGTACATACCTCTTTTGTTTCATTATTCTTTGGAATGTTATCATTATCACCACCTTCTTCTTTCTTCACCATCACCAAGTTCTTTCTTCTTCTATTCAAAACTTTTACTTAATGTTTAAATTACCAACCAATAATGCTTGCACTTGGATTTAATGTAGAAATTTTGATTTTTGGAGCCAAAATGGTAAAGAACTGAGTTTGAATGCAATACTCGGTTTGCTTGGGAAGAGAATTTGTGGGGAGAATAAATGGGGTTTGTGGGGGCAGGGTGAATAAATTATGTGGGGGTGGGGGGTGGGGGGTTAGTGAGATATAAGGGGGATGTTTTAAAGTGTGTGATTAATTTATTACCCATGGATAAATTGATAGATTAATTTTTTTACCTTAGAGTAAATATGTTAATTGAGGGGGGTGTTTAAAAGTAGATCTATTCAAAATTAAGTGGGGGGTGTTAGTGAGATAAATAGAGGTTGTAAATAGTCTCACCCTTAAAATAGTATGCACACACATATATATAGGTTAGATATTTTCACCAAACAGTGCGACAGCATTTTTAAATGAAAAACATTCTGAATTTGTATGAGAAGGCATTCAAACGTGATGCCTTTGACGAACCGCCCCTCAACCATCATTTAGGACCACTGCACCTCACACCACTACCCTCCCATAAATTGAAATAAATTGCATTAAAACCTCCAAATCCTCGAAGTACGGTAATTAATATACATGAAACTTGCAAACACCGCTATAATGTACACATAAGCCTAGTAAAAGTCAACCCGAAAGAAAACACCTATGAAATAGATGAAAGAACAGAAATAAATTTTGATGAACTTACCTGATCCATAAAAAGTAGTGAATGCCAAAACTGAAGCGGCTCCAATTCAATCCACTCGAATAAGTCTCTACAAAAAAAAAAACGCAAATACAAGGATTAACAGAGATAACAAGGAATCCTCAACCAAAATTCTATGGAATTTGGGACAAAGAGTAACCTAGTTTGTAGAGCTTTGAGTAAACTATCACAATAAGCTCTGGCTGCAGATAGATCCGACTTTCCCGTATCTATAATAACTTTTGAGAAGTTGGCATATATGATTGCAGCACCCAATTTGCGAAATTCAGCTAACAATAATGCAAATACCTTTTGCATAACCTACAATGTAGAACAATCAAGAAAATTATATACCAATTGGTTGCGTGGAAAATATTTAGCAGAACTTAACATATGAATTACGATACTTCAGAAATATAGCAATCACGAGAAGATCCTCTAACAATTGCTATAGGTCCTATTAAGTTAAAAATAATAAAAAAGATTCGTAGTAATTTGCCAGAAAGACCAAAACATGAAAATCAATGCACAGACCCTGCGCACTCACGTGCACGCGCGCACACACACACACATAGAGAGAGAGAGTAACTGCAACTAGGCCAGCCTTTCAGCTGGAAATATAGGAATAGTCCGTTAGAAAATACCCAAAATTTTCAGAAACATAAAATCCTTATTGATTCTAATTCCAATCTTTTTGGAAATCCAAATTCTTGGCCGGCTCAAAAAAAGGTGACCCAGAAATTTTCCATCTTTTAGATTATCAGGAATATTTGGAAATTAGATTTTTATTTTTGCTCATATCTTCAGGAACAAACTGCCCGCTTTTCGTATTCCTTAAACTTCACAAAAGAGTATCTAACCACTAACTGCAATTTGTGTAATGCAACTTTTCTTGTGGTTAAAACAACCTTTGCTATATATTTGAATTAGCATTTACCTTGTGAAGCATTCGGTGAAGAGATGGGTCATGTAGTTTTGATTGCGGGCTGCAACATAAGCGGGGAAAGTGTCATAAAAAATAAAACAAGAACAAGATGCTTCCTGATTGAGCAAGTAAACATGCAAATTAAAACCTGCAGAGCCATCGATATAAATGTTGCAACATTGCATCAGCAAACACGTTTCCCGATGTAACTGCATCTGTAAGGCATCTTTGGATCAATTGCTTGAGGATCCGAAACGCAGGTGCACAAGAGGTAGCCTCGTCAAATCCACACTGTTCATTCGAAGCATGGGCTCCGCTATTCAGCTCATTCTCGAATCCAAATAAAGAACCTCCCTCCATTTCATTTATTTGGTTGCTTTTAAGAAGAGCATTGACAGCCAGGTTATGAATCTGCAGAAATTAAACAAAGGAGTCTAAGTTCACATAGATTTGCATGCAATCATCTTGCATGAAAATGAGTCAGATTATTTTACCTTAAGCTCCACAGTAACTTTTCTATATGCTCCGGGATAAGTAAGAACAGGTTGGTTGACCTAATTCGGAGAAATTACTAGTTAGCACGTTGAAAACTAAAAATTATGAAATCATCTTCCAAAGACCAGTGAAAATGAATTGTATAGCATGGACAAATTATAGGACCATCATCACATTATCAAGGATGCTTCTCAGAAAGGAGATCTATCCATGTTATATACATACAAAAACTGATCCTCTGGAGATACTGTTGCGTATGCATCCATCGTTAGGGTAACCCTAAAGCCAAAATTTTGCTGGGAGATTCATTTTTACATTTAGTTTCTTTTTCCCTGAAAACTATGGTCTTTTATGAATAACGATGATAACAAACTGGCTTGTTGAAACTGATTATAGATTACTTGAAAATCAATATGGGAATGGGTAGATATTATATATATATATATGCTGAATCTTGAATGAATGGGTTGATGACATTGACAAATTCTTGTATATGTGTTGGGTTGTTATTGACGCCTGATAGTTTGCTTCATACCTAATTAAAACAAAATATAGTTATTTTTGATGTTAGGATTGTGTTTATATACATATACAACATCCAACATGTCCTTAACCTAATTGTATAATAACTTATCATAGAAAAAAAATTTAAGTAGTGTTGCTGTATGTGTATATATGCTTCATATATGTGTGTACATATTTATTTATTCCAACACAAACCTCGTCCGTATAACATGACTCTTCTTCATTAATGCCTCCAAGGTCTGGAATGCCATTATCAGACACCCAAAGTACCTGTTAGAATCAAATTTGACATAAATCTAATTTATCAAGAATCTAAATACAAAAAACATCTATATGGCATATAAATAAATCATATAGCTAACTTATGGCTCCAACCCACCATCCCGGAGAGTGTCTATAATACAACCATTCAGCATAAAAACATAGACATGGAAGTAAAATTTTATTTGAACTCTGAATCCAATACACAAATGACAAGATGAAAAACTTTAGTCAATCATCTGTACAACTGAACGTTGATCTCCAGAAATCTAGATCTAAATTCATAAAAGAGAACTAGAACTAACCTGCTGCTGATCACGTAACGCTCGTGCAAAGAAGATATCTGCTGTATGTAAAAGCCAATCAAGTTCATAATTCCCTAACGGAACCTGCTCCAATCAAATTGACACACTTGTAAGCATATGAAAAATTGAAAATAGCAGAAGTTTGTCATGCTTAACAGCAACTGAGAGCCAACAGGTTATACTTTATATTATAAAAATTAGGGTTACAATGAGGAAGCAAAACAAATAAAAGAAGAAAAAGGATATAATTGCCTACGTGATCAAATACTAATTAAAGTATAAGATCCCTTCTACATGGGAAGTATAAAAGATACTAGCCTAATAATAACAAAAAAAAATATGATTTCCAACAAAAAAAAAAAGCCTAAAGATGATGGAAATATTACGTGGGCATATCTTGAAAGAGAAATTCTCTCATTCAACCACTGAGCTGATGCAGCACATCGTTGCATTCCTATTTTTGCAGCCACGATTTGCCACCCAAGAGCCTATATAGAGCCAAGTAAAAAAGTATCAATAATGTTGGATAGATGCATACAAGTAATCATAACAATGTAACTGCTGCATTTAAAGCAGCTGATGTCATCACTTAGCTACCTGATAGTGACTATCACGAGCATTGGAAGGGATATTGACACATGGGAAATCGTCCAGAGTTCGTATTCCCAACTTCACCGCATGAATATTTGGACATTCTATGACAGCAATGGTTGGTCCATGATGATGATGTCTGTCAAAAAGGGTATAAGATGCTATTAAATTATGCATGAGTAAACAAGCTGAGAGTATAAAATGACCAGAAATGAACAGCATACAGAATGGAATTTCAAGTGTTAATATTCTGACAGGAAAAGAGGTGATAAAGAAGATATTTAAGGGTTAAAATGTAAACAGAATAACAGATGTAGAGAAAATTATTACTTAACGCACATGTTGTCCCTCACTTTCCCTAGTAACAAAATCGTGTTTCTTTCCGGTAAAAGGGGGGAAAGAAGAGAAGAGAAAATACGTATAATTAATGTATCTTCTATATCTATAAACCACAGAGTTGGGCGCCGAGTGCAGATGTGGTGATCCACAAAATGTAAAAGTAGGATACGGGTTAGGTAGGCAATAAATAACAATATAAAACATATTATATATTCTTTAGTAACATTTATTTTTTTAGAGGCGATAGATTAAGTATAGAGAACCATGAATGAAGTTACCATTATTAATCTACAAAATTATTGTCATACAAACCAAGATAAATTAGGTAAAGAACTTCAACAGTTCAACACACTTGACCTCAAGCTCTCTAACCTCACTTTCTCTTTCACTAAGACATTTAAAATTACGGTTGATTCTCCCTCTAAAACATGGAAAGTGTGTGTGTATGCTCAAAATCAGATGGACAAAGTGACAACCAACAATCAGCAATAGTTGATGCCACAGTTCCTCAGTAGGTTTTTCCTCTTTTCTAAGGAGGGATCTTGCTGGTTTTGTGCCTCCCAGCCAGCAGCATGTGCAGCTTCAATTCTGGCAGTTTCAGTGCACTACTGGCAGTTATGCTTTAGCTATAGCAGTGCCAATTTTTGCTGCAGTTTGGCTCGATAGGCATTTCTATGCCTTGCTTCAATTTTCTGCTGCCCTTCTTCCTTGTATTTTGCACAGTTTTTGCTGTTAATTTTCTTGCTTTTTTCTGTTTTTTGGCTATCATGTTTAGGCTCTCTTTTCTTTCTTTTGGGCCTCCTGTTAGGCCTTGCCTTCCTTTTTTGAATTGCCTTGTGGACTTTTTGGTTTTTTCCCTTAGTCCATTATGCAATTTAGGCATATTTCTTGTGTTTTTTGGGTCTTGGGGATGGCCTTATTGTATCCCCCTCTTGTAATTCTTTTTTGGTTTTTTATGCTATTACTCTAGTGCCCATGATTGGGCATAGAGGACTTAAAAAAAAAAAAAAAAAAATTACGGTTGATTCTACTTAACTGTTGGATTCTTTGAGAATCCACAATTAAAATTAGTTGAAAAGCTGGATACACAGTGGGAACTAGGGGAGAATCATAATCCATTTCCAATGTGATTCACGTGCGTCAACCCTTTCAAAGAAGCCTACTTTTTCTGAGATATTTGTGCCAGCATATCCATAATTGCACCACATCTGTATCCTATTTTCGCATCTACGATTCTTAGGGTTACTCAAGTGAAAGGACTTTCATATTTCATAAATTTGTAACCAATTTTTACATGAAGCAACCATGTTTGTAGAATGTAGACCATGGTACTAAACCTAAAGAAGAAGTGAAGAACCAAAATGAAGAAAAACAGAGAGAGAAAAAAAAAACCTGTATTCATTTATTGTTCTTTGTAAAAATGACTCAGCGTCTTTGACATATGCAACATAGTCCACCTGAATATAAGTGTGGAGAAAAATGATAAAAATAAGATACAGATGAAAAGGTTATTTCAAGGAGGAAACTAAGTTAAAAATGCTATCCTACAAAATCAAAGTTCACCTTAAAACTGATACCATCTCTTTGAATGGGAGTTTGAGTAGACAATGCTTGGCAAGCTTCCCGAAATTGCTTCTCGAGGATATGCGACGATAGTTCCTTATTCTGGAAAGGATTAACAACCACAACAGATATTATCCTAGATATAGGAAAATATCCAACATATATAGCTCGTCCCTCCGATATGCTGAAAAGTGAATAACATACATAATTACAGTTAGAAATTTTGGAAATCGTTCTTTCATTCATTATTTATTATTATCATCTTTTATTTTACTTATTTTGCTTCATGATAACAAAGATAACTTCTTTTTTTCTTATAAGAACATGAATTTTGTTAATACTGGAATCAGAGATACGTATTATGCAATTTCAAATTCAACATACATATTATCTGGCTTGCATATACTAATATTTGGACCAAACTGCTTCAGAATTAAGATATACTGAAATCCCTGTGTTTTCCTTTTTGCAGTTCACGATATCAATTTAATTTAAGTCTAAACATAAATCAAACCTGATTTCTGTCCTAGGGATTGTCTTTGTGCATCCACATGTCAGAGTATGATGAGCTTAACAACATTTCAGTGCTCCTTTTTAACATGTCCTAAGTATTGACACGTTTTTTCCTACTTTTTTTTTCTAGAATTAACTGTTCCAAGACAATACACAATGAATTGGATTCAGTAAAATTATTGTTTACAAGGTGCTATATGTATCTAAATTATCAGTTAAATGGTTAAGTTCATAAATGTAAAAATTATATTCAAAATTGAGCTATTGAAGCACATACAGAATGTAAGTTATTAAAGCTCTGCCTTCCATATATGTATCTAAAGCTATCACTCATTACAATGCTTTTAATATTTTTACAAAACACACGCATATATATATATATAACAAAGTATAAAGCTCCATACCTATGATACAAGTAGAAGAAAGCAATTGATTGATCCAAATAAGAGCATTCTGTGGTGGTCTTCATATGCAGTTCACTCAGACTCCAACCATTTTGAGCGTTCCGTTTCTTAGCTGTTTTATCCACTTTACAGACACAGCCAATCTGAAGGATTGCATTAAACTCCAGTGGCACCTTTGTTTCATAAACCCCCTGATCAAAGAATTTAATTAAAGTCAACTGATATTACTCTAAACAGATTGCTGCAAAAATACAAAAGTTAAAATTGAGATTCGTAGTGCCTAGAAAGAACAAACAAGATGCAGCTCTGCAGAAAAAAGTTAGAAAATGATTGGAAAAACTACTAATTTTTATAAGAAGTTGGAAAAGAAGATGAGTGATTTGATCGATAAGTTTATTACCATAAACATCCGGATTAAAATCAGTGCACATATTGTGGGAGATATTTAAAATTGGAAAAAGAAGTAGAAAAGGGAAAGGAAAAGTTACCTAGGAATTAGGATGCAATATTTTAAAGATTTGTTCCAAAAGGCAAATAGAACGAAAATTATGCATATCCTTCATTTGCTTTTCTAATTACAAATTTGTTTTCAAGATGTGTATTCTTTACCTCAACTTCGGGATCCGCAAGGTGAGCTGCCAATTTCTTGCTTTCAGTCCTAAACTGATCTTCATCAACGATGACCTAATAAAATGCACGCCAAACAAAATGACACAACCTTAAAACCCGCGTATTTGGGCAACAATTCTACTTGACTAAATTGTGCTTCTTAGAGTATCTCCAATGGTATAATCAAACAAACAAGAATAATCAATTTTAACAAGATTGTTTAAAACATCCACCCCAACGGCATAATCAAACTTTAGCATCATTTATCTAATAATCAAATTCACCTCCTCAATAATCGAAACTAAAAACATTTTTCAATAATCAAAATGGTGCCCCCACTACTTGTATTGGTGAGTAAGGGATAAAGATAAACTTGTCAGATTCAGATAATTATTTATTTAATTTATTTTTAAAAAAATTCGAAGTGAAAAATTTTGGGCCAATTAAAATAGTGGGCCCCATTATTATGGTCATGGAATACTCAAAGTTGGATAACCAAAACAGCATTTGATTATTCGTTTAGTAGATTGCAAGGGTACCTCAATTAGGTTGTGGCTCTGGTGTCCATGAGGAAGAATTTTGATAACACGCCTTCCGGGAAATTCTTCTGTTAAAGGAGCTTTAGAGTTAAGGTAGAACACTCTGGGTACAGTTAGGGGAATCTTGCGCATGACTCCTTCGACAACCACCCAAGCGAAAAATTGGCCGTGCTGCGAACTGGGTACAATCTGAATTATCTGAGCCAATAAAATGGAAATTAAGTAAAATTAAAGGACAATAGCATGGTACCAGAAGAATTTGTAATGGCTTACTCGAACTGAGGGCCAGAGCTTGTTTTTTATATATATAATTTAGGGTCACAATGAGGAAGCAAAACAAATAAAAAGAGGAAAAGGAGCATACTAGCCTATGTGATCAAATCCTAATGAAAGTCTCAATCTATAGAATCTCTTTTTCATGGAAAGTACAAAAGATACCTAATAATAATATATAAAATATGATTTTCAACAGTGCCCAAGCATTGGCATAAGGGTGTAGGAGCATGGGGGTCAATTGACCCCCTTTTTTCTTTAAAAAAATAAAAATCTTAAATATATATATATATATATTACATAAAGGTCAAGAGTTATAGGTAAGGTTTTCAAGAAATGTGGAGCATATGTTGGCAACAAGGGAAAAAATGTGCACACATCCCCCTCAGGCCGACATGAATACACGATTAGTATAATATCCTCTCCACTCTCTTTCCTCTCTCAGCCGACACTTCACACTTACCTCCTTCTCATCTCTTAGTCTCGCCAGTTGCCTAGGGGTGTGCAGAAAACCGACAAAACTGAAAATTTGAACTGAACCATCCCAAACTGAATGGTTTTTCAAGATTTTCAGTTCAGTTTGTTTCAAAAATCAGAAAACCGAAAAAGGCCAGTTTGGCTGTCGGTTTTTGGGTGAATAAAACCGACAAAAACCGAACCGAAACAACTAATACACTTGTTGTATTTCTATTGGTTCGGTGTATATGACTAATAAGCTATTTTGTTTGAACAAATATAAGGTATAAAATTAAAAGAGAGCCCAAGAATAATGAATATTTAAGAAAAGAAAAGGCCCAAAGATTCAACAAGATTTTTTTTTTTTGATAAGAAACAGAACTTCATTAATATAAAAAAAATAGAAGTACAAAGCGGTTGGATGAGAGATCCAACAGACAGCACAAAATGTAAAAAACAAGGATCCTATGCATCTAGGATAAAGCTATTGGGATCCAAACAAAACAAGTAAAAACGAAGGCCCAAGAAATTGAAAACTTGTCAAAAATTTAAAATGATATAGACCCACGGCCCAAAACTATAATTTAGGCCCAAGACCAAAACTGACTGATAGAAATCAGACGGTTCGGTTTGGTTGAAGTTAGGCATAAAACCAAAAGGTTGGTTCGGTTTTCGGTTTAACCACACGGTTCGGTTAACCGAACCGTGCAAACCCTTAGCCTCATCTCCAGCCCGGCCCGTCAATTTAATATATTCTCTAACATTACAGCACACAAGCGGCGTGCCCTCAAGCAGCACTCTCTCTCTCTCTCTCTCTTGGTCTATCGGTTTCACACTTCCACATAGCTTGTTTGTTGGTGGTTTCTTGTTTGCCTTGTTCTCGTTTGATGGCCTGCTAGTGTTGGTTGTTTTAAACTCTTTTCTTTTACTATATGACTTAATTATGACTATTAACCTGTTTAATTTCAAGGCATAAATTAGCCCTAATTTTAATAATCTAATATAAATTTTATCTCTAATAAATTTTATTGATAATGTAGTATTATTTATTTTATTTTATTTATGTTAGTTTATTCGATATATTCTAGTTAGAGAGTTTGTGGGTAGTGTCCTACCTTGAGAGGTATTTTAGGTCTTTTAGGAGTCATGTCTTGCTTCTATATAAGTTGCGTTGTATTCGGTCTTTATTATTATGGAATAAATTATCGTTCTCTCTAATTCTTCATGGTATCAGAGGTAGGTTAGGAAGTCCATACGCAGCCTAGGTCCGACCAAAACACATGCAAAAACCCTAGACGCTGCCGTCACCTACCCACGCTTAAAAAACCCTATCCGCCGCCGCCATCCATGTTCACTAGTGTGCATAATATGTGGCCTTTCTTGAAACCAACCACGCAGGCTTGGTCAGAATCTTCCGACGAGTAGAACCCTGAAAGAAGCGCCGGAAACCGACGCCACACGTGCCCACATGCGCCACCTCTTCTAGCGCGTGGATCTCACGCGCCGTCGATGTCCACCGCGCGTGACAGTGCGTGGCTACTCCGATCACCACCAAACTCTCCAGATCCCGTCATCTCAAGGTTCCGCAACTTATCCCGTTCAGTTTACTACTGTATCATTCAGTTTGGTACGGGTCTGTTTTGTTTGGCACTATTCCGTTTTGTTTGGTACTGTTCAGTCCCAGTTTCTTGGTTTGGTTGGTTTGATTCTATTACCATATGAACTATAAACTTGCAATGGTTGGTGCAACTGCTCCGGGTCTCACAGATTCGACTAGTGGGTCCACCATAAGTCAGTCTTCAACGTCCAACAATGCAGATCCTATATCGCAATTTGCATCGATTTATTCGCTGAATGAAAATCCGGTGGCAAACATTAGTCACAAGTTAAATGGAAAAAACTATCTCGAATGGGCACAATCAATGAGGCTGTTTATTGACAGCAAAAGACGATTAGGTTATGTGAATGGTGAGGTGGTACCACCACAAGCTAACGACTCGGGCTTCAAATCGTGGCGTAAGGAGAATTTGAAAGTTACCTCATGGTTGATCAATTCCATAGAGGTTGGACTTGGTAAACCCTACATGTTCTTGCCAACTACTCGAGATCTATGGCAAGCGGTTAAGGAAACATACTTTGATCTAAACAACCATTCTCAAATTTTCGAACTCAATAACCAGTTGTGGAAGATGCAACAAGGGGATCGTGGGGTTACAGCTTACTGCCACGACATGATGGCTATATGGCAAAAGTTAGATTTGTTTAAAACCAAAAAGTGAGAAAACCCAAATGATAGTGCTCGTTACAAGAAAAAGGTTGAGCGAGGTCGCGTGTTTATCTTCTTGGCTGGACTAAGCAAGGATCTAGACGAAGTTAGGGGTCGTATTTTAGGCAGGATACCCTTACCTACTATCAGAGAAGTGTTTTCAGAGGTACGAAGGGATGAGGCTCGACGATGTGTGATGTTGAGAGACAAGCGTGAACCTCGTGCAAAGAGTGAAGGATTTGCTCTAGTAGTTCATGGTAGAACAGTAGATGGTGATAAGCGGGGAGGAAAGCAGAGATTGTGGTGTGATCATTGTAAGTGGCCAGGTCATACTAGGGATAGTTGTTGGAAGCTTCATGGCAAACCAGCAAAATGGAAAAAGCGCGATAACAAAACAAAGGGAGGAACACGAGCATTCCAAGCAAGCAATGCAGATTCAGAGCAGCAGTCTTCCTCAAAACCACTTCCATTCACAAATGAACAAATGAAGCATCTGTGTAAAATGGTTCAATCTCATTCCTTTGGAAACTCTGGCTCCTTATGTTTCATAGCTCAGTCAAGTAATAAGTTTACAGCTACAATTGCCTGCATCAAATCCCATAGCAACTGGATATTAAATTCAGGAGCCACTGACCACATGACCGGTATCTCGAAATTCTTTTCGTCATATACTCCGTGTGCAGGAAACCAAAAAGTTAAAATTGTTGATGATTCTTTCGCTGCAGTTGCTGGCAAAGAAACCATAATTGTTTCTCCATCTCTCACTCTTGAAAATGTCTTACATGTCCCTCATCTATCGTATAATCTTATATATCTGTTAGCAAATTAGCTCTTGATTTCAATTGTCACGTTAACTTTTGGTCTTTTCATTATGAATTTCAGGATTCAAATTCAGGGAAGACGATTGGGGTTGCTAAATAGGATGGGGATCTCTACTTCTTCAATAATGGGTCTACCTCTGGAAGGCAAGACCGGCGAACTTGTTTTAATTCTATTTCTGTTTCTAGTGATAGTCAGATTTTGCTATGGCATTATAGGTTAGGACATCCAACTTTCAGTATTTAAAACTTTTGTTTCCTAAGTTATTAATGAATAAAAATTTGCTTACATTTCGGTGTGAAACTTGTGAATTAGCGAAACATCAATGCACGGTTTTTTCGTCTCAACCATATAAGAAATCACAACCTTTCACCTTGATTTATAGTGATGTTTGGGGTCCCCCGAGAGTGCCCACTTGGTTTGGCAAACGTTGGTTCGTGACTTTTATTGATGACCACACTAAAGTATGTTAGGTCTTTCTCTTAAAAGAAAAATCAGAAGTTAGGAATGTGTTCCAAAACTTTTACACCATGATACAAACATAGTTTCAAACCAAATTAAAATGTTAAGGGATTTTTTCGTCAAAATGGGATAATTCATCAAAATTCTTGTAATTATACTCCTCTACATAATGGAGTTGCCGAAAGGAAAAATAGACATCTTCTTGAAGTTGCTCGAGCTTTAATTTTTCAAACTAAAGTTCCTAAATACCTTTGGGCAGATGCTATTTTGACAGCTACTTACCTTTTAACCAGCTTCCAACACGAACTTTGAAATTTAAAGCCCCTATCAAATTATCTTTTGACCTATATCCCAACACTCGGTTATTAAGGGATATTTCCTTAAGAATATTTGGAAGTGTTGCCTTTGTTCATAATCATGATCCAAAATATTCTAAACTTGACCCAAAGGCACATGAATGTATCTTTGTAGGCTATCCTACAAATCAAAAAGGGTATAAATGCTTTGACCCGATTTCCAAAAAATTGTACATCTCTATGGATGTTACCTTCTTCGAGGGGCAATCCTATTACAACAACTCCCATCTTCAGGGAGAGAGCACGAGTGAAAATGGTGGTTGTGGTTTCAATAATTTGGTGGTTGATGTTTTGTATGAATAAGTACCTAATTATTTTAACATACAATTTGGGAAAGCAAATGAATTAAATACTGAAGATATTTGTGTTGGTAATGGTGAACAACTAGGGCTAGTGCCATCCCAAAATCTGACTAACGATGGACCAGAAATGTGTGCAAAATGGTATAAAGGTCTTGTTTATTCTAGAAAAAATCCAGAACAAGGAAGCAAAGAAACCGTCCCTCAGCAATCCCAAGAATCCAACCTAGAGGTAGATCATGATACTCACGATGACTCTTCCGAGGTACCTGAAGGTAGTTCTCAAAATAATACCGAGTCAACTCAATCTGATCAACTTGATCTTCCTATTGCTCTTAGAAAAGAAGTCAGAGCATGTACGAAATCTCCCAAATATCCCATTTCAAACTTTGTGTCATACAAAAATATCTCACCCTCCTATTCTGGGTTTATCTCTTGTGTGTCGAATATGGTTATTCCTAACAATGTTCCGGAGTGAAGAGAAGCGGTGTATGAGGAGATGAGAGCGCTGGAGAAAAATGCTACTTGGGAGAAAGTAAAGCTTCTAGAAGGAAATACAGTTGTTGGTTGTAAATGGGTATTCACTGTGAAATATAACTCAGATGGGTCAGTGGAACGATACAAGGCTCGCCTAGTGGTTAAAGGCTTCACTCAAACGTAAGGAGTGGACTACTCCGAACCCTTTTCTCCAGTGGCAAAACTAAATACAGTTCGGGTTCTCTTATCAGTTGCAGCTAACCTAGACTGGCCTCTAAATCAGTTAGATGTGAAGAATGCTTTTTTGAATGGACTTAGAAGATGAAGTCTATATGGAACCTCCACCTGGTTTCAATGAGGAATTTGGGACAAAAATCTGCAAGCTAAAGAGGTCTTTATATGGCCTTAAACAGTCCCCTAGAGCGTGGTTCGAAAGATTAACGAAGTTCATCAAAGGCCAAGGATATAATCAAGGACAATCTGATCATACTCTCTTCACAAAGACGTTTACAAGAAACGAGCTTTCTGTTCTCATTGTTTATGTGGATGATATGATTTTGACTGGGGATGATGTTGAAGAAATGAGTCGACTGAAACGAAATCTTGCCAGAGAATTTAAGATTAAGGATCTTGGAGACCTACGATACTTCCTTGGAATGGAGGTGGCCTGTTCAAAAATGTTATTGTAGTCTCACAACGGATATATATATTGGATCTGCTGTCAGAAACTAAGATGAACGAGTGTAAGCCATCGAATACTCCCATAGAACTGGGTACCAAGCTAAGAGATGTTAAAGACGGTGTTCCAGTCGAAACAGGGAGATATCAAAGGCTGATTGGGAAACTAATCTACTTGTCTCATACGTGCCCTAACATCGCTTTCGCTATGAGCATGGTTAGTCAATTCATGCACTCACCGTGTGAAGAGCATCTAGAGGCCGTGTGCTGTATTCTTCGTTACCTCAAAGGCTCCCCAGGGAAAGGTCTATTCTTCAGGAAGAACGACAAAAGAGGGATTGAGGTGTATATTGATGCTGATTGGGCTGGATCGGTTACTAATAGACGGTCCACGTCTGGCTACTGTACATTTCTTTGGCGCAACTTGGTTACATGGAGAAGCAAGAAGCAAAGTATTGTCACTAGAAGCAGTGCAGAAGCTGAGTTCAGATCAATGGCTCAAGGAGTATGTGAGGTTCTTTGGCTACAAAGGGTCTTAAAAGAACTCAGCAGGCCAATAAGTCTCCCGATGAAGCTATACTGCGATAATAAGGCTACTATCAGTATTGCCCACAATCCGGTCTTACATGATAGGACGAAGCATGTTGAGATTGATAGGCACTTCATCAAAGAGAAGCAGGAAAGTGGAATAATATGTACTCCCTTTGTTCCGTCTAATCAACAAGTTGCAGATATTTTGACCAAAGGCCTGTTAAGGCAACCATTCGAATTTTAGGTGAGCAAGTTGAGCATGATAGATATCTTCGCACCAACTTGAGGGGGAGTATTGATAATGTAGTATTATTTTTTTTATTTTTTTATGTTAGTTTATTCAATATATTCTAGTTAGAGAGTTTGGGGGTAGTGTCCTACCTTGAGAGGTATTTTAGGTCTTTTAGGAGTCGCGTCTTGCTTCTATATAAGTTGTGTTGTATTCAGTTTTTATTATTATGGAATAAATTATCATTCTCTCTAATTCTTCAAATTTAACCATAATTTTAATTATATCCCTAGTTTAATGAACTGAAATTAAATTTTGTATTCAATTTTCAAAAAGTGGTAATGGATAAATGTCAAGATTTCTACTATTGTGTTTGCGTTTAAATATTACGGTTTTTAAAATTATGTTTTTTTGTGCTTTTAAGATTGACCCCCCTTCGGTGAAATCCTGCCTCCGCCACCGTGCCAAGTCAAAATAACCCAAACAAAAATTATTACCTGCCAGTGGCACCGTGTAAGGGACAACTCATGCCTTTGAAAGTATGAGTTAACCCCAGTTCTGCCCTGCGCGCGCTTGTAATTGACTGCGCCACCAGGCATCTCAGAAGCCTCATTAGTTTGGCTTAAATTGCCCAACCTGCCAAAATCAAATGTTCAGAAGTAACCAAATGACACCGTTAAGCAAACTAGATTACCCGGCACACATGATGTGTACGCACCTCGTATATATTTAATTTGAATAAAATAATTAACAAAACTGATGAGAAAATTGTTTAAGTTATAAAATAATTCAACCTCAAATACACATGCTTAATCAAATCATAATTCAACCCTAAACAACAGGGATGATTTCATTCATATTTATAAACTACCAAGGAAACCCTAGAAATCCCTAATCTATGATGCACGGACACTCTCCCGGAGGCCGCGTATCCTGTCCGACACGTGTCCGACACGGGGACACGCTGGGACACGCTCAGGACACGCGTGTCGGAGAGTGTCCATTTCTTTATTATTATTATTTTTGACGGACACGTTCAGGACACGTTTAGGACACGTTTTGGACACGTAAATGGGGTCAATGTCTAAAATACATAAAAATATGGGGTAAAAATAATAAAAGTAAAACTTAAAAATAAAACAAATAATTTCCCTCTTTTAAGTCTACCCGTAAAGCCCCGTTCCCAGCCACCATCGAAACGAACCCTAGCCCCAGCTCCAAGCTCCCAACTCCCAGCCATCGACTACGGATCTCCCTTTCCCGTCTCAGCCATCGACGACAGCTTGGTGATAAACAGGTAAGCTACTCTCACTCTCTCTCTCTCTCTCTCAGTGTCTCTATCTCTATCTCCGTTCTCCACTCCACTCCATCTCTCTCTCACTGCTCATTGATTGCTCTATTCTCTACCTGCTATGTCCACTGTGTTGCAATGTCCCCTGTTTTGCTATTTCGACTTGCTCTTTCCTCTTCTAGCTTGATTCCACACTTGATTTCGAAAATTATGGCTACTCAAAAATTTTCCAGAAGTGTTGAGCCGGAGTTGGAGTCAGTGGTATTTGGGGATGAAGCTCAAGATGTGGAGGCGGTTAATGTTGATTGAATGAGTGATTGTTATATTTATATTATCCTTTTGGTTTTTGTTATTCTATGGGGATGAGAACTTCTATGTTCTTTTATGTTTTAATTATGGAACAATTTTTGTGATGCTTTAATTATGGAACAACGTATTGCTCATGTTTTGAATATTTGCTATTTGGGCTACTAATGCAATATATTTTCATTTTATTGCAATCTTAAGTATTTATAATGTTTATTGCATATATATATATATAATTAATTAATTAATTAAGAACGTGTCCCCCCTACGTGTCGTATCCTACATTTTGGAAAAATTGCGTGTCGCATGTCGCGTGTCGTGTCGAAATGCGTATCCCGTGTCGCGTCCGTGCTTCATAGTCCCTAATCGAATATAATATACCAAAATACCCTTAATAAATACTAAACAATGTAACCCTAATTGCCCTAAACAAAGACATAATCCTAAACCCTAAATAAATGTAAAATTATAAATACTAGACAATTATTCCTTAAACGTATATACATTGAAACAAAATATACATACACATATAATATTCTTGTATACTGCATCACCTTGTCAATTGAACAAAGACTAGTTAATTGAAAGAGCCTGTTGAGCATTTGATAAGAAATGTCTGATGCAACCCCAATTCTTGTTGTGATGCTTAGAGTTCTTCTATTATTGTATTTTTGTGTAATGCTACAAACAGCAAAACCCACATAAGAGCCAAAGTAATGTTATCTGGTACCTTCCATGGAACCCGGAACAAGAACCAAAATTTCCCTTTCCTCCTAACTAAAGCCTCAACCTCTCTTCTACACCTTTTCCAAACCTTAAACCCCAACCAACTGTTTGTCTGCACCCCAATAGAAAATTTGGTTGCAAAGCTTTTAAGAGATTGTTCCCCCACGCTTGCCCAACACAACTTACAGTGACAATAACTACTATCTTTGGTGAATGCTATAGGCTGTTGCTTTAAAGTATCTAAAAATGACGTACAATCACAAAAAGACATCCCCATTTGAGGAAATCAAATGAAATGCATGTTTCTTATACTTTTTTTTGCAATCACAATTTTCATACAAAAACACAGTTTTAGAGAAGAAATTACCTTTGTCGCTTCCTCATCTCACGAGTCTCTTTCCACTTCCTCTTTCTTAAATCAAGCCAGCCTTGATAATCTACATCTTTGTCAATTTCTTCTTCAGAGAAGGCATTTTTATGCATTAACAGTTCACTGTGTTGTTTAAGAGAATTCACTTGAGTTGCTTTAACTGTTTGCCGTCCATTATTGACTTCATAATTACGAACAATAGGTCTAGGTCCAAGAACCGAAGCTTTTCCGTTGTTCCTAAAATCTTCCAAATCGTCAATGTTTTCCTTATCTATTACATAATTGTTGTCGGTTCTTGGTTTTAGTGCATCATCTTTATTCAGGGGACTGAAAATATCAACCAATTTCCTTTGACGAAATTTGTCCTCCTTCTCACGAACCTTCTTATGCAACCAATCAGGATGAACAACTCGGGGGACAGGGTTTGAAACCTGACACACTTTATGTCAAAATCACAGTTCAAAAATATTGATTACATTGTCCAAAGACTATGAATAAAGACTAGCACCTTCTGCATAGCTGCAGGAATGGTAATAATCTTTTGAATTGCTGAACCAAGTCTTTGCTTGTAATAGGACCAATCAATGATGGACCGGATGCCAATATCTGATGAAACTTTGCACCACTTCTTTACATAAAACTTTATGATTTCTGCAAAATATTAGACATGTATCAGTTGATATCATTTCCATAAAAAATGTATACTTAGCAATTAGTGCAGAGTATTACCAGGATCGGTTTCAAATATTGCAACTGGAACTGCACGCTCACTTACTGGTGTTCCCTGTTTGCATTAGCATTAAAACCTTGAGATATAAGTCCAAAAGAAACATAGAAAAATACACATAAACAAGAAAATAAAAATCCAAACATAAGGACAACACCCAGATATTGTTCGCTTTGGCACTTGGGCACCCGCTCAGGACAACTCCCAGACCCCTACACGCCTCACGGTTTTGTTCTTGGCAGGGCTATATGGTCCAACTCACCCCCCAAAAGGCTTCCAACCAGCAAGTCAAGGCCATTTACATATAGGTTTTCCGATGTCAGGGCACGGTTGCTATCCATGGTCCCTCAACCAAATATTACCCCCACCAAAGGCTTGGCAGGGCTAACCAGCAAGTGTCAAGGCCATTTACATATAGCACCAAGGATCTCCCTCTCCTTCCGATGTGGGATATTACAGGACGTGAATAATTACACAACAAACTTATCAGTGAGAGCAAATTACAAGGTTACTCTATGAGGTTGGTCTAGTGGTTCACTAGGTCCCTGTGAGAGGCAATCTATTTAGCGGGAGATCCCGTGTTCGCATCCCTCTAGGTGCAGTTGCTCAAAAAAAATAAAAAATTGTAAGGTTACTCTACATCCTCATGACTACACTAGTTCATGTACAAGTGGATTATCTCTGTGTTAACGTCTAAAGAACCAAATCTTCTCACTTTGGATCAGTAGCTGAGATAAATTTTAAACAAACAACCAAATTCATAACCCTATTTTCAAGTTAAGCCTCGATAAGACTAAACTGCTTAATAATCAGAAATAGGAAGCGATGATTTGTCGAAGGCATGAATAGTGCCACAAGGCATGAGTAACTCTCTATAAATGAAAATAGTGCATTGGGCACTGGTAATACCATATTAATGTAGATTTGTTGGAGAGCACGATCTACATTGTTGGCCCATTGCCTAACAGTTTAAGCTTTTGGGAGAAATGGTTTCTAACATGGTATCAGAGCTTAGGTTCCTCCAGGTCACAAGTTTGAATCATCTCACTTGCATTTGTTTCCCCCTTTGTGGTTGTGTAGAACATCCTTTATTGTTTGAGCACTAAGTGCACTTTGGTTTATAACTCTATGTGCAAGTGGGCGTCGCACGTGAGGGGGGAGTGTTGGAATGCATGATATACATTGTTGGTCCCCTACCCAAAAGCTTAAGCTTTTGGGAGAAATGGTTTCTAACAAAATTTGCCATAGGCACGTGTTATATCTAGTGCTTTAATGATAGAATTATTATGCTATATTTATTTTATTTTTTTGATTAAGAATTGTTATGTTATTGATCATAAGAAAGATGTAACTAAATGTTTTTTCTTCTTATATTTTGATCGGTTTATGGTCTTTTTGTAGTCTTTCTACCTATATCAAAACTAGCAACTTTCACAATAAAAATGGCCCTAAATATATTACCACTCAAAGTATTAAACGGTGAAAATGGATAGGAATACGCACAAGTAAATAACCACAATCAATTCGTTCCCTAAGCTAAAACTGATGCATACCCTTGGTTCACATGCGACAATATACTGGCAATGTAGTCCTTTGTCTCTGACCATTGTATCACCAAGGAAATCGGCGAGCCGTCTTGCGGTGGTTACTGCACATGATTTCTGTTCGCCATATTCTGCTAGAGACTTGCTCATTGTGCTTGATTCAGAAATATAATCAAGCAACTCGCTATCCGCTATATCCCTCCCTTGATTCTGAAATTGGATAAAGTTAGGACAAACTATACCTATTATTTACGTGTAATTTAGCTGGGGCATGAGGAAAAGATCCAAGAATTTAAAAGGGCTTGTTTGACTTTGTCCCCTGCATGTGGTGAAATCTCAAAGCGTAAGCAAAAACAGGGGGTTAAAAACTCAAAAGATGCGTTAAATGAAATAGGACATCCCCCTCCCCCCCCCCCCTCTCTTTTCACGTAGAGATTCCCCCACATACAGGGGCAAAGTCTAACTATTATGAAAAACAGATAAAATCGGTCGCAACATAAAGAAAAACACGATTTAAAAAGATTGTTAGAAGCTTCAGAGCAATTTTTTGAACAGACAGCATTGCAGTGATACAAGACTGAAGTTATTTTAACATACATCAAGAAGATCAAGCCAACGGTTTGCAACAGAAGCAACTGCTGAATAGCATTCCTCTATGGTAGATCCATGAAGGAACTTGTCAAAAAGCTCAGCCTGCAAACAAGACAGAATTTCAATTTATATAAATAACTCAAGGATAGGTTACTAAGCCAAAAAAACATTGTGTGTGAAGATCAAGATTAAGATAGAGATGAGTGATAGCAGATGGTAGCATCAGTATGTTAATGTTCACGTACAAAACAGCAAGCAACTTAACCCAACTCAACCAGAAATTTGAGGGAGCCAATCTGAAAGCTAGTAACAATTTGATTTTTTATAATTTGTTTTGATTATTATCTTTTGAGAGGAAGGGGGTGTTAATACCTGGAAAACCTTGATGAGCTTAAGCTCACCTCTACGCTTGATCTCAAAACCTTTTAACTCTGCAAGGGTTCCATCATCATTAAAAACGGCATAACGCTTCTTGATCAGAATTCCTTCTTCCTTTGAAGCAGGAATAATCATTGCCTACATGCCATACAAAATAAACCAAGGGATGAACGTGAATATTATGACGAACAACAAAAGTCAAAATCCAGGTAGGTCACAAGCCAAAATCAGCTAATGGTCTACATCCACTTCACCTTATATGGACCATCCACTTCAAATTCAATTGAGCATTCGCTATGTGTTGTATAAGTTCTGTTGATGGGATCTTCGAGTGTCTGTCAGAATAGTGTAAAAAACTGTGTTATATATACATAGAAAACCAAAGACTTTGGAGAAAACATTAAACTATCAAACATAAAGTTCAAGCAAAGCAAATTTAATCTGTATAGAGAGGAGAGAAACACAAAACCAGAGTAGGATCCCATTAACCTGGTACTGATCATTTGTGTTGTTCCTTGCCACATCAACATTAAGCATAACACAAGGATAGGAGATTGTCAGTTTCTTCTTTGAGTCTCTGAATATATGAACCAGGATGAATGTGGTTAGTGTCTTCAGCAACAGTACTTGAAGGGGAAGCACTAAATTTAACTTAAAACAAGTGAGACAGTTGAACCGAGTTAAAAGCATTCTTGCATCTGTTCATATAAAAATAGAGACTATAGAGTAGCGCGATGGTGGGTACTTTCCACTAATACCTCTTTATCTTTATGTTTGTAGGCTTTGAATTGGTGACTTTAAAATCCTTTTGGTCATTTATATTTTTATATATATCAATGTCTGAAAAATTCCCGCTTAGGGTCGTTGGGCTGTGGCATCGATCCAATCAAGTAGTAGGCAACTGCCTAGGTGGAAGGGACAGCGATTAGGCCAGATTGAAATTTTTTTTCCAAATTTTTTTTTCTCAAGTTTGAATTACAAGTAAATGTTCGAATTACAAACTTTTAATATCATTTTTAGAAGAAAAGTTATAGTTTTTGTAGTATTAATATGACGTTGAATATATACATAGATATATGTTTTACAAGAAGTTTCTAAAAACAGCTCCCTCCTTTTGATGATCATCTTACCAACTAATTGGCAGGATTTTTTTTATTAAATCTGGTGGAGATATCTACCGACCATGGACATCTCCACCAAATTCCATCAAAAAAACAGCCATCTACCCCTCAAGAAAGGAAGTTCATAAATAGCTTAAACAAAGGTGCCCTTTTAGAGGCACCTGTATATATATGCCCATTAAGACTATAAATATAACGGTACATGTCACCAAAAACAAAAAGATACGTTCTAGAGCATACATTGTCTTAAAGGTGAAGTTCTCTGGAAATGACCCAGGTAATGCACACCATATACCATCTGTATCTAACTCAAGTGGTCTTCCAATTTTTTCAACCAGTAAGCGAGCATTCTGGATTATTTTTGCTCCAGTATAGGTAACAACACCTGCCATTTCCATCGAGTACCATCTTGCCCCCCTGAAATGAAACCACATAAATATACACATTGAAAGATGAAAGGAGCGAAAAAATGCCACAGAAAACAAAATCCTTCAGCACAAAAATGAAAGAAAAAAAAGGCTTTTTTTACTTTCCTCCGAAATTTTACATGTGAAATTAGACTTACCCCCCTGTTTTCATAATCATTAGACTTTGCCCCCTGCATGTGGGGGAATCTTAAAGAATTACGTAAAAACAGGGGGTTAAGTCAGAGGATTGTGTTAAAAAATTAGACATTCCCCCCATTTTTACTTAATACTTTGAGATTCCCCTACATGTAGGGGCAAAGTCTAATAATTACAAAAATCGGGGGCAAAGTCAAAAAACCGAAAAACAAACTATGGTAGTGTGCAAAATGTACTTGCGCATGACGTAACCGTAGAAGGAATTCAGAATACACTTGTGAGCCAGCTGTAATGAATCATACAGAACTACCATATCCTGCAAAAATTTAACGAGCAACGTAATTAGAGACTAAAGGAGATTTGTTCTCAAAGAATAACCGTCTAGCTCCAATTTAAATTGTCACAAGCATAAAGAGCCAAGGCACACGTACTTGTGCTTCCTGAATCTTGATGGGATTTCCGCTGCCCTTTGCTTCTGACAACTTCCCCTTCCAAACTTTATTAAGCCCTTTGTATTCATACCTTCTATCTCGAAAGCTTAAACCAAAAGAAAACAATAGGATTTAGCTCCACAAAGCTTGTTGAAATATTTAATTAGTTTATTTATTGTTTTTTCCTTTTTCTAGGCTTTTTTATTTTATTTTTTTGGGCCCAAAACGGCCCCCTTTTCCTATCCATGTAACCCTAAATTTTATATATAAATATATCTCAGACTCTCAGTTTGAGTAAACCGAACCAAATTATTCTTCTAAACTCAACCAAAATAATTCTTTGCCCTGGTTCCTAATAGTAAATATAAGCATGTCCCTATCCAAACATTGAGATACAAATAATGAGATAACAGCAACTGTTGTTTAAAAGTGCAATTTCAACAGAAGTGAATGATTCATTGTTGCAATTTAAGGTGCTAACGATACAGAGATAACTTGCGATTGATTCAGGTGTCTTGCGGAACATAGAAAGGATTTTCCCGCATGCAGATCCCTGCTTCACGAAGCTCCGTGACTGGCTTGTCTAGTACCCGTTTATATGCCTATGGAGTACAAAATATAGCATTCAATTTATTCATTAGGCACTCCCATTAAATTACAGATAGTAACAATTATACCTTTTGGCAGTATTTTTTTAAACGGTCTTTGAGTTTCAATTGTTGCTCCACTTTAGGCAAGTCAAGAAAAGATTTAGAAAACTGGCCATTGACGTTATCAACAAGCTCAGACTCAATTTGCCTCTTCAAATGATGGTAATCGCTGGTATTTTAATAACCATAAGCAAGGATCATTAGTACTCTAAGTATAAAAAAAACCAAAATAACAAGTATATGCAAAAATATACCTCCTCTTTGCCATGTATATCTCCCCACGCCAAACCCATTCAAGATTGCGAAGACAAGTTTTGCCTGGACGATTGAAATCACATGCAGTGCAGACCTCATCTGTAACTATAGATGGTGGCTGGAACCAAACAAAAGGGCTTACATTAGTGGCTTATATTGGTGCTAATTACAAATAATACAATTCATACTGAATAGCTTACCCAATCTCCAAACAAACAGAACTAGTCGAACTAATGCTGACTAAATATTTGAAATGACAGCCCTGATTATTAAAGGTATCTTCCAAAAGAAATGGAAAAAGAGAAAGAGAAACTGAAACAGAAACAGAAAAAGGGTAACAAAAGTAGAAAGAGCTACAACGCTTGCAGCCAGAAAGAACAGGAAGACAAAATCACATACATAATTGCACAAATGATTTTCCTCTTACCCTCTGAACTCCGATTCTTCAAAACACCGGGTATTTTGGTCATGAAAGAAAGAAATCATGAAAGAAAGAAACTTCAGGATGTTTGAAAATTAGTTGTTCCCTCACAGATTTAAGTACAAAACTGGAAAAAAAGAAACATTGTATAATATGGTTTGTTTGTTTTTTTGATAGGAAATAATATGTTTGAAAAGTACAATATTTCACATAAGACATTATCATGTTAAATGAATTCAGGACATGATTATCATGTTGAACCAATTCTTGAAACACACTTACTTTCGAAAAGAAAGAAAAGGGTCAGATCGGATCCCTATTATGTTCCCAACATCCAACTCAACATATATATGTGGTACCCATCAAAAATCATAGAATGATAACACATATCATGAATCGATATGAAGGCAGAGGCAGAGCTGAATATTGTTGAAATACCTCGACCCAAATTTAAGAAACTATATTATGGCTTCTTTACAAGCCGGATGGGAGGTCATCAAAAGCGATATTATGGGTGTATTCCGGGAGTTTCATGAGAATGGAGTGGTAAATATTAAAACTAATGCCACTTTCATTTGTCTTATTCCTAAGAAGTTGAATTCAATCTCAATTAAGGATTTTAGACCAATTAGCCTTGTTACTTCCTTGTACAAGGTATTGGCAAAAGTACTTTCTTTGAGATTGAAAAGGGTTTTGGGGGAAACAATTGATTTGTCTCAAGGTGCGTTTGTACACGGGAGACAAATACTCAATTTAGTGCTTATCGCCAATGAGGTAGTGGAGGACTATAGGGTAAATAAGAGAAAGGGTGTGGTGTTCAAAATAGACTTTGAAAAGGCGTATGACCACATTAATTGGGATTTTTTGGATTTCGTTTTGGATTAAAAAGGGTTTGGGAGAAGATGGAGAAGTTGGATTAGAGGGTGTCTCTCTTCGGTTAATTTCTCAGTTATGATTAACGGGAAAGCAATTGAGCTTCTTGGGGCTTCGAGGGGGTTACGTCAAGGGGATCCACTATCCCCGTTTCTTTTCATATTAGTGGCAGATGTCTTAAGTAGGTTAATGAAAAGAGCATGTGAGAAGAAGGTCGTTGGGGTTTTGAAATTGGGCGTAATAAAACTGAAATTTCTCATTTGCAATTTGCTGATGATAGCATCTTCTTTATTCCAAATGATAGTCTTGTGGCTGATAATTTGGCTGGGGTGCTTAAGGTATTCTCATTGGTATCGGGTCTAAAAATCAACATGGGAAAAAGCATAGTGGTGGAGCTGAATTTAGCCCCATCACAGCTGTCCGGAATTGCAAAGACGCTTGGGTGCGGGTGTGGGGAATGGCCTCTTAGCTATTTGGGTTTACCATTAGGTGGTAATCCCAATAGCATTGAGTTTTGGAACCCTGTTATAGAACGAGTCTCAAAAAGAGTTGATGGGTGGCATAAAGGATGCCTTTCAAAGGGGGGAAGATTAACTTTGCTTCAATCGGTTTTGGGGAGTATTCCAATTTACTACCTTTCCAAAAAGTAGCATCAATTTTGGAAAAGTTAATGAGGAACTTCCTTTAGGAAAGAAGAGGGGAAGGAAAAAAAGATCATCTTGTGAATTGGCAGGTTGTTTCGAGATCTAAGATAGATGGAGGGCTTGGCGTGGGAAACTTAATTAAAAGGAATAAGGCATTGCTAGGTAAATGGCTTTGGCGGTTCCCACTTGAAAGTGATTCACTTTGGCATGCGATTATAGCAAGTAAGTATGGCTCTCATCCGAATGGGTAGGACTCTTCACATGACATTAATGGCTCTCTTTGTGCTCCTTGGAAGTCTATTTCAAGGGTGTGGAGTGACTTTGAGCAACATATTAAATTGGTTGTGGGAAATGGGGAGAGAATCCGCTTTTGGCAGGATTCATGGGTAGGGGATAACCCACTCAAAATTAGTTCCCTAGACTATATAGGATTTCTTGTGATTAAAATGCTACCATGCATTCGGTAATCTCCTGGTCATCCCATTTAGAGTCTTCGTGGAACCTTTCATTTCGTAGGTCCTTCCTTGATAGGAGGTCGATGAGTATGTTTCCTTCTTAGGTTTGACTCATGGCTTAAATCTAAACCAAAATTCATTGGATAAACGGGTATGGGTTGCTCACACTTCTGGTGAATTCTCTTGTAAGTCCTTTTTTGAAATACTATCTCATTCATCGCCCTCAATCACTCCACATCAGTATAACTTCATTTGGAAAGGAAAAGTCCCTTCCAAAGTTAAGGTCTTTGCTTGGCTTGTATTAAGAGGAAGAGTGAACACTTGTGACGTTATTCAAGAGAGGAGGCCATCCATGTGTTTATCGCCGTCTTGGTGTATTTTGTGTAAAGAAGGTTTCGAAGGGATTGATCACATTCTGCTCCATTGTAACTATGCATGGGGAATCTGGGCTAGGTTGTTCAAGGCATTTGGGTTGATTGGGGCTGCCCCTAAAAAATGGGTAGATTTCATTGGGCTGGAATGGAGCTTTAGCAGCGCAAAAGCTGGGAATATGTGGAAGGTGACAGTGATGGCAGCAGCATGGGCAATATGGCTAGAGAGAAACAAGAGAGTTTTTGAAGATTGTTATAGATCGGTATCTAGCTTGTGGGATCACTTGAGATTCCTGATTGGTCTTTGGGCTAAGGCAGCTAATTTATTTGATAGTACTGATAGGCTTTTATTTGAGTTGGATTGTTGTAGTTTTTTGGCCTGATCGGTTTATTTTTGCTGTTTTGGGTTGAGTTGTAACATTTATGTAGTGGTCTTCTCATCCACTGCTATCTTTATTGCTTTTCTTTGATGTAACTTTCTTTGACTAACAATAAAATCTTTCGTTTCTTATCAAAAAAAAAATTTAGGAAACTAAATTTATTTTTTTAAAAGAATAATGTTAGTTCTTTTATTTATTTTTAATTAATTGTATTTACAGTGGGTAAAACTGTTAGGGCACCACCCATATAATATATATAAATGATACGAGGAGAGTGGTGGTGTATTCACGCTTCTCTCTCTTGTTTTCTCTAAACACTATTCTTCTTTGATTCTAGGTTTTAACTTGGTATCAAAGTAGGTTCGCTCACCTTCCTTCTCGTTTTCTTTTCTTATATATAACCATCCCTTTGTTATCTATGAAGAATAGACCCGACACGCGACACGCGTTTCGGACACGTGACATGCAATTTTTCCAAAATGTAGGACACGACACATGGGGAGGACACGTTCTTAATTAATTAATTATATATATGCAATAAACATTATAAATATTTAAGAATTCAATAAAATGCAACTAGGTTGCATTAATAACCCAAATACTCAAAACTTGATCACTAAATTGTTCCATAATTAAAGCATCAAAAAGCATACATAAACTAAATTGTTCTATAGAATGATAGAAGAAAAAAAAGGGAAATATAAAAAGTGGCTTAGTTACCCCATCCTCAATTGATGTTGCAATGAAGAAACACTAGGAGTAGTAGCCATCTAAATCAATTATCAAGTATTAGAGACTATAATTTAATCCAAGCGTTGGAGAGTGTCGGAGTGTCTGACAAGTGTCGGGCCCAACACATGGCCTCCAAGAAAATGTCCGTGCTTTATAGTTTGTTATAGAAATCTCTTATCTTTATTAGGGTTTGAGAGTTGTTTAGGGTTTTTTTTTCCCTTTTTTTGTTTGGTTGTTTGTGGTGATGCCGTAATGACGGCATAGTGGGATAGTTTGTGTTTTCCACTTATGAACAGTGAATCGCTATAGTGCTGATGAACAGTATTTTGCTACAGTAATTTCATAATAGCTTTCTTCCCCCTCCTTTAGTGTAGTTTACTATGGCAATGAATGATGGTCAGAGTAAGACTACAATCGTGAAAAAACATGTGTACTTAGACGATGATGTTGGGAAATAAATTACTTCCGCAAAGTTAAATGGAAGTAATTATCTTACGTGGTCACATGCTGTCTATGTTTATGTTGTGGCAAAGTGGATGGAAGCACACCTAACTAATGATCCTCCTTCACCCATGGATGGAGATTGGAAGGGCGATGAGACAATGGTGATGACGTGGTTGTGAAATAGCATGGAAGCTCATACTGCTGCTAATGTTCAATTTCATAAAACAACAAAAAATGTTTGGTTGGCCACTGAGGAGATGTTTTTGTTGACCTAAAGGTCTTAATCTTATTTTGATAATAACAATAAATCAATCATGTGTAATTTAACTTGTTTCTTGATATAAGTTTATAGTTCATTTATATGGAATATCAAGTATAGCATGATTGCTCAAAGGAAGCTTGACAAAGATCATTCAATCAATATCCGATCAAGTCAATGAAGCATTGGACTAGCAAGAGATCATCCTTATCACACACATGCTAGCAATGCATTTCATGAAGCACAAAAGATCAATGATCATATGCCAAAGCTTCAAGGGAAATGCTTCAAGGAAGAATCAAATTGAAGAAACAATCGAAGCATTCAAAGACTCGTTAATTCGATAATTGAGTGAGTGCTTAGGTATTATGTAAAGTTTCTTATTTGATTATTTATATAGCTCATACATATTGGAATATCATTCTTAGATTGATCAAAATCAGTTTGAATCGAAAATCATTTCAAAACATCATTTTAGCAAAAACCGATTTTGAAATAAATTCATATTAAATTCAAACAATCATTATTTTGAGTTTTCCCGTAAATTGGTGTCTTAGGAACTTATTTTTAAGGTCCCCAAAGTATTAGAATTGATTTCGGAGCTCAAATGCAAAAATTGGGATTTTTGGCCTGTTGGGCAGCAGAGCCCATCAGTCGACTAAGCAGCTTTGCTCAGTCGACTAAGGGTCCATCAGTCGACTGATGGTTTTGCTTAGTCGATTGATGCTTCAGAATATAGCCGTTGGATTTCTGATTTTTTACTATTTTTGGTACCAAACTTCTACCAAACCTCACAAACGGCTATATCACTTTTAGGACTATATATACACTATCTAAGACTCATTCTAGACACCTTGAATCATTCTTATACTTCATACTTCATCTATCTTCAATATCTAAAGATTCAAGAAATTGTTTTTGATCAATCATTATCATTTGAGCTATATCTTCTTGATCAAATAGGATAACTCTAGTGTGAGCCTCAAATTGTATTCTTTACACACTTGAGAGAGTTATTGTAAATTGGTGTGAATCACCAAACTTTTATATTCAAATTGTGAGAGGTAAATCTCATAGGAAAAACAAGAAGGTTAATTCTTGTTTAGTTTTTGTGAAAGGTAAATTTCACAAGGTTAGCAAGAGGGTATCTTGTAAGAGTATTGTGGTGTAGCAATACTTGTAGAGTGTGTGAGACAACACTTGTAGAGGTTTGATCTTCACCCGGAAGGAGATTGATATTAGTGGAAATTCTCGGAGAACTAACCGAGCGCGGATTATGGTTTGGTAAACCAAAACCGTGTGGACAAAAAGCCTTGGACTTCAAATCGGTTCAATCTTTCTTACTCAATCTCTTTATTATTGATTGTTTGATTATTTGCTCTTGAGATTGTTTGTTTATTTATTTATGTGCTTACATTCCTTGATAAATTTGTTTAGTAAATTGTTTTACTTAAACATTTTCGAAAAGATTTTTAAATTCCGCATTTAGTTTCAAAAACCCTATTCACCCCCCTCTAGGGTTGAAATCCGACCAACAGTTTTCTCAAGAAGAAAACGTTTCAAGAATCTATGAGTTATTTGAGAAGATGTTCAACTATAAGCAGTCTGGAAAGCCATTCAGTGAACGTTATAGTACTTTTTATGGGTTATGGGAAGAATTGTCTATATATCAGCCCTTGCCTACAACAGTGGAGGAACATAACAGACAAAGGGAAGAGTTTCATATTTCTTTGTTATAGCCACTTTTGATCCTGAATATAGTGTGTTTAAGGATCAAATATTAATTGCTGATAGAAAGCATAGACACTTGTTAGATGTTACTCGGACCTTGATGTTTGCGTTGAATGTCCTAAAGCCTTATTGGGCCGATGCTGTTTTGACTGCTTGTCGTCTTGTAAATCGCATGCCATCCTCTGTTCTAGGAAATCAATGTCCATTCTCTCTCTTATATCCTGGTGTGCCTCATTTCAATGTGTCTCCTTGTGTATTTGGTTGTATTGCATTTGTCCATCTTCCTAGTGTTGGTCAGGATAAGTTGTCGCCTAGGTCTGTAAAGTGTATCTTTCTGGGTTACTCTCATATTCAAAAAGGTTATCGTTGTTATTGTCCTACGGGTTGTTGATACTTTGTGAGTGCCAATGTTACCTTTTTTGAGTTTACACCCTTTTTTCATCCACAAATCACAGCATTGATTCCAATCTTTTGTCTTGTCGTCAAGGGGAGGGATCTCATTCCCCTCCTTCTATTCCACTACCAGTCTCTCCTACTTCTTCGATTGATTCATCACCCATTAAGGTTCATCAAAGATCCAAAAGAAGACTAGTTTACGCATGGCTTGCCCTGTTGTCAACTGCAACTCCAAAGGTTCATGAACCTCGTCTCCTTTCAGTGCCTAATCTTGATAATTTACCCATTGCCAAACGTAAAGGTAATCGTTCTTGTACCCAACATCCTGTGTCCTCTTTTGTTTATTATCATCGATTGTCCCCATTTTTGTTGACATTTGTCATATCCTTGTCTGGTATTACTATTCCTCGTTCATATACAGGCAATCAATTCTTCTGGTCGGAATTTGGCTATGGATAAGGAGATGACAACCCTTCACAATAATCAGACATGGGAACTAACCCCTATACCCTCTAGAAAACAAGTAGTTGGTTATAGGTGGGTGTATACAGTGAAATATCTTCCAAATAGATCTGTCAAACGACTAAAAGCTCATTTGGTAGTTAAAAGGTATGCTCAAACTTATGGGGTGGATTACACTGAGACCTTGTATGATGTTAAACGTCTTAACTCAGTTAGAGTTCTTTTGTCAGTTATTGTTTCATATAATTGGCCACTCTACCAGCTAGATATTAAAAATGCTTTCTTGCATGGGGATCTTCAAGAGAAGGTGTATATGGAGCAACCCACTAGTTATGTAGTATCTGGCAAGATGAATATGGTTTGTAAGTTGAAGAAAGCATTTTATGGTCTAAAGCAATCACCTTGAGCTTGGTTTGATAAGTTCAGTGGTGTCATCTTGAGTTATGGTTTTAAGAGGTCAACTTCAGATCATTTAGTATTTGTTTATCATTCAAAACTAAGTACTATTGTTCTTATAGTTTATGTTGATGATATTATTATCATAGGAAATGACTTTCATGGAATTTCTAAGCCAAAGACACACTTGGGACAACAGCTCCATACCAAAGATTTGGGGTTGCTTCGTTATTTTCTGGGCATTGAAGTTGCTAGGTCCAAGGAAGGTATTAGTCTTACTCAAAGGAAGTATGTATTAGATCTTTTGTCTGAGAAAAACAAGCTTTGATGTAAGCCAATTTTTACTCCTATGGATTATAATGTGAAATTGTATGTCGAGCAGGGGTAGTCTTTTTTCGATGTTGGGCGTTATAAGAGACTAGTTGGAAAGTTGATATATTTAACTGTGACCTAACCAAACATTACATATATCGTAGGTGTTGTCAGTTAGTTCATGCATACCCCACGACAACCCCATTGGGAAACAGCTTGTCATATTCTCCGCTATCTAAAAGGAGCTCCCGCTAAAGGTTTACTTTATAAAGCTTCAAAGTCTTTGAGTGTGACTAGTTTTTCATATGCAGACTGGGCTGGAAATCGTACTGATAGACGATCTACTTCAAGTTATTGTATGTTTGTGGGGGTTAATCTCGTGACATAGTGTAGTAAAAAGCAACATGTAGTTGCTAGATCTCATGATGAGGCTGAATATAGAGCTATGTCACATGCGGCATCGGAGATGTTATGGATTCAATCCTTGCTTCATGAGATGCATGTTGGGGCATCAGCTCCTATGGAAATGTATTGATAATTCAGTATTATTTATTTTAGTTATTTATGTTATTTTAGTTGTGGATAGAATCCCATCTTGATAGGGACTCTAGGTTAATTAGGAGTTGTGTTTATTTCCTATATAAGGTGCGTTGTTTTCATTATTTATGATTATGGAATAAGAACTATTGTTCTCTCTAAATTAATATGGTATCAGAGGAGGTTAAGACTCCTTATAGCTTAGGTCGGATCCAAAAAAAACCCTAGCCCCCGCTATTACCTAACCCCGCCTAAAACCCTAGCGCCGCTGCCTTCCTGGTCACTGGTTGCGTAATCCGTGACGTTTTCCTAAAATCGACCACACAGCCTAGGTCGGAATCCCCAGACGAGTCGAACCCCGAAAGCAGCGCCGGCAACTGTCCATACGCGCCGCTCCTTCCCGCGCGTGGATCTCACGCGCCGTCGACTTCCAACGCGCGTGGAGGCGCGTGGATGCTCAGATCATCACCGGAATTTCAAGACCACCTTGTCTCACAGTTCCGCACCTCATTCTGGTCCAGGTTTGGTTCGTTTGATCCGGTTTGATACTGTTCCAGTTAATCTGCCACTGTTCCATGTTATTCAGTGCTGTCCAATACTATTCAGTCCTGTTTTTTGGTCCGGTTAGTTTGATCATTATTCCATATGAACTATAAACTTGCTATGGTGGGTGCTAGTAGTCCGGGTCTCACAGATTCATCTACTGGTTCTACCACAAGCCCGTCTTCTACGGTCACAGATGCTATGTCGCAATTTGCTACTATGTATTCGGTGAGTGAAAATCCTGTGGCCAATATTAGTCACAAATTGAATGGTAGGAATTACCTCAAATGGGCACAATCAAAGAGATTATTTATTGATGGCAAAAGAAAATTAGGGTATGTGAATGGTGAGGTGGTAACACCACCATCTAACGACCCGGGCTTTAAATCGTGGCGCGAGGAGAATTCGATGGTTACCTCGTGGTTGATCAATTCCATGGAGGCTGAACTCGGTAAACCCTATATGTTCCTGCCGACCGCTCGAGATATCTGGCACGCGGTTAAGGAAACCTACTCAGATCTAGACAACTATTCTCAAATGTTCGAACTCAATAATCAGTTGTGGAAGATGCAACAAGGGGATCGTGAGGTTACAGCCTACTACCATGACATGATGGCCATATGGCAAGAGTTAGATTTATTTGAAACTGAAGAGTGGGAAAACCCGAATGATAGTGCTCGTTACAAGAAGAAGGTTGAGCGAGGTCGGGTGTTTGTCTTCTTGGCTGGACTAAACAAGGACTTAGACGAAGTTCGGGGTCGTATTTTAGGCAGAATACCTCTGCCCACTATCAGAGAGGTGTTTTCAGAGGTACGAAGAAAAGAGGCTCGACGATTTGTGATGTTGAAAGACGAACGGGAGCCTCGTACAGATGCTGAGGGCTCTGCACTGGTAGCCTTTGATAAAGCCGTAGACAGTGATAAGAGGGGAGGAAAGTAGAAATTGTGATGTGATCATTGCAAATGGTCAGGTCATACTAAGGATAATTGTTGGAAGCTTCATGGTAAACCAGCAAATTGGAAGAAGCGTGATAACAAAACGAGGGGAGGAACACGAGCATTCCAAGCAAGCAATGCAGATTCAGTGCAACCATCTTCCTCCGAACAACTTCCATTCACAAAGGAACAATTAGAGCATTTGTGTAAAATGGTCCAAACTCATTCCTTAGGAAACTCTGGCTCCTCATGTTCCATAGCTCAGTCAGGTAATAAGTTTACAGCTACAATTGCCTGTATCAAATCCCATAGCAACTGGATATTAGATTCAGGGGCGACTGACCTCATGACCGGTATCTCGGAATTTTTTTCGTCATATACTCCTTATGCAGGGAATCAAAAGGTTAAAATTGCTGATGGTTCTTTCGCTGCGGTTGCCGGCAAAGGAACCATAATCGTCTCCCCGTCTCTCACTCTCAAAGATGTCTTACATGTCCCTAATTTATCGTATAATCTTATATCTGTCAGTAATTTAGCTCTTGATCTCAATTGTCAAGTTAACTTTTGGTCTTCTCATTGTGAATTTCAGGATTTAAATTCAGGGAAGATGATTGGGGTTGCTAAACAGGATGGGGGTCTCTACTTCTTCAATAATGGGTCTACCTCTGGAAGGCAAGACCGGCAGACTTGTTTTAATTCTATTTCTGTTTTTAGTGATAGTCAGATTTTGCTATGGCATTATAGGTTAGGACATCCAAACTTTCAGTATTTAAAGCATTTGTTTCCCAAGTTATTAATAAATAAAAATTTGCTTAAATTTCGGTGTGAATCTTGTGAATTAGCAAAACATCAACGCACGGTTTTTCCATCTTAACCATATAAGAAATCACAACCTTTCACCTTGATTCACAGTGATGTTTGGGGTCCCTCTAGAGTGCCCACTTGGTCTGGCAAACGTTAGTTTGTAACTTTCATTGATAACCGCACTCGAGTATGTTGGGTCTTTCTTTTAAAAGAAAAATCAGAAGTTGGGAGTGTGTTTCAAAACTTTTACACCATGATACACACAGTTTCAAACCAAAATTCAAATTTTTCGGAGTGATAATGGGAAGGAATTTTTTAAAAAGATGTTAGGGGATTTTTTCGTCAACAATGGGATAATTTATCAAAGTTCTTGTAATTATACTCCTCAACAGAACGGAGTTGCCGAAAGGAAAAATAGACATCTACTTGAGGTTGCTCGTGCTTTAATTTTTCAAACTAAAGTTCCAAAATACCTTTGGGGAGATGCTATTTTGACTGCTACTTACCTTATTAATCGGCTTCCAACACGAACCTTGAAATTTAAAGCCCCTATAAAATTGCTTTCTGATATATTTCCCAAAACTCGGTTATTAGGGGATATTCCCTTAAAAATATTTGGAAGTGTTGTATTTGTTCATAATCATGACCCAAAAAATTCTAAACTTGATCCAAAGGCACACAAATGTATATTTGTAGGCTATCCTACAAATCAGAAAGGGTATAAATGTTTTGATCCGATTTCCAAGAAATTATACATTTCTGTGGATGTTACCTTCTTCGAGGGGCGATCCTATTACAACTCCCATCTTCAGGGGGAAAGCACGAGTGAAGATGGTGGTTGCGGTTTTGATAATTCAGTCGTTGATGTTTTGTATGAACAAGTACCTAATTATTTTAACACACAATCTGGAAAAACAAATGAATTAAATGTTGAAGATACTTGTGTTGGTAATGGTGAACAACCAGGGTTAGTGTTATCCCAAAATCTGACTACCGATGGACCAGAGAAGTGTGCAAAACGGTATAAAGGTCTTGTTTATTCTAGGAAAAATCCAGAACAAGGAAGGGAAGAAGCCATCCCTCTGCAACCCCAAGAATCCAACCTGGAGATGGATCATGATACTCACAATGACTCTTCCGAGATACCTGAAGGTAGTTCTCAAGCTAATATCGAGTCAACTCAGTCTGATCAATTTGATCTCCCTATTGCTCTTAGAAAAGGAGTCAGAGCATGTACGAAATCTCTCAAATATCCCATTTCGAACTTTGTGTCATATAAAAATATCTCACCCTCCTATTCTGCATTTATCTCTCGTGTGTCGAATGTGGTTATTCCTAACAATGTTCAGGATGCTCTAAATGTTCCGGAGTGGAGAGAAGCGGTGTATGAGGAGATGAGAGCGCTGGAGAAGAATGCTACTTGGGAGAAAGTAAAGCTTCCAGAAGGAAAGGCAGTTGTTGGTTGTAAATGGGTATTCACTGTGAAGTATAACTCATATGGGTCAGTGGAACGGTACAAGGCTCGTCTGGTGGCTAAAGGCTTCACTCAAACGTATAGAGTTGACTACGCCGAAACTTTTTCTCCTGTGGCAAAATTAAATACAGTTCGGGTTCTCTTATCAGTTGCAGCTAACTTGGACTGGCCTCTGAATCAGTTAAATGTGAAGAATGCCTTCTTGAATGGAAACCTAGAAGAGGAAGTCTATATGGAACCTCCACCTGGTTTTACTGAGGAATTTGGGGCAAAAATCTGCAAGCTAAAAAGGTCTTTGTATGGCCTTAAACAATCCCCTAGAGCATGGTTCGAAAGATTAACAAAGTTCCTCAAGGGTCAAGGGTATAATCAAGGGCAGTCTGATCATACTCTCTTCACTTTGACGTCCACAAGAAACGAACTTTTTGTTCTCATTGTTTATGTGGATGATATGATTTTGACAGGGGATGATGTTGAAGAAATGAATCGACTGAAGCGAAATCTTGCTAGAGAATTTGAGATTAAGGATCTTGGTGACCTACGATACTTCCTTGGAATGGAGGTGGCCCGTTCAAAAAGTGGTATTGTTGTATCACAACGGAAATATATTTTGGATCTGTTGTCAGAAACTGGGATGAGTGGGTGTAAGCCATCGGATACTCCCATAGAACTGGGTACCAAGCTAGGAAATGTTAAAGATGGTGTTCCAGTCGAAACAAGGAGATACCAGAGGTTAGTTGGAAAACTAATTTACTTGTCTCATACGCGCCCTGACATTGCTTTCGCTGTGAGCTTGGTTAGTCAATTCATGCACTCACCATGTGAAGAGCATCTAGAGGCAGTGTACCGTATTCTTCGTTACCTCAAAGGCTCCCCAGGGAAAGGTCTGTTCTTCAGGAAGAACGATAAAAGAGGGATAGAGGTGTATACCGATGCTGATTGGGCTGGCTCGGTTACTGATAGACGTCTACGTCTGGCTACTGTACGTTTCTTTGGGGCAACTTGGTTACATGGAGAAGCAAGAAGCAAAGCGTTGTCGCTCGAAGTAGTGCAGAAGCTGAGTTTAGATCAATGGCTCAAGGAGTATGTGAGGTTCTTTGGCTACAAAGGGTCTTAGAGGAACTCAAAAGGCCAATAAGTCTCCCGATGAAGCTATACTGCGATAACAAGGCTGCTATCAGTATTGCCCACAATCCGGTCTTACATGATAGGACAAAACATGTTGAGATTGATAGGCACTTCATCAAAGAGAAACTAGAAGGTGGAATTATATGTACTCCCTTTGTTCCGTCTAATCAACAAGTTGCAGATATCTTGACCAAGGGCCTGTTAAGGCAACCGTTCGAATTTCAAGTGAGCAAGTTGGGCCTGACGGATATCTTCGCACCAACTTGAGGGGGAGTATTGATAATTCAGTATTATTTATTTTAGTTATTTATGTTATTTTAGTTGTGGATAGAATCCCATCTTGATAGGGACTCTAGGTTAATTAGGAGTTGTGTTTATTTCCTATATAAGGTGCGTTGTTTTCATTATTTATGATTATGGAATAAGAACTATTGTTCTCTCTAAATTAATAAAATGTATTGTGATAATAAGGCCGCTATGTTTGTTGCTAATAATCCCGTGTTTCACAAGCATACTAAGCACATTGAGGTAGGTTGCCACTTCATTCGAGACATTAAGCGAAAGCTGATTGTTACTATGTATGTGAAGTCCGAAGATCAACTAGGTGACATCTTTACAAAGCCCTTGGGACGTAGCCAGTTTCATACCCTGTGTTTCAAGCTGGGCATGTATGATGTTTATGCTCTAGCTTGAAGGGGAGTGTTAGAGTTCTTTTACTTATTTTTGGTTAATTGTATTTACATTGGGTAAAACTCTTAGGGCGCCACCCATATAATATATATAAGTGATATGAGGAGAGTGGTGGTGTATTCACGCTTCTCTCTCTTGTTTTATCTCAACACTATTCTTCTCTTATTCCAGGTTTTAACTAATAGCTTTCAATCCAAAGAAGTTTATGAAAGGCATATCAAAAAGAAAACAGAACACAAATGACCTGTATCATGTATCCCACCATAAACTTTCATAAGCTTGCTTATATTCATATATGTAAAAAAAAATGTATATCCATATCTGTTGAAAAGCATGACATGCATTGTTGGCCCACTTCCTAATAGCTTAAGCTTTTGGGAGAGATGGTTCCTAACATGGTATTGAAGCTCATGTTTCACAAGGTCCCAGTTTTGAATCCTCCTACTTGCATTTGTTTTCACCTTTATATTTGTGTAGTATGCACGTTGTTGTTTGTGCACAAATTGCCCCTTTGGTTTTGATATGTCTGTCCACGTGCAAGTGGGGGTCCACACATGAGGGGGAGTGTTGAAGAGTACGATATACATTGTTCGCCCACTTCCTAATAGCTTAAGCTTTGGGGAGAAATGGTTCTTGACAATATCCTACTTTTACGAAAAAATAGGCAATCCCAACATTCCAAATTATTGATCCCATCAACTTATTCGACTCAAAACCTTACATCAAGTAGTTTTTATGTGAAGTTAGGATTTTCACATGTTCCAATTTGTACAAAATTGTAGAATGACGTCGATCAACTAAACCTTGAAGGGAGATCATAAGGTACTAGCTGATTCATATCTATTTTCTCGTTAGGTGGATGGTAAAAACATGCAATCATAAGAAGGAATCACAAATCATTTAAAAATCATTTATAATTTGCCAGAAGTAATTAATTGACATGCATACCTGAAGTCTATTTGTCAATATGATGTTCGGATACATAGCAGCCACATCAAGATGATAGATGAGGGGGCTTTCTTCACGTATAGGTTCATCTCGCAAACTCATAAGCTGCATGTTGGTAAGAGAGAAGGTGCATGTGTGACTGACTACTTATATGACTAGTTTATAAGTAAAACAAGTGTAAAGCATATAAGAAAAGTTATCAGAAATAAGAATATAGTGTCTGTGGTATTGATTATAAAAAAGAATGAAAAATTGGACAAAACTATCAATTATTCTAACCCTTCAACCATCCTGCCTATTCCATGCTTTACCCATTTCCAATTTAATATGCCACAACCATGCCACTATTACATTCAAAAGGGCCCATTTTCAATTTTAAGTTTTTTCCTGAAAGAAAACATTTATAAGGGGCTATTTTTTTTTGATCCGAAACAAAATGCTTTATTAAATAGGAATATAAAAGCATTACAAAGATGAGAGCAATCTTGGTGAACCAGCAGTCCACCAAGCCCCTTAAATCCTCTAGCTAACTGAGGGAAAACAAGAAGAATGAAAAAAAAAACAGTAAACCAGCTCCAAACAAATCTCCATCACTGGATAGCTGCCCCCAAATTAGAACAAATAACAGAAATAGAAAGGTTGACAAATAAACTAGAAGAGATAGCCCAAATAGATGATAACAGCTTGATTTTAAGCCAAATTTCGGCGGCTTCATTTGATTTGTCTTCAAAAACCCTTGTGTTTCTCTCTTGCCAAATGCACCATGCTAATGCTAGACAACAACATCTCCACATTAGTTTGGACTTCTTTTTATTCCCTACAAACTGCCATTCCATGCTCAAAAAATCCCGCCAAGAACTAGGTTTAGCACCAATTGAACCAAATACCTCTCCCACCTTGTTCCACATATATCCAGTGAAATTACAGTGTAAAAGAATGTGATCAATACTCTCTCCTTTCTGTTTGCACAGAATACACCAAGAAGGGGAAATCGTTAAATAAGGCCTTCTTATTTGGAGAATGTCACACGTGTTTACTCTCTTCCAAGAGGCCAACCAACCAAAAATTTTCACTTTCGGAGGTATACCTGTTTTCCATATAAACTTATGAGGCACAAAGGTGGAATCTTGTGGTGAATTGATGAGCAAATGGAAAAAGGATTTGCAAGAGAATATTCCGGATTTTTCCCCCACCCAATATCTAGAATCTCGGTCTGTTCTAGACACCTTCGAATGATAAATCAAACCCAACAATTCCGAGAATTCTACAATTTCCCTCTCATGTAGATTTCTGCGAAATTCTAGATCCCATGAGAAAGAATCGTGATGATGCCAACAAATAACTGATGCAATTGAACTATTTATATTACGAGAAATGCTGTACAACCGAGGAAAGAGAGAGGCAAGAGAAGAATCCCCGACCCAAATGTCTTCCCAAAATCTTATGGAGTTACCCATTCCCACCTTAAGTCGAACTAATATGCTTACAAATTGGCTGGGATCATTGTCAACCCACCAGCCTAATTATATCTTACCGAATTTTATCGCTTTACCCCCTTAGTTTTCATAAGCATTACACTATTCCACCCACTCTTGCTGCACAACAACACCAACACATCCATATAAAACCAATTCACTAATATTTTGGTATGTCTAGCATTTATAACTTCCCGTTGGATAAAAAGATGAAATTTATTAGAAAATATGACGTCCAATCTTCACAAGTCCCACATGTTTGTATATGTATGCGTGTATAATATCACAGTTCTATCAAAGGCCTTCACTATTTTTAAGAACATAAAAATAATTGCAAAAGGGATTTGGTGGACACACCATGTACATTATTTCTGATGGTGTTTCAAATATTCCACCAAGGAACTTGGCTTGTTCTATTCCCAGACAAAAACCTATTTGTTTTCAAAGATAATAAAACATGAGCATGGAACGTGTTTGTGTATGCATCACGCGTCAACAATTGCTTGCAGTTTTGGGAAGGAATTGAAAAAGGTAGTAAGAGAAAAAGTGGTGTTGATTTTTTGCTATGGAAATTGAGGTGGTAATTTGGCGGCAACTATTGAGGTGATATAAAATTGTCACAAGAGGTAGTGGAGACGAAATTTTTAATGGAGATGATGGGTTTTATTCCTGAGAGAAAAGGCAGAAGTAGCTGCAGTGGCCAAATGGCTGGTGTCGTAGGGAGCGGTGGAAATGATAGATGTTGATTGAGGTAACTATGATGGAGGAGACGAGAAAATGGAGATAAAAGAATTCATGTTTTACCAAAAATAATATTTGGGTTTTGACTTGTGTTGTAGCTATATCTAGAAAACTGTAAGAAAAACTGTGCGGATAGTAAGACAAAGTGGCAAAGTGATGACTTAAACCTGTTGGGGGTTGAATCAACTTGGAAAGTTTAAGGAGTCAGTGTAATTTACCCATTTTTCAAATAAGGCATTCCACTAGTAGTCCCTACTGACTAATGCACTCTACAAGTTTTCTCGCCAAATCGATCTTGATGGAGTCAGGGGCTAGCTAGTTAAAGTCCCATCATGTATGAAAGCGATGATTGCATTTCCATGGTGAAACATTCATGCTTGAGTTAAAAAAAAATACAAAACAGTATTAACAGTGGCAGCAACCTCTGGCTACAAGAATAGTAACTTTAGCCCCACTGACATCAGCCACTGCCACTGACCCTCTGGCCACCGGGTGGCAGTCCGATGAGATTAATGTCATTAGAAGATAATGCTACTGTTACGATGTCACTAAAATTATGTCACTGTAGGGAGTATTAGGAAGTTTAAATTTCCTTGCAACCTAGAAATTCGGCCACATATGACTAAAGGGCTGTAAAATAAGTCAATACTAGGGGACTAAAAACTAACTTTGCCATAAAATTATAATCTTCAAACATCATTGTCCAAAAATTAGGATTAAATTTGAAAATAGAAAGGGAAGGCACCTTCTCCATGATGGCATTCTTCACTTCTTCATAGTTTGAGACTAACTCAATGTCCATCTTACCCTCTACTCTAATAGCGTATTGGAGATCACGATCGAGGTTGTTAATTAGTTGCTGCAAAATAAACCATATGCCAACATCAGACAACATACCAAATGAAACAAAACTGTCTTATGGTGTTAAGCACTGATTTTGAAAGCAATGACTAAGAAAAATGGTCATTAAGCCAATATTCAGCTTATCATACAAAAATGTCAGAATAAAATTTTCAGGAGGCGGAACGTACATATGTCAATGAACCAAAACCAAATACACTGTTTGATATCTTTTGATATATATCAGCAACATATTGAAAGATACAAACATCTTTGGAGCTCGAACGGTAAAATCTGTTATGACACTATATTCACTCTTTAAGTCGTCCACTATATAAATAAAGGATCACTTTTGGGTATGAAATATCAACAAAATTAATTTGATTTATATTGATTGTGAAAATGTGAGGAATGTTATATTATTGAGTAGAAAGGTACCAAATATATATATACAAGAGAGAGACCTAGTATATTAAGGAGTTTCCTTCTAATAAGGATTCTCTAAATATATCCTAAATATACACATGCTATAAATAGAATATACAAATCTCAACACTCCCCTTCAAGCTGGAGCGTACAAGTTGTAGGTTCCAAGCTTGTTACAAATGTAATTGACTCGAGGGCCACCGAGAGACTTTGTAAAGATATCAGCTAATTGATCATTCGATTTCACGTAGCTCGTCGTTATCTCCCCTGAAAGAATTTTCTCTCTAATAAAGTGGCAGTCAATCTCGATATGTTTAGTCCTCTCATGAAAGACTGGATTGGAGGCAATGTGGAGAGCTGCTTGGTTATCGCACATTAATTTCATTTGTTGAATCTTGAAGAACTTCAGCTCCTGTAATAATTGTTTCATCCAAATCAGCTCACACGTTGCTTTGGCCATTGCTCGATATTCCGCCTCAGCGGTAGATAGAGAAACAACTGATTGTTTCTTGCTTTTCCATGAGACCAAATTTCCTCCAACAAAGATACAGTACCCACTGGTCGAACGTCTATCATGTGGGCAGCCTGCCCAATCAGCATCGGAGTAGCCAACGACCTCAGTGTGGCCTCTACTTTCATAAAGAAGACCTTTGCCTGGTGCCTTCTTTATGTATTTTAAAATACGAACAGCTGCCTCCCAATGAATATCACACGAGGCACTTAGGAATTGACTGAGTACACTCATCGAGAACGCGATATCAGGACATGTCACGGTGAGGTAGTTGAGTTTCCCAACGAGTCTCCTGTACTTACTAGGGTCTAATAACGGCTCCCCCTGATTAAGTAAGAGTTTGACATTTGGATCCATCGGAGTCTCTACCGGTTTACAATTTGTTATGCCAGTTTCTTCTAAGATATCTACGGCATACTTCCGCTGAGAGATGAGAATACCCTGTCGGGATTGAGCAACTTCTATTCCCAGAAAATATTTGTGTTTTCCCAAATCTTTAGTCTGAAAGTGGTGAAATAGATGCTGCTTAAGTCTCTGTATGCCTTCTTGATCATTTCCCATAATAACGATGTCATCCACATAAACGACCAAGTAAATGCATTTGTCAGAAGACGAATGGGAGTAAAAGACAGAGTGATCAGCCTCACTACGAACCATACCAAACTGAAGGACAACCGAACTAAAACGTCCAAACCACGCCCGTGGGGATTGCTTTAGACCATAAAGAGAACGACGAAGGCGACACAACAGATTAGACTCCCCCTGAGCAACAAACCCAGGAGGTTGCTCCATATAAACCTCTTCCTGTAATTCGCCATGCAGAAAAGCATTCTTGATATCCAATTGATAAAGGGGGCAGTGACGAATGGCTGCCATAGAGAGAATTAGACGAACAGAAGACATCTTAGCCACCGGAGAGAACGTATCACCATAATCAAGCCCATGGATCTGGGTATACCCTTTTGCAACTAATCGGGCTTTCAAACGATCAACATTTCCATCGAGCCCAACTTTGACAGTGTAAATCCAACGACAACCCACTGTTGATTTACCAGGAGGAAGAGGCACGATGTCCCATGTGCCACTCGAATGCAAGGCTGACATCTCATCAACCATAGCCTGACGCCAACCCGGATCAGAAAGTGCGGCTCCTACATTTTTAGGTGTAGAAACAGGAGACAAAGACGATACAAATACAGTATATTGTGGAGATAAACGATGATAACTCACAAAATTATAAATGGGATGAGGGTTACGAGTAGAACAAATACCTTTGCGTTCGGCAATAGGAAGATCCAAGTCAGGAGCCGAAACCGGAGGCATAGCTGGAGTAGGAGATGAGGCCGGTGGATCCGGTGATGGGCTCGGATATAGTCTCAGTAGTAGGCTCGGTGGTGGGGTTCTCAACAGATGTAGATTGAGGTCGGCGATGATAGGTAAGTAGAGGAGGTGGCGAGGTTGCAGCAGGAACCACAGGATTAGGAAAGCACACAACTTGTAGAATAAGATTTGCGGTTGATATGGGGGACTCGCTAATATCAATAGGACACGTAGCACTCTCTGAAGAAGGAAAGAAGGGTGTTGTCTCAAAGAAGGTGACGGCTGCGAAAACAAGGTATCGTTTAAAGTCTGGGGAAAAACAACGATAACCCTTTTGTAAGCGAGAATACCCCAAAAAGATACATTTGAGAAATTTGGCATTTAACTTATCTTTCCCAGGAGTGAGGTCATGAACAAAACAAGTGCAGCCAAAGACACGGGGGTGGACAGAATAAAGAGACTGGGTGGGAAATAACAAAGAATCAGGTACCTGATTTTCTAAAACTGAGGATGGCATCCTATTAATTAAATAGCAAGCGGTGAGGACTGCATCGCCCCAAAAATGTTGTGGAACATGATTGTGAATAAGGAAAGTACGAGCAGTTTCAATCAAGTGTCTATTTTTTCATTCAGCCACTCCATTTTGTTGAGGAGTATGAGCACAAGAAGATTGGTGAAGTATGCCCTCAGAAGTCATAAAAGATTGGAAGGGGGCAGAAAAATATTCTCGTACATTATCACTGCGGAAAGTACGAATAGTGGTGCCAAATTGGGTTTTAATTTCTGAGCAAAATGTTTGAAAGATGGAGAATAGCTCGGAACGATTTTTCATTAAAAATAACCAAGTGCATCGGGAAAAATCATCAACAAAAGTGACAAAATATTGAAAACCCAAAGTTGTCTTGACACGACTAGGACCCCATACATCAGAATGAACTAGAGAAAAAGGTGAATCTGCTTATTTATTAACACGACTGGGAAAGGAATTACGAATGTGTTTTCCTAACTGACAAGACTCACACGAGAAAGACTCGGCACCATCTTTTGTAATTTTTGTAGGTTTGGATGGCCTAAACGCTGGTGAAGGAGTGCAAGTGGATCACTAGCAACACAGGCTACAGGGGTTGATGGTAGGGTGAGATAGTATAGACCACGGTACTCATGTCCTACTCCAATTAACTTCCCAGTACTCTGCTCCTGCACAAGAACCGAATTAGCAACAAAGGTAACAGAATAAGGCAAGGTTTGGGTTAATTTGCTAACTGAAATCAAATTGAAAGGACATCTAGGCACAAAAAGAACAGAATTTAAAGACAAGGTATGCAAGGGTTTGGCTTATCCAATGCCTTTAACTTTTGTTTGAGAGCCATCGGCTAAGGTAATAGTAGACAATGAATCAGAATAAGTAATAGAAGAGAACAAATTTTTGTTACCAGACATATGGTTAGAAGCACCAGAATCAAGAACCCAAGATCCAAGAGATGATGATTGAGAGATACAGGCAATAGGGTTACCAGTTTGATTTACATAAGCATTGGAGATGGACCTCTTGTTCTCTTGGAATTGCAGAAACTCAGCATATTTAGTGGCAGATACCGAAAGCGTAAGGATTGATTCTTCGCTTGGAGTACCCATTAAAGTCTTGTAGTATAAGCCAAAATACCACCAAACTAGTGCTGGGAATAGATTAGAAATATGCTAGAACACATATCTTAGAAAGACGATCGGGGAAAAAAATGGATTTGAACACATGAACAGTTACGCATGAACAGTAACGCATGAACAGTACGCGTGAACAGTAATGGATGAACATTAACGCGTGAACAGTGCGGATGAACAGTAGCGGATGAACAGTAACTTTTTTTTCTTTTCTTTTTTTTTATACGCGACGGCCAGGGTTTACATGCTGGGATAGAAACACAGCGGCTAGGGTTTACACGCTGGAATAGAAACACAGCGACTAGGGTTTGGTTACTATGTGAAGTGGCTAGGGTTTGATTACTATATGAGGATCAAATCCTCTGATACCATGTGAAAATGTGAGGAATGTTATATTATTGAGTAGAAAGGTACCAAATATATATATACAAGAGAGAGACCTAGTATATTAAGGAGTTTCCTTCTAATAAGGATTCTCTAAATATATCCTAAATATACACATGCTATAAATAGAATATACAAATCTCAACATTGATTTTACTCTCTAGTTTTACTTTCTAAGCATACAAGTGATCTCTCAAAACCTGAAACATAGTGAAAATACAGTGTTGAAATTCTTTAATAAAGAAAATTCCTAACACGCCCAATTTAAGTTTAAATAAATGTCAACTACGTTTAAGTAAATTTTGGGTTCATTTGATTGCAGAAGTTGGAAAATTATGAAAAATCAACTATATTTTACAAGAAGTTGATAATTAAGATGAGTGATTTGGTGAGACGTTCTATTACTTTTTTGATTTCCCCATAAACCAATTCTTTGGGCAGTAGGTAACAAAATTTTCCATAAACAATAAGGAAACTATCTAGAATATCTCACAAATCACTTATCTCCTTTTTCCAACAACTCATACATCCTTTGTAATCACAGACCTTGCAAGACTTTGAACATACTTGATTAAGGAAATGGTTTGAAGAAAACACAACATTTCAAGACTTCTTCTAATCAGAAAAACATAAGCTTCCAAAAATATGTAAAACAAAACACAAAGAAATTGTGTCGACAATACTTTAGACCGTAAGATAAAAATATGCCTAGTGATGTAGATACAAAAGGTTCATAGCATACGGGCTAACGATTCCAAATGACAAATACTAGATCATTCACCCAAAACCTTGGGCTTATAGGAACTTGGACAACAAGATATATATATGCATAATGCCAAACCTCATGTATGGAGATCAGTAGAAACTAGACAGACTGACTGATTGGGGATGGAGGCAACAGGACTTGAAACCAAATCCCCCCCCCCCTCTCTCCCCCCAGATCTTTATGATTGAAGGAAAGATCAAAAATGCAATTTTTACAATGTTAATCAAGAAAGGCACACAGGGAAGTAATTTAAGCAGGAACTTATAACTAAAAATTGACCCGATTTTGTCTATCTACAATATATTATATAAAGAACCCATGAACTTACAAAATATAACTAATACAAAGCAGGGAATATCTAACATGATAGGCAATAATCAAAATCGCCCTGGGTTTTAAGTGCAACTACAAGCTACAATGTGGAGCTAATGCATAGTTCTTTTTACCCTTTTGATTTTCCTCCCGTTGAATCAAATAAAAAAAAATGGGTTCTGCCAACAACCCACAGTAGTTCAAACATAAGCATATGTTCTCCATTTAGATGTAATACTTGAAGTGAGACAGACCACAGAGCTACTGTGAGGAATGAGTTCGTTCCAATTGCCAAATCAATCTTTTGGAAATCAGATTTTATTTTTATTATTATTAGGTTATTTTGGGTTGTTACGTATCTTTTGTACTTCCCATAAATAAGGGATATTTTAGATGAAGTCTTTATTAGGATTTGATTACCTAGATTCTGTGTCCTTTTTTGTCCTGTTAATTATTTTTGCTTCAGCCTTGTATCCCTAAATTTATTTATATAAATATAAGTTGTGGCCGAAACCTAAATACATTTTTCAACTTGTCGAGACTATAAATCCCACATCGGGAAATGAGATCCTCCCAAAGCAATATATAAGATCTAGGGGCTACTCAACCCATATAGGCATATAGCCAATTGGTTTTGGGTTCGATCCTTTTTGGTATGAGAAATTGTTTGAAGGAAATTAAAACTTCGGCCAATAATATTGGTCGTAAAAAAAATCAAGATAACTTCACCTCAAAAGCTGATGGATCAAGTTTGAAACTAGTTGGAAGATCCGATCTGAAAACACCTGTTTCTAGGCATTCCACATGGCCACCAATGTATGTTTCGCTCTCAAGGAGATGATTACTGTAGAATTTCTCTGGATCAGATTGGTGTTTATTAGGACATATAACATTTGCCCTGTATGCCTGCAAGTATGATAAAGCAAAACTATGATGAAACAGGCAGCCAAACAACAATTTGAAATGTGTATGTTATAGACGAGGAACTTTGAACAATTAGGAAGTGTCAAAGCGTCATAGTAAAAAAAAGAAAAAAGGAGGAAACATACAGTAATACATACACATGTAATTATGAAAAAGATCAGATATTAAAACAAAACTACGAGATTTTTATATCAGATTATATCCAAACCACCCACCTGAACCATGAGAAGCATTTCACAAAGGGTCCCACTTCCTTTCCGCAAAACCTCATCCGGGGGCATCGGAATTATTGTTGCAAGGGAGAAAATGAAGGGATGTACATAGGTCATATACAAGTAGTAGGTGGAGACAGCATCAGATACAGAATATGAGGCCATCATCTGAAATAACAAATTAAACAGGGAAAAATAATTGTAAGAAGTATTCCCAATACGTAATGCATATAACATGATGAAACAAGCTTAGAGAAAAGAATGGCAATGCTAATTATCAGCAAACAAAATTTTGAAGTGTTTGTGTAAACGGTTGTTTATAGAACTGCTGCTCTATAAATCCATTTTTTTGTTCTTAATCTATTCTACATCACACCCACTTCTCTTTCTTTTCTACATCAATTTCAGTGTCGAAAAGAAATCCATCATTTTGTATCTTAATTTTATTCCATGCAGGAACAAGGAAGATAGCCCTTGTACTTGAACCAGAAGAAAAGCGTCAAGAAGTGAAAGATTTATTCATCATATGACTAACTGAATTAGATATTGCAAATGATAAGATGCATCATCTCCATTTCTACAATTGTTGATGCACCATTTCCAGCCATTTTTACCTGGGGCTTTTCCTTTGCAAACCGAACCATATCTTCTGGATTCACCTCCAGTGGATCGTAACCCAACTTGGCCTTTGTAACAGCCTGATACATGCAAAAGGAGTAAATGTAACTTTTCTATAAAAGAACAATATAGTAAAAGGACAAGTAGCAGAGCTTGTTGTATATAAATAAATGCTTTGAGGAACATATTTTTGCATAGTCGATGAAAATAAAGATTTAGCTGTTGTATCTAGCCCCAATTAATTACAGAAAGTAACTCTTTGACCTCATTTGATTAGTTGACATTGAATGCAGCACTCATTTCCTAGTTCAATCATATTACTGTCCCACAAAACTGGCAAAATACAAAATTATTTGAAAGGGGAAAACTAGTTACTAATAAATAGGCAGCAAAGTCTAAGAGTATAGTGACAATATATTGCCAAAATAACAGCTAACAACCTCGCTACAAATAATTATTTTAAAGATGCAAGTATAGAGTGATTGATGAAGGAAAAGCTATTTTTAATGTCACAACTGATTTTGATCCTACACTACGTGTAGGAGGGTAAATTCTCTAAGCAGGAAGCAAGATGCCCTATAAAATGACCGACTACCTGAAAATAGCAACAATCTCCAAAATTTTGATCTTCAGTTGAAAACAGAAGTGGTAGCAAATTAGATGTAAAAGGGATCACTCAGAGCAGCATTCATAACCTCAAAATATGTAATATAATATAGTTGATCAACAAAACAAGCATGAGACAAGGATGGTTACTAAAATGTTTGAGGAAGGGAGGGTGTGGGAAAGACATAATTAAATATCTCAAACAAGACATAAGGGGACTAATGAAGATTTATAAATAGCCCAATGAAAATAATAAAAAGATGAGAAAAATTGGGTGACTGCATAAGGACCTACTTGTGAATATGACCACGAAAAAATGGATTTTTCAGGGTAAGGCGGGAAGCAGATAAAGTTGAACAAAAGCCACAGCAATGGGCATAAGAAATAGGTATCCTGCTAACAGGAATGAAAGTCCACTCATTAATACAACCTTCACACTCCGAACTTCCAAATGTAGGCATAGTTGTCAAATCGATTTTGCTACTCTTCAACAAAACCTTTATTGATAAGATTTTAGGCTTTTAGCTTATAACCTACTTACTGTGTTAGGAACCTTTCGTAGTGAGTTATCAGCCAATGGTGCTCAAAGTACGTAATATTAAGAAATACTTAAAATCGTTGTTAGACCCAACCATCGTATCGGCAAACCATAGCCTTTATCCTCAAGAGTATATAGGAAAACACGCACAGCAAAACTAAAAGAGGTTGGCTGCTTTCACTGGAGAAAGAAAAACAAAGCGATGCCATAAATGTGAATGAACGGGGTAAAATAAACAACAGAAAGTGATGAAGTTTACGAGTGTTCTAAAAATTGTTGAAAGCATGAGCCTTTTGACGCTTGCTTAACAACACAAAACATAACTACAAGCAGCACGAATTATGATATAAATTAATTAAGATGGAGTAAACGAATCAGTCGCACCAGGCTTGGAGCAGATTGCGAATTTCCCTAGGGTTTTGGTTGTCAATCAAGTTTGATCTATCCATACGTTAAATTGTTCATTTTAGGGCTCCAACATTTACACGAAATTTGCTTTATCAGCTATCAATCACATAACTATGCCAAACAACTCAAGATACAAGCACGAGGTTACTACACAATGAAAAATAGTGTGTATAAGCTTATAAACAGCAAACACAAAATAGTGTAGTGACTAAAACCAATCAATGTAAATGGGAGATTTGCACCTTTAAACCCTGGCTCCCTTGAGGGAGATAACTATCACGTTTGACCCATGCAAAGCAATCTAGATGGCATGCAAACTTAGCACGACATTCTCCTTGATTCTTGTCACATTGAAACCCTAACTCCTGCAGTTTGGGGGGAGGGGGAAGTTTAGGTGTTAACCACAATCAACTATGAGACAGTGCCTCAAACCAAACGACACTCAATGAAACCAAAATAAGATTTTTCACGAAGTCCTGTAGTAAAGGAGAACTAGGCTTACATTACATATTAATACAGAGCTCAAGTTAATGTTAAACATGTTTGTATATGGTATAGCATAGAAAAAAATGTTGTTGAATACGCAAAGTTCCACATAACATTACAAGTTCCAACCAAGATTCTTTTGAAACATTTACACTTGGTCGTCCAAAGATATAAATATGGCAAATCAGCAGCAACCAACCTGGTAGAGGAAAGGGTTAGAAACTGAGGTGTAACAACACAAAAGTACAGACTAAAAATAACTTTGGGTTCACTGAACCAACACTATACTATACTACAGGAGTCATGACAAAGGGCAAGTAATTCACCAGAGGCATTATTTAATACTACTATTAAACCCAGTTAAATTCCCAATTATGAGCTGATAAATACATGTACAGGATTTCCTCTATAATCATTTCAATATGTAGAGCATGTTAACACTCCAAGTGAGTACTCTAGCACTCCAAAACTGTCTTTAGGGACACTTTATATGTATCTTTTCGGACACTTTTGAATTTTGATGATTTCAAGACACTCATTGGGAGTGCTAAGTACTCATTTAGAGTGCCAATAGCCACACCCATGAAGGGTAGATGAAATACGAAACTGTCTGGTTAAACACTGATGTACGACAAACCAATAATATGTTAAAAAAAAAAATTGATAGGAAATAATATGTTAAAATTATTCAATTGCCAATGAAGTTTCGATTTCTCTTCTCTCTTAGTTCTCTTCTTCTCTCTCCACTTCTGCTACATTAGACGTACTTTATTGTTATGGTGAAGACAAATCAAAAAAAGTTAGTCATCTCTACAGCTAGCAACAAAAGCAAATTAAGATTCTAATCTGCATCCTAGTAAATATTGCATATGAATGGAATTTCAATACATACATCACTCATTCTAAACCCATGATGAGCTGCTCTGCTTTCCAAGAATGGCCAGTCAAAAAAGTCACCATTGTAGGTGACATAAATACCAGGCTTCACCTCTTGCATATGGATAAACCAATGTCGAAGAAGCTCTACCTGCAAAAAAGGATCATCTAGAAATCTAAATATAAATAGGTATGTCTACAAAGGTCTGAAACGCCTCAATAGTGAAATTACAGTACCTCATTTTTCACATTGATAACCTTAAAGCACCCTTCAAATTCTGGTTTTGGAGTGTACTCCAAATCCTCTATATCTTCCCCAACACACTGAAGAAAATTGGAAATGAAACGGATTGTGAGTAGTCTTGTCAATTCACACTATATATACAACAATTCTTATATGCAACAATGATGCGTATGTAAACACCAAGCATTAGTTTGCATAACAGGGAATTGTAGACTGGAACTTGCAAAAGGCTGAGTGTTGGAAAGCTTGATATATATTGTTGGCTGACTACCTAATAACCTACGTTTTTGAGGGGATTATGACTTAAAACTTACTAAAACACAGCATTTAAAGATCACAGACATCAAAGTAATTTCCAATTATTTTTCTTGATCCTATTCATTGAGCTCTTTATATTTAATGTGGCTCCACATAAAGTTTCCCTATCATTGACATGAACTCAATTTTCCATTTCAATGTTTAACCCATCATCCAACTTAGAATTTACAACAGACTAAAATTGAATCCCAAAACTGCAAGGTAGAAAGAGACATTTTATTACAAAGCTGACAATGTATGAAGCAAAAGCCATAAAATATATAAAATAAATAGTAAAGATAAATTCTTGTTCTTTTCTGCACACCTCTCTGTTAATAATCAGATAACCCCGTCCATCAACCATGTACGAAATCATCATTACTGAATCGTACTCTGCATCCGGAAATTTCAAAGGAAGCTTTGTCGTCTCAATATCAAAAGCACAAACATGAACTTCAGCTCGTTGCAAGAGATCAGTCCTCCTCTCTAGCACTACCCCAGCACTCGATACACTAACATCATACCACTGCCCACATCTTACATCTACATGAAATTAACTTCAGATTGAGACCCAAGAAAGTAAAAAATTAAATTATAAATCCAAAAACTATTAAATAAAGGTTTTGATCAACCAAATGAAAGGAAAGAATATGTTATCACCTTTGTCAATGGCAAAGCGTACATGGTAAGGAACATCGTACTCACGGAGATCAGCAATACAATCAATAAAATCTTGGGTTCGTTGTTTACTGCAATTCAAGCACCAAAACCATCTTAAGATTTGTACAGTGATGCAAAATATTATCATTATCCAAATTAAGGATTGGAAAACATGCTTATATATATTAGGGTATCCAGGCCTCTTTGAGTACCTGATAAATCTCCAAGTGTGCGTGCAGACTCTCATCCCCTTGGGGTTAAGAGATTCACAGGTTTCTCTCTATCAGTGGAGTTTCAACTTATTATATCTACCACTACATATAAATATAAAGAGGTACAACAAGCTCGAATTAAATAGAATAAATAATGAAGCCCTTACCTTTTCCCTGTCAATATGGATTCATATGCTTCTGCAGCATTAAATTTTGCCTGGTTTCTTTCAACAACATGCATTAGATCGCTTTTCACGTTCATCAGTTGTTGAACCGTATCAAAAGATATCTTTAGATAAGTATTGCGCAACCCAGACAAATGGTTTTTCTGTCATGAACATGAAAAGAAAATCAGCGTAGTTTTTAGGAAGTTCTGGAAAGAAGCTCAATCATGTCAGGCGTTAGGAAAGAAAAAGATCACAGGAATACAAATGGCACTTCTTCTACGTCACGGGGAGAATCCCAACAATCACATACACGTGTAGTTACAACATGTAAATTACAGGGTTAACTGAGTGCTGTAATAAACTAATCATTTGAAAACTAAAATGGATATCTTAAAGGAAATATTGGAAAATTCATGATGCAACAAAATAATAGTTGGGGATGGTAAAAGAAGGGGGAATGTGAAGTTACAAGATTGAGGTCCTCCTTCTCTACGATCTCGATATCAGCAACTTGACCTTCATACCGTCTCCTCAGATATGCCTCAACATCCATCTCCATTTTATCCTAGAATATAAAGAAACATAACATCAGCTACTATCAAGTCAAAACCAACTCTAGAAACTCAAAGCAACAATAAGATATCGATAATTACATACCTTTGTGGCCGCATAAAAATAAGGCCGGAACTTGTACTTTGACTTAAAAGTAGAACCATCCTTCAAACAAGTTCATTTAAATAAAAACAGTTAGTGAATTTTCCAAACTCAATGTTCAGAAATAGGTAAGAGACAAATATTGAAATATACTCTTTCGAGGTAGGCCCTTCGATAAATTAGTGGAGCAATACCCCCATTTGTGTAACTCATTTACATTTAACCATAGTATATGGGTTCCTTTGATTGGTTTATATGGAAAATAATGAATTCCATAGAATTGTTTTACATGCAATATTGTTATTACCGAAAAGAAAAAAAAAATTGTGGCAAGGTGGTTTTCAAATTCCTTTGAAAAGAGACAAATTCTCCTATAGCCAGTCGTACCATGGAATTTGATTCATTCAAAATTAATGCAATAAGAAACCATTAAAGATGGAAAATACTTTTTTCTTGGGCACTTCTCGTGCAAAATAACTTCAATCAAATACAACTACGACTGTAGCGCTTCGCCGCTTCGCTAAAGCATACAATTGGGAAGAGAGAAACACACAATAATTGTACCTGACAGACGAAATAAAGATCAACACAACTGTAAACCTTGTGGGTGTCTTGATCCTCCCAAGAGGACTGCAAAAAAAACATCAAAATCATATGGAACTATTCAATTCAACAAGGAAAATGCTTCACTTACTTAATTTTTTTATTTTTTTTTATCAGAAATGAAAACTTATATTGATAAGAAAAATCAATACAAGAAATAAAGCAGTCAACAGAGGTCAAGGAGACCACTGAAGACAGCAAGACACAAGCACAAAAAGAACATCAAAATATCAATCCGCATGACACTTAATTTTTGTACAAACTAATGTGGCAAAACCACTCAAATGAATTGATGGAGCGAGACATTTAATGTGTTGTATGCATTTCTTTTAATCTAATTGGTGCTATAACTGTTTATATAAAAAGTTTGTACAATTTATTAGTGTATTTAGCACTACTCATTTGGGGTAATGCTAAGCTTACAGGATTTTGTACAATTTTTTATAAAAGCAGTCGTGGACATCAATCAGATCAAAAGAAAAACATACAACACATTAAATATATGGCTCCACCGGTTCACTCCAATGGTGAGTTTGTAAAAAATTAAATAATTCTAGCATTTTCCTTCGACAATGGGGACAATGAGGACAAATTTTCATTTTGTTATTTAATTTGAAAAAAAAAATAGATGTTGGGGATAGTATAAAAAATTGGGAATGGGGGAGTAATATAAATAGGGTTTAGGGTAGATAGAGACTTACGGAGGCAAAAGTGAGTAACCAGCCGAGGCGTTTTTCGCCTTCGGTGAATGGATCGAACCCTAGCTTAGACTCTAGTTTCTCTTCTGCACTGAGGATTATCTTCTGCTTCTTGGAAATCCTACTATCTTTCCTGCTGTCCCAGTGGTCTCGCCGCCGATTATCTCCTCCATTCATCGTCACCGGATCTGTGACGTAGAATCAGCTACTGATTTGAGATTGTGAGAGAGATTCTTGAGCTTTATTTTTTGGTCTGAGAGTGGAATCGAACGAACAGGGGGATACTAGAAAAGAGACACGAGACCTGAAGGCTTAAGAAAATTTTCCCGCGCTTTCTTCGGCTTGTACCGTTGAAATGACAGAAATGTCCCTCTTCTTAGGCACTGAAGTGGTTCGCATCGTGTGTTTGGGAATTGGGCCTGCTGCCACTATTACTACTATACAGTATATCGCGTTAAAAATTTAGACGCATACTTCATTTGTTCTGTGGTCATTTTTTTTGTGGGATGATATTAGTGCTTTCAAAAATATTTGGTAACACTTTTATTTTTATTTGGTCTTTTGTAATTGAGTAAAGTATCTGTTATTCGATTCTTGAGAGCCAAGTAAAGCTTATATACTCAATTCTTGACAATCGAATAATCCCTTCACAACCGAATAACATATACTTTATTCGGTTGTCAATGACCGAATAAAAAATTGGAGTGTTTTCAAGAGATATTGAAGGTGCCAATATCTTCACCTTTTTTAAAATTGTCACCTAACTAATCATACTAGATACTCACTCCGTTCCAATTTAATTGTCCAATATTTCATTTATAGATGTTCTAAAATAATTGTCCACTTTTCACATTTAGTATGTCATTAATTATAACAATTTTTTTATTTTTAATATTACCCTTTAAGCTCCCCACACTTTTTTTATTTTGGGTCCCGCCACCTTTTTTATGAGAAGAAAAGTGAAGGGCATTTTTTGAAATAAGTATTTTCTCTTAGAATAACCATTATGTCTCCTTAATTTTTAATTTTTCAAAGTGTGACAATTAAATTGGAACGGAGAGAGTATATTAATTGATTGTATATTATTTTTAATGTATAACCGAGGGATAAATTCGTTAAGTATAATATTGTACTTTGTTTTAAGATAAAATATTTTTTTGTATATAAGCAGCGTATATATCTAATTTGCTCAAAAAGGGAAAATATAGATGCAACTCGAACTTTACACTTATTAGTATACTTAAAAGGTGGACATATCACGAACTACCCGCAAACTCTAATACAATATCAGAGAGAATGTTAATAGACTACAAGACCATTGGCAGTATGTGTCTATCAAGATTTGTAATTGTGTTTCATCATAACGTGTCATGTTAAGATGGGTCATATTTTTTTAAAAATAACACGATCTCGTATTGTGTCAAGCAAAATCACAAATTGTCAACCCTAATTAAAAAAGTAATTCTTCAAGGTTGTTAATAAAGTTGATTATGTGGAAAAAAAAAACCTCTAGTTTTGCTTAAGTAAATAAATGGACATCTAGTTATGCCCAGAGCCACGATTTAAATTGAGTCAATAATATAAACAAATAACATAAGTAACTTTAAAACTATAATATTTTAACACAAACACAATAGTAGAATTTTTTCATGCAACCCCACAAAAACATTAATTTCAAATTACAATAATATTTTACGGAGTTACATATTATGGCTAAATTTATTATAGATTAATTCATATTATATTATTAAAATTAAGGCTGATTTATTCTAATAGTAAAACAACTAACACCAACTGGACATCAAATGAGAAACAAAATAAGCACACAAATAACACCCAACAAACAAAAATTCATATTCTGAAATTCAAAAAAGTAATTCATATTTTGAAGCAAATAAACGATTCATATTTTGATATTCAAAAAATAAAAGGGTTAATTTCAAATGTTAACTGTGGAAGTGTGAAGCCGACAAGCACAAAGAGAGTGTGAAACTGCTGCTACAGTGTTGTTGCTTGTGGGCATACCGTCAGCGCACTGTAACTAAATATGACGTGTTGGCCGTGCTCAAGGACGAGGCGACGGGCACCTCAGGCGAGGCTGAAAGAGGAGAGGGAACTAAGTATAAAGGGTTGGCTTAGGGCAATTGTGTATTAATTAGGGCATGACAGAGGAAGATGTGTATATCTTTTTTTTTTCCTTTACTGTTACTTATTACCAAAATATTTTCCACATTTCATAAAAACATTACATATAACCCTATAAATTTATAGAAGATATATATACATATTAGTGCGATAGTGGACATTTTTTACCATAGGTAATGGCCACGGGCAGAGTGAACACGTGGCCAGGGAGCAATGGCCTCACTTGAGATTTGGGGGAAAATTTTAGTAGTGTGAAATGTCAAAGGGTTTTGGGTACTAATGGGTGTAAATGTGAGGTAAGGGTTCGTATTTAAGAAAACTTTGGAATTGGCAATGGGGTGGGGAAGGGGCTTATTTGCAAAATGCATGAAAGTGATTGGCTTAGGTGTACGTGCGATAAGATGTATAAATTTAGGGTAAAGTTATGTGTTTTTATGATGTATAAATTGTTTTAGGTTTTGTCCATGTGGTTGTTGACGATGAAACTATCAACAACGAATATATTATTTAATGTTTTTAAAATATGAAGTTTTGAAGGAGAATATTATAATTATATATGTAATTTTGATTTTTTAAGTATAAGATGTTAAGTATTTTAATATAATATGATTTTGACCTTATTATAGTGTATGTAAAATAAATTGTAAGTTTATTAATTTTGGCACATCCTGAACTTTATTCCTAGATCCGTCCTTGGTTATGGTGGATACTTCTATAAATTAATACATTTTTTATGTATTTAGAAGCGATGTTCCTTCAAATATTATTATACTAATTATATTTATGGTGATGAATATGATGTGCACTTTATGTTATTACTAATTTATAGTATATATAATTATAGTATGTGTTCACACACGCCGTGATTAATACTTTCATATAACATTACTTAGAAAATGAAAATAAATATTTATTTATTTTAAAAAAAAATATCAAATTGAATAGTTGGTATTTTTAACATTAAATAAACATAATTAAAAAGTTAAATTACCAAACTCTAAGCTTAAAAATGTACTAATTAATAAAAGTTTCCAATATACCCTATGATGGAAACTATGCACCAGCGCAGTGCTATATAAGAAAGAGTAAATTACACGAATCGCTCATAAATTATGGTGCCAAATTCACTTAAAACCCTTTAACTTTAAAAAGTTTCATTTAACTGCTCAAATTAATGAACAAGTCCTAATTTGGTCATTCTGTCACGTTGCCTCGTAATATCACTTCGATTTAACTATCAAAAACTAAATATACATATTATTATACAAGTGTTCTTAGATGTACTCGCATAATCCGTCTTCTCACCCCGAAAAATCAAAATTACGTCAATCTTAACCTAAAAAGACGCCCTAACTTGTATTCTCACTCACTTAAATTTTTAAAAATTGCAAATTAATTACAAAACTAAAACCCTAACTTTCACTAAACTCATTCTTATCCATCTCTTTCCACTCTAATGACGAACCAGGTTCAGAGACTTGAGAGATTGAACAGAGTTGGAGAATGGCAGACGGACAGCAGAGGGAGTGGGAATGGACGAATGAGGGAAGGGGTGGACTGACTATGAGAATAAATTAGTGCCTTAGATGAGAGATATGATAATAAGGACGGACGGGCCTTCTTCGTCGGTAATAGAGGATGATGACCTGCGAGAGAGAAGAATGGTGGACCTGGGATTTTTTTATTATTTTTATTCAAGTGCATTAGAGAATAAGAAGAAGAAGGAGAAGAATGAGCAAGGGCTTTGTTTTTGTTAAAGTTTGATGCAAGAGAGAAAAATGGACCTGGGAGTGAAGGAGTGGGTTTTGAAAATTAAAAAAAAAAAATTATTGTATGTAGCGATTTTAAGGACTGTGTAGCGATTTTACGTTAAAAAATTGTACCCTTTCTCACATTTTTTAAATGGGATATTTAGACTTTGCACCCCACATTTTGACCTATAATTTAAGATTGCATCCCATGTTTTAAATCATTTGACCTTGTACCCCACTGTTAACTAATTCTGTTAAGTTTCGTTAATAAACAAATGAGATATTTAGACTTTGCACCCCATATTTTGACCTTTAGTTTGAGATTGCACCTCATTTGGGGTGCAAATTAACGAAACTTAATGGAATTAGTTAACAGTGGGGTGCAAAGTCAAAGAATTTAAAACATAAAATGCAATCTCAAATTAGGGATCAAATGTGGGGTGCAAAGTCTAAATATCCCTTTTTGAATTGAGATAAACTGAAAAAAATTTGAAAACCTTAAAATCGCCATCTCCTCTAGTACTTCTAAGTGTAAAATCGCCACTCACTCTGATGATTTTAAAACAGTCCTATTACCCATTTAAGTTGAAAAAACCCTATTCTACTAATTAAGATCTAAAACAAGCATGGTTATAAAAAAAAAAACTCAGTTTTAGTTTGTTAATTTAAATTTTGAAGAGAGAGAGTTTGGGAAAAATAGCCTGTATGTTAGTAAAAAATGTCAATGATTTGTGATATAAAATATCATATAATCGTTAAAAATGTATTTATTATAATTAATAATTTATATTTTTTTTCATAAGTATTGTTATGACTTGTACATAATTTTTAATGAAATTTATTAAGAACGATGTAAACTTTTTTTTATTATTATGTTTTATTTTAATGCAGAAGTTAATACTATTTAATATTTTATTTTTAGTGACAAAACATTATTGTCCTTGTATTATTTCAGTAAACTTACCCCACAACTAGGGTGAGTTGCAAAGTTTTTCAGAAAATTAGTGGGGTAAGAAGATGGATTTTGTGGGTGCTGTAGCTCGGAAAATACCCTAGAGGGGGGTGAATAGGGTTTTTAAAACTTAATCGTATTTTTAAAATCGTTTTTAAAAATATTTAATATCTATATCAATCAAGCAATCAAAAAACAAAGGTAATTCCAACCACAATGAATATAAAGCAATATATAGTAAGACAAGAGATAGAAAGATTGAACCGATAGAAGTCGAAGACTTTTTGTCCACATAGTTCGACTTGTTAGCCCCTACTTCCGCGCTCGGTTAGTTCCCCGAGAATTTTCACTATAATCGATCTTCTTTTGGGTGAAGATCAAACTTCTACAAATGTATTCTTCTTACACACTCTTACAAGTATTTACTCACTCTTAATACTCACACAATAATTCACTATTGCTATTTTATGAGATTCACTTCTTTCAAACATGATTTGAATAAGTTTTGGTGGTTAACACCAAAGTACAATAGCTCTTAAGTGTATGAGGAATTACAAGTGAAGCTCACACTAAGAGATATCAAATTTGATCAACAATTTCTAACTTAAAATAAAGATGATTGATCAAAAGCAATGTTCTTGAATATTTGAATATTGAATGTAGATGAAGAGAATAGTGTAGGAATGATTCAAGAGTGTTTAAATATGTCTTAGATAGTGTATATATAGTTTAGGATAACATATTGCCGTTTGGAGGGAGTTGGTAGAAGTTTGGTACAAAAAATGGTAAAAAATCAGAAATTCAATAGCTAATTTCTGAGCCATCAATCAACTGAGCAAAGCTCATCAGTTGACTGAGCAATGCCCATCAGTCGACTGATGGTCCCCACTGGTCTGCTGCCAGGATGACCAAAAATCCCATTTTTCACACTTTTGCAAATAAGCTCAAAAATCAATTTTGAAGTTTGGGGATAGTTAAATATAAGTTTCTAAGACTTCTATAATGTAAAAAGCTTGAAAATGAGATTATTAGAATTTAAAACGAATTTATTTCCAAAACGATTTTTCTCCAAAATAAGGTTTTTGAAAGAATTCTAATTCAAACTTTGATTTGATCAATCTAGTAATGTTAAAACGTAATATGAGTTATTATGATGATCAAATAAGAAACTTTACACGAATTCTAAGGTGCTTACTCAAATCTTTAATAAATGAGTCTTTGAAAGCCTTTTTTTGAAGTTTCTTCGATTCATCACTTGACTTGGTCTTTGATCCTCATTGATTTGCAATGGTGAATGAGTTTTGATCCTCATTGATCCACATGTTAAAACAATGTTTGTGGCTATTACTTAAAACAACAACTTAGTTAAATACACATGATTAATGTTATTGTTATTATCAAAACAAAATTAGTGACTATTAGGTCAACAGATGCATTTAAGAACACCCTTATTATACACACACACACACATTCATGTTATTGTTATTTGTATTTTATTTTTTATTTTTGATTGGAGAGTTACCTCATGGGATATTCAAGCCAGCTTTAGCGGCACCTCAACTAATCCTTACTCACAGTGCTTAGTTGTTGTGAGCCAAATATTATTTTGACAACGCCAATAATCGATATTGGGAGTACCAAGTTGATATTCTAACTATGGCACTAATGAAAGCTACTATTATTATACTATAACTTAATATAAAATTTGCAATCTCAATATATGTGCAATATTACACCTAAGTACTTTTTTAACCATACACATTAAACATGTATATTATTTAAGCACTTATATATTGTACCCTTATTCACCCACTATTTATAAGATAACATAATACTAATTTTGTAAATCTTAGGTTATGTTTGATAGTAAGCATGAAATTAAGGTGTGAAACTATTAAATTCTAAGCAATGCAATGCTAAAAAAACATGTAAATATGTTTGTAGACACCCCGATCCGTGACCCTCGCAAGAACCCTAACGACCTCCGGGAATTACTGTTTTTGGGTCCGGGACCCACCCGAACACCCGGAACTGCCCCAAAAGGGTTTGTTGGCCAACAAACCTATTCTTAAGAGAGATTGTCGCACGACATATCACATTGTCGCGAGACAATCACTGATATGTCGCGCGACAATCCCACTATGTCGCGCGACAATCCCTCCTGACACCAGACAATCCATTCTCTAACACATCAGTCTGTCAGAAATATCACTTCAGCCGTTTGTCGCGCGATATTGGACATTATGTCGCGCAACATATGCCCCCTTTAGAGAAGTGTCGCGCGACATACTCTTCCCACCACTATAAATAGGCCAACACCCCCCAAGGGTTCAGGAGACAGCAACTTAGGAGGGAGGAATTCTAAGCTAAAAATATGATTTTCTAGTCTTTCATCAAGCATTCTCGATTATCGTCTTATTTCTGAAGAATTATCGAATCTATTCTCGACACTCGACGTGTCCCGTCTCTGGAATCGAATTCTCGGAAATATCTGAAGAAGGAGAAGATTATTCTCGCCGGAGATCTCTCTGCCGTATTATATTTTCTTTCTTATTATTATTCTTGTCAGGAAGGTAAAGAAAGTCTCTCATAGTATTTATCATTAAATATATGTGTACTTGTTTTACTTCTGTTATTCTGTCCACGTTTTATTTGAATAAACTTATTGTCAAGTTACGAACAGTCTACCGGCTTCAAAACAAGAAACCCTGATAAAATCATTTGCAAAATCAGAAGAATAAGTACATTATTATCCGAATAAAATTCTGTTTTCAAAATCCGGAATGATAAGACTTATCTAGGAATTAAAGTCAACATATCCTGTCTTTTTCATAGACTGCGATGTGTCTGATAAAACTCTCCTCAAAGAGTTCTAGTTCCACATTGAATTAGTCCCGATATAAAGATCCGAACTTTTACAAAGGAAATCACAACGCGAGGAAATCGTCATTATCTGAGGAAATAATACGGAACACTCTTTCAAAATAAAATGTTTTATCATTTGTATTTACATCTTTCAAATATAAAAACATCGAATCTCGGAACACAAAGGTTTCCATCCGTTTTCCCGTTTTCCCAAAATTAGGGTTTTCACTTAGAAAGTAGTAGACTGTCAGTAAAAGCATCCAAGTTTTTCAACATAGAATAAACATATAAAGACCACTAGAGACCGAAAGGGCGGAATAGGTGCTTAACACCTTCCCAAATTGTAATATAGTTTCCGAACCCTATAGAAATCTGGTTTCGTAGACAAACGTGTAAAGAAAGGCTTGTTTATAGCCTTTCCTCTTACACAACCCTTTTTGTCCGTTTTCTCGTAAAACGTACTGGCGACTCTGAACGAATCCCTTTTGCATCTAGAAATAGAACATAGGGATACGTGATATGAACCATCAACAAAGATACTCCAGCAAATGGAACGACGAAATCCGTTCCGACGTTTCAGACGCCCAACCGAACGGGGACGAGACCCAGGGGCTCGCATTTGCGGATTCTCACAATGTTTGATTGCATTTATTTTATGGGTATCGGTAAAAGCACTCTTAATTTTTATTTTCAGCACCAATTTTTTAAAGCTCCCATATTTAATTTTAAATTTCTCAAAAGTACCATATAAGTAAAAGCACCCTAGTTAGAAAAGCAAAAAGATAAATATCAGGGAGTTAACTTAAGGAGAAAAGTGATCTAAACCAAACAAAACCAAATTGACATTCTTATTTCCTATTAATTTAAAAATAGTTTCTTTTAAATGGGTGGTGTTATTTACACTCACAATTTCTGTCACAAACACTTCACTTGTCAGAAACACCCCCCAAAGGTGAATTTTTAATCACTAACACCCCATAAGACTTGCCTAATGAGAGGTGAGTGCAGATGCATACACTCGCCCCACTTGAGGAGACTTTGTTTGTAATAACTCGCCTAACATCAAGCAATGGATTACTGAAGTATTTTTCAAGTAAGGCCTGCCTAATGAGAGGTGAGTCCACTTACATAAACACGGTTTACACGAGGAGAGTGTATTACTAAGCACTCACCTAATATCAGGCAACAGAGATGGGTGAATTTTTAATCACTAACACCCCATAAGACTCGCCTAATGAGAGGTGAGTGCAGATGCATACACTCGCCCCACTTGAGGAGACTTTGTTTGTAATAACTCGCCTAACATCAAGCAATGGATTACTGAAGTATTTTTCAAGTAAGGCCTGCCTAATGAGAGGTGAGTCCACTTACATAAACACGGTTTACACGAGGAGAGTGTGTTGCTAAGCACTCACCTAATATCAGGCAACAGAGATGGGTGAATTTTTAATCACTAACACCCCATAAGACTCGCCTAATGAGAGGTGAGTGCAGATGCATACACTCGCCCCACTTGAGGAGACTTTGTTTGTAATAACTCGCCTAACATCAAGCAATGGATTACTGAAGTATTTTTCAAGTAAGGCCTGTCTAATTAGAGGTGAGTCCACTTACATAAACACGGTTTACACGAGGAGATTGTGTTGCTAAGCACTCACCTAATATCAGGCAACAGAGATTGGTGAATTTTTAATCACTAACACCCCATAAGACTCGCCTAATGAGAGGTGAGTGCAGATGCATACACTCGCCCCACTTGAGGAGACTTTGTTTGTAATAACTCGCCTAACATCAAGCAATGGATTACTGAAGTATTTTTCAAGTAAGGCATGCCTAATGAGGGGTGAGTCCACTTACATAAACACAATTTACACGAGGAGAGTGTGTTGCTAAGCACTCACCTAATATCAAGCAACATAGATGGGTGTTTGTGATAAATGAAGTGGTGTTAAAATGTGTTTTTAGTTAACTTTTAGAGAGGGGTATTTGTGATAGATTTGGGGGGTGTAAATAATACCACCATTTTAAATAACAATGTTCTCTCCTCAATTGCTTAATACAATTATGATTGAAAGAAGGAATAATAAATACTTTTAATACGAGTGCCTTTAAAAGAAACTATTAACATGCATGATATAAAAAAAGGGTGTTAAAATTGATTTTAAGGATGCTTTTACCAGCCCTTTTATTTTTTTAAGTGAAAAATATGTATTTTTTCTTTGCAGTTATGACATTTACCAACTTTTGGTGCTTAATTGCCTACTTTTTATTTAGAATTAAACATTTTTGCATTCTAGCTATTTTCCACCATACTAGAACTTTATTTTATTTGGGTTAGGATAGGAAAAATAAGTTCTCATATTTATTCATCATTCACCTGTAGCATGAAACTAAATTAGAATTAAAATTGCCTAAAGAGTTAGGATATCAAATATCAACAAAAAAATTAAAACAATACGCAACTTGACAATCATACATCATCTTAATCTACCAGTGTTTTCAAGCTCCATGTTATAACTTCCAAAATTATTATTTTTTTCTTCATTTTGGTACCAACTAAAAAGATTTTATTCTTTAAAAAAAATACAAGTATTATTTCTGTATATCTATACTATTACATAGAGTTAAGATTAATTTTAACCGTCATACAGTGAATTGTCAATTTTTTTTTTTGAACATACACTGAATTGACTATTTTATCCATGTGAAAATATGCTTGCAATGAATATTTAACAAAATAATAACTATTAGAAGCCAACTGTTGCTTTACGGCTATGACACTATTTTAATATGTTTTTAATTTTATCCATTAAATTATTTGTTATAAATTAAAGAGACTAGCACCCTTTAACCTCAACGTTAAAACAAGTGAACGTTTTTTAGCATTGCGCTACAAATTTTAAAATATCTTAGTTTTTGTTTTTAAATAAATGATGTGCATATACGCACACAGCCATGGTATGGTCTAGTATTGACAAAATTAGAACCAACTACTAACTTCCCCCTTTACCTGAATAAAAGGTAATGGATTATTTCATATATTTTTTAAAACATATTAATCAAGAATAATGATATTAACATTTTACAAAAGTATTATAATATTCTAAAATCTATCTTTATCGGCTCTTTTAAAACACTTTTTTGTCACTAAAGATAATTTTAGAGTGATAATTTTTTTTATGGAGTCTATCATTACCCTTTATCAATGATCTTGGATGAGTAAAAGAAACATTCTACATTAGAGGGAAAACAAAAAATAAATAGGTAATACTGTTAACACAGCATTTGGAGTCTATTTTTGATGGGGTCAAAATTGGATGGAGTCATGGAGTTTTTAATGATAAAATAACACGTGTTCACTCTCATCTAAAATTAATTTATTTTTTATTTTTTCATTTAACTTAAATAAATAAAAATAGACACATGTCTTTTTTTTTATTAAGACCCCATCTAATTTTGCGCTCATCAAAATTTTTTCTCACCATATGAATACTCCTGCACTCCCGAAAAGTCTGTCCAAAACATATATAAGCCAAGTCTCTGTCCCAAACATATATGAGCTGTTGTGTCACTGGACAATTTTGGTGCACTAGGGTGATAATGAGTGCTAATAGCCGTGCCAGGAATAGATACATATCCTCTCATAATCACACTTCAAGAACTGCCAATGAAAAAATAGAGATAATTTAGGGTGTGTTTGATTGGTATAATTTTTCATGAAAAATAGAGATTTTTCACCCAAGTTGACACTTTTGGTGTGTTTGATTGCCAATATTTTTTAGGTAGTTAAATTCCATCTTTTTGCAATCATTGCTATATTTTTCACTAAAAGAAGGAAAATGTTTTCTTAGGGGGGGTTTGTTTAATTTTCCAGGCAATTGCACATTTTTCGAGACAAAATTTTATCCATTTTCTACATTAAAAATGCTATAACTTAAAATACAAAATTTAAAATTTAATAAAAATTTACTATTTAAAATCTACTAATCAAGATCAATTAAACAAGATCCATCATGATTATAGAATTATGTAAAAAAAATACCAATAATTTTTTCTACATTAAAAATGCCATAATACAACCAATGTTTTTCGGGTAGAAAATTAAGGCAATCAAATATATTTAATTGACATTTTTCCCTGCAACTCAATTCTAGGCAATTCAATTGCCCGGAACTTATTTTCTTTTCATGCAAATTCTATACTTACAATCAAATGCAACCTTAACATAAAATTTAACTTATGACCCTTTCTTCGGGGGGAAAAAAAAAGAGTAAAAGAAAATTAATTACAAGAATATACAATATATTTTTATCCAGGTTGTAGTACAATTTTTTCGATAAAATTGGTAGTGTACTTCATGCTTGTTTTCGGTTTGGTTATTCCATGCATTCATATCAAATTATTTTTTATATAAAAAAATTAATTCCATTTAAAAAAAAATTAAAATGAGATATATGTATATACAATTATATATATACAGTTCATTATAAACTGTTATATATAGACATATATATACTCAGATCCATAGATATACACAAACATATATATGTACACACATATATATATATCAACAAATCTATGCACACACACAAATTAGATTCGATAAAATGAAGCTTATAGAGGTACAGATCTATTCAGGTTTTGGGAGAGATGAAATTGAAGAGCAATAGAAGGGGGAGATGGAGAAGAAGATGATGAAGAGGAACAGAAGCCACATAGGATTGATGATAATGTTAATGCTAGAAATGGAGGTGGTGATAGTGTTACCTGCATAAAGATGAGAGGTAGGTTAATTATTTTCCGGTGACCACCGGAAGAGAAGACTCCGAGCTTAACTCAGTAAGGTATATATATATATGCTTTCTCTCTCTAAATTTTCCGGTGACCACAGGAAGAGAAGACTCCTTTTCATTTTTCTTTTCTTTTTTTAAAATTTTAAATGGATTTAATTTTTTATATAAAAATAATCTAATATAAATGCCACGTAAGACGGTTATTGCCTACTCAAAGTAGACTACTAGTTTTGTTAGAAAAAATTGTACAATGATCTAAGTGTAAAATGGGTTGAATTATATATTCTTGTAATTAATCCAAAAGGACAAAAAAAAAACAATTCACCATCCGAAACCTAGGCAAGAATCAATTAGTAATGGCAATTGGTGGTAATTTTCGTACGACAACTCAAGAAAACATAAGACGTGGGGAAAATTCCAGAACTATATGCGAAGAATCAAAAATAGCCATCCATCCCAATATAAGGCTCATCAAAGTAATCATGCTATAACTAAGATTTAAACTCCACATTCATATCCAACTGGATGTCTCTGATTTCTGTCTAAAACAAAAATCCAGATCGAAAACCATGACACAATATAGCAACAACAATCTTACTACATTAAAAACTAAAGGATAACAACTAGTGCCTCGGGAAGAAAATGCTCATCTGAAGAAACCACCATTGCAATCCCCTTAGTCGAAGAGACTGAAACCCATATCCTGCAGTGTCAATACACAAGTTAGCTACTACTATAAACAAGCGCACATTCTCAAATGCCCTAATTACACTGTGGACATAATTAGTGTACAAAATCTCATAATAGTAATCAAGTTTTGTTCGTAACCATTAATTACAATAAATTATTGTTGCTCTACATGTAAGTACTTAATTTATGATGCATAAAGCTCCTCTAGATTGATTTCCGTCTCCAGAAGAAATCTGGACCATTATTTTAAAAGTGGATGGTTTGGATTTTCACAATTAGTTTATATTTAAATGATCCATCTATTTTTAAAGAAGTAATGGGGCAGATTAACCATTTTACTCGATTACTCTAGGTGTGATTTCCAATCACTTCAGAAGAGGGATTAATTTATGACGGAGGAAGTATCAAGAAACAAAGGTAACACAAATCTGTAAGCCAGAAAGTAAAACATTATATGTTTGTTCTCTATTCCTAATGTTGAGCTTCAAAGGGAAACTTACTTCATCTTCAGACTCCTCTTTCTCTTCCTTCTTCTCCTCTTTCTTTGCCTCGGCAGCAGCAGGGGCAGCTGATGGGGCGGCAGCGGCAGCAACTGCAACACCAGCACCACCACCTGATGGGACTGAAGCCAACTTCTCCCTTCCAGCTGCGATCAACTCAGTGATATCTTTCCCCTTGACTTCAGACAAGAGTAACTCAATCTTGTCCTCATCGGTCTCAGCTCCAACTGTTAAACCCATCAGAATTTAACACATTTAATATGTAACTGACACACAAAGCTCCACAAATGAAATAGAATTTCAAACAATTTTCAATAGCTCCACAATTGAATGCTAAGATCAGGCATGAAAATTTATAACTAAACTATAATTTGTGGCACACTCGATGTGTGTCCAATATTATACCTAATAGTTTTTAAGATTTAGAAAATGTGATTGTATTTGCTCAAGTGGCAATAGCATGCTGTCTAAATACTTGAGGTTCGGTGTTCAAGCCCTACTATCAACGTTCTTTAACAAAATAACTAACAATTTACAAAATTAGCCTTCGAGAAACAAAAGAGTAAATTCAATAGAGACACCAAAAGGGTCGCTCATGCTTGTTATATAGTTTAGATTTACTTTTCCATACTGAAGCTGGCAGAATTTACATAATAAATGTGATAGGAACAATTGAGTTGCACCAGTCAGCAGGGCAACATTGCAACATAACCAAATAACCACAATAAATTTTAATATGCACCGATATAAATCAATGGTACTATTGAAATCTATTCAACAAAACATCAATCTCCACCATACACCACATATCCCTCATAAAACACATTATTATAATTTATAATAAATGATAGCTCACAAACTTTTTTGGATTGGGAAAGTTAGAAAGCAAAACTGTCACAACAAGAAGAACTACACAACACTCTTTCACCACCACACGCACCAACCTAAATCACCAACCTAAATTTGAGCCACCTAAAATTTTACTAAATTTTATTATTTTGATAATTATAATCCACTGAGACAATTTAAATCGAAGTCAATTATCAAACATAACACTTCAAAACCATTTGAATCACCACTTAAACATTCAAAAACCTCCATTTCCTGTGGACCGTGCAGTAAAAAAAAATATAAAACACCATTTTCATCATAATAGGATATTTTCTTCATAAACACAATACAAGAGGCTATATAACATATTTTCTAGTATATTCAAACCTCGACAGAAAGCTACCAAACCATTATGGATGAAAATAAAAACATAAATATATCCGTTTGTATACAACAAATGCTAAAACCTCAGTAATCTTCAAAGAAAAAAAAAATTAGTACCTGAACCGAGAATATCCTTCAAATTCTCAGCCGAAGGAGAGGTGTTTCCACCCAAAACAGCCAACAAATAAGCAGCAATCACCTTCATTCTGCACAAAACAAAAACGTAATGTGTTCATATATATATATGCATATATGAAATTGAATTAAACAAATTTGCCTAGACGAGTAGAGGGAGATTGAAATTACTTTAGATCGAAGAAATGAGATGAAGCGTATTAATTGAAGAAGGGGTCTGAAATGGTGAGTGCTCTTCTAGGGTTTCAAGGAGGAAGAAAATGGGCGATGTGTGCGTTATATATATATATCTAGGGTTTGGGACATTGTTCCGGAGGTTTTGGTTTTGAATAGATCCTGGCCGTTCATTTTTGTTTTCCGGTATTAGCCTTGTTTTTGCTTGAAAATTTCCGATTTACCTACTGGCCCAAGTGACCGCTGCAATCTCTTATTTATTTATTTTTAAATAAATTATCCTAATGATCCTTAAACTATTCACCTAATATTATTTTTATTATTAAATTAAAAAATGCGTCACTTTAGTCCTTTAAATTATTAGTGAGTATCACTTTGGCCCTTCTATCCATATTTTCTATTAAATTGAATGGAAATGAGGGGCATTTTTGTTATTTCAATTATTATTTTTTAAAAAAAAATTAATTAGATTTTTTTATTAAAAAACTTATAAAAAAAGCAAAATAAAAAAAGAAAGAGAAAGAAAGAAACGATATATATATATATCCGGCCATCTTCTCTCTTTACCACCATGTCCGGTCACCTACTCCATCTTCGGCCACCTCCCTACCTATTTCTTCGGTTGCCAAGCAAAGCGAGTGTCATGTTTCGTTTTCAATCGTCGATTAACAATCGGGTCCACCGTAATCAATAATCCAAAACAATAACCTAAAATCAACCAAACATGAGGATGAGAGAAAATAAACAGTAGCAGCAATCAAACATTTCTACAATTTTCAACCACCATAGTAGCAATCAAAAATTACTACAATCTAAATCTTCACCAAACTCACAAGCATCTACGACCTAGCCATTTTCGACCACCATCATCATCACCATCTCCGACTTAGCCACCACCTCCGACCACCATCATCATCACCATCTCTAACCCAGTCACCATCGCTATCTTCGCTCCAACCACCACCTCCGACCGGCATCATCATCACCATCTCTCTCTAAATCCTCCAATTTTATCTCTCAACACATACATACACACATATATATACTACAATTTCTAATTTATATATTTATAGCAAAATGCCCCAAATTCAAAAACCTTAAAAAATCAAGTAGCTAAATGGTAGTGGTGGGGGGCGAAGGTGGAGGCGCAGTGGACAAGCTTCTCTCTCTCTCTCCTCCTTTTTTTTTGTAAAGATGAAGGGTAGAGGTGGAGGGGATCGGAGATAAGGGGTAGAGAGAAGAAGAAGATGAGGTAGTGGAGGGGATGATTGGACTTCTCTCTCTTCTTTTTTTTATATTTATTTTTTTGATATATTTTTTAATAAAAAATTTAATTAAGTTAATTTTTTTAATTGAAATAACAAAAATACCCCTCATTTCCGTCAAACTTAACAGAAAATGTGGACGAAAGGGTCAAAATGACACTCGCCAATAGTTCAAGGGCCAAAATGACGCGTTTTTTAGTTTAGTGGCCAAAGTGACACTAAGCCAATAGTTTAAGGGCCGTTAGGGTGGTTTACTCTTTATTTTTTTTTAAATTCAATTGGCTATTTTGGTAAAAACTCGATAAACTAGGTTGCTCGCACGCAACAGATTAAGTCACTCCACTAGTTTAGTCAAAGAAAATATATTTGTGTTGAGATTAAACTTTAGAGAATTTATATGACATTATTTGTAATTTAGTTGAGGTGATTACTATCATTATTATGGGTATTGAAATGAACCCGAAAATCGAACGATCGGACCGAATCGAGCAAAATTGATCCATAAAAATCAAATTGAAAAGAAACCGAAATTGAAACAAAGAAACATAACAAAAATAGAATATGTTTAGTTCGAGTTTGGGGCATAATATTGCAAAACTAAACCAAACCGAATCATAACATATGTGACTCGGAAATAGTATTATTTCACTATCGAAAATTTTATATCTCTAAAGTTTACAAGGCCCAGTGAGAAATTGACTTTTTGAAATATCATAAATCTTTGAGTTATATTATAAATGTAAAAGTAAAGTATTGTTTGTTTGCACTACTTAAATCTGAAAACTTAATTTCAAAGTTGTATGTTACCCAAATAAAGTAAGTGCTAACTTAATTTTTTTTACATAAAAATAAAAGTTTTTATTAAAAGTTTTAAGTGACAAATTCTTTATTAAAAATTGAGTTTTTAATTTGTTTTTCAAAAACTAAATCGGGGTAAAGTGACAAATTTTGTGGGTTTAAACAAAAATACCCTAAATATAAGGAGAGATATTGGAGAATATGAAAACGTGAATGCCTTAATTAGAATTAAATGAGTAAAGTTTTAATTACATAATCCTTTCCGCCCCAAGAAATTCAAATACGCACTTGTTCAGTTAGTTTTCTTTTACAACAAATTCAAATGTGAGGAATATTTGTGTTAAGAAACAATCAATGTACCAAATAAGATCAGGGTGTTTTTATGGCGTGCATCCTCAAACTTGCTACCGACTTGTATGGCTCTTTTCGAGAAGAGGGTAATTCCGAGCACTCTGTGTCCTCGATGCCGATCGAAGCGTGAAACTGTCTACCACGCCTTATGGTCATGTCCGATCGTGCAGGAAATTTGGAATGCTTCATGCTTCGCTAACCTCGTTCAAAATCCAGACAGCTGAGGAGATTTTGGTAGTCTTTGTGCTTCGCTGGTGCAGTCAGATGGGAATTGGAATGCGACCTTGTTTGCATCGTTAGCTTGGTTTATTTGGTTTGACAGAAATGAACGGGTGCAAGGAAAAGAGGGGCGCTCCGGGACAGCTCTAGTTGCAGCTGCAGAAGTTTATGTAGGTGCTTTCTTGGCAGCTCATAATGTCTCGGTTTCTCCCCCGATTTTGGTGGCAGCATCTTGGTGTAAGCCCAAGGAGGGTGAGATTAAAATCAATGTGGACGCGGCGGTGAATCCCGTGTCGGGGAGATCAAGGCTTGGTATTATTTGTAGGAATTCTGCGGGTGCGGTTATCGGTGCCCGTGCTATCCCCTTTCATTCTGCAATGGATGTCGAGGCGGCCGAAGCTCTGGCAGTGCTCGAGGGTTTGAGGTTTGCGAGTTCTTTGGGTCTAAAAATGATTGTAGTCAATAGCGATGCGTTGCGCGTGGTGAAAATGCTTCTTGATAACTCCCCTCCAATGGCAGATGCGGGGGTCTTTATTTTGGACGCTCTAGACCTTGCGAAATCTTTTACTAAAGTTTCGTTCTTCCACGTTTTGCGGTCCGCTAACGAAGCGGCCAATTCTTTAGCGGCCTTCGCCGTTCGGGTTGACTCTTTATGCTCTTGGGAGTCCGATATCCCAAGCTGGCTCCAAACTTTTGTTTTGCATGATTTAATTTAGTTTCTGGTTGTTTTGATTTCAAAAAAAAAAAAAAGAACTTTATTAATGAAAATTTTGTTTTCATAAATTAAATAAATGTTAATGTATACAAACCTCTCCACCATATAACATAAAAAAAGAAAAGAAAAAGGGAATGACATAGTGAAATAATTTATTATCATTGCATGTAGTAGAAACTCAATAAAATAATAGCCTCGTTGAATTAATAAATTCGCTATTCTCGACTCGAGTTCAAGAGTTAAATTAATATTTTTACTAAATTTATAAGATAATCTTTTTATGAGTTCCCCGTAGGCCGATCGGTTACATAAATTTATAATTCACCTTTTCAGAAGAGAGATGGTGTATATAAAGAATACTTAATTTTGGAAGACGAAAGGACAATATAATTCTTTAATTAAGTTTCTAGGAAATAAAAAGAAATGATGGGTCATAAGGCCTCGCTCCGTAATGTTTTATAACACTAAGGACGAACTCATATTTAATAAAGAGAAGTAGTACTAATTTCATAATTTGGTTTTGCAATAAGGACAAATTTCATAATATTAATTTATTTTAAGGAAAATGATCAATGTTGATGGACAAAAATACCCCTAATATAAACATCTCTTAGCCCCTCATCCCCCACCTAAACTTTCAATACCTCATCTCTCTCTTTCTAGATTCCATTCAACAATCAAATACTTTTCGCTGTCTCACCAACGACCTCACCTGCTCCACCACCACCACCACCACTTGATTCTCCAATCATATCGCCGGGAGGAGCGCCGTTCGCATCTTCTTCCTGCAGGGGCAATCATAAAATAGATATAACTTTTGATTGAACCGTTGGATTTAGCTGATTTTCGGATATGATATTTGGAAGACAAAGTTACTACACTTTTAAAAAAAATCAAGATGATCAGAGGTCGTTTTGCTATCGAAATCGATCAATTTCGATAGCCCAGCGGGATTTTGAAAAAAAAATCTGACCATTCATCTTTTTTTTACGGACACTACGTCGATCCATATATATATATAGAGTGGATGTTGATCTCATTAATTTTTTTATTCTATATTTTGTAATGGTGCTAAAATCATTTTAGCACATTTTAGTTGTTGTTTAAGTGGTGCTACTTTCTGGTTGTTGTTTAAGTGGTGCTACTTTCTGGTTGTTGTTTAAGTGGTGCTACTTTCTGGTTGTTGTTTAAGTGGTGCTAAATGCGTTTAGCACCTTCTGGTTGTGGTGCTAAACGTGTTTAGCACATTCTGGTTGTTGTTCAAGTGGTGCTAAATGCGTTTAGCACCTTCTTATTATTGTTCAGAAGGTGCTAAATGCATTTAGCACATTTTGCTAAATATGTTAAGCGAAAGCCCTTCAGAGGAAAGAAGTTTGATACTTGTTTTATTTTCCACAAGTCTGGTCATTTTGCAAAAAATTGCCCAAATGCCTCAAAGAAAACTCAGTTCATGGGTTGTCTTCAAAAAATTGATCCAAGCATAGATGATTCAGATCTTGAGTCATTTTTATCCCTTGAAGATAAGGCAACAGCTCAAACAATCATGTCCGTGTCCTATACAGACTCAGAAGATGAAAGTGAAATTTTTATTGATGATAACACTGATGACAATGAAGAAACACCTTTACTTCTTTATAGTTTTGAGCAGATCAATGTGATTGAACCTACAATTCCTTTTCCAATGCCAAAGTAAAGCTGATAATTGAACCTTATGGCAATCCAATCCCTTTGCTCGCTTATTTTGACACTGGTGCACAAAGAACACTACTGAAGACCTATTTACTCCCTCCGAGTCATTGGACCCCATGTTCTGTTCTCTTCAGGGCTGCCAATGGTAACATTTTTACTGTGAAAAAACGCAATAAAATGATTACTTTCCAGTTTTTCCCCGGCTTCTCAATAAAACACCAAGTATTTGGTACTGAGGTTATAGACCGTGATTTGTTCCTTGGCTTTGATGTCATTGGCCAATTGAATGAGATCCATTGGTCTTTTGAAGGCTTAAGGTTTAAAAGGTATTTTCTTTCTTGGACGCCATCGCAGCAGGTTTTCTCAGTCAATACTGCTTTACTTCCTGATCCTATTGATGAAGAACATTTAGCCACCCAGATAACTTCATTATCACCTACACTTGCTGATCTGAAGCAAAAATTGATTGATCATTCCTATGCTGAATCCCACACATAGTTTTTATCCAAATGCAAAGCTCCCTTGTGGAAGAACCCGCAATTCTTCATTTCGCTTCCTTTCAAGAAAAATGAGGATGTTAATCCTACTCGTGCCACTCATTCTGGCATGAACCTTGAGTATTTGGCATTAGCACTCAAGGAAATCCATACACTCCAACAGTAAGGCTTGATAGAAGAAACTTCTTCTCCCTGGGCATGTGAAGCATTTTATGTCAACAAGAGATCTAAACAAGTCAGAGGAAAACTCAGATTGGTAATTAATTACCAATCTCTTAACCATTTTCTGGCTAGTGATAAGTTCCCTTTGCCACAGAAACACTCTCTATTTGGTCAACTCTCTAATGCAAAGATTTTCTCCAAGTTTGACCTCAAAGCTGGTTTTTGGCAAATCGGTATCAAACTTGAAGATAGAGAGAAGACATCATTCTGCATCCTTAATCATCATTTTCAATGGACAATAATGCCCTTTGGTCTCAAAAATGCCCTAGCTGTTTTTCTAAAGGCCATGGTCAGAATTTTTGAACATTTGTTGCCACAAGTGTTGATCTATATTGATGATATCTTTCTTTTCTCCAAAGATGAAGAATCTCACATCTATTTGCTCCAACAGTTCACCAAACTTGTTTAAGAATATGGTGTTATGTTATCTGAGAAAAAGATGGTTATCGGTACGAGTGATATTGAATTTCTTGGAATGAGGATTTTTGATGGAAAATTCTAGCTACAGCCCCATATCTCCAAAGATCTTTTGAAATTCCCTAATCGATTGACCTCTGTGCTCCAGGTCCAGTAATTTCTTGGACTTGTAAATTATATGGCAAATTTCATTCCGAAAGTTGCTAGGTTTACTCCTCCTCTGTCTGCATTACTCAAGAATAACCCACCTACATGGTCTACCACCCAGACTCAATGTGTTTAGAACCTCAAAAAGCTAACTCAGAGTCTTCCTCCTTCATAGATCCCTTCTGGTGGAAAACGCATTCTTCAGACAGATGCAAGTAATGACTTTTGGGTTGCAATACTCCTTGAAGAAATTAATAAAAAAAGAAATGTTTGTGGATACAAAAGCGAAAAGTTTAAGACATGAGAACTTCATTACCACTCTACGTTTAAAGAAATTTTGGCAGTAAAACGTGGTATTGAGAAATTTCAGTTTCACCTTATTGGTCATCATTTTCTTATTGAAATGGATATGAAAGCTTTTCCCAGAATGATCAATTTTAACAAGAAGATGATCCCAAACTCGCAGTTACTCAGATGGTCTCAATGGTTTGCTCAATGGTCATTTACTGTTGTGCATATCAAAGGAACAAATAGTGTGATAGTTGATTACCAACGTTTTAGCCCATATAAACCTATCCAAGATATCCCTCAAACCATTCTCTCCATGTGCCCCCTCACTTACCTTGGCATTACCAACGTTTTTCCTACCTATCCAAACAAATATGCCCCAAACATAATGAATTCTAACCAAGCTTCTTCTTCCACTTCAGTTGCCGTCATTTCTTCAGACCCTCATCATCTCAATGATAAGCCTATCCTTGAAGTCTATTCCATTCTCCCTGTTAATGTTAATGAGAAAATTGGTAGTCATACCATTGCTCAGCGAAACAAATAGATGATCTATGAGTACCTTGCTCTTACCATTCAAAAGTATGGAATTGTGTTTCGTGGACTAAAGATGCACCCTGATTACTCTTATTGTTCTCCTTTCCATATTCACAGACCCTCATGTGTTCCTAAACAAACCTTAGTATTGCTATGGTATCTTATCACAATTTATACTATCCCTTTCATCTTCGATGCCCCTGTTCTCTTAGCCTACCTCAGAATGGCAGAATATAATATCATCTACAGCAGTGGAAGCTATGATATTGGCCATCCTAGATTCAGAAATTTCCTCAAATTCCTACTTTGGTTCAATTTAATTAATAAATGGAAAACCGAGCTCCACACCCATCACCATCGCTATGTCTTGATTACTTTTCATGGTCCTCAACGCCGTACTGCATGTCTTCCAGATCCAGATCCCCCCACAACAGTCATTCAACAGTGGTATTCGTATAATCTTGCAAAAGTTGCCCGAGAACCATATAATTTATATTATATTTTTTTTGAATTATATCTGCCACTTGAATAATATTGATGTCACCCAGATCCCTGAACAAATCAAGTATGGGCGTGATCCTTAGTATAACCTTGATGAACGTGTTAGTAATGAGCTTGTCAACTATTTGTTCAACTATGCAGAAGATCATTTCTGGCATACTGGTTCTCAGAGTTCCGACACTGATATGTTTGTTGGTCAAGCTAGCAGTGATGATAATTCTGTTCATAACGATCATTATGATAACCACTGGGATCCTAATTTCGGCAATAAAACTGATTAAGCGTTCAAGTCAACTCAGAAGTTATTGTTTTGTCGGCATAAGGCTTTCTTCGAGTTAACTTAAAGATTCCACCAACTGTGTGATGTAATATAAAGTAAAAGTTATGTATTATTTTGAGTCCTTTTCTTTCTTTTGCTTTATGTCTGTTTCAGCATTGTGTAAAGTAAAGTAGATTATTTTCAGCTTTTGCTTTAGTTTTCTTTCGGCGGTTGTGAACACCTCATTTTGCAACCCTCGCAAGAATCATGATCTCTAAAAAATATGTACGCATGCAAGCACAAGCATTCTTAGATGAATATATTATGTACATGTGATACAGGTCAAAGAAGAAAGCCGAAAGGACCCCGGATGAGGAGTTACAGAATTATCGAAAATTATCGGAATCGTAAACCGTCAAAACTCTTGGAAACTTGTGAAATGAGAGTTACGCATTTTGGATCATCCTCAAACTTTGAGAGTTGTTAGACATTATCAAAAGGAGTAGCTTATTCGAAAATTAGCTCAATCCGACGGTCGGATCTCCGAAAATTCAGAAAATCATGAGTTTGATTCGGGTGATCAAATGGAGGTCTTCTCGAAGTTAAAATATTTTGAAGTTTGGTAAGTAGATAGGCCTTATTGTGGGGAAAAACATATTCAAAATTCAGCTTTGTCGGACATGGGATCATTAAGAAAAAAATTGTCTATCGTGCAATTTTAGTTGAAATGTCCTTCGTAGCAAATTAAAATAATATTGGCCTTCCCAAATTCTGACCGAGCTCAAATTTTGACACAAGCTATAAACATTTGGAAGGAAAACATATCCAAAAATTAGCATAATTGAAAGGCTAGAAGTTCAGTTCTTGAGGTTGTTGTACGCAAGTACGTTTCCTACGTGGGAACTAACTCTTTGTACCAATTCGAGGAGACCAAGTCCTTCCCGAATTCCGATCGTCTTCAAATTTTTACAGGGTGTAAAAGACTTATATTGAAAATATATATCCAAAATTAAGCATGATCCAATGGTGAGAACTTGACTTTTCGTGCAAACAAGTGATCTTATCTACAACAAGTACCTTTCCTACGCGGAAACAAACTCTTCGTACCAATCAGAACAAAAAGGAATCTTCCTGAAATCTGATCTACCTGAAATTTTGACACAAGCGAAAAGACTTCTATTCCCAATATATATCCAAAAATCAGGATGATCCAACGATGGGAAGGTGTCGTGATAAGCCCCAAAAGTCCTGGTTGCAATATATTTTCTTGCTCTCAAAGTATTTTTTCAACTATAAATAGACCCCTCCTCCATTCATTATTATCATCAACAATCAAAGGGATTTCGTGGTACACACCAAGAGATCCTTATTCTCTCCCTCCAAGAGAGCTCAGGTATAATTTTCTCTCTCTTCTTTTATTTATTCGTCAGTTTTATAATTTATATTCTTGTCTGCATAATTTCTATCACTTGATAACTTTTCAAAACCCTTTTTCAAATTGTTTTTCAAAACTAAAGGCGTATAATAAATCCTAATCCAATTTCAAAATAATATTATTACTTTCTTACTTTTTCAAAAGTCCGGATTAGCGGTATTGTTATACGAAGGAATCGATAATTGCTATATATTCAATCTAATTCATAGATTGCGGTGTATATGTGATGAATACTCGATGATGAGAGCACTAGTGCCATCTATACCGGTTTAATCAATAGACTATGGTACAGGATTGGTTAACTCGCCTTATGTCATATCGAGTATAAGATTCCACATTGAATCAGTTTTTGAAAAGCCCAATGCTTTACAAAATCACTTGTTTTACTGCATCTATTATTATCAAACTCTCTTTTTCAAATCACACACACACACACTTATTTTTAAAATCATGGGCGAACTAAAAAACATATCGTTTTTATCCCATCCCCAAGAGACCGAAAGGGCGAATTGGGTGCCTAACACCTTCCCGATTCGTAACTTAATCCCCGAACCTTCGAATCGAATGGTTTCGCATATATTGTGTATAAGAGGATATTTAGTCCATAAATACGTCTCTTTTACACAAACATTTTTGTTTGTTTAGTAAAACAAACTGGCAACTCTTATTCTTTTCAAAACCGATTTTCAAAGTAACAACGGAATCGCCGCCCACGAGGACCCCCGGGCGTCGAGAATGCGGGTTCTCACAGCGGTGTAAGCTGTATTATTAGTTTTCTTTTTATGATGGTGTGTAAGCTTTGTAAAAAGTTTGTCGGCCACCTGTTTAGGCCATTGCTTTTCCTCTCCTATATATATGGAATTTAGTTGTATTTGTAAGGCATCGAGAGTTCAGAGTTGTAGTAAGGTTAATAAGCTGTTTGCTTATTGTAATTTCCCCTCTCTCTTAATTTAAGATGATATTCTGTTAATCAATGTGTGAACCTTAATTTTCATTTATCTTTCTCTCATCTTCTCTCATCAACCCCCTATCGGTATTAGAGGTTGTAAGTATGTCTTCTCGTGAGTAGTCGTCTATAGATTTTTGGACCTTCGAGTTCAGATCGGAAAAATACATTCTTCATTTATTTTGATAATGTATTAGGTATTTATCTTTTGTTTAGTATGATAAATTTACTCTTAATTAGTATGCTATGTGTCTACCACATTAGATTGACTGTCTTGATTAGTATGCTCCATGATTGCCACTTATGTAGATCTCTCATATCAGAACAATAGACATCAATTCCGTGGATCTATCACAACAGAAAATCTGAAGTAAATTTAATCAGAACACGACGATAAATCTTCAGAAGTTTGATTTTATTTTTGTGCTTTTAGTAGGGACCTTGAGCATTTGTGGACCTTTGAAGGCTTGATGCAGTGTGTGAGTCCTTTAGCTCAGTGATCTAGAAGGCTTAAGTTAAAATAAAAAATTTTGAAGGATGCCTCTCTTGGTAATTGTTTAATGGACCAGTTTGTGTGTTTTGAAGAACTTATTTTGACAACCTGAAACCTCTTAGGAGCAGAAGTCTATCTCTCACAAAACCATGTCTCAATTTCTTAAGCCTCATGCTTCTCGTTCTCAACTCCTTAAGTCTAATTCTATGTCTTCTTCTTCTAGTCGTTTTGATAATGATAAAGTGTTCTCTTTACATGAAATCTCTTATCTTCCTGAAAACCAAAAAAATCCATGAAACAGATTTTCCAATAATTAATCCCTACCATGTATTTGGCAAACCCTCTTCTCAAAAATTCACAAATAGTATCAGAAGTTTGTTAGGATCCAAATCCTCCAAACTACCTGTAAGAGAGTTTGTTAAGTCATCCACTTTCTCAGATATCACCGTTCCCTCTGGACAAAAGGAACACCTGTTCCATTTGTACATCCCTAAAGATTTTCTCATAATTGGTTTACAACAGGGATACACTCATCTCCAGTTTGGAGCTGTCCGTATTGCCGTTACGTTTCATGGTCGAAAAGGTCTCCCAATCACTGCTATGGTTGCCTTAGTTGATTCCCGTTTCGCCGATTATTAACAAGCATGCCTTGGCATTGCTCAAGTCACTTTGAATGCTGGTTTAGTGTTTATCACGATTATCCCCAATTTTAATATGCCTTTAACAGATCCTTTCCTTTCGGATGCTCTTAAGCTGCAAATTCAGGTTACTGGTGCCTCTATGGTTGAAGGCATAGTTGCCGCCACAGTCCATCATCAAATGATTTATCGATTGCAAGATCATGCATTTGATCTTTCTATTCCTAATTCATTTGAATCTGAAGCTCTGTTTTTGGACGCAACCTTAAATAGTGCACCTCTTGTAATTTCCATCCCGAGACAGCTTTCTCGAGAAGAATTGGTTAAGTTACTCCCAGACAAAAGGATCCACTGCTTATGAACAACTTCATGCTCAAGAGAATCCAAGTTCTCTTTCTTCTACTAGTGTTGAATATCTTCGCAAGCCTGATAAGACTGTTGAAGTTAAATTTAACAGATCCAGTACTGTTCCCAGAAACCCGAGTCCTTTTGTTACTCCCATAATGGCTTTTAAAGAAGTCATCCAGTCACCTGATGATCATGTTCTGCAACAACTGCCTATACCTATTCTATGGTTCAACAAAGATGGTACTCCATGTTATGAAGGCAAAAGTTATACTGGTCATATTTGGTATGATGTTTGTTCATGTGCTGATTGTGAAAGTCGCGAATATGATGATGAGGAAGATGACCGTCCTTCTCGCAGAATGAAAAAATCCTCTGAAGAGCAGCTTCGTCAACGTTATGAAAATAAGGACCCTTTTGTTGGTTTGCTTGGAGATCCTTCAGGCAAGTTTGACTACTATGTAATCTATGGTAGTTTGCTTATACAATCTACCCTTGAAATTTCCACATGTTCACCAGCACTATCTCCCCATCAGCCATCTCCCCTATTACCACCTTATTACCAAAAGGCCCTCAAAGCCCTTGCTAAGGAGAATCTTTCTCCTTTGCCACCACCACAAAGCTAGTCTCCAAATACGTCCTCAGAACCAATTCCTTGATGTATGTTTGAAGAGACAGGTTTAGATTATGATTCTCAATTTCCACCTTTGGATGAATTTGAAAATATACACCAAAATACCCGCCACCAGTGGAAAATCAGAAATCTAACTACTGTCACTCCCTTAGGTGAAACCAATCAGGTTAATGCTGCTGAAGCTGCTTTGAATTGGCAAGCAGAAAATGCTATTGCTCAAAATCGTGTGCTTCATAAGATTGCTGCTTCCCAGACTCGCTTAGAAGCCATAATGGTTTCTTTTGATACAATGGATGCTGCAATAGCTGATTTGAAGAATCGAATTCAAGTCTTACATGAGAAACTGTTACATATCGCAACTTTCGTCCATGATATTGCTCAATCCTCAGAGTTGTTTTGTCAAAAGCAACAAGAAAAGAGGTCATTGGAAATTCAATTAGCTCTCTCCAGAAGATTATGCCTCCCATGACTACAGCCGTCCCGTCCGTATTGCTTGATACAACTCCTTGGAAAAAACCTGATCCGCCTATGTTGTTAAATTCGTGGACTTATGCACAGAATTATCACCAGACCACTGCCATCACTCCATCGTATACTTCCCAATCTCCACTATTGACGGATGTCAGCTCCCGTGACGTTTGGCCAGCAGACCCTGCTCCTAAAATAATTTTACCAAAAATCCTTCATCGATGGCCAACCCCTGCAACTGAAAGTCTTAATACTCCATTCCGAAGTCCTCCCCGAAATAAACAAAAAAGCCCCTTTGTTTATTCCAAGCCTAAACTTCATCAGATCCCAGATAAACCACCTGGTCCCTTACATATTAGCCAACCGTCTTCGCCCTATATATCTTCCCAATCTCCACATTATACCCAACATACCATTGTTGCCTCTACCAAACCTCCCTCTGAAAGTTATTTGTTTCAGATCCCAGAAAATGAACCTTCAAACCACATATCCTCTTTCCTTAAAAACCTTACCTTAGACGAGAACCCAATTATAATAAGCAAACAACTTATTAACCTTACTACAACTCTAAACTCTCAATACCTTACAAATACAACTAAACTCCATATATATAGGAGAGGAAAAGCAATGGCCTAAATAGGTGGCCGACAAACTTTTTACAAAGCTTACACACCATCATAAGAAGAAAACTAATAATACAGCTTACACCGCCGAAAACAAACTAAAGCAAAAGTTGAAAGAAATCTACTTTACTTTACACAAAGTTGAAACAGACATAAAGCAAAAGAAAGAAAAGGACTCAAAATAATACATAACTTTTACTTTATATTACATCACACAGTTGGTGGAATCTTTGAGTTAACTCGAAGAGAGCCTTATGCTGACAAAACAGTAACTTCTGAGTTGACTCAAATGCTTAATTAGTTTTATTGCCGGAATTAGGATCCCAGTGGTTGTCATAATGATCATTATGAACATAATCATCATCATTGCTAGCTTGACCAACGAACATATCAGTGTCGGAACTCTGAGAACCAGTATGCCAGAAATGATCTTCTGCATAGTTGAACAAATAGTTGACAAGCTCATTACTAACACGATCATCAAGGTTATACCAAGGATCACGCCCATACTTGATTTGTTCAGGGATCTGGGTGACATCAACATTATTCAAGTGGCAGATATAATTCAGAAAATAAATATAATCTAAATTATATGGTTCTCGAGCAACTTTTACAAGATTATACAAATAGCACTGTTGAATGACTGCTGTGGGGGGATCTGGATTTGGAAGACATGCAGTACGGCGCTGAGGACCATGAAAAGTAATCAAGACATAGCGATGGTGATGGGTGTGGAGCTCGGTTTTCCATTTATCAATTAGTTTGAACCAAAGTAGGAATTTGAGGAGATTTCTGGATCTAGGGTGGCCAATATCATAGCTTCCACTGCTGTAGATGATATCAGATTCTGCCATTCTGAGGTAAGCTAAAAGAACGGGGGCATCGAAGATGAAATGGATAGTATAAACTGTGGTAAGATACCATAGCAATACTAAGGTTTGTTTAAGAACACGGGAGGGTCTGTGAATATGGAAAAGAAAACAATAAGGGTAATCAGGGTGCATCTTTAGTCCACGAAACACAATTCCATACTTTTGAATGGTAAGAGCAAGGTACTTATAGATCATCTATTTGTTTCGTTGAGCAATGGTATGACTACCAAGTTTCTTATTAACATCAACATGGAGAATGGAACAGAATTCAAGGATAGGCTTATCATTGAGAGGATGAAGGTCTGAAGAAATGACGGGAACTAAAGTGGAAGAAGAAGCTTGGTTAGAATTCATTATGTTTGGGGCGTATTTGTTTGGATTGGTAGGAAAAACGTCGATAATGCCAAGGTAATTGAGGGGACACATGGAGAGAATGGTTTGAGGGATATCTTGGATAAGTTTATATGGGCTAAGAGGTAAGACACGAGGGATCACGCAACCGATATGCGATGGAGGATGAGGAGGTCTAGAAAAGAAATAAGCTATCACATATTTGTTCCTTTGATATGCACACCAGTAAATGACCATTGAGCAAACCATTGAGACCATCTGAGTAACGGCGAGTTTGGGATCATCTTCTTGTTAAAATTGATCATTCTGGGAAAAGCTTTCATATCCATCTCAATAAGAAAATGATGACCAATAAGGTGAAACTGAAATTTCTCAATACCACGTTTTACTGCCAAAATTTCTTTGAACGTAGAGTGGTAATGAAGTTCTCATGTTTTAAACTTTCCGCTTTTGTATCCACAAAGATTTCTTTTTTTATCAATTTCTTCAAGGAGTATTGCAACCCAAAAATCATTACTTGCATCTGTCTGAAGAATGGGTTTTCCACCAGAAGGGATCTGTAAAGGAGGAAGACTCTGAGTTAGCTTTTTGAGGTTCTGAACACATTGAGTTTGGGTGGTAGACCATGTAGATGGGTTCTTCTTGAGTAATGCAGACAGAGGAGAAGTAAACCTAGCAACTTTCGGAATGAAATTTGCCATATAGTTTACAAGTCCAAGAAATTGCTAGACCTGGAGCACAGAGGTCAATCGATTAGGGAATTTCAAAAGATCTCTGAAGATATGGGGTTGTAGCTGGAATTTTCCATAAAAAATCCTCATTCCAAGAAATTCAATATCATTCGTACTGATAACCATCTTTTTCTCAGATAACATAATACCATATTCTAAAACAAGTTTGGTGAACTATTGGAGTATCTGGATGTGAGATTCTTCATCTTTGGAGAAAAGAAGGATATCATCAATATAGATCAACACTTGTGGCAACAAAGGTTCAAAAATTTTGACCATGGCCTTTTAAAAAACAGCTGGGGCATTTTTAAGACCAAAGTGCATTACTGTCTATTGGAAATGATGATCAGGGATGCAGAATGCTGTTTTCTCTCTATCTTCAGGTTTGATACCGATTTGCCAAAAACTAGCTTTGAGGTCAAACTTGGAAAAAATCTTTGCATTAGAGAGTTGACCAAATAGAGAGTGTTTCTGTGACAAATGGAACTTATCACTGGCCAGAAAATGGTTGAGAGATTGTTAATTAATTACCAATCTGAGTTTTCCTCTGACTTGTTGAGATCTCTTGTTGACATAAAATGCTTTACATGCCCAGGGAGAGGAAGTTTCTTCTATCAAGCCTTACTGTTGGTGTGTATGGATTTCCTTGAGTGCTAATGCCAAATGCTCAGGGTTCATGCCAGAATGAGTGGCACGAGTAGGATTAACATCCTCATTTTTCTTGAAAGGAAGCGGAATGAAGAATTGCGGGTTCTTCCACAAGGGAGCTTTGCATTTGGATAAAAATTCTGTGTGGGATTCAGCATAGGAATGATCAATCAATTTTTGCTTCAGATCAGCAAGTGTAGGTGATAATGAAGTTATCTGGGCGGCTAAATGTTCTTCATCAACAGGATCAGGAAGTAGAGCAGAATTGACTGAGAAAACCTGCTGGGATGGCGTCCAAGGAAGAAAATACCTTTTAAACCTTAAGCCTTCAAAGGACCAACGGACCTCATTCAATTGGCCAATGACATCAAAGCCAAGGAACAAATCACGGTCTATAACCTCAGTACCAAATACTTGGTGTTTGATTGAGAAGCTGGGGAAAAACTGGAAAGTAATCATTTTACTGCGTTTTTTCACAGTAAAAATGTTACCATTGGCAGCCCTAAAGAGAACAGAACATGGGGTCCAATGACTCGGAGGAAGTAAATGGGTCTTCAGCAGTGTTCTTTGTGCACCAGTGTCAAAATAAGCGAGCAAAGGGATTGAATTGCCATAAGGTTCAATTATCAGCTTTACTTTGGCATTGGGAGAAGGAATTTTAGGTTCAATCGCATTGATCTGCTCAAAACTATAAAGAAGTAAGGGAGCTTCTTCATTGTCATCAGTGTTATCATCAATAGAAATTTCACTTTCATCTTCTGAGTCTGTATAGGACATGGACATGATTGTTTGAGCTGTTGCCTCATCTTCAAGGGATAAAACTGACTCAAGATCTGAATCATCAATGCTTGGATCAATTTTTTGAAGACAACCCATGAACTGAGTTTCCTTTGAGGCATTTGGGCAATTTTTTGCAAAATGACCAGACTTGTGGCAAATAAAACAAGTATCAGACTTCTTTCCTCTGAAGGGCTTTCGCTTAACATATTCCCACTTGCGGTTCTTTTGGAAAGGCTTAGAGAACTTCTTGGTCTTGCGGAACGATTGCTGGAGAAGAAAAGAGCTCTTCTTCTTAGAAAGAGAACTTTGCCTGAAATGTTCTTTCTTCTTGTTTGTTCAGTCACAAGAAGATGAACGATTGCACTTGATCTGGAGATTTTGTTTGTTACAAGATTCCTTCAACATTTTTCCCGCTTTTTCAATATCATCAAAAAACTTTTTCTGATTACACAAGCTGTCAACATAATGATTGACAAAGTCATAGATTTGAGCAATAGTGACATCATGGATTTTGAGCTTCTGGAACTTCATCAATTTGTTTACTTCAGTGACCAGAGTTTCTGGGAAGGAATTCAGAAAGATTTGGCGGATGTTATCATTATTAATACCACCAATCTGGAAGTATCTTTGAGACATACGGTTGGTGCTAAATGCATTTAGCACCTTCTGGTTGGTGCTAAATGCGTTTAACACCTTCTGGTTGCTGTCCAGGTGGTGCTAAATGCATTTAGCACCTTCTGATTACTGTTAGTGTCATAATGAGATGTGAGATATTATAAGGAAGGGGTATTAGTGTCTTTTTTGTACAGTATCCTTAATTTACAAGGCTAATTTTTAAGTGTCCTTTATAATTATGTTATTATTAGAATGAGCCCTTATGCCTAATTGCCTCAAATAAAAATTCAAGGAAAACCAATATTACACTATTAAAAACATAAATTTTCAAATTATTTATGAAAGGATAATATAGCTTAATTATTTATAGAGTTTTTACGTATTTTATTTTATTGTGAAGACAATTGACTTTTGTAAAGTAATTTACCATCTTTAAAATTTGTATTTTTATTGTCAAAGTAATTATGGCCTATGTGAAATTTCTAATTGTATGCACAGACGTCTTCAAATTAACACAAAGCAAATAAATCATAACTTAATATGTCAGTTGCACTAGATTAAAACTCTTAATTTAAAATGGAGAGACGTATTCAAATTAACACAAAGGCAAACAAATCATAACTTAATATGTCAGTTGCACTAGATTGAAACTCCTTATTTGAAACATAGAGTATAACATAATTTTGAAATATTATCTTTTGCATCTTTCATTCATGAGGAGTATCACATATTTTTGTTCTCATATCAGAAAAGGAGATGGGTCAACTTATCTCATCAGCCCATATGCAATTGCACTTGCATACTTATGATGCGTTTGGTTAGTGTTAAAAAAAATTAAAATTAAAATAAAAATCCAAACAAACAGTAATTTAAGTTTGAGTAAATTACGCTAACAGCCTCTGAACTATTAGTATTGTTCCATTTTAGCATTTAAATAAAATTTTGCTTCATTTAAATACTTAAACTATTAACCAAGTTTCAAATTGGCCCTTCCGTCCAATTTGAACGTTAACTTGGATGAAATTAAGGACAAAATTGTCATTTCAATTAAATATTTTTTAAAAAATAAAACTAATTAGATTTGAAAAAAATATTATGAAAGAAAAATTTAAAAAAGAAAAAGAAAAAGGAAGGAAAGGGAACAGAGAGAGAGAGATGGGTCTTTAGAGAGAAAGAGAAAGAGAGCGTAAAGGGTGAGGTTGTGAAGATGAAAGTGGTGTAGAGAGTGGAAAGGTTCAGAACTTCCATTGAAAGAAAGAGAAAGAAGAGTATATGTGTGAAGGTGAAGGTGACCGGCGCGAGGAAATGGCGGGTGGAGAAAACCTGTAGCGACGATGTTTGATTGGGGCATATATATACAACACATAATATATATATATAGTTTAGATCAGGTGCGAACTCATTTTAAAAGTTCGCACGAATTGAAGAGTGGAAAGCGGGGCCCACAAGAAAAAAAGGCATTGACTCATTGTTTCTCATTTTCTCTCTCTTCAAACCCACGAGCTCTCTCACACACAGAGTTCACACCTCCATTCTTTTCTTCTTCTTCTTCTCGAAAAATTACCATAAATCTCAAGAATTAAAGCTACAAGTTTGTAATGGAATTAAATTATTTTACAAGTTATGGTGACTTTTACAGTTATGGTGACTTTTACAATAATGGAATGAAATGGAATCATTCAAATATTAAATCATAAACAACAACAAATAAATATAAGCTATTTCAATCAAAAGTAAAAGTCAATTAATTCGAGTAGTCAATTAAAATAAAACAAATACAAGTACAAGCTCGATCAGTCAAATATCCACTTAATTCATTCAAATACTGAAAGTAAAAAACACAACTTGTTTTCAAGCTAGACTTATATTATTATCCCCATCTTCCGTTGACGACTCATTTCTATTTTCTAGATTTACACTTTCTTTGGATGGAGAACACCTATAAGAATAGAAAACAAATAATAATTATTACTTACCGATTTGTAATTAAAGCTCTCACGCAGTTCATCCTCAAATTTGTAAAACATTTGATTTCTATAAATATCAACCATTTGCACCAAAAAGTTATGATTTATTATAATTTTAAGCTCCTCAATTTTATCTTTTCATTTTAACACTAGCAATTCTTTTAGGTCTTCCTTCTTTTTAACAAATAAATTCCTTCCTTCTTACCTCATTACTTCTCGACTTTTTTTTTTTTCAGTCGTACTTCGTATACTAAACCCAATTGCTTTAGCATAAGTGTTGTAGAACTTCAAAACATCATCTGATGTCTCAATTTTTTTTTGGCGTAATCTCATCTGATACTTGCGGATTGTATACTTTACTACTACTTTCACCATTTTCATCCAAGTCGAATTCTAAATTCGATTCGTTGTCAATAACAAAATTGGTATTTTCACTGCTTCTCCTTATTTCATTGTCTAAATTTTCCATCTTTCACTATCTTTCTTTGAATCTTAGAAATAATAAACAATTGAGATTTATAATATACTGACTATGGATGAAATTAAGATGCAATATATCAAGCTAGTTCGATATCAATTCAGAATATACATTCAGAATTCAATTATGAGAAATGTGTGCATTTTCTTAATATACCCATTTCGAAATCTAGAGAGAGAGAGAATTCATGCTCACTTACGTAAAATTTGTGGAAATGGATCTTGTATAGCTCAGTCGCTTGTAGCTTTAATTCTCGAGATTTATGGTAATTTTTCAAGAAGAATAAGAAGAAGAAAAGAATGGAGGTGTGAACTGTGTGTGTGTGTGTGTGAGAGAGAGAGAGAGAGAGAGAGAGAGAGAGTGAGTGCTCGTGGGTAGTGGGTTTGAAGAGAGAAAATGTTTAATTTGTTTTCTTGGCAGCAGATGGGTAAAGCTAGGTAAGAAACAATGAGTTAATGCCTTTTTTTCTTGTGGGCCCCGCTTTGGGGTCTTCAATTTGTGCGAACTCTTAAAATGAGTCCGCATTTGATCTGAACTCTATATATATAAACACCACTAACAAATTTAACACATATATATATACATAAATTTTTAGAGAGATAATTGGAGGTTAAGGATTTATAGTGAATCAAACAATCTTTTTAGTGTTTGGTAGACTAGATTAAGATACATGTGTGTAGGGAGGTGGCGGTAGTTGTGGAAGTCGGATGAAAGGCGATGGTGGTGATGGGATGAAGGGGGTGGCGGTGATGGTGGGAGTGGGAGGGAAGGGGGGGGGGTGATGGTGATGAGATGAAGAATACAGTTATAATGATAGGAGACAGAAGGTTGTAGTGGTGGAGATGGGGAAGAGGAGGAGGAGGTGGTGGGAAGGAGGCGGGTCTCTCTGTCTAAAGACCCATCTCTCTCTCTCTCTCTCTATTTCTTTTCCTTTTGTCTTTTACTTTTTTCTTTATAATATTTTTTAAATTTAATTAATTTTATTTTTTATAATATCTAATTAAAATGACAATTTTGCCTTTAACTCCATCTAAATTAACGTTCAATTTAGACAGAAAGGCCAATTTGAAACTCGATCAATAATTTAAATATTTAAATGAAACAAAATTTTATTTTAAGATTAAAGTGGAACAATATCAATAATTCAAGGGCCGTCAACGTAGTTTACTCTTTAAGTTTATACCATTTTTCACGCTTTTTATGCAAACCAACTACAAACCAATACATAATACAGCTGATTTTCATCACTTCTAACACCAACCAAACAGGCACAAAGCAAGAACAACATTTGACATTGAACAAAATTCACTGCGTTGAGCTTTCAGAGTAGCAAACACATCCATCATCTAAACAACTGAGCTACGACTGTCAAAACACTTTGCCATTAAATTATCACCAGAATGAACAAAAACAAAAAATTGAGAAAAAGTAAATCCTACAGTACCATATAATACAATACAATAGAACACAGGAGTCTATGGTACACAATATCAACAAAACTATAGATACGTCAAAACTTAAAAATCCACAAAATTTTGAGTATCAATTAGAACTACTTGTACATAATTTAGGATCCTAAATTCCAACACAAAAGAGGCCCATCACCACGGACCTTCTTGAACTGCAAACGCCAATCAGGTCTGGAAAATGATGATTTTCCCCCAGAATTTGAATTCCCTTCAGCATAATTCAATGTGCAGAGATAGCAGCAAAAACCTACTAATCAACAAAAAAATTGCTAGAACAAGACCAGATGAAAGTCAAATAGCTGAAAATTAAATGCAAGCCATGGTAAATGAAAATATGTTATACATCCATTTTTCTTTTCAGAACATAATCGATGTACCAAAACTTGCAATGGAAAAAACTTTTGTTTTAAACCAGTGATTTTGTTTTAAAATCCATTGATTGTGATTAAAGTAGCGTATTCTTAAAAAATGTGAAGGTCAAATGTGGACTCTTAATTACGGATGAGGGAGTATAATGGATTATTAGATATACTGTCTATACAAAAATTTATGTTCAATCCATACAAAAGTCGCTATAATACATGTATGCTAGTTATATACAAGGCATCTAGCTGCTTTTCCCTTAAATTCCTTCTCTAAGAAAAAGAAAAGGGAAGGAAAGAAAAGATGAGTGCAACTGCAAATAGAATTACCTCAAACGACGTATACCTGATATAGATCTTCAAAGCCAAAAGTTGCAAAGCAGCACCACCAACAAACAATATATTGGACGGATCAACTACTACACAGGAGCAACTTTTAAGACTTGGGAACAGTGACATTTAGGATTTTGACGTCCTGATACGGTTTGTCTCCCTTGTCCGTTTTCACTTTCTCTATACCCTGCCAACATTTCATAACATTCAGAAAAACCAAACCATAACAAATAATAGATTGATATGATATGCATAATAAATGTATCCACACACATAAGATTATCAATAAAGATTCATAAATCATAATTGCCAGTCATCTAAAATAAGGTGTGGTATTGCACGGTACATGCCAATAGGGTTCAATAGTTCAAGAACCCAACCAATTATTTAGCTTTCAATTCCAATCACCAACAATACATTCGGTTCTAATGGTTGGTATATGGACAACTCCTAAGTGTGTACTGTTTGTGGGAGTCATTTAGTTGGACAGTGTAGTGGTTGCCCTTATGCTAGGAATCTAATATTACAAGATCCGGGCTTTAGTTCAACTGGTTGAAAGAGTTAGTTCACATAGGGCACCTGGGTCAGAGCCCCCTCTCCTCATTGAAACCCCCATCCCAGATTTACCCATGTCTTGTATATAAATGGAAAATGGAATATAGTACTCCAAAGCTGCTAGGTATATAAATTGCCTTGTAGCTGTGTCGCAATTTTGGAACCACCCCCCCACCCAAAAAAAAAACCACACACACAAAAAGATCAACAATATATAGCATAACCAAAGGGATTCTGTTATGTACCTAAAAACCAAAGTGGAACATGTACTCCACTGCATGCATAACCATATTCATGTTGATTTGGTAGTGTTTGAAATAAATTCAATAAATTAGTTAGATTTGTTTTAATGAGTGTTTGTTGAGTAGTAGTGGTATGTTAAGATTTGAGTAATTGTAGGATATAGTTGAAACATTGGTTGTTAAGTGGGAGTAGTTGAGTGCAATTACTTCTCTATTTAGACCATGTAGTCTTATTAAAATAAACTCATATAGGGTCCATTTGATAAGGAAAAGGAAAATAAAAATAGTTGATTTTTGTGAGAAGTTGGAAAATAAGTTGAGAGATGTGATGACATGTCTTCTTACTTTGTGGCTTTTTGCATGGAAAATTTTTCTTTGGTGGTTGAGGAAGAAATTTTTTCCACAAAACTTAATGGAGGATGAAGGACATCTACTAGTAAAAATGAGCATGAGACGTAGAGCATATCATTAAATTCCTCAACTTATTTTCCATCTTACACAATCAAGTGTTTTTATTTTCCTTTTACATGTTATCAAAAGAACTCATAATGGTATAAAAATAGTCTTTTAGATTTGCAGAGCAGTTGCGTGTATTTTCTGGAGGTCAAGATTTCCTCGAAAAAATCCTACTCTACATTGCTATTTCCTTGTTTTCTCTTGTGAGTTTAAATGGGGAAATCAAAGCATAAGAAAGTCAGTTCCACAGGCTTTCCGGTGAGTCAAGGTCCATCACGCGCCCAAAATGACATGGTTGTAATAACCCTTGCCCTTCAACAAGGGTGTTAGGGTTGTTTACCACAGAACCACTTGCTATTTGTTTTCATGTTTTCTGTTTTATATTAGCTATACCTGAATGGCCACATTGCCACAGAAAACTAGTGTATGTGGGGTTTAGAGTTAGTTTTGTTGTAATATTCAACACAAACATTTTAGTTGGGAACTGAAGGGCATGTGGATTATTTAGCAGAAAGCAGGGAGTTCCTTTCGGGCTTCCAGTGGAGATTTGTCCCCCCCCCCCCAAAAAAAAAAACAAAACCTGAGCCATTATTGTCCCAAAAAGAGAGGATTAACTTAATTAAAATCTCATGTGAAAGATTAATGCATCACATAAAAGCAATTGAATGTCTTCAGGGAACACTTCAAAGAGGAAGAAGAAGATTTAATAAATTACTCAGGCAAAAATTAATTAAATGTGCCAGCTCATACCTGTACAACGTCCATTCCTTTAATAACTCTACCAAATACTGTGTGCTTATTGTCTAGCCATGGAGTAGCTACTGTGGTGATAAAGAACTGAGAGCCATTGGTGTTTGCTCCTGCATTTGCCATTGACACCGTAAAAGGCCTGTCGTGCCGTAAACTGCAAAATGCACACGATTGTTTCACTTAAAGTAAGTCCCATTTAAATAGAGAGCGTGAGAGAGAGAGAGAGAGCGCACTACACAATTAGAATGCACTCAGAACTATACAGACAGAAATATAAACAAGCTATGATGAAATATACATTGTCTGTAATATAAAAAAGTGATAAAATATACATTGTTCAATACATTACGCATAGTATATTGAAAAAACTATAGAACATTCTGAATGCTATCAGCAAGATGCAGTAACAATTGATTTAATGCTACAGATGATTTTCTTCCTCAGAAACGACATTCCGAAAATCAACACCGAGTAGCAAAATAATATACTTCCAATTGTACTCGAGTGAAGGGGCCATTAGGTTTAAGGTGATATAGTTTTCACGTAGGTAAAAATAAAAGAAACAAAGATGTTTTTTCACGATGTCAAATAATTTTCTGTTACTTACATGACTGATTAAATGCAAACGCTACAATTATACAATTCTAAACAAAAATAGTTCACTGGCCGTTAGTTGAAAATAGTTTTCATCACTTTTTTCACCTAGCTGAAAATTATTTCACACAACCAAACGAGCCTAAATGATTTCCACAAACCAGTATTTTACATACACAGAGCACAAGCTTAAATGCAGTGGCATATATCCGTGGCACCAGTAATACTAAGGCATCATAACTTAAGACCATTAACTTTATGGAATTTTAAGTTTGTCACCATTTTCCATCAACCTCCAGTTAAATAGTAGTAGATAAAATGTTTTAACCATGTTACAGATAAAGGAAAGTTCAAAGAGCGAATTCTAAAGCTTTGAGCAATAATTAGAGATCGGTCCTGTAACAGTTGTAAATAATCTAGAGAACAATGTATCTTTGTAACAGAGCCTGATTATCATATACAAAATACCTATTCTAGTGTTAATCATTATGAAATTATCTTAAAAATGTGTTTGATCGTACATATTCGTGATTCAGCTCTTGATCAGTGATATTTGAAGTGTTTGATCGCCTATGAATGGAACTGATTGTAAGTTTGTAACAGAATGATGAACTAATTGCAACAGTGTCTGACGTAATTGTAGCAGTGCATAAATTGATTGTAACAGTGCGATGGTCATAAACTAATTGGTTGTTTCGAATTTTTTTATGTTTGAGGGGATACAATAGGAATTGTGCACTTGCAACAATTAGACAAGTTTTGTCACATATCAAAATTATTCCATGTTCTAACGTATTTTAAGTTGTGGACCTGGTTCAAAATAACTTTTATGATAGGGAGTTTTGTAGAATTGCCAAGAAAAAAACAATAGCTACTGCTATGCAGGGTTGTATGGATTCATTACACCGCCAAAAGATAAGCCATTACCTTTTGTGAAACTCATCCTCAAACTCCCTTCCCCAAATAGATTGCCCACCGGTGCCATCTCCCAATGGATCACCTGTTTGTATCATAAATCCTTTGATGACTCGGTGAAAAATCAGATTATCATAATAGCCATTCCTGCAGTGTGTTGTGAAGTTCTCCACAGTTTTTGGACATTCTTCAGGGTACAGCTTCATGTGAATGTCACCCAGTGTAGTGTGTAATATCTGGTACATTGGAATATCAAAGAATAATACAAAAGATAACATACACACGCGGAAGGCGTATAATTATCAGTGAAAAATGATATCAATATATCATTAGAACCAAAAAGTGACAGATATATGATAGAAATTTATGTACTAATATAGCAATTTTTTATGGACATTATGGATATTTGATTTAAAATTGATAACTGTTTTTTTTTTGTTTTCTAAAATTAAGGGAGGTCTAAGTCTCTCCATTAATCCTACAAATAAAGAAAAACCCTCCCCTCCCACCCCATGAGTCGAACCCTTGACCTCAAGACAAGGGTGGAGGTCTAAGTCGAACCCTTGACCTCAAGACAATGATTTAAAATTGATACCTGTTATTACAGGTAGGATTGCACTATTTTCAAGTCAAAATACCACCAACAAACCTATATTTTAGAATTACTACGTATAAATTATAAAATGTGTGGGCTGTTCCAAAAAAAAAAAACAAGATATACATCCCACACATTAAAATTTTGTATGAAATTTTAATCACTCAACATAAACAAATAGTCAAAGTAGGAAGTTGAATGTTATATGAAGACTTCTTATAAATGTATGTCTCGTTCAAACAATATGTACAAAGACACTTTATGTATGTAAATATATATTTTTTTGTACAAAATTTATGTAAATATTTGAAATAAAAAATAATAAAAAAAAAAGGTCTAATCTGGGGGCAAGGAAAATGGCAAACTTGTTGCTACTATTAACTATTTTCAAAATGAAAGTGAGAAAGTTGGGTACTAACAGTATTTTTTTTCAAGGTTAAAGGGGGAAAAAGGGCACTAACACAATTGTATCGGGGCCCCACCACAGAGCGGTGGCCCCTTAACCAGCTAATATGTAAAATAACAAGATAAAAGAGTAGATCTTAAATCAAAAGAACAAAATCAGTCAAAAGATTTCCCCTCATAGAGTAATACATGCTGAAAAGTAGACATGCATGCATCGTAAAGGCAACCAAGGAAAGAAAAACTAACCACATTATCTGGAAGGGAAGTGGTAATGGATTTTCCTATATCAGATGCGGCTAAAAGTTCATCAGCAGGAGGCTTTTCATTAAAGACATCTCTTCCTTTGGATGCATCTTCAGGTTCCTCAGGTTCTCTCTGACTGTTATCACAAAGAATGTAACAATTAATTTCATACAGAATAAAGTAAAAAAGAAAGGCATACCAAAAATGAGGCAATACATATCCAGACAAAGCTCCATATTGATTAAGAGAAGAGACAGAGAGAACAAAATATTGAGTGAACCTAAAACTGAACTGGCCCATTGCATTTTTGTCCTAATGACTAAGTTCCCCTACTCCTTCCACAAATATCTAACCGGATATAGGTGACGAAAATGCGGATAGATTTGTGTATCGCCTCTTCTGAAAGGACCAGAAACTTCCAAATCATTTCTATGAAGTTTGAAGATTGAGGAAGAGGGGACATCATTTTCACGTAGAAATATTTTAGTATTTGACAGGGAGGTTACTCCTTCAAAGCAACATTAGTTTCCTCCATTAACATTGTCTGCTTTTTCTTTGAGTTCTAGAAGCTTTATGCTTAAGATTACCTGGCTTTGTATTATTCCCGCAGTGGGTTAAGTGTCTATCAGAATAAGGAAGCATCTAATTGGAATATAATTGTGGATAATTGAAGAACACAATACCTGAGGTCATATTAAGTTTACTGAGGATTGTATCTTATAATTGGTGGTACAACATAATATAGTGAAAGCTTCAAAGCCCTCACTGCCAAGATGCTATTGGTCCAATTGGACGAAAGATTATTTGAGCCTTTGCCAGGAAGCTCTTCATTTGGGATCTTTGAGAAGAAGGAAACGGTAATAAGTTTGCATATAAACTCATTCTGGTTATGGAAATGTTTCAATTTGCGATAGCTAAGATTATCGAGAAGTTGATGAGAAACTTTTTGTGGGGAGGGGATGGAGAAAAGTAGTCAATATCGTTGTTGATGGAAAACGTTTCCAAAAAGCATAGGATCGTTGTATTGTAAACGTATCATTATGCTTTTTTTAAATTTAGAAATGATTTATTTGGCTTGGAGATTTCCGTTAGAGAACCTTGTGGCACATGATAATAAAAATATATACATATAAATCAAGAGCAAGTACTGAGTAGATATTGGTCGGGATTCGGTGCAATGATTTATAAAATTCCGTATTCAAAATGATACATAAATTCATCAGGCAATGAGGCGGAAGCCTCATTTTTCAAAAAAAATAAAATAACGTTAATGTCTTCATGTTGAATTATCGATATCTACAATTTATGCGGGCAACACATTAATTAGGTTTTAGGCTTTGATTTCATTTTTATTTTAAAAAAAAAAAAAGAATACAAAACTAACGTCGTTGCCAAAAAAGACCAAAAAAAATTTCGAACGATACGCTGAAATATCCTGATACACTCCCAAAAACGATACAATTAACAATACGTATCCAAATGCTTCCGAGACGATACGTTTCTTACGATACGTATCGTGTATCGTACAATATCTACTACACTGAGGGGATGGATAAAGGAAAGGGAGAACATTTAGTCGACTGGAAAACTGTTTCAAAAAGCAAGGAAAGGGGCGGCCTTGGCATTGGTAATTTGGTTAAATAGAATTATAAGAGGCTTATATTGGGGAATGCTATGGAGATTTCCGTTAGAGAAAGAGTCCTTGTGGCACATGATAATAAAGAGCAAGTTTGGGGTGAGTGATAATGGTTGGGATTCAGTGAAGGTGAGAAGGGGTACATACTGGAGCCCATGGAAAGCAATAGGACAAGGGTTTGAAAACTTCAAGCAGAATATTAGATATAGGGCGGGGAATGGCTCTAAGGTCAGCTTCTGGTCATATTTATGGCTCAGGGATGAGACAATGCAAGCCCGATTTCCAGCTTTGTTTTGGATTGCTTGTGATCTGAAAGCAAGTGGCAGATTATACAAATTGGGTCTCAGACTCAAGTTGTTCCTGGGACATAGTGTAGAGAAGGAATGTTAGGGAGGAGGAGGGAGAGTACATGGATTTGATAGGGATGATCCATAATCTGGAAATTTCAAGGCTTGGTGATGATAGCAAAGTGTGCTCGGGAGAGAAATCGGAAGTGTTCACGATGTCTTTTTTTGAATTACTAACATGTTTTAATGCAGGTTCTAAATTCACACCTTTCAAGATGGTTTAGAAATCAGGGATTCCATCCAAAGTTAGAGTCCTTTCTTGGCTTGCATCGTTGAGAAGAGTCAATACAGCGGATTTGTTACAATCCAAAAGAACGTATTTGATGATTTCTCCTTCTTGTTGCACTATGTGCAAGAGGCATGGAATTTAGTATCGTACGATACATGATACGTATCGTACGATACATCTCGTTACATATCGTGCTGTGTATCGGAAATCAGGGTGTATCAGGCGATACACATGTGTATCGCGATAATTTCATGTATCGTACGTTTTTTTTCTGAGGCTTTTTTTATCAAAACGACGTCGTTTTGCTTTTTTTTTTTTAAATCAATTAACAAAATATCTGTTGAACCCTCAAAACTCAAAACAATGCTACTATGATATATATATATAGAGAGAGAGAGAGAGGGAGAGAAACGGCACAACGGGAAGAAGAAAAAGAAACGACGGAGCTTCATCAAAACTCACCGCCATCGGCGCAACGGGAAGAAGAAAAAGAAAAAAACGAGGCTTCATCAAAATGAGGAAAAGACGACCCCCCAAGTGTAAGTTTTGCACTGCTTTGACTTTAATAAGATATCAATTAACGGATTCCCTTTTTTTTTTTTTAATAATGGATTCCTTAATTGCACTGGTGTTGGACTGTTGGTAAATTTGATATTTTTATGTTGATATGTTTGGATGAGAGATTCTATATATATATATAAATATATTGATATGTTGGACTGTTGAAGTACTTATATTTATATATATATATATTTATATTCTTACTGAATTTTCTATAATATATATGTATTATATATCTTAGTATCTTACTAAATAGAAATTGATAATATTTAATAATTAATATAGAATTGATTATATAATTAATACTCAAGTAGGGAGTAACAACAATTGAGTTAATTACTACGGCCTACGGGGACTAAATTCCAAGTAGGGATGATATGTAATTAATAATGGAATCCGATGATGAATGGATTACGGAGAAAGAGGACCCCGTTTTACCTTTGGACCTTGCTTGGATGGATACAAATACTGTTGATTGTTTTCAAGTGCAAGAAATTGGAGAGAGTAGCCAAAAGAAAAGGAAGAGAGGTATTTTAGTATAGTATTAATTCACTTATTCACTTTAATTTGTTAGCTAACTAATATTCTTACACTAAATTTATTAAACCATTGTTTAGGGCCTAGAAATTTTACTTATGAAAAGAATACCAAGGGAAAGCAAGTTATTGGTGAAGGACTAAGAGATGAAGATGAAATTCAAGAAGTACATGAAGTTGAAGATGAAGTGATGATGTGTTGCCCGACAAAGATATGGATACCATTGATTTAGATTTTATCGATTGAATTCAACATGAAAAAACACTGAACTTTATTTTATTTTGTGTTTTGATGAACTGTGATCAGTGTTCTAAAAATCGCCGATTTAGGCCGATTTATCGCCGATTAATCGGCAATCGGCTGGACCCCGATACGATTATGTATGATCGGATGAAAAAATCGGGCTAGGAAAAAATCGGCAATTTATCGGATTTTATCGCCGATTTATCGCGATAAACGACAATCGGCGATAAATTGAAATTTTCACTCTCTCCTTCACTCGACCTCGCCTCTCTCTTCTTCCTCGTCTCTCCCTCTTTCACTCGACCTCGCCTCTCTCTTCTTCCTCGCTCGCAGTCGTTCGTTGAGAAGACAAGAGAAAACTTACGAGAAGACGAGAGAGAACTTAGTTTTCAGTTGTTCGTTGAGAAGACGAGAGAGAGAGAACTGAAAACGTTGAGAAGACGAGAAAGAGAGAGAACTTACAAGAAATCGTTGAGAGGAGTTTGAAGAAGAGAGTGCGAGCTAAGGTGGCTGTTTAGTTGCCCTAATTTGATTTTGTCTCTTTAAGATCGGAAAATAGTTGCTGGGCCCTTAGTTGACAAGCCCAAATTTCTCTTGGGTTTTTATGTATTATATTAGTGATTTGAACTTTGAACATGTTTTTTAATTATAATATGTTATATATTTGACAAACCCAAACACTTAACTTTATTTTATTTAACATTTTACTCTATTAATGTACATTTTGCTATTATTCTGTTTTATTTAACATATTGTCCTATAATATATTATTTAAAATATTATTTATATGGTGAATAGTGCATATCCGATTTTTTCCGATTTATCCCCGATAAAATGAAAAATCCCCACTCCCCACCTTGCCGATCGATTTCCGATTCACGATTTTTAGAACATTGACTGTGATGAATTGATGATATTTTGAATTATTCATGTTTAAGGGATATTATTTAATCTTGATTGAAATATGTACTGCTAGTCTACTAAATTGTCTTTTATTTGATTTATATGTATATTTGGTGTATGTATACATGTGTTCCTATATAGAAAAATTAATATTTATGTAAATATCAAAATCAAAGCGTATCTTACGATACGTTACGATACTATTTTTTGGCAAAACGATACGCTTCTGATACACGATATCGACTACCTTGGCAAAAGGGACTCTGAAAGTATAGATCATTTAGCTATTCATTGCACATTTATCAGTTCAATTTGGGGCAATATTCGTAAGGAATTTGGGATTCATGCAGCATTTCCTAGATTATGTTTCGATCTTTTATCAATTAGATGGACATTCAAGGGAGACAAAGCTAGATCTTTTGCATTGTGGAGATGTTGTTGTAAGGCTCTGCTTTGGTGTATATGGAAGGAAAGGAATGGTAGAATTTTTTAGAACGAGGAGGATTCCGAGAAAGTTTGGGACAGAATCAAAGCGCTGGCTTCTTTGTGGGCTTATACTTCAAATAGTTTTGGGTTCATGTCTAATTTATGAGATTCAGAGAGATTGGGCAACTGATATGGTCTAGGATAGACAGTTTATTTTCTGAGTTCAGTATCTAGTGATGCTATTTGCTAGCAATAGATGGGGATAGTCAATCAGTTTTAGGTTTTTGTCAGGGGGCAACTTTCTTTAGTGCCTAAGGATGCTTTTTTTTTGGTTCATTTTTGTTTTCGGTTTGTTGGGAAATGGATTCCTCATCCATTTCCAGTTCTCCTTTGCTTGTTCCTGATTTTTCTATCTATATAAGCATGTTTCTTGTTGAAAAGCATGATATACATTGTTGGCCCACTACCTAAGAGCTTAAGCTTTTGGGAGAGATGGTTCCTAACATGGTATCAGAGCTCAAGTTCTGCAAGGTCTTGTGTTCGAATCCTCCCGCTTGCATTTGTTTCCCCCTTTGTGTTTGTGTAGTATGCACGTTGTTGTTTGTGCACGAAGTGCACCTTTGGTTTTGTTCGTCTATCCACATGCGAGTGGCTCGCACGTGAGGGGGAGTGTTGAAAAGCATGATATGCATTGTTGGCCCACTACCTAAGAGCTTAAGCTTTTGGGAGAGATGGTTCCTAACACTTCTTATCAAAAAAAAATTTGGAAAAGAATAAACAGTATATATGACTCTTTTATCAGCATAAACTGAAATTTTCTAGGGACAGTGACCTTATACCAATCTGAAATTCATGAGTTTTGTAGATTATACAATCGTTATGATTACATCAGGATATTAGATTCCATAATTCCACATTGCCTCTACATACACAAACAACAGAACTACATTGGTTATATATCCCTTACTCTTGGCTAAGGCAAGTGCTGAGTTTATAAGAAAAAATCAGTGTCACTTGTATTATTGTTATTGGACTACATTATTTATCGTGTACATATTTAAGGGAAAAAATTCTTAGATTTTCAACAAAGTGACTACCTATAAATTGTTATTCTGTTAATTGTTATCCTTAATTACATTATCAGGCAAAGAAACGTTGCAAGCAGACAGTATATACACTGTTACGAAAGTCAGGTCAAGAATTATTAACCTGAACAAAAAGATTCTGTGTTTCTTGAAAGCACAGCATAAGAGAGTTGGATCCGTCAAAGGTTCTTTGCTTTCATTGACATTTGCCGCTGCCGCAGGAATTTTTCTTACTTTTTTACTGCTTTGGTCGCCTTGAAACAATGCAATTTTTAAGAACCTGTCATTATTCTCCACCTTCCCTAGAATTCGAGCAACTTTATTGGTATGTAAATTCACAACCTATTAGCACAAAAGGTAGAACCAAAAAAGGTACATAGGTTAGAAAAGAAAAGATAAACAAGCAAGTTTAACCTAGGATAATTCATGGGCTTTTTTGACTTCGCCCCCTGTTTTTAATGTGACATTAGACTTACCCACTGTTTTCATTATCATTAGACCTTTCCCCCTGCATGCAAGGGAATCTCAAAAGAATTATGAAAAAATGGCTGCAGATATCTTTTTTTTTATTTCAAGTTAATCCTTTTATTTAAACCCCCCATTTTTATGCAATTCTTTGAGATTCCTCGCATTTAGAGGGCAAAATCTAATGATTATGAAAACAAGGGGATAAGTTTAATTTTGCAAATAAAATCGGAGGAAGTCAAAAAGCCCATAATTAAATGCAATGAACCAATCATTTTAATCAGTATATTCATATAGAAGCCAAATATAATGAGCTAATGCAGTAACAAAGGATTCACGGTCTCACTTTAATCCCAAGGAGAGTTGCATATATAAGGAAGTTTGAGCTTTCATCAAACAATGCATTTGGTTGAGGTGCATTTTCTGTTTTTTCAAATTCCTTTTCCACAGCCATTCTTCGTCCAAAATCAATAGCTTCAAGACGGTATAAGGGTGAATCGCTTCTCTGGAGATCTTGGGCCACCTAGCCATGCAAGAGGTACAGTTATCACATGGATATCTGAAGTGATGTATACATTTAAACAATGTGATAGAGAATGTTATAAACAATTACCTGAAGAGATTCATCATAAACTCGTCTTTTTTTACCTGTTCTAAACCAAAATACACGTATCATGCGATCAGGACATGTGACAGAAAACTGCTTACCATCTGGGCTCACCTGAGGTTGAGGCATGTTGTAACATGTTAAATATGAATTGGACTTAAGGAAAATAACTATACATGAATCCCTTTCATATAATAGTACTATATGTGAGAACTGAAGGAAAATAATGGTACGTGAATCTCATTCATATAATAGTACTCTGAGAAAAACGTGTATATTTTGAGCGTGTCACATTTAGAATTCACATATTCATATTAGTTACTAAGGTTTCATATATATATATATATATCCCAAGTATGAGATAGTAATACTATCAAACACTAAGCCAAAGTTTAAGATCGACAAGCTACCTCAATAGCAGAAACAGTGGTTTTACATCTCCCAATATCAAAAAGATCAGTATCACTCTTTAACTTGAATTTCACCCTGTATGTGCCATATAAAAGAAACATTAATATAGAGAAAGGCAATCAATTGCATTTGAATTAAGAATACTAACACACACGTAATAATATATAGGAAAATATTCAACATGAAAACAAAAATATTTAAAAATATTGGTGCCAATGACAAAGGTCATCTTCCAAAGGAAACTCAAAATTCGATCATGGCCCTTGAGGAAGGAAAGTCTGATTCAGCTTGATTGCTAGGCTTTGAGGAAGGGCATTATTTGTGAGATCAGACTTTCCAGAGATGAGCTGCTTTGGGAGCATGTCCATATTCACCTTAGGTCTGCCTAGCGCCTTTTAAACATCGATAAAGTGTAAGAGTTCTGTTTCTTCTCTTTTTTGATGAGAAGCATGAATTTTGTTAGTACTAGAATCAGTGATACATAAAATGTATGGAGGACAAGATATCCACCAAACATTGGTCAACAATACAAATCCGTGATACAATGTAAGACTTCTTTTCATAAAAAATCTTCTATTCTAGTAATAATAATAATAATAATAACAACCATAAAAAAAGAAGAGGAAATACATAGTCTTCCGCATGGTGGCAAACTTTCATAGGAGGATCAAACACGGTGAATTAAATATTTTAGACTGAATAGCCTCTAGGAAGCTGAGAGTGGGTAAGAAGATCCTTGATCCAACCCTAATAGCTTAGGAATGTGCGGAGGTGAGGCAAAGATCTTTTGCCTAGGTTTTGATATGTATAGTGGTTATTTAGATTGCCTGTGATCATGTTACAAGGGCCTCTCTTGACTGGTAGAATGGGCTTCTAGGGTAAATGGGGAAAGCTGATTGACCTGTGCGACAGTCTTTTGGAAGACTATTTCTAAAGGGACGGCACTTTCAATAGTCGTCCTCTGTAGTGGGGATTGGAGCGTGTTATGCCCTCTAGTTCCTAATATGTTTTGTCGGACAAGAAACCAAGAGTGTTATGCCCTAGAGTTCCTAATATGTTTTGTTGGACAAGAAACCAAGAGCTAGCCTTGTTGATTATGCCACTTCCCTGGGGAGTATGAGGGTAGCTTTTCAAGACAGAGAACTAGATTAGGTTCAATACTCCAATGCAGTAAGTCTTCGGTTCATTTGGTCTTTCATGTGTCTCAGGCTGGGTTTCCCTAGGCAATTAGGTTGTCATCTCCATCTGCTTATGTTAACGTATAATGGTTCTTGTCATGTGTATTTGGTTCATACTAATTTTTTTAGCATATTTAATGCATCAATCAATGATTTTAACCTGTTTTTTTTTGATAAGAAACGGAAAATTTATTGCTATTCAAAGAAAGTTACATCAAAGAAAAAGCAATAAAGATAGCAGTGGATGAGAAAACCACTACAGAGATGGACAACTCAACCCAAAACAGCAATAACAAAACCAATTAGACCAAAAAACTACAACAATCCAACTCAAATAAAAGCCTATCAGTACTATCAAAAATATTAGCTGCCCTAGCCCAAAGACCAATCAAAAATCTCAAGTGATCCCATAAGCTAGATACTGATCTGTAGCATTCTTCAAAAATTCTCTTGGTTCTCTCTAGCCATATTGCCCAAGCTGCAGCCATCACTGACACCTTCCACAGATTGCCAGCTTTTGCGTTGCTGAAGCTACATTCAAGGCCAATGAAATCTACCCATCTTTTGGGGAGAGCCCCTACCCATCCAAATGCCTTGAACAACCGAGCCCAAATTCCCCATGCATAGTTACAATGGAGCAGAATGTGATCAATCCCTTCGAAACCTTCTTTACACAAAGTACACCAAGACGGGGACAAACACATGGATGGCCTCCTCTCTTGAATAACGTCACAAGTGTTCACTCTTCCTCTTAATACAAGCCAAGCAAATACCTTAACTTTGGAAGGGACTTTTCCTTTCCAAATGAACTTATACTGATGAGGAGTGATTGAGGGCAATGAATGAGATAGAGTTTCAAAAAAGGACTTACAAGAGAAAACACCAGAGATTTGAGCAACCCATACCCGTTTATCCAAATAATTTTGGTTAAGATTTAAACCATGAATCAAACCTAACAAGGAGACATACTCGTCAACTTCCCTATCAAGGAAGGACCTACGAAATGAAAGATTCCACGAATATTCTAAATGAGATGACCAAGAAATTACCGAATGAATTGTAGCATTATGATCACAAGAAATTCGATAAAGTCTAGGGAACCTAATTTTGAGAGGGTTATCCCCTACCCAAGAATCCTCCCAAAAGCGGATTCTCTCCCCGTTTCCCACAACCAATTTAATATTTTGCTCAAAGTCACTCCACACCCTTGAAATAGACTTCCAAGGAGCACGAAGAGAGCCATTAATGTCATGTGAAGAGTCCCACCCATTCGGATGAGTGCCGTACTTACTATAATCACATGCCAAAGTGAATCACTTTCAAGTGGGAATCGCCAAAGCCATTTACCAAGCAGTGCCTTATTTCTTTTAGATAAGTTCCCCACACCAAGCCCTCCATCTATCTTAGGTCTAGAAACAACCTCCCAATTCACAAGATGGTCTTTTTTTCCCTCCCCTCTTCCTTCTCAAAGGAAGTCCCTCATTAACTTTTCCAAAGTTGTTGCTACTTTTTGGGGAATTTTAAAAATAGAAATGTAGTAAATTGGGATGCTCCCCAGAACCGATTGAAGAAAAGTTAATCTCCCCCCCTTTGAAAGGCACCCTCTATGCCACCCCTCCACTCTTTTTGAGACTCGTTCAATAACCGGGTTCCAATTATTTGGATTACCACCTAACGGTAAACCCAAATAACAAGAGGCATTCCCCAGCAAAGTTATTGCAAGACAGCCGTATGGAGCTTTCAGCCCCACCACAATTCTGTTGATCTTTAGACCCGATATGAGAATATTATGCCATTATCATACTATCGTTTGGGATAAAGTGCTATCATCTGAAATAAATGAGAAATTTCAGTTGTAAAACCTCAACATCTTCCTCTCGCATGCTCTTTTCATTATATTAAACCGTCCGCCACTATTATGAAAAGGAACGGGGATAGTGGATCCCCTTGACGTAATGAAGCATCGGTTTCCCATTAATCATAACAAAGTGAAGAAAGGCACCCTCTAATCCACCTACTCCCCCCAAACCCTGGCAATTAATGTGGTCATAAGCCTTTTCAAAGTCTATTTTGAACACCACATCCTCTCTCTTATTCGCCCTATATTCCTCCACTACCTCATTGGGAAGCCTAAATCAAGTAATGTGCTAGACAAATCAGGGCCAACATCTCAAGGAAGTAACAAGTAATTGGTCTCCTTAATTGATTCCTTCTTACAAATGAAAGTGGCATTAGTTTTAACCACCACACCATTCTCGTAAAACCGAAATATCATAATACCACTTTTGGTTGTAAAAGACGATTGAAACATCCGGACCGGAGTTGGAATAAAGCTTCCTTTATACTCTCCTCTCCTCAAGCACTTAACATTTCATGCTGAGTTCCCAAGGTGTATCTATTGGGAAATATTCTGTTAAATTCGGTAATAAAGAAGGAGGATTGTAAATTTGCTATAACTTTACCGAGTGGGAATGGGATTGAAAATGTATGTAAATTAGGAATATATCTATATGATACATATGCATTTGAATATGTTTTGGTTCAGGGTTCAGTATATCTATATGATACATATGCACTATGGCACGTTATTGCAACGAAGTGTATCAGGGTTCCAGTACTCAATGATTCCACTAGCATCCGCCGATATCATGGTGTCAAAAACATGGTTGTACTTCATAGCTTTCACTGGTCCCAAGTGTATCTGGCAGAAAAATAAAGAAAGATTGTAAAGCTTAAACCGGCCCTAACCAGCATAACACAGTCACAGATACGCATGTAGGACCTCGTTTTTTCTATTGATGGAAGCCTTAACATGTGCCTTAAGGGACACATTAATAAAACCCTTCAATTGAAAAAGGGCTTTTCATCTTTGACCCCCATTTTATATGTGAAATTAGACTTACCCCCTGTTTTCACAATTGTTAGACTTTGCCCTGCGGCCCTGCATGCGGGTAGGGGAATCTCCAAGAATAACGTAAAAACAGGAGGCGAAGTCAAAGGATTACATCAAAAAAATTAGACATTGCCCCCTGGGATTTCCCAATGTTTTAAGAGGCCCCCCTCGCGAAGGGAAAACGCCCCTGAGGCGTAATTTTTTTTTTTTTTTACTATGAGGCGTACTTGATAGGCCTCTTTATCAAAACTACGTAGACGCTTTCTTACTCAAACCCTAGCACAGTTGAGCAGATCGGAGAGGAGAGCTCGCACGACGAGAGGGAGAGAGTTGCGCATATATCATCCCAAACCCTAAAATCTGATACTTCATTCTTCTTCACTCTTTGAAAACATTATTCTCTATTATTTCTTTCTTCTTCTCTTCTTATTTCTAATCTCACTGCATAGGACTTCTATTATTATTTGCCTATATATATTAATATATATGTGTATTGTTTGATTTTTATTTATGATTATCAATATTATGATAGTTTTGTAATATTTTAGGAATTTTTTTTTAAAAAAAAGTGAGGCTTACGCCTCAATGCGCCTTGAGGCCTACGCCTTGCCTCGCCCGGGCTAAACGCCTCAAACCCGCCTCGCGCCTTTTAAAACATTGCCTGCAAGCAGGTCAAAGTGTAATGATTATGAAAGCAGGGGTAGGTCTAATTTCACATTACAAACAGGGGGCAAAGTCTAGTTTCACATTAAAAATAGAGGGCAAAGTTTAAAATTTTCAAATTAATTTTTATGTAATACCTCTCTAGAGATGATAGGTTCATTTGAACCAGCTCGTGCATCATATACATGCACAAATGAAGAGTTACGATCGCTAATGGCGAGCTTTGCTTTGACTTCCCCTTGTTTGTAAACCCATTCGATGGTACCAGGTACATATGGAAGACGTAGCATGACCATCATGTCATAGTTGACCACATCATATATTTTCACAGAACGATCATTTGAAATTGTACAACAAAGCAGACCATCCACACTAACCTGCATAGCTGAACCAAGTCAAAGTGACGAATCATAATAAATATACAACAAAAAAAGTCAAATAGAATCTCATGGAGGGTAGAAAAGCGACACAATATGTTTGCCTAAACAGTAAAACATGAATTAACAAAGTAACTATACATGATACATCTAACACCAAAAGTATGCAGCATACAAATTTCATTTCTATACTTCCTGTGACAAGGATAAACCAAGTAAGCCTGTTCACAAATTGCAACCATCAATTAGGGAAATACGTCCACTTACGTCAAAAGACTTTTTTGACTTTGCCCCCTATTTTATATGTGCAATTAACGTCCTGTTTTCGTAGTCATTAGAATTTTTCCCCTGCATGCAGGGGAATCTCAAGAACTACACAAGAATGTGGAGTTAAGTCAAAGGATGACACCAAAATAATTAGACATTGCCCCCCCGTTTTTACTTTTACATAATACTTTAAGATGGGGAGGGGGGGGAGTCAAAAGTCAAATTTCACATTAAAAGAAGGGGGCAAAGTTAAAAAAAGCCCTTCATCAAAACAGGGAATGCCTGAATTTTATCAGCAGTGAGAGCCACTAAAATTCATACAATATGCAAGAAGATACATCGTACCTTTAAGGTACGCTAGATTTCAATCTACAACAGGAGGGTGAGAAGGCTAGATGCCCAGATCGTTCGATAAAGAGTGTAACTGGATAGGGACATTTATTAACTGCTATGATACAAGCATCAAATAGTTTTCCAGAGTGGTTCTGGTGAGCAGGATATAGAAATGTTTTAGAAATATTAGGGAGAAAGCAGTCTTCTTAAACACACCAAAATATAGAAGTAACAAATGTAGAAACATTAAGAAGTTCTATTCTAACCACAGTAAATAAGTTTTATTCTAACCATTGATTATGTTGAAATTGATATTTTTCTTCAAAAGTGAAAGCGTTAAAACTGGGACTCTTAATTTGAGACGGAGGGAGTAGCTGACATGAAAAAGAAGAGAAGGCAGGAGCTACCACAGGAGGAAATATATATTTTAAATGCGCCAACAAGACGTGTAACCTCCACCATAATGCGACCGTAATTATAGATAAATATCATTTGATTACAGAATCATATACCATATGCATGTTCAACATGGTTCAAAAACTCAGAACCAAATCCAGTATCACCAAAAAGGTATGAGTTGAATTTTGAAACGAGTAAGTGAAGAAAACACGTGCTAAAGAAATAAAGAAATAACTCACAGCCAATCCTTCAATAGGACCAAGGTGGGATCTGAAATGCTTCGCAAACTCAATGCCAACGCCCTTTTTCTTCCAAAATTTCAGGTGGCCTGCAAAAGAATCATAAAAAAGAAATAACAAGATGAGAGTACTAAAATTCAATATAACCATCAATCAATAAATATAAATGGAGCACCTATATAGCTAAAACCTCAATGAAAGCATTCTATGCTCTCTTGCAAATCTGGGTAGTCAGCACAGTGCATTGATGAAACTTAGCTAGTGTTGGCATTACCATGTCACAGAGAGAGAGAGGAGATTTACACAAATAGGTTGCTGGAAAATTTTCCTTTATCCTTATTCAGGCTTGATTGGTGTAATTTCTCAATTTAGGGTTTATTTGTAGCAACTGAGTCATCATAATATATAAGTATTGCATATGGTCTCACCGTCAACACTCCCAGTTATGAAAAAGTCTGCTGCTGACACAGCAACATGTGTGACCACATCTCGATGCATATAACTTTTCTCATACCTGTAAAACAATAATTATGTTTAGAGGAAATGTTTCATAATTTTCCATTTTTATATTTCCAGTAGTATCAAAAAGAGCCACATATAACTAACAAAGAAACAAGAGAACATGAGGATGTCCGGGGATCACACCACGACAAAATCTTGGCCCTTGGGAAACAGAAAAAGGAAAAAAATCCAAAAAAGAAAAACCAAGTATTGCCATCTCCTCATTGCTCGCTTCTCCAAAACAAAATTCTTCAACTTCTTTGCAAATATTTCTTTCATACCGTTGGAAATTATAATTATTTTTATTATTTTGGTTATTAAGTTATATTAGGTAAATTTTGTACATCCCATAATATACGGGATCTTTTAGATTTAGACTTAAATTAGGATTTTGTTGTCATAATATACGGGATCTTTTAGATTTAGACTTAAATTAGGATTTTGTTGTTTCCCTTTTTGTCTTTTATTTATGTTTGGTTATTCATTGTAACCCTAATTTATCTATATAAATATACAGCTCTAGCTCTCAAATTATGCTAAAGCCCTAATTACGTTTTTCAACTTGGTATCAGAGGGATTCAATTCTCACCTAGGGTTTTTGACTTTTTGGTTCCTTTTACCAACCCAAACTGCGTCTAAATGGATAAAAAATCTTACTACAAGAGCAAGCAAGTGAGCAAATCCCTCCACTTCCTATCTTTAAAACTTTTTGTAACATCTAATTCCAAGGGTAAGCAAGATTATAAATTTAGAATTCCAGAAGACCAGAAAGTCAATAGAAGCATGAGTACCAAGGGTGAAGCAATATGTTGGAGGAGCAAAGCTCAGTTTACTTCCAGGGTAAAGCGACTTACAAAAAAGGTCTAAAGAACACAAAGTTTTGATGATTCTCCTAACGAACAATTTTCAACAAACAAGCTCTCCATCCCATAATGATAACCCTGTAAACATTTTCATTTGGTTCTTCAGTAATCGAGAAGGGGGGGGAAGAGGCACAAAACGCCTCTGGTTCTATTTTTGAGAATCCACTCCATACCCCAAACCATCACATATCAAGATCAATCCAACAAAGTTGAAACCTCAATTCCAAGCAAAAATAGTTCAAAACTTGAACTAAATTAGTCCACATTCCTATTCTAAGTCTTACAATTGAGGGTTCCAAGCCAACCTAGAATTCAACATACCAATTATCCAGTAACAATAAAACGAGATTCACATATCACCAAAACCCTAAACCCCTAAAACACAGATACACATGTATGGAGAATACGTACATGTGGACTAAAAAAGGCACAAAACACCTCTATTTCTGTTATTGAGAATTCAATCCATCCACAGAACCATCACATATCGATATCCAATCCAACTAATTTAAAACCTCAATTCCAAGCAAGACTAGTTCAAACCTTAAACTAATTAGCTCCCATTCCTATCCTAAATCTTGCAATCTAGGGTTCCAAACCAACAACGGAATTCCACCTAACCAGTTATTCAGCAACAATATAACAAAAACCCCTATCACCAAATCCTAAACCCCTAAAACACAAATATACATAGACCAATACAACGAAGTTGAAACCTCAATTTCAAGTAAAAATAGTTCAAACCTTAAACCAATTTATCCCATCCCTACTCTAAATCAAACCAACCTAGAATTCAACATAACCAATTATTCAGCAACAATAAAACCTAAAAGGCAGATAATGTTGCGCCCTGGACAAGTTTGTTATCCTCTAACACCAGTTTGTTGCGCCCTAGCAGTACCAATTTGTTATCCACTAATACCAATTTTTTGTAGCAGGATCTTTAAGCAAAAGTATGAAATTTACAAGAACGAAGCAATCCAGGCAAAAACACAATCACAAGGCACACACATGTAGGGCAAAAAACAACCAACAATGAATTGAAGACATAATCATGTAAGGAGAATATTATATTATACGTACATGTTAGCGGAAGGGAGAGCATCAAGATAAGCCTGCTCGAACTGAAGGGGGCGCTTACGTCGAGCTCGTGGGGCTGGATCCGGTCCCACCAACGCCTCCTCCTCCTCCTCCTCTTCAGTCATCGCCACTGTCGTAATAGAGCTTCCGTTCTCGTTCTGAGGTTCCTCCATTTTTGTGCTTTTGACTGTGGTAATAGAGCTTCCGTTCTCGTTCTGAGATTCTTCCATTTTTGTGCTTTTCTTTTCTAGGGTTTCTTCGTCCATACAATCGCGAGGGAAGCAATTTGAAGCAGTTAAATTAAATTAAAAACCTAGATATTGCGACTGACAAAATCTGTTCGAGGCTTCGAGCTGTGTTGGTTGCTGTTAATAAGTAGAAGAATTGAGTTCAATTTCTTGACACGGTCGTCATCAGACTTGCTGGGCAACGCCCGAAGCACAAATTTTCGTAATTCCTGCCTTACTCATGCAGTTTTTATTTTTTTTAATTAAAATTTAAATTGTTGTCCATATAAATTAAGGGCGGTTTGTCACCCCACAACAATTTGATAGTACTTTTACTAAAAAAATAGCTTTAATTGTTATATCTACTCCCACTTATTTTAATTTAACTCAAAAATTAATTAATCCATTAATTATATAATTATCTCTTATCTATTTAGTAATAAATTTTCGTTGCACCAAAACAACAAATAAAACTTTCATTAATGATGAACAAAACATCCATTGATGCAAAACTTAAAATTTAAAAATAATGGTAGAAAAAAAAGAAACTTTGAAATAAGAAAATGGAAAACAAGTAAAAATAAATTAATAAAAAAGCGACGTATATGTTTTTATTTTGTTTCATTGTTTATATTATTTTCATAACATACACATTAAACATATAAACAAAAAACACAATTTTTTGTTTGAAGCATGAATAATGTTTACTCAGTTCTTTGTAATCGAGTTGCAGGCTTGTACCATCGGCTGCTCTCAACCGAGTATGAAATCTCATAAAATATCAAATTGATATGCTCTCTCAGAACCTTCATTCTTGTTGAGAACAATCGATAGTTGCTATATTATGCTCTGACTGTGAGCAGCCGAGTGACACTAATCACACTCGATTACTCTAAACCGAATGAAGGTCACGAGAGCATATCAATGTGAGATTTATGGGATTTCATACTCGGTTGAGAGCAGCTGAGTATACAAGCCTATAACTTGGTTACGGAGAACCGAATAAACCTTCTTTGTACTTCAAACAGAAAATTGTGTTTTTTGTTTATATATTTGATATGTATGTTATAAAAATAATATAAACAATGAAATAAAATAAAAATATGTATGTCTCTCTTTCATTAACTCTTTCTTGCTCGTTTTCTTTTCTTATTCCAAAATTAAGTTATTATATAGTTTTGCTTGTTTGAGAAGATAGTAGAGATGGTGGAGAAATTTTGGGGTTAGTTTAGGGTCATTTGTTTTATATTATTATGTAGTTAATTATTTAATGATGTAGTTAATTACTTAATGATGTTGTTAATTAATTAACTAGGAGATTAATTCCCAAAAATAAGTGGGAATGGTAGGAGTGGTAGGTATGCCATGAGAATATTTTTAAGATAAAAGTGTAAAAATGAGAGTGTTAACAAGTGTTTTGTGGGGTGCTAATATCACCATCCTAAATTAAACCCGTAACTTTTAACAAGTTAACTTATCTTTTAATTATTAAATTATTTTTTTCTCTTATCAAATATTATTTTTTAAATTAAATACATATGATTAATAAATGCATCATGCAGATGTGGTCTAATAGCGAATATGTTAGTTGTAAAAAGACTATATCTAACAGTAAATTTAGTGTGGGGGCATAATTGTAGGGTCCCTTATGAGCCAAATAGACAAAGTAAGATCCATATATCGTGAAAGACATAACGGGTTATGTATAAGGTCCAACAACATGAGGGGCAATACAAGGTATGCGTCAAGTAAATGAGGATAACCTGTCAAGCAAATGGTAGACAAGCGTCGAGTAAGAGATAATCGATGACTAGTGTCGAGTAAGAGATAATCGAGTTAAATAAGGTTTAAGGTCTACAAATAGAAAAAATGCCAGCATGAGCGTCCTAATCGATAAGAGAGTAACACGTGTGATAATATAGTATGATAAATGCTTACTGTAAGAACGAATGACAAGAGGACACGTGTAAAGTGTAAAGAAGTTAGTTATAACAGATGCGCTCCCCTCACATGGAAGGAAGAGATGAAGATCACAAGGACCACGAGTTATACCTTTTATGGTCATTTTACTTATGACCTAATCTAATTTGAGGAGTTCGAAAAGATATCTATAAATAGAAGAGGGACTAATAAAAAAGGGGAATTCTCTAGAGAAAAGAAGCCATTAGAGCTGGAGGAATAAACCAATAAAAACCTATCATAAAACTTGATCCAATTATCATCGCTACCAGTTGGGCCGGATCTGCTCTGGCTCCATTCAATACACAAATACAGCCACCTACATATAGTTTAAACCGTGAAAGTTAATTTCGATCTTATGTAATTAAAAGCCCATTTGGTTTTTGAATTTACAAGTTGGTCTCGTCAAAATTATTTAATTTGTGAATTATTTAATTTTTATGTTAATTGCAAAACTGAATTCATTAAATTCATAAACTTAAGTTAATACTTAATATATTAAATAAAAAACGTAAAGACATAATTGAAATTATATAACTTATAACTATTATATAAACTTCATGTAGAAAAATTCAGACTACATAAATTTTTGCAAAATAAAAAAAAATTACAAATTTTCTACAAAGTAACTATAAACTAAACGATTTATGCGACCAAAGGAGCTCATGCGTTGATTGAAATCCTAAGCTATTTAAACTCAATCCAAATAAGCCTTCCCATTAACTTTCCATCCAAATTTGGATAAGCATGTGATTCGAGGGTATTTTTCGTTATTCAGCCAAAATTTCCTAAAAATAAATCAATTTGATCCTTTTTTTATTACTTAAATAAATACTAAAATCGGTTGCACACTCGATGCATGTGTAATATAACACCTTTTAATTTTTGTCATTATATATAGATTTGTAAAATATATAAATATAATATTTGTTCAAGTGGTAATAAATTAAATCTATTATGTTTAAGATTATTAGTTCAAGTCATTTTCTAAATATTATTTTATTGTAATTTTCACTTTCTACATGGAGTCCAAATTGAGGCCCTTATCTTACCTGCAGCTTCCCCATAAATTCTCATTATTGTAGGGGTACATTTTATGTGTGCACAATATGATACTTAGTAATTTTTTAAATTATAAACATGCAATGACATTTGGTCAAGTGGTAATCTTATGTGTTTTCATATTCGAGATCGCGAATTCAATTCCTTCCAATAGCGTTATTTGAACTAAATTGATACACAAGATGGGTAATTTAGTAATTTTAAGTAAATACCAAAAAGTATCCACTCATGCTTAATATATAGTAATGTTTTGTCATTGTATATAGATTTGATAAATATATATATCTGATATGATATTTGATCATGCGGTAATAAATTGTATTTATTATGTTTAAGATTATTAGTTTCGATCATCTTTTAAATATTATTTTATCGTACTTTTCACTTTCTGCACAGAGCCCAAATTGAGTCCCATGTCTTAATTACCTCCGGCCTCCCCATAAATTTTTACTATTGTAAGGGTAACACATTACATGTGCGCAATATGATACTTAGTTATTCTTCAAGTTATGAACATGCAATAACATTTGGTCTAGTGGTAATCAATGGTGTTTTCATATTCAACATCATTAGTTCAATCCCATCTCATCATGCTTAATATGTTTAAGATTATTAGTTTGAGTCATCTTCTAAATATTATTTTATTATAATTTTCAATATCTGCATGGAGCCCAAATTAAGGCCTGTGTTTTACGTGTAGCCTCCCTATAAATTCTTATTATTGTAGGGGTACACTCTAGGTGTGCGCAATATGATACTTAGTAATTTTTCAAATTATGAACATGTAATGACATTTGGTTCAGTAGTAATCAAAGATACTTTCATATCCTAGGTCATGAGTTCAATCCTTTCCAAACACAAAGACTATCTATTCATGCTTAATATATAATATCCCTTCTAATAGCATCATTTATACACAAAGACTATCTGATCATGCTTAGTATATAATAACGTTTGCCGTAGAACCCACTTCCTTATCTTAAGTAAAGATTAAGAAAAAGAAACAAAAGGTATATATGTTTTGCTGTTGTGACAGAAAGACGAATATGGAGGTTTTGCCGTACAATCCAATATTTTTCAATCCTATAGTTAACCCACTTCACCACTTTCCGGCTGAAATTTTTTATAAAATTTGGTGGAGATGTTCTACACATAATGAAGAACATTCCCACCAAATTTTATTGGGAAGCGTGCCAAATGACCCTATCCGTAAATATGGTCCTTAAATTAAGTCCTTACTTGAAATTTTCCCTAGATAGAAATATATATATATATAGAGAGACAAATTGATACACACTCTTTCTCTCTTTAAAGAGAGGAGAGAGAGAGTGAGAAGGGCTGTTTATTTTGTGGAGTGTGAAATCATCGGCTCTTCGGTGAATTGATCCGGTGATGATCAATTTTAGAAAGAGAGGGGCAACCACCCTTTGAAACCTCCCTACCTCTCTTTGCTTTTGAGCCTCACTCTGGAGCTCTGGAGAAAATGGTTTTCGATATCTATATATATCCCCAAATTTAAACCCCACCCACTTCTCTCCATCTCTCTTTATATTCATATATGTTCTAAATATAAGGATTCCTTCAATTACACATGTAATTAGCACAAATACAGATAGGAATTTTGGTTATTATATAGCAAAGAAAACAAAGAAATATATAACAGAAGCACCAAAGCTCCTTGTTTGAAAACCCTTCATCATCCTTACATAGATATGTTCTTTTTCTTTTTTGAAACAAAGGGGGGGGGGGAGGTGGGGGCTGCTTGGGGGTAGCGGGTTGGAGAAGATGAAATGGTGAAGGAAAGGTGGAAACGGTGGTGGTGGGGAGGCCGGCGAATAAGGGTTTCTCTCTCGATCTCTCTCTGTCTTTTCTTTTTATAGTTTTTCTTTTTAAATTCTAATTAAAGTTAATTTTTTTAAAAAATGAAATGACAAAAATGTCCCCCATTTCCGTCCAACTTAAACAGAAAATTGGACGGAACGGTCAAAGTGAGTCTCACCAATAGTTTAATGGCCAAAGTGGCACATTTTTTAGTTTAGTGGCTAAACTGACACTCAATACTTTAAGGGCCATTAGGATAGTTTACTTGAAAAACTATATGCTCACGTTAATATATAATAATGTTTTGTCATTATATATACATTTGTAAAAGAAAAAAAAACATGATCTTTAATTGCTCAAGTGGTAATAAATTGTATTTATTTTGTTTAAGATTATTAGTTTGAGTCATCTTCTAAATATTATTTTATTTTAATTTTCACTTTCTGCACGAAGCCCAAATTAAGGCTCATGTCTTACTTATAGCCTCCCCATAAATTCTTACTATTGCAGAGGTACACTCTACGTGTGCACAATATGATACTTAGGTAATTCTTTAGATTATGAACATGCAATGACATTTGGTCTAGTGGTAATCAAAGGAGCTTTTATATTCAAGGTCATGAGTTTAATCCCTTCTAATAGCATTTGATACACGAGATGGTAATTTAGTAATTTTGTGTACATACCAAAAACTATTTGCTCACGCTTAATATATTGTAAAAATTACGGATTCTTAATTTATAGGGTCATTTGTACTTTAGCATCCAAAGTTTATATCTAAACTAAAAGCTAAGTTTGACACCCGCTAAATTTTTTTTACTGTAATTTGACACCCACTCTTAACGAATCCATCTATTTAAGATGTTTGACTGTTTGATCAATCAAATTAGTGTCCAAACTGACGAAATTACCACTTACCAAGTGGACTCCTATTATCTACACCAGGGGCGGAGCCATGCAGAGGCCAGGTGGGGCCATGGCCCCACCTGGACTGTTTTGAAATTTTTACTGGGTACAGGGGTTAATTCGAGATGGTGCAGAAAGTTGGGGGTCGCATGATGTAATAAAATGAAAACAGGTGAGTGAGGGCAGGGGAACCTTTGTGCAAGAAGCTTCGTAACTTCGGGGTGAGGGCGCGTAATTAGTGATTATAGATTATGGGGCTATTCTTCTAATCTTATAACCAATTTTTTTTTGTTTTAAAATTTTTAATATTAAGATTTAAGTGTTTTAATATTGATTTACTTTTTAAATTGTTAATATATTTGTTTGTTGGTTATTATTTATTAATATTGATTTGTTATTTAGATTGTTAAATATTAATATTAATGTTGATATTTGCTTTTAGGTATTTATTAATATATTTTTTTGTTAGTTATTATTTATTAATGTTGATTTGTTTATTAAAATTTTTAATAGTGATAATATTTTTTGTTATTGAGGTTGATTTGCTTATTAAATTGTTATTTGATAAGTTAATATTGAGATTAATATGTTTATTTTTTGGTTGCTGTGGTTAATTTAATATTGGCTTACAAAATTCTTGAAATTTTTTTCAGGAAATTTTTTTTTTTGGCCCCACCTGAAAAAAAATTCTGGCTCCGCCACTGATCTACACCATCCCTTCCCCTTTATCCTCGTCCAACATCACCATCATCTTCCCTCCATTTTTACTCACATTGTTACACCTTTCTTTTACAAATATTTTACTCCTCTTAAAGATTTTTTTTTTAATGTATGTGCTTGTCTATAATCACAATACCAAGGAAAAGCACAACGTCCATGTCAATTCAAAGCCCAAATTTTCTTTCCCCTACACCAATTCATTAACTCTGGCACACTCTGAGTGTGAAGAAAGAACCTAGGGCGTGATTTGGCCAAGGTGGGGATTACTTATATTTCTAATTATATTATTCAAATCGATGATTAATTTATTTATTTTGTCGCAACAATAATTATACTCCTCTAAAAACCCCCTATGGTGGATTTGGTATAATATTGTACCATGCGAATGTATCATGTACCGTATCAAAAATTTAATATGCCAAAATTTATTATTATTATCCGTACCAAAATTTTTGGTATGGTACAGTAGATTACCAAAAAAATCAAGCTTACAGAAAGGGGGGGGGGGACAATGGGCTTTTGTAATTGTACGTATATGCAAAATTACAAATCAAAACTATAACTAAATAAAGAATAACAAAAATACTATCACATCAACATGACAAAACAATTAAAAGGAAATCAATATTCTAACAGTAGCACAAAACAAGCTCATACAACATATGGTCATACCCACTATTGATATCCTTCCTTTATACGCTGTTCTTGTTCTTGCCTTAAATGAATAAACTATATTCATGAAAAAAAATTGCAATTGAATTACTTATGATTTTACTGTAATCATGAAATTTAATTAAGCAAATTAAACTTGCCCAATCACAATTAAAACAATTTAAATTTAACTAAACATTTTTTTTTAAAAAAGAAGAGATTTTTTTTACATATATAAACCTTGATGGTGTTGTACATATATAAACCTTGTGTACATATATAAACCTTGATGTTGTTGTACATATATAAATGTACATGCCTAATCCAAAGCCTGAAATATAAGATCTATGCTCAAGCATTCACTAGGGTACTGGAAATAGATTTACAATTTGCAAAATATATAGATGGATTATCTGTTTCAAAGCACAAGCACACATATATAATTCTTAATTGAAAAAGTGACAAAGCAAGGCAGAAGCATACTAAAAATTACAATCAACACAACCATATGTGAACAAATCGCCATATATATTACTAAAAAGATAAAGAAAATAGAGAAGTATGGTTAACAACTTAATATATAATACATACTCTTATACATTACAGAAAACCCTCTTATACAGGGGATGCAAACTCGAATTTATATATATAAAGAGAATGTCGTTGCTAATTCTTTCCTACTCGACTAGCAAACAAAATGTTACAATATTGACACACTTTTTCTTAAAACTCCGAAAGTCAATTATCTACTCTTAATTATTAAAAAAAATCCCTAATTCATGTATTTTGAATGTTTCTTAGGCTCAATAAAAAAAATACCTTAGAAAATGAATCATGTGTTTTCCATCCAAATTTGGATGAAAATTAAAGGAAGGACTTATATGGTTGGGTTTAATAGTTTAGGGGCTCAAGCAATTCATTTGATAGTTTAAGTGTTAAATTGGCACAAATTGAATAGTTTAGGGACTTTTGGAATTATTTACTCATTAGTTAATAATCCCACGTCAATTTATATCTTAGATAGATTTATGTGGTTTTGTTTCTATCCACTTAACCCAAAAGTTTATTATTCATGCCAGGTATTAAATTTATTCACATGGTGGGATGAACTTTTAAAAAAATATTCATCAATTTAATCAATAATTACTTTGATTTTGACAATTTTAATTATGTTATATCCACAAATTCATTATGTATAATGATGTAAAAATCTAGTGTAGATAATTAACAATCAAAAAGTGACTGATTATGCATTGATTCAAGTGTTTGATGACTCCGAGCTCACATGATCTTTATATAAGAACTAAGAACATTGTTTGAAGTTATAAATGATTATAACCTCTACTATTATATTAGTCTTATAATAAATACAAAGATTCTCATTCAATTGATTCACAAGTTTTAGTAAATGCTTAGATGATCAATGAAAGATTGATGGCTTTCAAATGACTTGATTCACCAACTTTTTTCTCAATTTGTCTTGTATCTCATAACTTTTTGAAGGTTATTGTTATTAGGTATTTATATCTAAGAACAAGCAACTCTACAATAGTAATTATTACTTGATATTTTCTACACGCAAGAAACAACACAGTGGTAGTAGAAGGCTTAGTAGCAAGTAGCTCAATGGCTGTAGAGGGCTTGGTGATAAGCATCTCTGTCATTATTGTATGGATAACATGATTCCCATACCCATAATAAGTATCTAATACGCATTAAATGCAGATATTTGTATGGGTAAAAGGGTACCTATATCCATAATAAATATCTAATATGCATTAAATGTGGATATTAATTAGGATAAATGATGGGCCATAATGTATGATTTCTTTTTTCATTCTTAGCAGATTGAGTATATTAAAGTTAGTGGATTAGTTGAACTTACTTGCAGCAACTTTGCAAGTTTGTTAAGATGGAGATCTCATCAACTTTATTATTTGACATTTACATATCACATCATATCATATCATATATGATATATAAATAGATTGTAAATGCTCTCCATCTCGATGGCTTTGGTGTCCATCATTAAGTTCTCCATTATTGTTGCTTTCATTATTCACACATATTCCTCCACTAATTTTTATTATCATTCTTCTTATTTAATTATGTGTATCACTGTTTTTCCCCTTATATTAAATAAAATCCTTAAAATTTTATTTAATTATTTTATTTTTGACAAGTATGTTATATTGTTTTTATAGCATAACAGGTAATCCTTATGATATTAGTTTTCATTTTTGCACCATATTTTATATTTGATACGTTTTGTTTCTTACTCTTCTTCTTCGTTCTCTTACTCTCTATAGTCCCTTTTCATTTGTATTAATGTTAAATTGAAATAATATTTGTTTGTTTGTTTTTTTAATATTTCTTTAATTTACATCTTTTTTCTTTATTATTACATTTAAATAGTTTATTGAATAGCTCATATTTATTTATATATATATTAAAATCATATTATGTCACACTAACAATCTCTTGGTCTTCTAATTACATCGGCAAATATCTTATTTTTAACTCTCATAGTTAATTCTTTAAATATTTAATTATTGCTTTTTAGTTTTTACTTAATGCTATTGAGATTGTTTTAAACATTATATATAGAAAATTAGTATGAGGTCTCATATGGCCTGGCTGCTGGTCTCTTAAAGGACACAAGTTTTGGAGGCATTGTTTGAAACCCAAATTTTAAAAAAGGACACAATTTTTATTAAGGCCTCGTTTCTTTATTTTATTTATTAAATAAATAAATAAATTTACTTATCTTTAAGTATGTTGTCTAATATATCCTTAATATTGCTAGTGTGGTATCCTTTATTTGTAGCTTTTGGTGTGTGTTGTTGTATCTGATATATGTCTTATGGGTGATTTTGTTTTTATCTGTAGAATCTATCACTATATCTCACTCTTAATTTATGGTGTATTTTAAAAACTGAAAAGTTTATCCACCTAATTAATTTATTAAATTTTGATCCCTATCTACAAGTTTCTTAACTAATTGTACAGCTTTAAATATTGAAACTGTGTCAAGCTTAATCATCTTCTTATATGCTTCAAATCAAAATTCAAGGGTGTTTTAACTTCTCCTACACTTCAAATCAAAATGCAAGCCTCACTCATTTAGCTTTCAAGTTTCAACTGAGATATATGCACAGACATAAATTAACTTTTTTTTTTTTAAAATTAAGGGAGGTCTAAGTCTCTCCCTTAATCCCTACAAATAAAGAAAAACCCTCCCCTCCCACCCCATGAGTCGAACCCTTGACCTCAAGGTAAGGGTGGATGTTGCCTACCACTGGGCCAACCCCTCTCCTCTAAATTAACTTAATATTTAGTACATTATTATTATAAAACTTGATAAAAGCACATTTCATCCTACAAAGAATCTACGAACCCAATTGATTATCCCTAATCTAATATGCTATATATTTGTCGTTGATGAATTTTTTTTGCCTTTAAATATAAAATAATATAGGACTTAAAAAAATTAGGGATTTTTTGAGTTTACCCCCTATTATTAATTCAAAACTCAATTTACCCCCTGTTTTACTAATCCTTTTGAGTTACCCCCTTGCGATTTGACGGAATGCTAACACCGTCCATTTCTTAATTTCTTGGACCGAATTACCTCTGTGTTTAGTATTCATCATCATCATCATCATCTTCTTCTTCTTCTTCTTCTTCTTCAATAAACCTAATTTCACCATCTTCTTCTTCAATAAACCTAATAATAAACCTAATTTCGAAATCCAAAATTGTTTCTATTAATAAACCAATTTACAAATTCATAAATCGTTTACTATTCATCTTCTTCTTCAAATGTGAAATAAAAAAATGGGTTTATTATTCATTATCTTCTTCAAATCCAAAATGGGTTTACTAATTTCGAAATCCAAAATTCTTTATATTACTAAACCCGATTTACAAATCCAAAAGTTGTTTGTTATTTATCTTGTTCTTCAAATGTGAAATACAAAAATGGGTTTACTATTCATCTTCTTCTTCAAAGATGAATCCAAAACCATTTTCAACAATAAACCCATTTTTATACCCAATTTCGAAATCCAAAATTGTTTATATTAGTAAACCCATTTTCATACCCAATTTACAAATCCAAATCCGTTTACTATTCATCTTCTTTTTCAAAAATGGGTTCACTATTCACCTTCTTTCTAAAATCGTTTTCAAAATTAGATCCCCAAATCAACTAATTTTAGAGAGAGAAAGTTAAAAATAATTTTGGATATAATTACAAAATGGTTTCGAAATTAGAGAGAGAAAGTTATTGGGTTTGATATAATTACGAAATGGGTTTCTTGAATGTTGAGATGGAGAAAAAATGAGGGAGGAAGATGAAAAAATGAGGGAGGAAGATGAAAAAATGAGGGAGGAAGATGAAGAAATAAAATTAGGGTTCTTGAATAATCATTGAGGGAGGAAGATGATGAACAGTAAGGGCAAAATGGTCAAAGGGACAGAAAATGAGACGGTGTTAGCATTCCCTCAAATCGCAGGGGGGTAACTCAAAAGATTAGTAAAATAGGGGGGTAAGTTGAGTTTTGAATTAATAATAGGGGGCAAATTGAAAAAATCCCAAAAAATTATACCAAAAGGACAAATAAATTGATTCCGTTAATAGTTAAATGTACCAATCACTTTTGGTTTTAGAATTTCAAATATATAAACACACACACACACACACATATATATATACACACAAACACCCCAAAGGAAACACTTAACTATGTAATGTGAATAATTTTGAATGAATTAGTTCATCACTCTTTGATACTATCATAATCGGTGAAGTTTAATGTAGATTAGTTAATCCAATTATTTATATAATGAGATATGAGTGATGAAGTTGAAACTAAAAGTGAGGTAACTTCCATTTTGATTTTCAAGGGTTTAAGAAAAAATAGGCATAACAAAGTCATTATACAACAATTGATCTATACGATCCAAACTTGAGATAAATAGTCATGGAGTTTCTTTCAATTTCTTTTTAAACAAAACAAAGCCACAAAATTCATAATATATTAGATGATTCCCATGTGATAGAATAGTGTGTAATGACCGACAAGCCTGTATTATTATTGTGCTTTGTACTGTTTACTTTATTTAAAGTTGTATGCTTTTGTAAAAGGTGCATGTACCTTTGTTGATTTAGATTCCAAGTCAGTTGTCCGTTTGTATTGCTCCCTTCTATATAAGGAGCCTTAGAGTTAGTTTAAGCATTCGAGTCTTGTAAGAAATCCCTCTCTATGAGCTTTGTGTTATCAATAAAATTATCAGTTTGCTCTTAAATCTCTCTCTCCTTTACCTAATTTATTTTTGTTTATTGTTAAAAAAATAAATAAATTATGTTTGTTTAAAGTGTTTGGTTTAGTTACTCCTAATCCTCCACTTCTGATCCCTTTTTGGTATATTTTAGTTTTTTACCAAAAAGTCAACTTTACTTTCACACTTCTCAAAATTTATTTCACTTTACTTTTTCCCTCATAAAACTTTTAAAACACCATAACTTTAAATCCTAAAATTGGAATTAAATAAAATATATATATATGAAACCTACACATCAAGATTAATAAAATAAGATTCATTGCGACTATTTTTTGAGTTTTTTCATGAGTTTTTTTAAATTGGTTGAAAAAACTCCAACAAAGACCAAATTCAACTCAACTCAACTTTTCCAACTCAAAAACACAACCAAACAAGGCCTTGGCGTCTAAAAAGCTACCACGAATGGAGGGCCTAAATATGAGATGATTAATTTATGTATCCATCAATTAAATAAAAGAAGAAAAAGAAAAAGAATGCTTGTTTTAAACGGAATAAACTTTAACTTTACTTAATTTTTTTTTAACAATTATATTACACTTTTCTATTTAAGTGGATGTATTAATTAGTTTAGTGGATATTGTAACATTTAATTATTAAAGAATTATTATTTATAAAAATTAGGTCATTAATTTTTTTGTAAGTTTATCCCACCTCATGGTTAAACTTAATGGACTTCGCAGATTAACTTAACAACGTGAATAAACTACAAAAAGTCGCGAATAAAAATAAAATCACCCATGTCTTATATTTGATTTTGTATCTTTGTTTGTAACGATACATTAATATAATGGTGCTTCTAATCATCTAATAATTTAGTAGGACTCTAAAAGGTAAGTTAACAAATTTTAGAAAGTAAATTAATTCAATAATTCAGTAGGACACTAAAAGGTAAGTTAACAAATTTTAAGAAGTAAACTAATTCAATAGGACTCTAGAAGGTAAGCATCTTCTCAATCCCAAATTTCTATACAATATAGTTAATCTTTTTAATTTATATCTATTTTTACCTACTAAGATAATTATTGTATTCTTCATTTATATTCTTTTTAAGTTTTCTCCTCTTTTCCACTGATAAATCCCTCTCCCTCTCCCTCTACATTGACACACACATAATACACATAGACATATATATTATACTAATAGTTAATTTTCCCCATTGGGATTTGAACTATATTATCACTAACAACGGTCTCATTTCCTTCGCTTGCTCTTGCTGACCACGGGGATTAATCTGCTGATGATTGTTACATAGGGTAAAATGCTCCTTATTTTGGGTCCTTTGATATAAGGGAGGTGGGGTGAGGTTTCTACGGGGAGACTACTTGAGTTACAAATACTAAGACAACACGTTTCAATATCAGATGACTAGGTTGGTATGAGTTTTTTTCGCATCCATTATATATATATATGTGCGTGTTTTTGTAACTTAATATGTCTGATATATGCACATATGAGAAACTTAATATGTCTCGTATATTTAAGTTAAATTTTGTTAACTTTTGTATGTCTAAAGATCATGTTTTTTTTTTCATATTAATTGTTCACACATTAATAGGCATTTCCACGTACAAAGTTATATATCTAGAATGTTTGTTCAACGTGTAATTTTTATTGTACGAAACATAATATTTCTCATATATTCTTAGTGCTGTATTATGTCTACATTCAAATTGATTATATTTCTAAAAATTTTGTTTATAGTGAAGACTTAATTTTAGGGATTACGTTTGGTAATATCCGATAAATTTGTTTTGCAATTTTGAATTTTTTCTAATTGATTTGAATTTAAAGTTTCGAATTTGAGTTTATGTCAGATATAACTGTTATCCAGCTTTTACGAGTTTTATTTAGTTTTAGTTAGAATTTCAGTTTTAAAGTTTTAACCTTTTTTGAATTGATTTGAATTTAAACTTTTTTAGAGGATGAATTTAGGTTAAATTATAAATATTACCTAGATTTTTGGAATTTAATTAACCGTCAGAATTTAATTCGGTTGAAGCTGTGGGTGCCAAATATTTGGGTCTCCCCACTAAATGGGATTTAAGCACAGTGAGGATTGAGTGGGAATAAGAGTAATTAAAAAATAAGACTAGTAATTGTTTAAGGATGGTTCCTTTCGTTAGATTGACGACTAATGCAATAGTACCTCCACTTTGCGTGTGTGTTGTATTTGCTCAAAGCAATAAAGTTGATGTTTATAGTTAAGCTACTAGCTTAATTTCCATCTCTCTAGGATTTATTAACTAGAATTCAAGACTATTGTAATGTGTTTTAACCTTTTTTTATTTATAGGTATATAATTAGGGTTTATAATACATAAAACCTTCCTTAGCACCACCAGCCGCAAGAGGAAACAAAAGTGTTAAGACATTTCACCAAAAAAATTGTAAGTATGGAAAACAAAAGAGTTACAAAAATTATGCACTAGGAGAGCTGAATTGCTTTGGCACTAGTTTTTTCTAGGGATCAAGTTATACATTCCTAGTTATGACAATCTTTATAATCCCCTTATGAGAAGAGGCCAATCCTTCTATAAGATATGGGGAATTTGGCCTTAAAATTCCATTTTTCATTTATCTGGCTAAGGGAATAATAATATTTAATTTCTTTGATACCTAAAGTTAAGTTAAAGCGTTTGTTTGACTCGCAATGGCGAGTACGATCCTAAGGGTGTTAGGAGTTAACTGGCCTATGTGGAACTTCCTATATCTAAGAAAATCCACTAATAGTGGATTAAAGTGGAGTTTGAGTCTAGCAGCTTTGAAAAACGATATGTATATTGGATACTTTCCTTCTGGTAAGAACACTGTATCGAAAGGATCCTCACTCGATCTACACTAACTCGAAACAGTGTTGTTTATGATGAATTGGTCCTCAATTTCTAGTATTTTTAGCATCGGTTTTTAAAGCATATTTGCATGCCCATTATTGAGATGTTAGTTTGCATTTGGGTTTTATGGATCAAAGAACGGAAAAACGAAGAAAAATATGAAGAACACTATTGAAGATGAAGAACAAACATAAAGAACAGAGAATGTATGAGGAAGACGAACAGAGATAGAAGGAAATCTGGGTATGATATGCTTAAATCGATCAAAAAATGCACGATTCTGGGTACGAAAATCCTAAAATAATAGAGAAGTAGAATGATTGTGTCTGCGGAAGAAGTTAGAAAACTCAAAGTTCTTTGGAGAGAGTAGAAGAGAAGAAGAGAGGAATAGTGAGACAACTTGGCATGTCAATCGCTCATTTCCTTTGTTCACAATTTGGCGGCCTAGATCGTCGTATGGGCTCCTAATCGAATTGGGCCGGTCCATTATACCTTACCCAAATTTTATGCCCCCTCATTTATATTTGTTATGTATATGAATTCAAATTTTGTTGATATTTATCTAAATATATATCATAAAGATGGGATGTAGATTAGCAAATAGAGTTTTTAATTATCCGAAAATATAGATAGAAATAGGGATAATGATAGTATCGATCAAACAGGGAGTGTTAAAAAAAAAAAAACCTCTTCTCTCCGTACGTAACAAAGTGCATGAAAAAGGTGACCCACTCACTTTCTATGCAAACAAACCTCTTCTGTCCCCACCCTCTCTCTCATTCTAAGGTTTGGTCTCTCTTAATTATCTCCACTATCCTCTCTCTTTGCTTCATTTATCTTCTCCCTAAATGCTTTCTCTTCTTTTATAAGAATAGAGTTACTGAATGAAATACCCGTTATCCTCTCCTTTTTTTTTCTTTTCCCCTATTGTACATATTCAATCAACCAAATTTATGAATTTTAAGTTTTATACTATTTTTTACCACGTTGAAATTAGTATTTCTTTTAAGGAGTATTAATTTTGAATTTGAGAATAATTGTTTGCAGGGGAGAGTATTATTGTACATATTTAGAAGATCGAAAGTACTTTTACAAAAGATATTTATCTTGAATTAGTTAATAGCAATTTCTAAATAGTGGCCATTGTGAGAGACATTATTTATAGAATTTTTGTACGTCATATATTTAATGTTGTTGGTTTCCTCTTTTTTAGGGTTTCTACTTAATCCAATTGTTCATAAACAGAAAATATGCCAATGGTTAATTAGTTATTGCTTCTCTTGCTAAAAAAATAAAATAAAACTAGTTATTGCTTCTAGTTAATTTAAAGTTACATTGACTATCGTGATCAAATAAAAGAATTCTAAACATTCCCATGTTGTTTAATAACTTAACGTATTACTTTTAAGAATTCTAAACACAGGTTGTGCCAAATAAATTTTTTTTTTGTTTCTTTTTCAGTTGTGGGTAGGTTTGGTAGAATACCACTACCATACTGTATCAACCGATAATTTTAGTATACCGAACTTCAGTATAACGAATATTTGGTACAGTAATAATAACGAATTTGGTTATTCCCAATTTCCAGTACGGTACTAAATACAAGAGTTTTAGTACATAGACTATTTTTAATCAACCCAATGTAAATAGGTTTTCCTTTTCATTGTTTATTTCGAACAGTCAATTTGGTGTTTCTTAACTTATTGTTTACTTTGTGTGAAATATGAGCCATTAATTTGCTATCCAACAAAAATTAACAGTTGCTTTTTTTAACAAAAAAATCAGTTCAGGCACTATCAGTGAAGATTGAATGAAACAGATTGAGGAGGCCCAAAAAATAAAATAAAATTTAACAACAACAATAATAATAATAATAATAATAATAATAATAATAATAATTAGTCGGAAAAACAACTCATTCAATTGTGCTAAAAATGTGGTTAATTTTGAAAATTAAAATTCAATTATTTGTATGATTTGCTAAACATGCGTTTCTAATTGTAAGTGATCTCTCTTCTCTTTGACCGGATGAAAATTTTGATTTCGTTTTATATAATTTTTGTGTTTCTTTTGGAAATAACAGTACGTTTCTCCTTCAATTTTGAAGATATCGTGAAAGAGGGAGGGGAAACATGTCAAGCATTGGCTTCATTGGATTCAATAATAATAGTAATAGTAATATGCCAGAGGATTTGTTGATTGATATTTTGGCGCGGCTACCAGTGAAATCGCTACTACGCTTCAAATGTGTGAGCAAGTACTGGTACGCTCTCATCGGAAGTCCTGATTTCATTAGTAATCATTACCACAATTGTAACAACCGCGCCATGCTCCTAGTTCTTCGTTATGTTCGCTACCGCAATATCCTTAGCAATCCTGACCCCGATCATCTTTCTGATCGGTTCTTTTGTGATTATCTTGGCTATGATATCACCAGCGATGACGAGTTTTACACTGTCACTAATTCCAATCGCTTTGCTCCAATTGCCAATATCAGTAGCAGCGATGATGAATGTAACCCCGACACTACTACTTCCAATAATGTCAACACTACTTCCGATAATGCCGTTGGAACATATCCATATCCAAATTCAAATTCGTACGAATATTGGCCAAATTCCCCACATGAGGCCATACATAAAGAATTTGCATTGGCCGTGTTCCACGATGACGATATCCTTAATGGCCAGCCCCAACCACCTCCGCATGAAGATATTATTGATATCATGGAAACATATTACGCAGTTCACTATGTGCACAACATTACAGGACCAGTTGACGGTTTGTTTTTACTGCACACTGGTTGTGGGAAGACTTGGGATACATGGTATAATAGGTTGGCTCTGTGGAACCCTGCTACCACAGAGTTGAGAGTCCTCCCTTTACCCGAATTTAACATCCCGCCTCCGAAATTCGAATATCTATATGTATTTGGATTTGGTTTAGATCCTTTGACAAACAACTACAAAGTAGTTTGGATCCCTGAATGCGGGAGTGTACCTGTACCTATACCTCCAGATGTTGCATTGTATAGCCTCCGTACCAATTCTTGGAGACATTTTAATGCTGTTTTGCCAAGCGTTGACAAAATTTCCCATTCTGCTTCAACATATTTAAATGGAGCTTGTTATTGGCTTTCACTACATGAACATCATATTAAGGTTGTTTCATTTGACATGGGTAGTGATGTGTTTCAGGAGATAGAGATCCCAGATAGTGTAGCCAATTTAAAAAACCTTAAACAAGATATAAAGCTTGTGTTACACAACGACGACTCCCTTGCTCTATTGGTATATGAATATATTCGTGTACTTGAACATGTTTTGGAATCTATTGAGATGTGGGTAATGAAGCATAATAATGATGAGGAGGGGTCTTGGACCAGACTTTTCACCGTTGAACTTGGGCCATTTTTACAATTTGAAAAGCCACTTGGGTTTTGGAAGAACAACTATAATGAGATTTTCATCAAATCTACAACTAGTGAACTTGTTTTGTACAACACTGATACTGGTGAAATTACTCACCTCGGCGTCCAATACGACCCTAACCCCACCCCATACCATTATTCGTTTCCAATTTTCAATTACAAGGAGAGCCTAGTATCAGTGGGAGGACTAAAGAAGTCAAATAAGAGGGGCAAATTGCATGCTATGGTCCAAGATTTTGTAGCCTTTCGACCCATTCCAGTGTAGGAGGTCCGTCACCCTTAATTTCGATGTTATTTAATGGCATGCTTTGACCGTCTTTTTTATATTTTGTCATTAATGTATGATCTTACCCTTTTAAATAGTATTATCTTTCTATTAGTATTTCTTTGTTTTCTTACCCTTTATGATTGCTTTCAATCAATTACCTCCTTGTGCTTGAAGGGAATTAAGGTAGTGAACATGCATTTCATACACAATAAACTGCATTAATCATTAAACCCTAAGATCTATACTGCTCAATAATGATCGACAAAAAACATACTTTAGAATACGGCGAATCAAATCCTTCTGTTGTTGTCGTTTTAGAGTTAAAAATACGACGCCTCTACGGTATGCACACACGAACGAGAACGGATCCTTGCTTGGTGTACTAGCACACTATTTTAGGGTTCTCACTTTTGTGCCTCTCCTTTTTCATGTGAAAACAAAAGAGAGTGATGGTTTTCCTTTTAAAGGAAAACCCTAATGAGAAACCCTAAGTAACAAAACGAATTAGGCCCAAGTCCAACCAGGGCCAAGTCCAATTCGTTTTTGATCCTACTCATTTTGGTGTGCAACCCTGTAGGTTTATGTTCTTTTGGCAGTGCAATTAAAAGCCCGTTTTAATTATACAAATAGTAAGCGGTCTCTAATAAGACATTACTACTATCCAAAGAGTATAAAGGTCAAAACGACACAACTTTAAATGATATGCCACATACTAATTCCTTTTGTCTACCGATATCTAGATTGAACACAAGACTTAGGCAAATGTCATTCTTGTATAGTTCAATCTTTATTTCTTGATCTCTAAATATAATTAATCTTATACAAATGACACCTCATTTGTGCATAGCCATGCAAAGATTAATTATACTCATCAAGGGGCCTAAAAATATCTTTCTCTTGTTATATGAGAGTGACAAATTCCATCTTGATCAATCACATACCTCTACATAGTTTATAGTATGCTTGATCATCATCTTTATAATTACTCGGTCAAGAGCAACGTTTGATGATACCCATCACACCAATCCCCATGCTGGTGACCATGACGATCTCAGGTCTGAGAATAATACGACATCACTAATGAAGAAAATCACTGATAACATTATATAACACTCCTCGCAGTGCCCCAAAGCGGGCCTGTCCAATACATTGTTCCCTAACAAGTATCAGTGTGTTTAGCTTGATATCTCCATATCCATGACTTGTGGAACATAGTCATCAGCTGACTCATACTCTAATCATTATATCAATGTGGTCCTAGATTATTGACATATGATTAGGGACAAATAAATAATATTATTATTTATTTACTAGCATCCCACAATTAAGTCACGTACTTGATGAACTAGTATTAATACATATTATTCATAAAACAATTTAAAGTCAAATGAAATAAACTTTATTGATAATACTAAGCAATAGATATACAAGTACAAATCATAACTTATGAATAGTCCTAGGTCATATCTCTTTCAGTGCTATGGTCAAGTAGTTGGTTTTAAGTAGCTTCTTCTTTAATTGTTATTTTGAGTTGAAGTGTGTTGATTGCTTTCAATGTCATTTCCGTCATTGCCGAATCCTCCGTTCTCCATCTATTTTCTATAGATGAATTGAAGCAACTCCCCCTCAAATGGATTTTCAATTGTGTTCAAATTTGCAAATCCCTTAGAAGGATTGATCACTAAAATTAAATTATGAAATCAAAGTGTCATATTTCTTTGAATCTTCAGTCAAATAGAATTAGTTGATGGTTTATTTGCTCCATCTACCACATTAATTTAAGCAGTTCATATGCCTAAGGAAACATGCACATTCTTCCGTGCTCTCTGTTGTATTCAAGTTTTAGGTCATGTATTTCCTAACAAGCTTTAATTTTTTTTTTCCAGCAGAAATGCTTAAAGCATTAAAATTCGAAGCTAATAGTAAGATCCCTTTTCATTAACATTTCTTATTATAAAGGAAATTAATATTAAAAAAAATGGTGTCTTAGATTGTACGAAGGAAGTGTCTTTTGGTGTATAAATAATTCGATCTGGATTAAGATATCAGTTAACTACAGGAGACCGGCTTAAGTTGGTGAACTGAGAGAACCAAAGCCTACTCCTGTTTACCTTTTAGTACTTGATTGGTCATCGAATGTTGGACTTTTGTGGAATATCTATGCACCTGGTATGTGAGTATGAATAGTCTTCAGACGGGTTTCGGCTCATGAATAGTCTTCAGACGGGTTTCTTATGAGTATGAATAGTCTTCAGACGTATTATGACTCGTCTGACTTTTAGTAACAATTGTATTGTTACAGAAAGGCCAAAATTGTTTCGGCTCATGGTCAGTCATCAAATCAAATGTGGTGGCCTGGTTAGCTGCACAAGAATCTTGTGGCAAAATCTTGGCTTTATTTTAGTCTGGTGTAATGTGCTAGGCTAGACTCTTTTTTTTCTATACTTGGTTCTGATAACAGAGGCCTCTTTATTAGTTTGTTTCTTAAGAATTAGGAGAATTGCCTTAATCTGTTGAGATATTCCTGCACTTTTGGCTTTGTTTGGATTAATTTTTGGAGGTAGAATCAGCTCTCTCCCTCCCTCCCTCCCTCCCTCACTCCTTGTTTTGAACAAGAATGCGCTATTTAATCTCGTTGATAGTGATCATGCGTGTTCCCATTTATCCGTTTCTCATTAGTCATCATGTTAGAATTTGTTAGATTTTTTTCCCTTCTAAACATGCGCGTCTTGCTTTGGGCCAGTACTGTTACCCTTGTCATTTTTTTTATATAATAAGTGAAATGCATTTATCTATGGTGATTGGAAATATAATTATAATTAATTGTTAATGGTTAACTAAATAGCAAACATTACAAGAGCTTCAAAATGGGGCGATAGTCCAGTAGCTTCTTCCCAGACAAAAAAGTGCGTCTAGTGGCGAAAGGTTGCTCAGCAACAGTCGGACAAATGGGGAATGTTGGGGTGAACCAGAAAAGTTTGGAGGAGTGCACGTCGTGTAGGGGTACCCTGCAACAGCTTATCAGTGTGCGTTATGCTCGCTCTTAACTTGGGTTTTCTAAACAATAATTTTTGGGATTCATTTTAGCAGAAGTAAAGAATTCGAGTGCATCTTTCTAAAGTTTAATTAATTGTGCTTTGAATATGTGATTGGAGCTTTCGCAAAATGTTGTGTCTAGTGTTAGAACTTGCATGAGAAGCTAAGATGGCGTCATGGCAAAAACTGAAGATGGACGAGTGCAAAATTACTTTTTTTACTTAACCATATAGATTTATATATACATATATATAAAGAACTAGTTAGTGAGCAGAAGAGTAATAGCAGACTACAAAGTTCTCATGGACTTCCTGCATTTTCATATTTTTTAGGGTGAGAGAGAGAGAGAGAATTGTTGAGGTTGCACTGTAATATGTTAATTGTCATATAGGAGTAATATATTATTCTTATTTATTTGTATGGTTTAGCTAGAGGTGTTTTTGGTCTCGGGACAGAAATTTAAGAGACTCAAATTGAATTGAACTTGTGATATTCAGTTTTATTTAGGAAATGCATGCCAAAACTAGATCCGAACCAACCTTTTCGGTTCGGATTATATAAACTTGTGCGGAGCCCAAATTTGCACTAATTTATATCTTTACACTCAAATTTCAATCTTTGATTACCGGCGAATTAACGGCCAAAATATATTTGCACTAAATATTTTTATCTCCATTTATTTATGAATTTGTGCAAAATTATATTTGCACTAAATCTATAACACTATTTGCTTGTGGATTTATTGCAAAAATAAATTTACACTAAAATATGTATCATTAGTTGCTTACTGATTTAGTGCAATTACATATTTTTACAAAAATTTATATCACTAGTCGTTTGCAAATTTAGTGTAAAAACAGTTTTGTAGTACTTAAGCCGGAGCTCCGATGAAGCCTCGGCACTTCTTAGTGGTTTCGGAGCTCCGGTGAAGACTCCAACAACTGTGTCGCTAAAGCTTCAGTGGTGAGGGATGGTGTGACAACCGATGGTAATTAAATTATTATTTTTTTTAAAAGAAGGAAAGAAAAAGAAATAGAGGAAGGTTATTTTAGGTAAAAAAAAGTGTTTTTATTTTGAAATAAAAAGGCTAAGAGTATCTCCAACCGTAGTGTATAATTTTGGTTTGTGTAAAATTTACAAGTTTTGTAAAAAAAAGGGTCTCTAGCAGTTTTTTAAGAAATTTTGACACATGATTTGCGTAAAAAGGTTGTGTAAAATACAATTGGTCAGATAATCTCGTGTCTATTTTCCCTCTCCCTATTTCTAGAAATAAATGGATTTGAAAAGTAAGGGAATAAATATAGGATAAGTTACACTTGTGTATATCTAATTGGTAGTTTAATATTTATAAAAAAATTTAAAATAAACTGTTAGAGTACAAAACGAATTCTTTATTATTTTTGTATAAATTCCACTTTGACACGGTAGGATTTACACAAAATTTATACAAGAAGATTGAAAATGTTCTAAGGTAAATACTCTAGCGGCTTATATTTACGCGTAAAAGAATTTGCCAAAATATATAATTTGAGAAAAAAAAATATTTATTAAATTTAAGTGATCTACATCCCACCCTTCCCTCATCGGCTTTCCTCACATAGAAGTAGTATGTTTACAATACGTACAGTTAACAAACTCCTTATCGTGGGTGAATTCTTTGTATTATTTTGTTTTTCAAATGATATATATATATATATATATATATATATATATATGCCACAGGATATTAAGAGTGATTTTTTCACTTTAGTAAAAAGAAGGAATTCTCATTTAAAAGAGTAAATTAATTAATTATTTTTTAAAATTTTGTAGAGATGATTTATATTATGAATTTGATCATCTCGATTAAATTTTATTAAATAATTCAGCCTAAAAGTACGTACGTAAGATAATTATCAAAAATTTCAACGGTAAAAAATGCATAAATGTATCAATTAAATTTGATCAACTTGACCTACTCAAGTATATACTAAAAAATTTTAAAAAAATTCTTCTATTTACCTAGATAAACATCTATTCCTTTTTCAGATAAATATCTATTCTTTTATTAAAATAAAAAAAATCTATTTTTATAACTTAACTCATATATATATATAATTAATTTGCGTGAAAAGTTAAAATCTAAAAAAATTAAAATAGTGGACTTACATATCTAGAGTGATTTCAATAAAAAAAAAAAACATACCCTTTTGGTTATAAGTATATAAGAACTCCTAACGTTTTGATCGGTGGCAAAGTTTTGTACAAAAGGCATCACAATCAGTTTTGTTAATTTATTATTATTATTGTGTATTTTAAACTTTGTGTATTTTTAAACTTTGTGTATTTTTTTTAATAATCTCTTTTTTAGCGCCTCATAAATTGTTTGCAACCGTTCTACCGTACATATTGGGATTTGTTTTGTCCTTTTTATTTGGGATTTTTTTTATAATAGAAAGGGAAGATATAAGTCTCTTCTCTTTATTATAATAATAACAAAAGCTTATTATTTTTTAGGATGAGAATTGAATTCAAGAATTTTCATAAATTTAAATAGGTGTCTTACCGACTAAAATAACACATTTATTCTTATTTGGAAGTTGTTATTGCTAAGGTTGGCTTTGACACTTTACTTTCTTTTCAAACTAAGAGCATCTCTAATGGAATAATCAAAATTGAATAATCAAAATAATTTTTTCAAACACTTGATTATCCATTTAGTAAGGATAGTATTAAATATTAAATTTATGAATTAGAACTCCGCTTAATAATAACATAATTTTATTTTTTTTGATTCATGTAAGATATTAGAAAATAAGTTGAGGTATGTGATGAGATAGTGCTCCATTTCATGGTTATTTTTATGAGTGGATTTAATTTTACAGATTGGTTTATTAATTATACGAACTTCACATTTCGAAATTTTTTAAATGAGGATTTCAAAACAAAATTGTTGGTAGGAAAATAACCCTAGAGGAGGGGTGAATAGGGTTTTAAAAACTTAATGCGGAATTAAAACGTTTTTAAAATATTTAAGCAAAGCAACTTAGCTAAGCAACAATATCAAGAAAATAATCAATTTCAAGTGATCAATTCCAAGACAAGAAAATAAGTAATCTCAAAATATAAGCAATAATATAGCAATAAAAAGAGAGCTTGAGTTTAAAAAGATTAAACCAATTTGAAGCTCAAGACTTTTTATCCTCACTGTTCGGTTTCCTAAACTATACGTCTGCGCTCAATTAGTTCCCCGAGAATTTTCACTATTCAATCTTCTTCGGGTGAAGATCAAACTTCAATACAAATGTTACTATGCACACAACACTCACAATGTAGCTATACCCACTACACTTCTCACAAGATATGCTTTCTTACTCTACAAAGAGACAAACTCTCTTTTGAAATGAAGAATAATTTGTTTGTGGTGATACACACCTATACAATAACTCTCAAGTGTTTACAAGATATAAAAAATTATCTCACATTAGAAGTTATCAAGTTTTGATCAAAAATATATAGCTCAAAAGATGAAAGATTGATCAAAATGTGTTATTGAATCTTTGTATATTTGAATATATGAATAATAGAGTATTAGAATGATTCAAGGTATATTAAAACATGTCTAGGACCTCATATATATAGCTTGCAAAATCATATGGTTGTTGGGGGTGATTAAGAAAGGTTTTAGGTCAAAGGTATACATTTTCAAATTTTTCAACAGCTAGTTTTGACCAGAAATTCAAATTTGTTTTGATAATTTATCTGAATATGACCGTTGGATCATGCTCAAATTTTGGTAAAACGTGCTATGAGATGTTGTCTAACTACTGTAAAGATTTCAAAATGATCGGAGTCCGGGAAGGCCTCCATCATACCGTTAGATCAAAACTGTGTGAAAATTGAACGAATTTTAAATGTAAAATTAAAACATTTTTGCAATTTTAACAATTTAGTTCTAAATACAATTCTAATGATTTTTGAACCTCAGAGATATGTTTCTAAGATACCCATTTTTATTAGAGCTTAAAATATGATCATTTAAAATTAATATGAATTTATTTTGAAACTTGGTCTTTGTAAAATGATGTTTTTCAAATATATTCAATTTCAAGTTTGTTTGAATTAATCTTTTAAAAGATGCATAAATACGTTTGAGCTATAAGGATTTGATCAAAAAAGTAACTTTACATAAATCTTAAGCACTCACTCAATTACTGAATTAACGAGTCTTTGAATGCTTTGATTTGTTTCTTCGGATTGATCTTCATTTGAAACTTTTTCTTTGAAGCTTTTCATATAGTCTTTTGATCATTTGTGCTTCATGATTTGCATTGAGTGATTTGATCTTCCTTATCTTGTCTAATGATCGAATAGTGAAAGAGTGATCCTTGTTATGTTTTGCTTGAATTTTCCAAATAAATAAACTGTATACTTATATCAAGAAACATGTTAAATTACACATGATTAATTTATTGTTATTATCAAAATAAGATTAAGACCTTAGGTCAACAGAAATAAAGTTTTATTTCTTGTAACTTTTCACCCGCCGTCTGTGTACGGCACCATGATTAATTGAATCAATACCTCTTAACGGGATTTGGAGTTTCACAGTGGATGTTCATCATCTTTCATTATTTTTTGTGAAAAGTTTTGCTTTTTGAACCCCCAAAGAAAAATTTTTCATAGAAAAAGTTAACATGCAAAAAGACATCTCATTGTATACCCAACAATCAACGTTTTTTATTACCATTTTCAATGTTATTATCAAACGGACCTAAAGTAATTAAATGTTTTCACGTAACAAATATCGTTGCAAGGAAACTCGTTATATACCATTTATCTTAGAGGTAATTCTATATTTGTAATTTGTTTTTATTTTTTAGTAAAAAGAAAGGTTTTAATCTCCTCTTTAGTATAATAATAAAGAATATACCACTTATATTAGAGGTAATTCTATATTTGCAATTTTTTTTAATAAAAAGAAATGTTTTAATCTCTTCCCTCTAATACAATAATAAAGAAAATTGCTCTACTCCAGATGAGACTCGAACACAGGAGCTCCCTTAAATTCAGGTAAGTGTCTTATGAACTAGGCTAGCCCACTCGCTCTAAATTTGTAATTTTAGGCTCCGTTTGATTGCAAGGTGGAAAAGGAAAATAAATTGAGTTAGTTTTAGTGAAAAGATGGAAAATAAGTAGAGGGATAAAAGTGATATCTTCTTGATTTTTAAGTTTTTCCATGAAAAAATTTTCTTTGCTTACTGGTGAGTAAAAATTTTCCGCCAAAAATATTGAAAGATGGAGGATATATACTCATAAAATGAGTAGCATCTCTCACCTTATATTATATCTTTTAACACAAACTAACTAAATTTATTTTCCTTTTCCATCTTTGCAATCAAACGGAGTCTTATATAATCTATTTCACATCATTTTCATTTAGGTTTTGTGTGGTCCCTAAGCTTTAATTAAAAGGTCATGTTAACGTGTGTCCTAAGGGCACATGTTATACGCACCTATAAATAGAAATAATTAAATTATAACATACATTAAATTAGGTACATATTCTCATGCAAAGTGGAATTCTTTTCATTTATAGTATGATTAACATGTGCCCTGAAGGCACATGTTATCATTTTCCTTAGTTAAATAATTCTTTGTAGTTACTGATCGAGCACATTTTGATATCAATCGATCTCCTTTTGGAACAGAAGTAAATTCAGTCATTAATATAACTTTTCTAAAATTAGGAAAGAAAAAACGACTCAACATTAAACATTATTACTATTTTTGCACGCCCATTAAACATTAGTTAGTTGGGGGGTTTGGGACCCTTATTAATTAAACTTTCATAATATCTGCAGTATAAATAATGAAACTTGTTGCTACAAAGATTATTTCACCTCAAAACAAAACACAGGAAGAAGCAATGAACAACTGTTTACTAATAATGTTTGTATAAATTCTCATCCTTATTATCACTACCACTGGTGGGCAAGACCAGCCTGACCGGTGTCGGAGAAAGTTGTCGCCCTCTTTCCACCACCCTCCCCACTGCCGTCCCCCAAGGAACTCGACCATTTTATCTTTGTCCAGCAGTTATTAGCGTGCATTTTTTTTTAATTTTTTTAATCAGCATGATTGTGTCAGGGTTAAACCCATGGACATAGGGGCGGAGGGATGAAGGGGGCGAGGTGGGGCCATGGCCCCACCTAGACTTTTTAAAAAATATTTCAGAGTATAGGGTGTTTTGTGCGAGAAAGGAAAGAATAGGGGCCAACGTGTAATTACGGTGGAGGGTGCTTTGTGAGATTAATGTTATAAGATGAAGGTGTGGTGTTGTAATAAGGGGCGGTGGTAATTACGGGCGTTGTCCTGTGCGCAGGGTTTTTTTTTTGTGAAATTGAAAACTTATGCGGAGGGGGCTATGTGTTATTAACATTAAAAGTTGGAGGTTTTAGTTTGTATTTTTTATTAGGTTAAGTTATTAGGTTTGAATAAAGGAGCCACCAGCAGACAGCAGTAGCAAACAAGCAGGCAGCAGCCGTTTTCTTCTCCCCTTTGGCCCTTTCTCTCCTTTTTCATTTTATTTCTCCGTGAGCTTCCGTTCATTTTTTTTTTGCAAGCAGCAAGCAGCAGGCGTCCAGCTCTTCTCTCCATTTTTATTCTTCATTTACTTTGGTATTTAACTATTTGAGGTTAGATTTCTTTTCTATAATTTTATACATATTGTTTTAAAATTTTGAATATTAAGAATTTGTTTATTGATGTTGATTATTTGTTTATTGATGTTGATTATTCTAGACTTTCTAGTATATATTTGATTATTGATGTTAAAATTTTGAATATTAAATTTGATTATTGATGTTGATTTGCTTATTAAATTTTAATTTGATTATTGAAGTTAATTTGTTTATTAGATTGTTATTTAATAAATTGATATTTAGATTAATATATGTGTTTATTAGTTATAACTTATAATAGGTTGAATATTGAGTTGATTGATTAATATTTAGATTAATATATGTGTTTGTTGGTTATAGTAGGTTGAATATTGAGTTGATAAAAATATTTTAAAATATATAATTAATTTTAGTATATCATTTTTTATTTTTCAGAAATAGAATGGAGAAATATTTTAGTAAAATAGGAGTGGGTTCTACTTCTCGAAATGTTGGTTCGAGTTCTACTCCAAATGTCGATTCCACTCCATCAAATATAGGTTTCTTCGCTCCAAATGTCGATTCCACTACTTTTTCCAATTTAGAGCTTGAAAGTGATCCTAGGTTAAGAAAAAGTATACACGATTATGATGCTAATATTAAAGAGAATGTGAGGCGAGCATACTTGCAAAAAGGCCATTGTCAACCAAAAAGTCATGATTTTCCTTGGAATGGTTCTGGATCTCACAAACGTAGATTTGTTTCATCGTGGTTTAATGATTACAGTGGTTGGTTGGAGTATAGTATTTCAAAGGATTATGCATTTTGCTTGTATTGCTATTTGTTTAGACCAAAGTCAATTGGTGACTAAGGGGGCGGTGATTCATTTGTTGGTGAAGGGTTTCGTAATTGGAAGAAAAAAAATCACTTAGATCAACATGTCGGAGAGCACAATAATTTGCATAACAAATGCATGAAGGCCGCTGAAGATTTAATGAAACAACAAGGACACATATAAGTTTGTTTGTCTAATCATTCTGATCAAGCTCGAATTGATTATCGTATTCGATTGACTGCCTCAGTTGATTGCATTAGGTTTCTTTTGAAGCAAGGATTACCTTTCTGTGGGCATGATGAATACGAGGCCTCAAGTAACCGAGGAAACTTTCTTGAGCTTCTTGAATTTCTTGCCAAGCATAATGAGGAGGTTAAAAAGTTGTCTTAAAGAATGCTCCCGAAAATCTCAAAATGACATCGCATCAAATTCAATGTGATATTGTTAATTCCATAGCAATTGAGACTACAAATGCAATAATTCTTCTCTAATAAACAAAAAAATTGTTTTTCCAAAAAACAGAAAAAAACAAAACTGTTTTATTTTCTAATAAACAAAAAAACTGTTTTTCCAAAAAACAGAAAAACAAAACTGTTTTATTTTCTAATAAACAAAAAAACTGTTTTTCCATAAAACAGAAAAACAAAACTGTTTTATTTTCTAATAAACAAAAAGCTGTTTTTCCAAAAAACAGAAAAACAAAACTGTTTTATTTTCTAATAAACAAAAAAACTATTTTCCCAAAAAACAGAAAAACAAAACTGTTTTATTTTCTAATAAACAAAAAAACTATTTTCCCAAAAAACAGAAAAACAAAACTGTTTTATTTTCTAATAAACAAAAAAATGTTTTTCAAAAAAACAGAAAAACAAAACTGTTTTATTTTCTAATAAACAAAAAACTGTTTATCCAAAAAATAGAAAAGTAAAACTGTTTTATTTTCTAATAAACAAAAAAAATTGTTTTTCCAAAAAACAGAAAAACAAAACTGTTTTATTTTCTAATAAACAAAAAATTGTTTTTCCAAAAAACAGAAAAACAAAGCTGTTTTATTTTTTAATAGCCAAAAAACTGTTTTTCCAAAAAACAGAAAAACAAAATTTTTTTATTTTTATTTTTTTTAAATCAAAAAATTGTTTTTTTTAAATCAAAAAACTGTTTTTCTTCAAAAAACAGAAAACCTTTTTTTTTTAATTAATCAAAAAAAAACTCCCCTAAGAAAAATCATACGTACATATATACAAGATATTGCACATGCGTGATTGTGTATGAAGACCAATCTTAAACATCTGATACCAATGTTGGAAAAAATAATACAAGTATCCCATACCTGTATACGCAGCGGATTGATTTAGATCTTGTGCAATTGGTCTTACGATACTCGCGTTGTGTAGCGTTACACGAATGACCACCACTGTGCCCACAGCTTCAAGTACTCTCTACAAGGAACCCTATAATGTGCTTGAAAAGATATGACGGCCGCCTCTAATTCTGTTGTGTATTGTGTGTTATTATTTAGGTCTAAAGACCTAAATATATATCATTAGGCTTAAAGGGTTTTGAAACTCTAAGGCCCACTATGGGTGTCCCTATTGGGCTAAACCAACAGGCCCAAAAAACAACAGTAAAGATTGGTTTCTTTGTTGTTGGATTCCTCCAATTGATCGGTGATGGTGGCATAGGGTAGTATAGACTACATAGAATGGTGCTGTGGGTTTGGGTGTTAAAGAGGTTAGGTTTTGAGTATAATTTTCATTTGAGTAAAGTTAATTTAGTTTCCTGATTAAAGTTAATTTACCGCTTACTGACTAGACCACCACGTAGGAGTGTCCTATATTAGTGTCCCATTTTCGTGTCTCTGTAGAAGGGCTATTTTTCTTCACTTTTCCGAATTCAGATTGTCTTTTTGTTTGTATTTATAGCATAAATAGCTAGATATAAGAGGAAATTATTATATTTTTTGTATATTTTTGAATATTTTATTTCTACACTTTCAACATATATAAAAAGTTAGTATTTTTTGTATGTATTTGAATATATTATATTTGCATTTTGGTTTATTATATTTTAACGTTGTCATTGTTTAATTCTTAGTCCGGATCATTTATAATTTCTGGTTACACCCTTGATTGGGACCCAATTAATTAACTTGATAAATCTTGTTGGTGTCTAAATTTTTTTACATGATATTATGTTTTGTCATATTCAAAGTAGTTAGAAATTACAGCACGAAAAAGAGTAACTAGTTAGCGTTTACAATTTGTAAATACTCTCTATTATATATTATTAGTGCGAAAAGATCAATATATTTTTCTTTTTTATCTTTTGAGTCTCCCCACAAGGTAAGTTCTAAGCAAAATCACTGGAATACTAAATGGAAAATGGTAATAGAGATCAAGATTTTTATTTATCAGGTATGTTCTTCCAGTAGCTTTTGTGTTAATTCGATAGTACGTTATCCTTTCTCTGTGTGTGGGTGTATATTGGCTCTAAAGCAACCAACAAAGAGATTGTTACAAGAATGTCACAAGTTTTCTCTCTATATTGCAAATTGCCTAAAATTCAAGACTCTTATAATGAGCTTTCCCTTTTTCCATTTGTGTATAAAATTAGGATTACAATGCTCCATTATGGTAAATAGTAAAATGATTATAAAGGGCAAAATTTGGGCATTACTTTAGCACTTTACATGTGTCCTATAATAGTACAAGTTACATGTGCCTTGGGCTCATGCACGAAGATGACCATCTCAGCATATTGATGTCATCACGACTGTAACGGCATTCAGTGACAACCTCCATTTTCCTTAGCTAGTTTTAATTTACTCAACTTCGGTCATGTACTTGGCAACAAGTCCATTTTTCTCCTTTTAAGACATGTTCTAAGTTTATCATCCAATTTGGACTTGTCTGGGCCTTCAGGCCTAACTGATCAAACTGGCCCTGAATTATAGTTATTATTTTTGGGCTCCATCAATTCCCCCCCAAGTGTGGGAGCTCGACGGTTAGATGAGCTCAGATGCTTGGACTCTTTTGAATGTGACTTATATTCGGCTGTTGATTCTATACTTGGTAAAAATCTTGTTTTCATTTTGGTACACTAATCTTGGCTTCCATAGGATGCTTCATTATTTGGCTAGTGGAGTGCCACGTGTTGACGATCCTCTGGTCGGTGTGCCGCCTTTAAATTTAGGCGGAAAAATAGTTGTCCTATCACATTTAATAAGGCGTCATCATTACGCGATGATTCCCAAGGTGAGAAACACCGTTTTAGAGGAAAGAGAAACAGTATAAAACCCTAGGTTTTCTGACATCCGGGTATTCTAAGATGACCAAGCCGAGGTCGGCTTCAGTATAGATCGAGTGGCGAACGTGGCTTAACACGTGAAAAATGGGTGAAAAGCACGTAAATAGAATTGTACCAAATCGCACGAATTTGTACAGAATCGTACCGACCTCCACTACACCACTATCATTGTACTATTGCAGAATTCGTTAGTTGTGGCTAAAGGAGAAAAGGCTGAAGTATTATCCAAATCTTACCCTCAACCTTAATGAGTAAATGTAACCCTAATTCTATGTGTATAAATAGAATAGGCATAGCACAGGAATAAGGGTTGGTCGATTGGCTATTAGTTGGTTCTTAGCTTATATTTCTATTTAGAGAGATAAAGGTTGTAACTTATATCATTGATTAACAGCCTATAGAACTCAATACAAACACACACACAAACGGAGGGACGTACTACCGGAATAGCATAAATGCTACCGGAGGAACCCACCGTACCCAAAAATCTCTTGTCTACATCACATTCACTCTACCAAAATCAAACTCACTTACTAATCATCTGTGTGGGTTGGGCCTAAATTTTTAGTCACCTGCAATAGAAATTGATTATTTGTTTACCGGCCTACATGATGATTATGTTATCCTCACATAAGGAGCCCAGACAAATCTTGTCAATAGGCTATTAATTGGGGCGAGTAGATCCGAAGCTCGCCTGTTCAGCCTACTAAATTAAGAATCAAAATTTGATTGAGTTTGAATTGGGATAAGTGTGAACAAAATTTTAAGCCTGAAATAAGTTTTAAGCCAAGCTTAAACTTCAATTGTTCAGCCCAAGTTAAGCTCAACTCACTTGTAGATGAACGTATTAATACTTTTTCTAAATTCATATTGAACACTTATTTCTATTTTTCTCCCGTGGTATCACCGCTATTGAAGTTGGATTCTATTGGTTTACACTTGTTTTAACTTTCAAGAATGCATAATATATGGTTTTTTATTTTTCATATCTAAAGTTGGGTGATTTTGATTAATAAGTATTTTAACCATGTATTAGTATTTCTGAGTGATTTTATACAATCCTTTTTTGGAATTTCTTAAATGATGCTTATTAATTATTATTTAGAATTTTTATGGACTTTATTACGTGCGGAGAAAAGAGTTCTTTTTTTTTCTTTCCCGGTTAACAATCCGTGTTTGTTGACAAATGCTTCAAGATTGTTATACACACGATACTTATGCATGTGTTAGTATAAACATATAAAATGCTATTTATTAATAAAATAATTATATTTCCAAAATATAAATAAATAAGTATATTGAATACTTTTATTTTCCGTATTTGTATCTATATTCTAAAATAAATCAAAATGTTAGCTATTTTATATATCCTCTCTTTTCAATATTTATGTAGATAAATATCAACGAAATTTGATTTCAAATACGGAATGGATTTGTATATTCGATTATCTGTTTAGAGCCCTACATGATGATCACATTACCCTCACACAAGTAGTCTGAACAAACCTTGTAGAGAATGAGACATTTTAATAAAACAAAACCCACCGTCATGGATTAAGAGTAACATTTGAAAGCTCAACTTGAATGCTTAATAATTTTAATAAAAAATTTCCAACATAAAATCATAATAGATTTATCTGTACCTACGGCACTACTTAATTGAACCCATACGAAATTTTTGTTGTAGAATTCATGCTCAACAACCATCCTAAACCCGACTCGTTAGGAAAATATGATATGTCAATGAAAATCTATAGCAAAATTTAATATAGCAAGTCGGTTACAAAGAACTCAACCCAATCGGTGCAGCTTTTGTTTTGAAAATTTTGAACCCTAACCATTTTTATATTCATAGTAAAAACTTGAGTTGGCCGACCCTAATCCACCACGACACGTTGTAATCATATGATGTTTAAGAGTATTTTAAAAAAAATATTATATTCATGTCATGTTGGGGCAAATGTGTTAAATTTATTTGAATTTGAACCAAACCCAAGCTTGTGCAGAATTTTTATTCTGGAACCCATACATCGCTTGATCTTAAAATAATCCATCCTAAATCCAGCTCAATAAGGAAATTCTAGTCTGTAGAATATCTGTAGCAAAATTTAATAGCATGAGTTGCCAATTAAAAACAAATGACCTAAATGGTGGTGCAAGTTTTGTTTTCAAAAGCTTAAACCCACGTATTCTATTTTATGCATAAACCCAAACTTGATCCTATCGCCTCGACCCATACGATGTGTTGTAATTAATAATATTATACGGATATTTAAATAAAAGTTAATATATTTAGGTTGGGCCGTATAGATGGAACGGTTTAATATAATAAGTTTTACAAATAAGAAATAACATTACAATTCTCATAAATCATAATTATATAATATTATAAAGATATTTGAATGAAAATTATTATACTGAATTCGGGTTTGAAAAATTATCAGTTCAAATCGATTCGACCATCTTAAACCTGACTCGTTACGAAAATATTTTAGGTTGTTCACTATCTGCAAAAAAATTCAATATAAACAATTGATTACAAAGAGCCCTGCCTAACCGATATTGGTTTTGTTTTGAAAATCTAAACTCAGACCATTTCTATGTGCATAAACTAGAACTCGAGTTATTCGATCTTGACAGGCCACCACAATGTGTTGTAATTATATCATATTATAAAAATATTTAAAAATAAATTATTATATTCACCTGAAGCTTGTGTAGATACTTCTTGCCAAGCCCACTTAACTGCACAGAAACATTTAAATTAGGTTAGATCAAATAGGTTAAATTTATGTGAATCTGAACTTGGCCTCAACATGTGCCCGATTTTTGTTGTAGAACTCACATCTGGTTTGGTCTTAAGATATCCGTCCCAAACCCGAATATTTAGGAATATTCTAGTTAGGGACGATGGTAATGGGTTGGGTTTAGGGCGGGTTTGGCCAAACTCAACATGACCTGCCTAAACATAAGCTCGCCCCCGTGTAGGTTTTACATTGAAAATCCCGAACCGAATCCACTTGCTAGTACACTTGAATTGAACCCGCCCCGCCCTGATATATATAATTATAGGGATTTTAAAGGAAAAAAAGAAGAATAAACTATATCCGGGACGAGGTGGGTTAAATAGGTTTATTTTACGTAGATTTGATCGCGACCTAGTTAAAAAAAACTGTAAACATCCCAATCCGTGACCCCCGCATGAACCGTAAAAACAACTATCGAAAAAGCATAGTTTTTGGAGTTCGGGGCCCACCCAAACACCCGAAACTACTCCGGAGGGTTTGCTGCCTAAACAAACCTGTTTTTAAGATATATTATTGCGCGACAATCTCTCTTATATCGCGTGACAAGTTCCCTAAACATAGACCAACCACTTGTTGACAAATCAGTCTGTCAGAAGGGTCGCTTCAGTCGTATGTTGCGCGACACTTGCCTTTTTTAGAGAAATGTCGCGTGACAATCCTTCTCCAGCACTATAAATAGGCCAACACCCCTAAGGGATGGCAACTTGACATCTAAAAATTCTATGTTTTCTATCTGATTTTCTGGTCTTTTATTAAGTATATTCTACGATCGTTTAATTTCTGAAGAATTATCGAATCTATTTTCGACACTCTGTGTGTCTCACTTCTGGAATTAAGTTCTCGAAAATATTTGAAGAGGAAAAGCTTATTATCGCCGGAGGATTCTCTGTCGTATTATATTTTCTCTCTTATTATTATATTTCTTGTCGAGAAGGTAAAGAAAGTATCTTATAGTATTTAAACTTACATATCTTTGTATTTGTTTTATTACATATATGTTGTTTTGTCTGCATTTTATTTGAATAAACTTATTGTCAAGTTACAAATAATCTATTATTTTCAAAACAAAACCCTGATAAAATCATTTGTAAAATGAAAAAAGTAAGAACTAATAATTTGGATAAAACTAGGTTTTCAAAACTTGGACCAATAAAACTTACTTAGGAATTAAATTTAGGCATGTTTCGTCTTCCCTATAGATTGCGATATATCTGATAAAACTCCCCTCAAAGAGTTCAAATTCCATATTGAATTAGTTTCGATAAAGATTCGAGCTTTTTAAAAATAATCAAAAAGAGAAAATCGACATTGTTATATGAGGAAACAATGCCGAAATATCTCTTTTAAATTAAAAAAAAACATAAACTTTGTCATTTGTACTGCACTTTCAAAACCAAAACATCGGATCACGGAACACAAGGGTTTTCTTTATCCTTTTCCCCGTTCCCTAAAATTAGGGTTTCTTATTTGGGAGGTAGTAAACTGTTAGTAAAAGCATCCAAGTTTTTCAATATAGAATAAACATATAAAGCTACTAGAGACCGAAAGGATAGAATGGGTGCTTAACACCTTTCCAATCCGTAATATAATTTTCAAACCCTATAGAATCCTGGTTTCGTAGACAATCGTATAAAGAAAGGCTTATCTGTAGCATTTCCTCTTATACAATTATTTTGTTCGTTTTCTAGTAAAACAAACTGGCGACTCTGAACGAACATTCTTGCATTTAAAAATAGGATAGAGGGACACCCAATATGAATCAGAAACATGATAGAACCAAATGGAACAACAGAATTAGTTTCGACGTTTTAGACCCCCAAACACAGGATTGAGACTCGGGGGTCGCATTTGCGGATTCTCACAGTGGCGACTCTGCTGGGGCCTAGAAAACTAAGCTCTTATACGTGGACTTTAGTTTATTATTTATTGAATATTTGCTTTTACTGTTTTCCCTACTCTTTTGCTATATTAATTAATTGTGAAGAAATATTTTTCTAATAAAAATGGAAGTTTTCCAAAAGACATGATAAGATAATGATATTTGTAAACCCGATCTTTCAAAAGTTTTTCACACACATCACTATTCATGCATTGATTCTACGAGTGTGAAATTACCCCAAACCCTCGGAAGTATTATAAGTGAGTAGGGAGTTAGCCTGCTTGGGCCAACATAAACCGAAAATATTTACTTCCACTCTCTTTGGCCAAGTACGCCCTCGAGGTATATCGAGTGACGAGAACACTTACGTACCCGGAAAATATATCAAAAGATTCTTGCATGTACTCGCCCCTGGGGTATATCGTAAGGTCTTGCCAAATAGGACGAAGCCTGAAGCCTTAACCGCCCGTACACCTGCGTTGCATATAAGATTGAGTCAGATGAAACACTTGTCAAATAGCCATAGAGGATGTACCACCTTACGACTTCCTTTACATTACTTTTTCAAAACCCGAGTTTTTCCTCGGTGATATTTTTTTTAGTGGTTCTTTTAATAAAAATCGAGTCGCACCAGAGTCTTCCTTCATCTCCGCCACGTGGTTTCATCTATAGCCCTAACAATAACAGTCTGGAAGGTTACGTCGAATGAGATTATACAGAAAGATTAGTGAGACTGAGCATACCCATAATGACGGATAGACGTGATAACCAGAAAGTAGAATATAGCCTAGCCGAGGCATCAACAGTTTAGCCAACCATAGCCAAAATGCATCATTTACTAATGACCATCAGCAAGAATCTAACAAGCATCACTACCGAGCAACAGAGCACCCGAATCCGAATAGAAGAACTATCAGCTGAACAAGCTGCACCGCCAGGGTTTGAACGACTACCACCGAATCGTGATCCAAATCAAGGGAAGTCATCACAAGTACTCCCCTCGTCTAAGGATCTAACCCACAGCAAACGGGTACTATCCCAACAGGTCCAATTCAACTTGACCCCAATAACCAAATCCAATGGGCCTCGGACTCCGACCCTACCTATCAGTAACAAGAACCTCCTATCATCTAGCCACAACCCAAAGTCCAATCAAGTTTTGACCACCAGTATCAACAATGGCCATAGGTTCCCACAAGGCCTATCCCACCACCGGCCCTAGTAGCCATTCCCAACGAATACCTTGATATAAATTAACTCCGAGAGTTTATGCAGAATCAGTTATAACTCGGGAATAACTCGAGGAGGTACCGAAAGAGAGTGAAGAGATGAAGAAGTTGAAAGAACAAATGAGAATCCTACAAAAAGGAATTTCTCTGATAAAAGGGGAGGACGAGATTACATACATAAATGCATTTTCTTTTTACCCTGAAGGTAGATTACCCCAGGGATTCAAGCTCCCCTCTATTACTAAGTTTACTGGAACCACTCCCCCAAAGGCTTACCTCCAATCGTACATTCGGTCTATGCAAGTTTCTAGTTGTGAAGAACCTGAGTTGGCTCTGGCTTTTCACATGATTCTCAAGGGTGACCGCCCTGAGATGGTTTTTTGATCTGGAGAGACATCACATAAAGACTTGAGGAGACATCGTCAAGGAATTCATGAATAAATACGAGTCCAACAAAGATTTCGAAATTAGCCGTAAGCATTTAAAAATGGCCAAGCAGGGTGAAAAGGAAAGTTTCAGCGATTTCGTCACACGTTGGAGGGAAATGACCTCCTAAATGTTCAAACGGCCTGATAAGGAAGAGCAATTGAAAATCATATATAAAAACTATACTCATGCTGTTTTAAACTGCATGGGAAAACACGTGTTCCCATATTTTAAAGTTCTGTTAAGCATGGGATCACAAGTAGAGGAGGAATTGGCCAAGAAAGTAAAGATCGACACCAAAAAGGCCTCTTATACTAGGAAGAAAACAACTACTCCAGCCGTAAATTAACTGAGCACGTACCAGTATCAACATAACCTATTTCAGCAATAACAAACACTCTTGATGAATTGGCCTATGCCAGGAGACTCGTCAAACACAGAAGTCAAGAAAATGAGGAATTTTTGCACCCTCACCACTACTTTGGCCAAGAGTCTAGAACTGCGTTGAAATGTCAGGCTAAACAGCCTGCCCAACCCTCGCCCCCCACTAAACCCCATACCAACACTTAGAAGATGAACGAAAATTGTACATATCATCAAGCTACTGACCATGACATGGAACGTTGTTTGGCACTTCATTATTATATCCAGGACCTGATCAAGGCTGGAGCCATTCCTGCACCTGGCGAGCCCAATGTCACAAATAACCCCTTCCCCAACCATGCTTCGTCCACGGGGATTAATGCCTTGACTACGGATGAGGAAGGTTTTGACCCTGTAAGACTTATCTGAGATGATCCAACTTACCCAAGAATCAAGCCAACCAATGAGAAGAGGTCGCTAGCTGTGCCATTAAAGAAGACCCAAGTCGCTCTAGGCCTTAATCAGATAATCGATTAATAGATGGCCAAGATGAACTTCTTACCCGGCTAGGGCTTATGAAGGACAAACTAGGGGATCTCCCAGCTACTTATAATCAAGACTAATCCAGAAAAATTTGGGATCGGATGGACCCAAGATAAGACGAAACAACCATGAAAGCCTCAATGCCCTCGAAAACCAACAAGGAATGAGATAATCTGTATGACATAGACCTCCCCCAGAACTTTCAGTTGGTCAGTAGAAACAAATCAACCCGAGACCTTAGAAGAAACAGACCTGGCATCTCTTTGGATACAACAAATCACCCGTTCAGGGAGAGTTATCAGCCACTGCCAGTAGAGATTGAGAAATAGATCCCCCTAAAGAGATAGGGGATGACCGAGTATTAGAACAGTTGAAGAAAACTCAGGCCCACATCACTATTTAGGGCCTCCTAGTTGCTTCCAAACCTCACAGGACTGCCTCTATTAAACTTCTAGATGAAGCAGCCATACCACCAGATTATACTTCTGAGCAGCTACCAAGCATGATTGGATCACTTACTGTGCAAAAAAGTTTGTTATTTTCAAATGAATACTTGTCTCCACTGGGAAAGAAGCATAGCCTAGCGCTTCATATTACAGTTCAGACCCGAGAAAAGATTTTTTTCATAAGTTCTCATTGATAACAGGTCAACTATAAATGTATGCCCTCTAAAGACAGCAAGGTGCTTGGGTATTACGGATGCAAAACTCTCTCCATTAGCCGTAACAGTTAGAGCTTACGACAACACTAGAAGGGCCGTTCTAGGTTTTTTAAGGCTTGATTTTCTGGTCAGTCTTCCCAGCCGATTTTTAAATCATATATATGCCCTCCAGTTTTAACCTTCTGCTAGGAAAGGCTTGGCTACATGACATAAGAACACTCCCCTTCTCTCTGCATCAGAAAATCAAGATACCTTTCGAATGAAAAGTAATCACCATCCAAGGAAATCCTGAAAAAGACCTTGGCAGATCTAGAATTACCCGTTCGATTGGTAGCCAAAGCATACAGGTGGGAGGCTTTTGTTACGAGCCTCAAGTACAAACTCTTACCACCCAAAATATTGAGTATCTACCTCCGAATAACATCCCTGGTTTCACGCCAAGATCACAAACAGGATGAGAATAACGAAATATTTGCTTGAAACTAGTTTAAGAATGGGGCAGCAAGGACTTTTTCAAGCCTTGGAACCGGTAATAAGATATGGGAAAGAAGGCTTGGAATACCAATACACCGATGAAGACAGTCAAGGAGACCTGGGTTGAAGGCATTAGTATTTTAGTTTCAGCTCTTTGAATGAGTTTTTTGTCAAATAAGGAGAAGACTTTCCCTTTTGCGGCTTCCAGGAGCCTTGAAGAAAACCTCTCGGGATGGAAAATCTTCTATGAAGAGGACCTTTACCTTAAGAAGAATGTCATACACACCTTCTCCATTAAATTAACAATTGGGCCGAGGGAACCAGAAGAAGGAAGTGAAGACGAGTAAGATAAAGAAGAAGAGATGATTGAAAACCTCTTTGATGTCATGACACTAGGGAATGATGTGCTAGGGGATGATCCTGTACATTTAATCCGTACCGATCCAGAATACAGGGTAAAGATGGGAAATAGTGAAATTGTAAGGGTAAGGAATATGAAAGAGAGTAAGGGAAGGACTAGGGAAGAGTTACTCTTAGATTTACTTTTTAAACTTGTATCTGTTAGCACTCTTATCAATGAAGAAGATTCCATATTGTAGTATCTTGATTGTGTTAATTCTATAATTACCTTTATGGATGTGAAAAGTTTAAACGAACATCCCGAGGGGGAGGATAAGCGTATACAAAGTGAGGAGGGAGATACTTTTGTGATTAGTCTCGGAACCGAAGAAGAAAAGAAAGAGGTACGTATTGGGGCCAACTTAGCAGAAACTGAATGGAAAGAATTCAAAAAAAATTTGAAAGAGTTAGTGGATGTCTTTGCATGGTCCTATGCCAATATGATGGGGTTAAACATCCAGATAGTGTGGGTATCCGGACCCGCGACCCGAGAGTTGTTCCTCGTTCTCGATTTTCTTTGAAAATGTGTTTTGTAGAGTCGCCAGTTTATTTTACGAGAAAATAAATAAAAGATCGTACGAAGGACAATTCGAAACGAATTATAGTTCATACGTTTAAAACCAGAGATTCATTGACTTTGCTAGGGTTCGGGAACTACGTTACGAATTAGGAAGGTGTTAGGCACCCAATTCGCCCTTTCGCTCTCTTAATGGATCATGCATCTAATTCCTATTTTAGATATCTTGCAAGTAGTTTAAATAGTTTTCAGAATAGTCCTTTCTAGATAAATTCAATTTAAAGCAGTATTTTGAAATCAGACTCGAGCCTTGCGAGCGCCTACGTATTCATTCATAGAATGAAATCAGAGTCTCGTAGTTCCTTTTGTTTGGAAACTGTTTTTGTATTTTAGTTTGTTTTGAAAACGTGTCAAAACAGATTTTAGTTTTCTTGTAAAGTTTAGAAATGATTTATTTTGAAAGTAGTGAACTTCTTTGCAAGTTATCTACTTTTCTGTATTAAAAATGAATACTTAAATGTGATATTGAATTTAAGAAAGGTGGTAGAAAGACGTACCTGATGCGCTTGAAGAAGAAATGAGAACCTTGCCTTGATCGCCTTGCTTGCTTCCTTCTCTCTCTAGAACTTTCTCTCTCCAAAACTCTCTCTCTAAAACTTTCTCTCTTAGAAATTCTCTAAAATGACTCTCTAAAGATTTTGACAGAGTTTCTACTTACTAAAAAACACTATTGAGTGTTGATCCCTCCAAATGAGATCCCAAGGGTCTTATTTATAGCAAAAATCTCGCCAAAAACGCTCCAAAAGAGGCCAACCGCAGGGCGTGCGGCTGGGGTGTGCGGTTGGGTCGTGCAGCTAGGGCGTGCGGCTGGGGCGTACGGTTGCTAGCCAACCGTGCGGCTAGGGAAAGTGGTAACTAAGGTTGTGGTATATTCCTAAAGCGCTCGAAAATCAGGATTTTCTTAATGGTCTCCTGTATGCATGATGACTCAAGACTTGATGCCGAATGCTTGTTTGTATAAAAACCAAATTCATACGAGAGTCGTGGATTGGGGTGTTCACAGATAGTCATGCATGAGATTCACACCAAGCTGGAGTTCAAACCTGTTAAATAGAAACCAAGAAAACTTACGCCGAAATGGTCCCTGAGAGTAAATGAGGAAGTGATGAAACAATTAAGTGTGTTATTCTTACGAGTGACTGATTACCCTTCATGGTTAGCTAACATTGTGCCTGTTCTAAAGGTAAATGAAAAAGTTTGCATGTGTGTGGACTACCAAGAACTCAACATGGCCTGCCCAAAAGATGATTTTCCCTTACCTAACATTGATTTGATAGTAGACAATACTACCAACCATGCCTTGAAGTCATTTGTGGATTGTTTTTGCTGGATACAATTAGATCAAGATGCACCCAGACCACCAAGAAAAAATAGCGTTTATCACACCGTGGGGAACATATTACTACATTGTCATGCCATTCGGGCTGAAGAATGCCGGGATAACATACCAGAGGGCAGCTACATCTATCTTCCACGACATGATCCACAGGGATGTGGAGGTTTATATTGACGGTATAATTATCAAGTCAAAGGAAAGAGAATGCCATATTCCAGCCCTACGAGCCTTTTTCGACCGACTCCGCCAATATCAGATGAGATTCAATCCACATAAATGTGTGTTTGGGGTAACAAAGGAAAAACTACTATATTATGTCGTCATTAAGAAGGGAATCAAAGTAGACCCCGCCAAGGTTAAAGCTATCCAAGATATGCCCGAGTCTCGTACTGAGAAGGAAGTTTGTGAGTTTTTGGGCAACTTGCAGTACATCAGCAGGTTCATCTCTCAGCTCACCCAGACATGTGAACCCATCTTCAAACTCCTGAAAAAGTTAACATTAGGAAAATGGGACGACCAGTGCTAAGAGGCTTTCGATAAAATCAAGAGCTATCTCTTTAATTTGCCAATGCTAAACCCACCCCAAACAGGGTTACCATTAATCCTATACTTAACAGTCACCCATACGGCTGCAGGAACCATACTAGTCCAACATCTGACTGATACACGGAAATAATATGCCATTTACTATGTTAGTAAGAATTTATCTCCGTTTGAGATAAACTACACGCCATTGGAAAAATCATGCACTACCCTTGTCTGGGTAACGTAGAAATTACGCCATTACATGCTGGTTTTGCCGGTCATCCTAGCATCATGAATCAATCCGCTGAAGTATCTCTTCGAGAAACTAGCCTTCTCAAACTGAATGACAAAATGATTATTCTTACTCTCCGAGTTTGACATCACCTACATGACCCAAAAGGCGGTAAATGGCAAGATTATAGCTGATTATCTAGCCAACAACCCAATGTTGGGAGACATGGTAAAAAAAGCCGAGTTCCTAGATGAATCTATCATGAATCTCGAGACTGATGAAGATTAAAAATTATACTTTGATGGGGCTGCCAATCAAAATGAAAATGGGATAGGCATCCTATTAGTTTTCCTAGATCAAACTCACTCACTAATATCCTACCGCCTAGATTTCTTCTGCACCAATAACATGGCTCAGTACGAACCTTGTATCGCCGGGTTAAAGATTACACTCCAGAAGGGTGTAAATTGAATACAAGTTTACGGGAATTCAGAGTTAATAGTCCATCAGATTCTGAAGGAATAGAAGATCAGGGATGAGAAGTTAGTTCTATACCTCGCCCGATTAGAAGATATCACGGGAAGATTCGAACACTCAGAGTTTTACTGTGTCCCCCAGTCACAAAATAATTTCGCTGACGCACTAGCAACGTTAGCATCTATGATCGATACCCTAGAGGGGATGGAAGAAATCACCCTAACAGTAGAGAATAGATTAGGCCCGGCTTATTGCATGGCCCTTAAGTTGGAAGATAATGAGGACGGGGACTCATCCACTTGGTTTTATGACATCTGGAACTTACTGAAGAACTATCGATATCTAAAGCAAGAAGACAAGAGAACGAGAGTTATGCTCAGAAGATTAGCATCAAGATTCATACTCTGCGCCAGAAGGCTGTATAAGAGAAATTACGACGGAACTCATCTCTAATGTCTCACATAAGAAAAATCTGTCAAAATAATGGATCAGATACATGGGAGAGATTGTGGACCTCACATGAGCGGCCATATGCTGGCACGCAAAATCATCAAACAAGGCTACTATTGGTTGACCCTACAGAATGACTGCAATAACCACTTGCGTTGTTGTCATAAGTGTCAAATTTATGCCAAGTCTCAGAAGCTTCCTCTGAAAGAATTATACAATATGATCGCTCCCTGGCCTTTCGCAACCTGGGGAATCGACATCATTTGGAAGATCTCACCCAAAGCAAGCAATGGCCACGGATTTATACTGGTAGCCATCGATTATTTCACTAAGTAGGTAGAAGCTGAATCCTTCAGGGCCCTTGACGCTAGAAAGGTCGCATAGTTCATCAAACGGAACATCATCTGCCGATATGGAGTCCCAAATGAGATTATCTCGAACACTAGCACACACTTCGAAGGAGAGGCTAATGCGGTTATGAAAGAATATGGCATCATTAGGCACATATCTTCTTTATATAGACGACAGACCAATGGGGCAGTTGAGGCTGCCGATAAAAACTTGAAGAATATACTGAGTAAGATGACTGACACTTGTCGAGACTGGACAGAGAAATTACCTTATGTGTTGTGGAGGTATCGCACCACTAAGAGAGTTTCTACACGAGTAACCCCGTTTTCTCTTACATACGGGATGGAAGTCGTCCTCCCCGTTGAGTTAAAAATCCCCTCCCTCATAATAGTATTAGAAAATTAAATTAATTAGTTGGAATGGGTCCAGGCATGTTACACTGAGTTAGCGTTGCTAGACGAAAGCTGTATATCACCATCAAGGGCATTAGAAGAGGATCGCTGCGTTCAACCAGAAAGTAAAGACTCGAGGTATCAGTGAGAATGACACATATTGAAAGAGATCCGAGAACCAGTTAGAGATCTGGGGGAAAAGTTTAGACAAAAGTGGACTGGACCTTACATCGTTAAAGAAATAAATATAGGAGGAGCCGTTGTGCTCACAGACTTAAGATGGACAGCTGCTACATTCACTAGTCAACATAGATCGTTTGAAGAAGTATTACCAATAAATGTATCGTGTATAATTAAGAACTACGTAAACCTGAGCCCTAATTTAACTTGTGTTTTTGGAAAATCAAAACGGGGAACATAGGCAACCTGAGAAGTGACTTCAGGCCTGGTTTAAACATTTTAATGAATTTTTTTCTAGAATAAAGGTAGTTTATTATATTATTCAGCAGTGGTTTAGAACACCAAAAATTATAGATAAAACTGCTAAGTTACAGCTAAGAGCCTAAATCTAGGTGTCGGCCAGATAAGGTCCTCTGTAGCCAAATAAATGCGAGCTTCATCCATGATCTGATAGGCCAGGACAACACTTTTTGCAGAAGGCTCGGAAGCCATGAATTGAAATTATTCCATTTAAAAAGGGTCATTGACCAGCTCTTCCTCCAATGTTTGCCAACGGGAAAAAATGATGTCAGCCCGGAGGGATCGGGTAATGCTGAAACGAGCGTGATTAAATTGATGGGTTACTTGAGTACGCCACATCCACTTCACAAATAGAGAAACTTGCGGACTTACAAATTTAAGTTATGAAGAAAAGTTGTTTAAACCCAAGGGGATATTCTGAGGTAAGTTGAATTGCCGAAGAAGACGTCCCGGGAGAAAAACGAAGTAAACTAGAGTCTTCAAAGCCGAACATAATTCTGATCGCCCGTACCAAACACTATCACCCTTAATTTTCACCATGGAATGTTCCACCGAATAGTTAGGAGATTCTCTGAAAACTAAATCCTCCAAGCAGAGGAAGACCTGGTCAAAGCACTAAAAAGGGGCCGACAAAAGAAGTGAGTAGGATTGTCCAGCCGCATTCTATTGAAACCCATAAAACGGAAGCGCTTTAGTAGCCACATGTAAAGAAGAAGCAGACTCCCCCTGAACAAAGTCGAGTATCCACCCCGAATAGCGTCCAGTCCATTTAAAGTCTCCGCAAGAACGATAGGCACTATGGACTCTCCGTTTCTGGCTTAATATATCAAACTCAGAATAGTCGGATCGACTCGAGAAGAACCTATGACCAGTAGCATGTCAGAGACAAGGCAGATCAGGGTCGCCGCCGTGCGCCCCACACTATAGGAGGCTCTGTCCTCGTAATAATGAAAGACTTTCACCATTTTGTGAAGGTCGAGAAGCCTATCGATAAAGAAACGATCACAGGCCGTTTGGGGAATAAATAACAAAGCAATCAGCATATCCCAGGGATCAATGTCCTCTACAGGAACAACCATCGGGAAATGGTTGTCAGAGCGCAGAAGCCAGGAGAATTCCTAGTAAGTCGGACAGAGCTCATCTAATCCGAAGTGAAAGAGATGGTCTGCAGGACTTTAGAAAACTGAAGCACCTAACAAAAAAGAGAAATCTACAGGCCAACAACCCCACGCAACTAAAGGGTTGAAGGCACCAAAGTTTAAACCATTCTTGAAAGATATTAAGGCATCCTGGACTTCGATATAAGGAAAGTAATAATTTGTGAGATAAGAAGACATTTTTAGAAAAGGAGGTAGGTGTGGGGATGAAGAAAAGAAGATGGGTGTATTTAGAGCAAAAAAAGTGGTTTCTGTACATGTTTGTCGCGCGACAAACCTAGATCCAGAGAGGATTGTCACGCAACAAACTCCATTTTTCTTCCCTTTTTGCTCTCCTTTGAGGCACGTAAAATCATTCTTGCCAAAAGAACCACTTTTGCATGCAATGTACTTACTTTGTTCTTTTACAGAAACCCTAAGAGCCTCTGTACCGTATGTACAAAATGGTATGATTCCTAAGAAAACACTATTTGAATTTTTATATATATTATTTGCCACAAACACATAAGAAATATATATATATCATTATAAATATAGCTATAAATCCAACAAAAACAGTTTTTAAAGCTCAAAACTGACTAACTGCTAATATTTTGTCCAAGCTACATTTTGTCCAAACTACTAATAAATGCAGGAAAATAAAAGCTAATCTATCCGAGGGCGCTTCGACACTCTCTCACTATTACCCGACGCCTCCTCAGGTGGATGGATAGCCCGTGTAGGATCAACGGCTTGCAGCACTGTCTTCATAGAGGAGTCTTAGACGTCCAGGCAGAAGCTGAAGGATGAACTACCGAAGACCTTGAACACTTGAAAGGCCGGCTGCTACTCCTCCGAGACTCCGTCCGCGTACCAGAAGCAGTTAGAGAATTGTTTGCACGCAAGGAAACCTTGATCAGCGAGTCGGACCATAACCATATGTCATGATAAAATAACCAACTCAGTACATGTATAATAAAGACGCAAGATAATAGATAAAAGGAAAAAAGCATACCTCATTGCTCGTACGGCCTCCTAGGAAGGTAAAGGAATCATCTGGGAGGGGAACCTCTAGAACTATATACCGATGGGGACTTGCACCAGCATAGGATATATCCTGGGGAAACGGTGACAGATCAATAAACGGTACTAAAGGACCGGCGGCAGCAGACGTAGACCCGCCCTCCTCACGAATCGGGAACAGGGGAGGCCTAGACGATGAGGCATCAACTCCAAGAGATCGGGCCGAAGGGCCCATAGCAGTCGGCGATAATAGAGTACGAGTAGCGTAAGTCCGAACGCCAAAAGGATCTGTAATAGCAGTCTCTCTCAAAGGCGGGACCTCACTAGAAGGAGCGGCCGCCGTAGTAGAGGGGTCTGCCCAAACTACTCGTAATTAGCCTCGAAGTCCTCAGGCTCCCAGGACCTCTTTGTGAAACTAGTGCATCCTCTCTCTGTAGCCTCCTCCTCCGCCTCATCAAAGATAATCCCTAAAGATACCAAAGGGCTTGTAGGTTAAAAAATACCCTAGAGGGGGGTGAATAGGGTTTTTAAAACTTAATCGGATTTTTAAAATCGATTTAAAAATGTTTAATGTCTATATCAATCAAGCAATCAAGAAACAAAGTTAATTCCAATCACAAAGTATAAATATCACAATATAAGAGATCAAGAGATAGAAAAATTGAACCGATGGAAGTCGAAGACTTTTTGTCCACACGGTTCGGCTTGTTAGTCCCTACTTCAGCACTCGGTTAGTACCCCGAGAATTTTCATTATTTTCGATCTTCTTCCGGGTGAAGATCAAACCTCTACAAGTGTATTCTTCTCACACATTCTTACAAGTATTGAATCTCCCTCAATACTCTCACAAGATTTCACTCTTGCTATCTTAAGAGACAAACCTCTCTTAATTTTTGAAAGAAAAGATTTGGTGACTAACACTAATGTACAATAGCTCTATAGTGTATGAAGATTACAATTTAAGCTCACACTAAGAGATATCAAATTTGATCAACAAAATATAGCTCAAAATAAAGATGATTGATCAAAAGAAATGTTCTTGAATCTTTGAAAATGAATGTAGATGAAAAGAATAGTGTATGTATGATTCAAGAGTGTTTAAATAAGTCTTAGAAGGTGTATATATAGTCTAAGCATCATATGGCCGTTTGGAGGGAGTTGGTAAGAGTTTGGTGTCAAAAATAGTAAAAAATCAAAACTCTAACGGCTATATTCTGGGCCATCTGTCGACTGAGCAAGGCTCCTTAGTCGACTGAGTGAGGCTCAGTCCGACTGAGCCTCTTTGCTTAGTCGACTGATGAGCATTATCTATCAGGCCAAAATCCCAATTTTTGCACTTTTGCAAATAAGCTCTAAAACTAATTTTAGTGCTTGGGAAAGGTAAAATATAGGTTCCTAAGACACCTATTTTTGTTAGAGCTTCAAATAAGATCATTTAGAATTAAAAATGAATTTAATAAAAAGACGATATTTTTTTTTGCCAAAAGAAGTGTTTTGGAAAGATCTTGAAGAAACTTTGTTTTGATCAATCTAGTTGTGTAAAAACAAAGTATATGAGCTATATTAAGAATCAAACAAGAACCTTTACAAAGGTAACTAAAGCACTCACTCAAATAGAAACTAATGAGTCTTTGAGGGCTTTGATTGTATCTTCATTTCTTTTCTTCCTTGGCTCATCATTCATCATAGAAGTGTCATTGATAGAGTATTGATCATAGAAGCTTTGTGATGTGTGAGATATTGATAGCGCACAACTTTGTAGGTGAATGATCTCTATTCCGGCTTTTCGATTTTGTCCACGTGTGATCAATTTAATGTGGCTATAACTTTAAACATCAACTTAATTAAATTACACATGATTAATGTTATTGTTATTATCAAAACAAGATTAGTGACTATAAGGTCAACATGTTGATTAAATGAAAAAGATGAAGGATTTAAAAAGTATTTAACAATACTAAAAATGGAATGAGAAATGAACTTACATAATTAATGCATTGTAAACTTCATCTTTTAGCCTTAGCAAATAAATTTACTCCATAATAGATATAGAGACAAAAATTATATAAGTGTATTCCATTTCTCTTCAATGAAGATAATAAATTACAAATTCTAGAGAGAGATCAATATTCAAGACAAATAAATGAAAATATTAATAAGTCCAAGAAGCCCGTCATACAATAATGGAGACTTTATATATAGATAAGTGTGTTGTCTCCTTCTCCTCTCTTTAATAAAGAAACCATCCATTTTGTCCATTGAAAAATAGCCACCTTTGTATAAAATATAATATTCTAAAAGATTGAGATTTGTAGCCACAATTTACCCTCCAAGTTAGCTACGGGATATAAGAGCAAAATAGGGGAGGTGACATAAAAGACAAAATAAGCCATCTAGATCAATCTTGGCTTAAGCTAGATTGATCTAAGTGATGGGAAAAATTCCTTGATTGATCTAGCTTAAAGCTAAATAGATCCAACTCTTGCCGTCAACTTTAGATAGATTAAGGAATGAGCTCGATTGATCCAACTCTTTGACTTTTCGTTGACTTTTTGCTTTAAAGACCAAAAATTGCTCGATTGATCATTATTTTTTTACTCAATGAATTTCTCGAGATCTAAAGGCAACAAAATAAACACAAAAATGCCTTTCTAAGTAATGTTAAATACAAAATATGATACGAGATTAATCGCGAGATAAGTTAGCAAACCGAATGATTTTAGAGAGTTAAACTCGACAAACGACTCGGAAAACGAGTATATGAATGATAATATTATGCATTTATCAACTCCCCCAACTTATCTCTTACTAGTCCCTTAGTAAGATAAATAAAATTAAAATAATAATATCTGAACAAGCATTAATAAAATGCACTAAGCCATTTTGAAAATTTCTAAGTTTCCTTAGAAGACGAGGTTTGTCTCATGAAGGTATATAGGGATGATACCTGCAAACATCAAAAATTTGATTGTGATGAATGATGGGAATGATGATTTCAAGGTTTAACTTGCAAAGCTTATGGCATTACTATCAAATTATGACTTGAGATTTATAAATACATTCAAATCTTGAGATTTGATACTTAACTTAAAGTCGTAACTTTCAAATCTTAAAGGTAGCTAGGGCTGTTACTTCCAAATTCTAAGATCGCGAATTTGAAAAAATAATAATTGATTTTTAAACAAATTACTATTTTATATTATTATAACCATACTGTTAATATTAATTTTAATAATAATATTAGGGATGGCAAGGGGTCGTATTTGTCCAAATCGGAACTCGACACGCTTATAAATCCATCCCAACTCGGAGCGAGTTTGTTTTATTTTTTAAATTAGAACCCGTCGCAAATAGTCTATGCATGAACACACCCTCACCCCATGGTAATTACGCTATATTATAATAAAGAAAATACTATAATAGGGGCGGGTAGATTAATTTTGTGTAAACTCGACCTTCGCCATGGTGTCAAAAATAAAAGTAGCTGCTAATCAACTAAATATATATTTTAGCGAAATAATATTTGGATTTAGAAATCAATTTTCTTGTGTTTGTTAAGGAAACACAAAATTTTAAGTTCTTATATTTTCAAATATGTAATTTTTGAATCTTAGATTTATTAATTTTAAAACTAAATCCAATTTTTCAATCCAAACTTACCCTAAAAGAAAATAGGAAATAAATAAAATGAAAGTAGATTTTGATTAGGAATCTAAATTAAAATGGAATATAAATTAATACAATTATAAATAAATATTAATTGGTGGATATATTTCTCAATTTAAAAAAAGGTAAGATTATCAAAGTTTGTTCAAATTTTTCATAAAATAATGGTGGATTAACTGCAAGATATGGTCGATAGAAACAAAATCACCCTAAAAATAACTTTGCATTGGGCTCGAACCCTGAATCCAATCCCAATTCTACCCCTGGTAGTACTCCAAAGAAAAATAATATTGATATTCTTTCGAGCTCTTTGTTTTCTTCAAATTAGTTAGGTGGAGATATTGGCACCTATAATATCTCTTGAAAATATTCTCACTTTTCATTCGGTGCTTGATAATCAAGTAAGGTGTATGTTAATCAGTTGCGAAGGACTAAGTATAAAAATGGCAATGCCTTACTTGGTTATCAAGAACCTAGGGATGGCAACGAGCCAGTTTTGGAGCGGTTTTGCCTAAATCCGAAATCGAACCAAATTATTTTATCCCGAATCAAAACTGCCACGGTTTTTTTTTTGAAACCAAAACTGCCGCAAATTAATTTACGATTAACCAAATCCGAACCACCCCGCCCCGCCCCGAATATAAGGATTACAGGTTGGTCGACCCAACCCGACCCGACCCGATCCGAATAACCATTATTTAAAAAAAAATTTGGACAACAACAATTTCAAACAAAAGTAGCAATGTAGCATTCCATATTGGCTGTTGTGATATAAATACCTTTAGTATTATAAATTGGGTCAGTAAGGATCGAACTTGGATTTGCCCAAATTAACGGTGGCACTCGACCAAGATTTTTAATAATTGAGAAATAGTAATTGAGTTAAACTATTAATTAGAATTGGATAAAGTTCAAATCAAAATGTTTAATAAAAAAAAGAGAATGTAAATAAGTACATTTCTTAGGCTATGAAATTTCCAAGAAATTGCATTTTAATTTGCTTTTATCTACCAATAAAAAAAGGAAGAAAAACTAGAAAATTAACAGTAATAGAGGGATAATGAAAGGAGCGGAAATACAGGAGCGGAAAAAATAGAAAATTAACAGTAATACATGAGCGGAAATATTGACTGTGTTTGTCAAAATTAACAGGATAATCGATCAAATAATAATGATATGGAAACAAAATATACACTGAAAAATTAATGTCACTTAGTAGTTAGAGATTGGAATTGGATAAAATTCAGTGAAAAGAAAAGGGGATTATAGTTAAATAAAAGAACACATTAAATCTTAACAAACTCTTAATTTGAAGCTTCAAGATGGTCAGTGGTCACAGGACCTTCTTATCTCAACTAGCAATCAAGCGGAGGAGGAGGAAGCCGAGGGGAAGAGGGCGACGCGTTGGGGAAGAGGGCGGTGATGGAGTGATGCCATGATGGAGGGAATCTGGTGCGTGGTGGGTTACTGGGTTAGTCTTAGAGAGAGAGAGATGGCTGATGTGGCCGGGGGGGGGGGGGAAGACCGGAGATGTGGAGATTGGAAAGGAGTGTGAGTGGGGGAGCGGCGGCTTAGAGAGAGAGAGAGGGAATAGCGTTTTATTTTAGGGTTAGGCTTTTAGTATAAGTATATATATTTTTTATATAAAATAATATTTTTATATTATATATATATATATATTTTGGGCGGTTCGGGACGGTTTTTAGGAGGACAAAACCGAAATCGAAACCGAACCTGCATCGGTTTTTTTTTAAAAACCCAAAACCGAATCCGTCTAAAGAAAACCGCCCCGAAACCGCTCCAAACGGTTTGGATCGGTTTGGTAACCCGGCGGATTGGTTTTTTTTGCCACCCCTGCAAGAACCGAGTATATAAGCTTATACTCGTTGGCCCTCAAGAATTGAATAACAAACATCTTATTCGATTGCGAACGACCGAATAAAAGTGAGAATGTTATCAAGTATTTTTGAAAGTGCCAATATCTCCACCCAATTAGAACAGTAAATGTCAAAAAAGTAATAATAATAATAAAAAATTTAGTACAGTAGAACAAACTCCCAAAAATAACCATTTTTCCCGTAGAAAAACAAAGCAGAGAATTTAATAATGCTTTTGCAAAATTAGTACCTTATGTTTCAAAAATCATATCATTTGACAAGAATTAACAGATTAATTGCAACATTGATACAACGTCTCTTTTATCAAAATAAGATACATACTACAACTTATGTGATAAGAATTAACATACTACAATATAATTAACCTCCACAATATTATCTCTCTAAAAAATATGAGAATGCTGGAAGTCCGCGTCTAATCTGCTATTACTTTTTAAAGACTTTTCAAAAGTTGCTTTTTTAAGTTATACTTTGTTGATTTAGGTGACAATTTGCACATCACCTTCAAATCACTTCAAAAAAAATTTAAACTTTTACATTTTATTATTTTAATTTCAAAAGTTGACAGAGAGAAGATGTGAACATTTTAAATGCTCATATATAGTACTACTTTAACATTTTTCAACAAATTGAAGACCCAAAATTTACTCTTCAATTTGTAGAGTACGTGGTTTTACAAAGTCTTTTTGAGCAAAAAAAGATGAAGTGGCTCGACAAATAATTGCCTTTTGAAGTAAGTCCAACATTTGATGACCAAGAAACCTTCTTGAGGCGTACTAACGTAAGGGCATATAAATCCAACTGCTTCATGTACTATATATTGTGCTGATTCTTTAGAATCTGCTCGAGGTAACATTAATCAAGTAAAAGGTAAACAAGAGAAGGCTTTGGTTCTCTCAGTTTACCAACTAAAGCTGGTCTCTTGGTAGTTAACCCATATCTTAATCCAGATCCAAGTATTCATACATCAAAAGATACTTCCTTCGTATAATCTAATTAATGTGGAAGATAAAACAAATAAACCATCAACCAATTCTCTTTGACCTAAGATTCGAAGAAATATGACACTTTGATTTCATAATTTCTAGAGATCAATCCATTTGAAAGGGAGTTGCGTCAATTCATCTATAGAAAATAGATGGAGAATGGAGGATTCGGCAATGACAGAAATTATATCGAAAGCAACCAGCACTTTAATTAACTCAAAATAACAATTAAAGAAGAAGCTACTTGATCATAGCACAAGGAGCTAGGTAATTGATTGAAAGAAATCAGAAAGGGTAAGAAAACAAAGAAATACTAATAGAAAGATAATACTAGCTATTTAATAAAAAGTATTAAAGGGTAAGATCATACATTAATGACAAAATATAAAAAAAGACGGTCAAAGCATGCTATTAAATGTTGTCGAAAGGGTGACCTTCTCCTACACCGGAATGGGTCGAAAGTCTACAAAATCTTGGACCATAGCATGCAATTTGCCCCTCTTATTTGACTTCTTTAGTCCTCCCACTGATACTAGGCTCCCCTTGTAATTGAAAATTGGAAATGAATAATGGTGTGGGGTGGGGTTAGGGTCACATTGGACGCCAAGCTGAGTAATTTCGCCTGTTTCTGTGTTGTACAAAACAAGTTCACTAGTTATAGTTGTGAAGAAAATCTCATTATAGTTGTTCTTCCAAAACCCAAGCGGTTTTTTAAATTGTAAAAGTGGCCCAAGTTCAACAGTGAAAAGTCTGGTCCAAGACCCCTCCTCCTCATCATCATTATGCTTCATTACCCACATCTCAATAGATTCCAAAACATATTCATGTAAACGAATATATTCATATACCAATAGAGCAAGGGAGTCGTCGTTGTGTAACACAAGCTTTATATCTTGTTTAAGGTTTTTCAAATTGGCTACACTCTCTGGGATCTCAATCTCCTGAAACACATCACTACCCATGTCAAATGAAACAACCTTAATATGCTGTTCACTTAGTGATAGCCAATAACAAGCTCCATTTAAATATGTTGAAGCAGAATGGGAAATGTCGTCGACGCTTGGCAAAACAGCATTAAAATGTCTCCAAGAATTGGTACGGAGGCTATACAATGCAACATCTGGGGGTATAGGTACAGGTACACTCCCACATTCGGGGATCCAAACTACCTTGTAGTTGTTTGTCAAAGGATCTAAACCAAATCCAAATACATACAGATATTCAAATTTTGGACGCGGGATGTTGAATTCAGGTAAAGGGAGGACTCTCAACTCTGTGGTAGCAGGGTTCCACAGAGCCAACCTGTTATACCATGTATCCCAAGTATTCCCACAACCATTGTGCAGTAAAAACAAACCGTCAACTGGTCCCGTAATATTGTGCAGATAGTGAACTGCATAATATGTTTCTATGATATCAACAATATCCTCATGTGGAGGTGGTTGGGGCTGGCCATTTAGGATATCATCATCACAGAACACAGCCAATGCAAATTCTTTATGTATGACCTCATAGGGGCCATTTTTCCAATATTCGTAGGAATTAACATACGTTCCAACGGCATTATCAGAAGTAGTGTTGCCGTTATTGGACGTAATGTCAGGTTTACATTCATCGTCACTGTTACTGATATTGGCAATTGGAGCAAAGCAATTGGAATTAGTGATGGTGTAATTTTCGTCGTCGCTAGTGATATCATAGCCAAGATAATCACAAAAGAACCGATCAGATAGACGATCGGGGTCGGGATTGCTAAGGATATCGCGGTAGCAAACATAACGAAGAACAAGGAGCTTGGCACGGTTGTTACAATTGTTGTAATGATTACTAATAAAATCAGGGCTTCCAATGAGCGCGTACCAGTACTTGCTCACACATTTGAAGCGTAGTAGCGATTTCACTGGCAGCCTCGCCAAAATATAAATCAATAAATCTTCTGGCATATTACTATTATTAAATCCAATGAAGCCACTGCTTGACATGTTTCCCCCGTCTTTCATGATATCTTCAAAATTGAACGAGAAACAGTTATTTCCAAAAGAAACACAAAAATTATATAAAACAAAATCAAAATTTTCATCCGGTCAAATAGAAGAGAGTTCACTTACAATTAGAATACACACACATTTTTAGCAAATCATACAAATAATTGAAACTTAATTTTCAAAATTAACCACATTTTTAGCACAATCGAATGAGTTGTTTTTCTGACTAAAATAAAGATTAAACCAGAAAAGAAAAGGAAAGGGGGATACATATGATTATGTTGAGTTCAACACAATGGAATGAATGAAATGGCAGAGCAATACTCTATTCATTAAGTACGCAAAACCAAAACCAAAGAATGATTATGTAACTGTGATAAATAATAACAATAATTTTGCAGCCTCGTCAATCTCATTCAATCTTTCACTGATAGTGCCTGAAAACAAATTTTTTGTTTAAAAAAAAAAAGCAATTGTTAATTTTTGTTGGATAGGATATTAATGCACTTTAGTGTGGCTCAGAATTCTCACAAAGTAAACAATAAGTTAAGAAACACCCAATTGACTGTTGTAAATAAAAAAATGAAAAGGAAAACCTGTTTACATTGGGTGGTTTCGGAACAGTTTCCGTACCAGAACTCCAGTACCTAGTACAACAACAACAACAACAACAAGCCTTTATCCCACTAGGTGGGGTCGGCTACATGGATCAAACGACGCCATAGTGGCCTGTCATGAATCATATCTATAGTGAAACCATTTGCCTCTAAATCCTTCTTAATGGTTTCACCTATAGTTTTTCTAGGTCTTCCTCTGCCTCTAACAACTAGACTTCCCTCCATATGATCAACTCTCCTTACCAAGGCATCTACAGGTCTCCTCCATATATGCCCAAACCATTTAAGTCGAGATTGGAATGACCATATTGAAAAATTGGAATGACCAAATCTATTCCCATACCAAATATTCATTATACCGAAAGTTCAGTATACTAAAATTATTGGTTGGTGAAGTATGGTAATAGTACTCTACCAAACCCACCTACAACCCAAAAAGAAACAAAAAAAAAAAAAATTATTTGGCACAAGCCGAGTCTAGAATTCTTTAAGTTATTGTACAACATGGGAAGTTTAGAATTCTGTTAATTGATCACGAGAGCCAATGTGACTTTAAATTAACTAGAAGCAATAACTAATTAACCATTGGCATATATATATATATATAAATATAGATATTAGATTAAATAAATAAATATAGATATTAGATTTATTAAATAGATAAGTATATATATTAGATTTATTATATATAAAAGTATAGATAATTACCAAAAGTTCAGTATACTAAATTAAGAATCAAAATTTGATTTGAGTATGAGTTGGGATGAGTGTGCAAAATCTCTCGTTATTTATTTAATATATAAGGATATATATTAGATTTATATATATATATAGATAGATAATTACCTCTCCCTTTTTTATCTTCTTCAGAGAAAGGGCTAGCTGGCTTGGCGTGAACTAGCTAGGGCAGCAATTCAGCAACAATGGTGGATGCGGTTGTGCTGTGGAGAGTTTGTTTGCATAGAAAGTGAGTGGGTCGCCCTTTTCATGCACTTTGTTACGTACGGAGAGAAGAGTTTTTTTTTGGTTAACACTCCCTGTTTGTTGAGAAATGCTTCAAAGCAGTGCCATACACGGTACAGGCATCAGTATAAACATATCAAATTGTATTTAATATTAAAATAAGTTTATTGATCAATACTATCATTATCCCTATTTCTATCTATATTTTCTAATAATTAAAAACACTATCTACTAATCTACATCCCCTCTTTACAGGGTCGGCCCTAGGCATAGGTGACCCAGTCCGCCGTTTAGGGCCTCCTAAGTATCAGGAATCCCGATTTTTTAGGACCATATATATGTGTATTTTAACGTTAAAAATGTTTTGTGTTGAATAAAATAAACAGAATTAACATTGGCTCGGTGGGAATTTGATTGATTAAATGAAAACACTTTTTGTTGCGCAGCACAGAGGCTCAAGCCCCGGCAGAAGAAGTTAACTTGTATTGAAGCTGCATTTTTTTTTTCTTTGAAATGCTTACTTAAGCCCTTCCTAAGTTGGTTTTTTTTCTTTTTCCTTTTAAATGCTTATTACAATATGTACGTTTTTTTATGAGAGTTTATTGTACTTATATTACATGAATATATAAAATTACAAAAGGGCCCTAATAATTTTTTTTATCAGTTTTCTTAAATGAGGTTTTTAGTTAATTCTTTTTTCTTTTTCTTTTTTCTCAAAAAAGTTTTCATATTCTTTAACACGTCATTCTGTATTCACAATACGCAACATTTTTCATATTTCTTTCTTAATATAATTTCTCTAAACCTTTTAGTTGTTTTGGTTTATGATTTCTCTTTATAATGAGTTTATTTAAAGATTTTTTTTTAGATATAAAAGTTTGTCTTTTAGTTGTTGTTTTGACTTTTTATATGACTTAAAAATTTTAAGTATTCTTTTTATAACTTTTCTAATGTCATTATTATATAATTTTTTTGTTGTTTTCAGTTTCTTGTTGTACTTATACTATATGAATATACACAAATACGAAAGGCCCCGAAACAAAAATTCGCCTAGGGCCCCTAAAAACTCAGGCCCAGCCCTGCCTCTGTACAATATCTATTTAGATAAATATCAACAAAATTTGAATTCAAATACATAATAGATACATATATTCGATTATCTGTTAATGGGCCTACATGATGATCACGTGACCCTCACACAAGGAGCCCGAACAAATATTGTCAATAGGCTATTAATTGGGGCGAGTAGACCCAAAGATCGCCCCTTTTACCCGCTTAATTAAGAATCGAAATTTGATTGAGTCCGAGTTGGGAGGAGCGTGAACAAAATTTTAAGCCTGAAATAATTTACAGGCCAAACTTGAACTTCAATTACTCATCTCTAATTAGGCTCAACCCACTTACAGACGAACGTATTGATACTTTTTCTAAATTCATATGGAACACTTATTTTCTATTTTTCTCCAGTGGTATCACCGCTACTGAAGTTGGATATATTCTATTGGCATACACTTGTTTTAACTTTCAAGCATGCATAATATATGGTTTTTTTATTTTTCATATTTAGGTTTCATTTGATAGTAATACGAAAAATAAAAAGAAAAACAATTAATTTAGATGAGAAGATGAAAATTTAGGTTCCATTTGATACTAATACGAAAAATAAAAAGAAAAACAACTAATTTGGATGAGAATATGCTCTCCATAATATATTTATTTTTGTGAGTATATATATGCCATCCATCCTCTTTTAATGTTTTATGGAAAAAAATTATCTACTATCACGCAAAGAATTTTTTTTTATAAAAAAATGCAAAAAGTAAGGGTTAATTTCATCGCATCTTGCTATCAAACAGTACCTTAAAGTTAGATGATTTTGATTAATAAGTTTTTTAGCCGTGTATTAATTTTTTTGAGGGATTTTATACAATCCTTTTTTGGAATTTCTTTAATGATTGCTTATTAATTTTTATTTAAAATTTTTATGGACTTTATTACTTGCGGAGTGAAGAGTTCATTTTTTCTTTCCCGGTTAACACTCCGTGTTTGTTGACAAATGCTATTTAATAATAAATTAATTCTATTTCCAAAAAATAAATAAATAAGTACATTGAATACCTTTATTTTCTGTATTGGTATCTATATTCTCTAATAAATAAAAGAGGCAATTGGGTATAATGGTCCATTATAATAATAACATAATTATAAAGGTCCGTTATAAATTAGCATAGTAAATTAAGGATACTGTAAGAAAAAGACACTAATACCCCTTCCTTATTTAACTAATAACACAATAAGCCTCAATATAACATGTCACGTCTCCAAAAAACAGTTAGCACCAATCATGATAAAAAAAAAACCTTCAAAATCCACAACGATCGATCATCAACGCCGGAGATGACACAATAAATCATTCTAATCATCAACGTCGATTCATTGTCTAGGTATTGATTCATAGAAGTACCTCCGATCATGTTTTAGCACTGTTGATTACTCTCAATCCTTAATATATTTCTTTCACCGTGAAAATTACATATATATTGCTTCCATTGTTCATTTGTCTTCATCTGAATCCATTTAAACATTGATACGAGCTGCTAATTTGTTTTAGCACATTCTGGTTACTTCCGCTTTCTATACTGTGATTCCACATTGTGGTTGTTAAATGTATTCGATAATGTTTTAGCACATTTTGATCTCTCAATGTTAATATTTTAGTTGACTTTTAACACCTTCAAACTAGTTTTATCATATTACTTGTTATTATGTTGATAGGTGGCGCTAAATGACTTTTACCACCATCATATTACTTGTTACTGTGTTGACAGGTGGTGCTAAATGACTTTTAGCACCTTCAACCTAGTTTTTATGTGTGAATATGTGATGCTAAAACAGTTTTAACACCATCAAATTATTTCTTACTGTGTTGACAGGTGATGCTAAATGACTTTTAGCACATTCAACCTAGTTTTTATGTGTGAAAATGTGGTGCTAAAACTGTTTTAGCACCATCAGATTACTTGTCATTCTGTTGACAAGTGGTGCTAAATTACTTTTAACACCTTCAACCTAGTTTTTATGTGTGAACATGTGGTGCTAAAAGTGTTTTAGCACCATCAAATTACTTGTTATTGTGTTGACAGGTGGTGCTAAATGATTTTTAGCACATTTAGCCTAGCTAGTTGTTTATATGTGAAAATATGGTGCTAAAGCACTTTTAACACCATTAGATTATCTTTTTGATAGTTGGTGCTAAAGTGTTTTAGTAGTGTTATATTAAAATAATATTTAAAATAGTTAATTCAATAATTGAACAAAATTTATGTTGTAATGTTTGTTGTTACAATTTTGCAGGAATATTGATAGAAGAATTTTGGGCACAGTGCATTATAATAACACTTCTAGCTTTGGATTCCAAATTATTATAGGTTTAGCCATCGATGTACTAAAAAGGTCCATCTGTCAAAGGTGGTTTAACATAATCCATTGCATTTAGAATTATTCATCTCTCGTGATGGCAAGGAATATGTTCTTAATAGTGACAAAGCTATAGAATACATGATTTGTTTTGCAGTGGTTTAACAAATTGATAGCATAAATAATGTTGCCAGGTGAACAGATGCTCTTAAATCCTTCTGCTAGACAATCATTCTATTAGTAGCTCTTCCCATTGTGGGACTTTAGAAAGCAAAGCTGAATCTCATAGTGAACCACGTCAATGTCATGCTTCGAAAAATTGCATCATAGGCGTCGTACAGAGATTTTCAAGGGTGTAAATGAGTCTTGAATGAGTTTAAAAAAATATATGATTCACAAGGGATTCAAGTTTGCATATAATAAAAATTCTAATGATAGGATTACAGTTGTTTGTAGTAGGCACAAGGATAAGAGATGTGAAAAGTCTGGGGCGCGCGAAAGCGAATTAACTAATTAACCCTAGGTTTGTTATTCGACAGTTGAATTCTCAAAAACTAATTTTAATCGAATTAAAAAGTAAACCCTAATAGTTTATGGATTTTAATTCTGGAAAACCTGTTTAATCTTTTCTAAAACACAACAATTAATAAAGTAATTAAATAGATAAGCGAACATTAGAATTTACGAGGTATCCCTACAGTGCAGGACTAATCCTCAATAATCCACTATATGCACAAAGGTTTACAGACTCGATTAATCTCAAATCGTATAAACTTACAAAACTTGAATCGCACAAGCTGCCTGCAAAGGTCTCCACCTTCTGCGCGTACAGTGCTCTTATCTGAATCTCACGAACAGGTTCACAACGAATCACTCGCAACAGCATCACACTGTTCATCAACTTTGTTTGCGAATCATAAGCACTTTGGGGTATGATTTGTTCTTTATAAAAAGAACGCTTGCTTAGGCATGAATAAAAAGTCCTAAGGCGGTTTTATGTTTCGGGGTTTTAATATCTCTTCAAGGTATATAAAACTCTCTCAAAACATGTATAAAAGTGTGTTTTTGACTCAAGATAATGTGTTTTATTTATAAGAAAAAGCTTGAGTTAGAAACATTTTTGGATTATGAAAGTACCTTTAAAAAGGAAATTGATAAATGCATAATTTTGTCATTAATTTGATCTTTTTCAGAATCGTTTGACGCGTTTAACTCTCTAAAACCATTCGGTTTACTAATTTATCTCGCGATTAGTCTCGTAGCATATTTTGTATTTAACATTGCTTGGAAAGGCATTTTTATGTTTATTTTATTGCCTTTAGATCTTGAGGAATTTATTAAGTACAAGAAGAATGATCAACCAAGCAATTTTTGGCCTTCAAAGCAAAAAGTCAAGGAAAAGTCAAATAGTTGGATAAATCAAGCTCATTCCTTGATCTATCAAGAGTTAACAACAAGAGTTGGATCTATCTAGCTTTTTGCTAGATCAATCAAGGAATTTCTCCCATCACTTGGATCCATCTAGCTCAAGCCAAAATTAATCTAGATGGCTTGCTTTGTCTTTTATGACACCTCCCCTATTTTGATAGCTAGCTTGGAGACTATAGTGGCTCAAATCACTATCTCTTAAAATATTGTATTTTATACAAGAGTGGCTATTTTCCAATGGACAAAGGGGATAGTTTCTCTTGGATCTTTAGTAGAGAGAGGAGAAGGAGACAACACATTCATCTATATATTGTCTCCATTATTGTATTGAGGAGGGACTTAGACTCTTGGATTATTAATAGTTTTATTTGCTTGTCTTGAATATCATTCTCTCTCTCTAGAATTTGTAATTTATTATTTTCATTGAAAAGAAATGGAATACACTTCTATAATTCTTAATTCTTGTCTTTACATTTATTATGGAGTAAATTTCTTTGCTAAGGCTAAAAGATGAAGTTTGCAATGCATTAATTATGTAAGTTCATTTCTTATTCCATTGTTAGTATTGTTAAATACTTGTTGAATCCTTCATCTTCTCCATTTAATTAACCATCCATAAGCTAGTAAGATAATCTTCATAAGATGATTTGACTTTGTATGCCTTGTATACCTAGTGCTCAAGCATTAATGAAGAGATGATACACTTGTGTATTTCTTACTAGCCTATGTTCATTCATTCTATGAATAAGACACTTTTCATTGCCAAGCATGATTAGTCTTTGATATTCATGGAAATACCATAAATTTGAGATTCCAATCCTTGAATGCTTTAATGATATGTTGAGTACTTTCTACTCTTTATGTGATTTTGAGACTCAATATTTTCTTAGTTAAGGTGTTGCCAAATAGGATCTCTTAAGTTTATGTCATAAACAACTCCACCAATCACCCTAAGGATTCAATTTGTATTTATCAAATATGTCTATACCGGACGGTTCATCCACCACCTAGACCTCCCAATCTTAGGCAAAGAAAATGTTATGATTTATTGTGCTTAACTCTTTAAGTGCCAATTTCATAATCAAGTCAATTGCCTAGGGGAAACTAACAATGAGTTCTCAAATGCCTAGTTTAAATTTATGCCTTTTATTTTAATGTATCTTAAATTTGTATCTTGGTTGAACATTATATGGGAATGGGTTGCCTTGCTTCACACCCTTTGATTACAAGATAGAAAGAAGAGATACACTTGTGTTAAGTTTTGCTTACACCCTTTCTTTACATGGCATTTATATGGGAATGGGTTGCTTTTGCTTCACACCCTTTTGCTTAGAAAAGTGTAAGATACTTAACACTTAGGAATTGCATTGAGAACTTTGAATGATATTGATTCTATATAATGTTGCAAAGCAAATGAATTCTATAATGCCTTAGCCTTTTCTCATCATTTGATACATCACTTTAATTTGCATAACTTTAAAATCAACAATTAAAATCAACCAATCCACTTCTTTAAACAAGGCCTTGGACTCGTAATTGCTTCATCGTCTTTCCGACTATCCTTGTGGTTCGACACTTGGACTTACCAAGTATTATAACTTGACAACCTACACTTGGGTTCATAAGCGCGGAAGTACTTCGGCCACATCAGAAATTTTATGAGGAAATTATTCAGCCCAGAATTTATAGCCAGACTGGTCTACATTAGCCCAATGTGTACCGATCCACCTTTTACTGCCGGACCGGTCCAAGAAGACCAATGTGTACTGGTCCACCAACAAGGGAATCAAATTCCATGAAAAACTTCAACTATAGCCGAACTGATCCAACACCCAAACTATATACCAGTCCGAATTGGCCTTTTTTAAAAATTCTTTGAAAACTTTATGAAGTTGATTTGAAAACACTTTGAAATAAACTTTTATGTAAACACCACCTTAGAAAGAATCAAATTCAAATGCCAATGCTCACCGTATTTTTCTCAATGTAATCCCTCAATGCACCACTTTGGTAGCTGGCTTACTTGTAATTCTTCATATGTAATCTCGAACGACTCAAATAACTTATAAGAAAATGTGTTTTTGTCGAAGGAATAAAGGCTACCAAAATATAGACTTTACAAGATGCATGTGGAGAATACATGCATCTCCAAAGTTCAAGCTTGCTAAGTTCTTTAAAATAAGAAATATGGTGGAAAAGCATACATGCAGCATTATTTTTAAGGATTTAAGGAACCCGCAAATGAGAAGTCAGGTTATTAAGTCGACTATTCTAGATTTGATTCGGGACAACCCTCTACGAAACTATCCAACATTATTGATTACTTTAGACGTGAGTTTGACGTTATATTGAGCTATTACTTTGCTTACACTAGTAAGAGCCACGCTATCAAAGAAGTCCATAGTGACGATTATGTTTCGTATCAAAACTTGCCTCGTACACTAATAGTATAAGGGAATCAAATTCGGGGAGTTATGTCGTTCTTGAAGTTGATGAAGTGACTAGGAAGTTTCAAAGAGTATTCATTGCATATGAAGCTTGTATATATGGATTCAACTTTTGTCGAGCTTTAATAGCTTTGGATGGATGTCATCTTAAGGTAAAATTTAAAGGTTGCATGCTCCATAAAAGTGGAACTAATGGTGATAGAGATACGTTTACTAATTTTATTTTATTTTGTTTTATAATTATTTGTTTGTGGCATACTTGGTACTAAAAAGGTTTTAGCACCCTATGTCCAACTACAATGTGGGCATTGGATGGTGTTAAGAATATTTTAGCACCTCAGTATATGAACACTGGCAGGGCCCCATGTCCAACTACAATGTGGACATTGGATGGTGTTAAGAATATTTTAGCACCCCAGTATATGAACACTGGGAGGGTGATAAAACCTTTTTAGCACCTGGTTCCACTAACAGTGTGGTCACTGAAATGGTGGTAAAAGGGTTTTAGCACCCCGTATGTGGTCACTGGGAGAGTGTACACTTTACATTGTGCTCACTGTAATGGTGCATAGCACCCCAGTATGTGGACAATGGGTGCTTGCTAAAACCTTTTTAGCACCGTAGTTATGGTCACTACAATGGTGCTAAAAGGGTTTTAGCACCACTGTGTTGTGGACACTCTGATTGGTAATTAAGGGTTTTAGCACCCTTCCCAGACTTAATGTTTTTCCCTATTTCTGCTGTTTCTTACTCAAAAATTGATATGTTCTTGATTGAATTATTTATAGGTATATTCCCATTGGCGATGGCTGTTGTTGACTCGAAAAATGTTACTAGTTGGGAATGGTTCTTAACTCATCTAAAGGTTATCGTTGGAACGTATAGAAAAATCACATTTATTTCTGACTGACATGTTGGATTGAATGAAAAATGGTATTCCTAAGGTATTTAATGATTCATTTCGTGCTTATTGCCTTTTTCATTTGAAGAAGAACTTCATTTTAGCTATTCCAAAAAGCTTTAGGAAAAAGAAATTTTCATGGCAATTATTCTCAAGTTGTGCAAATGGTCGTATGATTGACGAATATAGAGAGCATTATGGAGACCTCGGCATCCTTGTGGGGACACAATCAATAAATTCTTAGAGAGTGTACCCGCTGAACGTTGGGTAAATGCATTTTTCCCGGGGAGAATGTACAGTGTTGTTACTTCCAATATGGTTGAAAACTATAACTCCTAGATTATTAATGAATGTAATCTTCCATTTATAATAATGCTTGACCAAATTTGGGTGAAGCTAATAAAGCAAATTTCAGATAAGCGAGAGGTGTCGAGGAGCTGAAAAAATGAGTTGTGTCCATCTGTCAAAAACAAGCTAAAAGACAAAGTTACTGAGAGTTCTTCATGGATGGTGACTAAGTCCGTTAATGCTGTGTATGAAGTTAGAAAGCAAAAGACTTATCGTGTAAATATTCAAAAAGAAACTGTGGGTACAATTTATGGTGCGTTGACAGTTTTTCCTATTCACATATTGTTTTGTGCATATTGGCTAATAGTAAAAATATTTATCAGTTCATTGTTTTGTGCTTCTTAACAGTTAACTATAATAGCACATACTCGTATCTAATTTAACTAGTGCACTAAACCTATCATTTAGATCTTATATTAGTTTGCACAATTAGCACCTACTGATTAGATTTTTTGTCCATTCAATGACTTCAATTTACTTCTTTTTTTTTCGTTTAGTGACCTTAGAAAAAATTGATTCATTACTAGTAGTTCTTATTTTAGAAGTACTGTATTCTGTTAGAAGAGGTGTTAAAATTGTTTTAGCATCTTTTGATTAGTATGATTCCAAACTCCGTTTCTTAGAAAATGTGCAAAAATTGTATTAGCACCATTTGATTGATAGTGTATGGTTTCTGGCATTCTAACAATTCCAAATACTTGTCATGTGTGCTGCCAAGTGGTGCTAAATGACTTTTAGCACCCTTTCTGTGTGTGGAAATGTGGTGCTAGAACACTTTAACACCTTCAACCAAGTTTTTATGTGTGGAAATGATTAGATTACTCGTTGTGTGTGTTAACAAGTGGTGCTAAAAAAATGACTTTTTATAAGAAGAGATGTTAAAAGCACCTTCTGACCACTTTTAACAACAGGTGCTAAAATTGTTTTAGGACCTTGTCAATATAGTTGTTTTTTGCTTCTCCGATTTCTAACAAGTATGCTTCCAAAAATATACTTGCGAAAACCACCATAATGACATCATACATCCCAAACATATATATATATATATATATATTCACAGATATGCATACAAATATCCTTTTATATATCACTAATCATCAAATTCTTCTACATTTTCCATTATAAATGTTATTGCGTCATTAATAATATAACTAACATTGTCACTAACACCACCACCTTTGTTAGAAACTACATCTTCAACCTTCTTCTTAGTAACTAAATCAGCAACAACTTCCTCGGGAACTGTTTCGGGTTTAGATTCCCAGCAATGATTCTTATCTGACAACATTTGGTAAGTAATTTTAGCACGCTTCAGTTGCATCATTCTTATGTCCATTGTTTTTGGAACTTCTTCATGGTGAAGAAGTCTATCAATGAATTCACAAACAAATAATGTACAATCAAGACTGCAAAACACATAAAAACAGATAAACAATCATCTTCAAGTTTTTTTTTTTTTTTTTTTTTGAAAGTAACACAGCAACATTAAACTAAATCAACCGAAGCTACTGTCTTAATCCAGTCAGGGACATCACTCCCCCACGATTGAGAATGATCTAAAGTTACCGCAACTGCGGCAATCGAGTGCGCCGCTTGATTAGCGGATCTAAAAATATGAGAGCAACTAACGGAGTCAAAGGCCTTAGCTACATCCCAACAATCCAAGATGAACACGCCCGCATCAGCCAATGGGGGGGAGTTCGAGTGAAACAATCCGACGACCCTCAAAGAGTCACTCTCGACTTCAACCTTCCGAGCCCCGACACCCTGGGCAAACTTAAAACCTTCCAAGAGCGCAAGAGCCTCTGCCTCCTCCATTTGGAGAGCTGCAAAAACCGGCTTCGCCACCACCCCCATCACAGCACCGACCTCGTTACGGCAAATAATTCCAATCCCAGATTTGAGGGTGCAAGGATTAATAGCAGCATCCACATTAATTTTAACCACATCCTCACTCGGCTTCTTCCAGGTCCTTGCCTGAAGGAAAGGTTGTACCTCACCCTCAACCATCAACGATCTAAAAGAGTCGAGCCAAGCACTTGCAGCCACCACAAGCTCCTCGCCCGCCTTTCCGTCACAGCCCCTAATTATTTTGTTCCTGTCCGTCCAAATCAACCATGATAAAACGGCAAAGAACACAAGGTCTACCTTCGGATTTAGGCTACACAATTGAAGGCAAAGCTGTCCGAAATCTCCCCACTGCCCGAACTGCTCGTTGACCTCTTTCAATGCCGAGTTACGCCAAAAAGTTCTCACCTTCGGGCAAGACCACAAAGCATGAAAAACCGATTCCCTACCGCTCAAACACCTCGGACAGGTGGTACTAGAGATCACACGTTTATGGAACAAACCGACATTGGTTGGAAGAGACTCATTCGAAGCACGCCATAAGAAGATACGAATCTTACTCGGAATTTTAAGATTCCATAGAACCTTCCACCACGCCCCGATACCCGGCGAGGTCGACCCCTCCTCAGCCTTAAGCGCCCGCGCCGCACGATACCCACTCCGCACCGAATACTCGCCCGAGCTGTCAAAATGCCACACTAACACATCTTCCCGAGCACGCGACCCAACAGGAATGCGCAGAATATCTGGCACCTCAGCATCGAGAAAAAATTCCCTAACCTTTGTCTCGTCCCAAACCCCAGAAGGAAGGATGAGTTGGTTTGCTAAAGAATCAATATTAGGTCCCGGCGGAGACCACGGTTTGAAAGACCATGGTCTAGGCATCCATTTATCTCGAAAGACTCTCACTCGATCGCCATTTCCGAGCCTCCACCTCACTCCTTGGAGGAGCAGTTCTCTCCCCCATATAATACCTCGCCAAACAACCGACCCATTCCTTTTAATCCCTGCATCAAGAAAATCACACCGCGGAAAGTATTTGCTCTTCAAAACCCGAGAGATAAGAGAATTAGGATCTTTTATAAGGCGCCAACCCACTTTAGCAAGCATAGCTTGGTTGAACTCAACCAGCTTCTTAAAACCCAACCCGCCCGACGCCTTGGGCACACAAAGGCGATTCCATGCCACCCAATGAATCTTATTAGACTCTTCTAACGAATTCCACCAAAAGCGAGAGCTTAAAGATTCAATATCACGACAAAGGTACTCAGGGAGCCGAAGACATGACATAAAGTAATTCGGGATTGCTTGAAGAATCGCTTTGATAAGAACTTCTTTACCGCCTCTCGAAAACATGTGTCCGTTCCACCCTCGGATGCGATTAAGGACCCGATCCCTAATATTTTTCGAAAATGCTTGCTTACTGCGACCAAAGCTCAAGGGTATGCCCAAATATTTATCGAAGCTCGAGGTCAATCTCACACCTAAAGTACTGGCACAGACCTGTTTGTATCTCGGCTCCATGTTAGCACTACAGACGATAGCCGACTTGTCAAAATTAACACGTTGCCCGGATGCAGCCTCGTAAAGCTGAAGGATCTGCTTAAGAACCCAGCACTGATGTACCCCACCACGCCACAAAATTAGACTATCGTCAGCAAAGAAAAGATGGGTTAATTTTGGGCCACCTCGGGCGATGGCAATACCCTCGAGCGACCTACTACGAACAGCCCCGTTGATAAGAGAATCGAGCCCCTCTGAGCAAAAAAGAAATAAATAGGGGGATAGAGGGTCACCCTGTCTAATGCCTCGCTCCGGACGAATTAAACCCGATCGAGCTCCATTAATAATAAATGAATAGGAGACCGACGAAACACACTCCATGACCCACCGCGACAACTTATCACAAAAACCCAGCTGGCCCATCACTGCTCTCAAAAAACCCCACTCCACCCTATCGTACGCTTTGCTCATATCAAACTTAGCCGCCATCACTCCTGCCTGACCGGAAGACTTATTATTGATGCACTGCAACGCTTCAAAAGCTAGAATGATGTTATCAATTATCAGCCTCCCCTTAACAAACGCACTTTGATTTGGCGAAATAATATCCGGCAAAACCTGTCTTAATCGGTTAGCGAGCACCTTCGAGATAATTTTATAAGCCACATTGCATAAGCTAATAGGTCGAAAGTCAACGAGACTGGAAGCCCGAGCCTTTTTTGGAATGAGAACAATATTGGTAGAATTTATATCGGCAAGAGGGCTAAAAGAATCAAAGAAGTCCTTACAAAAATTAAATACCTCGTCTTTCACAATCTCCCAGAACTTCTGAAAAAATAACGCCGGAAAGCCATCCGGTCCAGGAGATTTTGTCGGGCCCATCTGAAAAACTGCTACCCGGATCTCTTCTAAGGAAACCGGTCCCGTAAGAAACTCGTTCATCTCTTCTGTAACCCGTGGACTCAAACCTTGAACCACTCTCTGTATAGCTTCCTCCGAAGGCCTAGAAGATGAAAATAAATTCGAAAAATAATCTGAAACCACCTTGGACATACCCTCCAAGGATGAATACCACCTCCCAGATTCATCTCGAATACCCTCGATGCGATTTTTCTTTTTTCTGCGAGAGGCGCGTTGGTGAAAAAATTTTGTATCGCGGTCTCCTTCTTTAATCCAGTCTGCCTTTGCGCGCTGTCTCTAGTAAGTTTCTGCCTGGTTTAGTAAGTCTGCTACTTCTTTCTCAAGAGCTATGGCATGGATTATCGACTCCGCATCCACCTGAGTCGACCAGCACTCCTCCAATTCGGCCTGTTTCTGACGAAGACGCCTATCAAACCCTCTAAAAGAAGACCGATTCCACACACTCAGCTTTTTAGAACATTCTGATATTGCATTTCCCAAACGCGTCAACGCCGAACCCTCCACACCACTACCAGAAACCCAGGCCGCATTTATAATATTTGAACACTCATCAGATTTTAGCCAAGCCTTTTCAAAGAAAAATCGCTTTTGCCCCACTCTCCTACCCGATTGCCTAGTATGATAATCCTGCTGCCCATGCAACCCATCTCTCTGCAAGCAGATCCAAATCATACGGTGATCTGAAAAATTAAATCCCAAGTTCCACACCTCGGCTTCCGGGAATAAATAGGACCATTCCTCTGTGCATACACCCCTATCCAGCCACTCACGAATACCATTGTAACCCCAACCACGCCGCCACGTAAATTTTGGACCCTGAAAACCCATGTCCACCAGATTACAATCATTAAGCACCTGAGAGAAGGACTCCATCTGATCAAAAGCTCTATCGTTACCCCCTTCTTTTTCGTTTCCGTTAAGGATTTCATTAAAATCTCCCACGCATAACCATGGAAGAGAACCATGATCTCGGAGCCGACGAAGGAGGTTCCAAGACTGACACCGCAAATGAGTGGCTGGCTGCCCGTAAAACCCAGTGAATATCCACCACGCCCCGTCCCCGATGCGAATCTGAGTATCAATATGAGAAGCCGAGAAGGACTGAACAGTCACCTCAATCCCATCCTTCCAAAACAGCGCTAAACCACCCCCCAAACCAACCCGATCAACTGCGATACCATTAGTAAAATTCAGCATTCTTCGAACACTAACCATTTGCCTCGCCAACATCTTAGTTTCCATTAAGAAAACCAAGTCGGGATCTTTATTAAACACCACCCTACGGAGTGATGCGGATGTCCGAGGGTTCCCAAGCCCCCGGGCATTCCAACTTAGAAGATTCATTGGCCTCGGCGGGACCGCATCGCCGCAGTCTCCGCCGTTCTCTTATTCTCGACAGCCTCCGTCTCCATAACATCTGCCCCCCCAATCCGTCTCACCTTATTATTTTCAATCTCATTAAGCGGGCTACCAGCTCTTTTCTTTCCTCCAGTCACACCATTAAGAGCCTGATTTTTCCCCGAGGTGTTCTTCTTCGCCTTCTTGGGTCTACCCCGCCTTGGAACCGTCACTCGCAAAGGGCCTTTCTTCCCATGGCTATCATCTCTGCCAGTAGTAATGGATGCATTGAAACCCCTGAACCCATCAGAGTTATGCCCCTCATCCACATGATGCTGGTCAGCCGAGAGGCTTAAGACATTATCGCGAGCGCAGCCTTCCACCTCCGCCAGTCTCCCCTCACGGGTCATGAGGGCATCGTCGACTAAGGAGGTACTCCGAATCGGAATCTCAACCAGCCTTAATTCTTCTTCTCTTGATCGTCCCATGCTATCCCGTTTACCCAAGTCTTTTGTATGACGAGACATAGAGGGTGATGAGGAACTGCTCGTAAATGCGTCTTTTTTACTACTCTCTCTCGAGTAATCCTTATTCTCCCCCCCTCTCGTGAATGAAGCTTGAGCTCGCAGCCACGCCCCATAGGGTCTCCGTCCTTGCCTAGACTCAAGTGGAAGAGAAGCGTACTTTTCACAATCCTTGAACCCATGCCCTATGCACCCACATTCGAAACAAAAATCAGGAAGGCGTTCATACGTAACCGGAATCCATACCGGTTGTGGATTGGTCTCGAAAGCAATCTTAACCCCTCGTTTCAATGGCAGTCGGATATTAATCCTAACCCGAACCCGTAGTGATCTTCCATTACAATCCCCGTTGATTCCCTCGTCCACATCTTCAGTAAACCCTAGCTTTTCACCCAAGAGAGAACCAACTTCACGTGAACGACACAGAAGCGGGAGGTTATAAAACCTAACCCAGAAGCTTTCATAATCAAATGACATCAATGAAGGAGGAACAGATCCGTCCATCTTCTGAATAACAACAAGGGAATGCTCAAAGTTCCATGGTCCCTTACGTAATACATAATCTAAATCACCTTGTTTTTCAAATTTAAAACTGAACAGGGTTTGCCCTAATTCAGCAAACAGAAACCCTCGTTGCGGGCCCCAGGCCTTCCTCATAGCGAGGCGCAGCCCTTCCTTGTTCACACCCTTAGACGTTAAAACCCTACCTACCAGTGTACATGCCACCTCCTCTCGTTTCTTGCTCAACAAGTTATCTACCACTATCGTAACCGTATCCTCTTCTTCTGTCAGTGAGATCGCCTTCATCAAATTCTCTAATTGGTAATCGTCCATCTCAGACCCTCAAAACCTGACAACGATAATCGAAGCAGGTAGAAAAAACTCTAGATAACCCTAGAGGGAAAAGCTCTCATAGGAAACCCTAGAGAGAGTTTCTATCTTCAAGTTTTCTAAAATTAAGATAGTAAAACAAATTTAAAACCAATAGCCAAACAAAAAATAGGTAAGTTAAAGCTGCAAAACCAGTTTTACTAGTATCCAAACAAAGAACATGTAACTTCAACGTGCTAAAAATTGTTTATCACTAATTGTCAAAACAAAGTAACTAATTTAAGGTGCTAAAAAAGTTTTTCGCACCAACAGAAAACAGAGAACATTGAAATAAAATAGATTTAGCAAAATTTTGTCCAGAACATAATAATTAAATCAGATAATGCAAAAATAGTTTTAGCACCAAATGTCCAAAGCTAAAATGGTGCTAAAAAGATTTTAGCACCACATGTGAACACAGATAACTAAATTGAAGGTGTTAAAACAGTTTTAGCACCCATGTCCACATAGATAATACCTATCTTGAAAGTGCTAAACTGCTTTAGCACCATTTATCAACAACATAAATAAGTAATTACATGGTGCTAAAACAGTTTTAGCACCAATTATCCACCACAAACACAAAAAAGTGGTTTTTTTAAAAATAAAATAAAATTGTAAAGTACTTACTCATCTACTTGTTGCACACACTCGGCCATAATTACCTCCGTGTTATTCACCTTCAAATCATCCCAAGCACGCAATAGCTTCATCACATCTTTTTTCTATATAAATCAAATTAAAACCAATATTAGCATCATTATTGTGAAAACTAAGAGTAAGAGTAATGAATATTTTCAAACATACCATCTCTTGGTCCTCCTCGTAATAGTGATCCACTGGCTTCTTCGATTGTTTTCCCCTTCTTGGTAACATGGTGTTGTAATGCGTCCAGCGAGCACGTAGTAAATTAAGGACAAAAAGGGTTAAGTGGTACCCACCACTATCTCCAGCAAACTTGCCGTGATTCATTAAGAACATAAAAAACTTTGTTTCTGCAGGCATTTTCAATATAACATCATCAAGCGTATCCTTAGTAAAGAGACCGATTTGATCTTATTGCATATTAAAAAAATTGTTATTTATCATCCAATACGACACTAAAAACCATTCAAAATTACATCATTTGTGAGAGAACATATTACGCAAGCTGAAAAAGAAAAAAATGATACTATCTCATTTCTGCAAATACCTCAATATGTACATGACATACCAATCGATGATCTACATTCATAAAGAGCTGAGTTAGTAAGAATAATTTTTTCCCTTCTATGAAGAGGCAAATCACAAGCTTAAAGTTATTATAAAGACATCAACAAATTTATTACAGATCAGATCTTCAAGAAGGTACCCCGATATGACAACGCTTATATTATAACTTGTCCAAGCTTGTATATTATCCTACGAAAATACAAATCAATGATTTAGAACCAATTTGCCCAACAAATAAGAGGTAAATTAAAGGTGCTAAAACTGATTTAGCACCAATTGCCCAGAACATAGTAAATATTTACATGGTGCTAAAACAAATTTAGCTCTAGTTGTCCAACACTTGAATGGTACTAAAAGGTTTTAGCACTAATAGAAAATAGAGAACAACGAAATTCAATATGCTAAAACAGATTTAGCACCGTTTTGTCGAGAACAAAATAACAAAATCAAATGGTGCTAAAATATATTTAGCACCTATGTCCACAAATGTAATTCCTATCTTGAAGGTGCTAAACTACTTTAACACCAATTGTCCAGCACTAGAATGGTGCTAAAAGTGTTTTAGCACCAATACAAAATAAAAAACAAAGAAATTCAATGTGCTAAAACGGATTTAGCACCAACAGAAAATAGAGAACAACAAAATTCAAAGTGCTAAAAAGGTTTTAGCACCATTTTATCCAGAACGTAATAACTAATCACATGATGTTAAAACAGTTTTTGCACCAATTGTCCATCACTAGAATGGTGCTAAAAAGGTTTTAGCACCATGGGTGAAAATAATACATACCTTTGGTTGCTTTGTTGAAAAATCGCTGAACAACCTCCCTTTTAGCAGCTTCTAGAAGCAACAGTCTATCTCTCATTTTAGATTGTGGCAAGAATTTTTCTACCTCTTCATCATTGGGAGTCAGCAACTCATCAACATCGATAACTCTTTCTTCAACTAAAGAGGGCGTAGCTTTTTAAGTTTCCTTCTCCACTGTCTCATCCTGGGAATTGATTTCTTTCGCCGATTCCCATGTCAAATCAAGATTCAAATCAGACATCGGATAGTCATTGACTACCTTCTTTGCTTGATTTTCATCTTTAACCAAATATTTTTCTCTTTCATGCTCCACCCTCTTATTCTCCTTCATTTCTTCTTCTTCTTCTTCTTCCCCTTCTTCCTCTTCTTCTTTGTTTTTTCTTTCTCCTCAACATTTTTGACTTCCTCTTTAGATAGTGTACTCGTAATTACTATATACCTTTGCTTTATTAGATTTTTCTTTGACCTAATTATAATTGATCAATTTTTTTTCTCTTTGCCCATATCCCTTCCATTATGTTTTCTTCTTTTGAGGGTGTTTCATAGCGTGAACACCTCATTTTGCGACCCCCGCAAGAATCCTGATCTCCAAAGAAACAAGAATGCATGCATGCACGAGCATTTCTAGATGCACACATACTATGTACATGTGATACAGGTCAAAGAATAAAGCCGAAAAAACGCCCGGATGAGAAGTTACGAGAATTACAAGAAATTGCCGAAATCGAAAAACGTCAAAACTCTTGGAAACTTATGAAAGGAGAGTTTCGTATTTCTGATCATCTTCCAACTTTGAGGGTTGTTAGACATTACCATAAGGAGTAGCATACTCGAAAATCAGCTCGATCCGATGGTCAGATCTCCAAAAATTCAGAAAATCGGGAGTTCATTTCGGGTGATCAAGTGGAGGCCGTCTCGAAGTTAAAATGATCTGAAGTTTGGTTAGTAGATAGGTATTATTGTGGAGAAGAACATATTAAAAGTTCAGCTTTTTCGGACATGGGATCATCAAGAATCAATTCGTCTATCGTGCAATTCTAATCGAAATGTCCTTCGTAGCAAATTAAAGTAAATAGAGGCCTTCCCGAATTCTGATCGGCCTCAAATTTGGATACAAGATAGAAAACATTTGGAGGGAAAACATATCCAAAATTAAAGAAAATCTAACTGTTAGAAGTTTACATGTTGTACAAACAAGTGACCTTGTCTACAAGAAGTACTTTTCCTACGCGAGAACAAATTCTTTGTACCAATCCGAGGAGACCGAGTGCTTCCCGAACTCTGATTGTCTTTAAATTTACAGGGTCTATAGGACTGATATTTGCAATACATATCCAAAAATTAGCATCATCCAACCGTTATAACTTAACTTGTCGTAAAAACAAGTGACCTTGTCTACAACAAGTACCTTTCATACGTGGAAACAAACTATTCGTACCAATCAGAGCAAAATGAGTCCATCCCGAACTTCGATCGACCTAAAATTTTGATACGATCTAGAAGACTTCTATTCCCAACACATATCCAAAACTCAGCATGATCTAACGGTGGGAAGGCTTAGCGATAAGCTCCAAGAGTCCTAGTTGCAATCTCTTTTCTTGCTTTCCAAGCATTTTTTCAACTATAAATAAACCCCCATCCCTCCATTCATATTTTTCATCAACAATAAAGGGGATTTCGTGGTACACACCAAGAGACCCTTATTATCTCCCTTCAAGGAGGTTCAAGTATAAATTTATCTCTTCTTTTATTTATTCGCCAGTCTTATAATTCATATTCTTGTCTGCATAATTTCTTTCACTTGATAGCTTTTCAAAACACTTTTTTAAATTGTTTTTCAAAACCAAAGGCGTATAACGAACCCTAATCAATTTCCAAAATAATATTATTACTTTCTTACTTTTCCAAAAGCCCGGATTAACGGTATTGTTATACGAAGGAATCGATAATCGCTATATATTCAATCTAACTAATAGATTGCGGTTTATATGTGATAAATACTTGATTATGAAAGGATTAGTGCCATCTATACCGGTTTAATCAATAGACTATGGTACACGATCGGTTAACTCGCCTCATATCAAATCGAATATAAGATTCCACATCGAATCAGTTTTCGAAAAGCCCAAAGCTTTACAAAATCACTTGGTTCATTGCATCTATTATTGTCAAACTCTCTTTTTCAAATCACAAGCACTTATTTTCAAAATCATGGGCGAACTAGGAAACACATCATTTTTATCCCATCCCTAAAATCCCAGTTTCTAAGGCAAACACTAAAAGCTGTAAAGTAATAGTAATAGCATGCAAGAGTTGAATTATGATACACGCATATTCTACTTAAGAGACCGAAAGAGCGAATTGGGTGCCTAACACCTTCCCAATTCTTAACTCAATCCCCGAACCTTCGAATCAACTAGTTTCGCATGCATTGTGTATAAGAGGATATTTAGTCCTTAAATACGTCCCTTTTATACAAATCTTTCATCTGTTTAGTAAAACAAACTGGCAACTCTTATTCTTTTCAAAAATCAATTTTCCAAGCAATACGGAATCGCCGCCCACGAGGACCTCAAGCGTCGAGAACGCGGGTTCTCACAGTGGCGACTCTACTGGTGATTTTTAAGAGGATTGGACTTTAAACAAGAGTAGAATATGTATGAATAATTTATTGTGTTTGCATGCTTTCTTTTTCGGCCTTAGTGTTCGGATAACATAGATGCGATTTAGGTGGATACCTTGTTTCCTTTTTTATTTGTAATAATTGTTTGAGGAAAATCTTTTTATAAATAAAAATTGAAAGTACTCGAACAAACCTTAAAGTATTCATCATAATGTACCTCCATAATTGTTATTTTGCACGCACCCACTATCATCATGCATTATCGCGAGTGTGAATTTACCCTATCAACCTCGGGACCAGAGTCGTGACTAGGACGTGGACTTGTGGGTCTACACTAGCCTAAAGCACCTAGGACCACTCTCCTTGGCCAAGTACAAAACTGCGGTATATCGAGTGACGAGAACACTCACGTACCCGGAATGTATATCAAAAGGTCCTTGCACATACCCGCCTTTGGGGACATAGCAAGACTTGCCAAATAGGAGGGAACCTCAAACCTTACCCATCAAACCACGTTTGCATATAGGATGCGTCAGCTTAGTACACATAAATTTATGCATATTTTTCTCACCGTCAATCATGAGATTAGTGAACAAAAGGTCCTGTCATACATACCAACTCTTGGTAACAAGTACAGCCTGAGGCTGTCCCACCTCGCCCGTAGAAATTTCTCACTAAAACTCATTAGTGAGAATTTCCCTATCACTATTTCCATGAAAAACAAGAGAGAACTTCCCAATTTTCTTAAATATTTTCCAAAATAAACTTTTTAAAAATTTATTTTCAAAAATCAGAAGGTTATAAGGGCACCCCGGGAATTCATATTCCTACCCTAAACCTATCCATGGGGCTCTCAAGTTGTTGTTGTCGGTCTGTTTTCACCTAATCACCAAAAAGTGATATTTGATTTTATTTCCCTGTCGAGTCATAGGTTTTCGAGAATTATGCAACCCATGGTAAAATATTGATTTACTGGTCAAGCTACAATTTCTTTCTCCCCATTCTACACCACACTCAGAATATTTATCACGATAGACGACTCACGAGATCAGACTCACCATCGATCATGCCTCATCATCGTAACACCGAGCTACCGATCGGTTAAACCGGGGTTAACAATACTGGGGGTAACCATGATGAAGCCTCCCGTGCAGCAGATCCGCCGCCTGGTCCTGTTCTCCCACAAAATGAAGGTGGGACCTTAACCCTTGAACACCTCTACCATCTAATCCAAGAACTAACCCAGTCTATAGCCATCATGAAGGATCACCAAGCAGTCACCCAAACCCGTCTTAACGCCCTAATCACTGCTAGAACACCTGCTGAACTAAATCAACCCAATTTAAATCCATACCTAGCCGGAGACAACCAAACTCGAGGCCCAGTAACTACACCTAACATTTATCAACCCCTAACATTTATCAACCCCCACCTCCTGTGGTCCTTGTCAACATCGATGTACCATCATTTCAAAATCCTGAAGCCTCATGGCTGAACCCCGTGCATAACCAACCCCTTCCCCAGGCCATCCCTAAAGAGATCCAAACCAGGACCAATACCCCGAAATCATAATCAATCAGGCCGAATAGAATGGGGCCATTACCACTCTTAAAGATCAGATGAAAGCTCTAAACCAGAGGGTGGCCGAAAAGCCGATGACATCGCCAATCTCCAAAACCTATACCTAGATGCCCGTTTACCGATTAATTTCAAACTCCCTCACATCGAGAAGTTTTCTAGAAACACTCCACCTCACCTGCACCTCAGAGCCTATGTCTGAACCTTGCAATTGTATGGATTCAAAGAAGATCACTTATCCCAAGGTTTCCACCAAATTCTCACTGGACCAGCCCACAGTGATTTTTAAGTTTAGAGAAACATCAAGTAGCCGACTGGAAAAGTATATATAGTGAAGGAGTTCATGGAACATTATAAGTCCAACGAGGAGCTCAAAATCACCCGTAAGAATCTCGAGATGATGAAACATAGAAAATACAAGAATGTTAGCAACTTCATCACTCGCTTGAGGGAGTTAGCATCCCAATTGGTTGACAGGATCCCCGAGGAAGAACAGTTGAGAATAATTGTCAAGAACTTCAAGCCCAAGATCCAAAGCGGCATGGGTCACCAATACTTTGACTGATACAAGGCCTTAATGCATGTAACTAATGAGACCGAGAAAGAACTTGCCCAAGTTTCCGAGGCTAAGAAAGCCTCTTCTCAATATGAGAAGATCACCCCAGCCATCAATCAAGTCAGGTCTTACCAAAGCTCGAATCCTCATCAACAAACCAGCTTCCATTATCCACGAGGACAAGGGCCGAAAAAGAGTAACAGTAAAAAGAAGTACCGTCCCTTTTCATGCCTATCGACTTCGCTAAGTCAAACTTTAACCATGCTACAAGCTGAGGGTATTCTGCAGCCACTAGCTCCTCGAACACTCCCCAACCCAGCTCCCTATAGATGGAATGCCAATGAACGCTGCACTTTCCACCAAGGATTAGGACATAACACTGATAATTGTTGCGCCCTGGAGCATGCCATCCAAGACTTGATCCATGCCAAGAAGATTACCCTTCCTTGATGAAAGAAGCCTTAAGCAAAGGAAAAGACCATTAATTCAATTCACTTGAACAGTTCTAAAGATAGGGAGAATTGAGAGAAAAAGGGAGATAAATAGTAAGGGTTAAGGGTAGAACGGGGAATTTCTTATCAATGTACCCATTCATCTCATTAATAAAATCAAATTATTTTTCCTTTTCGAGTAGCCTAATTCATGATTGCCTCTGCTTAAACTCAATCCATAAATAACATTCCTAAAAGAATGCGAGCAAATCGAAGAGTTTGAAGCTACCAAAGACACGTTGAGGGTGCACGGTGCATACACTGAGGGTGTAGAGGGTATATGCACTGAGTGTATCGACAAGAAGAACTGATCAGCTCCCCCAAGACTAACTTCTCCATTTACCATTCTCACTGAGGGTGCCCTGACCTACGCCACCACGACCCTATGGTTGTCCTATTATCAGAAACAAAAACTGTAGAATCAAGTCAACGAAATCAATTGGTTTCCAACTGAAGACCCCTGCCTCTCTTAAGAATCAAGCTAGTCTCGGATAATGCACACCCACTCATGAAAATGCAGAGCGTCGTTAATCCTCCTAAGGGTGATGGTACGAGCAAAAACAGCAACGCAAATGCATTTTAACAGGCCCAAGAATCAAGAAGCGGAGAAGGCAGAAGCATGACTCAAAATCAATAAAATACCAAGCACATCTCTTGTGACCGATGTCACTTCACACTCACCTATTGACCATAAATCAATATTTACCTTTTTAGTGTTACTATATTCTCGAAAAATTGTCGGTCTTGCATGCATCTGCACTTAGATAATTTTAAATAGCATAATATACTTCATAAATTAGGCAACTTAAGGTTCAAAACCTTTTCAAAAATAAGTTTTTAAAATGATGGTGCGATGATTTAAAAAGTATGCGAATACTCAAAATTTAGGGAAGCATGGCATAAGCATTTGCATAGTGCATACACATGAACACTTGCATAAGTGTACCGCGTACCAGTCTAAGAATACATAAGCACTAAGCTCCATGGCCTACCAGATAAGCTTCACCATTGCATCCTGGTATATACCTAGATGATTAGTCACACCACCATCACAAACCAGATCGCCATGATAAGATCACATGTCCTCCCAGAGAGGCAAGTCACTTCACAAGCCTTCCCAGAGAGGCGAATCACTTCACAAGCCCTCCCAGAGAGGCACAATAAGATAACATGTCCTCTAAGAAAGGTAAATCACTTCATAAGACCTCCCAGAGAGGCACAACAGAATCGCAAGCCCTCCCAGAAAGGCAAATCACTCTCCGAAAATTGAATAAAATCTCAAGCCCTTTCTACAAGCAATCCAAAACCCTTTCTACAGGCAAATCCCAGACCCTCTCCACAAACCAAAAAAATCCCCATTTGAAAAGATATAAGAGAAAGTTAGAGAGAGAAATACTGAAATAAGAAAATCTTGCAACTGATACGCAGGGAATAAGCCCCGCAAAAGAGCTCTTGGTCCAACTTCTTCTTTTCTAAAGAAGCCTTTAAGATACGCTTTCAAAGGTTCTCGGACCAAAAATCACAAACACAACACGACAATGTCAAATGTGAACTTTCAAAGCAAACATTCTCGAATCGCAAGAACAATGATGCTCAAGAAAACCTGACAAAGTGATAAGGATCAAAATGGGTACAAGAAAAACTTGAAAGAGTAGAAAAGATGATAAATCCCACAGTGCCAAAAGAATATTAAAAAAAAATGGGGCAAAAAATGGCAGTGAGAGCCACGCCAAGAATGACAACTAGGCTAAAAAGCCTAGGGCTACTTCTTAGGTGAGGAAGGCTGCTGACCTTGCAAAAAAAAAAGCTACATAAAAAATCTTTCAATGAATCAAGGAGGAATAAGGGCATCGAAAAACAGAAAATGATGCGGGCACAAAAAATTCTCCTCTCGCAAAGTCTGGAAACAATAAGCAGAATCGCACCCTAGTGACAAGAGAAAAAAATGCCACAGAAGCTGAGCAAGAGGTAAAGTCCAAAATTCATACACGAGGTTCGAGAACCGAGAGAACGTAACTCGATCCTTTCTCAAGAAAAAAGAATCCAGCCAAAAGTTCTTATTTTAAAAAAAAACAAAAACAAAAAAAAAAGATCACACCAAAACTCTCTTTCTATGTCTTCTCAGAAACTCTCACCTCCTCAGCATCAACCCTTAGCCATTATCCTAGCTAGTAGGAATTCTTATTTCCGTAGCATATCATCAACCCGCACATCAACCATTATCCAAGCCAGTAGAAGTTCTCATATCCTCAGCAGATCATCAACTCTCAGCCTTTATCCTAGCCAGTAGGAATTCTCGACTCTTTAGCAGGCCATCAAACATCATACCATCAATTCTTAACCAGCATACAATCAATCATCATATCCCCAGCAAATATACACAATACCAGAATCACTGACAGAATAACCCCACATGGTCCATTAAAGTAGGGGCTCACCCTCTACACGGTTCACAAGTCCATTAAAGCAGGGGCTTACCCTCTACACGGTTCACACAATCCGTTAAAGCAGGGGCTCACCCTCTACACGGTTCACACAGTCCGTTAAAGCAGGGACTCACCCTTTACACGGTTCACAAGTCCGTTAAAACAGTGGCTCACCCTTTACACGGTTCACACAGTCTGTTAAAGCAGGGGCTCGCCCTTTACACGGTTCACAAGCCCGTTAAAGCAGGGGATCGCCCTCTACATAACTCACAAGCCCGATAAAATAGGAGATCGTCCTCTACACGACTCACAAGCCCGTTAAAATAGGAGATCACCCCCTACACGGTTCACAAGCCCGTTAAAGCAGGGGATCGCCCTCTACACGATTTACAAGTCCGTTAAAGCAGGGGATCGCCCTTTACACGGTTCACTGTCAGTTAAAACAGGGGCTCGCCCTCTACAAAGCTCATAAGCCCGTTAAAGCAGAGGCTCACCCTCTACACGGTTCATAGTCCGTTAAACCAGGAGTTCACCATCTACACGGTTCACAAGCCCATTAAAGTAGGGGCTCACCCTATACACGATTCACAAGTCTGTTAAAGTAGGGGATCACCCTCTACACCGTTCATAAGTTTGCTAAAGCAAGGGCTCACCTTTTACGGGGCTCACACACTCCACTAAAGCAAGGGGCTCACCCCCTACGTTATCCAAACATTTCTCTAAAGCAGGGGGCTCACCCCTCTACATAGTCCAAACATTTCTCTAAAGCAGGGGGCTCACCCCTCTACGTAGTCCAAACATTTCTCTAAAGTAAGGGGCTCACCTCTCTACGTGGTTCACACATCACAATAAAACACAACATCATTTGCATGGCATTGCTTTTAAAATAGCACGTATGATTCATGCGAGTGCCACAAAATGATGCATTCTCATTATCGTCTTGGTTTCTTTGCTTCATAAAGAACCTCGGCCGAGAGGGTTTGTGAACACTTCATTTTGCGACCCTCGCAAGAATTCAGATCTCCAAAGAAACAAGAACGCATGCATGCACGAGCATTCCTAGATGAACACATACTATGTACATCTGATACATGTCAAAGAATAAAGCTGAAAAGACGCCCGGTTAAGAAGTTACGAGAATTACAAGAAACTGCCAAAATCGAAAACCGTCAAAACTCCTGAAAACTTGTAAAAGGAGAGTTTTGTATTTCTAATCATCCTCAAACTTTGAGGGTTGTTATAAATTACCATAAGGAGTATCATACTCGAAAATCAGCTCGATCCGACGGTCGGATCTTTGAAAATTCAAAAAACTGGGAGTTCATTTAAGGTGATCAAGTGGAGGCCGTCTTGAAGTTAAAATGGTCTGAAGTTTGGTCAGTGGATAGATACTATTGTGGAGAAGAACATATTCAAATTTCAGTTTTTTCGAACATGGGATCATCAAGAATCAATTCGTCTATCGTGCAATTTTAATCGAAATGTCCTTCGTAGCAAATTAAAGTAAATAGAAGCCTTCCCAAATTCTGATTGATCTCAAATTTGGAAACAAGCTAGAAAACATTTGGAGGGAAAACATATCTAAAATTCAAGAAAATTCCAAAGTTAGAAGTTTACTTATCGTACAAACAAGTGACCTTGTCTACAAAAAGTACCTTTCCTACGAAGGAACAAACTCTAGAAAACATTTGGAGGGAAAACATATCTAAAATTCAAGAAAATCCCAAAGTTAGAAGTTTACTTATCGTACAAATAAGTGACCTTGTCTACAAGAAGTACCTTTCCTACGAGGGAACAAACTCTTTGTACCAATCCAAGGAAACCGAGTCCTTCCTGAACTCCGATCGTCTTCAAATTTTATAGGGTCTAGAAGACTTATGTTGTCAATACATATCCAAAAATAAAAATCATCCAATGGTTAGAACTTTACTTTTCGTACAAACAAGTGACCTTGTTTACAACAAGTACCTTTCCTACGCGAAAACAAACTCTTCATACAAATCAGAGAAAAATGAGTCCTTCCCGAACTCCGATTGACCTGAGATTTTGACACGATCTATAAAACTTCTATTCCCAGCACATATCCAAAAATCAGCATGATCCAACGGTGGGAAGTCTTCACGATAAGCTCCAAGAGTCCTGGCTACAATCTATTTTCTTGCTCTCTAAGATTTTTTCAACTATAAATAGACCCCCCTCCTTCCATTCATATTTTTCATCAATAATCAAGGGAATTTCGTAGTACACACCAAGATACCCTAATTCTCCCCCTTCAAGGAGGCTCAGGTATAAATTTCTCTCTCTTCTTTTATTTATTCGTCCGTCTTATAATTCATATTCTTGTCTGCATAATTTCTATCACTTGATAGCTTTTCAAAACACTTTTTCAAATTGTTTTTCAAAACCAAAGGCGTATAACAAACCCTAATCCAATTCCAAAATAATATTATTACTTTCTTACTTTTTCAAAAGCCCAGATTAACGGTATTGTTATACGAAAGAATCGATAATTGCTATAAATTCAATCTAACTCATAGATTGCAGTGTATATGTGATAAATACTTGATTATGAGAGCAATAGTGCCATCTATACTGGTTTAATCAATAGACTATAGTACACGATCAGTCAACTCGCCTCATATCAAATTAAATGTAAGATTCCACATCGAATCAGTTTTCGAAAAGCCCAAAGCTTTACAAAATCACTTATTTCATTGCATATATTATTTTTAAACTCTCTTTTTCAAATCACACGCACTTATTTTTAAAATCATGGGCAAACTACGAAACACATCATTTTTATCCTATCCCCAAAATCCCGGTTTCTAAGGCAAGCACTGAAAGTTATAAAATAATCGTAATAGCATGCAAGAGCTAAATTATAATACATGCATATCCTACTTAAGAGACCGAAAGGGCGAATTGGGTGCCTAACACCTTCCCAATTCATATATTAATCCTCGAACCTTTGAATCAACTGATTTCACATACATTGTGTATAAGAGGATATTTAGCCCTTAAATACGTCTTTTTTACACAAATCTTTTGTTTGTTTAGTAAAACAAATTGGCGACTCTTATTCTTTCCAAAAATTGATTTTCAAAGCAATACGGAATCGCAGCCCACGAGGACCTTAGGCGTCGAGAACGTGGGTTCTCACACATAGCGTCAATCTCCTCGAATTCCAGAGCAGACAAGGTCAACAAATAAATCATGATCGTCTTCCTTAGGTTTATCATATAGAACAAACTCCGGCTCAATAAATTCTTTGCTTTTGTTCAGTTCAAGCAACAACTCGAGCTCAGGAACCTTATTCTTCAATGCATTTGTTTCAGCATATTTATCGTCGCCTTCTCCAACACCTTCCTTCAACACTTGTGACTTTGAAATCTTAGCTACAGCTTATTTATCTCCTTTATGCCACTCTATGGCTTTCACAACTGTCCTCGCCTTATCAATATACCGCAGAGTCAACAATAATTCCTCATCGGGAGTAATGTTATAAATTTCTTTGGATACCTGCATTATTAAAGAAAAAGAATGTTAAAAAACAATAAATTGATCATAAGAACACATAAAAATGTTATTTTCAATTCCTTTGATGGATCCAAATCACTTAGCTCCAAATTGAACAACATCTGCCTTAAAATGTTTATGTTCCATTTAACAAATCGAGGCGCATCATCACTCTAATTATCATAGGATTGAACATTTTTATAATGTTCACAAAACCAATACTGTAATTACAAAAAATGATGAGTTTAATAATATGAATGCAAACATCAATTGGTGCTAAAATAGGTACGTTTATGGTGATAAAACAGTTTTAGCACCAATTTTCCTAACATAGAAGAAGTAGACTTAAAAGTGTTAAAACAATTTTAGTACCAAATGTCCAACACTGGAATAGTGCTAAAAGGGTTTTTATCACCGATACAAAACAGAGGACAGCAAAATTCAAGGTGCTAGAACCTTTTAGCACCAAAGGAAAACATAGAGCAATGAAATTCAAAAGGCTAAAACAAATTTAACACCATTTTGTCCACAACAAATTAACTAAATCAAATGGTGCTAAAACAATTTTAGCACCAAATTTTCAACACTAAAATGGTGCTAAAAAGGTTTTAGCATCACATGTGAACACATATAACTAAATTGTAGGTGCTAAAGCAGTTTTAATAGCACAGATGAACACAGTTAGAATGTGCTAAAATAGTTTTAGCACCAATATCATAACAGAGAACAAAGAATCACAAAATTGAATTGATAAATATAATAAAAATAAAAAAATTACGAAATAAATATCATAAAACAAGCAAGATGAGCTTACAAGTAATTACACAACACAACTAGGGGTCCGAATGGGATCTTTATGATATTTCTTGACCATTTTCATCAAATGGACATGTATCATGGTAGCCCACTGAACCTCGGCTTCCCTGTCCAAATCTTCTACATAAGACATAAAACTTAAATTAATGGCCTTGTTCGAGTTAGCAAAATACACCATTACTAACATATGGAGGATAAAGCCCCATGCAAAATCCTCCTCATTACCATCTTCTAATACCGTAGTCTGTACAGCAACATGAAGACTTATAACTTTTAATGACAACTTACCTTTGAATCGCCTCTCCATAAAGTTTGAATCATTCGCGAATTCCCCCGACTACACTGTAATCTTCTTCCCATCTTTCAGCAATCCAAAGGTAACAAAAACATCATCGTGGGTAAACTTTACTACCTCCCCATTAATCAAAAAAGCATCGTGCTTCTCTGAATACGCTGAAACAATTTTCTTCCTTACTTGCACAATCATTCTAACGTGATTCAAAATTATTATTTTTTCATAAATAGCCTTAAACATCGTACCAAACGATGTCCTCAACATTACTCCTATGTGGAAATCTTTAATGTCGCCTCGAGCCTTTAACTTAGTAATTTCTTCAACGATGACTACTAAATTACAGCTAAAAACACTTAGTTAAGATGCTTCTTTTACAACATGTTTATTAACTTTAACTGCTTTCTTTCCAATTTTTTTTAGAGATTTAGCTTATTTGTTTCTTATTTCTACTTGGACTATCATTGGCTTTCCTCTTACGAGAAGAACCCTATGCCTCAACATTTCTCTCTAAAGTCCCTATCTTCATCGTGTCTTCTACACAATTGATATAAATCTTCATTACCACTATTATCTAGTGGCATTATAAAAATATATCTCATTAGCACCCATCCAATACTACACATCAAGGTGCTAAAACAAAATTAGTACCAATGCTCGAGAACATAGAGCAACTATTTACATAGTGCTAAAACATATTTAACCCCAATTGTCCAACACTTGAATTGTGCTAAAAGGGTTTTAACACCAATACAAAACAGAGAATAACGAAATTCAAGGTTTTAAAACAGATTTAACATAAATAAAAAACAGAAAACAACGAAATTCAAAGGTGCTAAAATATATTTAACACCATTTTTGTTAAGAGTAACTAATCACATAGTGCTAAAACAGTTTTAGCACTAATTGTCTAATGCTATAATGGTGTTAAAAAGGTTTTCGCACCACATATGAACACATATAACTAAACTGAAGGTGTTAAAACAGATTTAACATCAATTCTCTATAATATAGTAACTATTGTCATTGTGCTAAAACAGATTTAGTACCAAATGTCCAACACTGGAATGGTGCTAAAAGGGTTTTGACACTAATACAAAATATAGGACAATGAAATTTGAGGTACTAAAACCCTTTTAGCACCAATAGAAAACAGAAAACAACGAATTTAAAAGTGCTAAAACAGATTTAGTACCATTTTTGTGCAGAACAGAATAACTAAATTAGATTGTACTAAAATAGTTTTAACACCAATTGTCCAATACTAAAATTGTGCTAAACAGGTTTTAGCACCACAGGTGAAAACGTATAACTAAATTGAAGGTGCTAAAACAGTTTTAGCACCCATGTCCAAACATATAATATATATATTGAAGGTGCTAAACTGCTTTATATAGCACCACCTATCAATAAATATAATAACTAATTTGAGGAAATATAAAACAAAATATACATGTTATGGTGCTAAAAACAAATTAGCACCACTTGTCCTATAACAAATTGCTACTAAATATGTTTGACATACAAATTTGACATAAATGAATACAAATTATGTAATTTGACAAAATAAAATACTACAAACTAAGATGTTAAAACAGAATTAGCACCACTTGTCCATACATAATTGACTGCGAACTAAAGTGCTAAAAATATTTTTAAATTAGGCTTTCAACAAAATCTACATACAAATTTGAATCTATGAACGTGAAATCTCATAAAAAAAGTTCAAAACACATGACCATAAGTAGAAATGTGTTTTGAACTTCAATTTCTACACAAAACATAAATACAAAATAACTGAATGAACACAAAACACTAAACGAATACTCGATTCAACGCATGATGAGCCCATTACTCTCACACAAGGAGTTTGAATAAATCTTATAGAGAATGAGACATTTTAATGGGTAATTAGCAAAAATGACCTCTAAAGTTTTACCAATGTCCCTCGCTCGCCCCTAAAGTTTAATTTTCAGTTGAAGCATCCTTAAAGTTTCTAATTTTTTCCTTACTCATCCAAAACTGGATGCCTTGTTAAAAATTTGGACGTAAAAGACACGTGGATGGACGAGTGAGGGACAAATTTCAAACTCTATGGGGTTATTCTCAGAGGTTTTCAAACTTCAGGGGTTATTTTCTAAGGTTTTTCGTCCAGTTTTTAACGGAGTATCTAGTTTTGGACGAGTGAGAAAAAATTAGAAACCTTAAGGATGCTTCAATCGAAAATTAAACTTTAAGGATGAGCGAGGGACATTGGTCAAACTTCAGGGGTCATTTTTGCTAATTACCCCATTTTAATGAAACAAAACCCACTATCATGGATTAAAAGTAACATTTGAAAGCTCAATTTGAATGCTTAATAATTTTAATAAAAAAATTCCAACATAAAAACATACTAGATTTATCCGTGCCTATGGCAGTACTTAATTGAACCCATACCATATTTCTGTTGTAGGCTCAAAAACCATCCTAAACTTGACTTGTTAGGAAAATATGTTATGTAGATGGGAATGTATAGAAAAATTTAATATAGCCACTTGGTTACAAAGAACCCGACCTAATTAGTGCAGCTTTTGTTTTGAAAAATTTTGAACCCCAACCATTTTTATTTTCATAAGAAAAATCTTGAGTTGGCCAACCCTGATCCACCATGATACGTTGTAATCATATGATGTTTAAGAGTATTTTTTAAAAAAATATTATATTCATGTCATGACGGGGTAAATGGGTTAAATTTATTTAAATTTGAACCAAACCAAGCTTGTGCCGGATTTTTATTGTGGAGCCCATACATCGCTGGATCTTAAAATAATCCATCCTAAACCAAGCTCAATAAGAAAATTATAGTTTGTAGAATATCTGTAGCAAAATTTAATATGCATGAGTCGCCAAATACAAAACAAATGACCCAAATGGTGGTGCAGGTTTTGTTTTTAAAAACTTAAACCCATTTATTATATTATATGTATAAACCTAAACTTGATATGTATCGCCTTGATCCATCTGACGTGTTGTAATTATATAGTATTATAAGGGTCTCTAAAGAAAAATTGATATATTTAGGTCAGGTCGTATGGATGGAACGGTTTACTTTAATAACTTTTACAAATAAGAAATTACATCACAGTTCTTGTAAATATATAATATTATAAAAATATTTAAATAAAAAATATTATATTAAATTAAGGTCTAAAAAATTATTAGTTCAAACCGTTCGGTTGTCTTAAGCTTGACTTGTTACGGAAATATTTTAAGTCGTTCAATATTTATAAAAAATTCAATATAAACAATTGATTACAACGAGCCTAGCCTAACTGAGGCTGGTTTTGTTTTGAAAATAAGAACTCAGATCATTTCTATATGCATAAACCAGAACTAGAGTTATCCGATCCTGGCCCACCACGTTGTAATGTAACTATATGATATTATAAAAATATTTAAAAATTAATTATTATATTCACCTGAAGCTTGTGTAGATACTTCTTGCCAAGCCCTACTTAACCGCATAAAAACATTCAGGTCAGGTTAGATCACATAGGTTAAATTTACGCGAATCTGAACCTGACCTAAACATGTGCCTAGTTTTTTTTGTAGAACTCACATCTAGCTTAGTCTTAAGATATCCGTCCCAAACCCAAATATTTAGGAATACTCTAGTTAGGGATGATAATGAGTTGGGTTTAGGGCGGATTTGGCCAAACTCAGCCTGACCTGCTTAAATATAAGCTCGACCCGAATCCACTTGCTAGTACAATTGAACCGAACCCGCCCTACCCTGATGTAATTATAAGGTATTATAAGGATTTTAAAGGATAAAAAGAAGAAGGTATATCCCGGATGGGGCGGGTTAAATAGGTTTATTTTACATAGATTTGAACCCGAGCTAGTTAAAAAAAAAGACATGTCCTAAAACCACCATCGCTAATTCTAGTCCTTAGACTTTTTATAGAGAATTTCAATACATATGACACTATATGACCCGCTGATTAAAAATAATACAACCCAACTGGTGGTGCATGTTTTGTTTTGAAAAATTCAACCGACACATTTTACTATATGCATATGCCCGAATTCGATTTATCCCACCCCCGACTTCTCCTATGTTGTAGTTATATAATATTATAAGGGTAATTAAAAAAAATACTTAGGTGTGGCTGAACGCAAGAAACAGATAAATCTGATAAATTTTATGAATATGAAATTTTATGAATATAAAATAACGTTGCGGTTATCATAATTAATTCAAGTCCATTTATTACAATTTTTAAAATTATTGAAACTTATTTTAGTAATAAAAACTAATTTTACAAAATCTTTTTTAGAAACTAAAAAATGTAAATTTTCCTAATTTAGTTCATATTTAATATTCCTGCATTATTAATTAAGAATAAACTAAAAGTCTATAAATTTTTTAGTAATTAGTTAAATATGTAAAACAAATTAGATCAAATTTAATTTTTTCTTTGAAACACTTTCAGATCTAACACTATATGAATTTTACCTTTTTATGACCGTTTTTAAAATTAACTTTATGTCAGTTTTGAAAAAAAAATGTCATAAAATGTGACATAGATTGATTTTATGACCTTTTTTTTTGAAAAAATAGTCACATTTGTTTATTTTTCACGACCTTTTCTAACTAACCATCATTTTTTTATGTCAATTATGAAAAGTCACAAAAAGTTGAAATAATTTGATTTTATTATAACTATCTTTTTTAAGAAAAAAAATCAGTATTATTTATTTTCATGATACTTCCGGATTCACCATTATATTTGTTTTTCTAACTTTATGTTTGCTTTGAGGAAAATTTATAATTGGTAGTACAAAAATATTTATAATTAACTTAATGTCACTTTCAACAAAGAAGTTAAAAAAAAGATGAATTTTTTTTGTTTTATTAATTATTTTCAATCTTTTTTAGATAGAAAGTCAAGCCATTTTTATTCATGAAATAATTGGATTTTGTCATTATCTCATATTTAATAAAAAAATTGGTCAGAAAAATAATTATTTTCTAATGAAATATAAAAGGGCTTGGGTTAAAAAACCTGGAAAAACAAAGAACTAAACTTATAATCATTTTCGAGAAGGCAAACAAATGATGTTATAATAATTTTACCTTTTTATGACTTTTTTCAATTTAACTTGATGTTAGTTTTAGCAAAATCTTTAATAATATAAAACATATAGTGTAACAAATTATAATGAAGTGATGCTTCTGGTGCAGATGTAAATGGTCAAATGTAGATTTATTTGATTCTTGGAATAGTGGGACATGTGCGGATCGAAACCTAGTAGCAGACACCTTTTTTTTTCCTCTTTACTAAGAGAATGTGAAACTATTTGTGACCTTTTTTTAAAGAAAACATATTTTTTGTGACTCTCAAACTTATGACTTTTTTTTCCTATTTGATGCTTGGAATAGTGGGACGTGTGTGGTTCGAAACCCAGCAGCATACACCTTTTTTTTCTTGTTTACTAAAAAAACGTGATACTATTTGTGACCTTTTTTTAAAGAAAACATATTTTGTGTGACCCTCGAACTTATGACTTTTTTTTTATCACTTAAAAAACAGTCACATTTGAAATTTTTTGACTTTTATAAAAAGTTATAAAAGTGTTAAATTCTTGTAATGTAATGAGATATACATGTATTTAAATGTGGAAACAAATTAAAATATGGATTTATTTGAAACACTTTTACTTCTAATGAAATATATATGTAGTCAAAGAGTGAGGCCGGTTCTCCTACGCACTGGTGCGTACGCACCAGTGCCTATTCCCATTTTGAACAGCAACGAAATCATGGTACCCAAACATCCTCACTTGCCGAAAAATAAAAATAAAAAATAATTAGAAAAGTCAATTTTTCGAACTACACGCCTATTCTCTAACTTCTCTCTACTCACAATTTTTTCTTCTTCTTCTCCTTCTTTGTTTCTATCTCTCAACAACACAGACCACCATTTCACCACCATTTTTCGTTTCTTTCTCTTTAACATTTCTTCTTCTTATCTCTTAACAACACGAGACCCAAATCCGCCAATTTCTTCTTTCTTTACAACAGTTAAAATCGCCTGTTACCAAAATAATTTAATTATCAAAATCCCATATAGGCCCTTTTTGGGTTGATTTTAAGCGCTCTATGAGTTGATTTTAGGTTTTAATGTAATCTGAGGATTAATTTAATTTGCGGTACAAGGGATTCTAACTGATTTTAGTATTAATTTTGTTCATGTAAATGCTTTGTGGGTTGATTTTAGGTTTTTATGTAATCTGAGGATTAATTTAGTTTGTGGTACAAGGGATTTTAACTGATTTTAGTATTAGTTTTGTTCATGTAATTTGATGATTGAATTTAGTTTTGGAACAAGGGATTTTAACTGTTGAGAGAGAGAAAAATGGCCGATTTTGGTCTTCATGTTGTTGAGAGAGAAAAAGAAAAATTAGTAAAGAGAGAAGCTATTTCAATTTGTTCATGTAATTTGATTATTGAAATTAGTTTTAGAATAAGAGATTTTAACTGTTGTAAAGAGAGACGAAAATGGCCGATTTGGGTCTTCTTCTTATCGAGAGAGACATAAAAGAAATGGTAGAAATAACCCATTTCAATTTGTTAATGTAATTGATGATTAAATTTAGTTTTGGAACAAGTGATTTTAATTATTGTAAAGAGAGATGAAAATGGCTGATTTGGGTATCTGTCTTATTGAGCGAGAAACGAAGAAGAAATGGTAGAGAGCTAACCCATTTCAATTTGTTTATGTAATTTGATGATTGAATTTAATTTTGGAACATGGGATTTTAACTGTTGTAGAGAGAGATGAAAATGGAGGATTTGGGTTTCGTGTTGTTGAGAGAGAAGAAGAACAAATGGTGGTCTGTGTTGTTGAGAGAAAGAAACGAAGAAGAAGAAAATTGTGAGTAGAGAGAATCTGAGGAAGGGGTAGAGAAAGAATAGGCAAGTGATATGTGTTGTTGGAAAAATTGACTTTCCTAATTATTTTTTATTTTTATTTTTCAGCAAGTGAGGATGTTTGGGTACTATGATTTCGTTGCTGTTCAAAATGGGAATAGGCACCGGTGCGTAGGAGAACGGGCCTTGTCAAAGAGTAGCTATCAAATATATGTATAAATTTTACATAAAACAATACGGTGTTAGTATAGGCACCTTAAAATACTAATTTGAACACTCATTATATATGCTCCCATGTATAATTTTTAAATCTGCATAAGCACCCATATCAATTAAAGCGCCCTAAGAAGCATGCCAATCTGTCTTTCTTTCTTTAGCCCGAAACATCCCAGGGTATGCAATTAAATGGCAACATGAATATATATATTAATTACCTATCCTTACTTAAGAAGTCTTTTAACTCAATATTCATTCTAAATACACTAAGCATAAGTTACTTAAATTTTTGTGTTGTTCTCTTTTTCCTTAGAAATCAAGTTAAGAAACTATGTTGTGTTATAAAATTTTAACGTCAGTATTTGATCCTCTTGGCATCAACTCCCATTTTTCTTTCTTTCTTTCCTCCTCATTTTTTCTGGGGGGAAAGAAAATGGAATTGAATTCCCTTACATTTTGTTTTGAGAAATCATTGTGACGTATACAAACTTAATGGGGGGGGGGGGGGGGGGTTTAGACTGTGTCGCCATTAATAATACATATTTAGAGTTTAGCCATCATTTTTAATTTCTTCAGACTTTGGCCATTGTTTTTGATGGATCGTTAAGGATCCGTTATACACGTGAGTTTCGCATGTCCCAAGTAATTTTGTTATGCCCAAACTACCCACAATTTTCCCCAAATAATTAAACAAACTAAACCCGATCGTAAAAAAGTACCAAAATCAAAAATTGTTTTAGAACCCTAACCCCTAAAAATGACCTAAATTTTGCGTCTAAAATTGTAGCGATTCAAGAAGTCATCAAGAACAATTGCATGATTTCGAGTCTCAAACATCATTTTGAGCCCTAATATGACGCTTACGGCGTCAAATTTCATCCAAATTTCAATGATCTTGAAAACATTTTCATGTAAGTACATTTTTTTTAGACATTAAATACTTGTTCTTTACAATGTTTATATAGCAATTGCGTAATGTTTGTGCTATGCATTACATATATAGTTATATATGTGTGTGGTCTGTGCATTACGTGTGTATATATATATATATTTATGCGCTATACCTTTTGAGTTGGAATAAATGGGATTTTGTTTCTTTTTATGCAGCTTTATAGGGGGTGTTGGCCTACAAGGACTTTGAAATTAATTTTGATTGGTTTTGGTTAGATGACAACCCACCATTGTCGTACACCAACTATGTACTTGGTTCTTAAGTTATATTAAAAGACTAAGATGGTGATAGACTTTGTTACATGGATTTTACTGAAAATATTTGTCTTATTTGTAATAAGAGTGTTAAGGATAATAAGTGTAGCATTAGATTCTTGTTGAATGGGGAGTTATGTCCAATTTGTAAGGACAAAGAATTGATGTATATGTTGGGTAAGATTGAATTTGGACCAGATGACAAATACCATATGTTTGTTAATTTTTTTGAGATTCGAACTGAGTGTAGTAAGGCTGGTCCACCATGTGCTTTCTTATCTGATATTGGTACCCCATCAATAAATTTCCATAAAATAGTGCCCATTGGGTCAACAGCTGAAAGCCCTTTTAAGGGCAAAAAGACCTACTTAGCCCTTGATGATATAGATCCAGAAGAGGGGTATCGTAGTTGCCATTCTTCAGATAATGATGAGGAATTATTATCCACACAACAAGGTAGGTACTTTTATGTAAATGGTTAAGATGAAAGCAGTGATGGGGAAAAAAGCATAAGAGGATGTGGAGGGGTTCACATTTGCCAAGATAATGAAGATCAAAGGAAAGCTACTGTGAACACCTCACTTTGCGACCCCGGCAAGAAACCCGAACTCTAGGAAAATGAGAACGCATGCGTGCAAGGTCATTTATAGATGCACACATACTATGTACATGTGATACAGGTCAAAGAAGGAAGCCAAAAAGACACCCGGATGTGAAGTTACGAGAATTACCAGAAATTGCCGAAATTGAAAATCGTCAAAACTCCTGGAAACTTGTGAAAGGGGAGTTACCCAATTCTTATCATCCTCAAACTTTGATTATTGTTATACATGACCATAAGGAGTAGCATACTCGAAAATCAGCTAGATCCGCGGTCGGATCTCCGAAAATTCAAAAAACTGAGAGTTTGTTTTGGGTAATCAAAAGGTGACCTTCTTGAACTCCAAATAATCTCAAGTTTTTTTTGTAGAAAGATATTATTGTGGGGAAGAAAATATCCAAAATTCATCTTTATCGGACGTGAGATCATCAAGAATCAATTCGTCTATCGGGCAATTCTAGTCGAAATGTCCTTCATAGCAATTAAAGTAAATAGAGGTCTTCCTGAACTCTGATCGATTTAAAATTTGGAAAAAATCTAGAAAACATTTGGAGGGAAAACATATCAAAAACTTAGAGCAATCCAACAACTAGAAGTTTACTTGTCGTACAACAAGTGAAGTTGTTGTACGCAAGTACGTTTCTTATGCGGGAAAAACTCTTTTTAGAAATCTTAGGAGACTGAGTCCTTACCGAACTTTGATCGTCTTAAAAATTTTATAGGGTCTATAAGAATTATATTGGCAATACATATCCAAAAATCATTATCATCCAACGATTAGAACTTGACTGGTTATACAAACAAATAACCTTGTCTACAACAAGTACCTTTCCTACGTGGAAACAAACTCTTCGTACCAATCAGAGAAAAAAGAGTCCTTCCCGACCTCCGATCAACCTGAAATTTTGACACAATCTAAAATACTTATATTCCCAACACATATCCAAAAATCAACATGATCTAACGGTGGGAAGGCCTCACGATAAGCTCCAAGAGTTCTTGGTTGCAATCTATTTTCTTGCTCTCCAAGCGTTTTTCAACTATAAATAAACCCCTCCCTCCATTCATATTTTCGATCAACAATCAAAGCAATTTCGTGGTACACACTAAGAGACCCTTATTCTCTCCCTCCAAAAGGACTCAAGTGTAATTTTCTCTCTCTTCTTTTATTTATTTGTCAGTCTTATAATTCGTATTTTTGCCTGTATAATTACTATCACTTGATTGTTTTTCAAAACCTTTTTCAATTTTTTTTTTCAAAACCAAAGGCATATAACAAACTATAATTCAATTTCAAAATAGTATTATTACTTTTTTACTTTTCCAAAAAGCCCGGATTAACGGCATTGTTATACGAAGGAATCGATAATCGCAATATATCCAATCTAACTCATAGATTGCGGTGTATATATGTGATGAATACTCGATTATGAGAACATTAGTGCCATTTATACTGGTTTAATCAATAGACTATAGTACACGATTGGTCAACTTGCCTCATATCATATTGAGTATAAGATTCCACATCGAATCAGTTTTTGAAAAGCCCAATGTTTTACAAAATCACTTATTTCATTGCATCTACTATTATTAAACTCTCTTTTTCAAATCACACACACACACACACACTTATTTTCAAAATCCTGGGCGAACGAAGAAACACATTGTTTTCATCCCATCCCCAAAATTCCAGTTTCTAAAATAAACACGGAAAGCTGTAAAGTAATAGTAATAGCATGTAAGAACTGAATTATAACACACATATATCCTCCTCAATAGACCGAAAGGGCGAATTGGGTGCCTATCCCCTTTTCAATTCGTAACTTAATCCCCCGAAACATCGAATCACCTGATTTCGTATACATTGCGTATAAGAGGATATTTAGTTCATAAATAGGTCTTTTTTACATAAACCTTTTTTGTTTATTTAGTAAAACAAACTGGCGACTCTTATTCTTTTCAAACCGATTTTCAAAGCAACACGGAATCGTCGCCCATGAGGACTCAGGAAAAGTTTGACGAGATGTTGGGAGCACCACCTAGCTAGGTCCAGAAGACCTAAATTATCACTGTTTATTTTATACATTTGGGTAGTCTTAGATATTTGATTATTTAGTCATGTTTTAGGATTTCTTATTTTGTTTTAATATTTCTCACTCTTGGTTAGGAACTATAGTTTATTTTTATATTCATTTTTACAATAAATTAATTACTTGATATGTTTATGTTATTAAATAGTTTATTTATCATATTTCTTTTAAAGGTGTGGATTATGTAATGCATAAGACCGAGGACAATTTTTGTCTAGTAGACAATGGCACAACACATACTATATTAAAAAATCAGAAGTTTTTCTCTGAGTTAGTGTTTAATACAAAGTATCCACCATAGCTGGACCTGCACAAATAATTAAAGGCTCGGGAAAAGCTCATGTGATGTTACCAAATGGTACCAACATATTTATCAAAGATGCATTATTTTCAAGCAGTTCTAGAAGAAACTTGTTTAGTTTTAAAGATATTAGAATGAATGGGTGTCATATGAAAATGACAAGTGAAGGTAACAAATAATTCTTATGCATCATTACTAGTGTTGCGAGCCAGAAGCTCCCACTAGAAAAAATAAGTGCTTTCTCCTCAGGTCTTTATTGCACAACATTATCTAATATTGTTAAGTCACACTCAGTCATGAGCCAGAAGTTCAATTCTTAAATACCGAAATTTAATGATCCCAAGGCCTTAAGATTGTGGCATGATAAGTTAGGATACTCAGGAGCAATCGTGTTGAGAAAGGTAATAAATAACTCTTATGGGCACTCACCAGCAAACCACCCGCTGGTCAGATGTAAACCTACTTTTTATTAGAAACATTGTTTTTGCACTCCTATTGGCACCTATCATTAAACTTAGTTTGCAATTCCCTAATCAAACTATTAAGTCTATAAGACTTGATAATGCAACTGAGTTTACTTCTCAAGTTTTTGATGAATATTGTTTATCTATAGGGACAGAAGTTGAACACCCCGTCCCACATGTCCATACCCAAAATGGTTTAGCCGAATCTTTGATTGAGCATTTTCAATTTATTGTAAGGCCTTCACTCATGTAATTTAGGTTACCTGTTAGCACCTAGGGACATGTTATATTGCATGCATTAAAACTGATCAGACTTAGACCTACAGCCTATCACACATTTTCTCATGCACAAGTAGTAACCGGTTATCAACCAAATATATCACATTTGTGTAAATTTGGTTGTGCATTTTATGTTCCCAGTCTGCCTCCCTAGCGCACTAAGATGGGCCCTCAACGACGACTAGGGATATATGTAGGCTTTGATTCACTTTTCATTATTCGGTATTTAGAACCAATGACAGAAGATGTATTTACTACACGTTTTGCAGATTGTCAATTTGATAAGACAGTAGTCCCGCCGTTAGGGGGAGATAAGAAAATTTTTGCATAACTACTCGTTCTAGAAGAACGGCGAGAAATATCGTGGAATAATCTCACTCTGACTCACTGGACCCACGCACATCAAAATGTGGAAAAGACGTACGGATAATAGCACATTTGCAAGAAATTGCGAACAAATTACCTGATGGATTCAATGATTCAGCAAAGATAACAAAATCACATGTGCCAGCTATAAATGTACCTACCAGAATCAATGTCCCCAAAGGACAAAATTAAAATATAGTAGCTAATGAATCTGCACCACGCCAGAAGCTTGGCAAACCTATAGGTTCCAAAGACTCAGCTCCCCGAAAGAAGAAGACTGAACAATCATACCCTAAGAACATTCCTGAAGAGGTTCCCCACTTCACTCAAGAATAGGTCGTACTAAAACCCACTCTTTTTAAGGCACAGAAGAGGTCATTATTTTAGAAAAAGTCCCTAAAGAGACTATAAAAGCCCCTGAAAGATGCATTGGTACCAAATAATGAAAAGATTTATATACTTTACACTTGTTCAAGAGAGATGCGGAATAGAAAAAAAAAGTCATCGATGATATCTGGATTTGCAGTAGCTATTAAAGTATCAAAGGGCAATAATGATAATGATACAGAACCACGTACATTAAATAAATGTCGACAAAGAAAAGATTGGTCAAAATAGGAAATTACCATCAAAGCAGAATTGAAGTCTCTAAATAAACATGGTGTATTTGGACCTATAGTACAAACCCCAAAAGGTGTTAACCCTGTATATTACAAACGGGTGTTTATAAAGAAAAAAAATGAGAATAATGAAATCACGCGATATATGGCACGAGTTGTGGCACAAGGTTTCCTGCAGAAACCTGGGATTGATTATGATCAAACATATTCTCTTGTTATGGATGTAATAACTTTTAGATATCTGATAAGTTTAGCAATTACTGAAAGTTTAAATATGAGACTCATGGATGTTGTAATTACTTATTTATACGGGGACTTAGACACAAACATTTATATGAAAATCCCAGAATGATTCATTTTGCTTGAAGCAAAGTCAAGGAGTAAGTACTCAATACAATTAAGATATTCACTATACGGACTAAAGCAATCCGGAAGAATGTGGTACAGTCGTCTTAGTCGAAAGGATATGAAAATAATCCCATTTGCCCATGTGTATTTATAAAGAAATTCTCAAAAGGATTTTCTGTAGTAGCAGTTTATGTGAATGATATTAGAACTCAAGAAGAGTTCGAAAAAAACTGCTAACTATTTGAAGAATGAATTTGAAATGAAAGACCTTGGGAAAACAAAATTTTATCTCAGCCTGCAGATCGAGAAAAGTACTAGTGGGATATTAGTCCATCAATCTAACTATACTGAGAATGTATTAAAACGTTTTGTTATGGACAAAACACATCCACTATGCACTCCTATGGTTGTCCGGTCTTTAGACGTAAAGAAAGATCCATACCGTCCTAAGGAAGATGATGAAGAAGTATTGTGTCCTGAAGTACCATACTTAAGTGCAATTGGTGCCCTATTATATTTAGCACAATGCATTATTATAAGCGCACCAACTAAACGACATTAAATTGGTGTCAAGCATATCCTCAGATATTTACGAGGAACAACTGGTTTAGGCTTATTTTATTCACATAATTCTAATGGTTCTGAGTCAATAGGATATGCAGACTCTGGATATCTTTTTCATCCTCATAAAGCACTATCTCAAACAGGTTATGTATTTCTTAGTGGTAATACCGTTATCTCTTGGCAATCTACTAAACAAACTTTAATGGCAGCTTATTCTAATCATTCTAAAATTTGAACTCTTCATGAAGTTAGTCGAGAATGTGTGTGGTTGAGATCTCTAATCCATCATATTCGTAATTCTTATCAGTTGTCTTCTATTACAGATATTCCAAGAATTATCTATAAAGACAATGCAGCATGTATAACACAAACTCAAGATGGTTTCATCAAATATGACATGACTAAACATATTTCACCTAAGTTGTTCTTCATTCATGAGCTTCAATCAAAAGAATAAAGAGATTGAAGTCAAGCAAATTCGTTCTAGTGACAACTTACCTGATCTCTTCACGAAGTCATTGCTGAAGTCGATATTCCAGAAGTTAGTTTATGATATTGGCATGTGTCAACTTTATAATCAAACTATATAAATGTTGTCATTAGGGGGAGCATCCTGAATTATGCTACTCAATATTTGCAAATTGTACTTTTTTTCCTTTGATTAAGTTTTATCCCATCGGGTTTTCTTAGTAAAGGTTTTAATGAGGCAGCATATTGTGCAATGCCACTTCAATGATCCGGAAGAATGTTGTACTCTTTTTCATTCGCTTTGGTTTTTTTCCATTGGATTTTTCTTTAGGAAGGTTTTAATAAGGTAACTATAATTGAATGGTGGAATATTGAACATCCAAAATGGAGTGTTATAAGATATTGATATGTCGATGTCCATAAAAGTTGAACTTATCCCACATTGATACTATGGGTAAATATGGTTAGCACATATTATCTATACATATATATATATATATTATTATCCCACATGGATTTTGTATAGAGATAAATGGGTTAACTCTTAGTACAAATAGAGCTGACCTTACCCATATTTCACATCAGTTGAATAAGATCTCTTTTGTTCTTTTATTTCTCTCTATTATTCCAACAATAATCATGTTACTATCGATTATATATAAAAATATTGAAAATATAGAATTAACTATAATACTCCATCACATATTAATATTAAGAATTGTTATTGTTAAAACTAAAAAATGGTTATTGGAAAATGATTAGTATTTAAATTATTATTTTTATATATTAAATATAACATTACGAGTTTTCGACACTTTAGTCCTTTGAAGTTTGTCCCAATTGTCAGTTTCGTCCCTAAACTTCATTTTTCAATTTGTCACACCCCAATGTTTCCCTTCACTTTTGACCTTCACTTCGCTTTCCATTAATTAAATAGACGGAGCATGTTATGTTGGATGGGTATTTTGGTCTTTCTGCCATTAAATTTTTCCTCCAAAATAAATATGTTTGCTCCTTATATTCCCTCCAAGCATTTCCCTACTAAATATGATTTTCTTTCGTATCTCTAAATAATATTATTGCTCCCATTGATTTTCTTAACAAGGAGGGAAAGACACTTCCAGGTTGAAAGACACTTCCAAGTTGAAAGATACCACAAGCGGTGCACCCGAGCCAAATAGATCCCCATTATGAAGGTAAGTTTATTATTATCATTATTTTTCTTGCTGTGGTTGTTGTTGTAATTTCTGTAAGTAAATATTAATTTATTTGCAGATTAAATGGATATGACCATAAAAGGGGGAGCTTGCCTATATATATTGACATAAGGTTTATATGAATTATTCAAAATTATTTTTACTTGTCTCTTCTCTTCTTTTTTTTTATTTTCCTTTTTTTTACTCCTAAAATTTTCTTTCCTTTTTTTCTTCTCTTTATTCTAGGGGATTCAATGGGATCAGAGGAGGCTTCAATTGCAATTAATTGGATGATTTTATAATGACAAATTCTAGTACTCTAATTATAGAAAAAAAAAATAGTAGTTTTTAATTACCTTTACCTTAAGCTAGCCCAAATACATAGTTAAACGTCCATATTTTAAATTTTTCAAATATAGTACAATATACAGCTCTTATATATAGAGTATATAGTTGTTTCCTTCTCTTTAATGATTTTGTTGGAATAAATAAAGTGTAGTGCCATAATCTGTACTCATAATTAAATAATAAAATATCTTTTATTGTGTTATTTATTTGTGTTTTAAGCAAATTTCTTGTTGCATCTGAGTTTTGATTATGATGTCATGATCCATTGATTTATGTTAAAAAAGGAAAAAGAAAAAAAGAATTTAGACTCTCTTAATTCAAAACATCCCATAAAAAAAATACTTAACTATATATTATTTGGGGATGGAGGGGGTAAATGATTAGCACGTTTTCCTGATCTTCAAGAGTAGATCATTTAGTTCTGCCAACAGCCAAAAAACAACACAAAAAAAAATATGATTCTGATATAAACAACACATAAAAGAATCTGATTATTTTTTTGTTTTTGTCTCTAATGTTAATGTTATACTACTTTTAATTTTTTCCCTACCAATCTATCGCTCTAATTTTGAAAAAAAAATGTAATATTATTACTACTGTAGAGGTTTATTAAAAACAATTAATATAAGCACATAAATTACCCTTATTAAATTTTTAGTACCATATTTCTCCTTTTTAATTTTTATAAAGATTACTAAACTTGTCGTTTCAAAAAATTCACACTACACCCGTGCGTAAAATCATAAATAAGTTAATTTTAACTTTGATATGTCTTTTTATTTTATTAAAAAAAAAAAAAAAAACTCTTGTGTCGAAATGTCTATTGCTCTGTTTTTGTACATGAAAATGCTTGGAGGGAATATAAGGAACAAACATATTCATTTTGGAGGGAAAATTTAATAGAAGAAGGACCAAAATACCCATCCAACATAACATGCTCCGTCCATTTATTTAACGGAAAGTAGAGCGCTGTGGAACATTGGGGGTGTGACAAATCGAAAAATGAAGTTTAGGAACGAAAGTGACAATTGGGACAAATTTCAAAGAACTAAAGTGTTGAAAACTCTAATATTAATTACTATATAGTTATCTTTTAGAATATTTGCACATCGTGCTGGACTACATGCCTGTATTAACTAAATTCGCACTCATTTAATTCTGGAAAGAGATATTAACTAATGTTAGTATTATTTTAGTCTATATAGTTGTTTTTTAAATTGAATAGTAGCACTAAATTAAATTGTCATTTTGCAAGTATCAAATTTCTTCTGTCCGTGTTAGTGACCGTGACAAACATGTATTTGAATTTGAATTTTTATAATCTCTACACTTGTCGATCAAAAAAGAAATAAAAACCATACCTCAAGCTCTAATTTTAACACCAACCGAATATAATTCCCGTATACGCTAGCTAGCTTCACACAAATCCCACCATACGAGAATATATTGAAGTGAACCTATTTTCTTAATTTTTATGATAACAAAAGCAGCCAACAAACAAACTTAATTATGCAAGAAAAGAACATATATGTTTATTTTTTAAGGGCTCATTTAGCTCAAAGTAACGATTAAAAGAAAATTAAGATTCCTCACATATTCTACTAGATTAACCGTGACAATATTTAAGGTCTTTCAGTTTTATTGCATCATTCTTTTCACTGAATGATACAAAGTACTTGTTTCTTCGTCCTTGTGTATAGTCTATAAATCCTTCACTTGTTTATTCAAATATGTTTATGATTATAAGAATTATGTTATTAGACATTCCTTATTCTAAATGATTATTCCTTACCAAACTGATCTGGAAATATTAGTGCTATGCCGCTAACTAATTTAATTTAGTGGTACCCGCGCGAATTTAAATCACAAATAAGTACAACATATATACATATTAGGATTAAAGAACAATAAATAAAATAATTAACCTGATGATAAGAAGGATTGAAGAAATAAAGATTTCTGAGTACGTATGCATATAGTCATAAAATATATGTGCACGAGTAAATGTAAGAGACGTATTTAAATAATGACATTAGTAAAATATGCCACAAGAAATTTAATATATATAAAAAATTAAATTATAATTAAGTGCAATATATACATATAAGGATTAAAGAACATGAAATTAAATAATACGTTTTGTCAACTTAAACTATCTACCAATTCATAAAGAATCATGCATGTGACATCAACTATATATATATATATATATATGTTTAGGCACAACTAGAGTTTTTCATAGATATAAGTGTATATATATGTGGACTCATATATCAGAAAAATAAACACTTAACATATAAAAGTTTAATATATATATATACACGTACACAAACTTGTGAAAATGAAAAAGGTAGACATAATTTATCTATAAAAGCACTTATATATATATTAAGAAGCACTTAGAAGAGTGAAAAAAGGTTACTTTGGGGTAAGTCATGGCATGATTATGAGTTGAACAAACAAATCTGTTGTAACAAAATTCAGTTCTTAAAATATAAGAATTCATAATTTAATTCTGTTTGAAACAAAATTCAGTTCTTATTTTATATAATTCATAATTAATATGTGTTGAAACAAAATTCAGTTTAATTTGTTTCAACACAATTTCTACGTGCAGTATGACGGAATTGAATTTTCTTACAACTTAGAGCAAATTAAGGTTTCAAACCTGTCCATATAATTTTCAGAAACATATATATGCACTGAATGCTCATATCCTAATTGCTCATTTCCTAAATATCTTATCTTTCGTATTCATTCACACAAGCAAGCAATTAAGTTCAATTTCCACTTTACTTTTTTTTCCAGTGGGAATGAAGTTCATAATACTAATTACTTTTTTCCTTAATATTACTGCCCTTTCTCATGGGCAGTACGACCTGAAGGTGTATTGGCGTAAGATGCCACCTTCCTGCCCACCATCCTCCTGTACAATATATGGTAAGCAAAAAAAATAGTGAAGCAACAAGCGTTGGGGTGGGGTGGCCGGGGTGGATCGGAGGGTGGTGCACTGGAATGCACCTAGAGGTTGTACTGTGATCCATGAGAAAGGGCAGTAATATTAAGGAGAAAACTAGTTAGTATTAAGAACTTTATTCCCACACAAAAAATATTAAGAGAAAATTGAACTTAATTGCTTGCTTGTGTGAATGATCGATAAAAATAAGATGGTTAGGAAATGACCAAAAGTTTGAAATTTTAATTTGCTCTAAGTTGTAACAAAACTCAGTACCATCATATTAACTGCATGTAGAAATTGTATTAAAACAAATTAAACTGAATTTTGTTTCAACACAAATTAATTATGAATTATATAAAATAATAACTGAGTTTGGGTTCAAACACAATTAAATTATGAATTATAATCTATCAAGAACTGAATTTTGTTACAAGTGCCATTACTCACTCCAAATTAATACATATATATATATTTATAAGTCATTCTATAGCTAAATTATGTCTCCCTTTTTTATTTTCACAAGACTGCAACTGGATATATTAAAGTTTTATATGTCAAGTGTTTATTTTTTTGATATATATGAGTGCAAATATATATACTATATATACGAGAAACTCTAGTTGTGCCTAAACATATATATTGGTTGATAGTTTAAGTAATTGACAAAACGTACATCTATAAATATATCATGTTCTTTAATCCTTATATAGGTATATAATGTAGTTATTTGTAATTTAAATTTATGTTTATTTTTATGTTTTATTTTTGCAAAATTTCTTTGGGCGTATATACTTAATTAATGTCATGCCACTAGACTACAAGAAAAAACACTTTTTGTGATCCCTGGTAGAGTTAAATAAATGTCCATTTCAGAAAAGGGGTCATATAAAGTATAATTATTAATTTTATTGTTGTTGGATTCTTAACGAAAAACCTTAGCCAGGGCAGGAATGCGAACTTTAAGTGAACAAGGAGAAAGAAGAGAAAGAGACTCTAGTCAGGGAAGAAGAGAAATCTAGTAGCATTGGTGGGTTTTGTTGAATTTGGGGAGAAAGAAAAAAAATAGGCTCTACGTACGCAATTTTGGTCGAGTGAGAAAGAAATGGAATGACGCGATTTTTTATTAGGGATAGATATTGGGGTGAGAAGAAAGGGTTTGTTTGATTTGGGTTTTAATTTTTGTGAGGGTAAAAAGAATAAAAATGTGGATCTATTTAAGAGCACTCATACTTCTACTCAAATAGATATATTTCCTAACCAAAATATCACATAGAGTAGACATTTATTAAAAAATAAAAAAAAAATTAGAGTAAATTTATTCCTAACCAATTGATTAAGACTACTTTAACTCAATTATATATTTCTAATCAAAATATCTAAATTCGTAAAATTTTAATTTAAAAAAAAATTAGAAAAAGCAGTAAATAGCACGTTGCGGCTCTAGTTGTAGTCTACCTTGAAAATATTATAATCCATACAGGTCAGAATTTTAACGGCTGGAGCTTGTCTCATTTTTTATCCATGCACATCAAGTCGTTGAGTAATTTTTTAATTTTTTTGGTCACACTTACTTTGAGTACAGTAGCAATACGCAGCCAAAATTTCCAAGGAAGAATAAAGGGTTCTAATAAGGAGAAACACAATTACTATCGGAAACTGCATTCCCTCACAATGTTTTATGAGAAAATTGAACTTAATTATTTTTTTCTTCCTTAAAATTTGTTTGTGTAATTGTGTGAATGACCAAACAAATATATTTAGAATATGCATACCATGTAGGAATTGTGTTATAGAAACAAAACTGAAACTTGTTTCAACACAATTTATGAATGATACATAATTAAGTACAAATTTGTTTTGTACTCTTTATGCCATAAGAAGTTTGTTGTAACTTGTAACAAAATTCAGTTTTTAATTATGTATCATGCGAAGTACGTCTTTCACAAATATATACATATATATCATCAAGATATTTGTTTTGTCATTCACAAACAAATCAGGAAGAAAATACAAATGCATTTGTCATAAAAAAATTGTGGGAGAATAAAGTGTTAATTAGTAATTACGTGTCTCCTCGTTACTACCTATCTCAAGGGCTCCAGCTTGAGTGGAGCGTAGTACCATGTTTGGTTCATGTTTTAAAATTTATGTTTTTGGTTTTTTGTGAAAAAGTCAACTTTACTTCACGATTTTCAAAATTTATTTCACTTTACTTTCTCTTTCATCAAATTTTTAAAACACCACAACTTTAAATCCAAAAATTAGAATTAGATAAAAAAAAAATATATTTGAAACCTACTTATTGAGGATCTATAAAAGAAGATCCATTGAGATTATCTTTTTAGTTTTTTTTCATGAATTTTTTTTGAATTGGTTGAAAAAAACTCCAACAAAAATCAAATTTACTTTCTAACCTATTTTCACACTTTCCAAAAACTTAACTAAAAAACTCAACTTAAAATATCAACTAAATAGGCCCTACCTCTGCCGCCTCCCCATCGCGAGGCTCACAGATTGACTATTTTAATCAGGTAAGTGTGACAAAAAAAATTAGTCAACAACTTCACAATACAAGGGCTGTGGCCCAAAGAAAAAAAAAGGGCAGACTAATTACTTCAATAATGTAAACCAAGTTTTAAAAACGCATGTACGTAAGCCGAAACCAAGTTTTAAAAATGCAAATGTAGATCCAGTTAGACAACATCTTGATAGATACACATTGGCCCAACATGGCCAAATTAAATCAAGATTTATGGGTGCACGAATGGGAAGAACATGGAACATGCTCCATCCCATCAAATCCCGACTTGTATGGATTGTATTTCAATATCGATCTTCAAAGTGCACTGTAACAACTAAAGCGAAAACCTGGTTTCTATACAGGAACATATATATTTAAAACGACAAAATATTGACAACACAAACGAATTAAGCCAAACCTCGAGTCTATTTACTCTTTTAGTGCATAGTATTTAACACACAAATACAACAAGAAAAAGGTTAATGGCAGATGTTGCCAGAAGATCTAGTTAAAACACAGACATCAAGAAAAACAAATCTGCTTTTCCTTTTCAAAACTGCTATGCCTTTTCAAACGAATAACTGTTTAGATATTTCAAATGGTTAATGAATTGGTAATGACTTAGCAATTGATAATCTCGTAGCACTCCAAATGATTCAGGTAAAAGCATTAGGATCAGTGGGATTAAGAGTACTTTTATGGAGGTCCAGTATTTTAATGGGGAGTACTGGACTATTAATCAAGCTGGTATTAATGCACTTAATACCCCAATACCCTGTTTGATTCATGTAGTATTAATACTGAGATATCTCATGCACCACGCATGTGGTAATATTAATACCATGTTTGGTTCTGTAAAAAGAGAAAAGTTGTATACCCAACGGAATTATATTTTGCATGTGTGGTGAATTCTAGTCGTGAAGAGGAGAAATGGAGTTTAACAGGTTTTAAAAAAAAAAAAAATTTGTTTAAAAAAAAAATTTTAAAAAAAAATTAAAAAAAAAAATTAAAAAAAATTTGAAAAAAAAAAAATATTTTAAAAAAACAAAATTTTTTTTTTAATTAAAAAAAAAAGTTTTAAAAAAAAATTAATTTTTTTTTAAATAATAATAATATAGTAGTAGTAGTGACATTTTTGAAAATATATGGTTCATTTTTATTAATCCTGGATAAACAATACCACCTCCCCCTGGTATTAAATTATAGCACAAAGAGTGGTATTAAGTTAATACCGGTATTAGTAATCCCAGCACATTTGTGCGAATCAAACAAGGTATGATAAAAAAAGTGGTATTAATAATCCCATTCCACTTTTTAATACCCGAATCAAACGAGGCCTTAGGGTATAGCAATTGATAATCAACAATATACTCTAGCACTCCAAATGATTCATAAAAGCATTAATTTGGAGTGTTAAGAGTACTTTTATGGAGGTCCAATATTTCAGAGTGGGGAATGTACCTTTAATCAAGCTTATTGACATGCACTTAATACACCCACCAATTAGGGAAATAGAATACAATGCAGAAGAGTGGGGCGGGGGAGCAGAACAGGTTTTGATATGATCGATGGTTTGCAAACTTTTGTTACAATTCACATGCACCACGCATGTGGTAATTAGATAATTACACACATTGCGTTCTAGTCCTGAAGAAGAGAAAGGGAGTGAGTAACAAGTCCTCGGATTAATCCACCCCACCAAGTGATATATATATTTTTATTCAGAAAGTTGTTTAACCATCTTCTTAGGTGGTGTGGTGAATTTTAAAATATACTTTTTAGTAAGTTTTTGAGGAGGTGAGAAATGGAGTTGGTAACAGGTACTCATAACACTCCACCAATTCCAAAAAGTTACAATATATTTTATTTTATAGTCTCGTTGTGTAGGTTTCATATTTTTTTTTATCTACCGATTTTTGATTAGAACTCTATTGTGTGTAATGTGACTGAAATTTTAGAAAATGTGATTGGATAGTACCAAGATTATCGTATACGTACGTAGACGTGTATATATATACATATAGGACAAGGTTCAACTTACACCGGTATAAAAATTAAGAAGTTTTAAACCTTTTCATAACTTTTTTTAATTATAGATTTGCCAATTCAACAGTTGGATAAGAATTTTTTTTACTTTATTTATTAAGTATGCAAAATTTTAAATCAATTCTCGTCGGGTTCAAGTTTTGATTAGAAAGCCAGCCCTAGGCTAGATCGGTTTGTATTGACTCTATTGTTAGGAGGGTCAGGTTCAAGTTTGGCCAAACTGAACCCGTTTTGCGGCCTTGTGTGGGATTTACGTTTCTTTTTTTTATTTATTTTTTAAAAAAAATACCACAAGGAAATATTATTTATTTAAGAGTAGCAATAAGACTACGAAAAGAGCAAACAACTTGGGCCTTATAGATTAATTAGAGAGAAACAACATATTATATTTATTTGTGTATCTGAGTTCTTGTTAGAGGCAAATATTGTGGAATCACAAATTTTAAAACAAGTTAGCGAATCGCATCTTAAAATTTTCTTTTAATAGGGATTGGATCTTAAAACCCCCTTTTTAAAATGGCTTAAGTCACAAGACAAGAAAATGATAATTATCAATGCTAAAATCATGGCACTGCGCAATAATAATAAATTATTTAAATTGAACTTAAATATCTATCTATAATATATTTTTTGGGATATTTAAAATTGGTTGTCTCATTTTTCCTCCCGCATAATCATTACACTAATTCTCAATCTAGATTATAAATTATATTTTTAAATATTGATTAAGTTGGAAATAAGACCGTTAATTTAGAACAAAAGTAGTAAACAATATATAGAAATTATTTCTTATTCGGCTCATGGAATATAAAGATGCAGGCTGGGCTGCATTACTAATAGTATTTCAGAGGCTGGGCCCAGTCTGTGGCGTCGTCCAGTCCACCTATAATTCCGCCCTAAAAGTGTGAAATATAACAATGTATCTTATGTATAGCAAAATATTTGATATTAATAACAATAAAAAAATATAAATATAATACTAATATCTAAATAAACCATCTTTTTACGCTGCCGAAATCAATATCTCCTAGAAGTAGGGATTTGCTTTGACCTAAATTCACAGAAATGTAGTTGTAAGTAGCGTAAATAAAAAGAGTATTTAGAAATTAGATTATTTTCAATTTTAATTATAGCAATGGCAAATAACCTTCCGAATATTACATTATCCAATCACGTGAGAGGCTAATATCACTCTGGTTAATGGATTTAAATTATGATAAAGAGTAATTATTTATGTACTTTATTTTTTTTTTCAAATATTACATTAACCAATCACGTGAAATGATTTTCAATCCAAACACGACTCAAGTCTACTAAACCAATCTGTCATGTTTTGCTAGATAATTACCTCAACGAAGTAACCACATTTAATTTTGACCGGAATAGAGAAAATTACCTTTTTCGATCTTCAGTGAAGGAGCAACAAAAAAATTTCTTTAGAGAAAAGATTAACAAATAAAATAAGTGGATGCGGTGGCTTTGGGGGCGGTTGTTGGTGGGTTCGAAGAAATAGGGTAGAGAGAGAGAGGGGGGGTACTGTTGTTGTTGGTTGGGCATAGAAGAGAGAGGGGAGGCCTGGGTTTGAAGAAATAATAGAGAGAAAGGAGGGGGGAGGGTGTGGGGTAAGTAAAAAGTAGGTGTACCACACTTCTTGCATGCATGATTATTATGACCGATACTTTTGATAATGTTCTTTTGATGTGATTGCCTTCAATGGAACTGGGTCTTTTTTGTACTATGGACTTTAATTGCAGACATTATTTTACTCGGTAACACTTTATTTTATTTATTTGATCTTATTATATTAAATATGTGAATATTATGTTAGTTCTATAAGATTGAGCTATTGTCGAAAAAAAAAAAATACAATTACTCGATCTAATAAAACTGGATTAATGTGCATATATTCGATACTATAAGATCGAGTATGTGCACATTACTTCTGTCTTATATAGCCGATCCAATGTTGACGTGTTATAGAATATTTTGGTGTGTAATTAGCCCCCACCTTTTCCTCTAAAAAAATAATAGGTGGTACTAATTATACATACTACTTTACTCAGTAACACTCCATCTCATTTTCTCAGTTCTATTGTATAGAGTATGTACACATTACTTCGATGCAATAAGCTGAGCTATTGTTGGGGGGGAAAAATACACTGACTTGACCTTATAGGCCAAGCTCATGTGCACACACTTGGTACCATACAACCGAGTCAATATTAGAGTGTTATAGAGTATTTTAATGAGTTAAAAAACCCATTTGGAAGCTTAACTATTACATTTTTTCAATGTAGAACTTAAACAATTTTTTGTTTAAAATTGGAACTCAAACTACGAAAAAGTGTCAATTTGGAACTTCCGTTAAGATCCGTTAAATAACTTAACGGATGAGGTTCCAAATTGAAACTTCTTCAAAACCTTAGCCTTCCCTCCTTTTTCTTTCATCCAAGTTCATCTAAGGGAGTTTAGTTCGAGACTTAAATTGGTGATTTTTTTCACGAAACTTGGTGAAGATGGTTTTTGCAATAAGTAGATTAATTTAAAAAAATCATTAAAAAATTAAGATCGAAAATTAGTGAAATTCAAACTAGAAGTGCACTAAAATGTTATATATTATGTAGAAAGAAATCATTTTTTTCCCAAAAATATCTCAACCTAACATTGAAATTATTCCTTTTTACTAAATAAATAGCATTACGGGGAACTAACTTTACGTATAAAACAAGATTCACACACATGGAGTGCTAACATATTGGAAAAATTGGTGGGTTTTCCCACCCCATGCTTAGGTTTGAGCCTCGAAAACTCCATTTCTCTTTCCCTTCCCCCTTAGCCGACCACCAAATCAAACTCAATAATTATGTTTACAGACCAATTTTTTACTAAAATATTTCTTCATTCTATTTCGATATTTCAGAAAAGTTAAAAATGATATACTAAAATTAATTATATATTTTGAAATATCTTTTGATATATAATCCAAAAAAAATGGAGGCTGTGTTTAAAAAAAAATGAACGGTAATGAAGAACGGCAAGAAAGGAAATAAAGTGAAAACTTATTATATATTACAAACATACACCTTCAATTTATGACACTAGTTACACGAAAACCCCCGCACAACTATTGGAGACGTGCCTCACCAAACATTGATTCCTTAGCTTATATTAAAACCCTACCCCTAAACTTACACCCAATATTACACAATGACCCCTCAACTTTTCCTTCCCACATATAAACCCCTGTACTTTCTAAAAATTTTTAAAAAGTCCAGGTCTGGCCCCCACGTGGCTCCGCCCCTAATCCTTCTAATGCTTGTGAAAAAAAAATATTTTTTGATTCACAAGGAACTGCCAATTATTGGCTAACACACTTGGAAATTGTTCAATACATGCATTAAAACATCTTGAACAAGCTACCAATCTGGCAGTCTTTCATCCCTCCTAGAAGGTCTATCTTGGCCTATCGTGTTTTGAGAAATAAGATTGCTACAGACGATAACCTTCAAAAGTGTGGGATGTACATCACTTCATTTTGTTGTTTTTGCATGCAGAATTTAGAAACTGTGCAGCACATGTTCTTTGAATGTCCATATGCCACTCGAGCTTGGATGTGGCTTTTAAATATATTTCATGTTCCTTATTGTTACGAGGGGCAGTACGTTACTTTCTTTCAAAAGTTAGTTGATCGTTGCATGAGCTCTCAGGTTAAACATATGTGGCTTGCGGGTTTGGTGGCCCTTCTTTGGGGTTTATGGTCTCACGAAATAAAAGCAAATTCGATGGTGTTGCTCCTTGCTTTAACAGACTCCTACACGGTCTTTCTTGCTGGATTCGTGAAGCTGGTAATCTCACCAACGGGTGTATGCATAATTCAGTTGAAGACCTGATCATCATTAAAACTTTTCGGGTTCAATGTCATCCTCGGAAAGCTCCTAATATTAAACCTGTGATTTGGTTACCTCCTTCTCTTGGTTGGATCAAATGCAATATTGACGGTTTATCTAAAATGAGTGAGGAAGCGGCTTGTGGTGGTGTTTTTCGTGATAGCAGTGGCCAAGTTTATGGAGTTTTTGCTCAAAGCCTTGGCCTAAATACTGCTTTCTTTGCCGAGTTTTTTGCCTTGATTCTTGCAATAGAGACAGCTCATGCTCGTGGATGGAGGAGAATTTGGCTTGAGGCAGATTCTGCCACTGCTCTTCATACCTTCTTCAATAATGCCTTTTTAGCTCCTTGGAGGATTAGGCGTCGTTGGTTAGTTTGCCAAACTTTGATGTCGCAAATGGAAGTCAAGCATTCTCATATTTTCCGTGAAGGTAATATTCCGGCAGATATCGTCTCCAACTTAGCTCTTTCTTATTCTGCTTTCACCTGGTGGGATGGATCAGTTCCGGAAATTGATAAAGCAGTTGCGGAGGACCGTTTAGGCAGGCCAAAGTATAGATTTTGTTTTTGAGTTGGTGTTTGTTTCTTTTTGTTTTTCTTTTTTCCTTTTAATAATAGGCTTCGCGCCAGCTTTCATTTAAAAAAAATCTTGAACAAGCTAGATTTCATAACCATACAACTAAATAATGCCAAGCCAGTTCAATTCTAAAAAATATGGTTTTATAATAAAAGAAATAATATACATAGTTAGTAGCCTTCAAAATATCAATTCTTTTTACATAATATATAACAGTTTAGTGCACTTGCACTTACGGTTTGAATTTTTTAATGAATTTTTTAAAATTAAACTACTCATTGTAAAAACAATCTCTACCAAGTTTCGTGAAAAATTCATTCATTTAAGTCTCGAACTAAACTCCCATGGACGAAGTTGGATGGAAGAAAAATGAGATAAAGCTAAAGTTTTAAAGAAGTTGCAATTTGGAACCTCGTCCGTTAACTTATTTAACGGATTTTGACGGAAATTCCAAATTGACACTTTTTCATAGTTTAAGTTCCAATTTGAAACAAAAAATTGTTTAAGTTCCACATTGATAAAGTGTAATAATTAAGGTTCCAAATGGGTTAAATACTCTATTTTAATAGGTGCAATTTGCCCCACCTAAAATAATACTCCATCTGTCCTAAATTACTGGTCTCTCTTTCCTTTTTTGGATGTCCCAAAATAAATGTCCACTTTCTATAAAAGATAAATATATACATATTTTGCCCTTTTGTACTTTCACTTTTTAATTAAAAGTTTTAAATAAAGAAAAGGGTAAAAAGAAAAAGTCAATGTAAATTAAGCAAAAAGTGTAATGATGATGTTGAATTCTTAATAAGTTGAATTTCCCAAAAGGGACTGGTAATTTGGGACGGAAGGAGTAACTTATATTTGACTTGCTCACGTGATTGTAACTATTGACCAGTGGCATTAAACTTAAATGTAAGGAATTATTGTTGAATCAATTTTTCAATCATTTGTTGTTTAAATTTTTTTCATTTATAATTTTTTTTTTAAATTTGTAGTGTAATTTTTTTCGATAGTTATAATATAATTTTAATTATGACTTTACATTTTTTTATTTAATGTTTTAGGTATTTACTTAAGTTTATAATTTTATATATAATTAGTTTATTTTTACAGCTAAATACTCAAACTAAATAATTTTAATTATGTAAATAGGAGAACAATTAAACAGACTCTAATTAATCAATTGTCAGGGCAAACACATAAATCAATGACGCGAAATAATCGTGTTAACACTTATTTGGGCAAGATGATATAAAGCAAAACCAACCCTCACAGATGCTAAACGCAATTAAAATTTAGCAATCTTGATGAATTTTTGGCTCAACACTACCTTATGTTAATTATTTAGTTATTCGCTATATGAAAGTTTAGCATTTTTTATGTTAAGCCCCAAAAGTCAACCCGATCAAATCGTTCGCCACTAAATCTAATATATACTCTATATATCGATATATACATACTATTATACGGATAGTATTAATTTGTGCCCTTAGGATATTGATTAAATATGCTATAAATAAAAAGAATTAAATATTACATGAAAATCAATGCAGCATTAAATGTATGTTTAGCTTTTATTCATTCTATATTAATACTACCCTATATATATTGGGAAATTATATTAAGAGAACCAACTTTTTGTTCTTAAATATAGACCAACTATTTTGAGCAAATAAACGTATGAATTTTTAAAGAAACTTGGTGAAGATGATATTTTGATAATCTACCAAATTTCATCAAAAAATTCAACCGGAAAGTGAGTTAACTGAAAAATTGATATCTATGCGCATTTCTGGCTGTTGAATGTTTATAAAGCCAGAAGCAATTTTGTTGCCTTGAAGCTGTGTCAATTTTTTCATTAGACAATTTTGCCCTTACGTGCTTTAATTTCACAAAAAAATTATATTATTTGCGTAAGCAATAAGTTTTAAACCCTTGCAATTATAACACTCAACTGCTAAGCAACTTACTAATTTTTTGAAGTCTTCTTTGAAATCACTTCTATCCACATTTCACAGGCATTGCATGTGTGCAAAACTTTAGTATAGTAATAAAGTGAGATAGTAATGACGGGGAATATGCAGTCTAGGGTAAGCATTCTCCAGGGTTGGGGGCAGGGTAGAAGGGAGTGTTCTTTCCCTCCTGGGTATGCACTAAATGATTTGACTAGATTGACTATTGATTCTATTGGTTTTGGGGTCAAAGTCCAAAAAAAAATAAAATGAGTACCAAACTTTGTTGTAAAAAATAAATTAAGGCTAGCTAGGGTTGGGACCGGTTCGGTTTCTAGTCAAATTATGAAGAACTGAAACCAATTTTCTGTTATTCTTAACGGTTCGGTTCTTTTTGTATTTTTTGAGGAAGCGTAAATGGAACCGAACCGGTTTTAACAGTTCAGTTCTACCTGTTCTTCGGGGAAACCATTAAAACCGTTAGGAACACCTCAAAAACTGTTCTAACGGGCCTTTAGGGAACCGTTAGAACCGCTAGAACCGTTAAAACCGGTTAAAAACAGTTTTAACTGTTATTTGGAGGACCGTTAGAACCATTAGAATCGTTAAAACAGTTAGAAATAGCCAAGAACCGTAAGAACTGTTATGTATTTATACATAACGGTTCCTTTAATTAATTTTATCAAAGAACCGGGAATCGAACCGTTAAAAATGTGCACTTTAATACTAAGAATTGAACTGAACCGACTTTTTTCTTTTCAGTGCGGTTCGGTTCTCCGGTACCTAGTTTGAAAATCCCACCCCTAGGGCTAGCATTTTTTACCAAAAAATCGAAAACTGAATCGAAAAAACCTGAACCAAAGGAGAAAAAAAATAAAGCGGTATAAATTGGGAATTGATACAAAACCGGTACAGTAACAAATTTTAAACACATGAGTTAACCGAACTGACTTTTTTTTAAAAAAAATATATGTAAAATTAAAAATAGTCCCACACTTACTTAATCACTTTGACTTAAAACCTGGCCCAATTGCTTTCTTGTTCACTCTCAATATCTCTCACCACTCAAAATCTCACTCTCACCGTCTCTCACATAGTCACTCTCATCCACCCCTCTCTTCTAGCCCCAGATCGACACCACCTCTTACTCTCTTAGTATTATGCCTCCGATCCACCACCACCACCACCGGCCTTGCCTCTTTCTATCACAAGTCACAACACCTTTTCTCATCAAGCCCTAACACAATAACTCAAGACTTGGCATGTAAGCCCTAAAACTTCATTTTTTTCAGAGAAATTTCTTCTTAATCTGAGCTTAGAATATAAAATTTTCGTGTTGTTATGTATAAAGAAAGATTAGTTAGGAAAAAAAGATTGGGTGGGGATGATTATTGATAGTTTGATACTAGCATTTCGAAGAAGAAAGTCTTGATTATGTAGATTAATTCAAATTGAAGCCTTTCGAAAATGGAAAAGGGCAAGAAAAAAAAAAAGAAAATTGTGGTTTGTTGTTAAGATTTCATATTTGTATGAACAATGTGAGATTTCGGATTTGGTCTACTTGAATACTTGAATGTATGTTTGTTTGTTCTGAGGTTTTTTTTTTAAAAAAAATAAAATTAAGGGAGGTCTTAGTCTCTCTCTTAATCCTACAAATAAAGAAAAACCCTCCCCTCCCACCCCATAAGTTGAACCCTTGACCTCAAGGCAAGGATGGAGGTTGCCTACCACTGGGCTAACCCCTCTCCTCTTGTTTGTTCTGAGGGGTATGGCAATAGATGTTCGTTTAAGTGTTTAACTAATTGGCCATTATTAATTTAACTGAAGCCTTTTTGTGTGCAGCAACGGTTGTAATATGTAGTACTAGGTTTATAGCCCTGTGCAATGCACAAGCGTATTGCAAATTCGAAATTATACATTATTTAACGAATTAAACAAAACTAAGGGACACATGTATATTAGTTATAACAGGTGCACCTCATCCAATTCATAGACTTTTGAATAAAAAAGTTAAAACCTTAATGGTCAAATTTATAGGGGTTTCAATGCTCAACTAATTCTCGCTTTTAAAAACACATAATATAAATAGAAGACAAATAATAATGTTCAATCAACATGAGAAAGTCCATGAGTATTAGAAATTATATAATATAACCTCTTTTATTTCTAAAAATGTACAAATCAAATCTATTGTTTATGTCCCAAGATAAAAGTTTATTTGAGAATAGACTAAATTTAACATTAGTAATGGTCAATAACAATGCTTTTTTGATATTGTAAGACCAAACATATTAATTTTATCAATTTGAATCTTATTGTTTCATGATTTTGAAGTCTTTATTTTATTTAGGTACTCTTCTAAATATACCAATTTTAACATAATCAATAATTAAACACAAAACATTATTTCATATATAGAGGCCTGGGGCCAGATATAGTCCCTAAAAAACAATTTTTTGAATTAGTATTGAAAATCTAACCATAAAAGAATTGAAAAAGAAAAAGGTAACATACATACATCCATACATACAAACTCACCTATTACTTCCATAAAAAAAATAAAAAAATAAACTCACCGATTATAATTTATTAGTGAAGCTTCCTGCATTAGGAATTTAGGAAACTTTTACACGCTTTTTTATTAGAATTCTCATAGGATTGCAGGGGTCTTCTTACCAAAATTGATTTCTCTTTTGCACATGTACACAAAAAATATGAAAACACTAGTAAATATAAATCTTAACTTGTAAATGCTTTTATATCAGACTCTTAGGCTACGTTTGGCGCTTCGGATAAGGAGGTAGGATAGGATAAAGATCGGATAGAATAAGAGTCGGATAGGAATTATGTGGGATATGATAGCAAAGGAATTAGTCGGATAAGGATTAAGCGGGATCAGACAGGATAAAAATTAGTCGGATAAAAATTTAATAAACTTTGCATTTCATGGAGTTCCGGATTACAAATCCAAATATTATATAATACAATTTACTTTTCTTTTAAAAATATATACAATTTTAATTGTTGTGCACAATTTTTTTTAACTAATGCAATTCTTCTATTTATAAATAAGTTTCGTAAAACTCTTTCAGAAGAAAAGTTCTATATCACGTACAATATTTACGAACTAGGCATTAAGTAAAATTTCAAATTCTAATGTTACCATTTTTTCTAAAATTAAAGTTTCTTATAAATATTTTCATTTAATAAAAAAATAAATAAAAATGCCATATTATAAAAGAAATGAATTTTATTAGTTGAGTTACTGTGATTTTAGGTGATTGAAAATTTTCATTAACAAATTTGATTATCTAAAAGGTATAAAGAAAAAGATTAAAAAGAAATTAATTAAAAATTAATTTTTAGATTCATTTTATTATCCGGCAATCATGGGATAAAATAATACCACCTATAGGGGTGGTATATATTTATCCGATTCTAAAGGGATAAAATGATAATTAATCCCGAATACAATCCAATCCCGTGTTGCACCAAACGTGGAATAGGATTAAAATATCCTATCTACCGTTGCGCCAAACACATGACAAGATTTAGTTATCATATCCTTTCCGACAACAAACACTGGATAGGATTAATTAATCCTATCCTACTTCTAATCCCGCGCGACAAACACACCCTTATAGGATTGCAAAGGCTTTCAATTTTTACGAGAAGTGATTTCTCTTTTGCACACATATGCAAAATGGAAAAAGTTGAGAGAAAATGATGATAAAATTATTATACAAAGAAAGAAAACAACATTTTACGGCGAAACAAAATTATAAAGAAGGATAATATTACAAACAATAGTACACTAATTTTCTATGAGGCATTCTATCAAACACATAATACACAACCCATACAAACCCAAAACAAAATCCATTACAATTTACAAACAAACCTTAGTAACCAAAAGTACTACAAAATATACATTTAACATAAACTAAAATCACACAAAACAATTGTGAGTATGATCCCAGAAAGTAGAGAAGTATACCTTCATCTCCAAAGCATGTGCACTTGATTTGGTTGCACCAAGTGAATTGAAAAAATTAAATTACAAAATAGAAATAGGGCAAAGAAATTACACCTATCAAAATCATTCAAGTGCAATTTAACAGTTTTATAATTAGGAATTTATAATTATAATTTTTGAGAAAAAGAAATTGAGTTTGAGAAAACTAACATATTTAAGGGAAAGGAAACTAATTATTGAACATATAAGGCACAAATAAGTTAAAATTTTAAAATTAATTATTGAGATAGAAAGAAAGCAATGTCCCCCAAATCTTACAGAGGGGAATTAGAAGATGATAGAAATAAGCGAAAGAGTATGTAGCGTAAAAAAGAGAGCATGGAGAAGAGGAAAAAAGACTTATCAGCATGGCTTGAGAATAAGGAAACGAATTTTGCAAATCTGTAATAACGGAGGAAAAAAAGCAATTGCAGTGTATTCTTAAAGAAAGCATCAGAGAAAAAAAAAAAAAAGTAGGAATAATGAACGGTTATAAAATTGCTTCAAAAATTTAAACGGTGCCTTGCAAATAAATAGGTATTGGATGCCATATAGCAAAAGGATAATGCGGCAAATGGAAAATTTTGGTGAAGTGATTATGTTTTATATATTAGTTAAATGATGTACTTTGTTGCTTTTTTTTGTTTTTTTGGTATTTTCGGTTTTACCGAACCTACTTATATACCAAACCGTAATTTTAGTTCCCAACTTTAAACTTATATACCAAACCGTAATTTTAGTTCCCAACTTTAATTCAGTTCGGAATAAGCTTCAATTTTGGCCATACTAAACTTAATGATTCGGTTCCCGAACCGTGCCCAGCCTTAAAATAAATGGTGGTTAAAACCCAAATAAGAAGAATATTTAAGTATTTTTTTAATAGAAAATGAATGACTATTTTTCAATATTTGATATAAGAAAACACCATTTATAATTGAGACATAAAAATATATGGGTATGTTTGACGCGCCAAATTAGAGAGTCGAATATAATTATTTAATCCCAACCGAATTGGATAAAATAATCTCACATATTTAGGTGGGATTCGTCAATCCATTTTTTAATGGGATAAAAAGTATTAGTGGGATAAATAATCTATCCTTATATCCAATTCTAATGAACACTAAATATGGAATATGATAGAGTTATTATATCCCACTCTCTTACCCTACACATCAAACACAGTGTACATGTATGAGTAGAACTTTAAGAGGATAATGAATGCTGTGGTCGTGGGAGTTTAAGATCCACTAATATTTAAGAAATATTTTTTTACCCCAAAAAGGGAAAATAGGGGAAAAAACATTTACATAATCACATTTTCACCAAAGGTCCAAAATAAGATATTTTAATACAATAAGAATGATCTTTATTATCATAACTAATGCAACGACAAAAATTAAATTAATTATATTGAGATTTGACATATATATATATATATACACACCCATATCAATAATATTAATGTTTCCTAACTTCAATTGTTTATTTATGTGCTAATTTTTTACGGTGATAAGGCCAATTCAAAAACCAACCGAACGAATCAAACTCGTCTGAACCGACCCGTAAAACCCTGAACTAAAAAAAATAAAAATCAAAAATGAAAATGAAAAAATCGAATTGAAATCAAAAATTTCGGCTCGGGTCTAGCTAGTTCAGAACCGAACCGAGTTTTGTATATACACTCAAAACGATGCTAAAACAATTTTAGCATTAATTGTCTAATACTATATATAATGGTGCTAAATAGGTTTTAACACCAATAGCAAACATAAAACAACTAAATTCAATGTGTTAAAACAGATTTAGTACCAATTGATAAAAACAGAATAATTAATCACATGGTACTAAAACAGTTTTAACACTAATTGTCCAACCCTACTGTTGTACCACCATATAATTTGTTATTTTGTTCTGGATAATTAATGCTAAATTTGTTCTAGTACCTTTAATTTAGCCCCTTTTTGTTGGGCTATTGGTGCTAAAACATTTATAGCACCATTATATTGTTGGATAATTAATGCTAAATCCATTTTAATACCTTGAATTTAGCTGTTCTCTGTTGGGATGTTGATTCTAAAACCCTTTTAGCACTATTTCAGTGTTGGACAACTGGTGCTAATATTATTTTAACAGCATATTATCGAAGAAATTTAATAAATAGGGTGTGAAATCACAATAGAGAAAAAATGAGTAGCTAGAAAGTGCTAAAACAAATTAGCACCTCGTATGATAAACAGAGTTTGAAACTATTGAATCCAAAACGTTCAAAAACAGTTAGATAATCAATATTTAAATAAATTCAAATAGAGAAATATGGACAATCGAAGCAATATATAAGTAATTTTCACAGTGGAAGAAATATATTAAGGATTGAGAGTAATCGAAAGTATTAAAACATTGGTCGAAGGTACTTCTATGAATTTATAACTGGATAATGAATCAGAATTAATGATCATAATGATTTCTTTCGTCATCTCCGGCCTTGATGATTGACCGTTGTTTATTTCGTAGGAGAGAAAGCTGTTTGGATTTTAAAATTTTTGATCGGGATCAGTGCTAAGTGTTTTTTGGAGATGTGAGATGTTATATTAGGGTTATTGTGTTATTAGTTAAATAAGGAAGGGGCTTAGTGTCTGTTTTGGGCGGTGTCCTTAATTTATTGTCCTAATTTATAATTGTCCTTTACAATTATGTTATTATTGGAATTGGCCCTTAAGCCCAATTGCATCTATAAAGTGCACATGCCTCTCTTAATTAATTTATTTTTCGTTTTTCTTTTCCCTTGATTGGTTTTAGTTTTTGTTTATGAAATTGTATGATGGTATTCTTAGATTAAAGTCAGCTTCATATATGTGAGGGTTATTTTGTTTGCTTTTATTTATAAAATGTGTCATGTAATATGTTCTCTATAAATGATCTGTGGGGTTTTATTTGTTTATGAAATTGAGTTAAAGTTTCATAACAATTCATATATAGGCTCATGCATGTTTAATCGATTAATTTTCATGTGAACATACTTTTTTGTTAATGTTATTACTTTCTTATAAGCTTCAGAGACATCAATCTAAAATACTATACCTTTTAATACCCCACTTTTTATTTGACACCCCATTGTTTTTAGCATAGTTTTGTGCTAGTGTTTTAGTCCATTATTATGATAATTTTATTAAAAATATATATATGTAAAAACCGAATAAAATCGAATCAAAATATTTGGTTTGAGTTTGGGTTTAGAAGATTCATAAAGTGAAACCGAACTTTTACATTTGGTTTGGGTTTAAGGTATCTAAGTGTGAGAATCTCGACGAAACCCCGATGCCCCAGCGAGGGGCGCGTGCACTTCGCACGTGAGTTTTAAAGAGTAGAGTTGCCAGTACATTTTCCAAAAAAATAAACAAAAGTTTATTTTCATACCCTTTTGGGTACAGCATTGTCTGTGCAATCAGAGTGAGTTCGGGAACTATGTTACGATGTAGTGTAGTGTTAGGTACCCATATTGCCCTTTCGGCTTCTAAATGAACATACTTTGTTTCAATTTTTAACATTTTCCTACTAGTTTAAAGCCTAAATGTACATATATATATATATATATATATCAATTTTATTAACATGCTGAAGAAATGGCACAATTTACGAGGTAAAAATCGATTTAATCATCAAAGATCGATTGGGCAAAGCAAAAGACCAATTGGCATTCAAAATATACATTGTGCTAATTTTTCAGTTTTAGGGGTCTAGGAGGCACGCAAAAGTGGATTTCAATCAATTTAAAGATGTATCAATGTATTTACAGTTCTATCCTAGTTCAAAATTAATTTGAAGTGTCATACAAGTTATGTTTGTCCAATTTTGGATTATTTTGACATAAATACAGTACACAATATTCACAGCAGATTATATATACATTGGAGGCAGTGAATAGTTTAAAAATGATTTAAGCAAATTAACAGAATACCTTTTTTGAAGATAAGCTTTTGTTTCGATTGATATTGAAAAATATATTATAATTTGTAACTAATTTAAGAATTTTGAATACATCTCTATAATCCTAGTACAAAGTCTTTACTCGCGTATCTACAGTGTTACAGTTGTTCATATCTTTAGATCTAGAGTTTGTGTGTGTATCTCCCACGTATTATGAAGCCTTTACTCTGTAATCTGACTTTCCCCAGCTCCGGTGGCTCTTTTTTCTCCTCCGGGCCCTCTCTCTGATCCCTTGCCTTTCCTCTGAGGCGTTCCCTCTACCTTGCCTCTATTGCGAGGCTCTTTCTAGCCTATCTCCTTGTCTGAGGATCTCCTTCTTCCCTTTCACGAGCTGTCCTTTTTTTATGCCCAGTTCTGGCAGATATAATAAGAGATTGAGCTTGCCCCCATCGAAGACCGATATGGATAGCTTGAAAACCGACCTCTACACTAGGAAGCCCAATCCGTGCCCCACCTCAAAATTGATCAAATACATTTGGAAACCGATCAGGTCTTGAGGGAGACCGATTGGGTATTGGATAAGACCGATCGGTCTTTCCTACTTTCATGCTTTCACCCTGTATTCAGAGTTCTTCAGTTATTTTCCCTTAGATTTCTAGTCTTAACTTGAAGTGTAACTTTCTGGCGCCATCGAAGTGTAAATATGCCCTTTTCTGGTGCTGTTCAAGACCAGTATTTTACTTTTGATTTCTTCCAAGTTTGATTTTATTCGGTCGGATAGCGAACAACCTCTTTCTTCAAGGGTCGTAAAATGAGGTATCTACGCCCGGTTCTCACCCCTAATTACATTGCCTATATTAATTTTGTTTTTCTAATTTGCATTTGTGTTTCTTTATTGGATTCATTGGCCAACATAAAATTTATCGACAAAATTATGATTTAAAAAAAAAATTGGTTAAAATACTTTTTTGAAATTTACAAGTTTCACTACAAATTTGAAGTAAAATTCATAAATTTTACTGCACATTTGCTATATTTTTGTATGAAAAAAATACAAAATCAAATGATGATTTTTTTAAAAAAAAACAATATGTTAAAACTTAGAAGTTCACTACAAGTTTACAAAGAATATTTAAATAAAATTTACAAATTTAACTGCAAAAAATTGTGTGTAGCATTTTTATCTATAAAAGGGTTAAGTTAACAACAAAGGAAACATAAATTCATACATAGTAAAGTATTCTCACGACTCAAGATGACCATAAATAAAATAACTTTTTTTTTAATAATTAGATTTTTTTTTCAAAAAAAAAAAGTGATCGGAAATCAATCAACGTGAAATTAACGTTTCGTTTTCTAATTTAGTAATTTTTAATGTGTAGCAAATCATAATCATCAATTCTTACTCTGGTTTTATATAGATATAACATAAAGTCTAAATAAAAAAAATGATAAATTGTGATTACTATACCTCTTCTTCTTTTTCTTTTTCTTTCTGTTCCCACACATTCCTTCAATCCAAAAAAATTACAAAATTAAACATTTAAAAAGGTTGTGGCTAAGATGCGTGGAGATGTTGGCCGCTGAGAGTAGGTGGAACGGTAACAAGGTGAAATTATAAGGTTGTGGCTTGACGTCCAAGATAAAATGACGTAATAAGATAAAGTTATTTTATTCTATGTTTGATATTAGTTATGATTGGATTTTTTATCCTATAAAAGCCTCTTATTCTATTGGGAAATGGGTTAATCACACTTAAGAGAGGAATTATTTTATTCAATTTGGATATGATTAAATAATTATATTCAAGTTTAATATTCGACACATCGCATACACACTAAGAGAAGTTGGGGTAGCTAAGAGTTGCGCAGAAGCATAGAAGAAAAGGGCAATTATGTATCAATAACATATTATCGTAGTAATTAGTAAGGGTGTTCACAATCCAATCCATTCCAATCCGCTCAAACCAACTAATCCTATATTGATTGGATTTAGTGAAAATAGTGGACTAGATTGGTTTGCGTTTTAGAAAACTAACCAAAGATTGGATCGGTCTGGTTATCACCTTGGTGAAATCAATGTCAAACCGATTCAATTCAACCCTAATTAAAAATGACATTTGTTCCTATGTATTGATTATTTTTATACACTATGTTATTAATATAAATCGCACTACACTTATTATTGCTACATATATAAAATGCCAAATAAATAAACCCTTCTTTTTATTTTACTAATGAATTAGATTTTAATATGGAATGACTTAATAATTTAGATTTTTATCTTAGTAATGAAGGGAACCTTTTATTTATCTTGTCTTAGTTCTTGTGAAGTTGATTAGATTTGTTTTGAATGTTATTAAAATTAAAATAATCTTTACACAAAAGATATTAGTTTCAAACCAATCCAATGACAAATTGGATTGGATCGGATATTGAAACAAAGTCGGATTGAATTAAATTCTAAAATATAAAATTATATTAAATTTGATTAATTAGTGAATTGTAATAAATACGTCAATTTTGAACCGATGCACACTCCTAATTATTAGATTTGTCCAAACACCATGCCGACAAAGTCAGTGCGTCACTAGGTCAATGGTTTAATCATTGGATCACTAGTTTCACTGCTAAAATCCTTAATAAAATTTAAACACGTTATTAGTCCAGTTTATGTATATATATATATAATATCTTAATATAAAATTTAATTTTCTAAAGTTGACAAATAATATATAAAAGAAGAAAAAACCATAAAATCTTATAAAGTATCAAGTATGGTAGTACAAATAACAATATTTGGCCTTCATTCTTCCGCCAATTTTTTTTATACCTTAACTTTTTTTCTTTTTCTTTTTCTTTTTTCTTTTCCCATTTTAGGCCTTAAACTATTAAAGTTTCAATTTAACATTTTTGCTATATTCAGTCCATTTAACCAATAACCCCGTATCTAGTGTCGTGTGATTGAGTGATTGACACATGCGCTAAATATAGGTTGAACGTGTATTTACACAAAAACTTCCGGTTAAATTTTTTTTTAGGAGTTTATTGACTCAACCTCTAATAATAATAGTCTTATTTGAGTAAACTCACCAAAATATTTTTTATTAAACATAACCCCTAAATTCTGACGCCGTTAAAAATATATTAGTTTTAAAATTTTCCCATGTTTTCTCACTCGTCTCAAAAAATCTAACAACTCCTTCATCAACTCAAATTACTCCGGCACTAACACCATCTTGGACCACCACCACCACCACCACCTTCGCTGCCACTACACCGGCAGACCACCACTACTACCATCAATTGCGAAATTAAACTATCTATCTATCTATCTATATATATAACATATATGTATATACATACGATTTAGGCCAAATTTTCTAACATATATATATATATATATATATTTGATTTGAGAATATATGTACGTGTTCAATTCGGCCAATATCCAAATTAATATCCAATTTCTCTCTCTAACATAAACTAGATTTTTACACACACGTAATACATATAAAGGAACTAAATTAAAAAGTAATAAGTGACCCAATAGTTGATGTGCCTTATAACTCTCACAAACGCAATGGTTCAAACTCATTTGCTTATACTAAGATAATAACTTTTTTGTGAGATTAAAAGCATGCAAGAGCATAATTGGAATATCAAAAACCTACACGGCTTCAACAATAAACAAATTGCCTTCCGACTTTATATAATAGTAGATATACATAATTCGGATCCAATTGGTTTCTGTCTTTATATAATAGTATATATACACTTATATTATAAATATTATACCTTTTTAAAAAAATTTAATTTAAAACATCATAAAAGGAAAGTGTAACTCTTAATTTGAGACAAAATGAGTAGTTTTCACGCATGATTGCAGTGCTATTAAATTTTGTGTGCATGCAATACCTTATAATTTTAATTTTTAAAGCAACGATATAATATTTTTAGTGTTAAATTTGACTCTTGTAAAATTTAAAATAGAGAAATAAATCTAAATAATTAGATTTCGAGAATATATGTTTTGAAGCATTTAAAGAAATTAGAAAACATGTGTATTTATAATTTATTAATATTTTACCTATATGTAATTTCTTTTAAGTGAAGAATTTATTACTATATGGTAAAATGGAGAAAGTATAGCAATTAATGTAATTTATATAGCAATTAATGCAATCATTAACCCTTTTGTCTTAATTATGATAATATATATATATATATGTACTTAAATTCTCGCTTTTAGGCTCCTTTTGATAGTAACATGAAAAATGAAAATAAAAATAATTAATTTGAGTGAGAAGATGGAAAATAAATTGAGGCACATACTTATTTTTGTGAGTATATATCCTCTATATTTCTTTATGTTTAGTAGAAAAAAAAAATTCACCACCACCTAAAGAAATTTTTTTCATAGAAGAAATCAAAAGGCAAGAGTTAATCTCACCACATTCCTCAACTTATTTTCAATCTTCACACTTAAATTAGTTATTTTTCTTTTCACTTTTCATGTTCACGTCAAACGGAGCCTTATAATTCTATCATGTTCTCTCAACCAGATATATTAGTTATTTTGCACTAATTCAAATTTTTTTTATACATATCAATTTTTATTTTTATTTTATACAATTGGATTGTTGAATTACTTGCTTATTTGTAATTAATTTACTTTTATATTTTCTTAGTTACATTACATGAGTATTTTCATATGACTATTTTTGTTTACCATTATATATTCTATTTTTATATTTATATAATTTAAAATATTTATATATTCCGTTAATTAAAACACTAACGTATTACGTGGATTACACAATTGTCTATAGTGAAAAATCTAATTCCTACTTGCGCCCCTGGCAAGAAGGGAAAAGAGGAAAGAATCACGGTGTAAATTAAAAGATTAAATTAGAGGTCTCCTATATAAATTGAAGCACATACAAATTTAGCCACTAAATTGAATAAAAGAAAAGTTTAGGATCTAAATTGAAACTTGGTGAAAGAATGAGGCCACAAAGGTAATTCTTTTAACTAAAAAACTTATCAGTGCGAGAAACGACCAAATCTGCTCTTTCCCACTCTTCTTCTCTCCAAAAATCTTTGAAACCCTAATTTTGCATTTCATATCGTTCCCCTCTTCCTCTGTACAATTTCGATTTCAATCTATATCGACTCGTTTCTGAACTGTAGGTTTGTTTGTTTTGATTTTCTTATTATTGCCTAATACTTTATTCAAAAACCCAACTAATGAAGAACATCGTTCAATTTCGTTAGGGTTAGGGTTTTTATCTCTTTCTCTTTCGTTTAGGGTTTTCAACTCCTTTCCGGTTAATTTGACTATATGTAAACATCAATCTCCGTTGATTAAAAGTATCATTGAGTTTTCGAACGATGAGTGAGAAAGCAAATCGAGGAGGAGATGTTAGGTATCGGTCTCCGCCGCAATCTCCTCCTCGGATTAGGGCTCGTAATCGCGAATACGAGTCCGATAGATCGAGAAGGCTAATAGATCGTGGCAGTGGATCTTCTTCGGCGAGGAGAGATTACGATGGACACGATTATGATGATGGAGATAGAGATAGATATAGGGATGTTCAATCACGTAGATTATCGGAGTTCAATCATGGTTTATCGCGTGTGGAGGAGTCAACAGCGATGAAGTTTCAATGGAAACACCTTTTAGCAGACCCTAACAAGTTGAGTAATGAATCTAATGATGCTGATCGTAGTTTGAATCGTTATGTTGGTGGTTATATTGCTAACAGAGGAAGTAGTGATAGGAACTATAACTATGACACAAATCAGAAGAACTATGAAGATGTTGGATATTTGGAGGCGAATCGGAGTGGGATGTTATTTGAGAAACCAATATCTGTGGAGGCCAGTAGAGTGAGAAGCTACTCTTTTTACTCTCCTGATGTTGGTGTTTCAAAAAGTTCAGGCCATTTGGATGATGGATTCGCATTGCCGTCACTGGATTTGAATTTGAGCCTTAATAAGGATGAAGCATTTGATTCTCGATTCCAGTCTCATATGGATAAACTGCAGGTGGATAAATCCACTACAAGGGAATTGCACAAGGAAGAAAGGAATTCCATGGTTTACTCAAAGGACGGTCTTGATTATAATTTACCTTTTTCTGGATCCAAGGCTACTGGCACAGAGTCTTTGGGTGTTTTAAAGGAGGGTTTGTCTGGTTCATTCAAGGGATATGGATTGAGCCCTGAAATGAATACTATACCTCTTGGCCATGACTGGTATCGCAAAGAATTGCGAATTAAATCTCCAGTAGAATTGTATGATAGGAGAGACCACCATCACGCATATCGTAGTCCAATGGATGAAAAACATGGAGATCATGCTTATCTTGATGGTCAGAGAAGTGTGAGAGGCAATATGGGTACAATGTCAATGGATGAAAAACATGGGGATTATGCTTACTTCGATGGTCAGAGAAGTGTGAGAGGCCATGCGGGTACTGTGTTTGAGGAGTTTCATGGGAATATGTTAACCATCGGAGAAAAATATGGCCAACAAGATTTGTTAAGGACTAGCATTGTGGATCCTATTGTAGACAGAATTGAGGAATGTTCTCATAAAGAACAATTGCGAGAGGTGGGACTATGGGACCATATTCCTTCTTCACGAGGACAAGAAAGCCCAAGTTACCTCGAGGCAAGAGGATCATTACATGTTACAAAGCAGGACAGGGAGGTTACAGGTTTTGGTAGGACTCATCGTGAGTATGAAAGAGACGTATATGAGGACCATGTAAGCCTTCTTGCAGAAGAAGGTCATGGTTATGAGAGGGGTGATCCTTGGACTCGTGAAGACAGCTGCGAGATGTTACCAGTTGCGGAATATGATCCATACTCGGATGGAATGGATTGTAGTTCATCTAGAACAATTCCCAAACGTAAGCGCGTTGTGGATGAGGAATCTAGCATGTTTAAATTTGGAAGTAAAATTCCAAGCACCAGGAAGAGTACTGGAAGGACCCATGATCATGGCGTTGCCGATGGAAGGACTGATGAAGGTAGGAAACCCTTACTTTTTTCAAAGAAATCGAGATTTAGTCACTCAAAATATGGGAAGTCTGGAGGTTCATCTAATGAGACCATCGGTTGTGGGATCCCCAATCCTGACCATTGGTCATCATCTGGAAATGGGTTGGTATCAATAACAAAGCGTTTAGGCAAACCTCATAGTTCTCAAGGTAGAGACATAAAGAAGCGTTTGGGACCAGGTCCTCAAGATTCCCACGTTTCACATCCCGTAGGGAAAAACAACAAGTCTTTGTTGAAGAATCGATTGGGGCCTCGGCTTCCAAATACTCGTGTTTCCCATTCTTCATTGAAAAATGACAAAGCATTACTGAAGAAACGGTTGGGGCCTGGCCCTCAAAAGTTTCGGTTTTCACTCCCTTGGTTGAATCCTTACCCGCATCGAAGGTTTCCAAGAAAAATTCAAATTGATGGTTCAGATCGGGATCTTCACAATGAAGGGGGAGATGGAGACCCCTTAGAGGGTAATTTGATTGTTGAAAAGGCTGAGCCACCTGAGTGCTCCGAAGAGTTTAAGCAGCTGGTGCATCACGCATTTTTTAGGTTTGTCAAACAGTTGAATGAGAATTCAGGTCAGAGAAGAAGATACGTGGAGCAAGGAAAAGCTGGTACATTAAAGTGCAGCATATGTGGCAGGTCTGTCTTCTACGCCATGATATGTTTATATAGATCAAAAGAATTCGTCCTCCCATTCTTGATTCAACTTATTCTTACTTACTGCCGCAATCAAGTAAGTGCTCTTACTGATTTTAATTCATTCAGCTAAGAGCTTGTGTTGAATTACCGTTCTTCGAGCCTGCATTTTGTGAATTCTTTGATTTCTGAGTATCCTAAATCCGGGGACGCACTCTTGGGAGTGGATAGGGGAATATGTTCCATTAGATGGGAGGTTAATTAGGAAATTAAAGGAGTAAATATTTTAGAAATTTCTGTACTGCAGTAGCACAGGATGTGGAACTGTATGGTACATCTTCTATGTATCTGGCTTTTGTGTAACAGATACTCTTTTTTGTGGTGGCAGCTAAGAAATTAAGATGCAGATTTGGTACACAACATCAATTTGAAGATTTGGGAAAATGAAAATATAAAGGCTTAGAAAAATAAAGCTAGTTCCTTTATCCTATATGTTTCTAATTGAGTGATCGGAATGGAAAGAAAGAATTGGCCAGAGATCACTGTAATAGCGATCATGGTGCTGGTGGCGTTGTTGGAATTGTAATGTTGATGGCAGGTGGCTGTGGTTGGTTGGACCTAGTAATAGTTTTGAAGGAAGAGATGAAAGGAGATGTAAGATTTTTCTCTCTGCTCTGTAAATAGGAGAAGGGTATGTGTTTCACAATCTTGAGTAAATAGGAAGAAGTTTTCAAGGCGTTTGTGGTTGGAAGGTCATCAGTCTAATCCATTAAGATTGCAGGAGCAACGAGATTTCCTACTAATGCAGATCATTTTGGATTGGTCAAGATATTTGAGTTGATTTATATATATTAAGAAATATTAGGATTAGATATGGCGTAATTATAATAGATATTTAACTTATTTGGTTTTTATTTAGTTAGAATCCAAGTAGACTAGATATTTAAGATCTGTGCAATTTATCTTTTAGCTTTTATTTAGGCTTAGATTAGGGTTTTAGAAGATCAAAAGTAAGGCTTGAAACTCTTTTGCAATGAGAACTGAACCATGAATTGAGCAAAGCTTGTGATCTTTGTGCCATGTGTGCCATTGCCTGTGGGCATTTATCCTCTTCTCTCCCTTCTTCTATTCTACTTCTGCCTCACCTTCTCTAAAAGCTTATTATGGAATGACAACTATTTAACATAGCATACTTTTTCAGAAGAAATGCCCCTTGTGAATGATTTCTATGTCATCGGATTAGGGCTATTCAAGAACTCCCATAGTAGGTGGCCTGCCTTCTCCTTGCGTTCTGGAGCTTCAGTGATCTCTAATACTATGGACTTCATTTTTAGTCCTGTAAACTAGTTCTGCGTTCAAATACTAGTACTATTCTTGAAGAATGCTAGCGATGATACAATGCAGGGCAAGATCTTGATCTCAAACACTGTGATTCACAATTGAGAGACATGCTTCTAACTGACCTTTAGTGGCACGTTTCTGGCCAGCTCATGTGTTAAGGGTACTTGAAGCAAGTTACAGCCTTTTTTGTCCTGTCATTTTTGGATTAGGCTTTTTTTTACTTCGGCCCCCATTTTTTTAATATTAAATGTGACTTACCACCCTATTTTCATTATCATTAGACTTGCCCCTGTATGCACAGGATTCTCAAAGTAAAAATGGGGGGCAGTGTCTAATTTTTTAACATAATCTTTTGACTTTACCCTCTGTTTTTATGTAATTCTTTAGATCCCTCACATGCAAAGGGCAAAGTCTAATGATTATGAAAACAGGGGGCAAGTCTAATTTCACATATAAAATGGGGAGCAAAATGAAAATTGCCCTTCCGATTATTATTCTAGAACTGATGTTCTTTTTCCCATGCGCAGGTCACTTTTTTAATTCCATTTCTTATTATTGATTTTGTCTTACTCACATTTTGTTTCAGCGATTCGGAGGAGTTTTTAGACACTGAAAGCTTGGCGGTGCATGCCTTCAAATCCCCCAAGGTTGGATTCAGATCCCAGCACTTAGGTTTTCACAAGGCACTTTGTGTGCTAATGGGATGGAAGAGCGAAGTGGGCCCTGGCAGCCCATGGGTATGTGAGATATTATCTGATGCTGAAGCTTTTGCGCTAAAGGAGGACCTCGTTATCTGGCCTCCAGTTGTTATTATCCATAACAGTTCCGTAGGAAAGAAAAACCCAGATGAACGGGTGATTGTATCCATTGAAGTGCTTGAATCTATACTTAAAGGTATGCAAGAGTTTATGAATGTATGGACATTTTTGTTATTGTATATGCTTTTTTATTAAGCAAAGGGGAGCAGTTCCACTGAATTTTGAAACAACTATTTTAGTATATGAATTTTACTCAAAAAGTTAAAATATATACATCTTAGTTAAGTTGGCCTTCAATTTTGAGAAGAACAATGTCAGTACAAAACCTTCCCCACCGTTTTTTAAGAAAAGTTGCAGTAGTTTACTTGGCCTTAATTACAAAAATAAAAATATATGGTGCTAAAATTTGCCCACCTAAAGACAGTCCTAGCTCCACTCATCTGGTTGCGCGAGTTGCTTTTTTCAGGGATTATTTTTTTGTTTGGAGATGGTGATCCGGGAGCTTTTTTTGGTTTTTCTTTTTCTTTTGTTTTTCTTTTCTTTTTTTTTTTGGGGGGGGGGGGGGGGTGGTGCTCTGTTTCGAGTATTTCTTTGAAATAGATGTCATTTGTGCTTTCTTCGTTGTGTCATTTGTACTCATTCCAACTTATTAAGTTATTGTAGTGTCCTCTTATCAGTTTCAAGCTTCATTTGGATCTGTGTTTCATTGTGGGTGTTATCGTTCCTTATTCCAATTGCAGAAATGGGGTTTGGGGAAAAGAGCAAGGTATGCCGTGGGGAACCTGCAAATCAGAGCATTATGGTAGTGAAGTTCAGTGCCACATTTTCTGGTTTACAAGAAGCCGAGAGGCTTCACTCTTTCTATACCGATTCCAAACATGGGAGGACTGAGTTCCATCATTTTGATGATTCCACTGGTGAAACACCACCCGAGGCATCATCAAAGGTCGAACACGTGCTTTACGGTCACCTCGGGCTAGTGGAGGACTTGGATAAGCTCGATTTTGAGACCAAGAAACGGTGTTTGGTGAAGAGCAAGAGGGAGATCCTGAACATTGCTGACGCACATCTAGAAACTGAATAACAACAAATTGATATATGTTTATAGTGAAGAATATAAGTGACAGATGGGTGCTTTTATTTTCGTTTTATTATTTTTTGAGTATAAAGATTTGGATTGTTTTTTGTTTTGGAAAATTGGCTTTCGAAGGGCAGATTCTGATTTAGATGTTATTGATATACTATTCAGGAATGTGTTCTTATTAGGTCTTTATGCGCACATGAACACCTGAATTTGTTTATATTTAGCGTCTGAATAATGAAGAGCTCAACATACAAAGGCCAATTGCTGAGTTTATATGTAGTGAATGTATGGCTAGGTTCTGGAAACGGCATCTACAATTTCAGTTAACAAGCTTAAGCCCTTTTGAGGGGGTTAGATGGTGAAGACCATCTTCATTACATTTTATCAAAAAAGTTAACTAGCCACAAATGGAAAGTGGGGGAAATATATATATATATATATATATGTGCTTTTTCAGTCGTGAACTAATAGAAGAGTGGAAACTCTTTCTGGAACTTGATTTGAGTGGATGTATTTTTTTTATTTTTTTAGGCTGGAGTTTTGTTAACAAGTGCAGCAGAAGGTATACAAATCCTCCACTTATTACTACTTGCTGCATTGTACAACCAGCAATGAGTCAGGTTTGGTACTGCATCCTCCCTTCATTTTTTTAAATAAAGATGCCAAATGCCTAGGCAAACACATGACCACACCCGTCGCCTCTAATTCAAGTTGTATTACCAATCCGCTTCAAATCTTATACTCGTCGCATATAGTGCGTTTGGTTGATATTATACATAACAATAAGAACTACAATCCAAACAATTACAGGTGATGGACTAAATAAAAGAATAAGAGGAAACAAACACTTGTTTGGTTTCTTCTCTACTAACATACACTCCCCTATATATGCACAATGTGCAATATGTATCCGTCTAAGTATATTGTAAATGATTATCCAAGGCATCTAGAATAGGTCTTCTATCTCCTTTGGAAGTTGAGGAACTTAATGCCATAAGCAAAGACGAAGATGAAGAGTAGGACCCACCCAACATGGGCAAAAACGATGGGAATAAGGAAGTTGTGTTCATAGCCCAAGTAGTCTTTAAGGAATTGGCGCACAGTTGTATCATTAGCTCCAGGGACTATGAGAGGGTCTGCATTTTCACCAAGTTGAGATGCGAAGACACCATAGATTGTCCAGGCAACTGGTGAGCCCCAGTAGTACCACCTCCACCACACCGGGATGAGCTGCATGTTTTTGAGTTACGTTAGGGTAAAACCATGACACGCTCAAGTAAAAGCTTGATGAATTGAAATAGTGCTATTAAATCAGCTTAGATCCTATGATCCTACAATGACATGTTATCTCATGCTCAAATTTGCTGAAGTTTCAACTCGTTTGTGGTACCATTTCATCACTATATTTTTCCAAACCCACACATCTGATGTGGCAACTATGTATCTGTTGAAATGTAGCGTTGTATGGGACCCAACCTCATTCACAATACATCCCGCAATGCATGGTTGCCACATTGGCCTGTCACTTTTTTGTGTCAGATATGTCCACTAAAAGGACTCGTTCCCTTATGCCCGAAGGGTAATTAACAACAATTTTATGCACTAATTTCTTGGCAAAAACCTTTTCAACTTGGCAATGGCATTTCTCAAATACTGCTAAAGTCATCATCATTTAACAAATAATTTTTAATTCTTCGTAGTGACTCTTCAATTCTAAATTTCTCTATGGTTACGGGAATACGGAAAGAATAGTTTAGAATTACGTTACATACCGGTCTCGGGAGAAGGAAACCGGAGAACAAATTCCAGAAATTGAAGAAGAATGCCATTAAAATAGCGGCGATTTGAGCGCCAGGAGTCAATGCGACAATCATCATCCCGTACATTGAGAAGTATGTAAAGCACATGAAGATGAAGTAGTAGAAGTAAAAAAACTTGTCAGCCGTCCAATCGTATCCAATCATGGAGTACAAAAGAAGAGCATACACGATAGTCTGAATCGCCACATAAATTGTCTCTATAGCGACCTGCAAAACAAGAAAGTATAAATATATAGTACTAGTATATATGTACGACCAGTGTGTTATGCAGAAGGTCAGTATGTGGACCGGAATTTTAGAGACACTTTTCCATTGCTAAATGTAAGCCAAATGTATTGGAGATGGCAAATTATAGCTAAAAGCTGGTTCGCGTATGGAACATCCGTACTAGAGAGGGACTATATGTATATATAATTCTCACCGAGGAGAGTAAAATTAGGAGTTCTTTTTTGTTTACCTGAGCAAATGCATAAGGCAACTCTGAGTACATCCCTGCAGCTCTTTCACGGTAGAAAACCGTTCTTTCAATTGATACAACAGTTTGAACTGCGGAAGAATTGTTGGCTCCAAGAAAGAGAACAGCGGCATAGGTAGCTCCAAGCAGATTGAGTAAGTCTTGTTGTTCGCTCCTGTTGACACGAAATTTCACCAATTCAATCTCAAATTAGTAAGAACATCACAGTAGTGATAAAGAATTTGGTTTGTACTAGAGGGACTTGTTTTTTGTCTTTTGAAAAAAGAAATAGACTCACAATTTTGTTCCTTTGTCCCAAAAGATGATACCAAACACAATTGCAATGACAATCGTCATGAAGAATCTGACTGCATTGAATTGCGAGTTTCTCCAGTACGACCAGTGCATTTTCCAGAAACAAGCATTCAATTGAGTTAAAAAGGGTTGAGAGTATTGGGTGGGGAAGTAAAGGTCACTGGAACCCGGTGGGGGAACGCTTAGCTCCTTTATAAGCTCTTGATTTCTCCTGAAAACACAGAAACAAACAAAAAAAAAAAGATCAGTCGAGAGCGAGAGATACCATATGAAACGGATTTTTTTTTTTTTAAGAGAGCATTGTCTATTACTTTATTTATTTATTTTGATAAGAAACAAGAGTTCATTGATAAATAAAAAAAGTACAAACTAAGAGCGGACAAGGTGTCCACCAACAAAACATCTGCGCATTGTCTATTACTTACCGATAAAGATCAGAGTTGGCAAAAATTTCAGCAAAGTCAACGTTGAGTTGGGCCTCGGCTCCAGTAGTGCTGACCTCGAGCATCCACGTAGCTGGATTGTAACCTTCTTTTATCTTAGGAACCCCCGGGATGGCCTGTAATAACAGAGTAGTAGTTGTAAAGTAAATTCGGCCACTGATCTCATCACAAGTGCAAATTGAGGAAAACGAATTTTTCAAGGTAAGTGAGAATTTTATATTGCCATTGTGGGACTATTATCACGTGACGTTAATTACCATTTTCGGAGTGAGAATGCCACTAGGCATATAAAGTAATAAGGAGAGAAACTCACCTCAAAGTATTCAACAAGTTTGTGAGAATGGCGACCGAGAGGTCCAGCATAAGTCACTTGACCTCCTCTCTTCATCAACATAAGCTGAAACAAGTAAAAAAAAAAAAATCAAAAATAGTAATCTCCAAAAGAGCGGTAGTAAGAACTAAGATGGTGCTTTATACGCAAATGTATAAAATTCAAATTGTACCTCGTCAAAAGCTTCAAAAATATCTATGCTCGGTTGGTGAATTGTGCAAACAACAGTTCGGCCCGTGTCGACCGTGTTTCTAACGGTACGCATAACGATAGCAGCAGCTCTAGCATCAAGCCCAGATGTAGGCTCATCCATGAAAATGATGGAGGGGTTAGCAACCAATTCGACCGCAATGGTGAGCCGCTTCCTTTGTTCAGTTGACAGACCATCAACTCCAGGAAGTCCAACTAGAGCGTTCCTTATTGGATTGAGCTCAACTAAGTCCATCACTTGCTCAACAAACATCTGCGTATATAAAGGAAATCTCAATCAAACTTCGAGTTTTGAAAATGTTAGTAGGACTGGGCAAGTCAACATGTGGTCTCAATGAGTTGAATCTGGGGTCGTTGAGATATTTTGATAGTTACTAAAAATCGGTGAGTTATGGTTAATCTAGTTTGTTTGCATTAATATAGGTTTCCCAACATTCTAATAAATGATAACTGACGATAGTATCTCACTGGTATGTAACGGGTTTCGGCCTCTTCAATGAGATTTGTATCTTACATTTTGGTTTACAAGCCTCTTAGAAAATGACACGTGACTAATACTCCTGATACCACTACTTCAGTAGCTGATACTACTGTACGTACTCGAAACAGAGGGTACAGAAACCGAGTCTACTAGCCCAGTTCGGCTCAGTTTCAGCCTTATATTTGAACCAAGCCATTTTGGGTAAAAAAGTGACGGATTCTAGTGGTAATTAGTTACTTGCCTTTCGAGTTTCTTTATTCACGTCTGCAGCAAGACGTAGCCAGGCAGAGTACAAGAGGGATTCATAAACAGTAACATACGGAGAATGGATATCATTTTGTTCACAATAACCGCTGACTCGAGCAAATGTTTCTTGGTTCTTTGGGTAACCTGAAATGTTTATGCTTCCTTCAATGTAGCCACCAGTCTTTCTACCAGCCAAAACATCCATCAAAGTGGTCTTTCCGGCACCACTGACTCCCACTAATGCTGTCAAAATACCAGGCCTAAAAGCACCACTAATGTTTCTTAGCAGTTGCAGCCTTGTTTCTTCAACCCCTTGTGTCTTCATTTCCTGATTTGGAAACCGAAATTGAAATGGTTTAAAAAAAAATTGTATTGAGCCAAGAGCTAAATATATTTTCATTTAAGCATTCAAATGTACAAATGAAGTTTAATAGTCCGAAATGTGTGTTATGGAAACTTAGGGTGTGTTTGATTGCACTTAATTTTTCGTTCAAAATGTCCTAGATTCCCATATTGTTCATCTTTGGTGGTGCTTGATTGTATTATCCCAAGGAACCGCCCCACACACACACATATTTTTGTTTTATAATGAAACATTATCCATGTAAACCAATGAAACGCACCCTTGAATCATTCCAATTACAATTAAAAAGATACTAAAATTGCATTTGATTTTATTAACTTTGCCTTTCTTGTTCTCTTGTCGTAAATGTTATTTCATTTAAGCTTAAGGGTTTTTTTTTAACGCGATAAAATACAATTCAAAAGAATTTTGATGAGACTCACAGCAGGCATATCCACATAGTAGTTCATGTGGTCGAATACAAGTGAAAGGGGCTGGAAGGGCAAAACCATTCCTCTTCTAGTTTCACCCACAGTTGAGCTAGTGTTTCCTTGAGTATTCCTCACAGCCATATCAATACCTGTAACCGCAGATTCATATTAGTTAGATGCAGAAAAAAAAAATCACAAGTAGGGGTCTAAAAGAAGCAAAAATTAAAATGTTTGGAATTCTCAAACCTTCGGCATTCGATCTCCTTTCCCGCCTTTGCTTAGTTTCCTCATCATCATCTTCCACACTAACAGCTTTTGAATCGCCCAGAGCTGAAATGGATAATAATAATAATAATAATACATCAAAATATGATCCTACCGCCATTTAACACAGCATAATATCTAAAATTAAGTAAAAGTATTGACTTACGATTTAAATATGTGATTGCCACGATGAAAAGAACATTAAAGAGAACGGAAAATGCAAAGAGTGCCCCAACGCTAATCCAATACCAAGATTCATCCACATATAAACCTCTCTCTTTAAGAATGGCCTTCCCAACTGTAGGTTGTGCAGATCCATTAGGCATCGGCTGTGGGAAAAATATATATGTATGTTAAGATTCTATCACGGTCTTTGAGAAAATGAAGTATATTGAAATTCACTAAAAATAGTTGGTTGAACTTACATTGCTCCATCTCTCGTCAAGAAACTCATTGATGGAAATGGCGTTTAGACCGTACATCATAGGAGAAGAATAGTAGCCCCATATCATCCAGTCTTGAATGTCGTCTGTAGAAAACAAAGTAATTATTATACAAAGAGAAAATTTAAATACATACATACCGTAATATCTAGCAATATTTGCCATGTAGGAAATGGGCAATGGCTCGATTACCAACTTTTGTGGTGTAAAATAATCAATATTTTCCACGGAAATGAATTCCAGGGTATGGTCATATATATTCATGTTCCACACGACCTGCCCAATTTCTTGAGAAGCTAGAATTTTAATTCTCACCCCAATGGAAAATACTGCTCATATTTCGAGAAAAAATTGGTTTTTACTTCGCACAATCTTTACTTTCCCATCAATTAGTGTTTAACTGGCACCCCAAGATGGAAATAGATAGTTTTTCGGGTAGAAAATAAGGCCACTTGAACACCTTCAAACGGCAATTTTCCTTGGAAACCAATTGCTAGCAATTCAATTGCCTTCCAACTCAATTCCTCTTTAGCCTTTTTCCATGCGAGCAATCAAACAGGCCCTAACTCTAATGTGGAGAATTGGATTCTAACCTTTTGCAACAATGAATCCTCCAAGCACAAAAACCATTAACAATGCGAGGGAACCAAGCATATTTGCAACAACCATTGTTCTCCCAAGAGCTGCAATGAAACGGAAAAGCGAGAGAGCCATTTGATGTATACCAACGTAAGCCAACAACTGCTTGAAGAACCTGAACATGTTCAAGATATGAATAAAAATAAAGTCCCATATGATCAAAAACTTTAAATGATCAATTAGTGACAAAACACATTTTCGTCACAAATGTACTCCTTTAGCGACAAAACTCAGAATTCATCGCAAAACTCTGTTTTGTCACTAAGCGGTATTACATAAATGTGGCGTGAAATTTTACTAGTGCATAGACTTTCAGAGACAAAAACCATTTGTGATGAAAACCTTTTATTTCACCTAGAGAATTTTAGTGAAGCACTTTTTTTTTGACGAAATCTTGTCACTCAAGTTAGTTTGTGACGAAAATGTAATTTTACTTGAGGTTCATTTTGTTGTGGTGCATGTGGCATTTACCTGCTGGCTGCAGGTGCAAACCCGACAGTATAGTACGTTAGAACGACCCATATAAGAGATTCAATCAGCGAAATCGGAATACGGAGGATCCAAATTGGCAAGGCAAAAGCCCATGCAGGGTAGAACATGTAATCTCGCTGTTTAAAAAACACCGGGAACCTCATAACTGTCATAGGAAGCTCCGCCATCCCATTAAACATCACATTAATAAGACTGAAAAACAATGCGCCCCAGAATTTAGCGGAGTCTCTTTGCTCACCGGTCGACATTTCGGTTCTTAAAAACACGGTGAAGGCAATGATCGCCATAATAGTTATTTGGGTAGTTTTGAAAATATACACAAAAGAGTTTCTTTGCATAAGTAACCATTCCCTCGAAAAACACGCCTTGAAGAGTTCCTTATTGGAAATACCATACTTTTCTTTCACTAATGCAGCAGGGTGGGCCTTGGATTTATCGTAAGGGACCCTAAGATCTTCGGTGAGTTGTTGGCCAATGTGGAAAGAGTTGAAGGCGCGTACAAGCTCGGGTACTGAGACAAATCTATAAGGTTGGTTTTTTTTGCACCAATATTGTTCTTGGTCTTTCTTGGAGGTTACTTCTTGTAGAAAGTCAGCAATTCCTTTCCTATCTGGGCATTTGAATCCGACATACTCAAAGAATTCAAGAATGTTTTCGCGTGGGCCCTGATAGACGATTTGGCCGTCAGATAGTAGGATGACATCATCGAAAAGTTCAAATGTCTCGGGTGCGGGTTGCAAGAGAGAGATCACCATGGTTATGTCCATAATGTGAACCATCTGTCTCATGAACTTGACTATCTGGAAAGTGGTGGAACTGTCCAGACCCGTCGATATCTCGTCCATGAAAAATGCTTTTGCCGGTCCAACCAACATTTCACCTACATTGAATTCAATTAGTCCTAGTTAGAACAAAAGATTCCCTTACCAAGGGAGTTAATCTAGTATAGAAAAACCCAATAAAAGTTTACTGTTCTAGTAAGCTAGTAAAGTGAACAAAATCCATGTGATTGACGAGAGAGAAATGCCCACTACGAAATAAAACGCAAGTGATCGTAATGACTTTTACCCTCCCAATTTTCTCAAAATTCAAAGTGCAAGTCATCTTTTACAATATACACGTACCAGTAGTAACACGCTTCTTTTGTCCACCTGAAATGCCCCTTCTCATCTCATCCCCAACCATAATATCAGCGCAAATATCCAATCCAAGTATCTGTTCCACAATTATTCAAACACATCACGCTCACGAATCTAAGAAAGAACACAAGCACACAAAAAAGAAAAGCTTGAAAAAGAAGCAAAACAACAGACCTTGAGAACATAATCTGTAATCAAGCTAGTTTCTAGGCCAGACATGGATGTGGCTTTCATAAAAGCATCAATCTCGGGATCCGGTTTAATGCCTGCTTCTTTCTCACGTCTCGACAGTTCAGCCAACATTTCGTATCGGGTCCCAACTCCCAAGCAACGGCCCGAGAAATCTAGTGTCTCACGGACGGTCATCTCACCGAAGTGAAGATCGAGTTGGCTTATATAAGCACATGTTCTTTGAGGAACAAATTCCTTGAATTCGTGGCCACAGTAGGTAATTTTCCCTTCTACCTGTTTATATATATATGTAACTCCAAAATATCAGTTACGGTCTATGGGGACTTTATGCCAAATGCCATACTGATTAGATTGAATGCTCATTTTTCCCAGATATGTTTTGTTTTTGTCCCAAATTAAGGGTACATTGTTTCTTTCTTCCTTTCGGGAATGTTGCAAATTGAGGGCGCAATTTCTTCTTTGGACATAATTAATCTGCAGAATCTCATTATAATAATCAAGTTGTGCTTTTAACATACCAGGTCTCTTGTAGAGTGATTTTCATCGCTCTGTAAGGAGAGTTGGAGAAATTTAAATAGTTAGTTTAAAATTAGATCATTCAAATTTTGACATTTAGTTTTTGTCCAAATGAATTCATGTCGGAGGCAAACACTATTTATCAAAATATTAGATGTCTAATTTTAAACAACAATCTATATTTACTACTCTATTCTACTCTAGACTCCAGAATGATTGAAATAACTCTAGAGAATCTGAATCCATTTTTAACAATTGATTATATTGGAATTATTGTTTCTTAAAGATGTGCGAAAAATAAAACTGAACTCTTAATCCGATAGGGAATAAGAGAGTGTTTTAGGCACCAATTAAATAAGGATATATGCATAAGTTCAATTGATAGAATCACAGGAGGAGAGAGGATGACAAACCCTTAGATTATTGTCAGGTTTCCCTGCTAGTCCCTGCATAAATGTTGTTTTCCCCGAGGCAGGAGGCCCAAGAAGCAGTGTTAACCTGAAAATAAAATAGCCAATAAATAAATCAACACTTAAAAAACAAAAAGAAGATTATATAATTAACAAACTTCAGCATTAATTAGTATTTATTATAAGTAGTACTGTAGCTGAATTAATTTTCCTGGGTTACTTTTTTATATTTATTAATATTTTCATTTTGATTATTCCTATTGTCAAAGTAATTATAGTTTATCGGATCAAAATATTATTAAATATTACTTTCAAGAGTTGTACCATATGCATTCAAAATTTTACATTGCTTTGGAATAGTTATAATTGTTTTGACAATAACACCACCCTTCACCTTTGAGGATGTTTGACTTTGACTTGTTAATCGTGCAATCAATTTTCATGTTACAACTTGATATGACCTAATTTTCTCATTTTCAAATAATTCAATAACCACTTCCAAAACTGTTTTTATTTTAAGTGGTAATTGGTTTCTACGTGAAACAAGTTATATCTGAGGGACTTGTATACATACCTAGATGGTCTTATAATTCCACTCACATCCCGAAGAATCTTGACAATCCTTTTCTTTGATGCAGAAAGCCCAACTGTTCCAAGAATACCCTGTTCACATTGAAGATCAAATTTTAGTATGTCCTTAATTGGGATTCTTTCTTCACAACATACTTCTTTCTTCTTTGAGCATTGACAATTGATAAACATTATCGTAGGGGCACACTTTACGTGTGTGTAAATATAACATTTAATAATTCTTTAAATTCTAAGTATATTATGAGGTTTAGTATATCGGTAATTAAAGTTGTTTTTATGGTGAGGGTCATGAGTTTAAATCATTTTTATATCATTTTTTTGTACTATTTTAATAAAATGCTTTAGTAATTTTGTGAACATATTTTTGTACTGTTTTAATAAAATATTTTAGTAATTTTGTTTACATACCAAAAACATTCTACTTGCGTTTAATATATAGTATACAAGTATATATAATAATTCAAATTTGTTATCTCTCTATTAAATAACCACAAAATAATAATTTTGTATACATACCAAAAAATACTTTTGTAGTTTTGTGTATATATCAAAAACACTATGATTGCGCTTAATATATAGTATACAAGTATATATAATAATTCAAATTTGTTATCTCTCTATTAAATAACCACAGAATAATAATTTTATATACATACCAAAAAAACTTTTTGCTCTCGCTTAATGTATAGTATAGAAGTATATTTAAATTTGTTAACTCTCTACTAGCCAATTACAGAGAATGGTCCTTGTGACCCTGTTTCTGTAAGTTGAAGAAAATTGGACTTTATAAATAATACATCTATTATAAAAATACAGACCGAAAAATGAAACAATTTTTGTTGTCCTATAAGTTAAATAAAAAGAAAGTAGGGACTAAAAATTCAAAAGCCATGAATGCAAATATAAAAGGCCATTTTCCGCCACTTAAAATAACATCCGAGAAAATAGAATTAACGAAAAAAAAATCCTACAAAAAAGAAGTCATAGAAAAAGGAAGGATTAAAATCAAAATACTAGTATTTTTGTCCTAAATCTAGGCTTATTTTGGAATGAAAAATGTTTTTTTTTTTGTTCAACTCATGTAAATACATGCTGCTAAAAATATGTAATCAAATAAATTATAACAGTGTTTGATACAAATAAAAATATATATATATATATATATATATATATGTGATAAAAATATCCGATAAATTATAACATTACTTGAAAAAAAGAAAATAAATTTGATTACCTCTATAGAATTGAGAGTGGAATTAAGCAGGGTTGGAAGTGCTCTGGTCCCAACGTATGCATCTCCCTCTATCGATAAATTCTGAAACCTCACCTCGATTTTCGGTATCTCTATCCCTACCCTGTTTCCATCAATTTATTGATTGTTCAATACAAATAATGAAATATCATCATATAATCATTTTCAAAATTTTCTCCGCCAATTTTATATAAAATAATTTCAATCACTTACTCCTTAAAAAGAGAAATCCTTTCTAAAATCTAGTTGCACTCGTTTTAGTTTAGATTGATCGTATACGAACTGCACTTAAAGGAATGAATCTTCATTGCCAAAACATTAAAAAATGTTCTTAGCAATGAAAACTGTCACTAAGATGCAGTTTGTATATGAACAATCCACATTAAAAAACAAAAATACATATATACATAAATACAAAATTTTGTGGCTAAAGATACCGTCTATATACAGACAGCCCAAACTAAACGGCAAAAATTTGTCATTAAATATGCGATTCGTATACGTACAGTTTGCACTAAATCATGTGCATATATATATATGTATATGAATAAAAAGGGAGAAAGAGGAGAGAGATATAAGATATTAGACCTATCGGTACGATTCCTGAGCCTGAGCAAAAATCTCTCATTATCATCCTCAACAACCTTAAGAATACTCTCCATCAACTGCTTCTTATCCTGAAAACCGAGCTTCGTAACATCGACATCATCCCGATAAACCTTACCTTTACTCGTAACCTGAGTCAGCATCCCCCTCCTCAGTCTGTCGTAGGTTGGCAACCGCTCGATCGCCGCCCATTTCAGCTCTTCCTCCTCATCCACCACCTCACTCTGCCTGCTACGACTGAAAACGTCGACTGGACCTTGCCATACATCTCTCACACTCTGCGATCTCCAGCTCCGGCGACTACTCATCGACCGTGCCAGATCTTCTCCGGCTAACGCCCCCGCCATCTTCAATACTTACTATCTCTCTCTTCAATTGAAAGCAAGTAAACACGCCGATTTAAGGAATACTAAATTATATTGCGCAAATGTAGGTTGTTTTATTATAAATGAAGGGCCAGAGACTTGTTATATATGCTGAATTCCAAGATAATATTGAAAATTGCTGTTGAAGTATCTCTGCTAAATAAACTTTTTTTTTGGCTTGTTGAACAGAGAAACTTTTATGATTAATTGTTGTAGAAGTTGTTTATATAGAGAGAGAGAGAGAGAGGAATTGTATCTGTTTTCAGTTTGGTCAAAACAAAGACTAGTAGACTATTATTAATTAGCTGTTCATCCCGGGTGAAAGGAAACTTCAGAATTTATAAGTCTAAGTGATTATTATGATTATTATGATGGGGTCCCTAATTTTTATATTTATTGAGTTCAACCCCTTATATTTTTTAAAATTTGCATTTCTTTCTTTTATTTATGACTTTTTGTTTAAGTTACCATTTTTCAGAGTTCATATTTTAATATTACAGATTATGTCATCTCCAAACTAGGTATTAGACAAAGATAAAACTATAAAAAAAATAAAAAAATTGATAGTTGAGATAATATTAACATAAAAAAGATATTTAATGACTGAATAGATACTTAAATAATCAAAATTTTATATGCAAAAAATTACACTAGAATAAATGAATATTGAATCAGCGTCAATGTACTATTATCAGTGAAATAGAAAAAGAATAAATAAAAACAATTTAAAAAAATTAATTTATCCAATAATAATACAACAACAAAATGTTTAATTTCTAAAATTTCAAATATAAATATTTGGTACCATTAAAGTATATTACTTTTTTTCTTTTTGATACAAGTGACGGTAAATTCAGGTGATTCTTAGGATAGAAGAATTAAACCGGGTACTCTGTGTAAATTATTACATTTTTAATCACTTGAGTAAAGCCTAGATTTCGTTGTAGTACTTTACTTACAAAAGTTTAATCATATCTGAAAATTTATTTGACAGAATCAAAGTTATGTGCTTTCTTTTATATTCTTTAATTCGTAAAAGATAATATTTATTTATATCTTAATTAAAGGAAGAATGGGGCTTGAAACTCATTTAAATTAAATTAGAAGAATAACCACTTTATCCTTCAGTGTTATCAGGGCATTATTATCAATAAAATGAAAAAATAAATAAATATTATATTATTTTAGATAATCGAACTACAATCATTAGTATGTGCAAGAACAAAATTATTTACTTTCTAATTTTAATTCTGAGCATTTGTTACTATTAAATTTAATTGATTTATAAAAGTTTAATTGGAGTGAATCCTTTTTTTTTATACAACTAAAGCTATTTTCTAACTGAATGAAAAATTGAGTTCCATGTGTTTACACCGTATAATTCTCTCTTTTTTCTTGAATTTTGTTTACATGTAATTACAGTAGATTTTTTTAGTTTAAATTTTTTTATAAAAGATGTTAAAAAGAAAACGCTAAATTTTTTTTTACTAAAAACAAGAACACTATTTTCTTAGTCAAAAATACTTATTGTATCATTCTACATCCTTTTCCATCGGTGGATTATATATACAAGGGAAAAAATTGACATTTTGTTTTTTTATGATATAGACGAAACATCCAATCGCCTCGTCTTGACCGTAGGATGGTAACAGTGACATAACTAGCAAGAAAGGGACGATCGAGATTAGTGAGTCTCTGATTATAAACATCGCTAATTATACTCACTAAAATAAATTTTAATATTTTAATATTAATTGAGTTTTATTGTACTAAGATAACATATACATATTTAGCATAATAGCATGATTATATATATATATATATATATTATTTGAGTATAATAAGATTGAGTTAGTGTATTTGTTTTATTTTTAACAATAATTTGATTTTATAAGATAATGAACTCATAATTTTATTATATTAAATAAATAAAATAAAGTGTTATTGGTGTTTATAATAAGTGAGTTATTATTGATACAAATTAAAACACTCTCTAACACTTCAAATTAGTTTGGCTCTTAAGAACTAAGTATGTACACATTGACTCGACCTTTAAGGATCGAGTATATGTGCATATACTCGGTTATTAGGGGTACATATGAGTATGTACACATTGACTCGGCCCTTAAGGACTGAGTATATGTGCATATACTCGGTTATTAGGGGTACATATGAGAATGTACACATTGACTCGGCCCTTAAAGACCGAGTATATGTGCATATACTCGGTTATTAGGGGCACATATATTCGATCCTTAAGGGTTAAACGAGTCCAATTTTTTTTAACTCAAAAATAATTCAGTTCTTAGACATTGAGTATGTACGCATATACTTTATTTTTAAAAATCGAATAAATATAATAAAATATTAATAAATATTTTTGTGTATGTTAATAACATCCACCTATAATAAACGCCGCCTCGATGATTCGTTTGACCGGCGGCGCAGAGAATTCAAGATTATCTTTTACAGTTGCTGTATTTTGCTGACCGGTGGAAAAAGCTACTTGCCCCTTACAAGACTTTTCGAGCCGTTGCAGCGCGTGTAGCACACGACATAATCCTATTGGTCTCTTGGTCCTACCGGTATATATGCTTTTTGTGAAAGGAGAGGGATTATGGACTTTTGTCGAACTCTGCTTAAACAAGATCAGAGATATTATCAATTGGATTGATTTTTTGTGGTTACACCACCAATTTTAGTATTAAGTCACAAATGACTATTATAATAATATGTATTAGTAAAAAGTTAGTCTTGGTTATGTTCATATATTGTATTAAAATTAAGTTACAAATAACTATTATAATAATCTAAATCACTAACCAACAATTAATAACAATGGTAATATATATACACACATATAGACAGAGTCCGTTTTTATACAGGTCGGACTTTTTTACGGCGTTTTTTCATTAAAAAAATATTGGAAGATGTTTTTTCACAACGAAAAAACGTCGTAAAAATGATCGGTCCAAACGGATTGGTGCGCACTTGAAAATTTTTATATAGTATATGTATATTATATAATTTGTGTTGACTGTATTATCCATATTTCTAGAAAATGGCTTTGACATGCACATGGTATATTAATTGCACTATTAAGTAAAACGGGCCATGTTACGGTATCCATGCGACCCACTAATCTGATGTCCCCTTGGTTCATGACAATAAAGGATGCCGAAATTCCGTTTTTCATGAATATTGAGTTAAAAAACTGATTATGTCACGATCGAAACTGAATTACAGATACAATATTGTACTTTTAATTTACTAATGTAAATAAATTAATTTTGTTTAGCTACCAATCTTCCATACATACAATAGTTCCCTATGTATTCTGTATTTGGTTCTCCCGCACTTATTTGTTATAATCTTCCTTTTTCATTCAAGTGTTTTATGTTGGTTCTGTACTAGCCTTTGTTTCGCCTTTTAAATTTTTGATAAGGGCCTATAGTTGTCTTTAAATTGCTATTGTCTTTTACATGTATAGATATACATATAAGTGCAACATTAATCCCCTCCTTTAATGTAACATATAAGTTAATTTAAAAAATTAGAAATACGCTTTTTTTACCGCTTATTCTTATCAAATGCATTACATGAGTTGTACTTTTATTATATTTTCTGAAAGTACAATTCATGTAACGCATGCTGGTAAAAATAACTGATAATAATATGTACCTGGTAACTATAACATTGCTCAAAAAATTATCCTCCTAAACTTTATTTTTGGCTTTTTCTATTTGTTTGTTGTATAAAATATGTTAGATGTAAGAGCTCCAAACTATCGGTGTGAATTTTCCTCCTATGACGATTTAACATTGAGAAAAAATCAACTCTACCTTTGGAAAAGTAATCCATGGCCTTTTGTAATCATTCATAAACGATATTTTCCCAAATTTGGACATTTTAGCAGTTTAAACATTATTTAATAAGGTATATTTGACCTTGGTACCAAAGTTGAGTGAGTTTGCCTTTTGTAGTTATTTGGGGACCTTTAAAAGGACAAAGACTTTTATGGCCTTTTCTAAATTTTAATTTAGATGAGGGGTATGAATGAAATCAAGCAAATTAAAGTATGAAGGCGTGAACCCTCTCCGGTCACGTTACGCCTTCTAGATAAACAAGCTGTCAACGAAATTCCATCCTTCTGGATGGAAAAAATATAATAAAATAGTATTGTCTTTAAGTATATTGACACAAGAATTTACCTATCCACATGGATCTACAACATATTCTTGAATATATAAGATGTTTTATTTAAAACATGATTTTTGCCTATATGTAATATTTGTGCGATGTAGATATAAATAATTTAAAAAAATTAAAAATTAAAAAAAATATTAGTGGTTTAGGGGCCTATATTACCCTTTCTCTTCAAGTCTCATTGCTTGCTTTAATATTATAATTTTTATAAAACTAAAACGCGAATAGACAAAATCGGAAAATTAAAAACCGGATACAGTTTGAAGGTAGGTTAACGAAATAATTTCTAGATTCATATAATAATTTATTGTTCTTACTTACCAAACTTTTTAAAGTAAGTATATGTGGCTTAAATAACTATTGAGGTCCGGTTTCTAATATTTGCATGTATAATTTATTTCAAATAATATTATAAAAGTTGGAATTTATCAAATTGTTGTTAGCGCTTAAGCCCTAGTTGGCACTAATGTTTTCATTTTTTAAAAAAAAGGTTTAAATTTACTTTTTTGTATTATATTATAAGAAAGAAAAAACCCCTCCCTAACTCCGGTTGATGCCAATTTAAATAAGCCACATAAGCATGAACGAAAATGTGTTACATTTGTCAAAATTTAATTTTATCTATCCATTCTTCTTTTTTATAAAGATGCGCATCCAACAAAATTAAATCCTTAAGTATTGTTTGCAAAGTTTACAATGCGTTTAACCAGTAGGTTACCCATCACTTTTTTTTCATTTTATTATGGGTAGGAGTAGTAATTAAAGTGGGACATAAGAAAGTAATCTATGGTGAGTGATTAAGAAAAATTAAATGATTAGCGCGCATTAAATGCATGGTAGTGTAAAAATTGAGTTAAAAATCATATGTGTCAACCCATTGAAAACTAAAAAAAATGATGCAATGATATTTTTGTAAGGTCTTATGTAATTTTTGAAATAACCAATAAGATTCTAACACATGTTAAATATTAATTTAAGACAAATTTTATTATATTTTCTTGAATTTTACTGTCATAATAGATCTTCATCAATATGTATTAATGAGTAGGTTTTAAATATATATATTTTTATTAAAATCCGTGTTTTACATTTGAAATTATTACATTTTCAAATTCAATTTAAAAAAATGGAGAGAAAAAATTGGGGTGACATTACAAAATGAGAGTGTATTTTACATAAATTTTAATTTTAAAAGATTGTTGGAGACAAAAAAAAATTACAAATTATGTAAATTTTATATAAAATAAAAAGTATGGAAGACTGATAGAAATGGTCTAATAATAAGTATGTTGATCTGAGTTAGATATAATAATGCAATGAAGCAAAATATAACAAAACAAAGGTTGATTATACTTTGATTGAAAGTTATATCGACCCTTCTTTATAAATATTTTTATTTTAAGACACTTTGAGATTGCTCTAGTGGTTCACTAAGTCTAAATTTTTATGAGCGACGATCTATTTAGTAGGAAATCTCGTATTCAAATCCCTCCAATTGCAATTATTCAAAAAGATAAATATATATATTCTTGAATTTGATGTTTATTTTTATTTTTCTACAGAATTTGATGATTTTATTACTTTATTATATAATAAATTAGTCCACTCTCTTGTGTTCTTATATTTTATAAATTCGGATGGTTTATTTCCCTGTTTTACAGAATTGTGGTGAACTTGATTTTTGTACAATTAAATTAAGTTAGTTCGGTATAAATAATTAAAAAAAAATCACTACTTGTGTTTAATATTGTAGTAGGAATTTGTTACCCTTCTTTAGGTAACCCTTGCATTTGATTAATAAATATAATAAAATAATTATGATCAACTCGTTACTTTTTATTGTATAGACTAATCAAATATAAAAATTGACCATCTTTAAAAGATGGTCATGAAATTTATATTCTTTAATATCATACCATACCTCACAGTGCATTCGAGGAGTGTCCAATATACTACTTGGTAAATTTTTAAATTGTATTATTTTTTAAAATATTTCAAATGGTAAATAACTATACTTCTATACTATATATTAAGTGTTATGTGTAATTACAAAATTACTCTTATCATACTAAAAATTGCTATGAAATAATCTTAACATATAAACTCAAACCTTTAATCTTAAGTTTGAAAAATATATTTAATGACCACTTGACCGAAAATTATCATATGCGCTTTATTCGAGAAATTAGCAAGTATAATATATAGTATTCCTTCCGTCCCAATTTAATTGTCCACTATTCTATTTATACTTATCCCAAAATAATTGTCCACTTTTTACATTTAGCATGTCATTAATTACAATAATTTCTTTATTTTCAATATTACCCTTTAAGCTTCTCCCACTTTCTTTATTTTGGATCTCGCCACCTTTTTTTATTGGAAGAAAAGTAAATGACATTTTTGAAAACAAATATTTTTTCCTTAATTTTTAATTTTTCAAAGCGTGATAATTAAATTGGGACGGAAGGAGTATGTTTTATCCATATCTACTTATTATGTAATTTAAAAATGCACGTGGGTGACATAATTGAATATGGACAGAAAGGTCCTATTCTGCTGGAGATATTATGCTGTTTTTGCACCAAATTTCGAAAGCACCAAATAATCCTATAATTCATTCATAGATTAATTGGAATATTTCTCTCATCTAGAAGATCTTTGATTTTTCTATATTCTTCACGTATTGCACGCATATATATTATTCTAGACATCAGATGAGACTACTCTATATATTTGTAACAAGTCCAATAACAGCCATAGTCTTCTTTTTTCTTCTTTATTTTTTAATTGAAATTTACTCTAATCCTCTTAATTATATATATTTATGGCCGGTTATAATGAAAGATTACATTAAGGTTAAGTTGAATGATAAATGTATTATTCAATCTTAAGGCTATATTTGCATCTAATCAATGATACCATTGGCTCATTGCTCGTAGACCGTCAGAGCTACAAACTTATTTTATAAAATATTATTTTTTTTTCTATTTTAAATTGATAATTTTACTTCGACTTTTATTAATTTAAAGAAAATGCTAATTTTAATCTATGAAATTATCAAATTGATAATTTCACTAAAAAAATTAAGAAAAAATATTAATTTTAACATAATAAATGATTAAGTATAAAAATAAGACTATTAAATAAGATGGAATTATATTATTTGAGACAAAAAAAAGGTGGTCAACATAATTTTTAATATTCCTTAAGAAAACGTCCTTTAATTTAAATAATGGTAATCAGGTATGACTAGTTATTAAATGAACATAGACGAAGTAAGACTTTTACAGGAATTCTAAATTAGAAAAATCTAGTCATTACTTAGCCTACCTTATGAATCCTATGTTTCGTGCATAAGAACACAACAGAGTGGACTAATTTTCGAGTGATTAAGATAATTAAGTATTTCTAAACGGTCAAATTTAAATCTGACACCCATAATTATGGATCTATTGCTTGATTTTGTTAAATTTGATGTAATAGAAAGTCATGAAATAAATAAAATCTTAAACATGTAAGGAATAAATATTTAATATAAAAAAATACTCATAATTTTATTCAATGATAGTCTACCATAAACGAATACAAAAAAAACCTCCTATAAGGAAGAAAAATACAAGAAAGAACTCAAAATAATTGTTAAAAGTAAAATATCGCAAACCATGATCTCCTGCATCAAAGGAATTAACACAAGTCAAATATGACTCTCCTAACTCAACTTACCAAATCTAATCATGCCATTATAAATAGTAAATTTGGGGATTTAGAAGCCGAAACAAAAGAATTTGGCCAAAAAATTATGTGCATTACCACTAGATTTGGGTTAAACTCTCTCACGAGCAGTGGCGGATTCAGAAAATTTTATTGGGGGGACCAAACAATTTTCAACAACGTAACATAATATAAAAAATGTAAAGTTGCATTACAAAATAGAAAAAATATAAAATTGCGCTACAAAATACCTACTTTTCAAAGTTCAATATTGCTAAAATTGTGCTCGACGTTCTTTTAAGTCACGGAATCCGTCTCTCTTAATCTCTCTTAGTCTCTCTATACTATTTTTTTTTAATTGGAGGGGATCACAATAAAAATTTAATAAACTTATTTTATATATATATATTAAAAAAAAATATTGGGGGGGACCATGGTCCCCCTCAAACTACACCTACATCCGCCCCTGCTCACGAGATTATGGCATCTTTACTTTTTGGGCATGGTGGACTTGAAAAAGTCTAGTGTCATCAAATTTGATTCTACTCTATCCATGTTGAAAGGCACTAGAGCACTAAACTTTTGATATTTTCTAATTTTACCCTAAGACTCGATTACCTATTGAGCTAAAAATATATTATATTTTATTTAATTTCAATTTAACTTACAACTATACATGCATAAAAATAACGCGTGAGAATTGCATTTGTGTCCGTATCTCACATCGGTGCTTGCTTGTTCTAATTTTCTTTTGGAGAAAGAATGTCCTATCGCGTCGGATTTCTTGAGAAAATGCATTGCCGTTGCTTGGGGCATTAGGAAGGCTAGGAACAATTGTTTATTTAATGGTGAGAAGGAAGATGCTTAATATATTAATCTCTCGGCTAAGTCAATTGAAGATTTTGATTCGGCTATGTTTTGTGAGAATAGAGGTTCCCTTGAGAGGGCGGTTATCCCAAACAATATTTTCTTCTAAAAGAAGACAATAACATTTTGCTTCATGCGAGTCCATTAGGCGTTTATGAATGGCTTTTTTACGAAGAATCTCTCTATTCCATGTGTTAAAATTATTTTATAATTTGTGTACATATGTGAAGTACGAAGAACTATACGAGATATTTTTTTAAAATATACTAATTTCATATATGCAATAAAATGAAAGAGTTGTAGGTTACATTTTTTTAGTATCTCAATTCGCAACATATATTTTGACTAGGGATGGCAAAAATAACCGCGGGTTCGGGTACCCGCGGGTTTTTACCCGAATGGGTCCATTTCGGGTAGTTCATTTCGGGTCCGGGTCCGGGGCGGGGAGAGAAAGAAAATAAGCGGGTCCGGTTCGGGTACGGGTATCTAAGTACCCATCCCCGAAGACCCGCCCCGAAATATATATGTATATAATTATTTTTAGTATATATATTTGTGTTTTTGATTTGTTTATTTTATATACTTTGAACTTATTTTTAATATATATATATATATAATTATTTTTAATATATATATATAATTATTTTTAATATATATATATATCTTTTGTTTTGGTTGTTTATTTTGTATACTTTAGACTTGGTAGAGAGTTTATTTGATAAATGATGAATTTGTTTGAAAATTTATTTTGTAAATAGTGGGTTTTTTTGAAAACTTGATAGTTTATTTGATGAAATAGTAAATGATTTTCAAAATCAAGTTAAAAAATAGTAATCCTCATGTAAATAAAGTGGCCTTTCTTAAAAAAAATAAAATAAAATTTCGTGGGTACCCGTGGGATACCCGGACCCGGACCCGCCGGTTCCGGGCACTACCCGAACCAATTTTAATGGTTCTGGGGCCGGTTCTGGGGCTGGTTTTGGTCCGCGGTTTCGGGGATGGGTAACGCCTACCCGGCCCTGAACCGCCCCGTTGCCATCCCTAATTTTGACACGGTAATGTACAGAATCTCTGAAAATGAGGCTTCCTAAGCAAAAGAAATTGTTTGACTTGCAAAGACCAAAAACCACCACATTTCGAAGCCCAAAAAAAGAGGTTAATATGAAATTTGAAGGATGAAAGGCCCACTTCTCTCTCTCACACACATACTGAGTGTGGACTCTATACCCTTTCAACCCCCAAATTAATTGGGGCTGTCCATAGTTTAGTTACCGAACTGAAATAGTCAGTTTTATATTGAATTAATTAATTTCAGGATACTCAAAATGAAAACAGCCACCGAACAAAATTAGTCGGTAAACCGACCTTCGGTTTTAATTAGTCGGTTCGGTTTTATAAGGTAATAAACCGACCATCAATAGCAATAAGCAGTAGCCAGCATTAGGTACTAAAGAATCAAAGTGGCATTAAGCACTAAGAAGCCCTAGCTAAGATTAGGCAGCACTAGTTCCATAAAAAAATTAGTCAAATTTGGGGAAATAAAGCAATTTAACATATATTTGACATAATAAAATAGAGGAAACAGAAGAATCGTACTCGGGAAAAATTTAAAGGAACCAAGAAACAAATAAGGGTTGAACCTTTGCCTAATCTAATATACAAATTAACATAAAATCTTTTCAACAATTTGATTGTTGTACTTTGACTCTTTTTGCCCAAAATCATTAAGAAGTTTCTTATCCAATAGAGAAAACGACTAACGATGATAGTGATTGAGTGAGAGAGAGGGACAATCGACGATGAGAGTGGCTGAAAGGAAGTGGGGAACGGACAGAGTGAGAGAGAATGTGAGAATGTGAGAATGTGAGAAGGACAGGGGACTGGAGTGCCGAGCGAACTGACTGTGTGAGCTAGGGAGGGTTTGATAAACTTATTATTAAACTTGTAAAACTTATAAAATAAAATTAAAAAATGGTTGGTCGGTCGGCGGTAAAACAGCATTTATACACAACAAAAAATTGCTACCGACACCAAAAATGGTCGATAACCGATGGGCGGTTACCAACCAAGAAAGCTTGGTTCGGTTACCAACCGATTTAGGTTTATTCACAGTCGATTTGTAGTTTTCAGTACAAAAAATCCACCCCTAAAATTAATCTAATTTCAAAAAATAATAAATTTTCTCACCGATTTCATAATACCACAATTATTATCCCAATTTCAAAACTTATAAAAAAGCTGGAGATAAAAATATTTTCTCACTAAATATTTTTCTCATTTACTTTTATTGGCATACATTATATAAATTTGTATATTTCCAAACCTTGTAAAGGTACAATTTATATATTGCGTGTCGGTAAGAATAGGTGATAAAAATATGATTTATACCACAGTTTTTTATCTTTTACTTTCTTAGTTTGTTCATTTGTATTTATCTTTTGAGTATTTATTTTTATTATGTTTTTCGAAAGTTTTGTAATTATTTTTTGACTTTCTTTTGGGTAAATCTAAAATATTTTAATATTATTTAGTTTAAATTGTTTTTCTTCCTCCAAAATTTAAATTTAGATTCAATTTTTATATATCCATACAAAAAAATTATAATTAAAAATAAATATTTTCTCGGCCATTTATTTTATTTTAAAAAGTGAAATATACCTTCTTCTTTTTTCTATATTATGTCAAAAGAAATTATATGCTTAAAAGTTAAATCAAATGGTGCTTAGCTGTAAATGAAATTGATAATTTATGTCAGCCCACCTCATCTAAAAATTTTGGGTCCGCGCTTCGTTCAAACCATGAACCATTTGACATTCAAGACACCTGCTACAATCTATCTTCTACTAATCTAGCAAAAGGGCAATCTCGAAAAACATGAATCAAAGTTTCCTTTATACAAAATGCATATAGCGCAATTAATGTCGACAGATGATTCTTCTTCTTTTTTATAATATCATACAATATTATAAATCAAGGACCTGGTTTGGTTCTCCACACTGTGAGTTAACAATACACTCCAAATTCGGATAAAATTTTGGACAAGATATAAAAATTTAAAACATATTTAATGTAACATTGAAATTTTTCCATTTATGTATTGCTCACCCTTTGTCAGAATTTAGTTATTTAAATATACAAAAAAATTGAAAAAAATAATTAATTCAAAATTTCCTAATACTAACCCACGTTCATATTCTACGTATGATATATAGTATGATACTTAGTAATTTTTTAAATTATAAATATATAATAAAAATAAGGGATTGCTTTTGACACAGACAAAAATACTCTCTAACAATCTGTTCTATTTACTCGGCCCAATAACGAGTATATGTACACATTTTCGATTCCTAAGAACTGAGCTAGCACTATGTAAGCCGAATATATATACATGTATTCAATATTTAAGGACTAAGTTAATGTCAGAGTATTAAAAAATACTTTAATGTATCAATAACAGCTCCCCCCTAAAAATATTTACTCCAGCAGTAATTAAAAGTATTTGTATGATAAAGGTCAAATGTTTATATTTTTTTTAGCCAAACAAAGTGCCTACTAATTGAATTCTTTGACGCTTATACCTGCCTATTTATCACTAAATATTGCCAAATGCAGTAAACCAAACTTCCCAACTCCCATCAAAATACTATATATTTATTTATAGATCATCATTATCGCCTCCTCCGATTGAAGAACAGAGAAGCATCATCGCCTCTTCTACCGTGAAACACAGATCATTATCGTCCCCGTTACCTACACAGAAGTACTCCTCCTTCTCTTTCTTTTTGCACATTTCGATCATATATTTTTATTTCCTCACAATCTAGGAATATATATATATATTGTTAATTTTGGGAGTCCTTTATGTTTTTCGAACTGATTCGATCTCTTAATTACAATTATAATAAGGGATAATTGTTTTTGAATCCTAAAAATGTTTAATAATGAATAAAAGATTTTATAGTTGAAATCACAAGATGGTTTTCATTAATAAATAGTGTCTTTGCCATGGGTTACAACGTATGTATATACTATATAGGGTCCGAATATATACATTGGGAGATGTTTTTAGCGTTAAAAGTTCAACATTATAGGTCCGCAGCAAATCCTGGTCGTGTACATATATATATAAACTAGGTTGAGGAGAGGGGTTGGCCCAGTGGTAGGCAACCTCCACCCTTGCCTTGAGGTCAAGGGTTCGACTCATGGGGTGGGAGGGGAGGGTTTTTCTTTATTTGTAGGATTAAGGGAGAGACTTAAACCTCCCTTAATTTAAAAAAAAAATAAAAAAAAAATATATATATATATATATATACACTAGGTTGTAATTAACCCGTAACAAATGCACTACTAATCATTTAAATGGCATATTTAATCTCAAATACACAATTCTTTGTATTCCCTTATACATTTTTAAGATTCAAAAACTATGGCCTCTTATTATGTATATATATATATATATTTAGGGCCATTGCAATTGTGAAAGCAATGTAATTTTTCATGTGAAACAATGCAATGCATCATTCCCTCTGTCTAAAGCAGAAATGGCTTTGGCCATAACATTTTACAATTTTTAGAAATTATTTGGACTTCAATTAAATATGCAAGTATATTTTTATGTGGAATAGAGGAGGAAAAACATGATCACCCAGCAAATGTATATGAAAATGGTTAAATTCATTTTTGAGCCCAATTTTGGAGAGGAAACCCGATTTAATTTAGATGTTGGAATTTGAAGATTTATGAGAATGGGCAATGGGTCCGATGATATTTTGCTCTTTCTGACTATCCTTGTTCTTTTTGTTTTAAGTGTTTTCCTAAACAAATGATAGAGGTAGAAAGACCTAGTTTGTAGTTCAACCGTAAAAGAATCAACTCTCGCTTTTAAGAGATAATAAATGTAAAAAATCTTGCAACCATTGATTAGCTTTAATTTAGTGTATTTGTATAAACTGTACTCATTGTCTTTACTTTCCTTCACAAAGTATGAATAGTCTGGAAAATAGGGAGAACTTCTTGTAGGATTTAGATGAATTTAGAAGGTATACAATTTATTGAAAGTATGAGAAGTATTAGGAATGAGATGTTATACAACTAGGCTGCTTAATTTAACTATCTTGCAGTGATTGAGTGATTTTAAGGCTCCGTTTGATAGTAACATGGAAAATGAAAAAAAAAATTAACTAATTTAGGTGAGAAGATGGAAAATAAGTTGAGGGAAGTGGTGAGATTAACTCTTGTTTTTTGCTTTTTTCCATGACGAAATTTTCTTTGGGCGATGGTGGAGCAAATTTTTCTGCAAAATATTAAAGGATGATGGAGGACATATACTCACATAAATGAGTTTGAGATAGAGAGTATCTCACCATATGCCTCAACTTATTTTCCATCTTCTCACCTAAATTAATTATTTTTATTTTCATTTTCCATGTTACTATCAAACGGAGTCTAATAATTATGTATTTTGTATCGTTACATACATACATATATATAAATACACTATAACGTGATATAGTGAGGTGTAGTATTAGAATTTTTAGTAATTACGTGATGCGGCAAACTGAGGATAATAAATTTTCTCATTTTTATTTATTTATTTAATAACAATAGTGTGTATAATATATTTTATTTCACTTTATTTATTGCGTTTTTTGCATTTTTATATAATCATTGTATTTGAATAGTGTTTATTATAAGTTATGAATCTAATTGTTTTCGTAATTCATAACTATTTTCGTTAGGTGCTTGTCATTGTTTATCCAAACATGCCAGAAGTCCAAATCAAATAAACCTATTATCATTTGTGGATATGTATACATTATAAATGGATGAACATATTAATATGTATACAAGATATATAGAGATATCTAAATCAAAGTGCATCTTATGGTATAAGGATACAGTTCACGATATTGACTATCTGTTGGGTTTGAGCAAATTTGGTGGCAGAGGGATAGTAAGGCAAAAAAATATTGGAAGAGAATCAGGCTAAGTGATTGTGAATGTGAGGCAAACCATATCAAAGATATCAAAATTTTATATAAAAAGGATATCTAAAAAAAAAATGTGGTTGTGGTTGTTTAGGTAGTGCCTTGAAGAACATAACGAGTTTAGATCGAAACATAATGTGGTTGGAGAACCTTTTACCAATTTGTATATATATACACGAGGACACATTTTTACACATCAATAAAGAAATATAATTTGTATAGCATAAGTATAAACAACATATTATATCTTTTTGTGACAAATCCATCATCTTATGTTGTTGTAATTAACTTGACACGTGTTATTTATAAAAGGTATTTTTGATGATATCACAAGTGTGTGTGTGTGTGCTATGTCTTTCTCTGTATATATGGATATGTTAAAAGAATCCAAGTTCAGCGCATGATACTAGACACTCTAAACAAAGGAAACACACTCGCTCAAAAAATACTACATGCAGACATGATACATGCCAATATTTTGCCCCTCAAACATATAATATCGTATCATATACTCCCTCTGTCATAAATTAAGAGTTCAATTTCACTGTTACATGATTGAAGGATACACTACTTTCAACATAATCGACTATTGACTCAACTTGTTTAGAATAATAAGATATGGTATGTTCTACAAGATAAACTAGACTCTTAATTCAGGGTATCGTGTAAAGGAAATTTCGAAATCCTTATTTGGGATGGAGGAGTTTACGGCTTGGGGACAGGGCTTTGAGGGTTGGTTTTTGGTTTGGATATATTATGTGCCTGGCAAAGTTTAGGTGTGGTTTGAGTATGTTTCTGTATGTATTAGTGTGCATTTTTTAGCTTGTCAATTATTCATCTATATATATATTATAATACATACAACGGATTATCCTTCCCATGTGACAACTATAAGTTGTGTTTACATATTTATGAAGTGCGTATTTAGCAGGAGTTGCTCCATCCTAAAATAAGAATCATAATATGCTAAGTTCAATGTACCAAATCTCATAATAACTAGATAGTTTTTGTTCTTGACCATTGATTACGCTTTCTTCATAAGTGCTTAAGTCTAATAGTGACTCTTAATTTAGTAAATAGGGAGGAAGTAAGTCAGTAATACCAAAAGATTAACGTCTTTCCATTGGTTTTGCGATGGATTTATCACATTTAGACCACAATTTACTTGTGAGCTACTTTTACTGCGAGTAATAACATGCATAATACTAAACAATATATTGGTGCAGGATGTCGATAGAGACACCTTTTAGGCCGAGAGAAAAGCTATTTGAGAAACAAAAAATGTTTCAAAGCATCCACAAACACACTTATCTAAAGGGTCCTTTTGACAAGGTCACCTCGGTTGCCATTCCTCTCGCGTTGGCGAGTACTTCATTATTTCTCATTGTGAGTTCTCTTTCTCTCTTATGAATAAATGATTAAGCGCGTACTTGTTAACGCTTTTTCTCCATCACTTCGTGGAAAAAATGCTCGAAGTTCAATTGAAATTTCCAACTTTAGTAGTATTTGATTGCATAATTTTTCGTAGATTGGCAGTGCAGCTTGGTTTAGACTTTAGACTAATTTTTTCGTGTTCATGTAATTTAGAATCCACCTTCACCTTGAGATGTTGTTTTTAGTAAAGACCCTAGTGTTGTGTGCGAGCTGCTTTATGGGTCCCACTATGGCTGCAATTAGGGGTGTGCACGGTCCGATCAACCGGACCGAATTGCCTAAGACTGAACCGGAAATTTCGGTCCCAAAAAATAGAAGACCGGACCGGACCGAAACACCTATAAAGACCGGACTAGACCGGTTCGGTCCGGTTCCGGTCGATCCATTCAGTCTGGGCTTTTTTTTTTGGGCCCAAAAGTTGTATTATGATGAAGAAAAAAAAATTAGCACAACAATAATATATGGATTGTTTTTTTTTGCAGTTTATGTGGATCAACTGTGAACACGAATTAGCACAACAATAAAAAAACATTGCTATAATTTTGGACCAGCTGTGAACACGAATAAATATTTGAAATTCCTATTTCAAAAATGAATAAGTTGCTACATATTAGTCTATATATAATAGAGAACAAAAGCTATAAAAATTATAAAATAAAACGTCCACTTGAAAAGCCAAGTAAGTTTGTTCAAATTAGTCTATATATTAGTCTATATATTAATAATATTTAAATATAAATATATATATTAATCATCCATCACCAGAAAAGCCGAGTAAAGGAAAAGCCAAGGTTTGGTTTTAGTATTAATATTATATATTAATAATATATATTTAAATATATATATATATATTAAAACCAGTCCGGTCCGGTCCGACCGTAATATTAAAATGCAAGACCGAAGACCGGATCGAAATGATTCGGTCCTTCAAAATTTAGACCGGACCGGACCGAATTCAAATGGTCCGGTCCAAATCGTCCATTTTTCGGTTCGGTTTTTTCGGTTTGTCGGTCCGGTTCGGTTTTTGAACACCCCTAGCTGCAATGGATGCTAACACACTACACCCATTATATATAGGTGTTCATCTCACGTCGGTCGGGTTTGGTGAATTGGTGTCCTTATATTCGTCTAGTCACAAATCTTTCCTAGTAAGGCAATCTCCAATGAATTTTCCTACAAGTTCAAATCAACCCCCTATGTTCCTTTTAGCACGTTTATGTCTGTTTAGCAATATTATTGTATAGATGAAAAAATCTCAGATAATGTATCTCTAATGGGGACATCTCTATCTTACTTCCTATCTTAGTTGGCATCTTGATTTTAAATATATAATTAGTTTGTTTGGGTAAGGTATTATGAGCTTTATTAATTGTGTCCACTTAAGATATAATTTATTTTTTTGGAAATGTTAACTTATGTTATAAGGCATATGTTAATCATATTATGAATATAAATAATGAGTCTTTGCATGAGAATTTGTGTCCTATTTAATGCATTTTGAGACTTTATTCTTTCTATAAATAGAAATTTCACATGTACACATATTTTATAAATGAATATAAAAAAATTTCATTTGATTCATTTTCCATGTCACATAATAATGTATATAGAAACTCCCTTTAAGATAGTTTTTCACCAATTTCCATTTCTTGTAAAAAAAATAAAAAAAAATTGTATGGGTAGCAAATTAGGAAAAAGCAAAATTGTGAGGAATTAAGAACAAGGCGGTGGGCAGTATTTTATTGAGTTGGTTTGGGATGTGACAGTTTATTACTGAACAATTTTCATGTAAAAGAATTGTCAATGAAATTGAACTTCTTTTCCGTGTAAGCCCATCATAGCAACCTAACAACTATTTACCTTAGAAGAAGCTTAAAATATCATTTGTTTATATTAATTTGTGTCCAATTGCATAATTTTCCATAGGAATTAATTTTATGAAATGATTTGATTTAGTTTAATTTGATTTTATGGTACTTTACTTGTGCAGGGACGAGGAATATATAACATGTCCCATGGAATTGGAAAGAAACAATGACCTTTGACTTTTGGTGGATAAGAATTCATATGCCAGTCGCTCCAAATCCATAAAATACTTCTGGACTTTATTTTTATTTTTTTCAAGAAAGAAGGTTGAGGTCTTTTCACTTTACTAATAATTACCCCCACCCCACCCACACACAAGAAAAAAAAAGGATAAGAATCAAACTCTTAATTTCTCCTGAATTATGAATTTTTCTGTTCATGAACTTCAACTCTTTTCTTTTTTTTGACAACTAATAATTTGCTTAGTTACCTTACCTACATTCCAAACACTAGGTATAATTAATGATTTTGATCATCAATGGTTTTTCTTATGCTGGGTTATTTTTGCATTCTTTTTACTTTTTACAGGTAATGACTAGTGTTGTGTTTGTTCACTGAAAACTCAGTTTAATCACATTCTTTTAATTGTAAATAAGTTTTTCATGTTTGTGGCGGTTTGATTGACAGTGGTGATAGATAATATAAATCAACGGTCGCTACTTTATGGTATATAATAAACAAGTTTTAATCGATCATTTTTTTTTATTTTGTTTCTCGAATTAATGTACAAGCTTATTTACATTGATCTTAGAATTAAAAATATTGTGCTTGGTTGCTTGCTCTTGTTTTTTTTTTAATAAAACGAAAGGACCAAAAAAGCCAAAACAAACTAACTGGGACAATCACACAAACAAAGGTATACGACCTTGTCAAAAAGGGAAGCACGCGACACACGGCTACCACACTAACCTTTCCTAGAAATTGACTTAGCTACAAAATCCACAACTAACAAAACTAAAATAAGTCTTAAAAGAAGATATGATATATTTAATATCCACAATTAAACTAACAGACTTCCCGTAACAGTGTTGAGTTCCCAAAAGCACACATTAGTGCAGTCCCTTATAATGATAACCCAGTTGATGCCACCTTAGAAGAGAAAACAACTACGTCTTTAACGGCCAAAACTTAAGCGAACATAATCGACGGGCCATAAACCTTTTCCTAAAGAAATTAATCAAACGCCCACATGTATCATGAATGTCACCATTGTAGCACCAATCAGCGAAAAAGCAACATTAAAATTGATCTTTAAATGATTAGTGGCCGAAAAGGATCACACAATTAGGGTGCGGCGATAGTTTGCTTTGGGGAGCCAACTGTGGGAAGCATCGAAATTTGCAATTTTAAACTCTAAGCAACGGAGAAAAGCACACTCTCCAACCTTGAAGGCACGAGGCTTGGACCCATTAAAGACTCAATCATTACAAGCAAGTCAAATGAACTACCCAACCGAAGCAACCACTAAGAAACACTCCACAACGGTACCAAGTGAGTCAAACGAAGCCAAACAGTCAGAAAATCAACCTAAGGTATGTTAGAACCATGCTTGATATTCTAAACATGTTTTGTGGCCATTATGGGCAAAGAATAAACTTTTAACAATCCAAATTTTATGCTTCTCCCACTGTCCTGAGGCGAGATATTCCGAAATACAGTGCTATTTATGGTATGTCGGATACCAAAGATTTGGGTAGTTATTTGGGTATTCCCATAATTCATGGTAGAGTTAAATATTCCCACTTTAACTTTATTTTTGAGAAAGTTCAAAAAAAATTGGCTAGTTGGAAAACTAAAGTGCTTTCTCTAGTTGGTAGAGCTATGTTGGTGCAGTCAGTTACCTTTACAATCCATAATTGCACTATGCTGCTCCATAAATTTCCTATTTCCATTTGTAAAATTGTGGATAGGATTAACAGGAATTTCATTTAAGTGATACCCAGGAGAAAAATAAGGTTCACTTAATGAAGTAGCAAAAAGTTTGTACCTATAAACCCATGGAAGGCCTAGGAATAAAAAATTATAGTGATAGCAATAGAGCCATGGTTTCTAAAATTTGCTAGAGAATGATGATGAAGGAAAACCTATGTGGATTAAAGTCTTGCAAGAAAAATATAAACCAAATAGAAATCCAAGATTGTGGTGTTCCAAAAGAAGGCATCTCATATATGGAGAAGCCTTCTCTATGGAAAAGATCAGTTGGTTCATAACACTGAATAAAACATTGGTAGTGGTGGAAATGTTTCTTTATGGAAATATTGGTGGTGTGGTGAGAAACCAATTATCTAAAGAATGGATGTGAATTCAGAAATCTTAGATCTCATGGTGAAAGAGATTATCACTGCCAGTGGAGGCTGGGCTGAAGAAAAAATCACAAACTTGGTTCCGGATAACATTGATAATATTCTTACTCTCATTCCCGTTGTTTCCAATTATTTTGATAAACCATCTTGTTGTGGTAAAGGTTCGGGCAAGTTTACTATCTCAAAGTGCCATGCTGCTATTATGGAGAACAAGTTCAATGATAGAAGTAATCTTGATTGGAACAAAATTATTCATTTTGTTTGGCTTATTCGACATCATAAAATTCTCTCAAATGTTGAATGTATGAAGAGGGAATCAAGAAAAATGATTACTATGGGCTTTGTGGTGGATGTGAGGATATTAATCACAGCTTTTGTCATTGCATTAAAACTAGACATGTTTGGACTCTTATGTGTCCTGCCTTTGCCTTCACATTAGATGATATCCCCTTTATCTTATGGCTTATGGCTTGACGCAAACCTTAAAGACAAAAGGTTTATTAATATGAATAGCCTAACCTAAATACGTATTTTGCTACGGTCATTTAGAACTTATAGAATGCTAGAAATGATTTTGAATTCAATGATATATTCCTTAACCATAACCAAATTACTATTAAAAGTCTCAAATATGCTAAATACATAAATAAAACTTTAAAGAGCAATAAGGTTGATGAAGCTAGCAAAGATTATTGTCTTATTAAATGGAATATCCTTGATGCAGGTACCATCAAGATTAATATGGACGGCAACACTTTAAAAAGTTTCAACTTAGTTTTGGAGGATTAGCTAGAAGCAAACAAAAGTAAATGGATATAAAACTTTTGCATATTTATTGGTGTAGTGTCCCCTCTTAAAGCGGAATTATGGGCTATACATCAAGCATTACGGTTATGCAAAGAAAGATGATGGATTGGAGTTCTCATAGAAACTGATTGCCTTATTGTTGTGGACCTGATCAATCATGATGAATAAGAAGAAAATCATCCAAACATGATCCTCATCCAATATTGCAAGAACCTTATGATAAGAGCACTTTATTGAATATAAGATTACACTTTTCTAAGCATTAGAGTACTCTTATATGGCTAAACACACTAAAATAAACCTCGAATTGCAACTTGTTGGTTCATAGCAAAATGGTGTACTAATATGTGTTTTGCAAGCAATTGTTGATAATGAAAAGGGCACCAAAAAGGGATTCCAGATCGAAAGCAAAAAGCGTTCAAGGAAAGAAAACGAAGAATAGCACCTCTCTGAAGTAGTAAGATCGATCTTACTTGTAAGATCGATCCTACTAGCTTCTATTTCTCCATTTCAGCAGTTTTGTAAATTCCAGGAAGAAACAGACCCTGAGTAAGATCGATCTTACTAGTAAGATCGATCCTACTCTGGCCCATTTGCAAACTGTATGGTACCTGCTTTGATCTAGTGCAAGAACTTCCCTGAGTAAGATCGATCTTACTAGTAAGATCGATCCTACTCCCTCATCCTTTTCAAACAGAAGATTCCAGCAGCAGTCCAGAAGAGAAATTTCCCATAGTAAGATCGATCTTACTAGTAAGATCGATCATACTATGGCAATTTGTCAACTTTGGAGAAATTCCAGATTGCTTGTCAAAATTGCCAGCTTTGCTTCATTTGTCAAGGAACTCATGCCAATGTGTTCCCACATAAATCCAATGCAGCATAGCAACTTGTCATCCTCTCTCTACCTGCTCCCATCCCAGATACATCTATAAATAGAGAGCAAGATCCAAGGGAAGAGATCATAGAGTGGTGAAGATTAATTTCTTGTAAAAATAAAGAGAAAGTCAAGAGAGAGGTAATAGAGTGATAGTTTATTTTTCTTCTTGTATTTTCCATTCACTTGTAATAGACTCATTCTATATCTATTAATACAAGTGTTCTTTTGATTTCACTCCATCCTTAACATGTTTTTATCATCTATGGAGGGGTGAATCCCCTAGCTAAGGCTAGGGGTGAGTTTGTTTTAAAAAGGTAAACATGGTCAAGTTTCCAATTCTTTAAAAGCTCTGTGCCTAGTATTGTTAGATAATTATGCTTCTCATTTGATAATAATGTTCCATAATATTTGATGACATAAAACACCATAAATATTATGGAGTCTCCATTTTAATCTCTTTTGCCTCCTTATGCCTTGTATATGGAGTTCTTTGGTGATTAATGGACATGTTTAGTACATAAATGATACATAGACTCTTCATGCCATGTATGATCAGTACTAGTCAAATCATTTATATACAAACAAAGTACTTCAAGTAAGCATATATTATTCACAATCACCATTATAAATGGATGGCTATGCTTTTTATATAAAATTATAGAGTTTTATTTCAAATATGGTCACATCTTGTGATTAAGTGTAAAGTAAGGTTTTATTTTCCCTTGTCACCTACAACACTTAAACACACTTTGTGCCTATATTTGAGGACTCTATAATTGCTTATTTGTTCCCTTAAATGTGGTGTTTGTTTTCCCTCATAAGGTAGCCTAGTAAAGTTGGATTGGTTGTATTTCCTCGAAATCTTTTACCGCCAACATCTAGACTTCTAAATGAGAAGTACGATATGCAACACAATAAGGAGAATGAATGAGCCGATTTGGATTCATAAACCATGGTTCCCAATAAATAACAAATAAACCCCCAAAGCCTTCGCTTTCCTTAAATATAAGAAATTTCTCACAACTTTAAGTTTTGTTTTACACATTTCTCCACAAAACAATCCACAACAATTTTTATCAATCAATAATCACTTTTCAAACACGTGATCTACAAAAGCTTTAGTCCCCTCCCTGTGGTTCGACATTCGGACTTCCATAAGTCTATATTACAACTTGACCGCCTACACTTGGGTGTATACGATTACACTATTTCCAGCGCGTCACCTTAGATTAGAGATAGACTCACCAATAAAACACATCCCACGTGAAGCTAATCGATATGTGGATAAACTTGCAAAGATTGGTGGAACGCAAAAAAAGCAACTGGTTAAAATGATGGTTCCTCTATACCAACTAATTGAGGATCTAATTGAAGATGTTGAATGAGAAGGCCTTCCAAGAGAAGCTTAGTTTTGTTTCTCTATCTACCAAAAAAATTGCTGAATTTACTCCCAAGAGACAATTACTATTCAATTTGTTGCGAATTTAGAAAATGTGAGTCTTATTTTTCAATGGCTAAATTATTACCATATTATGATTATTATTACATGAACTTGACTATTTATGTTATTTCTTGACTTAATATTCAAATTTATATATTGCCTCACTATTGAAGTATTGGAAACTACGTTGTGCATATATGCAAAATGAAGACGTGTATTAAATTATAAAAATAAAGATTATAACGTGCATATGGCATTCGTCATGTAACAACTCCCTTTTATAGGGGAGATGTCACAAGTTCAATCCCCCATTTACATCTTCTCCCCATTGAACATTTGAATAAGCTAAACTTCCTTTTAAGGAAAAATTTAAAAACCAATGAGCTCTAGCTTAAATGATATGGTATAATTGTCCATTCATCACATGAGTGTATATGGTTTGAACCCTGTCAGTAACAATTGACGGGGCAGTGATTGAGCCGAGAAATTTCATTTATAATCCCTTAAACAAGGCTTAATTAGCTTTTAGTTACTGTCTAAAATTGAAAATTGCATATAAATTTAGTTTAGACATTAAAAGAAGGCACTGCATTGTATTTCGAGGCCCGAAAAGAGAAAAATTCCGCAAACTACCCCCAAAACACTAGCAAGAAGAGAATAGTAAGTCCCCAAGCATGAATGAAGTGAGTGCAAGTGTCCAAGAGTGATTCCAAGAGGAAAGAAGCTCAATTGAATCAATTCCAAAAGTTTTCGAGCAAAACCGAGAACTACCGTAAAAAGGCCAAAGTAGTAACTGATCAAAGTTTTTATTCATTGAGAATTTGAAGAAATCTCCAGAAATAAAAGTTGTAAAGTATTAAATTACCTACACGTAAGAAAAAATGGTGTATTAATCGGAGTTCGGAGTAGAAAGTTATAACCAAAAGAAGAAACTACCAGAAAGTTATGCGTGGGGATCGATCCCCACCCACTTTTTTGGCCCGTTTTTTATTTTTTAGCTCTTTTTGGCCCGTTTCTTTAAGAATTATTTAAACCACCACCAGAGATACTTGTGTACCATAGAAAAGATCATATATATATATATTATATGTTAGGCTACGCAACAATTTAGAATCGATTAACAGAGAGGCAGAGAGGTAGAGAGCACTGCAACTTTCTTGGGAGCTTTTGCGCTATATTTGACGATCAAACTTTAAATGACTTATTCTTTCTTTCTTAAAAACAATTATTAGGTTAATTTACTTATAATATATTGAGGTTGGAACATTAGTGTATTTAACATTAATTCATCGTTCAATTCAGTTTCAATGCAAGTTTCAATAGCATACAGGTAAACCTTGGTTTTCTGTTTTATTTCAATTTAATTGCTTTTAATTATTCGTTTGCTTTGTTATTCATAGATGAGTTAATTTAGATCATATATATATATATATTCTAGAATCAACCCTAAACCCTCGTTTTAGGGGCTGGTTCTGGGTTTATAGGTATATTTTATCAGTTTTTCTTTTTTTTTTTTTGTTGATTAATACTTGATTCTTACTTTATATTCAAATAGTTCATAGTTTTTCCTCACTATTCATATGTGAGAAGCAAACAAAACAAATGGATATAAAGCTTTTGCAGATTCATTGGTGCAGTGTCCCCTCTTAAAGCGGAATTATGGGCTATACATCAAGCATTACGATTATGCAAAAAAAGATGATGGATTGGAGTTCCTATAGAAACTAATTGCCTTATTGTTATGGACCTGATCAATCATGATGAATAAGAAGAAAATCATCCAGACATGATCCTTATCCAAGATTGTAAGAACCTTAAATTAGAGATGGACTCGCCAATAAAACACATCCCATGCGAAGCTAATCGATGTGATGTTAAATTTGCAAAGGCTAGTGGAACTCAAAAAAAGCAACTGGTTAGAATGATGGTTCCTCCAGACCGACTAATTGAGAATCTGATTGAAGATGCGTGATTAACCCTTGAATGTCATTCAATCTAGGTTTGAATATAATTTTTCCATTGGTTATAGATCACATATTGAATGTATGAGTATTTTCTTATATTTGCATGCGTTAAAAATATGTTTTCATAAGTTAGCTCAAAAGTTTCATTTGATTAAGAACTGTAAAAATGTCGATTCACGGATTTTTGCACCAAAACTCTAACGTGGCTAATTTGAGGACGGTATTTATCCTCTGATTAGTTGGATTAGTTTCTTAAGTGAATTGGCTGATTTGGCGCTATTTTGGTATTTATTCACGTAAGTGCCGAAAAATGCTAGTTTTAACTTTCTACATTCTTTTTAAGACGGATTTGCTTTGAATCATATTCAAACTTATTCAAATCTTATAGAAGTGTTAAGCTACTGATTTTTGAGAAGTTTAATTAGCTTGGATTGTTTTTGTTATGCACTAGCAATACTAGGTTCTAAATTACACATTTTTAAAGTCAAAAGTTTCACTGTTGAATTATATTGCTCAAAGCTAGTCTATATAATCTTTTTCACGCATGGGCTATCATATACTTGTAGTAGTAATATAATTAGATAGTTGGGGGGTCTAGGAGCTGAATTTTAGAGAAAAATCTTGTTTAAACTTAGATTTGGATTACTCGATTGGACTAGTTTCGTACTCCCTAACTACGGATACCCTTAACGTTTGTTTCTCATTGATTTAATTTTATTTAATATTCTATTTTATTTTGTTAGTACGCTATTTTTTTTTATTTTTTGTTTAATTGCATGTTCCTTTAGTGCATTTAGGAAGCCTTTTAGGTAGATAACTTGCGCTTATGGGTTCCATTTACTTTTGCACCATAAGATTAGATTTTCCTTTAATTTTAGTTTAGTTAATTAATAGTTTATATTTAGTTTCAATTTCCTTTCTTATTACCTGAGTTTATCTTTTTTTTTCTTTTTTCATCTTCCTCTTGAAAGAGACTTTTGTAACTCCAAGAACTACCCTCCTTCCTTATAGATCGACCTTGGACTTACTGAGTATTTATTACTTAACCGACCACCTACACTTGAGTGTAATAGCTCGCGTTGTTTTCGCCGAGTCAGGCAGTTGATTAATCTTTAGTATGATTGTCCATTATTTACATGAGTGGGCATGGTTCGAATCCCGAAAAAAAAATATGCCTACGCATCGCAAGGGAAACATGCATGTGCACGCATTGCACATGTTGCTAACTAGTGTACCATTATTGAAGAGCCAGAGAGATGGTGCCTTATGAGATGTTAATACAGAGAGGGGTGGTGATGTAGGTTTAAACTCCATAGTTTCAAATCTTTTTACCAGACATTTGATTGGGGATGGCTACTCTTATTTGTGTAGCCTAATACGATATGTTTGAAGAGGTTATTTAAAAACACCTGAAATTCTAAAAATTGAAAAGTGGTAATTTGTGGGCTCTTTACGCTACTTTTGGTTAATGAACCGTACATAATAAATAAAAGCTCTGTAATCAATGTACTTTAAATATATAATGAAGCCATGTTTTGTGAAGATGATATGCAAAAAAAGAAGAAGTTAAGTGCACTAAAATAAAGCCCTAATAGATTCACACCCTCTGTAATACGTAGTAGTAATAGATTTAACCAAAAATAAAAAGTTGTATAAAAATAGAAAAGTTCAAACACAATATTTTTGTTTACCATGTTACTTGAACAAGTTATTTTGTTTTCTTTGCAAACTAATCCATGCTTCATTTACAAATAATTAAAGACAATTTTCTTCTTTTTTTTCTTTTTATGGATATAATCTAATCAGCCAGACTCCAGAAAGGGTTTTATTTATTTTAACTAAATAACGAATTTCTCCTTTTAAGGGGGTAAATAATTGATTTTTTTGATAAAATTTGGTGGAGGTGATATTCATGATGAGTAAATCAATTTTACCAAATTTCATCAACAAATTCAACCGAAAAGTGGGTGATCTAAAAATCTAAATTCAACCGTCAAAAAGCACATGTATATATATATATACATCAATCTTTAGTTCACATATTTTTTGATTGCATTTTTTGATTAAATTTGGTGGATTTGATCTACTACTCATCATGTAAATCAAGTAACATGGTAAAAAAATAAAATATTCTTTGAACTTTTCTATTTTTACTCAACATTTTACTTTTTGTTAAATCTATTACTACTACGTATTACAGAGGAAGTGAATTCATTTTAGTGCATTTAACTTTCTTTTCTGGGTATCATCTTCATTTAAAAATAATTAAAGACATTTTTTTTTGTTTTTAAGGATATAATATAATCAACCAGACTCTAAAAATGGCTTCTTTGTTTTAACTAAATAACGGATTTTCCCTTTTTAAGGAGGGGTAAATAATTGATTTTTTTGGTAAAATTTGATGAGGATGATATCAATGATGAGTAAATCAATTCCACCAAATTTCATCAAAAAATTGAACCGCAAAGTGGGTGATCTAAAAATTTAAAATTTTAACAGTCGAAATGCACGTGTATATATATATATATATCAATATTTAGTTCACATACTTCTTGATTGTATTTTTTGATGAAATTTGGTGAACTTGATCTACTCATTATGTACATCATCCCCACTAAATTTCATTAAAAAAATTCAATTATTTACCCCTTCAAAAAAGGAAAATCTATTCTTTAGTTAAAAGAAGAAAGCTCTTTTTAAAGTGTGATTTGTAATTTATATATCCTATAATTGTGTTAGTGAAAGATTTCACTAAGATGAGTCTTTTTTTTTTTTAAGAGAGAAACTAAGATGAGTCTAATTTGTTAACAAAATAAAGTCTAAAGAAACTAATTAATGTGCATCTTCTAGTTTAAGAACTGTGATGTATGATGTTAAATTTTGGTTTTGCGAGTTACCTTAAAATCTTTCACACATGAATGTCTAGCTAGGTGTGTGTATTTTTCTTAATGATAAAAATACCTCTATTGACCTAATTTTGAGAGAACATGATATTTGAGGGGAATGTTGAAAATATACTGGTATAAGATTAAGAAATTTGTACCCATTTATAATTTTTTCTCAAATTCATAATTTATCAATTCCACCTTTGGATAAGTTATTTTTATTGTGTTTATCAAGTATGTAAAGTTTTAAATCAATTCAATATTTGTAACTGTGTAATCACTATACGAACTTTTACTAAATTTTTATGAAGTTGTGAAGGATATTGGTTTTATAACTTATTTGGTATTTTATTTTGCTAAATATTTTCATTAAAAATATAGTACATAAGATAAAATGGTGATAAATGTCTTTTTTTTTTGAATTAACTACATTTTAGTATTTACACCGAAATTTCATTCAATACAAAATACTTTTTTTTTTTAAATAAAACAACGTATTTTGTGTTTGTTTTCAAATAATACATCCGTTAATTTAGCCTTATAACACTATTATAATCAGGTTATTAATACACAATAAACAACAATTAATTTTTTTTTATTTGTTGCTTTAATATACGTGGGTATAAACTTTATTAAAAAGGGGATCTTTGTGTAATTATGTTTTGTTGCAGGGGAAGTAAGTACAATTTATCCAAAAATTTGTGCCAACCCCGTATAAAACCTCCTTGCTCAGCATCAGTTTGTATACGCCCAACTCAAATCTCAATAGACAGCGATCGCTTCCTCCATCGTCGAAAAACACAGTATCCATCTACGTACAGGTACTTTCTCCCTCTTGAACGAATCGTTTGTGATTTCCTTTTCAGATCAGATATCTGGTAGTGTATTCCTCAATTTCGATTGTATATCTAGCATATCTAGGGCTATGGTTTTCAGTATATATGTGTGGATCTAGGTTTTTGGTTGATATATGTGTGTGGTTTATCGAGGTGAAGATCTGTTTCTTCTGCATTTAACGTTGTTTAGACCTGCGTTTAAAGATTTATTTAGGTTTTGGTTGTCCACTGTATCGTTTTTGTTGTTCGAGCTCAAAGCATTACAAAGATATACACACTACACTATTTGCACACGCGATGCGCATGTATCTAATTTAAGGAGAAGTATTAACGAAAGTGAAAGATGGCCTTGTGGTTAACTATGAGGGTAGATTGCTTAGTGGAGATGTTTATTTAACTTATTTTAATGGAAAAGAATTGCAGGGGTACGATATAAATTTTAAATTTTTTATGAAAAAAGAAAATCTCTGGGGTAATAGAGGCATTTCAAAAATACTGGCGGAGCCTTCACTGACGCTTGAAATGCCTCTTCCCTTTATTAATATAGTATATAGACATAGATATGTGCATGTATAATGATAATTATTCATTCCAGAAATTTTTTTTGTCAAACCAAAGTACCCAATAAGCATTAGCTCTCCCTAAAAAGGAGGCAATCCAGCCGCTCCTTCCAGATGGCTACCTTGTTACGACTTCACTCCTGTCACTAGCCCTGCCTTCGGTGTCCCCTCCTTTTTGCCAGGGCTCTAATTTTGAAAAGGAATATATTCCAAATGAGAGGGAAGTGGTGAGATGGAATCATGCATTGGGACTTGGTTGGAGCGCCAAACTCCTCTAGATTCAGAAGCAGTATATGGCAATATATATGATTTGAGTTTGTATCGATGTCAAATATACAATCAGTGCATCTTAGGTTTATTGGGTAGAAGTTGTTAATTTGGATTGTTAGAATGCTCTGTGTTTGAATTGATTGGTCATTTTGCCGGAGACTTCATTGATCATCTGCTTAAATTGATAATCGTTCCAACAGTTTATGCCGCATCTCCAGGGACTTTAAGCCCTTCATAATTTGTTACTGATGTGGCTATGTCAATATTTTAGTTCTTCATGTCCCTATGATTTAGACCTTTGTTCCAGACCTTGAATTCAAAGACTTTTTAAGAAGGGAAATTTGGTCCCTATTTCCCCTTTTTAACATAAAACAAATTAAAATGAACTGTCTAGCAGCTAGACGCCCTCCATCTGTGTGCCTTCCACCTAGTACTTTTTAGAACATTGGTCCAAGTTCAACTAATGTAATATCTTTTTCTGGATTACTTTTTCACTAGCATTGGAAACTAGATTAGGGACTAAACACTTAAAGTTGGTATATATGTTGACTAGTTAGGCAAGTATACTTCCAAAGTTCCAATGCTTGAAACTGAGATCCTTGACTAGCAAGCCAATGTTATCTTTCCGACATTAGTTATGTAGTAAAGGTGGAAATCAATTTATCTAGATTCAAGAAAATTATAATGAACTCCAGGAAACATGCGAAGGAAAATAGCCTTACCTCCAAAAATGAAAATCTTTGAATAAGTATGGAAGTCAGAAGGATTCTCTAACCCAAGAAAAGAACATGTTAAAGAGTATTATTTTGAACACTAGGAAGAGAAAGGTCCTTCCCCCGAATACAACTTTCAATTCTCTGATTGGATAGACCAAAAAATACACAAAGCTTTCAATCAATTCTCTAACCCAACTTTGAATCTTTGTTATATGTTGTTGTTGTTATTGTTTTTCCAGATAGGTGGTATATTTTTCATGTTCGATTGAATATCTTGGGTTATTGTTCACGATTATTATTTAGGTATATATATGTGGATCTAGGTTTTAGGCTGTTAATTTGTGTTCAGTTCCTTAGTTTATCAAGGGGAAGATCTGGTTCTTTTGCTCTTCACATTGTTTAGACCTCTGCTCAATGATGATTTATTTGGGGTTTCGTTGTAGACAATTATTAGTTTTGTTGTCTTTTGGTAGGTTTGTAAAATTATGAAACTATCCTTTCCGCTTCAAAAATTACAATAAAAGTAGTGCGTTTGTTTTGACCAAATACCATAAGATGTGCTTATTTTGTTTTAAAAATCTGAACGTAAGCTAATGAATTATTAGGTATCATGGTTGCATGTGCTGCCAATTCTAGTGTATACATATACATGTGTATTGACAATGGTTCATAGCAAAAAAATAACAAATGTACGCCAAGGGTCCAATTTCCAAAAGGAATAGCTTCCAAATGAGATAATTGTGAGATGTTTTGGAACTGGGTTGGAATGCCAAATGCCTCTAGATTGAGAAGCAGTATGTGTCATTATAGAGTCCAGTTATTATCTTCCTTGAGTTTCTGAAACAATATATGTCAATATATATGATTGAGTTTGTATGTGAATGTGGAATAAATCGTCAGTTCATATTAGGTTTATTGTGTAGAAGCTGTTAATGAGCTGATTAGAATGTCCTGTGTTGAATTTATTGGTAAAAATATGTTTGAATTTATTGGACATTTTTACCAGAGACATCATTGATCATCTGCTTAAATTGATACCTGTTCCAACATTTTATGCTGTAACTCAGGTGACTTTGAGCCTTGAATAATTTGTTGATAATGTGATTATGACAGTGTTTTGGTACTTTATGTCCCCATGTTTTAGACCTCTATTCTAGACTTTGATTTTGAAGACTATTGTCTTTACGAGCCAGTGAAGTTGATTGAATTGTACCCCTAGACATTGCTCATCTAGCTTGGCCTGCCCGTAGGTGGTGATTTGGTGGGATTTTCCACTCTGTTTTTTGGCTTCTTTATGTCATTCTGTGTTTGAATCAATGTTTTAAATTGCGGTAGCGTAACGCGTTGCGTTTTTGTTCGAGAATTGCGTAGCGCTCACAAATTGCGTAATAGCGTAGGCAATTTGGATAGTAAATAGCGTAGGAATAAAAAAAATTTAAAATAATATTATACTTAAGAACATTAACAAAAATTCATTAAAGGGCTTCAAATAACCAAAATATAAAAGGTATATAAAATAAGTTAACTAAATTAATTAAAAGAATGATATTTAGGCTTAGACATGGATGTATGATAAAAAAGAGAAACCTTTTAAATCTCTAAATATTCATAGAGTATATAAAAATTAAGAAAATATTTACTTTTTTTTAATTTAAATATTCACTATTTTTTTTCATTTAAATACCACTGTTTTTTTAATTTAAATATGAATTATTTTTTAATTTATTTAGATAGAGTATTAAATAAATTAACTAAATAAATAACTTAAATAAGCATTTAAATTAATAATTATAAAATGGTAAAAAGTATATAAAATAAGTTAACTAAAAGTCTAAAACTAAAAGGCATATAAAAGAGACAGATGTATGTTAAAAAGGAAATATCTTACCTTTTGACTTTAGTCGGCTGAGAAGAACGGGAGAAGAGGAGACGACGAACGGGAGAGAGAAGAAGACGACACCGACACCGACACCGACTACCACCTACTACCACCCACTACCACCGATTACCACCGACTACCACCCATTACCCCCGATTACCACCGACTACCACCCATTACCCCCGCTAGAATAATAAGCCCTAATTTCGTCAATCTGCCCAAAACAGTCGATCAAGAAGAGGAGAAGAAGAGAGGAGACGAATAGAAGAAAAGAAAAGAAGATGAAAAGTGAAAACATCCAACGAGCCTAGGGTTTGTTTTAATTTACCCTCTTTTTTTTTTTTTTTTTTTTTTTTTTTATAAGTTGCTTATCCGAATAGCCTGAGGAAAAACCAGATTGCGTGAAATTGCGTACGTATAGCGTAGAATAGCGCCAAATAGCGTGACACGTCATCAAATTGCGTGCGCTATTTGGTTAAATCGCAACTGGGACTGCGCTATATGGCGTTTCACTCCGAAAAAACGCAATAGCGCGCTATTGCGCGCCTCGTTGCGCGCGATTTAAAACACTGGTTTGAATTATAAGAATGTTTGGCTGGAGAGCTCTTATGTGTTATGAATTTTTAAGAAGTGAAATTTGATTTCTACTTGCCTTTTTTTTACATAAAACAAAATAAAAAGAACTGGCTAGCAGCTAGACACCCTCCACGCAGTGCCTTCCACCTAGCGCTTTTGAGAACATTGGTCCAGGTCAACTAACGTGGTCTCTTTATTTTGGATTGCGTTTTTACTAGCATCGGAAACTAGTCTAGGAACTAAACACTTAAGTTAGTAAGTATGTTGACTTGTTGCTTCTAAATCTTCCAACAAGGGAGTAGATAATAAAGCCCTATTAAAATAAGTATGTAATATTGTTGTTTCTTTCCACCGAATAAAGAGAAAATTGGTGTGAAGACTTCATATAGGACAGGAATATGTACTTCACAATGGCATGTTACTGCTGTCTCCTACTCTATTTTACTACTATTGATTCATGATTTCAGGATATTTAGGTGTCTCTGAGTGTGTGTGCTTTGTTATGTCTTGTTAAAAGTCACAGTTTAGAGTTTTACATCCGCATGGTAACGTTAGATGTAATTGTCGAACAAGCATGGAGTAGAGCCTTACCTATTATGAAAAACATTTAAGAATTTGATTGCAAAACCAAGTTAAATTGAAGATGTGGTGTTTCTTTTAGGTTACAGGTTAATACCTTTCAATTTGCTAAATAAACTTGGGATTCTAGCTTTAGATATACAAGTTAGTTTATACCTTTTTGAATTCTTTGCCCTATTTTTTATTGTTGGAAGATCTTTTTGGGTCAACATTTTTGGATGAAATGACGCATTTTTCACTAGATGGTAAAATCTTTGCAAAAATTTTTGAGAGTATGTGGGCAAGGTTGAAGAATTACTAAATTTCAGATCATTAAAATCTTCTGGTACCTAGCAATATAACTGTAGATGTATTGTCATTGTCATTTTTGGTTTGATTAGTTGAGTATGCTGGCAAGGTTGAACTACTTTTAGACCTTAGTTCTGACTTATCTGCACATAATGGGTTACCATTAGTCTCAACTCTCAAGGGACGTTCTAGTTCTAAACTTGTTACAATTTTACCTTTTTACTGAAAGATGCACTCAGACCTGAACTGTCTTTATCCTGATTGGAAACCCAACCTTTGGTTTGCTGGTATCATGGCTCAAACCCTTGGAATTGGTTTCACAACACCCAAGCTTTTACGTAGGGATATTTCCTTTGCATGCATTTAGCTCATGGTTGTGATATTTATGACCCATGCTAACCTGGTTGAGCTTAGGCAAGTGAAATGAACTTATGCATGGATTATGAGTCAACAAATGGAAGCCGATACTCAGCTCAGTGGAATTTATGAGCTAAATCGTTGACTGGCTAACCAATATTATCTTCCCAACAGTTATGCCAAAGGAGTACAATAATAACAATGATAACCAATTTATCCAGATTCAAGAAAATTATAACGAGCTCCAGGAAATATGCTAAGAAAAATAACCTGACCTCCAAAATCTTTGAATAAGTATAGAAGTCGGAAGGATTCTCTAAACCAAGAGAAGTACATGTTAAGGGTATCATTTTGAACAAAATCTAGGAAGAGAAAGGTCCTCCCACTCAATACAACTTTTATTTCTGTTTGGATAGACCAAAAAGATATGCAAAGCTTTCAACCAAAGGTACCACTGGCATTGGCATTACCCAAAACACCCATAAGAGACTGAACAAGAATAACCAAACCATCCCAACTCACTGAGGAATGAATCCTCTTGCATAGCCGGCATCTATTCACTAGCAATTTGCCCCTTGACTTTAAGTTGTTCATTGATCATTATCGTAATATGACATGGTTTTGACCTTGGATCAAAGAATGTAGGATTTTATCAAAGAAGCACCACTTCCACTAACTCTCTGAATCGAATTCTTCTGAACCTCATATAAGATCGGCCGTAGATTTTCTGTACCTCCCAATTCTCAATCTTGAAAACAGGGCCTGCATTCGGTATTCCAAACAACATTCCCCTACATGGATGCATAATCTGCCACACTTGCATGGCTATCCAAAGCCATCCTTCTCAACCTCAAAAATCTCTCCCTTCTACCGACCAATGCAACTACTTGTACAGGGATCATCAGTCAACTGGTTGAATACTCAGGTCAATGGAACGAGTGAACTTGAATTCTCGATTGGCAAGCCAGTGCTAACTTCCCAGTACAACCATTAATCCATTATGCCAAAAGGGTATTTAAATAACCAATTAACCATGGAATTCAATTTAAGCCAGATTTCAGAACGGACATGAGAGTAAACTTTTTTTTTTTTCAAACAAGACATTCATCATTAGAACCTTTTTAGGTAGGTCTTAACTCAGCTATGATGCATGAACACTCTCTCGGAGGCTGCGTGTCTTGTCCGACACTTGTTGGACAAGTGGACACGATCTGACAAGTGGCCGACACACGTGTTGGAGAGTGTCATATATTTTATTATTATTTTTTAGGCGAACATGTGAAGGACACGTAAGGGACACGCAAAAAGGGGTCAAATTAGAAATAACTAAAAGTATATAGGATGAAAATAATAATAAAACAACTGATATAACAAATCTCAAATCTCTCTCTTTCTCTCTCTTTCCCGTAAACCTAGCCTCCACTTCCCCCAGCCACCATCGAAACAAAACCCTAGCCCCAACTTCCTGTCAACGACTTCTCTCTAGCATCCCATAAAAGGTATGCTACTCTCTCTCTCTCTCTATATATATCTATCTCCGCCTATCTATCTCAATCTGTCTCTCTATCTCTCTCTCTCTGGTCTCTACCTATACGCATTTATGTGTTTTACCATAGCTGATTGCTCTGTCTGTTTCTACGTATACATGTTTTACAACAGCTGTCTTTCTCTCCCTCTACGTGGTATTCTTAAATGGGGCAGGTTTAGTACTAAGTAATTGATGGAGCTTGATTATGTGATTCATCTAATCATTGTTGAAATTGATTTATTTTGAAAATTAATCAGAGCGCGTGGATTTGAATTATGTGGATATTTGAGAAATAATTGATAAAGCTTGATTCATTTAGTCATTTGATTGAATTCTTAAACATTTATAATGTTGATTGCACATATATAATTAGATAAGAACATGTCCCCCCCACGTGTCGTGTCCTACATTTTAGAAAAATTGCGTGTTGCGTGTCGTGTCTATGCTTCATAGTAACTCAGTAACCCAGATCTGAAAACCTCAAAAGTCATCATAGTTAGCCAGCACTCTGTCTATCATCTGACCATGCACCAATATGATTAATTGGAACAGCAATACGATGAGTTCAAATTCCATTCTGCATCGTCATAAGCTTTCTCAATATCCATTTTACACACTACCCATGGGATTGTAGCACAGCTCAAAGTTTCAATGCGCTCACCGATCATTGGGATTGCATCTAAGAGTTGTAGCTTCCAACATAAGCATTCTAAGATGAAGACATTGGTAAGCTTAACCTTCTCTCGCAATGTTTAACCAAAAAGCCCCAAACTTTAGATGGTAGTTAGATACACTTGTACCAGACTAGTGGAATGCAAATCTGTAATATCCATTGCCCTCCTACTCGGGCAAAGCTAGGGTTTTTATCTTGAGGGCCCTAAGTTTACTTAAAAAAGTTTAATTGGAACAATCTAATTCTTGTCCGAACATGTTCAGCTTCGAGAATGTACTGTTTGTTTTCACCATATATACCTAATTTCATGATAGATGACACTCCCTTAATCCTAAATGAAGAGTTTACCATCCTTCTCCGAGATGTTACAAATTAAGAGTTTGGCTTATTTTTAAGAACATAAACAATGTACCAGATTTCACGGTAGCACCAATGTCCCAAATTTGAAGTGAAGTTTGAGATGTGAGGAAGCAGGATGAAAAAAATCAAGAGGCATAAGAAGAGGAGATAAGAGTGATAGGGAGAATGAATGCCGCAAAAAATTCCTAGCATGGAGAGTGGGGATAGATGAATCTTCTCTGTGCTCATGTAGTTTAGAGAGAGCTTTAACTCTAAGTTGTTAGATGCATAACTTTTAGTAATGGTGCAGGATGTCGACGGAGACACCTTTCAGGCCAAGAGAAAAGCTGGTTGAGAAGCAAAAATTGTTTCAAAGCATCCACAAACACACCTACCTGAAGGGACCTTTCGATAAGATAACTTCAGTTGCTATTCCTCTTGCTTTGGCCGGTACTTCATTGTTTCTCATCGTAAGTCCCTCTCTACTACTCGATTAATCTTCTTACTTCTTCGTCTCTGTTAATTTACCTGTGAAGGCTGCAATATGAACAGTAATTTTTGTATATATTTTCTTTGTACAGGGACGGGGGATCTATAACCTGTCTCACGGGGTTGGAAAGAAAGAATGAGGTGATTTTTCTGGTGGATGAGAGCCCATGTGGCATCTCAATTTCATTATCTTTCGAACTATGTTCATGAAGTAAATTTTTTTCCCTTTCAAAAATTAGCTAATAATTTGCTTAGTCGCAGACATGTGAAAACATTGGGTGTAATGATTTTCTTTACCAAATAATTTTTTGGTGGGTTGGCCTTTTATTGTCTGTTGGATGGTTTAAGGATTCAAGTTCCTTTTTTTATGGCAACGCGTTTATGTTAGGTATGTTTGTTTTTTACTTCTTAATGTTGCTTGGAGTATTTTGTATTCAGAGGTAATGTTGATGTTTGTTTTCTCATCCCTTAATGCTAAATATGATTGAAAGTCAACATTCTCAGACGTTAACATTAGGAATTCAGAGAGTTCAGCGTTCAAGACATAAGAGGCTAAAACATCACAATTCCTTGTTAATGAATGGGGGTAAAGTCGAAAGCTTTTCTTACAACTGAATTGTTAGTTTATTGTAAACAGTCTATCAGTTGAGTTTCTTGAACCAATATATATAGCCAAAGGTCGCTTCATTTTGCCATTAATATGAGACGGAAGAAGTTAAAAATTGTAAGTACAAATACTTGTCGAAATAATAAGATGCATTTTGATTAAAATATGTTAGTAAAAGTTTCAATGACTCGAAATAACGTAGGCCGTGAAGGATCTCGGCCAAGAGATCTAAACATCAAAGGGTAAGTTTATTTTTAAGTAATTCATCCAGCAAAATCTACCGCCTTCCTAAAGTAATTTTGAGAACGGTACTGTTTTTAAAAAAGGAGGTAAAAACTAGAAGATTTAGAATTAGTTAACAGAAGGTAATGAATTGATAAACTGCTATTCTCTCCTCTCTGTTTTAGATACAAAGCATAGACATATTGAAGTGGTTCAAGTTAGGGGCAATGGCGGGATATTTAGTATCAAGAGGTAATATAAAGGTAAATTACAAATTATGATTCACTGGTTTTACCATTATTGGATTCGAGTTTTAGGGTCAACTAAGAGTTATCTAGATCGATTTTCGACAGCAGCAACAAAACAATTGTTGACAGTGGCATGTTTAGATCTGCGAGCGGGGATTTGTCTTCATATATTCTTTTGCCATGGGGAGTATTTCTCATATACTCTTTTGCTGAAAGTAGGAGCAGGCAAGATCCAATCCAATCTAATTTTTTTTGGATTAATTGGATCCACAGTTAGAAAATGGAAAAATATTAAGACGGTTTTTGATGAGCCCAAAGATAGCACTGATCCTGGATCATGGAGTGAAGGCTATGCCGATCCCATCCGGGTTCTAAGTGGTCCAGTCACTCGAGCTAGAGCCAAGAAGATCAAGGAGGCACTTATGACCATGGTCCAAGAGATGATGAGCAAAGCTGAAGTATGGAGGAGCATTGAAGGGGATCAGGTTCAAGAATGGAAAACATTACTTAAAGGCCCAGTTGAAGATGTTCAAAATAACAGCCCAAGAGATTAAAAGCATGTATTAGATAAATGGGCTGGGTTAGGCTTTGTTTATTTTAAGTTTAATTTATGTTTAGTTTTGCTTGGGGCCCAAGTTATGTGGGAAACCCATTAATTTCGTTTTTGTTTATTTTTCTAGACCTAGTATGTTTAATTACTCCTATTTAAAAAAGCTAACGCTATTGTTTTAGTTGGCTTTGATTAATTAAATTTCGAGTGTTTTCACCTCTTGCGTTCTAAGAACGTCTCGAACAGCTAGAATTAGGGTTCTTGTTGTTCTTCGATTTAGCAATCAATTAACCCATCGATTGGTTGTTTGTCTTCGACTATACCAAGGTTCTTTCTCGTTTTCAGGATTGGGTCGAGGTTCCACCTCCATTAACTTCGCGTGGTTCTAAGGTTCTTGCGTTTTTCAGCGTCAATGGCTGCGGATTCATCTTATTGGGTAGAAATACGATCGTGGTTCATATCAGTTGGTATCAGAGGGAATTTTATATCCAGGTTTTATCTTTCGTTTGCTTCTATTTTGTTAAATTCGTAAGCTGCTTTAATTTGTAACTTCTTAAAACTAGGGTTGTTACTTTCGATTGTGAAAAAAAAAATTCGATTCTGCTTTGCTACATAATTATCGAATATGTTCTGCTGAGTAATTTTCGAAGCTGTTGATGATTGATAATTAATCTTCGTATCTGTTCTTGCCAAGAAATTGTCGAATCTGTTTATTGCGAATTGAACCCTAGCTGCGAATCTATTCTTACTAAGTGCGTTTCGAATCTGCTCTTGATTGTTAATATTGCGATTATTAGGGTTAGTAGAAACTTCGATAATTTCCATATAAGCCCTAGTTGTTGAGTTTCGATTGTTAGGGGTTGATTAATTCTGATTGCTGCGTATAAACGGATCTAGTTTTGATTGCGAATTCCTTAAATTGTTGATTTTAGATTGTGAATATTTTTCTGCTGGAATTTTGAATTATGGAAATTTCGACTACACCAGATTAAAATAGAAGTCGAGAGACCCAGAATAAAAAAAAAATAGTACAAAAATTTTCGAAATTCGCAATTATTTCTTTTTGGACTTGGGTTCTATAGGGTCCAAGGATTCCAAAAATCCTATTTCCACGAGACTGAAATTTCGCTCATTTTTCTCGATTTTCTCGCTTCGCATCGTGTCCATAATTCATTGGGATTCCTATTTATTGAGTTCTTGGTGAAAACATACTTGTCCTAGCATACAATTGATCTGTCTGGGTTGTGATTGGTCTGTTTGGGAACCAAGACGAAGGTTCTTGTTTTTTGATTCGTTTGAAAGTTCCAAAAGGTGAAAATTGAGAGGTATATCATTATTTTGAGAGCTAAACACGAGCGGTAAAATCAGAGTGATATTATTCTGAGTGAAACATGTAAGGGAGTGCAGTAAGGAAACTTTATTTCTTTATATTGTGCTAACCTTTGTTTTGCAGCAATATGTCTAACTTTGATCCTAAGTTATTTCAAGAAGTCATGGCAAGTATCTTACAAAAGATGATGAGAAAGGAGTTAGGTGGCTTTAGAGAGCAGGTGGATGAGATGAGTGAGGAATTGAGGCGAATGCAGATGAAGGTAGATAGAGTTGAGAGCACTCAGCTTGAGCAATCCATCAAATCACATAGTGCTCAAAGAAGTGGCAGATCGCAGCCTAGGGAAAGGAAGGCTGATTTTGATAATTATTATCGAGATGGCTCTAACGATGGGGATAGCGATCTCGATTCAGTAATCGCAAACCGACGAAATGGTAGACGTTTTGGTAAAGGAACTAATCGGGAGGATGACAACATGAATGGGATCAAAATGAAGATTCCATCATTCCAAGGGAAGAATGACCCCGAGGCCTATCTTGAGTGGGTCAAGAAAGTGGAATTGGTGTTTGCTTGCCATAATTATTCCGAGTCCAAGAAGGTGAAATTAGCGGCTATTGAATTTTCTGATTATACACTTGTTTGGTGGGATCGTTTGATGACAGAGCGAAGGCATAGTGATGAAGGGCCCGTCGAAACTTGGGATGAGATGAAGCGGTTAATAAAGAAGCGATTTGTACCCGATCATTATTATCGGGAATTGTACCAAAAATTGCAAGGGCTTACGCAGGGTAATCGTAGTGTTAATGAGTATTACAAGGAAATGAAAGTGGCCATGATTCAGGCCAAGGTTGATGAGAATAAAGAAGCTACCATAGCGAGGTTCTTGAGTGGGTTAAATCGGGAAATTGCCAATGCGGTTGAATTACAGCCGTATGTCGAGATTGAAGATATGGTTCACACGGCAATTAAAATAGAGAGGCAGCTCAAGAGGAGGGGTAGCCTACGCCAAAACCAAAGTCCAACCACACCCTCTTGGAAATCAAATCCCCTTTGGAAGAATGAGGAGAAATTGGCCACATCAAAGCCCAAACCCGAGCCCAAACAAGGGACGGCTAGCCTTGGAAACCAAGATAAACCTAACACTACTAATACTCTTACTACTCGAAATCGGGACATTATATGTTGGAAGTGTCAAGGGAGAGACCACGTGTCTACTCAATGCCCGAACGAGCGAGTAATGATGCTTTTGGATAATGGGGAATATGAAACGGATGAAGAAGGCGCTGAAGCTATGCCACTTTTAGAGGATATCGAAGAAGAGGAGAGCGCTATCCAGGGCGAGTTGTTAGTTGCAAGAAGAGCCCTTAGTGTGCAAGCAAGAGAGGATGAGTAGCAGCGAGAGAATATTTTTCATACTAGGTGCCTAGTGCTAGGCAAGGTGTGTAGCTTGGTGATAGACGGAGGCAGTTGCACAAATGTGACTAGCACGACAATGGTGGAGAAGCTAGCATTGCACACGACTACGCACCCAAGGCCTTACAAATTGCAGTGGTTGAATGATAGCGATGAAGTGAGGGTGAACAAGCAGGTTATGGTGTCATTTAGCATTGGGAAGTACGAGGACCAAGTGCTTTGTGATGTGGTTCCCATGCAAGCCGGCCATATGTTATTGGGGAGACCTTGGCAATATGACAGAAGAGTTAAACACGACGGTTTCACCAATAAATATTCGTTTGAGATGAACAAGAGAACAATCATTCTTGCACCCCTACCGCCACAACAAGCCTATATTGATCAGTTGAAATTGCAAAATGAGGAAGAGCAAAGGAGAGCTGAAAAGAAAAAGAGAGTGAGTGGTGAGGAAAAGAAAGAGAGTGAGGGAAAAAGAAAAAAATTTGAGAAAAAAGAAAGTAGAGTGGAAAAACCAGTGACTGTTGAGAGTAAGTTTGAGAGGAGGCAAAAGAATTTCTATGCGAGGGCTAGTGAAGTAAAAAGAGCGATGCTTTGTAATCAACTTCTTGTACTTGTGTACAAAAAAGCACTTTTGAACACTAACGAACTAAATTCTTCTTTGCCTAGTGTTATTATCTCATTGTTGCAGGATTTTGGTGACGTCTTTTCAGAGGATACGCCAAGCGGTTTACCACCTATTTGAGGAATAGAGCATCAAATTGATTTCATACCCGGAGCATCCATTCCAAATCGCCCAGCCTATAGGAGTAATCCAGAGGAGACGAAGGAACTTCAAAGGCAAGTGACGGAGTTACTAAAGAAAGGGTATATGAGAGAGAGTATGAGCCCATGTGCGGTGCCAGTATTGCTAGTACCAAAGAAGGATGGGACGTGGAGGATGTGCGTGGACTGTCGGGCAATTAATAATATCACGGAAAAGTATCGTCATCCCATTCCACGTTTAGATGATATGCTTGATGAGTTGCATGTGTCTAGTATATTCTCTAAAATTGATTTGAAAAGTGGATACCATCAAATTAGGATGAAAGAAGGAGATGAATGAAAAACAGCTTTTAAAACAAAATATGGTTTATATGAATGGTTAGTTATGCCTTTCGGTTTAACTAATGCACCTAGCACTTTCATGAGGTTGATGAACCATGTTTTGAGATCATTCATTGGCAAATTCGTTGTGGTCTATTTTGATGATATCCTAATTTATAGCAAGAGTCTAGATGACCATGTAATTAATTTAAAATATGTTTTGAATGTCTTGCGAAAGGAGAAGTTATATGCTAACCTGAAAAAGTGCACATTTTGCACGGATAAGCTTGTATTTCTTGGTTTTGTTGTGAGTGCACAAGGTATTCAGGTTGATAAAGAAAAGGTGAAGGCTATTCAAGAATGGCAAAGTCCTACAAGTGTTGGGCAAGTACGAAGTTTTCATGGACTTGCTAGTTTTTATCGGCGATTTGTGAGGGATTTTAGCACGATTGCGACGCCATTGACTGAAGTGATTAAGAAGCATGTTGGGTTCAAATGGGGAGAGGAACAAGAGAAGACATTCCAATTATTAAAAAGCAAGCTAAGTAACGCCCCCCTTGTTATCTTTGCCTAACTTTTCAAAGACTTTTGAAATTGAATGCGATGCTTCAGGAAATGGTATTGGTGCTGTTCTTATGCAAGAAGGGAAGCCAATTGCATACTTTAGTGAGAAACTAGGCGGGGCGACCCTAAATTACCCTACCTATGACAAGGAGCTCTATGCATTGGTGAGAGCATTGGATACTTGGCAACACTATCTTTGGCCGAAGGAGTTCGTGATTCACACGGACCATGAATCGTTGAAGCATTTGAAGGGACAGCAAAGGTTGAACAAGCGCCATGCCAAATGGGTAGAGTTCATAGAGACTTTTTCGTATGTGATCAAGTACAAGCAGGGCAAGAAAAATGTTGTAGCAGATGCTTTGTCACGCAGGTATGCTTTAATCGCTACTTTAGATGCTAAATTGCTTGGATTTGAATACATCAAAGAATTGTATTGTGATGATACTGATTTTAGAGATATCTTTAATGCATGTGAGAAAGTGGCGTTTAATAAGTACTTTAGGCATGATGGGTTCTTAATGCGTGAAAACAAACTTTGTGTGCCTAAATGTTCATTGCGTGAGTTGCTTGTGAAAGAGGCTCATAGTGGGAGTCTAATAGGGCACTTTGGTATAACTAAGACCTTAGGAGTATTGCAAGAACACTTCTTTTGGCCCCACATGAAAAGAGATGTTGAAAGAATCTGTGAGAGATGTGTTACTTGTAAGAAAGCAAAGTCTAAGTTAAATCCCCATGGTCTATATACTCCATTGCCCATTCCTAGTGACCCTTGGGTTGACATTTCTATGGATTTTGTATTGGGTTTGCCTAGGACTAAGTATGGGAATGATTCTATTTTTGTGGTGGTTGATAGGTTTTCTAAAATGGCTTATTTTATTGCTTGTAATAAAACTGATGACGCACCACGAATTGCTAATTTGTTCTTCAAAGAAATTGTGCGATTGCATGGCATGCCTAGAACCATTGTTTCTGATAGGGATGCAAAGTTTTTGAATTACTTTTGGAAGACTTTGTGGGAAAAGTTGGGTACTAAATTGTTGTTTTCTACTACATGTCATCCCAAACTGATGGTCAAACAGAAGTAGTAAATAGAACTTTATCCACTTTGTTGCGTGCCATAATTAAGAAGAACTTGAAAGAGTGGGAATAATGTTTGCCTCATGTTGAGTTTGCATATAATCGATCTGTTCATTCTGCATCTAAGTTTTCTCCTTTTGAGATTGTGTATGGTTTTAATCCTTTAGCTCCTTTGAATTTATTGCCATTACCTGTTGAGCATGCTAACCTAGATGGCAGGAAGAAAGCTGAGTTTGTTAAACAGATTCATGAGAAGGCGAGGCAAAACATTGAAAGAAGAACTGAGCAGTATGTGCAGCAAGCAAACAAAGGAAGGAAAAAAGTGGTATTTGAACCAGGAGATTGGGTTTGGCTGCACATGAGAAAGGAACATTTTCCAGTTCAAAGGCGTTCTAAGTTATTACCGAGAGGAGATGGACCATTTCAAGTTGTGCAAAAGATTAATGACAACGCATACAAACTTGATCTTCCAGGTGAGTATAATGTGAGTGCTACATTTAATGTTGCTGATTTAAGTCCGTTTAGTGCAGGTGACGAATTGAGGACAATTTCTTTTCAAGAGGAGGGGAATGATGAGCCCAAAGATAGCACTGATGCTGGATCATGGAGTGAAGGCTATGCCGATCCCATCTGGGTTCTAAGTGGTCCAGTCACTCGAGCTAGAGTCAAGAAGATCAAGGAGGCACTTATGACCATGGTCCAAGAGATGATGAGTAAAGCTGAAGCATGGAGGAGCATTGAAGGGGATCGGGTTCAAGAATGGAAAACATTACTTAAAGGCCCAATTGAAGATGTTCAAAATAACAGCCCAAGAGATTAAAAGCATGTATTAGATAAATGGGCTGGGCTAGGCTTTGTTTATTTTAAGTTTAATTTATGTTTAGTTTTACTTGGGGCCCAAGTTATGTGGGAAACCCATTAATTTCGTTTTTGTTTATTTTCCTAGACCTAGTAGGTTTAATTACTCCTATTTAAAAAAGCTAACGCTATTGTTTTAGTTGGCTTTGATTAATTAAATTTCGAGTGTTTTCACCTCTTGCGTTCTAAGAACGTCTCGAACAGCTAGAATTAGGGTTCTTGTTGTTCTTCGACTTAGCAATCAATTAATCTATCGATTGGTTGTTTGTCTTCGACTATACCAAGGTTCTTTCTCGTTTTTGGGATTGGGTCGAGGTTCCACCTCCATTAACTTCGCGTGGTTCCAAGGTTCTTGCGTTTTTCAGCGTCAAGGGTTGCGGATTCATCTTATTGGGTAGAAATACGATCGTGGTTCATATCAGTTTTGGCTTTGGGGTTGCGTAAACCGATCCATTTAGTATATATATATATATATTAATTCTTAAAGTGCCACATGTATTTGTTATATTAGTGGTCATGCATGACAGTCTATTTATCATATTACACTTCATTTGAAAATTGACTACAAGTCATTTGATTTAATTTTGTCAATTTGCTATATTTTTATATTTGGAAAATTTTAAAATTTTGCTATATTTGCTAATTTGGAAAATTTTTAAAAATTTTGATAGGTATATTGTCAAGACTCATTTTTTTCTCTTTCTTATTCAATTGGATTGGTTCAATCTAACATTTAATTGGATCATATTGGTTTGGTACGAAATGTTGGATCGAATTGAATATCAAAGTTAAAAAATGACATTAAATCAGATTGGATGAGAATGACCTAAAAATGATGAATTGAATCGAACGCCCACCCCTAATAAAAAATACTAGCTCAAGTAATCAATTGTGTTTCTTGAAGGCCAAAGTTCACTTGATTACACCACTTATATGAGACTTGGTATGTTATCATTACAAGAATTTGTTTGTAATACAAAAACAAAACAGTGTGCTAATTGTAGGGAATTCACAGTAAACGTTGCAATAACTTGAAATGACATTGTAGATTGAAAGCCCGGGAAAGTTATCAACTATAAGTTTATTTTTAAGAAACTAAAGAAACTATACACTCACGTATACGCGATATATATCACGTTCTTTTTATACGCATAAATATTTAAGTAAAACTAAAAAATATTTTATAAATGAAAAAAATAGTTCTATAGCAAAATAATTTTTGAAGGGGTCAAAATGAATTTGTTTCGAGATGGCAGGTTTCTTGAGATGACTTGAAGATTTCTCGAGTTGAGTATCACATCGAGATGGAATAAGAAACCATTTCTCATTTACAACAAGTGATTGTGGGACACATGACAACACCCGAAGAATACTCGCAATATGTATTTGTATTCTTGTTATTCACTATTAATAAAATCACCAACCATGCACCACCATAGTAGAAGTAAACCAGGTTTATTTAGGAAAACCACCCTTACAAAAAATCCTTTAGAGACTGTTTTTCATTTCTTAATTAATTTGTAGGCAACTTTCGTTAACTTTACAACTTTCTATCTAATCTAGAGGCACCCTTACAAAAAATCCTTTAGAGACTCTGTTTTCATTTCTTAATTGATTTGTAGGCAATTTTTGTTAACTTTACACAACTTTCTATCTAATCTAGAGACTGAATTCACATCCCATAAAATATATTTTTATTTCTTCATTAAAACAGGAAGCAAATTTAATAAAACACCAAATTTAATGTTATGACCATCAATAGCACGTGCCTTTTTAGTTAATAATAGCATAGATTCATCTAGCAAAATGTGCTCTCTCGCTAAAGTAATTTTTAAATCAGTCTTTTCTTTAGAAAAGAAGTATAAACCAGATGATTTAGAATTAGTCAACAGTAGGTAATGAACTATTTGAAATCTTGGCAAACGCATATCTAAACTCCAACTCTCTCCATTCTGTTTTATATACAATGCATTTTCAGGTGGCTCAAGAAAAACAAAGGACGAAGGCGGGACTTAAACGTAAGGACTTCAAATATTTAACGCTTTCAACTATTTGAAGAAATTTTAGATTTATGTGATTTTTGTTGTTGATGTATTACACCAAGTTCTTATGTTGCACCCAGATTCATGGTATAGATGTATTATCAAACCATTTAGGATCTAATCCAGCGATTATGGTGGATAAAAGAATGATATTAAGGTTCCGTTTGATTGCAAAAATGAAAAATAAAAATAAATTTAGTTAATTTGTGTGAAAAGATAAAAAATAAAGTGAGAGATATTACTTATTTTATAAGTATACATCTTCTATTTTTTTTATATTTTTGGTGAAAAAATTTTACTTACCACCAAATAAAAAAAATTCATGAAAAAACTTAAAAGTTAAAAAAATATCATATTTATTACTCAATTTATTTTTTATCTTTTTATTAAAATTAACTCAATTTATTTCATTTTTTCACCTAACGATCAAACGTGCCTTATTTATCGAGTAATTTCAGCTTATAGTGCAATAACAGACGACAACAGTTCACGAGGAAAAGCCACAACAGACGACGCCGTTTGGTTGCTTGAATCGATAAACAAATTCCAATAGAGACCGAAGTTAGCAAAGATTAGGCCAAAAAGGAGCTCCGGAAAAATCCGCTCCCTCCGTTAATGGCGAAATCGTCGTAGATTAACCATCTCATCCTTCCCCTCCCCTTTTCCGCTAAAATGCGCTCTAAGGACAGGATATCCTACTTTTACGACGGTGTGTAATTTTCCTACTCTAATTTCCTCATTCAATAATTCATTCTATATATTATTAATTAATTCAACAAGTTTCGAGTCTTCTGATTTATCTGCTGTTTTTTTTTGTAATTTAAAACCCTAAGTCTCTATCTTTTTTCTCTAAACCCTAATTTCTGAAGTGAGTTGCACTAACTGTGGAGGTATTATTGCAGGAGATGTTGGTAGTGTTTACTTTGGGCCTAACCATCCAATGAAGCCTCACCGTTTATGTATGACTCATCATCTCGTTCTTTCCTATGACCTCCACAACAAGATGGAAATTTATGTTAGTTTATTTCCTTTCTTTCTTTCTTTCTTCTTTTTCCCCTCCAGCATAATTTTTTGCTTTTGAATTTTTTTGGGGGGCTTTTGAGATCTTGTCCAGAGAGGAAATTTTAAGAATGCAGTCTACAACATTCTTTTTCAGGATGCGGTATCAATTTTTTTAAAGGACGCGATCCTGGCAGATAGATAGATAGATAGTGTATCTGTTCCATAGTATCTCCCAATTTCATAGTATCTGTATCTGTGAGGCAGAAATGCATATAATTTATCTGCTAGGGAACGCATCCTTTTGAAAAAAAGAAGGTTTTCCATCTCAGGGACTGGATCTTATTTTTTTATTTTTCCTTTTAAAATGGTAGGTTTATGTTGGTAGTGAATCAGTGATGTTTATTTCTTATGTACAATGTAGAGGCCTCACAAGGCGTATCCGGTTGAGCTTGCTCAGTTTCATTCGGCTGATTATGTGGAGTTTTTGCATCGGATAAACCCAGACACGCAGCATTTGTTTGCCAACGAATTAGCGAAATGTAAGATTCAGTTTTTGGGGATTTTTTGATCGACTTTATGTTGAAAACTTGGATAAATGTCTGACATAATGCATGTAAAAACATTTATATGAACGAATACTAGTAGTCCCCAGAGTAGTAAAAACTCCATATGATTGAACACTAGAAGTCTCTAGAGTCAATACCTGGTCTAGCTTCCTTGGGGGTGATTCTAAGCAATTTTGTGCTCCAAATCTCCAATAAAGTGGATGACTTTATTTTCAGATACTATAATTCATGATGGAAAGTCTATATAACTCTATTCTTTATGAGGTGTAAACACTACTGCCCAATTGATCCCTCCGTCCCAAATTGCTGGTATCTTTTGGGAAATCCAACTTATTAAAGACCCAACATCATTATTGTACTTTTTGTTTAATTTACATTGACTTTCCCTTTTTACCCTTTTCTTTATTCAAAATTTTTTCTTGAAAAGTGAAAGTACAAAAGGGCAAAATATGTATGTGTTTATCTTTTATGGAAAGTGGACATTTATTTTGGGACATCTAAAAATGGAAAGAGGGACCAGCAATTTGGGACGGAGGGAGTATATCTTAAAAAGTATTATGCCAACGTGTTATCCCCTAGGAATTTTATTTTTTTTAATATCTTTCTTTTCATTTCTATGATATTTCGATGTATTTTTTAAGCAATTTCAACTTCTATCCATCCTACGTTCTTCTACAGATAATCTCGGAGAAGATTGCCCAGTCTTTGAGAACTTGTTTGAGTTCTGTCAAATTTATGCTGGTGGAACGATAGGCAAGTTCAACCCTGATGGTATTGTCAAGGGGAGTTAGGCTAAATATCTTTCTATTAACATCATGTCAGTTTTTGCTTTCAGATGCTGCACGCAGATTGAACAATCAGCTTTGTGACATTGCTATTAATTGGGCTGGTGGATTACACCATGCTAAGAAGTGTGAGGCTTCTGGATTTTGTTACATCAATGACTTGGTTTTGGGGATTTTGGAGCTTCTGAAGTATCATGCTCGTGTGTTGTATATTGATATAGATGTCCATCATGGTGATGGGGTAGAAGAAGCCTTCTATTTCACTGATAGGTAAGGATACACATTGTTAATTGTGAATGATATTGTGAGAATGTATGACAGACTTCTGTAAACTTAACTATTTAAGGGCTTTTTTGACTTTACAACACCCCCCCTTCTCCTCGTTTTCATAATCGTTAGAATTTGTCCCCTGCATGTAGAGGGATCTCCAATAATTACTTAAAAAAGTTGGGTTTTTTTTTTTTTTTTATAAGAAACAAGATTTCATTAATAAATAAAAAGTACAAACTGAGAGGGGACAAGGAGTCCACCAACAAAACGTATAACCCAAAAAAGAAAAGGAAAAAAAAAGCCAAAAACCACAGCTAACAATACCCCTAGAACAGACACTAAAGTTGGTTAAGTCAAAGGATTACATTAAAAAATTATATGTTATCCCCCATGTTTACACATTTCTTTGAGATTCCCCTGCGTGGGAAAGCCTAATGATTATGAAAAACAAGGATTATAATGTGAACATCAGTTACTCACTGCTTCTGGAAGGATCCAATGATATGGCTACTAATTGTAGACACAGCTATATGCTTGGTTTTCCTTTGAACAATGTTCTAAAAATCGTAAATCGGACCTAGATAGGCAAGGTGGGGATTGGGGATTTTTGGAGAAATCGGGAAAAAATCGGGGATTAATCAGCAAACCCATAATTTAAAAAATCGGGAATTAAGTAATATAATAGCATTTCCATTCCCACAAATAATTTTCAAAATAACATCAATTTCCCATAAAAACAAAAAAAAAGTCCATACCCACAAGGCCACAAATAATATGTTGAGCAACACAAAGCATAACTAACAAGTTCAAACTTCAAACTAAATAAAGCACATTCAAGAGAGGAGACAATGAGATGGAGAAAGAGAATATAGGGATGAAAGAGAGGAGATTGTGTTTATGATTTGGGGGTTAGGGCATTTTTGGTTTTGTTTACTTATATGTCCAAAGTGTGAAGGGAAAAAAATATATTTTTAAGACATTTTTAAAAACTGCCCTATTTTTTCCCGATTTATCCGATTTCTGCCGATTTTTGAGACGTCCGATTTCTGAGCACCGATTCAAGGAAATCCGATAGGAGACATCCCGATTTCCGATTTTTGGCCGATTTATCGGCAAAAAATCCCGATTTTTAGAACACTGCCTTTGAAAGAAGCATTGCAAGATTTATTTTGCTTCAATGGACAAATGAACTTAATGACAGTTGCCTCCTTGATGTTGGAAAGTGAAAATCTTTATCGCTTGTCCATGGCTCCTTTAATCTTATATTTCACTACCTGGGCCATCCAGGAAGTAGTTCATAATGAGCAATTGGCATGTCACTTCTTCGTTTAGGAAAAAGTTGATCTGATAATTAATCCTTCAATCAGTTGTTTGTTGATCCAGTTAGAATTACAGTAAGTTTGAGGCCATCTCTCTCTCTCTCTCTCTCTCTCTCACACACACACACACACACACACACACACAGAAATGGAACATTGTATTATGAAAGGAAAGAGTTTGAGGATTGCTCTGTTAGATCAATATCTTTATGCTGCTTGCCCTTTACTTCTTGGCTTTTTTCCTTTTCCCGGTAAATAACTTCTGCATCTAGACCTTATAGTATCCATAAGTTGGCCTTTATTTGATAGAGATTAGTGATTGGATTGACTGTTTAGACTTGATATAATATAAAATATATGGCTAAAAACAACTTTATTTTTGGAAGTGGTTCAAACCAAAGATTTATGAGTTCAATTTTTACATACAATTTTTTTTTTTTGAAACTTGAATTTAAATGGTTGAGGGTTAACATGACAGGGTGATGACTGTTAGCTTTCACAAGTATGGGGATTTGTTCTTTCCTGGAACAGGTGATATGAAGGTATTTTACTTTCCACTGCTTACTTTACTACTTTGTTGGGGTGACAGCTGGAAACTGTTAGTATTTGACATCATTTTTATCTTCAATTAGAACATAATGATAACTTAAAGTTTGGTTTCTTTGGGAGACTCTACATATCATACTGTAGGAGCTTCCTGGGCAATTCAGAATATAAAGAAAATAATGTGTGACAAGAAGCTTATTTCGGTTCATTAAAAATATCTGGAAATAGGAGATTGTCTTAGAATGTTTAATGAAATTTTTATGTGGTTGTGAGAACATAAAAGGCTAATATCTATAATGGTGTCAAAACATGCCTGATTAGGTTTAAAGTGGGGGTCAGAGTGTGAATAGTAATCCCGCTTTTGCATGGGATTCTTAGCAGCTGACCTCTTACCATTAAAGACGAGAAGCTTTGGATTGTAATTTCAATGAAGGGTACTTCGGAGGGTGGGTAAGGCCCCACCTCTTCCCCATCTATATCTGTACTGCGACAATTCATGTACCTTATGGAGGTTGTATTTTAGTATCAGATTTCATGATTTATTTTTCTGGTCCTTTTGCCCCTCCTTTGGCTTGGTGAAAGCTCGTGGTCTCTTACCTCCTTGTCTGTTCTCTCTCTGAAAGAACCTTATCTGTTTGATTATGTCTTTAGATCCTATATCCTGGGGATTGGTTTCAAATTATGTTTACTTTAACCTGTAGTGAAATGAGAGTTTTTGTTAATAATGTATTCATTTATGTTGAAGGAAGTTGGAGAACGAGAAGGAAAATTTTACGCCATAAATGTCCCTCTCAAGGATGGAATAGATGACATCAGCTTTACTCGACTGTTCAAAACAGTAAGTTGTAACTAAAAGCACAAGTTCCCTGTATATGTAATCTTGCTTAATGTTTTGATAATATCGAGGTGAACTTTTGGCTTGTGACGTGTCCACTGTAGATTATTGCGAAGGTTGTTGAAACTTATTTACCAGGCGTGATAGTTCTCCAATGTGGGGCTGATTCACTTGCCGGTGACCGCTTGGGCTGCTTCAACCTCTCCATTGATGGTGCTAGTCTACTTGTAATTGAAACCTATTTTTGCCTGGTCTTTTCTAATTTCATCTGCAATTATAGTGCATTCGATAGCATATTGTTCCCTGGGGATCTTTAACTAGTGGCCTAATTGGTGATGACTTGCTTTCTTCTTACAGGTCATGCTGAATGCGTTAGGTTTGTGAAGAAGTTTAATTTGCCTCTGCTGGTACGCTTGTGTTTTTATCAAGTTCTGCTGCATTGCTGCCACATATTGGACATACATAAGGATGTTTTTGTTCTTCCTGCAGGTAACTGGAGGTGGGGGCTATACAAAAGAGAATGTTGCTCGGTGTTGGACTGTCGAAACTGGAGTGCTTTTAGACACAGAACTTCCCAATGGTATGTACCATAATTTTATTTTCGTTCCAGTAAATGTATGATTTGCAGGGCTAGTATGTTAAAATGTCAATGCCAAATTTAAAATGATTAACTTCTTTATCTATATAAATTTGGGCCAAGTAAAGCTATATATCAAATATATCATAAGATAACACCTTTGTTAATGCATTCTAGTCATGTTGTTTGCAATGCTTATGAAGTTTTAATTCATATATCCAGGAGATTTTAAAGATAAGCCATCCACACTGGGTTGTCTAATTTAAGCTGAAAATGGAAAAAATATAAAACTCCATCATAATCAAATTAATTTTGAAATTAATGGTAAGTTAGAGTTATTACAGTGAGGCAATTGTAATTTTGAAAACCTGCCTATCGCAGGTTTTTAGTGTTCATATAAGGGGATGCCATATAGACTTGACTTCCTATTGCTCACAGTGGTTGGTGAGGAACTCTATTGTTCATATTGGCTTATTTTGGTCTTATGTCATTCCCATGCAAAGCAGGAGAGGGAGTTGTGAGAAGTTTGTGGAAGTGTTATCTTGTTGAGTTAAATGTATTCTTCATAAATTAAAGGGATCTAGTGGAGATTTGGTGAAGTTTAACTAACAGCTCGTTTCCATTGCTAAGGACAAAAACAATTCTATAGTATTCACCATTGAGTTTCATTATCATTATCTTTCAAGGGATGTGTGCCATTTTTGCGTTGGCGTGGAGCATTTGGTTAGGAAGCAAATTGCAGTTTTTTTTTAATGAAAAAAGAGTTGAAAAGGAGTAGTGATGGGATAGAGTGAATTCATAGCATCTGTGTGGGCTTGCTGCTTTGCCTCCTAAAGATTTCAACGCCTCCTTTTGCATTTATTACTATGAATTGAGTGACGGGTACTTATGGTATGTTACTTGAAATGACAAACCTACACTTAATTTTAAAAAGTAAACAATTATTTTAATAGAATTTGAACCTATGACCTTCAGTACAACAATGTGCAAATTAACCACTTGATCAAGCATGATGATATATTGTCTTAAGATTTTAAAAATAACTTAAGTATCAACAATTACCAATTACAATATTGCACATGCATTGAGTATGCAGTTCTAGTAATAATAATTGGGATGATATCCTTATCAGGTCAATTGCTATGGATGGCGTTTCTTAAGAGAGTTTCTTTTTCCCCCATTTTCTTTAATAAGAAGAGATAGTCTATATTAGGTAGCTTGTTTCATAGCTTCAGCCTTGGGTATCCCAACTTTAATGAATATTCAGTTTCCTTTTTGTTATGCCCCACAATGGTATATTGACTTTCTTTTATCCTAGTTTTTTTTTTTCTTTCTAGTACTGGATTTTATCCCTTGAGGTTGCCATCCTCTCTTTTCGTAGTATCATATCCTCTCAATTCTAATAAAATTTCTCTTATCCGATAAAAATAAAGAAAAGGAATAGGCTAAGGTGGCTTCAATATTGTACTACTAGCGTCTCAAAAAGATAGTTCCACCGACTTTGGTGCTTTTTAAGGAAACACTAATTTCAATCAAATTAATGGTTAAGAATACAACTCATTGTTTATCTTGAGATTTGGTACATTGATTAATTCCCGAAAAGGAAATGGGACCATCAGTTTGAGACATTCTGAAAAGGAAAGTGAGACTATCCTTTTGGGGCTATCAGTTGTATTTTCCTTTTCCAAATATATCCATATATAAATTGAAAGGCATGATATTTTATGACACCAATTTAGTGAATTCCTATTTTGCCCCTATCATTGTTATTTTGAGAAAAAATATGTTAACAATAAGGGTTGAACCTACAACCTTTTAGAAATAAAGGGATAAGGCATGATGTTTGGTTAATAAGGATTGTTCTAAGCGTTAAACCAACTCAATTTTGGTTTAATTTTGTCATTCTAAAATACAAATATGTGTGCAAGGAAATAAAGTGTTCACATGCATCGTGTGTGCATCCGTGCCTAGTTCTACAAGAAATGCAACCAAACATCTCCTATAATTCAAACACTAACAAAAAGATCCCTTTTGGTAAAAACTAGTGAAATAGCCCTAGCCTGCCTTTTAGAACACTGGGTCGCTTTTGTGAAGTTGAAACTTGGAAGAAATTTCTTGTGCTTGTGCAATGGAGTTGGTACTTGATGACTGTGAACCCTTTTTCCCTACATTGTGAAGTTGTTATGGATGTCTCAAGCTCTCAGGCTTGGTTCTCATTTCAGTTAGCTTGGTGAATAGTCCTTTTGTATTAGACAAAAAGAGGGCATAAAGACTTGTGGGGACCATTTATTTCTATATGAGCCTATGGTGCGAGAGATAATCGAGAGCTCTTGAAAATGAGAAACTTGCTATGGCATCGTAGAAGAAGTTGTTTCTTACAGACTTTACTTTTGTGAACCACGCATCAACTTTTCTTTTATAGCTCTTACTTTTTTCTTAACACACCTTTTTCATTGATTGTGGCCCCCTTGTTACATATCTCTTTCTATATACAGAGATTATTTTGTTTCATATATCTTTCCATTCATTTGTGTCAATTCTTGTAAACCTTTCTATCATGGAAATTCATAAGTGTGTGAGTTATTAGGATAGAGAAAGTACTTTAAGGGCTCATTTGCTTTGAGTTTTAAATCATTCCTAGAATGCTACATTCCATTCCAGAAGGATTCCAATGTTTAGTTCGAGTTTTAGGCTAGGAATACATCATTCCAGGAATGGAGTATTCCTTCAAAGTTCTCTCTCTTAAATGGATGGGAATAATGGATTACTTTAGGTATTCTCTACTAGATTTTCTCTTAAGATTTCCTTTTAAGACCAAAATATCCTTTTTACTTAGACAACTAGATTACTTATATTCTCTTTAAAAGGAAAAAAAAATTTGTTTTTAAACTTTTTGTTTTATTATTATTATTAAATACATTCGACGACTTTTCCGTCCTTAACAATAAAAACTTAAGTTTTACTTTTGTAAAATTATTACGACTTGTCTTTTAATTTTATAAAATGAACAACATTTTGATAGTTCACACGTATTTCATCATATTCTCGTTTGAACCAAATATAGAGAAGTAATTTCACGCTTCAGGAAAGAAGAATTCGTTCAAACCAAACGCTGGCAAGCCATCCTAGATGCCAGGAAAAAAAGCTTTCCAGGAATCTTGGATATGCCCATTCCATTCCCAAAACTCGAACCAAACGAGCCCTAAAGTGTTGGTAAAATGCCTAGGAAAGATTAATATTAATAATTATTGTTATTGTTGTTATTATTATTATTATTTGTTTTTATAGTATACTATCTTACCTGCACACATGGTAGTCGATCTTGTACAATACACGATACGTATCGTATCGAGAGAAAAACGAGCTGTATCGTTGAATGTATTGGATTTGAGCGTGTATCGGGCGATACACATGAATGTATCGCGAGATTTGTGTGTATCGTATGATATGCTTTTTTGGGGATTTTTTGTAAAACGACGTCGAGGAGTGAGAACAAAAATAACCCAGTTGAACCCTAAAGCCCCAAAAAATATTACGATAGAAACAGAGAGAGAAATGGCGATCTGGGCAGCGAGGAGAGAGAGAGAGAAACAGTACCTGATTTGCTACTCCTCGACATCGGCGAGTGGGGGAAGAAGGAAAGAAGAAAGATGTTGGTGGAAACCAAAAACTAAACAGAGAGGAAGATATATATATATATAGATAGAGAGAGAGAACATGACCTACTCTTTTCCTTTTTTGTTTGACATAATGAGTCAAAAAACAGAAAGGTTAAAGAAAAGGGAGGAAGACTAGAACATAGGGCCCACAATTTTATGAGCCAATATTTTACTATATATTTAAAACTTCGGTAGTAAATAAGAATTTTGTTAAGCTTATATGGACCTTGATTATTTAGGAGCCCATTAACTTTTTGTATTGGCCTTTCTAATATTTAATGATATATGTATAAAATATAGATATTTTTGATTTATATGTACGTTTAATGTATGTATGCACAGGTTTATATACATAGAAATGTATATTCGTATGAAAATCAAAATCAAAATGTATCTTACGATACGTACGATACACAATACTATTTTTTCGCAAAACGATGCGTAACCGATACGCGATATGTGCAGGTATTTAAGTTGCTTAGAAGCAAATGTTCGAATCTTGTTGCAAGCATCTTTGTATGAAAAAGAAAGACTGTTGGAGTAAAATTGGCAATTAAAAAATGTGACAAAGCTTCAAGGCAGTTGGATTCTGTATTGTCCTTATAATATTATATGCTACAAGAAACCTTAGAAGGCATAACCAAATTTTTTTGAGATTCAACACCCAAATCTGTATCTGTGCACTTAGGATATCTATTTCATCCTTCTGAAACGGTTATAGTTGTTTACTTTTTGTATGGTTTGTCTTATGTTGGCATAGTTTGTGTTGATATCTTATCCATTTGAATACAGGTAGTTGCTTATGAAGAAGTTGTTAAACATTGAATAATTTCAGAATGCAGCACGTGTTTTTATCTGTTGTTCATTGTTAGTATTGTTGAATGCAGCTGACCATTTATTTATTTAACTGTATCTATGCATTTGTTTGCAGAGATCCCAGAAAATGAGTATAGTAAATATTTTGCTCCAGATAATTCATTGAGGGTTCCGCACGGCCACATTGTATGTTACTTTTGCTTATTTATTCCTTTGACAACATTTTATCATGCCAATTTTCTTGCTATGCTTTTTAATAGTCCTCTCTCCGTTCCTAATTAAAAGTCCATGTTTGACGTTCACAATTTTTGAAATGCCTTTCATCGCAATCAATGGTTTAGAGAAAACCTTGTTTCCTATCGTCAGTTTTGGTACATTGATTATGTTTTGAAAAGGAAAGTGGAATCTTAATTTGGGACGGAGGGAGTATAATATAGATGGCTTAGGTTACATAACTAGAGAAGGAGAAGTTATAGTTTTTGTTTTGTTGAATGAGCAGGAGAACTTAAATAGCAAATCATATCTTGGCACGATAAAAATGCAAGTGCTAGAAAATCTTCGTAGCATCCAGCATGCTCCCAGCGTACAGATGCAAGAGGTACGTGTTGCTGTAAAAAGTTTCCTGATCATTCGAGAACTCGAGATACTCTTCTAAAATTATATTGCAAATTCTACTATCTATCTATTGTATTGAACCCTAAAGATGGTTCCGCCTGTAAAATAGGATACAACAACAACAACAACAACAAGCCTTTATCCCACTAGGTGGGGTCGGCTACATGGATCAAACGACGCCATAGTGGCCTGTCGTGAATCATATCTATAGTGAAACCATTTGCCTCTAAATCCTTCTTAATAGTTTCACCTATAGTTTTTCTCGGTCTTCCTCTGCCTCTAACAATTAGGCTTCCCTCCATATGATCAACTCTCCTTACCACGGCATCTACTGGTCTCCTCCCTACATGCCCAAACCATTTAAGTCGAGATTCAACCATCTTTTCTGTAATAGGTGCCACCCCAACTCCCTCTCTGATGGTATCATTCCTGATCCTATCTTTCCTATTTTTGCCACTCATCCATCTCAACATTCTCATCTCAGCTACATTAAGTTTATTCTCGTGTTGGCTTTTGACCGCCCAACACTCAGTCCCATACAACATCGCTGGTCTAACCGATACGCGATATGTGCAGGTATTTAAGTTGCTTAGAAGCAAATGTTCGAATCTTGTTGCAAGCATCTTTGTATGAAAAAGAAAGACTGTTGGAGTAAAAGCAAATAATTTGGACTACATACCGAGTAATTACCCAATGGCGTGACCGTGTATGCACCTGAGATCTCACGCTTAAAACCCCAATTCAGTGGATGGGTTTGACAAATATGCGTTGGAAGCCTGCAACTGATATATTACAATTAAACCATTAGAACTGCGCAAAAAAAAGAAGGAAAAAAAAAAGAGAGAAAAAAAAACCCTTATTGGATTGTGATACCTCCCACCTTTATGTGGCCTTTTCTGGGAGTAGATTCCATTCTTCCCCCAACCCCCTCCAAAATACAAGATTTGCTAGTTTAGATTCCATATTCCCATTTTGCAAGTACATTTGGAGTGCGTTATTGACAAGAGGAAGAAACATGGAAGACATCAATATTCGCATTTTTGGAATGAGATGTATTGGAAGGGATCTTTCCAAAATCATTTCCATATGCAAGGAAAGCTTCCTTTTAGCTAATACATGAAGGGCTTTCTCCCCAATTTATTTTAGATACAAAGACATTTTCTTTTGTATGTGCATTACTAGACACTCTTCTTTTCTAGCGGTCATTTATATCTCATCAAACTGTTTTGTTTCCTTCTCATCCACGGTGCTTGCTAGGCCTCATCAACCACTGCAGCCCACTGCTGGAGCTCCGGCAACCCCTGCCAGAGCTCTGCCAGTGTGGCAGCAGTGTTATATATATAAGGAAGCGATAAAGGGTGTTTTAGGTAAGCAAAAGGGATTGCCCTTATTTTGAATTGGAAACGTATGGTGTCCTCTTGGATTATTTTTGGAAGTACCCCTTTTCCCATAGCCTCCCTTGGAATTACGTCCCCACATGTACAGTGCTTTCTAAATGCACAGTGCACCAATATATGCAGTACTATTTTTCTATGCCCTACCTAAGATTCTTGACTAAACAGTGCATTTATTGTGTTTTTGTTCTAATATCTTGTTTCAACTTGTTGCAGGTTCCACCTGATTTTTACATCCCTGAATTTGATGAAGACGAGCAGAACCCTGATGAACGTGTGGACCGTAAGTGAAAAAATCCCCACTAATAGTGCATATGCTTTTAGTCTTTATTTGGAAGATATACTCTAGTATTTGCTATTGATTTCTAATCTTCTTCTTTTTCCTGCCGAATGCCTTCTTTAGAGCACAGCCAAGACAAGCATATCCAACGTGATGATGAATATTATGATGGTGATAACGACAACGATCATAATTTGGACGATGTGTGAAATAGAGCTAATCCTAACAATTTATTTTTTGAATTTTGTCTGTATTTTGGGGGTGGGGTGGAGTAGGGAGGTTGAATTAGGTCTCAAATGCACAGGGTAATATGCAGAAAATAGGCGTGATTAGATTTCGCATTAGATATAGAATACAATTAGCACATCGGTTCATGCTGGTTTTATTTTCTTCTTAATTTCTGTAAAATTTAATTTGTTGCTGATAGGTTAAAGAACTAGTTGTAATTTGATTGAAGTACTGATATATCAGGATTGTGCTTTTCTTTGTTCTTATTATCTAATTCATATGAATGGTCTCTTGATATGTGTTGTTTGTTTGATCATGGGGTCAAAACTTTTTGTTCATATTGAGTGCACCTTTGCTTCGTACGATTTGGTTCGGGCGAAATATATTACAGTTAACTATAGATTAAAATGGTAAAAAGGTTTTCTCCTATTTTGACTAGATTTTTTATACATCTGAATTGGAATGAGGTTTTCTATTTACACAGATATATAGGGGTGTGCAAAATAACCGAAAAGAACGGACCCGGACCGAACCGAATTAGCCGGTTTTTAAGGTTTTCGGTCTTGGTTCAGTTGAGAAAAATGAGAACCAAAAAGGGCAAGTTCGGTTGTCGGTTACCGGTGTTATAGAACCGGTGAAAACAGAACCGAACCGACAATACACGTCATTCATTTGTTAGTTTGATGTATAAGTCTATTCCTTTTAAAAAAAAGGCTAAAGAATAAAGATGATGAAAAGTATAAAATATATATATATTTTTTGTCAAAAATGATATAAGAAGAAAAGTGTCAAAATTGATTAAAACAAAGCCTATTTTTTTTTGTCAAAAATGACTTTAAATCATGGCCCAATAATGTAAAAATAATTTTTAAGTTATGGCCCAACAATATAAAATAGGCCTAATTGTCTAAGCCCAAAACCGAAAAAACCGACACCAACCGAACCGGCCCCAACAGAACCGATCCCGACCGGTATTAAGTATTCATTGGTTCAATTCGGTTGACCATTTTAACAAAACCGACTAGTTGGTTCGGTTCTCGCCGGCCCCACACGGTTCGGTTAACCGAACTGTGCACACCCCTACAGATATATGAAGAAATTTTATCTTCAAATTCTATTTTACTTTTGTTTGTCTCCTAAATGGGGTATTTTTCCGCATCAAATCTGCTTTACGATCATTAAAAATTTATGCTGTTCCTTGTTCAGAAAAGGATTAAGAAATTAAATACACTTTTTTTGTTTTATTATTATTATTATTAAATGTAAATTACCTTATGCCAAGAAAATACAAGACATTAATGTGTGGCTGGTGTTGTAAATGAAAAATTATGACTTCTTGTTTATCACATTTTTAAATATACCTGGTTGTGCACATTAAGTGCTAAAGGATCTTGGTTGTAAAAAATTGCTTGGATGTTTTGAAATATAGACCCTATGAAGCACGGATACGGGTATCGAATACGACACTGTATTGATACGGTGATACGGTAAAATTAGAAAAATTTAAGATACGATACGTCTTGGATATGGATAATAAAAAATAATTATAATATATATATATATATATATAATTATTCAGTTATAAGAATTTTATAAATTTATGAACAATATCATGAATATTCATAAAACTAAATCAAACGATTGAGCAATTTAGTTGCATAATAACTTAAAAGTAGATATAATATTTTGACTTGAATACCAGAATAATGATAGAGACCGAACAACGATGATCGTAGATGAAGGACGGAGTGTTTTGGTCGATCATTTCATCTTCTGATAAAAGGGTTGACTTATTCACTGAGCTGTAAATGAAAAACCCAAATCTCTTTTAGAAGTTTCTATATAAAATGAATTATTTGTTATTTTTAAAGCGGCTCTAATAAAAAAAAATTACAAAACTTATCCTGACGTATCCCGCAAGTATCCTCGCCGTATCCCTGCCGTATCTTTGTCGTATCCTATCGTACCCGTTGCATATCCATACATGATATGTATCCGATACCGATACTCTGATCCTAACTGAAGTATCCGTGCTTTAGTGTATAGACCTGATCACATAATTTATTTCTTAAAAAATAAGTCACACATCTCTCTCTTAATACTTGACATTTATTTTTTAAGGGCAACGCTTATTATACCACCAAAATACTCCAAAACTCCATCTCATTTAAATCATTTTTTTTTCTATATGCATAGCCCTCTTTTTTCTATTTATTCCAATGCTTAATAATTAACGAACCCAATTAATAATTCCCATCATTTACATTGATAATTCAAATTAATTCCACGAAGCGTTACCGCTCCAAGTCAACTCTTACATTCAAACATTATCCTTGGATCCAAACACACCATTTACTTACTTCTTCACTTATCATCATCTATGTTGTCTTTTTACAAACACTCCATTGATGCAGCTTAAAGAAAAAAAATGCATATAGAGGTTGACTCAGCCCACGTCCGTTGCACGTTTACTTGTTTACTCGGCCATTAGTGGCCGAGTATATTCATTTACGCACGCTCGGTTGACATAGCCTGTCTCGGCCCATGTGAACCAAAGTGCACACGCACTGCTTCGCTGCCCATGAGCCGACACAATGTTTTTGTTTTAAAAAAATCAAGGGCGTGTATTTTACCCTACCCGCTGTGCTCTCCTTTGAAATTTAACTAATCCAATTATAAATTTAGCCTAAATTTTACTTCTTCTGTTGTGGATGCTTTGAGGAAGGAGGGAAGAGATGAAGAAGAGGAGAGATAGGGATATATTTATTATTACTAATTAATATTAATTAATCTAAATATTTAATAAGGGAGTGTTAGGAATTATAAGAGTGTTAAGAAGAGATGGGGTATTAGAGAGTTTTATGGTGTGTGTAGATAACGACACCCTTTATTAAAGAGTTGAATTGTAAATTATCTCTTTTGCCCTTAAGATAATTTTATAAAATAAAAAAATAAGGGCAAATTTGTTCAAATAACATTTATTCGATATTCAAATGTGATATATTCAAATAAATAACACTTATTTAGATGTGACATTTAGAAACAAACTAATAACATCTCTAATGGTTGTGTATATTTTTTGTGTCAAATCTTATGTGTAAAGGAGTTTTAGACATAAATTATACACAAATTCATTTTGTGCTCTAACAGTACTTATGCATAAAATTTAAATGGACCAATGAAAATCACACAAATAGATTGTATCATTATAGGTAATATTTAATAATTTTATAACAGATTTTTTTATACATAATTTTATAGTAACAATGGTTCTTAATTTTTAGTTCTTGATGAGTAAGATTTCAAATATATAAATTCCATTAAAAATTAAATTTTAGATTTTTAGTTATATCATTTTAAAGTTTTTGTAAAAAGTTAAGGAGAGAAAGATGACGTAGATGTTTAAATTAAATTTTTATTTTACACAACTCTTTTACACAAATTCTATGCGTCAAAGTTTATTAAAAATATTGCTAGAGGTCAATTTTTTTAACAAAACGTGTAAATTTGACATAAATCAAAATTGTACAAGATGATTAAAGATGCTTTAAACATATTATTTAAATTAATATTCAGATTACAAAACCAATAATTAGCCCTTCAAATTCATATAAATAAACAAACACATCCTATGAAGCAAACATGATGATAAATAGAATTTTTTTTTTATTAGACGCGTTATTGTTAAACTAATTATCTATTTTATCAAATATATATATATATATGTTTAAAAATATATTCAATATAATATTCATGCCGGCCAATAATTGTTGGGGGCTTGAGGCTTATCTTTCACCGTCACGTGTCGCGGCGTGTTCTGTGGAAAGCTAAGCCCCACCGCATAATATTTGCCGTCATAGATCGTTATTCCATCTGTTGATTGCACCCCCTTCTGGTGCCAGTCCAAAACCCTAGATTTTCCCCAGGAAAAAAATCTCCCATAATCGACTCCATTAACTTTTGAATCAGGTGAGCAAGCTGCAAAGAAAATATATTCACTGTTTCGAATAAATATATCGTTTGACTTATCTACTGGTCAGTGTAGTGAATTTGCCACTGAAGTTGCTGATTAAGTTGCAAATAAGCTCAAAATGACAAACAACATATGCTTAGGGTATCAATATTATTTTTGCTATGTTGTTCTCTATCTGCAATAATCTTAAGAATCCATTTGAATTATCAAAACTGTTCTTCCTTAATGTATTTGTGTGTAACATGCGTTATGTCGTGTTGGATTTGTGTTCAAATTGCTTAACCCAAAACCTGTGGGCACTTTGTTTTATAGCCTATTTAAAGTGTTTATTCGTTAATTATAACGGTTCGTGTTATTCATTTCAATAATCTATATTTGTGTATTGGTGCGTTGGGTTTGTGTCACTCATTTGTGTAATCTATGTCTAAAGGGTCGCTAATCTTGATCGCCTCTTGTCACATAGTGTCAGATATAGTGTTAGCTTCGTTGTCTTGGTTTGTTAGGATTGATCTCTCTCCTTTCCAAGTTGAGAGTTCGCTGTTCCATTTTGAGATGTCCCATATGAGTCTACTTTCCTTTTCGAAACATAATTGACGTACCAAACCAAACCTCCCGATAGAAATCAAGTTTTGTTCTAAACCATTCATTGTGATGAAATTAGTCCATCCTTGAAAAATGTGAAAGTGAAACATGGACTTGTAATTTGGGACAGAAGGAGTATTACCAAAAGAGTTTTGTGTTAGTCATATATTTCTTGGTAAATAGTCTTGGCATTTGGCTTTCTGTCTTGAGTTTCTTTGATGATGGGTTTATATCTTTGTCACATGCATCATAGATCTTTTTACTTAACACTTGTATGTGTCTTTGTTACTCTCTCTATAATGATTTAAACATCATAACTCACATGCCTACAATTTGTGGTTTTGTATAGGTGCGCTTATAAAACCTGGAGTTCAATCATTGGACAAATAGAGACGATAGAATTATCCCAGTATAAATTTTTACTGTACCGATGGGCAGTAATGCAATTCTGTCAGGGGCAATGTCTCAACCATTTCTAATGGATTTTTGTTTGGGGCAGTCAACTTCATTGCCCTTGTCCAGATACCATCTAAACAGTAAATGGGAAAGAGGCTTTAGGCCTCCACTAAAGAATTTGAGACTTGGAAATTGCATGACTATCTATGCAAGTTGTAGTATATATGGCCGGTCGGAATCTTTGAGATGCAAATGTGTACCGGCCAAAAATGTCAGCAAGGCAGTTGTTGATAATGGGAATGGAACTTGGATTAATGGCGTGGCTAATGCTTCGAATGTTCATATGGATCAAAATTTGAAACATGAAAATGGGGGAGCGATGAGTACTATGATTGAAAGGGTTAGTGTAGATTCTATTGAAGATGAAGCATGGGATTTGCTACGAGCATCCATGGTTTATTACTGTAGTAATCCTATTGGAACAATTGCAGCTAATGATCCGAGTGACTCTAACACTCTCAACTATGATCAAGTCTTTATACGGGACTTCATACCTTCTGGTATAGCTTTCCTCTTGAAAGGAGAGCATGATATAGTACGGAACTTCATCCTCCATACTCTCCAGTTACAGGTAATGTTATGCATTTAATTCAGTAGATAATAGGAAAGGCTTACAGTGGATACCTAGGCGGCACCCATATACGAGGAAGGGCATGGTAAGGGCACAAAACATAACCGGAGGTCAGAGGGCCTATACTACCTACCTAACCCTTCACTCTGAAAGGGTTGCCAATTAAGATTTTTTTTTTAATTCATGGACACCAAAAACACTCCTCCATTTTTTCATATATATATATATATACATACTAGAATCAGACACACGATATGTGTGCACTATATAATAAGGCTTCGTTTGATAGCAACATGGTAAATTATAAGAAAAACAACTAATTTGGGCAAGAAGATGGAAAATAAGTTGAGGGATGTGGTGAGATGCTCTCCATCTCATACTCATTTTTGTGAGTATATGTCCTCCATCCTCCTTTATGTTTTGTGGAAAAAATTTCTTCACCACCGCCCAATGAAATTTTTTCCATGAAAGAAACCACAAGGCAAGAGTTAATCTCACTAGATCTCTCAACTTATTTTCCATCTTCTCACCCAAATTAGTTGTTTTTCTTATCATTTTCCATGTTGCTATCAAACGAAACCTAAGAGTAAAAATATTGTAGTTTGATTGAAATTAGAGAGAGAGACTCGTAGAGGTGAATGAAGTTATATTTATTAATCTCCAAAATTGGTGTACATTCGGGCCAATACAATTTAGGTAAAAAATTCACCATTCTCTATCAAAGAATGTGTTGCATATAAATATTTTTCGAATAATATAATATATTTCGTGTTATTATTTTATTACTCGCCGCACTCGTATCCTATTTTTTTTGACAATTATTGAATCACCGCACCTGCATCTGCACTTCATAGACGATGACACAAGACTTTGGTTGTGGTATATTTTCCAAGTGAAAATCAGTAAGTAGACAATTTTTCCAGCCATTCTCTGCTGTTAGCATCATCGGCTGATACCAAACAACTATCTCTTCTTTATGTCTTCAACTTTTGCTTAGTGGAAGAACGAGTGCTTATCTTATTAGCTTGTTTCGAGCAATGAAGGGCTTGTTCAGGACTTGTAGGATCTTATACAAAGAAAGTTGATTCTATTGACTGGACCTCTGCGGATAGGCTTCGGAGTTGTTCAGGAATTTGTCTCTCGAGTAAGATTATTGGCAAAAAAATAAAAAAAATCTGCGAACCAATACTTTGACCATGACTAATATGCATGAATTACTCTTTCTGAAATTCTCCTTTTGTTGTTAATGTTAGTTCCTTCTTAGAGAACTGTTAATAGTTCAATTTCAATCGCTACAGACTATGTTATATGAAAATGAGAACTCCACTCTCTTGGAACCATGCCTCTTGTTAGCATCAGCATGCAAATGCTGCGGTTTGCCTTTTTATTTAGTTTCCTTTCAGTGAATTAACCCTGTTTCTATGAGTCTATGACAGAGTTGGGAGAAAACAGTGGATTGTCACAGTCCTGGTCAGGGATTGATGCCTGCTAGCTTCAAGGTGCGCACTGTTCCGCTAGATGGTGATGATTCTGCCACCGAAGATGTTTTGGATCCCGACTTTGGTGAGGCAGCAATCGGTCGAGTCGCACCAGTTGATTCAGGTAAGTTATCATGCTGCTCAGTAAGATATCATATATTATAGTGAATGTGCTTTCTGATACTTCCAATCCTGGGAAACGCCAAAAAAATAAATATATAAATCTAATCACACACAAATTTTAATATATTATCAATTGATTGTGAATCTTCACAATTTGTTAAAAATATGTATTATTACTTAAATTTAGGAGATTATTAATAAACTATGAGCTTTTCAAAATATTAAGATAATATATTAGTTGGTGTTTGAGTAATAAGTAGTTAATTGAAGGTAAGCTCTTGAACTTTGTCCTAGTGGCTAATGGGTCCGCTTCTCACTTGGGAGGTTATGGGTTCTACTCTCCCTCCCTCCTTTCATTTCAACAGGTTGAAACTTCACAGCTCTCTCTCTCTCTCTCTCAAAAGATAAATAGGTACATTTGTTGAGGGCATTATAGACGTTTTAGGTACATGCAAAAGCTCTCTCTATATATAGTAACAGTTATGTGATATCTTGTGATCGTACAATTTATGTTTCAGGATTATGGTGGATTATTTTGCTGCGAGCATATGGAAAGTGCTCTGGAGATCTTTCTGTTCAGGATAGAGTTGATGTGCAAACTGGAATTAAGATGATTCTAAAGCTATGTCTTGCTGACGGTTTTGATATGTTTCCTACTTTATTGGTGACTGATGGATCTTGCATGATAGATCGTCGCATGGGAATTCATGGCCACCCTTTGGAAATTCAGGTTGTTCTTCTTAACATTTTGATTATTCATATTTATTAACTGTTCACTCTTCATTTTATTTTTCTTAGTGATTTAAATTTTCACTTATTTTTCGCGTTCCTTTGAAAAGGATATTTTGCCCCTCGTATTTCGACTCCATGCATTGTATTCATGTTCCAGTTGTTCTGAACTTTCTTCTGTTTCTCACTTTTCCGGTTCTTTGACTAAAAGAATGGAGAAGAAAGTTAATCTTGCAAATACTTGAACTTTTACTCTGCTTGTGAGGATATCTGTGATGGCTTTCAATAATTGAATTAGCAAATGACTTGTAAAAGTTTACAAGCTCTTAAACCATGTAGATTGCCGGTGCTATTTTCTTTGCTGGAAACTAAATTGGATATAAATCGAAGCACCAAGGGAACTATAATTATGAATATATTAACTAGCACAAAGGTAATGAAGTTTAGATTCGGAGGCCATCTGGAACATTATGGCTGATGTGTTTTGAACAATTATGTAGGACATACGACATATATATACAAACTAGAACTTGTAGCACACAATGCATGTGCAATATTTTATCTGGTAATTTGATATTACTTAGATTTTAAGACATGTTACGTATATGTCGATATATTTTGTCAAGTGGTTATAACATTTCTTATTCATACATGAGGTTTTGAGTTCAAATCTCGTTGCTAGTACTAGTTATTTGAATCAATATTTGGATGATTTGGTAATTTCAAGGTTATATATATATATATATATTTTTAACCCAATATTGCCACATTCTTACAGGCATTGTTCTATTCAGCCTTACTTTGCGCACGAGAAATGCTTGCTCCCGAGGATGGATCAGCCGACCTCACTAGAGCTCTTAACAACCGTCTAGTTGCTTTATCGTTCCACATCAGGGAATATTATTGGATCGACATGAGAAAACTCAATGAAATATACCGTTATAAGACAGAGGAATATTCGTATGACGCAGTTAACAAATTTAACATATACCCGGACCAGATTCCTCCCTGGCTAGTGGAATGGATGCCCAATAAAGGAGGCTATTTGATTGGTAACCTTCAGCCGGCTCACATGGACTTCAGATTCTTTTCGCTCGGAAACTTATTGTCTATTACAAGCAGTCTTGCTACAACTGAGCAATCACATGCGATTTTGGATCTTATAGAAGCCAAATGGGCGGATTTAGTAGCCGATATGCCGTTGAAGATATGTTATCCCGCTCTTGAGGGTCAGGAATGGAAGATTATTACAGGCAGTGATCCCAAGAATACGTAATGTCTCTAAACATTAGTGGCCGAGATTTATTTTAGTTTCTTATAGCATCCACAGTAGTGCTAATCTTGTACAGCAAGCAGTATAAAGATATACTACTGTGCATTCCACAATGGTTGAACATGAAAAGATAATTTAAATGGAGAAGAGAGTGTCTGGCTGAATTGAAACGGACTAGAAATGTTCGTCTGAATTGAAACAGGTTGAATTGTCTAATAATAGACTACCCAACAACAGTTGTCTGTATGGTAAGGAACTTAGCCAAACTTAGCTTGATCATTCGTCATATATATACCAAAACAAGAGTTGTATGTCTAATATACACCAAATGGACAACCGTTATCTGGATGATTCGGAACTTGGTCAAACTTAAATTTGTCCTTTGCCTAATGTACAACATAGTGCTGCATGATAGATTTATCCTACCCATACTACACAATTAAACAGATGTGGATGCTCTTACTGGGCATATTTTTCTGTATAAATATCTTTTTGTTGTCGGTTTGTGATGTAGGCCTTGGTCTTACCACAATGGAGGTTCGTGGCCGACTTTGCTGTGGCAGGTTGGTTTGATGTTTATTTTTTTCATGGTTTACCACTTTCCAGTTCGCTAAACTGTACTTTTCATTGTTATTAATTGTTTGGATTAATAAAATGACACCATTATAACATCCTCGCCAACACTAATTTATTGTTATTAATTGTTTAGATTTAGCTGCTTCCATATTTTGTTTAGTTGCTGCCTTTTTCTGCTATTTATTCTGTCATAATCTATAACGCATGGGCACGGGTTGAGACACGGTAAATCTCAAGAAGGATACGGATATGTTGGGACCCGTCAATATGTGTCTATATTTGCTTAATAGTATAGAGACGAACTACAATTATTTTTTCATGCGCGTTCATTCAATAATACCACGTATTGTAATTTTATTATTAGTATGCACTTTCTTTTGATTTCTTTTTGTAAATATGTCTCTCCATTACAAGTATGAAGGCGTATATTTACATCATAGAGTGTTGAACATGGGGAGCACGAGTCCAAACCAAAATTCTATATTTAATTAGAAGTATTGGGGACATGTTCGAGTGTGTGTCGCACGCAGACTCATCAGCTTCTCAGAAGCAACCCTGCTTCCTAAATAGGATAGTTTTTGGGTGGGATTTTAGTTACATCAATATTTAATATTTTTTACACATTTTATGCGTGACCCATTCATTAGAACGATTACGTGTCATAACAAATTTAAGACCCTTCCCCTACATGCAGGGAGGCTGTGTAATCACAAAAGAGTCATCTAAGTAGACCCTTGAGTCATCAACTAACGGTTATCGTTCAATCCGTTGTACAACTTCGTTGTTAACACCCGCTTAATATGTTGTAGTAGACACTAGATAAGCTTGTATGCCTGAAAAAATTCATGAAATGTTGAAATTTTTTGGGACAATCTTTTTGTGAATGCGCACAATATTATTGCCTTGGTACTATCTCTTGTCCGTTGTTGACAATTAATTTCCTCCCCTTTTTTTTTTTTTTCATTTTTAGCTTACAGTAGCATGCATAAAGATGAATAGACCTGAGATTGCGGAAAATGCAGTGAGGATAGTGGAGAGGCGAATATCAAGGGACAAGTGGCCCGAATACTATGACACAAAGCGAGCAAGATTAATCGGAAAACAGGCCCGACTCTTTCAAACATGGTCAATCTCGGGTTACTTGGTGGCGAAGCTCCTCCTTGAGAACCCTAGAGCGGCGAATATACTGGTAAACGTGGAGGATTTGGAGCTTGTAAATGCATTTTCTTGCATGCTTAGTTCCAATCCGAGGAGAAAACGTTCAAGGAAAGGGATCAAACAGAGCTACATCATATGAATCTACAAGTATACATATATAGAAACCCAGCTTTTAAGTTTAACATGTACAGACAGATTCAGTCATATATGCCTAGTTTTAGGTTGCTTTGAAGATGACGACGATAATACTCGGTTATGGCTTTTGCTGTATTAAGTTCTTACTTTTCTTCTTGTAATTATTTGTATTTTTGATGATCCACCTATTTGTAGTGAATCATAGACATTGTATTGTGTTTCATCAAAATATCTGATGGTTGCTTTATCAGGCGCGAACGGGTCCGAGCATGTGAAAATAGTGACACTGGAAATATTTGAGTTTTTTTAAGAACTTAAATTGAAGCTGTAAATTTGTGTCCCTTGGTTACCTTGAACCTTTCATTTACCTCGTTTGTTTTAAATTAATAGTTTCATATAGCTAGTCATGGTCCGTACTACAGAGGGACTATATATATATTTTGCAAAAAACTGTCACAATCTATACTATATACAAATAATTCAAGTGTTTTTCTCCTTTTTGATAGAGACAAATGTCTTTGATTTTAAACACAAAATTTTAAGATTTACACAAAAAAAAAAAAAAACCAAATATAACTTCATATATTTTTATATTATAGTATTAGTATTTCAAATAAATTTAAATTCTATTTTATTTGGTTAAACGAATTAAATAAGTTAAAATTATATTAATATTAGTTTTTCAAATAGTGCGTAACTCCATATATTTTTATATCAATATTAATATTTTAAATAAATTTAAATTATACTTTATTTGGTTAAAATAATTATACAAATTAAAGTTTGTATTGAATCAAATATTTTTCAAAACTCACCGCAAAAGTATATATTTAATGAACTGTATTAAAATTAGAAAGCTATATAATATTAACTTATACATCATTAGGCTATATAATTTATTATTTATTTAAGTGTTATATTATTTTGTGATATTGTGCATAATAATTTACATACGTTTAATAGAATTAATAATCTACCAATTTTAAAAATTTATTACCCTTATACATCTGATCAATAGTGATTATGTATTTATGACATTTTTATATAGTTGACCGATTTTATGAGTTTCTTATAATTATTAATTAAATTTTACACTTGATACTATATTTTTACTTATTTGTAATTATTTTTATTTTATAATAATTATTCAATTCTTACTATGTACATATTTATTAATAAATTTAATTAATCACCTTTGTTAAGCACTAAAACTATGTACAACGCACGCGCACAAAAACTAGTTTTTTGAAATAGTTGAAAACATACAACCAAGAAGAACGAAAATACAGTTATAGGTAGAGGCTCATAAGCAACGCCTTATGATACCAATCACTCAGTCGTCGTCACCACAAACACATAAAAACAATGCGAACAAATACAAATATTCATATCATTGTGCAAGATCTCCACAGGATTCAGCTGTGGGTTTTCACGTTCTGGATAAATGGGGCTACTGCGCATTTCTTCAGAGTAACTGAAAAATGTACATTGTTTGGCAGAAAAGAAAAGAAAAATTATACGTGTGATTTTCTCAAAACAGAACCCTGGAATTTTAAGCAGAGATGCTTGGGTTCTCTGCCAAAATGCTTTCCAAAAGTGATTCGCAACCATCTACAAGTAAATCTAAAACCTGAAATAAGAACACATCAAGTTGCTTCAAGTTAGAGCATCATCTAAAAAATGTTAATATGAAAAATAAAAACTAGATTCATTAGACTGCTTGCACTCCACATTGTCGGGACACTACTGTTTAGTGTGACAGAGTAAACCAGAAACCAGTATATATTTATAGCTTTTGAAACTATTAAAGGAGTTCCTATTCAAATTTATCTTTCTTCATGAACTCCCAGAGTTGCCAATTAAGTGTACATGTTTGACTTTTACTCCTTACACTAATTTCAATTCAACAAAACGATTCTAGACCTTGATTATATCCCAAAAAACAAATTGTGCTCTTAATTTCACAGAAGTACTAGTTTTTTAACCGCAATAGCGTTTTCTCAACATGTACCAATTGTGAGCTTGTCTTTGCTTGAGAGGAAGACTGCGCACATCTAAACCTCTCTCTATGCCCCTAAAGGCCACAAAGGCTTGGACTAAGATGCAGTTTTCTATTGTTTGTATAATATAATATGGGCATGCTATTTTATTTTAGCACTCGGAGAATTTCGTTTAGCGCACTTTGGGAGGAGTTTTTACGACACCCTTTGTAGTGTTGAGAGTATTTATTGGAGTAGGATTGGCATCCGCACCCTGTATTTCCCCTATTAATGAATGTTGATACCAAATACTACCCAACACTTCAATAGACATACTCCCGTCCCCAAATTAGGAGTCCATGTTTGACTTTTACATTTTCTAAGAATGCACTAATTTCATCACAATCAATGGTTTAGATACTTGTTTCCAACAGTGAGTGTTGGTACGTTGATTATGTTTCGAAAATGAAGACTCTTAATTTGGGACATCCCAAAATGGAATAGTGGACCCTTAATTTGGGACGGAGAGGAAGTAATAAATTCAGGAAACACTGCCAAAATCAATGTACAAGCTGAATCTTAAAGCAATTCAAAATCTCCATGAGTGAACAAGGGGCGGCTAGATCAAGATATCGGGCAGTTAGAGAAAAAGAGGGTGGCTAGATCAAATATAGCTATTGATAGAGCAATGTACAATGGTGAAAGCATATGGTAACAAACTTTTCAGAGTTGTATACTATACTCTGGAAATAGGTATAGCCAAAAACAATGGCTCTTAAGTAAACAAGATAGAATACGGGCAAAATGAGAAACCTCAAAGGGGAGCATGAAAGGTAATCAGCAGAGACTGCTATCATCCTTCTTTTTTACTTCAAGAGCTCAATAATCAACACCAACCCATTATTTAATTGGGTTGCCCAATAAGCACACACTTCTAATTGGGTTTCAATGGATTTTTTATGATAAAAGAGCACCGAAATGTTTATACCAAGTAGTGACTCTCTCTCTCCCCCCACATTGTTTGGTACTTTTCCAAGACTAAATATAAGCTTCATAAGATTGGATAGGGGGAAACATGGTTCAAAGTCAAGGTCAAACCTGATTTACTAGGTTACAGTACCCTCCACGCCAACACTGTTAACCGGAAGTATAGCAAAAGAAACTAGAATCAAACAGACTTGTCAAAGTTTTGACAGAAAGAGTCGGCATCAAGGTGATTCACCGATTCTCCTAGTCAGCTCACTGCCCTTTACAGTGCATATATTTTCTTTTTTGCCATTTTAATAATGTAGTAATCGTTTTGCACAAAACAGATGCCAAGCCCAAAATTAGACGACCAGTTCTTGAAATTCATCTCCCAAAATTTCCTTTATTCATTCATTTGTTGGCAAAGAGCGAGGGACGGGGCTCACATTCAATTTTGGGGGGAATAATTGCTTTGGTGCGCAAGAATGTTTCCCTAGCCAGTCATTTTCGTTCTGTTTTATCTTTTCCGCCTTACGATGCCTCATTGCTAGAATTCTTTTATCCAAGAGTAAGAGAGCATTTATATCATGAAGTCTATGATAAGAGACTAAAGCACTTTATGTATTACCTTCTCGAAACCTTGTGCTCCTCCATAATAAGGATCTGGGACTTCAGTTTCTTCATGCTTCTTACAGTAAGAGCACATTAAGCGGACCTACATCAACAAAGAATTGAGATTTAAAAAAAAAATTCCAAAACCAAAATAACCTAATGTGGTGTTTGTTTTTGCTTCTAGAATTAAAAACATCCATGTTTCATAAATAAACATTGTACTTGTTTTTCTTTTTAAACTATTAAGTGGGAAATGGGTAGATTTGCCAGGTCAAGATGTTGACATAGGTAATTTTTACTACCTACTCAAGTTTTTTTCTGATTCAAACAAAAAATGAACAAATAATTCAGACTCAAAATGCTACTTTAGATTTAGATTTTCATCAAACCCAACCGAAAGAAGCGGACCCTAACATTACAACAGTCCTCCACTAACCTTTTTATATGCATCAGCCGGTAAGGTCTCCTTGAAGCTCCACCTCTCGAGAGCCGCTAGTATATCCTCTACATAAAACATCAAAACAAAATGAAGTTGAAAACACACACACATGCATAATGAAGTTACTGAAGTTGATGATCACTGTACTTAGCAACATCAAATTATCGGGATAAATTTTAGTGAAATGCCAGAACTATAGCCCATTTTCACTTTCTCAGTAAGCCATTTTAAAGTATAAAATGGAATGCAAACCCCTTAAACTAATCGAGTTTTGCAATCTACCCTTCTACGTCGAAAATATCAAAAAGTCAGCGAATTCAACAAAATTTGTCACAATCTCCCAAAAGTGAAGAGGCCAAATTCAAAACGGGTTATTGTTCATAAAGTTTACTGTAGTTTACCCCGACTCCATTCAAAAGCAAAGCACAAGAAATATTCAAAAAGGTAAACCAGGCCCATAATTCTGGTTAGGCCAATGCATCAACACACCTTTGTTTTGCCTGTCCATTGCAAGAATAAGATCAAATTCAACAAAATCGGAGGGTTTAATCGGCCTGGATAAGGAAGTAATCTGAATTCCACGCCTTTTAGAGGCAGCCCTCATTCTAGGATCTGCTTCATTACCCTTAAAAAACAATAATATTTGGAAGAAAATCCAACTTTAAATCAGGTTTCAAACAACGTAACGCAAAATAATATCATAGATACAAACAATCACACCCTTATCTATCTACATATATTATAGTAGTAACATGTGCTAAAGGCACTTTGGGTCTAATTTAGTCCCTTGTATATCCTTCATCTCAACTCTTAAGCATCTTTCATCTAAGCCTTCCAATTTTTCGGCCATTATGCATTCATTTCCAACCCTTACAAAAAGCATGTTTCATTTCAGCCCTCCAATCTTTCATTGTTTATACATTCTTAAGTCTCAAAATCATCCTCCCATATTATACAGACTAGGACGTAACCCGTGCCAAAGGCACTACCAACCATTCAAAAAGCATCTTTCAGCCACTGAATTCTTTATACATTTTCAAGATTCAAAAAGCATGGCCCTTATTATTATATAGATATTATAGGGAAATGTTTCTTTTTATTTTTAGTAAATTAGTAAGGTGCATAATTTAGTTTAGAGCATGATTTATAATAGCAGAATCATGATATATATAATATATCATAAGAGCACGTGATAAAGTTTGCAAGAACTTGTGCCTGAAAACCTGCTTGCAAAGTAAAGATGCCCATGGGCTTTATAAATTACTCCCAAGTTTATCATTTTGTCCATGCGGGACTATTTGGGTTCATAACAGTCAAGCGGTATAGACGTGTTAATGGTCTTTATACTAAGATTATGGGTTCGAATACAGGGAAGTAACATTTCTAGAGCACAAAGGATATTTTAGTAATTTAATAAATACTTAATGATAGATATTGTTGAATAGGAAATATATACCTCATGGTAATTAATGGTACCAGCAGAATCAATGGTGAACTTAGAATCAAGACCCCTTTTCTTGACTAAATCCCTGAAAACACCCTCAGCAGCTGGGCTTCTACAGATGTTGCCCAAGCACACAAAGAGGACAGAGAATGGTTTCTTGCTCTTTGCCTCTGTTTCTGTGGTTGAAGAAGCCATTGATGATGATGATGTGATTATGATGGGTCTGGCAATCTTTGAGTGTAAAGGGTTAAAATTTTGGAGAGATGGGAAGAATTGTTTAGGAGGAGAGAGAAGAATTGGGGTTTTTAGAGAGAGAAAATGGGAAAATGGGGATTTGGTGGAATTGGGAGGAGGTGTTGGGAGCACTGTCCTGTACAATGCCCTCATCACTTGCGCTCGTCTCTGGAATTTGTTTATTTGGAAACAATGCTGGAATGAAAGTAATGGATTGAGTTTTGGGAGATTTAATTGGTTTGCCTTCACAAAAATAATGACAATGGAAGGATTATTTATTTAGCCCTTGTGAGCTGTTTTTAATTTTTATTTTTGAAAAACAAGAAGGTTTAAGTTTTTCTTTTTATCACATAATAATAAAAAAATCATTTAATTTATTCCATTTTAAGTGTAGCTCAAATTCAAAATTTCTTTATTTTGGATGGACGCTTTTGCCACTAAACTAACTTAAGTGCTTATTTGAGATTATTTTGGTTATAGAAAAATTGATCCTTTAAGCTTTAGCTTTATCAAATTTCCATTTTGTACACTTTATCAAGTTGTGTTTATCAAGAGCACTAAAAATATATCAGTATTTGAGTAACGCCATCTCGAATGGTAATTTCTACTTTTTTTTTAATTGCCCTCTCTATTCCTTTCCCTTTCTTTCTTCTTTTTTGAATTTTTCCTTCATAATATTTTTTAAATCTAATTAAAATTATTTTTTTTTAAAATTTCTAAATGAAATGGTAATTTTTTCCTTAGATTCCGTCCAAGTTAACATCCAAATTGGACCTGAGAGCCAATTTGAAATTCAGTAAATAGTTTAAGTATTTAAATAAAGCAAAATTTTGTTTAAAGGCCAAAGTGGGACACTACTAATAATTTAAAGGCTGTTAAGATAGTTTACTCGATCTAAAATCTCCCTATTTCAAATGGACTTACTACTAAACTAACCTACTCGGGGTTATTTTGGTTATAGAAAAATAGAAAAATTGCTCCTTTGAGCTTTGGTCTATACAAATTTCCATTTTGTACACATTTATCAAGTTGTGTTTATCAAGAGCAATAAAAATACATCAGTATTTGACTAAGATCATCTCAAATGATAATTTCTATTTTTTTTAATTCTCTCATATTATGTGTCAGTATCATTATAAAATATTTTATATCTAGTTTGCAAGCTTTTTGTATGAATAGAAAATAAAAAAAAAATTAGTCTCCAATGGCACATATTTTTTTTCTTGAGAATCTTTCACTTCCTCCTTTCTTTAAAGTTAAAAAATATAACTATGCTTTCTCCTTAATTGGAAAGAACTAGAAGCATTAAAAAAAATGCTTTTTTGCTTTAGCGCATATTGTACAATCATTCAACAAACTAATTACTTTGACACAAGTCAAAAGGCAAAAGTGTTTTTTTTTTCCATACAAATTATTGATACATCTGAGTGACTCCAGAAGAGGAGGGGGCGAGGGGCAAAGCCAGAACTTGAATTTGAAAGCTCTATGATGTACCTTGAATTTAAGTTTTAACAATAGATAATTTCACAGTGATTGAATGCTAGAGTTGATCTACTCTACTAACTAAAATTACTAGTCAACATTTTCTTCTGAGACACGTTCAAATTAAATATTTAACCTGACCCAAGCAAGCCCTAGAGGGCACAGCAAAAGCAAAAGCATCCACGCAAACAAAACATCCCATATGCATTTTAATTGAAATCCATTTCGCATAAAACTTCTATTAATGAAAAAGGAAATCAATGTTAACATATCTTACTCATTAACTTCCAATATTCCAACTACATGTACACTATATGGTATATATATCATCAGTTTACAACAAGTATAATCCTCAAAGTTTCTTTTAGAAAAAAAAAAAAAAATCCCAGAGAAAGCCAAACCTTTTCCTTTCCTCTTCCCCACATAACAAATTTCTGCTAAAACATCTCAAACACCGGGTCACACTTCCCACTCTCCTTACACTGTGAAGATACGTCTAAATTCACACTCCCAAAATCACACATTTTTGGCATCTCCGGTGGGACTGCGCACCGTATCAATGCCCAATTCAACCCCTCAAAAAACGGGTGCTGCTTAATCTCAGCCGCTCCTTTCACCGACCCCAACCGATTCTCGGGCTCCTTCTTCAACAGCCGTCGGATCAAATCACGGGCATGGGAGCTAACCACTGGACTCTGGGGGAACTTAAGACACTGCGAGACTGCATTGGACAACGTGTCCTCATTCGCAGTACCCTTAAAGGGCGTCTTACCATATACGAGTTCATACAAAAAGATCCCGAAAGTCCACCAATCAACCGGACTCCCGTGCCCTTCTCCTTTGATGATCTCAGGTGCTAAGTACTCATGGGTCCCGACGAAGGAGTTGGACCGGGCAGCTGTGGGCTCCACCACCACTTGGGGTAGCGGGCTGACCTGGGCAGCTAGGTCGGATTTAAGCTTACGAGCTTTTGATGCAGCGGTTAGGAGCCGAGGGGTGAAGCACGGGACTTGCCAGGTGGGTTGGAGGCAGAACGGGTCAATGCAGCTGGATTCGGTGCATGGGCTCGAGACCTTTTTGGGGGGCTCGATAACTGGTGGTGAGGATTTAAGGAGGGTAGGGTTAGCAGAGCATCTGAGTGATAAGTCGAAATCTGAGAGCATGATGTGACCGTCTTCGCGGACTAGTATGTTTTCGGGTTTTAGGTCCCGGTATACAACTCCAAGCATGTGGAGGTACTCTAATGCGAGGAGGACTTCAGCTACATAAAACCTGTATATACAGCATGATATTAGATGAAAAAGTGCTTTGATATAAGGGATGGTATCAAGTGGAGATATGTACAGTTCATCAATTTAAATTTTGTGTCTGCATTTGTCCGTCTATTATATGTATTCATATGACAAAATATGGTTGAGCTTCTTATTTCTTTAGATTAAGAAGAGTAACAAGTTGCTAATTAATAGGTTCCCTTTCAGCCTTCCGTTAGTCCTCCAATGCATCCAAAAGACCATAGCTTTGTCAATTTGCAGAGTTTCACTAAATCTCAGAAAGATAGCACCTTTAAGGGCTTTTCTTACTTTCCCCCCATTTTATATGAGAAATTAGACTTATCCCCTGTTTTCATAATTGTTAGACTTTGCCCCTGCATACGGGGAATCTCAAAGAATTTACATAAAAGGGGATTAAGTCAAAGGATTACTTTTAAAAAAAATAGACATTGCCCCCCATTTTTACGTAATTCTTTTGAGTTTCCCTTGCATGAGGTGCCAAAGTCTAGTGATTCTGAAAACAAAGGGTAATGCCTGATTTTACATTAAGAACAGGGGGCAAAGTCAAAAAAGCCCCATCTTTAAAACCCCAAAACCAAGCACGATGGCTCTTGATACCACCTAGAGCGTAGTGCAACATCTATCCCAATGTTCTAAACAATGATAGGAGGAAGGCAGGAGGGTCCAGCCTAGGCTGGTCAAATGTAGACTTGTTCACCTTCGTTTTTAATATAACAAATAAACTTTACCTTTTGTAGTTTTGTTGGACATGTATTAGCACTGTATGACTAGTATCAAGAAAGAAAGTTTATTACCAAGATGGATAACAATGAAGCGTATCATGATACTGCCCAAATACGTCATTTACAAAAAATATTAAGCAAAAGAACCTTATAATAACCGATAAATAAACATAAAACATTAGGTATATTTCACAATCAACTTGACAGAAAGTGTGCAAATCAGTAGCAATATAATTCAACTTGTAATGCATATATTGATATATACCTGGCTGCTTGTTCAGAGAAGTTCTTGTTTGGTTGCTTTTGCCTTAGCACATGCAGATCTCCACCTGGACAATATTCCATAACCAAGCACGAGAATTTATCCGTCGTAAAATGCAAATAAAGTGTAGGGAGAAACGGGTGATCCAACATTTGAAGTATTTCTCTTTCGGTTTGAGCCCTTGGCAACTTCTTCCTTGCAGCAAGAAACTCATTGTCCATGACTTTCAAAGCAAACAAACAATTTGTACCAGTAAGCTCAGCAAGATAAACGGTCCCAATATCCCCACCACCAATTTTCTTCAGCATCCTAAAGTGCCTCAAACCTAAGCTCCCCTGTTGCTTCTGAACACAATGAATGGCCTCCCATCTCAAGTCTTTTGACATGTGAGGCCGAGAGCCACTTCGGCTTGACCCACTTAAGTTGCTTTCTTCACTCAAGCTTGTTGTACTACTGCTATACTCGCCAATGCTACTCTTTGAACTTTGAGAGAACTCCCCCTTTTCTCTTGACCTTGATTTTTCATCCGCTTTTGTAACCACAATTTCAGGTACGTAGCTACAATTCGAAGTGAAGCCCGGTTTAGTATCAGTAGAATCCATGGAACTTGACACTTCGATGCTTCTCTTTGCACTAGTACTAGGGCCCAAATCATTATCAACTGATACATTACAATGATTGGACGGGCTGGTGACCGAAGTTGAATCTTGGTCAATTTTCTTCTGGGCAAAGTTCTTGTTCTTGAAAGCAGGCTTGACTAAACGGGACACACTGCTAGCAGATTTGGTTAGGTTATTACTAGCTTTTGACTTAAATAGAGAGGAAGCAGAATGCAAGTTGGCTTTTTGCCCCTTTTCATTTCCTATTGATTCGTCCAAAATCTCATCCACCACAGAGAGCTTCTTGTTACTAAGAGTGGCAAATGAAGAATGGGTAGACTTCAGTTTCGCGTTTTTCTCCAAATCTGTATATAAAATGTCACCGCCAATACCGGGCAGTGTAGGCACAAACTCGGCCTCAACCATTTTCTGGGTCAATTTTGCTTTTCGTTTTGACAAATCTTCCAAGTGAATGGAAGAACTTGACGGGTCCGATACTTCCACTTTGAATCCATGTTGAGATTCCAGTAATTTTTCGGGGATAAGGGAGATCTGCACCAAACTCCCATGGCCTTCCTTAGAGGGATGAACAAATTCACTTTCTTCATCTAGCACTGATGTATAGAGCCTTTTTATATTCCCTGATTCTGAGACCGCAGACAAACGTGACGGTTTTGATAACCGCTTCATAGCAGCCATTTCTGATGCTTGAGATATGCATAATCCTCTCAGTGCTTGCTTTAAACTTACAGACTCTGAGATTCCAATTCCCGATGCTTGAGAGGAACTAACTCGAATTGGTCTTTTCAATGACTTCTTCTGTAAACTGTCCCTAGAGACTTGTGATGGACTCAAACCCTTACCCCTGATGTCTATCGCCTCAAATAATTTATTGATATCATCCTCAATAGAATACTTTTGCCCAGGCTTCAGCATATGACGCTTTCCGGTATTTTCATCCATTTTGAGTTCAGAATCTAATTCAACAATTTCACTAGTACCCATCGTTCCTAAATGTATTCAAATAATGTTGACAACCGATGCAGCCCAGTAAGTGTAGATTACCCCAATTCTAAGAAAACAATTAGAAATTGAGACGCCTGGCAATCAAAATTGTGTTCAATCATACCGAAACCCCAATTCAAAGAGTGTCGTAGGAGCCTGCACTCCTTTCACGATGCCGCTTCCTAATCCTGCATAATTGGTCAATGCTTGAATTAAAAGAAAATACACTTCAAATTTAGTAGTTCAATAACCATTTCCCCCTCCCATATCACTACATATTTGGAGTTTGAAGTGTTGAATATAATGCTAACGCAAATCCAATACTCATTTGAGAACATTTACTTGAATATCTTTATTTTACTTGTTGAAAAAGGGAAGGTCTAAGTCTCTTCCCTTTACTACAATAATAACGAAAATCCCCTCCACCCTGGATGAGACTCAAACTCAGGAACTCTCCAAGTAGGCTAGCCCACTCCCTCAAATTTCTTTATTAGGTGTGATGTCAATCTGCTTAATGTAACTCCAGACAAAAAGAAATCCACAAAATCAGAATCCATGCTACATACTGATACCCTCAAATACCACACACAGATTAAACACCAAGAGAGAAAAAATGTATTTAATTCTACTCCGACTAGTAAACAAATATCGTGCTAAGCTTGTTGTTCCACAATTTAGCTCAGAATTAGACATAAAGTTTCATATTGATGTCCATACAGTACATATATTATATATTGATACAAGCGATGACTCAATAATACAACTTGTATCATTTTTATACAATTATACAACCACCATAACAAATGGACACATAACCAGCACAAAAGGGTGGACACAACATAGAGTTCGATACTACATCCACGTGGATCGTACACATGACCACCTATCCTCCTTGTTACGAGGACGAGGAAGATGCCAACCAGGACACAAAGTTGTTGGCATACAGTACGCAGGTATTTGAATACCAAATAATTTGAATAATTTGCAATCTTACATATTCATATTCTATTGATTACCTACCAGCACACCCCTGTGATCTAATCAACAAATGTAGAAATAAGCGAAGAAAAATTGTGGAATGATTTTCTGAAAAGGTAAAGCAGAAAAAGAAAAACACATAATTCTTGTTTTGTACAGAAAACAACAAAACCTCAGTGTAAAGGTAGATCAATTCCCTTAACATAACAAACTTATAAAGTAAATAACCGAATCAAATCAGCTCCAACAAAAAATGAATTTTCTATACATATATAGAGAGAAGAGAAATGAAGAACTGACCTGAAACAAGATTAGAAACCGAGTTGAATCGGCTAGATAGATAGATAGAGAGACGGAATCACTGTTGCTTAAAGAGAACTAGGGTTTTAGAGAGAGAGAGAGAGGTGCCTTTTGATTTGGAGGTGGAAAAGGATCTTTTTGAAAAAATTAGGGCACGAGAGAGCGGAGGTGTTGGTTGAATGTTGGATTGAATGAGAAAAGAGGAGAGAGAGAGAAAGAGAAAGAGAGAAGTGAAAATTTTCACGAGAAGTATCACTGTTGGTTTCCTCTCTACTAAATTGCCGGAATTTAAAGTTGAAGAAGAAACCATTTTTACAAATACAACACAAGAGAGAGAGAGAGAGAGAGAGAGAGAGAGAGAGAGTGGGGAGGCGTGTCAGTAGAAAGGTACGCACAAGATACTCTCGGGTATTTCTTGATTTAGAATCTTCCTTTCTTTGCTTTACACACATATATATATATATATATATATATGTTTTTTTTCTCTTTGTCTTTATATTTCTATTCTTATTTTTAGACTTACTTATTAAATATATTTTTAAATTATTGTCTGTTAATATTTTTAAAATAATTGGAAAGAAAAATTATAATTTGAGAGGAATGTGTAATACCTTCACTCAAAAAAAGGCTAGATATAGATGCACACCCAGAGCGTGGTGCATGTATTAAGAAACATAAAATTGAAAAATCACCATATTTTTTGTATCATAACCAAATCAAGCAGCTTTTTGATATAATAGAGGAGTATAAATCTTATAGAGGATAGATTGGAACTAGGTTCGGAAATTTATAACACGATACAAAATCAACACAAATTTATTGGGTTTGGATGAATCATTAACAAGTGCTAGTCATAATCCAGTCCACTCGTCAAGCCCGTTTATTAAATAAGTCGATTTCGTATACATTTATGAGACTCGAATAAAACCCGTTTAACCAAATAAGAATGTATATGAGTCGATTTCGGGTTGTGTAAACCCGTTTGTAACCTGTGTAACTCGAATATATCATTTATATATGTATATGCATATATAAATTATTGTGTGTGTATATTTTAGTAGTTAATTACTTCATTAAATTATTAGCGGATCACTAAATATTATTCATATACGACCCGAATCGAACCGTTTATCTTAAATATGTTAAACGAATCAAGTCGTGTCATTCGTTTATTAAACGGGTCGTGTTCGGGTGGAAGCATTTTTCAACCGACACGATTTCAACCCAATGTTAGGAATTAAATCCATAAAAAAAACTTCAAGGATCGATTGCGTATCATGTCAATTACTAAGAGACCCATAAAAAGGGGAAGCGTACCTTAATGTATTGAGACAAAGGTTAAGCGTAGCAATGATTCCTCGGATGGTCTTCCATTTTCCTCCTAATTCTTAAGTTTCTCTCTTGAGAGGATATGAGAAAAAATCACATTAGGGAATTGGGAGGGTTGGGGACCATAGCCCTTATATATATAAGTTTTCTTGGTGGTTGAAAACTCTCTTAAATTATATTTATGCCCCTCATAGAAATACAATTTACATAATAACATCTACACATTAATTCCATGATAAACTTACCCTTAAGCATACTTAAAACTTAATTAGATCACTTAGGGTTAGGCTTATAGATAATAATACACATATTAATAATTTACATATGTGGTCCCGGTTAAAATTAACTAGAAAATAATCCAACACCCAAGACAAAACCGACCCGTTGTCAAGCCTAAATAGAAGTTACAATGTCCCTTTCTAGCCTCCAAGTGGGATGTGTGAGCTAAATCTCTTAGACGTTTTTCAAATAATTGAAATTTTTTAACATTGTAAATGTTTGGTGATATGGTGTCTCTGTTGTCAAATAATGCACGATTAAAAACTCATAGTTTAACTTAGTTGGAAAAGATGTGACCTTCCTCACACTTTGTTACAGTTTGATTTTTGCAAACCACAATTTTCTTCTGCTTCTTTTAAGGTCAAACTATTTACTGCTTGCTTGTATAAAAAAAAAATAAGTAATGTACAATTGAAAAGGTACATATTACAAACTTTCATAACATTATCATATTCTAATAAAAATCATAATTAATTATTTTGACAAGTGTTGTGACATTAATATAAGCACATCCATTTTTAGGAGGACAAAGTGAATAAAATTTAATTCAGCTATAAGAGACAAAAATATATTGCACCAGTGCGCTATGAAGTTTTTATTTCCTCTTTTAGAACTTCAAGATGTAATTAAATCTATTGTCTTTTAATTAGAAAAGAAGCAACTAGAAATTGAAAAAGTTTGTACAACTAAGAATAATTTTTCATCTATCAAAATGAAGAATTTTTTTCAACCCATGTTTAAATGCAAATGCGCATCTACTACTAATTAATAAAAATGTTATAAAATTTAGATCATGATGATTAAATACCAACTGTGCAAAGAACATGGTCTTAGTTTGGCATAAAGTCCAATCCAATTTAAAACTAATGTTGGTGGGTTAGGGTTTAAAAGGAAAGAAGAGACTTAAATCATGGGGGCTTTAAGTCCTCAACCCCCCCATCATACCAATAAACATCCCCACTCTTGAGTGGGCCCATTTCATCCTCTTTTGCAAACTAGAGGCACAACCAATTAATTAATAGACTTGTCCACAAAAGTTGAGAAGAATTTGTGTAGAAATTCTCAAAGTCAAAAGTATCCTATTAATTCCTAGTAGACAAAAATGATGGCATGATAACATAAAAAATATGTATAATTTTATATGTGATAATTAAGTTTTAAATATACATAATTGCTGTTTTAAAAGTTAAATTATTTTTTTTTTAACTAACTTTAGCTTGTACTTTGGATTTAAATAAAAAAGAACTGAATCTTTTGTAACTATTTTATATGAAAATCAAAAACTAGAGAGGTCGTTTTTAATTAAATGGAAAATGAGAAATAAAATATTGAGATGAACAATTAAGCTAAATTGCAACTTGCCCAAGAGCTTTAGATGAAGTGTCATCGGCTCTTTTTACCAGTTGAGAGATTGTTGGCTCCATTCACCTTCTCGTAAAATTTTATAGTATTTTTAAATGAAGAGATAATTAAATATTCCTTTCAAAACAAGCATTATTAAAGATGAAATATATGAAACTTTGGTTCAAACTATTTCAGGTAAACTAGGCTAGTCTGTCCACACAGACTAAACCCCTTTCACAGGTCCATTCAAAGCCTGGACATGAAATAGTATTTAAAAGTGCAATCCAACATTCTTGAGTATCCTTAAAATAGCTAAAAGGAATTAAAAAGTTATTTTTATAACATATGTCAAAGATTCCATATTTTTCAAATTTTTTTTGTGTTTGATCCAATTACCATTTTTTTTTTTTAAGAAATCAATTGATATCATAACTTGATTATTGTTTGTATTTTTTTTTTCTTAAAAAGTATATGCACCTAGTCGCGCATAGTATAACTTGAACAAAATGATACACATTACGAATCGATCGAGAAAAGGTAAATTAGACCTTGAAGTTTTGGTCTAGAATCAATTCTCCCCATAATGTTCTAAAATCCTCGATGTCTCTCCTAAAGTTGCATAAGTGATTTAATTCCTCCATCAGCTCTAAATCCGTACATAATTTCGTCCAATTTTTTTCACTTAACCCCCTAAAATTTTAAAAGTAACAACAAACCCCCTTAATTTATATTTTTCTAATACTTAACCACCATCTTCTTCTTCCCTCCATCACTACCTCCGGCGCCCCCCACCACCTCCTTGCCTCTACCACCACATCTCCAACCTTCTTCTCCATCCCATTAATATCACCACCATCTTTCTCTTCCGTCAACCACCTTTTTTATAGGGGTGTTAAGGTCAATTCGAAAATTGACTGAAAAGACTGTACCTATCTGTAAAACTTCAAACTGAAATCGAAATGAGAAAATCGAACCGAAACTGAATAGTTTGATTCGGGTTTGGGGCAAGCTAGTCCAAAACCGAACTAAACCTAACCTAACTTAACCAAATTATGTATAAGAAAATATTAATATATACTCTAAGGGCACACATTAATTATACTAAAATACAAAAAAGATAATCTTTTATAAGAGTATGTTCCTTATTAATTGCATATTGTAAGCATCTTCAAAAAAAAAGTTATTAACGCGTATTTTATTATTAAATTAACTACATAATGTTAAGATTTTTTTTTATCACGTACACAATGGAAAAATAATTCATCATTTTATTTAATATGTTTTATTCTTGTAAATGTACAAATAAAATAGTAACTAAATAGGAAATATGGTATCTATATGTTTGCTCCTTGTTTCTAAAAAATCATAACTTTAATTTGAATATGAATCAATATTACTTTACTATTAGTAACACATTGTTATGTTAAATTGATTTAGAAAAAAAAAGCATATGTCAAAACCGAATAAAACTGAACTGAAAAGTTTGGATTTCGAAGATTTAAAAATCGAAACTGAACTTTTACATTTGATTTAGGTTTGGGGTACCTTAGTTTCTACTCCGACCAAAACCGAAAACACCCCTACCTTCCCAACCCCACCATTTCTGGCCACTATCACCATAAATGGCGTGCATATATATAATTGTAGAATATTAAACCTAAATCTAGAATAAATTCAAATCCAAATAGAAATAGAAATCAAACTTTTAAATCATTAAACCTAAATCAGATTAACACCAAATCCATACACTATCACCGCCGCCGCCCACCTTCACCACCAAAAATGGTGTGCGCACACACACACACACATATATGTATAGGGTGTATTTCAAGTAAGGACCTTAACTTAAGGACTATATTTACAGACCGGGCTATTTGACAAGTTTCGCGATGAAATTTTTTGATGAAATTTGGTGAGAATGTTCTTTATCATGTTTAGAACATCTCCACGAAATTTCATCAAAAAATTCAACCGAGAAGTAGGTTAACTACATGATTGAAAAATATTAGTCCAGAAATAGATATATATATATATATATATATGTCCAATATTTTTCAATCTTATAGTTAACTCACTTTCCGATTGAATTTTTTAATGAAATTTTGTGGAGATGTTCTACACATGATGAAGAACATTCCCACCAAATTTCATCAAAAAAATTCATCGAGAAGCGTGTCAAATGATTCGGTTCATAAATAAGGTCCTTAAGTTAAGTTCTGTAAATAAGGCTCTTAAGTTAAAGTTCTTACTTAAAATTTTCCCGTATAGGTATATCATTAAACCTAAATCAAGATTAAACTCAATTCCAAATTGAAATCAAACTTTTAAATCATTAAATCTAAATCAAGAACAAACTTAAATCCGTATAAAGGTTTAACCTTAAATCGAACCTAAAATCATTAAATCCAAACCATTCATACACACAGAGCTATGGTGAACCGAGCTTCACCGTCGATTTTTCTAGAGAGATTTTTGACGAATTAATGGGTATTGGAATGTGAGAATGTGATTTAGTATTTAAATGTATGAGAAAGATGTTGGGTAGTTGATTGTTGATTTTTTAAAAATGGAGAAGGTGGAGGTGGTGGGGTCACTAGAGATGCTAGAGGGCATGAGGGTGGTGGAGGAAGGAAGAAGATGATGGTTAAGTATTGAAAAGATATAAATCAAGGGGGCTTAGCGCTATTTTTAAAATTTTAGGAAGTTAAGTATAAAAAATTTAGATAGAATTATAGACGGAGTTAGACCAAAGGTAGGGATTGAACCACTTATACAACTCTAAGAAGGATATAAATGATTTTAGAATATCAAAAAAATAAATATCAAAAAAATAATTGAATCTAGACCAAAACTTATTAATCTACCTTTTTTTTTAATCAATCTAAGCGGTTTATCTATTTAACATTTTCAAATCTCATAATTCAAAAACAAGTAACCAACAAGTGAGCTACATTCATAATAAACGCATCTCAAAAACATGTAATTCGAGATTGTGTAGCACTACTAAAAACGAAAAACAGAAAATAAAATCCAAATTTAATTTTCATATGTATCTTTCTACCAAGTAAATTATTTCACCATTGATGGATAATTTTAAACTTAATTTGTTGTCCAACCATAGGTCACTTAATGGATGAGGTTGTTCCTATTATTGTTACAATAAATCTACCAGACAGCTAGTGTTGGCTTTATTAAAAACCACATGCAGTACGAATTGGTTTTCTCTAATTTTGGTAAATATAAGAAATGTGTATTAACCATGAAAAAATCACAAAAAAATTCTTATCACTAAATTTCTCTGATACAATAAATAATTAATCTTCTTTATGACAACTCAAGTATATCTCCATTTCGAGTTTGACGTCTTTTTTTATTATTATTATTATTATTATTATTATTATTATTATTATTATTATTACACTAAGAACTGTATCAATATATTTATCATTTTTTCCAAATTTTAAAAACTATAAAAAGGGTTTGCTTTTAGTATATGTTGATATTGCAATCTTGTATCCTACATGTTAATAGACTATATTTTTGTGCACAAGTTATATGATGAGCGTGCGATTCGGTAATATACAAATTCAACAAAATATATGAAAAAGTTGTAATTGGCGTAATAGTTAAGAGTTCTAATGCACTCGTTAATAGAGAGGATTTGAGTTCCTTTGCTTATGCACTATAATGAATTTTATTTTATTTTTTGTTAAAAGTCTGGAAGGGTAAAATTAAAAAAATAAATTAAAATCTTGTTATGGCTTCAATTACCTCAAAATGCTTTCCGGCTTTATATCAATATTCAATAATATACATATTTCAACAAAAAATGTTAAAAAGTAGTAAGTGGCATAATAGTTAAGAACTCTAATGCCCTCATTAACAGTGAGGATTCAAGTTTCTTTGCTTATACGCTAATATATATATATATGTTATTTGTTACAAGCCTGCAAGGATAAAATTGAGAAAACAAATTAAAATTTTTATATGTTTTCGATTATCTCGAAATACCTTCCGGCTTTATATAATAATAATAATATATAATATTTCTTTTGCCATAAATTCCTGAATTCACCATTAGACGTTGATATTACGATCTTGTTTCCTATACGTTAATATATAATGTCCCTCTTGCCGTAAATTCTTAAATTCACCACTGGTATTTATATATATATAATTTTTTTTTGGTACAATCTAAATCGGGAGCAAGGAGCAGGGACTAATTAACTTTCAACATGAATTTAAGTTTTGAAGATTTAAAATGCAGTTGAGTTGGTAAGGGTACGTTAGTTTAATTTTCACCTTAATATATATGGTTGGAACATTGGGAACCCTAATTTTTTATTTCTTTTTTTCTTACTTTAAGATCAAACACCCGTTCTATCTGTGTTTGTGTAAAACAAAGTTTTGAAGTCTTTGAAATAAGTAGTATTTTGTTTATGAAAAAAAAATAAAATAAAAGGGAAAATCTCAGTGGTCATGAGTCCTGACACGCCAACCTTTTGGTAAATACCCTCATTAATGTTTTTCTTTTTCTGCATGGTCTTATAATTGATTATTACCATCAAAGATACAGTTGCGAATGTATTAATTTGATATAAATAACTTTTAAAGAGTTCAGTTGGGATTAGTTATGAAATTTAATTGCATCAACATAGTTACAAAAGTAATAAAGAAAAAATAGAGGCTTCTTGTTGACTAATTAATGTTACCCCTCTTTCAGCTTTTTCTATGAATTTGAACCTTTTTTCCCCCTGAACTGTTGTTGGTCCTCGATTGATTTAATGATTGCACAACTTAATTTCTTTCTTTATTATTATTTTTAAATACAAAATTATTCAAAAATCATAATGAGTTATACAAGTAAAGGTAATCCTCTCCAATCGAACGGTCCTTTAAAAAAAATTGAAATTGCCACTAACAAGATTTGAGTTACTTTCACGGCCGTCATTGAACTCTTTTCCGAAGACTTACTTTCACTTTGATTCTATCATAACTCCATCATCATCCCCAAGTTGCCATAGCTCTATCACAATTTTTTGAAGATTTACTTTCTCTCTAGATCTCCCTCACAATTTTTCAAAACCTTGTTTTCACTCTAGATTCATCATACCTGCATCAACATCCCCTTGAGGGATTAATCAACTGCTTCATCAAATTGCTGCTGATGGGTTCGAACACTGTCTACTCATGTGAAGAGTGTACAATCATACCATCTAAATTAAAACTTAATTTAATGTAAAAATTGTGCTCCAGTAAATGCACCTAGGAGGGGAAATGAAACCCCATGTATTGCTTTTCATTATTATTATTTAATTATTAGTTTGCCTTTTTGAAATATCTTAGATTCTTAGATTTGAAATTCTCAGTTACTCTTTGCGTCTTAAGAAATGTACAAAATTTATAATATTAATTCAATTTGACTATTAACTATTGATTACATTAGAAAACGTGTTTTGCTAAAATAAACTCAAAATAATATAGTTTTTGTAGAAATTATTTTAAATTTTCAAATAGAAATTTCTTGAACATTTTTGTCTAAATATTATAAATGAAATCAATCTTGATGTTTTTTGAAGATAAAATGTATGAGGTAATTAGGAAGCGTGGTAATTGGCCAATAATTTACTACATATATATATGCATATGTCCTTGATTCACAGAAAATGAATTTTTAACTTATTTGTTGAGACTTATTGTTAATGCTATTCCCACGTTTAATATGGTGCGAAAATATTTCGTGGGAGATTGAAAAAAATGTTACTCATTTTATTTTTCTAAGAAAGATATGATAACATATATAGTCAAAATAAAACATAAAAAATGTTACACATTCAAGAAGATTGGAATTAGTATTGGCATTAATAGTTCAATTCTGCACAAAAACTCAATTTTTAAGGTCTGTTTGATAAAGAAATTGAAAAATAATTGAAATACTACTAATTCTTATGAAGGGTTGAAAAGAAAGATGAGTGATTTTGTGAGTTTTTCTCCGTTTTTATTTTATTTTATTATTTTCCATAAAAAATGTCTTACCCGCCCATTTGAAATATTTGATCAAATTATTCATCTCTTTTTTTAATTCACGTAAAAAAATAGTAATTTATTTTATTTTTCAATTTATTTATTTAATACTCCTTTAATTCAAGAACAAGATGTAATAGAGTTCGCTTTGTAGTCCCAAGCCACGTGCTAAAAATAACAAGTATTCGGGGGGTAAATTAAATCTAGAGGAGTAAACAAAATAAAGTGACCATCTTAATTAGCTAGCATCATAGCAATATGTAAAAGTGGAATTAAGTCTTGATTCCAATTATCATTGTTGACCCAAAAGTGAGAAAAAAACAAAATGTTACCTTTGGTGGATAGGTCAGGATTATACCCAAAGAGAATTAACAACTTTCACAGGCCACACAACTAATAATTTCTAAATTTTCTAGTTTTAATAGATGACCTGTTTTTGATCGGACTAGTAGGGAGATTTGGTTTAATACGCGTATCTTGCTTAGTTTATCCAAAAAATAATTGAACCAAAAAAAAGGACCATGAAATAATTTTTAGCTATTGGTATTACAATGGAAATTTGTACTTTTGAGGTGCATGGCGCTTTGATTTAGAAAATTTTAGAAAAAGTAATTAATTTTTAATGAGAGGTTGAAAAGTGATCAGAAAAGTGATTTGGTGACACTTTTTATTAATTTTTTTGTCTTTTTATGAAATTTAATTCTTTGAGATTAAGAAAAAAATCATAAAAATTTAATTAAAAAAAAAGTTCAGAATGCCTCACATTTATCCAACCATTTATTAAGCACAACTTGAACTAATTGAGAATAAGAGAGAGAGGATTGCAAAAGCAAAAAAAATGGAATTTACAAAAATGACAAAACTTTACATGAGTTCAAATTAGTGTGGGTTTCATATATATAATAGTTTTCCCAATGGGCTTTAGCTCAAATGTGGCATCACCCACACTATCCCATTTGGGAGCTTATTGTCACGACCCGCTCGATTTTGTTCAAGAGAATCGGAAAATTCCGGAACACTACGGAGGCTTACGGAATTTTCTAGACCCTTATAGAATAATGGAGAAGGGCCTCCAACCTTCGGGAGTATTCTAGAAGAGCCTAGATGTGGGACCTTCTAGAATAGCCTAATTGTAAATAATCTTGGTAGATTATTCTAGAGAATTCTAGTTAGAGATATTTGTATAGAATGTTCTGGAATGTAAATTTAGACCATTGGATTGGATCGATCTCGACCGTCCATTCGGGAAGGCCTCACCTATAAATAGGTGGAGGGTTCATTTGTGTTGAGCATAGAGAGTGAGTTGTATTCTAAGCTTTGTAAAGAGTTCTTGAGTAATATAAAGCTTCTCTTATAAACTCTTGTGTTCTCTCTTGCTTAAGTTTCATTCGGTGTGTTCGTTATTCTTAAGCCATTGTGGGAAGGCTGACTTAGTGTAAATCCGTGAGGACGGAAGTTTGAAAGCACTAAGTGCCGCACGTGCCTTGAAGAGGTTCAAGCCCGTGACAAGTGGTATCAGAGGAAAGGTTTACTACAACCGTTATTATGGCAAAAGAAGGTGTTGAAACTCCGAATGTCGCAGAGGAGCGGGGAAGGAGGGAGGACCTCCAAACAAGCAAGAAGACTAGAAGCAAGAGTCGCCCACCGGTTCCCTCTACTGGGGCGTTTGACGAAGTTCTCGTCAACATGGGGGAACGTATCGAGATGGTGGAAAGTTCACTCTCGACCTTAGAGTCCACCACCATGGAACAACTTGACACGGTCAAGGAGGAACATGGTTCTCTAAGGGATGATTTTACGTTGCTAGAGGCTAAAGTGATGGATGCCATACGGGCAATCCAAAATCAAGTAAACAAGCTTAGCGACGAACTGTCGAAAGGACTCGATGCTTGCAAGAAGGTCGCAACTGGCTCAAGTCCAAATATGGTAGTGGTGACTCAAAGTGCCGACTTACCTAAGCCCAAAGAATTTGATGGAAAGCGGGATGCAAAGGAGCTCGAAGACTTCATTTGGAGGATGGAAAGATACTTCGAGGGGGCCAACATCACCGATGAGGCAAATAAGGTACGCACTTCAACTATGTATCTTACGGACACTGCTGCTCTATGGTGGCGTCGAAAACACACCGAAATAGAAAGTGGTTCTTGTAAGATAGATAGTTGGGATGAATTGAAGAAAGAACTTAAAAATAAATTCTATCCCACCAATGTTGTCTACGAAGCCCGTAAGAAACTGCGGGAGTTGAAACACAAGGGCACTATTAAGGAATACGTGAAAGAGTTCACGACCCTTGTGCTTCAAATCCCGACAATGAAGGATGAGGATCAACTGTTTTACTTCATCGATGGGTTGCAAAATTGGGCAAAGCAAGAAGTGCAACGTCGGGGAGTAAAAACGGTTGACGATGCCATCACCGTGGTCGAATCCCTGTCCGAGTTCCAAAGGGGCACGACCGACCAATCCAATCCTTCAAAAGGCTCCAAGAGTAACTTGGGCAAAGGCGGGGGAGAAAAAAAAGATGGCACAAAGAAGTACTTCAACAAAGGGGAGTACACTTCCAAGAATTCCCAAGGCAAATACGACGAGAAGAAGAAAAGCACGATGGGAACTCGAACGTGCTTCGTGTGCAAGGGACCGCATTTGATGAGGGAGTGTCCCAAGCTAGGATCGTTGGCAGCCATGACAGAGGAACGAGGTTCATCCTCTTGTCAAGAAGAGAAAGAACAGTTTAGCTCGTTGCAACTGCTAAACGCCCTCAACGCCAAGGTTGTCCCACCGACCAACGCAAACAAAGGATTGATGTACGTGGAAGCCCAGGTGAATGGACAACCCGCGTTAGCGATGGTAGACACGGGAGCTACCAACAATTTCATTACCGAGGAGGAAGCTAGACGATTGGGACTCAAGATCACCAAGGGAGGTGGAGTCCTGAAGACAGTCAATTCTCCCACCACACCACTAGTCGGATCAATTCACGGAGCGGAAATCCAACTAGGATCATGGAAGGGCCAAGTGGATCTTTCGGTGGCAAAGATGGACGACTTCAACTTGGTTCTCGGGCTAGACTTCATGAGGAAGGTTAATGCCGTCCCAATGCCTTCCTTCGACTCAGTTTGCATTTTGGAGAAGGGGTCTTCATGCATGGTGCCTGCTGTGTCCAAGGCAAAAGTTGTGGGTCAACTTTCAGCCATGCAAGTTGCAAAAGGGTTGAAGAAGGGGGATATAACGTACTTGGCATGCCTGAAGATGGAGGACCAGGACGAGACTGCGATCGGGCAAAGCGGCGAGGAAACGCCCGATATCATCAAAGGCGTCCTTGAGGAAAATAAGGACGTGATGCCACCAGAGTTACCAAAGAGGCTACCACCTAGGAGGGAGGTGGACCACAAGATTGAATTAGAACCGGGTACGAAACCACCGGCCATGGCACCTTATCGAATGGCACCGCCAGAGTTGGAGGAACTTCGAAAGAAATTGACGGAGCTACTCGACAAAGGGATGATAAGGCCTTCAAAAGCACCTTATGGCGCCCCGGTCTTATTCCAAAAGAAGCATGATGGATCGTTGAGGATGTGCGTGGACTACCGGGCACTTAACAAGGTAACAATCAAGAACAAATACCCTATTCCTTTGATTGCTGATTTATTCGATAGACTTGGTGGAGCTAAGTATTATACGAAGATGGATTTGCAAAAGGGCTATTACCAAGTCCGAATAGCGGAAGGAGATGAGCCTAAAACGGCATGCATCACTCGATACGGCTCATTCGAATGGTTGGTGATGCCGTTCGGCTTAACCAATGCCCCGGCCACATTTTGCACGTTGATGAACAAGATCTTCCAACCATACTTAGACAAGTTCGTTGTGGTCTACCTTGATGATATAGTCATCTATAGCCAAACGTTGGAAGAACACGCCGACCACTTACGAACTGTGTTCAAGCTTCTGCGAGAGAACAAGCTATATGTCAAGAAGGAGAAGTGTTCATTCGCAAAAGAGGAGGTGCACTTTCTTGGTCACGTTATTGGCCATGGAAGTTTAAAGATGGACGAGGCAAAGGTGAAAGCGATCAAGGAATGGGAAGTGCCGACCAAGGTAACCGAACTTCGTTCTTTCCTTGGCCTAGTCAATTACTACCGACGATTCATCCAGGGGTACTCGGCGAGGGCCGCCCCACTAACGGACCTGCTGAAAAAGAACAAGGCATGGGATTGGTCCGAAAAATGTCAAACGGCATTCGAGGATTTGAAGGATGCCATCACAAGTGAACCGATCTTGGCATTACCCGATTTCACCAAGATCTTTGAGGTTCAAACGGATGCCTCCGACTTTGCTATTGGGGGAGTTCTTATGCAAGAGAGGCATCCCATCGCGTTCGAGAGCCGTAAGCTCAACGACACCGAGCGTCGGTACACGGTTCAGGAGAAGGAAATGACAGCTATTGTTCATTGCCTACGGGTGTGGCGACACTACTTATTGGGTTCCAAGTTCGTCATCAAGACGGACAATGTTGCCACGAGTTACTTCCAAACACAAAAGAAGCTGACTCCTAAACAAGCAAGGTGGCAGGACTTCTTGGCGGAGTTCGATTATATGCTGGAGTACAAGCCGGGCAAAGACAATGTCGTTGCCGATGCCTTGAGTCGAAAAGCCGAACTTGCTGCCATAAGCCAAGCCAAGGGGACCTTTCTGGACCTGATTCGAGAAGGCTTGGAGCACGACTCCGTAGCTAAGGAGTTAATAAAGGCTGCCCAAGAAGGAAAAACGAGGCGGTTTTGGGTAGAGGATGGCTTGCTCTACACAACCGGGCAGCGGGTATACGTTCCCAAATGGAACAACTTGCGGCGAGATATTATCAAGGAGTGCCATGATACAAGGTGGGCTGGACACCCTGGTCAAAAACGCACTTTGGCACTACTTGAACGAGCATACTTTTGGCCGCAAATGAGGGACACGGTGGAACTCTATGTGAAGACTTGTCTTGTGTGCCAACAAGACAAGGTGGAAGCAAGGGTACCATCGGGGTTGTTGGAACCCTTACCGGTCCCGGAGCGTCCTTGGGACTCTATTTCCTTGGACTTCATCAGTGCCTTGCCCAAATCCGAAGGGTTCGGATCAATTATTGTGGTGGTTGATCGATTCTCTAAATATGGCACATTCATCCCGGCCACCAAGGATTGCACAGCAGAAGAAGCGGCAAGGCTATTCTTTAAGAACGTGGTGAAGTATTGGGGGTTACCTCGGAGCATCATAAGTGATCGTGACCCTCGTTTCACGGGAAAGTTGTGGACGGAGTTGTTTAAACTCCTAGGATCGGATCTACACTTCTCAACAAGCTTTCACCCACAAACAGATGGGCAAACGGAACGGGTGAATTCCTTGTTGGAGTGTTATCTCCGACACTTTGTGGGTGCGAACCAAAGGGATTGGGCTAAACTCCTAGATGTTGCTCAATTTTCTTACAACTTACAAAGGAGTGAAGCCACGGGAAGGAGTCCGTTCGAGTTGGCGACCGGACAGCAACCATTGACGCCCCACACATTGACCACTTTCATTGAAGGAGGAAAAAGCCCCGGAGCATATAAGATGGCAAAGTCATGGGAGGAGCATGCCGACTTAGCTCGTTCGTGCCTTAACAAAGCCCGGAGGCGAATGAAGAAGTGGGCGGATAAGAAGAGGCGGCCGATGGAATTCAATGTTGGTGACCAAGTCCTTGTGAAGATTCTCCCTCAACAATTCAAAGCATATCGGAGTGTACACAAAGGCTTGGTGCGAAGATACGAAGGGCCGTTTCCGGTGATCGCTAAGGTTGGTAAGGTATCGTATCGCCTTGACCTTCCTAGCACCTTAAAGATCCATCCAGTCTTTCACGTGAGCATGCTAAAGCCATACCATGAAGACGTGGAGGATCCCAGCCGAAGCGAGTCACAACGGGCACCACCGATTGTGACAAAGTCATTTGATAAAGAAGTTGAGGAGGTCTTAGCAACTCGTGAGGTTCGAAGGCGTGGAGTACCTCCTTGCAAACAGTTCTTAATCAAATGGAAGGGATTGCCTGAGTCCGAAACAACGTGGGAATCGCAAGCCGACTTATGGCAATTCGAAGACAAGCTGAGGCAGTACGAGGCGACGAGGACGTCGCCAGATTAGGCGGGGGAGAGTGTCACGACCCGCTCGATTTTGTTCAAGAGAATCGGAAAATTCCGGAACACTACGGAGGCTTACGGAATTTTCTAGACCCTTATAGAATAATGGAGAAGGGCCTCCAACCTTCGGGAGTATTCTAGAAGAGCCTAGATGTGGGACTTTCTAGAATAGCCTAATTGTAAATAATCTTGGTAGATTATTCTAGAGAATTCTAGTTAGAGATATTTGTATAGAATGTTCTGGAATGTAAATTTAGACCATTGGATTGGATCGATCTCGACCGTCCATTCGGGAAGGCCTCACCTATAAATAGGTGGAGGGTTCATTTGTGTTGAGCATAGAGAGTGAGTTGTATTCTAAGCTTTGTAAAGAGTTCTTGAGTAATATAAAGCTTCTCTTATAAACTCTTGTGTTCTCTCTTGCTTAAGTTTCATTCGGTGTGTTCGTTATTCTTAAGCCATTGTGGGAAGGCTGACTTAGTGTAAATCCGTGAGGACGGAAGTTTGAAAGCACTAAGTGCCGCACGTGCCTTGAAGAGGTTCAAGCCCGTGACATTATGGTATCTATTCATGTATTCATTCTTTTCTCGTAGGATTTATAGTATTCTTAAAAAAAAATATTTTAAACTTTCTTTTCAAACAATATATATTTTTTTAAATATAATAACTTATATATCATACACACGTCATAGTTATGTAACCAAACAAATATAAAGGTTAAAAGGAAAGATAGATTAAATAAAAGTGTGATAAATGATCTAATATAGCCATAATTTCAACTTTGTCTATAGAAAGAAATTTAAAGAAACGTGAAAAATAGTTAAAATCCATCTTGTTTTTATATAGAAACAGTAAATTATCCATGTATGTACACATATAAATAAAGAAAGATAAGTGGAACAATTAATCAATTAAACAAGTATAATTAAGCAAAATTTTAACATGTTTACTTAAAATTTTGCTAAGCGTGGGCTAAGAAAGTTGCAGTTTTGGAGGCAATTGCTCAGAATCTATGCATGGTGGAATTTGAGAGTGACTATCAAAGAGTTATTTTGTCTTATTAACAATAATAAATCCTTATATAATGAGTCATGTGCCATTATTGATGATGTTATATCCCAATGTTTCGGGCATGATTTTGAGCTCCGTTTGATTCTAAGTTCGGGTGATAAGGTAACTCATACCTTTGTCCATTGGGCATGATTTTGATTCTAAGGTTGGGCAATAAGGTAACTCATACCTTTGTCCAACATGCTCTTTTTTGTTTAAGATGATCATAAATCTGGGATTTCATATTCCCACTTTTATCTTTGAGGTCTAGAGGTCTTCCATCATGTTCCGTCAGTGGTTAAAGGGCTGCTAGAGGCTGATAGCATGGGAGTTAGCTTCCCAAGGGGTTCTTAGTTTTGCTTCCCTGTTGTTTTGTTTTTCTTTTTCTGTGTGTACCAAAAAAAAAGATAATGAGAATTGTTGAGTAGTTATTTTTTTATTTTTTTGGGGGAATAAAAAAAGAAGCAAAATTTCGAATTATATTCAAGAACTTTTTCTTTTTTTAATACATTTATGTCAAAGCATGAATCAAACTCAAGACCTTTCGCTAGTTAAGAGCGAGTTCTATCCACTAAACTAGTATTAGTGGTTCTATTCAAGCACTTTTATGAATACATATAGAATATAGATACATGAGATCCATATAATAACAAATAATGAACAATCTTTTGGCGGTCCATTTGTTGCAATTAAACCAAGTGGGTCAAGCCCAATTGGACCGAGGCTCACCGCAATCCATGTTTATTTTATTGGTGTCAGAATACAGAAACTTTGTAAAAAGGGGTCACAAATATATTTATTTGAAAAGTTATAATTTAAGTTGAGCTATCCGGTGATATACTTTTATGAGTATATATTTTTTATTATTATTTAATTTCTGTAGAAAAATTCTCTTCTCCTACCTCCAAAAAAAATTTTCATGTGGAAAAAGTTAAGAAGTAAGAGTTAATTTTACCAAATGTCTAAACTTATTTTTTAAATTTCTCACACAAATATATATATTTTTTTATCATTTTTCATATTGCTATCAAACGGATTTCTTTTCTTTTTCTTCTTAAATATGTACCTTTCCTATAAAGCAAAGCCCGATTTCAATTGCTTTAAGCGTATATACTAGAATTTGTAAGATACAAGACATATATACAAATTATACTCGGTAGTTCTCGCTATTATGTAGAATTCTAAAACTCCTTAAAATAACATAACAGATAGTGTTTTTTTGTCAAGTGTAAATGTATTGTTTCTTTGTACCAAAGTTATTAGTTAAGTTTGAATCCTATTCAAGTGTATTAATTATTTAATATACACATTGAACCTTCAATTCCATGCATTTATAATTGATATATTGTACTTTTGAATTATTAACTTTGACCATATATTCACATATATTGTTTTAAAAAAAATAAACAAGAATATCGTGATTATTTGGCTAAGCAAGAGTAATATACTGCTGCCACTGATTATTTAATTTGTTGTAAGTAACTTTTTTGTTTATCTGAGTCACACATGTATCATTAATTCGTTATTGCACAAAAGGCTAGTTACCCTTACAAGGCCAAATTCTAGTTCAACTACAATAAAGGGTATCATAATTTTAATTTTCTGATTTGCTCAACTGAGCTTTTATTTTTCAAAATTCTTTATATTTTATTATAAGTGGTAAGGTTTGAATCCTTACATTACTTTTAGAGTTGATTAAATAGTTCATTTGACCACTAAACTTTTAATTTAGTACCACTATGTCTACTTAATTTTAAAACGAATCACTTTAACTATCAAACTTCCGGCGAGTATCATATTGCCCATTTCGTCTAATTAAGGTTTAAAAGTGACAGAATTAGGCCATGTATCTAGCACATGACTTCATTTAGGCAAAATAGTCATTTTACATTAAAATTACACCAAACCTCTTAAACACTTTGTTCCCTCCATAAATTCCCACCCAAAAAGAAAAGGCATAGTTTACATATAACAGAGAAACATGGCAGCAAACAGAGCACAAATCTGAGCCAAAAAGAGAGGAAAAAGAGGAGAGAGAAACGAGAGAAGAAAAGGAGAAAACTAGAGGAAGATGGATGTGCATTGTTAGTTCGGTAAAGTGGCCCAAGTGAGGACATCAAGACTCTACAAAACCTAGTAAGAAGGTTTTGGAGTAAATACTACCAATGGTCATTGAACTATTAGCAAATTCTACCAATAGTCACTATATTTCAATTTGTTCCACTTGACCCCTTAAACTTTTAAATAGTATTGCCAGTAACCACTCCGTCAAATATCACCATTAACTTTTGACGAAAATATGTCATGTGCCTATCATGTGAAATATTAGGGGCATTTAAGTCTTTTTATCCCACAAACAGATCACACCCTCTCTCTTTATCTTTTTATCTCTTTTTCACTCCTTTTCTCTCTCACACACACACCCTCTCATCTCAGACCCATACCCTCTCTTTCCCCTTTCATCTCCGGCCAGCCACCACACCCTCTCTCTTAAGGGTGTTCAGAATCCAATCTAAACCGAGGAACCGATCCAATCCAATCCAATCCATTTTTCCTGGATTTTATGGATGATTGGATTGGATCGGATGCAAATTTTGAAAACTGAAAAAAATTGGATCGGTTCTGGTTTGATGTGCTCTAGGAACCGATCCAATCCAATCCATTATTAGAGTTACCACATGTCTCTCCCTTATTGGTGGCATAATATAATATATACAAGGGGTCACTTTAAAATCATTTAATCTTAGTTTGCTATTTAATATTTAGTTTAATCATGTATGGTTTGACAATTGGTTTAATTATGTATTTTTAGTTAGACATTAGACATTTTAACTTGAAACTATTTGGTTGAACACTTGAACTTTATTTAATATTTAGTTTACGTCTTGTTTTACATTAGAATTGAACATTTCAAGAATATAATATATCTTATTTTAAACTTCTAATCAGATCAAATCGAAACCGATCTAATCCAACATTTAATTGGATTGGATTGGATTAGTAAAGTATATTGGATTGGATTGGATGCTAAAACCTAAAATCGACATCGGATCGGATCGGATGCGGATGATTTAAAATGACCGGATCGGATCGGATGGACACCCCTACTCTCTCTCTCATCTCATCTCCGACCACCTGTTTTAACGCGCAATTTTTCAATATAAGCAGATAAGTGAAGAATGGATCAACCAAGTCCTTCGGATGGTTTATGGGCTACCGTGCGCAAATGAATTATTGGAGTATGGTCGAGAAAATCAGAGCATACCATTAGTAGCTGTTGATCAACATTGGGCAAAACTCACAATTTTGCCACATAGCGAGTCTTACAAAGAAATTGATAACACGGCAGAAATGATCTTGTTCAAGAAGTTGTACGAGAATTCAACAGATGACCAAAAAAAAGCTCTCTTGAGAAAATTAAAGGACCTTACGACTCCAATGACTACGTCTCTTAGAGAGCCACCCCCCGTTGCTCCCAAGGGTAGACCTCGCGATAGTAAGCAAAAATTGACTCGAAAAGAGATAGTCCATGAGTTATCAACCAAGCGAAATCCTTCGGGGTTTGAATATACGAACACGATTGAAGATCAAGAATTGGCCGCAAAAGTTCCCGAAAAGTTATCTGAAGTTTTAAATACAAGGAATAGGAAGAAGGGGGCGGTTCAATCAATTGTCGAGTGTGGTTTCAATTCCTTTATAGCTTATATCCCTAATTACATGCACGAGTTCATAATCGAAATAATAGATGTCAAAAATGATGGAAATTGTGGTTTTCGGTGTGTTGCAGAAGAATTGGGATTTTCGAAAGAAAATGGGTGGTTAACTGTTAGAAATACCATGAAAGCCGATCTTGTGAAGTATAAAGATAAATATAATGGTTCATGGGGTAATTGGTTCTACCAAGATTTGTTGTCTATAATTGATACTGACAAGAGTCCATGCCTCCAAAGAAATTGGATGGATATGCCCGTGATGGGTTACATTATTGCATCGGCTTTTAATTGTGTAGTGGTGTTCATTTCAAATCAACTATCTGTAACATTTTTTCCACACTCAGACCCTCCACCGGATGATGGTATACACCGAGTAGTGTGTTTCGCACACGTCCAAGATTGTCATTTTGTTAGAGTAAAGTTGAAGAATGATGCACCATTTCCTCCTATTGCTACATGGTGGGAACTTTTTTGTACCGACGAAGCAATACCTTGGATGGAAGATTATGTTGATAGGTTTGCTCGCTATTTGAAAATTAGGCCGATAAATGATTTAACAACAATAGACTTACCAATTACACTTGATTGATTGTTAAGTCTATTATGAAATTTTTTGTTTATTTATATGCGAATATGAAAAATCTGTCGCAAAAATAGTATCTGTTTGTCATTACATGTAATTTTTTGTTGTTTAGAAAGTGCTAAGGATATAATTTTTTGTACATGAATGACAACTTCTTATAACCGAATATGTAATTTAATGGATATATAATTGATAAGTGTGGATTATTATTGACAATTTAGTTAATATTTTAGGTACTCACAACCGAGGCTAATATATCAACGCTCAATTTCTCTAAATCGAGTGTGAATATATTATGCTCAGTTGTAATCAACCGGATGGGGTTTCCACCTACACATGGATGACAACCGGGAAAATGCTCACATACGTGGTTGCATCTCAGTGTATTCCAGATTGTGAATAGATTGATGACAACCGGGAAAGTGCTCACAAATCCAACCCTGCATTAATTATTTAAAGTTAATAAAAATAATATAAAACAACAATAAAAAAATTAATATTCAGAGTCAAGGCAAGTAATGTACCACAGCTAGAGTCAGACATCCAGTCATCCATTTTACTCGGGCTCTCGATGCATGTCCTAATTGACGATACGTATGTGCGAGTATCGCCATTCCCCACCCTATTTGTCCAACCATAGACAAATCTTTCAAACTACCCAAATAATATAACGAAATTTTGGATTTTGTCTTATCGGGAAAAACTACACACCCAAGCAAGTACATGATATACCCCCTCGCACAACAATCTAACTCCTTATCAGTTGAATCAATCTTAGCCCGATCCTTGCACTTCTCCTTCAACCACTGTAGCTTAACCGCATACGTATCCCCTGTTCCTTTTTCACGTCGGCTAGACTAACACCTAAATACTTTGACGCCAATTTTCTTGCTACATCTGCTTCTATTTCTTTTCCTCCCTCATCCGAATTAAAACACTCTCCCTCGATTGGAACGCCAAGTATTTGTTTCACGTCATCCAACGTTATTGTCATTTCACCAAAAGGAAAATGGAACGTGTTTGTTTCTGGGTGCCATCTTTCAACAAATGCTTGGACAGCAACATAATCAATGTAGCAATAATTGTGTTCCATCAAAGCTGTTAACCCAGTCGCTTTCACACGTCTCTGTGCCCCCTCAACCTCTTTTGACAAATCCCATTCCTTTAACTTTGCCCAATGTGATATAGTTTTCAGTTTTCTATTTTCATCCTACATTGATTAATTCAATTAAGGCAAACCATATTATAATTAAAATAAATGTATGTAAAAGTAAGTAATGTAAGTGATGAATACCGGTGTTCGATTCCAAATTGCATATGCTATGTGATCTTTAAATGATGTCAATACACTTTTGTCGACCGGCCCACCATCGTCATTGTCATCTTCATCAGGGGCCACACTACTAGGACCTTCTTCATTTTCGTCAGGAGCTACACCACTAGGACCTTCCCCATCTCCGCCGCATCTAGGATTCTCTGGACCCACTATCTCCGTTTGAGTTTGAGTTAAACTACCATTAGGATTCCCTTGGTTTTGAGTTTCAGGATTTGTTGATGATGGGGAGTCACTTTTCTCTTCAGATGAACTCGATGATCGTGATGGTTGTGGTGCAGGGGGATTTTTTCTTTTGGCGTTCTCTTTTGCCTTGCCAACAGTTACTGCATGCTTCTTGTCTTTTTTTTGCCTCTCAGAGGCTGTCATTGGTTTCTTCTTAGTCATGCCTAAAAAGAGAGAAAAGAGTGTGGGTGAGTCATAATAGAATTTCAAATGTCACTGAGAAATGGAGAACGAGTATATGTATAAAATACAAGCAGGTGGATCAAGAATCTACCATGAAGAATAGACCAATAAACAAACAGAGGGAAAACTAAATTAGTAATTGAAATATATTATATTTTCCCTTCTCATTTTCATATACAGTTCATTAATGTTTGTACCAGCAATACATTTAATACTAGTCTAAGAACCACATATACAAGTGCATAAGATAGAAAAATTCTAAAATGGAATATTTTTTTATAATTCATCTTTTTTCTAAGAGAATAGATTTAGTGGAAGAGAGAATCTCTCAATGTGTTTTTCACATAATCGAAGGCCAATTCATAGTTATATTTTGGAAAGAATAATTGAGAAATATGAAAACGTGCTTGTCCAAAATAACAAAGGAAAATAAACACCAACAGCTCGGTAACCAATATCATGGTCATCGACTTAAAATCTTCAACTAATCATCGCATTTCTTTCTTTTCTCTTTTCCCTGTTCTTCTGATTCTACAGTTCTATTTCTCTATAAATTGGCAATCTAAAATTTTGCAGATAGTAAATGAAATAAGAAAGGGGGAAATGCATTATATTTATACGATTGTCCCTCGTAAATGAACATTAATTTTTTACTACACGTACCAGTCCAACATTGTTCTTTCAATCCCTGTAGTCCTTCATAATCATAATATGTGAAACCCATGTTTTACTATTAATAATTAAGATTGTTATATCCTTTTTTTTCACCATTGCTCCAAGAAAAGCAACATAATGCATTTCACTTTCTACACCATATTTCAGTACCTTATGTTGAAAAAATTTGGTATGAAAAAAAAGAATTGGAGTTGTTTTTAGAGTAATTTTAAATAGGATATTATAATTGTTTATGAAAAGTTATGGTAAATTTATGTTCACCGTTGTGAGTATATTAAAATCATGTATTGCTCAAATATAATATGGATAATAAAATGTCTCTCAAAGTGGGAGACGGAATGGAAAGAATGCGAATATGTTAACTCCCAAATAAGAAATTCATTTCCTTAGTGTCTTTTCTCTCTCTATGACCAGCATAAGCGTAACAGGGCAGGTAGAAAAAGGCTAAGAAAAATGTGACAAGGCTGGCTGTGTGTTCTCTCTATTATTGGCAAAGCAAGTTGGGATGATGACAAGCAAACACGCAACTGTTACAGCAGCTGGTACAACTTACTACAGACTCTCTTATTATGCAACTTATATTTTTATTAAAAAAAAGACAAAGTAAAGACACAGGTGGTGGGCCTATTTTACATTTGATTTTAGAGAGGAAATTAAATGAAGTTAGCAAGAAGGTATAGAAGGAAGTGCACTCTAAGAGGATTGCTCACTCTGCTTACTCTGCTCCAATACACATGCCAATCAACCCTTCTTAGTTCTTACCCCCTTATTAACAAGAAAGACTCGTAACATAACACTTTAAAAACTAAATGTATTAAACTTCATGCAATGACAATGGTTATCGTAAACCCTAAAAAACAACGGAAACAAACACATTGTAAAAAGCACCCAAATATCCTGTCCTTTCCAGTAAATTCATAAGCAGTACACCACAGCAAGCAGAAGATCAAACACATTGTAATTTTTAATTTTGGTACCACTGTAATTAATCATACCTTTAAATTTATATAATTATAAATTATAAAGTGCCTATATTAGATTTGTAAGAATTTCATTTACTTAGATAAACCAAGGCAGCGTAGGGGGTGATAAAAAAGCAGACAAAAGTTAGTTCCACTCATGAAAATTAACATAATTTAATTTAGACTTTTCATTCCTTTACATCACATAAGCCATTATAAGATTACATAAATAGTAATACAGTTAATGTAAAACAAAGTAAAGTGAAACTCCACTGGAACATTAATTTAGACTTTTTCATTCCTTTACAGCACATAAGCCATTATAAGTTCAATGCTTTCTTATATAAATATATACTTCAAATTCTTTAACAATGTAATCACTCCACTGGAACATTATTTTGAAAAGTGAAATTCTTAAAAAGTAGTTTATTTAACACCCATTAAACAGTCATTGCCCCGCACTCCTAAAAAGGGTTTTAATTTGAAGATGCAATTTCAAAAGTTAGGGTTCTACATTTTAGGGTATTAATCTAATTTGAAGATGGAGGGAGGTTGTAGAACTTACTTTATGAAAATAGAGGCCGATTGAGGAGATGGCGACGGAGAAGGAGAAGGAGGCGACGGCGACGGAGAATGCGAACGGCGAGACGGAGAAAGGGGAAGGAGGCGACGGCGATAGCAACGGAGAAAGGGGAAGGAGACGACAGCAACGGAGATGGAGGTTCTCTTCTCTTCGACCGACTCTATTTGAGAGATGAGAGTTTCCTTCAACCGAATAACTGAGAGAGATAGAAGCTAGGATTTGAGTAAGTGCCTTTATTCTCTTTTAATTTAGATTGTTAATTACTTAAGTTAAGAGAGTTTGTTTTTAATTAAATTGAGAATTTGTTTTAATTATATGTTAGTAAGTGGGAGTGTTTTGTATAAAGTGTGAGTATTATTAAAAGAAAGAAGAAAAAGTGGGAGTATTACCAAGAGTGGGAGTGTTACCAATAAAAATAGGGGGTGCCAACATCACCACCCTTAATTTTTTTCCTTTCTTAGCCGAGAGCCCAATAGTTAGACTATTTCTATTTCGTTTATTTTTTTAGAGAATTAAGCACTTTTATTTAATTTGGAGTGGATTACTTTATGCTATTAATTCAGAATTGTTCATCTTCAATTTATTTACGCATGTTCAAGTAAGTATTTAATTTTTTTAATTATGCAGTATTTAATTATTTATTATATTTTAATTATAAGCATGCTAGGTTAGGTTATTTTGTAGGGTTAACGATGAATATATTTGATTGATTCTATTGCACGTATTCATGTCAATTGACTCTACCAATTTAATACTTTAATGTTATAAATAATTCTTCCTATTGAATGGCTATTTTGATTGATAAGAAAATAAGATTGGATTCTCATTATAATTTGTTGGATTAAGTTTATGATTTGTTAAAAGTGAATATAAATTGTATTTTGATAGATATAGTGAGTGTTTTGATCTTATACGCATGTTTAGCTGTGGAAGAATTAATAATTAGATTTTAAAAATTAATTGGGTTTAATTGATTTTTTTTTCACATCTAATAGAGTCGAGAGACCAAATTAGTTCGAGACAAAAAGTAGAGTTTATTGGGTATGAATATTAGGAATATGATATCAAATATATGACTTCGCCACCCTAGTATTTTAATAATTGATTATTTTATTCGTATTTTTAGCTGATAATTCATATCTCCTAGTTTCTAGGCTAGATTATGAATTAATTAGAATTATTGAGTAAAATATGTACGTTCCATTCGTCAAGTTCTTAGGGTTCGACCTCGCTCTTGCTTAAGCTATACTAAATACCGATTTGTGCACTTGCGAGTATTTAAAACGATCACAACATGTACCCATAACAAGAGTAGTTTTCTATAAATGTAATAAAATATTGTTGACTATTCCATATAACCGTAGGGAATGGACCACAAATATTCGTATGTATTAGTTATAAGACATCTCTAACTCTCTCGACACTTAATTTTCTATCATTTATTTGTTTTCCCTTCATGCACTCTATACAGACTTGAAAGTTTATTAAATCTAGGGGCTCAAGAATTTCATCAGACGCAAGCCACTAGATTCTTTGTTTAGAGATATGATCTAAACGCTTATGCCTTAAAGTGGCAGAATTCTCTTTTATTTTTTGCTTTGTACCACGCAGGGGCGTCCCTGTGTAGGGGCAAGTAGGGGCAATCACCGGCCCTAGTTGGATTTTGAATTTTTTTTACTAGATATGGGGTATTTAAAAACTATATATATAAGGACTTATGTGCATAAATTTATACTTGAGGGTACCTAAGTATAACAAATAAAAATTTATTAAACCTCACCCACTAGCCACTGCGGAGACATCAGATATCATTTCTTTTTCTTTTTGTTCATTTCTTTCTTTCTTTTTGTTATGTTGCTTTCTTTTTTTTCTTTCTTTTTTTTCTTTTGCCGACTGCCGACATTCTTTCTCTCTCTCCATAAGAAGCGAATCTTCCATTTTCATTGGCTGCACGAGCGTCACTTAGACCACTCATTCTCCGATCATCTCTCTCATTCTACATTTTTCAAGGTATTTATTTTTTTAGATCTACTTTTTAATTTTAGGTATAAATTAATTTTTTGATTAGTTGCATAATATGAGTTGTATTTCTTAATTAATTGTATAATATTAAGTGTGTTGCTTGAAGTATTGATTTATTGTTGAATATTTGGTGATTTAGGTTTAAACAATTAAACTCCTAATTTAAAATATTAGTTATATTAGGTATTTAGGTGTATTAAAATATCTTGTTGAAGAGATATTAGTTGCCAAAAGTGTTTTGTTTAATACAATGCGATTATGTTTGTGGTTAAATTTGCTCTCCTCAGTGATTGACGTGCTTTAAATATATTTTTGTTTGTTTTAAATTTTGCCCCTAGTTGGTTAAATTCATGTGTCTGCCACTGGTACCACGTGAATTTATTTGCAATATTTCATTATAGAAACCAACCACATCAAGCATATATAGATTATCAATTAAAGAACCAGAACTAATAAAATTTGAATTTTTATAGAGATTAATTTTATTATTTCCAAACGAACAAGAAAAAACTGATTTGTCTTAACTATAAATGAAAATTGAATTCCATTTAAAAGATGGTGCAACAAATGTCTCAAACAAATTCAAATAAAATTCAGTTTTTAAATGTTATTTCAAAGTCCCTATAACTTCCACTGCAACTTTATTTCCATCGCCCATAAAGATGAATCTTTCAGCATTAGTTGGCGGCCGGCTCCATAGGCAACCTTGTATAGTTATACTTATGTGAGTATTGGTACCAGAATCCATCCACTAAGTATTATTAGGTACAGAAGCTAAAGTTAAATAAACTTTGGAACAAGCCAAAGTTAAAAGCACACCCTTCTTTACACGCCAGACGGCGTACTTGGGAAATTCCTTCTTAAAGTGTCCATCATTTTTGCAGAAGTAGCAGGGTTTTACCTCATCTTGCCTTTTCTGTTTCTTCTGCTGAGAAGGTCCTTCCGCATAAACCACATCTCTATTTTTTTTCTTGCTTTGAGTAGTTGAGGCTAAGTGAGCACTTTTAGTCTTATCTCACTACTGTCCTTTTTCTTCTTGCACACAGTAAGATATAAGCTCGTTGAGTGTAACACCCCTGCCTTAATTAGTAGGATAACACCTGTAATTAAGACCTTGAACGTTACTAACCCACCTTAGACGAGCTAAAGTAGGTTTGAAATAAATAATAAAACAATAAATCTAAGAAAATCACATAACTTGGAATAAACAACCCTGATACTCATGTTACGGGCGATAATATAAAACATGAGTGCAATATACATCTATACATAGACATGAAATCCAAAAGATATACACACTATGTTAATATGTATTACAGAGTAAACAACAACTCAAGCTAGCCGTGGCTTGCCATGTACACACCTATACAACAAAAATGAGTCAATATCAGAGATCCTCTATTTCGTTTCTGACCTAGTTGCTTCTTCTGCCGTATCCGTCTCCTGGATACCTGAATTTGTTTACATAAAAGGGGTGAGCTCACAGCTCAGTAGGGGGGATATAACAGGCAATATTACATACAAAACGTAATTAATTATTTAATCATAAATCATGGCTCAACCAATAAAACAATGCATGCATGTGCATATGTAGGTTACCTCTCTTATGTCAACCATTATACCGAAAAAATACCGATGCGAAACCAAATCATAATAATGATAATAGCAATGGTCCTGACCGCCCCCAAGAGATACCGAAGCTGGGCCGAATCATAATCATAAGAAGAAGAACGGGCCTGACCGCCCCAGAGAATAAGTCAAACATAATCACAAGATAATATCATCAAGCCCATAAAAGATCATCATCATATCATAATATAATATAATTGGACCACATGTCCATCCGTATCATATCACAGAATCACCAGTGCTTTGCCGAGGCCTAGATTTTCAGGCTACTCACCGCTGGCTCTAGACAGCCGACCTCATTGCTATCCCCTGGGGGTTTAGGGATTTTCAACCCAAGGGCACCGAGCCCTACTTATTTTCACATTGGCAAGCACTAGTTAATACATATTCCCTTCATCATCGAAGGGCCACAATAACAATCATATCGAACCCATCACATAACCATATTACATCCCAGAATAATTCAGCAGATATAAGAAGCTTTCGGCACCACAGATACAAGATATATGCCGACATGATAGGCCATAAGAATAATCCAAGCTTGCCAAAAAGTCTCCAAGAATTTGGTTGACACAATGACGATACACAGTATGCATAGCATGTTAATAAATGAATATTTGAAACAACTTATGCCATATAACCACAATAAATCTCTATACATGTCCCTTAATGTATATAATTGATCAATTAATTAATTTCATAAATATACAATATTTATACATCCAAGGGATATCTCATGTATATCAAATAATACAAATGTATCAAGTATAATGGCATATCTTGCTTCAAATAACATACACATGGCTTTATAAATCACTAAACATCATCATTCTCATCATATAATAATTCTTAAAACAAAGACAATTAAAATATAATGATTCATATATAATAAAATTATACTATCAGCTTTTAAAAATAATTAAACCGCTACCTCAGAATATTTAGCCCCAAAGAATAAAATTTGAGTTGATACCCAAACCCCGACCAACACAACTCTAAAATTCTTATACCGTTGCGTAGCCCTCAACGTATAGAACAACTTTTCCTTAAGGCTCGACTCGATTCGGCGGAGTTTTGATGACCACTTGATAAGACGTAACCTTCGTACCTATTTTTTTTCCTTTTAAGACTAACCGACTCCATCCCTGCATAATTCTCCATTTCCGATGGGGGATCCTTGGAGACCCATATAAGTAAGAAATGGTCGCTAATTAAGTACGAGGCTTTTTAGGGGCTCACTGGCTTCGGATCCCATAAAAACTCCGAAGTTAAGCGTGTAGGCGGCCAGAGCAATCCCAGGATGGGTGACCCCCTGGGAAGCTGGTCGTGAGCTCCCAAAAACAAATCTGTGAGGGGAGTAAATGGACTGGCCCTGAGGAGTTGTAGGTCGTACTCGCCCAAAACGGACAATATCGTATTGAGGTGGGACCGGGTCGTTACAAATGGTATCAGAGCGGACCCCATAGAGTACGATGTGTCGACGAGGACGTCGATTCTCTTGGGGAGAAGGATGTGACGCCCTGCGAGCGAAGTACTCACTGGCTTCGGATCCCATAAGAACTCCGAAGTTAAGCAAGTAGGCGGACTCCCTGGGAAGCTGGTCGTGAGCTCCCAAAAATAAATCCGTGAGGGGAGTAGATGGACTGGCCTTGAAGGGTTACAGGTCGCACTCACCCAAAGCGGACAATATCGTACTGACGTGGGACCGGGTCGTTACATTGAGGGACCATTTATCCTTCTGAGTATTATAACTCACTTTGAATTAAACAAAGTGTTCAGGAAGAGATATCAAAACTAAGTACATGAGCTAATTATCAGATAAATCTAATTTTAATGCCTTTAGTTTTGACATAAGATTAGACATCTCCATGATGTACTCCCTTATGTTCTCTTTGCCATAATAATTTATTGAGATGAGTTTAGCCAAAATTTTGCTCGTCTTTGATTTTTCATTTTTGGCAAAGTATTATTCAATTTCCTTTTAGAACTCCATAGCACTTGTGTCCTTAGTAATAGAGCCCCGAAGCTTCTAGAATGGAGCACTTCATTATCATCAAACATATCCGGTTATACTGATCCATTTTTTTTATTTTAACCTCATTAAGGTTTTTCAGAGTATAGGTGGGTCATTCTTCCTGAAGTGTTGGATCCAAATCCATACAACCGTGAACAATTTTCGCGGTTTCTTTCCATTGTTTGAAGTTTATCCCGTTTAACGTTGGATGTTACTGACTTAGGCAGAAAAATTTGTGGCAGTAGTAATAGAAACTGTATAGAGAACAAAAAAATAAACAAGCACATATACAGAAATGTCAAAGGATAATAAAAAACTAGACATGAATGATAAGCCAATTATAGGGACCGATATTGAGATACTTGACACAATAATAATTCACAATCTTTGGACAGGGAAATTAATTGTAATAGGCGCTCTCAGCATAAGAATCAAATGTTAGTAATAATTCTTGTCAAACAATAAGCCTTTCTTTGAATTGACTTATTGCTGACATAGAAACTTGATAATTATCACACATTTATTCCTGCATGTATGTTTATTATTCTGCTAAATAATAATCTTCCTTTGGGCCGATTATTAATTGCATAAATAATAACCACATAAATATCTAGAAAAAAATAATGTCTACTATTTGACTAAATAATAACCTTCATTTGGGCTGATTATTCCCGTACAAGTAACAAACACATGTATCTTAATATTTCAAAACAAACAAATTTATGCGACAGATGTTACTTTGACAACTTATAGTTTTAATTCATCTATTTTGTAACATCAAACAATTTATGCTTCGTATCCTTATGATTTGGTAAAATTTGATCGTATGTATCAATGATATTTGTTAAGTACAAACTTAATATTTCCCTCCAAACCCTTAATGACAATAGCTTCATAATAAAATATTATAATCTTAACCTATAAAAAATTATATGATTAAAATATATTGTCTAGAATCTTTAAATAAATTAAATCCTTAAATATATATATATATATATATTAAACAAAAGAAAGAAGCTACGGTCTAAATGTTTGGATCCATATATATATATATACATGAATAAAAGAAAGCCACGTACAAAACAAACTTATATATATAAAGTCACGTCACGTCACGTCAAATCAAACTTATATATATATATATATTATAAAAAAGAAAAAAGAACAAGCTACGACTAATTAAACATCTTGTCCTTTTTGGCTTTTTTTTATTGAAAATTTATATGCGGAAGAGTCATATTGTAACTTTTCTATTCTATATTTTTTTCCATGCAGTTGTCACATCAAAACAAAAAGGTCATATTGAGAGAGGCTTTTGTCCTCTTTATATACATATATAGCTGAACCTTTAGTATTATTATATACAATAATAAATCTCTAATTATCTTAATGGTAGACATGAATAACCACCTCTAATACCAATAGAAATTTGATCCCTTAAATCAACATGTCAAATCATCAAGATCTTAATTAAAATACTTAAGCTACATATCTGAATCCATGATAAAACAAATGCAAAAGTACGAGAATCGATCACAATAAGAGTGCAGATCGAGCGGGTACGTGGCCTTCCTCAACTAAATTACCTTAATTTCTTTATGGGAATTTTTGTTCATCTTCCAGATGGGGAGAAGGGAGCTATATTTTTTATTTTGGTATATTGGGTACCATAACCCTAACATGTTCTTTATATACAGTTTAATTAGGGTTCCCATAAAACCCTAATAAGCCCATACAATGTATCTAAACACTTTATCAACATTTATTTGAGTAATCCATAGGCTTAACAAAAATTAATTAGATCATTAAATATTAGACCTTTAATTTAAATAACAAATATAATTGAAAGATTATAATATGTTGCCTAACATAAATTAGGAAATATAAATTTCCTAACATTTGCTTTAAAGGTTTTGTAATTGGCATGATCAGAATTCTTTGTACCTTAATGAATTATCTAAGTACGCGGTTGGGGTAATCAGCTTCGCCAACATCATATCAGATCAACAAACCAGAATAGAATAAAACCTCCATTAATGGGTGAGCACCTCTGCGGTCTTTCTATGGGTCATACGTCACCTATTATTATTATTACAACAATACAATACAACATTAAAATATTATTCTTAATAATAACAAAAAATACTACAACAAATGAGTATAACTTACATCAATCTCGGTCAAGTTGTCTAGTACCTCTCTTAGGGCTAGGAAAGCTGTATGAGTATCTCCACTGCATTGATAAGCTTTCCACTTGCATATCCATGGCGTATGTTAGCTCCGTGTACTCCATATCAAGAACCACACACACACATAATCATGAAAATGCTCAGCAATCCAAGCCTATATTCATTGTTTAAAGTTAAAGTTAATATTTATTTAGAACTCAAAAAGAATGAAAAATAATAAATAGTTATAAGAATAAGATATATACCACAAGTAGATGTAAATAACCAGAAATCTGTTCGACCCCAAATCTTGGTGCCAAGCCTAACTGTGAGAATCCGCAAATGCGACCCCCGGGTCTCGTCCCCGTTCGCTTGGGCGTCTGAAGCGTCGGAAAGGATCCCGTCGCTCCATTTGCTTGGATGTTTGTGTGATGATTCATATCGGGTGTCCTTACGTCTATTCTAGATGCAAAGGGGTTCGTTCAGAATCGCCAGTACGTTTTACGAGAAAACGGACAAAAAGGGTTGTGTAAGGGGAAAGGCTAAAGATAAGCCTTTCTTTACACGTTTTGTCTGCGAAACCAGGATTCTATAGGGTTCGGAAACTATATTACGGTTTGGGAAGGTGTTAAGCACCCATTCCGCCCTTTCGGTCTCTAGTGGTCTTATATGTTTATTCTATGTTGAAAAACTTGGATGCTTTTACTGACAGTCTACTACTTTTCAAATGAAAACCCTAATTTCTGGGGGAAGACGGGAAAGGGATGAAAACCTTTGTGTTCTGAGATCCGATGTTTTATTTATTGAAAGATGTAAATACACATGACAAAACCTTTTATTTTGAAAGAGTATCCCGTATTATTTCCTCAGATAATGACGGTTTTCTCGTGTTGTGTTTACTTTTGTAAAAGTTCGAATCTATGTCGGGGCTGATTTAATATGGAACTAAAAATCTTTGGGGAGAGTTATCAATCACGTCGCAACCTATAGAGAAGACAGGATATGTTTGATTCTAATTCCTAGATAAGTCGTATTAGTCTGGGTTTTGAAAACAGAATTTTATCCGGACGATAACATACTTACTCTTCTGGTTTTGCAAACGATTTTATCAGGGTCTTTTGTTTTGAAGACAGTAGACTATTTATAACTTGGCAATAAGCTTATTCAAATAAAACGTGGATAAAACAACAGAAATAAAACAAGTACACAGATAGACCTGTTTAATTACCAGAAGAAACTTTATTTACTTTCCCGACGAAAATAATAATAATAAGAAAAAGAATATAATACGGCAGAGAGATCTCCGGTGATAACAATCTTCTCTTTCTTCAGATATTTCCGAGAATTCGGTTCCAGAGACGGGACACGTCGAGTGTCGGGAATAGATTCGATAATTCTTCAGAGATAAGATGATAATATAAAATGCTTGATAAAATCAGACTAAAGCTCCAGATTTTCCAGATTCCCCTCCCCCAAACCCTTGGGGGTGTTGGCCTATTTATACTGCTCGGGGAAGATTGTCGCGCGACATTTCCCCAAAAAGGCAAGTGTCGCGCGACATATCTGTTTGTCGCGCGACATTCATGTATGTCGTGCGACAAACGGCTGAAGTGATGGGTCCTGACACTGTGATGTGTCAGAAAGTGGTTGGTCGGGTGCAGAGAGGGATTGTCGCGCGACATAGTGGGATTGTCGCGCGACATTCCAATGATTGTCGCACGACAATGTGATATGTCGTGCGACAATCCTTCATAAAAATAGGTTTGTCGCGCAACAAACCCCCCCCCCGGGGTAATTTCGGGTGCTTGGGTGTGTCCTGGACTCCAAAAATAGTAGTCTCATAGGTCGTTAGGGTTCTTGCGGGGGTCACGGATCGAGGTGTCTACAGACCCTCTCGATTCAAGCTCCTTGCTTGCTAGGAATTGAGGCGACTGGAAGAGACCATGATCCATGGCTCCCGCATGAACTCTAAAGAAGTGTTTATGCAAAAAGTGCTTGTGAGTGCCTCCGGAGAGGGCTTTTGTTACCTCATTGCCTCTCTCGAGGGCTTTGACTTGTTCCACTTGCCTCAGATGAGAGGACTACCATTGATCTTCTTTGCGCTTCAGATGGGAGGATTACCATTGCGCCTCAGATGGGAGGACTACCGTTGTGCCTCTCTGGGAGGGCTTCGCCTCAGGTGGGAGGACTACCGTTGTGCCTCTCTGGGAGGGCTTCGCCTCAGGTGGGAGGACTACCGTTTGTGCCTCTTTGGGAGGGCTTCGCCTCAGGTGGGAGGACTACCGTTTGTGCCTCTCTGGGAGGGCTTCGCCTCAGGTGGGAGGACTACCGTTGTGCCTCTCTGGGAGGGCTTCGCCTCAGGTGGGAGGACTACCGTTTGTGCCTCTCTGGGAGGGCTTCGCCTCAGGTGGGAGGACTACCGTTTGTGCCTCTCTGGGAGGGCTTCGCCTCAGGTGGGAGGACTACCGTTTGTGCCTCTCTGGGAGGGCTTCGCCTCAGGTGGGAGGACTACCGTTGTGCCTCTCTGGGAGGGCTCTAGACCTGACAGAAGAAGGAAAAAAGCCTCTGGGAGAACTTCTGTTGTGCCTCTCTGGGAGGGCTTTGTGATTTTGCCTCTAAAGAGGGCTTGTGTTTGTGATTTTGTAGAATTTTAATTTGTTTCTCTTTAGACTGCTAGAGTGAGAGAGAGAAGCTTTCGTGAGGGTGAAAAGAGTTCCTCGAGGTCTAATCTTATCCGAATGTCCGCTTTCCTGTATCTTTCTTGAATTTTGTTCTCATGTTTTCCTCGAGTGAGGGTACTTTTCTCAGAAGGCAGTCTTCGATTTTTGCTTTCCGCAGCGTGTGATTCGAGGATTTTCCAAACCATCTCTTATGTATCGTGTTGAAAAGAAAATTTGTCTAAAAGTCCAATCTCTGATCTCTATTCTTTTCTCAGTTTCTCTTTCTGGTGGGCCCAACATCGCTTTCTGTTTCTTGTCGTTTCCTGTATTTCATTTTCAATAATGTTAGTGTGCATGTCTGCCTAGAAAAAATGCCCGATTTAGCGAACACATACTTTTACCTGTGATACCTCTTAGCTTTTAGGAAAAAAATATAATCTACCCCTATAACCCTATAACTCTCATAATTACACCAAAGTACCCTCAGTTTTGGAAAATTACATAATTTACCCCTATAACCCCATATCTCTCATAATTATACCAAAGTACCCTCAGGTTTAGGAAAATTACATAATTTACCCCTATAACCCCATATCTCTCATAATTACACCAAAGTACCATCAGGTTTGAAAAATTACATAATTTACCCCTATAACCCCATAACTCTCATAATTACACCAAAGTACCCTCAGGTTTGGAAAATTACATAATTTACCCCTATAGCTCTATAACTCTCATAATTACACCAAAGTACCCTCAAGTTTGGAAAATTACATAATTTACCCCTATAACCCCATATCTCTCATAATTACACTAAAGTACCCTCAGGTTTGGAAAATTACATAATTTACCCCTATAACCCCATAACTCTCATAATTACACCAAAGTACCCTCAGGTTTTGGAAAATTACATAATTTATCCCTATAGCCTTATAACTCTCATAAATACACCAAAGTACCCTCAGGTTTGGAAAATTACATAATTTACCCCTATAACCCTATATCTCTCATAATTACACCAAAGTACCCTCAGGTTTTTGGAAAATTACATAATTTACCCCTATAACCCCATATCTCTCATAATTACACCAAAGAACCCTAAGGTTTTTGGAAAATTACATAATTTACCCCTATAACCCCATATCTCTCATAATCACACCAAAGTACCCTCAGGTTTGGAAAATTACATAATTTACCCCTATAACCCCATATCTCTCATAATTACACCAAAGTACCCTCAAGTTTTTGGAAAATTACATAATTTACCCCTATAACCCCATATCTCTCATAATTACACCAAAGTACCCTCAGGTTTGGAAAATTACATAATTTACCCCTATAATCCCATATCTCTCATAATCACACCAAAGTACCCTCAGGTTTGGAAAATTACATAATTTACCCCTATAACCCCATATCTCTCATAATTACACCAAAGTACCCTCAGGTTTGGAAAATTACATAATTTACCCCTATAACCCCATAACTCTCATAATTACACCAAAGTACCCTCAGGTTTGGAAAATTACATAATTTACCCCTATAACCCCATATCTCTCATAATTACACCAAAGTACCCTCAGGTTTGGAAAATTACATATTTTACCCCTATAACCCCATACTCGTTCTCTTGTTTGTAGTGGGTTGGCCGGGGTTAGGGTTCTCCCAACACTATATCTTCGGAGTGGCGACGGGCACCGGCCCCTGTCTAGGAGTTGATTCTTGCGACTCCTTTTGGCTCCCTCTTCGACGCCCTCCCAGAGCGGGTTTCTAGGGCGGCAGTTTTGGTGTCGGCACTGGCTTGCCATTGGTGGGATACTACTCATACCTTCCATTGGAGCTTGGGTGAGATGACGATGACACCCCTCGATCTTTTTGCTCTGACCGGGATTCCTTCAGGGGGGGTCCCCATTCAGATCAATGTCCCTTTGCGTCTGACGGCAGAGGGTATTGTTAGTGCGCTTGGATGGTTCCCGGAGCGACGGAGTTCCGGTGATACGATTCCTCGGGGTGTCTTGGTTACGCGGCTAGCCACAGAGAGAGCTCGGCTAGTTGCTTCAGGGGTTCCTATGACCCGTCAGGAGGCGCACCAGTATGCCCGTGTCCTTCTTCTGTTGACACTCCATGATTTATTCGAGGCTCGTGGTGGGGACACGGCTCATCTTTGGTGGTTGCCCTATCTTCGGGACTTCAGCCTTATGTTTGACTATGACTGGGGAGGCTTCATTCTTGCAGTCCTCTATGATGCCATGGACCAGGTCTCTCGCCATTTAGCCCTGAACCTCAAGGGCTTTTCTCTGCTGTGGGAGGTACATACTTTAGTCCTTTTTTGCGTTAGTTCTTTACATATTACCTGTTGATCATTGCTGATTTCTTTTATCTTTCCTTTTCAGAGTTGGTTTGTTGCTTATACCCGCCCGGGTCGCGCCCAGGTGGATATCCTCGTTGAGAACGAGGATCAGTTCCCTTTTCTCCGCCGTTTCATTGCGGGGAAGTACCGGGCTCCCTATGTATACCGAACTCGGGAGACCGGAGCTGCTGCCGTTCATGACCTGTTGGAGGAGCAGGTAAATATTTTAGTTCTCTTGCTCCTTGATAGTTAGATAGAATATATAAATCATTGAGAATAAAAAAACTTGTTTTCTTTTCAGGTTGAGTGGGCCCCTTGGGGTGATCTGAGTCCCCATCATGGGTATGGCCGTGCCCTGACCGCCTCGAGGACTAGGCGGCTTATCCGGGATGAGTATGGCCTTCTCTTCTACTTGGGTGAGAGGGTCATTCGCCAGCACACGCCGTCCCAGTGGCCTCGTGTTCCATTACTCCTTCCTGTTCTGATGAGGCGGACGGGTGAGATCGATCCGGTGACGGTGCAGGCCTTGGTCGACGGACTCGGCTTCCAGACGTTCGTCGAGGAGGGAGACTATGCTGTTTTTGCTGCCCGTTATCTAATGAGGGAGCCGAAGGGGACTCGGGGACGGGTCTTCTATGAGAGGTACCGGGCATTGGGAGGTGATCCCAACTACATACGGGGACAGACCCATTTAGCTAGGGCGGTTCCGGGTCACTTGCTACCTGTCCCCGATCAGAGGGACAACATTTCGAATTCTGAGGACGAGTATCCTGAGGGAGAGAGGGATGTTCCTGCTGCAGCCGAGGGCGGTGGTCGGCCAGAGGGCGAGGGAGGTGATGCGACAGCGGTTCCGGAGCCGTCGCCTCAGGCGACACCTGTGAGGGAGCAGCGTACTGAGGGTTTCGAGTTTCCCACCGGCCCTTCTGTGTCTCCGGGGGTCCTTTTTGCTGCTGCTGAGGCTGCTGAGGGGAGAGCGGGATTGTCTGAGAGGTCCTGGGAGCCTGCGGACCTTGGGGCAGACTACGAGCAGTTCGGGCGGACTCCTCCAGCTGCGGTGGCTACTCCTTCTAGTGGGGTACCTCCTTTGAGGGCGACGGCCATAGTGGATCCTCCGGGGGTCCGTACCTACGCCACGTTGACTCCTCTTCCGGCGACTGTCATGGGTCCTCCTGCCCGATCTCCAGGTTTGGGGGGTTCTTCATCCCGGCCTCCCTTGTTCCCGATCCGTGAGGAGGGCGGGTCCACTTCTGCTGGTGTTCCGGCGGGGTTATCTATTCCGTGGGTAGATCTACCCCCACTCCCTAGGGACATCTTTTACGTTGGCGCTGGATTACGTCGATATCCCGTCCCGGAGTACCCTCTTCCTGAGGATACTTTTGACTATCTGGGTGGTCGCCCTGATGACGAGGTACTTTCTTTAACTTTTCTTGATACCCTTACATCTATATCTATCTATTTTGATTGTGCTGATTCTTTTATCTTATGTCTTTTTATAGCGGGTGAGTGTTCGGGTGGCAGATCTACGGGCTTGGCACACCCAGTACCTCTACAGCTGGAACCTGCTCCAGTATGTCGGTCGAGACCCTCCAGCCTACATGCGCGATTATCAGAGGGCTATCGACATCTCCTTACGGCCGGACGACCCCCTGACTTCCTCTAATGCCCGGACGAATTCTCGGAGGAGCAGTAGTCGGACTTCCAGGCATTCCCGATCGTCGGTGATCCGTCTTACGGCACCGGTCCAGTCCACGGGGCCTTCTTAGGCGGCAGTTCCTCCTGTTCCCGGCATCTCAGTTGTTGATCTTACTCCCGAGGAGGGCTCGGGCGATAGTGGGAGCGTGTCAAAACGCGCCCGAGTAGATTAGTTTTCCCTTTCTGCACTTAGTTGTTAGTTTCGGACAGATGTGTATTTATTTTAGACATGTTTAGACAGATATTTTAAAAAACTGTTCTTTTATAGGATTTATAAAATATCTTTATCTGTGTTTGATTATACTTTTATTCTCTGTATGTGAAAGATATATACATACATATATATATATAAGAGTCGGTATTTTTAGAAGTCATACCTTGTAGTGTAGTGATACTTTTCCTGTAAAAAGAGCAAAGTGAGAACAAGAAAGCATCCAAAAATGATTCTTTTGGCAATCATGACTGCTATGTGTAGGAAGAACAAAATTAGGGCGACCCCAAAGGATTTTGTCGCGCGACAATCCCTCCTGGATATGGGTTTGTCGCGCGACAAACAGGTACAGGTCCCTCTTTTTTGCTATAAATACACCCATCTTCCTTCCTTCATCCCCACACCTTCCAAAAATGTCTTCTTATCGCACAAAATCTGATTTTTCTTATGTCAATGCTAGAGATGCTTTGATATCTTCCGAAAATGGTCTGAACTTTGGTGCCTTTAGTCCTTTAGCGGGTTGGTGCTATCGTCCTGTCGATTTTTCCTTTCTATTAGGTGCCTTGTATTTCTGGAGTCCTGCGGACCATCTCTTCCGCTTTGGACTAGATGAGCTCTGCCCGACCTATGAGGAGTTCTCCTGGCTGTTACGTTCTGACGTTTGTCTCCCGATGGCAGTTCCTATAGAAGAAATCGGTTCCCGTGACATGCTAATTGCTCTGTTAGCCATTCCCCAGGCGGCCTGTGATGGTTTCATTGCCGATGGTTTTCTTGACCTCCATAAAATGGTGAGGTTCTTTCATCGTTATGAAGATAGGGCCTCTTACGGCGTGGGGCGTACTGCAGCGGCCCTGATTTGCCTGGTTTCTGATATGCTGCTGGTGACGGGTTCTTCCCGTGTTGATCCGACTATCCTGAGTCTGATTTACCAGGCTAGAAATGGGGAGTCTATAGTGCCGATCATTCTTGCAGAGACCCTGAATGGTCTTGATGATGTTCAACGGGGGGCCTCGCCCTTCTTCCGGGGGAGTCCGCGTCTGCTATACATGTGGCTGCTAGAGCGCTTTCGATCGGTGGTTTCAACGGAGCTCGGCTCGACAATCCGACTCATTTCTTCCATCGGCCTCTCTTTGGTGCTTTGACCATGTCTTCCTCTGATTGGATGGTATGGTTTTCGGAGAACTTTCGGGCTATCCGGTGGAACATTCCTTGGTGGAAGCTGAGGGCGATGGTACTTAGCACTGGGGGTCAGAACTACGTTCGGCTCCGCGGGCTCTGGTTCACTTCCTTTTATCTCCTTGGGCGTCTTTTTCGGCAGTTTAACATTCCTCAGGAGGTTCCCCTTGGTCTGAACAACTTCTCTTCTGAGTCTAAATTTGTGACCCCACATGTTTCTTTATCGGTAGAGAGGATGTGGCGTGCCCGACTGACTCGTCAGTTCAATTATGCCCGATTTGGTATTATCCGGCCCCTCCGGGCTGATATCATCCGCTCTTGCTGGCAATCTCTGGAAGGAGAACTGATCGACGACCCCCTTCAAATGGAGTGGTTCCGGTTCATGGATACGGAGGCTACTGACGATAACATTGTCTTTGCATATCAGATCTTGGACGAAGCTCGGATCGACTTGGCTATTGAGGACCCAGTGTGGCCAACCCCTAGGGATTAGTTTCTTTCGTATTTGTTATGTCTCCTTTGTAACCTTTGGTGTTCTGAACCACCTTTTAATAATATATGAGGGACTGCTTGCGGGAAATAAATTTATTTACAAAGTTTAAACCGGGCCTGAAGTCACTTCTCAGGTTGCCTACGTTCCCCTTTTTGATTTTTACAAAGAACAAAAAGTTTTGAGTTGGGGCTCAGGTTTACGTAGTTCTTATTACATGCCACACCTATTGATAATACTTCTTCAGTCGATCCATGTTGACTGGTGAAGGTAGTAACTGCCCATCCAAATCAGTGAGTATAGCGGCACCTCCTATATCGATTTCTTTGACGATGTACGATCCTGTCCACTTCTGCCCGAACTTACCCCTCGGATCTCTGGCCGGTTCTCGAATTTCTTTCAATACAATATCGTTCTCATTGATACCCCGAGTCCTCACTTTCTGGTTAAATGCTCGAGCGATTCTCTTCTGATACCCCTGATGGTGGTATGCGGCTTTCAATCTCTTTTCATCTAGTAGGGCTACCTCGTTATAACGTGCCTGGACCCATTCCAGTTCATTGACTTGATTTTCTAGTATTACCCTGAGGGATGGGACTTCTAACTCAACAGGGAGGACTGCTTCCATCCCGTATGTAAGAGAGAACGGGGTTGCCCCTGTGGAGACCCTCTCGGTGGTGCGATATCCCCACAATGCATAAGGTAGCTTCTCTGGCCAGTCTCGACAGGTGTCGGTCATTTTGCTTAGGATATTCTTCAGATTTTTGTTGGCGGCTTCAACTGCCCCATTGGTTTGTGGCCTGTATGGCGAAGACCTGTGTCTGGTAATACCGTATTCTTCCATGATGGTATTAGCTTCTCCTTCGAAGTGGGTGCCGTTATCTGAGATGATCTCGTGTGGGACCCCATATCGGCAAACAATATTCCTTTTGATGAATCGGGCTACTTTTTTGGCATCGAGGGTCTGGTAAGACTCGGCTTCTACCCATTTGGTGAAGTAGTCGATGGCCACTAGTATGAATTCATGGCCGTTGCTGGCTTTGGGCGAGATCTTCCCAATGACGTCGATTCCCCAGGTTGCGAAAGGCCAGGGAGCAGTCATGGTGTACAACTCTTTTGGAGGAAGCTTCTGGGATTTAGCATAAATTTGGCACTTGTGACAACGGCGTACGTGATTAGCGCAGTCGGTTTGCAGAGTAGACCAAAAATAACCTTGTCTGATGATTTTGCGGGCAAGTGTATGTCCGCTCATATGAGGTCCGCAATCGCCCCCATGTATCTGATCCATTACTCTGACTGATTCTTCTTCGGCGAGGCATTGAAGATGAGTCCCGTCGTAGTTTCTTTTATACAATCTTCCGGCACAAAGCATGAACACTGATGCTAATCTTCTGAGCGTGACCCGTGTTTTCTTGTCTGTTTTCTCAAGATACTGATGGTTCTTCAGCAGGTTTCAGATATCGTAAAACCAAGTGGTTGAATCCCCTTCCCCTTCATTCTCTACCACCAAGGCCGTGCAGTGTGCTGGTTCTGATTTCTTTTGCACCGTAAGAGTTATTTCTTCCATTCTTTCCGGGATATCGATCATAGATGCCAGGGTTGCCAGTGCGTCAGCAAAACTGTTCTGAGACTTGGGGAGATAGTAAAATTCCGTATGCTTGAACTTTTCCGCGATATCCTCCAGTCGGGCGAGGTAAGGGACCAATTTCTCATCTCTGATCTTCCATTCTTTCAGGACCTGGTGAACCACTAGTGCTGAATCTCCGTATACCTGTATCCTCTTTATACCCTTTTGAAGAGCTATCTCTAACCCGAGTATGCATGCTTTATATTCAGCCATGTTGTTGGTGTAGAAGAAGTCCAGACGATATGATACCGAAGAGTGAGTTTGGTCTGGAGAGACTAACAGGATACCTATCCCGTTTCCATTCCGATTGGCGGCCCCGTCAAAGTACAACTTCCAGTCTTCATCGATCTCGACATTCATGATGGTTTCGTCTGGGAACTCGGCTTTTTCTAGTACGTCTCCCAATATTGGATTGTGGGCCAGGTAATCAGCTATGATCTTGCCTTTGACTGCCTTCTGGGTCATATAGGTGATGTCAAATTCGGAGAGTAGAAATAGCCATTTTGCCATTCGGTTCGAGAGAGCCGGTTTCTCGAAGAGGTATTTCAACGGATCAATCCGTGATGCCAGGATGACTGAGAAAATTAGCATGTAGTGCCGTAGTTTTCTGTGTTACCCAGATGAGAGCGGTGCATGATTTCTCCAATGGTGTGTAGTTCATTTCAAACGGGGACAGTTTCTTGCTGAGGAAATAGATGGCATGCTCTTTCCGGGTATCAGTCAGGTGCTGGGCTAGCATTGCTCCTGCGGCTGAATCAGTGACGGTTAGGTATAAAATTAAAGGTAGTCCGGTTTGTGGTGGGGCTAATACTGGGGGGTTGGAGAGATATTCTTTGATCCTATCAAAAGCTTCCTGGCACTGATCGTTCCACTCTCTCAGTGAAGATTTCCTCAGGAGTTTGAAGATGGGCTCGCAAGTCTGAGTGAGCTGAGAGATGAACCTACTGATGTACTGCAGATTACCCAAAAATCCCCGGACTTCTTTCTCAGTACGAGGTTTAGGCATTTCTTGGATAGCTTGAACCTTGGCAGGGTCTACCTCGATCCCTCTCTTACTGACAACATAACCTAGGAGTTTTCCCTTGGTCACCCCGAACACACATTTCTGCGGATTGAGTTTCATCTGGTACTGGCAGAGCCGGTCGAAGAAGGTTCGTAGGGCTGGTATGTGATCTTCCCTCTCCTTTGATTTGATTATCATGTCGTCCACATACACCTCTACTTCTTTATGGACCATATCGTGGAAAATAGCGGTGGCTGCTATCTGGTAGGTTGCCCCGGCGTTCTTCAGCCCAAATGGCATAACGGTGTAGCAGTATGTTCCCCATGGTGTGATGAATTCCGTTTTCTCCTGGTGATCCGGGTGCATTTTAATCTGGATATACCCGGCAAAACCATCTACGAATGATTTTAGGGCGTGGTTGGCAGTGTTATCGATTATCAAATCGATGTTGGGCAATGGGAAATCGTCTTTCGGACAAGCCTTGTTAAGATCCCGGTAATCCACGCACATGCGGACCTTCCCATTTGCCTTTGGAACGGGCACAATGTTGGCTAACCATGAAGGGTAATCGATCACCCGCAGAAACCCTACACTCAGTTGTTTCATCACTTCTTCCTTTACTTTCAGGGACCATTCTGGCATAAGTTTCCTTAACTTTTGCTTGACAGGTCTGAACTCCGGCTTGGTATGTATCTCGTGCATGACTATCTGACTGTTCAATCCTGGCATATCCGCATAAGACCAAGCGAAGACATCCACGTACTCTTTCAGAGTTTGTGTGAATTCCTCTTTTTCTGTTTCACTCAGACTTGTCCCAATGTGGACCTCCTTTCTTTCCTCTTCTGTTCCGAGGTTAATTTCGAGAGTGTCTCCTTCCTCACTTTGTATACGCTGTTCCTCCCGTTCAGGGTGTTCGTTCAGTCTTTCTAACTCCTTATAAGCTATTACAGAATTACAAATAACAAGATAACGCAGAACATAGTTTTCTTCATCGATAATAGTGTTTATAGGTACAAGTTTAAAGAGTAAATCTAGGAGTGGCTCTTTCCTAGCCTTACTTTCACTCTCACCTCTCACCCTTACAATTTCACTCTTTTCCCTTTCTCTTTGGTAGTCTGGATCAGCGTATATCAGGTGTACGGGGTCATCCCTTGGCTCGTCATCCCCTAGAACCATGATGTCGAAAAGATCTCCGATCATTTCTTCCTCCTCATCTGTCTTGTCTTCATTTCCTTCTTTCAACCCGATTGTTAATTTGGTGGAAAAACTGTGTTCGATGCTTTCTTTGACATATAGGTCCTCTTCATAGAAGATTTTCCATCCCGGTAGGTTCTCTCCGTCGCTGTTTTTCCAAGGTTCCTAAAAACCGCAAAAGGGAAAGTCCTCTCCTTCTTTGACGAAAAACCCGTTTAAGGAGCTGAAACTCGGATACTGATGCCCTCGGCCCCTTTTTTGCTGATCGTCTTCTTCAGTGTGTCGGTACCCCAAACCTTCCCTTTCGTACCTCGTTACTGGTTCCAAGGCTTGAAGTAGTCCTGGTTGTCCCATTCCCAGACCGGCTCCAGGCAAGTATTTCATCATTCTCAACATATTTGTAATCTTGGTGCTGAGACCGGGGATATTGTCAGGGGGAAGATATTCGATTTTTTGGGTACTGAGAGTTTGTACTTGAGGCTCGTAAGAAAAGCCTCCTAATTGTATGCTCTGGCTTCCGATTCCCAAAACAGGTAACTCCAGATCTGCCAAGGTCCTTTCAAGATCTCCTTGGATGGTAATTATGTTCCCTTCAAACGGTATCTTGATCTTTTGGTGCAAGGAGGAGGGGAGTGCTCCTAAGTGACCCGATCATGTTTGGCAGTTGTTCGGGTGTGGAGTCCGGTGATATCACGACTTCGTCCAGAAGTTTGATGAAAGCAGTCCTGTGGGGTTTGGAGGCAACCAAGAGGCCCCAAATGGTGATGTGTGCCTGGGTCTTCTTCAACTGCTCAAGCACTCTATCTTCTCCTATTTCCTTAGGTGACGGTGTTTTCTCAGCATCCGGTGGTGGTTGGTATACCCTTCCTGAACGGGTGATTTGTTGGATCCAAAGGGATGCCGGGTTTGATTCCTCTGAAGTTTCTGACGATTCTGGCTCTGTCGACCAACTGAAAGTCCCGGGGGAGGTTTCTGTCATACATATTGTCTCCCTGGGGGGGTTTTGGGATTTCCATGATTGTTTCTTCTTATTCTGGGTCCATCCTATCCCAGATTTTCCGGGATTGGTTTTGATTGTAAGTGGATGTGAGATCCCCTGATTTGCCTTTCCTAAACCCTGCCCGGGTAGGAAGTTCATTTTGGCCATCCATTGGTCAATTATGGGATTGAGGCCTGGGGCAACTTGAACCTTTGCTGGCAGTACATCGGGTGCCCTGTAGGCTGGGTCATCTCGAATGAGCCCCACGGGATCGAAGCCTTCTTCACCAGTGTTTAAGGCATTAATCCCTGCAGGTGGAGCATGGTTAGGAAGTGGATTGTTAGTAACATTGGGCCCCGCCGGGTGCGGGGATGGTTCCGGCTTCAATGAGGTCTTGAATACGATGACGAAGGGCCAAACAACGCTCCGTGTCATGTCCTGCAGCTTGATGATACGCACAATTCTCATTCATTCTCCAGGTATTTGGAATAGGGTTTGGTGGGGGGCGCGGGTTGAGTGGAGTGATTAGTCCGGCCTTTTGGAGCAGCTCCAGACTTTTTACCAGTGTAGTGGGGAGGGTGCAGAAGTTTCTCCTTTTCTTGTCCTCGGTGTTCGAAGGGCCTCCTTGTGCGGGCCAACTCATCGGAGGTGGCTGTTGTGGTTGTTGAAAGGGGTTCTGTTGATAGGGGTATGAGCTTATTTGATTCACGGCTGTAGTGGCTGTCTTTCTCCCGGTGTATGCGGCTTTCTTGGTATCGGTTTCAACTTTCTTGGTAGGACCCTCATGATGGAAACTTAGTTCCAGAATCGTTTAATATTGCGTATAGACCAAACAAAATTTTTTTATGTAAAACCCTAGTGCGGAATCGGATTTTACCTTCGAGATCTCTCTGGTTTGATCTCGTCTCAGCACGAACAGGAATTGATGGAGACGAATCGAGAACACGGGCTCGATAGAACCTCAAGATCTTCTATCGTATTCCTTTCGCCGTGCAATCCTGTACCGAGTGTGGGCTGCGGTATCACCAAGATCTCCTTCTCTACTCTCTCCGGCACAAACCCTAGTTCGTGAGAATTATATTGTGTCGAGAGAAGAGGCAAGGTTGGCATATATATAAGGCTACGATAGGGACCCTAAGGAGAAATAAGTGTTTGGGCTTACTATGGAAAACTGGAATCCTAATTCGATTAAGAATTGATTCCTTCCATAAATTATAATTCACACCACTAAAGAATTATAATTGCACTCCCGTCCTTATCTCAAAATTATATTTCGAGCTCCTTATTATTAAATACTTATTATTCTCCCCACGTTAAGATTACAGATAACCGTCATTTAAATTAAATTACTGACAATTATATTTAAATGACTTCTTAATCCTTGAGCCTACCACTTAACTTATTTGACATGTCAGATTAACATAATCCACCTGCAGGGTTTGACATGATCAAAACTTATAAGCTTCTCAAGGGGTTATCATCAATCCCTATACCGGGACGCGGATTCCGTCAATAATTAATATTCATCATACATATAGTGTCACCATCCAATTCACGAAGATTATTGATCCATAAATGAATCTCACTTTTAATGAGTCAAAACAACAAACACTACATATATATGTTTATTAATTATTTCAAGATTAAGAGCATAAGTAATCATAATAACCATGGGATTTTAAATTGTTTTATATAGTCAGTATAAAAACAATTAACCCAAACTGGTCCTGTTCAATACACATAAAGTGTACTAGCACAACGAGTTAAAACTGTACCGTTTCCTGTAGTCAAGATAAACTACTAAAACTTGTGCTACAATCCTACCGATGGTTGTCCAATTCCATCTAAGACCGTGAACCAATAAACTTATATTCCACAAGAACCAATGATATGATCCTCTGTGTGTAAGCTATACTCTACACACCAAATCATCTACTATATGGAATAAAAGACACACACATGCACAATATTTAAATAAATAATATCATGCACCTCATCTGCTCTTTCAGCTTCTTCATTTCCTCACTCTCTCTTGACACCTCGTCGGGCTGTTCCCGTGCTATTACCGATTCTGCATATACTGCCCGAAGTCGGTTGATGTCTGGGTATTCATTAGGGAGGGCTGCAGGGGCCGGTGGTGGAATGGGTCTCGCGGGAACTTGTGGCCATGGTTGGTAGTGGGGGTCAAAACCGGGTTGTACTTGGGGTTGCGGCCAGACTATGGGTGGCTCTTGCTGTTGGTAAGTGGGGCCTGAATCCGGGGCCCATTGGTTCTGATTGTTGGGGTCGGTTTGAACGGGACCAGCTACGATAGGGCCTGTTTGAGGTGGATTGGTTCCTTGAACTGGGGGGAGTACTTGTGAAGACTGTCCTTGGTTCGGATCTCGATTCGGTGGTAGTCGATCAAACCCTGGTGGTGCAGTTCGTTCGGCTGACAATTCTTCTATTCTGATCCGGGTACCCTGTTGCTCGTTCGTGAGGTTTGCCAGATCCCTGCTGACGGTCATGAGTAAACAGTGCATTTCGGCTAGGGTTGGCTGTGCTGATGATGCCTCGGCTAGGCTCTGATATGTCTCTCGATTCTCGCGTTCATCGGCCATTTCAGGTGTGCTTGGTCTTACTAGTCTTCCGGTGTGATCACGGCCGGCCCAACCTTCCAGTCTGTTTGTTGCTTCACGACTGTAGACGAAACCACGTGGCGAAGATGAAGGAAGACTGTGATGTGACTCGATATTTGCCAAAAGAACCACTAAAAATTGCCGAGAAGAACCTCGGATTTTAAAAAGGGTGTCGAAAAGTAAGTCGTAAAGTGGTACATCCCCTACGGCTGTTTGACAAGTGTTTTAACTCGACTCGATCTTATATGCAGCGCAGGTGTACGAACGGTTAAGGCTTCAGGCTCCCTCCTATTTGGCAAGACCTTGCGATATACCCCAGGGGCGGGTACGTGCAAAAGCCTTTTGATATACTTTCCGGGTACGTGAGTGTTCTCGTCACTCGATATACCTCGGGGGCGTACTTGGCCAAGGAGAGTGGAAGTAAATGCTTTCGGTTTATGTTGGCCCAAGTAAGCCAACTCCCTACTCACTTATAATACTTCCGAGGGTTTGGGGTAAATTCACACTCGTAGAACCAATGCATGATTTGTGATAGTGCATGTGAAAAAAGGTTGGGTTTACAAATATCATTATCTTGATTACGTATTTTTGAAAAATTCCCTTTTTCTGAAAAAATGTTTCTTCTCAATCAATTAACATAAGTAGGAAAAGCAGAAAAAAGCAAGTATTCAAATAGATAAACAAAAGTCCACATATAAGAGTCTAGTTCTCTAGTGTCCCCAGCAGAGTCGCCACTGTGAGAATCCGCAAATGCAACCCCCGGGTCTCGTCCCCGTTCGCTTGGGCGTCTGAAGCGTCGGAAAGGATCCCGTCGCTCCATTTGCTTAGATGTTTGTGTGATGATTCATATCGGGTGTCCTTACGTCTACTCTAGATGCAAAGGGGTTCGTTCAGAGTCGCCAGTACGTTTTACGAGAAAACAGACAAAAAGGGTTGTGTAAGGGGAAAGGCTAAAGATAAGCCTTTCTTTACACGTTTTGTCTGCGAAACCAGGATTCTATAGGGTTCGGAAACTATATTATGGTTTGGGAAGGTGTTAAGCACCCATTCCGCCCTTTCGGTCTCTAGTGGTCTTATATGTTTATTCTATGTTGAAAAACTTGTATGCTTTTACTGACAGTCTACTACTTTTCAAATGAAAACCCTAATTTCTGGGGGAAGACGGGAAAGGGATGAAAACCTTTGTGTTCCGAGATCCGATATTTTATTTATTGAAAGATGTAAATACACATGACAAAACCTTTTATTTTGAAAGAGTATCCCGTATTATTTCCTCAGATAATGACGGTTTTCTCGTGTTGTGTTTACTTTTGTAAAAGTTCGGATCTATGTCAGGGCTGATTTAATATGGAACTAGAAATCTTTGGGGAGAGTTATCAATCACATCGCAACCTATAGAGAAAACAGGATATGTTTGATTCTAATTCCTAGATAAGTCGTATCAGTCTGGGTTTTGAAAACAGAATTTTATCCGGACGATAACATACTTACTCTTCTGGTTTTGCAAACGATTTTATCAGGGTCTTTTGTTTTGAAGACAGTAGACTATTTATAACTTGGCAATAAGCTTATTCAAATAAAACGTGGATAAAACAACAGAAATAAAACAAGTACACAGATAGACCTGTTTAATTACCAGAAGAAACTTTATTTACCTTCCCGACGAGAATAATAATAATAAGAAAGAGAATATAATACGGCAGAGAGATCTCCGGTGATAACAATCTTCTCTTTCTTCAGATATTTCCGAGAATTCGGTTCCAAAGACGGGACACGTCGAGTGTCGGGAATAGATTCGATAATTCTTCAGAGATAAGATGATAATATAAAATGCTTAATAAAATCAGACTAAAGCTCCAGATTTTCCAGATTCCCCTCCCCCAAACCCTTGGGGGTGTTGGCCTATTTATACTGCTCGGGGAAGATTGTCGAGCGACATTTCCCCAAAAAGGCAAGTGTCGCGCGACATATCTGTTTGTCGCGCGACATTCCTGTATGTCGTGCGACAAACGGCTGAAGTGATGGGTCCTGACACTGTGATGTGTCAGAAAGTGGTTGGTCGGGTGCAGAGAGGGATTGTTGCGCGACATAGTGGGATTGTCGCGCGACATTCCAATGATTGTCGCGCGACAATGTGATATGTCGTGCGACAATCCTTCATAAAAATAGGTTTGTCGCGCAACAAACCCCCTCCCCCCGGGGTAGTTTCGGGTGCTTGGGTGTGTCCTGGACTCCAAAAATAGTAGTCTCGTAGGTCGTTAGGGTTCTTGCGGGGGTCACGGATCGAGGTGTCTACACTAACTGATGATACAAATGTGTAAGTATCGCCATTCCTCGCATGTCCATTTTCTCTAACCTTCTTCAAATCTCCTAAACTACCTAGATAATTTATAGATTTTTTTTTGTAATGTTAGAAAAAACAATACAGCCTAACACAAACCAAAGATATGTAGTTGCACATTGGTCTAATTCTTTCTCAGTTAATTCATCGGTAATTTACCTTTAAACATTTGCTTTAACCAATCAAGCCTAACCGAATAAGATTTTTTACAATCCTGTCTAACCACTCTCTTAGGAATACAAAATAATTTTTTGACTAATGAAATTGCTAATCTCGGTTCTCTGTCTCTTCATTCATCATGATCATAAAGACACATTTCCTCCTCGCAGGCACTTAGAATCTATCTCACGTTATATAATATAATGGCATCTCCCCAAAAGGCATATGAAAAATGTTCATCTCCAAATGCCATCACTCATCAAAAGCCAATATTGTAACATAGACAATGTAGCGGTAAGATTAATTAATACGATTGGTTAAGCCGGAGGCTTTAACCCGAGTTTCTACTCCCGTTACCTCATCTAACAAATTCCAATATTTCAAAAGCTGTCAGTGGCTAATTGTGGACAACTTATGTTCATCCTATATTAAAACACTTTCATTAGCAACCATCCTCTCTAATGTAAAAACAATGTAATGTAAAAGAAATGTACTTACCAGTTATTGCTTCTAAATCGCATAAGTGATGTGGCTGTCAAAGCTCATAAGCATCGATTTATCGACTAGCCCTTTATCATCTTTTGGACGAAAAACAGAAGTGCTAAGACATTCGCTAGGCTCTCTATCACCTTAGCTAAGTTGTGGAACATATGCTTTTTCTAAAGGCGGGTTTAATGGTGTGGTTGTTGTTGAGGCCACTGGTTGTGAACTAGGTGCTAGTAATGTTAGTAGTAAGGCTGAAGGTGAAGGTAATGGTGTGGCTACCGGTAATACTAATGTTGACGCTGGAGGTGAGGGGTGATGGTGTGGATTCTGGTAGTGTAAAGGCCTTCATTTTTTTTGTACATGCAGCTAAACTTCTTATTTGTTGCCATTGCAATATGCTTTGTTTTTTGTTACCTCTTATAGGCAGTCATATGATTGTCCTTAGTCATACCTAAAATAACAAAATACAATGCAAATTAGACGCACATTAAACAATATAATTTTAATAGACAACCAAGCCAAGACCAGGATAAAAAAACATAAAAATAAGGCTCTTACACGTACTTTGTTCCTATCCACCAATTATTTTTTACCATATATACTCATTTGAAACCAAATGAATACCAAGACATGAACTCGGTTGTAACTAACCGAGTTATGCTTATTTATGCACCTTAAACAGCTTTAGTAAACAACTAAGAATAAGATGAAAATAATAATTTAATAAGGCATTTACACATAATTGGCTATTATCAACCGAAAAAACTATATCATACTCGCTTGATATCAAATGAGTGAATGTTTGACCCAAAATGGATTAAATAAGCACATGGTCGACCCTTATCCACCAAGGCATTTTTTTAACTGACTCGGTTACCTGGGACCGAGTAAAGTTTCATACGTGTTTGTACAAATTCCTAACCTAGGGCTCTAATTTATGGGTTTGATACTACCGTTATTGGGCTTTCAATGAATAATAAAGTTCTTAGGGTTTAAATTACATACAAGTTTGTAACAAGTCCCTTAGGTTCGAAAAAAATCCAAATTCCTCGTTATAACAAATTCATGCGATAAAATAGGATATTCAATGTTAGGGTTCTTACTTTATTTTTGGGGAAGAGGATCATCAGTTGCTTGACTTTCACTTTTAGGGAAGAGGCTCGTTGGTTATCTCGGTGGGTAAGAGAGAGGGAGGATCGTTGGGAAGGAGGAAAAGAAATTTCAAATGAGCTTGTTTATGGGCCATTAGAGTGATAATTAATAATTAATGGTAATTAACACATAATTATAAGGACATTAGAGTATCTCTAATCGTCTTGTATAATTTTGGATTGTGTAAAATTTTCATGTTTTGTAAAAAAAATGGCCTACACCAGTCTTTTAAGAAATTTTGACACTTAGGATTTTTGTAAAAGGATTGTGTAAAATACAAACCCAATTTACACATCCACATCATCTTTCTTTCTCCTTAATTTGTTACAAAAACTTTAAAATGATATAACTAAAAATCTAAAATTTAGTATTTAATAAAATTTATATATTTGAAATCTACTCAACAAGAGCTAAAAAATAAGATCCATTGTGACTATGAAATTATGTATAAAAAAAATTTCATACAAAATTAATAAATATTACATATAATGATATAATTCATTTGTGTGTTTTTCATTAGTCCATTTAAATTTTACATATGAGTACCATTGGAGCACAAAATTGATATGTATATAATTCATGTCTAAAAGTCCCTTACACGTAAGGATTTTACACAAAAAATATACACAACTATTAGAGATGCTCTTAGAGTCGGAGTTTTAAAGAGTACTGTAGGAGTATTACTAAGTAAAGCTCTCAATAATGAGAGTATTACTTGGACCAAGAGTATTTCCATGTGATATGTTGGGGGTGAGCACATAGCACGACCTTTTCTATTTGCTTGATTTTACTTGGCCAACTAAGGTTTTGACTTTATTCGTGTATCGCTTAAGTTAATGGAAGTAGATATTACTGAGATTAGTTTGAACTCCTTTTATTTATTTAGTTATTTATTTATTTATTTATTTATTATTATTATTATTATTATTATTATTATTATTATTATTATTATTATTATTATTATTATTATTATTATTATTATTATCATGATGTACTTGGGTCAAATTTTGAATACTTCGATTAATTCCCACTTGAGAGTCGAAGTCCATCCCTAGACACAATTGTTTTTCTTTGCCGGAATTGAATCTAGGGAACTCTGATTTAGGAAACTCTCAGTCAAACCCTGCAGCTCTAATGCGGATACCTGCCTCACGAAAGGCTTTTAAGCCAACCAAATTTAGCACACAACTTAATTCAAGAAAAATCACTACAAGAAAAAAGGTCAAATATGCCACTTTTATTATTTAAAATATGTCGATCAAGTCAAGAATAACATAAAAGCTTAAACAGTGCCACATTTGTGTCGCTTTTTAAGATTTTATAGCTACTGTGTCAGTTCAGTTGAAACTGATATAAATAATGAACAATTATGTCAGTTTCTAAGTGACATATTTATTTGTGACAATTATTAAGTAAAGCGACACAATAAGCTCATTATAATTCACGCGCCTTATGACACTTATTAAAAAGTTTATAGTTATTATGTCAATTTTATAGTAACCGACATTAATACGGATTAACTATGTTGGTTTTTAAGGGAACTTATTTACTTATGACAATATATGATGGTCATTCAAAAAAGCGACATAATAAAACTCATTTTTAATTCCTATGCCAAATATGAAACACGTGTGCAACCTTTTGAAATCTTAAACATTTTAGAATTTCCTAAAACATTAATAGAAAACCAAAAACCCTAAATACAACACGCAATTAACATAATTGAAAGACACTTAATCTTCGCAAAGTTATGCAATATTATACTTAGTTCGGTGATTTTATGTGCTTTTTGTAGAAATGAGATTAATTTTTTATTGCTAGATGTGAGATTAATTCGTTTATGGATATTGAAAATATAAGGTTTGGTTTTATATGTTACATATAATGGTAGAGGAATACTTGTTGAATTATATAACGGAATGGTATATGTTATATTTTAAAGTAAGAATTATATCACATTCACGTCTTAGCCTAACTGGTAGAACACCAGTGTTACCACATTGGGCACAAGGGTTAACACTTAAAAAATGGATTATCCATTGTTCAATTTAAAAACAGAAAGAAAATAATAAAATATATTTTTTACTTTATGTAAAACGTATTATATATAATATAATAATTTTTAAGAAAAATATGACGCTTTTGTGTGGGATCGTCATAATTAAGGTTACATTGATGTCAGTTTTACGAACATATATGACACCCTCAATTATGTCACTTTATTAGTCATAAAGAAATAATATAAATAGCGATAAATGTCACTTAAAAAATGACATATTAAGCCTTTTTTCTTGTAATTGTTGAAAATGGAGACAAAGTGCCATCCAAAAGCTGCTGCCCACTTTTTCAATTTGTCTTCTCTGCCGCCCACCCATTTATTCTTTGTTCCAATTTGGACACCCATGCATTTGTCAAAAGTGGTGGGCCATTATTCAAAGCAGACGAAGCTTTAATTCAAAGGATGATGTCATGGATGACATCATCTGAAGGCTTAATCAATGCTATAAATAGAGAAATGAGAGAAGAGAAATATACAACAACAACAACAAGCTTCGGCAGTAGCTAGAGAGAGAGAGAGAATTAATTTGCAGAGAGAAAATTAATTAAGAGCAAATATAATTTTGCAGAGAGAGCAAAATTAGAGAGAGAAAAGGTCAAAGAAAATAGAAGTAAAAGTGTTTAAGTGAGAGTTTTTGCAGTGTCTATTTTTCTGAGTGTTGAGAGATACAAAGTGTGCGTGTGTAGGTCTGCTGACCAGTCTTGTAAATCACTCCTCTTTTGATATAGTGAATATTTGGTACGCTCCGTGGACTAGTGGCAATTTGCCGAAACCACGTAATTCTCTGTGTTATGCTATTGGTGTATTTTATTGTGCCAAATAATATTTTCAATTGTGCAAGTCAAATACAATTTTTCTGTCATTTCATTCCAAGATCCGTATTTAGAGGCTAGCAGCGTCTAGTATTTCCCAACAACTGGTATCAGAGGATCAGGTTCTAGTGGGAGTTATAGCGGAAGAAGGAAAAGGAATTGAAAAATTCGACAGCCAAGATTTTGGTTTCTGGCGAATGCAAATTGAATATTATTTGTACGGGAAGAAGCTGCATCTTCCTCTACTTGGCACCAAACCGGCAGATATGAAAGATGACGAATGGGCACTACTTGACAGGCAACTACTAGGGGTTATTCGTCTATCATTATCAAGAAGTGTGGCGTTTAACGTCGCGAAAACTACCGCAGAAATGATGTTAGTGTTATCTGGCATGTACCAAAAGCCTTCAGCAAATAACAAAGTGCATTTGATGAAGAAATTATTTAATCTGAAGATGGCGGAAAATTCTTCAGCGGCAGAACACCTGAATAATTTCAACACCATCATCAGCCAGTTGTCTACCGTCGAAATTAAGTTCGATGATGAAGTCCAAGCCTTGATAATTTTAGCCTCGCTACCGAATAGCTGGGAGGCTATGAGAACGTCAGTAAGCAATTCTACCGGGAAAGAAAAGCTCAAATATACCGACATCAGAGATTTGATTCTGAACGAGGAGATTCGCCGAAGAGATTCTGGTGAACCGTCCACCTCCGGCTCAGCCTTAAATGTTGAATCAAGAGGCAGAAATTCAACAAGAGGAAATGGAGGCAACATAAACAGATCGAGGAACGGCCGGTCAAAGTCAAGGGCTCCAAAGAATTTCAACAGATCTCAAAACCAAAATAATCAAAAGGTTATTGAGTGTTGGAATTGTGGTAAAACTGGACATTACAAAAATCAGTGTCGAGCAGCAGAAAAGGCTCCAGAAAGGCGGACTGAAGCAAACGTTATTGCAGAACAGCCAGAAGATGCATTGATATGCTCCATGGAAAGCAAGACGAAGTCATGGGTGTTAGATTCTGGAGCATCCTTTCACGCCACCTCAAGCAGATAATTCTTCTCAAGTTACGAACCAGGAAACTATGAAAATGTGTATATTGGTAATGATCAGCCATGCGACGTGGTCGGCAAAGGCAAAGTAAATATCAAGTTAAATGGGTTCGTGTGGAAGCTGAACGATGTCCGACACATCCCTGACTTGAGGAAGAATTTAATCTCGGTGAGCTAGTTAGCAAATGAAGGCTATGTCACAACCTTCAGCCGGGATACATGGAAGGTTTCCAAAGGTGCAATAGTAATTGCCCGGGGCAGTATGTTAGGCACTCTCTATATGACGGCAGGTGCGCGTGGGTCAATTGCAGTTGCCGCAAGCAAAGATGATTCCAATATATGGCTCTAGAGACTTGGTCACATGAGTGAAAAGGGACTGAAGGTCATGCACTCAAAGGGGAAGCTAGCAGGGCTTCAGTCAACGAATATTGACTTATGTGAGAGTTGCATCTACGGGAAGCAGAAGCGAGTTAATTTTAATATAGGTGGCAAAACTCCAAAGCAAGAGAAGCTGGAGTTAGTGCACACAGATGTATAGGGACCAACCCCAATTTCATCCATTGGCGGGAAGTCATACTTTGTGACTTTCATTGACGACCATTCCAGGAAGGTGTGGGTTTACTTCTTGAGGCACAAATCCGAGGTGTTCGAAGTGTTCAAGAAATGGAAAGCCATGGTGGAAAATGAAACAAGTTTGAGGATCAAGAAGCTAAGATCCGACAATGGTGGAGAATATGAAGATGGCGAGTTCAAAAGATTATGTTACATGAATGAAATCAAGCTGGAGAGGACAGTTCCAGGGACCCCGCAACAGAATGGCGTGGCGGAACGAATGAACCGAACACTGACTGAGAGAGCCAAAAGCATGCGTCTACATGCAGGCTTGCCTAAACAATTCTGGGCAGAGGCAGTTAGTACTGCAGCCTACCTAATCAACAGAGGGCCGTCAGTGCCGTTGGAGCACAGAATACCAGAAGAGGTATGGAGTGGCAAAGAAGTAAAACTTTCTCATTTGAAAGTTTTCGGCTGTGTGGCATATATACATATCAGTGATCAAGCCAGGAGCAAGCTTGATCCTAAATCACAGAAGTGTACTTTTCTTGGATACGGCGGCGATGATTTTGGTTATAAATTGTGGGATGACAAGAACCGAAAAATCATCAGAAGCAAAGATGTCATATTCAATGAAATGGTGATGTACAAGGACAGAGACGCAGCAGATTCAAGTAATTCAGTGCAGCATAATCCTGTGTATGCCGATATTGATGATTTTCAATAAAGCAGTCAGGCAGAACAGACAGAAGAAAGTTCTCAGACAAAGGAAATAATACAACATGAAAGTACACAACAGACGGAGGCAAAAGGATCTTCAGTTCTTACTCCTGTACTTAGGCGGTCTTCCCGGCCTCATGTACCAAACAGGAGATACTTGAATTACTTGTTGCTTACTGATGGTGGTGAACCTGAATGCTATGATGAAGCATGTCAGGTACAGGATGCGAGCAAGTGGGAGCTTGCAATGAAGGACAAGATGAAGTCCCTTATCTCGAATAAGACATGGGAGCTAGCTGAGCTACCAGAAGGGAATAAGGCTCTACACAACAAATAGGTGTATCGAGTGAAGGAGGAACACGATGGTTCCAAAAGGTACAAGGCAAGATTGGTGGTCAAAGGCTTTCACCAGAAAGAGAGAATTGACTACACCGATATCTTCTCGCCAGTTGTAAAGCTGACTAGTATTCGGTCAGTTTTGAGCATTGTTGCAGCAGAAGATTTATACCTTGAGCAGTTAGATGTGAAAACTGCATTTCTCCATGGTGATCTAGAGGAGGAAATATACATGCAGCAGCCTGAAGGTTTCTCAATTAAGGAAAATGAGGAACTAGTTTGCAAATTGCAAAAGAGCTTGTATGGCTTGAAACAAGCTCCGAGGCAGTGGTACAAGAAGTTTGATGTGTTTATGCAAACGAATGACTATTACAAGTGCAACGCTGACCATTGTTGTTACTTCAAAAGGTTTCAATCCAGTTACATCATTTTGTTACTTTATGTTGATGACATGTTAGTAGCAGGTTCAGATATGGATGAAATCAGAAGGTTGAAGAAACAGTTGTCGAGTGAGTTCGATATGAAAGACTTGGGTGCAGCAAAGCAGATTCTTGGGATGAGGATAAATAGAGACAATCAAAGGGGCGTCTTGCAGTTGTCTCAGGCTGAGTATATTGGTCGTGTTCTGAAAAGGTTCAGCATGAGTGATGCTAAGCCAGTTAGCACACCCTTGGCTAGTCACTTTCGATCAGTCTCCCAAGAATGATGAAGAGAAAAACTTCATGGCTAAGGTTCCGTATGCCTCAGCCATTGGAAGTCTAATGTATGCTATGGTTTGCACGAGACCAGATATTGCCCATGCAGTGGGAGCTGTAAGCAGGTTTATGACAAATCCGGGCAAGTAGCACTGGGAAGCAGTAAAGTGGATATTGAGATATCTACGAGATACTACTGACAAATGCCTATGTTTTAGCAAAGATGAGCTGAGACTTCAGGGATTTGTAAATTCAGATTTTGCTGCTGAGATAGATCACAGAAGAAGTACTACTGGTTATGTCTTTACAATGGGTAGTACTGCCGTCAGTTGGGTTTCACAACTACAAAAGATAGTTGCATTGTCCACTACAGAGGCAGAGTACGTGGCCATAACTGAGGCGAGTAAAGAGATGATTTGGTTACAGGGTTTGTTGGCAGAATTGGGTTTTAAGCAGACGAAGAATGTTTTACATTGCGATAGCCAAAGTGCAATACATTTAGCAAAGAATTTGGCATTTCATTCGAGGACTAAGCACATAGGTCTTCGATATCACTTCGTTAGATCACTCCTATAAAATGGGGTATTGAAACTTGAAAAGATTTAAGGAAGCAAAAATCCAGCCGACATGTTAACCAAGACAGTTACGACAGAGAAACTGAAGTTGTGTTCAGTTTCTGTCAGTCTTGAAAGCTGAAGATGGATGGGATACGTCACACCAAATATTCACTATGAAAAGAAAATACAAAAACGGTTCGACGTGGAAGATTTGTTGCATTGTCTCCAAGTGGGAGATTGTTGAAAATGGAGACAAAGTGCCATTCAAAAGCTGATGCCCATTTCTTCAATTTGTCTTCTCTGCCGCCCACCCATTTATTCTTTGTTCCAATTTGGACACCCATGCATTTGTCAAAAGTGGTGGGTCATTATTCAATGCAGGCGAAACTTTAATTCAAAGGATGATGTCATGGATGACATCATCTGAAGGCTTAATCAATGCTATAAATAGAGAAATGAGAGAAGAGAAATATACAACAACAACAACAACAAGCTTCGGCAGTAGCTAGAGAGAGAGAGAGAATTAATTTGCAGAGAGCAAATTAATTAAGAGCAAATATAATTTTGCAGAGAGAGCAAAATTAGAGAGAGAAAAGGTCAAAGAAAATAGATGTAAAAGTGTCTAAGTGAGAGCTTTTGCAGTGTCTATTTTTCTGAGTGTTGAGAGATACACAATGTGCGTGTGTAGGTCTGCTGGCCAGTCTTGTAAATCACTCCTCTTTTGATATAGTGAATATTTGGTGCGCTCCGTAGACTAGTGGCAATTTGCCGAAACCACGTAATTCTCTGTGTTGTGCTATTGGTGTATTTTATTGTGCCAAATAATATTTTTAATTGTGCAAGTCAAATACAATTTTTCTGTCATTTCATTCTAAGATCCGTATTTAGAGGCTAGCAGCGTCTAGTATTTCCCAACAGTAATGAATTAGAAAATAATTTGTTTCTTTGAGTGTTAATAGTTCAACTCTCTCCCATGCTTTTTGTAGTTTTTCACGAAATGTCCGAACCACTATTTACACGCCTACATAAACTCACTTTCTGCTGAACAAGAATTATAAGCGTATGCATAATCTCTTTCTTTCCGGTTTATTATGCACACAATGTATGTGACTTACATATAAATAATTTTTTTTAAAAAGTTGAAAATGGGGTGAAATAGTTTAGCAGTAAGAGCTCATCCAAACACTTACGAGTTACGACTGCAGGGATTCAATTATGTTACACGATTTTTTTTAATTTTTTAAAAGTAGGAAGAATCAGTCATCGTCTTTCTCTCTTACAGTGATGATTTTTTCTCCTTCACCTTTGTGGACTGAGTATCACAAGAGAAATTAAGACGGGCTATGGTAATTTTAGAAACGACACGAAAAACATGTTACGAAATAAAATAAAATAAAATTGACAAAAATTTACACTAAAATTCGTATTTGTGTCTATAATTTTTAAAACGGTTTCGTGCTGTGTTTGTGCTCATTCTCCAATTTTTGAAACAAAGTAGACACAAAATCAGAATTATATAAGTAGAATTAATCGTGTCTACTCGTGTCTTGTCATGCTTAAATAAGAGAAAATTTATTTCAACTCATGTTCGCATATGCCTATTAGAAAGAAAAATTGTAATCGCATATGTCGGGTCAATTCGTGTCGTACTCCATTTAACTAAAAATAATACAATTAATTTTGTATTGTGTCATGTTCGTGCATTATTTATTTATTTATTTATTTTTATCATATTGTGTTAGACAAAAACACAAATAATTGCCACCCCTAGTGCCGTACACACAAAAACATGCCATATGAGCGGGCTGTTTTGATGAACTGAAGGGTATATGTCTGATATGGCGTATAGAGAAGCAGATTGATAAAAGAAATAGGTTATTTTGCTGTGTTTTCACGTGAAGTTTATCTGACCCAACATTATTAACTCAAGAATAACGTCACGTGGTATTTTTTTTTTAAATTAAGAGATGTCTAAATCTCTCCCTTAATCCTACAAATAAAGAAAAACCCTCCCCTCCTAACACATGAGTCGAATCCTTTACCTCACGTGGTATTTTAAGAATACAAATTATTTTATGTATTATGTTTTCATATATGTGTAATTACGCATTTGTATGTTTATATCGGTTGAGTATTAGCATATATATATAGAGATCGATCTAATATGCAGACCATCTTTTAGCGACATAAAAAAAATATATCTTATATTTTGGTAATAAAAATTTGTCACTAAAAACTGATCCATGCCATATCCAGATTGTATATACATATATTATTTATTTATTTATGACATTATAATTTCAAAATGTAATTATTTAGATCTATCAGATCAGTAGAGTATAAGAAAATATAATTCATGATTTCACTTCATTACCAAAAAAATCATAACATCATAACATTATTTTGTACAAACTTAACATAGTTTTTGCTTTATCATAATTATTATAACCAAATATATATAATTTTTGCAAGTTGCAAGCCTACTATGTCTTGGCCCCTAAGTCTCTCTATCTGTCTCATTAATTTGTTTTTGTGTGTAGGTGAGCCCTTAGTGTCCACTCCTCAACAAAACTTGAACCCTAAGCACTCCAACTCAAGAAGGAAAAAGAGTATTTACCAATACTCTTTAGGACCTTTCAACCAATTTTATCTTTATAATTCTATATATATGCAAAACATCCAATTGAAGTAAATGTTAGAGCTACTTTCAACTTGCACAATTTGAACAATATTTCATTTTCACTCAAGTGAAAAAAGAATTTTTTTTTTTAAATGAACTTGCACCCTTTAATTGTCGCATGCGTGCGCCACTTAGTTTTACAAGATAAAAACATTCCGCTGTTTGTGCTTTTTTGGTTTGAAGTTTTGGGTTCAGGGGCGTAGTTATGAATTATAAATGAACCATGCTAAGAATTAAACAATGACAACGTTAAAATATAATAAACCAAAATGCAAATATAATATATTCAAATACATACAAAAGATACCAACTTTTTATATACGTTGAAAGTATTATAGATATGAAATATTCAAAAATATACAAAAAATATAATAATTTTCCCTTATATCTGGTCATGTATACCATAAATACAAACAAAAATACAATTGGAATTCAAAAAAGTGAAAAAAAAAAGGGTATTTGACATTTATTTTAGTTAATATTATTTAAATGGAAAGTGATAAATGAATGGATAAATTTAATAGGTGTAGTAGAGTAATAATATTAAAAAAAAAATGAGGTGGGCTATACACATATATATTTAAAAATAAAATTTAAGCATATTACTAATTTATTTATTTTTTAAATTAGATCCGGGCTACAGTTTGAGATAGCCCGGCTGTAGTTCCCCCCTGTTTGGGTTTCCTGCGAATCTCAATTATTATTTTCACATCTAAAATTTGAAGTCTAACAAATAAATTGACACGGTATAATACAAATTCTTAAAATGAATTATATAACTTTAAATGTGAATGTACAGATTTATAATTTTAAAATAACATTTAAGTTCGAACCAATTGAAACTTGAGGTCAACCATGTTTGACCAAACTTGTTGGGGCCTAACAGGTATAAATAAATTAAATAAAGTTACAAAAAAATTACCCTTGTATATGTTTCTAGTTTTTAAAATCCCATTTTTATAATTAGTCTTTTCCTTTAACCAGTGGGAGCTCAGTCTCCCAATTCACAACTACTTCAGATATAACTTTCTTACCAAAACAGTGGCCCAGCTAGATACTCTTATCAAGTTTTCCATAAAATATTGAAAAGTGAAGGTAATATATAGATGAAAAAATATGTCATTAATTAAAGAAAATTGTGACTTATTATATATATATATATATATATATATATATATATATTATGTTAATTGTGAGGAGCATATCACTGTTTAAGTGACAAGTTTGAGTGATTATATAACCAATTAAGGAGAGGCAATTACTCTGAATTTCATTTTCCTTCTTATAGGATTTTTTGAGTCGAGATAAGTGTTTTATGAACTAGATCAAGAGTTTAAATTTTACGAGATGCAATTTTTAAAAAACAGGTCATGTGAGTAATATCTTGTAAATTGCCTGTCCCTTACCTAGATAGACCTGCCTTAAATTTTACGAGATGCAATTTTTGAAAAACAGGTCATGTTAGTAATATCTTGTAAATCGCCTGTCCCTTACCTAGATAGACCTGCCTTTAACTAGATCAGAAAGGAACTTAATTTAGTGCATGGAAATTGGCCCTTTTATTTAAACTGTTTGAACCAGAAAATATAAAGGAGGATAAACCAGTTTTTTTTTTTTTGGGCCCCCTAAAATTATAAAATTATTTTAGAAATAAATATTACTTGATATGGGATTTAGTCCATTACCCTTATTAATGGTTGTTTTATTTCCACCCCTTACTAATGCTTGGTTCTATTCTCACCCCTTATTCGATTCTTGAGTACTGAGTATAAAGGTGATTGCATATTATTCGATTATTGAGGGCCGATTATAAACCTATTATTTAATGCTTAGAGAATAGGACCACACTTATTAATACATGCATCTAAACCACTCAAATAACTGTCACACGAATATAAATTTTACTACAGTTTTACATAGTATCAAAATTTTAATTTATGGCTCCGTTTCATAAGGAGCGGAAAATTAATATAAAAAATAATTGATTTGTGTGAGAAGTTGAAAAATGAGTTAATTGATATGGTGAGATACACTCAATCTCATGCTTATTTTTATAAGTAGATTGGTGTCTTTATCCTTTATTATTTTTTGGAAAAAAAATTCTTCTTCAACACCTAAAGAATTTTAGGTCATGGAAAAAGCAAAAAAAAGGATAATATATGGCCACAACACTCAACTCATTCTAACTAATCATAAAAATATTTTATTTTTCTATCATTTTTCACATTGTATATCACCAAACAGAGCTTATAATGTAGAATATTGTATACATATCGACTGGGATGGTGTTAGTTTAAAAAAACTAAATTTAGTTTCTCTTTGACGGGGTAGCTTGGTAATTTCATCCTCAAAACAATGATATGATTTAAAAGGAAGTTGGTTGGTTCCATTTTTTACCTTTAAAGCCAACCTTGGTCATAAGCATCTGCAAAACAGAGAAGAGAAACCACACCAATATCCAAAGCAAGAAGAAGGATAAGAAACTATCCAAGGAGGAGTAAGAAACTTCATGGCAACCCCTAAACAATCACTGGATCAACAACAATCACAGCATATGCGTGTGAAGAACTCAGGTCTCATCAGTTATAATGGGAGCCCCATGGAAGATAATGACGAGGAAGAGATGTCGAAATCGGCTTTGGCTGCTTTTCGAGCTAAGGAAGAAGAGATCAAGAGGAAGAAAATGGAGATTAGAGAGAGGGTTCAAGCTCAATTGGGACGTGTTGAAGTAGAAACTATGCGTCTGGCCGAGATTCGCGAAGTAAGTTCGGAGCATATTCTAAATAAATTTTTCCCTATGTTTAGTGTTTGTTTCGTTCGGGTTTTTGTGTTTATCAGGAAGGGTAAATTGGTAAATTTGTATATAAAGTTTGGAGTTGGTTCGCGACAAGAGTTTAGATTATAGGGTTCCAATTTTTCTGTTAAAATTCGAAGTAAAATTACCAGGTTTCAAGAAAATGATAAAAAATTAAAATGGAAAGTAAATGAACACAAGTATATAAAATTATAGTGTATGAAACAAAGAAACAACTAATAGCCTTGTAGCACGGTAGCAATATTGTTTCGTATCAGGAATTGGGAAGGGAGATATTAAAAGTTTATTCCGTATCGTTGCAATTCAAAAAACAAATTATACGAAAAAAACAAATTCAATATGTCAAATTAGTGTTGAATTCTGAACAAATTTTATTCTAATTGGACTAGAAGCAGGCTAAATTGATCTTCTAATTTTTTTTTTCTTAAAAAAATAACTCAAATAGAATATTCAAGAAATGATGACATATTTGGTGTGCATGTAACTAGTTTAAATGTTTTTTTCCCTTAATTCTTTGCATATATACCTGCAAATCCAAAACTTTTTATTGACTATAACATTGTGCCTTTTTATATGATTTGCATTGTCATAAAAATGTTTATATATATATTAGGAGCTTGAAGCTCTTACAGATCCAATGAAGAAGGAAGTTGCAATTGTAAGAAAGAAGATTGATTTGGTGAATAAAGACTTAAAGCCATTGGGACAGAGCTGTCAAAAAAAGGTGATACATTATTCATCATCTTATTTCTTCAAATCATCATGATTTCTGTACTAGTCAAGCGTTCACCACTCAAATACTACCTAACATTTTCCGCGTGTCAAGTTATCAGTCTCATTTTCTTTTTCAGTATGTTATAAATTAGCAACACGCGTCTTTTGAAATAAACTAGTAAATAGAGTGATATACTAATCTCACATTACGGCGCAAGTGTTACGTCTATAAACTAAGCTAATTCCTAGGCCTTAATAAATAACGAACATTTATGAAAATTCAAGGTATTTTTCAAAATATATAATTAATTAGCCACTTAAGACAGTTAATTTAATTATATAAGATTTGTATGTTCTTATCTTCTGACAATCTTTTTCTATGATGGTCTTGTTGAAACAGTTATGGTCATGTATCCTTCACACTTGTCTAAATTATGGTTGCTTCAGCAATAGAGATGTTTGATTTTCTGATATATATATATATAATAATTGCATTTTTCTTGTTCTAAATTCGAAGCAAGACATATATTTCTTACTTTATGTTTCTTTTGAATAAAACTGTCGCGAAGCCTGAACAGGATCATTTGAATCATTTATGTTCATAAAATTCTAAATTTTTTTTTAACGCGTCTGTATATATACTTACACAATTATATTTTCTGGGCAACCAAAAGGATTTAACTATATAATAGTTTTATTGTTAAATTTTTGTCATAGGAAAAAGAATACAGAGAAGTCCTTGAGGCTTTCAATGAGAAGAACAAGGAGAAAGCTCAACTAGTTTCCAAACTAATGGAGGTATACAATTTTCTATACTCCTTTTACACAAATATATTTAAAGAGAATATTTATTTGGCAATATAACTACCCATAAATATATTTAAATCATCATGTTTACATTTTTCTTTTAATATTATTTATCTCTCTTTCTCTCTTTTAATTTTTAATTTTTTTTTTTGGCAGCTGGTGAATGAAAGTGAGAGAGTGAGGATGAAGAAACTAGATGAGCTAAGCAAGAACATTGATTCCCTAGGCTAAGATGTGCTAATAATAATTCTGATGATTGAATTTTTTTTTTTATTATTTGAATGGAATTTATATTTGTATTTGACAGCTGATGGGTTATTTTCTGATTTAATGTAATGTACGTATGATGACATCCTCAAGATTTATTGCTAAACACATCGTGATTTTTGGACTTTTGAAATTCTATTGCTATTCATGTGTGAGATTTGTCTGTTAATACATAAAATTTAATATCATAACCCTTTGTATTAAGTGCCACGCCAAGCAACCATAAAATTATATTGACAGCCAAACCGAATGAAATTTTGATTTCCATTTTCATTTGAGTAAATTGCTAAAATAGGTCCTCAGTAAGGGAATTGTCCGTTTGGCCTTTAGCGACAGTTTCTATCGCGAATACATTAGAGACGAAAAACTATCTAAAAATGTGGTATGCGAATAAACGGTCAGTTTAATTCATGTTTATTTAATTAAATATCTAAATGGTTCGACTAGAGGTGATATATTAATCCCTATAGAATAGTTCTCTTGGGATAATTAATGCTAAGACATAGAGAAGTTTTGAATTTGATGGTAACTTTATGTTCTAATTTGGCAGTTACCCTATTGATTTTCATCTCTCTGGATATAACACTGTCATGCACACAAAAAAATAGTATATAAGATAATATATTAATTATTAGATTAATCAATAATTAATTGATTCTAATAATTTTCTTGCAAGAACCAATTATCAATCAAATGCTAGTTCCCCCTTGTTACTGAGACGCTAGCCTGTAGGGAAGCGTGTCTGATGATTTCGCGGCCCCCTTTAGTTGGAGTGTGTAATCAGCGATAACCGGAGCCTTAGTCTCTGGTGCAGATCCGAAATTGTGCCTCCGCGCGCGAGATATCTCTCCTTTTATTCACGTTATTAGAACTCTTGCTAGAACATGGAGAATTTCTTTTCGTTTTGTTAGTAGAAGTTGTAACAAGGCAGTTCATATAATGGTTAGTTTATCCGGCTCGTTCCTCTTCTTTATTTGGTGATTGGGTTGGGTGTCCCCCTTCTGAGATGGCTTATCTTGTAGCCTCAAATCGATTGTTAACTTTCTTGTTTGTTAATTTTCAGTTAAAAAAAAGAAAGTATTTTGTGTGTTATTTATTTGTTCAGCATTATTCTTTTTAATAACACTGCAGGATTTTGAGGTAGCTGTTCACTCTTTAATTGAGTAGGTTCAGTGTGTCAAACAAGTTTCATGAACAAGAAAGTCTACTGCTTTTAGTTAAATTAGTTGGTGAAAAATGATTTAGGCTCCATTATTGTTTTCTCTTCTTTTTTGACCCAAAAGGGAACAATTTTCCTCTACTCCAAATAAAAGTAGGAGGAAAGGCAAGCCTCCTATCTCAAAAACCTCAAAAGTCTAATGATACTGTCTTATTAAATTGTTATGTCCCTTTTAGTAGGTAATTTTTTTATAATAATATTAATTTTAACGAAATTATATCAAGAATATACCATAGGCATTTTAAGATATTTATGCGTGTGCATGTCTTAAAATTTCACTATGTGATAAAAACAAGTATAAAATAAACATGGTTCACTTGCGATCAAGAAAATAGAAAATAATTAAATCTGCACTAACTAACATTGAGTATGTATTTATGAGAATCACATGCAATACATACGGTGCGACAAAACAAGTAGAATATACACAAAAGGGGAAAAACTCCTAAATTTCGTTTAGGTAACAGAAAATTATATTACACAAAACATTATTAACTATTGATTAAACAGAAAACACATTGAGACTTCAAAAGTTTCTATGATTCCTCAATGAGTTTTACTAGCTTCTCCACAACAAGATCCATTTCTTCGTCACCCTCCACTCTCATCCTCTCTCCCACTTCTTTGACTCTTTCTCTCACTTGCTTCCCTTCATCTTCCACCACCACTTGTTTAATAACCCTACCCACCTCCTCTCTCTTAAACCTCCCGTTCTCTCTCTTCACCTCCACCCCAACCCCAACCCCCACCACCACCTTGGCATTAAGTGGTTGGTCAATTTGCATGGGCATTGCTACAATTGGCACACCAAACTTAACCCCCTCTAGTGTTGAGCTCCAACCACAATGGCTTACAAATCCACCAATACTCTCATGTTTAAGTATTTTTCCTTGTGGGGCCCACCCCTCCACAACCATACCCTTATCCCCTACCCTGCCTAAAAACCCTGGTGGTAGGGCTTCATGTACCTTAGCTTTTTCCCCTCCATGAAACCTTAAAACCCATATGAAATTCACTCCACTTAGCTCCAACCCATATGCTATCTCCTCAATCTCATCTTTAGAAAGGAAATACTCACTTCCAAAGGAAACAAACACCACAGAGGAATTCTCTTTCTTATCCAACCACTCAATAAGCACTTCATTATCATCTTCGTTATCTTCAAATTCGTGAACAAGTGGTCCAACAGGAACCACTTCTTTCCCTACTTGAACAGAAAAGTATTCAAGATACTTAGATTCAATCTCTTTAGAAGTCTTGATTAACACGACACTCGAAGATCTTTTGATACACTGCAAAAACCTTTCCTCGTTTGTTAGCCCGTTTGCGGAATCGTACATGAATTGGGTGATTTTCTTTCTCTCATTTTCCGGGAAAAACAGGGGAGAAACAGGGTACTCTGTTTCTTGATTTCTTGATTCATGGATCAAGAAAGAACAAGTGGCTGCACCACAAGTCAAGAAAAGAACAGCCTTGGTATTTTGTTGATTAGCAATTGACGGAGCCCAAGGCATTAAGAAGTCGTAGATGACTAATCCTGGCTTGATGGCAGCGATAATGGAGGAGAAGGTAGCAGAGGCAGAGTCGAAGGCGGCTTTGAGGGCAGACATGAGGTGGGGTGGGAGGTCTTTAGTGGTGTGGTAGTGAGGAGGGAGGTGAGGGGTTGAAGGGAGTTGGATGTCTATGAATTCTATTGAAGAATTGGGTAATGGGTTGTTTGAAAGATTTGATCGAAAGGGTTTAAGGTTTATGGGTGTTGAACAAAGATGGATGTTAAAGTTTCTTTTTGTGAGTCTTTTGGCTAGCTCTAAGAAAGGGGATATGTGGCCATGGGCTAACCATGGGAGCATTAAAACAGTTGGGTTCTGGTTCTTGTCAGCCATGGATTGTGGAGTGTATGATTGTGATTTTGTCTTGTTTTTGTTGAGTTTGTGGATTTCAAGTGATGAGGTATTAGTAAAAATTAAATTGAAGATGAAGATGAAGATGATGAAAGAAGAGGTGTTCAATTTTGACTAGGTGTCGATAGACGTAAGCATTTTGTTTAGTTTGACCGGCAAAATCTGTTGTCTTTCAATTAATTTTAACTTTTGTTTTATCAATGCATGCTGACTTGCTGAGCTACTAGCTCTTCCTCCATCCAAACAACAAAAACATTATCCGCATTGTGAATTTTGTCATTTTTTAATGAAATTTTCAATCTAGTTACTAATGATGAAAATTAATGACTTTTATTATATAAGATATACTAACTAATAAAAATCCGGATTTTAGCCCAAATGGTAAAGAGTCTAAGGAGTTGTTTGATAGATGTTTTGAGTTGAATTTTTAAAATATGGTGTTTGGTAAAATTTAGAAGTATGTTAAAAAGTTGATTTGATTTTTTTTTTTAGTTTTTTTCAACCAACTAAAAATCTCATAAAAAATTTAAAAAAATAGTTAAAATATATCTTATTTTATAGATCTCGACGAGTATGTTTTAAATATATATTTTTTATTTAATTTTGATTTTTGAATTTAAAGTTATGGTGTTTTAAAAAAAAATTAGAGAGAGAAAGTATAGTTAAGATTTTTTTGAGAATTGTAAAAGTAGAGTTGATTTTAAGTTGAGTTTTTAAAATTTGAAGGGGAAAAAAAAAGAGACACCAAACAGGGGCTAAGGGGTTGTTTGGTAGATGTTTTGAGTTGAGATTTTAAGTTGAGTTTTTAAAATATGGTGTTTGGTAGAATTTAGAAGTACGTTGAAAAGTGGATTTGAGTTTTTTTTTGAGTTTTTTTCAACCAACTAAAAATCTCATAAAAAATTTCAAAAAATAGTCAAAATGGATCTTATTTTATAGATCTCGACGAGTATGTTTTAAATATATATTTTTTATTTAATTTTGATTTTTGAATTTAAAGTTATGGTGTTTTAAAAGTTTTTTTAGAGAGAGAAAGTAAAGTTAAGGATTTTTTGGGAAGTGTAAAAATATAGTTGTTTTTTAGTTGAGTTTTTTAAAATTTTGAGGAAAAAAAAAGAGCCATCAAACAGGAGCTTAAATGTTCATATTCACACAAAAATATCATAGTTTGATTCTCGGCCCCCTTCTTTTAGAACCACCAAGATTTATATATCGCTTGTACTAAATGAAAATACTAATTAATTGAGAATAAACAAAAACTTGAATTAAATGATCACTTAAATTATGTTTAGTTAAAAGTTTAATTTGGAGAGAAGAGAACAAAAAGGAAATAAAAACATAAATTTTCTATCATTTGTGAGTTAAAAGAGATCACATGAAAGAATTGAAAGTTGGTTTTAATAAAAGGTTTCTTTCCAAATCGAAAACTAACGGAGATAAGATAATTTTTTTAATGAAAGCTTTATTTATTGACATGGCAAATTAAAATATATATATATATATATATATATCTTATATTTTATGGACAATTAAAATATAGGGCTTATTCAAGAAAAAATTTCACACTAAAGCTAAGGAATAAAACTTTTGTAAATGAAGGGCCTATTTTTCATTTTATTGATGTGATGACATGTGTCTCTTTTTTCCATTGCAAAATGACATCTCAACCCTTAAAATAAACAAAAAAATACCAATATGCATTAATACCAAAATACAATACCATTTTCCCTCTTATTCCGCATTGCTGCTCTTCGAAACCACAAAACACCAACCAACACCAGCGAAGAAAAGAGAAGATACAAGAGAGAAGAGAAGAGAGAAGCGTCGTCGCTGTAATTTTCAAATCGCCAGCCTCATTTTCAACCCTCGACGACAATCATACCATAGTATGTGAATATTATGTTTCTCTCTATCGTTATTCCTCGTTTTTTAAGGTTTATAATATGTGTGTTTATGTGCTTTTGATGAAAATTAGGGTTTCTAGTAACCGATTCCGTAATATTTGCATATTTTTCGACTATTTATGAGAGCTAGGGTTTCTAGTCACCAATTGAAAAACTTATTTCGTAATTCTACAAAGTTCACATTGCACCTCCTATGGTTTTATATATTTCAGGATGTATCAATGATTTTCATAGATTACTCTGATATTTTCTAACCTATTTGTATTGCAAACTCAATTTGGCATATCAACGATTTGTTATGTTATTGATTTGCATATAATGATTTGGTGCAAACTCAATATCGCAGTAGCTTTTTCACTGCAATGTGAACTTTGCAGTCCATATTTTACTCCAACATAAAGTTTGCAGTCCAAATTTCACTTCAATGTGAACTTTGTAGTCCACATTTCACTGCAAAATTCATATTGCAGTCCACATGTCACTGCAATATGAACTTTGCAGTCCATAATTTTGGTGCAAATTGCATATTGCAGTTCATATTTCACTCCAACATAAAGTTTGCAGTGCAAATTTCATTACAATGTGAACTTTGCAGTCCACATTTCATTATAAAGTTCATATTGCAATCCATATTTCACTGCAATATGAACTATGCAGTTCATAATTTTGGTACAAAGTTCATATTGCAGTTCACATTTAACTACAATATGAACTTTGCAGTTCATAATTTTGGTGTAAAGTGCATATTGCAGTCCATATTTCATTGCAATGTGAACTTTGCAATCCATCTTTTACTCCAATATGAAGTTTGCAGTGTAAATTTCACTGCAATGTGAACTTTGCAATCCACATTTTACTGCAAAATTCATATTGCAGTCCATATTTCACTGCAATATGAACTTTGCAGTCCATAATTTTGGTGCAACGTTCATATTGCAGTCCATATTTCACTACAAAGTTTATATTGCAGTGCAAATTTATGTCCATAGTTTCTCTGTTTCACTAGAATATGAACTTTGCAGTCTATATTTCACTGCAATATAAACTTTGCAGTCCATATTTTTTTATATATGCATTCAATGTTTTGTGACAGCTTTGCTTTCAAATCTTTTAGGGAAAAATAAAACTGCAATTAAAAACAAATGGGAAAAAAAAGAGTAAGAGAAATAGTAGAGAGGTCTTCAATAAAGGTTAAAAAGATGGAAACATATTCCACTCCATCGAAAAGCCATAAAGAATCAAAGGCACAAAAGAAAGGTTTTAAGAAAAAGACTAAAACCTTTTCTGATCCCAACGGTATTTCGGTGCAATTTGCAACCGATAGTTAAACTAATTTATGAACAAAGAGATTATATACCCCAAACACACTTCGAAGCAATCATTAGAAGGCCGTTTGGAGTTTTCTTCAAGGCTATCTATGACATGACAATATATATCAAAACTATAGATAGAATCTCAAAGCCAATCATGTGAATTATAAAGTTATACTCTTTGAAGCAAGACAAATTTGTTATGGCAGGGAAGCTATTACAATTGACCGCCGATGATGTTGCACTCACTTTTAGACTACCAAAAGTAGGAAACAAAGTAGTTCTCTTTCCAAAGACAACGGTGAAAGCAACATAATCAAAATTTGTCGAGAGATACTTCAAAGATCTGAAGATTTTAAAGAAAGATGCAATTCTATCGGCATTGATTAAAACGTTAAAGGAAGAAGGCAAAGAAACTGCAGAAGACTTTGCCAGGTTGATGATACTGTACATGGTTGTCAATATTTTCCTCGCCAATTCACAAGGCGCAGCTGGCTGGTCGTTCATTTTGCACATTGAGGATTTTGAGAACATAAGCAAGATGGGCAAAAGTTCTCTGTAATCATTTGATGCAAAATATTAAAAAAAATTACAATGAATCTTTCAAGACACCTGGATGTGTCCTTTAGCTTCTTGTTAATATTTCACTACTTTAATCTAAAAATTAGCTACGATAACATAGTACATTCATTTGACATTTATTTTTCATAAAATTGCAGTATTGGTTCTGTGAGCATTACAAAATCATTGAACCAATTAAAAGTTACAAGGATGAAATACCGAGGTTTGTTCGTTGGAATTTGTTTCAAGCTAAAGAAGTTATATCTAATCTTTTCTTGAACAAATTAGACCCTAAAAAGGTACTTACACAAAATATCTTGCTAATTACAATTATATTTTTTGGACTATAAATGTGACGCCTCGGATTCTGATGAGAGGAAATTACCTCCGAAACTCGGTTAATCATGGAGCCGTTCTCGACGGCGAAAATAAAGGTAATTGAAACTATTAATGAAGGAAGTAATTAAACAATAATCTATAAACACATACAACACAAATTATGAGAACATGCTCAGGTTGGAGTCTACCTTCTTGTTAACTCATGCCTTATAAATTAATTTGTATCGTTGCATATCGGTTAACTAAGATGTAAGTAACTTGTCCACAAACAAGATTAGCCTCAGCAACAAACATGTTCCTCCAACACCAGTTATTCTGACAAGAAGTAGAATGATAGGAAGACATAAAAGGTCCACTATATATACATAGATAATTCATAAAAGTCAACAAGATATAAAGAAGGGGCATAGCCTCCACAACTTCAAGTTAAGCTACATGTTACTGATGTATATATTATACAAGCATGCCAGGACTAATACATATCCAAGTTATAATACAACAAAACTTGGCAACATGGCCTTTCTATAATAAAAAGCTCGCAAACTACTAAGTATAGAGGAGACTAAGATTTATTGATCTTTCCCTTGTTAAGTCTTCCCGTCCCATCCTTAGATGTACCTGTGTAAGGAAACCGTGAGCCAAACGGGCCCCGTAGGAACTATAGGGTTTTCATAAGAAAATAAATATATATAGAGTAATTCATTGTAAGAAAAAATTTGTTAAAATCCCATATTTTTATGTCATGTATGTATATACACTTTGTAACATACTAGTAAAATGTAATCAGAATTTATATAGGTAATCTCAAGACACCACAACCAGATCTACTATCACATATGTCAAGTATATGTATATGTCACATTTAGGATTTTCGTATCATGTGCACACAGATCGCGATCTATCTCGGGTTCTTCTGCCCCCAAGGCAAGGACCCCCTAACGGGTCCACCTAGATGGAAAATGCCCCCAAGGCAATAATTTGCATCTCAAATATTTATCTGGTACGAACGGTGTTGACTACTCAGTATAAAAAAACTGATAGCATCCTAATAGTGAGTATAAAGTTATACATATCATTTAGAAACATAATAGGGTTTATTTTATGATTATCATCTAAGATATAACGCGTATCAAAGTTTTATTTTACCCAATTGACTTATACATACTTATGCGCTAGAGACTAAGAACAAGGGTTTATTGTAAATCAATGAAACAAGAGAATTACATGGAAAATTATGATGTACTACCAATAATAAGTGATAATCAACCATTACAATCATAAATCATAGGCCCAAATCTCATGTATGCACAAAAATCATAATATATAGAAAAATCCCCAAATTTTACATAAAAATGGTAATTGAGTGCATAAACTTTTAAAATAGGTTTTAATACTAGTGTTCCTACCTTAATAGCGTTGAATCCTCATAACTTGAGCGACAGATGAGCCATAACTGGCTGAGTTGTTAGATTCCCACTCTTGAGCTTTAAGCCCTAAAATGGTAGAAGTGAAAAGAGGAAGAAGATGAAGAGGATGGTGTGTTTGATTTATGTTTTAGATTGGAAAGGAAGTAGAATCACCCTTTGGAACCCTCTTCCATGAACTCTCACTTCCCTCTAACTCTCTCCCTGAGCTCCCATCGAAATAAAGAAGAAGAAGGTGCATAAATGATGTAAAAATTAGGTCCAAGCTTAAAAATACGATTTTGACCACTACGGGGTTTTGTTTCGATATTAAATGACGAAGTTATGACATTTTGAAGTATTAAAGGTCGCTTTGCCGGAAAAATTTAAATGTGTACAATTTTCTCAAATTTCACTAGGAATATTTTAGATGGATTTTTCTAGCCTAGCACATGAATGTAATAACATTTATAAAAGAGTGTGGAAACATTCTCCTCATTCGGATACTGCCTGAGCACACACTCGCCTCTAGAACATAAGAATTTGCAAAATAAAAAATATTATGATTGCCTCACCTTGCGGGTGTTACAGTAAAATTCATATTGCATTCCATATTTCACTGCAATATAAACTTTGCATTCCATATTTCACTGTAATATGAACTTTGCAGTTCATATTTTACTACAATATGAACTTTGCAGTCCATATTGCAGTCCATTTTTTTAGTTCAAAGTTTATTTGTTTCACTACAAATGAACTTTGCAGTCAATATTTCACTACAAAGTCTAGGGGTGTGCGCGGTCCGGTCAACCGGATCGAATTGCCTAAGATCAGACCGGACCGGATCGAAACACCTATAAAGACCGGACCAGACCGGTTCGGTCCGGTTCCAGTCAGTCTGGGCTTTTTTTTTGGCCCAAAAGTTGTATTATGATAAAGAAAAAAAAATAGCACAACAATAATATATGGATTGTTTTTTTTTGCAGTTTATGTGGACCAGCTGTGAACACGAATTAGCACAACAATAAAAAAAACATTGCTATAATTTTGGATTAGCTGTGAACACGAATAAATATTTGAAATTCCTATTTTAAAAATGAATAAGTTGCTACATATTAGTCTATATATAATAGAGAACATGTTGTAGGGACAACTCTACTCAATTCTTCATTAGATGAGCCCTTTAAATAGGGTACAAATACAATAGTAAATAGGCTTTACAAGGAAGCCCATTATGGCCCATAATACACAATTTACATAGTAAAATCCCTAATACATATTCTATCTAGACGGTAGCACACTGTGTGTAATTTCCTTCAACACTCCCCCTTGTGCTAAGTCGGAGATAGAATGGTACATGTCTTGTTGCCTCATTAAAACCTTGTCAAGTAACAAAAACCCTGTGGAAAAAATAACCTTGATTGAAGGGAAAAGAGTACAACATTATGACAATCATGTTAAACTTCCTCTATTGAGTCTATATTTCTATTTGATCCTTACTTCAATCAATAGAGTTTACACGTATCGTTACCTCGTTAAAAACCTTACCAAGTAACAAAACCCAGTGGGAAAAATAAATCTTGGTTTAAGGAAAAGAGTATAACGTAACGTCATGTGGATATTAGACTCCCCCTCAAGTCTATATCTCCCCCTGATATTTACATTAATCAAGGAATTTGAAAAGCTTATGCATGTATCGTTGCCTCGTTAAAAACCTTACTAAGTAACAAAACCCAGTGGGAAAAAATAAATCTTGGTCTAAGGAAAAGAGTACAACGTATGTGTGAAAATTTCATCATATTTCACACATTCCCTTGATCATTACTTCGATCATGAGAGTTGGAAAAGTCTAAGCACCCTTATATTTTTCACATGCTTTTCAAATATGGCCTTAGGAAAAGATTTGGTGAACTAGTTTGCTATATTCTCCTTAGAGCTTTGTGTGGGCCAGAGAGATACCCAACATCAACAAAATCAATCAAAATTTTGTTTGAGATTTCAATGTAAGGGGTGGCTATTTTAGCATCATAATTTACTTTAGATATTACTGTCGTATACACTTTTTTCTCTCTGTAGGGAAAGAACAATTTCAAGCCAATGGTTCTTTTTAGGTGTTCAATTATGCTGCGTTGGCGCTGAGCTAAATCTAGCTAACAAGTTCAATGCGAATATTATGTCTAGTCGAGTATTTTGTGTTAAGTGTAATAATGCGCATATTGCATTTAGATAGGAAGTTTCATCTCCCAACACATTTTCGTAATCTTCCTTTGTACGAAATTGATCTTTCCTTTGATCTAAACACGTTATCGTGCTGATAACGTGTTGTAGGGACAACTCTACTCAATTCTTCATTAGATGAGCCCTTTAAATAGGGTACAAATACAATAGTAAATAGGGTTTACAAGGAAGCCCATTATGGCCCATAATACACAATTTACATAGTAAAATCCCTAATACATATTCTATCTAGACGGTAGCATACAGTGTGTAATTTCTTTCAACAGAACAAAAGTTATAAAAATTATAAAATAAAACGTCCACTTAAAAAATAAATCTAAAAAACAGAATCATATTAAATTAAGTACTGAGGAAGTTTACAATATAGATTGCTTTGATGCAAAATAATTTTGTTGGTATAGTATCGCATTACTTTATTTTTAACAAAATGAAATTTAATCAGGAAGTAAATGTAGTCGGATTCAGTTTGTAATAAATCTGGACCATTAATTAAAAAATATATCTTAAAAAATGAGAAAACAAAACAATAATCCATCACCGATCACCAGAAAATCATCCATCACCGATCACTAGAAAACATATAATGCCTATAAACCGATCATTACTAAAGATGGACCAATTCCCAGCAAATATCTCATCCATAAATAGAAAAAGGATGAAAATTAATAACAAAACAATCATCCATCACCAGAAAAGCCAAGTAAAGGAAGCAATAAGGAATGAAATGAAGACATCAAGCACGAAAAAATCAAAAAAATCTAAATGAACACATCTTGCATAAAAAGGGGGATAAATTAATTAATTTAAGCAAAACTAAATAAAAAAAGGAACTTTTTTTTCGTAGTACCATTTCGTTTGTTGAAGATTTAATCATAGAACAGAGACTAACAAGAAGGTAATTGTTGAAACAACTAAATATTCAGCCATCAAACAACTCCAAGAAACGAGAGAGAGAATAGATGGAAAATACCGGTGTTTGGTGAAGTGAGAGTGGGATCGACGAGATCGGGGGGAGAAAAGAGAGGGGGATCGGCGGGAGAAGAAAGAGGGGGATCGACGGGAGAAGCCATGTTTATAGGGAGAAGCCATGTTTATGGGGGAGAGAGAGAGAGAGATAGACGTTTGTTTCAGTGAGGGTTTGAGGGAACGGGTGTGGCCTTGTGGGAGAGGAGAGCAACGTGAGTTTGGTGTTTGCAGCGTGAGTTTGTGAGGGTCCTCATTTTAGGGTTTGGTTTTAGTATTAATATTATATATTAATAATATATATTTAAATATATATATTAAAATCGGTCCAGTCCGGTCCGACTGTAGTATTAAAATGCAAGACCGAAGACCGGACCGAAATGATTCGGTCCTTCAAAATTTAGACCGGACCGGACTGAATTCAAATGGTCCGATCCAAATCGGTCCATTTTTTGGTTCGATTTTTTCGGTTTGTAGGTCCGGTTCGGTTTTTGAACACCCCTAGCAAAGTCCATATTGCAGTCCATATTTTATGTGCATAGTTTATCTATTTCACTGTAATATGAACTTTACAATCCATATTTCACTGCAAAGTCTATATTATAGTCCATATTTTTTGTGCAAAGTTTCTCTGTTTCATTGCAATATGAACTTTGCAGTCTATATTTCACTGCAAATTTCATATTGCAATCCATATTTTTGGTGCAAAGTTCATATTACACTCCATATTTTTTGTATAGACTTGTTTTAGCACACAACTAATTCAAATTATTAATAACTGCAACTTTTTTTTAATACATCTTCACTATCTTTTTTTTAATACATCTAGGTGGTGAAAGTTCTGGATGATAGATCCGAAACAGAACAAAAGCTTCTGAATGAAGAATTCAAAGAACATAAACTTCTTATAACTGAAGAAGTTAAGGAACAGCCAACTGAAGAAGTGAATCTTCCAAGTGAACAGCCTCACAAACCAGAGAATAATGAAAGCAAAATAGTTGAGACTTTAAAAGAAGATAATGAAAGATTGAGACAAGAAAATAAGGAGCTTCTTGAAAGAGTCATTCAGTTGGAGACACTGATGCAAGTTAAGAATGATGGGTTCTTGAAGCACAAGACAAGTAAGGAATTGCAGTTAATTGATAGCAATGTGGTTGAAAGCCCTCTAATCGTGGATGACAAAATTGACTATATTGACTTTGAATGTCTAGCTGCTCCCGAAGAACCTTTCACCACAGAAACTCCATTAAATATTGTACAAGGAAATAACGAAGAGCCAAAAGTCAAATCATTTATCCTAGGTTAAAGAAGAAAGCAAGAATATCAAAAGATGACAAGGTTTTTATTTACTATGATAGGAAAGAGAGCCCCTAAGAGGATAAAAAGAAAGATCCTTCTGATAAGGATGAACTAAAGAAAGTTGAAAAATCAAAGCTTAAACTTGATAGGCAGGGAAAAAAATAGATGAACAAAATTTAATATTCCTCTTGTTGATAAAGACTCAATGGACGTGGAAGAGTATGAAACTCATGATCGATCGCCAACGAACACTGAGTTATCCAATATGAGGAAAAAGAGTAAATTGTATAAGTATTTGGACAAAGATCAACAAGATTTGCTTGATACCTTTTTTAAGCATGGAGATAGAATGTAAATTGTTTAATCATTTATTATGTCTATATTTTTTATCACTGCAAACTTGTCTTTGCAACAAATCATTAATGAATATATACACTGCAAAGACAAGAAAGTTCATATTGTAGTACATTATTTTGGTGCAAAGTTCATATTGCACTCCATATTTTTACTACAAACTTTTACTGTTTCACTGCAATATGAACTTTGCAGTACATTATTTTGGTGCAAAGATCATATTGCAGTCCATATTTTTTGTGCAATATGAATTTTACAGTACACATTTCAGTGCAATGTGAACTTTACAATCCACATTTATTGTTCATAGTTTATATTGCAATCCATATTTTCACCACAATGTGAACTTTGCAGTCCACATTTATTGTTCATAGTTCATATTACAATCCATATTTTATTGCAATATGAACTTTACAGTCCATATTTTTTTGTGCAAACTTCATATTGCAGTCCATATTTATTTGCCCAGTTTCTCTGTTTCCCCGCAATGTGAACTTTGCAATTCATCTTTTTTGGTGCAAACTTCATATTTCAATCCATATTTCACTGCAAAGTTCATATTGCAGTACATATTTTTTGGTACAAACTTCATATTTTACTGCAAACTTGATATTGCACTTCATATTTTGCACAATAAATGTTCACCACAAAGTTAGCTATATTTCTCATGTTATAATATCATACAGGACTGTTGCTTGGGAAAAGAGTGAAAGCCATCTCCACATAACAGGGAATCTGTTAGAGGACCTGATATGCAATGGTTTTGTGGACACATAGGTAATACAGAAAAAGAAAATTAAAGGTTTTCTTATATAATTATTTGCACATTTTGAATAATAACATATGCTACATGAACACAGATCATATATTGGTACACAATGCATTTGAAGAAGAGATTCTTTCCAAATGAATCAACAAGCATTATATTTTCCTCTATGGCTTGAGTAATCACCTACTTCAAATAATGAACTTTTTCAATCTTTCAATAATGATATTAATTTGATAAATAAAAACTTTTTGTTAATACAGACTTTTGTTAAAGATGGTAATAGAAAAAATGCCATGAAGTTATTGAACAACATAATAAATGAAGTGGATGTTAGAACCAATATGTTATTTTTTCCCATGAACTCCGGGAAAGACAAAAAAGACAAGCATGGATTCCACTGGACTTTACTCGTCTTGAATCTTGAAACAAGAACATGATTCCACTACAATGCAATGCATTCAAGAGGTAAGAAGAAAAATATATTCCTGAACAATGCCAAACAGATGGTAAAAGTACAAATTTAACAATTTTTAATCTTTTTAAAAGATTATTAAATCATATTTCGGAATTATTATTATTCTTTAAAATTTTATCTAGAAGCAAGCCATGAAAGAGCTTCTCAAACTGCACTTGCTTTACCTGGGGTGGACAGTACTGGAGGATAACACTAAAATTATTTCAAAGGAATGCCTGCGACAAGGAGTTTCGTAAGTTAAATTCACAAAATTTTGTAATATATATCTATATATATATATGAAAGTTATTTATTTCAAAATTTGTCAAATTTATAAATACTTACACTAAACTTTTTTGATATTGTAGTGTTGATGGTGCACTCTACGTATATGAGTTTATAGAAAGGCTTGTCTAGAGACAAGAGATTCTAAAAGAATTCGGGGAAAAATATTTGATGTCTAAAAAACGCGCAAATATCGTTTGGTTAATATTGACTGATGAACCGTATTACTGGTCGCTCAAGGTTCATCTTGAAACAGTGGCAACATTATAGTTTTTGAAGCAAAATAAAGATCTGTTCGAAGAAGATGGACAACAATAAAAACATCATATTTTTTGTTTATAAAACTTTAGATATTTGTTACATATTAGTTTAAAACCTCAATGTTTACTTTTGCACAAATAAAATTCTAAATAATATGTAGTCATGGTGAAATTGTAAATAATAGGCAGTCATGGTAAAATTGTAAGTAATATGTAGACATGGCCAAAAATACTTTGTTACAAATATTGAATGAATAATAATATCGCATTTTATTCAATCCTCTTTTTTTATGTTCATATGTGTTGCCATTTACCTTTTGTATTTAGAATTCTTTTGTGCAAATTCAAATTTGCACTACTATGAAAAACACAGATTATGCAAAAAGAAAGTTTGCACTATTCTTTTTTTTGGTGCAAAGTTCATATTGTCACTGCAAAATTTTTCTGTTTTACTGCAATATGAACTTTGCACTCCATATTTCACTGCAAAGTTCATATTACAGTCCATATTTTTGGTGCAAAGTTTATCTGTTTTACTACAACATGAACTTTGCAGTCCGCATTTCACTGCAAAGTTTATATTGCAGTCCGCATTTCACTGCAAAGTTCATATTGCAATCTAGCTATATTTTACTGCAAAGTTCATATTACAGTTTATATTTCACTAATTTTTTTTATTTAACTACAATATGAACTTTGCAGTCCATATTTCACTACAAAGTTCATATTGTAGTCCACATTTTTTTGTGCAAACTCTTCTTGTTTTAGTGCAAAGTTCATATTGCAGTCCACATTTCACTAGGAGTGTTGTCAGAAATCCGAAAATCAAATGAACGAACCGAACCGATCCGTTGTAATCCGAAATTTCCCGAACAAAAAAAAAAACCGAAATCGAAATAAAAAACCAAAACCGAAACCGATTGATTTGGGTCGATATGGGTTGGGGATTCGGGGTCCCCGAATTGGACCGAAAAAACCGAATATTTAAAAAAAAATATTTGCTAACTTAATGTAATTACTTAAGTTGTCTTACAATACGTTGAAAAAAAATAAAACTTTCATACAACATTTACATTATATAAATGATCCAACCCTATGTATTATTTACATTTATAAATAATTACTTAAGCTAATTATTAAAATAAATACATTATATAATTTTTGTTGTAGCGCCTTTTGAGTGAATTTATATTTTTAATGCAATTTTGAACTAAAGTTTTAACAATAAAAAAAACCGAATGAGACCAAACCGGACCGAAACCGAATAATTTGGGGAGGGTTTGGGTTTCATTGGTATGAAAACCGAAACCGAACTGAACCGAAACCGAATTATAAAGTTTGGGGAGGGTTTGGGGTACCCTAGTTTCTACCCCGACCGAAACCGAAAACACCCCTACATTTCACTGCAAAGTTTTTCTGTTTTACTGCATTATAAATTTTGTAGTCTATAATTTTGTTGCAAAGTTCATATTGCAGTTCATATTGCGGTACATATTTTTTTTGAAAAGTAAACATTGCAGTTCATTTTATCTACAATTAAGATTAAGATATCCAAATAAGAACAGTTAAATCTTACCATTCATTTCTTCTATGTCTAAGAAACAAATATAACCCGTCATCAAAAGTTCAAAGAAATCCAAATAAAAACCAAACAATTTATTCATGGTCTTCAGATTAACACAAAAAAAGATCAAAAGTAAAGTGTGCTTAACAACTAGTACACATGATATACTAAAATTAATGGATACTTTCCGAACAAGTCTTTTTGTTTTGAAACCTAATATGTTGACACCTTCTGCACTGACGCATCTTCCTTACTTTTGAGCCAATATTTGAAATTTGGTTCCTTTTTAGACGCCCTACGGTTCTCTTCAATTTTGGAGGCAAAATATACAATTCATTTGTCACATCTCTCGGCCTATTAACATTAGGGATAGGAAATATCGCATGGGAGTACAATCTCTGTTAATTCACACTAAAAAAACAAAGATCACAAAAATCATAAACACATTTTCCATCGGCCAGAATTGACAACACCGCATGATTGCAAGGAAAGCCTTTAATCTTCCAAGCATTGCAACTACAATGCCGGTAGTAAAGGTCCACCTTATGACTTTTTTCCTCTTGAACCTCGAAAACAAAATCATTTGACTTTGTAACTTTCCACGTCTTGCTCGCATTAATCTTCTTAGACAAAATATTTTCCATGTCGTGCCATAACATTGTGTTTCAATTTCTTGAACTCTCATGTCGGTTGGACATCATGGTCATCAACTTTAAACGAATTTTGACCAGCATCGAGGTGATGGGTAGACTACGTTCTTTCATAATCCAGCCATTAAAGCTTTCCGCAATATTTGGACACATCATTTCATACCTTTGTCCGGGAAAATAGGCATTTGCCCAATGATCTATTGGAGCTTTTTCTAGAAAATCTTTTAGCAGCACTTTTCAAATAACTAAACGCACTTTAAAACTCAAGATGTGTAGAGGCATATGCACAATCCACAAACAACTACAAGATGAACGATTTCTTCTTACTTTTGGCCGAGAAACAAGTACTCAAGTTGTTCTTCAAATGTCACAAACAATAGCTATGATAGGAGTTTGGAAAAACTTCAGGTATCGACTTTACCAAACCCCAATGTCTGTCCGATATAAATGTGAAAACTCTATCACTAGGCAAAATAACCTTCAAATGGTTCAAAAATCAACACTAATTTTGCACAGTCTCTGAATCAACAACACCCATGGCAAAATTGAATATTTCTAAAACAATATCAAACAAAGAAGAAGATAATTATCAATTTACAATTAACGCTTTTACATACTACTAATAATAACATGGAATAATGAAATCATGCTTGGATCGAAAAATAAAAATAAAAAGATAAGTATACCTCCATTGCCATTCATTCTTGTAGCTACTAGCATGCATCCCTTGAACTTTCCTTTTAAGAATGTCCTATCTAAGCATAATAGAGGACGACAAAAATTAAAGCAAAAAATTTGAGTCTCAAACGAGACAAATAATCTCTAAAACCTTTTGGTCTTTTCATTGACTTCAAGTATGGTGTAACTACCAGGATTTGTTTTCTTTAAGGCCTCTAAATACTAAACAAGGTTGATGTATAATAATTACTCATCGCCGTGTATTTCCTTCACATCTAACTCTCTTCCTGCATAAGCGTAATAATAATTCAATCGAACTCCATAGTCCCTTCGAAAATCATCAATAATTTCGGAAGGCTTCACAAGAGGCCTATCTCTAATCAAGTCCATAATAGCAATTTTCATAAGCTTGTTACTCATAGAAGGCTTTTTCAAATCCTTATAACCGATACAACAAATATACTCACTAACCATCCTTTTAATAACAAAGAAATTCAGTAAATTGAATTTCTGTGAAGCATGAATCCTCTATTGACATCCCCTTTCCTTATCCTTACTACAAATAACAGTTATTCTTGTAGCATCGTTCCTTTTAAACTTGTAATCAAAACCTCTCTCAATTGCAAACTTCTTTAGCTTTAAACGGAAGTCTTCTGCACTACGTTCAAATCTTTGTCCAACACAGGTTATTGCATTTGCCTAAATAATTGATTTTAGAGGTTGACGGACCTCCGAGGTGTCTGAACGAGTTTTTGAACCACTTAAAGCACTACAAGTATCATTAGCATCAACATCTCCATTTGAACACTTTGCCAATCTCACAAAGACATTGACAGTGTCTTCCTCTTTTAGAACAATATAACATATAATGCAATGCATCTCTTCACTAGTGCTTACAATGATCTCTTTTTCATCACGTATAACGTACATTTCAAAGAATAAATGATTGATTTCAGACCATCTTTCACAAACACATTGCTTCAGCTCAGAAATGGAAGAACTTAACCCTATACGAACACCAACATAACTACCACTAAAAGTAATCATTGCAATTACACCTCTTGAAATATCCCTACAAAAGATAAAGGAAATAAACAAGGTTCAAAATAGAAGTCTTTACTTAGCAAATAGTTGTCATATTGCAGTGCATATTTTTAGTGCAAAGTTCATATTGCAGTCCATATTTTTATTGTAAAGTTCATATTGCAGTCCATACTTATGTGCAAAGTTTGCGTCTCATATACAAACCACAGAAAAACCTTTCTACATACTTTCACACCAACAATCAGAGATAGCACTTAAGGAAATCATCTTAATAATAAAGAAAAAACGATCTCCATGATTGACCATTATTCAAACAGTTATAAATTAAAAGAATAATTAAAGACAACAAAAAAATAAACATAATAATGCAAATAAAATATTGTAGCTCATATCCATCCAATGAAAATCAATAATAATAAACGAATATCAATCCAATCTACATCGAAAACATCAAAAGTTACAAAAATCACCTTGAAAAACTTTCACAATCCATTGAATTAGTGAAGAACGAGTAGAACTTGATAGAAGCACGATTTGTAGCCCTAGAACAATAAAAAAAAAAGCTCCTCCTCAAACTCCCGCGATATCGATGGAGAAACAAACTTCCTTTCGCGCGATTAGAGATATGTTCAAAACTAAAAACTAAAATAGTATAATTGAAAACTTAAAAAAAATAAGGGAAGGGTATATTAGGCAATAGGTAATATGTTTTTAATAATTAAATAGTATTTAAATATGGTCAAAAACCTCAATTTAAAATAGAAAAGGTAAATAAGCCCCTTACTCTAATCAACAATTAAAAATAGGCCCTTCCTTAAAAAACAAAATCATTCCTTGGAGTTTTGGTAAAAATCAATGTCTAATAATACCTTCTACCTAATTTCTAGTATATTTTATCTTTCTTTCTTCTCAACTCACAAAACATTGAAGATAGAGAGTAACTTTCTTTCGAAGCTCTCACTTCTTTTCTCTTTTCTCCAATTTAAACTTTCTATTATTTTTTTTACTCCACTTTTTTTTAAGTAAGAAAAGATTTTTTTTTTGACAAAAGTCAAATATATTGTTAACTTAACATATATGAAGTAATTTGTATAATATTTGCTTAATACAAACTAACACCCAATAAAGGGGTGTGTTTGTATTTGTGCGTGCGTGGGTGCTTTAAACGACATTACAAACTTTTTGTGAAAACTGATATGATAGTATTAATGAAATATGGTGTTTGGTAGAATTTGGAAGTGTGTTAAAAAGTGAATTTGATTTTTGTTTGAGTTTTTTTCAACCAATTAAAAATCTCATAAAAAAATTTCAAAAAATAGTCACAATGGATCTTATTTTATAGATATCGACGAGTATATTTTAAATATATATTTTTTATTTAATTTTGATTTTTGAATTTAAAGTTATGGTGTTTTAAAAGTTTTTTTTAGAAAGAGAAAATAAAGTGAAATAAATTTTGAGAAGTGTAAAAGTAGAGTTGATTTTGAGTTGAGTTTTTAAAATTTGGGAAAAGAAATAAAAATAAACATATACCAAACATGCCCTTAATGTTATATTTTTTTTTATATTCAATTGAGTGGTGCAGCGTGACATTAAATTGTGTAAAAAGTTGTTACAAAAACGAAGTATGTATTATTCGAGAATTATTTAATTTATAATTCCAAAATTTGTTTCTCTTAATCTAGAATTATATATTTGAAAAAAATGATAGATAATCCAACAGGCTATACTTGCAAGTTGACAAGGAAGTTTATTATGAATTATTCGATGACCTTTGCATTCCTGTTTCTTCGACCCCTTAAGTATCAATTACGTTTTTTCAATTTCCAAACCATTATTAGAAAAATTAAATACACATGCATGTATGTAAAACATATATATATATAGAGTACCGATCCTACATGAACCAGTGCGTACGCACTCGTCATTTCCGCGAGTGGAATTAAATTTCTTTTTTTTTCTTTCACATTAAACGACACTCGTCTCTCACTCTCACTCTCCCACTTCGTCTCTCTCTCAAAGTCACAGCTGCGAACCCACCGAAGCCATTGCTCTCTCTCACTCTCCCAAATCCACCAAAGCTCCGTCTCTCTCTCTCTCTCTCTATCTCTCTCAAAGCCACCTGCGACTACAAACCCACCGAAGCCCCAAACCCACCTCCGAAATTGAGGGTTAAATGATGCAATAGAAGCGGATTGTCTGTTGGCTTTCAACCACTTAATTTTGAGCCCAAATTATTACACACTATTTTTGAAAGCTCTATTATATGTTGGCTTCTAAGTAGAGCATTCAATACAACCTTATTTGTTGGAGGTGGGTTTGGGACTTTGGTGGGTTTGTGGTCGTAGGTGGCTTTGAGAGAGAGAGACGAAGCTTCAGTGGATTTGGGAGAGTGGTCGCAGGTTGGGATAGTGAGAGAGAGATGGAGCTTCTGTGGGGTTGGGAGAGTGAGAGAGAGAGCAATGGTTTTGGTGGGTTCGCAGCTGTGGCTTTTAGAGAGAGAGACAAAGTGCTTTGAGAGAGAGACGGAGTGGGAGAGTGAGAGATGAGTATCATTTAATGTGAAAGCAAAAAACAAGAAATTAAGTCCTACTTGCAGAAACGACCAGTGTGTACGCACTGGTCCATGTAGGATCGGTACTCTATATATTTATGTATATACATAATAAAAGTAGATAAAGTTATTATTACATATAAAGTGGTTTTTTCTTAACGATTGGATTCGCTTGGTGGTAAAAGAATCTTCGCTCGAATTTAGAGATCTCAAATTTGAGACTCTCCTTTTTCAAGTTTAGCATTAATTAATCTTCATCGCCTAATTTATTAGTGTAAGTTTGCTCAAGAGAAGGAAAGGAAAAACGAATTATTTTTTATTCTTCAAAATTAAATTAATCTTTAATTGCTAAATCATGAACAAGAGAAATGGTCATATTATCTTCTTAAATAGAAGCAAAAGCTAGAATAACATGTACTCCATTTTGAATAAAGGTGCCTTAAGAACCTTATAAATATAACAAGCTAATGATCTTTTTTTTCTTTTAAAAGGGCGATGAAACTATTTTTTAAAGATACTTTTACCAATATCCTAAAATAAATTGTAACATCGAATTTGAATTTTCAAAAAAATAATGTTAGCCCTACTAAAAATAAAAAATATGGAGTATTGGTCATTTTCTATTAGTAAAACAAAACTCCTTGAGTTATCAGGAAATGTTTTACAGAAAAAAAAAATTCCTCAAAACCAAAAATCAATTAAGGGGATTGGTGAATTTTGATTCCGTGATAACCCCTCAAAAATTAATAAAGCAGGAATATTAAAATGAAAAATCTGACATTAGGAATTTTTTTTTGCTTATATAAAATGAAATCAAACACTATAATTAATTCGTGACATTACAAAAAAGTAACATCAGATTTTTCTCACTTTTGAAAATCTGCGGCACTTTTGCTACCCCAAACAAATCAACAAGCATAAAAAATTGTTAAAATGTACAAACAATTTTTAAGGGGTTTTAGGCAGTGACGGAGCTAGAAATTCAACGGCCCGAGCAGCAGAGAGGGGGGAATTTAAAAAAAAAAATTTAATGCAAAATAATAGCATCAGTACTACAAATTACAATAACATTTTACCGGAGTTCATATTTTGAAAGTATTGGAAAACTTTCTCCTTAATATTATTGAAAATGTCTTTCTCAATGTATGCCATCAAATAAACATTCATAAATTCATCTCTTATTCAGTTGCGTAGCGCACTCTTGATGATATTTAGTGCCGAGAAAAATCGCTCAACACAAGCGGTTGCAATAGGTCAAATTAGAGCTAACTTCGCAAGCAAATATACCAATAGATAACTAATATTTCTTTTGGTTTCAACCATGTTTTGAGGAAGTTCACTAATATTCCCCTTCGAACAAAAAAAAATCACCAACACCATCACCATCACTATCATACTTCAAATCTTCTACATAGTTTTAAAGTTGTTCCTCAGGTATCATGGGATCTACTAATGATAAATCAAATGGATAGAACTTTGCAAACCGGAGTGATTTTCGTAAATTAAAAGCGGAGAATTATATGAATGATTTGGAATGTAAAGTTTAACTCATATGAAAAGAATCATATCATCAATTCTTGTGAAATGTAAGTTTAGTTTACAATATTTGATAAAACTGAACACCCATCGGTAAGACTAAAATATAAATTTTAGTAGTTTATCTTGATTACGAAAAATAATATAATTTCAACTCATAATTTTGGGTTAATTATTACAAAATAAATTAATTTCACATCAACTAAACTAACGCCTTAACTATACTTCTTTATCTTTTGAGTTATTATGCCGGATCGGTCACTCAAGATCTTTGCTTACTATATCACCGAAGCCTTAACAGCTAATTAATAGCCACATCGTGACAGAGGAGTTAAATTGATGCAAATGCAATAATTGAAGGGCTAAATTGATGAAATTGATAGTTCAGGGGCCAGTGCAGTAATTCACTAAATTTTTGCTTGATTGTCTCGGTAAAATCTTCACCATCAGAGGTTAGCAGTTGACGAGAGACGAAGAAACAGAGAGAGAGATGGAAAGTAACAGTTTCATAAACCCTAATAATGGAGGAGGACCGAAGGAGAAGGAAGAAAACCCTAATTCAAACGCAAAAAGGCCTAAAATAGTGGTGATAATGGGACCAACTGGTTCCGGCAAGTCTAAACTCGCCATCGACCTGGCTTCTCACTTCCCTGTTGAGATCATTAACGCCGACTCAATGCAGGTTCATATATATATATATATATATATTCATAATCCTCTTGTTCTGCTTTTAATTCGATATATTCTTCATTTATCTTGTATTTGTTAGGTTTACCAAGGATTGGATGTTCTAACAAATAAAGTTCCAATTCAAGAGCAGAAAGGTTTGTGTACTTTCTCTATATATGTATGTCTATTCGTGATTGAATATTGCTAAATTTACTGTATTTTCGTAAAAACATTTTATACAAACAATTGTAGTACCAATTATATTAAAAGAAATGCATAAAACACATTAAGCGTGTGGCCCTCACCAGTTCATTTGATTTGTATACTTGTATCACATCAGTTTGTACAACAACAAAATTAAGTCAACCTAATATTTTCCTTCATGATTTGTACGTGTTATTTATGTGTTTTTGTTGCCCTCCTTTGTATATTTCTTTCTAGTAGTGCTAAACTTACTAAATTTTGTACAAACACAATTGTGCTACCAATCAAATAAAAAATGTAAAAAAATGGCAAACAGCACATTGCCCCACTAGTTCATTCGAGTTGTATTCCTACATCAATTTGTACAAAAATTGAGTAAGCCTAGTAGTTTTCATTTCTTTTATCCTGATTTTATAATTTATTTTTCTGTAGAAGTGCCACACCATCTGTTAGGTACAATCAGCCCAAATGTAGAATTCACCTCAAAGGACTTCCGGGATTATGCTATTCCTGTTAGACCTCTCTCTCTCTCTATATATATATATGTTCAATTTATTTATCTAAGTTGATCCCATTTTCCTATAAAAGAATTGTTTATGCTCTATACTATTACACCCATCATTCCAAATTAGGAGTACTCTTTCTAAAATCGATGCACCTAATGTCACAATGACCGACTAAGTTACTCTTATTAACCACTGGTTATGTTGAGATTAGCAAATCCTTAAAAGGTTAGGAAGTAAAATTGCGACTCTTAATTTTGGCTAGAAGTAGTTCTTGAACTTTTTCTGATGCGTGGGTGTCTTCCCTACTTATCAACCATGTATATTCTTCTCTGAATGATTTAGGGTCTTCTGTGTAACTTTTGGTTCTTGATTGGTGGGTTGTTGTATAAGTAGTTAATGAGAAAAGCTTAACACTCCAAAAGGCTTAAAAGCATAAAGTTATGTACTATCATTGTTAAGGGATAAGGTACCTGAGGTTACTTTTCGGGTGCTAATAATGTCAGCATAAAATATATTAACAAATGTAAATTGCTGCCATGCCACCGGCAACGTAATATGTGCGTTTTACATATCGATTCAGTTATATATTAGTGTATTACTAGCTGCCCTAAGTTTGTATAGAAGGAATTGAATTGGCTTTTTTCACATAATGATTTAAGTGAATAGCAATTAAGAGGAATGTTGAGAGACTGTAAATGAGAATGTAAATTATATTAATTCCTCCAAAATAGGTTGAAAGGTAACTAATTATCTGGGGTCTGATAAAAAAAAAGTACATTGTTATATTTGATAAAAAAGACTGAGGGCATCTGGAGAAGTTCTATATTTTTCAGGTTATTTTCTTACACATCACTCTCTATGTAAGGAGATCATGAAAAGCTTGTAGAATTTCCGTATTGAGTTAGCAAAAACCAAAGGCCTGTAGTGAATACTGACTATTGTACATACTTTAAATCTTTACATGGATAAACCAAATATTTTTGTGGGGAACTGTTTACGAAAATCTTCTACATTCTGTAGTGTGCAAGTTTAGAAAGAAGAAATAGGTGAAGGATAATAATTGAATCATTTTCAATACTTATACCTATGATTCTTCTTCGAAGAAATCTCATGGTAGAAGAGGAAGTTGAGTATGTGGAAATGTTGGGGTTTATTGGGAATTGTAATATTTCTAGAAATGGAAGGGAATCCAGAGTGTGGGTGGGAAATAAATCTGGTCAGTTCACAACAAAGTCATTCTTTGAGATTATTACACGTTCCACTGTAGCAGGGGATTTTGAGCCTCATGACATGGTTTGGAAGAATGGAGTACCGTCAAAAGTGATAGTTCTGGCCTGGCTTGTTGCGCATAAGAAGGTAAGTACGGCAGATTCGTTGCAGATCAGAAGGCCGTATCTAAAATTATCTCGCTCGTGGTGTGTTATGTGCAAGAGGAGTGGGGAAAGCTTAGATCATTTGCTTTTGCATTGCTCTTTTGTGCACTCTATCTGGTGCAATATCCGTAGTGACTTTGACATGGTTGCTGCTCTTCCAAGTTCGTGGCACAATCTTCTTATAGAGAGATGGTATTTTAAGGGTGATAAGAAGAAGTCTAAAAAGTTATGGAGAAGTAGTTGTCTGGCAGTTTTATGGTGTGTGTGGAGAGAGAGGAATTCCAGAATCTTTGAAGGTAAGGAGGAAAATGTGGTAGAGATTTGGCTCAGAATCAAGGCATTGGCATCTTTGTGGGCGTTTTCTTCAAATGGGTTTGGAGGTCTTTCGGTCTCTGATATAGCTAGAGATTGGAAAGCTGCTTTGGTGTAGCATAGTGTTGGAAAGTAGTATTTTTAGCCTGGTTCTATAGTTATTTCTGTTGGTTGGTTTTAGTGTAGGTTTGGGTAGGTTGTCTTTTTGTTGTGTGTTGAGGTGGTGGATGTCTTCTGTGATTTTTATGTTTTTTCTCTGTTTTTTGGGGCTAGCTGTGGACATCTTGTCCACTCTCAGTCTCCCTTTTGCTTGTAATCTTCTTTTTATATCTATATAATCTTAGTTTCTGATCAAAAAAAATACTTATACCTATGATAGGACCAAACAAGCTTTGGACTTCAACTACAGCAATGCCCGTTAGAAATAGCTGTAGAAAATATGTTTTTTCCTTAATTTGTGGTCTAATTAGTGCTGGGATCTGTAAATAATTGTTTCCCAAAGTTTAGGGATGTGATTGAGAGAAAATCAAGATTACAAAATATTGAGAAAATCAAGATTAGAGAATATAGGATTTCCTAATTTAATTAGTTCCTTATTTTACTCATTGAATCTCTTGTATATAAGCCCAATAGAGGCTCTTGTAAATGAATACAGATCAATACACTACTTTTTCTACATGGTATCAGAGGCAGAGATCCTAACCTAGGGTTTTCGTCCATTAATTCTGCCTTCCGGCTGGTGGCCTTCATTGCCATCACTAGCCGACAAAATTCTTTTTTGTTTTTCTTTATTCGGCCTTCATAGCCAGTTCTTGGAGGATGTCAGAGACAACATTATCCACCCCGGCAGTTCAACCAGTGGAGGAAGAGCAGACGTCACGCACCCCAGGTGAACTGCATAATATCCAACCAGCGTATCGACTTAACGGCAGAAACTACTTGAAATGGTCTCAATTGGTTCGGACCTTTCTAAAAGGAAAAGGAAAATTGAGCCATTTGTTGGGGACTGGACCGAAGAAAGGTGAGGCAAGCTTCGAGGCACGGGACGAGGAGGACTCAATGACCATGTCTTGGTTATGGAATTCCATGACTCCCGAAATCAGCGATACGTGTATGTTCCTGCCAACTACAGAAGCAATCTGGAATGCCCTGAATTAGACCTATTCCAAGGTCCATGATGCTGCATTGATATACGAAATCAAAACAAAGACGACGGCGACAAAACAGGGGAATAAAACTATCACAGAATATGCTAATTTTCTGCAAAGCCAGTGGCAAGAACTAGATTATTACCGGGTGATTGATTTGAAATGCAGCGAATGTGCAGTTGTAGTTAAAAATTTCATTGAAAGAGATCGGGTTTATGATTTTCTCGCAGGTCTAAACTTTGAATTTGATAAAGTGAGGATTCAAATTCTAGGCAAAGGAGAAGTACCGTCCCTTAATGAGACGATTTTGTTGATTCGTGCAGAAGAGAGTCGACGAAGGGTTATGCTTGAACCTCAACTGGTTGACGGCTCTGCACTTGCAGTTTCTGGTAACAAACATGTGGGTCTTACCTTGGAACGACCTCCAAACGCTGATCATGGGAAAGCAGAATTGTCAAAAGGGGCAAACAAAGAAGATCTATGGTGCTCTTATTGTAAAAAGTCACGACATACAAGAGATTCCTGCTGGAAACTGCACGAGAAACCTTCAACGGCTAGCCGTGAGTGGGGAAATAAAGGAGGGCAGCAACAACGACAACAAGGTCAGGCCCATATGGCTTCATCTAGTGCTTCCTCTTTAGCCCTCTCTGGTAAATCTCCATTTCCTCTTGGATTTAATGTTTCTGATAAATTGTTTGTGGATTCATGGATTATAGACTCAGGTGACACATACCATATGACACATGCATCAAACCAGTTCAAAACTTATATCCCATGTCCAAGCAATAGGAAAATCACCGTTGCCGATGGTACTACAGCCACGGTAGTGGGAGTAGGAGATGTCCAGATCACCCCAAGCCTTGTCCTTAAAAATGTACTACATGTCCCAAAATTATCTGCTAACCTTGTGTCCATACAAAAGCTTACAAGAGACTTGCCTTGTTATGTTATGTTTAACCCTTCTTACTGTGAATTTCAGGACCAGGGTTCAGGGAGGAGGATTGGACTTGCTAAGGAAAAAGATGGACTTTACTATCTTGAGACATCAAGCCAACCAAATATGATCAAGTCACGTTTATCCACTTTGTTTCTTTCTTCTTCCAATGAAGATGTCATTTGGTTACACCATTGTTGTTTCGAACACCCATCTTTTGAAGTCTTAAAATTCATGTTTGCTTCTTTATTTAAGGGATTGGATATTAGAATTTTTCATTGTGACATTTGTGAGTATGCGAAACACATTCGTGTATCTTTTCCCATTAGCAATAAAATAAGTTTTTCTCCTTTCTATTTAATACACAGTGATATATGGGGGCCCTCAACAGTTCCAAATATTTCTGGCTCACGGTGGTTTATATCTTTTATAGATGATTGCACTAGGGTCTCTTGGATATTCTTAGTCAAAAACAAGTCTGATGCAAGTCATGTTTTTCCCAATTTCCATACAATGATTCAAATCAATTTGGTACAAAAATAAAAAGGTTTAGGTCTGATAATGCCTGGGACTATTTCAATCAGGTCTTGTCTCCTTACTTTCAAAAAGAGGGAATTATTCATGAATCTTCCTGCATTAACACCCCACAACAAAACGGGATAGCTGAGAGGAAGAATCGTCATCTCTTAAATACTACACGAGCATTATTGTTCCATCATAATGTACCAAAATTCTATTGGGGAGAAGCCGTGCTTACATCTGCTTATATCATAAATAGAATTCCTTCCCGAGTCTTAGGATCAAAAAGCCCAATGGAAGTCCTTTCTAAGTTCTATCCCGACCTTAATGCCACAAGCACTCTTACTTCTAGGGTGTTTGGTTGTACTTCTTTCGTTCATGTTCATAACAAAAATCGGGGAAAATTGGATCCTAGAGCCATTAAGTGTGTGTTTATAGGCTACTCATCCACTCAAAAAGGCTACAAATGTTTTCATCCATCCACCAGAAAACTATATGTCTCAGCAGATGTCACATTTGTGGAAGGGAAACCATATTTTACCAAACCTTATCTTCAGGGGGAGACATCTATTATGGAAGATAAGGGTTTTCTTCTGCTTGATTTACCATCTTCATCCAAATCACTAAGTCTCGACCCAAAACCCCATTCTCCTACTTTGTCACCCGAGTCTTCTACCCCATCCGAGTCTCCTGTTACTGCTCCTATTTCACCCAAGTCTCCAGTGAAGGATAATAGAATTTTTGATCATTCTCGGTATGAGCAGGTGTACGCGAGGAAGCAAGGTCCAACTCTAGATCCAAGGCAAGTTCAAATCACCGATCTGACTCCTGAGAATGAGGTAACGGTATCTGAACCTACTCCACCAGCTGATCACCAACTTTCTGAAACTCAAATAACTGACTTAGATCTACCTATAGCTGTGAGGAAAAGTACTCGAGAGTGCACCAAACGGCCACTATACCCTTTATCCCATTTTGTATCCTACAAAAAATTCTCACCAGCCCATAAAAGCTTTCTCACGAGTCTAAATGAAATTAATATCCCAAACACTTTATCTGAGGCATTATCTAAAGAGGAATGGAGGAAAGCTATGAGGGTCGAAATGGATGCATTGGAAAAAAATGAAACATGGGAGTTAGTTGATCTACTTAAAGGAAAGAAAGCAGTAGGGTGTAAATGGGTCTTCTCCTTGAAGTTTAAGGCAGATGGATCATTAGAACGCTATAAAGCAAGGTTTGTCGCTAAGGAGTACACTCAAACGTATGGAGTAGATTACCAAGAGACTTTTGCTCCGGTGGCAAAAATGAACACTGTAAGGATACTATTGCCACTAGCTGCCAGCTTTGATTGGGGATTAGAGCAGTATGATGTGAAAAATGCCTTTCTCCATGGTGATCTGAAAGAAGAAATCTATATGAACATCCCACCAGGATTTGGAGGAGTTGAGAATAAGGTATGCTAGTTAAGAAAAGTTTTGTATGGCTTAAAATAGTCTCCACGTGCTTGGTTTGGAATATTTACTAAAGCAATATTAGCTACATGATACAAGCAGAGTCATGGAGATCACACACTTGTGAAGAATGCCTTTCTCCATGGTGATCTGAAAGAAGAAATCTATATGAGCATCCCACCAGGATTTGGAGGAGTTGAGAATAAGGTATGGCGGTTAAGAAAAGCTTTGTATGGCTTAAAACAGTCTCCACGTGCCTGGTTTGGAAGACTTACTGAGGCAATTTTAGCTACAGGATACAAGTAGAGTCAGGGAGATCACACACTTTTCATCAAACACTCAGCTTTAGGGGGAGTTATAGCCTTGATAGTTTATGTAGATGACATAATTGTGACTGGGAATGATGAAAAAGAAAAGCAAGCTTTAAAACAATGCTTGGCCAAGGAGTTTGAAATAAAAGATTTGGGAAGATTAAAATATTTTCTAGGAATTGAAGTGGCTCATTCTAGACAAGGAATTTTCATTTCTCAGCAAAAATATGTTACTGATCTTCTTAAGGAAACTGGAATGTTAGCATGCAAACCAATTGCAACACCTATTGAACAGAACCATGGACTTGGACAAGCTGTTGGAGATCGAGCAGTAGACAGAGAGATGTACCAGAGATTAGTCGGAAAGCTTATTTATCTTGCTCATACACGGCCTGATATAGCATACTCTGTGAGCGTCATCAATCAATTTATGCATGCCCCTAAGGAGATCCATCTTCAAGCTGTCTATAGAGTGCTTCGTTACTTGAAAACTAATCCTGGAAAAGGGATTATGTTCAAGAGGAACTCTGAACTTGTCCTTGAGGCCTACACTGGTGCAGATTATGCAGGTTCTCCTGTAGATCGGAGGTCTACTTCAGGTTATTGTACCTTTCTTGGAGGTAATTTAATAACGTGGCGAAGCAAGAAACAAAACGTTGTAGCCCGATCAAGTGCCGAAGTTGAGTTTAGAGCAAGGGCGCAAGGAGTTTGTGAATTGTTATGGTTGAGAATTGTACTGGAAGATTTAAAGATTAAATGGAGTGGGCCAATGAGACTCTATTGCGACAATAAGTCAGCCATCAGTATTGCACATAATCCTGTGCAACACGACCGAACTAAACACATCGAGATAGATAGGCATTTTATTAAGGAAAAACTGGAAAGCGGATTAATTTGTACTCCATACGTCCCCACAGAAGGTCAGTTAGCAGACGTTCTCACGAAAGGGCTCAATTGTGCTATTTTTCAAGAGATTATTAGCAAGCTGGGAATGGATGATGTATATTCACCAGCTTGAGGGGGAGTGTAGAAAATATGTTTTTTCCTTAATTTGTGGTCTGATTAGTGCTGGGATCTGTAAATAATTGTTTCCCAAAGTTTAGGGATGTGATTGGGAGAAAATCAAGATTACATAATATTGAGAAAATCAAAATTAGAGAATATAGGATTTCCTAATTTAATTAGTTCCTTATTTTACTCATTGAATCTCTTGTATATAAGCCCAATAGAGGCTCTTGTAAATGAATACAGATCAATACACTACTTTTTCTACAATAGCCTATTCCTTGCAATGGGATTTTCCATTTCTCCAACTGCCTGTAGCTACTTGTTACATTCAGGCCTCGTTTGATTCGGGTATTAAAAAGTGGGATGGGATTATTAATACCACTTTTTTTATAATACCTTGTTTGGTTTGCACAAATGTGTTGGGATTATTAATACCGGGACTAATTTAATCCAACTCTTTGTGGTATAATTTAATACTAGGGGCAGGTGGTATTGTTTATCCAGGATTAAAAAAAATGAACTATATATTTTCAAAAATGCCATTGCTACTATAATATTTTCAAAAATGCCCCCACCACAACCCCCCCCCCCCCCCCCAACCCCCATGCCCCCACCACCACTCCCCACCCCGACCCCCCACCCACCCCCCCACCACCACCACCCCCCTCCTCCTCTTATTATTATTATTATTATTAATAATAATATTTTTTTGTTATTTCAAAATATAATCCCGCATACGAGTTACATAACCAAACATGATATTAACATCAGTATGGGATATCCCAGTATTAATACTGCATGAATCAAACATGGTATTGGTATTAAATTAATATCAGGATTAATAATCCAGTACTATTAATACTGGTATTATTAATCCCACTGATCCTAATATCTGAATCAAACGAGGCCTCAGTGTAATAGCACTGGATTGCTTGTTGGAGTAGTTCCGTTTCTCTCTCTGTGTGTGACTACTGGGCTTGGGTTTGATTTCAACTGTCATTATTTTGATTTTTTCAATATTTTAGTATCAGTATCTGGGAGGTTGCTTTTTCTTCCTCTTCGGCTTGACCCTGTAGTGTTTGGGAGAAAATTACGGTGTTATTATGTAAGAATGTTTGGTCTGGCAAGCTGGTTATATGTGTAATGATAACTATTATTTATGGTTTGTAACTCGACTTTGTGGTTTGGGTATTTGTATAATTGCTTTTTGTTGATTGACAATACACATGGAAGAATACAAATTTTACACGTTGTGTGCCAAAAGAGACCTCCGTTAGAAGCTTTTTAGACTTAAAAGCTAAAATCTCTCTGTGCCTATATATATTTATATATCTATTTACATATCTCAATATATTCTTAATCCCTACCTGCCTTGGGTCCGTTCTTCCATCATATGTATCTTGACTGATAATCGTCCATTTCAACTAGTATTTGAAACTTATCTTATAATGTGTTTTCTCTTCGTTTTTTTTCCTCAATTCCCCATTCATAAATTGTGTTTCAGCTCATCAATGACGTCTTGTCCCGTAATTGCTTACCGGTAATTGTTGGAGGTACAAATTACTATATTCAGGTATTATGCTTCTTTGTCCTTCACTCTTGCATTGTGTTGTACTTCACCTCTCCATAAACCATACTCTGTGATTCTTGGGTTATTTATATGCTACTTCAAATTGATATTCCCACTTCCCTTGAGGGATGTCTCAAATCGATAGTCGCATTTCTTTTTCAAACAAAATCAATGTACCATTTCTTACAATAGAAAATGAGTTGTAGTCTTGACCCTTGAGTTGGTTGAAATTACTGTTTACTTAAAAAAGTACGGAAGTCAAAATGGGACTATCTTTTTGAGGAGGGAGTACTTATTTTGTACTATCTTTCTTAATATTTCTTGTATTTAGCATTGCAGAGTATGATTCATTCTTATAATCTAATAAGTAATACTAAATGACAAATGCTGGGAATCTTTCCGTGGCTATATTTATGCTTTTTAGAGCATCCACAATGGCAAACTTAAGTGTGTGGTAAGTATGGGAAAAGAGAGAAAATAAAGATTGCGTGGGTGAGATTAAAAGAGAGAACAATATTGTGTGAGATTAAGAGAGAGAAACTATTACAGAGAGAGAGAGAGAGCGAGCGACCTCTTTGATGGGCTTTAGTCCACCGGCTTCCTATCTGATTGGCTGCCAGCCCTGTCCTGCCCAACTGATGGGACTATTAGTAAGTAAGATAGTGAAACTTAACGTTACCTTACCCCTGTGGCCCTACCCTATGAAACAGTGTTTTGCCCTACCTACCATAACCATTGCGTGTGCATATACGGTATATTTACCTTACTTTCCCTACTTACCATGTCTATTGTGGACTATACAGCACAAACGTTCTCTTGGAGGCCACGTGTCGGGCCCAACACTTGTTGGACACTCTGACACTCTCTGACACTTGGACTTCATTATAGTCTCTAATACTTGATAATTGTTTTAGATGGCTACTACTCTTAGTGTTTTTTTACTGCAACATCAACTGAGGATGAGGCAACTAAGCCACTTTTTATATTCCCCTTTTGTTTTCTATCATTATGTGGAACAATTGTCTATGTATGCTTTTTGATGCTTTAATTATGGAACAATTTAGTGATCACGTTTTGAGTATTGGTTATTAATGCAGTCTAGTTTCATTTTATTGAATTCTTAAATAGTTATAATGTTTATTGCATATATTTATAATTAATTAATTAAGAATGTGTCCCCCCCACGCTTCGTGTCCTATATTTTGGAAAAATTACGTGTTGCATGTCGTGTCGAAATGCGTGTAGCGTGTTAGGTCTATGCTTCATAGATTGTGGATGTTTCTATGCTCTAAATGTAATTTATTGGAATATGAAACAGGGCAAAAGAAGGTGCTCTCTCTCTCTTCCCCCCCCCCCAAATACTGGGGTATTGCCTCATCATAAATGAGCCACAAACCAACTCTTTGGCCAGTAGAAACCTCATTTAGAACGTCTCTTTTTTGTAATTATTAATGGAGAGGAGGCGGTTTGTTCTACACTTGAAATGATTGGATTACTAGAATACCCTTAACTTAGTTTTGGAAAAAGGATATTTGAAATGAAAGAGACAAGAATAGAGCTTCTGACCTCCAAAATGTGGAGTAAGGGCCTCCATCATTAGGACAAACTCTATTATGTTTCTTTTAATTGATATAAATAACCGCATGTGATTCTGAAGCACATTGAGCTTGCCACAATGGCTGGTCTTTGTTTAAACGAATTCCACCCTGAGCATTTGCTTCCACAATCCATAAGCACATCTAGGGTCCGTTTGATAAAATTGTTGGAAAATGATCAAGAACACTTTAATTTTTATGAGAAGCTGTAAAATAAGATGAATGATTTGATGAGATGAGATGTTTCAAATCTTTTTCTTATTTTTCCATGGAAATTTTTTCTTACCCACCACCCAAAGAATTTTATTACAAGGAAAATTCTTGAAGTAATAAAATATTTCACGAAATCAGTCATCTCTTTTTCCAACTTCCCATAAAGATTAGTATTGTTTTCAATTATTTTCCAACTTTTTTTCATCAAACGCACTCCTAGTGTCATGAGAAATCCTATGATGTTGTTCTATACAAATTTAAATTATTTTTTTGCACCAGTTCAACTTTTTAAAAAATGCCAAAGCATTTTTCCTAATAGAGCCTGATTGGAAGAAAAAAGAAACTTTACAGCAACCCCACCTCAATGGTGTCCTCTTTGAACCAATTTTTCCTGTAAGCTAATGCAAGTTGTGCATAGAATAAAGTCGATTTGTTGTTGTGCTTTTCTTGAGAGCTTCAGCTATTTTTGTTTCCTCTTTTAAAATATTGTTCGTGATCAATATAGATTGATTATAGGTATTGAAAGTTGTGAAGTTAGTTTCTTTTCTTTCTATTTTTTCCATTCTAAATGCTTTTCATTTGTATGATAATGTAAATTTCCTCATCCCTTATCCTCCTTCTCACAATTTTTTCAGGCTCTTGTGAGTCCTTTCCTTCTGGATGAGTCAGTAGAAGATATTGATGAAAGTTGCTCAACTGACCCCCCTGGTAAGCAGCTGCTGTGCTCCACCAAAATTTTCGAATGTGTATATATATTATGTAAATCATGCTCTTCCTGTTTACAGGAGATAAACAAGATTCTGAACTTGAATTCGGGAAAGATGCACCTGGTTACAGTTACAATTATCTTAAGGACCTGGATCCAGCTGCAGCAAATAGAATTCATCCTAATGACCACAGAAAAGTAAGGGTGTCATCTAATTAATTGGTTTGGCATCTTGCTATAAACTAAGTTGATCTTTATTCTGTAAATTTTACAGAGGTATGGTTGTTTGAGAAAACAGTCTCACACTCTTGCCTGGTACAATAGAAAGCCTTGTTTGAGAAAACAGTCTCACACTCCTGTCTGGTACAATAGAAAGCTGTTATTTTAACTTTTTAAGAGAAAATGGGATGTAAGTCCTCCTTCCATATTAAATACTAAAAAAGGAAACCTTACTTCTCCCCAACACTTGGAGGGTATTTTAGGTAAACTAGCCCTTACCTTGAAATGAAAAAGTAAGGTGTCCTTCACATGAATTTACTTGTGCGAAACTTATTGGCTCTTATTTTAGTGGAAAGTATAAATACTGTAAGAAACATACATATTTGATACTTTCACCCTCTCTTCTGCAAGATCATATGCCTAATCTCCTAAAATTTTGCATTCTATTACTTTTTAAGAGTGGACGTGACTATTATATTTGTTGTTAGGGTTCAATTGTCTTGCAGCATGTTATTTATGGTCTTACGATTTAATTAACTCTAATGATTTGGTGCTTGTGCAGATTAGTCAGTACATTTGTTTGTATGCTCGCTCTGGCATTCTTCCCAGCAAACTTCTTCAGCAAACAGTCATGGAGGTTTGTAAGCGTCAATTGCTTTTCATTATTGTCTAATACTTGAACATGGGAATATGGCCCCTTTTTTCTTTTACAAAATTTGTTAAGGTTTGCTTTGAAACATATTAATCCATAGCAGAGAGGAAAGTTTTGGTACAGTATATTGAAATAATGCTAGTCAAAAACTTGATTGGTTAGATGGTGGATTACACAGAACAGACAAATTTCGATTTCGGATTAATAGATGGGGGATGGACTTGCCAAGGCTTGAACCTTGGACCTCCTAGAAAACCAACCTCTGATACCATGTTAGGAAGCATCTCTCCCAAGAGCTTAAGCTGGTAGGAGAAGGAACCGTAATTAATATCATGCTTAACAAAAAGAAAAGAAAAAAGACACAATACACACAAGGCTTCATTTTTTTTTCCTCTTTGCACTACAGTCAAATATTCAGATGGATAGATTATTTTTTGTTTCTTTCTCTCCACCACAATACAAAGCTCTGTTTGCATCGACATCCTTCACGAACCCAAATCCTTGCATGTTCTCTCTGCAAAGAACCCTCTCATTTTTTCTGTAGCATCTGCAAAGCATCTCAGCGGCAGTGCAAGCATATATACGAAGTATGAATCTAATTGATTTTTAGTGCAGTTTATTTATTCCCCATTTGAAGAACATTGGATTTTATGGTTTCGATTTCTGAGTAGCATGTATTTTCCTCTTTTGAAGGCCCTCATTCTAGGGATTTGACGTTTAAAGGCATTTCCCCCATTTTGGACGGGGAAAATACTAAATTCTACTCATTAAATTGAAATAAGGAAATTCCTTTATAAGCCTTTTCCGTCCTTTAAGAACCCTGAATTTTTGTAAGCATGACTGTACTGTGATTCACAATGATATTGGCTAATTTGAATTTCTCTGCTTATAAGTTTAATTTTTGGTTAGTCGGGTCTAGAAGGGAAAAAAAATCAACTAGTGAATTACCGGGTTATCCTTCAATGGCAATTTGTGAGGGTTTAGAGAGAGGAAGATTGTCTGGATTGTGGCATAGAGAGACAGAGAGAGTTTGTTGACGCCAAAGGAAGATATAATTTTTTTATTTTTTTTTCATATTACGCGGAAGCCTCACACGTATTATTGCTTCGTCCGTCTTTTGTTAAACATGGAAGCCCATTTTTGAAAGAGTTGGGCCTTGGCATGATGGTAATGTTGCTCCATTATGAATTGGGTCATCACAAGTTATTTTGTTTATTTCTGCAATTTATATATGTTTTTAGTTTGGTAATAAATTGTCATACTGGTCTTACACTGAGAAAAATATTAAGATGCTTGTTACAGGTGGAACTCTCCTACTCCCTCCATTCCAAACTATGCCAATTTTCCTTCTTGGGATGTCCGAAATTAAGAGTCCAGTTTCTGAAATCGATGTAACAAATTTTCCCAATTACTGAATAAGTTTTGTTACTGACCGTTGATTACTGTTAGTTTAATGTATCCTCAGAATGTGTTGGAAGTCAAATAGGAACTAGGAAGGACCTCCTTATTCTTTAGAATAAAACAAAAGTTCAAATGAAGAACCAATTAAATAGGAATGACGAAGAAGTAAGAACTTAAAACAAAATGTAGAGATTTCCAATAATTTAATATTAAGAGAAAAAACAAATTTTATTTTATCAAGTGACCTAAAACTTGGCTTATCTACACAATCTAAACACCGTTCTAATCTTGCATGTGGCAGGACAGAACTGGGGTCGAGCAGATAACTTTAGATACGATTGCTGTTTTATATGTGTGGATGCATCTCTCTCTGTACTTGACCAATATGTGGAACAAAGGGTAGATTGCATGGTTGATGCTGGTCTACTTAACGAAGTATATGACATCTACAACTTTAATGCGGACTATACTCGCGGTATACTTCAGGCTATTGGTGTTCGTGAATTTGAGGATCTCTTGAGAATTTGCCTTTCTGAAACCCAGACTGAGAGCAAGAATTATCCAACAGATGGGTCCCACTTCCAAATGTTGACGAACAAGGATGGTGAGATGTTTAAAGAAAATATGAGCATAATCCAAAATTCCTCTAATGAGAACCGGCTGAAAGTTCTATTAACTGAAGCTATTGACAAAATGAAAGCAAACACCCGGAGACTTGTTCGTCGTCAAGTAAGTACGAAATTATTCTCTTGACTTTAGAAAGGAATTGGCATTTTAGATTCTAGGAAAGCTCCTTTCATGGCATTTGAGTTGAGAGACTTGAGACTGGATCCCTTCTTTTCTCATGTTGAGAATAATTTAATAAGAGATTTTTTGAGTATGCAAGTTATTTAGTTGAAATTTGTTACCATGTTAAAATATATTATGAAATATTGCTTTATTATAAGGTAAATTGAGACTATTTAATTATTTATTAAAAATAAGGGTAATTTTGTCAAAAATACTATATATATATACAACTATATATGTGTGTATCACTGTGTGTGCAAGTGTGAAAGGATTCCCAAGAATCCTTAGCTTTCCCCCTCATCAATTCATTAAATATGGGAGTAGATCTAGGAAGCACGGACGCTCTCTTGGAGGTCACATGTCGGACCCAACACTTGTCGGACACTCTGACACTCTCCAACACTTGGATTTAATTATAGTCTCTAATACTTGATAATTGATTTTAATAGCTACCACTCCTAGTGTTTATTCACTGCAACATCAACTGAAGATGAGGCAACTAAGCCACTTTTTATATTTCCCTTTGTTTTCTATCATTCTATGGAACAATTTAGTCTATGTATACTTTTTGATGCTTTAATTATGGAACAATTTAGTGATCATGTTTTGAGTATTTGAGTTATTAATGCAATCTAGTTTCTTTGTTGAATTCTTAAATATTTATAATGTTTATTGCATATATATATAATTAATTAATTAAGAACGTGTTCCCACCCTCCCCCCCCCCCCCCACAACCCCCACCCACGTGTCGTGTCCTACATTTTGGAAAAATTCCGCGTCGAAACGAGTGTCGCGTCAAAACAAGTGTCGCGTGTTGGGTCTATGCTTCATAGGGGTAGATGAAGGGAATAATCCTTTCCTCTGGAATCCTGGATTCATTTCTAAAACTCCAACTAAACGTTGGAATCTTGAAAGAGAATTCAAGATTCCAAGAACAATCCAAAGAATGAACCAAAAGGAACCTTTAGTTTGAATTTTTTAGTGATATTAACTTCATCTTTTCATAGAGGCGGCGGCTTAATCGACTACGATCTTTGTTTGGGTGGAACATACATTATGTTGATTCAACGGAATCCTTATTAGGTATGTTTTTACAGGGTTCTATTGGATTCATTCTAGTCGCTATGATTTTCTTGTTCCATACATGAGAAGGCATCTCTTGTGACGGTTAGTCTGAATCACATTAAAATTTCATTATTTCAGGTACGTCCGATGATTCATGGACAGTAAATGTTGTTGAACCAGCTGTGAGTATAATCAAATCTTACCTTAACGAGACGAGCTTAGTGCCCGAGTCAGAGGCCAGAAATGGTAGTGAAGAATTGAAACTGCCTCAAAGGGACTTGTGGACTCAATATGTATGCAAGGTAAGTAATTTTTGTTATGCATCTCTCTCTCTATATATATACACACAGATTCTTCAAAAGCTTCAGATATGTAGTGCGGATGTATTCACTGATAAGTATCTGTTGACCTATTTGACAACTTTGACTTTTCATACGGCAGTGGTTTTTATTTTGCAATTTTAATTGCAAAAGAAGGGGTTATGAGAGATTTAAAAAAGTTAAATGGTTAAATTTCGAATTAAAAAGAAAAAGCATTTCACATCACATATACGCTCTCCGTCCCAAACTAAGACTCGGATATTCCTTTTTGGGAACAAGCTTTGTTCTTGGCTTCTTGCCCATTGCTTACACTGAAACTAATGTATTTTTAAAAAAGTGTGAAAGTCAACAGTCTTAATTTAAGAGGGAGAACATTATTTTATCACTGTATCATTGCTGTGTACAAACTCTATTCGTCGTTTTAAGATATATAGTGTCACTGCGTATAAGGCTTTTCTGTGTCCATATCCCTGCAACATAGCTATCAAATTGATGTCATTTGCATTAATAAGTCTGTGCATGTAGGCTTGCGGGAATAGGGTGCTTAGAGGAGCACACGAGTGGGAACAACATATACAAGGCCGTAACCATCGTAAAAGAGTATGCCGGCTGAGGAAATCTGGAACAACTTTGCTCTGAAGAATAGTTGTTCTCCCTCCACGCCCCCGGGGTAGATATATTACAACTATTCTATTGATTGCGGTATCAGCCTGTCAAGATCCGTTCATGTGGCTTGGCAAAAGAGGTATGATAAGATGTTGAAGTTACCAGGTCTAGGGTTTGAGTCCCCTCACCCTAGAGCTCTAATGCGGATTTATCCATGGCTGTCTGTAAAAATGGAAATGTGTTAATTAATTAGTCAAGTTGCTAAGCAGGTATGTGTGGTGTTGTACATGTACCTTATATGCAGATATTTGTAAAACGTATGAGGTCCATCCACTAATTTTTTTTTTTGTTGTCAAAATTGAGGGAGGATTCATCATATTTGCTGAACATAGGAATTTTTTCTTAGCTTTAGCGGAATTTCATCCAAACAGTTTCATGGCATTTTTGTTCCATTTCATCTATACAATATAAAAGCAAAGTTATCACATTCTGTTTTGGCACTGATTTTTGGTTTTCATATTTGCCCATGTCATAAGCGTTTTGGAAAAAAAATTAATGTTAATAATGGGGTTCAAACCCCAACCTTTTGATTAGTAAGAACCATTTTAATGATCAAAATCCTTTTTTGGGTTTATTCTCTGCATTCAAAATTAGATGTATGTGCATGGAAATTAGGCGTACACGCGTGTTGCATTCGCATCCTTGCCTAGTTGGTTTAAGAACCAAGGGCATGCTTGATAAGTTGATTGAAGAGTTAGAAAAATTATTGGAAGACAATTTTTATGAGAACTTATAATTGAGATGTATGATTTGGTGTGATGTTTTATTAATTTCTCTGTTTGTCATGCAATTTTATCTTCTTCTTATTTTTTTTAATTACAAATATATATATTATTCGAACTCTTTAACTCATCCCCACGCTTCCAAGATGATGGCCGACCCGTACAAAGATATTGGCATGGAATTCAATTCTTTAGGTGGTGCAGAATTAATTTTCATAAATAAGGAAAGGGTTAATTGGTTAATTGTACTTTGTCCCTCCTAACTATAACCTAATAGTATTTTACCATATTAACTATCAATGTTAGTAATTAATGCCACTAACTATCAATTTGTCGTAATTGACTCATTTTGACTAATGGAGTAAAAAATTTAAATGGTTTCGAGCTCAATGGAATTTTAGATAAATAAAGGTATAATTGAATTTATATGTATATGTAATTTTATTAGTTTTTTGTTTTTATTTTTTGGAAAAAGTCTCTCTCTCCCTCTCTCCTCCCATGTGTTTTCTGTGTTCTCTCATCTTTCTTCTCCCTCCATCACTTCTCTCCGGCTTCTTACGCTGTTTCGATTTATTGAAATTGGAACGCAATTATGGCAGTCCTTCGTCAAGAAATTCAAGGTAGATAATGGATGGGTTTTATAATATATTATTGAGGAGGAGAAGATACATATAAATCAGAGCTTGACTTAAAACAAACAATCAAACTCTCTCTCGGTAGTTGTAGATAATGGAGGGATTTTATAAGATATTATTGAAGAGGGGAATATACATGAAAATTAGAACTTGACTTAAACCAAACAATCAAAACCCTCAATTAGTTGTAGATAATGGAGGGATTTTATAATATATTATTGAAGAGGAGAATTTACATAGAAATTAGAGCTTGACTTAAACCAAACAATCAAACCCTCAATAGTTGTAAATAAAGGAGGGATTTTATAATATATATTATTGAAGAGGAGAATTTACATAGAAATTATAGTTTGACTTAAACCAAACAATCAAACTCTCAGTAGTTGTAGACAATGGAGGAATTTTATAATATATTATTGAAGAGGAGAATATACAAAGAAATTAAGGCTTGACTTAAACCAAACAATCAAACCCTCAATAGTTGTAAATAATGGAGGGATTTTATGATATATTATTGAAGATGAGAAAATACATAGAAATTAGAACTTGACTTAAATCAAATAATCAAAATTTTTAATTGAATATAATTTTTTTCACGTTTCACCATACCGTCCAATATGGTTATACCCAATAACTAATACAAAGGACAATTAAGATAGAGACTTAGTTAAATCATCTCTCTCCATCTTATCTAGATATTGTTTGTGACTTGACTTTAGACCCCTCAATGTTAACTCTCCTGTAATCTTTTTACTCAATATACATAAATTATTTTTAAAACACATTTTTTAAATGAAGACCATAAGCTTACCAATGTTTACAAAAATAACGAGTTGTTTTAGAATATCTTGTTGGTTATCTTTTCATTAAATATACATATATTAGGTTGTAATATGTGCTAAATGTTCTATAAATATTCAAAAATCTCAGTAATGTAATTGTTTATTCTCTACACATTAAAAACTATACATATATAAGGTTATTATGCAATGAGGTTTGCCTATTTGTAGTTTAGAAAAACAAAAATTTTGACATAATTAATAGTTAAATATAAACTTTAGATTAGACATATTAAAAGAAAATTTTGCTATAATAAATTGTTAGAAATAATTTTTTTTATTAAATATATTCCAAAAAATTGAATTAATAATTGCAGACATTTAAAAAATAGAAAAAATAAATGAGAACTTGATTTATTTTATTTTATTTTTTATGGCAGAATTAGGTAAGTTGGAAAAAGTTGAGTTGTGATATTTTGAAGATGAGGGAATCATAATCATGAATCATGTGTTACCAAACGACAACACAACCTCCACGTGTTTTGGACTTTTGGTACATGGCGATCATGATCAAATGTGGTCACACTCTAATCTAAGGGCAAATTGATGTAAATAATGGAGGTAAAATATTATATATATATATATATATATATATATATATATTTAAAAGTACACAACATGATTTTTTGAAGCAATACTATTAGCGGATCAATTAATTTTATTGACAGATAAATATATAATTTTAAAAGTATACAATACAACTTCTTAAAACAGTACGAATATTATTCTTTATCAAATGAATAGTTACTTCTATAATATGAATAGCAAAAACAAAATATTGAGTAACGCTATACGCATCGAAGTTTGTGTATGAAATAAATATTAAAATGTATTGTATGATTGTATTTTCATGAAGAGTATAAATTTTTAATGTATTTGGGTACCCATTATACTGAAGTATTATTACGTATATCTTTTTCACAAAATGTTTTGTGTTCCGTGATTTGATTTGATATAAGAGGATTGAAATTGTTAGGGTGCGTTTGATTGCAAGCATGGAACTTGTATAGAAAGAAAATAAGTTACGGACAATTGAATTGCCTAGAATTGAGTTGCATGGAAAATGTAGTGCAATGTGTTTGATTGCCTTAGTTTTCTACCCAGAAAATATTTGTTGTATTATAGCATTTTTAATGTAGAAAAAATTATTGGTATTTTTTTTACATAATTATATAGTCATGACGGATCTTGTTTAATTGATCTTGATTAGTAGATTCTAAATATTAAATATTTATATTATTTTGAATTTTATATTTTAAGTTATGGCATTTTTAACGTAGAAAATGGTAAAAACCTTGTCTCGTGAACCGTGCCCAAGCATGGAAAACAAAAACCACCTCCCTCCAAAGAAAATATTTTCCTCAATTGCCTTGAAAATGCACATGTGTGAGGCAAAAGTGGGAATTGAATTGCCTAAAAAAAATGCAATCAAACACCTTAAGTTATCAAACCAAGTGGAAAATGCTCATTTTTCATGAAAAATGTTACCAATCAAACACGCCCTTAGTGTTGTTTTTTGGCATGTTGTTGGTTTTGAATGAAATTTGAAAATTAGTTCATCACATTCTTTCTGTTTTTCTTGCAAACCAAATCTTTCTACATCACTTAAAAGGTCATTTAACCATTCAAACTAAAGGCCAAAATGAAAAAATAAAAAATAAACATAAACATAAAACTGTTACAGTTTCAGAAACCGTTGTTCAAATTCCTCCTTTCCCTTCCACTCTCTCTGAAGTTCGGTTCTACCTCAAGAAATATGAAAACTGTTTAAGCCCATAATAGTTTGCAAGCGACCCACTAATTTTACTGAGGTAAAAGGTCTTGTTTAATAATATTTTTTGTAAAAAAATCAATAAATAATATTTTTTAGAAATAAGGGCATAAATGTCATTATTATTCTGAAATAAAGGGTTTGTTTATCAATTATGTTTTAAAATAAGGACTTTGACCAAATACAACCTTAATTTTGCACAAAATTGTGTTTTGTGCAAATTTAACTTCGCAATTAAAAAGATTTAATGCTAACTTATTTTGCATGATGTGTTTAGTTTTTTAATAAGGTTATTCTTATATTTTATTCATAAAACTTTAAAATTACGTCAAATAAATACAAAATGTAGTAATGTTTTAAAAAATAAAGAGAACAAACTTAACTTTGCATAACTTCAAAAAAATAATTATGTGCATTTTATTAATAAATAGGTTTTGAATATGTATTTTGTGAAAATTATTTTAAAATATTGTCAATTAAACACTTATTTAATATCCTTGGTTCTTTTGAATTTTTTTTTTTCAATATCCCAATAATTTTATTAATCTTTCGGTCACAGATTAAGAGTTCACTAAAACATCATCGATTGTAATGACCAATCAAATTAGAGAACAAAGGCGAATGGAGGAGGGACCCACCTGGTCTTAAACCCAGTTCTTTAAAAAAAATCACTTCTAATTATCTTATAAATTTAAACTTTGCCTAGTTCATCTCCATTTTACTATCTAGCCCTTAAAAAAAATTCACCCCTTTTGTATGATCATATTAGAAAAAAAAATAAAAATCAATTTATTTATTAGTTTTTATCTTAATTTTAGCCCACCCCTATTCTAGACTTGCCCTTATTAGGGCTTGTTTGGTTCAAGCTTTTGAGGATTCCTGAAATCCTAAATTCCGTTACTTGAGGATTATTTTCTTTGGTTGGAGTTTTAAGTAGGAATTTAGGATTCTTAGGAATCCTAAATTCCCCCATTTTGCCAAAATCTATTCCCTTATAAATTGGGAGGAATCTTGGATTCCTAATTTGAGGAATCCTTTTTTTTTGTCCAAAAAATGTTTTTTTCCAGAAAACGAAAAAAAAAAAATTCCCAGAAAGTGAAAAAAATTATTTTTTTTTCCAGAAAATGAAAAAAAATATTTTTTTCCCAAAAAATGAAAAAATTTATTTTTCCCTGGAAAATGAAAAAAAAAAATTCCAGTAAATGACAAAAAATATCCAGAAAATTTTTAAAAAAATTTGCCTAGTTCATTCCTAAAACTCCAACCAAACAAGCATTCATGGAATCCAATAAAGGATTCCTGGCATTTAGAATGCCAATTTCATTCCTAAAGCTCGAACCAAACGAGCCCTTAAAGAATTTATATTGGTAAAATAATTATTTCTTTATTTGCATATTGTATTATTATAAAAAATTATATTATACTTTAAATATTGTATAGTATTTTATTGTTTATCGGAAGTTGATGAAATCACTAATAATCATTTCAAGACGAATCAATTAAACCTCAAGATTAGGACGGATTGATTAAATAATTGACACTTTATATACAGCCAGACTGCATGTTCAACATGTAACTTTATGAAATTAATTATTCTTTCTAATCACTCATTTCATCATTAAAAAACGTTTTAAACGGGGGCTTACTCATTTTTAAACTAGTGTGTAATTAGTTGAGTACTAAAATGATCGTACTTCAAAGATTCAATCGATAACAAATAATGGAAATTAATACGTAATACTATATAAATTTATAAGAAGAATTAGGGGGAAAAAAAAGAAAAAAAAAAGAGATGAATAATTTGATAAGATATTTTCCCATTATTTTTCTCCCTTTTTTTATGATTTTTTTATAAAATGTCAAAAAAATTATTAAAACATCTCACCAAATCACATTCTTTCCTCTACTTCCTAGTAATTTATTAAGATTTTCAATCATCACACATATCTTAATTCTTGCATGGAAATTGACACTTCTTGACCCCATTTTATTTATTGTTAATTAAGAATTTTAGCGAATTCTACCTCAATAGACCCCATGATTCAGAGTTGGCCTTAGTCCCCCTCTTAAAAGTTATGTGTTCTTTTTAAGTCTACAATTAATAATGTTATATAACTGAGTGTAAAATTGGGTAATGATTGAAAAAACAACTAATTTTTTAAGAAACGCTGAAACAATAAGACAAGTAATGTAATTTAGTGAAATATTCTATTAATCTTCTGGTTTTTCATATAATCTAAAACTTTGTTTAGTGGATTAAAAAACTTACAAAAAAGACCATTCAATTTGTTACTCCTATAACCTTTCATTTTAATCTTAATCCTTTTAATGATATATATTTAAAGTTGAACTGTGTCATTTATTTAACATACATTCACATATGTTTATCTATCTCTTTATCTTTCTATGACTTATGACTGCACAAAAGAGTATATTGCTAGGTATATTCTTTTGAAATAATTCTATTAATATAAATTATTTATTTTTCAACTAATTTGCGTCTTCCTTTATTTTTTTCGATGAAAGTTACTAAGTCCTTGTTTGGTTAATGTTTTTGACAGAAAATTTTAAATATTTTTTGAAGCTGTGTCGCAAATACATGCATGTTTTAAAAAAGGTGGTAATGTTGGCACTCCCAAAAATACTTGATAATACTCCCACTTTAATTCGATCATTCACAACAGAGTAAAGTGTCTATTATTCGATTTTTGAGGACCGAATATAAGTCTATATACTCGATTCTTGACAATCGAGTAAAATATTTTCAAATTTATACTCAGTCCTTCACAACCGAATAACATATACGTTATTCGGTTGTTAATGACCAAATAAAAAATAAAAATATTTTCAAAAATTTTTAAGGGTGATAGCATCACCACCCTTTAAAAATCGGGTGTTTGGCCGTGTTTTTTTAAAGACAGCTTTTCTCTCTCTCTCAAGAAAAGTCACATCACGGAGACCACTTTTCTTGGTGGGAGTTTGAAAGCACATGTGTACGGAGAAGTATTTTATTAATATGAATTTAATATTATTAAATTCCATCCGTAATTCAGTTTTATTTTGTGGAAAAAGCATTGGGTCAATTTCTTCATTTCTTTTTTTATTTATTTACTTGCACTAATTGGTTTAATATTTGAAGATTTGTTGAACTTAAGTAAGTGTTAAATTATTATTACAAAGTCAAAAATAAAATAGAGATAAATAACTTTATTAAAATAAATATTTTAGTATGCAGTTGTTCAAATTATACATACTTTATTCATCATTATAATTAACTAAAACTATAGCAATAAGGATTACAATTATTATAGTTAAGATAATATTGTATCCACAATATGCACATATTGCCCAACCTCGACAATCTCGAATTTCATTTGTACCATAGTATTGGTCCATCCATATGAACGAATGTCAATGGCTCCTCCATAGTGGACAGCGATAAAAGTAACGACCATAATTTCTATCAGTATGCGCTTGTTATACTCACATCAACTCGGCTCCACATGCACATCGTGATCCACGCATGAGCACAATTTATAAAGAAATTAATATAGGAAATTGACATCGAATCTACTTAAAAAATAAATTGAACTTAAGTTGCGTTGCATAAATCTAGGATGTTGTGTAGTCATTCTACATTGCAATAACAATTTCATCTCTACAATCCGACATTAAATTGAGTTTAGTCTGTGACATATCAAGGACTTCAGGAATTTTTTAGTTCATTACTGTTGGCATAAAACTCTTTGCAGTATATTCAGTAAATAATTGATCGTCTCCACTGTGCATTCGAATGAAATTATGCACAGCACAAGAAGCAGTGACCATAATTGCTTGGCTTCTAAATTTGAAATTCGCCATTAGCTTGAATAATGGAAACCTTGCTTTGAACACTCCAAACATCATTTCAATGACATTTATTAGAGATGAACGCCTTCTATTAAATAACTCCTTCGGGCCTGTTGGACCATTATTATTGCCCCGAAATTCTTGTAAGTGATATATTTTCCCTCGATATGGTGCCAAAAAGCCAAGCATATTTGAATAGCCACAATCCACCAAGTAATATTTATCTAATAGTAATAAAACATTTGTCTTTAGAAATAATATTATATCATATTTACATTATTACTTACATAATTTTTTAAAGTAATCTCTTGGTCAAATACCTTGTGGTGGCATTGAAAATAGTCCCGTTTGCAATGCATATAGCAAAATACAAGAATTATTAGCACTTCCCTCCTAACCAGAATATACAAATGTGAAGATCATGTCAAATGAACATGCTGCCATGACATTTTTTGCAATATTTCCTTTACGTGAACGACAAGCGTTGTGCCACTCTCTAGGTGCACATGCATTAATTAGCGGGCTATCAATTGCACCAATAGCATTCTACATATATGTTATTTATTATATTAAAACATATTATTATTTGGAAAATATTTTTATATGAAATATGCTATAGTAGTTTACCTTAAACCAAGAAAAAAATTGTTGATTACACGCGATTTTTGGAGGCGTTTCATATGCAATGGGGAGTCGTATGAAAGTAGGAGCCAAATTCACCAATGCTCTCATAATTGATTTAAAATGAGTATCAATCATTTCAGTCGAGTGTGGAAATCTATCTGTCGCGCCTCTATGTGTATTTCTATGTCCCACTATATATAAAAATATAGCTACCGATTCTTCAAGTGACACAAATCTATTTTTGGTCTCGTCAATGTATCCACTCATCCTAAGCAACCCACACAAAGCTCTGAAGGTAGGTGGGTACATTCAGAACAAATTATAACATAACAAAGGAGGACCTTCTAAAATCGAATACACGTATGCATTTCCAGATAAGGTTGGTATTTGATAAGGCAACCTTTGATTTTGTTGAAAAATGTTTGCTAGTATAATCAAAAAATGTTCCAAATCGTCGTTAGATGAACTAGAATTGTCGTCATCAATTGATGGAGTTGAAGTAGACATTCTTTATAATAAGATATATAAATATACATATAAAAAAATCTTTTTTAACATTGGCAAAATCTACTATTGTACTTATATATTAATAACAAACTTACCTGAAGTGCTGATCTTAGCGTACAAATGAGAATGATTCAACTTCCACTTTGTAGAAAAGTCCAAACATAAAATAAATTAAATAAAATAAAACATCATTATATATATATATATATATATATATATTATAAGCTTTTGTCTGCGTGTTACCATTTACATTTGGCTTTTCATGTTATACCAATTATTTTATTTGAAAAATGTTTTTTCACCCCTCCCAACAATAATGAGAAATGGCTCACGGTTTCAGAGATAAAAGTTATGATGGCTGCAACATTTCCATTCAGTTTATAATATATGTTAGTACTAATAATAACCACAAAGATAATTAAATATAGGGTAAAAAATACTAAACCCCCTCAAACTATCACTTTTTTGCACTAACACCCCCCCCCCCGGTAATTTTCTAAAAGTGACTCTAAACCCCCCCCCCCCTAAACTATTAGATGTTATCACTTAACCCCTAAAATTACATAAATGCCCTTGTACAAAGTTGGATAAAAAACACTAAACCCCCTCAAACTATCACTTTTTGGCACTAAACCCCCCTAAACTATCACAATTTGACACTTTACCCCCTAATTTATAAAATGGCATTTATTTACAAGGGCATTTATGTAATTTTAGGGGTTAAGTGATAACATCTAATAGTTTAGGGGGATTTAGTGTCACTTTTAGAAGATGGGGGGGTTAGTGCAAAAAAATGATAATTTAAGGGGGTTTAGTGTTTTTTACCCTTAAATATATTTAAAGGACAGCCATCTTTGGTCAAAAAGATATTTTAGAAAGATAACTTAAAAACATAAATAAATTTGCATACCTTATGCTGCCTAATAATAAGTCTCTCCAGGCATGGATTTCTTTTTCCCTTAAACCTGCATTATAGGACAGCCATCCACAACATAAAAGTAATTATAAAATACAAACATAGACATGTAATTTAATAACTAATAAATAAAAATAAAGATGAAATAAGTAGCAATTAATTCATGAAAAACAAGTCAAAACAAAAATTCAAACAACAACAAATAAAAGAAGAGTTGAAAAAAGGTCTAAGAACAAAGTCAAATGAAAAAAAAAGTTCAATGCACTTTCAAAGGGGACTAGGTTCAGAGCCATGAAAAAAAATAGTTTACTAAAACATCCACAACGTCATCACCTGATACCATTAACCTATTTGAATTGCATGTCTGGATTTGAAAGGAGGAAGAAAGTGAGCTAATCTTTGCCCGATATTAAATTCTCGGCAGTGAGGGCATATTGTGCTCTGAAAATTGGCATATGTGACAAGATAGTCATACAATCGTCCATGGTGTGCTCTTCTGCAAACGCCACCTTCGAGTCATAATGCGCTTTCTTCACACGCGATGTCTCGGACTTTGTTTGAAGGAGCAAATCTAAAAAAGTCATGCTGCGTTTTGATGACCGGCTCTTTCCCCCACATTTGTGAACGTAGGCATTGGCCATTAGAAACGTGCTTGGAACACCTCCCATATATATATCCTCATCAGAGTTTGGAGGCCCTTGGTTTAAAGCTCAGCCAAATACACCCATTGCCGTATAATATTTGAAAATCTTGAAAAGTTTTTCAAAACCAAGTAAACCTTTATTTTTAAAAACACTGGCAGTTGGGTTTGCCTACAAAAGAAAAAAGTGCACGAAATTAGGGTAAGCATACTGAGAAAGAATAATAATATACTTAATAATTAGTCATGTAAGAGTAGAGTTTTTTACCTTCAAGTATGTCATCCATATGTTCTCCATCACAGTTACAGTGTTTGTCTCCGAGCTCCAGCTATAAAATGCATTGGTTTTAGCTTTCATTATAGCAAATTTTGCTTTTATTTGGGCTACGTTGTAGGTTTGTCCGGTTCACTCCTTCAATTTATATGATATTTCGTTCATTTGTTTTGCAGATAAAGTATTATTAGTCCTCATTCGGCCCGTGTCAAACTCCTCCTCAATTAATTGTATAAAAGCCTCTTCGTGAGACGAGTGCCGATTACATGACGACTCGCCAACAATGTTGGTACTCATCTATAATCACAAGATCGTGAAGAATATAATTTGTAGTATATATTAAAGTTGGCATACAAAAATAACTCATAAACAGCCTATTACAGCAATATTGTTTTTTGTTGTTTTACCTGCCTTGAATTAAAGTTTGAGACAAGAGTGAACTAGTGTATTAGTAGTAGTATTATTCCATAACAAACAGAAACGTCATATTATGATTAAGATGATGATGAATATGACTATGAATAAGAAGCAACATCACCTCAGATTTGCTCACTTTTCTAAACAAGTACGATTGAATTTACCCAAACTATGTAAGTATGATTGTGAAAATGGGCCATTTTCGATGGATAATATAATGGCATTAGTATTCAGTTTTTAACTGCTGCTCTATATAACATATAATGATTGCTCAAGGTTTGTCTCCAACTTCAACATTGGATGGAAAAAAATGTGAGGGTATGTTCTCTATTTATGCAAAAATAACTACCCCCAAACACATTTTCCATGGCCTCCTCTGATCATTAGCCGCTATTTAATTGAGTGAATTTATTATGGTCTAAAAAGAAAACTGTGAAAATGTAGACTTTGAAAGGAATTGGGTTCCACTAATGTTTGTGCCAAAATGCATCTAGACCAAACCAAAGCAAATTATGGGTACAACCATATGTATAAAAAACAAATACAGCAAAGCAAATAAAGAAACCATATCTTTTAGTTGCATTTTTACAACTCAAGTTAAAAGATGAGGAATGGATTGAATCCACAACCTCATTTTTGCTTGTCCTAGATTATTCTATAGTGGCTTTCATTTGAGAGACATTACAACTGGTGTGCTTCATATAGAAATCACAAGTAAGAAAATAAAAACACTAACAAATACATACTAATACCCTTGTATAGTAGGTACACAAGGTTAGGGGTGTTGCCAGAAATCCAAAAACCGAACGAACAAACCGAACTGATCCGATGTAATCCAAATTTATCCGTACCGAAAAAAAACCGAAACCAAAATCAAAAATCAAAACCGACTGATTCGGGATTCGGCTTCCCCGAGTTCACCCCGAAATAACCGAATGATTTAAAAAAAAATTTGCTTACTTCAAAGTTCAAACGATACCGTTTAAAATACAAAAAAGTGAAAAAAAAAGTCCAAAACCCTACTCACTACTCAGTTCTTCTCAGTTCTCAGTAGCCACTTCTCTACTCCTCTCACTTTTCTCCCATATCCGCCGCACGCCCGCACTATCGCAATACCCGGTTACCCACAGCTCCTTTACCACTAACCACTGTTCGTCTCTTTCTCTGATCTCTCTCTCTCTCTCTCTCAAGCTCACTCACTCACTGACTGCCGCACACGACTGACCGACTGACCGCCTAACCGCCGCACACCATCTCACCACCGCCGCACCTTCAAAACCTTACCATCAGATTTTTTTTTCTTCTTAAATCTATATCTATGTTTTTTACTCATTTTTTTCCCTCTAAATGTAGATCTGTTTTTACCATTTTTTTTTCCTTGATTTGTTTTAAAAATCTTCAGATTCTCTTTCTTTAGTAGTGTATGTGTGTATATGTGTTTATGTCTGTGTGTATATATGCTTTATATATATATATATCTATGTTTTTTACTCCTTTTTTGGATCATAAATTCATAAATATATGGATGATTGCTGTTAATAATTAATATGTGTATATATAACTGTATTATGATGTATTGATGTATGTATGCTGTTAATTTAAAATTATTGTTGTTGATTTGTGTATACTGTATGTATATATATACATTGAGAAACTAGAAAGCCTTAGTATTTTACAAATGTTTCTTACTTTCTTACACTTTTACTGTGGCCACTAGATTATGAGATCCACTAATAAAACTAGTTTTTTCTACTCCAATTTGATATTGGAAAGATAAATGGAAAACAAATAAAATACTTTAATTAATAAAAAGTTAATCCACAAGCGTGTGTGTGTATATATATATATGTCAATAGTCAGTGTTAATAATTCAACCTAAAGTTGTGTCACAGTTTTAACTAGAATTTTACTTTTACTTTTTTTTTCTTTTACTTTACATAGCTTTTATGTGCTCGGTGGAAATTCCTTTTTCATAAAATATTTACTTTTGTAAAGAATGGAAGATTTGACTTTGAATAAGACATGCTTAACTGCAACTATAACCGTAGTAAACAATTATTGAGTTTGCTACAACATAAATAAATATATTAGATTACCTGGATCTGTAATATATATGTTATTCAGATATATTTAATTTAAATTAAAATATAAAATAAATATGTTAAGTGGTTTAATGGTTAAGTAGCAGATTATTTTCCTAAAAGTCCAAGGTTCAAGTATTTTTGTAAGAGTATATTTTTTAATGAAAAAAGGGACTGTACGGATAAAAAAGGGACTGTACGTATATTTTTGTATGAGTATATTTTTTGTACGGATATATATATATAATATATTAATATGGATTTGCTAAAAAAAAGAGGGGAAAAGAGGGCCGAGTGATGGATTTATACCTTTTAACTTCTTTTTAAGAATTTACTCATTCCGTATCATGTATTTGGATTAAACTAAAACATAAGTAAACTTTATAATATTTTATGACCTACAAATAATTAAAATTAGACTTGGGTATTTTGTTTGTAATGCTACCTTTAGTACAAAACCTTATGATATCCAGCACTTTGATAATTTACAAATTATTACAACAGATGGAAAGCAGTAAAAGAACTATAGAGTCTCAAGCCAATAAAGGTCTTCCACCTAAAAGACCTAAGAACATCGTCTCTCACTCTCAAACTTCCAAGGCTCAAAATACGAATTCATCCTCTCAGTCTCAAGCTTCCGTACCTTCTTAGGTAAATTTTATAAACTATAATTTTATTTAATATATTTTATTATACATATTTTGATGGGTTGTATTTTTATTTTATTTTTATAATTATGTAGGTGGATTCCGTTGGTGAATCTCCATCAACACATCTTTCTGGTTTAACAGAAAAAGATGCAAAGAAGTTATTAGAAACATTGACAAAGAGAAGCCGATCTCAAGTTTGGGCTCATTATGAGAGGTATATACATTTTTCTGGTTCTAGTTACTCAATTAGAGCTAAGTGTATATATTGTTTAAAAGCCGATTATGCATGTGATACAAGTGCTAATGGCACTAAATCCTTGAACACTCATATAAAAAGGTGTAGGGAATACCCCCCAATAAGGAGAAAGTGCATGTAAAACAAAAGATTTTGTCTTTTGAAAATCCTACACAAGTTGCTATTGGTTTTGATCAAAAAGAAATTACCAAAGTATGCGTCGAGATGATAATTATGGATGATTTGCCTTTTAGTTTTGTGGAAGGAGATGGGTTCCGTCATTTTTGTTCGAAAGCATGTCCTCTTTGGAGAGTTCCATGTCATCAAACAATTGCTAGAGATGTCCTTAACATGTATTATACCGAAAAGAGAGAACTAAGAAATATATTAAGTGCATATAGGGTTTGCATTACTACCGATACATGGACATCTTGCCAAAACATTAATTATATGGTTGTCACCTCACATTTTATTGATAGGGATTGGATGTTGCATAAGAAAATTATTAGCTTTTGTGTAATTCCAAATCATAAGAGAGAATCAATTGCTAGGCTCTTAGAGGAGTGTTTGTTAGATTGGGGAATAGAAAAGCTTCTCACCGTCACAGTTGATAATGCTTCGGCCAATGATGCCGGTTTGAGTGATTTAATTAAGAGAATGAATCGTTGGACACCGTCTAATGCACTTTTACTTGGGGGTGAGAACTTGCATGCTAGGTGTGTTGCTCATATTTTAAACTTGATTGTGAAAGAAGGGTTAAATGAGTTGAATTCATGCATTCAAAGTATTCGTAGTGCCGTTAGATATTCAAGATCATCTCTCCAAGGTTAGATTCTTTCACAAATTGTGTAGATAAAGTGAAAATAGTTTCCAAAGGGCTTGTAATTATGGACGTTCCAACTAGGTGGAATTCCATATATTTAATGTTGCAATCCGCTTTAAAGTTTCGTGCCGCATTTGATAGGCTAAAAGATGATGATTCCGGTTATGAATCGTATTTTACTAGTGAGAAAATGATTGGGCCACCAAATGATGTAGATTGGGAAAATGCAAATATGTTTGCTAATTTTTTGAAACCATTTTATGATATCACTTTGAGAGCATGTTGCTCAAATACACCGACGGTTTATCATGCTTTTATGGATGTGTTTAAGATTTTTGGTCTTTTGCACGAAACTAATGGCATTAAAAAGTTGGATTCCATTAGAGGTTCTATGCAAGCTAAATATCACAAATATTGGGGGGATTTGGAAAAAGTTAATAAATATTTCTTCTTAGCCATTGTGCTTGATCCTCGCCATAAATTGGATAAGGTGATTGATTTTTTTGAGGTTATATGCGGGGATGATGATTGTAGTGAAATGGTTGTTGAATGTCACGTAAATGGGGTGAAGGATTTATTGAAAAAGCTTTATGAAGTTTATGGGGCCGATGTATCCGTAGTTGTTCCACCACCACAAAATGAGACTAGTAGCGTTGGGGTTAGTAGTTCATGTATTTCAAGTGGTTATGAGACATCAAGTTTGAGTTTTCAAGTCGAAAAGAGGTTGCAAGAAAAAAGTTTAATGAGAAAAGCTAAAAAAGTGGCATTATACAAAATGATGTAGATAGATATTTATTGGATGCCATAGAAGGGGATGAGGATGAAAATTTTGATATTTTGAATTGGTGGAGAGTTAATGGGGCATCTAAATACCCTATATTGGCACTTATTGCACGTGACATTTTGGCTATTCCGGTTTCAACAATTGCCTCCGAGTCATGTTTTAGTACTAGTGGACGCATAATTGATTCATTCCGCTCTTCGTTGAGTCCCAAGATGGTAGAAGCTTTAATTTGTACTCAAAATTGGCTAAGGGGAAGTCACGTTGCTTTAAGTCATGAACCAACGGCGGAAGAAGTGAAGTTTTGTGAGAAGATTGAAAAAGGTATTTTTTTTGAATTAGTATACTTTATTTCAAATTGTTTCTATTTTTTATTTTATAATTTACTAATTATTGTATGTACTTTTTTTATGTAGAAATGTCAAAAAATATCATGTTATCGGCAAAGGATAGAAGATAAGAGATGCAAAGGGTTGAAGTTAAAAATCAAAGATGATGTCGGGTTATTGAATTTGTTTTTAGAGTTCTAGACTATTTTATGCATTTCTTTTTGGAGTTTTGGACTGTTTTATACTTTTGTGGACTTTTTTTGTGCATGTTTTAATGATTCATGTGTTGTTTGTAGACTATTGTTTGGATTATTTTGAATATTTGTGGACACTTTTATGGACTTTTGAATATTTATGAGCTGTTTTATGAAGTTTTGAATGCTTGTTATGGATTGTTTTAGATTTATGGATATTTATATGCACATTTAGTGTAGTATTACTGCAATTTCAGTGCAGGTTTTGTGCTGTTTCAGTGCAGATTTTACTGCAGTTTTATGTTGTTTTAAGGCAGTTTTAGTGTTGTTTATTAGTGCTCTTTTAAAGCAGTTTTTGCACAGCTTCATAGCAGATTTTAGTGCAAGTTTTACTACAATTTTCATGCTGTTTTACTATAGTTTTCATGTTGTCTTAAAGCAGTTTTGTGCAGATTTTAGTGCATTTTTACAGCAGTTTTAGTGTAGATTTTAGTGCAGTTTCATAGCAGATTTTAGTGCAATTTTAGTGCTTTTTTTTAAAAAAAAATGCAATTTTTAACTAAAGTATTTGTAATATAAAAAAACCCCGAATGAGACCGAACCGGACCGAAACCAAATCATTTGGGAAGGGTTTGGGTTTTATAGGTACGAAAACCGAAACCAAACCGAACCGAAACCGAATTATAAAGTTTGGGGAGGGTTTGGGGTACTCCAATCTTTACCCCGACCGAAACTGAAAACACCCCTACACAAAGTACCATTGCCAAATTGATTTTTACCTCTAAATATAGGTAGCTTAACTTGTACATGTAGAGCCCCTTACAAACCATCCATGTCAAGCAACTCATGCGACAGACATAGACTTGTGCAAATGCCAATTTAACTAGAATATGCATTCTTAGGTAGGTGTTACAATGGCATCACAAATAAGGTCAAATATATAAAATTGAATGGTACTATGTGATATTCGAAAGCATCAACACAAATAAAAGACAAGTGTTGCTTTTAATCTCTACTAGTACTGAATTGAATGACAAAGAAGCCCGATTTTGCATTTTTATCATTTCCAGGAAATGATAAAAATGAATTTATCTTTTCGTGTTGATCACTGATAGGCATTTTAGGCAACAATGTAATAAACATAAGTTGAAAGAACAATTGAAGAAAAAGCAGAGGAAAAATACAATAAGTAGCAGCAAGACCACAAAGTCTTATCTCTCTAAGGCATTTTATCAAACATCTTATGTGCATTAACCAATTAGACTTGTGGCTTTATATAAATGCAATATTTCTACGCAAAAAATATTAAACGAATGCACCGAAGAACAAACATTTGCTATTTTTGTCGGCAAGAAGTAGGCAAAGACGGTTTCGTCTGTGAATTCAACATTAGGAGAAGGGGGTTCTAAGTCAAGAAGCTTTCTTTTACTTCTTCTAACCACCATTTGATTCCTTCTTTTCTTACGCATGAGATTTATTGTGAAGGTAAAAGTCGATGACAGGACAACGATAAGTGACCCATGTCTCCACAGATGCGAGTGTCGGTCTACTTAGTAGCGTAACGTTGGATTTTTTTGTACAACTAGCATGTACGTTGTAGAGTATTCGACTGGTGAAGGAGACTACCTTCAACTTTATGAGAGTTTAAGCATTGTGGGCAAGAGATCCGGTGTAGGTATTGGCATAGCTTCCGGCGTAGGGGGTATAGAGTAGAGTAAAGAAATGGCTCACAGTCAACAAAAGAAAAGCATGGCAAACGAAATTAGAGGAAGATAAGTAAAATCAAAAGACGAAAATGTTGTTGGAAAAGACGAATGAGCTGCAAAAAAAAAAGGAAGAAAGAAGAAAACAGTGGAGTCTGCGCGATGAGGCTGACGGATGGAAGTAAAGGCCAAACCAACTTTATTAAAGCTGACCACTATTCACAAAAAAACTAGTTTTTAAATTTCACTTTAAAAATTTCCAACCAAACATGATAAATTTTAAAAAAATCTAAAAAATCATGTTTTAAAACATCAACCAAATACCACCTAAACTTCTATGTGCTATTTTCTATTTTATAGGAATTTTTATTTCTCACTATTCTCTCATGAGCCTTTTCCCACTATACCGCAGTAAGTTAAAAATTGAAAGGAACACAAACACTGAATTTTGTATTTCAATGAACTACCTGATGTAATAAAATTTGTTTATTTAATATAAATTCATTTTGTATACTATTATTTGTCATTTATGTAAGCTTATGTTTGTTATTTGATTTGATAAATTTTATATTTCAAAAACAAAACTATAATTATATATGTATAGACATGCATATGCAAAAATAAACAAGATATATATATACTTATGAAAGATAATTCATACAGCCCCGTGCATTTTATGGGTAATAAGCTAGTTATAAGTATTCCCATTACCCTTTTCGTAGCTAGGTCTGAAATTGATTAAGAGTCTCATTTCTATTTTTGGACAAATAGACCAGATTTTGCAATGATAAATAAGTTTTACATTTTAATGTTTGATTATGAATAAAATAGGTTTACAACTTTGTGATTTAATATATATTATATTATAAAAAAAATATTATTGGTCTTATTTTGCTAGCCTGACCCTGCACAATATTTGTGTTAGACATTCAGGAATGAGCTTCACATTAATCAATTATATCATGGGCTATCTCGTGCATCTAATGGATATGAGATTTGCAATATGTAGAGACTCAATACTAGTCATATTAGGATTGGCGGGATTATGTTTGTATTACTATATAAACCCCTAAAGTTATAGTCCCCAAGTCAAATCAGTATACGATTATACTTATCTTCCTTATTTTAGATAGAGAACCTATTGAGCACTCTAGGATTCTGACTTTGGAAGGTCATAAACCTAATCAAACTTTTGCAATTTAAGGCATTATGGATTCAGGTACACTTTCTAAAGGTTAATCTCTTAAGAACTAGACATGATTAAGATCTACAAACTTATATTATTAAAGATTAAAGTTCCTACAATTGGTATTAGAGCGATCTATTCATACCTACAATTTAAGATATCTTGTGTACATATAAATATATATAGATTTCGGATAAATTAATGCATACGGACTAAAAAACAGGGGTGGGGGGAGGCTTCTTATTTTCTAATTTGATTTGGTAGCAACAAAAAAAGAAGAGAAAGATTAAAGGAAATAAAAAGATAGTTGAAGGACTGTTTGATGTACATGAGGTTTGTACACTATTCCTTTGCTACCAATAATTAAAGTAGTTGAAGGACGGTCATTAAATTAGCATTGACTATGTAAATTACATGCAGGAACTTGCGATTATTATAACTGTGCTATTAGATTTTTTTTATTTTTTTTTTAAGTCTTTACTTAATTAATATTCCCATATTTATAAGGGTTTGGATTAAATATGTGTTGTTAAAATCAAATTAGGGAATTAGAATTTTGGAAAGGTTTTCGTACTGATATAAACCCTTAAAGTCTTATACTAGTACGCAAGCCTCTAGATTGCTAAAAATCTAAAACTGCAGTACACTTCAATGTGGGAAGATAAGGTTTGTGCTTTGCGAATCTCATCGATACATGCGATCTAATTTTTTTCAAATCAGAATGCGAAACACAAATCATCTAATATTACAAAATAGATGAATTAAAATGATAAATTTTCAAAGTAACCTCTATTGCGTAAATTTATTTGTTTGGAAATATTAAGATGCGTGTGTTTGTTATTTATGCGAATAATAATGAGACCAAAGGAAAGTTATTATTTAGCTGAATAAGATATATAAATATGGTAATAAATATGATATGACTCTTAAATGTCCTATGTGAATAATAAGCTGACCCAAATTAAGGAAGGCTTATTATTTGATAGGATTTTCCATTTGTATATGATTACCGAGGGAAATGGCCAATTATAAGTTGATGTTTCTATCCAAACACTAAACATAAATGTTGTGCTAGATGTCTTGTGATAGAACTCACCATATACAATTCGGATAATTATGACTTACATGTACACATTGTTGTTAGGTTTGTTGTATGGATATTAATTGTAAACTTGTTATCTTGTTATATATATACAGTTGCTTCTACTCTATTATTTCTGCCAATATATTTAATTCATGTGCTTAATGGCACAAACTTTAAGTAATGGAAAGATAACGTCTTAATCGTTCTAGGTTGCATGGATCTAAACCTTGCATTAAGGGAAGAGTGGCCTCCCGAATTAATAGAGGAAAGTACCAGTACGAAAAAATGGTACTTAAAAAAATGGGACCGCTCTAATTGTACTCCATGAATCCCATTATGAGGTTCAGACCTCCAAAACCCGGTTAATCACAGTGCCGTATGGATGGCGGGTTTAAAGTACATGATTTAAAATTTATTTAATAGTAAATTATATATAAAGGCTCATTTTAAGAAAAAATTGGCATGTGGAGTTCGTAAAGTCAATAAATCCAAACCAGTAAATAATAAAATAAAGTTTAACTAGAAATCTAACTCCACATCTTTAAAGTTATCAATCATATAGAGATCGAACAATTCAATATAAGACAATCCCTCCAACGAGGTCCCAAAGTTAATTAAAAGGCTTTACATCACTTGTGAAGAAAAATAGAACACAAGTTTAGTGTTACAAATTATACAAATCCATTAAACACAAAAAAGTCAAGTCGTCTTTGGGTGACTACAAATGGTCTAAGGCTATTAGAGGTGTCTAGACTTCATGTTCATGCCGCCCCCGATAAATTATCTGCAAAATTGGTTTGAAAAATGGGAGTGAGCCAAACACGGGCTCAATGGGAACTATAAGAGTTTGTATAATAAAGTACACATTGGAAGACACATGCAACGTGTAGTAATGAATATAATATGGGTTATGCATATGTGTATACATCAATTCCATATACATATATATTACATATATATATATATATATAAAGTACCATACTACATGCAATGCACACCAAGAGTTATCCCATCCCCGTAAATACGACAAAATATATAGCACCAAGATATAAGTAAAGCGTGATAATGATAAAATATATCTTAAGATAGACTTAGGCACTAATCTCATAATTTTTCAACCTTATCTCACATCAGTCATTTAAGAATTTTTCTACTGTGCACAGCGATTGCGATCTAAGCCCCCAAGGTTGAGGTATACAACCCCCAAGGCTGGGTCCTTCCATAGACCACCTAGATATGTAGTGTATATAGCAAACTGGCCCCCCCCTATGGACCATAGAGTATGCCGCTCTCAGAGCGGGAACCCTCTACACGGATTAAGGTGTGTAGCCACCATGGCTAAGTCCCCCCATGGACCATTAGTGCCTTACCAAGTCAAAGTATCAATAGAAAGTAATTCCCAAAGACTATACTCATACAAAATACACTTATATGTACATATATATGTATATATATCCATTCATATATTCCTACTAATTTTTCTTACCAAGAGCATATCTAGTTTCTTCATATGCACAATGTTTAATCCATATACCAACTATATATACAACCAAAATGGGTATGTGATCGGTAGATAGATCCAATGACAGTAATAACAATTCCTATCAAATATGTATCTAATATATATACCATTTAAGGAACTAACACCCATCGCATGATTATATCCATATAATACTTGAATAATTCAAATAAATGAACTAGTAATCTATCCCATGGATATAATCATTATAACTTTTAGTGGTAATAGTATGTATATATACCAAACTCATAATTTATCAAACGTGTAGCAAAGTTAGAAAATAAGGTTGTTGCCAAAATAGTGGGTCTCCACCAAAGTTATGATATTAGTGAATCAATGTCATGTGTGTTATCTACATCATGAGAACAATGTACATACAACCCCATTTTACTTGCTAAGTTTATATCAAGCCTTTTAATAGTTGTATGCCAATGATATTTAAGTACACTAATGTATAAAAGGAGTTTTTAAGGTAAACATGGGGAAAACATGTAGTAACATGGTGTTTTATTGTGTTTACATCAAATTAATCCCCCCTCAACTTAATTATAGATATAGGAACAAATATGTATAGTTTTAAGAGTGCCAAGTTCAAATCAAAGTATAATGTGATCAAAACTAATACATATAGGATTTGTATAGTACTAAGCTCAAATCTTACATAAGTCTCATTCTCTAGCTCAAAATGATATGTATATAACCATAAATTGGGTATACGCACTAGTGGGTATCACGTAGGGCTTATCATATTCTAACATATAATGGGATTCTTCTATAACAACATGAATCTACAGCAAAAACATGTATAAATCAAGAGAAATAACAACAAATCTCAACCCAAAATCCCATGTATATATGTGTACCAACAAACATAAAAAAAATAGCCAATTTTGCTTAAAAATAAAGATGCAACACATAATGTTTAAAATTGAGGTTAGGTACTAGTGTTCCCACCTTTATAGGGTTAATCCCTCGAAGACTTGTTGTTGAATCGAGCCGGAAAAGCACCAATTTCGTAAAACCCCAATTTAAAAGCTTATAACCCTAAAAATGGTGGAAGGTAAGAATGGAGAAGAAGATTAAAGTGATTTGATGATGATTGGAGGATTATTTTTAACCATTAAAATGTATAGCTAAAGATCCTCCCTAACCTCTTAATTTCTCTCCCTAAAAGAGCTTTATTCTTTCTCTAAAATAGTAGGGATGAAATGAGGGAGGAAGGGAGTAAAGGGTGAACATATAACAAGGGGAAAAGCTTAAAAAACCCTCTACCCAAGCTCTGATCAATCAGAGATAAGCCTCTGATCGATTAGAGTTTCCATTGCTTGAAGCTCAACATTTTCCTCTAAAAATCCCACTTTTTTCGGCCCTTTTTAACCCCCGAAACAATTTCAACTCAACTCGGCCTCAAATCAAAACTTGTACAGGGTAAAGATATAAAACTCTAAACGCAAATATGGACTCATTTAGACTTCATATGAGAAGTTTATGGCCTCTTAAAGTTGGCCAAAAATTCATTTTAGTAAAAGTTCAAATTTTCACTGTTAGCCACCAACTTCAACCGCGGCTTCCTGAAATTAGACCCAACCATGCATGCATACTTAATATCATTAAAATGACTTGTTAGAAGTGTTGGATTAACTACGAAGGCTCCGAAACGAAAATTGGCTCCTCGAACGGAGATTTGGTTTTAAATTGGCTTAAGAGAAAGATTGGCGCGAAAACGAAATATTAGGCGTTACACTAATCGCATGTCTATTAAGATCATGAAATGTTCCATTCCGAAAACATTTAGGGGCTCTATATATGCAAAGGATGCTGTCACATTCCTTAAGAAAATTAAAAAAAAAGTTTTACTAAAAACAAAAATGCTGAAACAAGCAACCTTTTGGCTAGTCTTGTTTCAATGAGGTGTAAAGGAAAAGGGAACATAATATAGTACATTATCGAAATTTCTGACATCTCTTTTAAACAAATGCACTAAAGTTAGGGCTTCTGATGATTTGCTTGTGCATTTAGTTCTTATATATCTTCTTGCACAATACAAGCAATTTATAGTGAGTTATAATACTTAAAATGATAAATGGATTCTCAATGAACTCATATCGCATTGTGTGCAAGAATAAGAAAATATTAAGGGAAAAAAGATAGGAAGTGCTTATCTGGCAACAACCTTAAAAACATAAAGATGAAAAAAGACAACAGTCAAGAAGTTACAGTTGGAATAAAGCCAATGAAATTGTAAAAGAAACATGATCAAGAATTTGTGTGCTACATTTGCAAAAACAAATGGACAGGAAATGAGAAAATGTTCGAAGTATGCCACTAGGTGTGCAAAGAAGGTTAAGCTTCCTGCTTTTGTTTGTTATGAAATTAATTTAGGTTCTATACCTAGTCATACTTGGTAGTTAAATCCTGGTGCTATTACTCATGTAAGTATGTTAATACAAGGATGCTTAAGAAGCCAAAAACCAATTAATGTTGAAAAATTCATCTATGTGGGCGATGGAAAAAAGGCTATAGTTGAAGCTATAGGGAATTTTAGATTATCATTAAAGATTGGTTATTTTTTTGGATTTAGAAGAGACTTATGTAGTATCGTCATTTAGATAGAATACAGTTTCTAGTTCTATTTTAGATAAATTTGGCTATTCTTGTTTATTTGAAAATAATAAAATTAGTCTTTTTCAATATTCAAATATAGTTGATATTGGTCCTTTGATTGATAATTTATATATGTTGGATACTATTGTCTCACGCCATGAATCTACGTAAATGATTTCTCGTGATACAAAGCGTAAATTAATTGATGAGAATTCGTCAATGTTGTGGCACAACAGGTTAGGAGATATCTCTAAATAAAGAATTGAAAGACTTGTGTTAGATGAAATTCTTGATACCCTCAATCTATCATTTTTCAAAGCTCGTGTTGTGTGTCTTCATAGAAAACAGATAACAAAAAAAGAAAAAAAAATAGGAGTTTAGTTGTCTTCGAACTAATTCATACAGCTATCAGTAGATCATTCCATATGGCCTCTTGAAATGTTCAACAGTATTTTATTACGTTCAAAAATGATTACTCTAGGTATGTCTACCTATATTTAATTCATGAGAAATCACAATCCTTAGATGTTTTTAAGGCTTTCAAAGCTGAAGTTAAAAATCATTTAGGTAAAAAATTAAGGCCGTTAAATCTGATCGTGATGGTGAATACTATAGCAGATATGACAGATTAGTGATCAACGTTTAGGACCCTTTGCAAAATTTCTAGGGGAATACGGAATCATCTCACAGTACACTATGCTAAGCAAACCTATATTCTGAGAGACGAAACAAAACACTTAAGGATATAGTAAGAAGTATGATTAGTCATTCCAATATATCTGAATCGCTCTGGGGAGAAGCACTAAAAACTAAAACATATATTCTATACAGGGTTCTAATTAAAATAGTAGCTAAAACCCATTATGAACTATGGACAAGTAAAAAACAAAATATAAAGCATTCACACATTTGGGGTTATCCAGCTCAAGTAATGCTTTTTAGGCCAAATGAAAAAAAATTGGATTCAAGAACAATTAACTGTTACTTTGTTGGATATGCTGAAAGATCAATAAGTTATAAATTTTATGATCCCTCGAATTTGTCCTTTTTGAGATGCCAAGTTTCTTGAGGATATTAAGTTTGAGAGGGAAGATAAGGTTAGAAACATTGTCTTCGAGCGGTAATTTATCCAAGTTTCAAGTAACATTACTATTAACAATAATCATGAACAAATTTCTAACATTGTTCAAAAAGTAAATCAGGATCATGAAAACAATGTTTAAGAACTTCCTTTACAATAAACTCAACAACCGCAAGAGAAAATTCTATTAAAGAGATTCACTAGAGTAAGGATAAGTGCAATTCCAAAAGATTATATAATATTTCTCCAAGAACATGAGTTTGATCTAGGAGTAGTAAAAGTTCCAATTAACTTTCAATAAGCCAAACAAAGTTCTAATTCTAAAAAATAGATTGATACTATGAATGATGAGATGAAATTCAGGAAAGCAAATAAGTTAGGGGATCTTGTCGAATTATCTGAAGGTGTGAGGTCCAATGGTTGTAAATGGATATTTAAGATCAAAAGGGATTCGAATTGTAATACTGAGATATAAGACATGTTTAGTTGCTAAGGGTTTTACTCAAAAGAAAGGCATTATTATAAAAAGACTTTTCTTAGATTTCATTGAAAAACTCTTTTAGAATTATAATGACAATTGTAGATCATTTTGATTTAGAGCTGTATCGGTCGGATGTAAAAATTGCGTTTTTCAATAGCGACATAATGAGACAATATATACGGTGCAATTAGAATACTTTGAATCAGGTAACTCAAAGAATATGGTATGCAAATTAAATAAATCTATATATGGCCTCAAGCAAACTTCCTTTCAATGTTATCATAATATCATCAAGTAATTATCTTATATGGTTTTAAAGTAAATCTAATCGATGATTCTGTATACTGTAAGCTCAGTGGGAGCAAGATTATATTCCAACTATTATATATCAATGACATATTACTTGTTAGTAATGATATAGGCTAATTGACGAAATAAATAGATTTTTGAATAAGAATTTTTGAGATGAAAGATCTTGAGGAGGCCCTTTTTGTATTACTACTACAGATACATCAAAATCGCTCTCCGGGCATCTTAGGGTTATCACAAAAAAGATATATCAAAAGAGCTTACCAGGTTTGACATGAAATATTGTCATTCAAAAGATACTCCCACAGCTAATAGAGATAGATTTAGTCTCAATCAATGCCCCAAGAATGAGGTTGAAAAAAAAAAGAAATGCAAAGGAATCCTTATGCATCAGTTGTAGGGAATTTTATGTACATTCAAGTATGTACGCGTTCGATTTTAACGCTCATAGTTGGAATATTGGGCAGATATTTAAGCAACCCTGGTGTGGATCATTAGAAAGCAATAAAGAAGGTTATGCCGCACTTACATAGAATAAAAGATTACATGCTTACGTATTATAAATTAGATCAATTAGAGATCGAGTATTCTGATTTTGCTAGATGTCAAGATAATAAAAGATCCACGTCAAGCTATATTTTCTTACTAGTTAAAGGTGCTATATCTTAGAAAAGAGTTAAGAAAACACTCATAGCTCCTTCCACCATGGTAGCTGAGTTCATAGCTGTTATAAAGCATAAAATCATAAAATATGGCCTTGAAATTTTGTCAATCGGCTACAGATCATGGATAGCATCGAAAGACCACTAAGATGTACTATGACAATAATTTGGTTGTGTTTATTCCAACAGTAACAAGAGTTATTCAAAGGCAAAGCACATAAACATCAAGTTCCTAGTTGTTAAAGAGAGAGTTCAAAGTGATCAAGTGTTTATAGAGCATATAAAGACAAACTTTATGATTGTAGATCCATTCACCAAGGTTTAACGCCCAAAGTGTTTCACGAGCATACTGCTCATATGGGTGTTATGTTATTTGATGATGTGATAGTTTAGTGGGAGTTTTTTTTTAATATGCTTTTTATTGAGACATTTGTTATGTTTCGAAGAATAAAGAAGATTGTTTGTTTTTCTTTTAACTTTGAATCTTTTATCTTCCATTTCAGTTTAACAAAAAGTTTAGAATGGTCAAAGTTGATCTCATTAAAGTATGATTAGTTGAAAATTGGCATGATTGATGCAACTTACATGTAATTTCCATACTACACATCCATAAACTACTCGATTTATATCATTGAATGCGTTAGTGTGGTGACCATGGATAGGTTTAGTTATGAATAAGAGTGTAACCAAGGCTGCTATGATTCCATACTACTCTAGGAGATGGACCAGATTATTGTAAAGTTATAATAGCTTTTCAGTGCCCACTTTAGGATTTGTAATATAATTATTGCATGTTTACATGTGTAGCCCAAGAAAGAAATTGTTGGAAATTTAAGAATGAGCTTCACATTAATCAATTATGTTATGGGCCCTCTAGTGCATCTAATATGTATAGGTTTTGCAATTTGTAGAAATAAAATACTAGTCATATTATGATTGATGGTGTTGGTCGAATAATAACCCTAGAAAGGGGTGAATAGCGTTTTTAAAATAATGTCTAATTAAAAAATATTTAGATAAATATTTGGTTAATAAATATTTAATAATATGTCAAGGCAATATGTTAAGAAATATAAACTCAAAAAAAAACAATGATAATTAAAGAGTTTGAGTTTAGAAAGATGGAACCGTAAGAATCCAAGATGTTTTGTTCACACGGTTCAATTGTTTAAGCCATATGTCCACGCTTGAGTAGTTCCCCCGAGAAGTTCCACTACGTGATTTTCTTACGGATGAAAATCAAACATCAATACAAATTTAATTATTCTCACTACACTATCACAAGATTCATTCTTGCTATACTATGATAAAACCTCTCACAAATGAATGAATAAGATTTGTTTAGTAATACACATCAAGATACAATAATTATCAAGTGTTTTGAAGATAACAAATGAAGCCCACTCTAAGAGTTATCAGGATTGATCAATATTTTTTGTTCAAAGAGGAATAATATGATCAATGCAAAGGCTTGGATTCTTGAATATTATAAATAGATCAATAATGAGTTGGTATGATGATTTAAGAGCGTAAAAACGTCTTTAAGATCTCCAATAGATAGCCCCTCAAAGGATATGGCCGTTTGAAACTATTTTGTAAAGTTATGGATCAAAACAAAACATTTAACAACTTCTTAAAGCAACATGTAGTTGACTACATAGATTCGACTACTCCATACATCATGTAATCGACTACATGCCACTCCCCAATTATAAGAACCCTAACCACAAATCTTCCAAAAACTTGGAGTGTGTTTTAAATATGATTTTAAGCATGCTGGAATTGGTTTTGAACATTAAAACAACCGTATGAAATTATGAATTTATTAGAAAATCGATTTGTGCAAAGGTTGTTTTTGCAATAAAGTTCAATACAAACTTGTTTTGAATGATGTTGTAAATTAATGAATGATCCATAACCATTTTTGAGCTATTGATATTGATCAAGTAAGAAATTTTACATAAGTTCTAAACACTCACTCAATTTATTTCAATGAGTTTTCAAGTGCTTGAAAGTTTCTATGTATTTTCCTTATATGCTTCACTTGAATGGGCAAACTTATATCTTCTTCTATGATAGCATTGATGAATTTTTGTGTGAATTAAATGAATCACATAGAAAGATGATGATCTCAATTTGAATGATGGTTTCGGTCATCATCATCATCATCATCATCAAAAATAAGATTAATGACCTTTTAGGTCAACAAATGAGATTTTGTTTGAGATAGAATATAAAAACCCCTAGGATTATGATCTCCAAGTCGAATCATTATACGTTATACTCTTATTCCCATCTTAAAGAGAGAACCCATTGAGCATTTCAAAATTCTAATGTTGGAATGCCACAATATATTTTGATCTATATATGATCACCATGTTAAAATGTAATTTTTTTATGTCATGTACGTGTATTAAAAAAACATATAATGTGTTATCATTATGAAACAGAGATGGAAATGAAGAATGCATATCTGCCCTTGCCCTATTGACATCCCTACTTTTAACATGGACCACAAATTTATAATTATGGATATCAAAATAAAAAAATATCACATGCACAACGACAACAACCAATTGAAGAACAAAAACATATTTGAGGGAAAAAAATATGTTGTACATTTTTTTTATATACAAATGATGGGGGTATATACATCTGGGTGCATGGTTCAAGGAGAGAGGATGATAGGGACATGGCTCAAATCTAGGTTGTACGCTTGAGTGGTTCAATGGGGAGAGAGGGACGGGGATGAAGCTCGAACCTAATCGCTCTGTGTAAATACTCACAACTTTTTATTAGTTGAGCTAAAGTCCCGATGTAATGCGTTACACATTTTGTCCAGTTAAATATATCCTTTATAAGATATATTTGGGTTCCACTATCGTAAAATATTTTGTTAATTCAAAAGAGCCGAAATAAGAATATTATTCCCACTCTTTGCATTTTCTCTACATCTTTGTAGAGGATTCATTTCACTCCTTGTTTATGTTGAAAATTTTAAAATTGATTCTTTTTATTCAATCACTATTGTGGGTTGCTAATTTTTTGTGTTGAGAAAAAATGTTTTCAAATTGTGAAGTTAAGAAGTACAAACATTTTTTTTGGAGGTGAAATTTCAATTTCAAATAAGTGTGTATATGAGCAAATTAAAATTGGAGCACAAATTAGTAATTACATATATAAAGCATATCAAACGTTTTTAATAATTTTAAATAGCCAGAAATGAATAAAATTAATAAAGCAATCATATCATATTAAGAACATTGATATATAGGGAAAACGTACTTTTTAAAATGCATAATAAATAAAATCTTTTAGTTAATTTTGTTTGTTTTGGTTATGCAATATTTATATATATAGTCAAATTATGCTTTAACTTGATCTAATACTCTTGATTAACGGTTTACTTGCTTTTATAATATAATTGGCATGCATAATATATGAAAGAGTGCAGTAAAACCACTTTTAAAAAGTAGTTTCAACACCCTTTTAAAAGAAAAAATGGATCACGAAGTTGTTATATTTACAAGGTTCTTAAGGCACCCTCAATTAAAATCGAGTACGTGTTATTCTAGCTTTCGCTTTAATTCAAGAAGATAATATGAACCTTTCTCTTGTACATGCTTTAGTAACTAAAGATGTTAATTTAATTTTGAAGAATAAACAACTCTTTTTTTTTCTTCTTCTTTTTTCTCTTGAGCAAACTTACACTATTAAATTAGGTGATGGAGATTAATTGATGCTAAACTTGAAACAGGTGAGTCTCAAATTTGAGATTTTTAAATTTGAGTGAAGATTCTTTTACTATTTGGAGAATTCATTGTTAGAAAATGGGTATTAGAAAACACATTTTCTACCATTTTGAGGGCAAAATTGTAATAAGAATTTACACTCGGATGTGAAAGTTCTTAATATATTCGTGTTCTCCTACGTGAGTACATCGAAATCGTGTATTTATATGCTCAAATTGGTTAAGTGGTGAATGAAAAATTGTCACCCAAAATGAGCAAGTTGAAATGGAAAAATGCAATGAAAGTGGGAAGTCCCACATAGGAAAGATGGAAAAAATTCTATGGGTTTATAAATAAGTTCATGGGAATGCCTTATTGAATGATTCAAGATAAGAGGCTTTTTCTCGCGCACATAGGCGTGCAAGGGGGATGCAAATCACGGACTGAAATAAGCCTGAAACCATTGCGGCTCGTGTGCGCTTGCACCTGCGGACACGAATGCCGGACCAAAAAGTGAGCCTTGCGCGTGCTAAGTTTTGTACCCAAAAAGTTAATTTTTTCCAAATTTGAATTTTGAACTCATGCATTTATCTCAATTAAATTGCCATTTAAATTGTCAGTTTTAAGAAACTGATTTGAATTAATGACCATGTTAATGGTCATTATTTTCCAATTTGAATTAAAAGGAGACCTTGGCTCTTTCCACACTACACACACATAAACCAAATCTCAAAATCCTCTTTATACTTGTTTTTTCATCTCCTCTCTAGACAGTAGGTTCTAATCTCCGGTGGTAAGTTCAAGCATTTTCAGTTCGATCAGTGTGCTTACGTGCTAAAGCACCACTAAACCATCGTTTTATCCTAGGAAACAGGCATCGTTTAGTAGTCTCTAAGCACAACCCGAGAGGCGGCGTAACTGTTTTAAGGAGACTGTGGTTATCACAGGACTCAGTGTCAAATAATATCAGTTTAAAATCGCATAAAATTTTTAACATTTATTTGCTAAGAAAAAATAATTCTATATGTAACAATAACTTTATCTACTTTTATAATACAACCCATGTATGCATATATATATATATGTTTTATGAAAATCCACTTTTACATGAGCATATTATAAACAATGTAAAGTATTAGATGTTTTAACTTTTTTATATTTTTAATGCATTCTTCTTGAATTTGATATCGTCTCAAACTAGTACTATAATTTAGATTTCAAGTTTGTTATACTAAAAAGGAATATCCTAAAAGTGCAATTCATTTTGTTCTTTTTGTTTTTGTGAAGAGTGGGCTAATTAAGGTCACGGGATCGACATCAACCATTCCTCACATGCATAGAAAATTGTTTTTTGAGGTTCATAATTTGCCAACCAATCAAAACATACATTTGATATGAATATATTAATTTCGGAAGAGAGTGGACACCACTTTATTTTGTTCCAATGTCTTTATATACGTGGGTGCTTTTATTGTTATGGATGAACTAATTAATTTAAAATCTAGCTTCAATTGCTTTAAAAAAAAGTGTTAAAACTATTTTCGGGTATTCTTAAATCCACCTATAAAATCAGTCTTCTCACTCCAGTGTGAGAATACTTTCTTCTCACTCCACCGATTTTATGAAAAGACTTGCAATTCACCCCAGTGGTCGGTGAGTTTACTGAAATAATGCAGGGAAGATAAAGTTTAGTCACTAAAAGTAAAAATATTAAATAATATTAACTTTTACATTGAAACAAAGTCGGTCTTGGCCAGTTTTAGGCCTCGGGCGAAATTTTGAAATAATGGCCTCTTATAAATAAACATATTGATTGTTTTATTTTAGAAAAATATATTAATTTTATTTCAATGGAAATAATTTATATTCCACCAAAAACACATTATAATTAAGAATTCAAAGTGTTTACAAGTTTCATTTCAAAATATACGAGTTTACATGTTATCAAAACCAATAAAATGAATAATTCAAGCACTTAGATGCTCCACCTTTGGTCTTCATGTGCATTTCATCTTACAAAAAGATTCTAGATGATGATACTATATGCTAAAGCGTACCGACAAAATAAAAGGAACAATGAAATTTTGACCAAAACAATCATTTAAGATGACATTTTCTTGCATTTTTAGCAATAAAATAATCAATTATATCTCCATCGTCATGAGATACCATTTTCAATGTATAAAATTACTAATCATTTCAATCTATCTTGACTCATGGTGGTTCGCAAGTAAGATTTTAACAATCTCAATTTGGAAAAACTCATTTTCGCAGATATTACAGTCACATGTAAAGTCAATACTACTTTATAAACTGGGGAAATATATATATATATATATATATACCTTTTGCAGTTTCCATAATTTTAATGGATGTGTATGGTTCATTTTTTCATATGATTCACTCGTTAACATTAATTGCAATACTAGTAATTCTGAACATAAATACTTTTTATTAACATCAAAAATATTAACTTTTAAAATATTTTCATGATTTATACAAGATCTCTCTAATTCATCGTCATCCAATGAAACTAACTTTTGTTGCATTAAACAAGAATCCAAATATTGATTGAAAAAATTGCAATTGTTTTCTTAAAAATATACCTTATTAATTAAATATTTTTTACATATATATATATATACACATATTAAAAAATTTAGTGCCCCTCCTCACTTTTGGGCCCTGGGCGGTCACCCTACCCCAGGGCTGGCTCTGCATTGAAATAATACATAATAAAAAAAATTTACATCATGCTTAATAAATTTTATTAAAAATTACGTATAAGTCATTGTACCTATGAAAAAAATAAAAAATATTAATTGTTATAAATACATTTTTAGCTATTATATTTCATATAATCTGTTACTATTAATTGTTCTCAAATGGTTATTATTCATATTTTAAATTTGTCTATAAATTTTATTTTTATGAAATAAGCAAATATAAATTCTAATTCTCTACTTCGAAAACATTAAAAGACCACTGCAATACTCAACAACAATAGGTAAATTTGATTCCGCACAAACCCTAACTAAACTGATTTATATTGATATAATTGAACTAACATCAAAGCACATAAAAATAAAACAATCTATGTTAAACTAAAACTACATGTATCATTAATAATAAAGGAGTCTCAAAAAAATGGTGTTTAAGATACCTTAAAAGCTTTATTGGTGTAATTGTTATGTGGATGAATTAATTCAACACTCAGCTTAATTATGCAGTAAATTTTAATTAAAAAGTCAAATAGGAGATAGCAGTACTTGTGAACTTTAACTATGTCATTATAAACATAGAGAATGAAAACTATATCATGGGGAGATCTATATGTAAATTCATCACAAATTCTTCATTCTAACGATTTAAAACCACCTTCTTCTTCCTTTTTAAAAAATGTTATCTTTTGTGAAAAGGGGAAAAATGAAATAGTTTTCATAAAAATAAATTTATTAAAATATTTTGTTACTTTCAATTTCGATCTATGATATTTAATTTTTTCGATACTCGAGAAAACGATTTCCTTACAAAATATAAAACGGATAGAGATTTTCTCACCAAACTATTTTCGTTTTCAATATTTTTTTAAGAGTAATTTTAAGAATTTAAATATTGAAACAATAAAAGCATAATATAAATACATATTTTTATTTATTTATGACATACTAGACATTTGTTAACACTACCTCTTTTTTTAACTTTGACATTGGATAACTTAACATGAGTTTTAATTGAGTTCTACATGCATGCACCAATAAAAAGATTGAATAAATTAAGAAAAATATTATTGAAAACATTATCGTGCCAATACAAGTGAAAATACAAGTATAGCACTCTATATAAAAGTATTAGAATAATTCTTATAAACTTACATTTATGAGATGTATGTAATTAAGTGAAAATATTAGATACTTGCTTGTTTGAAAGAATGAAGTTTTCTTAATTAATTTTTAATTTTTAAAAAATTAAGTGGGTGAGAAGACAAATTAGTGGCAATTTTTTCAAAGTATAGAAAGCCATGCGAGAATAAAGGGTTTTACGCTATTTTATAGGTTAAGATTAACAAAACTTTGACTTTTGATGTGATGAGAAGACGGATTATGTGGATGCATTAAAGAATACTCCTATTTTCTTAGGCTACTTTCACATGCACCTTATATGAAATTCTATATATTAGACGCATATGTTGTTCAAGGTGCACTTTAATAGAAATTTAAATTATATAAAGGAATTCGTCCCAAACTAAGACATCAAATGTCGCTTTCAGAATTTTTTATGGATACACTAATTTCAGTATAATTTGTCATTAAAAATAAAATTTATTTAGTATTATATGATATGATAAATTATTGATAGAAAAAGCTAAAATCGTATTTAAAATGAAAAAAAATATATGAAATACGAATTTATGGTTACAAAAATTTACTCTATATATTGAAGGTAGAAGGAGAATAGCAAAGTGATATATTGAGTTTTTCATGTTTCAAAGTTTACTTATCCTGTCTTCATACATGTCATCTATGTGTAACTCGCATATGAATAATGTCACAATTAATTCTTGTAAAGGAGACATAAAATTGATATAGAAAACTAAAATGCCTACTGCTTGAAATATTGTACTTGAATCAATCCACTTTCTATTACAATACATTTTGATCTATATATGATCATCATATTAAAATGTCACTTTTTAATGTCATATTCATGTATTAAAAAAACATATAATGTATTTATCATTTTGAAGTAGAGATAGAAATGTACAATGCATACCTACCCTCATCCTATTGCTATACCTACTTTTAACTTGGACCACATATTTATAATTATGGGTATCAAACTAAATATATATATATATATATATATCAAATGCACAATTTATTTATTTTACACAAATGATGGGGGTATATTTGGGTGGTTCAAGGGAGAGAAGGGGATGGGGACATGGCTTGAATCTAGGCAATACATCCAAGTGGTTCAAAAGAAAGAGAGGGACATGGATAAAGCTCAAACCTAGTCGCTTTACGTAAATATACACATTTTTTATCACTTGAACTAAAGTACAGAGGTAATGTGTTACACATTTTATCTAATCAACTATAGATGGGGGTATATTTGGGTGGTTCAAGGGAAAGAAGGGGATGGGGACTTGGCTTGAATCTAGGCAATACATCCAAGTGGTTCAAAAGAATGAGAGGGACATGAATAAAACTCGAACCTAGTCGCTTTACGTAAATATACACATTTTTTATCACTTGAACTAAAGTACAGATGTAATGCATTACACATTTTATCTAGTCAACTATATACTTTATAATTTTACCAAAAAAAAAACTATATACTTTATAAGATATGGCCAGGTTTACTATGTTTTGTTAATCAATAAGAGCTTAAATAGGAACATTATTCTCACTTTTTGCATTCTTTCTGCATCTTTGCAAAGTTTTAATTTCCTATCATTTTACTACTAACATTTTAACCCATTCAAAAATAGTAACTTTTACTTTAAAACATATTGTAAGTAGCTATGTCTTATTCTTTAATTTATTTATTGAATTTATTTATTTATTTTTTATCAAAAAACTATAGATTGTAACATGTTTTTGGAGAATTATTTTTTTTGGTTATCGTAAATTAATAATTCAATATATTTTTTCGATGTCCCAAATTAATATTTCAATTTCAATTCACTCGTGTTGTATTATTATATCGATTTGAGCACGAAAACTTTTTTTAATTGAGAACCTAATTTTGAACTTTCATGACAAAGCATCTTAATGATTTGGTTTAAAATGGAGGGAGGGCGAATGTGTCTTTGGCTCTCCTATGTAAGGGCAATTCTTCCACAAATTAATTCTTTTTGTTCAATCAATATTGTGGGTTGCACATTTTTGGTGTTGGGAAAAAATGTTTTCAAATAGTGAAGTTAAGAAGTACGAACAGTTTGTTTGGCGGGGGTGTGGGGGGGGGGGGGGGGGGGGGGGGGGGGGGGGGCGGAATTTCAGTTTCAATAGTGTGTGTATAAGCAAATTAAAATTAGAACACTGATTAGTGATTACACACACACACACATATATGTATATGTAGCACATCAAGCCCCTGTTTGGTTGTATTTCTAAAAATAATTTTTTTAGTTTTCTACTAAAAAGTACACTCTACTTTCACACTTCTCAAAATTCACTTCATTTTACTTTCTTTCTCATAAAACTTTTAAATGCTATAACTTTAAATCCAAAAATTGAAATTAGATAAAATATATATATATATATATTTATATCCTACTCATCGAGATCTATAAAATAAGATCCATTGTAATTATTTTTGAGTTTTTTTATGAGTTTTTTTAAATTAGTTGAAAAAAACTTCAACAAAAATAAAATTCACTTTGCAAATTACTTTTAGACTTCCCAGCCTACTTTTAAAAACTCAACTCAAAAATTCAACCAAATAGCACCCAAATGTTTTTAATAATTTTAAATAGCCAGAAAATGAATAAAACATCGCAGTCATATGACATTAAGAACAGGAATATATAGGGAAAACGTACTTTTTAAAATGCATAATAAACTAAATTATGAATAAAATCACTTAGTTAATTTTATGCAATATATATAGTAATAGTATGCTTTAACTTGATCTAATACTCTTGATTAACAGTTTACTTGCTTTTATAGTATATTAATTGACACGCATAATATATGAAAGGGTGCTGATAAAAGCACCCTTAAAAAGTAGTTTCAACACCTTTTAAAAAAAAGAAAAAGATTGTCACTAACTTGTTATATTTATAGGTTCTTATGGCACCCTCATTTAATATGGAGTACGTGTTATTCTAATTTTTGCTTCTAGTCAAGAAGATAATATGACCATTTCTCTTGTTCATGCTTTAACAACTAAAGATGTTAATTTAATTTTGAAGAGTAAACAACAACTCTTATTTTTCCTCTTGAGCAAACTTACACTATTAAATTAGGCGATGGAGATTAATTGATGCTAAATTTGCAACATGTGAGTCTCAAGTTTGAGATTTTCAAATTCGAGTGAAGATTTTTTTACTACGGGGAGAATCCACTTGCTAAAAAAGCAACTTTATATGTAATAATAACTTTATCTACTTTTACAATCTAACCCATGTATATATATATATATATATGTTTTACATACACATGTATTTAATTTTTTTTTATTTTACATTTATTAGAGTATTGAAATAGTTTAACTCAAACTTATTATATTTATGACAATCTTCTTTACATGAGCATATTATAACAATATTTATAAAATATTTGATGTCTTAACTTATTTATAGTTTTGATACATTCTTCTTATATAAATTTGATATTGTATCAAACCTTTCAAGTTTGTTATACCAAAAAGGAATATTCTAAAAGTGCAATTCACTTTCTTCTTTTATTTCCGTAAAGAGTGGGCTAATTAAGGTCAAGGGTATCGACATTGACCATCGTCACATTCATAGACCTACTTTGTTTTTTGAGGTTCATAATTTGCCAACCAATCAAAAGATACATTGGATATGAATGTGTTAATTGATTTCGGAAGAGAGTGGACACGACTAGCTTCAATTATATTGTACCAATGTCTTTATGTGAGTGCTTTTACTGTTACATGTGTACTAATCAATTTAAAATTTAGCTCCAGAAGCTTTAAAAAAGGTGTTAAAACTACTTTCTTATGGTGCTTTCCACCAGCACCCTATATGAAATTCTATATATTTGACGTATGTGTTGTTCAAGGTGTAAATGCTCTTTAGTTTGAAATTTAATAGAATTTTAAATTATATAACCAACTAAATGGTAGTGAATTCGTCCCAAACTAAGTCATCAAATGCCGCTTTCACATTTTCTTATAAATACACTACTTTCAGTATAATTTGTGATTAAAAGTAAAATTTATTTAGGATTATATGATAAGATAAATTAATGAACAAAAAGCTGAACTCGTATTTAAAATGAAATAGGAAAAAAAAAATTGAAATACGAATTTATGGTTACAAAAATTTCCTCTAGTTATTGAAGATACTTAAGATAGAAGAAGAATAACAAAGTGATATATTGAGTTTTTCATGTTCAAAGTGACTGATCTTGTTTTCATATATGTGATTTATGTGCAACTCGCATATAAATAATGTCACATTTAATTCTTATTGTAAATAGAAATTTAAAATAAAAATTAAAATATGACTATGTGGATAATATTGAAAATTTAAAAATGTGACGTAGTTTCATGCGGCGGTTTGAAAACTCTGCTTGCTTAATAGAATTAAATATTTTTATTTTTTTTTCTCTCGCTTTTGATAAAAAACAAATTATACTTAATAATCAGGAATAAAAAAAATATTGAACTGAGTTTATATTTAAGGGGAACAGTTTAAATTAATTCATATATCAATACGTCCTACTTAAGAGCATTTAATATCATAGTTTATTTTCGATAATGAAAGAATTCTTTGACTAGTTCTTATCTTAATTTGAAACCTAAAATTAGAATGCTCGTAGTACAAGTATAAGAATAAAACAATTATATTATTGTCAGAATAATATATAATTTTAGAAGCATACAATATAATTTCGCAAAACATTATTATATTATGACAAAGTGAATATTATTTTGTCAATATGATACCTTGTAAAGATGTTATCGACACCTTGTGCATATTTGACATGCTTAGCCTGCCTTGTAGGCCTAAATCAAAGAAAATAATTTGAGACATGTATAGGGTGCCTTGTTTAAAGAAAAATGATTAAAAATAAAACTAATTATTATGAAAAGTTAGAGAGAGATGAATAATTTGGTTGTATATATATTCTTGTTGTAGGGACAACTCTACTCAATTCTTCATTAGATGAGCCCTTTAAATAGGGTACAAATACAATAGTAAATAGGGTTTACAAGGAAGCCCATTATGACCCATAACACACAATTTACATAGTAAAATCCCTAATACATATTCTATCTAGACGGTAGCACACTGTGTGTAATTTCCTTCAACACTCCCCCTTGTGCTAAGTCGGAGATAGAATGGTACATGTCTTGTTGCCTCATTAAAACCTTGTCAAGTAACAAAAACCCTGTGGAAAAAATAACCTTGATTGAAGGGAAAAGAGTACAACATTATGACAATCATGTTAGACTTCCTCTATTGAGTCTATATTTCTATTTGATCCTTACTTCAATCAATAGAGTTTACACGTATCGTTACCTCGTTAAAAACCTTACCAAGTAACAAAACCCAGTGGGAAAAATAAATCTTGGTTTAAGGAAAAGAGTATAACGTAACGTCATGTAGATATTAGACTCCCCCTCAAGTCTATATCTCCCCCTGATATTTACATTAATCAAGGAATTTGAAAAGCTTATGCATGTATCGTTGCCTCGTTAAAAACCTTACCAAGTAACAAAACCCAGTGGGAAAAAATAAACATTGGTCTAAGGAAAAGAGTACAACGTATGTGTGAAAATTTCATCATATTTCACACATTCCCTTGATCATTACTTCGATCATGAGAGTTGGAAAAGTCTAAGCACCCTTATATTTTTCACATGCTTTTCAAATATGGCCTTAGGAAAAGATTTGGTGAACTAGTTTGCTATATTCTCCTTAGAGCTTTGTGTGGGCCAGAGAGATACCCAACATCAACAAAATCAATCAAAATTTTGTTTGAGATTTCAATGTAAGGGGTGGCTATTTTAGCATCATCATTTACTTTAGATATTACTGTCGTATACACTTTTTTCTCTCTGTAGGGAAAGAACAATTTCAAGCCAATGGTTCTTTTTAGGTGTTCAATTATGCTGCGTTGGCGCTGAGCTAAATCTAGCTAACAAGTTCAATGCGAATATTATGTCTAGTCGAGTATTTTATGTTAAGTGCAATAATGCGCATATTGCATTTAGATAGGAAGTTTCATCTCCCAACACATTTTCGTAATCTTCCTTTGTACGAAATTGATATTTCCTTTGATCTAAACTTCGACCGATCATGGGAGTGCTAGCAGAATGCGTTTTGTCCAGGTTAAATTTCCTGATTATCTTTTGAACATACGCAGACTAATGGATTAGTATTCCACAAGCTCGATATTCTAGATTAAGATCTAAACAAAAATTCGAGCTTTCCCAAGATTCTTTATCTCAAATTTGGATTTCAAGTAACTTGCGGTTTCTCTTATTTCATCAAGAGTACCTATTATGTTCATATCATCGACATATACAGCTACAATTGCGAATCCAGAACTTGTTTTCTTTATGAATACGCATGGGCATAATTCATCGTTCTTATATCCCTTCCCAATCAAGTAGTCACTTAGACGGGTATACCACATCCGTCCGAATTGTTTTAATCTGTAAAGTGAGCGTTTCAACCTAATTGCAAACGCACTCCGTGGTTTAGAGTCACTTGACTTGGGTAATGTAAGGCCATCAGGCACTTTCGTATATATCTCTGAATCAAAATCCCCTTAGAGATATGCAGTAACCACATCCATGAGCTGCATTTTCAGTCATTCGAAAACTACCGAAGTAGCAGAATGTTAAAATGTTTAAGCAATTCCAAAGCGTCTGTGTGGAACCTTGTGCCACAAGGTGAGCCTTTTACTTCAGAACTTCTTTTTTCTCATTTACGCTTTATGGCAAATAATTGTTTATGTCCTACAGGCTTTACACTTGGCGCGGTTAGCACTACCGGACAAAATACCTGTCTCGTTGCCATAGAATCTAATTCTATATGGATTGCTTATTTTTATTTAGGCCAATTTTTCCCTTTGTTGACATTTTGCAACAGAGCGAGGTTCGACATCATCGTGCTCTTTGACTTTTTGAGCAACGGTGTATCATTAATGCATCCATTAATTTATATGACATCCCTTAACCCATTGAGATTTATTTATTCTCTGGAATCATTATAACTTCGGGGCGTCCCCCAGTATTGATTCATGGACATAAATATAATCAGAGATAATCTCATAAAAGGGGCTTTTACATTAATGATTAATTGATTAATTTGTGCCTTACTCCACCTCTTCTTTGGTGTGAGTGTTTGTCGAACCAAATGGCCTCCTTTTATTCCTTTTAAGGAGTCATGGCCTCAACCACACCTCCACTAAGTGTGGTTGCAGAGTCTCTTTCTGCGACACTGTGCCCTTGTTGGGGACTTATAACCTTGCAGGCATATTGCAGTTAGTATGTTTGATCTCGTCACTTTTCGATATCAGTAAATGTATCAAGCATCGAATCTGTTACATTTTTAAGATCGATTATTCTTTTTCACTTCACTATACATTGTTATGTGCGTGGGGATCAAGATGAGACATAGTGGAGACCACGACAATTTCTGTCGTTCCCTTGAAAATTTCTTTTCTTATCTCCCCCTAACGACGGAAAGACGGTCTCATCAAAGTAACAATCCGCAATTCTTAGCGGTAAAGAGATCACCTAATAAGGATTTCAAATAGCGGATTATCGTTGAGAATTCATATCCAACGTTAATACTTAATTGTTTCAGTGAGCCCAGTTTGGTGCGCTGTGGGGGCGCAATCGGCACATATGCATAGAATATCAGGCTAATATCCAGTTACCAACTGGTACACATATAATAGTTGTCTAATATTGGACTTTGAAACAAATAAGTAAAGCTGCATACAATATTGCATAAATCTCGGGCATACATAGGCAATACAGTGCGCATAACCCATGCCCTATCTGCCATCTATATCCTTTTGATGGTTGCTATTTATGAGACCTTTTTGCGTATGCACATGAAAAACGGGGTTCTTTACTTTGATTTTATGCAATGATCATCAAGTACTTTTGATATAAACCCTCCAGTTTTATCGAGTCTTATAGACATGGTACAGTAATCAGGGTGGTGAGCCCTTAAGCGTATAATATGTACTAAGAGGTTTGTAAATGCAGCATTTCTTGTAGATAATTATTCGACATGTGACCAGAATGTCGAATTATCCATCAAATCCATAAAGTGCTTTGAATGGTTCCGCACTCTGGCTGGTTTTATCTACAAATATATATTGTAAGAATGGTATATTTTATTTTGTATCTTTAGCATAAGAAGGTCTCGATCTTATTTTTGCTAAAGGGCAGGCTTTGAAAAATGGGTTGTCGTTCCTTTGACATGGTCAATTAGGTATAATGGGAAGGGGGATATGGCTTTCAATACTTCAAAAATCAAGAATTACTTTTGAGCATTACTAGTATCAACACGTTACAATGTGTTGAAGTTTTGTCCCATTTATTTGTCACTCAAAAAAAGGGATATCCGTGTAAATACTTTAACGCATGGATTATCATGACCAAGGTGCACTAGGCAAGCAAGCCAAAGCCTGTATGAATTTATGTCTCACGGTACATTGTTAGTGACATCATAGGATTTGACAATCCATATCTTAGTGGGGTGCATTCCACAAAAATGACTCATAAGTTTCTTTAAAATGCGTTTCTTTACACTTTTGTTTAGAAGTAAAATAAATATATTTTTGTTCCATTCTTACATTTGATTTTTGTATGATTACTGCTTGTATGAATATCATTAACAAAGTTCGGGTCGCTTTGGGTGCATATAAAGCGTATGTGACCTTAAACACCATTTTAGCAACAAAATGGTTGAGCAATTCTTCGCTCTTATGATAATTTAATCATCATAGTCACATATGTATTATATGTTATTAATTGCCTATTTCTTTGTATGGCGATTGTGTTCTCACTATCAACCAATTATTAAAGTTATCATCGATTCATTTTTACAGTAATGAAATCGAGTATAAATTCCGAACTATGTAGTAATAAAACAAACAAATTCAATTACTTTAGAATAGAATTCGAATAAAACTAACAGTAATCAATTCAGTATCTTGTTTAGAAATCTAATCCATCAAATCAACATAAACTTTAAGACAAAACCATAGTCTAATTAAAAATTAGGCAATATGCCTATTCAACTACTTCTGAAAAATAAAATAGATCAGTCAAAATCGGGTGCATCCATTGACTAAGCAAAGTCCTTCTTGCCACTAATGTCTGCTATTTGTGAAGTTGACATAAGCGTCATTGTATTCTTCGTTCATAAAGTGAGATTCTTATTCTTTAGATTCTCGATATCTCGTGTAACTGACTGCTACTTTAGCGCTTGCATGGTAGTTCTTGTACCAATGCCCAGCAATTCCACACCTATAACATGGCTCGTCGCCAACTATTTCCTTTTTGACCGGAGGATTATTAGGTGCATTTTTCACCTTGTTTTCTTAACCACTAGGTCCAATAGCATCATTTCTTCTCCATACTTTGGAAGAGCCTCCACGACTCGCACCACGACTCCCACGTCCCTTTCCACGTTGTGCCTTATTGCCACGTGGGTAGGGATCGGCACGTCCAACTCCCTTTGCATTGGGGTTCTTTCCACTGTTCATCTAACCGTAGTTGACCTCAGGAACTTTCTTTGTCCTGATAGGCCTGAAATTGTATTCAAAAGAACCTCATTATGCCTTTTAGCCACTTGCAGTAGGTTGATCAGCTTATTGAATTAATGTTGTGGTTCTTTTGTTATCATACTCGAGCTTATACTAGTTCGCTAGTATAAGTGCTGAAGTAGGAAAAATGGAAAGGGTCTTCTGAATCATATCATCTTCTGTGAGGTCCTTTCCACAGAAGTTAAGACATGCCTTTAGGCGTAGCATGTCCTTGTTGAAGTCGTTAACCCTTTTATAGTTAAGCAAGCGGATTTCATTCCACTGAACGGTCAATTCTGGGAGCAAAGTGTCATGAATGTTCCCAAAACGTCTCTTAAGGGCATCCCATAATTCTTTAGGTGTCTTCAACTGAAGGTACTCCCAACGTAGGCTGTGGTCAATATGTTTCCTTAGAAACATTAATGCATTTGTTTTCACCTTATCAGACGGTCCATTGTCTGTGGGGTCTTTGGGGTCAGTAAGTGCAGCTGAGTATTCTTTAGCCACAAAAGCGGTTTCTACATCAAAAACCCATCGATGGTACTCAAGTCCTTCTGAGTCCAAAATGTCAAATTCGGGTCGAGTTGGGTCGGCCATCTTAAAAAAAAGATAAAATATTACACAGTTATGAGTACATCCATATTAATTATGTTTTAGGAATATGAATTAGATTTCAAAATCAAGATTCGTAATGGTCACATTTTCGATGCTGTATGAAAATACTTTATCATAGTGATTATAATGCGCATGAATTTTCATCATCATGGCAACTTTCAATTTATAACTTACTAAATAAAATAATTAACAATATAAATAATTGTGAGTAAAACAATTATATAACTAATATTTAAATTTTCTTTAGCATGCTGATTTAATTAAAACAAAAATTTAATTAAAATAAAAACTGTTTTTAGGATAAAACAGAAAAATAATTAAATATAAAAACTGTTTTTAAGATAAAACAGAATTTTAATTAAATAAAAACTGTTTTTAAGTAAAACAGAAAATTTAAGGAAAATAAAAACTGTTTTTAAGATAAAACAGAATTTTAATTAAATAAAAACTGTTTTTAAGTAAAACAGAAAATTTAAGGAAAATAAAAACTGTTTTTAAGATAAAACAGAATTTTAATTAAATAAAAAACTGTTTTTAAGTAAAACAGAAAATTAATTAAATATAAAAACTGTTTTTAAAGTGATAATGCACAAAACAAACGATGATGGAGGAAACAACAGCAATACACTAATTGATACATTAGTACGCTAACGATAATCTGATATCATATGTATGTATTGTGAATTTGATGATAAACAATAATAACTGTGCAGTGCATATATATATATATATATATATATGTGCCGAGTGATTCAATATATAATAATATATGTAACAAGCATGGTACTAATCAATAAACAATAGCAACATGTGTACATCTAGTTTAATATATAATACCTGGCATATCCACTCCATGTAGATCTTTTTTTCTTTTCTTTTCTTTTCTTTTTTTTTTTTATTTAGCAGAACATCGATCATGTGTGTATATATATAATTAATATTATAATTTGAGTTTATATACATCCACCTCAACTATGGGCATATATTTACATGGGCAGTGCATAATTATGATGTGTTGATAAAACTAGATGCGCAGTATATATAAAAAAATACACATAATTAATGAGAAGTTCATATATATAAACGTGTGTGTATATATATATATATATATATATCATAGTAATTTACATAATTAAAGTGATAAAGATGAGTACCTTAATTATATATGTATATCACAGTTTCTTCTTGAAGATTGAATGACGAGAGCGAGAACCAATGGTGATGGCGGCCGGCGGCTAGGGTTTTCTTAGTGTTAGGGTTACTAGCTCTGAGCGTGCTGATAACGTGTTGTATGGACAACTCTACTCAATTCTTCATTAGATGAGCCCTTTAAATAGGGTACAAATACAATAGTAAATAGGGTTTACAAGGAAGCCCATTATGGCCCATAACACACAATTTACATAGTAAAATCCCTAATACATATTCTATCTAGACGGTAGCACACTGTGTGTAATTTCCTTCAACAATTCTCCATTTTTTCCTTATTCTTATAAAAAAAATAGGAAACTAGGTTTTTACCCCTAGGATTCAAACATATTAGTGCTCAGGAATACACAAGTTGTGAAATTAGTAACACGCCTCTTGTTTTAAATTTGACCTAAAATAGGAATATCTATATTATTAAATGCCGAACTATACTATCAAACATGTGATTAAATAGTAAGTGGTTTACTTCTAATACTATCGAGGCCTTTTGAGTTAAAAATTCCGCACCTAGTGATATGTGATTAAGTTGGGGACAATATCGGTAATGATAGCGGACCATATCAAACTCAAATTCTACAACTATTATAATTGTAATCTCTGTTTTATATATAGTTGTCATTCTGCTTTGTATATACAAATTAGCTGATGCATTTGTTGTAAATATAGTATTTGGCTGCTGTATCTGTTATATAGAGTACACCAAACAAATACATAATGCAAACGTGTTGAATGTAGGGTTGGCAATTCGGGTTCGCGTGTCGTGTTCGGGTCATATCAACACACAAGTATTACAGTATTAGTGTCAACCCGAACACGACCCGTTTAACTAATCGTGTCATTTATATTAACTCGAACACGACCTATTTATTTACAGGTTACACGAAACGACCCGACTAACCCGTTTAATAAATAGGTCATGTTAAATCTGTAACTCGACACGACACGATTAACCTTTTAAGATTATAATGACAATTAAATCTCATGTAAAAAAACTTACCTTGTTTTATAATAGTTTTAAATTTTTAATAAGTAATAATAAGTATCACCCAATACCAAAATTCAATATTAATAATCTATAGTCAAAATATATAACATTCCATCACCGAAGTATAAACATAAAAAATTAGTACTTTATCCATCATTAAAAACATAATAACTATCATCTACTGCCAATACTCCAAATAAGAATATAATTGTTCAAGAAACATGGAAAAATAAAATATATATATATAGCTGTAAAAGAAAATAAAAATAATAATCGTGTTAATTGCGGGTCAATTTCGAGTTAGCGGGTTAACCCGAACACGACCCGTTTAGTTTGCGGGTTAAGCGTGCCTGACTCGAAATTGACCCGAATCCGTTTATGCTTGACCCAAACCTGCTAACTCCGTGTCGAGTTCGTGTCGAGTTAGCGTGTCGTGTCAAATATTGCCGGCCCTAGTTGAATGTTAATTTATATAATAATATACGTAATATCATTCATTGTAAAAAATAGTGTGCTATTTTACGACGAACTACCTATTTGAAATTCAAGTTTATTATATGTTTGATATTTTACATCGATTTACTTGTTTGTAATTTAATTAACTTTACTACAAAAATAGACGCAACACCATCATTTTATATCAACAAATTAACAGATACATAATATAGACATGTTGAATGTTCCTCCAATAATATACATAACATCATTCTTTGTAAAAATATTGTGGTGTATTTTACTACTATTTAACTATTTGTAATTTAAGTTTAGTAAATATTTTTAAAAACAACTAGTTACATGTGATAAAATTGTGTTTGATATTGTTACCATAACTTAACTATTTAAGAGTTCTTAACTGTTTAAATTCCGTACCCTTTTTTGTGTAATTATGTTATATTAATTTTTCCAGAAGTATTATAATTAAGGAAAAACAAAAAAGTCAAATCGCCATCTTTTCCTTAGTAAATGTAGCAATTAGATTACTTGATTGAAAGGGGTAGTTTGGTCATGATATAATAGCATTTATTAATACTTTCAATATATACAAGGCAAGAGGGACTAATTACTAATTTCAATTAATATCATTCTAGTCCTTAATTAGTACTAATTAAGATGAAAGATAGGAGTTTTAGACTAATAGCCCCCTATAAAAAAATTCCTTATCCACAACCTAGAGATTTGATATTTGGTTGATGTGTTGAATTGAGTTTTTAAGTTGAGTTTTTAAAATATGATGTTTGGTAGAATTTTGAAGTGTGTTGAAAAGTAGATTTGGTTTATTGTTGAGTTTTTTTCAACCAACTAAAAATTTCAAAAAATAGTCTAAATGGATCTTATTTTATAGATCTCGACGAGTATATTTTAAATATATTTTTTTTATTTAATTTTAATTTTTGAATTTAAAGTTATGGTGTTTTAAAAGTTTTTTTAGAGAAAGAAAGTAAAGTGAAATAAATTTTGGGAAGTGTGAAAGTAAAGTTGATTTTGAGTTGAATTTTTAAAATTTTGAAAAAAAAAAGAGCAACCAAACTAGGGTTATTTCTTGAAAAAACCAAAAGTAATAGAACATATCACTGAATAGTTAATCTTTTCTAACTTTTTGTAAATAAATATTATTCATTCATTCATTCCTGACTTCTCTTTTATCAAGCACTTGTAACATTGAATGTTATTTGACCTATAACTGATGAAAAAAATGGAAATCAAAGAACTAAATACACATGAAACTCGAGTCAGGATACTGAAATTAGGATCTAGTAGATCGAACATGTTTCAAACCAACTTAGCCGAAACCAAAAAAAAAAAAATAGACGCATAAATACATCAAAGAAAACAAAATTAATATGTCCAAAGCCACTTCGCGATAAGCTCACCCTTGTATTTAATCATGTGCCTGATCGTAACGATTTCAAGTGAAAGGTAACAACCAATAAGATTGAGATGCACTAAAATTGTTGTAACTAGTTCATTGAACCAAATATAAATAATGAACTAACTTAAGATACAAAGCAATGCAATTTCAAGTGTAAACTATGTACTTACGAGGTTCCTAAACCCTGAAAATCATATGATCTTAAGCCACTTTTAGTCCCTCCACAAAGTTAAGTCAATATTGCAATCCATCTCCCCCCAATTGAATCCTCTCTTCATGGCTGGCGGAGTTAGTAGCAAACCTTCCGCCATACTATCGATCAAGCTCGGCAAGTTAAACATCGCCTCCTCGTCCACAAACATCGAAGTTTGTGCACTCACTGACTCCACAATTAGCGAACATTTTGAAATATTATATATACTCTCCACACCAGTTAAACCAGTCAAGGGCAGAGCAGGAGAGGGATAATAATTATCTGTCGACCCCTGAAAAGCCTGGGCAGCTTCAAAAGCCGCCATTTGTATATCCTTAGGAGTAGATGATCGAGCTCTCTTCAGACTCCAAGCAGAGTCTGGGAAGTTGAGCTCGGCCCTCTCTCCCCTGAGCGCCAATGCGGCCACGTCGTGGGCCCGCGCAGCCATCTCTGGAGTCTGGAACGTGCCGAGCCATATTCTTGACTTCTTGTTTGGCTCGCGCACTTCACACACCCATTTACTGGAGTTCTTGCAACGAACCCCTCTATAAATCGGATGGCGAGTCTCTTTGAACTTCTTTCTCCCAGCATTTCGCTTGTTTTTTATCTGTCGTAAATTAGGCAATGGATTATTAGTAATAGTTTTTGAAATGCCACAAGAAGACGATGATGAAGATGAAGAAGGTGGAGATTGATGTTCAAGAAACTGCATTTTTAGAGAGAGAGGATAGAAAGAACAATATGTTACATAAGATATAAAATTAAAAATGTATGCTTATGAGTAAATATAAATATTTATGTAGGGGGGATTGTGTTATATATATATACACACAAAGGGGGCCAAGGGGTACATGTATCGTTGCGGTGAGTAGAAAATTGCTTCCGCGAAATGGACACGGGGTAAAACGCACGAGAAAAATGCTGATAACTGGTGACACGTGGGGATAATATATTCCCAAACCTTGTAGACTGAAGTCCCCAACAAAAAGGACGGTAGTGGGGTCCAATACTTAAATACCACTTGTAATTTTTAATAGGACAAAAGTGGGTCCCTGTTACCATATTTAGTTAATATATTTTGTATGCAAGGGGTGCGACTTGTTGAGTCCATGGTAGTTGAAATAATTATTATTATCCTTTAATTCAATATTTTCATATTTTTTTTTAAGTTCACCTATTAATTGAGTCGAGTAAGTTTGTCTTCATGTGCTCTGCATATTAAATTTAGGGTTGAATTTTAGTGTGAATTTAAGTTGAATGGAGTGTGAATAAGATAAACGTCAAGTCCAAATTAAATTCTAGAACATTAAGATTGAATTTTAGTGTGAATTTAAGTTTGATGGAGTGTGAATAAGATAAACTTCAAGTCCAAATTAAAATTTAGAGCATTATGATTGAATTTTAGTGTGAATTTAAGTTGGATGGAGTGTGAACTTCAAGTCCAAATTAAAATTTAGAGCATTAGAGTTGAATTTTAGTGTGAATTTAAGTTGGATGGAGTGTGAATAAGATAAACTTCAAGTCCAAATTAAAATTTAGGCCGTGCTCGAACATCAAATTACTTGTTTCTTTTCTTTTTTTCAGTTTTTTAAAAAAGTAAGTTTAATTATCTTTATTTAAATACAACAACAAAAATCTCCTCAAAAATCTACCTTAATGATATTCGAAATTGAGATATTTTCCAATTCCTCCAAGAGGCTAATTTCTAATCGGCTAAGTTCATTTAAAATGTATGAGCAAATATTTGTAGGTTCGTTTCCTTTCTTTTAGCCTAGTGTCCACTTGTTCTATTTAAGACGTGCCACTTGTTGAGATCAATAATAGTTAAAATGATTATTATTATTACCATCCGATGTATTTTCATGTTAACTTCTTAAAATATTTGAAGGCATTCATTATTATGAAAGCTCAAATTCGTCTATCAATCGGTTAAATTTAGGCTTGAATTGAAATCCACCTGACCAACCTATTAAATTTTTCTTTGCATTGCACGCTTAATTTCTGACTTTTTGTTAGAAATGAAATTGCATACACCTATAAATAAGTATGTATATGCTGGAATCTGTTGATTGATGTGAAAGTATTTCATATATATATATATATATAGTTTTGACTTGAGCTCCTTGTGATATGTTCTTGAGAACTTGTTGATTAATGTTTGATTTCGTTGATTTATTTATATAGAACTGGAATTGCATATACCTATAAATGCATATGCTAGAATATGTTGATGTGAGATATTTTTTTTATTTATTTAGTTTTAATTTTTTTAGTTTGTATGTTTTGGTTTGCATATAATTATAAATGCTCGCCCTTTTTTTTTCTTTAAGCTTGATTTTTTTGGTAATATATTGTATCATACCAAATTTTTTGATATACTAAATTTAGTATACCGAAAATTTTAGTACAGTAGTGGTAATAAATTTTGGTGTTCCAAATTTTTGGTACACTAAACAATATAATTGGTATGGTACGTTATTGTAGCAAATCCACCACTAGTTAAATTTAAGGTCCCCTTAGTTTGAGTTTAACTTGGATGGAGCGTGAATTAGATTAACTTCAAACCCGAATTAAAGTTTAGATTCGGCATGGTACGTTATGGTACCAAATCCACCCATATTTATAGTTTGAGTTTAACTTGGATGGATCGCGAATTAGATTAACTTCAAACCCGAATTAAAGTTTAGATCGAGCTCAAACTTCAAGTGGCTCATTTTTTTAATACTATCAGTTCATATCAAATGTATGAACACATTTGTATGTTCAATATGTAGTAAAATAAAATTGTTTGTATTCAAACTAAAAAAGACTAGAAATTGTCAAAAGTCTTTTGAGCCCAATTGAAGATTAAGTGTGTCTTTATATTACAAATTACGATAATTCCACCGTAGGGTGGGGTTGGGCTCATCACTATATTTGTTTTCTATTTAAATATTTTTGAGTCCTAGAAGTAGGATTTTATCAATTTAAAAGTTATCATTGTTATATAGTGACGCTCTCTATTTTATAAACTTATGTTAAGTTTTATATTTTTTTTTTAATATTAGATAATAGTTTGAGCCAACCTTTCTCAATATATTTTTGGACCAATTTACCAAATTGTGAGAGGAAAGAGAGGAGGATTTAGGCTTGGCTGTTCTATACTCTGTTGATGGGGTCAATCAATTTGCTTTGTGTAATGATTCTAAGCGGTGCAAGTTGGCCATTTGTAAGTATTTTTTCTTTTCCTTCCTCTAGGATATATGTCGAGATCTTTTTCAAGCAGTATAGGTTGTATTGGAAACGAGCAGCTCTATTCTTTTGAGTGGAGATTTGGCTATAACCTACGAATTGAAGATCTGTATTCGACTGTTTGGATATTTAGGTTTTTATTTTGTTTTTATCTTTTTGTTTGTGTTTTGGCCTCGACGAATGCACCATTTAAATGGGTTATTTCTAGTTGTTGTTATATGTTTGGAAGTATTTACCTTTGATATCTCCGTGCAAGATATTTTAATTTGATATATTTTTCATGATCTTTGTAAACTCTCTAAAATAATTTGTCATTGTCATTGTAATTATAATGTTTGGATCTTATTATTTATATTACACTTTTATTTTAAAAAGAAAAATAGCGATCCTATCGTTCAAAGTTCCAAATCCAAACTAAATATCAAAGTAAGGGATCAAAATTGGGAAAAAATAAATTTAAAATTATAAAATAATACAATACGAAGCCAATTTAAAATGATACAATATAGTAAGAAAAAAAGAGCGGGAAAAAAAAAGTGACATCTGATTATCCAAATTTAATATTCAGAATGACACAAAACTTATTAGTTTTGGTTAATTGCTAATTGTGTATTCTTTATTTTGGTGTGGTGATGTCCACTGACGAGTTCATTCATCTGTAAAAAATGGAGCCAAAATGAAAAACAGAACCCAAATCGGCTGAGTGCTGTTGCCAAACAATACCAATCAATTAGATTGATGGGCAAATTACCAAAAATACGACTTATTTTACCCGGCCATTTTTTTAATTTGAGTAATGTACAATTTTTTTGATATTAGAAATATTGTATTTTATTTAATTTTTTATTTTGGGTAACCCGTTTACCACCATTAGAAGCATTTGACGAAATGTTGACGTGACACGTTAAAATATCATGTATCCCACTAAATTTAATGTTGAGTTGGCAATTTAACAGGCCACATGATATTTTAACGGGCCACGTCAGCATTCTGTTAATAGCTTCTAACAGATGGAAAACAAATTACCCAAAATGAAAAAATAAATAAAGCATAATGTTTCTAATGTCGAAAAAATAATACATTACCCAAATTGTAAAAACAGATAAAGTACGTTTTATTTTTTGATAATTTACCCTATATTGATATATCAAACTTCACACAGAATATTTTAATATGGTTATAGTAAAGTATGGGTTCAATATAGTTATCGTATTAAAATCCTTTAACTGAATAACATACTGAAATTTCGGTACACTAAAATTATTATTATTATTGTACAAAAAAAATTCAAAATACCAAAAAATTGGTTTAGTAATGTATGATAATGGTACATTACCAAAAATTTTATTCTATTTACAAAAAAAAGGTGGGTGGGGAAGAAAAAAAAATCAGAAGATGAAGAGATTTTAGTAGTGATTAATGACCAACGGTTATAACATGTGGCGGTATAATTGTTGTATTGAATATTTTCTCCACAAACAGATTATGCTATGAGAACTAATTCAAATAAAAAGTTAGGAATAAATGGATGAAAGAAAGATCGGCGGTGAATTTAATAACTGATAAAGAAGATCGGTGGTGGTGATGGATGAACAAAGGTGAAGTGAAGAAATGCATAAATGGTGCCGAAAGTATCTGAACAATTCTTCTTACGCATAAACTTATTCCTCTGTTCCCACTCGATTTAATATTTTGGTAGTGAATAAAATTATGAGCCTTAAAAGAAAGGCCCAATTATTATGGGCCAACATGGTCAATAAATTAAAAATATTGAGTTTTTATTTACCTAAATATTGAAAGAGTGTAAATAATTTCATTTTTTACCATTTAGTTTTGATTTTGGAACTAAGAACGTTATTATTTTTAAGTGTTGGATTAGTATAATTGGCATTGTAATTTTGGTTTTTTTTTTATTATCTTTTTGGTTCAAAGAGAAAATAGATGTAGTATGCTTGTGGGGTGAGTTGGAATAGTATGGACTTGCCTTCTCTTCATTAGTTCTTTGGCTCCAATTTCTTTTAATGTATTCTACTTCAAGAGTTAAAGGGATGGGTTTATTTATGAAATTTAGTGAATCCGATCCATATAATAAGTAGTAAATCATTTTTACAAAATTTTATCAAAAAATTCAAACGAAAAGTATGTGTAATAAAAATTTGATATATTTGTTCATTTTCCACCATTAAAATTTTAAATGATCATATTACCCACTTATAAATTGAATCTTCCAATAAAATTTTGTGGAGATGATTTATTTATTATAGAGATCAAAAAAAAAGTCATCTATTTAGCTCTTAAATTAAACGAAATTAGACTGAATGGTAGAAAGGAGCAATGTTTTGTAAAAATTATATAGGTGCATTTAAGAATCTCGTAAAAAAGAAGAAGCCCTTTTTGCATCCCCTTCATTCAAATATCGAAAAAAACCGGAAGGAATGAAACCTCGCTTGGCCACTGTTGAATAACGACTATCTTTTTCTTGGTCGTTAATCGTATAGAGCCACTCTCATCGATCCTTCCCACTATTTTTAAAGCTTAATAGCACATAATCATTTTCATCAATATGGCCTGGCCAGATTTCAGGCCTAAAATATATAATAAAATATGGGTTGAATTTGAGCATATGTTACTTTGACGTATTTTAGCATAGTGCTAGAATAACTCCGATCGTAATTTATATAGCTCGATTGACAAACGTAGCCCACCTTGGCCATTTCTAAACATCCTCATTATTGCGCCAAATAACTGAATCATATCTGAAAAAATTAAGTATAGATATATCTTTTAAACTGTTATTACTAACAATTATTACTGACAAATGAAAGTGATGGTCACTTGAGAAATTAAATTGGATACACCGTGGTTAAAGAAATATCTTTTAATAATTAAAAGGGTGGTCCAACTAATTCGACTGATCAAAGGAGAAATATAAGATTTTTTTTTTCCAATTTAAATAGTATCTTCACTCCCTTTTTATGAAAATTTGAATATAATTAATTTGGGGCTAATTAAAATAGTAGCTCTCACAATTTTAGTATATTAACAGACATTTATGCAGTTGACAGGCATTTTCCAAATTTTCACATTATTTAAGATGCAAATCATGTAATATTTATCTATTTTTCAATTTTATTATATTTCGAACCCTATTAATTTTTGAACAAAAACATTCTAAATAGTTTAAAAGCGTAATATGTTTTGCGATTCGGGAATCAAAAAATTTATAAAACATTCTTACTTTGTGGAAAATAAAATAAAATGAAAATGAAAATTATCATTGACTATAGATGATCTATTAATTTACTAATAGTTTTATAGTATAGTAATAATGTTGACTAGCATAAAGACTAAAAATGGGAAGGGAGGGGGGGTGACTATTGATATCAATTTTTGTTCACAACCCGTCTCATTTATTTTTTATTTTATTTTTTTGTTTACAGAAGCCAGTTTAGTTTTAACTCTCGAAAGAATTTAGTTTCTTGTGTGAATTAAAGGAAAAAATCAAAGAAGTAAAACAATAAAATCCAATACCCACCGAAGTTTGACAAAAAACAAAGTAAATTATGCATATGCCCTCTAAACTATGGGCACAGCTCCAAAAGGTGCTCACAACTAAAAACAACGTCAATTTAATCCCTAAACTATATTCCATTTAATTTTATCCCTTCCGGCTACTTTTGGCCATTAAAATTAAAAGAAAATGGTCATGTAAAATAGCCATTTTCCTCCATGGAAGAGTAAAAAAAAAGGAGGAAAAAGCACAAGAACGTGCAAAAAAGCAAAGAAAATTAAATTCTTTTCAACCAAAATACCTATAACATCCCCATTTTTTTTATTTTTATTTTTTTGGTAAAAACTAATATATTTTAGTTTATATATATATATATATATGTGTGTGTGTGTGTATGTGTGGAGTGGGCCACGTGATTAAGGTGAAGGTGTAGGAAAATTTGAGTAGTAAAAATGAGTTTAAGTCATTTTAAGTCTATCGATTGCGAAGGTGGGGCATTTTGTGTTAAGCCTATGATTTTCTATATGTAGATATTTTTACCATAAATGGTGGGAAACTAGCTAGGAAATTTAGAAAAATGATTAGAACATGAGAGCTTTGTATAGACATAAAAAGCTTTCGTGGGGAGAGGTAGTGAACCTTCTAAAATATTATGGTGTTATTTTTAAGGTAGAGGGTTGTATGTACTAAACATGTAACTAAATCTTTAGAGTAATTATTTATCATTGTATACGTTGTATTCCTCTTGAATTCGTTGTCTATATTGAATTCAATATATTTATTTGACCTTATTAATCAGTGTTATTTATTGATATTAGCTAAATTACGATGGAACTAATTAGTACATGGTTAAATTTACTTGCTAATAATTCTTAATAAGCCACTGTCGTGTAAAATACCATGCTTGCATTAAATGCATACCAATCCAGCATTAAATACTAACCCAGACCCAGTTTAAAAGAGAAGCAAGTTTAAACCAGAGTATAGCTGATTCTTACCATTTTAATGATGGAGTTGCTAATTCCAACCTACTGCAATCAAATGAGACAATCCTCCTTCCACTTATAAATATGAAGCATTTACTACCATCAAGCAACCAAGTGAAATAAAGTAATATCAAGCTTTTCATCAAAAAACATTCGAGACAGAATCTCAAGCAAGGTTCAGAGAGAGAGAGAGAGAGAGAAAGACTCTTAATAATTATTACCAATAATCAAGTTTGTTAAGCACACTGGACCTTACCGACCTCAAGACCATTGAATAGAGTAGTTTTTGAGAGATCCTTTGTATTTATTATACGGGACGTGGTAGACTAGTTGAGATTTATTTATAGTTGTAACTTCGAGCTCTACTCTCTATTCACATATATAAAAGTTCTCTGAGCTTTGAGCTCATTCACACGGGTGGAGTACTAGACCTTATTATAAAAAGGTTGAACCATCTTTTAAAATCATATTGATCTTCTTCTTTTTTATCTTTTTTTGTTACCACTTACTATCAATTACTTGCAAATCATCATTAAAAACTCTAACCAATGTTGACCACTTATTGATTGGTTACTAATTGTATTCAATAAATTTTGGCACCATTAAAAGAATTTTTAACAGTTTTGTCCCCTCAAATTACTATCCTTTAGTCCATGATGTTCCAATTTGAAAGTTATAATACGTAAAGTTTTAATACATTTTTAATGTAGTCAAAATTGCAACAAGCCGTTAATTTATATTTTTTAAATGAAAGATAGCATGTGCAACTCAAGTGACTTACAAGGAAGGGTAAAATTAGAAAGGCTACAACACATCTCACTTTTGTCCATTCGAAGAAAGGGGCAAAATCATGGGTGTTTTTGTTTACACCCACCGTAACATTCAATTCACCCCACCAAATCTAAAATTTGATAAGAAACATAAAAATTGTTTTAGCCAAACAACCCCTTAAGTCCAAGTTTTTTTACTCCTCTTTAACCCCCCCCCTCTCTCTCTCTCTCTCTCTCTCTCTCTGAGTTAATCCATTTTAACAATTCACCACAAAAAAAATTCATCTCTGTCTTAATTCACCAGCAAAAAAAAAACCCTCTCTAAGTTAATAATATAAAAACTTTACGTTAAAAAATCAATTATCTTGAAATTAATTATTTGTAACTATTCATCAACAAAAAGAATCCATCATATGGACAAGTTTTCAAAGAGAATTGTTTCAATTGTAGTTCCCCAAGATGGGTCAAAGTGGTTGCCAGAATTATTTTTTAAAAATAAATGAGATTTGAGAATATAATTAAAAAATCATTGAAAGTCAATAATATAAATTGCTTTAGGTTTCCGGATCTCTCAAATATAAATTATATATTATATATAAGCAACACATTTTATATAATAGAATGAGCGATGCAATTGAAGGCCTGGGTGGAAGTTTTAGTTGTCGAACCCGAAGTTCGAAAATTCAATTTTGAATGGCAATGGGTGTCATTTATCTGCAAAAGGAAAAATGATTTAATGTATTGTTTGGCTTATAGTAAAGAGGTGAGGTGAATTGAAAGTAAATGGCAAAATTTAGTGGGCTGAACTGCAAGTTCTCTCCTGGTAGGGTGAGAAGAATAGTTTTGTTGGTTTGTTTAAGAATTCTCTTTTATTTAGACAAGTTGTTCAAATATTCTCCATCGTTGTTTGAATGATTTACCCCTCTTTCTTTGAATGGACAAAAGTGAGATAATTGATTTGTTGTCTTTCAGATTTTACTACTACTTTTGTTGAAGTTTTGTGTATTTAAAAAATAGGAGAAGAAGAAAAAAAAACTAAAGCAAGCACCAAGTGTACACTACGAGTTTTCTTAAACCCTACATAGGAGAGATATAAAAACTTTTATGGGTTTTTATAAGGGAAAATTTGCCTAAGGGTTTGAGGCCTTTGGGTATTAGAATTTTGTACTATTGGGTGAGGACTGGAATAAGTGTAATTCACCACATGCGCGCCGACCGACCTGACCCGACCCGGGCTTGGTATTATCTTTTTAGACAAAATACTCAATTGTTACGTTTTTCTCTCCCTCAACACAACAGTGCCATTTTATTTTCTTTAAAAAAATATTTTTTCGTCTCTTTTAAAAAAAATGCATGCAGAAAAGAAATCATCCATTGTCGAATACATTCTCTGAAAAAAATTCCTCCAAAAACGAGACAGAGGAAAATCTGGGTTGTTATATCCTGGGGACGGCGTGGCCATTCTGAACTGCTAGCATAAACACCGAGCAAAGCCGCGAAGCGTCTTAAAGAGAGAGACTTAATCCACAACTCAACCCAGTGTTTTCCAATCGCTACTCGGTAAATTCATTCCTATTTTTTCAACAACTTCTAAGCCACGTGAGTTGCACAGGCTCTTCTTTTTTTTTTTTCTTTTTTTTTGCCAAAGAAATTAACAGTTGTTGCCATTTGGACCACATTCAAAATGGATGAAAACTTCATGTATTATATTATTCAAATTGGATGGTCGTGGACTAAAGTGAATCTGGCCAAATTTCAGGAAACAAAAAAGTTAATAACACTAATAATTCTAGTGTGACTCGACTTAAAAAGGAGATTAATATGATGCAACACAAATGTATTATGTATCGATCAATGAGTAAAGTGCAAAAAATTGTATCTTTAATGCACTAACAAATGAATTTCTCACATTATTGACTCAATTTTTTGAAGTCCGAAAATTAAGATCCCCTAAAATTACTCTTTAGGGCCATCACTCTGCGCACTCATGGTAGCACCGAACACTTAAATTTTTAAAAACACTCATAAATATTAGAGATTTATTCCACTGTAACGATGAGAATCAAATCTCTGATCTTCCCTCCTAATTCAAAATATTATATTTGCTAGCCAGAAATACAACTAGAATGTGTTTGACACACTGAATAAAAAAAGCAAATAAAATTATATATTTAATCCTATCTAGACTTGATAAAATATTACCACCTCTGAGATGGGATTGTTTAATCATCTCTCGATAGGATTAGAGCACTTAGTAGGATAAGCAATTCACCCTGTAATTCAATTCCGATCAATACCAAATATAAGATAAGATAATTTTATTATATCCTATTCTTTCATTCTGCATGTCAAATATAGCCCTAAGGTATCAGTTCTTGAATAAATATTTTTAGTTTATTTCAAAAAATAAAATGTGGGCCTAAGTGACCCGGCCCAAACATTGTTTGCGTAGACTGCCAGTGGCCTTAGTGGCAGTCAATTCAATAGTAACAGTCTCCCAAAAATGAAAATGAAATACTAAAATTGGCCCAATTATAAAAATGAACGTATATATTTCCGTTGATTATCAGTCCATTGGTTCGCCCAATAAGATATTATTCAGTGTCTAGTTACACATTTTTGCGTCAATCCTCAAAAAGTTGTTTTTATCATTAAAAGGTTTCTTACTAAAAACGATCAGTGGCCACACATATTGCCCATTAATTCAATGCGGAACAAACATTGATATTGTAATATGCTAGCACTAATGGCAGTCAATAAATTCTACAATACTAAATATGATCAATTAATATATTAAATCTCACGACAAAAGATAAATTATACGCCTAATTAGTTTTTAGTTTGAAATTCGTGTTTTTGTAAAAAGTAAAATAAATTCTTAATTTAAAGTGAATAAAATTTATCTTTTACCCAGTGAAAAGTTGTTTACCTTTTAACCCTTACTACCCAAAGTCCCAAACTGTTGTTTTTGCAGGTTGAAAAAACTTGAGATGGAGCTGTGCTAGTAGTACAAAAGTAGTATATATAGTGGCGATATTTTGCTTTTAAAGCTGGTTGTACTGTACTACCATCCAATGCGTGCAGTGTCCCTATTGCTTACTGCAACAATGTAAATTTGGTTTGGTTGCACGAGGGTGTATGTCCATTCTGTCAGCAAGTATTTAGGCATCTGTGGACCCCCTCTCTGGATTTACAGCGTCTCTCTTTAATTTACTGGATCTCTTGACTCCTCTCTTGTAGCTTTGCATTAGTTTTTATATACATGTAGATTTAGCAGTAAGATAAGTAGTTATATTTATTCTATAAATATATATAATGTAAAAGTAAAATGAATCACTGTTATATAGTATAAATTTAAGTTCTCACTAATTAGCGTGCGCCGTACGTGAGGGTGTGTACACTAAACTGAAGAGCGAGAGGGTGAAAATGCGTATGTGATAGGCAACTGGGGAAACCACCAAACTGGAAGTGTTTTCTCAGATTATATGTAGATTGTAGACACTTACCAATTAAGCGTTTTTGTTCCGACCGCGATTATTCTGAGCGTATGAAATCCAACATTTATTTGTGCACACAAGTAAAATAAATATATCCTATTTATCATATCACTAAGCTTCCATTATGAATACGCTTATGGCTCGTTTGGTTCAAGATTTAAACCATTCCGGGAATGCTATATTCCATTCCGAAACAATTCCCGCGTTTGGTTCAAGTTTTAAGTCCGGAATAAATGATTCCAAGAACAAACATTTCCCCCCAAGTTCTCCCATTTAAATCATAAGGAATAAACCATTACCAATGGGTATCTTTTTTAATTTTTCATGTTAGGACCAAAATAACACTCTTCTTTATGAATAAATAATTCTTTTTCCATCCATGTATGAAAATATTGTTTGAAACTATCTTTTTTTTAGTTACGCTGCTGCACAAAAATGATAAAAAAAAAATAAAAAATATTGGAACTTTTTTCTTTTCTTTTTTCCTGTTGTAATTTTTTTTTAATTACAAAAATTGTAATTTTTGTAGGATAGTTATTAGCTAGGCATGTATAATTTTTGTAATTTATTATAGTAATTGTCTCTTTTGAAAAATTAGTATGTGATGTCTTCTCATCTTATAAAAAGAAGGGTATTTTTGTAATTGATACTTTATTCCATTCCTATTCCCGGTTGAACCAAACATCGGCATGGCATCCTAAATGCCAGGAAAGAAACTTTCCAAGAATCAAGTATACCCATTCCATTCCCAAAACTCGAACCAAACGAGCCCTTAAAGTACCTACGTTGCAAAATGTAAAATAAATGTATAAATTTAACATTAAATTTGTAATTAATTGGTCAGCATCGCGTATGATTAAAAAAAAAACTTGTTCAGAAGAGTGAAGCATAGCCTTCCTACTTTAAGAAGAGAAAATTAATTTCACTATTCCCGTAATTGAAGTGGGGAGAAGAGCAAACGTTAGTCGTCTAACTCAGTAGATCAAGGGTGTGGCACGTTCAATGACAGAGCTAAGTGGGGACATGGGAGCTCAATTGATCTTCCTTTTTTTTTTCTTTTTTCTTTTTTGAAATTTATATATATATATATATATTTTAAATGTTGGGTATGATTTTGTAAGAAACAAAAATAAGGGCCAAAAGGATATGATTACTGCAATATACGAGACAAACATGGTGTTGTTTAATTTTGGTTCGTTAAACATTTTGAACTTATAAATTTATTTGGGATTGTTTTATTTAGCTCTCAAGTCGGACTCAAACGAGCTTTTGATCAAGCAGAGATTAAGTAGTTTAATCTTTTAACATAAATAGTTTTACAGTGTTTCAGAACTTATTGAGCCGAGCTCATTAAAAAGGTGAGCTCCAAAAAGTGTTCAAATTTAATTCGTTAATTTCACAAATCTAGTTTGAGCGATTATGAGTCGAACTCAAATAATTGGTTCATTTTACAACCTTAGATATAATGGAGCATACATACTCTCCTTCTATTTTTAAGCAAAAACGAACTAATCTCCTCTCTAATTTTAACTCCCTTTTGTCAAAATCCTGACTCCATCAATGTGCCTATTTACTTTAGAAAAGTAATGCTCACTCTAATCAGGGCAAAACTTAAATGCATAGTAAGTTAGTTACAAGTTTTCGCTGTGGATGGTCAGTATATCAACTCAAATATATATATATATATATAAACCAAATATAGTAAAATATATTTTGTTTTAGTATTTCAACACGTCAAATAACTTGCAGAACATTTCTAGTAGGTGGCAAATGTATGCAAATTAATAGAGTACAATTTGTTGTATCGAAAGAGATTTTAGTATTTTAATACTTCAAAAAACTTAAGAATACTTATGGTGGGTGGCATATGCAAATTAATAGAGTACATTTAGTTGTATCGGTAGAGGAAAAAAACAAACAAATTGAAGGATATATATAACTACAGAGAGAGAGTCCATTTTAAGTAAGGATTAAATTTAAGAATCAATATTTACATATTGATTTTTTTAAGGGGCAAAAATATGAGTTTTTTTATAAAACTTGGTAGATATGATCTCTATGACTATTAAATTATTTTCACCAAATTTTATCAAAAAAAAAATCAACTGAAAAATAGCTTAACTAAAACTTGATATATATATATATATATGTATATGTATATGCGCATTTCTGGACATATATTTAGTTATGAAATTTTCTATACCAATATTTAATTAGTTATGAATTTTTTTTTATTTTAAACTTTCTATTATTATACTAATAATTAGTTATGAAGATTTTGAAAGGGTGTTCTTAAATCCACCCACATAATCCGTCTTCTCCCCACCAAAAGTCAATATTACGCTAATCTTAACCTAAAAAATAGCATAAGATTCTTTCTTCTCACCCCAGTTTTTGTACTTGGAAAAATTGTCACTAATTTATCTTCTCACCCATTTAATTTTTTTAAAATTAAAAAGGTCCATTTTTTCTAACAAATAATTTTACAAATCTAGTTCCAAAATATTTTAATAAATGATTTATTTTTATAAAAACTATTTTATTTTTTCAATTTATTAAATACAGCCGTATAGAAAACAGTAATATTACAAAGATTGAAATTTTACTATTATATAGTGAAAACGGTCGGGGTAACTATCTTGCATTAACTAATTAATTTTTACTTTGATTAAGTGTTTCATTTTAAACAGTTGATCGCCTAAAAGTCTAAAACTATTGTTGTTGCTATTTTTATTTTTAAAATTTACACTTTACTGTCTTTGAAATTTTCACTTATGGGGCTTGACTCTATCTCTAATTAGGAATTTTGTGAGGTCAATAATGAATTTTGTGGACGTGCAATAAAAAAATAAATTTATTATTTGACTTATAAAAAAGATGTGGTATGTCGTTGGCATGTATAAAAAAGATGGGGTAGGTTGAATATTTTCAATAAAAAATATTTTTATGGATTTATATAAAATTTTCATTTTTTAGTTTTAGCAACGACGAAATTAACGTCCCAATAGTGCATTCAGTAAACTCACCCCACCACTGGGGTGAATTGAAAGTTTTTTAAAAAAATAAGTGGGGTGAGAAGAAAGTATTCTCTTACTGGAGTGAAAAAATGGATTATGTGGGTTTATTTAAGAACTCCCTTTTGAAATTATATGAATTCTCCCTCCAAAATTTTTTAAACAAATCTGGTATGTCCCTCCAAGTATAAATAATTGAGTATTACATTATGTATATCTAAAATGACCTTTTTTGAAAATTAGTGTAGGGGCAAAACGAATTTATTATTAAAAACAGTATAGGAGTATTACCTTATCTATCTAATATATATATAAAATGAAAGGAGTGAGAAGGATTTGTTGTGGCCTTGTGGAACTGTCATGTGTAAGTCATTAATGCATGAATTAATTACTTACATTTTTTATCTCCTTTTTTTTTCTTTTCTAAACAAACTTTGTTAATCTTATCGGTCATTAATAAGGAGAAATGTTTGTTCGCTTAATTAATCTTAACTTAAATACCTCAAGAATTTACAAATTGGTGTTTGTCTTTTATACTTTGATTATAATTTATTTTTATTATTATATTATAGATCAATTTGAATTTTTTTTGACTTTATAAATAAGAAGTTATAAAACTTTTAATTCATTTATAGAATTATAGTTGACAATTTTATTTTTTATAATAATTTTTGGTACAAACACAATTTTTATAAAAAAAACCGCCCGTGAATGCCTAGCACGCGTTATAATCTAGTAGTATATATATATAAGGGAGGAAGTGGTTCATTTATTGCTTTTTTCTTTATATATTGTCAAGTGTCATTTTATTTAATGCACTGATTTTGCTTATTCATTTATTGTTTTTTTTCTTTATATGTTGTCATGTGTCCCTTTACTAAATGTACCCGTTTTGTTTATATAACTAGAGTTTTTATTCTTTTCTTCAAAAAAAAATTTTGACTTCTATCATTATATATCCCTTCTATCACTCTCTTCATATATAATTCATTATTTGCATTAACTTTGTAACTCATCTCCACTTATTATCTCATTATTAACTGTATATTACTCCCATCAATTATCAAACATGTGATCAGTTACTTAAACAAAATATTTTATCTAAACCAAATGAAAATATTTTAATTTACTATTATATAGTTTCTATATTTTATCTAAATCAATGGCACACTAAAAAGTAGTGCAATATTTTAATTATTAATTTATTTTTTGCGTGAGTTTTCTTAGATTAGGTTTCTAACAAATCAAGCATAAGCTTATAATTTTTATTGCACGAAAACATACATAAGTAATTCCTTATTAAACAAAATTCACACAAAATATTGCATAAAATATTAATATAATAGTTTTACGGTACCCCTGCATCGCACGTGGTTGAAAATTAGTGTATTATCTAAAATGACCTTTTTATTTATACATATATAGGGAAAATTTCAAATAATGTCCCGACCTTACGGATTGGGGCTTTTTACGACGCTTTTGCGTCGTAAAAACACACCTCCAAGTGTTTTTACGACACAAAAGTGTCGTAAAAAGTCTCAATCCGTAAGGTCTGAACCTTACCAGAAATGCTCTGTACATATATATATTTTTTCTTTTAAAAGGAAAGCATGCCCAATTAATTATAGTGTATTGTAAATATTAAGAAGACAGCGGTTTGATTTCCCCCTTCCCACGCCTCTCCTCAAATACGCAATCCACACTTGCATTAGAAAAGAAGAGAAAAAAAACAAATTATCTCGTTTTTTTGATTAATAAGAAATTAGATAATATATTTAGGTGTGAAATCATGAGATTCCTCAGAGACAAGTAGGGATATACATGTAGTCCCAAAAACACAATAATTTAGTGGATATATAATATACCTTTGAATCGCGCACATGGCAGTGACAGCAGGAAGATAAGTCCACAGAAATAAAGAGAAAAAAAAAAATGTTAAGTCATGTGATAAAGAGTGGCCCTCTTAGCTAATAATTGGAATGAGAAGTAGGAAATCTTCATCCCCCAAATATTCAAACCTTAAAGAAGAAAAATTAATGCAAAAGGACCCCATTCGTGGGAAAAAAGCTAAGCAATGGACTGACATTTTAGTCGCGTACGGTGAGTGTATTGCAGCTTTCAAATCTTTTGTTTTAAATTTTGTCCAAAGAAAAAAGAATAAAGTATTCAGGAAAATGTCATTTACGCGGTACAATTAATTTTGGGCGGTGCTATATGCATCTCCAAAATCTATTTGATTTACTTCCTTTTTATAAAGATGTTTTTACTTGTTTTCACTTTTACTTTTTTACATTTTTATTAACATTGCATATATATATATATAGGTCCGTTTTTAATATGGATCAATCCTGATAGATTAGTAAGGAATAAACCTTTTACGACAACTTTCTGTCATAAAAACATTTGGGAATGTTTTTTATGATGTAAAACTATCATAAAAAAACCAATTTATACGGACTGATCCGCACTTAAAATTTTATATATATATAGCATCACTATCGTAAAATAAGCATGGAACAAAATTCATAGATATATATTAGATCCTCAAGTAAATAAATTCAAACAAAATACATCACATAAATACAAAACACGCATGAACGAAGAAAGAAGATAACTTCCAAATTCACTCGGTTCATTGCAATCGAGTGTGTTAGCACAAACTTGGTGACGGGTAAGCGAGTACAGCTTTTCTTGTGTGATTTGATGAAGAATGTTTGTTTGACTCATGATGAGCGAGTGTGAAGGAATGCAACTCGATCCATGTCAAGCGAGTAAGTATCAACTTAAAATTTTACACTTACTTAAAATTGGCCAAGTACGTGTACACTTATTCTATTGATATGGACTAATTAAGTGTATACATATTCATTTCATATGGATCTAGTCACTGTATCGTCAAAAACCAATAGATCTGATTTGCTGATACATATTTACTTTCTTTACAGATTTTTTTTTTTAATATATTGCTTGTATATATAAATACATATTTGTACAGAACATTTCTAGTAAGGACGAGTCCTTACGGATTGGGTCCTTTTACGACATTTTTGTGTCATAAAAACACTTGGGGTGTGTTTTTATGATGCAAAAGCGTCATAAAATGGACCAATCCGTAAGGACTGGTCCTTACCAGAAATTTCCCACATATATGTATATGTATATAATATGTATGTAAGCATATGTGATTGTTTGGTTGAGATTTTCAAACATGTTTTTTAGATAAGTTTTTGAGAAGTGTGAAAGTACGTTGAAAGGTGAATTTCATTTTTGTTTGAGTTTTTGTCAACCAATTCAAAAAAAAACTCATGAAAAATAGTCACAATAGATCTTATTTTATAGATCTCGATGAGTATGTTTAAAATATATATATATTTTTTATCTAATTCCAATTTTTGAATTTAAAATTGTGGTGTTTTAAAAATTTTATTTGAGAGAAAATAGAGTGAAGTGAATTTTGGAAAATGTGAATTAAAGTTAACTTTGTGGTAAAAAATTTAAAAACTTAACTTTAAAATGTCAACTAAACACCACCTATATACGCAGAAGAGAGAAAGGGAAATAGAGATTTGACTTTTTTTTCTTATGTATGAATACGTGTATATATATATATATATATATGTATGAAGTTCATTTCTGGTATAGACCAATCTTTTTTAGGACGTTTTTTCGTCATAAAAATATTGGAAGATATTTTTTATGACGCAAAAAAGTCATAAAAATGACCTGTCCATGCAGACTGGTCCGCATATGAAAATTTACATATATGTATGTATGTCTATATATAATATTTTACCCTTTTCCCTCTCTTTTTTCGGAAATGTTATGTACTTTGATGTCCACTAGCTTGATGTTTTGATTTAAAATTTTAAAATTTTACACTTACTTGAAATTGGCCGAGTACGTGTACATTTACTCTATTGATATGGACTGATTAAGTGTATACATATTCATTTCACATGGATCTAGTCAGTATATCGTCAAAAACCAATAGATCTGATTTGCTGATACATATTTACTTTCTTTACAGATTTTTTTTAATATATTGCTTGTATATATAAATACATATTTGTACAGAGCATTTCTGGTAAGGACAAGTCCTTACGGATTGGGTCCTTTTACGACATTTTTGTGTCATAAAAACACTTGGAGATGTGTTTTTATGACTCAAAAGCGTAATAAAATAGACCAATCCGTAAGGATTGGTCCTTACCAGAAATTTCCCACATATATGTATATGTGTATGTATATGTATATAATATGTATGTGAGCATATATATGCAGAAGAGAGAAAGGGAAATAGAGATTTGACTTTTTTTCTTATGTATGAATACGTGTGTATATATATATATATGGAGCTCATTTTTGGTACAGACCAATTTTTTTTAAGACGTTTTTTTGTCATAAAAATATTATAAGATATTTTTTACGACGCAAAAAAGTCATAAAAATGACCGGTCCATGCGGACTGATCCGCATATGAAAATTTGCGTATATGTATGTATGTCTATATATAATATTTTACCCTTTTTCCTCTCTTTTTTCGGAAATGTTATGTACTTTGATGTCCACTAGCTTGATGTTTAGAAAAAAGTGGGTATAGTGAGAAGAAGAGTAGGAGGAAGAAGAAGAGTGCTTCAAATGAGTGGGGTGATTTGTTTAATACGTTAATCATTAAAAGTAATTATAGGACCATTAAAGTGTGGGATTGGTAAAGAGTATTGGGGGTGTATTACTAAGTGAATTGAAACTCTTAATAGTGGGAGTAATACCCAGAGAAGTGAGTGAGTGCGTGGGGGTGGGGGTGCACAAAGCACCGTCCTTGATTTTTTATTGTGTCATTTAAGTTTGTTGCACAGTTTTTGCTAATTACTTTTCCATAAATAGTGACATCCACATGCATCGTGCGGACTTGCAGTTATAGACTTGGGGCATGTTTACGGTGACTATTCTATTGCATGCATGGTGACAATCACATAAAATTTTATTATTGGCTCCAGTGAATAGATTAGCTTGCAGGTAGTTCGTTCAAAACTTAATACAAAGTGAATTGTTTGTTATTTAGAGCATTCTATGCAAATTGAATTATTTGCTAAAATTGCTTAGTTGGTACGATAAATAATAAAACTTTTTTTCCTTAACATCGTGGCATAAACTCAATGCGATGAGGTTAGTAATATCGCTATAACTAAAATATTGGGGTGCTAGTGGTTGTACACTTGTACGTGAAAAACAGTGACGAAATTACATATATCCCCTCAAATTTTTGCATATATTTTATATATATATATGGTCTTAGTTCCCCAAATTTAGGTGTACTTTCATAAATCTTCCTCATATTTTAGTGTATTTTTATATACTATCTTCAAACGATTGACCTTTATTAATATATTTTACATAATTGGAGAAAAAAAAATTGGACCCTTTCAAGATTCATTTATATTTTTGTCCCTGGTGAAAAATCAACAATTCTATTTTTTTAGTGACCAATTGATTTGTATCAAAAAAAAAGTATGAAAATAAATAACATTTTTTTTATTTAGAACGCCAACCAACTCATACTCTCTCTCTCCAACATAAAGTCATATATATATATATATAACACGCAGCAATGTTTTTAAATCATTAAAATGTATAACGGAGAAACAATTGTGTTGTTGAGATTGCATGATAATTTTAATTTTGGTAAAATAGTATCTTCAGCGTAGGTTAAAAGCTAGCCTATATAATAAGGGTTATGGTGCTATTGTAAAAATAATTATGATTATTGTCATAAAACTGTACAACTTTAAAAGATATAGTACAACTTCTGGAAATATATAGTAATGCTCTAGCAAAGCTATATATACTTGTTTTGACAATAGGTTTAACCTCTTTGAATTGAAAAAATATAGAAGGGAAGAAAGATCAAATCCTTGATATTGCAAGGTATTTTTGGAAGGGTATATAGTACCTTTAACTATGATTAGGATTAATATATGTATGTATATATAGGGTTCGTTTCTGGTACGGATCATTGCTTACCAATTGGTTCTTTTATGACGGTTTTCCATCATAAAAACATTTGAGAATATATGTTTTTTATGACGCAAAACCGTCATAAAAAGAATCGGTCCGTACGGCTAGTTTGCACTTGAAATTTTCTGTGTATATATATCTATATATATATATATATATAGAGAGAGAGAGAGAGAGTGTGTGTGTGGGCGTCTGTGATATCAGAGTACATAATGAGTGGTGACAGAGAAAAAGACTGTGGAGGTTGACATTCAAATTAAATAATGTGTATATATATCTTCTATATATATATTGATAGCTTTGGGAGTTAAATTTGCACTTCATTAGTTTAATTGGTGGTGCATGTGTGAAAGTGGAAATGGAAGAATTCAAGCATTTGGTGTTGGCTAAGTTCAAGGAAGAAGTGGTGATTGATGACATTTTGAAAGGTTTGGAGAAGCTTGTTTCTGAGGTTGATACTGTCAAGTCTTTTGTCTGGTAAATCTCTCTCTAGCTTCTATCAAAATAATTCTTATCATAAAAACTAAATTAATTCTATGAAAAATAAAAAAGTCATAGAACATTTCACAAAACACGCGCCAGCCTTTTCAACTTATGATGAAATTTAATTAATTTTCAACTTTACAATCAAACGCATCCTTAATGTTTTAATTTACATTTATAATTAATTTTTGTTTTAATTAATTGAACAGGGGAAAGGATATTGAAAGCCAAGAAATGCTGAGGCAAGGATTTACACATGCATTCTTGATGACATTCAACAGCAAGGAAGATTTCATTTCATTTGCAAGCCATCCAAAGCATGCTGAATTCTCTGCTACATTTTCCACTGTCATTGAAAAGATTGTGCTTCTTGATTTCCCTGCTGTTCTTGTCAAGCCAGTACCCCCACCCCCACCTCCACCCCCACCCCCGCCCCCACCCCTACCCCCTGTTGCCAACCCACCACCAGATGCATGAACAAAATCAATCAACAAATCTATAATGTGTCGTGTACGTGTGTTTTATGTTTTAGGGTATGTTTTGTGGGTTTCTTGCATGATTAAGAGTGTTATGTACTAAATTGTTATCAATGAGTGCATCAGAATCTATTTTCCTTTTATGAATGAATTTTAATCTAATGGTTTTATTTATGTGGTATTTGTTATATTTGATGGATGGTTTTTTTTATTATTATTATCAGATACAGATGGTTCATTTTCTTCCAACAATTTTTTGTTTTTACAAACTTATAAAATTAGTTTGACAATAGGTGTGGAGGCGACATCCTTTTCGAAATTAAGGTAATAAAATTAGTTTGTGAGTTTCTTGCATGCTCAACTTCTCAATAACAAAATCAATACATTACCTACCTACCCAATAAAACCGACTGACTTACTATTTTTCAAAAGAAAAAAGAAATCTTGGAAATGATCGGAGTTGTTGAGATGGTTGAAATTAAAAGTGTTGTAACTTTTGTAAGAGGGCAACGGTGCAATCCCCCCACCCCCCCCCCCCCCCCCCCCAACCACCAACTTCTCCTTTCCATCGAACATCTGATTCTTGTGGATCATTTGCACTCAAAAGAAAAAAAAAATAACCTATATGTAAAAAGATTGACCTATATAATAATCTAATTTGCAACGTGCATGTTTGAAACTAGCGTGTCCAGCACCTCATTTACTGAGGATTGTTCTCTTTTTAAGGGGTAAAAAAAAACTTTCAAGGCTAAATCTATGCATTTTTTTATATAAAAAAAAATAAAAAATTTGATACAATATCTATATATGATTGTTTATCATATCTAAACTACCAAATATCATTAAAAAAAATCAATATCGAAGAGAGCCAGATTTTCGTGAAAAAATTGAAGAAAATGGGTGCACTTAATTACACTTCTGGTGCGTATCTGTATGGTGCTCACTTTATACCGGTATGCCTACCTGGTTCAAAAATAGGCTTACTATGAGAATCCGCAAATGCGACCCCCGGGTCTCGTCCCCGTTCGGTGGGAGTCTGAAACATCGGAAAGGATTCCCTTGTTCTATTTGCTTCTATGTGTTGATAATTCATATCGGGAGTCCCTCTATCCTATTTCTAGATGCAAGAGGGTTCGTTCAGGGTCGCCAGTACGTTTTACGAGAAAACGGACAAAATGATTGTGTAAGAAGGAAGGCTACAGATAAGCCTTTCTTTACACGTTTGTCTACGAAACCAGGATTCTATAGGGTTCGGGAACTATATTACGGTTTGGGAAGGAGTTAAGCACCCATTCCGCCCTTTCGGTCTCTAGTGGTCTTATATATTTATTCTATGTTGGAAAACTTGGATGCTTTTACTGATATTCTACAAGTTTCTGGAAATAACTAATGAAAACCTGTTTTTCGAGCGCGTTAGGAATCTACCACAACTATGTCGCCACTTCGCTTACTAGGACGGGGATCGACCTGCCCGGTCAGGTCGCGGGGTGCGGGGCAGCGCCCCGTTAGAAAAGTCGAGTTTTAAACAAATCTACAATAAAACTAATATACAAATATCTTATTTAATTACTAGAAGAGACTTTAGTTACCTTCCCGACGATATATATAAGAATAAGAGAGAGAAAATATAATACGGCAGAGAAGACCTCCGGCGAATATTAGCTTTTCCTCTTAGAAATATTTCCAGCGGTCTGACTCTAGAAGGTGGCACTCCGGGTGCCAAGATTAGATCCGAGACTCTTGCGGAAATAAATGTTATCGCAGATGCTTCCGGAGAAGGCTTAAAGATTAGAAAATATGAGAGAGAATAAGGAATTTTAGTATAGAAATTATGGCGAGAAGTTGCCGTCCAGAACCCTTGTGGGTGTTGGCCTATTTATAGTGCTCAGGAGAGATTGTCGCGCGACAATCCATTTCACTGTACCTGTTTGTCGCGCGATATATCTGTTTGTCGCGCGACAAACGGCTGAAGTGATGGGTTCTGACACTGTGATGTGTCAGAAAGTGGTTGGTCGGGTGCAGAGGGGTTTGTCGCGCGACATACCAGTATGTCGTGCGACAATCCCACTTAAAAACAGGTTTGTTGGCCAACAAACCCTTTCGGTGTAGTTTCGGATGCTCGGATGGGTCCCGGACTCCAAAAACAGTAGTTCTCGAAGGTTGTTAGGATTCTTGCGGGGGTCACGGATCGGGGTGTCTACACTTACACATTAATCAATTATATTAAGTGTTATCTAGTGCATCTAATGAGTATGGATTTTGCAATGCATAAAAACCTAATATTAGTCATATTATAATTAATGGGATTCTATTTGAGTTAATATATAAAGGTTATGGTCAATCCCCAAGTCAAATAATTATATAATATACTCATCTTCCCCATCTTAGATAGAAAACCTATTGAGCACTCCGAGATTCTGATGTTGGAAGGTCACAAACATACTCAAGCTTCCGCGCTCTACGACATCATAGATTTAGGCTCACTTCCAAAAGATCAATTTCTTAAGAATTAGACATGATTAGAATCCTTAAGACTTGTATAATTTAAAGTTAAAGTTCCACTATATAATTGTTATCATGAATATGTATCATCTTTAAGAAATTTTTGTCTAAAAAATTCATAGATATACAACTCTTCCGAATAACTGATCTTTTTGTTTCTTAAAGAAACAACAAACTAATTTCAACCTTCAATGAAAATGTCATACTTTTAATTTCCAATTTTGCTATGTAGTCTTTCTTTTCATAAAAAAATATGATTGCAACATAATTCATGCTTACCGTGCAATATAGGTTCAAGCTTAACCGTGTACAAATTAAGCCATTTATCATTATTGCTAAAAAAAATTATTGGATCACACATCATCGCATATGTTAATATTATAGAAAATAGATGAATAAAGAATATTGAATTGATTGTATGAAACTATAATAATGGAGACCCTTTATATAGGGTTACGAGAATAATACAAATAAAAAAATTATAACATTTAATCAACCTAGAGATTTAGTAGTCAAACTATTATAAATGGCTTTTATATAAATGACAACTAGCAAATATATATTATATATGTTAACAGTCCCCCTCAAACTCAAGATGGTAATAGGCCAACTTAATATGGAAAGTATGTCTTAAAAGTAGATGAATGCAAGGTAAAGATTATTTGGCAAGAAAGCTCTGGCTCTAATTGTCTGACATGGTTGTTGATTTTTCGGCACAATCGCCATTTGGGGCTAGGTCTGGCAGGTCATGGATGTTATTCGGGGTGAGGTCCAACACATCACAGTTGATACCCGGGGTGAGATTTGAGACATCTAGGTTTGATATGATTGACGTTTGCCAAGAGATCCAGTATGGCGAGATCCGACAACATAATGGAGGTCCGGCTCTCGTTGTCCGACACAAGTGCATGAAGAGGTCCGGCTATAGTTATCCAACACGAGGAAAGAGGTTGGCTCTAATTATCTGGAACGAGTGAGGAGGTCAACTCTGATTGTCTGGCACAAATAAAAATGTCGACTTTGGTGATCCATATGTACACATGTTACTTCCCCCCCCCCCCCCCCTTCAAACTCAAGGTGGTACAAAGAGACCATCTTGAATTTGAAAATAGATAATAGAAAGAGAAAGAAAGAAAGAAATATATATATATATATATATATATATATTTGTGGTGGATAGAAGGTTTGAGATTTAAATATAAAAAAACATGGGTATGTGATTTTGCAATTGTATATTGATGGATACGTGTCGACAATGGGTTTACAAGTAAAACAGTGAGTTTGGCTTAAGGTTTTGGATTAGAGTTTATGAGCTCACAAGATAACAAGGGGTTTGTATGGGGTACTAAGGGTAATGGGTATTTAGAGGCGGACTCAGAAATTTTTTGAGAGGTGGACTAATAGTAACAGACAAAAAAATCATAAAAAAAATCGAAAATATAACTATATAGTGAAAAGAAAATTTAATAGTATAATTTAAATATTTTAATTCATACATAATAAAAAGTATTTAATAAAGTTGAGCTTGACGAGTTTTTAATTATTTGAATTCATCTATTATAGACTTTAACTAATATATATTTGAGTTGGGTTAAGGGGTGGGCTAAAACTTAGTAAAATGATGGGCTTAAACTAATTTTTTTTTACAAGTGCTAATAGGTTTTTCAAAATTTTCCCCTGTACTAAAGTCCGCTATGTCCGCCCCTGTGGGTATTAATGTGGTTTTGGTGAGATTGTGGCTACATGGGTTGAATCAAGAATAGTAACAAGAACCACGAACGAAACAAAAAGTCGAGAATGAACTTAGAATGGATTAAGATCATAACCAAGAATAAGAGGTAAAGAGAGCGATGAGCAGGGATTAGTTATGGTTCGGTGGGCAACAATATTTATATTGCCCATCTGCAATGGGCTGAAGGACGATAGGATCTTACTCCTCCGATACCATGTTAATATTATAGAAAGGAGGGGAATAATGATATATATATTGAATTGATTGTATGAAACTATAATAATAGAAACCTTTTATAGAAGGTTACGAAAATAATACAAATAAAAAAAATATAAAACCTAATCAACCTAGAGATTTAATAGTCAACTTTTATAAATGATTTTTATATACATGACAACTAGCAAATATATATATTATATATATTACCAGCATATACGGTAATTTAGTATACACAGAGTACAGACACAGGGCCAGGGAAGAGAAAAGGGATTATAAAGGCTGCAGGCAGTAACATGAGAGGTTTTTATAAAGGCAAACATTTAGATAGAAAGTCACATTCTTCATTTGGGTCCTAAAATTATTTAATTTTAAGCATAAAACTTTTCACTATTACAAAATTAAAGTCATACTAGAGGAGGCATTATTGATTTAGGGTACATTTATAATTTACTTGAAATTTTGTGGAATTATTCTGACGGGAATAATATTTTCATGGAAAATAAAAGATTATTATTAGGTGGATCGAGAAAGATTTTAAATTGCAGTAAATTGAAAAAATTAAGCTGAAACAGGTTGTAGCATAAAAAAAATTCTATTTAGTAGAGATTGCATAAAAATAGAGTATTCCCCCTAAATAAATTGAAAAATTAATAGTTTTAACCCGCATACTTTTTATATAGTAGTAAAATAATAAATTTTGAAAAATCTTAAAGTGTTGCAAAAAGAATAATGACTATTATCTTTTGTATTGCCAACAATTTGATATTAATATTAATTGTCACGACAAAAAAATGATTTTTGTTTGAAAAAATGTATAGGAGTAATTAAAATAAATTTATGACTAAGATCGACTAGTACATGTTATCATGTTATAAAATAATAATACCAAATGCTTTTCACGCAAAAATTATTGTTGCAAAAAATGACTATAAATGAAAACTTTGGAGCTACTAATTACATTTAATACAACAAGGATTTCCCAACATTTATTATTATTATTATTATTATTATTATTATTATTATTATGTTGTTTCAACGGTTAATGATACACTCGTGGAGTGGCAAAGTATTATTAAGGAGTGTCAATAATTAACTAGTCTTACAAAAATAAATATATCAAATTAATTTTTCTTCTTGAACTTGTATAATTTGTCCAACTGTTTTAACTTGAAACTTTTGCACTCATACATCTCTGAATATTATAATAAGGACCTAAAACTTTTGAAGATTTTCATTTGAATTGTTATCCAACTCTTAGAAATTATATTTTAGTTCCTTCAATGTGGTCGGCACAAGCAATTTTGAATATTGAGTACACTATGTATAGGTGCAAACTCATAATTAAATAGAGGGGTGTATTAGAGTGCATGTATGGGGTCATGCTAATTTTATTTTTCAATATATAACTTACTTGTAAAAATTTTAGTTGAATTGAACTAAAGCCTGCTCTATCAGGCTCCAGTTCTGCCCTTAGTTATACGTATCTAATTTGTCTATATTATTTTATATATACATGCATACAGAAGAGGACCGCCTAATTAAGGAAAATATTTTACGTTGTCTTTGTATTCAGTTTTTGGATTCCATAGAATTGAAAATTTATGCTAAAATAAAGGGTGCTGGTAAAAGCACCTTAAGAAAATAATTTTAACACCTTTTGTTAAAACACCCAAAGCTAAATTTTAAATTAGTTAGTACATCCGTAACAATAAAAGCACCCACGAAAGACATTGGAATAATATAAAGTGGTGTCCACTCTCTTCCTAAATTGACACATTCATATCCAATATATGTTTTGATTGGTTGGCAAATTATGAATCTCAAAAAACAGTGTGTGTCTATGCATGTGAGGAATGGTAGATGTCCATCCCTTACCTTAATTAGCCCACTTTTTGTGGAAACAAAAGAAGAAAGTGAATTGCACTTTTAGGATAATGCTTTTTTGTACGACAAACTTGAAATCTAAATTATAGTGCTAGTTTGAGACGATATTAAATTCAAGAAGAATGTATTAAAAATATAAATAAGTTAAAACATCAAACACCTTACGAACTTTGGTTATAATATGCTCATGTAGGGTGGATTGTCATAGACATAATAAGTTTGAGTTAAACTATTTCAATCCAAGTGTAAAATAAAAAAATTAAATACACATGCATGTATGTAAAACATATATATATATATATATATATATGTATATGGAAAATTTCGGATAAGGACCAGTCCGTACGGACTGGTCCTTTTACGACACTTTTGTGTCATAAAAGTAGATAAAGTTATTGTTACATATAAAGTGGCTTTTTCTTGGCAAGTGGATTCTCCCGGTAGTAAAAGAATCTTCACTCGAATTTGGAGATCTCAAATTTGAGACTCGCCTTTTTCAAGTTTAGCATCAATTAATCTTCATCGCCTAATTTATTAGTGTAAGTTTGCTCAATAGAAGGAAAAAAAAAATTAATTATTGTTTATTCTTCAAAATTAAATTGGTCGTTAATTGCTAAAGCATGAATAAAAGAAAGGGTCATATTCTCTTCTTAAATAGAAACAAAAGCTTAGAATAACACGTACTCTATTTTGAATAAAGTTGCCTTAAGAACCTTACAAATATAACAAGCTAATGATCCTTTTTTTTATTTTAAAAGGGCGTTGAAACTATTTTTTAAGGATACTTTTACCAGTATTCTAAAATAAATTGTAACATGGAATTTGATTTTTCAAAAAATTAATGTTAGCCCTACAAAAATGAAAAATATGGAGTATTGGTCATTTTCTGTTAGTAAAACAAAACTCGAGTTATTTGGAAATGTTTTACAGAAAAAAAAAATTCCTCAAAACCAAAAATCAATTAAGGGGATTGGTGAATTTTGATTCCGTGATAACCCCTCAAAAATTAATAAAGCAGGAATATTAAAATGAAAAATCTGACATTAGGATTTTTTTAAAAAAAAAATAAAATGAATTCAAACAGTATAATTAATTCGTGACATTACAAAAAAGTAACATCAGATTGTTCTCACTTTTGAAAATCTGCGGCACTTTTGCTACCCCAAACAAATCAACAAGCATAAAAATTATTTGTGAAAATGTGCAAACAATTTTTTAAGGGTTTTAGGTCGTGACAGAGTTAGAAATTCAACGGCCCGAGTAGGAGGGAGGGGAGAACTTAAAAAACACAAAAATATAATTTTAAAGCTATAAAAATTTAATGCAAAATAGTAGTATTAGTACTACAAATTACAATAATATTTTACCGGATTTCATATTTTGAAAGTATTGGGAAACTTTCTCCTTCTTAACATTATTGAAAATGCCATTCTCAATGTATGCCATCAAATAATCATTCATAAATTCATCTCTCATTTAGTTGCGTAGCGCACTCTTGATGATATTTATTACCGAGGAAAATCGCTCAACACAAGCAGTTGCAACAGGTAAGATTAGAGCCAACTTCACAAGCAAATATACCAATAGATAACTAATATTTCTTTTGGTTTCAACCATTTTTTAAGCAAGCTCACTAATATTCCTCTTCGAACAAAAAAAAATGACCATCATACTTCAAATCTTCTACATAGTTTTAAAGTTGTTCCTCAAGTATCATGAGATCTACTAATGATAAATCCAATGGATAGAACTTTGCAAACTGAGGTAATTTTCGTAAATTAAAAGCGGAGAATTATATGAATGATTTAAGCTCCGTTTGATAGTAACAAGGAAAATGAAAATAAAAACAACTAATTTGAGTGAGAAGATGGAAAATAAGTTGAGACATATGGTGAGATCCTCTCCATCTTATACTCATTTTTGTGAGTATATGTCCTCCATCCTCCTTTAATATTTTGTGGAAAAAATTTCTCCACCATCACCCAAAGAAAATTTTGTCATGGAAAAATGCAAAAAGCAAGAGTTAATCTCATCACATCCCTCAACTTATTTTCCATCTTCTCACTTAAATTAGTTATTGTTATTTTCATTTTTCATGTTGCTATCAAACGGAGCCTTAGTATGTAAAGTTTAACTCATACGGAAATGATCATTTCGATCATCAATTCTTGTGAAATATAAGTTAAGTTCACAATATTTCATAAAAGTGAACACCCATTGGTAGGATTGTAACACAAGTTTTAGTAGTTGACTACGAAAAATAATATAATTTCAACTCATAGTTTTGGGTTAATTATTTTTATAGTGACTATATAAAATAATTTAAAGTTTCAAGCTTATTATCAATGTCTATCCTCTTAATCTTGAAATAATTAATAAACATATATGATAGTATTTGTTATTTTAACTCATAAAAAGTGAGATTTATTTATTGATTTATAAAATCGGTGAGTTAGATAATGACACTATATTTATGATGAATATCAATTATTGACGGAATTTACGTCCCAGTATAAGAATTAATAATAACCCCTTGAAAAAGTTTATAAGTTTTGATTACGTTAAACGTTAAAGGTGGATTATGTTAATTCAACGTGTCAAATAAGTTAAATGATAAAGCTCAAGGCTCAATAAGTCATTTAAATATACTTATCAGTAATTTAATTTAAACAACGGTTATCTGTAATCTTAACTTATGGAGAATAATAAGCATTTAATAACAAGAAACTCGAAATATAATTTTAAGATAAGGACGAGAGTGCGATTATAATTCTTTAGTATTTGAATTAGAATTTAAGGAATGAATTAATTCATGATCGAATTAGGATTAATATTACAACTTTCTATAAGAAGCCCAAACCTTTATTTATCCTTAGGGTCCCTGTGGATACCAGTAAGAGGCAAATTCACTTTTTTAATAAGCCCCACCCCATTTTGCAACCCTTGGACGAAAGGATTGTTCGACATTCGACCCAAACAGAATCGGACTTGAAAGACATTGAAAGTAAAAAACAAGTCTTAGATGGCATAAGAAAAGGCATATTGGACTCTGATGTTACCGGAAAAGTAACAATTGAGTTCAAGAATACAAATTCAAGTGCAATGACTGGCAGAGGGGCAAGAGGAACTGAAAGGCTGATCGGTCTAATGGATGGCCGATTGGTTTTACAATATGACCGGTCGATCTTCATGCCAAGTGGTCGGTTTTCACTTTAAACTATTTGATCTTTGGCTCCCACAAATCGGTCTTAATCGATCACGGATCGGTCTTTTCAGCATACGGATCGATCTTCCATTTAGACGGATCGATCTTCGATGATTGAAGGTCAATTTACCCTTATAACAGTTAAAACTGGGCAGAGAGAAGAAAATGAGCCTCAAACAAGCAAAGCTCGGAGAGCCCCCGGAGCTGAAAGAGAAGAGTAAATGCTCATAAAATAGATAGGAACTAGATCTAAAGATAGGAATACGTTGAAACATCATAGATACGCGAGTAAAAACTCCGTACTAGGTTTATAGTGATGTATTCGAAATTCTTAGACTAGTTACAATTGTAATACCTTTTCAATATCAATTAAAACAAAAAAGCTTTGTCTTCAAAAATATGGTATAATATTAATCTCCATAAACCAGTTTTAATCTTATTTACTTGCCTCCCATGTATAAATATTTGATGTGAATGATTGTGTATATATCTATAAACAAACATACCACAGGTATAATAGATAATCTTAAATTAGGTAAGTCAGGTTATATTAAAAAATATGGAATTTGATTCTGATAATCTTGAACACATGACCGATCGGTCTTAGGCTTATATGTCTCCATTTTTATCTTGAAATCAGAGCCACTCTTGTATGATGTGTAAAAAATACATATTGTGTATATTTTTTAATATCATTCTTTATTCTTTTCTTATTAAATGCATTCTTAATAGATTAGAACTGTAAATACATTAATATACCTTTAAATCTGGTCTTAAATCAACCCCTGCATGCTCCCTCATACCAAAACACCAAATCCAGTGATGTATGTTGAATGACCGATCGGTCTTCCTTTGTTGCCTAATCAGTCTTGGATTTCTAAACCCATTTTGGCCTTGTAAATTGTGGCATCTCTCTAGTATGCTAATATTACTGATATATATATATATATATATATATATATATGCATATTTAAGCCTTAAAACAGTAGAACAAGCGTAAAAATATGAAATCAAACATATCCATTTAAAAGCCGAAAAGGCGACACAGGTGCCTAGCACCTTCCCGCATCGTAACATAATTTCCAAACCCATTCTGGTTGCGCAGATAGCATTGTACCCCAAAAGGGTATAAAAATACACTTTTGTCCGTTTTTTTTGAAAAAAGTATTGGCGACTTGAAAACCTTTCAAACCACGCAGAGCGCGCCAAAAAGGCGGAGGGGGTCCCATCGGGATTCACATAGTCCCCATCGCTCCCTTATATATACGCTTGATTTTGCTCTTCACAATTACTAGAATACTCACCAATTAAAGTTTATGCCCTAAAGAAAAGAAATAGCAGTCTTAGTGAAACCACGAACCACACTTAATACAAGATTCGCAGGCATAAGCAATACTATAAAATATCGTAAGGTGACCTTTAGCCCATGTTTTCGATTCTTTTAAACCAACCCCGGATTGTGCCAAGATAAGATTAAACTAGAGAGATCTCGAAGGTAAAACGTTTTCGCTTTTAGGGTTTTATTGGAAAAAATTTGTTCAATATATACGCAATATCAAACGATCTTGGAAATCAACTCCCCATCAAAAATTACCATATAGTGTTTGAAGGAAAGTTTGGTTTTTAGGTTGACAAAGTCTCATTTGAAGGCATGCTCTTTGAACATTCCCCATTGCGAATGGTGGAAATCATAAATGTTCATCTTCAAAGTATTGTAGCTCATCTACATTGACCTCTTCACTAGACCCCACATTTAATAAGAATTGAATTTCGGGTTTGAGAACAAATTTGTTCATTAAGTCTCTTCCTCTTTATCAAGAATTTGTCCATCAACATTGTTTCCAATTAAATACAAAAAATAATTAATTAACTCTCTTCTTATTTAGGGCTAATTAAAATTAGGGGTTTAAATCTAAATCACCTAATAATATGCAATTAATTAATTTTCAAGAAATAGACATAATATTATGCAATTAATCAATAAAAATAAACTTAATATTATGCAATTAATCAAGAAATATACCTAATATTGAGCAATCACTAACAATTCTTCAATTAATCTAAAATAAACTTAATATTATGAAATTAATCAAGAAATATACCTAATATTAAGAAAGAAATCTAATATTAATCAAAAAATAGACCTAATACTAAGAAAGATCAAAAAATAGACTTACTTATGGTCTGTGGCGGACGGCGGCAACTAGAGGATCTAACGTGAACAGGAAAAAAGAAACTGAGAAGAAGAAAAAACATAAGGGGAAGAGCAATAGATCTTGTCGGTTGTGGGGAAGGGTTTGAGTGAATTTAAATTTTTCAAATGGTCTTTAAAGCATAAATCGTTACACATAAATGCCTTGAAGTATAAAATTTTGCACATAAGTCCTTATAATTTTTTTCTCCCAAAAAATATCCTTTGGCCCTCGTTTTAGAGTATCTCCAACAAACTTCAATAATCTGGTTTTGTCTAAAATTTACACAATTTTTAAATATTTCCTCTCCAACAAAATTTTAAGTTTGCATTTTGTGTAAAATAAATCTTCAATTCGCACTGCCACATTCTCTATCCTCATAATTTTTATAAAACTTTAAAATATAATAATATTTAGACAACCATTAAAGATATGCTCCTTGTCTTGGATATCAAGATGAACTTCTAAAACAAAACATATCAAAAATGTTAAAAAATAATCTATAGAGCGCAGTGAATTGGTTTCTATAGAAAATAATTGAACTCTTCGCAATTGTTTTACATCGAAAGGAAACTAATCGATGATGTATTGCCCAATTAGAAGAAAAAGAAGATAATTAGAGTAAACAAAGTTGTGAAATCGAACTTGATTCCATAGAAAGTTATGCCAACAAACACAATTAATGGCCCATTTAATAAGTAAACAAAAAATGATAAGAAAAACAATTTATTTGTGTAATAAATTGAAGGTATATTGAGTATGCTCTGTTACTTTTTGACTTTTTCCTACAAAAAAATTTTGCTTTTGGGGGTAAAGGAAAAATTTACACAAAAAATAGAGAGATGAAATACATTTACCTAGAGAGAGTGAAGATGTTCTCACGACTTTCACTCAATTTATTTTCCATCTTCTCACAAAAATCAATTTTTTTCATACCCTTTTCTATCTTGTTGGACCCTAAAAATGAAAAATCTTCATCGAAAAAACATTTGCAGTCAAACACAGCTTTATATATTTATGGGTATATACATACACATATATATGGGTAAGCATTCAAAAAATAAGGGCCATTACAAATCGAATTCTATAACCAGATTACGGATAAAACATTCTTGCAAGTAAAATCCTCCATTCTGAACGCTCTTCAATTGATAGTTGTTGGTTCACATAATAATAGCTTGAGAGATTCTCCCTACTATTCACTGTCGTCTTCTTCTTGTGGTGTTATTTGCATTTGCTTCACTTTTGCCCTTCAAGCCCATAAAATTGTATAATAAGTAACAAAGCAATTCTTATGAGAGTTGTTATACCAAGAAGAAAATGATAGATACCACCATAATGTACCTCATGCGAAAATATATATATATATATACATATACATATACACATACACGCACAAACTCTCTCTATCTCAAATTGATAATCTTACTTTGACTTTGATACTTTATACTAATGCACAACTTATTTGTATTGCGAGAATTGGTACGTTTATGTCCTAGAAAGAAAACGTCCATCGTTTTGACCACACTTTTGATGCTTATCGACTTGAGACAACAATAAGAACTATGAGAAAAGGTTTCTGCCGCTTTTTTAATGTAAAGTGAGTCAAAAACCAACTTTTAAGGGGGGAAGGAAGATAATTACTATTGCAGTTCCTCACTTTAAAATGAAATGTTTGTATTGAACTTTTATGTTGTTCTTCGGAAAATATTGGAATGTCAAAATCGACTGTAAAGGTGCAATGTTTGATTACCAAGTTGAAAAAATCACTTTAAAAACAACTAACAAGGTGGTGGAAAACAAGACAAGAGATTTGGTAAGATGTTCTATTGCTTTCTTGATTTTCCATGGAATGCAATCGTCTGGGCGAAAACTTTTCTATGAAAATTAAGAAACAAATTGCAGAACATCTCACCAAATTAGGCATATTTTTTTCCGACTTCTCACAAAAAAATAATTATTATTTCAATCATTTGACAACTTTGCAACCAAACTGACCCTAAATGTTGATTATTCATGTCCAATTTTCTGCAAGCAAATTATTTAATTTTGCAATTAGAATATACAAAGAGGTTATACCAAGTCAACAACGGATGTATGAAACAAGTAAATACCCCTTCTGTCCCAAATTAAACGCCCACCATTTCTTTTCAAAACATAATCAAGTAGTCCACATACCAAAACTTACAATAGAAAAAAAGTTTGTTCTAAACCATTGATTGGGTTGAAATTAGTACATTCTTAAAAAATGTTAAAGTCAAATATAGACTCTTATTAGATAGGAAGGGAGTAACTTTTTAAGCAACATTTAGCTCTGGATATTCAAATGTAAAGCATAATTTCTTGAAAAAATTCCCAGCCATATATATATATCAGCTTAGAGTTTGTACCTGTTCTTAGCCGTAATAGTGCTTATACGCGGTTTACAAACTACACGTCCAACAGACGTTTCTCTTCCACTTCAAGTCTTTTCAACCATCTAAATCCAAGATCACAACCTGCTTTTGCAGCAATTTCAAATTGCTCTCTTGCCATCTCAAGCGGATTTGGCGTGGCATTCTTCCTTGATGCTCTAATGGAGGAACTGCTCTTTGCACTGTATTTTGTTAGTGATTCTGGAACTTCAACACCTAAAAAAGGAAACATCACCAGGACATCAACAAATAAATAAAAAGTAGTCAGCCCAAATGTAACAACCCTAGTGTTGTAGGTGGGATATGTGCTCCGGTTTGGCTGCAGTAGGTGCTAGGAGGCAACAAGCTATGGGTGTTCATCCAACATTGCTGTGAGGTGAACTGATGTGCAAGGATCTTTGCCCACTCTGCATGTGCAATATCTTTAGATCTTGATATTATGTAAAATTCTAATAGATTTAATACCATGTGAATGATTTGGTCAGGTGGTTAAGATGTATCCATATATATAAAAAATTATGGGATTGAATCACAATTCAAGTAATATTATATTTTAATAATCAAAAAAAATAATACTACATCTAATGAAGGATAACTTCGTAATCTCAGTTACGCACTAAAATGTAACTACCAAGTCTTTGTGGCGCTTAATATAATTGAGAGATAAAGTAGGCGGTCCAATTGACCCTAGTGTTGTGGTCAAACTGTTGTGTGCACCCCATTATGTCTGCAAATAGGTGTTGAAAGGCTCATTATGGGTGTTTCATCCCAAATGGCCTGGCTCAGGTGAACTGGTGTGTGGTATATGTACGATCACTGGTCCTTCCTAGTAAGGGTCCGTTCGGTAGCGTTTTTAGAGACCCATTTTTGTTTTTTGAGTTCAAAAACGGATAAAAAATGCGTTCGGTGGGATATTGACAAAAACACGAAAACCGTTTTCGGAAAATGAATTCAAGTTTAAAGCATAAAACGCAAAAACGCCAAAATGATGTTTTCACCATTTTCACTCTTGCAATCTTCATTTTCACTGTTTTCGTTCTCGGAAAATGTTTTCACTATTTTCGTTCTCGGAAAATTCATTTTCTCATTTTCATTTTCTGAAAATATTCTCACAAAACATTCTCCGAAAACGTTACCGAACGGGGCCTAAGAGACCTTTTTTTTTCTTTTTTTGATAACCAGGGGTACCAGGGCCCCACCCCCACTAATCCCATGAGGCCCTGGTTGCTCGATCACGAGACGCCCCCAGTGGCTCAAGAAAGGTTTCACGCAGCAAGTAATCGAACCTGAGACCATGCACCTACCCACACAAAACAGTGAGAACTTGAGACCAAATCAGACTCAGCTGGACCGGGACATTTCACCAAATTTCAGAGAAAGAAGGGCTGGATCATCCAGCAATAATCCATAATCAACATGTTCTTCAATCAGCCGGCCATAATATTATGCCTAATGCAGAACCTAAGTAAAAATATGCAACATCTTTTCTTGTTATTTAACTCCCTCTGTCTCATCTTAAGAATCCTCATTTTGACTTTGTGCTTCTTAAGAAATTGCTAATTTCAACCTAATAAATGGTGAAAATGAGGTTGAAACTGAAAACAGTTCATGCTTTGGTACATTTATTATGTCCCAGGAAGAGAGGAAATGGGACTCTTACTTGAGATGGGCCCAAATTATGGGCCGGTGACCCCCATCCAACCCAAGAATTAAAGGGCTTGAGCTAGAGACCAGATCCAAATGGCCATACTCATAGTTGTCAGAATCAAGCGATTTGCGATACAAATTGTACGATTCGGTTCGATTCTTGGGAAAAAGGATACAGAATCGTGGGTAAAATCGTTTTTGTCCATGAATCGTAAATAATCGCTTGAATCGTGAATCGGAATTGGTGAGTCGCTTGAATCGAGATTCAGTCACGATTCACAAGACCTAGGGTTTGGGTTGGGTTTGGGTTGCCCAAAAAGGCTTTTAAAACCTTTTTTATTAACTTTTCCCTGTAAATTGTGTACATAACTTTTATGGGACTCCAAAACATTATCAAAAACCCAAAAAAAAACAAAAACGATCGGCCTCTTCACTTTTCAAACAATAACTGCTTTAAAACCCTCGTTCAACAACCTCATTCAAAATCAGCTTTAGCGGACTTTCAAAAGCTACTCCTCTGTTCACCATTCAAGCATCTTCTTCCTCTCTGAGTCTCTTCACCTTTCAAACGATCAGAAATTGTACAGTGGCCAGTGGGTCCTCTGGTTGGTTGTTTTCTCAATTTTCTTTTAGTTCTCAAATATGATCAGTTGTTTTTCTTTTGAGGTATCTTACTGTCTTATCTTCCATTGCATTCCACACAGTGGGTTTGTAGTTTTTATTTTGTTGTCTATTTTCTCTCTTGGAAAAAAAATTAATGATAACATTTTGAATAGACTATTTTATTGTTTTTTGGTACATCTAGCATGAAATATGAACATGTTTTGTGGAAACAAACTTAAGAGTTGCATGAAGGCAAACGTCATACTATTTAGACGATGTGTAATGATATCCAAATTTTAGTTTTAATTTCTAATTAGGTTTGATACTTATTCAAAAGAGTTATATACATTAATTAGTTATTTAACTCTTTTTTAAGGGTTTTTCACCAAATCTTACAATACGATTCATGATACGGTTCGCGATACACGATTCATAGGTTTTCGATTCGCGATATGATTCACGTTTTGACAACTATGGCCATACTAAACCAAAATTTTGATATAGATTCTAATATCAATTACATGTGTCCATACTTGTACATTAAAACTATGAATTGGTATTGTCAAAGCACGACCTGTTTTCAGTTTCACCAAAGCAAATGATGCTCTACACATCCACATTATTATATAATTAAACATATATATACTTATGCTGAAATTGTATTAAATTTTCAAAATGCAACCAGCCATTGAGATAAGGAGAGAAGAGCTCACCTCTAAGAAGAAGGGATCCATATGCTATAGCAGCCCCAGCATGGCCCTGAATAAATTTTAACACCGAATAATATGAGCAATTGACCAGTGATGTTCCAAAGTAGATAACTATATCCGGCTTGCAGGTTTCAACACCATGGATAAGGATCCAAGCACAAATGATTGGCATCCTTGATATCTTCAATAGCCCGTAAAGTTGGGGTAAAATAATTTTCAGCTAGTATAATGACAAAAAAGTATTTCAACCTATTCGGCATTGAACTTTCTGCACTACATTTGTGATTTGTCTAAAATTCCCTAATTAGTTTGTGAACTTAATTTATAATTTTGCAATGAACAACAATTTATCCAAAATATGTGAGTACTTTTCACAATCTAATTTTTAATTGAACCAAACATATCCTCAGTTTCGATTTGAATTCTTGTTGCCGAGTAACATATGACCCCCCAAGTCCCAACTATATGAGCAGGTTGGTGGAGTCTACTATTCCTTTTTTGGGGCATCCGAACATTGAGAGAGAAGCACATGTTAAACGTAATATGAATAGAAAGAATAAGACCCTACATGAGAATGTGTCCCTACTATAATGCATCTTGGGAACTTATTATTTCTATATATAGGTGCTTAACATGAAACCTTAGGGCCCACGTCAACATGACCAATTAAGAGTCCAATTTCCTTTCCTGCATGTAATCTATGTACCAAATTTCACAATAGTACACAAGTTATGTCCTTAATTATAATAATATTAGTGTAAACTTAAAAAAAAATCTGAAAGTCAAACACAGACTCAATAACCTTCTCTGATGCTCTATGGAAACACCACAATGCTGAGGCAACATCTTTCTTCACACAATCTCCAGACAAATACACAGCTCCTAAAAGGTAAAGAGCACCTGGATGCAGCTACAACATAGCAAGCACCATTAAAGTTTGAGGTTATAACCACCCCACCCCCAAAAAAAAAATGTAGTTCTAAAGATTCGCAGCAAATACCTGGTCAACCGCCTTCTCTATATAATGAAAAGCTTGTTGATCCGATTGAACGTAGTCATTCTATTCATAAAATGAACCCAAAACATTAGGTCAAGTAGTACACATGGGAAGTATTTTCTCTTTCCAGAAATATGACAGCAAGCAAACAATACGACAGTTCAACAAACATCAATTCGCAAGTCATTAAATCTATGTTAAGAACGACGGGGAGATGACGGTTACTTTTGGTGTGCACCTGATATTACCAAATTACCCTCGTTGATTCAGTAATATAAATACTACTTACAATGGAATTCAACCTCAGATTCTCCATTATGAACACGGCTTTAACCATTCAACCAAATTCCATCACATGATTTATAAACATATTAAATAAAAGGTACATGTTACGAACTTTACAAGCTATAGTATTGCACAGGCAATGAGTCTGCCACAAATTTTGCAATCTATTATACCAAGTGTGAGCAACACTTCGCTATTACTTTAGTACACACTTGAAATTACTAAATTACCTTTTGTTCATTTAGAAAAAAAAAATCCACTCCAAATGTGAATTGAACCCTTATCATTCTCCATACAGAATTGCATCTTAACCACTTCAACAACATAGCATAATCTTAGTGTCTTAAAAATCTTTGCAGTATGAAGAATTACAGTGTATAATGTTGCCAATGCATTGAATGTGCCACTGGTTCTAGTTATATGCTAAACCAAAATCAAGAGAATGGGAGCTAAAAGGGTGAATAAAAAGGATAGTCTGTCCTTTTAGAAGCATCAAAGTGAAGTTAATTAACTGGTCAAAGATTTTGAATCTTTGACAATAAATATAACCAGAGACAGGTCACTGTTTTACTAGGTAAGACCCATTATAACTCCGGAAAATAAATATGAAGTCCGAGCTTGGAATGATTGCTGTACAGCCGTAGGGACTTTCAAGTTTCGATGACCCAGTAAGCTCAAAAGGAAAGGTGATGTAATTGGTAAGCTATAATACTGATGTCGCTCAAGAATGTTGACTGGCTATTATGATAATTTAATGAGTTAAGCTACTTACAACCAAAGAACAAAACTTTACATGTGAACAGCTTTATTAATATTAGCTGCAATCAGAATCTAACATGCAACACAACTCAATCAAAATTGGAGAGAACTTTTTAATCGAAGGCCCAAACACTTAAATTCTAACTTGTGAGGCAAAAATCAAAATCTAACCGAAAATGGTTTTAAAAGGCTGATGTCGTTAATTTAGTAAATTTTATATTACAATGTGTATCTGGTAGTGTAATGTATCTTATTTTGGTGGGTATGAGTCTTATTTTGTTCATAAATAAACCATTGGAAGAAATTAAAAAGCAGTTAACATGTCTAGAGAACATTTCTAAAATTAAGTTACAACTCCCACGTACTCAATTACCAACTTACACAAAAAAGGACATTACGTCAATAAGTTATATTTACAACCGTCTAGCATATGGAACTATGCGGTCACTGAATGACTAAATGAATCTTTTATAGTATACTTCCTCCGTGGCTCCGTCTCAAAGTAAGAGTCCCACTCGACCTTGCTCGCTTTTAAGAAAAAACTAATTTCAACGTAATCAATGGTCAAGAATACAACTTATATTCTGTTGTGAATGTGGTGCATTGATGTCCCAAAAAGAAAATGGAACTCTTAATTTGAGACACCCCGAAAAGGAAAGTGGGAGATTTGAGACAGGAGTAGTATAATAGAAGTAATAAATAGATCGCTCAGTCCCAAAAAGTGTTGCGACATCTTTGTATACGCTTACTTCATTTGGGAAACAAAGGCAAATATTACAAAAAAGAAATGTGCTCATACAGGGTTATGTTATCATTTATAACCATTTGCGTGAGTTACCACCCTTTTTTTGTTATGTACAATACAAAGGAGGACCATAAGTGTGCGATATAAATACATTTATATATGTGTGTCTCTCCCTGGTATATGCAGTACATAACACATTGCGTACAATAATAAGACCTGTGATTTGCAATATAATCTATGGAGCCTAACCTCGACTCTTAAACGGCACCCTAATTCGTACTGCGCATCTGGATCACCCATATCTGCAGCTTCCACTAGCAATGCAGCTCCTCTATAGTGATAAAATTGAAAATTCGTTAACCATCACTGTATATAATGTACATCACTACATGTAACAGAAACATGCATGATGTGTGCCGAAAGAAGAATTCACATCAAAATCAGATATACAAGTATATCAAAGGCTGGTTGTATGACCCACATTGACTAAGAGGAGACAAGAATTTATGAACTTCATCCACATGCTGAAATAGACTTCAAAATAGGACGGTTCTCTCTTTAAGAAAAGTAAGGACCATCCAATTAGATGGGTAAATGAAAGAATTTTTTCAGGAAATTAGGTGGAGAATATCTCTATGATGAGTAAGTAGATCATCTCCACAAAATTTCATTGAAATTTTGAATATGGTAGTGGGTGTAATGAAGTATTGATATATATACATATATATGTGTGTGTGTTTATGGGGGTGTGCATTTTCAGCCTTTGAAATCTGTGATAATCAACTCACCACTTCTAGATTGAATTATTTGATTAAATTTTGTGAAGATGATCGACTAATCATAGAGATCATCTCCACCAAATTTCATTATAAAATTCATTTATTTACCCATTCAAATGGACAGTCCCTTTTTTTCTTAAAGAGAGGACCAATCCTCTTTAGACAGGGATTGATATGCATAAATATGTGTGCGTGTGTGTGAACATCAGCTATATGGAGTCCAGGGAGAGCAAATAAAAGGAATAAGTTGCTTACATAGCTTTGCATGCCCCAGGGACATGGTATTTGAGATGCAATTTGGATAACCAATATCTGGCATGTGTATTTGAGTTGTCAACCTCCAGAGCCAATTCAAAGTGCTCCTTTGCTGTCTGACACAAAACCAATACAAGAATAACATATTCCCTTCAATTAAAAGTTCAAATAAAAAAATAAATCAACTAGGGGCGTCTCCCGGTCGAGCAACTAGGGCCTCATGGGATTAGTGGGGGTGGGATACCCATGGTTATCAAAAAAAAAAAAAAAAAGTTCAAATAAAAATCAACTGTTCTTTAACGCTGAAACCAGGAACAGAATTAAACTTTTCACCGAGGCTGAGAGGAACTTAAGAAGCCAATTAACAAATTAGTACAAGGTAACATGGAACTAAAAACAAACAGGAACAAAACACGGTCAAACATTTTCTCGTGATTTTGATGTCAACGTGACATTTCAATCTAGGGGAAAAATTAGGGCTTTTTTTAACTTTGCCCCTGTTCTTAATGCAAAGTTAGTCTTACACTCTTACCCCTATTTTCATAATATTAGACTTCACCCTCGCATGAGGAGTTATCTCAAAGAATTATCTAAAAATGGGGGCAATGTCTACATTTTCCAATGTAATCCTTTGATATAACCCCCCATTTGTATGTAATTCTTTGAGATTCCCTGCATGCAGGGGTAAAGTCTAACAATTTTGAAGACGGAGGACAAGTCTAATTTCACATATAAAATGCGGGCAAAGTCAAAAAAGCCCAAAAAAAATATTTTTTTGAAGTGTCACGAAGGGAACAACTTAATAGACATAATAGGACATGAATATTAGGAAGGACCGAAGGGGACAGGTAGAATATGGATTCTTACAAGTTACATAAATTACATTGTATAAAAAATGAGTAACAAAAAGATTATGATGGAATTACCCTGAGGAGAGGGATGAGACGTTTATCATTAAGCTCACAGTAATCAATAACTCTATCAACTTCCCTTAGAGCATTCCACCCTTTGGCAATGAGCTCCATCGCCTCCTTATTTCTGCTGTGCATTCCTCTCTGTGGAAAAGTTTAAAGTCAAATATGATAATCCAACTGAAAAAATTGAGAAATGTTAAAATTTACCTTTGCATTGAATTGGGCTAGATGAAGGGCGCCGTTAGAAGTAGCCCTTACTATTAGGGATTTAAGCATCTTATTCGTGTTTGTATGGAATCCAGCAGAACGATATTTTCTGAGTTTAAGGATATAGAACCGCAACTGCTACAGCAAAGAAGTAGGCCGTCGTGTCTAGCTCAAACAACGGAAGAACAGTGAGTTAATCCAAAATGAGAAAACTCAAAAACATGGTGCATTCTGCGGAGCCTTCAATTGTTTGTGTTTTGTTCAAAGAGTAGTACTGTCAGTAGTGAAGTTTCACCAGAGGAGAATCTTTTATTCTCCAATGCCATTTAGTTCTAATTCAATTATTTTATCTTATCAAAATTTGTTTCCAGCCTTGAAATTCTTTCTTTTACATTGCACTATCCTCATAAAAAAGACTCAGGGGCCAAAAAAACTCAAAAATTGGTGATTGCGTCCGCTGATTGAGTAAAACAAAATATAGGAATTTTCAGTTCAGGGAAAGAGGAGAGATAAATACCTACTACTCGCTACTTTTGTCAAGAGCACTTGGTAGTTTTGATCGTCGCTTTGTAACCCTAGCCGTCACTCTCTCCCTCTCCAGTCTGATTGATGCTTTGTAAAACCCTAGAAAAGAGGGAAGTATAAGAGAATAGATAGAGATCGATAGACGGAGATCGGAGGTAAATCGCCGGCGGCAGAGTTTGGGAAGAGGAAGGGAGAGTGACGGTGAGGTTTGGGGGCAGATACCAACTTCACGGACAAACGATTTCTTCCCCCTTTTCGGAAATTTTATTTACACCATCAAAATATAAAAATATACATAAAAATTAAAAAAGTGTTAATAAAAAACACCTTGAAAAAATATTTTTTTAAAGCAGTTAGAGCATCTACAATGGTAGTGTAAAAATTGATTTGTAAATCACATGTGTCAACTCACTTTTACAAAAAACTTGAATGCTAAAAAAAAAGTGCTCCAATGGTACTTTTGTAAAGCTTTGTGTAAATTTTGAAATAACAAATAAGATTCTAACACATGTTAAATATCAATTCAAGCAATTTTCTTATTATTGTTTTCTTGATTTTTTTTACAAATAATCTTGTAATTACAATGGATCTTGATTTATAGATATTGATGAGTAGATTTCAAATATGTAATTTTTATTAATATATATATTTTACATTTAAAGTTATTACTTTTTCAATTTTTATAAAAAAAATTGAAGAGAGAGAAAGCTGGTGTGGCATTGTAAAATAGGAGTGTATTTTACACAACTATTTTACACAAATTTCAATTTTAAAAGACTGCTGGAGAGAAAAAAAATTACAAGTTGTGTAAATTTTACACAAAACAAATATTTAAAAGACTGTTGGAGATGCTCTTATAACTAAGGGGGCTGTATTGAATTTAAAATCTATAGAACTTTTATAGACTTTTAAAGTTTATGTGTATTCAATTGAGATTTTAAAAAGTTTTTAAAATTTTGATGTATTCAATTGGGATTTTAATTATTGGTGAATTATAAAGCTTTTTTTGTACATAAAAATTCACTTTGAAACCTTCTCACTTACTCAGAGATTTCAGATAAATTTCTAATTCCTTTAAAAACTTTACTCAACATTCTCTCTCCCCTCCTTCCCCCTCCCCCTCTCTCACTCAAAATCCAAATTTCTTATTATGTGATGAACGTATTAATTTTTTATTCATCCCTATAAAGTATTTATTATCTCTTTTATTAATAATGTAGTTATCACGCATTAACATAATTTCAAATGATTAGATCGCTAATTATCGTTCAAACTTTTAAAAACAATTCATGTCAACTTTATTAGAAAATACTAATAGGGTGAGAAGTCTAATTTTGTGAGTGTATAAAATTGTCCATGGTTAAAGTCGATTTACAAAAGTAAAATTCGGTTCACTTATTATGCAATAACTGTTAATTTTTTACCGTAAGCGAAAGTTAGGGACATAACATATTTATTTTTGGTAATTCATTTCATGGACTAATACAGCATGCATTATTACACTTTTATAGTACTCCAGATTATAATCTGACCAAAATCTCAAAAACTTTAAGTACTCAATTGGTTCAAACGTGGATTTTAAATTAATAGATATAAACTGGAATAATAATGTTATAATTTATATTCACTTTGTAATTAAAATTATTTTATTAATTATCCTTTAATTTTTTATTATAACTAATTTTTATGCACGTGCATTGCGCGTGATTGTAGTGCTTGACAAATGCCAAATCTAACCATTAATGCGTATATAGTAAAAATTGAATAATTAGTATGAAATACAAATAATAATAACATATAAACAAAACATAGTATCAAGTGTAAAATTTAATTGATGACTATAAAAAATCATAAAAAATTATTGCCTTTAATTTTTTACGCAAATAGGTTGCTATAAAATAATGATAATGAAAATTAAGGACAACAATAAGAATGATATAATGTATTTCGTTAATTGTCTTTACATTTTTGATAATGTTACTTTAAACTCGTAATTAATTTATTTTATTATTTGTCTTTTGTCTTTTGATTCTTTTTTTTTATAAACTTATTAAAATCTGCATAAATCTATGAACTCATTAAAATCTGCATAAATCTATGAACTCATTAAAATCTGCATAAATCTTGAACTTATTAAAATCTGCATAAATCCAAAATAATCCATGCATTAAAATATGTCAGATTCTATAAGAATTTAAAACAATCCATAAACTGTACAGAATCCACGGATTTTAAAAGTTAGTTAGAATCTTTTAAAATCTGAATTGAATACACCCCCCCCCCCTAAATTTTAAATTGATTACTACACATGAACTAAGCTTTTCTTTATTACACCTTCTGTTTAATTTTGTTCAATGAAATTTAGTTAGAAGTTTAAACGGATGAATTTTTTTACGAAACTTTGTAGATATGTCTTTCTAATGAGTAGATCATCTCCACAAAATTTCATCAAAAAATTCAAACCGGAAGTAGGTATACTAAAATTTTAATACATTTGTTCATTTTTGACCATTCAAATTTTAAAAGATCATCTCATCCACTTTCGATTTGAATTTCTTAATAAAATTTTGTAAAAAATATCTACTCATTGAAGAGATCATTTTCACCAAGTTCTGTGAAAAGTCCATCTGCTTAAGCCACCAACTAAATTCTATTGAATGAAATTAGATGGAAAATGTAATGGAAGGAAGCCAAGTCCGTACACATGTAGCACTAAAAACACCCACGCGTATAAAGATATTGGAAAAATATAAAGGGTGATTTTGTTTCCATTTGCAGTATCATATTACGTTTTTTAAAGTTGATAAGTATATCCACTAATTAAAATTAGCTTATAATTATGAGACAGTGAGTTTAAATGACTTATTTCATAATTAAAATCATACATATGGCATCTTACTTTTCTGTTGTAAAATAAGGACAATCAATATAATTGTGACACGTGTTCATAGTAAAATTAAGTCAAAACAATAAATAACCCTTTCCTTTTCACGTAATTACAATCATGACATCTTTCCTAAAACGTGCTATGATTACATGCGTTATATTGACAGATCAACCACATTTTTGGAAACCTGATTGCAATAATAAAAAAGTTGTTTATGACGTAATCTAGTTCATTAAGAGCAATGAGCATGTCTTTACATAATAGGAGAAATAGATTTAAGACCAATGAGCATGTCTTTACAGAATAAGAGAAATATATTTAAGACCAATGAGCATGTCTTTACATATTAGGATAAATAGATTTAAGACCAATGAGAATGTCTCTACATAATAGAGGAAATATATGTCACTCTTCATTTTGCTTATAATGGTTTTGTTATATAATGGCAATGTTCTTACGTACTAGTATTAACAAAATATTAAAATGATGATGAATATTTTGCTATAGAATGTTTGAAGGACTGGTGTTACCAAATTATAAGAATGATAATGAATATTTTGATTAAAACTCTTACAAGTTAAAAATAATGATAATGATATTTTGCTATATAATGTTTAAGATACTCTTCCTGCTGTTAAATATTTGTGGATGACTTTTGTGGGAGCATAAAATTATGAAGATAATAATGGGCCTGGACATGAGCCAGCCCAAACTCTATGAGAGAATTTGTAATGGGGGAGAGGAAGTCATTTTTAGTCTTTTACCCTTAACCCTAATGTAACATATGTAACCCTAATTCTATGAATATAAATAGAATGAGGGATAGCCAGAAAAGGGGGGCTGCCTCCTAGATCCTAGAAAGAGAAAATGTCAACTTGTATTCTTATCTTAATGGCCTTTGAGCTAATATAATAAAAACCACGCCATACAAATGGAGGAGGTACTCCCGGAATAGCATAAGCGCTACCGGGGGGAACCTACCATACCAAAATTACAAAAATATATCTTGTCTCCCTCACTATCTCCATCTATTACTCCATTGATTTTGTTAAGAACTTCATCTTGTGGGTTTGCCCAATTTTTTGGCCGCCCACAATTATTGCAAAAGTATTTTAATCAATCATGTGCAATTTCTATAAATACTTCAGTGCAAAAACACTTTTGGATTAAATCCACGTGTAATTCACATAAATAATTCAGTGTTTTTCACTAAATGCGAGAGCAACTTATCAAATGAATTCAGTGCAAAAACGATTATGCACTAAATGCAAGAGCAATTACCAAAAAGAATTCAGTGCAAAAATGATTTTGCATTAAAAGAGAGAGCAATTACAAGAAATAATTCAATGCAAAAACAATTTTGTACTTAATCTGCGTGCAATTTTCATAATTAATTTAGTGCAAAAACAATTTTGCAGTAAATTTACGACCCATTTTCAGAATAATTTAGTGCAAAACCCCTTTTGCACTAAATCCGAGTGCAATTTAGCATTGATAATCAAAGTCATTCACATTCAAATAAACAACTTGCAAAGTACAGCAATGTCTTGATATTATTTATTACACAAAAATAGAAAACATCTTCATTTATATATCAAAATCAACATTGCATTCTTTTAAAATCAAAACTAAAGGAATTTGAAAAAAAAATTCAAATACCATCATACTAAGAATTTCAATTCCAAAATATTCACTAAATGTAATTATACTATGCCACAATAAAATCTAAACAATAAGTGCAGTGCACGTTTTTCTTGTTATGATATCTATAACGGTTACACCTTTGACACTTAAGTTTTTTCTTTGTCATTGAACCGGTGCTCACAATTCGATTCTTGTTTTGACGACCGGGTTGAGTTTTAAAATCGGGAAGTAAAATTTTCGATACATCCGAGACATTAGTAGGATGATCAGAGTTGGCACCGGGTAAATTGCACTAAGCATAAGAGCTCTAAGAGTTACACATAAAGAAGCAATGATCGTAATAGTCATAAACAACCTTCCTATCTGCAAAAATACACAAAACGGCATGTGAACATGGGAAGCCATCAATCCGACATGAATTACAACCACATTCGCATGTTGAAAGATCTATGCGATAAGACTTTTCCTCCATAACTTCAAATAATAAATCAAATGTTTTGACAATCCTCTATGTCAAACTTTCATTAACCTTTTCCTTAAAGCATTTTTCAACCTTTAGACACAAGATAGTTCTCCAATTCCTCAACATTTCACGTTTATCCAACATTTGGTTAATTATTTTCACACAAATTTGATCTAGCATTGTTGTTGTAAGCAGATTCCGTTCATTTACAACCTACGAGTTAAAACTTTCAGCCATATTATAACATACAACACTATATCTTCTTCTTAGAACAAACGCATTAACCCAATGATTAAGTGGTGCGCCCTAAAGAAATATTACGTAACTTTATTCCCAAGTGTCTTAAGGTCATCCTAAGCATTTTGAAATTCGTTAAGCGAACGAGCATATACATAACTAGTAAACAAACTCAAAACTATTTTTTGTTTTTTATATTTTGATGGAAAACATGAACTGAAGTTATTCCTCAAATGCCAAACGCAATAAGAATGAAAACCATTAAGGAACATCCTAGGAACTAAATTGATCAATCCAATATGTCTATCTGAAATAAATGTCAACACTCTTTAGTTGCCACAATAACCTTCAAATGCTCTAAGAACCATTGCAAATTATCCACATTTTATGCATCCACTACAGCCATCATAAGTGAAAAAATCCCTATAAAAATAATTCAAATTAGAATAGGTCTATACTTGACTAGATTGCATGCAAATATAAAAAGACTAAAAAGTGAAATAACACAATAGACAAAGAGTGCAAGAATCATCATTTAAAAAATATATTATACAATTTAATATAAAAGAAAAATTTAATCACAAATGTACCTCCATCTCCATTTGTCGCAGTGGCAGATAACGTACAACCCTTAAACTTCGCTTTCAAATGACAGCCATCCAAACATAATAAAGGCCGACAAAGTTAAAGCCATATATACAAGTTTCAAAGGATATGAATATTCTCTTAAACTTGCAACCCTGTTCATTAACCTCAAGTACAACATAACTTTTCGAATTTGTTCGCCTCATTCTATGAGCATACCCCGCAAGTTGGTTGTATGATGCAGAATCATCGCCATAAATCTATTTGATCGTAACCCCCCTGCCAGTGTAAGTATAGTAATAACTCAATCTAACACCACATTCTCGCATAAACTAATTTATAATCTCCACAGGTTTCATTATCGGCTTGTCTCGAACCAAATCAAAAATTACTGATTTAACAAGTTGACTTGTAATATGTGGATTTTTCAAATCTTTGAATCCAACGCCACATGTATGCTATTTCACCATTTTATTTATTTCAAAAAACCTAGCAAGAAGAAACTTTTGAGATGCATGGATTCTCCACTAACAACCTAGCTCATCTTTTTACTACACACAATAGTGATCTTGTCTTTGCAATTTTTCTTGAACTCAAATTTGAATCCATGGTGAATAAATTTTTTTTGTAAACTCAATGGCTCATCCCAAGTGTCCAACAATTATAACAACATTAGCCCAAGCACTACAATTACGTGGTTCGTGTGCTTTAATTTTATTTACACAACTCAGAGAACATGAAGAAATACTAACACGTTGATCATTTGACGTCAAAAATTTAGAATTTTTCGTCTGTCTAACAAAAATTTCTATATTCCCCACTTTTTTTACCACTGCGAAACAAACCATGCATTGTTTTTCATTATTTCTATCTAACACAAACTCCCTGTCATCATGAGTAACAAATAGGATTACACGCAAGGGATTAATATTGAACCACTTCTCGTACACCAAACGTTTAAGTTGAATCAATCGAATTACAAAATAATAACCATTATAACAAACCATACCTATAATGCCTCTATTAAGATCCCTAAAAAATGAGACATAAAAACTTAGAACCAATACATTACATAACAAACATGTATGTTCATTCATTCACAAATGAAATCACTCATTTAAATTAACAAAAACCTACAATATAAGAATCATGTGAAAAATATTGCACTTAAAAAAACTTAGATCAAAATTGAAAAACTGCAAATCCACTTTTGCAATTTTTCTACACAAAGGAAGAAAGGAAAAATAGAGCATACACAGATTGATTACAAGGATATTAAACAACCTTTAAAAACATGAACATTCAGTAATTATTGAATCAAATCCTCTAAATATAAGCTAAAAACAACCAAAGTAAAGCAATATTTTTACAAGTTTTGCCCAAATCACAACTAAAAACGTGATAGTTCTCCATAATCTAAATATATCATCAATATTGAAAACTGCAAAGCAATTTTGTAGTTTTTATGCAATTAAGAGAAAAAAAAAAGGAAAGCAGAGCATTCAATCACTATTTCATCAAATCCTCCATAATCTAAATATACATGATTTGATTAAAATCATGCTAAAACAACCTATAAAAATATGAACATTCAATCACTATTTCATCAAATCCTCCAAATATAAGCTAGAATCAACCAAAACGAAGCAAAATCATAATTAAAAACATGAAGAAAAAACTATACCTAGATAATGCTTTAACATCCATGGAGATAAGAGATTTATTATCCTTTCCTTCGATAATCCCATCGATATATGATGCTTTTCGTCAATCTAAGATGCTTGCATTCCTCTTTTCAATTGCAATTTGCTTTCTCTCTCTTAAATCCCGTCAATCGTGCGTATATCGCCTCTCCCTGTTTTTATGCGCTGGACTTAAGAGTTGAAAGATGAAAGGGCAGTTTGGTCATTTTAAAACTATTAAATTATTTAATTTATAAAAGCCAAAATACTTATAACTAACCTAAAAATCAAAATTGTCCTTACAACCAAACAGTAATTTAAAAAAATCCTTTTATTTGTTAAGTTAATATATGATTTCGTTCTGGTGTATCAAATTATATAAAGAGGCCTATAAACCCATTTTCTCTTTTAAAATTATAATATACATGCAAGTACATCTAGAATCTTCCATTTTTATTATGGGTGTATATAAATATGTTTGTTTTCTTTTAAGTTTAGGCATTAGGGAGAGAGGGGGAAATAATATAAAAAGAAAATAGGAGAATGGAGGAGAGAAAGGGACAAGAAGAAAACAAAATAGAGAAAGGAGTGTCAATAGTCCAAAAGGGAGAAAACAAAAAGAATTAAACAAAGAGAAAAAGAGGTGCCGATGGTTAAGAGAAAAAGAGAACAAGAATAGAAAAATGGAAGAGAAAAAAAGCGCAATTAATGGTTAGTACTCGATTTAAGGTAGGGGATGATACTTAATTGAGTTTCTATTCAATTTCATTGTTGTCGCACGCGTTCATTTATTTATGTGAATTAATTCTTAGGTGTTCAATAACATGTGATTAGATTTGATATCATGGCTTGTTGGTTTTTGGCATATGTTGATATCTATTTTTTATTCTTATGATTGGTATAAATGAATTTAAGCAGTGCTCACGTATTATCAAAAAACCTACTGGACTTTGCTTAACCTTCACTAGACCTTGAGTTATAGGATTAATGAAGATAGAGATTCGTCGTTGGAATGGTAGATTCGTGGAGAGTAAATTGTTGAATAGTAGATCTCCATACATAGACATTTACATGTATTGTTTGGTAGTAATCGGGATTGGAAACGTGTAGATCTTTTGACCAATTATATGTTTGTAGTGACTTTAGTATTATTATTTTTATTATAAAATATTAATTATTATTAGAAGTTGGACTTTTATAATTCAATTTATTAATTCTTTATTTTAACACTAAAATTCTCTTAATTTTTCTTAAAATTAACTAAATCACATCCCAAAAATCGAGGCCTGATATGATGGGTATAGTTTGTGGTGGAAAAAGTTAATGAATTTTACCCAATTGAAATTAAGCACTGCTCTAGGTTCATGCAATCCATGTATTTGTATACAGATTTTTCTAATAGAGAATGTAAAAAAAATCTCCATTTAATAAATAAGAGTTGTGCAGCCCAGTTGTCTCACAACCCAATTCGCATGGGAATTAAGAAGTGGTCGAATAAAATTTCACAATAAATTGTTATTAAATATGTTCAATTACATATATATATATATATATATTGTCACACAAAAAACAAATACATCCAGAAGGTTTAGAATTTCATCTAGAATAACTTTTATTACATAACACTGCACCATTTTTTTTCAAGAAAAGTATTTGTAGAACACTTCTTTAATTATTGCCTTCGATCCTCCCAATTTATTTACTCCCAATAGTATAGTCACCAATACACTTATTTTTTAGAATTATTTGAAACGTGAATAAAAAGGGTGAATTTCACAAGCCCGGTGGGTAATTCACAATACCGGACTTGGCTTTCCTCCAATACACCTTTCATTTAATTTCGTATAATGGAGTTTAGTTGGAAGCTTGAACGGGTGAATTTTTTCACGAAACTTGGTGGAGATGATCTCTATAATGAGATCATCTCCACAAAATTTCATCAAAAAATTCAAACCGGAAGTAGGTGTACTAAAATTTTAATACATATATTCATTCTCGACTGTTAAAACTTTTAAAGATCATCTCACCCACTTTTGGTTTGAATTTTTTGATGAAATTTTGTAAAGATAATCTACTCATTGTAGCGATCATTTCTACCAAGTTTTGTGAAAAAAATTCATCCGTTTAAGCCTCCAACTAAATTATATTGGACGAAATTAGATGGAAGGTGTAATGGAGGGGAGCTAAGTCCCACAATAGCATTCTAAACATTAGTATTAAATTATGTGTATATATATATATATATAATTTGTTATAAAACTTGATCATCAGTTTCAAATATTGGAAATAAAGTAATCAAGAGTTCCAGTAAAGTTTCCAATATACCACCAAACAAATTTGTTAAATAAGCTAGCAAGTTACTTCTAAAATCAAAGTTTATCCTTTGCTATCTAGGACCTAAAACTTATACAATCCAACCAAACGATTGGCCTAAAAGAATTAGTTATGACAATAGCGAGTTATTCGGCACGCCACCCAATTATCCCTCGGGTGGTACATGTCAAAATATTAGAAGTAGACTTTCCCTGGTGAATGCAACACGATCATTCTATCATTTACGCATTTAATATAAAAGCATGTTAATATAGAAATTAGCGTTCAATACTTAAGTGGAGCATTTGGATTTGTGTTATTATAGATAAATGGTTAATTTTTGTGTATACATTATTAATATAGCTATTACTTAATCTTTTAGAAAATGCATGTATGTATAGTACATATAAATTAAAACAGGAGATTAAGCACACACGGGTATATATAATTATTTTAATTATTAAGCACCAATATTATAATATTATTATTACTATAGTTAGTATCATTTTAAGAAGGGATTTTTTGAGTTTGCCCCCTATTCTTAATTCAAAACTTAACTTACCCCCCTGTTTTACTAATAATTTGAGTTACTCCCAGCTCTTAACAGATTGTTAACTCCGTCTATTTCTTAATTTTTTGGACCATTCTGCCCCTCTGTTACTGTTCATCTTCTTCATCTTCTTCTTTAATAAACCTAATTTCATCATCTTCTTCTTCAATAAATCTAACAATAAACCTAATTTCGAAATCCAAAATTGTTTCTATTAGTAAACCAATTTACAAATTCATAAATCGTTTACTATTAATCTTCTTCTTCAAATGTGAAATAAAAAAATGGGTTTATTATTCATCATCTTCTTCAAATCCAAAATGGGTTTACTAATTTCGAAATCCAAAATTATTTATATTAGTAAACCCAATTTATAAATCCAAAAGTTGTTTGTTATTTATCTTCTTCTTCAAATGTGAAATACAAAAATGGGTTTACTATTCATCTTTTTCTTCAAAGATGAATCCAAAACCATTTTCAATAATAAACCCATTTTTATACCCAATTTTGAAATCCAAAATTGTTTCTATTAGTAAACCTATTTTCATACCCAATTTACAAATCCAAATCCGTTTACTATTCATTTTCTTTTTCAAGATGAATCTAAAATCGTTTTCAAAAATGGGCTCACTATTTACCTTCTTCTTCTTAAGAAATTCAACTATTGTTTTATAATTTTCTCTCTCTAAATACAAACCCAAAATCTCTAAATATTATATATATATATATATATCTAAACCCATTGTTCATCTCCACCGAATTCAGCGATTTTAGGTTTGCTTCTCCGGCGATTTCTTTGACCGAATTTTTAGAAGCTTCGATTTGGAGTTAGTTTAACACATAGAAAGAAATCGAGGTGAAGAAATGGACGAGATTGAGAGAGAGAAAGAAAGAAAGATGGAGGTGAAGAAATGGAGTGTGGTGTTTTAGAGAGAGAAAGGAAAGAAAGATTTGGAGTTTTTTTTCAAAGATGATGAACAATAACAGAGGGGCGGAATGGTCCAAAAAATTAAGAAATGGACGGAGTTAATAATCTGTTAAGAGCTGGGGGGTAATTCAAAAGATTAGTAAAACAGGGGGGTAAGTTGAGTTTTGAATTAAGAATAGGGGGCAAACTCAAAAAATCCCTTTTAAGAAAGCAACCGTGGGCATACTTAAACTAATTAAAGCCTTTTTTATTTTTTTTCCTCACTATTTTATTTTATTTTTTATTTTCTTTTCCTTTTTTTTCTTTCTCTGTCGTGACCCATCCTCCTTTATAAAAAAATCACTTTTATATGTAAATCCATTACTTATATGCTAAAAACAAATTTGTTATATATATTTTAATCCACTTCCATATATCTATATTTAAATCTAAATCACATACACATACACATATATATATAAACTTTAGTCCACACATAAAAATTTAGAAACAATTTACCTACACCATGTTTGCAAAAGAAAACTACTTACCTTTAATGTATATATAAAACTTCAACTTGCAAGGTATATATATACATATATATATATATATATAAATACCAACCCAACAAATATGCTAGCATAGCTAACCATTTATTTTATTTATTTGTTTAATTTGTTCTACACATTTATATGCATATATATATATATACACATTTATACATTCTAAAATCAGTGTTGTAAAATTTTGGGCTTTAAGGTAGCATATGAGACTTTTTAATTTTCTTTCTAAAAATTAACCTTTAACATGGAGAATAAATTACTCACTTTTTATTTTGTTTTTCTAGCCTTTTATGCTTTTCGGGATCTACCTTCTTTTTCCTTTTTCTTTTTTGGCTTCCGTATGTCTTTTTCTCAGTGTTTTTTTTACACTCTTTCCTATATTTGTTTTACTTAAATGACAAGTGGAGTTCATTCATATAATAGGGCTTATCTTATACATAGATGTAGTAAAAATAGCACTAAATGGCCAATTGGCCATCCTATAGGCAAATACATCAATCTTTATCCCCTTTTTGCTTAATAGAAAAGTTAGCCCACATGGATATCTTCAAGTCTTTTTAATTTTTTTTTATTACAATTCGCTCTTTATTATTTCACTCATGAAAATTATCATCGCCTATTGTGTAACCTATACCTGTGACTACTTACGTAGTTATTTTCTTAATATGTTACTATCATTATACTTTATTGTCATACTTCTTGTACTAGTGCCAATGGTACTATGAATTCTAGTCTATATTTTAAACATAAAATTTATCTTAAGGTTTTACTAAAACTGAATCAATAATTTTGAACTTAAGAATATAGTCCATATATATGTATTATTTTATTTTATTTTTATTACTATTATTATTACTATTACTATTATTATTTTAATTTTTTTAAGAGGGTCATTACAAGTTGTTTTTATATTGTTAATACCCAATTTATTAGTATTGTAAAATTGAGCGTGGTCTTGTATAATTAATATACTAGTTGTTCATGCATTCCATGTATTTGTAGAAATGTCTTTTATTGAATGAAAAATAAATTCTATTTAGTTAATAGGAGTTAAGCATGCAAGTTGTTTCCTTGATATAGTTAATAACCATTTTTTTACTATTATAAAATTGGATGTGGTCTTGTATAGTTAATGTACTAGTTAACTAAATCAAGAAGTACGTTCAAGCTAGTAATGGGTCTTGAACTTCTATAGTTGAATAATTTAATGGCTTTTAGTTATTGTTTTATTCAACATTAAAGAGTGAGTGACTTGCTTGGTGTGACATCCATTATTTTTATAATGATAAAATATTTATATTTTATTTATTATATTAGTATAATATGTGGGTGTGTCCTTGTATAAGAAAACCACGTGGAGATAGTGTTGTGCATGGAAGAAACTTAGTAATTAAGTTAGTACACTTCATAAATTAGATGTGGTTATGAGATTTGATGACATTCAACGTGGCCTTTATATAATATATTGGTGTCACCATTTTTTTAAGCTAACGTTGCAAGTTTTTGTTTTGTGGGGCCCACAATTTAATGTGTTTGGTTTTATTAATATGTCCCCAAGGTTATATAATTAAAAGAGTGGAGAAACATGAGAAAAAGGAAGCAAGATAGTAGGATGTCGTGAGAAAAAAAAATGAGGACAATAGTGAGCTTTTCGTAGAGTTTAAGAAGGCTATGGGCTTGCGTAAAGAATTTTAACAGTGTTGTTTTTATGGCTTTGAGGTAAGGGGCTATACATAATATGCATCTAAATCTCTAGAGTATTTATTCTTTATCCTACTCGTTGTATTTCTCTTGAATTCGTTATGTTGATTGAGTTTGGTGTATTTATTTGGCCTCATTTATTGGTTTTATAAATTGATGTTGACTAAATTAAATGGAACCAATAGGTGCATGGTTAAGTTTACTCGCCAATCAGTCCGAATAAATCACAGGCGGGTAGTTTTTAACATATTACCGAAAGGGACATGTGCATGAGGCTGGTTAGTGATTTGTTGAATTTACCGGTATTGTTGAATTACCGAGATTGTTGTTGTGAATATTTTATTGTTGATAAAATATTTTGTTGAGATGATTTTCACTTTTGTGTATTATATATTGCCCCATTTCTTTTTTTATGCTGCAGGTGTCTCGAGACGGGGTTGGTTCGGGAGTAGTGAGTCGGCGCGATGTAGAATATTATTTTGTAGATGGTGGAGAGTGTTGTATTTTAATTTGTATAGTGGAGAGACTGTAGATTGTATTTTTACAAATTACTTTGATTATAAAATAAACTTTGATTTTATTTTTTATCAAGTTTTCAGACTCAACTGAGTCGGGTTGTTACACTTGGTCAACTAACAAAATTAACTTTGTTTATAAAGTCAATGTGGGGGCGTTTACTCTTGCATTTAAAATAGAAGGTACAACACGGTTTCAAGGAACCAATGCATGTGCAAAGTATATCTTAGTTACTCAGGCATAAACAAAGTTTTCATGGGTCACTATTTTGTTTAGACATGTAATTATTGCGACCAGACAAAATGACCACATTTTTTGTCTACCATGGGTTTCTACTTTGCAATGATTGTCAATAAAGCCAGGTCTTTGATTATTTGTCAGTTTTCATTTATAGAAGGCTAATCAAATTTTCAATGCTCAATATAATGACCTATTTTATGTACTTGTAAAAGTAATATAGTCCAATTTTTTTAGTTAAAGCGCATTATAGGAACTTGGTAACAAAAATATGTATCGATTATGAAACTACTCAACAATAGTTTAACTCGTGAGGTAACGTAATAAGCTACTTTAATCAACGTTGAGGACACGAGCTATGGACATCAAGTATGATCTTTCAAGATATGTATTTAAACCTCGGCATGGGAATTCATATTGTCATCTTAACCAAGCTATATAATTATAATATATTTTTCAAGTGGAACTCAATTCCCCTTATTTGTCTGAGGTTGGAGCTATGGAATTCAGTTGGAACCCAATGGCACATGTTTAGGCTGGATCAAGAATCGTGCAGAATTACATGTCTTTGTGACTTTTGTTGTATTTATTTTTATAATATACTTAAATTCGATAACGATGATATGATGTAATGTTATAAATGTAATGTATTTCTAAACAATATGATGATTTTATAGTTTCTGTTGCAATATCAAATCGATGTGTTCAGTAAAAAAATAGTTCTCATATTCAACGGCAATATCAAATCAATCTGCATGCTTTTGCATATGCAATATATAAATTTAGAACATCTTATAATGTTTGAAATGCATGTCATTTTACTAGTTTAATTTCACCACTTACTCGAGGACGTAAGTTCTAAAGGAAAAATCTAAATTTTGTTCCCTATGATCAGTTTATACTTTAACGTTTACATTATCCTCTATATTAACACCCAAATAAATAATTCAACCTTCACCATGTCCATTATTCTCCATTATCGCAGCTAGAATTTAAGTCTTAATAAAAATTAGTACAAATTAACAAAAAACTGTATCTCATTACATAACATTAACATAATTAATTTGAAATTAAAAATACCATAAAATAGCATAATTTTTTAACTAATCAAATACCCATTAGTGGATTTAATTCAACAAAAAAAATTATGGTTCAGAGCAGTATAATAATCCCTATAAAGGTTGAATCACGCATAAATTTGGGATGTCTATTTCGTAGGCGTCGAGACAAATTTTGGGAAGGTAATGAGAGAACGTTGATTGAGGGATAAATTATGAATGCTTAATTGATCGATAGTGAGAGAAGATGAGAGAACGTGCATTCAACACTGAGAGAGGAAGAGAGTATGTACATTGGCTTAAGGGAGACTAATTAAATATCTTTTTTTTTTTAATTATGACTTTTTGTTTGGAATCATGTTTCATGTAAACTTCCTGCTCGAATGAGCCGCGAGAGTCCCACTTGAGAGCCATACTCTCTTTCCCTCTATTTCTTTATATATATAAGATGTGGTAAAAAAACAGGGTTTTAATTTAGAAAAAATATTATTCCTAATTTAAATATGCTTTTATAATTCTCTTTGTTCTCCAAACTGTAATTACCGTTGTTTTCTTTGCTTTTATTGATCTATTCACTCTTCTTCAACTTTTCATATTCACTTATTCGACCTTGATTTCCCATTGATTGAGCCCAAAAATTTCATTTCAAACACTCTAAACAATGCTTAATTGGCTTTTAGTTGCTTTTTAAAACCGAAAATTGCATGTAAATTCAATTTAAGTATGAAGATATGGCATTATATTGCATTTGTGTTATACTAAGCCATTTTCCAGGTGTAAAGTGGTTAAGCAATTAAGATTGACGCAATAAGGAAGCTTCACCTAATTCAAGGCCTACATTAAGTAAAACTCGGCAAAATATCCCAAAATCACAAGAGCAAGTCCCTAAGCATGAGTAGAATAAATACAAGTGTCTAAGATAAGCTTGAGAAGCAATGAAAAGTAAAATTGAGAAGTTTCCAGTTGAAGAATAGCATTATCGTGCACAAGGCCTTTGTTATAACTAATCTTGGTATTGATCCATTCAGAATTTTTAAAAATCTCTAGAGATAGAAGTTGTACATATCCTAGTTAGCTACATGTAGGCGAAAAATTTTCATTAATTGGAATTCGAAGAAAAAGGTTATGACATAAATACGAAGACAACATAATTGATCCCCATGTTGATTTTTGGCCCGTTTTTGTATTTTGTCTTCGGTTCGACCTGTTTCTTAAAGGATTATTGAAACCACAACCTTAAGCACTTTTATGAAATATAAAAAGGCATAAATCTTATTAGTTAGGATACACCACAATTCAGAAAGCGGCTGAGAGTACCGTAACTTTCTTAGGAATTTTGAATTGCAATCTGATTATCGAAATTGAGAGTTTATTAATGTTTTCTTTAATTATTCAATTAGTTTATGATTATTACTATCTTTTAAGGTTGGAATGAGTGTGTAATTAACATTCAATTATTAATTCAATTAAATTTTAATTTCAGTTGTTGTTCTTCATATCGAGTAAACCATATTTTTTTTTTCTTTCAATTTAATTGTTTCTTATTATTTAATTTCTTTGCTAGTGAATAATTAGTTGTTTGAGATCATATACATTTTGAAATCACTCTTAAATCCACATTTTAGGGGCTAGTCTTAGGGTTTTATAGGTTTTTCAATTCTATGTCGATTTCTGCACGGTTATTCTTTTAGATTCTAATATATCATAAATTTTTCATGCTATTCATGTATGATTATTCCATGAATAATAATATTCTAATTTTATAAAATTAGGTCTAATATTTTGGGGTTTTATCATTTTTGAATTCGTTTACAGTTTTAGTCATAAAATATTCGTTTTAAATTTGAATTGTGAAATTGCAGAGCCAAAAGTTTTCAAATCTGATTTCAAATGTTATATAACATTTTTATTCTTTTTTTTAATGATTTATAATAGGATTTGCATGTTTTCTTTAATTATGGCAAGTTATATCCCTGGTTAGGGGTTTGTAGTAAAATAATATGTAACTAGTCTTTGAATGTGATCCAATTGTAGTTTGAAAATGATTTTTCCAATAGTTATAGATCACTTATTAAATGTATGAGTGTTTACTTAGTTTTTACATATGTCATTGTGTTATCTGTTTTTCTCCTTAAATTATTTAAAATATTATATATGAATTTAAAAGTCATTAATTCTAGGTACATTATGTATAATTAGTTCAAAACCCCTTGCTTCACAATTACATTCCTTGACAAATTACAGTATAAAACTAAAATAGCATATGATTTATAGGCTGCTTTGATAAATTTTGGGGTTGACCAACCTATAGATTAACTTCTCTCACAAACTTAGCTTGATGCATATAAACAATTTAATGAAACGCTATAACGAAAAGACATGAAAAAATGCTTGTTAAGTAGCAATAGATGTTTGGGCCATTTTTATTGTATACATGTAGATATACAACGTGTGCAGTCAAAGTCGAACAGTTGAATATGAAAAGTTGTAAAAAAGTGAATGGATCAATTATTTAAGGGCTTATTTTTGAACAGACTCTAAAGGAAGTGTACATTAATTTTGCAATAGATTTTCAAAGTGTAATTGTAGACACCCCGATCTGTGACCCCCGCAAGAACCCTATTGACTATCGAGAAGTACAGTTTTTGGAATCCAGGACCTACCCGAGCACCCGAAACTGCCTCGAAAGGGTTTGTTGGCCAAACAAACATGTTTTTAAGGGGGATTATCGCGGGACAAATCAGTATGTCACGCAACAATCTCTCTTGTGTCCTACGACAAACCCCTCTGACCCAGACCATCTACTCTCTGACACATCAGTCTGTCAGAGATATCACTTCAGCCATTTGTCGCGCGACATTGCACAAACATGTCGCGCGACACTTGCCTTTTCTGGGAAAATGTCGCGCGACAATCTACCCCGAGCAGTATAAATAGGCCAACACCCCCAAGGGTTCTAGACAACAACTTGGGATCTAAGAATTTTGAGTTTTATATCTGATTTTCTGGTCTCTTATCAAGTATTTTCTACGATCGTCTTATTTCTAAAGAATTACCGAATTTATTCTCGACACTCGACGTGTCCCGTTTCTGGAATCGAATTCTCGGAAATATCTGACGAAGAAAAAGATTATTATCGCCGGAGATCTCTCTGCCATATTATATTTTCTTTCTTATTATTATTCTTGTTGGGAAGGTAAAGAAAGTTTCTTCTAGTGTTTAAAATTAGACATGTGTGTACTTGTTTTACTTATGTTGTTTTATCTACATTTTATTTGAATAAACTTATTGCCAAGTCATAAAATAGTCTATTATTTTTCAAAACAAAGAACTTGATAAAACCATCTGCAAAACTAGAAAAGTAAGCATATTATCGCTCGGATAAAACTAGGTTTTCAAAACCCGAACTGATAAAACTTACTTAGGAATTAAAATTCGGCATATCCCGTCTTTTCCATAGACTACGACGTGCCTGATAAAACTCCCATCAAAGAGTTCTAATTCCACATTAAATTAGTCCCGATACAGGATCCGAACTTTTTCAAAGTAATCAAAACACGAGAAAACCGTCATTATCTGAGGAAATGATACGGGAAACTCTGTTTTAAACAAAAGGCTTTTGTCACTTGTATTTACATCTTTCAAAACAAAACATCAGATCTCGGAACACAAAGGTTTCCATCCCTTTTTCCGTTTTCCCCAAAAATAAGGTTTTCTTCATTCGTAGTAGATTGTCAATGAAATCATCCAAGTTTTTCAACATAGAATAAACATATAAAAGACCATTAGAGACCGAAAGGGCGGAACGGGTGCTTAACACATTCCCAATCCGTAACATAGTTTTCGAACCCTATAGAATTCTGATTTCCCAAACAAACGTGTAAAGAAAGGCTTGTCTGTAGCATTTTCCTCTTATACGATCCCTTTTGTCTGTTTTCTCGTAAAACGTACTGGCGATTCTGAACAAACCCTCTTGCATTTAGAAATAGGATAGAGGGACACCCGACATGAATTATTAACACTTATAAACAAATGGAACAACGAAATCCTTTTCGATGTTTCAGACGCCCAAACACGGGATCGAGACCCAGGGGTCTCATTTGCGGATTCTCACAGTGGCGATTCTGCTGGGGACACTAGAAAACTAGGCTCTTATATGTGGACTTTTGTTTATTTGTTGAATGACTGCTTTTATTACTTTTACTGCTTTTCCTACTTCTCTTTTCTATGTTAATTGATTGCGAATAAACCTTTTTTCTAAAAAATGAAAGTTTTCCAAAATACATAATAAATATAATGATATTTGTAAACCCAATCTTTCGAACTTTGCACGCACTTCACAAATCATGCATTGGTTCTACGAGTGTGACATTACCCCAAACCCTCGGAAGTATTATAAGTGAGTAGGGAGTTGGCTTGCTTGGGCCAACATAAATTGAAAGCATTTACTTCCACTATCCTTGGCCAAGTACGCCCCCGAGGTATATCGAGTGACGAGAACACTCACGTACCTGAAAAGTATATTAAAAGATTTTTGCACGTACCCGCTCCTAGGGTATATCGCAAGGTCTTGCCAAATAAGAGGGAGCCTGAAGTCTTAACCGTTCGTACACTTGCGCTGCATATAAAATCGAGTCAGCTAACACACTTGTCAAACAGCCGTAGGGGATGTACCACCTTACGACTTCCTTTACACCACCCCTTTAAAACCCGAGTATTTTCTCGATGATATTTTTTTAGTGGTACTTTTGGCAAAAATCGAGTCGTGCCGTAGTCTTCCTTAATCTCCGTCATGTGGTTTCATACTTTCATTTACAGCCATAAACGACGACAGTCTGGAAGGTTGGGCCGGTCGAGATCATACCGGAAGATTAGTAAGACCAAGCATATCCACAATGACTGATGGACATGAGAATCAACAAATAGATAAAAGCCTAGCCGAGGCGTCAACAGCCTAACCAACCCTAGCCGAGATTCATCGCTTACTAATGACTGTCAGTAAGAATCTAGCAAGCCTCACTACAGAGCAACAGAGCACCCGAATTCGAATGGAAGAATTGTCAGCCGAACGAACTGCACCATCGGTGTTTGAACGACTACCACAAAATCAGATCCGAATCAAGGGCAATCATCACAAGTACTCCCCCCAGTCCAAGGAACCAACCCACAGTAAATGGGTCATATCCCAACGGGCCCCATTCAAACTGACCCCAATAACCAGAACCAATGGGCCCCGGACTCCAGCCCCACTTATCAGCAACAAGAGCCACCCATCATCTGGCTACAACCCCAAGTACAACCGTGTTTTGACCCTCAGTACCCGGAATGGCCACAAATCCCTACACGACCTGTCTTACCACTAATCCCGGTAGCCCCTTGTAGACACCCCGATCCGTGACCCCCGCAAGAACCCTAACGACCTTCGAAGAGTACTGTTTTTGGAGTCCAGAACCCACCCGAGCACCCGAAACTGCCCCGAAAGGGTTTGGTGGCCAAACAAACCTATTTTTAAGAGGAATTATAGCACGACAAATGAGTATGTCGCGCGATAATCTCCCTTGTGTCGCGCGACAAACCCTTCTGACACCAGACCATTCACTCTCTAACACATCAGTCTATCAGAAATATCACTTCAGCCGTTTGTCATGCGACATTGTACACTCTGTCGCGCGACACTTGCATTTTTAGAGAAATATCATGCAACAATCTTTCCCAAGCAGTATAAATAGGCCAACACCCCCGAAGGGTTTAAGGACATCAACTTGGGATTGAAGAATTAATGGCTTATATCTGATTTTCTAGTATTTCATCAAGCATTCTCGATTATTATCTTATTTCTGAAAAATTATCGAATCTATTATCGACACTCGACGTGTCCCTAGAATCGAATTCTCGAAAATATCTGAAGAAGGAAAAGATTATTATCGCCGGAGATCTCTCTGCCATATTATATTTTCTTTCTTATTATTATTCTCGTCGGGAAGGTAAATAAAGTCTCTTCTAGTATTTAACATTAGATATCTGTGTACTTGTTTTACTTCTGTTGTTTTGTCCACGTTTTACTTGAAAAACTTATTGCCAAGTTACAAATAGTCTACTGTTTTCAAAACAAAAGACCCTGATAAAATCATTTACAAAACCAGAAGAGTAAGTACATTATTATCCGGATAAAATCTTGTTTTCAAAACCTGGACCGGTAGAACTTACTTAGGAATTAAAAACCCGGTATATCCTATCTCTTTCATAGATTGTGATATGTCTGGTAGAACTCCCCTCAAGAGTTCTAATTTCATATTAAATTAGTCCCGATACAAGATCCGAACTTTTCCAAAAGAAGACATTGGATCTCGGAACACAAAGGTTTTTATTACTTTTCCCGTTTTCCCCAAAAGTTAGGTTTTTCTTCATTTGAAAAGTAGTAGACTGTCAGTAAAAGCATCTAAGTTTTCCAACATAAAATAAACATATAATACCACTAGAGGCCGAAAGGGCAGAATGGGTGCTTAACACCTTTCCAAACCGTAATATAGTTCCCGAACCCTATAGAATCCTGATTTCGTAGACAAACGTGTAAAGAAAAGCTTATCTGTAGCATTTTCTCTTACACAACTATTTTGTCCATTTTCTCGTAAAACATACTGGCAACTCTGAACGAACCCTCTCGCATCTAGAACTAGAATATAAGGACACCCGATATGGAAATATCAACACATAGAAGCAAATAGAACAACGGGATCGTTTTCGATGTTTCAGACTCTCAAACTAAAGGCTGAGAACCTAGGGTCACATTTGCGGATTCTCACACCCCTCCCAATGAATACCCAGATATAAATCGACTCCAGACAGTATATGCAGAATCAATCATAGCTCGGGAACAGCCCGATGAAATATCGAAAGAGAATGAAGAAATGAAAAAATTAAAGGAATAGATGAGGGTCTTGCAGAAGGGAGTTTCCTTAATAAAAGGAGCATATGAGATTACAGACATGAATGCCTTCTCCCTCTATCCAGAAGCAAGATTTCTCTAGGGATTCAAGCTCCCATGCATCACCAAATTTACTAGAACCACACCCCCAAAGACTCACCTCCAATCCTACATACGATCCATGCAAGTGTCTGGCTGCGGAGAACCCGAGCTAGCTCAGTCCTTTCACATGACTCCCACGGGGGCAGCCCTGAAATAATTTTTTGATTTAGAGAAGCATCACACGAAGACTTGGGGAGACATCATCAAGGAGTTTATGACTAAGTACGGGTCCAACAAAGATTTAGAGATTATCCGTAAGCACCTAGAGATGGCCAAGCAAGGCGAGAAAGAAAGCTTCAGCAATTTTGTCACACGCTGGAGAGAAATGGCCTCCCAAATGTCCAAACGGCCCAATGGAAAAGAACAGTTGGAGATCATACAGGAAAAATTCGCTACGGCTGTATTGAGTTGCATGGGAAAGCATGTCTTCCCACACTTTAGGGCTTTGTTAAGCATAGGATCGCAAGTAGAGGAATAACTGACCAAGAAGGCAGAGATTGATACCAAAAAAGCCTCGTATGTCGGGAAGAAGACAGCCACTCCAGCCGTGAACCAACTGAGCTCATACCCCTATCAATAAAACCCATTTCAGCAGCTGCAACAAACACCTCCGATGAGTTGGCCTACACAAGGAGACTCTTCGAACACCGAGATCAAAAAGAGAAGGAATTTCTGCATCCTTCCTACTATCCTGGTTAAAAGTCTGGAATTACTTCGAAATGCCGGACTAATCACTTCACTCAACCCATGCTCCCCACCAAACCTTATTCCCGGCACCTGGAGAATTAATGAAAATTGTGCGTATCATCAAGCTGCTGGCCATGACACGGAACGTTGTTTGGCACTTCACCACCGTATGCAGGATCTAATCGAGGCTAGAACCATCCCCGCACCTGGCGAGCCCAATGTTACCAATAAACCCCTTCCTAACCACGTTCCGTCTGCGGGAATTAACGCTTTGACTACTGATAAAGAAGGTTTTGATCCCGTAGGACTCATCCGGGATGACCTAGTCTGCAAATCACCCGCTGTACTACTTAAGAAAATTCAAGTTGCCCTAGGACTCAATCCAATAATTGTTTAGTGGATGGCTAAAATGAACTTCCTACCCAGACAAGAGTTAGGGAAAGCAAACCAGGGAATCTCCCACCCACTTATCATCAAAACCAACCTCAAAAAATCTGGGATATGATGGACACATGATAAGAAAAAACAACCATGGAGGCCCCGAGGCCCTCCAAAAGAGACAATCTGTATGACAGAGACCTCCCCCAAGACTTTCAGTTGGTCAACAGAACCAGATCCACCAGAGGCCTCAGAAGAATAAGACCCCGCATCTCTTTGGATACAACAGATCACCTATTCAGGGAGGGTATATTAGCCACCACCAATGGATGTCGAGAAACAACATCCCCCTAAAGAAATAAGGGATGGCCGAGTACTGGAACAGTTGAAGAAAACTCAAGCATACATCACCATTTGGGGCCTCCTAGTTGCCTCAAAACCTCACAGGACTGCCTTCATCAAATTTCTGGATGAGGCCGTCATACCACCAAATTCTACGCCTGAACAGCTTCCAAGTATGATTAGATCGCTTACAGTCCAAAGAAGTCTAGCATTCTCAAATGACGACTTATCTCCGCTGGAAAAGAAACACAGTTTGGCACTTCATATTACCGTCCGGACCCGAGAAAAAATCCTACCGCAGGTTCTCATCGACAATGGGTCAACTGTAAATGTTTGTCTTCTGAAAACCACCAGATGTTTGGGTATTTCGGATACAAAGCTCTCTCCATCAATTGTAACCGTTAGAGCCTATGATAACACTAGAAGGGCAGTTCTGGGCTCTTTGAAGCTTAATCTCATGGTCGGTCCTGGTAACTTTTTGACCGATTTTTAAATCATAGACATCCCCTCAAGCTTTAACCTCCTATTGGGCAGAGCGTGGCTACTCGACATAGGAGCGCTCCCTTCCTCTTTACACCAGAAAATCAAGATACCATTTAAAGGAAAGATAATCAAAATCCAAGGAGATCTTGAAAGGACCTTGGCGGATCTGAAATTACCCGTCTTAGGTATCGGGAGCCAGAGCATACAGTTGGGAGGCTTTCTTGCGAACTTCAAGTGCAAGCTCTTACCACCCAAAAGATCAAGTATCTACCCCTAGATAATATCCCCGGTCTTAGTGCTAAGGTCACGAATATGCTGTGAATGATGAAATACTTGCCCAGAGCTAGTTTGGGAATGGGGCAACAAGGACTACTTCAGGCTTTGGAACCAGTGACAAGATTCGAGAGAGAAAGTTTGGGTACCAACACACCGATGAAGACAACCAAGAGAAAATGGGTCGAGGGCATCGGTATCCGAGTTTCAACTCACTAAATGGGTTTTTCGTCAAGGAAGGAGAGGACTTTCCCTTTTACAACTTTCAGGAGCTTTGGAGAAATAGCGATGGAGATAACCTTCCAAGATGGAAAATCTTCTATGAAGAGGACCTTTATTTCAAGAAAAATGTTATACACACCTTCTCCACCAAATTAACGATCGTGCCGAGAGACGAAAGTGAAGAAGAGAAAAAGATGATCGAAGATCTCTTTGACGTCATGGCCCTAAAGAACGATGAACCGAGAGATGATCATGTACACTTAATTCACACCGATCTAGAGTACCAGAAAAAGGGGAAAAGAATGAAATTATAAGAGTGAGAGATAAGAAAGAGAGTAAGGGTAGGACTAGGGATGAGTCACTCTTAGATTTGCTTTTTAAACTTGTACCTATAAGCACTATCATCAATGAAGAAGATTCTATTTTGCAGTATTCTATTAGTTTTGATTCTGTAATTGCCTCTATGGACCCAAAAAGACTAAACGAACACCCCGAGCGGGAGTAGCAGCGTATGCAAAGTGAGGAAAGAGACACTTTTGTGATTAACCTCGGACCGAAAAGGAAAGGAAAGAGGTACGTATTAGGGGCAAATTTAAACAAAACTGAGAGGGATGAATTCACACAAACTCTGAATGAGTACGTGGATGTCTTTGCCTGGTCCTATGCCGATATGCCGGGTTTAAACAGCCAGATAGTCATGCATGAAATACACACTAAGCCGGAGTCCATGCCCGTCAAACAAAAACTAAGAAAGCTTACGCCAGAATGGTCCATGAAAGTAAAGGAAGAAGTGATGAAACAGTTGAGTGTAGAATTTTTGCGAGTGATCAAGTACCCTTCATGGTTAGCTAACATTGTGCCTATTCTGAAAGCAAATGGAAAAGTTTGCATGTGTGTGGACTACCGAGATCTCAACAAGGTTTGCCCGAAAGATGATTTTCCATTACCCAACATTGATTTGATAGTGGATAGTACTGCCAATCATGCCTTGAAATCATTCATGGATGGTTTCGCCAGGTATAATCAGATCAAAATGCATTCAGACCACTAAGAGAAAATTGCATTCATCACACCGTGGGGAACGTATTGCTACACTGTCATGCCATTCGGGCTAAAGAATGCCGGGACAACATATTAGAGGGCAGTTACAGCTATCTTCCACGACATGATTCACAAAGAAGTAGAAGTATATGTGGACGATATGATTATCAAGTCGAAAGAGAAGGAAGGCCATGTCCCAGCCTTACGGGCCTTTTTGACCAACTCTACCAGTATCAGATGAGACTCAATCCACAGAAGTATGTATTTGGGGTAACCAAAGAGAAACTCCTGGGCTATGTCGTCAGTAAGAAAGGAATCGAGATAGACCCCGCCAAGGTTAAAGCTATTCGAGATATGCCCAAGTCTCGTACTGAGAGAGAAGTCCTAGGATTTTTAGGTAATTTATAGCACATCAGCAGGTTCATCTCTTAACTCACTCAGACGTGCGAACCCATCTTCAAGCTCCTGAGGAAGTCCTCACCAAGAGAACCAAAAGAATGGGACGATAAGTGTCAAGAGGCCTTCGATAAAATCAAAGACTACATCTCCAACCCCCCAGTATTGGCCCCACCGCAGGCCGGGCTGCCATTAATCCTATACCTAACAGTCATCGATACGGCTACGGGAGTCATGTTAGCCCAACATCTAATCGATACGCGAAAGGAACAGGCCATTTACTATGTTAGCAAGAAATTATCACCGTTCGAGATAAACTACACGCCGTTGGAGAAATCATGCACCACTCTTGTCTGAGTAACGCAAAAATTACGTCATTTCATGCTGGTTTTCCGGTCATCTTGGTATCGCGAATTAATCCACTAAAATACCTCTTCGAGAAATTGGCCCTCTTAAACCGTATGGCAAAATGGTTATTCTTACTATCCGAGTTCGACGTCACTTACATGACCCAAAGGGCAGTAAAAGGCAAGATTATAGCTGACTACCTGGTCCACAACCCAATATTGGGGGACATGCTAGAAGAGGCCGAGTTTCCCGATGAAGACTGGAAATTATACTTTGACGGGGCTGCCAACCGAAATGGGAACAGGATAGGCATCTTGTTAGTTTCTCCGGATCAAACTCACTCCCCGGTATCCTTTCGTCTAGACTTTTTCTACACCAACAACATGGCCGAATATGAAGCTTGTATAGTCGGATTAGAGATTGCACTCCAAAGGAGAATAAAGATAATACAGGTGTCGGAGATTCGGCACTGTTAGTCCACCAAGTTCTGAAAAAATAGAAGATCAGAGATGAGAAGTTAGTCCCATACCTCGCCCGGCTGGAGGATGTCGCAGGGAGATTCGAACATTCAGAGTTTTACTATGTTCCCCGATCATAAAATAGTTTTGCCGACGCACTGGAAACTCTGGCATCCATGATCGATATCCCGGAGGGGATGAAAGAAATCACTCTTTCAATACAAAAAAACCAGGTCTGACTCACTGTATGGCCCTTGAGATAGAAGATGAAGAGAGCGGAGACTCATCCATCTGGTTTTATGGCATCTGGAACTTATTGAAGAACCATTAGTATCCCGAGTAAACAGACAAGAGAACGCGGGTTATGCTCAGAAGATTAACGTCAATTTTTATACTTTGCGCCGGAAGGCTGTATAAGAGAAATTACGACGGGACTCATCTCTAATATCTCACCGAAGAAAAATCTGTCAAGATGATGAATCAGATACATGGGGGGATTGTGGACCCCATATGAGCGGTCATACGCTGGCCCATAAAATTATCAGATAAGTTTACTACTGGTCTACCCTTCAGAACGACTGCGTTAATTTCATACGCCGTTATCACAAATGCCAAATCTATGCCAAGTCTCAAAAGCTCCCCCCGAAAGAGTTTTACAATATGACAGCCCCCTGGCTTTTCGCGACCTGGGAAATCGACATCATTGAGAAGATCCCTCCCAAGGAAAGCAACGGCCACGAATTCATACTAGTAGCCATCGACTACTTCACTAAGTGGGTGGAGGCCGAATCCTTCAAAACACTTGATACCAGAAAAGTTGCCCAATTCATTAGACAGAACATCATCTGTTCGTATGGGGTCCCACACGAGGTCATCTCGGACAATAGCACCCACTTCGAAGGAGAGGCTAACACGGTTATAGAAGAATATGGCATCACCAAACACAGATCTTCACTGTATAGACCACAAACCAATAGGACAGTTGAGGCCGCCAACAAGAACCTGAAGAATATTCTAAGTAAGATGACCGACACCTGCCAGGACTGGCTAGAAAAATTACCATATGCATTGTAGGGGTATTGCACCACCGAGAGAGTTTCTACCGGGGTGACCCCGTTTTTTCTTACATACAGGATGAAAGCAGTCCTTCCTATTGAGTTAGAACTCTCATCCCTCAGAGTAATGCTCGAGAACCAAGTTAATGAGCTGGAGTGGGTCCAGACACGTTATAACAAGTTAGCCCTACTAGATGAAAATAAATTGAAAGCCGCGTATCACCATTAAGGGTATCAGAAGAAAATCGCTCAAGCCTTTAACCAGTAAGTAAAAACTAGGGGTATCAATGAGAACGACATCGTGTTGAAAGAGATTCGAGAACCAGCCAGGGATTCGAAAAGAAAGTTTGGGCAGAAATGGACTGGGCCGTATATCATCAAAGAGATTGATACAGGGGGGCCGCTATACTCACGGACTTGGACGGACAATTACTTTATTCACCAATCAACATGGAACATTTGAAGAAGTATTACCAATAGATGTATCATGTATAAATAAGAACTACGTAAACCTGAGCCCCAACTCAACTTTAGTTTTTTAAAAATCAAACGGGGAACGTAGGCAACTTGAGAAGTGACTTTAGGCCCGGTTTAAACATTATAAGAAAATCATTTTTCATAAGTAGTCCCTCGTATATTATTAAGGTGGTTCAGAATACTGAATGTTACAAAGAAGACTGTTGAAAGCAAACATACAGAAAAAAACCCTAAACCCTAGGGGTTGGCCAAGCAGGGTTCTCAATGGCCAAATCAATTCAAGCCTCATCCAAGATCTGGTACGCTAAGACAATATTATTCTCAGTAGCCCTAGTATCTATGAATCGAAACCACTCAATTTGCAAAGGGTCATCAATCAGCTCTCCTTCTAGAGATTGCCAGCAAAAGCGAATAATGTAGGCCCAGAGAGGCCGGGTAATACCAAAACGAGCATAATTGAACTGTCGGATCAGTCGAGCACGCCACATTCTCTCCACTGATAGGGAAACATGCGGAGTTACAAATTTAGACTCAGAAGAGAAGTTGTTCAAACCAAGGGGAATGTTTTGAGGTACGTTGAATTGCCGAAGAAGACGTCATGGGAGATAAAAAGAGGTAAACTAGAGTCCTCGGAGTCGGACGTAGTTCTGACTCCCTGTACCAAGCACTATCGCCTTTAGCTTTCACCAAGGAATGTTCCACCGAATAATGTTATGAATGTTTTAATTACTCGCAAGTGCACGAATCGAATACTGGTATAGCTTAGGCAAGAGCGAGGTCGAACCCTAGGGACTTGACGGATGGAACGTACGTATCTCTCTCACTAACTCTAATTAATTCCTAATCTAGCTTAGAAATTGAATGGGATGATTTATCAACTAAGAATACGAATAAAATAATAAACTAATAAAAATACTAATGAAATAATCAATTAATAAAATACTAGGGTGGCGGAGTCATATATTTGATATCATATTCCTAGTATTCATGACCATCAAACTCTACTCTATGTCTCGCACTAATTTGGTCTCTCGACTCTATTAGATGCGGAAAATAAATTCAATTAAGCCCAATTAAATTATAAAATGCAAGTGTTAATTTTTTCACAGCCAAACGAATGTATAAAATCAAAACACTCGCTATATCCGTCAAAACACACCCTATATCCGCTCTCAACAAATCATAAGGTGAATCCAACAAAAAATAGTGAGAATCCAATTTTATTTTTATCAATTAAAATAGGCATTCAATAGAAAAAATTATTTTTAACATTAAAGCACTAAATTGGTAGAGTCAATTGGCATGAATACGTGCAAGGGAATCAATCAAATATACTCATCCTCAACCCTAGAAAATAACCTAGCCTAGCATGCTCATAGTTGAAACACAATACATAATTAAATAATGCATAAATAAATAAATTAAATACTTACTTGGTATGCGCAGATAAATTGAAGAATGGAACCATAAATAAATTTCACTCCAATATAAAGAATAAGCTCTCGGCAGAAGAAGATAGAAACCAAAAATAATTAATTATGAAGCCTCCTTAAAAACCGTGCTTAGGAAAAATAAATAAATAAATAAAATTTTGTTGTTGCACACTTATCGACAAAGAAAATCGAGAAAAGAAGAAAAGAATTGGGGCTGTGCTATTATCGAAAAGCAGGAAAGAAAAGAAAGAAAAAAATAAAAGTAAAAGCTGCTGTCTTTTATCGGAAAGAAAGAACATAAAAGAAAGGGAAAAAAAATAAAAGAAAAAGCTCCCCTAATTTGATTGATGCGCTGCTATTTATAAGGAGATGATGAATTGGCTTGCTGGGCTTGAGAATTGGGATGAGATGGGCTGCTGCAGAGTGGGCTGGGCAAGTGAGTTGCTTCACTAATGCATTGAGCTTTCTATTTTAATTGGCCCGCTGAAATCAATTTCATTGACGCACTGATTGTATTTCGGCCATAACTTTGCGCTCCGAACTCCGATTGATGCAAGGTTTTCTCTCACGCGTAGATAACTCAAAGGTCTAGAACTTTCGTCTCTGGAGATTTCTTCAAATTCCGTACGGATTAGTGCCAGAAATTTATTGAATTCGAGCCTTGCGCGCAGCCATTTTTTCCTTTAATTGCAAACTTCTCAATTTAATTCCAAATACCTGAAAAGCTCCAAAAACACAACAAACGTAATAATATATGCTCTTCAAGATATATATTAGTGCCCTAAATTGTACCAATTTCTTGGCACATCAAATAACGCAGAAGTTCTTCGAGAACCACACCATCCAATTAGAGGAAGACATAGTTAAAGCACTGAAAAGGGGACGGCGAAAGAAGTGTGTCGGATTATCAAGTCGAACCCCGTTGAAACCCACTAATCGGAAATGCTCCAGTAACCACATATACAACAAATGCAAACTCCCCTAAAAAAGGGTGAGGCCCCCCTTTGGAGATCATCCAGACCATTCAGAGTCTCTGCAAGAACGATAAGCACTATACATTCTCTATTTCTGGCTTGATATATCAAACTCAGGATAGTCGGATCAACACGGGAGGAGCCCGTCACCAGTAGCATATTAGAAACCAGGCAGATCAGGGTCGCAGCAGTATGCCCCAAGCTATAAGAGGCTCTATCTTCATAGCGATAAAAGAACCTCACCATCTTGTGGAGATCGAGGAGTTCGTCGACAATAAAACCATCGCATGCCGCTGGAGAAATAGATAACAAAGCAATCAGCATATCTTGGGGATCGAGTTCCTCTATAAGAACAGCCATCGAGAGACGGGTATCAGAGCGCAGCAGCCAGGAAAACTCTTCATAAGTCGGGCAAAGCTCATCTAATCTAAAACGAAAAAGATGATCCGCAGAACTCCAAAAATACGAAGCGCCTAACAAAAAGGAGAAATCTATAGGACAATAAAACCATGCTGCTAAAGGGCTGAACACACCGAAATTCAAATCATTCTTAAAAGACACCAAAGCATCTCGGGCTTCGATATAAGAAAAATTAGAATTTGTGTGGTAAGAAGACATTTGGGGAAAGGTGTAGGGATGAATGAAGGAAGATAGGTGTATTTATAACAAAAAAGTGGATACTGTACCTGTTTGTCGCGCGACAAACCCACATCTAGGGGGGATTGTTGTGGGACAAACCAATTTCTGTCCCTTTTTTTTATTATTCTCTTTTGAGACACGTAAAAAATATTCTTGCCAAAAGAACCACCTTTGTATACATTGTACTTACTGTGCTCATTTGCAGGAGGCCTAAAAAATTGCTGTATCACATAGTATGATTTCTAAGCCCCCTGATTTTATACGCATATATAAAATGTCAATATCTTTTGTCACAAACGCATAAGAGAAAAATATATATATCATCATCACAAATAAGAGTTTTATAATCCAAACAAAAACAGTTTTTAAAATTAAAAAAACTATTAACATTTTTGTCTAAAAAACTACATGTTTGTCCAAACTAACAAAACAGTGTAGGAAAAAAAAACTAATCTACTCGAGCGCACTTTGACACGCTCCCACTATCACCCGAGCCCTCATCGGGAATGAGAACAACTACTCGGACGTCCTGAGAAAGAGGAACTATCGCCTGAGAGGGCCCCGTCGACTGAACAGAAGCCGTGGGACGAATCACCGAGGACCGAAAGCGCCTGGAAGTCCGATTACTACTCCTCCGAGACTCCGTCCGGGTGCGAGAAGAAGTCAGAGGGTCATCCGGCCGTAGAAAAACATCAATCTCCCTATGGTAGTCACGCATGTATGCCGTGGGGTCTCGACCAACGAACTAAAGAAGGTTCCAGTAAAGGTACTGGGCATGTAAGGCTCTCAGGTCCGCCGCACGAACACTCACCCGTTGTAAAAGACATAAAGAAAGAGAATTAGCCCATTTAGGATGAACAAATATGAAGGATAATCAAGAGAAAAACAAAGTATATACCTCATTACTAGTACGACCACCCAAGTAATCGAAAGTATCCTCAGAAAAGGGATACTCGGGCACCATGTGTCGACGTAGACCAGCGCCAACATAGGAGATGTCCTGTGAAAGTGGCAGTATATCGACCAGAGGAACAAACAAACCTGCTGGGACAGCAACAGAAATGGACCCACCCTCTATGCGAATCGAGAACAAAGGAGGCCGGGAAGATGAGCCGCCAAGACCTAGAGATTGGGCCGGAGGGCCCATGACCGTCGGTGGAAGAGGAGTTAAGGTAGCATACGTACGAACGCCTAAAGAATCCACAATAGCTGTCTCCCTCAAAGGCGGGACCCCACTAGAAATAGTAGCTACTGCAACAGGAGGGGTCTGCTCGAACTGCTCATAGTCAGCCCCAAAATCCTCGAGCTCCCAGGACCTCTCTGAAAAGTCTGCTCCTCCTCTCTCCATGGCCTTAGCATCGTAAAAAATAACCCCCGAAGATACCGACAAACCCGCAAGAAACTCAAAACCCTTGGTCTCAGCACGCTGCCCTCCACAGGCGTCGTCTGAGTCGGCTGCTCGGGAACCGCTGACGCCCCACCCCCCTCAGTTCTATTAACACCACCACCCTTGGCAACAGCCGGAACACCCCTCTCTCCCTCAGGGTCCTCATCATCGGAATCCAAAATGTTGTCCCACTGATTGGGGACAGGTGGCAGGTGTCCCGGGACTGTCCTGGATAGATGGGACTGCCCTTGTATGTAGTTGGGATCGCAGCCCAACGCCTGATACCGCTCGTAAAAAATCCGACCCCGAGTCCCCTTCCGCTCCCTTTTAAAGTAGCGGGCAGCAAAAGCAGCATAGTTGCCCTCCTCTATGAACGTCTGGAAATCAAAGCCGTCCACCAAAGCCTGCACCGTCACCAGATCGATCTCGCCCGTTCACCTCACCAAAACTGGTAGAAATAGCAGAACCCGAGGCCACTGGGCCGGTGTGTGCTGGCGGATAACCCTCTCGCCCAAATAGAAGTGAAGACCATACTCGTTCCTAATTAGCCGCCTGGTCCTCGAGGCGGTCAAAGCACAGCCCTACCCGAAGTGGAGACCTAGATCACCCTAGGGGGCCCACTTAATCTAAAAAGAAAATAAATTTTATTCAGTTATTTTTATTTTATTATTATTTTTATTATTGATTAAATAAATAAAATACTAAAGTACTTACATGCTCCTCCAATAGGTTATGGACCGTAGTAGCTTTGATATCTCGGGTCCGGTATACATAAAGAGTCCTGTAGTTCCCCGCTATGAACAGGTAGAGAAGGGAAAACTTATCCTCATTCTCAACGAAGAGATCCACCTGGGCGCGACCCAGGAGGGTGTAGGCCACGAACCAATTTTGAAAAAAGAAGAAAGATATAGAGAATATTAGCAGCAATCAGCGAATAAAATGAAAGGACTAAAAGCAAAGATGAGGGGCGAAAATATATACCTCTCACAGCAAAGAAAAGCCCATGAGATTCAGGGCCAAATGACGAGAGACCTGGTCCATAGCATTATAGAGGACAGCCAGAATGAAGCCGCCCCAGTCGTAATCGAATATGGTGCTAAAGTCTCGGATGTAAGGCAGCCACCAGAGATGGGCCATGTCCCCCCACGGGTCTCAAACAAATCATGGAGCGTTAGTAAGAGAAGAACGCAGGCATACTGACGCTCCTTCTGTCGGGTCATCAACGCTCCCGAAGCAACTAGTTGAGCCCTCTCCATCGCCAGTTGCTTGACCAAGACAGCCCAGGGTATTGTATCACCGGAACTCCGTCGCTCCGGGAACCATCCTAAAGCACCAACAATACCCTCTACAATGAGACACAAGGGAACGTCAATCTGGATAGGGACCCCCTGGAGGTATCCCAGTCAGAGCAAACAAGTCTAAGGGGTCATCGTCATCTCTCCTCAACTCCAATGGAAGGTATGGGTGGTGTCCCACCAATGAGAGGCCAGCGCCGACACCAGGACTGTTGCCCTAGACACCTGCTCCGGCAGGGCATCAAAGAAAGAACCAAAAGGAGTCGCAAAGAGCAACTCCTGGACTGGGGCCGGTGCTTGTCGCCACTTCAGAGAAATGGTGTTGGGAGAACCCCAACCTCGGCCAACCCATTACAGACAACAAACAGAGATGTATATATAAATATAGGGCTATAGGGGTAAATTATGTAATTTTCTAAAAACCTAAGGGTATTCTGGTGTAGTTATGAGATTTATAGGACTATAGGGGTAAATTATATAATTTTCTAAAAACTTAAGGGTATTTCGGTATAATTATGAGAGTTATAAGGATAAATTATGTAATTTTCCAAAACTTAAGGGTATTTTGGTGTAATTATGAGAGTTATAAGATTATAAGGATAAATTATGTAAATTTTTAAAACTTGAGGGTATTTTGGTGTAATAATGAGAGTTATAGGGCTATGAGGATAAAATTATGTAAATTTCCAAAACTTGAGGATATTTTGGTGTAATTATGAAAGTTATAGGGCTGTGAGGGTAAAATTATGTAATTTTTCAAACCTGAGGGTATTTTGGTGTAATTATGAGAGATCTAGGGTTATGAGGGTAAATTATGTAATTTTTCAAACCTGAGGGTATTTTTGTGTAAATATGAGAAATCTAGGATTATAAGGGTAAATTATGTAATTTTTCAAACTTGAGGGTATTTTGGTATAAATATGAGAAACCTAGGGTTATAAGGGTAAATTATGTAATTTTGCAAAATCTGAGAGTATTTTGGTGTAATTATGAGAGTTATAGGGTTATAGGAGTAAATTATGTAATTTTCTAAACTTGAGGGTATTTTGGTTTAATTATGAGAGTTGTAGGGCTATAGGAGTAAATTATGTAATTTTTTTAACCTGAGGGTATTCTGGTGTAATTATGAGAGTTATAAGGTTATGAGGGTAAATTATGTAATTTTTTAAACCTGAGGGTATTTTGGTGTAAATATAAGAGATATAGGGTTATAAGGGTAAATTATGTAATTTTCTAAACCTGATGGTGTTTTGGTGTAAATATGAGAGTTATAGGGCTATAAGGGTAAATTATGTAATTTTTTAAACTTGAGGGTATTTTAGTGTAATTATGAGAGTTATAGGGTTATAAAGGTAAAATTATGTAATTTTCCAAAATCGGAGGGTATTTTGGTGTAGTTATGAGAGTTATAGGGCTATAGGGATAAATTATGTAATTTTCTGAAAACCTGAGGGTATTTTGGTGTAATTATGAGAGTTATAGGGCTATAGGGGTAAATTATGTAATTTTGCTGAAAGGTATCACAAGTAAAGTATGTGTTCTCTAAATCGGATATTATTTTCAGGCAGGCATGTGTACTAACATAAGAATTGTTTAAAAACATGCAGGAAACGATAAAGATAATAAATAGATATAAATACACAAAAGGAAGGATTTTCAAGAAAACATACCAGAGACCGTCGACGGATCTCATAAGAGACATGCTTCATCCAGAGCCAAGGAACGTCCGGGACTGGAGCAGCTCGGGTAACGTCTCAGTAGACTACGGCACGATCGCGGTCCACTCGTCCTCGCCGTACCAGTCAAGGTCCGCCCAATCGTCATTGGGAGGGCTGCAGCGGAGAACTCCCTGAGCGTCGGTAAAAGTGACCTCCTCCTGGTCACCCTCAAGACGATCTGGCTGTGCAAGATCCATCAGTATATGAGTAAAGGTAGTAGAAGAAGTCGAAAAAATCGGTAAATCGGCAGAGCTTCTGCGCTAGAGAGAAGAGAGAAAGAAAGCTAGAGAGAGAAAGACAAATAAGAGAATGAGGTGGAATAAGCTCAGCAGGGGGTTATATACTGGTCACATTTGTCGCGCGACAAACCCCTTCCCACTGAGGTGTCGCGCGACATCTTGTCCTTTCCCCTGATTTTTTGACCTTTGTCTCATTTTTCCTTCTGTAGGAATACTTCAGAAAAACAGTTTTCGAAGCCTTTCTATATACCGCACACTCATGGTGAATATCCTAGGGAAAAAGACTTCTAAGTCATTTCTCCAAAAATTGCGAGGATAAAATACAACCGGTTAAAGGAATTTCTGATCTCAGAAAGGGACCGAGACCATCAAGAGAAAAGAAAATATCAGAATAAGACGGGAATATAAAGAATTGAAAGAGTAGAAAAGAGAAAAATTCCGCATGAGCGCCCAGAGCGAGTGAAGGAAACAGAAATGTAGAGTGATAGGGAGAGCCACACCAAAAGTGACAGCTAGGCCAAAACCGGCTCAGGGCTTCGTTTTGGGTGAATAAGGCTCCTGATCACGACAAAGGGATAAAAAACTCTGGTCAAAAACAGAGAAGGTCAGGAAAAGTCTTTCTCAAAAGAGGAAGAAATAAGGATATCGAAAAATAGAAAACGATGTAGACCCACAAAGTGAAAAGATGAGAACTAAAGAGATCAGATATAAGGGATCAGAGATTGCCCTTTTAAACAAATTTTCTTTTCAGCATAATACAGAAGAGATGACTTGGAAATAAACCTTCGAATCATCACTCTGCGAAGAACAGAAGAAATTTGAAAACTGCCTTCTAAAGAGAAGTATTCGCTAAGGGCAAACCGGGGAAATAAGGGACATCCGGATAAAGATTAAACTCCCGATGAATTCCTTTCACTCACACAAAACTTCTCTCTCTCACTCCAGCAGTCGGAGAAAGACAACCAATTTCGCCAAGGGCAAACCACAAACACAAGCCCTCTTTAAGGCAAGTCACGAGCACAAGTCCTCGCTAGAGGCAAAAACACTCACAAAAATCCTTTCAGATGCAATTTTCATTCTTTTACATATCAAAAGCCCTCCCAGAGAGGCAAAGTGGAGCAATGGTAGTCCTCCCACATGAGGCGAGAATATCAAAAGCCCTCCCAGAGAGGCAAGGTGGAGCAATGGTATAACTCCCACATGAGGCGAAAATATCAAAAGCCCTCCCAGAGAGGCAAAGTGGAGCAATGGTAGTCCTCCTACATGAGGCGAGAAGATCAAAAGCCCTCACAGAGAGGCAAAGTGGAGCAATGGTAGTCCTCTCACATGAGGCAAAAAGATTAAAAGCCCTTTTAAAGAGGCAAAGTGGAGCAATGGTAGTTCTCTCATATGAGGCGAGAAGAGCAAAGTCCTCCCAGAGAGGCAAAGTAGAGCAATAGTAGTCCTCCCACACGAGGTGAGAAGATCAAAAGCCCTCTCAGAGAGGCAAAGTGGAGCAATGGTAATCCTTCCACATGAGGCGAAAAAGCAATCCCTCTCACAGAGGCAAAGTGGAGCAATGGTAGTCCTCCCACATGAGGCGAGAAGAGCAAAACCCTCCCAGAGAGGCAAAGTGGAGCAATGGTAGTCCTCCCACATGAGGCGAGAAGATCAAAAGCCCTCCCAGAGAGGCAAAGTGGAGCATTGGTAGTCCTCCTATTTGAGCCAAATGGAGTAATGGTAGTCATCTCATCTGAGGCAAGTGGAGCAAATAAAAGCCCTCGAAAGAGGCAATGAGGTAACAAAAGCCCTTTCTGGAGGCAAAACCAAACACAAACCCTCTCCGGAGGCATTTATAAACACTTTTGCATACGCACACTTCCTTAGAGTTCTTGTGGGAGCCATGGACCACGGTATCTTTCAGTCGCCTTAATTCCTTGCAAGCAAGGAGCTTGAGTTGAGAGGGTCTGTAGACACCTCGATCCGTGACCCTCACAAGAACCCTAACGACTATCAGGAAGTATAGTTTTTAGAATCCAGGACCTACCCGAGCACCCGAAACTGTCCTGAAAGAGTTTGTTGGCCAAACAAACCTATTTTTAAAAGGGATTATCGCGCGACAAATCCGTATGTCGGGCGACAATCTCTCTTGTATCGCACGACAAACTCCTCTGACCCAGACCATCCACTCTCTGACACATCAGTCTGTCAGAGACATCACTTCAGCCGTTTGTCGCGAGACATTGCTCAAATATGTCGTGCGACACTTGCCTTTTCTGAGAAAATGTCGCGCGACAATCTCCCCCGAGCAGTATAAATAGGCCAACACCCCCAAGAGTTTTAGACAGCAACTTGGGATCTAAGAATTCTGAGTTTTATATCTGATTTTCTGGTCTCTTATCAAGTATTTTCTACGATCGTCTTATTTTTAAAGAATTATCGAATCTATTCTTGACACTTGACGTGTCCCGCTTCTGGAATCGAATTCTCATAAATATCTGAAAAAAGAAAATATTATTATCACCGGAGATCTCTTTGCTATATTATATTTTTTTCTTATTATTATTCTCGTCGGGAAGGTAAATAAAGTATCTTCTAGTGTTTAAAATTAGATATATGTGTACTTGTTTTACTACTGTTGTTCTATCCACGTTTTATTTGAATAAACTTATTGCCAGGTTATAAAATAGTCTACTATTTTTCAAAACAAAGACCATGATAAAACCATTTGCAAAAATAGAAAAGTAAGCATATTATTGCTCGGATAAAACTAGGTTTTCAAAACCCGAACTAATAAAACTTACTTAGGAATTAAAATTTGGCATATCTCGTCTTTTCCATAGACTACGACGTGCCTGATAAAACTCCCCTCAAAGAGTTCTAATTCCATATTAAATTAGTCCCGATACAGGATCTGAACTTTTTCAAAGTAATCAAAACACGAGAAAACTGTCATTATCTGAGGAAATGATACGGGAAACTCTCTATTAAACAAAAGGCTTCTGTCACTTATATTTATATCTTTTAAAACAAAACATCGAATCTCGAAACACAAAGGTTTCCATCCCTTTCCCTGTTTTCCCCAAAAATAGGATTTTTTTCATTCGGAAAAGTAGTAGACTACCAGTAAAAGTATCCAAATTTTTCAACATATAATAAATATATAAAAGATCACTAGAGACCGAAAGGGCGGAACGGGTGCTTAACACCCTCCCAATCCGTAACATAGTTTTCGAACCCTATAGAATCCTAGTTTCGCAGACAAACGTGTAAAGAAAGGCTTGTCTATAACCTTTTCCTCTTATACGACCCCTTTTGTCCTTTTTTCTCGTAAAACATACTGGCGACTCTGAACGAACCCTCTTGCATCTAGAAATAGGATAGAGGGACACCCGATATGAATTATCAACACTTATAAACAAATAGAATAACAGAATTCTTTTCGATGTTTCAGACGCCCAAACATGGGATCGAGACCCGGGGGTCGCATTTACGAATTCTCACAGTAATATTTTATGAAAATTATACAAAATTAAGTTTGCATTGCATATTTTCAGTACATTATTGTAGGCGGTGCAACTTTTTAGGCCCAACCTAATGAAATAATTCGAGAGATGAGTTCGTGTATGTGAAAAAGAATGTGAGTAAAAACAACGGGATTTTTTTGGGTACGGTAGATTCCTCCAGTAGCGTTTAGGCTAATCCGGTAGTACGTCCTCCGTTTGTGTGTGTGTAGTTGTTGTATTGAGCTCTTAAGGTAATGTATCGATTGTTTTACAAGCTTTCTCTCTCTAAATAGATTGAGGTAAGCTAATAGCTATGGGATAGCCCAAATTCTCAATAACCAATCCCCCTTCTATGAGCCCTCCCTATTCTATTTATATATACATAATTAGTGTTACACTTGTTCATTAGGGTTGGTAGCAAAATGACTAAAAATGGTAAGACTTGTATAATTCTCCAGCTTTCGTTCCCTTATCCACCACTAACAACTTATGAATTCGTACATTGGTAGTGGAGCAGTGGAGATCTATACGATTCTGTACAAGTCCGTGCGATTTGGCATGATGCTCCTCACGCATTCTTCACGTGCAAAGGCACGTGCACTTTTCCTTTTTGATCTTGGCCTCGGCTAACCTGTCTCAGCACATTTGGTTGTTCGTATTTCGGTGTGTCCTTCACTTGTTCTTTTTGCTTGTGCCTGGCCCATTTGTCTAACTTAGGAAGTTAGGATAATGGCTCCTAAGTAAGTTGGGCCGGCCCATTTTATCTTAACCAAATTTTACGCTCCATCAATTACTATGTTTAAGTGTTTAATTGACACCGAATTAGAGTTATTTCAACAAGTTACAAATTTAAATCAATTTATTAATAAAATACACTTCATATTTTTTTGGCTTATGCAAACTTAACTCCTTCTTTTCTAATACATTATTATGTATTGAGGGTTATTAGCATTATTTAGAATTACATAAGTGATACATAAAAATATATTTGTTAAAAATACGAACATTACTTATATTAAATTTTTTTGATTGCAAAGTTAAGTTTGCTATATTTTGTGAAAAGTTAAATTTATACAAAACATAATTTTAATTAAAATTCTTATTTTAAAATATAATTAATAAATTAACCCTTATTTTAAAAAAAATATTAAAAAATCAACTCCTATTACAAAAAAAAAATTATTTTATGAATTTATTACGAAAATTATTATTACACAAGATTTGTAGTTTTCAGTTTACAATATATTATCATTCGGTTAATAACTATGGTATTCTAGGAACAAGAAGGAAAAAGAAACACTGTTTCGCCCAAATCGCCCCGTATCACGAATGACTGAACAAGTTATATCCATTAGAGCATTTCTAATGGAATAATAAAAATGACTTTTAATTATCTATTTAGTAAGTTGTTAAAGTTAACAATATAACCATACTCAATGATTATTTTTTCTTAATAACTAAATTTGTGACGTCTATTATATTGATTGACCATAAATTAATCGATTTAAATTTTGTTTCAAAAAAAGAAGAAAGATAATTTAAATTTGAAAAGATTCGCTTTTACCTAATAAAATTGGTGGACCACTTATTTTAGTTATTGAAAAAAATTATTAACTTTAATTATAAAAAAAGTAAATTTAGTTATCGATTAAAAAATTGCTAACATTTAATTATACTATTAAAATAATAATTTTAATTAATATTATTAAATTTAATTATAATGATTATTTTGGTTATACCATAAAAATACCCTAGTTATTAACCAATAACCCTCTCTCACTCTCTCACGGTCTCACTCACACATTTACTTTTTACACTAAACTCCTCACACGCAGAGCTCTCTATTAACAATAGCTACATAGGATTTCCAGCACATTAGCATTGCATTTGTTGACTTCTACACTAGAACTAGAACTAGAACCATAACTAGAACTAGATCGATCTTCTTTCTTCACATTCACCCTTATTAAAACCCTATTTTCATTTCATTTCATCTCAGATCGGAATACTTATTAATTACTTTTACATCACTCACTCCGCAATGCAGTTGTAGTACTTATAATGGCGAGCTCCGACCCCAAAAAGCCCCCGAGACCAGGCCAATGGCCTCCGCCGCCGGAATCTGCGCCACTGCCTCCGTCTTCCTGGGCCAAACGCACTGGATTCCGCCCGAAATTCTCCGGGGAGACCAACGCCACCGATTCCGGGCCATTTAAAGCGCCTGAGGCTCCGACGGATCTGGAATCCGGCCGTGCTCCGCCGCCTGCGGCCGCGAAAGGCGATCCGGCGGTTGAGATAGTGCCACCGGTGAAGAGGAGGAAGGACTCCGACGGCGGAGCGGTAACGAAGAGCTCTAACGCGCCGCCGCTGGTGAACGGGAAGGCGGAGCCGCCGGTGGAGAGTAGGAGGGCGGTGAGGAGCGAGGATGTTGTGGATGAGGATGAGGGGTTTGGGTCTCGTCAGTCGCATATGAAGTATGAGCTTAGAGAGTCACCTGGTCTTGGTGAGCTTTTTATTTATTCTCAAAGTCTCAATTCAATCTGTGAAATTTTTGTAGTTCATTTTTTTTACCCCTGCAGTCTATTTTTTAATTAAAAATATGTTTTGATTTAAATTAGACATATCTTAGTAACATATGCATGGCACGAACAGAACTCTAGTATATACATATATACACACATTAGTTTCGATAATTTTATACTCCTAATAAACACTAAACATTATATTTGACTTTATTTGAATTTGCATGTTTAATAGAAGGTAGAAGATATTTTATAATTTTAGCATTGTTAATGTGATGTATATCAATAGCTAATGAAAGAAAAGAACATGGCATCGTTGGAATAAAATTTTGTTAAATTTAAATTTAAGCATTCAGTACTGTGCATGCCTTTATGCTGAATGCTGAATTTTTATTTACTTCAGTTTGAAGAGGTGAGAAACAACCACCAATTCTACCTCTTAGTACTGGATGGAAGTCTATTCAGCGTGAAGGGGTAAAAGCAAATGCCACTGTTAAGTTCGTATTGATCTTGAGTGCTTGACCATTATCCACTTGGAATTAGTACTTTTTTTTTTTTTTTTTCAAATTTGACAACTCGAATAGCCACTCATTATTTGGGTTGGGATGGTGGGAATATACTGTTACTTCTTAGTGTTAAAAAAATTCTCTTTTTATTGTATCTGTATATAGTTTTACTTTTACACTGTTACTTCTTAGTGTTAAAAAATGCTCTTTTTATTGTATCTGTATATAATTTTACACTGTTACGTCTTAGTGTTAAAAAAATGCTTTTTTTATTGTATCTGTATATAGTTTTACACTGTTACTTCTTAGTGTTAAAAAAATGCGTTTTTTATTGTATCTGTATATAGTTTCACTGTTAATTGAAAGGCTGCGTTTGCTTGTAACTTTGTTTCAGTTCCCATTGGTCTATATGGGTTCCAGCATTATCTTTCCATGTTGGGTTCTCTGATTCTCATTCCGCTTGTCATAGTTCCAGCAATGAGTGGTGACCACGTGAGCACTTGAATCTCTCTCTTTATGTCATTTATTTAAAGATTGTTCTTATGTTTTATCAATATTTTGAATGAATTGAGCTAATGAAAATTAGTGGGTATAGGAGGATACAGCGATGGTGGTCTCCACTGTGCTTTTTGTCTCGGGAATAACAACTCTTCTGCATACATCCATGGGATCAAGGTTGCCCTTAATACAGGGTCCATCTTTTGTTTATCTTGCTCCAGCTCTTGCTATAATCAACTCTCCTGAGTTCCTCGGACTGAATGGAAATGTACGTTTCTGATATGGTGTTTTCTGTTTTGTTCTTTCCTTAAGGTCCTTAACTATGGATGGAAGTATGCCATTTTATAGGCACACTTGCAGTGTTTTTTCCATCAACAGGATCATTTAGGTGTTCATCTTGCTGCATTGCATATATTGTAGTTTGGTAGACAACCTTAGGCGCTCACAACTACCAATGAGTCAATGACATTCCTTTCATGGGGTCTTAAGTGAGTAGGGTTGAAAAGAAACCATGGTGGAAAAAATAATAGACCTATAATGATAACTCATTTAGTGTTAATTTTCATCGCATTTGATAAGGGTGACATGGTCAAAGTTAGAAGGGCCAATTGATGAAGAGATTCGTGTTTACAAGAAAGTGTAGTTGTGATGAGAATGTTTAAGTAGATGAGAGTTCATTACCAACTTGAGAAGTTACTGCATTCTTGAGGAGTTCGCTTAACAATTAACAAGTAGCTCACATATGACTAAAATAAGAGATGGTACGCGTGTATATTGTTTCACCCGTGCAATACATAAATGGATTTCGATATATTTGAATGGTGAGTTGGACTAGCACAGTCTTGAGTGGAGTAGTAATTATTGATGATATCAATGAACTCTGAAGCATATTTGACCATTAATTGCAATAAAATAGTATTGAACCTCTTCATCTCTCTTGCTGTGAAGAATTAAAAGAAGCAATCATTTGTGTTATGATTTTTAAAGCTCTGGAAAATCTTCTAATGTTGCAGAATTTCAAGCATATTATGAAAGAACTGCAAGGGGCTATAATCATCGCTTCAGCTTTTCAAGCAATACTGGGATATAGTGGATTGATGGCACTATTCTTGAGGTATGAATTTCTTGCTCTTCACTGCCTTTTATGTTTGAGATGGTATTAATTCATAATTGCCCGTGCTGCGGAGTGAGAAGCAAATATCATAATTATTTTGGATTATTGAGAATATTAGGTTGCTTTTATATTTTATTGTTGAAGGGTCATCACCACAACTCCGACTTGTGATGCCTAATTACTGTTATATCAAAGTCAAAGCCTGCTCATACTTTATGCCAAGGAGTTGAATGCTAACAATGGACTCGATTCTTTGTTGGTACTTGACCTTAAGAAGATGTTATTTCATGTGGTCTGTTGTTAGTTGCTCTAATCATATATTAAATCTATATTAACTTAGGAACATCATAGCTTCAAATGAAATTCGTTTAGGAAAACTGTAAAATGGAATTCATGCACTTTATGCTCATTAATAGTGGAGCCGTCTCTTAATTTGGGACATCCAAAAGGAATAGTCGACTCTTAATTTGCGACCGAGGGAGTATCAGTCTAGCCTTTCTACTTTCAAATTCGTATGAACACAAAATTTCTTCTTATGAGGTTTAGCTCATAAATGCCAATTGACTTATTTCCTGTTCATTTGCTCATCCATTTCAGGTTGATTAATCCTGTGGTGGTGTCCCCAACTATTGCTGCTGTTGGACTTTCTTTCTATAGTTATGGCTTCCCACAAGTGGGAAAATGTCTCGAGATTGGTGTAGTCCAGATATTACTGGTCATCATCTTTTCTCTTGTAAGTTCTTTGAAGCTGCCATACATTTATTTCCCTCTGAATGTATAATAGTTCAAAAATATTTTACTTGTTGAAAAAAATATAAGAATCATCCAACCAAACATCTCCCATAATTCTAATACAAGCAAAAATATATATAAAATTAGAGCAAAATTATCTGCCTAGCTCATCCGGCTTGTGCAGCCAACCAATCTGCCTAGGACAGAGTTTTAGAACACTGATATATGTAACTATTTGGATTAAGCTACTAGTAATGCATTTGTTGCTATATTTTCTGCAGTACCTTCGCAAGATATCTGTTTTTGGTCATCGCATATTTATAATATACGCGGCAAGTTTACTTATTTACTTCTCAATTATTCACTTTTTATTTTTATATTAGGACTTTATTGACTTTGCCCCTGGTTCTCAACGTGAAATTAGACTTACCCCCTGTTTTTGTAATCATTAGACTTTGCCATGCATGCTGGGGAATCTCAATGAATTACGTAAGAGTGGGGGGTAATCTCTAATTTTTTAATACGATCCTTCAACTTAACCCCCCGTTTTATGTAATTCTTTGGCATTCCCTGACATGCAGGGACCAAAGCCAAACGATTACGAAAACAGGGAGTTAAGCCTAATCGTTAATATAAAATGGGGTGCAAAGTTGAAAACGCCCTTTACATTAAGAGTATAATACACTTTGTGACTGTACACACAAACCTTACGGGGGCATAGTTTTTTGTGTATTTCATTTAATGTCCAGGTACCACTGGGCCTTATGATCACTTGGGCTGCTGCCTTCCTTTTGACTGAAGCAGGAGCCTATAGTTATAAAGGTTGCGATGCAAATGTGCCAGCCTCAAATATAATATCCGAGCATTGCAGAAACCATGTTTCTAAAATGAAATATTGTCGAGTCGGTACTTCTCATGCACTGAGTTCTTCTCCATGGTTTAGATTTCCTTATCCATTACAATGGGGTACACCCATCTTCAGTTGGAAAATGGCTCTTGTGATGTGTGTGGTATCCATTATCACATCTGTAGATTCGGTGAGTTTCCTCTTATCTTCCAAAATGCTACTTAAGATTCTTATTATTTGGTTTAGTTAAAATGATGCTTTTCATTGTGTTTCGATAATAGTTGCTGGATATGTCAATGTTCCGAAGCTTTGAAGAATATACAATGACTTTTATCTTTATATTTTTTTTTGGTCAATTTTCTCCTTGTATTAAAATAGGAGAATATATTCATGGAGGGATAACTTGATAAGTTGACAGATTAATACTCCATTGCTATAATCAGAAAGTATTATATTTTGCTATACATTGAACTTTTTGATGAAATTTGGTGGAGGTGATGTACTCGTTATGTAGATTGTCTCTACAAACTTCCATAAAAAAATTCACACATTTCTAAAGAGAGGGAAATCCCTCGTTATAGCTTGCTCTCTCTCTCTCTCTATATATATATATATGTCTATATATATTTGTGTTGTATATGTTAGTTAACTTATGAAAGATGAAAATATAGCAATATCCATGGTCTTCAGTTATTCATATTTCATAATTATATATATATATTTGTGTCGAATATGTTATTTAACTTATGAAAGATGAAAATATAGCAATATCCATAGTCTTCAGTTATTCATATTTCATAACCTTAGTTGTGCATGTACTTAGGGTGTGTTAAATTTGCAAAGTTTTCCAAGGAAAACTTGGTTATGTTTGATTGCCTAATTTTCTAGGCAATTCTAATTCCATGGTACAAGTACATGATGCATAATACTAGGAACTTCAATTCTTTAGCCTATCCCAAGGAAAATGGATTCTAGGTAAGGTGGCAGAGAGTTCAAAGGCTAAAAAATTCAATTCTAGGTGAAAAGTAAGCAATCAAACACGAGAAGTTGAAAATTATGCCATCATTGCATGGAAAAACTACATATTTTCCGCCTAGAAAATAAATATAATCAAACACCTTCAAATTTTATACCATGGAATTCAATTACCTAGAAAGGAATTGTCGAATTTAGACATTGTCTAACCTAATTCCATACTTGCTATTAAACACACCCTTGCTGTTTGCCAAAATCTTTGTAGGTTGGATCATACCATGCTTCATCATTGTTGGTGGCATCTAGACCTCCGACTCCCGGTGTTGTAAGTCGAGCGATTGGTCTTGAAGGTCTTTGTAGCATCTTGGCTGGTCTGTGGGGTACAGGAACTGGTTCCACAACTCTAACAGAAAATGTGCACACCATCGCTGTTACTAAAATGGGAAGCCGGAGAGCCATTGAGTTTGGTGCAGGTGTTCTAATTGTCTTATCCCTTGTAGGTATGTGCTTGTTGAAGAGATTTTTTACTGTTTTTATTGAGGAGTATATAACTGCTGGAAAGTTGAATATGTTCTTATAGAAGCTAGGCCAGGAATTGGGCCAGGTTAGCGCCAATTTCATGTTTGGTTGGATTCGTGTCCGGTGAGAAAGGGCTTCATCCACAGTCCATACACGACTCGTTTAAGAAACGGGAAGAAAATTAGTTAATGATTTTTTTTTGATCGGAAACAGAAACCCTAAAATTAGTTAACAAATGATGTGATCCGATTCCTTTTAATCCTATTGACGTAGAATCCTAAAATTGAAACTTCTAAAATTGGAACACCATCTAAACTGAGGGTGCATTCAATTCATATTTTAAAAGATTTTTATGATTTTTTTAAAATCCGTGTATTCTTTTAAATCTGTAGATTATTTTAAATCTGTATTTACTATATAGAGTCTAATAGATTTTAATAAATCCATACAGATTCTAACATATTTTAAGGCATAGACTCTTTAGTATTTCTATAGATTTTAATAAATTGCAGTGTTCTAAAAATCATTGATTCAGGCCGATTTATTGCCGATTAATCGGCAATTGGCTATGCCTTGATACGATTATGCATGATCGGCCGAAAAAATCGGGCTAGGAAAAAGAGAGAGAGAACTTCACTCGACCTTCACTTTCTCTTCTTCACTCGACCTCGCCTCTCTCTCCTTCACTCGACCTCGAAACAAAGAGAGAACTTCAACGACCAACAACGGTTGAAGGCTCGAAGCAGTGAGAGGCGGAACTTGGAAGAAGCCGAAGAACAGAACACGAGAACGAGAAAGAGAGAGAAAGGGGCGAAGTGAAAGAAGAAATGAAGAAAGATGGAAGAAGAAGATGAAGATGGCCGCTCTGTGTGTGGTATGAGAAAGAGAGGTGTAGGTTTTAATTTTAGGGTAAAGAAGAGGCGTAGGTTTTAATTTTAATAAGTGGTGAATGACCTAATTACCCTTAGTTATATTGCAATTTACAAAATTACTAATAAGCCTAGTAAATAGGTGAGAAATTTCTTTTAAATGTTTACAATTAACCCCCTAAGTTATTTTTATTTAGCATTTTACTCTATTAATGTCTATTTTTGTACTATTATATTTTATTTAGCATATTGTTAATTGTTATATAATATATTATTTATATGGTGAACAATGCATATCCGATTTTTTCCGATTTATACCCGTTAAATCCCCGATAAAATGAAAAATCCCCACTCCCCACCTTGCCGATCGATTTCCGATTCACGATTTTTAGAACATTGATAACTTTATTGATTCTTCTAATTACAATAAAAAAATCAAACAATAAATAATTAAACAATTTTGATTACGACTTTAAAGTAATAATCAAATTATATACCCGACTCAAACATTTCGGATCAAGTCTAAAAACCTAGCGGGTTGGGTTTTTGCCCTTTATATTCGATTTTTATCTTCTGTATAAATAAATTCATAGAAGGAGAGAAAAAATCAAGAGGGCGACATCTCTATAGTTTCGAAAGAAGATGAATAATTGGATAATTAAAACTTTTAAAGTAGCGTTATAGAAAGAAAATGAGGTTTTAGATATAGTGAATGGAGTGGAGGGGTTTAAATATATTATAGAGACGAAGAATAAATAATACATAGGGTTTGGGAGAAGAGGTTTTAGATATAGAGAATAGAGTGAAAGGGTTTAATAAGATTATAGAGACAAAAAAGAAATAATACGTAGGGTTTAGGAGAAAGATGGAAGGGAAATCCATGTGAAATCTTCCACTTGAAGAGAAGATTTGTTGGTGGATTTGTTATTCATAAAAATACTCTCAAATCCATCAATTTATAAAATCCTTCAAAGTTAATTGAGTTTTGAATACCATAAGATTTTAAAAGGCTATTTTTAATCCCAATTGAATACCACAAGATTTTATAAGAATTTTTAAAATCCTAATTGAATAGCATAAGATTTTAAAATACATTTTAAAAGGTAGTCGCTATTTGCACTCCATAAAACACTTGGTAACACTCCATTTTTCATCCGCCCAATGACGGGCAAGTAATTGTATGTTACTCGCCAGATGACGGGTGAGTAAGTGCATGTTACTCGCCTACTGACAAGCAAGTATATGCCTACATACTCACCCTGTGAGAAGCGATTAAGGCTTTTTCAAGCTTTTACTCGCTCGTCATCGGGCGACTAACTTAGGCTTACTCGCTTGTTAGAGTAAAACCAAGTAAAAAATGGTGTGCAAATAGCAGCCACCTTTTAAAATCCCAATTGAATACACAAACTTTACAAATCCAAAAAAACCCTATAGATTTTAAATTGAATACGCCCCCTTAAATCGACATAGTTAAACAGCAATCAGCGCAAAGGGTGGAAAACTTGGGCTAAAACTTCGAGTTTATAATTATGATTTTTTTGGGCTAAAATAACATAGGTGCCATTAGCTACACAAAGTTTTCACAAATTTTTGAATGGATTTTCCAAGTGGTTATTGGGTTCGCAAATAACATGAACACGATACATTAACATAATTTGATTTGACGGGCCACCTGTCTTGCCCCAGATTGTGGCCTAATAGTGGCAAAGATGTTTTATATTGATAAGGGTATCTCCCAAGTATATATTGGGAAGAAACGAAGTATTTAATGTTTAACGCATAAAATTATGAGTAAATGCACACACAAGTATGCAATTTGGAATAGTAGTAATATTCAATACCAAATAAGTAAAAAGTACATTTTACTTAGAACCCAATTCTATTAGGAGTAGAGTTCAGAATATAATGAAAATAATTCGAATCCTCTTGGGGCCACATGCCCATACCTATAGTTGTTTTAAGGCTCAAGGCGCAACTCGGTGCAGAGGTTTCGCTGGGGTCTAGGCCGCAAGGTGAGGCAAGGCGCGTGTCTTACTACAGTTGTTAGGAACCATCTCTTCCAAAAGCTTAAGCTGTTAGGAGAAGGAACCGTAATGAATATCATGCTTAACACCCTCCCTCACATGCGACCCCATACTCGCACGTGGAGAGCAAACAAATTTTGAATTAACAAATTGGGGATGGAGGTATCAAGGCTTGAACCTTGGACCTCCCAAAAAACCAATCTCTGATACCATGTTAGGAACCATCTCTCCCAAAAGCTTAAAATGTTTAAACATTTCCTAATCAGACTGTAGGACAATTACACAACAATTTACAGCAATCTAAGAACAAGAAAAACCGTCGAAAGTTACTTATAAGACTGAAAATTACTTATAAGAGCATTAGAACTTAGAATGTATGATTATTATAATAGTGTAATTCTAGCTGCTTTTGCAGGATAGCGCAATAAAAAGTGGTAGAATTTGCATCATATCTAAGAATTAAATTCAGAGAAATGAAAAAAGAGCGGGGGAAAGGCAGCGGAACAAACAAAGCTTAAAATTGCTGATGGACATCAGATGAAAAATGGGAAAAAGGAAGTTAAAAAATAAAAAAATTAAAACACAAGGAACAGTGCTTTAAATTGATGCCATTTAGATGTTAAAAAAAGGGAGGAAGAAGAACACAATTAAAGTTGTGCATCTGCCCCTTAGGGTTTTGACCGAAGGTTTCACAGTTCCTTAGGAGGACTTTTAAGTGATGGGTTTAGCTCAAAACTAACTTAGGTAAGTCAACATCAATCAGGCGCAAAAGGCGAGAGCCTGGAGCCTTGTGCCTAGGCAATTAAGGCATGTGCCTTATTGAAGTCGCCCGCCTTAGTCCAAGCGAAGCACATACTGCGCTTCACTGAGCCTCGGGCCTAGTTGTGCTTTTGACAACTACCCATAGTGTGTACTGGATATCTGATGCATGCAGATTTTAGTTAGGTGCTGCCCGAGTTGTCAAAATGAAAATAATAACAACCCAATTGGGCTGAAAGCCGAAAATGATGTAGTTACCATAATAAGCTATATAATGTCAGCATACTTTCCTGCTTCACAATTTTGTTCGTGGTGATTCGTCGAATTCTTACTTAAATCCATAATTTCAAAACACACCTGAAGTCGGCCTTGGGTTCAAAGAATTTGAAGTACGAGTTGCTATAATAGCTTGAATATCATTCCATGCTTCTGTCGTGGCCGTGAGATTCAATTTCTATTGATATAGGCATATAGCTATAAATTGAGTATCTTATTTATCAGTTTCTGTTGTATGAGAAAAAATATGAAAAGAGGGAGGCAAAAGTATATCAAGGCCAGTGATGTGGTTCAAGTAGGCATGGAACTATCTGTCAGTGTTGTGGGCGCCACAACCACTTTGAGAAACGAAACCTATGACGCTGATGCCAATTCGAACAGGACTAGGAATATATAATACATAATAGGATCTATTTGATAACAAGATGGAAAGTGATAACAAAAACAATTGATTTTTGTGAGAAGTTGGAAAATGAGTTAGAGTGATGTGGTGAGATAGTTCTCTTAATTTTTGGCTTTTTCCTTGAAAAAAATTTCTTTGGGTGTTGAGGAAGAAAATTTTTCCACAAAACATAAAGAAAGATGGAGGTCATCTACTTGTAAAAATAAGCATGAGATGGAGAACATTTCACCACATCACTCAACTCATTTTCCAACTTTTTGCAAAAATCAAATGATTTTGCTATCATTTTCAATCTTGTTATCAAATCGAGCCTTAAAATACTAAAAATTCCTACATAACCTTGCAGAATCAACAGCTCTCCTACAAGTAGAGAGGAGCACACACAGATTACACAACCAGAGTAAAGCACATTACAATGAAACAAAGGTGGGAACCAAACACAAGGGGAAGAAGACTTTCAAGTCCTGAAACCATCTCATCTACGTATAAAGAAGAATTATCAACTGACTCCTCTCCTAAAAGCCTACCAAATCAGTGGCTCAAAATTCTTTTTTTTTTTTTTTTCAACACAACCTACATCCTTGGATATATCTAAATACTCACAATAAAGTGTCAAATCCGTATTAAGATTAAGTTCCACACTAAACAAGCACGATCAAATACACCACATCCACTCCACTAGGCGGATGTTTTTGTGAAATGCACAAAGTAAGTATTATATCTTTCGTTTGTTTCTATAGGTTCTGCACTAGGTGCACCTTGTTTTGCCTCTTTGCATTTGGACAATGGTCTCATGTTAGAATATTATCGTCCAAGGATATGTGAAGATTAAGTAGAAAGTATATAATGATTGCAATGCCATTTCTTGGAGATCCTTTACTTGATATCCATTTTTTATAAAGCAGTATCACAGGGCTTTTCAGTGGAGTCACTTCAGTAGTGATGTTCATGCAATTTATAAGATGAACTAACCTCCGATTCACCTAGAAAATTCAAATGAACTTCATTCTCTAAAGCACAGAACTTCAGTTATGATCGGATACGTATCTTGCAGGGATACGCGCTCGACATGGTGGGATATGTTTCGGATTATCCATTTTTTTTTTTTAAAAAATCGGATACGCGAGGGATACATTATGGATACATGGGGGATACGACTAGTTAACTTTTGTAATTTTTTTTTAATTGGGGTCACTTTAAAAATAAAAATAATTTCTTTAATATAGAAACCTCTAAAAGAGACTTAGGCTTTCCCTTTACAACTTGGTAATAAGTCGACCCTTTTATCAGAAGATGAAACGATTGACCAAAATACTCCGTCCTTTCTCTATAATCATCGTTCGGTCTTTACCCTTCGTCTAGTATTCAAGTTAGAAAGGTTATTATGCAATTGAATTGCTCAAGTGTTTGCTTTAGTTTTATGAATATTAATGATATTTTTCATAAATTTATAAAATTCTTATAGCTGAATAATTAAATATATATATGACATGTAATATTATATAATTATTTTTTATTATAAGTATCTAAGACGTATCGTACCCTAGATTTTTCTAGTTTTGCCATATTATTGCATCTTTGCAGTATTATACTATTATATTTGTGCTTCATAGACTTCATTGTACTAGAAGTCTTAACTCCCTTAGTGCTAGATCGCTGATCGCTCTTTTTGTTCGAGAGGTTTTGCTTTTCTGGCATCCAAAATTTTAATTCAACAAATAAAGACTGTGGTTTCGCGAACTAATTACAAAAAGCCTTAAGTGCAAATTAGTGTTTGTTTGTTTAATTTTTTTTTTCCAACTTCATTATTAAAAGCCCTAATTGATTTCTCCTTTTGTTCTCTTATAGGAGACAATGAGCTTAATGCTCACTTTTCGCTTTATTATGAAGGCACGTCTTTCCCTGAGTGAACAAAAATCATGGCCTTTATTTTATCCTTTCTCCTTTACCTATTGCTTAGTGAGTAGTGACTTGCATAATTTATTTTTTGTTCATTTCGTTTTTTCTTTTTGCAATTCACATGTAGAAGCTGCTTATTGGATACACAATATGCTAGCAATTATTTAGCTAATTTATTAACTTGTGAGCTTTTGCTTTGCCACTTATCAAGATGTCCTAACTAGTAAGTTTTTAGATCATAACATCAGCTTAGTAATACTAATATAAATTAATTATATATATATATTTTTGAATATTTAGCACAATTGGTGCCTTTCAACTAGGTGAAAGCCCCACCCTACGTCTAGACTCGAAGGACATTGGTGCCTTGATGCGTATTTTGTCTTAAATAACTACGAATCTGTGTCAGTTTTGCCATTGTTTCCAAAAAAGTGTAGTCTGGCGGTCATCTTTTCTCAAATGGACCTTTCTCTATTTCTCCATGAGTCCATGACGACCTGTCAAATGTTTTCTCTGTTCCTCGATTATTTTAAATTTTTAATCAGATATGTTTTAGTTTTTGTACTTCTTCTTGGATCAATTTGTAACAATATACATAGCAATATTTAGTGTAATCATCTACAAAGGTCACACAATATGCATATTACTCACTCTAGTTGGTGGGCTATTTGAGTCACACCTGTCACTGTGCACAAGTACTGAAACTTGCATATATATATATATCTCTCTACAGTATTATAGGGCTTTTTTTGGTTGTTTGCCTATTTTGTACGTTTTCTGCTTTGTTACAGATTAGTTTGTTTTACTATTTTGCTTCAATTCAGTTTGGCTGCATGTCTCATTATTTATTACATTGATTTCCCAACACTTCAGCCCTCAAACGGGGCCTTTTTTGCAAAGGGCTGAGATGTTAATTTTCTCGTGTAATGCCTGAGTTATTGGCTCCAATGGTAACCAATCCATTTTTGTTCCATAATGACAGGTAAAGTAGGAGGGTTTTTAGCTTCAATACCGGTGGTGATCGTTGCAGCTCTACTGTGCTTTATGTGGGCCATGCTTACAGCTCTGGGCTTGTCAAATCTAAGGTACAGTGAGGCTGGAAGCTCGCGAAACATTATCATAGTTGGGTTGTCTCTGTTTTTCTCCCTCTCAATACCAGCCTACTTTCAGCAGTATGGTGTCTATCCCAATTCAAATTTATCCGTTCCAAGTTACCTTCAGCCGTATATTGTGGCTTCTCATGGTCCTTTCCACACCCAATATGGAGGGGTATGGATCTTTTCTACATTTTACTAAATTTTCTTTATTCATAACAAATCTTTTACTAATACAAGAGTGAACAGTTCTTACATTTAGTGCTCTTTTCTACGAGTTTCTGTGTTATTAGAAAGGCTAAATGTTAACTTCGCATATAAAGCGTCATAATTCAAGTTTGTGTTTTTGAGGTATACTAAATTTGTAAATTCGCAAGTGTCATATTCAAGCGTGCGAAGTTACCAATTTTTAATTCAAGGAGACCGCACAACAATTGAAACAAACAAGGGTGGAGCCATGTAGGGTCTAGGAGGGGCCATGGCCCCACCTGAACTTTTGGTAAATTTTGACCGACTACAGGGGTTTGTGTGTGACAGTACAAAGATGAGGGGGCTTTTGTTTAATTAAAATGTTTAGCGGGTGGCAGGCTGAGGGGTTTTTGTGTGGTAAACTATTTTAGTCGCCCCTTTTATTTGTTTGAAGCTCAGTCGTAGTACTAGCACTAGCGCACTCTGCTTCCTTCTTTTTTTGCAGCTCTTAGCCTCGTAGATTAGATTTCTTTTTTATAATCTTATACTATTTTTTTGAATATTAAGATTTAGGTGTTTTAATGTTGATTTGCTTCTTAGATTGATTTATTTATATATTTGTTTGTTGGTTATAGTAGGTTGAATATTGAATTGATAAAGATATTTCAAAATATATAATTAATTTTAGTATATCATTTTTGTGAGTGGCCAAAAATTTGGACAAACTCACATGATGAAGCTTTTAGCAAAATCAATGGAGTAATAGATGGAGATGTTGAAGGAGACAAGAGATTTTTTTAGTATGGTACGTTCCCCCGGTAGCATAAGTAATAGATGGAGATGGTGAAGGAGACAAGAGATTTTTTTTTAGCATAAGTAATAGATGAAGTGCTTATGCTATTCTGGCAGTACATCCTCCATTTGTTTGTGGTGTGTGTGTTTGATTATATTAGCTCAAAGGCAATTGAAATGAGAATACAAGTTGCCACTTTCTCTCACTAAAACAATTCCTCTAGCTTCATTTTCTCTCTTCTAGGATCTGGGAGGAAGCCCCTAGGATGGCTATCCCTTCTATTTATATTCATAGAATTAGGGTTACATACGTTACATTAGGGTTAAGTGTAAAAGACTAAAAAGGGCTTACTCTACCCCTTTACAAATTCTCTCATAGAGTTTGGGCTGGCTCATGTCCGGGCCCATTATTATCTTCATAACTTTTATGCTCCCACAATTTTTAACTTTTCCGAAATATCAAAATAGAATAGAGAAGTATTTTAGTAAAAAAATTGTTTGTAAACATAATTATTGAGTTTGATTTGGCTTAAAATTTTTTTGGGCCCCCCCTAAAAATTATTCCTGACTCCGCCACCGGAAACAAACCACACGTACCTAGTAGTTCTGAGAAGAATTTTGTGAATTTTCCATTATATACCACCTGATTATTTACTATTTTGTGGGTAAGCTATTTTGGGCAGAAAATGTAGGTTGTTTTTTCCTTGTAAAAGTAGAAAGGCGTCAAGGTAACTTTTTAGCATCTGTTTCATCCATAATTTATTTTATTTCACTTAAATTAGAACAGTGTTAACTTTTGTTAGTATATACTAAGTATATATAAAATAATCATAATTCCCATTATTTTTTTCTTTTTTCAAATTTGCATATTGAGTCAGTCCATATTGTGTACAATCTTGACCTACTTCAATCCTCTACAAACAATCTTCCCGAGGACAAAAAGTTCATAAATCTATCGTTTTTTTTTTCTTTTTTTTTTTTTGCAGTTAAACTATGTTATGAACACATTGTTCTCACTTCACATGGTGGTAGCATTGTTAGTGGCCATAATCCTCGACAACACTGTGCCGGGCAGTCCCCAAGAACGTGGGGTATACGTGTGGTCCGATCCTGATTCTGCAAAAAGGGAACCTGCCGTTGCTAAAGACTACGAGTTGCCATTCAGATTGGGGGGAGTTTTCAGATGGGTAAAATGGGTTGGCCTTTGACAGAGCCCTTTTAAGTTGTGAAATTACACTTTCGCCCTCCCCTGTTTATCATACTCATTGGCAGCCAGTTCTGGGGCCGACTATAATCATTTTGGCAGCTGTAATTCTTACTCAGGTCCCTCGGGAACTGTGCAAGGTAAAATGGCAGTATGTAAAACTAGTTATTTTATTTTCTTTTCGGTTTCTTTTTTTTTACATGATTGGAAGTTATCGGGTGGATTAGGATGTTAGAAAAAATTGAGTTATTGTGTAAATTTTTGGAGGATATGGGGGTTTGGATATTGGGGGGTTGGGGGGAATCTACTTTGTGTTGTAATGTTAGTATTGTATACATTTGTATGTAGTTTGCCATTGAAAATGTCCAGATGGAGTTTTTCACTGTGTACCGCCCGGCAATGGGACGGTTAGATCGGGTCAGAGTTTGTGCGTGGATCGTGTATAGTGAGTTCGTGTCATCTGTATTTGTATAATTTAATGTGTCATACACGTTTTCATTCTTATTTTAAAGTGTATTTAGCAGCTTTACCCAATCAGTTCGTGGGAATTTATTGAACATAAACTCAAATCATGTTGAAAGATAAATTTCATGTTGTGTCCTTGTTATATGTTCAAGTGCGCTGATGATATAGGCGGTACGCAATTGTCATATCTACGCATATCTAGATTTAATTTTCACAGGGAACATGTGTCCGTTTGATAAATAAGTTTATGAGAAATTGGAAAAAGACTTGTGAATTGATGTCTATTTACCATATTTTTTTTATCCAACTGAGAATTGAATTTCATGGAAAAGTAAACAATGTAAAATACAATCTTACCGAGTAACATAAACTTATTAGTTTCAAATTATTTTGAGTTGTTTTTCTTTCCATTTTTTTTTCTTTTACCGAAATGATTTTGAATTGTTTACCAAACAAGCCCTAAGAAGTCGTAATCAAGCCATATCTGACAATGGGTATGTGATTAGAGTTTAATCAAATTTACCAAGACTGGAATCTAGGATGTCTTTGGTACAATTTAGTCTTTGTCAACAAGCAACATTTCAAATTAAAAAATGATGAAAGAGTTGTTAATTCCAAATCCAATGTCCTAATCAAATACTAATTGTTTCTAGGGCCTTTTTGTTTTCAGCCCAGAGAATATAAATTGTTTTGCTTTTAACCCTCTCTATCTAAGGAATTAATAATTGACCTAAAGAGGAGTATAATTACTAAATATATACGTTATAAATGATTTTATCGTGTTTTCTTTTCTTTTTACGTATTTCCTATTATATCATTTTTTAACTTTTCAAATTTAAATTTATTATTCACCTAAAATTATGTTTAGCAACATATATATCTTTTAAGGATTTCTATAGTTTTAAATTCAAAATTTAAAAGTTGCAAATTTGAAATTTCATAAATGTTTTGTAATTATTAATTGTCATAGAATAAATATATACTACAAAACTTAAGAAGTTGACTTGCAGTAAATATAAAATATCCAACATTAAACTTGGGGCTTCTACAAGATATATTAGACATAAATATTACACACAAGTAAAACAAAAAAGCACATTCATATTAAAAAAGAGATCATACAAATAAAACTAAAAACACAGTCATATTAAAAATATCAAATATTAAAACTTGAGGCATCTAGAAGATATATTACTAGTAAATATTACGTATAAATAAAAATAAAAACCTAGTCATATTAAAAAATATACACAAATAAAACTAAAAACACATTCATCTTGAAAAAAATATATTACAAGTAAACTAAAATCACATTCATTTTTAAAAAAAATCACACAAGTCAAACTATAAATATAGTCATATTAAAAAAGACACGACACAAGCAAAATTAAAAATATAGTTATATTAAAAATATCAAGAATCTTAAATATAAAAGAATGTAGAGAGAGGGGTTTGAAAAAGTGGGAAGAAAGAATTTACCAACTTTAAAATGAATGTTCTAACAACCATTATTTGTGTACCAAATAGAAGATTACTGGTGGCCACTTAGATCATATAATGGATGATCGCAACAACACATAAATTCACAATGAAATTTTTATATATCCCATATTTTGTCACGGATAATAGACTTTAACATTGCTGATTGATACCGTAAATATGTGTTTTTTACTATTATGTTCCTTTTCGTAATTGAATGTATGTGCCACCAAAACTATAGGTGAACCTTCAAATCCTCCATAAATAAATGAATAACAGCTTCTAGAGAGAGATGTAGCCTTTAATTCATTTGTATTGTGTGTTATTTAACTAATTTAAAAGAAATCTTAATAAAGATATGCATTTGTTATAAATATATATTATTAATTGAATTAGAGTTAATAAAAAATACTATTAGAGGTAGTAATACATATTATTCATTGTATCATATACCCCCTAAAAATGAAGGAAATAATAACATTATTATTCAATAAGAATAATTTAGTCAGATTAGTTATAAAAAAGTTAGAATATTAGAAAGAAAATTATTTTCGAATTTGGGCTAAAACATAAATAGGTTTAATCCTAAAACTTAGGCTATTCATTAATTTATTAAATTTAATAGGTTTAAATAAAGACACTGGAATTTTGGACCAAATCCTAATTTGCTATTATTTTTATTAGTTTAATATTATGCATTGAAACTCATAAATTAATTATCAAGTGTACTTTAATATTATTGAAGAAAGTGATCAAACTCAGAGTAGTTGAGGTGTGGACATGATCCACACAACCCAACCTGCCCGTTGTTTCACTTTAAAAATCCCAACCCATCAAAACTCACTTATTATGGTCCAAGCACTATCCTATCCGGCCACATCATCCCATTACCTAACAATGTGATATATAGAATACATTTTTAGTATGGAGCACTCCGTACATACCTAGATTTTTAGTGACAGTTTTTATCGTTAAAATGTTAAAAATATATGTTTAACAATAAAATTTATTGTTAAAAGTTCAATCCGTGCATATTGAATCGTGAATTTATATATATATATATATATATATACATAACATGTTCTACCAAAGAAAGTCATCTTTCTTGATCAAGCATTAAATGCTCCATTACTTGAAAGAGTACTCTTTGTGCGAAACCTAAATGACACTAGAAGAATCAAGCTACAAATTTCATCACAAATATTTAAGTGTAAATTTTCACCATTGATTTATATAAAAGTTATAGTTTTGTCATGGGTGAGTTCGAGCCTCTGACCTTAATCTGCCTCCTTGCTTGAACTCCAGGACTATCTAAGAAAAAAAAAGTTACAGTTTTGTTGGTTAACCCACAGTTGGTCCACATGTTTCGGGACTCAAGGTGAAATTTGAAAATAAGACTCCATACCCCAGTAATAGTACAAATATAGTAATAGTACAAATATAATTTTTCAACGGATGGTTGGCTCGTTGAAAAAGAGATTTGAAAAGTGTATCGGTGATGGTTGACTGTGTACTTATAGAAGAACTTTGACTCTATTTTTATTTTTTTTAATATGTGGCTCTAGGTATTTCTTAACAAATACAATTATTAATTAATAGTCACAGAAGGAAAGAATTAGTGCCACCACTTTATTGATGTTTTGGGATAATAATTTCAGTGGTTGAAATAATAATCAATGTTAACTTGTGCTATTTTTTTATTTTTTTGTATAAAGCTAGGTTGAATTTTTATATTTCATATATAAATATATATATATATATATATAATGACACAAAAATTTGAGATCCCCTAAAATGTTAAAATTTTTGGGGGTTCAAGGCGGTCGCCTTCTTCACCATACCTCCAGTTTGACTATGAATAAAACAAAACAAAATTAATTGTTCCTTCTTAAATTTATAATTTTATTTTGATTTTGTTATTTTTCAAATAAATCAAATGATGGCCATTAAATATTAATAAAAAAATGGAAGTCTAGATTGCCAAAACTTGTAAATGATTACAACCGATCGAGTTAATCAATAATAATAACAATAACAAAGATTGACCAAGAATAAAACAAAACAAAATTAATTGTTCCCTCTTAAATTAATAATTTTATTTTGATTTTTTTATTTTCCAAATAAATCAAATGATGGCCATTAAATATTAATAAAAAAGATGGAAGTCTGGATTGCCAAAACTTGTAAATGATTACAACCGATCGAGTTAATCAATAATAATAACAATAACAAAGAACACATTTCCATGAACGAAAATTCCTTCATTGCCTTTTAGTTTGATTAAAATGTTGTGTTATACATTTTAATCGATAAATTAAGAAATTGTACGAGAGCATATATGTGCTAATACTTTGCAACTCTACCTAGCTAGTATGCTCAAAACCAGTAAACTAACGATTTCTTTTATAGTTTGATTACGATATTTTGTTATCATAACTGAGAGAGAAATTTCTAATAATGTGCTCCTCTCTTGTAGTCAAAACTACTAAACTAAGGGTTTATTTTATAAAAATATTCCATCCGTATTAAATTAAGAGTAATCCAAGTTTCGCTTTCGTACTTTGTATAACTTAATTAATGGTTAAAAATATAACTTGTTTATTATTGTGAAATTTGGTACATTGATTTTTCCTAAAAAGAGACATCTTGAAAAGGAATGATATACTCTTAATTTGAGATGAATAGATCGAGTACATATATTCCTTCTCTTTCATTCGTGTGCGCGCACATACACATACACATACACATACACACACACATATATTTACTAGCCTCAGAGCACTCTGTCTGTGTGCGATATGATACTTAGTTTATTTTTCACATGCATTAAACACATATAATAGCATTTGGTCTAGTGGCAAATTAATGTGCTTTTCAAACTTAAGTTCATGGGTTGGAGTTCCAATTATATAGTTATTATTTTTATTGTGATAGCCAAAATCAGATGCGAACTATACATATGCGGATTAGACATTAGCAGTGAATTTTTGCCGTAGAAAACATCTCTAAATATTTTGACAATGAAAATTCACTACTAAAACACCAATCTATACATATGCAGATAATTTCTACCAGAACCGAACTCTATATATATATATATATTATCTCCTTCTATTTTCTTAGTTTTTGCGAATCTAAACGCGCATACAATGCTTACAAATCGGAAACAAAAATGAACTGACCAACAGGAAAAAAGGTTTAATTGAGTCAAGGTATTGACCTAAATAAATTAAATACGCATGCAAGCGTACACGTTTATACAACTTACATGCCCCACCTGGCCTACAGGTGTTGGTAAATGAAACTTGTCCAACAATAATTTCTCCTCACAAAATTAATTAAAAAAGAAGAAGTGCATATTATATTATATTCCCATAATTTTAGGAAAATATAGTTGTAGTATTAATTTTATTCCTCTTAATTAAAAAACATTTTAAAGCTGTAACGTCCCCTTTAACAAAAATCTAGATCGATCCCCTGAATATAGAGATGAGAGAACATATAGAATTGAATTAATGATCTCATAAATTCTCTAACGGGCTTGATGAAATAATATTTTGAAATGAGGGACCATATTAATTAAGAGAATTACTACAATTTACAATACTACTTTTCGTTAAAATACTATTTTGGAAAGTCGAATGTGATAAAAATATATATATACAAAACTTTCAATATTACATTTTTCATATAAGAGGAGAAAAAGATGGTGAGAATTGAACGACACAAATTTGAATATCAACTATAGTTTTTAGCCAATAATAAGAAATTAATTTTTATATACCCCTATTATTTCATTTAGTTCGAAATGTAAAAAAGATTTTACTTCTTAGGCTCCGTTTGATAAAATTATGAAAAAAGAAAATAAAAACACTTAATTTGAATAAGAAGATGAAAAATAAGTTGAGACATGTAATGAGATACTCTCCATCTCTTGCTCATTTTTATGAGTAGATGTCTTCCATCCTTTGTTATTTTTTGTGATTTTTTTTTCTTCATCCACAACTAAAGAAAAGTTTTTAATGGAAAAAGTCACAAAGTAAGAAAACATTTTAGAGCACGTGTCAACCTATTTTCTAACTTCTCACAAAAATCAACTATTTTTTTTTCTCTATTATTATCAAACAGAGCCTTAAATTCTAAATCTTTTGTTCACCATTCGCCTATTCTAGCCAACACTAAAAACAATGGATATATATGCATGTGCGATAGCCGATAGGGTTATAATATATTGAAAGTTCAAATTTTAAAAAATGCATTTGTTGATTGGATTAGCCCCCCCCCCCCCCCCCCCCCCCCCCCCCCCCCCCCCGCACAAAGAAACTATATATATATGATTATAGATGCGAAATGATTGAAAAGGGCATTTTCTTTGGTAGCAATAGAATGTTGAGACTATAAATTTTGAATCGTGAAATAACATTTTCTAAAGTAACATATAAAAATAAGAAACTATTGTATCTATTTTTAATTAGATACTCCAAACTCTATAGATAAAACATAAGATAAACTAATTAATTAATATGGTTAGTTGGATTCGAATTTAATTAACCAAGAATTAAGCACATGCATTGGAGCCTTATTATTTATACATTTTTATACTTTTTGGAACAAAATTGATGATATATATGATATTTCAATATTTGATTGCATTTGCTTTTATATGGTATAGGTTTTTGTGGAAGGCATTTAAATTATTTTAAACTAGAATGTTCAAGTTAGTTATATGCAAATACATCGCTAGATTTAAGTTAATAATCTTATATTTTGGTCGACATTCTCTTGATAAATAAGTTATGAATTCGACTCACATAAATATAATATCGATTATTTATTAATTATATAAATAATGTGCAGTTATAGTCAAGTTGAAGTATATAGTTGAAACCCCCCGCTCCCGTAATTGTAGAATACCAGTTGTATGAAAAACGCACGTTACTTTATTTAGAAAAAAAAATATATGTCGGTTTATAGAACAAAAAATGAAAATAGAAAAATAGAGTAAAACATAAAAATTTGGTTTTCCACCTTTCCGTGTAAGACTGGTCAATGCTGCCTGCAGACGTGGTCTCCAACACAGGGATTAAAATAAAATCAAACATTAAACTATGTCATATTGAGTAAATGTAAAACGTGGTATTCTACATATATAAATATATATATATATAGTTAATCACTTATATGATTGCTAATATTACAAAATTTAAGGTGACTTCTTTCTCACATTTTATTATTTAATTTTAGTGTCATCAACTTTTTTTTTTCTTTTGTTCTCAAAGCAGAGATAATTGTATATTTTTTCAACCTCAAATTAAAAGTCTGATATTTTCTTTAAGAAAACCACAAGTTAAGATTTTTTTCCCGTCATGATTAATATACTAAATTAAAAGTTAAAAATTTTCTTTTTTATTTTATTTCTTAACAACTGTTAATTATGTTGAAATTAATATATCCTTAAAAAAAACAAATACATATATTTTTTTTAATTTGGGGTAGAATAGTAAGTAATAAAATTTAAATTCCTGCTAATTAAGGGAAGGGTTGGACGGTTCTAATACGGGACAAAAAAGATTGCGTAAAGAATAATAATCGAATTACTTTTATATATTTTTTATTTTAAATCACATGTACCCGTCTGTATCGCTTCTCGCTGTCGCCGCAAATGTAACAAGAAAAAGGAATAATAATTAAATTAAATAACAACACAAATATCATATAAAATTTTGGAATTATGACACATTCACATGCAAGCTAATTTATATATAAAGTAAATTTATTTAAGAAGTGGTTGTTGGGCACGAAGAAAAGTTTTTGGTTCTTATATCTAATTCACACAGGGATTCACCTACTTCCTTTGTTGTCGTGTAATCTAATTCAAATAATTATTATTTGTTTTCTCAGTTCAATTTAATGGAGTCTAAAAAGTCATATGTAAATGATTAATGTGCGGAAAAAGCGAGGTAAGGAGGATGGAGAAGAGAAATTTTCTTTGAAGGTTAATTTAATTTAAAGCACTTAATTTCCAGTCAAGTCAAATCTATCTAGAATCCATACTGAAAATTATTTTAATTGAAACTTTTGTTGGTTATTAGTAATTAGGTTTATAAAATATATTTTATTTTCCCTTTTTTGACTTTTTAGTGTTTAATTCCTCAATAAGTACCATTTTTATCTATAATTAATTAAAATTTAGTTGTTCAAATCAAAGCACGCCCTCTTTATATAATTTGTCTCACTATAACCTTACTTTATCCCATTTTCTTGATATACAGCTGCTGTGAATTATATATTGTTGTTAGGGAAGATAATTATATTAATTTATTGGAGACCACTCTGCTGAAAAAGTAAGAAAATATTTTAATTGTCAGATATATTTTTATTATTTATTTTTATCAGATGTATTATATAAATTATATCTTACGACAGTACAACTTATATCATACATCTGACAAAAATATAAGATAAGATTAGCCGATAATTATAACATCACTCAAATAATTATTATGAAATCACACGTTTCATGGACATTATTAATTTTAAAAAATATAGACGTATTAATTATTTTTGTGGCACAAGAAAAAAATAGTAGTATTGATTTGCGAAATAATTGAACCAATAATGCTTAATATATATATATATATATATGTGGTGCAACTTTTTTTATTTTTTCGGCAGTTTTATAGCATCTTTCATTTTCTATAAGATTTTATTTAAGATATTTTGTATTTATGAATCTCTAGTAAACATGACAATAATTCATGACTTAATTATTTAACGGTCAATTTGATATTTTCAAGTTACTAATTTTATTATTTAGGGTTGAAAAATGAGAAAGAGTGACGCATGCACTCTTTAAATATCTTAACAAGAAAGTACACCATCCTGCACTGTGCGCGCAAGGAATTTTTTTTTTTTACCAAATATTATTAAATGTTCATTCCAAAAAAATTTCTTAAGTATAATTTTGATCCTTTGATTTATTATTAACCCACTTCAAGTTAGGTAATTATATGATCCCCCAGTCTGATTTGAGTTAATCGTCCTAACGCATCATATACAATCAATAAAAAACCAACCAATCAAAATCTTTGGATGGCAATCTCGGATGATATATACATGCATTATGAGCAGTATATATATATATATATATATATTTTTAATAAATATTGGCACAAACAATATACTGTATATTGTTTAGGATAAATTTAAGCTTTTTCACGACGCAATTTTCTTTTAAATGAAAAGTTAAATTTAGTTTTTTACCTCACACTTTTACACTACTTGATACAGTTGACCTAAAAAATTATTGTTAAAAAAGAAAGAAAATTTAAATGCATGCCGGGTAAAGAGAGTGGGTGGGGGACCGGGGGTAGAGTTGTAGAGAGATAAAATGAGCGTGGTAGATTAAATAAGAATATGGGAAAGCTACATAAAGTACTTTAAATAAATATTCTATTTGATAGTAATATAAAAAATAATTAATTTGTGCGAGAAGTTAGAAACCAAGTTGAGGTATATGATGAGATTAGCTCATACTTTTTAGCACTTTTCACAGATAAATTTTCTTTGTGGTGTGAGGAAGAAAACATTTTCACAAAAAATAAACAAAAATGTAAAACATTTAATTTATTCATAAAAATGAGTATGGGATAAAAAATATCCCACTACATATTTTAACTTATTTTCTAACTTCTCACACAAATAACTTATTTTTTTTTAATTATTTTTCATATTATTATTAAATGGAGTCTTAAAGTTGACTAATATTTCTTGTATACCATTTGCACTTTTGACCTTTTGATTTGCTAAATACATTCTTGGCCATTAGATTTTAAAGTTAAGATGAATAGTAACATCTCTAATTTATATTATAGACGGCTAATATTTCTTATATACCATTTGCACTTTTGAACTTTTGATTGGCCTGTGTAAAAATAAATAAAAATAAAAATACTTTTGATTGGACGGATGCAAGGGCGGAGGGAACATGGGACGTAAGCCCCCCACTTGGATTTACAAAAATATCATTCTAGACTGAGTATTTTATATTTCTACAAGGACATTAGTGTGAACTTTCCAACTACGATGTTGGATTTGTAAAATTTTCAAAGATTTTGGGATTTGACCTGGAATTACTAATAGTATGAAAAAATAGAACAATGTAAATAAACATTGACCCTTAAATTTTTACATTTGGCCTTCAAATTGAGTGGGTTCCCATGTCCAATTTAATGGTTAAACAAAAAATTAAATGTTTAAAGTAGTCTCCACTTTTAGATTAAAAGGGCACATGTGTTCATATCTATTTTTCAAGCTAACTAAATTCATTTCGGAGGAAATCATTTTTCTTTATTCACAATGCATTACATTATTTCATATTTGACGTGGTAAATATTTTGCTTTGTTATGCTACGAGAAGAATACATTCGAATGATAGAAAATGGATTTGATTATTGAATCATAATTTATCAAGTCGCCAGTTTCATAACTCATGACAATTGTAGAAAAATATATACATTTTATGGAATAACTTATGAGTTTATGTAGAAAATTTATGAGCATTATGGGAAAAATGCATAAAATCAAATGAAATGATTGATTTTGTCAGAAAAAATCTCTTAACATTGAAAAATCAATGCACATATGTATATATATATATATATATATATATATTTTAAGATGATTAAAATGTCTTGTTAAATTAAATCGTTTTTAAGATACTACGATTTGAAGAGGATATGTGAATATATATAACTTGTTATTTTTTTGTAAATCTATTTCTGTAATGGATGTTTAATATGCAATTTTTTTGTCTCATTATTCTTACTTGTAATTAAAAAAAATTACGTAGTGTTAATCAAACTCCCACTAACTTCAAATCCTGCCTCCGCCACTAGCCGAATGTATTTTTAGCCATTAGACTTTGAAGTTAACTGTCGATGACTAGTAACATCTCTTATTTATATTATTTATTTATTTTGGTCTTATTCAAGGGGTATCTTAGTCAGTTTTTGCACACCTTAACTAATTTTCGCTTGCAATTTATAACTGTCTCCAGCTAAGTATTATTTTAACATCTCCGAGAATCAAAATAGAGAACAAATCCAACCAACCCAAAAAGCCAAGATTGTTTTAACTTCTAATCGAGGGTGAATCCAGGATTTTACTTTGGGGTGGGCTGATGATAAAAGGAAATTTTGTAAAAAAAAAAAAATTAATCGAGAAAATATTAATAACGATTTTTTCCCCTTTTCCAAGCATAAGAAATTTTGAAATTAATTTTGTGTTTGATTACTAAAATTGAGGCTTTGAAATATAAGCTCTTGGGAAAAAAAAATTTAAATATATAAGTATTGATCCAACTGGCAGCAATAATATTCTAATAATCTAAAAAAATAAAATTGTATATAATATATATTAAATAACTGAAGTATTGAACAATAAATTAAGAAATGAACAAACACTACTCTAAATCTCTAATAGTATAATAAATAATATATATAAATTCAAGCCCCTCTCTCTCTCTCTCACTTAAGGCTTAAACATCTGGGTCTATCACGCGCAATAGCGCATATTAAAAAAGATAAAATTAATAATATATACAAATTATTATGGCCTAAGTAATTGACAAAAATCACGTAGGCCGGACTGCTATTTAATTCATTAGTATTTTAACTATATTATTTTTTTTAAATGAGTTAGATTGAGTTGAGTTATGATGGGTTGGATTGGGCTGGGCTGAGCTAGACTGCTTTTTAATACTTATAAGTAGTATAACTAATTTTTGTTTTTTGGGGTCCCCCTCTACGCCCTTGCTTCTAATGATAATTTTATACCGCGAGAGTAAAAAGCTTGGTTATTTATATTATAGATGCATCCATTATGTATATACTTTTCTATCACATTCCCATTTCTGCGATTATAATTTTAAATCAATGAACACGTGCCACCAAATAAAGAAAATGGCATGCTTATAATAAAAAAATGTGTCAACTTGGCATGTGGTCTAAATTGGTGCAGAAGTATACATAAATGTATTTATATGATTATGACAAACCATGTGGGTGCTCAAAATGGCCCATTTGCAATTATCACACGACTTTAAAAACTATTGTTGTGCTACCTTTTCATAGCTGTCATTGTTCTTATTTCTCAACTTAAGGCAGTGTTATAAAGCGACGAGAGCTAGTATGGATCACCTGTACATAGTGCATTTTTAATAATATTTGTTTGTCGCTAAAAAATTCTTCTAATATTTTAATGGCGAAATTTAGACTCGGTTCTTTTTTATTATTCTTTTCAACTAATTTCGTTCAATAGAATCTAGTTTGAGGTCTGACATATGGTTTTTTTTTATAAAATTTGGTAGAAATGATATTAATTTATAATAATTAAATTATTTTCACAAAATTTCATCAAAAAAGTCAAACAAGAAGTAGGTGTAAAAAAATCTGATACATATGTTCATTTTCAATCATTAAAATTTTAGATGATCCTCTCATCCACTTTCAAGTTGAATTTTTTTGATGAAATTAACTTACTCATTATAAAGATTATTTCCACCAAATTTTATAAAAAAAATTTCATCTATTCAAATCTCAAACTAAATCACATTAGACAAAATTAGATGAAAAGAAGCTAAGTCCGCAAAACTCGTTGTTAAAAGGTCAAAATGTATATCCCTAACGCATCCGGTTAGTAATCTAGCTAACACTTAAAAATATAAAATTTTCGATGATGCTAATTTAAGATTTTGTTTTTTTAACACTTTCATGTTTCACATTCTAACCGTTTTAATTGTAATATTTGAATTTTTGGAATGAAGTTAGTTATATTCGTATGCTTATACGCATAAACAAATATTGTAGATACATATAGCTGTGACGCATAACATGCATAATATTTGTATAATGTTTATATATAATTTTATGTATGGATTCTTGTAAATTAATTAAGGAAGCTAGATTTATATATTTTAAGGAAGAAAGTAACAAACTTAGTAGCTAGCCAGCAGGCACATAAACATTATTCTGATCAACAAAATACAAAACTAATCAAATGAACGGCACATGGGGAAAAAAATATTAAACAACATTTTTTGGTCAAATCACACTACACAAGATACGATTCCTTGTCACATAAAACAAGTGTAATTCAATTAATTTACTTTGTTTTGTAAATTTATATATATATATATATATATAGCCATATGAGCTTTTGCACCCAAATCAAAGCTATATATGAATATATATATACATATCTGGTTAATTAGTTTAAAAAAACTATAGCCACCAAAAGCACTTATCAAACTCTTCCAATCAATTAGGATCCCACCAAATTATTATCACTTGACTTGATTCTACTACCCTTGATAATAACAACTTGCTATAATTGGTGCATTTAAGAAAAAAATATTTATTTGATAAAAGTTCCTACATAATTAAGTGCATATATATGGTTAGGGATCTAAAGAAGAACAATTTTGTTGATCTTTAAATGGGGACTAACTATATGGAGGGAGTGAATGAATGATTTTTTTTTGATAAAACTTGGTGGGGATGATCTCCCAAGACTCATACAAATGAGTCATGAACAAATGGAATATTGTTCATAAAAAAATTAATAATTTAATCAATAAAAGAATTATAAGGAAGAGTAAATCTCTTTGGTCATGCCCAACTTTTTATGTCAATAAAAATGCTAAAATTGAAGGAGGAACACCAAGATTAGTCATTAATTATAAACCTTTAAATAAAGTACTTGAATGGATAAGGTATCCATTACCAAATAAAAAGGATTTAATCAACATGGTAGACCAGGCAGTAATTTTTAGTAAATTTGTAATTTATTTCCAAGTTATGTTTCAACAAGCTTTCAGCTCAGTTATCATTTAATAAACTCTTTGTAAGTTATAAATTCAAGTTAAACTTTATTTTGAATATTGTAATTTCAATTCAATTATTAATTTTAGTAATTAATTTGTATTATTATCCGCACACTCTTACATTCCTCATATAGCTTCCCGATTCCCTTCCCCTCATGGCATCAGGATTCACTGGAATTCTTAGATCTTGGTGGGAGAAATATCTCACTAAAGATGCAAGAGATTCCATAATTCATGCCATCCAAATGGAAATTTCAATTCAGTTAATAATTTTAGTAATTAATTTGTGTTATTATCCACGCACTTTTACATTCCTCATATAGTTTCCCGATTCCTTTCCCCTCATGGTATCAGAGGTATCCATTCAAGTAAAAAGGATTTAATCAACAGGTTAGATCAGAGAGTAATTTTTTGTAAATTTGATTTAAAAAGTGAATTTTTGTAAATCCAAATACACGAAGAGGATAGGTACAACACAGCCTTTACCACCCCTTTTGGTCATTACGAATGGAATGTAATGCCATTCGGGCTTAAGAATGCCCCTAGTGAACTACAGAATATTATGGATGATATTCTGAACCCCTTTAGTCATTTTGCCATAGTTTACATAGATGATGTACTCATTTTTTCTAAGTCAATCGAAGAACATTGTAAACATTTGAATTCATTTTTCAAAACCATTAAATGTTGTTTGGTCTAAACCAAAATTAGGTTTTTAGGTCATAACATTCAGTATAGTCAAATCCAGCAAATTGATAGAGCAATTCAATTTGCAGATAAATTCCATGATGAGATCCTAAACAAAAACCAACTCCAAAGGTTCTTAGGATCCCTTAATTACATCATTGACTTTTACAAAGATATGCAAAAACAATGCAAGCCATTATTTGAACGATTGCAAAGTAACCCTTTTCCTTGGACATCAGTTCATACCTCCATTATCCAAGATATTAAAAAACATGTTAAGACATTGCCTTATCTTGGCATATCCAATCCATCTGCTTTCAAGATTGTTGAAACAAATGTATATGACATAGGCTTTGGAGGAATTCTTAAGCAAAAAGTCACTCCTACTTCCCTAGAATAAATTGTCCGATTTTATTTTGGTGCGTGGGATAGTATACAAGTAAATTATTCTACTATTAAAAAATAAATTTTATCTTTTAGTTTTATGTATTAATAAATTTCAAAGTCATTTATTAAACAAAATATTTTTAGTAAGAATTTATTGCAAGTAAGCTAAATATATTTTAGAAAAAGATGTTGAAAATATTGCATCTAAACAGATTTTTGCAAGATGGCAATCCCTTTTAAGTATTTTTATCTATGACAACAACTGTCTTGGTGCTACTAGATTCTGCTTTAGTTTTTAATTTCTTAAATATCTTATCTAGGGTTCTAGCTAACTCTTGATCTTTATTAGGTAATCATAATCCTTGCCTAGATTCAGGTAAGTTCAATAAGGTTTTTTTTTTTAATTTTATCATTTTTATTTGGGCTTTCAATTGTATTTTCTATTTTATTTTCAATTTTATCTAACTGTTTGACTATTGTTGCTAGACACTAGTTAGTAAAATTATTTTGTTCAAATATCTTTTTATCATCATTATTACCATAAGGTATTTTAAATGGACTGGCTGTAACTGAAGTTTTTTTTTACATTTATATTTATGGTTTCTAATGGGGGTGACTCGATGAAACTCTTGACTTATCTTCTTTAACCCATTGAGTTTTGGTAATAACATTATATTTGTTGTAATACTTTTCATACCAATCAAAAAAATTAATATTGGTTTTAATTTATAACATATTTTTTTTTCATTTACTCATAATTTTTAATACTTCTTTTATGAGTAACTAGATTTATATTGAAGGATGGAAGATATATACTAATAAAATGAGTAACATCTCCCATCTTATTTTTTATCTTTTCACACATACTAACTAAATTTATTTCATTTTTCCATCTTTGCAATCAAACGGAGCCTAAAAGGACACCCGCTTAATTTTTAATGGCCAATTATTGTACTCTTATCACAATTTTTTATTTTTTTGTTTCTATTACTAGTCGCTACGCTGCACCAATGCCCACTGTCGCCGCCCATTACTAACGTTCTGGATACCTGGTCAAAGCTTTGGCAACTACTACTTTGACAATGGTTGCTGGAGCCCTGACGACAATTTATATATAAAGTTGAAAGAGACTTAATTTGCACTAAAATCTATATCTTGAACTGTTTATAAATTTAGTGCAAAAATAAATTTGCAATTTCTACGTATTTAGTGCAAAAATAGATTTCACTAAAATCTATATCTTAAGTTGTCTATAGATTTAGAGCACAAACATATTTCCGTGCCCACAGATTTAATACAAAAAATAAATTTATATTAAATGTGTCAAAGCTCTAGTGAGATCTCGTCACTCCGGCAGTGATTGTCAGGACTTAATCTGTTGGTGGCAACAAAGGGTGATAGCGACTATTGGTGATTATATATTTTTTCCCTGGAAAACAAATGAAAATAGTGAAAGGGTATTCAGGCAAAAAAGAAGAAGAAGAATATTCTTATTTTAAAATAAAATAAATAAATTGTTCTTTATATGAATATAATTATGGTGAGAAATCTTTAAATCCATTGCCTGTATGAAAAACCTTTGGATGCACAAACAATCAAATTTTAAATGTAAATAAAGGATTTAGGTATGGCAATTAGCTCTCCACTTAAATGATGTAGCACTCCAAAATGTGTTTTGAATTCATTAAATGTACCCCAAAAAATGTATATAAATTAAGTGCTATAACACACACACACACACATATATATATATATATAGCATTCCCCTATACTTATGTATAAATATATTTATAAAGTCTAGTTGTTATGAGGCTGTCAAGATCCACATGACATCAGATCCAAACTTCAATTACAAAAAGTATTGCGCAGAATCTTGGGAAGGCCTTGATGAAATTGTAATAAATGTCTCCTTCTTGGAGTCTTCCCAATTATTCATTTTTCAAAAGAAATATATACGATGGTCAATCCAATTGCAGAGCTCTTTTCTTTCGAATTTTTTTTTTGTTAAATTAAGGGAATACAAAACTAATGTAATGAAGGTTCACTCTAGTCGGTATTTGAGCATTTTTAATTAGCAAACTATGTGACAACACATGTTTAAAGTTGACTCCCCCACTAATTAATTTCTACATCTGGACAATCATTAGCATGCATTTACTGTATTATTTTCCCATCTAAAATTACTAATCTATTTTTTTTTAAAATAGACTTTTAATTTGCAACTTATATATGGAGTGTGTATATATACATACATTCAAGAATAAGAATGTTTAGGTTACCTTACATGAGAATGTTTAAATCTTATTCTTTTTATTAATGTATACATATATTAAATAGTGTAAAGATTCTTAAATAAAATCTTATTCTTTTTATTAATATGTATCACGAGTGCAAATATTTTCATTTTTCAAAAAAGAGAGTATATAAATGATAAATGATTGATAATAAATTTGGTTTCTTCTCCTTATCAGTCAGGGTTTGATTCATGCGGAGAGTACTCCGATCTAGCTATGAGTTTAAAACTCCTAAATACACTAGGACAATGTGTGCATGTGCGTGTTGGGAGAGAAGGTGCTCAATTACGATTGTCCAAGAAGAAAATAGTCAACACGTATATAAGTTGGTTTAAGAAAAAAAAGTTAATCACGGCTGTTTTTAACCTTGAAAACAAAACCAGCTTATAGTAATTTGACAATAACTTTAGTGAAATGATGTTGATAGGTACGGTGGAACCGTGTAATAGTACGTCCAACAATTATTCTTCGAAAAAAATTTGCGGACATAATTTTGAGATACAATAAGTTATCACGATTGTATTAAAAGAGAAGACAAAATATAACTGAAATATATACAATTAAATAGAAAAAAAAAAAAAAAAAAAAGATGAGAAAACTATTCATTGGGACCCAGTGCTGCACCTTTGGAGGTGAAAGGTATATGAAGAGTGCGTGTGGTCCTCAAAACGTCAATGTCTTAAAAGAACGAAGCAGCCATTAGCCAACAACCAAACTGGTGCCAGAGCCACGAATCCAAGATATTATTTAGCTTCTCAAATACATGTACGGATTATTTGTACTCTGGCACTCAAATTTTTATCATATTTATATCTTGGTACCCGAAGTTTAATCTATTTGTACATTTTCAAATACCATGTAAAGTTGTTATAATTATAATATTTATTTTCGATTTGAGAGTTACCTCATAAAGTGTCTGAGTCAGCTTTAATATAATTCAATTAATCCTTATTTGCGGTGTGTGACCATTGCTTGCCGATCATTATTTTACCAACGTCAAAAATTAACTTTGAGAGTACCAATTAAATTGACCTTAAGATTGTTTCACCGACAATCTTATACCACTGACAATATTTTTAATCCATTAATCTAGTTCTATTCCTATTTGATTTTAGGATTGATTAAAACCACAATGAGCCATAGATCTATTTGGTTCTATGCTCTAATTCTCTATGTTAATAATATTTTTTATATATAGGCAATCAGGTTGGGTTGACTCGAATCGACGCATAACCTATGAAGCATATATATAAAATATTAATTTTAAATTAGGATGGTAAAAAAAAAATTAAATTTTTTTTCTCTAGATCACCAATTCTCCGGTCTAGAATTTAGAATTGTGGCTATGTAATACAAATTTCAGGAGTTTAATTGTTTGTGACGGGAAGAAACAAAAAGAAACGATTGTGTGTACGGCTGGTAATCAGACAAACAGTTAAAAATCCGGAGTAAACCCGGAAGGTAAATCCGTAGTCGTCCTTCACTTTCTTTTCACCTTCAAAAAAATTACCAGAAAATTGAAGACACAAGGCATAATTCACGATTCAATATTAACCTTAATAAATAGATATATATTTGGTTAGAGCTGCCCGCGATTAATTATTAAAAAATAAAACTAACCAAGTTGTTACATCTGAAATTAAAACTACAGAGAGAGAAAGGGGTAGGTAAGAGATTGACCGAACCAACCCCATAAGCTGCTCTCCTCCCCTTATATAAAAACCCCACCCCCTTTCCTTCTCTCTTCAGCTTGAAAGTTCCCTTCTTTTAGAGAGAACTACAAGCTTCAATTCCTCCTCAATTTCCCCCTTTTTTCCCTTTTCATTTCAAACTAACAAATTTATTTTCCTAGGAAAAAAAAAGAAAAGAAAAGAAAAGAAAAATGCAATCTCTATCAGCTTCATCCAGCATTACTCTCAAGTCCTTAACCAGGAAGACACGCTCGCCGACTCAGTCTCACCAACCGAGTCGAATCGTGGTCAAGTCGTTGTTCAGAAACGATTCGGCCAATGCGTCTGCCAGCGCCAGCGCCAACGCCAACTTCTCTGGCGTAGTCGGCTCGAGCCGAGCCGACTGGCAGAGCTCGTGCGCCATCTTGGCCAGCAAGGTAGTCTCACAACAACAAAACACGGAGAAATCCAAGGACAACTCTGTCGCAGCGGTTAATGGCCACCCGACTCTCGATCTCGTCCCGATCGATAGTCTGCCAAAGCCGTTAACCATCGCGGACCTATCTCCGGCCCCTATGCACGGAGCTGAGCTCCGTGTCGCGTACCAGGGAGTCCCTGGCGCGTACAGCGAAGCTGCAGCCGGCAAGGCCTATCCAAGCTGTGAAGCGATACCGTGTGATCAATTCGAGGTTGCGTTCCAGTCTGTGGAGCTATGGATCGCGGATCGAGCAGTTTTGCCGGTAGAGAATTCGCTTGGTGGAAGTATTCATAGGAATTACGATCTGCTCCTCCGCCACCGGCTCCATATTGTTGGGGAGGTTCAGCTGCCGGTTCACCACTGTTTGTTGGCTCTGCCTGGAGTTCGAAAGGAGTATCTTACTCGGGTGATAAGTCATCCGCAGGCGCTGGCTCAGTGCGAGCACACGTTGACGAAGCTTGGACTGAACGTGGCGCGTGAGGCTGTTGATGATACTGCCGGCGCGGCAGAGTATATAGCAACCAACAATCTCCGGGACACGGCGGCGATTGCCTCTGCACGCGCGGCGGAGCTCTATGGAATGCAGATCCTCGCTGATGGAATACAGGTACGGGTGACAACTTGTATTTTTAAGTCATGTTCTCGTCTGACACAACATGGTGCCGGTTCATGTTACTTGATGTTATTTTTTTTTAAACATATCATCATGTTGTGATGATATTTCTAAATTTAATTTTCTTATAAAATTTTAGATTATTATCTCACAAATTTTTAAATCTAATTTTCTTATAAAATTTTAAGAAAATGATTCGCTTATTATTTAAATCATCTTTTGTAAGTTTCATAAATTTTTTTTATCCATTTAATCTTTAAATTAAACTTAATTGAACAGAATTAATCCGAAAAATAATAAGAAAGAGCCAAGTTTCTTATTGCTTTACTTGTTAACCAATGTGTTACGGGTATATTATCTGTCATTTTTTTAACTGTTCTAGTCAATTTAGAATAATTGAACAGAAATGTACAAAGAACAATTTTTTTCACACGATCGATTGATACAACTATTACAACGTCACTTTAATTTGGTGCCAATCTGAAAGTCAAACTAAAAACCGAACGAGAATTATTGAGTAGAAATATATGAAGAACATATTTTTCACACAATGGATTGATACAACTATTACAACGTCACTTTAATTTCGTGTCAATTTGAAAGTCAAACTCAAAAACGAAGATAAATTATTCATTTCATTACATATTTTCTTATGGTTTCTAAAATGATCACCCCTAACTATTCCAGGACGATTCGAGCAACGTGACGAGATTCGTGATGCTGGCACGAGAACCAATCATACCAAGAACAGATCGGCCGTTCAAAACAAGCATAGTCTTCGCACACGATAAGGGAACTTCAGTTCTCTTCAAAGTCCTCTCCGCATTCGCCTTCAGGAACATCAGTTTGACGAAGATTGAGAGCCGGCCGCATCGTAACCGTCCAATTAGAGTCGTCGGCGACGAGAACGTCGGAACGGCAAAGCATTTCGAGTACCTTTTCTACGTCGATTTCGAAGCATCGATGGCGGAAGTTAGGGCACAAAACGCACTGGCTGAGGTTCAGGAATTCACGTCCTTCTTAAGGGTGTTGGGTAGTTATCCAATGGATATGACCCCTTGGTCACCGTCGCGGGGAGATTAGCAAAACTCTCTCTCTCTGCTTTTATGCTACTCTATTTTTAAAGTTAAATTAATAATCCACTTTCTTTTTTATTTTTTTTCTGTAAGATTTTATTTCATTGTTGGGTAAATATAGTTTGTAGGTGATGGTTCGTACAGGGTTTCAAGTTGGTGGGTTGGTTTTACTTGTAAGATTGTGAAATTATGTTTACGATGCTTGAGACAATTGAACAAAAGCAACAATATTGGATTACATTTTCTTCTAATGGAATGTTTTTATTTATTTATTTATTTAGGTTAATCTTCTCCACCTACTTTTTTGTCATTCTGATTAATGGAATATGTTTCTATACAAACAATGTGTACATTGAAGTGGTTTGGAGAGGCGTGGAGACGGGGATGAAACTCAAACTTAGTTTGCTTTGTGTGAATAGTGTCATTTTTTTATTACCTTGAGCTTAAGCTCGGATTCTTAGGGTTGTTTATTTGCACAAGTTTTTACATTTAAGTGGTTTCAAAATTATTAATTTGTTAACCAAAAATATTAAATGAAGTGTTAACTTAATTTTTTTCACTTAAAACTAAAAATTTAAGTGGTAAATCCACCACTCAAAATTAAAAACTAAATTTTAAAGAAGGTAAAATACCTATTTTACCCTCTTACATTTTAGAATCATATGATTCAAATAAACTAATAATGGCAAAATTTTCATACTAAAAATAATTCAATTTTTAGATGTGTTATATTCAAACAAACAACATTTTTTCAGATACAATTTTCAGAACTAAATAAACAATTTTTTTAGTTTAAGTTTTTAGTATTTTTTTATCAAATGCGACCTTAATGAAATATTTTAACTAGCATTTTCAATATTTTAAGCACTTTTTTTTTTGCTTAAATTTTAAAAATTTTTTGTTTTTGCTTAACACCTCATTGTCTATGTCATATTTAGTCATAAATTAAAATTAACTTTTTGTAGTATACGAATTGGACTTGTGTTCTATGTCTTATTCTCATAATTAAGATGGGTAATCAGATTTTGGTGTTTCTAATTGCGGTATAAAAAAATAGTTAAAGTGACATAATAATATCTAAGAGAGCTGTTTCTATTTTGTATCACGTGCATGTTATTTTGACTAATTGTAAGTTTTGAAAAAAAAATATGTTTAACATATAACATCACTTTTTTTGGTTTTTTATTATTAATTGCTATTTTGTGTCTCAATTGTCTTGCATTTGTCTCTTTATATGTAAAAACACAATAATGGCACTGATGTTAATACTCTCATATCATAAAGCGTGATAAATTTTATATTAAAATTTTGTGCATTTTTTATTTTCATTGTTTGTTTAAGTGTCTTAAATGTATTGAGTCTTACGTGCCAGGTACGTTGCATTCATTACATACACATAGGGGCGGAGGGAAGAAGGGACGCCCCCCCGGGGGGCCGCGGATTGAAAAAAAAAAAAATAATCATGTGTATGTGGTTTTTTTTGCTGTAGTGTCGAAAGTCAGGGGTGATAGCATAATTAAAGATTTTTAGTGGTTAGGGGCCTTTGTGTAACGTGCATTAAGAGTTCGGTGGTAGTTTCATAAATATAGTTTAGGTTAGATATTTTTTGTACATGTAATCCAGTCCCAGCCCCAGCCCCAGCCCCATCTCCATCTCCATCTCCATCTCCATCTCCATGTTCATTTATTCTTGCCGCTCTTTCTGGTTTCTATTTTTCTTTGTTGTTTCACTGCTTCCCTCTGCCACTGTGCAGCACTATTTCTTTCTTATAGGTCGGCACTCTGCTTCCTTCTTCTTCTGCAGCTCTTAGGTCAGATTTGTTTTTCTTTATACTAATTTTTTTTATTATTTTGAATATTAAGATTTAAGTGATTTTTTTTTTGATAATATATTATTTGAATATTAACATTAATATAGTTGTTTATTGCTTATTGACTTATTGAGATTTATTTGTTGGTTATTGAGGTTGATTCAATATTGGTTTGGAAAATTCTTGAACAAAACCTTTTTTTTGCCCCAATTGAACAAAATTCTTGACTACGCCTCTGCATACACACACACATATATAATATAATTCTTTTTTTGGGTCTGATATGCTCAAGCAATTCATTAATTTGTTTGTGCTTATTTAACATATAAAATTTTTATTGTTGAAATCTCATCAACAATATCTTGTAAGTTGTTTGTGTTTTGCATTGCATGTTAACAACGTTTTTATCTCTATAAATGTCTTTGTGTTAAATACCTTGTTTCGCATAATATATATATATATATATATATATATATATATCTGATAAATCATATATCTCACATTGATGGAGAAAAAATATATAATACAATTAATCAACTTGATATCACATAGACGAGAAATAGCATAGTGGCAAATAAGTTTTTATCCATCTTCAAGAGAATGGGTTCGAAGTACTTGCATAAATAGTAAACTAAATAGGGAAATATAAATAATGTATAAATGACCTTGGAGTTGGAACTTAATTAAAATGGGAAAAAGACATTTTATTTGTCTACTTTTTCGCTATGTCTTGACCTTTGTGCTTATTATGCCTTCAATATTAAATTTTAGATGGACCACCACTTAGTATATATGATTGGCACCATAGTTATTTGTATTAATAATATTATTTAAAAACAAAGTAAACTTAGCGCTACTCTTTTTATTTTAATTTTTTGGTAAAAAACAAATAATACAAGCACACAATAGACTTCACAAGTCTTGTAATTGGTACTCTTGTTTGTTAACTTAAGAATTTATTATTACAATAACTTCATAGCCGAATATTCCCCGATTTAGTAATTAAAAGACCATAATTAGTTACCCACATTTTTGCAGTTATATATCAATTTTCAATGTATTTTCACATCAAAGCAGAATTATTTTGAGCATAGCTTTAAAAAAAAATTAAAAGTAAAAAGATACGAATATTCTTGTACTCACAACAACAATAATGATTGCATTAAACTCAATTATTGTTAAATTATATTTTGGAAACGTGCGCGTGCACTATATTTTCAATTAACTTGATTTCTTTCACATCAGAAAAAAGATTTCTTTATTAGTATTCCAGCTCAAAATATGAGAAGAATAAGTTCAAACAAATACTCCTATTTCTTACAATTATTTTTTTTTAATTTGGTGTATTAAAGGTAATTATTATTTCAATTTTGTAAGAGTATATACACGCTTTATATAAAAGTACAAATATATAAATTTAGGGAAGGACTTCCTTCTGGAATTGAGTCTCACTAGTTATAATAGTTATGAATTATACAACGATCATTAATTATAATGGTTAAGAATTATTCGATTTACTTATACTATATAAAAACAAAGTTACTTAATTCAGTTGTGAGACTAATTTTAGAGGTCCTTCTTATTTTGCCTTTATCATCATTAATATTGAAAAAATATTTTAGCAATAACTATTGAATCTGCAACCGTTTTATAAATAGTAACAATTATAATTAATCATTAACTCAACTCATCCTTTATTTTTTATTCTTATTTTAATTTTAAACTTCGTGCACACCTATTGCATATGTGTTTTGTGCCTAGTATATGGAGGCATTATATAAGCTAGTTAAAATACTACAAAAGATCAAGGGTTCCCAGAAAATTAGAGTGGGTTGTAGGAGGTTGAATACCTTGTCACTTCCTCTTAAACACTTGATTTTTATCCGTAATTTGTACGAAGATTATAATGGTTTGAATATTTATAAAAGTAAAGGAGCACACAAAATATATTATAATAGTGTGTTTGGCAACTCTAATTCTATGCCATAGACTTAAACTTGGAGTATGGTTATAAAATTCCAGATGGACAAAAATGTCGATCAAGAATTGTACCACTACCCACCCACCCCCTTCACCACCTCACTTGATCGAGCACACACAGTGACACACACCAACCCTTCCACCCCCCAAACCCCCTCGCCCCGGCAGCGGTCAACAGCCAACCCAACCCTCCACCACATCCCGTACGGCACACACAGTTACCCCACCCTCCCGTCAACTGTCACCCACCCCACCACACACCATCAATACTATATGTATATAGTAAATATATGGATGTATATACGTATTTGTATGTACATAGAATACATATATATTAAAATAAATATATACAAATTAGCCAAACAAATTTAGAAATTTTAATATAATTCTAAATGAAGGGCGTTAATATATACACATCACAAAACACATGATAATACTCTCACTTTTATTCGGTCCTTGACAACCGAGTAAAGCATGTTACTCGGTTCTCAAGGGTCGAGTATAAACATATACTCGTACCTTAAGGGCCGAGTAAAACATTGTCAAGTTTATACTCGATCGGTACTAAAAAACCGAGTAACATACAACTTACTCGGTTGTCAACGATCAAATGAAAAGTGGGAGTGCTATCAAGTATTTTGTGAAGTGTAATATCACCACCCTAAATGAAAACTAAATACAATTCAAACAATGGTATTGTAACTTATGGCATTCTAATTCATATAATTGCAATTGTGCAATTATAATAGAATTTCAAAACTATGTAACCAAACACATCATAAGATATATATATATATATATATATATATATATATATATATATGCTGTCTATATATAATGGGAGACATTTAGAATTCAAGAAAATGGGCCAACAGAAATAATTTGTAATATACAAATCGTGTAAGGATGATGAAATAGATTACGTTGAAATAAATATTATAAATTAAGGGAAAGGGGGTTTGGTGAGCACAATGGTGCATGATGATGGCAACAATTATTGGTATTTGGGGTAGGCAGGGTTGTGATTTTGTTTGTGGTGGTTGAAAGGGCTAAGCTCAATTGCCAAACAAATACATGGTTTAAATTTGATTCCAGTTGTGTATTATTTTTAAAATTTTCGTATGGTCATCTGCATTATTAAACCTACCGATAGTTTTAGCGTATATTTTAAATTATTAGCATTACCAAAAAAAAAAATTAAAGGAAATGTTATTAGATCTAAGATTCAAACTCATATCGAAAAAACATACTTTTAATACTCCTCGACCTATCGCTATAACATGTTCTTATATTATTTTAATAATCTAAAAAAAAACATGAATTATCATATATAAGATTGAACATGAATCGCATATGCAGCAAGTGAATTAATCTAGTGGTGATATTGCTCACTTAAATTCAGGAGATTTGCGGTTTGAGTCACGCTTGAGAGTATTGTAGAAAAGTGAAGGCAACGGCTAATATATATATTTAACATGTTATTGTGTGACTCAACCCCCTCTTTTTTCACTTATCTTTTTTTGATATTTCTTCTGCATCAATATTCTAAAAGGTGCTAGAAAGATTTAGGGTGATCATGCATAGAGCGCCTAGCGCCCAGAGAGCATAAGCGGGGGTCTAGATTGTTAGGCACTAGGCGGTGATTTTTTTAATATTTTTAAATATATATATATATATATATAATACTTGTATGTATAACGCAAAAATAAGTGAAACATAGTCATTAGGCCCACTCTTCAAAACAAAATTGAATCATAGGTTCACATCCATATTAAATTATATATCTATTTCAAAAAAAAAAAATACTTGCGAAAATAAAATGCAACAATAAAAAGAAAAGAAAAAGAATGTTCAAGATATGCTTGAGGAAAGAAGGTATAATGGCACGTGAGTTTGTAGTTAGTGATCAAAGCGAGCTCTTCTACTTTTTGTATGTTTTCTAATGATTGTGATTGATGACTAGAGTTTGGTTGCAAAGGATGGAATGAAAAACGTGTTTAGTTATAATGGTTGATATATTATATTCGTATTTTTAAACACTACACCCAAAAGCGTAAACTAGCACGTTAATTTGGCACCGTGCTAAGCCATGCCAAATATATGTAGCCTTTACCACGCTTTTCCCGTTTGGGGACTTCCCATTTTTGTTTTTTACAATATGGAATTTTCAAATTTTGAAAATTAATATTAATTTTATTTATCTTCCTAAAGTTAAAAATTTATTGTTTCTTAAGAAATTACCATCTTTGGTGCCTAGTTAACTTTTTTTAGGCATTCTGATGGGTTTAGAAATTCATATTATTTTTTATTATATAATTAATTTTTTTTATACATGTACATATGTGTTGGTCGGAAATCAACCCTAGAGGGAGTGAATAGGGTTTATGAAAATTTAATGCGGAATTAAAAATTTTTCGAAATTTTTTTAAGCAAAACAATTAAACCAAACAAGTATATCAATGAATGCAAGCAATTCAAGCAATCAATCCCAAGACAAGCAAATAAGCAATCTCAAAATACAAGCAATAATATAGCAATAAATAGAGAGCTTGAGTTAGAAAAATTAAACTAATAGAAATCCAAGGCTTTTTGTCCCGACGGTTCGGTTTCCTAAAACCTTACGTTCGTGCACAGTTAATTCCCTAATAAGTTCCACTAATTCCAATCTCCTTACGGGTGAAGAATAAATCTTTACAAGTGTTGTTGTCTTACACACTCTTACAAATACTGCTTTACCACAATATTCTCACAAGAATCTCTCTCTTGCTAATTTATAAGATTTACCTATCAAAAATACTAAACAAGAATTTGCCTTCTTGTTTACCTAGGAGATTTACCTCTCACAATTTGAATATAGATTGTTTAGTGATTCGCACCAATGAACACCAACTCTAAAGTGTTTAATAGATACAATTGAAACTCACACTAAAGTTACTTATTTGATCAAAGTTTATAGCTCAAAAAAAGAATGATTGATTAAAACTAAAGCTTGACTTTGAATAGATGAAAGATGAGTTTGTATAAGTGTTCAAGCATGCCAAAATGTGTCTTAGAAAGTGTATATATAGTTCCAAAAGTAATATAGCCGTTTATGAGGTTTGGTAGAAGTTTGGTACCAAAAATGATAAAAAAATCATAAATTCAACTGCTATATTCTGAAGCATTAGTTGACTGATGGGGCCTCAGTCGACTAAGCCAAGCTCCTTAGTCAACTAATGGGCTTTGTCCATCAGGCCAAAATTCCAACTTTTGCACTTTTTCATATAAGCTCCAAAATCAATTCTAATACTTTACGGACCTTAAATATAAGTTCCTAAGACACCTAGTTTCGGAAAAACTCAAAATATGATCATTTGAATTTAATATGAATTTATTTTAAAACCGTTTTTTGCAAGAATGATGTTTTGAAATGATTTTAATTGAAACTTCGTTTTGATCAATCGAAGAATGTTGTATCAATGTATATGAGCTATAATAATAATCAAATAAGAAACTTTACAAATAATCATAAGCATTCACTCAAATGTCGAATATACGAGTTTTTGAATGCTTCGATTTATTTCTTCAATTTGATCTTCACTTGAAACTTTTGCATGTGATCCTTAATCTTTGTGCTCCATGGATTTGCATTGTGATGAGATTGATCTTCTTATCTTATCCAATGCTTGTAGAGGAATGATCTCGGTTTGGATTGATTGGTTTTGGTCCACGGATGATGATTATTGAAATGCGACAATAATTACTTTAAAACACATGTTAAATTATACTTGATTGATTTATTGTTATTATTAAAATAAGATTAAGACCTTTTAGGTCAACAATCTCCCCCTTTTTGATGATGACAATAAATTAATGTGTGTTTTCAATAATAAGCATAAATAGCATATGAATAAAATAGAATATGATCCCCCTCAATTTATGCATAGATAAAATAATGATTATTAAAAAGCATTACAAATATTTGAGATAGTTTTAAAAACCAATAGAACATTTTTTATCTCAAATAAAATTTTCAAAGGAAAACAAGTATCAATGTTAAAGACATAAAGTTATTAAAGTCTTACCTACATTGATCACTATCAACACACATTTTCTCCTCTTATGGCAACATCAAGAAGGGATCAAGGCTACGGAGAGAAAATGGTAGCTTCCATGTGTGCTTCATCAATGAGGCAAAGATTTGTATGCCCTTCCATCTTTTGCCATAAGGCAAAGGTCGGCCATTTCTTCATCACTTGACTCGATATCGGATTCGTCTTCTTCTGATTCGCTTGAATGTCTTTTGAGAGCATCTTTCAATCTCTTGTGCAACTTTTCTTTATCTGCTCTCTTCTCATATTTTCTAACCGGATAATTTGACTTCTAGTGTCCCGGTTCATGACAATGGAAGCACTTCCTTTCCTCATTATCGACTCTTAGATGAGTTGATTTATCATTGAGGATATTTGAGGATGAGGGATTATTGTTGATCTTCCATTGTGAGTACTTCTTCTTTGTTAAAAATTTCTCAAATTCCCTAGAGAGAAGTGCCATGTATCCATCTCCTTTTCCACCATTTCCTTCATTTGGCTTTAAAGCAATTTTTTTCATTAGATTTGCTTTATTTCCTCATTCTTCTCTTTGTAACTCCTTCTCATGGGTTTTGAGAGAACCCAATAGCTCATCCATGCTAAAAGTTTTGAGGTTCTTAACTTCTTGAATTGCCGTCACCTTAGGCCTCCACATCTTTGGAAGAATCCTAAGTACTTTTCTAATCTTCTCTTCATTAGAGTAAACCTTACCAAGAAGGTCCAAAGCATTAGTGAGAATAAAAAATCTACTATACATGGAAGCAAGTGATTCGTTAAGCTCCATCTTAAATAACTCATAATCATGGATAAGTATATTAATATTGTCCTCCTTGACTTAAGAAGTTCTTTCATAGGCAACCTCAAACTTGTCCCAAATCTTTTTTGCGGTTTTGTAACTAAAGATTTTATTGTATTCATCCATAGACAATGCACAATGTAATGAATTTAAAGCTTTAGCATTGAATTAAAAATTTTAATATCATGCTTATTGTATTCAAATATAGACTTGGGAATAACATTTTTCTTTTCGTCGGTTTTTGTAATCTCATAAGGTCCAACAAGTGTAACCTTCCATTGTTCAAAATCATTAGCTTGTAAAAATGTAAAAATTCTATTTTTCTAATAGCTATAGTTTTTTCCATTAAACAATGGTGGCCTATAAATAGAAGTACATTCGGAAAGACCGGTTCATTGATAATAAGACATGATCGAGGACTCTAAAATTGTGAAATTAAAATAAGAGTACACAATCTAATACTAATTATTAATCGAAAATCAACCCTAAAGGGGGGGGTGAATAGGGTTTATGAAAACTTAATGCGGAATTACAAACTTTTCGAAAATTATTTAAGCAAAACAATTAAGCTAAACAAGTGTATCAAGGAATGCAAGCAATAATATTGTAATAAACAGAGAACTTGAGTTAAAAAAATTAAACCAATAGAAGTCCAAGACTTTTTGTCCTCACGGTTTGGTTTCCTAAAACCGTATGTTCGTACTCAATTAGTTCCCCAAGAAGTTCCACTAATTTCAATCTCCTTATGGGTGAAGATCCAACCTCTACAAGTGTTGTTGTCTCACACACTCTTACAAATATTGCTTTACCACAATATACTCACAAGAATCTCTCTCTCGCTAATTTATGAGATTTACATCTCACAAATACTAAACAAGAATTTACCTTCTTATTTTTCTATGAGATTTGCCTCTCACAATTTGAATACAGATTGTTTGGTGATTCACACCAATGAACAACTCATCTAAAGTGTTTAAGAGATACAATTAAAACTCACACTAGATTTACTTGTTTGATCAAAGTTTATAGCTCAAAGAAAGAATGATTGATCAAAACTAAAGCTTGATTTTGAATAGATGAAAAATGAGTTTGTATAAGTGTTCAAGTATGCCAAAATGTGTCTTAGAAAGTGTATATATAGTCCCAAAAGTGATATAGCCATTTGTGAAGTTTGGTACAAAAAATGATAAAAAATTAAAAATCCAACAGCTATATTCTGAAGTATCAGTCGACTGAGGAAAGTTCATCAGTCGACTGATGGGGCCTCAGTTGACTAAGCCAAGCTCCTTAGTCGACTGATGGGCTCTGTCTATCAGGCCAAAATCTCAATTTTTACACTTTTGCGTATAAGCTTCAAAATTAATTATAATGCTTTGGGGACCTTAAAAATAAGTTCCTAAGAAACCTATTTTCGGAAAAACTTAAAATATGATCATTTGAATTTAATATGAATTTATTTTAAAATCGATTTTTGCAAGAATAATATTTTAAAATGATTTTGATTAAAACTTGGTTTTGATGAATTTAAGAATGTTTTATCAATGTATATGAGCTATAATAATTATCAAATAAGAAACTTTACAAATAATCCTCAAATGTCGAATAGACGAGTCTTTGAATGCTTCGATTTGTTTCTTCAATTTGATCTTCACTTGTAGCTTTTGTCTTGAATCTTTTTCATGTGATCCTTGATCTTTATGCTCCATGGATTTGCATTGTAATGAGATTGATGTTCTTGTCTTGTCCAATACTTGTAGAGGAATGATCTCGGTTTGGATTGATTGGGTTTAGTCCACGGATGATGATCATTGAAATGTGGCTATAATTACTTCAATAGACATGTTAAATTATAAGTGATTGATTTATTGTTATTTTCAAAATAAAATTAAGACCTTCTAGGTCAACATTATGAAACAAATTTACCATTCCTTAATTTTAAAAAATATACTACTTGAAACTGCAAATCTAACCCCTCAACAAACTATACAAAGTAACATTAAATATACTAAAAATCTCGATAGTATGATACACTATTAAGTATAACATGCATTGAGCGTTGTGAGAATCCGAAAATGCGACCCCAAGGTCTCAACCTCTAGTTTGTGAGTCTGAAACATCGGAAAGAATTCTGTTGTTCCGTTTGCTTCTATGTGTTGATAATTCATATCGGGTGTCCTTCCATCCTATTTTTAGATGCAAGATGATTCGTTTAGAGTCAATAGTACGTTTTACGAAAACAAATGGACAAAATAGTTGTCTAAGAGGAAAGGCTATAGATAAGCATTTCTTTACACATTTGTCTACAAAATTAGGATTCTACAGGGTTCGGAAATTATGTTACGGATTGGGAAGGTGTTAAGCATCCGTTCTGCCCTTTTGGTCTCTAGTGGTCTTATATGTTTATTCTATGTTGAAAAAATTAGATACTTTTACTGATATCCTATTGCTTTCTAAAAATAACTAATGAAAACCTAATTTTGAGAAAAACGAAAAAAGGGATAAAAACCTTGTATGTCGTGATCTGATATTTTGGTTTTTTCGAAATTTGATTACCATTGACAAAAATTTATCTTATCTATTTTTGAAAAGAGAGTGATTCGGTATTATTTTCTCAGATAACAATATTAATTATCTAGTTTGGTTAATTTAGAAAAGATCGGATCTTATCAGAATTGATTTGATATGGAATTGAACTCTTGAGGAGAGTGTATCAGATATATTACAGTCTATATATAAGACATAATATATTTGAATTTAATTCCTAAGTAAGCTTTATTAGTCTGGGTTTTAAAAACTTGGTTTTATCCGAATGATAAATGGCATTACTTCTTCTGGTTTTATAAATGATTTTATCAGTATTTTATCAAGTTGTTTTATTTGAAAACGATAAAATATCAGTAACTTGACAATAAATTTATCCAGCTAGAAAGTGGACAAAACAACGGATATAACAAGTCTATATAGTAAACAACTTAAGGTGAGGATAGTGGAAGTAAATGTTTTTGGTTTATGTTGGCCCAAGCAAGCCAACTCCCTACTCACTTATAATACTTCCGAGAAAATAAACAAATACGTATATATAATAAACGTACATAAGAACTTATATAACTACTAAATAAAGTACAATAAAAACCAGTATGCAGATATCCTTTTTGATTACTAAAAGAGATTATAGTTACCTTCCCAACGATATAAATGAGATAAGAGAGAGAGTGAGAGAAAATATAATATGACCAAAGATGATCTGGCGAATATAGATTTTTCTCCTCCAGATACAGTCGAGAATCTGACTTTTGAGATCCTAGACGTCGAGTATCGAGAACTTAGAGATTCCCTAAAAACTTGATAATTTGAACTTTAGAAAATTAGATTTTTCGAGATAATAGCGCTCTTCCTTCAGGTTCCAGTTGCTTCTTTTAAACCCTTGGGGTGTGTTGGCCTATTTATACTGCTCGGGGGAGTTTGTCGCGTGACATTCCCCCCAAAAGTGGAACAGTCGCGCCACATTTGTACCAATGTCGCGTGACAAATGACTGACAAATGGCTGAAGTGATGCCCCTGACAGGCTGATGTGTCAGGGAGTGGATGGTCTGGGTCAGAGGAGTTTGTTGTGGGACATCTGAAGGTTTGTCATGCAACAATCTGATTTGTCGCGCGACAATCTGGTTTGTCGCGCGACAAAAGGCCTTAAAAATGGATTTGTCGCACGATAAATCCCTCTGGGAATAGGTTTGTTTGATTACAAATTTTTCAGAGCAATTTCTAGTATTTTTGGGTGAGTTCTAAACTCAAAAAGGTGCTTTCGAGGGTTTTTAGGGTTCTTGCAGGGGTCAGGGATTGAGGTGTCTACAAGTGGCAACCAGATCCAATATTTATATTTTATCGAAAGTAAGTGATCCATGAATTACATGAACATCGTATTACAATATTTAGATTAGGAATAATACTATGTATGAATTATATTTAAAATAGTTGTGAATAGCACCAACAGTATCCATGAATTATACTAACATCATATGTGTTGGCTAAAAATATCTTTTAAATTATACAAAGAGATTATATGAGAATTAGACTAATAGTCTTATGCTTGAATTACATGAACATTATTGTGAATTATAATAACAACATATGAGTACAAGATCACAACTTTTTTAAAAAGTAGACTTACCTCTTTTCTATTCTTTAATTAAAACTTTATAATCTTATAAACTTAAATTTGAGAATCAATTTATATTTCAAACATACTAACTGAACTGAACTACATCCATTAATCATGTTATGTTTCTTAAATTAAAACCTTTCTCGACCCTATCAAAGAAGGAATATGTTTAAATGAATCGAATTCGAGTTTGGCCAAATGTGTCTAACCCAACCAGTTGCCCCCATATAATAAAATTTTGAATTCAAAAATAGAATATTGAGATCTATAAAAAAAAAATAAATCATTTTGACTGGGAATTATACGTATTTCATTGCAAAATGCGTAGTTTATAGTTTTGGTTATTGCAAGTGGAGCTTCAAAAATGCTAAATTAGACTAAAAATCCACATAATATCACTTTTTTATTAGTTTTATAGTATCGAGTGCCAAATGGTGTACCCTAGTAATTATATTTACACATGCATATATACAAAATACTCTAGAAATATTTTCATTTTTTTAACTATATAACATACATCCCCTTTTGAGAGGGTAAATGAATGACTATGTTATGTGCGTATATTTATTCGTTGAAATTTTAGATTTTTTGATCACCTACCTGAAATTTTTTAAGAAATTTGGTGTATTTCATATACTCATCATATAGATCAACCATACCAAATTTTATACAAAAATTCAATAATTTATTCTTTTAAAAGGAAAATATCGTTAGTTAATTAGAAGAAATAATTTTTTATAGAATTTGGTTATACATATATATACATATTACTATATCGTAACTCGTACTATTGACATTTCAATTATTAAAAAAACTTTTTAATTTAAGATATATAATTGTTTATGCCCTTGTACATTTCTTGATTTAAAAACCATAACTTATTATTATATAAATATATATATATATAAATAATTTATAATTCAAAAATCATAACCTATTATTATATAAATATATATATAAATAATTTATAATTAAGTGCATTGGAATCCAGTGCTTAAACCGCCCAAATTAACTTCTTCTTCGTTATTTCTTTCTTTTTTTCTTTTTTCTTTTTTTTTACTTTAACCAATTTTTCTTTTTTTTTACTTTAACCAATTTTTCTTTGTCTCTGATAGGGGATTTTTCTTTCATACTTTACTTTCACTCTCACAGACTAAAATAAAAAACCTAAGTTATCTGCTTCCACTTCTCACCGACCTCCGCCACCAGCCTCCACCCCTAGTATCCGCCTCCAGCCTCTGTCGCCGTCCTGTTGTTCTCTGTTGTGTATTATTTTTCTTCTTTCCTCTTCCTCCATCACTGTTTACCAACGAACAATCGATGCCGGACTTGCCTCGCCAAACTTTGACGGTATGATTTTCACTTCGAATCCTATCCCTCACTTTATTTTCACTTCAAACCTTAACTCAAGTTTGCTTAGATCTAGTATTAAAGCAATATGTGGGTGGGAAATTAAACCCTAAATCTATTTTCATTTCTCTTAGACGGTTCAGCTCTAAGAAGTTGGGTTAGAAAATGTCAGTAATCCAGCTTCAGTCCTAAAAAAATTATGTGACATAGTATCTCACGACTTTGAAGGTAAACGTGAATCATAACTTCCAAAGAATCCTTTAACCATGACTTTGAGAGTAAAATTTACCAGTCATTTTTAGGCTTATCAACTTAAAGAGTTTTTTCTGGACAAAAAGCCATCACGTGTTACTTTGCTTATCTTTTTGTTATTGAATTGATTTTCAGTAGTATATTTCTTATTCATATGTCTTGGTGTTTTTTTTCTTTATATTTATATATATTGGTTGCTTCAATAGCTGTTTCATTATTCTTTTTTAAAGAAAATTTTAGATTGATTTTTCTTGTGAGTTCCTGATTTACCTTATTGTAACTGTGGTACTTAAATCATGAGTAAAAATATTGTGGCATGGCTGGAAGTTTGAGAGAAAGTTCTTTTTAAGACTAATGCAATGTTTTTCATGTTACTAATTTATTATTTAGTTAATCACTTATGGTTTCACAAAGTAGAAAATGATGATAAGTTTACTTTACTCTTGGTTGAAATTGCCCATATTACCTTTGCATACAGGTCAACCTTAAGGCGAAACTCAAGATCATCTAGCAAAGCCTTGTTTGTGGGAATGTCCAAATCACAAAGGCCGGTATAAATGTTTGTTTTCCATCTATCTCCTATTAGTTCCTTTTTCTTGTTTTGTAATCTCTCTCGATTTAATAGGTACGCCTATCTCCACACACTTACTATTTTTAGAATACTTATCATGTGTTTTTCATGAGTTCACAACTTAAATAACTTTCTCTAGTTTCATTAAATTACTTTATCTATCTATTATAATATTTTTCTCAAAGATCCTCTAATGCCTACACAGGATGTGGACTGTATTATGTATTTATCAAGGTAAAACAATATATGGTTGTCTCTAATAAACTAATGCTAGGTTTGTACAAGATTTTAAAAGGTGCCGAAAAATACAATGGCTTAAAAAAAAGTGCGTAAAGTAGTACTCATTTACTAAACCGGTCGACTCAAGATAGTTCCATTTTTAATTTGAGATATAAATAAACAAAAATAAATTATATTATTGACTATAAATTAAGTTAAAATTAGTATGGAATCGAAAAAATATCAAAGTCACAGGACTATTAATTAACGATAACTTGTCACATTTTACAAAACAATCCTCTCCCTCCTTTCTGGCCCCATAGCTGGCTGGGGGAGCTAGCTGCAATCTACACTATATAGACCACCTAAGTTCAAATTACCTTTTAAACCAAATTTTCAACTTATTGATAAACTTATTGAGTATTATATCCCCTGCTCGTAACACTTCGAGTATAAATTTTTTGTAAAATTTAATTTGCTCAAACTTTAATTCCTAATGTTAATTTGTACATATTGTTGTTTATTTTGCGCTTTTGTGCTTTAGTTTTTTTTTGGTAATTTGAAATTGGTTCAATAATAGCTTATTTTGCATATTTAGTGTTCTTATATAGAGTATTATTTGATGCTAGCTAGCAGTCCCTATACTTATTCCCTTTTTGTAATTTCTCTTTGTGTTCTAGTTTTGTGTTTATAGGATATTGTAGCTGCATATCTCGCTCCAACACTCATGACCATGCAAAATAGGTGAGAAATTCTTACTAATACTACTCTCGATGTTGCCAATTACAAACTTTAGCTATTAAGATATAATTCTCTTTAATACGCTAAAGAAATATGATTGCTAGAAGACAAAACTAGAATACCAGGTCACATGATGATAATACCAAGTCTTATGACGGTAAACAAGTGCCCTTTTCAAATTTTATTACTAGTATAAAGTGCACATATTTTACTACATTTTAGTCACCATTGTTGCAGAATTTTGACTAAGTTTAGGGACTATTTTAAGACCCGTTTTTGCTATAAATTTAAGTAGTACTTCGATATGTTTTACTCTTAATTTAGGGCTGCTATTTTGGAGGACTTTTTATTATATTTGCTGTTATATTTAAACTGAATTTGTACTATATTTTGTTAACTTTTAATGCACTGTGTTTGGTGGATTGTAAGAGTGAATATGTGCATTATTTTGTTGTGTTTGATTGCTTTTTGGGTTGTTATTCGTTGTTTTATATATTGATTTTAAGAGTTTTTAAGCTACATATAAGCGTGCAAATTCAATGTCCTAAAGGTTGTGGTTGTGTATATGCAGTAGCTAATTATGTTGCATGTTGGTGATACCTCAAACACGGCACCAACCGATGGTGAAACACCAAGATCAACATATGTATTGGCACGATGACTTTCTTCCGTGCATTGATGGTTAGAGCATTTGTAAGTACTCTTTAACTCTTGTGATTTCTTTATATTTACTTAATGTAAATTTAGTTTAATTTATCTCAACATTGCTTTCATTAAAATTCTAGTTTCTTATAAAGTAGTTTTAGCATTCCAATATATATATTTTCATTATATTACCTTGTACAGTTGTATATATATTAAAGTAGCAAAGGGTGATTGCTAACTAATGGTGGAAGCTTGGAGTACTTAAAAGTTCATGATTTTTTTTGCCTTCAATTAAAGTTTGGGGGTACTCATATATATTTTTTGGGATATCTAGTTGCATATACTAAGTACCAAGGGATAGTTGCTAACTAATGGTGAAAAAGCATTTGGAGGTTTTTTTTTGTCTTAAACTAATGTTTGGTTTTTTTTGGTCCTCGGTTTGTAACCAAATGTGAACTTCAATATTATACAATGTAGTACAAACTTGTAATTTAGGAAGATATAATCTCCTCAAATGACTTCGTTTTGTGAAGTTAATATAATATTCTTACTATCTTAGTTATAATGTTTTTTTAGTTTAATTGGGTGTGATTGTATTTGTTGTGATGCAAATATACTTTTTACAGTTTTTTGCTAAATGTTTGAATACTATACAACAGGGAAAAAATGAAAAGAAAATAAAATAAGGAAAAAATGGAAAACAAAAAAACAGGCAGTAGCAACACAATACTGGTTTTTTTGGCACGGCTAAGAACCGTGCCAAAACCATTCTAATTTAATTTTGTATAGATTTTTGGCAGTGCCACAACTATTCCAAAATGGTGCCTACGCAGTGCCAAAACCATTCCAAAATAGTGCCTACGCAGTGCCAAAACCATTCCAAAAAGTACTCACGTAGTGCCAAAATCGTTCTAAGAAGCTGTCTACATAATGCCAAAATCGTTCCAAAAGGGTGCCTAGGTAGTGCCACCAATGATATCATTATATCAATGGTATGATGACTCGTGGAAAGCCATCAAAACGACACGTGTCATAATATGGTACGATATGTATCTGTGCTATAATGGTATTAAATTTGGTGAAATTGGTACCCTTTAACCAAGAAAACGTACGAATTAAACACGGTGTGAAACCGTGTTAATTAAATTGGTACAGAAGTATTTGGCATGGCTCGGAACCATGCCAAAGGTGGTCAGGTACGGAGTAGAACCGTGCCAGTTAGCGAGTTTTGGTATAGTGAAATGAAAATTTTTCTAACAAAAAAAAATATAAGTACTTCCATAAATAAAGAAGAAAAGAAACTCAATCTATTCATTTAGCCCCCTAACCCCGCTCAACCCGATTAGGCGCTTGCCTAAATTCAACTAATTCATCGCAACGCCTAGGCTCCTGCCTAAGCACTAATTGTGGCGTTCGGGCAATGTCTAACCTCCTTTTTAAAACTCTGAGTCCGGATGCAAAGGGGGTAAGTCTAATTTCGCATAAAAACGGAGTAATCAAAATTTATAGTAATTACATTTCCAACATGTACAACTCAAAAATATATATCCCACTCATGCAACATTGTAATGAACAAAAATTAAGAGTCCATTATAAGTTCTTCTCCATTCCAAATTAAGAGTCCACTATTTTTATTTTTTCTAAGATATCCCACATTAAGAGTCCACTACTTTCTTTCTTGGATATAATGTGTCAAAATCCACAATAAAAATAAGTTTTGTTTTAAACCATTGATGTTGGTGAAATTAATACGTTCTGAAAAATAAGTGATGATAAAAGCAGCCTTAAATTAATATTATAGCCTCATCAGTATGTTTACATCATGCTTAAAATGTAAAATAGGTGATGATAAAAGCAGCCTTAAATTAATATTGTAGCCTCACCGGTATGTGTACATCATGCTTAAAATGTAGTACATGTATTTGTGATGTTACTATTTTAAAGGTGATTTTACTATCATTACTTAGAAAAAATGGAAGTCAAGCTTGATTTTTTTTTAAATACAAAACAATAATTTATAACATAACTATTTCTTTCTAATACAACTTGAGGGAGTCCAAGATAACGATTTGGTTTGAGACTAGAGAATTGGGTAAGGCCCACCAGAAATAAAAGATGAAGCCTAGAGCTGAATGGCTTTGGCCTTCGAGCCAAGTATATTACTGAAAATGCTGACATGGTCATCCTCACCAATGAAAACATGACACATGTGCTAGCTTAGATGGACATATTGCCACGCCGAGATTAGCATTACGACCAATGACATAGAGACATATGTAAAGCGCAAAGTTATGGATAAAAGCTAATCCACATGTAAAGTGTTAAAGTAGAGTCCAAGTTCTACCATGTATAGTCTTTTTACTGTTTATCCTAATGAAGCATTGTAACCTTAATTCTATAAATATGAATAGAAAGGGAAGGCCTATTAAAGAGAATCTGATCCAGAATTTGAGGCAATAGGTAATAAAGAGAAAAAGAGCTGATAGCTTGTACTTTTCCCATTTTTCATTATCAAGTGAATATAAAAACCACACACAAAAGGAAAATGTAGTGCTAGAAGAATGTAAATTTTTTGGAGAGAACCTACCTATAAACAAAAAATCTATTGTTCTCCGTCTTTTTTCAATCCATTTCATATTGAAATCGCTAAGTACTCCTTATTGTAAGTGACTCTAGATTTTTGGTCTCCTACACAACTTTTTCCGAAGGATATATATAATTACTATAATAAAAATGAACCAACATAATTTAATAATTATATTTATGTGAGTTGGACATAAGATTTACGAATTACGAAAATAGGAACGGTGTCAACAAGAAGTCAAACTTGAAAATTTAAGTAAGGATGAATGGAGCATTTATTTAATTTGAATTTGTTATTGAATTATATAACCGGACATAACTATCTTTTTCCCTAGATATTAGGATCTTTTGTATTCCAAATATATATATATATATATATATATTATAATATTCTATTTTGATAAGAGTTCATGTGAACTCCGATCAACCCTGCCCCAAGGGCCAAGACAATTTTGGATTTGACAATACAGCTCATATATGTTTTGGGCACATGCCTTTGATCCACATAATCAATTGTTCAATGAAGCCAAAAAGGGAAAAATACAAATTAATCAGCACTTATTGTCGGTGCACGCCTAGTCAGATCCCGCGCGCTTCTCTAAGTTGATACGAAATTTACTTTGGAGTGATATATGTTTTTCATACAAACATATAATTATATTACACATGCAACTATTTTTATGCATATAAATTTTATTTTTTTCATACAAGTATAAATTTCACAATTACTATCATGTGAGTGGGCCAACAACCACCATAATAAAAATAGACTTTTAAAGGATTTGATAATTATTTCTATTTGAGTCGAACTCAAGAACCTATATACGAGAATAGGGATGACATCGATAAGTTACAAAACTATTGGTGTGATAACTCATATTTTAACATATATATATATAGCTAGGCTATAAAGAGGGATTCTCTCACTTTAACAAAAAGAAGGAATGATCATTTAGAGAGGTAAATCGATGAATTTTTGTATGAAAATTTGTAGAGATGATCTATATTATGAGTAAATCACTTCCACCAAATCTCAAAAAAAAATTCAACCTATAAGTAGGTGAGATGATCATCAAAAATTTTAACGGTCGAAAATGTACATATATATCAATTTTTCAAAACACCCACTTATAGGTTGAATTTTTTTATGAATTTTTGTGGAGGTAATCTACTCATTATATAGATCATTTATACAAATTTTCATAAAAAAATTCATCGATTTACCCCCCTAAATAGTTATCCCTTCTTTTTGTTAAAGTGAGGGAATCCCTCTTTGTAGCCTAGCTATATATATATATATATATATATATATCATATTTTAACCGATATGTATGATACAAAAAGAGAGAAAAATGTGGGTCGAGACACAAATTCAAGTAATCTAAGTGAATACTCACACTTACAAGTTTCAAACTTATACTTAAGTCCGGATAAAAAAAATTGTATCTTTCAATATTGTTAATTATATAGCAGGTGCATAAATTAAAGGAAAAATAAAGGTTAAGCTAAAATATATTTACCTACTTACAAAATGGTAGTGGGTCTAATAAAAATTAGTTGGGGAGTATTTCCAACCTCACAATTTAGAATCTGATTGAAACTTATAACGCGAAAACCAAGTTATGTAACTAATTAGTAGACAGTTTGAGAGAATTTTTTTTTATTATTATTATATAAAGTTAAGAAGACATTTTCTTATTTTCTTGAAGCTGGGTTAGATTTTGGATTTTGCGAATTTCAACCGCTCCAAAGCTATATTAGATTTTTGAATTGCCTATTCCTGCGGTCTCTTTTTTCAATAAAAATAATACTTGCATGAGAGTTTGAACTTTAAATCTTTGACAAAATTATATATTGCTTAACCATTTGACTTCTTAACATATTTATTTTATATTTTAATTTGAACTAAATATATTTAAATAGCAAATGCATTGTGTGTACATTTAATCTAGTCTTAATATAAATGGTTCAATATTTTAACTACTAGACCACTTATAATATATATCTAAGTTAACACTTTCATTTGTACAAAATATAAGCAGAGTTTTAATATTCAAGATTTAGACGATCAAGTGTACATAAATGTTTTATTTTATTTTTCAAAATTTAATTTTATCCTACCAAAGTGGTGCAAATAGCTAGGAAAAAAAAGTAATATTAATCATTTTTAGATTGCTTGTAACTCTTGCTCATTTACCATAGATTACTTGGAACATAATTTTACTTTTGACAAAGACATAAAATCTCCATTGTGTTAGACTATATCTTTTTCTTTTTTATTTTGATCTGTAAATTTTAATTAAAGTTGGGCACAAATACATAACAGTCAAGCCACTTAATGGAAGAATTTTAATGTCTACGTTAGTGAAAACGGAACATTACTTATCAAAGGCAAAAAGTTTAACGAGGTGGTTTCACAATTATATTCAAGATACCGACACTTCAATTTTATTTTAAAATAAAAACATTCCTTTATTTTTTACTTAAAATACCATTATTTTAATTTCTTCTAAAAAATAATTTTAGTAGTACAATATAAAAATTCTAAAATTAAAGTGCGGTAAATAGTCCTTCCCTCTTTCGTCTCCAGACCTAAATTAAGTATTGGAATCTAAATTCTTGGATTTCGAAATGGATTGAGCTACACGAAATGCGACTTTTATATAATTTATGTCAATTTATATAAAAAGAATAGAAATATCCCTGTGTCTTTTTATTGTTGCTGTAATAACAGGTATTTTTCTTTTCAAATTCAAATCAGCTAAATTCTTTTAGCTATAATTCGTTAGAACAAAAAAAGGCTCGACTAGGTATTGATCGGGCCAGGCTATAGGATTTACCTAATTGGAAGTAACCAATTAGGTTTACAATGAAACCTAGAAATTGATCGCTGATCCCATTGGAGTACCCCTACAGGATGGACCTCAACAAAAACCTGAAAAGTAATGGCAGCAACTGACTGAGTTCAGTAGTTCCTCATATAAAATTATTGACTCTAGAGATGTAGTAATATGAAGAAAACAAAATTGTATTATTGACTCTAGAGATGTAGTAATATGAAGAAAACAAAATTGTATTATTGACTCTAGAGATGTAGTAATATGAAGAAAACAAAATTGTATTATTGACTCTAGAGATGTAGTAATATGGAGAAAACAAAATTGTTTCAAGTATCGACAAAACCGGAAGCGCCTACCGATTAGAGTTGGATTAGTTGCTACTAGGCCTAGTCACCACAACCAGGCTCTGGTCTCATAGGATGTCGTGAACTAAGAGCTCAGTTTTCTTATTTTTTTTGGGTGTTGCGGGGGTGGACACAATTAATTAATAAGAATTCAATTTCATTTTTAAAAACATAATTAACGTACAAAATCTTAAAATAATAGATATAGTTAACTATATAAATTTAGTTTTATTTTTAAGACACAATCAATGTACCACATCTTAAAATGATTTCATGTACACTTTAAAATATGAATTCAAATGATTTGGTGGGTCCATATATCTTTCAATTTTATTTTTGAGATGCGATCAACTTACTAAATTTTAAAATACATGTGCAACTTAAAATAAGAATAATGTGGTCGGGAAAATTAAAATTGTTGGGAGTTGGATTTGGACACATACCCTTTAACTTTGTTGGATCTGACGCCTTAGACCTACTCAGCCATCTTAACCTTGTGTTTTGTTTTGAATCTAATTCTTATAAGAATGAATCTCAGCTTGAGCATAAAAAGTAGAAAATAATTGTTCCAGGAGTCTTGGAGCTTAATTAGTGCATATTTTTTTCTTTATCAAATGATGCGTTAAAATTGCACGGCATCCGTATTAAGACTTCAGACTTGCTTTAGTCAGATCTTTTAATAGTTAGGGACCGTCTAAAAATAATATGAAAAATAATTGAAAAAATAATTTATTTATGTGAAAAGTTTTAAAATAAATTTAGGCATGTGATGATATATTATTTATTTTATACTTATTTTTGTGAGTATATATTTTTCACCTTTTTAATTTTTTGTGAATTTTTTTTCTTCCACGTCCTTCAAATAAATTTTTTCTTTCGAAAAACAAAAAAGTAAGAGTTAATCCCATTACATGCTTCAACTTATTTTCCAATTTCTCATCCAAATCAATCATTTTTCTTACCATTTTTTATGCTGCTATTAGGGGTGTGCACGGTTCGGTTAACCGAACCGTGCGGGTATAGCGTAAACCGAACCGACATGTCGGTTTTGTTATAATGATCAACCGAACCGAACCGGTGAAGGCTTCAAACCGGTCAGGGTCGGTTCTGTCGGGGTAGGTTTTTTCGGTTCGGTCAAAATCGGTTTTTTCGGTATTGGGAATAGGCGGCTTGTTTGTGTTAGATGTTAGGGTTTTAATTTTAACTCATATATATTTTTATTTTATATATTTTTTAAAGGAAATAAACTTATACATCGAACCAATAGATAAATGACACATGTGTTGTCGGTTCGGTTCGGTTTTCACCGGTTATGTAACACCGGTAACCGATAACCGAACCGACTCTTTTCGGTTTTCATTTTACCCAACCGAACCAAGACCGAAAACCTTAAAAACCGGCTAATTTGGTTCGGTTCGGGCCGGTTTTTCGGTTTTTCTGTTTTTTTGCACACTCCTAGCTGCTATCAAATTAATAGAATCTTAGTTTCTATTTGCTTACAAATTAAATACACAATTAATCATTATGAGCAATCGGATAAACACACTAGTGATTTAAATTCTAAAAAAAAAAAAAACATAAAATTATATCTCCTAAAATCACTCATCCTAAATATTTTACTCACTAAATCACTCATCTCAATGTTTTTGAACTATATATACAGTCAAACTCACCCTAAACATTTTCAATATAACCGTTCATGTATTCGGGCATGCCAATTCAACAACCGGTGTCATCTAGATTTAGAGAGCTACTGTGAATTCGAGCATTTATTTATGTATCAGTAGTTACGACATAAATAAATGTGGTTTCTCACACGTAATGGTATGTAAAATATGCGTGTTTCACATTTTTAAGATGTGTCAAATTAAAAGTCAAAGTCTATTTTTTCAGTCTTTTTTCAAAATCTGTTGAAGCTAGATAACGACTCGTAATTTTGTACGGAGAATTATACTTTTTTATATTTTTTCGCCAAAAGAAATTATTGAAGTATAATATTTATGTTTCAATTCTTGGTTCACTTGAGACCATCAACTTGTTGCCAATTTCCACACCAACCATAAGATGGTGAAAGTAACAAGTTTCTAATAAAAGTTTGGTGAAAATAAGTCACAGAGATGCATTGCATCTTCTAATTAAAGCACTTGTGCACCTATTTGATTCCACTTTAAAAAATATTATCAATTTATTTTTAAAATTTATCATAAACCTTTACCTACCCTATTCAAACCTACCCGTTGAATCCCAAAGTTTTGTTTCACACTGTTTGCTTAAATAACTCCCTTCTCTATTCTGGGAGAGTTTGGTGGACACTTATTTTTTATGTTTGCTCAAATTTATGGTGGAATTTTATGTGGTCAATATTGCATTTGGTAGGGTTCACAATAAACTAAACATGGATACTTCGGAACTTGCATTGAATTTTAAAAAAAAAATTAATGTATTTAGTATGACAAATTTAAAATGAGATTTATGGTGGACTATTTTGTTTCACACTAGGGGTTGTTACTATTTTTTTTAATATCTTATATTATGTTATTTCTTACTTTCTAAAAATACAAAAGACACGGAAATATTTGAATTTCAGAGTAGGCACAGGACGGGGGAGTTAAGAAGTTCCTGTCTAGACTATAGTGATAATATAATACAAATTCATATATTCTGCAATAATTTATTTTTTATATATTTTAACTGTTGTGACAAAGAAATAAAAGAGATAGCGCAAAGAAATGAGGATTAAAATCTAGACCAGCAAACACTTGCTATCTGTGTTGAAACAATGTGTAAGAAAATTGTATTCTTTCTTTCAGTATAAAGTATAAACTACCCATTAGCATACGCAATATATCGTGCACATATTATATACGTGCAAGTACAAATTACAAAATAGAAATATCTTATAATTTAATATCATCACCGTCAAAAAACCGCATTGCTTTTAATGTACATTGAAAAAGATTCAGGATTTAGTTCAAGTGGTAGAAAGTGTAGATATTCACACAGAAACGCCATAATTCAATCCCCGTCCCCCTTCCCTTAAAATACCTCAATTTATTTATAGCTTATATTCGATATATATATATATATATATATATATATATATATATATATATTATTCATTGAGGAAATTACCTTCAGAAATAGTCATATATACCCTTAAAAAGGACATAGTATTTGCAAGTGGGAAAACAGTTGACAACATTGAATTAAATTTGATGGGTAGGCATGACACATTCAACCATTTTAAGATATTTGTCTGTTTTGACCGTTTAAAAGAAATTGTTTTCCTAACGTACATTTTCTTTTTAGGATATTTTAAATTGACATAATTAATATATTAAAAAATAAATTATACTTTTAATTATTATTTTACGGAAATTATTGTTTCATTAAAAAGCAGTGTTCTAAATGGTGGGATAGGCGGTACTCAAATGCTCTAATTAATGCCTAGGCAGGTATCTAGACGTCAAGATGAATTAGGTAGATTTAGGCAGACTGGGCAAGGGTTAGGTTGATAGAGTAAGTCTTTTTTTGTTTTTTTATTTAAAGGAGTTGCTTATTTTTCCTTTTTGTTAAAAAATTACCATTTAAGAAAATAGATACAATTGATCAATCATTATAAGCAAACTCATCTTCCATTCTTTCGATTAAAACCAAACCCTAATTATAACGGCAATCATTAAAAGACTTAGAATAAGAAAAGCTTGCTTTCTCTAAGTAAGGCCTATCTTGAACTTTCTTCATATTTCTTTTTTCATTAGGTTTTTTTGTTTTTTTTTGTTTTTGTTTTTATTGTTGGTTGAAATAAATTGATAATTTTATATGGATGTGAACGTGTAGTTCAATTTTGTTTTGAACAGTGAACCTAATAACTATACTTCCCATGTTTTTGCGTTATACAATTATTATATGCATTTATATTTAAAAATAGTAAAAAAATGACCTCCTAGGCCCCGCTAAGCTTGTCGATTAGGCTGAACAAGCTCGAAACCTACCCGTTCAGCCCGTTAAATTTTGGGTCAAGTTTTAATTAAGTTTGAACTAGGCCGAGTATAAACAAAATCTTAAACATGAACTAAATTTTGGGTTGCACTTGAACTTTAAGTGCTTAGCCCAAAATAGGCCCGCCCCGCTTGTACAAGTTATGTTAGTGTGTAATATAATATACCTAGCTACTCTTATTCGGGTTAAACCCCATCCCCAAGCATCCACCACTTTTAATAAATCATTTAACAATGTATTAGTTCTTGGAAGAATTTTAAGCGATGATATTTTAGAATTTAGATGTTGTATAGAATATTTTACTAATCTATACAACATAATGGTTTACAAATGCTTATCCGTAAATATTGTACTTTGCAAATTTTTAGACTAGGCATACAAATTTTATATGGGTTGGCCCAAACTAGAGCCCGAAGTTTTTATGAAATTGTGAGCTGAGTTTGAGTGTATAAGGTGAATTTTACTTTGGGTCAAGCCTAAGCTTAAATATGCTCAAAATAATTAGGGTTGAGTGTGAATAACCCCAAACTCCACTCATGTAGTCCGATTGACAGGCTAGTTGCTCTATGTGCGCGCCTAATGCCTTTTAGAACATTGTTAAAAAGTACCAAATCAAAGTGGGACTGCCATTTTCACTTTGAGACAGAAGAAGTAGAAACGATGATAGTCTTGTAAGATGTATATGTTTTGTTATTACTTTCTCATTCTGTCTCAAATTAATAGTCTCGTTTCTCTTTTTGGAGCATGTCAAATTAAGAATCCTATTTGTTTTCGAACATAATCCATGGATCACGCCTCGTAATAAAAATAAATTACATGCTTTACCATTGATTTAGTTGCATTTTTTTTATTCTCAAGATACTAAATTCAAAGTGAAACTATTAATTTAATACTAAGAGAATAGCTAACAAAACACATAAAGCATTGGTTAAAAAAATGGGTTTTTTTTTTTGAACAATTGCATTTGGAGGGATTTGAACACGGATCTCCCGCTAAATAGATTGTCCCTCACAGGTATCTAGTGGATTTGTAGGCCAACACCGTAGAGTCAATTTTATTTTTTTTGGGTTTTGATACTACTTATTTGAAAATCTCTATTCCTTGCGTGCATGATCTGTCTCTGACTGGTCTAGTGTATGCAAAGTGGCCCAATTTACCCAAACCATTTAAACAAAAAGTTTGATATCATCGTCAAAATGAAGTCATTACTGTATTAAACGGACCATGGTTTATCAAAACAATGATTGTTATAATGCAATAACCCACGAGCATTCCTGTGGGCCATTAGGGCCTGTAAGATAAAATGGCACCTGGTCCCATCCAAATCATTTGTTGGCATGGATTATAGGACATATATTTGCCAAATCAAAAGTATAGAACCAATTTTGCACTTTTATAATCTTTCTTAGAAGAAAAAAAAATATTAACGTGCGTTCGATAACAAAATAAGAAAAATAATCAATTATATTTGTGAGAGAAGATAAAAAATAAGTTGAATATTGTGGAAAATTATTCTTCCTCACCACTCAGAAAAGAAAATTTTCCAAGAAAAATGTTAAAAAGTAAGAGAAGATCTCACTACACTCAACTTATTTTTCAACTAATTCATTAATAAATTATTTTCTATCATTTTTCATCGATCTTGTTATCAAACAGAGCCAAAGTATTCTCTTTATGTACTAAACATACTAACAAATTGTACAAAATTTACACAAACTGACATGGCTACAAATAGAGAAAAAAGAAAGAAAGATAAAACATTAGAAATGGGGGCTTCATTTATACTCTTTTTCTTATTATTTTTTTGGTAAAAAAAGAAAAACACTAATATAAAGTCAAAACTTATCTAGTTTGTGGGATTTAGTACAATTTATTACTTAACAAAAAGAATTCAGGATGTCCCAAAAATAATATAATTTCATTAAAAAGAAGAAAAAGAAGAAGAAGAGCTTTCATGAAGTAGGCCTACCTAGCCAATGAAAGTTTTGTAGTCCACAAAAAAAAAGAGAAAAAAAACAATGGAAGTTATGAAGTAAACTTGGGCTGGGTTTGGCCCAAAGTAGGCCCATGTTCAGTTGGGCTTTTGATAAGCAAAATGTAGAAATAGTGACATGAAAAAAATAAATAGGCGGACAACATGATGGGAACAAGGCTAGCACAAGTTTTAATTCGTAGATTGAAGTATATCCAGATCCAATTCAAATTTCTATAGGCCCAGTTACATAAACCTGAGCAAGGAATATCAAAGAAGCGCTTAATGGGCTGATTCAAGTAACATGCGCTAGAGCCAATTTAATGGAGGCTCATTGAAGGTGTTGATCGTGGGATTCAAGTGCGAGGCTGGAATTCCATAATTCAAGCCTTAGAATAATCTAGAATATCGTAATTTAAATACTTTTAAATTATAGACTGGTTTAATTATTCAAAAGGGAATGTTTATCAATTAAGAATTGTTCTAGTTTTCTTATTGTGTTTTAAGTAGGTTTCGTTTCAATATCCTATTCAAAGGGACCAATTGTATTGTTTTAGGGAGAAATCGACAAGTTGATTAATATATTTTTGAGAGTTTTAATTCTCTTCGGTTCTTTGCGAATTATTGAACTTATCATATTTTTTGTGGCGTTCATCCTTGACTTATCAAACGGATCTTTTATATATCCCCATTTGTGACGTCTCCATCACACCAAGGTTCTTATTTGTTTATAGGTGACGTTGTGATTTCCTCTTTCTATCTTTTTCTTATACCAAGGTTCTTGCTTTTTCATAAGCAACGGGTCGAGATTCCATTCGAATCAGAATGTAGAAACGATCTTAGGCCAGTCTTTGTTAGGGGTTTCATCACATCATTGGTGGGGTTCATATCACAGCAGGCATAAGGGTAAAGAATATTAGTACTCTAACACTTTAAAATTATGTTTAATGACACTTTTAATGTATTTTTTGGACACTTTTAATAATTAAGTACGGTTTTTAGAGTTTTAATAGTCATACCCTCAAAATAATGTGACAAGAGGAAAACTATAGACATTGACTGTGAGTTTAACTGTAGGTAGATAGCCCACACTAAACAGAAGACAAAATTAGTTCAAAATGTTTGCCGGTTTCAAATATCCAAAAACTGTAGTTCAAATAAACCGAATCACACATTTATTCTGAAATTTACAAAATCAAAAAATTGATGAATGATTGAGATCTATGTACACTTACTTTTGGACTTTCTTTTAAAATTTTATAAGCTAGGTTTAAATTCGAATCTTATAGCAGCAATTTATTGATGGGTGCATCTGTAAACTTTTTGTTAACGAAAAAAGACAGAACCACCTCCAAAGTAAAAATGTCCCGAATTTTGCAGCCAAAAGTATTGTGGCACTACAACAAAAGGGCCGCAAAGTGGAGCATATATGATAAAAATCACTGTACAGACTCTTAAAAAGGAGGAACAAAAATGCAGCAAAAAAAAAAAAAAGAGAGCACTATGGCTATACTTTATTCTTACTTATTTTTTGAGACAGAATTATGACTAAATTTGTTTAAAGTTTAATGTGGCAAAAGTACTATTCTTTTCACGGCGAGAATAGATTCTAATTGACATTGGAATTTGAGTTTTCCATGTTCCCCATTATCAAAATTATATCCCATCTCCAAAGCCCCAATGCATAAAGCAAAAGCCACGTTTGTAGGCAAACAAACTTTTGTGTTTTTCCCTCTTTTTTTCTAATTATTTTTTGGAAAAAAAATATATTTATTCGTGGACCATTCCCTTGCATAAATTGAATAAATATAAATTGGTCAATCCTGAATTCAAAATCATTTAATTTTTATTTGTGTAGTGTGTACGTTTGAAAGGTCCAAGGTAAATGTTATTATTATGAATTAACGAATTCTTGGTCCTTTGGTAGTTAAATTATAAACTGCATGAAATTTAATATATTTACACTATATGTGATTAATGGAGAGTAAGTTGTGACGATTTTAGAGACGATACAATAATAAAATAAGAAACGAGACAACACAAATTAAAATTGAAAGTAATTTTTTAATACGAAATTGTATCATATTTATGTTATAATTAGTTATGACACAATTAGAGTTACAACGTCTTGATTGTGTTTAAATTTGAAAAAGTATATAGTTTTCATTAATTGTGTTATAATGTATTTATGCAAAAATTATAACCGTGTCTATTATATTGTGTACATGTGTCGTGTTCGTATTATATAGACGGAAAACAAGATTACTTGCCGTGTCACACTTGTGTCTTAGAGCTTTTGTTGTGCCATGTGAATGGCAGTTATAACACAACAATATGCACGAGTATTATTTCACTGTAATGATCTATAGTACAATATGCACGAGTATTATAAATTTATAGGTAATATATTTTAATATTCATACTACACAACTAAACCATTGTGTATATCAGTGTTTTTTTTTTTTTGGTGTTCGAATTATGGTGGAGTATGAGTCCAACCTTCTTTGTTAAATTTGTCGTTTTTCGAGTGTACCAATATCAATATCAATATCTAACTTGTATATTTTAAGAAAATGCCATGCTCCATCACCATCCTAGTTACCTTTGCTCTATTCTTTCATGCTCCATCACTATCCTGTAACTCTCGAGCTCTTTTTTGAAAACTTGCTTTCGCTCTGAATTTGTCTTTGTTATACCAGCATCACCATCCCTTAAGGGATTAATCTAAATTAACCCATCAAATTTTCACCGACAAAATTTGAATCCTGCCCACTCCTATAAAAAGTGAATAATCATATTATCTTAGCTAAATCTAGTTGGTCTAATTTACATAGACTTATTCCATCAATTATGTTTTGAAAAGCTTAATGTAGACTTTTAACAAAAGGAGAACAGTTAGATCTATCCTTGACCAAAAATTGCATTGAAAACCAAATTCATATTGAAAACTATATAAGCCTAACTGTTTCTCTTCAATAAAATATTGATAGGGACTATCTACTATTATATAAAAGGCAATTGAAATTGTATTAGGTTGTTAGTGTTTCAATCTTATTCTTGCGAGTTTTAATTTTATAGAAAAAGTTAAACAATAGTGTTTCTGTCTCAAGTCCCAATCGAAGCACATGTATAACGTGTACGCGATAATATAATATATAATATACTGTAGTTTATAATAGTACTACCAATATTTTGTTCTTACGTAATTCGTATTTGTTTTAGCTATAATAGTACTATATTTTGATAAATCAATTTATGTTAATTGTGTTATCACTTCAACAAGTTGTAGTTCACATAATATTACTATTCATATTTCACGAGAGAGTAAACATGGTTCGAACATTGTTAAGACAGGCAATTTTCTAATCTCCTTTGAGGGACAGTTGATAGGGGAGGTTAATTTACTGCAGTTTATAGCTCAGTCACATTTATTCATAGAAATTTACTCTATTCCTTAATTTGAGTTTTTTTCTTAAGAAACAAAAAAATTCATAACAGAAAAACCAACTTTTACTTTTAGAATTATGTGTAATCAAGCTGAACAATGGGTTTTTAAGTACGGTTTTTGAACTTATAAATTTGAAGTTTGACAATGATTATCTCTAGAGCCAATTTTAAGCTAACTTTTAACTGAATCGAATTTGAATAACTCCGTCATTAACATTGCTTCGCATCTGTTGGAACTTTTCAAACCAGCCTTATTAACATGTTATACTCCAAAATATTTAGAGTTCGACAATTTTGATTCGTTTTACATTCGTTTTACAGCTTCCTGTAAATATATTACACTTAAATGGCCTAAGTAAACCTTTAGGGTTCGCTTGGTTCGAATTTTAGGAATAGAATGAACATACTTGATTCATGGAAAGTTTTTTTCTTAGCATGTAAGGATGCCATGCCGATGTTTGATTCAACCGGAAATAGGAATGAAATAAAGTATCAATTACAAAAATACCCTTCTTTTTATAAGTTGAGAAGACATCTCCTACTAATTTTTTAAAAGGGACAATTACTATAATAAATTACAAAACTTATACATGCCTAGCTAATAACTATCCTACAAAAATTACAATTATTGTAATTGAAATAAAATTACAATAGGGAAAAAGGAAAGAAAAAAGTTTCAAACAATTTTTTTTTTTTTTTTGTGCAGCAACGTATCTAAAAAAAAAGTTTCAAACAATATTTTCATACACAAATGAAAAAAGAATTATTTATTCATAAGGAAGAGAGTTATTTTAGACCTAACAAGAAAAAATTAAAAATATATCCACGAGTAATGCCTTATTCCTTATAATTTAAATCGAAAAACTTGGGAAAAAAGGTTGGTTCTTGAAATAATTTATTCTGAATCTGAAACTTAAACCAAACACGAGAATCGTTTCAAAATAAAATTTAATATTTTTGAAATGGTTTAAATTTTGAATCAAGCGAGCCATCAAATTAATGAATTGAATAAATGAATATTTTTCTAATCATATTTTTTTTGGTCTTAATTAAACTAGCAGACACGCCCTTTACTGTATTCCGGTACAAGTCTCGAGAGAATTAATTTGGTGTAAACAAGTATTTTTCTTCACCAGTGCAAAACCAACTACAGCCTTTCTTTACATATATTTTAATTTGTGAAGCATTATCTTAATTTTATATTAGTTTGGTGTAAGAATATTAGAAAGATTCGTATCCTAAAAAAGTGAAGCATATAATCTTTGCCTAATTTTTCTTTTTAACTCTTGAAGAAAAAGATCTTAATTCCCTAATAAAAATCAGAGACTTAGCAATAGTTCGCGTTATGTTGTGTTAGTACTTAATTTCAGTGCTTAAAAGTTTTCCCTGGCTCGTTTATGATTTGCATTAGGTATTTAAAATTTTAAAGACACGCATGTAAATTAATTAGACAAGTAATAGATAAGCATCGAAATCGTAAACATTTCTTTAATTAACTTACTGAAAATTTGTTAAGAACCAATGTTTGTTTTCTCTATTTCTTGTCTAATTTAAATTTTGATAATTAAAAATAAATTTAATTTTAACATGATTAATATTAATATTAAAATAAAAATTTATTTTGTATGGTAAAAAGAGGTTGGATTAGAGGAAAAGAGAGGAAGTGTATTGTCGATAGTACCACTAAAAAAACAGGTGGAGCGGCCACTACTCACTAGTAGCAGTAGCATTACTGCATGCTTGCATGTGAAAATTAAATAAAAAATTTATACATTTATGTAATGGGGTTGAAATTGAATTGAATTGAATTGAATTGAATTGAATTGGGTGTCTTTTGCTTACCTACATGCATGCATATATTGATATATGCTTAAATATTGTTATAATTAAAAAAAAAATGGTGTAGACATTTTTATTTTTTAATATCAGATAATGTTTAAATCAATTTTATAACACGGTAACTATTAGACCGAGTTTAATAATTGAAAATCTCCTGTTAAATAGATCGTCCTCACAAGAATTTAGTGAATTACTAAACCAACCCCATAAGACAGAGTAGACAGTTTGGTGATATGTTTTTGTCATTAAAAATATTTTTTAATGTTTTAATTACAAAAAAAAGGGATTGTTATTGATATACACCAATTAACTCACTAGCACTCTTTTAAAAAAAGTTGATTTTTCTATTGACACACGTCACTTTTTTTACATTAAACTCAAATTAATAATAATTTAATAATTCTAAAACACTTAAACCCAAATTAATTATATATTTATTTATTTACTTATTCATCATCATCATCATCCTCCTCCTCTCCAGCACCACCACTATCCAAATCATTATTCCTCTCGAAAAGAAGTAGGATGCTTATATTTTTTCATTCATTTATATTTTTTTTATTTATAAATTATTGGATACAAACAAATTAAAAAAAATTAAAAAACATAAACAAAACATAAAAAATGTTTACTGTATTCTTAGGAACCGAGTGTTGTTCATTATACTTGGCCCAAAAGAACCAAGTAAAGTACAAGTTACTCGATCCTAAGGAACCGAGTTAAGTTTTGGGTCATTTTTCTAATTTTACTCGGTTTATAAGGACCGAGTGACTTATGCTTTACTCGGTTTCTTTGAGCCGAGTATGATGAACAATACTCAATTTCTAAGGACGAAGTAAACCTTAATTCATCTATGGCAGAACTTTGTTTCGACGTGGTTTGTGCATTGGCAAAACCAAAAGCTCTTGTTTATTCTTCCTAAAAATATATCTAATAGATTATTATCAATAGTAGATGGTGAAACTTTCTTTTCAATTAATAACGAAAAAGTTTGAGATGAAAAAAGAGGAAACGATTAGATCGGTAAAAAGGAAGAAAAATATTGAAGATGAGATTTGTTTTGTGAGTGTTGTGATTTGTTTTTTTGAATTGTAGAGAGAAAAAGAGTAAAGTGGTGAGAGTGGAGTTTAATGAAATCTTTTTAAAATCAATATTAATTAATTTTAAAATAAGATATAGATTGTTAAAAACATTAAGAAGATATAAATTATACTTATAAAATATTAGAAAAAAATAAAATGTTAAAAAATAAATTAGTTGTGTCAATAATAAACTTCTAAAAAAATTGTTAAAAATGAATTCGCATACGGTCTGATCTACATTAAAAATATATGAATATTGAAACAAAAGATAGGTGTCAGTAGAGGATGAAATAAAGAGAAGGGACGGCGAGAAAGAGATGGGAAACAGTTGTCATCAATGTACGTCCCAAAAGGTTGACTTTGCTGCTGCTGCTGCTGCTGTTGATACTGTCACTGCGGCCCACTATTACAATTCTACACCGTTGATTTTTCTAGTCTTTATTTTGATCTTTCCTAGGCCACTACTTTGACAATGACTTTAGCTTTTATAGATCTATTACAAATTTGAGGTGATTTCCCATGAGCATAGGGAGTGTACAATAATGTGATGCTGCCCACGGCCCACTTTTTCATATATTCTTACAAGAAAAATTATTAGTTAAGGATGCGTTTTTTTTTTTTTTTTTAAATTAAGGGAGGTTTAAGTCTCTCCTTTAATCCTATAAATAAAAAAAAACTCTCCCCTCTCACCCCATGAGTCGAACCCTTGACCTCAAGTCAAAGGTGGAAGTTGTCTACCACTGGGTCTTACCAGAGTGTCTAATAAAATAAATAAATAAATAAATAAATAAAGCAATTTTTTCATTAATTAATAAATTTTATAAAAAAAAAATTCATAAGAAAAGTTATACAACTAACTCTCCGTTAAGTACGGTTTCAAATTATAGTATTTTTTTTATAAAATTAAAGTTTTTTATAAATATTTTCAATTAATAAAATAAAAAATAATACTATATTATACGATAAATGAATTTTATTATTTGAATTACTATGATTTTGGGTGGCCGAATTTTTTTATTAATTAATTTGATTATCTAAAGGGCGTGAAGAAGAATAAGAATGAGAAATACAAATTTATTTTCATATTCGTTTTGTTATCTGACAACCAAAAAATCAAATAATACTACTTATAGGGGTGGTATAGGTTATCTTGTTCTAATAGGATAAAAGGATATTTAATCTTTAGTTCAATCATGTCTCATATTTCACAAAACGCGGGATATGATAAAAATATTGTATTCACTCTTACACCAAACACAAGATATGATTTGTTTTTCCTATCTTTTTTTGACACCAAATACCTAATATGATTAATTTATCAAATTCTACCTCTAATCATGTTCGACAAACACACCTAGACAATTTTTTTTCCTTTTTTTTTAATAAAATCACTAGTGTGACACACTTGGCCATACGGGGTCTTAAACCCTTCTGATTCATACAAGTAAGCTAAGTTTGAGAAAATAAGAAGTTTCATACAAGCGTGACACACCCATATAACTCATACAGGTGTGCCATACCCTTACCCTTACCCTTACCATTTTTTTTATTTTTATAGGTATGCCACACTCTTTTGATGAATGATTGTTACACGTACGAGTGAAATTTATGCGCATGCTTAAGTTTATATATCACTTACCATATAAGACTAAGTTTATCCTTTAAGTTTTTCTCACCGTAAATAAAGATATAGCAAATTTACTAATTTATGGTACCCGGCCCATTATTAAAGGTGCTGTCAGAAATTCAAAAACTAAATGAACGAACCGAACCAATCCGTTGCAATTTGAAATTTTTTGAACCGAAAAAACAAAGAAACAAAAGCAAAACCGATTGATTTGGGTCGGTTCGGGTTACTCGAAGTGGATCGAAATCCCCGAATCTATTTAAAAAATTTTTTTGCTAACTAAAGGACTTTACCATTTCACTATTTATTCTGAGATCACTTCCTAATTCAAGTATGACATTTTTCTTCCTATTTGTCCTTCTCAATCTCTTATTTTTCTTTTAGAAAAATAATCAGTTTAGGTTACTTATTCTTCTTTTCAAATTAAGATTCAATTTAATTTTTTTATTTTGTTTAGTTATGGCTTGATACTCATTATTTCAATATTGGTTAGTTACCATTAAATTTTTTTAGTACGATAAGATTTAATATACTAATTATTTCTCAAAGTAAAATCATAATTTATGACATTCAAAAAAAAAAGAAAGAAAACAATGAATTTTAATTTAAAACGAAGCGAATTTAATAACACCAAGAGATATATACATGGAAAACAATTCTATATGGTAAATTATGAAGTCTTCCCAAGTAAAGAATAACATCATGAAACTGAAAAATTTATTTAATGTTGAGAATATTTATGATTATACTATCAAATAGTAATAGATGTTGTAAAATAATAATTTCTACCTTAAGGCTCCGTTTGATAGCAACATAGAAAATGAAAATAACTAATTTACGTGAGAAGATGGAAAATAAGTTGAGGGATGTGGTGAGATTAACTCTTACTTTTTGCTTTTTTCTATGACAAAATTTTCTTTATGTGATGGTGGAAATTTTTTTTCACAAAATATTAAAGGAGTATATATATGACATATACTTACAAAAATGAGTATAAGATGGAGAGGATGTCACAACATGCCTCAACTTATTTTCTATCTTCTTACCCAAATTAGTTATTTTTATTTTCATTTTCCATGTTACTATCAAACGGAGCCTAAGTATTGAAGTAAATAAATACAAATATAATAATATTAAGTCGATGTTTTTTGATTAGTGCTGCTATTTTTTTATTTTTAGTGTTGTTTTTAACTAAAGTTTTAACAATATAAAAAAACAATCCAAATGAGACCGAACCGAATCGAAACCGAATAATTTGGGGAGGGTTTGGGTTCCATAGGTATGAAAACCAAAACCGAACCGAACCGAACCGAACCAAAACCAAACTATAATGTTTAGGGAGGGTTTGGGGTATCATAATCTCCACCCCTACCAAAACCGAAAACACCCCTACCTATTTGTAAATGCTCTAACGGTAGATCATAAAGTAGTGCACTAGATAATTTGATCTTCATCTTTTATGACACAAATCTAACAAACAAAATACATTAATTTTTTTTTTGTTTAGATTAAAAATAATTTGTGCTGCCTTGAGTTTCCAGTAAATAAAATATAACATTCATATACTTTCAATTGGATCCATAACTTTGACATTAATATATAATTCGAAAATGTGTGTAATTTGGCATACTCGCAAATTTAACATAACGCGTGATTTGAGTCCTCTCATTTATTTTTCAGTCTGATTTTATATAAAAGGATTTATTTCGAGAATTAAACATATATCTTTTCATAAAATTTAGTGGTAATGATCTTACGATAAGTATATTAACTCGACAAAATTTCATCAAAAAATTCAATTTAAAAATGGTGAGATGATCATTTAAAATTTTAATGGTCGAAAATGAGTATATGTATCAAATTTTTATAACGCTTACTTCTGGTTTTAATTTTTTGATAAAATTTTGTATAATTGATCTATTTATTACATTATATCCGTCAAGTTTCATAAAAAATATAAAAAAATTATCAATTTAATTTTAAAACTAAACTCCATTAAATATTTTCATCCCGCAAAACACTTGGTTTCTACTCCCACTTTTATTCATTCCTTGATAATTGAGTAACGTGCATGTTATTCAGTTCTTTAGGACCAACTATAAACTTATATAATCATTACTTAGGAATCGAGTAAGGCATTGTCAAGTTTACATGCACTTTTCTCGATTCTTAAGGATTGAATGTAAAATTAAAGTGAAACCAAATATTTTGTAGGGTAGAAATATTACCACCTTTAAGCTGCGTTCGACGTTCTGGATAAGAAGGCAAGATAGGATAACTTTTTCCTATTCTATGTTTGATGTTTGTCCGGATTGAATATCTGGATGAATTATTTATACCACTAAACCTTTTTATCCCACCGAAAAAGAGATTAACGAATCACACCTAAAAGGTAGAATTATTTTATCCTATCCAAATATAATTAAATAATTTTATCTAATTTTTTAATTCGACATGTCAAATACACCCTACCTCCCTTGGGAAACGGGGCCCCTTCATATTGATATTATTGTGGTTCAAAATAGTTGGGTGCCTTTTTTGCATGTATTTATACCACCTCCTCGACCACTCCCCACTCCCAACAAATCTCTCTCTCTCTCTCTCCCTAAAACACAATACAATGAAGCAAAACTTCCACTCTTGTGGAGTTCTGTTGTTCCTTCTTTTCCTTATCACTTTCTCACAAACATCTGCCCGTTTCTTAGCAACCAAACAAGGTAATGAACAATCTAATATTATATAAAATCAAAAGCCAACTCTTGTACTTGCATACGGCCCTCAACTGCCGAAAGACTTGCTACTTTCTCAACCTTTATTTCTTTAAATAACTTATATTTATACTTCCCACGCATTGCGTATATACAAAAATCTAGTTATCCTATATACTAATTATTCTTGTTTATATTTTCTTAACTATATGTCATTTCTCATATGTGTTAAGCATGATATTCATTGTCCAATGTTCAAGCCTTGGTACATTCATTTCCCATCCTTCATCCATTAAATTTGCTCTCCATGTGCAAGTATGGAGTTGTACGTTCATCCGTTAATCTATTTGCTCTTCACGTATGGGGTTGCACGTGAGGGAAGGTGTTAAGCATGATATTCATTAGGGTTACTTCTCCTAATGGTTCCTAATAATATGTACCTTTTTTTTATCTGTTAATGAATTTTGGTATCTTTTGCAGGAGAAAAAGTTGAAAAGCTAAACAATATCTATAGTAAAGATTCCGTTGGAGAGATGGAAAGCAGTGATTCTTCTTTCGATGTAATATATCTTAAATATACCTATTTAATTTATTTTTATTTCTTGACATTTACAAAGTATCCCCCAGTTTAAATCAAAGCACAATTTGATAATTGCAATTTTAAAATATACGTTATTTTGTAAAATGAAAACTGGTTAATAACAAAATTTGTATAATTATCCGAAAATCTTGCACATTGATTTATTTTTGGACGACAGAATAAAAAAAAATAAAAATTTGGGACAGATTAAGCACTAAACTTTTAGAACTGGCTGCTTTAAGTGAGCAACTGCAAACGACCTTAATTAATTTCACAAAGGCTTGATAGTGGATCACCATATTATAAGTAAGATGATAATATATCAAAAGCCCAAAAGACAAAAAAGTTGGAGGTAACACGTTGGTATCCTTCTTATCATTTCGATTGAAGTCGAATTCTTTGTTGGTCCATTTTTATTGTGGTAGTTGTGCGTCAACTCTTATATGTGTTTGCGTATTCATAATTTTTATGGAATTATAACTTCAGTTTATTGTACAAGGCGGGCCATTTTCTTCTTATTATAAAAGTATGTTCTTAATTTTTAGTTTTGATTTACCATTTTTTGGTGTATGTGTAGGAGCTAATGGGTGTAGAGGAATGTGGAAATGGAGATGAAGAGTGCTTGAAGAGAAGGATTGTAACAGAGGCTCACTTGGACTACATCTACACTCAGCATCATAAGCCTTAATCAATTAATTATATGATTTAAGTTAAATTTATTGTACTTTTTATGTATGCCTTATTTATCAACCCACAAATACAACCGCACCATTTTGTTAATTTGGGAGATCTTACATAATTTACTTTTTATTAGTCTAGTACGGTATGTTTGGTGTTGTATATGTTTTGGCATATAAATTGTAACCGTTACATACAAGTATATAAATGGTTGTTTCTAGTGCTTTCGTTCGAATTATGAAACTTTAGTTTTCTTTATTCTAGCCATTTTGGGTTTAGAAAATTGGATTCCACTTAGAGTTCCTTAGGTTGAGTTCCCGTAGATGCAAAGTTTTTGGTGATTAGTAGTTGGTACCTTTTGCGAAGGGACTAAAAGAAGCTTAGTCGAGAAACTCGAAAGTTGGTCCAAATACCTCTGGCATAGACCAAAAACAGTTTTCTTTATTCTCTTCCTAAAGCCAAACATTTTATATATTTGTGTACAACATATATATATATATATATATATATATGGTCATGTTAACGTGTGTTTTAAGGGTATATGTTAAGCACACATTTTTTAAAATAATTAACTCTTAACTTGCATTAAATATGACACAGATTTTCATATAAGATTTTATTATTTTTATTTATAGTAACTTTAATATTTACCTTAAGGACATATGTTATCATTTTTCATATATATATATATATTAGAATTTGTTACATACTCATTAGTTTTTTTGAATTTAGAATATATAATTGTGTTTGATCAAGCAAAAAATACACATATATTTATATTTGATGTCATGGGTTCAAACTTAGCTTGGCCATTAACAATTTTTTAACAAAACAAATAGCAATTTCCAAACCTTCAAGGGAAAAAAAAGGAAGAACATTATGTGAAGGATATTTTCTTAATCGAATAGTGACAGAAAAAAGGTAACTCGTGATTTATATAAAGTATGGATGAAAAATCGCATCTTTGAGAAATGGTTAAAGAGGATTTTTCTGTTCAAATTAAACACTCAGACTTTAATTAATACTGCTATAAATTATTCGTAATATTTTAAATTAACAGTCCATAATATTTATTTTGTGATATAATTAATGTCTCAATTTTTTTGGGGGAGAGTAAAATGTATTAAATCTTACAATAAAAAAATCAGTTTTATATCAACAATTGATATCATTGGAATTAGTGTTTTTTTTATAAAATAATTATTACAAAGGTCAACGTGAGATTATTCACATAAAAGTGAAAATAGGTTATACATCAAGGATGTTCATTGTAATTTGCCAGAAAACAGTGTTGATAACATTAATTTGTGTGCGTGTGTGTAAGAGAGAGAGAGAGAGAGAGAGAGAGAGAGAGAGAGAGAGAGAGAAATGGGGCAAGGAAGAACTATGAATTCAATGAGAGATGTTTTTCCAACCAAAAGTAGTTCAATCTTTTACGAGGATGGCCATGCTCTTTTAAAAATGGACAATGCAAAAGAAGGTTTTGAAAAAAACTAAAAAAAATTATTGTCAAATAATATTTTTAGTAAGGAGGCTTATCAAAATTCCGATGACCATGGTCGAAACTCAACTGAACCATTGGTAGTTGTTAATAAGGTTTGACAACCGCAATGAATTACAAGAGAAGAAAATATTTTGTTAAGACATAATTAATCATTAAAAAAATCGACAAATGTTAATTTATAGTAGCCATTAAAGTATGTACTAATATTAATAAATTTACCAAGTAGAAAATACAATTTATTTTTATATTTTGGGACTTGATACATTTAATATTAAGGTACAAAACTTCTAATTTTGACTTCTTTATGTGCATAATGAATATTACATATGTCAACGCATTATTTGTGACCGTTAAAAAAAGAAAAGGACTGGACAAGTGTAAAACTAGAGCAACACAAAACTTACTGGATATTCTTACTACATATTTTTAGAACATCTTTAAAAGACTATTTACTTGTAGTATGTTCTCTATAATACTTAGCCAGCAAGTTAATATATTTATACTCCAATAAATTATGTAAAATCTTAAAATAGACTAGAGAGTGTTGTTAGGCTCTCTAGATTTGGAGAGTCAATTTGGCTCTCTACTTATTATTCTTTTATTAAAATAAAAATTATATATCAACAATTATATTTTAATGGTTCTATTCTCCTTCCTTCTTGTAGGGTTATTTTTTTTAATACAAAAAAATCTCATGTAGGAAGAAAAAATGGTAGCCTCTATTTTTTTGAATATGGATTCTTCAATAATAAATAAATAAATTAGTAAATAATTTATAGAAAATAAAAAAAATTGATTATTTTATGGAAGGGATAATACTATAATTTTTAGTATAGTGGTTTTGATTTATTTTAGTTTATTGTTTAATTTTAATTAATGTATAATATAGTTGCATTAAATTTGGTTATATTTATAGTTGGCATACTAAATAGAAGAAATATTAAAAGTAACTGAATAATGTCAAATAAATAGTAATAAAATAAAACAATAGAGAGCATTGTTGGAGTAAATTTGTAAACAAGTCTCTCTACTCTAAAAAAGAAGCTCTCTAGTTTAAAGAAAATGCTCTCTAAACTACAGGACACTGTTGGAGATGCTCTTATGCGCATGCATTATACTTTTACGAGTTACAACAAAGGTGTAGCTTATTTAATATACCTGATAAAAATATGTAATAAAATTTGTAAGTAAGAAAAATATTTTTCATAAAACAATAGCATTATTATTACTTAGTATTTTAAAGGGTAAACCCCTAAAACTGTCACTTTTTTGCACTAAACCTCCCTCCCCATCTTCTAAAAGTGACACTAAACACAACTAAACTATTAGATGTTATCACTTAGCTCCCAAAATTACATAAATGCCCTAAACCCAACTAAACTATTAGATGTTATCACTTAGCCTCCAAAATTACATAAATGCCCTTGTATGTCACTTTTAAAAGATGGGGGGTTTAATGCCAAAAAGTGATAGTTTGAGGGAGTTTAGTGTTTTTTACCAAACTTTGTACAAGGGCATTTATGTAATTTTGAGGGTTAAGTGATAACATCTAATAGTTTAGGGGGATTTGGTATCACTTTTAAAAGATAGAGGATTTAGTGCCAAAAAGTGACAAAATTAAGTGTACTACTTTGTCTAAAGGTAGACCCATGAAAACACTAAATGCGATTTTAAAAAAGTATAAGGTAACACCAAGGCCCAAAAAGATTGAAGCCACGATGTCAGTTATCTACACAAAATGAACCATTTATTGTCTTTGGGCCGTATACCAAAAACATGGGCTTATCCATGAGTGTGCTCAATAGACAGAAAATAATCCATTCGTCTTGAATTAATAAAGGTCAGATACAAGAGTACACGCATATTTTTTATTCATTTTTTCGCATAAATCATTTATTTTAAAATAAAAATAAAAAAATGTTCGCTCAATGGACGAAGTAATTTTTAATAACCTAATAGTAATGGTTCAACCCACATTGCTTGCATTTTTTATAAAGATAATCATGACTAACACAAATTTAAACTTTATTAATTTAGTGTGATAACTATGTAAATGCGTGTTTCCCTTTTATATTAATTAGAAATACAGCACAGGCAATATGACTCAATTTTAAATATAAAAATATTTTTGATGCAATTGTTAGCACTTTCATTAATAACTTAATTTGGCGACATCTCAATGCGAGGCTTTGGCTTTTATTCAGAGATACATAGATATAGATGGCACAAATAAGTGATGGACTTAAATCTCAAGTTCTAACTAGTATGTTTATTATCACATTATATTAAAAAAAATAATTACAAGCAATACGGATACACTTAGCGTCTAATTGACAACAATAATAAAAATAATAACAAAATCAATTAATTTATGTGAAAAGTTAAAAAATAAATTGAAGGGTGTAATAAGATACTCTCCATCTCATATTTATTTTTATTAGTAAATATCCTCTACCCTCTCCTTTTTTTTTCTTTTTTTTACCAACACACAAAGAAATATTTTCCATAAAAAAAAGACAAAAAAAAACACATTTCATCTTACCACTTAACTTATTTTTTAATTTTTAACAAATTTTTTATTATTATTTTTATTATTTTTTTAAAATTTTATCAAACGAATTTTTAATATTTGATCATGTACATGATAAACAAGGCAGAAGTTATACTGCTTAACTAGGTAGCAACCTGTGCGATGCACGGGTATCTAACAAACATTATTTTTGACGATATGCAAACAATACAAAATTAATTATTTTTTAATTCAGTACACAAAAATAATCGTAATATTTTACAAATCAATTGCCTATCAATGAGAAGACATGTTAAACAGGCATATTAAACACTTAAAAGAACACAATTTTATGTGGTTATTAGTACCTTGTAACTATATCATGATAAACATAAATATGACTCATCTACTTATTTACATGTCTATAGGCACATGATGGCTAGATTCCACAGTACATTACTACTGCATCATTCAATACTTTCATGTTCTTCATGTTTTGAAACTTAGTAGTTAGCTACCATTGCTATGATGATGTTTCTAACACGAACTATATGATCTCTACCTCATGCGTGGCTCATCATCTGCAATATTATGTAGGCACACTTTGCATAGTTAGTAGATAACTTTTTATTTGTGGTCATTATGCATCCGTTGTTAATTAATTATATTAACTTTGAGATTGAAACCTCTTCATCAGTACGTACATCTATAGCAACCACACGCAGGGGCAGAGACATAATTTTTTTTCTAATTGGGGCACTTAAATAAATGAGTACATTGAGGTGAAAAGTGAGAATAAAGCATGTAGGTGAAAAGTCAAAATAGTAAAAAAAATTGGATTGTCGTTTACCCAAGTCAGCAATTCAAGAAAATTAGTATGGCACTTTCTTTAGCCACTTTGGTCATAAAACATAGCACAAAGAGCAAAAAAAAAATATATTGGTTAATTGTATCCACCCCCACCCCCACACATAAGTACATTGCAAAACATAAATTAACAAACCCATTCTAATGGACCAAATTTATTTTTACAATTTCTACATTTTATCAGAATATATACTAACAAAAAATCTACAAGTTGAAATAGAAATTAATATATCAACAAAGTAAAAGGTGTAACTATATAAGTTTATATCCAAACTAAGGCTAAATGAATTAAAAGTTTAGCACACCTGCCCGCAAAATTATCTTTACACGCTTAGATGCTTAGTTCACACAAACAGAATAGCATTCATAGCATATTACAAAAATTGTTTGAGCTAATGCCTTGCTTAAACTATATAAGAAATGCAAGAGCATTTATTTTTCAACCTACGAAGTATGAATAGTAAATAGGACAATATTGCCATCCATTGGATTTCTTGTAAGTGAGAAATCTCCAAGTATAAAAGGTTTTAAGATGGCCAATTAAACTTGGTATCATCTTAGGTCTTTTGCTTCCTTGCATCTACATACAAATCTTCTGCTCTTTTGTCACTTTCAAGCATTCAAAAGGAATTTGAAAAGCTGTTAAAAATTCCAAAAAAGTCAATTTAAATAGTTATAAAGATATACATACAAACTTAAAAATAATCAAGTAAAATTTACTAAAAAAAACAACATGCATACTGTTTTCAATGTTTTATTGTACCATTTTATACCCCAGATCAACCATTCTCCTTCAAAAAGTTCCCAAAACTAATTAAATTAGACTATACTTTGGGTCCCTCTTTTCCGTGGAATAAATAAAAGCTAAATAAGTTAAAAAAGTAAATAACTTTAATTACAACATTTTCCACACAGATGGAAATTATGTCATCCGAACCAAAATAGCCCATAATGTACACGGTAACGTGATCAACTAAACTACTTAACTAATTGGCAAGAGAATGACCTGGCTACTCTCGAACTCCGATTTTTCTTTAGCTTAGTCTCACCAATGCGGTATAAGCTGCAATTTAACAATCTAAAGATAATTAGAAGGCGTTTGTCATCAAATATCACTCCTTTACTCTAATTGATATCTCATTTTAATTTTAATAAGGAAACATTAATTTCAACATGGTGAAATAGCTCCTATTGTAACACAAACACAAATTTCAAATTTTTATCTTTGATATATTTTCTTTGATGCTCATTCTATGAAGTACTTAAATTGAATATAATATTTAATTAGATAGCCATGACCCATAAGGCTAGGCACATAAATATTAGAGTATTTCTAGCAGAAGCACCTATTGACCAGACCTCGTTGGAATTTTATTCAAACACCTTTCATGCATTGTGTAATAGAATTGAGGGGTCGAAATTTTTTACCGTGTACTTTGAATTGTCGGGCCAAAATCCATGCAGAGTTGCAATAGTAGAATAGAGTAAAGCAAGGGTACAACCACAATTGTAAAAATAAGTTAAATTAGAGACCAGGAAACCAAAAGGAGAACAAAAAAGAAAAAAGGGGAGAAACAAATAAACAATACCTTTGCCAAAAACAAAGCAAGAAGTAAATTGTAGTACATTTTGTTTGTTCTGTAGCTATCAAATACAATAATGAAAATCAGTGACCTAGAAAACTTAAGAAAGACATAGAAGAGGGGAGTCAAGAAAAAATTCTCTAGTACCTTATGTTTGTTATGTAAATCCCAATACACTAATAGAAATCATAGGTTAAAAAACCATAAGCACAACATAAAGGAAAAAGGGGAGAATGAATACCTAGAGGGAATTGATCACAATAAAACTAGAAAAAAATTCTCTAATGTGTTCCTTTTGTTCTGAAGCGCCTAATTGCAATAATGAATGCGCCATATTGCTAACTACATGAAGGAAGGCCAAACATTTGTGGGATGGAAGAGCAGAGGTCTACCCAATGGAGGAATTGATAAGTGAAGCCTAGCGTAAAAGAAGAGAAGAACAATATTACAAAGTAATAAATAGGTGAGAGACAGATTAAAAATTTCCTTCAAAGAACCCAAATCTTTAGTTAAAATGCTTTGGTTTTGAACCATTTTTATAGATGATTACAATGCATTAAATATAGAAGGAAGAACAAATGAATTTGTGAAAGAATTAATTGAAATTTAATTGGAAAAGATGAGGAATAAATGGATGCTTAGGAGAGAGAAACCGAAAGGATGCTTGGAGAAGAGACAGCGAATGAAGATGGATACCATGAATAAAGAAGTGAATTATTACGGCATTTAGACCATCTCCACCCCATAGGCTAAAAGGCCAAATTTGGGTTTTTATGTGGCCCAGCGCATAAGTTAAAAATGTAAAATAGTGGAAAAAAAGGTAAAGCGAAAGTAAAAACCTAGGCCGACAATTTTTTAGCTCGCCCGATACATGATGTATCAGGGCATAAAAGAACACCTGTCATGACACATGATGTGTCGTGGGAGACAATTTTGTCATGGCACGACACATCATGTGTCGTGCAAGCCTTAAAACATTCATGCTCAGCTTTTATTTTTTTGGTGGAAGAGAAAGGAAGCCTTAAAGCACATGAAGACAATATAACATTCATGCATGATTTTCTAGGATATGGAAGAAGAAAAAAAGAAAAAAAAATATTTTACATGCCACAACACATTGGGGGAGAAAAAAAATTACCCGGACACTTCATATATCGTGCAAGGCTAATTTACTTTTTTTTTCAGTGCATTTTTTTATTTATTGTTAAGCTAAATATACATTTTTACACTATACTTTTACACTACTCACTAAAAATAATCTTAAGAGAAGAGAAGATATTACTTCCTCAGTTTTACTATTATGTTATAGATAGATATGCACAACCAAACATATAATATCAAAAATATTTAAATATAAAATTATAAAAGGTAGAAAATGCTTGGAGATCGGTGTATAAAAAAAAATCTCACCGACGTGCGACTTGCCAATTCTAGTATTATATTATTATTATTATTATTATCTTTTATTAGTCAAACTCGAAAGCCAGCTCCCTACTTCCCGATCACATATTTTTTTTTTCTCCGTTTCCTTTAAAAACTATTCACTCCATCTCTCTCACCTAACTTCTACCCCTCTCTCTCTCTCTCTAAAAATGGCATCGGGATGTTTGACATGTTGCGAAGTGATACTCGCAATCTTGCTTCCTCCCCTCGGCGTTTGCCTCCGTCACGGTTGCTGCACTGTAAGCCCCCTCTCTCTCTATATATATATATAAAGCAGAGAATTTCCCCCCTCTCTATATATGTGCCCTTGTATACAAAGTAATAGGGTCCTTGGGGGGGGGGGGGGGGGGGGGGGGGGCGATCCCCCAAAAAGTTTAGTAATTTCTATACTGCTGCGCTAAAGGTTAAAGTTCAAATTGACCAAAAATTTGTAAAAAGATAGGTAAAAATCTACGCTAGAGCTAAATTAGGCACCCCACAAACTATTTAGTTAGATGATATGATGTATATTCTGAGTAAAGATTTGCGTCGGATGATAAAATATTTAAGACTAATTTTTTGAAAATTATATTCTTTTGGGTGAGGTCTGAGATTATTATACAGAGAATGTCATCTGGGACTAGGAGGATATTATGCGGTGGAGTTTTTTTTTATGTTGATAAGCTAATTTTATTTTTTATATAAAATACGTATGTCACAAGATAAAATGATAAATTACAAGAATTTTATGTCTAATTCAAAAATATGATATTAATATTACCACAAGAAAAATATCTACTTTGGAGTGAAATGTTCAGAAGCAAAAGTCTTATTCGCCGATACAAGTAAGAAATTAGTTGCGAAATGTTTATGAGCCTAAATTTGTCACAAAAAAGATGCAATTATGTTACAAAAATGTGGGAACAAATGCTTATTGCCCCTCAAAGTATGGTTGGGATGAATCTTTAATGGCAATTTGGGAGCAGGATAAAAAAAAATTATACGCCAAATTGGCAATGTTTTATTTTTTGCTACAAATCCATATTTTCGTGGAGTAGGAGTTACGTATATTTTCGGGACTTAAACTCCTCTCTGTTACTTTCATTTTCCAAATTTCCTCAATGGGTTGAATTTTGAGGATTGAAGTGATGACTTTTTCTAATGTAACTTGGTGGAGATGCTCTCTATAATGTTTAGATTATCTAAACAAAATTTTATCAGGAGAATCAATTTAGAAGTGGGTGTGATGATCATATAAAATTTCAAGGGATCAAAATGAACACATATATCAATGTTTTCACTATCTTATAGGCATGAAAATGCATGTTCTTACTAGTTGACCAAATAACATCAGATAGAGTGAGGAATTATTATATGGTACCCTTATTGCCAAAGCAATTATGCCTTTCGCAGAGCAGAATACAGCTTCGAGAACTTGTACTGTATGATTGTAATGTTCTACATTGCTGGGGCAATATCAATAAAAGGAATTACTATAATTGTGTATTTAGATTCGATGTTTTTGGTTATTATCGCAGGTAGAGTTCGCCATATGCTTGATTTTGACGATCTTAGGCTACGTTCCGGGGATTATCTACGCTCTGTACGCAATCCTCTGCATGGATCCACCTGATATGTACCGTGGCGATCATTATCGTTCACTTGCTTAGTCTCTATGTGTTTCTCTGTCTGTCTCTGTTGCCTTTTCTTAAGTGATTAATTGTGTCCGCGCTGTGTTTTCACATCTTTGGATGATATATTATTTCACATCTTTGGATGGTATATTATCTCTCCGTGTGTTTGAATCAATTTCCTCCGTTTTAAGCAATTCTAATGCATTTGAATTTTGAATTCTGTGTTTCAATTCCTCGAGTCTGGTAAATTGCTTACATATCGGTTTACTTTTATGGTCTCTCAAGGTTTTAGTTTGATGATTGATGAATTTGGGTTTTTTTTTTCCCAAAAACTGGAAAGCCATTTTATTTAGTAAGTATGATAGGACTAAGTACATAAAGAGCTTATAGCTCTCATCACAAGCAGTCAGAGAGTCGGTTTCTATATGTATTTCAGCGATGTTTAAAGATTAAGCAAGAATAATTCCTTCTTGAATAGCCCAGAGTTCAGCCATAACATCTTTAACATTGTTGTCTCTAATTACCTCACTAATACCTGCTTGCTTCGTATCCTTGCAATAGGATCCGTTGGTATTTAACTTGTACTTGGTGAAATGTGAAGGAGTCCATCGAATGCAGTAATTTTGCTTTGGAGGAACTTAATTTTGCTTTGGAGGAACTGATAAAGTGAATTTGATATGCTAGGTTGAAATTTAGGTAAGTTTGCTCAACTGATTTTAAAATCTGTCTTGAAGAGATTGGCTTATTCTGAAATATAGCCAAATTACAAGCTTTCCAAATGTCGCAAGTAAAACGGCAGAGACATTTGGTTGAGTAATGAATTTGATTGGACGATTGATGTCAGAGCAAATTATTTTGCTAAATTGTTTTTAGACCTAAGTGATTGAGGAAGGTGAGGAGGCTCCAAAGATGTTTAAAAAAGAAAGCTTTATTGAGAAGTTGAAGATCTTTGACACCCAATCCCCCAAAAGTTTAGGTTTAGCAATATTCAAGAGTGAGTTTCTTCTTGGAGTGTTTTGACAACCTCCAAAAGAAATTTATTTTAATCTTCTTGTCCACATGATTTCAAATATTCTTAGGCAGAAGAAAGGAGGACATAGAATTAGATGGTAAGGCAGAAAGACTGGAAGTGTGGAATCCATTTTTGAATAATATTTTGGAAATGCGCTTTGGTAACCCTTCCCGTAATGAGAGGGAGACTGACATATTTATCGTGGCAGTTATAAGATTTCATACGAAGCATGCTTTTAGTCGGTGGCGGAGCCAGGATTTAGACCAAGTGGGGGCAAAATTAAAGCGCACTAAATAATAGTTAGTCTTAAAATTTTAAAGCAAACTTAATAACATTAATAATAATAGTTCATACAACTGAAATAGCAAATGCGAACAATTACGAGAAAATTATAATAACATTCTACGGTTTTTCATATTTTGAAAGTATTGCAATACTTCCTCTTTGTTAATGTTATTGAAAACTTCTTGCTTAATGTACGTCACCAAACAATCATTTATAAATTCATCTCCCATTTGGTTGCGTAGTGCACACTTTATGATTTTCATTGCCGAGAAAAATCGTTCAACACTTGGTGTTGCAACAGGTAAGAGTAAGGCCAACTTGACGAGCAAATATACCATTGAATAACTCATATGCTTCTTGGTTTCAACCAATTTTTGAGCAAGCTCACAAATCCCCTTCAAACCAAAAAAGTCATCATTATACCTCACATCTTTCTCGGCAACAAATTAAACTTTTATTTTTTTTGGTTGGTGAGAGAGTGAAGAGAGATCCCGAGAGCAACAAATTAAAGCAACAGAGAATGAAAGAAAGCTCGGTGGGTTTGGTTGGTTTAATGAAACTTTTATATTTTTTACACATAGAACCCTCAAGTATATATTTCTACATATAAGTCCCTATATAATTTTTTTTTTCCAAAAAATACCCCATATGTAATTTTAAAAATTCAAAACCAAGTGGGGGCGCTCGCCCCCGCTTGTCCCTGAACAACTCCGCCTTTGCTTTTAGCTCAAAGTTTGTTAAAAGTGGGAATTTTGGGACTCAAAATGATGCAAGATTTCTGAAAATTTATAGATTGGCCAGACATAGAACAAAATAAATAAATTGTTTGTCTAAGCGAATTCAAAGAACTTTGAGAAGCAGTTGAGAAAATAATACAATCATCCGCAAAACAAAGAGCTGGGATAGGAGTTCCATTGCGAGAGGATTTGAACTAAACCAATCTTTTGTAGAATTTTGAATGGCCGGCCATAGCTCTTAAGAAATTATCAATGGGCTAAATGAATAGATTAGGTGATAGCGGATCATCCTGTCTAATACCCTTGACGGCATTATTTGAAGATGAAGGTTTTCCCTTGATAAGAATTTGATAGTTAACCGTCGAAATGCAAGCCATTATACGATCAATCCGCCAAGTGAAATCATGTTGAAGCAACGTTCACTTTACTAAGTCCCGCCCAAGTTGGTTATATGCTTTACTAAGGTCTAGTTTAATAGCCATGGAACCCGATGAAATTTTATAGATTGGAGAATTTCATGGGTGCGTTATGATACTAGTATCGGTTTGTGCATTATGCATGATACTTGGTAATTTCTTACCTTATATATCGATTTTAAAACATAATAAGTATATTAGATGGTGTTTGATTAAGTGATATTAACATTTATTCTTCAAGTTTAAGGTAATGGGTTTACGCTCCTGTAATTTAATACGAGTAATTTTGTAATTTCACATGTTCAATTAAAAAAAGACTTCTTATATGAAAACAAATCAAATGAACCCATCATTTGAATGAAGTACCATAGGATAATAAACATAAGCCTTAAAGTGAAGTTGAGGTTCAAACGAGAAAAGGCTCATTGTGGATACCTATTCGGCACCCAGATACAAGGAAGTCCGTGGTAAGGGCACAAAACATAGTGGGAGGTCAGAGGGCCCATATTACCTACCCTGCCCTTCACTCTTAGAGGGTTGTCAATTAAATTTATTTATTTATTTTTAATTCTTGGACACGAAAATCACTTAATCACTCATTCACCTTTTCATATATACATACATACATACATATATATATATATATGGGTGAGGTTTTACTTCTTTTTTACCTATAGATGGTTATTGTAATATTAACTATTAGATGAAAAATTAACTTGGATAAATTTTATGTAAATCCTACGTATCAAAGTGGGATTTACACAAAAATAATAAAGAATTCGTTTTATACTCTAATAGTTTGTTTTAGACTTCTGTATAAATATTAAACCACCAATTAAATACGTACAAGTGAAATTTATCCTATATTTATTCTCTTACTTTTCAAATCCATTTATTTCTAGAAACGGGATGAGGGAAAATAGACACGAGATTATCTGACGTGGTTATCTGAATTGAGTTTGTATTTTACACAACCTTTATACACAAATCCTAAGTGTTAAAGTTTATTTATACACAATTCCTAAGTGTTAAAGTTTCTTAAAAGACTGCTGGAGACCTTCTTTTTTACAAAACGTGTAAATTTTACACAAACCAAAATTATACACTACGATTGGAGATGCTCTAAGTATTAAATATATATATTTTATTAATTCCAAAAACTCTAAATTTCAAATTAATTATCAAATGATAAGATGTTACAATTTTAAAAAGAAAAAAAGCTTATGTACAGCAAAAAAGAAAAATAAAAATACTTGAGAATTGTGAACCTTTCAAAATAAAATTAAAATTTTGATGAATTTTTTTAGAATTGTTTGTAGGCTCATTTATTTCACATAATTTCATAAAAAATATTTTTTTTGAAGCACCAAATAAATCTCAAAGATTTATGGTATGTTGTTTGCATAATTATTTTCTCACAAACCATTACAGTGAAAGAAAATACTATTCGTATTATAAATTACAGTACCAAATGTTGTGCTAGTTAATTAATTACATGATCATGAATACTTTATATGATTATATATTGAAAAATTCATAAACATGAAATAGGTCTAATGTGATTGTCAACATAGGCGAATATGTATACTTGATTCTTAAATCTTTATTATTATTATTATTATTATTATTATTATTATTATTATTATTATTATTATTATTATTATTATTATTATTATTATTATATGAAAGAAAATGGTGGAAGTATTAATAACATAGTTAATTGAAAATATTTTTTAATAAAACCCTTTAAAATTCTTTAAGGGTGTGTTTAGAATGTGGATTTGAGAGAATATTTTAACATGAGATTTGTATTTGAAATCTCAAATCTAAATATTTTTGTTTGGTGTGAAATTATGATTTGAGATTTATAAATATATTCAAATAATAAGATTTGATACTTATCATAAAGTTATAACTTTCAAATTTTAGAGATATGGATGTTCCTTATAGATCCCAAACTTGCGAAGTTGAAAAAAATATTAATTAATTTTTAAACAAATAATTATGTTTTATTATTATAAATATATTTGTAATATTAATTATAATAATAATACGAAGCAGGACAAAGGGTCAACCTAACAAGCATATAAACACATCCCAACCTGGTGCAAGTTTTATTATTTTAAATATAAATTCGTCGTGAATAGTGTACGCATAAATTCACTCCCGCCCCGTGGTAATTATGTTATATTATAAGGAATAAAATAGTATAATAGGGTGGGTTGAGTCAAACGGGTTAATTTTGTGTAAGCATGAGTTCCGCAACGGTGTCAAAAAATAAAAATAGCTTACTAATCAACTAAATATAAATTTTAGCGAAATAATATTTAGATTTATAAATCAATTTTCTTGTATTTGTTAAGTAATCACAAAATTTTAAACTCTTGTATTTCAAATATGTAATTTTTGAATCTTAGATTTATGAATTTTAAAGCTAAATTCAATTATATAATTCAAATGCACCTTAAAAGAAAATAGAAAATAAATTAAAATGGAAGTAAATTTTGATTAGGAATCTAAATTAAAATGTAATCTAAATTAGTACAATTATAAATTAATTTTAATTAGTGGATATACTTCTCAATTTTGAAAATGGTACAAAATTTGTTTATCAAACACAACACATTGATTATTGAACTAAATAATTAATTATTTAATACTAAATAAGATATATTTTAAATGTTATTTAGGAAGTTGTATGCATACTTCCGTTTCTGATCAAATTATTAAAAGTTGAATTTGTTTGAAATACTTTAAATTAAAAAAATAAATTTCTTTGAATATTATTTTATGTTATTGTGTTAAAATTATTATTTAGTTGAACAGTAACTAATAAAACTAGTAGCACAAGTTATATGAGATGCTTTAAATTAATTTTTGAGTTTTTATTGTAATATGATTTGTCACGAATGATAATAAAATGATTAAATTGAAAATGTTATTAAAATAGTTGACTTGTATGTAATTTGTAAACATATTGTATAGAGATGAAAATTCAAAGTCAAATATATTTTGAATGTGTTATTTTTCATAAACTTATGTTATTAGTTAACTATAAAACTGAAATGACGAAAACACCCATAAACACTTGTCCTAATTTAGAATTGAATTATCCTAGGTCTATTTGGCAAAAAAAAAAATCTTTAAGGAATCTTGTTTGGTTGAGATTTTAAAACATATTTTGAAAAGTGAATTTAATTTTTGTTGAAGTTTTTTTCAACCAATTTAAAAAAACTCATAAAAAAATTTAAAAAAATAGTAACAGTGGATCTTATTTTTTAGATCTCGATGATTAGGTTTCAAATATATTTTTTTTATCTAATTCCGATTTTTGAATTTAAAGTTATGGTATTTTAAAAATTTTATGATAGAGAAAGTAAATTAATTTGAAAAGTATGAAGTAAAGTTGACTTTTTGGTAAAAATTTTAAAAATTTGATTTTAAAATCTCAACCAAACACCACCTAAAGTTTAATTAAAAAAATAAAAATAAAATAGGTCACTTTAACCTGTTATAACAGGTTAAAAGACTTGACACCTCAACAATGTGTATTAATTATTGTCAGTACCCATCAATGGTTAAAAAGAGAAAGTAATCATTGAAAATTCATCCATATATATATTAAATTCAGAAACGTGATGCGTATGCAATATAAGGTATAATAATTCCTCACAATTGTAAACCTTGAAAATATATTTACATGCAAATAAAAAATATCATTGCATGCTCTCGTAGATATATTAAAGAGTTTTCATTGGCTTTGTTTTCAATTTGTAAAAAGGTGGTGATGTTAGTACCTCATAAAATTCTTGCTAACACTCTTACTCTTACTAACTCTCCAATTTTTGTACTTTTATCTTAATAATACTCCCATTTTATTTCTACTAGTCCCACTTATTTTAGGTAATAAATATCTTAGTTAATTAATTAACAACATCATTTAATACATAATAGCATAAAACAAATGACCCAAAACTAACCCCAAATAAAGGCTTCCTTCTTTGAATTTGCTTGGTTGAAAGTAGGAGACAAGCCTCCATCTCTCTCACACACTTCCATCTCGCAAGCGTTAATGAAAGAGAGCAACCGGAGGTTTACTCGGTTCCCATCTCATTATTTATATTATTTTCATAAGATACATATCAATTATATAAACAAAAAACACAATTTTCTATTTAAAGCACGAAGAAGGTTTACTCGGTTCCCTGTAACTGAGTTGCAGGCTTGTACACTCAACTGCCCTCAACCGAGTATGAAATCCTATAAAATGTCAAATTAATATGTTCTCAGAACTTTCATTCAGTTGAAAGTAGCCGAGTATTGCTATATCATGCTCGGCTGTAAGCAGTCGAGTGACACTAATCACACTCGGTTCCTCTCAACCGAATGAAAGTCCTGAGAACATATAAATTTGACATTTTATGGGATTTCATACTCGGTTGAGAGAAGCCCAGTGTACAAGCCTGCAATTCAGTTATGAAAAATCGAGTAAACCTTCTTCGTGCTTTAAATAGAAAATTGTGTTTTTGTTTATATATTTGATGTGTATGTTATGAAAATAATATAAACAATGAAACAAAATAAAAAAACATGTATCCCTTTCTTTCATTAACTCTTTCTTACTTGTTTTTCTTCCCTTGTTCCAAAATTTCTCTTTTTCTACCATTATTCTCAAACTTAGACTCTTGCATTAATGGTGGAGGTTTTCTTGCATCAATAGTAGAGGTTTTCTTAGCTATTTTGGTGCAACCGAACTTTGTTGCTAAACTCATTTGAAGATGGTAGAGATGGTGAATAAATTTTGTAGAGAAATTTAATGTGGGAAGAAATTATTTAAAATGTATTAAATGTGAGATAGTTAAACAAGTCTTTTAATTAGTTTACTTAAGGATTAATTAAGTTTTTTATCAAATTAACCGGAATATTAAAAAATAGGGCTTGTATGAAAAAGTTTTCTACAAAAGAATCAGGAAATAATATTTTTTAAAATTAAGAGTCTATATTTTGACCAAATTCCAAAAGAATTACAAAGTTAACTTTGCAGTAAATTTTTAAATCGTATTTTTTATGGAATCATGAAAAATTAGTTTGCATTACATGTTTTTTAGTATATTATTATAAATAAGTGTTTAATTGACAATATTTTAGAATAATTTTAACAAATTACATATTCAAAACCTATGTATTAATAAAAATGCACATAATAATTTTTTCGGAATTATGCAAAATTAAGCTTGCACTCTTTATTTTCTAAAATATTACTATGTATTTGTGTTTATTTTACGTTGTTTTAAAGTTTTATGAATGAAATATAAGAATATATTTGTTAAAAAAAAATAAGCACACTGATATGCACAACAAATTTGCACTAAATTTGTTTGATTGCAAAGTTAAGTTTGCACTCAACACAATTTAGTGAAAAATAAAGTTTACACTCGGTCAAAACCCTTATTTTAAAACACAATTGATAAACAAGACCTTATCTCATAATAATACTGATATTTAAGCTCTTATTTCTAAAAAATATTATTCGTTGATTTTTTTATAAAAAATATTATCACGCAAGCCTTTTTCTCTTATTTCCAGTAAACTAAAACAAGTGGGGTGAAAATAACAATTGAGAGGGTTTTTTTTTTTTTTCCTTCTTTTTTTGTGGGAGTGTTACCAAGAGTTTTATGAGATACCAACATCACCACTCTTTGTAAAATATAAAACGCAGAGAGAATCATGCCATATAATGCATTTACTTTTATTTAATTTTTTGGATATACTACATTTATAGACCAAAAAAAGAAGAAGGATATAATACATTTAGTTCGCTTAAGTGGTTTGGTGAAGTAAGAATTTGAGTTCGCTTGTATACAGGGGATTTGAAATTTGATGACCCTCTCTTCTAGTGAGAATCATGGTGATTTTTGCACCGATTTGGTAAATGTATTTAAAGTTAAGGGATCTATACCAACGATTTTATTGTTATTTTATTGCATTTATCAATCAAATACAAAAATTACTATAATTTTCATTGAATGAGGGATTGAGGGTCGACAAATTTCAAATCGATATAATTAGAAAATTATTACAATTATGTTATTTGACAACTATCATTCAATCCGTTGTATATCATACGATAAATGATTGAAAAAGAAAAGATAAAATTAAACGTTTCCTTCGTAAAGGAAATATATGCTCGTCCAACAAAAAATAATTTATCATGCACGAGAGTTGATCCTAAATAATGATGTATCTGAAAAAGTAAAATTTGAAAAACATACTTACAATGTTTGTAAAAGAATAATTATTGACATTCCACTCGGGTCCTCTAGGGTGGGAGGTATAGAAGTAAGAGGATAGACGATGGTATTTGTATACAGGAATAGAAGAAGAAATTAATAAAAGTTGCGCGTTCATCACAAGAGTGAATTCTTAGGATTTTGAGACTGAGAGATTTAAAATTCAACCTTAGAATTCCCATATTTTAAGATAACACAATCCAAGTCTCATTTAAATGAAAGGCTATATAATTTATTTTTGAATTTCATGCTTTCTCCGATCCCATTTTCACAAAAATAAGATCCGGAACTTTTCTAATTTATTACAGTAAAATTTTCGAATATGAAATTTCACTGCTTTTTGTAGAAAATATTTCCTAATACATTAGAAAATTTGAGAATTTGAACCAAACATAACCACTCAAAATAATTTATTAATCGAGAATTTCACTTCATATTTTGTAGAAAAAAAACAAAAACAAATTTCGCTACCATTTTCCAGAAAAAATTGGAACTTAATTTGTTTTGTAATGAAACTCATGGGTAGAAGAATCAAAGTGGAATAACATAACCGATCAAAAATTCAAAATTATAAGGTTCTTTTGAATCAAAGCATCATCTTCATGTATAGAAAAGATTCCTGTAACCCTTGGGCAATTTATTTTTTTCTTTCTTCGTTAATGTTTGTAGTGAAATTTGGTTTTGTAGGAAAATCGATTTCACCACAATTTGAATTTCCCTACCCTAGTTTAACAAGATAGAAACCACGAACAATTCTACTTAACCCCATGAAAAATGAAGGCATTAGATTTGAAACAAGTTAAATATGTTATCCTATTAATATAATTTTGAAACAACGCCTACTAGAGAAAGGTAAAATAGTTGATGAATATTATACTTATCTTTCTACTTTAAAGGCTCGTTTGGTTTGAGTTTTAAATCATTCATAAAATGATATATTCTATTCCAGAAGGATTCCAATGTTTAGTTCGGGTTTTGAGTTAAGAATACATCATTTTAGAAATAAAGTATTTCTTCAAAGTTCTCTCTTAACTAGATGGGAATAGAGGATTACTTTAGGTATTCTCTTTTAAATTTTTTCCTAAAATTTCCTCATAAAACCAAAATATTCATTTTATTTATCAAGACAAAAAAAAAATCTTTTATATTCTTATTAAAAGAAAAAAAATGTTATTAAACCTTTTCTTTTTAATTAATATTATTCTTCTTTCTATTATTAATTACATATAACATTTCATTATTCATACCAATAAAAACTTAAGTCTTACTTATGTAAAATTGTAAGGACTTATTTTTTAGGTTTTTAATATGAAAAAATATTTTGGTAATTCACACATATTTCATTCACGAATTCATTTGAACCAAATATAAAGAGATAATCCAATATTCTAAGAAAGAATAATTTTAGTCCCAAACATTGACAAAATATCCTTAATAGTAGGGAAAAAACCTTTTCAAAAATCTAGAATATTTATTCTATTTTCAAAACTCAAATCAAACTATCCCTAAAATTTAAGATATGGGATCTCTTGCAAAAATAAGTTCAATTGAGGAATTTATTCCCCATTTTCGCAATTTCTAATTGGACATGACCAATATGTCCCAAGTCTTATACTAGCACGTTTTTACCTTTATAATTAAATATGAAATTATCTTTTTTTATTTCTAGTGGAGAAGCAACGTGGGAGACTATCATTGACAATGCCTGTACTCTAGTTTTTGGGAGATGTTTTTCTTCTTTTTAAAAAAATAATAAATTAACTGAGAATTTTCATTTGAATAAGAGGTCAAGAAATTAAATCCAACTGAAAATTTTCAGATATTAAACTAGAGTTTTCAGGACATGTCCCTGCCAAAAAAAAAAAAATTAATAAATTAGGGTGAGATATGCTAACTCTTTTCTTTTTTTCTAAGTTTGCGAATCCGTAAGTACGATATATATTTCGGGCGATAACTCAGATACACATAAAATATTTGAATATATCTATAATTCTTCATTAGAGTCTGATACTAAAAAATAAGAATTGCAAGTTTTAAAAAATATAACAAAAATCATATCCTAAAAATGTTTGCAAGCTGATATCAAATCCTAATTTTTATTTTTTATATTATACTGCACCGCATTAGGCCATCTTCAACTGTGCTTTCAATAAATTCATTCATATTCCATGTGTCATTGTGCTTTTAGTAGATTTCTATGTCTATTTGACAATACAATTGTGGTGATAGAAAAATCTCAAATAAAATTTCTCCAAGAATACACAAATGTATAACTCCCAAGGAATTTCAATTGTGCTCATATTCATCATTGTAGATAAAGAAGTATTGTTAATTTCTTCATACTCGTTCCAAGTTCGAAGTAACATTTGTACAAATAAGAATCCCTTTGTTATATGATTACTTATTGAGATAAATAGATATAGGATTTATGAGCCAATTACTTAGAAGTACATTTTGTGTTAGAGCCCTTCCTATCAAATAGAAAATGATCCCCCGATCCTGAGCCAATCTTTTTGTTGGATAGCAAATAGAGATGGGAATTCCACCGAGCGGAAGTAGGAAAATAGGTTGATTCAGAGTAAGAGGCTAATATATTGTGGGGTAAAATTGGTGATAGAAAATTTTTATGCAATTCATTTGTCATGTCATATATAAATTCTCATTTGAAAAGATTTTTTCCAATTTATATTTATGTTAGGGTGAGGGTGTACCCAATTCCCATTGAATTCAAAAAAAAAAAAAATTAAGAAAAATCACACTCAATCACCCCACCAACACCAACACCCAGTCCCTCCCCCTCCCTCCTTCACCCAATTTTCCCACCTCTATCATAATAATTCATATTACAGAATATAATCTCGTGGTTTTGTGCAATTGCGACTGCATTGTGGCATTGTCTTTGGATTTTTCACCCTACTACTAGCTACAGCATTTGCTGTAGAGCATACACGATTCTCACAGCTCCGTGATTACAAATAAATTCATTTATCATTAGAAATATATGTGTGTACAAAATATACATATATAAAAACTTCTATCACCATTGCTCACTGCTAGAACTCCGATGAGATGATTTGTTTAAAGCATTGTCTTTTTAAAATTTGAAATAAATTTTACAAATCAGCAAAACAAACAAAATTAAGAATTTTAATATAATTAAAAATGTAAAACACATATACTCTAAACAATAGTATTATAATTTTATGACAAACAATTTTAAAACTTGTAATTCTATAAAATTATAATTCCATTAAAATTGTGTAACAAAACAAACCCTCAAAAAAAAAAAAATAGTTAGAATTGGTCCGGCAAAGAACGGCAATTCTGGCAAAGGAACGTATCGCCCAACTCCAATAGTCCACGTAAACCATGACCTGGCAAAGTGGATGCCACATCATCTCGAAGATCACTCAGCTTTTGACAGCTTTCAAATTGAAGTCCCAAAACAATAATAATTATCTAAACAAGAAGAATATTTATAAGTAGTTACAATAAAAAACCCACACAAGTCGAATTTCTTTCTTTCTTTCTCTTCGCGTTAATGGTGTTTCATCTTCACAGATTTTTCGTTGCAGGGTGGAATTGAAGCAAAACGGCATCGTTTTGCTCAATTCGTCATCCGTACATACAATGGCAACGAATCGATTCCTTGGCCATCGCAATCAAGTAGACCACAACTCTCTCTGCATCCCTAGCAAAATCCGCCACGGCCATTCCAAAGCTCAAATCTGCCTTATGAAGATTCTACACACAATCACCTCATTTTCTCCTTCAAATTCTACTCACAAACACGAAGGATTGGACCTGAACATCAGGTTATGCGAGGAAACTGAATCTCCGGCTGATGGTGAGGTTTGTGATGAAATAGTCCAGAATTGGTGCGAAAGCGATTCGCTTACAGTTGTAGCGAATGAGAATGGAGAAGAATCGGAATTAGTTGAAGAAACTCCAAATGTGCAGGTTCCAAGCATAGAATTGGATGACAAAGTTTGTGACGAAATTGTAGAGAATGAGAACGGAGAAGAATCGGAAACAAATCAACTTGAAGAAACTGTCCAGTTTCGAAGCTCGGAATTCGATGACAACGGAACTCTAGTAGAACCTAAAACGGGAGTAGAAGAAAGCCGGATCGAAGAACAAAATCATCAGCATAAACAGTTTAGAGGAGACGATTGTATGAATTTGCTAATTGATGCAGCGAAATTGATTTTTGGCGGATTAGGAGACGAGGAATCTCAGCCGGTGGTTGACGAGTCGGCCGGCGAATCTGGTAAAAGCAGTAGGGGATTGAAACGGACTGGGAATATCGAGGAAACTTCGTCGCCGGTGGTGCGATCGAAACGGGAGAGGAGTCGGGTTCTTCCGTACAAATACAGAGACTCGATTCTCGAGCCATTGGCACGATTGTCACGCCATCGATCGACCACAACTTCTTCCAAACGACGGTCCAGGTGATAAATAACAATATATGTATTTGTATTTGTGTGTTTTCTAGAGTTGAGAACTACAAATGGCAGTGGCTTCTAAATCTGCCTGCTTATATAATTACTGTTCTATCAGTAGCATTATGCATTATAGGCTTGTAGCATGGCTATCTATCTATATTTAATGAAACAACAATAACAAGACACAATTAATTGCTATGGCACACCAATATTTAATCAAAATTAAAACATGATGTTTGATTTATGCTTAAGTTTGATTAAATTTTATTCTGATTGATACTCCTCGAGACTATGTTTCTTCTAATAATAATTTTGAACATATTCATTCAATCATTCTATTCAAATTCGAGTTATTTCTGATTTTGTTTATCTTCTTTTTTAACTCGAACACTAGTCTATGCGTTATATATAAAAATAAAAAAAATAAAGGTAGTGAGGTGTTTTTTCTAAGTATGTATTATTATTGTATTGACTTTAGAATAACACGAGAGGAAGAAAGTGAAAGAAATTTCATTCATTCATTGTACGGGAATTAAAGAAAGAATGAATAATAAGGGGAGAGGAGAAGAGAGGGACTTTGACTGTATATGGTTGGACCAAGGTGAGTAATTGGTGGCTGGGTCTGGTTTGTCCTCCCGTGTCTTTGCCTTGTTCTTTCATTAGGAGAAAATATAGGGTACACTGATATATAGTGTTTTTTTTTGTGTTCTCTTGATTTGACATATATTGTTTCCCATTAGGCATTAGGTCATTACTTGTCCGAGTGAAGTTGTTTCCACTTTTGAGCCAATTTTTTTAGAGATGGGGCTTTTAAATATCATCTTTGGTTGGCAATGTAGGTATAATGCCTGCTAATGGATCAAATTTTTACTTGAATTTAATTTGAATTTGATTTATTTAGTCAAATATGAATTGAGATTTTTGATTTGTATATTCAACTCGTTAGGCTTTGACTAAGATATAGATATATACTAATCTAATTTATTTATAATTCGATTTGATCCAAGACACACACATTTATATTTAAATTTATTATTATTTATATTACCATCTTATTATACACTTTCAAAAATAACTATAAATTAGAAAGCATTAAATAAGTTCCTTTTTACTAGAAAAGAAGAAATTTAACTCTTGTTAGGTTAAACTTTTATGCTAGTTTCATTTTATTTCCTTTATATATTACAACTAATTATAATATAATTAAAATTTTAAATAGATTGGATATAATCCGATCCAAATCTAATCTGAATAAATTTGAATATGGATCAATATTTTGGTGATTCGTTACATAATTCGACTCGGATCCAATCCAAAACCTTTTTCAAATATGAATTTAGATTCACCATGATCAAATCCGTCGATAAGCGTAGTAAGTGTTCAATCCATTTGTTTATGTTCCACTGCTCGCATTCCCTCTCCCACTTTTACATTACTGTAAGAAAATGAGTTTATTGTCCCTTCTAAATTAAAAGTGGAGTTTGTTAAAACTTTATTACAAAAAAAAAAAACATAAGTTTCAAAATAATTATTGGTTAAATTGATTAATTCGAAAAGAAATAAGACTTGCTCCGAGACATTCCAAAAAGTAAATTATAAATTTTTAATTTGGGACAAAAGAGTAACTTATATGCATTCTTAGATGTTTAGCCCTGTTTGGTAGCTATCTTTTTTTTTTCCTTCAAATTTTAAAAACTCAACTCAAAAACAACTTTACTGTTACACTTCCCAAAAAAACCTTAACTTTACTCTCTCCCTAACAAAATTTTTAAAACACCATAACTTTAAATTCAAAAATCAAAATTAAATAAAAAATATATATTTAAAACATACTCGTCGAGATCTATAAAATAAGATCCATTTGGACTATTTTTTGAAACTTTTTTATGAAATTTTTAGTTGGTTAAAAAAAACTCAAAAAAAAAAATCAAATCCAATTTTCAACATACTTTTAAATTCTACCAAACACCATATTTTAAAAACTCAACTCAAAACATCTACCAAACATGCCCTTAATTCACAGCATTATCATGAGTAAATTTATAGTTATCCTTGATAATATTTTTCATATTCTAAAAGCGTGTCATGATAGCCTTATCAATTTTATTAAATACTTGTGTTTCTATGTACATAATCATATTATTATATTATTCGTTGATCTTTCACTAATCGAAATTTTGTAACAGAGTTGCAAGTGAAAATACATGTTGATCTATGAAAATAAACGAGATTAATTGTGGGAAGAAGATGAAATATTGAGAAATATACTTTAGGGTTTATTAAAAACTAAAAGGAACTTATTAAAAAGAAAGATTATATCTTTAAAAAATATTGAAATGATGCTTGGATTCATATAGTGCCATACTGGTTATATAAATGGCTTAATTTATGGCATATGAGTCATATGACATATTGGATTTAGAGACATATATATATATATAGAGAGAGAGAGAGAGATTGTGCTCGTGAAGTTAAGAGAGACAAATAAAATTTCTGGCAAACATCTACATTTCTATACTTATATATTAAACGCGAGTTGGGGGATTTTGTTACGTCTCTTAAATGACTAAATTATCCTTTTCGTATCAAAAATTATAATAAAAATAATGTTAATATATATAAGGACTTAACTGTGTGAAGTTGGTATCATATTGCACACACTTAGAATGTGCCTCAAAACTTGTATATATAAACTGAATCTAGGGAGTTTGATATAGACCCAAAATTACTAATTTATCCCTCTTCCGCCGAAAGTTACAATTAATTAATGCTAAAGGAAAATTTTCAACTCATGGCCTTAAGCATGATGCGCAATTACCACCGAACCAAATATCATTATCCTACTTCATATGAATAATTATTAAGAATCCCATTGCACATACGTAGAGTGTATCCCTATACTAGTATACTATGGTGACATTCAAATTTCAAAGGCTCGTGTTTAAGTCCATTGCTGTTGAGACAACTCACTCGCTCATTAGAAGTTCTAGTTAAATGTCAAAGTTACTTTGTTTTAAATGTAGTTTTCGTCTTTATACTTATTATTAATCATTTTACTTCATAAATATTTATTTAAAACTATATATATTAACATAAATTAGAAAATTTGAGTGGGGGCTTGAGCTTCTGTACGGTCAACAAATTTGTGAACTAGTTACGCACAATGATTATGAGTTGTCATAGAGCATAATTCAGATCTGAAAGAGAAACATAATCCAACCACACACAAGAAGAAAATATTTTTTTGTTATATGATGATTCCCTTAGCTAATTGATAGTAAGTCTAGAGTACATCCTCTTGGGGTTGCGTTTTTCTTATACTGTGTCGAAGAACAATGGAGTACCAGATTTTTGGGTATGGTGCTTTTGAGGATTTTGTCTTCGATCTTATCTATGTTGTACCCTTTTCCTATTCAAAATGTATATCATGAGCCTTTCAAGTTGTATATAATAGCATTGTATTACGAAACAAACATAGTCTAAGGTAAAGATCAGAAAAAAGGATAACTCCTATAAGATAGGGGTTATACGTGGCAATTCCCTGATTCACGATATCGTGATTAACTTCCTGGTCTATTTGAATTTGAAGTCATTTCTGTATTTTACATCATTAACCGCCTTCAGAATATGGTGGCTGACCAGATCTTATAAAATATGCCCAGCCTTCCTTATTAAGAAGAGTCTGGCCGACCTGTCATAGTAATTAGCACTCTAATCGGTTATTCTATTTTTTGGCACCCACAATTGCACCCTTAGGTAACCTCGGCTGTCTAGGTGACATTATGCACTCGGCAATATAATTGTGTGACCAGTAAACCAGTGGTGTTTTGGGGGTATGTATTAAAGAAGATCAAACATTTTAGCTTTTTTGGGAAGCTTTGCACATCATTTGTCATTTTCCATGTGTCAGCTTATGGCGGTTATTAGTTATTTCAAAATTTGGGCAGGCTTGGGTGCATTAAATGCAGGAAATTATAATAGGGCAGTTTCCAAAGAGGAAACTGTCTTTTGAGGGAGAGTATAAAAACCCTTCCTTTATTCACTTTTTTATTCTTCTTCCTTCGAGCTTTTCTTTGAGTTTTCATCTTGTGCTTCTTTCATTCCATAAAACTCAAGAACTCTTCTTCTCAAACGCAGACTTTTGCTCTTGTTCTCTATAAATCTTACGTTACTAATCGTTATAGAGCCTATAAATCTTCATCTTTGACTTCATGATTACTCCATTCTTTGTTTATAATTTATACAAAAAAACTCCCAAAAAAATTTAAAATGAACAAGTTTTCTTTGGATACTAACGAAAACATGTATCAGTTTAAGAGGAATTACATCCCCAAGGGAACCCCATGGAGAGTTGTCAATAGGGGTGAAAACCCTTTTAGTCCCTTCATCAAACCTAGCACTTGCCAATTTATGTTTATAGAGGCTGGGGTTAGACTCCCCTATCACCCCCTTTTTGTTTAATTCATTAGGTTAATTCATCTTCATGTTATCCAACTGGCCATGAACACCTTTATGATTATTCTAAGAGTGGACAAAGTTGAATAGAAGATTTCATATGCAAATGGGCTTAGGTGTAATTAAGTACTGTTATGGCCATTCTAGAAATTTTGAAGGTAAGTACAAGTTGAAAGCATAAACAAAATAGATCTGGTGAAGGGTCTTCCAACTTCTTCCAAAGGCAGAGATGATTTTAATGTCGTTATAATCTTTGGTAACGTGGAGCCTAACCTTGTCAACAACCCAATTCCCAAAAGGGCTGGTGCCCCTAGTTTGCCGCAGATATGTACTTGTAATTTCAATCATTTCCTCTGTTTTAAAACGCTGCGCTAACTGTGTTTTATTTTTGTTTTTCAACTGGTACCATTAAACAAATATTCAAGAGGCCGAGCTTACACCACTTGAACCTCCACCAACCTAATGCCATCATCAACCACGACAGCCCTAGAGACCTTGGGGTAGAGAACCATCCCAAGGTCGTTCACAACCTCCTTAGCTACATCCCCACATATACCACTTTTTTTAGAGAATAATGACATAAACTGGATAGGGGATTCTTAGGAGAAATAAAACAGACTTACTCTTTTCAAAGAGTTTAAGATTATCAACAGAGACACTGTCCATGCCAAGAGGTCTTCTGGTGATGAGCCAACGGACAAGAAGAAAATGAGGCGAAAAATGAGGGAAGCCTATTATAAGGTCATGATTCTAAGCTTGCCGTCCTCCCAGCCTTCTATTGTTTATAAGGGAGCCAACTCCCAAAGTTATCGTGGTCGCCCACCTACTGTAGATCCTTTGCCAAACAAGGACAAATGGATTGTCATGCCAATATTGGATGACTCAGAGTTCGATCAAGAACATAACTCACCCTAATATTCTTTAGTTAACTTATTGACTAGGGTTTAATTATATACTTCCCCTATTTTGTTTCCCTTATTTTTTGTTATAAGATGCTTATCCTAACTAATGGATAGTAGGTTTAGAGTATGTCCACCCTTGGGGTTGTATCTTTTTTATACTATATCAAAAAACAATGTAGTACATGATTTTTTTGTTATAGTGTTTTTGAGGATTCTATCTTTGATATTGTCTATGGTGTACCTTTATCCTATTTATAATATAAAGAATTAGGGTTTAGAAGTTATATATGGTAGGATTGTATTAGGAAATAAATACTTCTTAAGGTAAATATATGAAAGGGGGGGGGGGGGGGGGGGGGGGATAACTTTTACAAGATATGGATATCTGTGGCAATTCCTTGATTCGCCAAATCATGAATATATTCCTGGTAGATTTGAATGTGAAATCATTTCTTTATCTTGCATCTTTAATCGCATTCAGAATATGATGACCGACCAAATCTTATAAAATATGCTCGCCCTTCCCTGATTAAGAAAAGTTTGATCGGCTTGTCATTTTAATTAGCACTCTGATCGGGCATTCTATTTTTTGGCACCCCCATTAAGCCTATGCTCCCTTCGTCTCGGCTTATATATAGGTGACATGTAATGGGAAAATGAGAAAATTAGAGCCTCATTGATATATATATATATATATATATATATATATATGTATATTAATAAATCAGGCTAGTCCTGATATTGTAGGACTCTTTATGTTTCCAACTAGTGGCTAAGAATTAATATGGGTGTTTATGTTTTGATCTAACGACTCAAGGTTATTACGGCATGTTTGTAATATAAATGATAATGATGGGGTTTGTTTAATTCTCCAATAAATATAATAGTGTTTAAAACCTACCAAATTATTAGTGTAACTTTATCTATTAAATTAAATATTTATTTATAAAATTAGATTATTTATATATTTTCAACTCCCTACAGAAATGCATTTTATACTAAGTCAATTACGTATATCTTTACAAAAATCTTGTCTTATAAGAAATATTAACAAATAAAATATTTATATATAATAAAATATTTATTTATAAAATTAGATTGTTTATATATTTTCAACTCCCTACTAAAATGCATTTTACACTAAATCAATTACATATATATCAAAAAAATGTAAATTATATTTACAAAAATCTTATCATATATTTCAAAAAATATTAACAAATAAAATATTTATCTATAGTTAATTTAATAAAATAAACCGGTTATTATCGGTTAATACTTTATTATATTAATATATTTTAACATTATCCATCCCTTTAGTGAAATAAAAAATAAAATATCATGTCATGTCATGTCATATAATTCAGTGAAATTTGTGTTTTCTTTAATAATAATAAAAAAAAATAAAAATAAAAATAAAAATCAGTACTATTACATTAACAAGTCGGAAAATAATGTTGCACCTGCAATTAGTAAAACTTCAACTTTAAGCATCCATGTTATCAATTCTTCAATTAATCTAACAAATACATAATATTATGTGTTTAATCAATAATAAAACTAATATTAGGCAATTAATCAAGAAATACACCTAATATTAATTAATGAATACACCTAATATTAATAATGAAATACACCTAATATTAATAATAAGAAAGATCAAAAAATTTACTCAATGGTATGTGGAAGATAACTGAGGTAGCCAATGGAAGCAAAGGTGCAAAACAAGTAAGCAAGTGAAGAACAAAATAAAAACGTAAAAGAAGAGAAAATATGAATGAAGAATGAAATTGAATTTGTGGGAGGATTTAATTGAAATTTAAAGATTCAAATAGCCCCTAAAGTTTAAACTCCGGTATGCCCTTAGAATTAGACAGGTCTCTTCTTGGGATCCAATTACACTTAAATACCTTGAAGTATAAAATTCTACACATAGGTCCCTATATATTTTTTTCAAAAAATAGCTAATATGTAGTTAAAACTTTTGAAAATCAAAAGGGTCAATCCGCCCCCCCTCCTTTCCCCATACTAGCACCACATTTGTCAATGTATTAAGTCCTAATAGTTTTGAATAATTGTTGGTAATTTATTTTCACTTTACGAAATAAATAAAATATCCAATATAAATTGTTTGATTATTTAGACATATTATCACATTTTTATACCTCCATCTAAATTAATTTTACAGAAAACTAAAAAATAATTTTGAGTTAAACTTTATTTTGCTAACAATTAGTTAAAAAAATGATGGTAAATTATTTTTTCTTCTTTTATAAAAAAGGCTTGAAAAGGTAACAAAGATATATAAAAGTCTGTATCAAATTGAAACTTTTTAAGATGGAGAAGTTCAAAACGATGCATAAAAAAATATATGTAAATTTTATTTTCTTGATTTTTTTTATATAAGCAATGATTAAATAATACAATTTTACAACCACTACGGTAAAATGTATAAACGGGTGGAATACAACCACTACATACGGTGGACACAACATTTTTTTATTTCCTTTTTTCATTTTTCTTTTCTTATTTTGAATTAGGGTAAATGACCAATAAGCACAATATACTTTACCCCGTTTTTCAATTATGCCAATGAATTCCATTTTCCATCAAAAGTACCATTAAACTTTTCTCGTTATTTCACTTAGGTCTAAATTGTAACTTCCGTCAATTATTTTTAACGGAATGCTGAGTTGGCACAAAAAATCTGACGTGGCACTTTAAAAAAAATAAAAAAAATGACGTGGCATTTAATTTCTTCTTCCCAACTCATTTTCTCTCTCTTCAATTTTTTCATTCTGGCCACTCCATTAACTCCGGCCACCTCCATTTTTTTTTCATCTTCTTCCTTCATGAACCCTCCGGCCATCTCCTCAATTGATGACGACTTGCCGGAAATAGGTTTAAAATATTAGAAGATAAAAAATGGAGTGAGCGGAGAAAAATGGAGTCGCCGAAAAAAATGAAAATGGGGGGAAAGCGTTTTTCAAGGAAAGGACTTCACTGTCACAGGCAATCACCGTCACGGCCAATCTCATATATGGGTACGCCAACGAATTTCATTCTCATTTGATGTAAGGCTTGCTTTTATTACGGCGACTCCATTTTTCTCCGCCCACTCCATTTTTTCTCTTATAATATTATAAACCCATTTCCGGTGAGTCGTCATCAAATGAGGAGATGGGTGGAGGAGGGTTCATGGAGGAAGAAGATGAAAAAAGATGGAGGTGGCCGGAGAAAATGGTGGTAAAGGTCGGAATCAATGAAGTAGCCGGAATGAAAAAATTGAAGAGAGGGAAAATGAGTTGGGAAGAAGAGATTAAATGCCACAACATTTTTTTATTTTTTTAAAGTGCCACGTCAGATTTTTTGTGCCAACTCAGCATTTCGTTAAAAATAATTGACGGAAGTTACAATTTGGACCTAAGTGAAATAACGGGAAAAGTTTAATGGTACTTTGGATGAAAAATGGAATTCGTTGGCATAACTGAAAAACGGGGTAAAGTACATTGTGCTTATTGGTCATTTACCCTTTGAATTATAGAAACTGTAATATAATAACCTTTAAAGTTCATTTCGCTTTGAATATATAGTTATTTATTCTATTTTTGTTATTTATGTTTTTAATACTTGCAAAGCTATATTTTTGTTTGAATAAATTATTTGATCTGCTTAGTCCATATAATAAGATAAATGATATTTTTCATATAAATAAATAATATACATGTATCCTTTTAGTTTCTTAGAAAAACACATAAGCCTATATTTTTTTAAAAATAATTAATTAATCATTTGAATCCTTTGTATTACAATGAATGATATTTCATTATTTCAAACAATATATAAACAAAAAAGTAAATAAATTTTTAATTGGTGTTAGTATTTATAGTTTATGATACTTTATGAAAGATAAATTTTAAAATAAATTGTAAAAGCAAAAAACTTTGTAATAAACTGTTCATAATGCATAATGAGAGTCTTTTTGAGTTATCCCTTCAATAATACCCATAATTTAAGATACTCAATTTTACTAATACTTTTAGTTATCCATCAAACAAAATGGAGACGGATGTATTCAAAAGATTAGCAAACCGGGGGTAATTTAAATTATGAATATTATTGAAGTGACAAAAAAGACCCTAATAAAAAGTATGAGCCATATCATTTGGTTTGATAAAAGTTAAAACTACTTTAAAATATATAATAATTATGATAACAAAAAGTTCAGCGTAGTGAGTTTTCAATTAGATCCTAATTGATGTCTATTTTTAAATTGTGGTAAGTATAAGTAATAAAAATATGACTTGAATTTAATCAAGTTCGAGTTCATGTAAATTTAGCCCATTAAATCCAAACCAACTTTTATATACAATTATTTTTCTTTAAATACTCTTATAATATTATATAATTACAATATATTGGTGCGTACCAATACCTGGTGAGTTTAGTCATCTAATAAACCTAGAAACTTCGCATTTTCAAAATTAGCCAACTTTCATGCCAAAGTCAGGGTCGGTTTGATCATATTTTGGTATGAACCGGGTTTCAATTTAGCTAAACTTACCTCAAACCTCTTTCCCTTCCCATGATTACATAATTATTTTTAAACTAAAATTAATTATATTTTTTCTATGCCATAGGCACGGACATTACTAGTATATATATATATTAAAAAAAGGAAGTGGAAAAAGGCTGAAAATGACACTAAATTTATGAGAAATAGAAAACAAGATGAATGATATTAATAAAATACATGTTATATATCTTTTCTGTTTCTCATGCGAAAATATTTTTATCCATTGTTCAAAAAACTATAGACCATGAAAAAGCCCAAAATTTAAAAATATTTTTAGTCTTTCTTTTCTTTTAACTTTTTTTATGAGACACACCCTAACTCAGTGTTTATGAACTCATGTAAAAATTAAACACTGTAACCAAAAAAGTAAAAATTAAACATCACCATCCCACAACCTTTTTTTAAAAAACAAATAAATAAATACAAGTAACGTTTTTTTAAAAAAAATAAAATCCCGAGCTACAGCCCACGCTTCAGCAAGATGCAGCTATAAACTAAAAGACTTTAACCCATAGCAGAAGCCACAACAATTTTATCACTGGAATCACTAACCACAAAGCCCATTCGAATTAAGTTTGACCCAACCACTCAACGGTTAACACCATTTAATAGGTACCATCTTGAACAGAGCCGAAAGTATAAATTAATCTTGAGGGTAATAATTTTTTTTTTAAATATCGTAAAATATAGTAATAAATTTGAACCTCTATCGTTTGAGGAGTGAACTATAGACTCATGTCTTTAAAGCAATAGTATTAAGTTTTGTTCCATTAAAAATATATTTGATACGTGTTTTGTTGAAATCTACGTATTGTTGTCAATTGTATCATACGATCTCAGAAGATTTTATTTACACCACCAAAATTATTTAAAGCCATTTTAAATCGAAAAAGTATAAAACTGAACTACAAATACCACACTTTTTTTTGTGGTGAAATTAAGAAAGGTAAATAGTATTTAAAATAAAAATATATTATAATTAATTTGTGGTAGAATTGAGAAGTTTTTTGTGGTATACTAAGTACATATAATCATACTATGTTTTAAGGTTGTTTATAGCAAAATGATATAGTATTTGTACATATATTTTGTTTAATTTGTTGTAAATTGCTCAAGGATTAAAGGTGTAATTGTTTTTTTTTCTTTCACTTGGCCGCACAAGTCGAGTTTTGTACAATAATTCGGCGACAAGTTGCCGAATTTAGTATGATATTTTGATATCGGTCAATCTTTGCCGATCTATATATCTCATATTCTATAACAAGTTACCAAAATGTCATACTAGATTCCGCACCTCGTCACCGAATTATTGTACCAAATCTGGCACTATGTGAACGAGTAAAGAAAAACGACTACATCTTCAATCTTTAAATAATATAGAGTATATAACAAAAGAAACTAAATATATGTATAGATAATTCAATATTTTCTCATAAACAACCTTAAAACATAATGTAATTCATGTAAATGTTTGATTTGAGGCTTTATTTTTAATTTGTGTACTTTGAATGAGGAGAGAGGGAAACTGAAAAGTTGAATTTGTTCTATTTGAAAAAATTGCAATAAGTTCTAGATTTGTTAGGGATCTAGCTCCGCAAGTTGAGCCTTGACAGTTGCCAAAACTCTTGGTGGCCCTTGTGTTCCCACACGAGCGAGAATTAATCAAGATGTGCCAAAACTCAAGTTGAGCCCTGACAGTTGCCAAAGTTCTAGATTTGTTAAATGTTATTTTATACAATTTTTTGTTATTTTTTCTTGAAATTATATATACATAATATTATAACCATAATGGATCTTAATTTATAAATCTTGATGAGTAAATTTCAAATATATAATTTCTATTAAAATTTATGTTTTGTATTAAAAGTTATTATATTTTAAAGGTTGTTAAAAAAATTGAGGAGTGAGAAAGCTGACATGGTATTGTAAATTAAGGATAGCATTTTACCATTCAGTTATGCAAAACTCATTTTTAAAAAAGACTGCTAAAAATATTTTTTTATATAAATTATATAAATTTTATACAAAATGAAATTATATACTACTGCGGGAGATACTCTTAATAGTGTCTTGAATCGTTTCAAATTTTCTTTGAATGAAAACTCACCCTAACCCTTGGGCTGGGTATTTAAACCTGGTGTCATTTTGGGCCCTTCCGTTTGTGAAAGCAATGGAGTCTAGTTGTAGGATTAGTTGCACAAATAAAAAGGGCCTGTCTGAACAATTCTCTTATTGGGCCTAATTCTAACGATCCATTAAAGTATAAAAACTTCCTTTTTTATAACATATACTAGCTTAAAAATTTTCTATTTTTCTTTTACGCAGAAAACCTAACATTTTTATGCTTGTTAATTATTTTTCTCATCTTCATAACTTATTAATTTGAGATATAAAAAGAGGCCATTGGAATCAATTTGAAATATAAAAAGAGGCAATTGGATATAAGGACCCATTCTAATAAAAATATAATTGTAAAGGACAATTATAAATTAGCATAGTAAATTAAGGACACTAAACAAAAAATACACTAATACCTTTTCCTTATTTAACTAATAACATAATAACTTTAATATAGCATATCATGTCTCCAAAAAAAACACTTAGTACCGATTCCGGTCAAAAACTTCAAAATTCAAACAATCTTCTTTATTTCAAAATCAACAACTGTCAATCATCGGCGCCGGAGATGACGCAAGAAAACATTCCAATCATCAATTCCGATTCATTGTCCGGTTATTGATTCATAGAAGTACCTTGGATCATGTTTTAGTACTTTTGATTACCCACAATTCTTAATATATTTCTTCTACCTTGAAAATTACATATATATTGTTTCGATTGTCCATATTTCTCCATATGAATTTATTTAAACATTGATTATATAATTGTTTTTAAACGTTTTGGATGAAGTAATTTCAAACTATGTTTATAATACGAGGTGCTAATTTGTTTTAGCACCTTTTAATTACTCATTTTTTCTATACTATGATTTCACACTTTGTTTATTAAATTTCTTCGATAATGTGCTGCTAAAACAATATTAGCATAAATTATTCAACAATAAAATAATATTAAAATGGTTTTAGTACCAACAGACCAACAGAAAACAACTAAATTCAAGGTACTAAATATAGATTTAGTATCAATTGTCCAACACTGGAAAGATGCTAAAATAGCCCAACAGAGAACAACGAAATTCAATGTGCTAAAACAGATTTAGTACCAATTGTCCAGAACATAATAACTAATTATACGGTGAAAAAATAATTTTAGCACCAATTGTCCAACACGTAAATGGTACTAAATAGATTTTAGCACCAATAGTAAACATAAAACAACTAAATTTAAAGTATTAAAACTGATTTACCACCAATTGTCCATAATAGAATAACTAATCACATGGTATTAAAACAGTTTTAGTACCAATTGTCCAACATTAGAATTATTCTAAAAATAATTTAGCACCACAAAGGAACACTGTTAACTAAACTAAAGGTACTAAAATAGTTTTAGCACCATATATCCACACAGATAATAATTGAGATCGTGTGGAGAATTCTAGAGAGAAAATTTTGATCGTGTAGTTGTGTCAAAGGGAGAGTATTATTCGCGGAAAGGTTTATGTTAGGGGCATATTTGTCCATCAACATTTATAATTTTTCTTAAAATAAATTAATAATATGAAAAATGTCCTTTTTGTAAAATCAAATTACAAAATTAGTGCATGAGTCCGCTCTTAAAGTCATAAAATATTACGGAGTGAGGTCCTAGAGTCAATTATCTCTATTTTTAAAGTTTGATATGAATAATGAGATTTTTTATTATAATATGTATGAATTACAATAAAAATACTAGTGACTTACGGTAAAAGTATATATGAATTACACTAAGAGTATTTGTATATTATAGTAAAAATATCTGTGAATTAATATATGTAAATGGTCTAGAAACATTAAAAGAAAAATCAATAAACTATATACACACAAGAAAAATTCGAACTAAAAAAGGTATATCTTTTTTAAAAAAAATATAATAACAATTAAATATAATAACAATTAAATTACCATAAGTTAACTAAATTAGATGAAATTTGTCAAATCCACTTCTCATATTACAAACTTTATATGGTAAATATTACAATTTTTCACCACCAGCAGTACTAGAGGTATTGTGGCGAATCCGAAACTAAACGACTAAACTGATTTGTTAAAAACTGAACAAGAAAAATCAAAATTGAAACAAATAAATCGAATAAGTTTGGGGTGTGACAGTACTAAACTGAACCAAACCAAACTGAATCAATGCATATATGACTCGAAAATATTATTACTTCACTATCTCAAATTTTATGTTTCTAAAATTTACAAGCTCTAGTAATATCACAACTATTTGATCTATTATGAATATTGAAGCAATATTATAAATATAAGAGTTAATATTTTTTTGACCAAAGTAAGTATGAGCAAGTATAAATTTATTTTTATTTTTTGACCAAAACAAGTATTGCCTTACAATTTATTATTTTTTTTAAGAAAATATATGAAAACTGTATTAAACCGAACAAAAAAGTTTGGTTTGATTCTAAACTAAAACTGAGTCGATCTAAACCGAAAACTAATTTTCAAATTATGTTTGAGTTTAGGTCTTTCTATCTTTCACCATAACCGAAACCAAAAATAGTCCTAATTAGGCCTCATCAAATGGTCCAAGGGCTCAAAACCCAGCCCGGCCCAACCTGTTTGACCAGTCAACAGGTTTTTGGGTAATTCAAGCTTGATAATGTTGGGTCATAGGCCAAGGTTTTATTTTTAAGCCAGCACGTGGGCCAGGCCTAGCTAACCTTAGGATTTTTAGGCCCACCCATGACCCAGCCTAAAACCCGCCCAATAAGTTAATCAATGATGTATTTATATATGTGTAACTTAAACCTAATATGATTCAAGACATGGTTAAAGATTCAAAACTTTTAAAAGTGTCACTAATGAACAAAAGATAATTATAAAGTATCACTAAATACAATTTTAAAATACTAAAATAAATGAACAAAGTACACTTAATCATATGGTGGTTAAAATATACATATTTATATTTATGCAATATTAATCAATATTTAAATCATATATCCATTCACGATATTCTTGAACAAAGTACACTTAATCATATGGTGGTTAAAATATCCATATTTATATTTATGTAATATTATTCAATATTTAAATCATATATCCATTCATGATATTCTTGAACAAAGTACACTTAATCATATTGTGGTTAAAATATACATATTTATATTTATGCAATATTAATCAATATTTAAATCATATATCCATTCATGATATTATTTAAATTACTAAAGAAAAGTGCTTTTTTTACTTTAATATATGTAACAATGATATTGTAATATTTTTACTATTTATTTTAAAAAATAAAAAATAAATCCATTGGCCCAACCCACTAAACTCAATCCGACCCAAATTATTAAAAGGTCAAAACCCAATAAGTCTCGGGTAGCCCGGCCTGCCCCATTGCCGAGTTCTACCCCTAATCATGACCTTAAAACCCCATACAATAATTTTGGTAGGGATTGGTGGGCTATGGTCGAGGAATCAAAGGACACATACATATCTATATACATTATTTTACATCCACTTGTTAAAATAATAATTCATAAAATGACAACAAATAACAGAATTAGATAAAGAGTCTTAAAAGTTGTTGGGTCATGGACCCAAAACATTATGAAGTGACCCATTTTTTCACGTGTTTGGGATCCTTTTAGAGGTCTTTAGTGTAGATTGCAACTATGGTCGCTCATTTTGTATTTTTCTTTCCAGAGAGGGTTCGTGTTTAACGCTTTTGCGCATTTCGTTTAATCTTTCTTCCAACGCTTTTAGCAACGAATTATTTTGCATCAATCTGGTAGCTTTACAAATTTTAAAAATTCTTAGAATATTATTTACTACAAAAATCGAACTCTGAGTAATAAAACAAAAGTGCACCTTACTTATCAGGGGCGGAGCCAGAATTTATCTTTAGGATGGGCTAACATTTGGAATAGTGGAATCGACATTCAAAGCATAAAAACCTATATTTGAATGAGTGAAATCAAAATTTGGAGTAGAACTCGAACTAACATTTCGAGAAGTGGAACTTACTTTTACTTTATTAAATATTTCTCCGTTATATTTTTTAAAAGTTAAAAATGATATACTAAAATTAATTATATAAAATATCTTTATCAATTCAATATTTAACTTACTATATAAAATTCAATTTTTTCCAAGCCAATATTAAATCAACCTCAATAACCAGGAAACAAATATATTAATCTCAATATTAATTTATCAAATAATAATCTAATAAGCATTTGGAATGAGCGGCTCAGAAGAAATAAAGGGTAGAGTGTTGGACCAATTATACAAGTACATAACCTAAATAATAATTATGAAACCCTACCCTAGACTTTAATGCGTAACGAACAAAAGTCCCTCACCACTGCACTTTTCTAATTACACGAACACCCTCTTACCTTTTACACTGCTACAAAAAACCAATTACTCAAGAATTTTTTTTTAAAAAAATCCAGATGGGACCATGACCCCTGTTCCTTGAGTGGCTCCACTCCTATTGGTTACCAATTTAACTAACCACCCTAGTAGTGGGTTGCATCTTACTTCAAATATTAATTTTAGAGTAAGAATAGTTGCCCCAACTCTTAATCCCTCATAAATTTTTAATATAAGCTTTTTAATATATTACTTCAAATATTAATGTTACAGTAAGAACAGTTGCATCAACTCTTAATCCCTCATAAAATTTCAATGAAATAATTAAAACAGTTACATATTGAAGGCCATCACTATGATGAGAATGTCAAAATCACATAATTGTCTCCATGTTTCTTAATTCTTAATGTTATCTTATAACCGTCACTAAAGAAAAAATGGGTAAAGAAAACCATCACCTAAGAAAATACTATTTTCTGGTCTCAAATCAATAATTTTACTTTAATTTTAGCATTTTTTTTAAACAACGCAAATTTAAACTTAATTAACAACCATTAATATAATATTTTTTTTTAACATAACTTAAAATTTGACACATTCATTATATTTTAAAAAAATATATTAATCGAGGACATATTAAAAAATATATAAAATTTAATGGACATATATCTGCCAATATTAAATTTAGGCGAGGACCTACAAAAATACCCATTAATTCATGTAGTGGAGTTAGATATTAAAGACGAGAGTTGGAAATGTCGTAAAATAATAAAATTTCACGGTCAAGCTAAAAGCAAACCCACTTATTTTAATTTGTTTTATTGAAAATAAATCCCACTCAGTTTGCTTTATTGATTCTGACATTCAAAGGTAAAAGTTAATTAAGAAGATCGGAATACATAATACTTCATTGTTGCCTAGAATCAGTGATGTCATGTCAATTGTACGGCAATATATATTATTATTTTAGAGCCACGTTAATTACATACACAATTTTATTTATTAAGATTTTATTATATTTATTCGATTTTATTATATTAAGTATGTGTATATCATTTTAGTATAGTAGAGTTGAACTATTACTAGAAATAAAAAAAATATACTAATTTAACCCTATAAAATCAAAATAATGTATACATACTCAGTGCTATAGGACTAAATATATACACGTTATTTTGATCTTATAGAACAGAACAAATGTTAAAATGTTATGAAATGTTTTAATGTATATAACTAACGCCGCCTTTATTTTATTTAATTACGGTTGTGCACGCTTTTAACAACGATAATTGCGAATATAGTACAAATGAAACAAGCTAATAATTAACAACGATGATTGCGAATATAGTACAAATGAAACAAGCTAATAAAGAAGTCATGTCAATGGAACTAAGGGAGCAAATATCAACCCTCCAATTTGCGCGCTCCACCTTAGATATCGAGCTTTGATACTAGTTGTTGTGCCCGCTAGCACATGGGTAGTGGTCCGCGCACATAATAACGATATTGTCCCCAACTTAAACATCTTTGGATCACAAGTGTAGGATTTTATTTTAAAAAACCTCATTACTATATGGTGACTCTCCCTCACTTATATACCCATGTTGAGTTTTACAATTTTTTTATGTGGGGTAAATGATTTGAGCCAACGATTCTCAACACTTTTTAATAGTTTGTCATCCCTAATTTTTAGTTTGTGATTTCTATAATTATAATAATTGGTTACTAAATTTAAGTTACGAAATTATGTAACCGGTATCATTTTGGTTACAAAACTATGATAACATATAGATTTTATGTTATGAGACTATGATAATATGTATTTATCACTAATTTTTTCGATCATCCAACTACTGTAATATGTATTTTTTAAGTTACTGAATCACGGTAAGATGTATCTATCAAGTTACTCAATTACGGTAACTTGTATTTCTCAGGTTACTCAACTACAGTATCTGGAGATGTAAGTTCTCGGTAGAGATAGTTCCGTAACCTGAAAACTGATAAAAATTGCAAGCTTTAAAAAAAAAGTTACAGATTGCAAGTTAAAAATTTTCAAACATTGGGACCAATTGTTAAGAAGCCCGACGAAAATATATAGTACTCTTACTAGAAAAAAAAAAAAAGGGATTCTTGTGGTATATTTCACCCTTTTATGACTATTTTTGAATTTAACTTTATGTTACTTTTAGTAAAATCTTTATGCATGGAATTATGTTTTGTGCAGAAAACCTCATAGATGCCCCAAATGTATTGTTTTGCAAATTATGTCTTAGTAGGACTTCAGGCGTTGTGGCAATTGTTTAAGTGTAAGATTGTCTAATGTTGACCTTTCAATTATTCGTAACTAAATACTAATATAAAAGTATGAATTATCTTTCTTCCCCCCCCCCCCCCCCCCCCCCCCCCCCCCCCCCCCCCCCCCCCCCCCCCCCCCACAACAAAAAAAACAAAAACAAATCCCCCCGATCCATCCTTGGTGGAACTAAGTTGTTGTTCTTATTGTATACTTAATTCATTTATGACCCAATTTACTGTTAATAACAAAATATATTTCTAATTTTAAAGTTTAGTACATTGATTATTTTTTATAAAAAAATTTAGAAAACTCTTAATTTAAGCAAAAATAAAATTATTACACACATACGTAAGTAACATTGTCAAAGCACGCGACAATGGGTTTTGTCCAAGTAAGTAAAATGATGTTTTGTATACCAAACATACTATTCAATTCGATATGAAGTGACTACCATAAAACAATGACAGAATTAAATTGTTACGATAAAAGACATATTTTATGTTTCAATAATACTGCTGCCCATCTTCATAGAATATATCTCTTGTAATATAATATTAATTGAGTAGGTTTAGTGTGCATTGTCATGTTAATCTTCCAAAAATTCTTATGTGGGATTAGATAATATGTCAACCTCATACGCATGAATGCACACTATTGAGATTAATAATAATAATAATAATAATAATAATAATAATAATAATTATTATTATTATTATTATTATTATAATAATAATAATTATTATTATTATTATTATTATTATTTGTTTAGTAAATTTACTTTTTCTTTTTACTAATATTTTTATACAAATAATTAGAGCACTAATCAGATAAAAAGAAATGTAAATAATAAATTAATTATGAGTCTACTAGTTCATTTAAATGATACTAGCTACATCAGTTTATAACAAAAAAATTGTACATAAATTATATATTCTTAGCAATTTCTATTTTATTATTTAAACAAGTGGAACTGTAGATCGTGATATGTTTCAATTTGCCCTACCAATTTTCCTAACATTTGGTTTTCATAAATAGTACACATACAATGAATGCACCAGTAGTGTCTCCCAATAATTGTTGTTTTTTGAGTGCACGATTCCTTTCTAATTTATTACGTGACTTCATTTTACTAATCGGGTGTGTAACACGTTACGTTAACTTAAACACGACTACTTTATACAAATTATCGATATCTAAACATGATTTTGTGTGGATTTTGTTTTTAAAGAGTGAACTTGTCTTGTTTTTAAACCTATCAATCGGGCTAAATGAGCCAAGCATGGTGTTGTTCAAGTTTGACTGGAATTAAATGGAACATACTCATGTTCGAACGCAGCCCACATTAAAATTGACCTTATATGTTCAAACTTAGTTCCTATTTTATTACAGTTTTATGGCTTAGATACGGGTTGTGACATAAAAGAGAATTAAGTAATCCTACAAGACTTTATACACTGATCCGTGATGACAACATTGTCAACATATATGATGTTAACATTCTAGTACATAAGAAAATATATATAAAAAAAATTTATCACAAAGCATTAAATAATAGCTAATATGTATCCCAACTATCCATAAACCAAAATGTACTCATAAAAGTTGAAAGGAATTATGAATAGTACTTAAATTAGATAATATCATTGATAATGAAAGTGGATTAATAACTTAAAAAATTACAAATATGTAATAAAATTAATAATACATGCAAGCAGGCCAGGCCGGGCTAGGCGTAGTACAGGTTGAGCGATTGAAGCTCAGGCTCGGCACGAAATTTAATTCGGGCTTGAAAATTTGTTCTTGTTCAGCCCAATCTCAAATTCAATTAAAACTTGATTCTTATTATAGCGGAACGAGTTTCTGAATTATTCAGCCAAAGTGACAGGCTTACTAATTTCTATGAATAAGTATTGTACCTGCACAATCACGCTTTGAGCCACCCTAGCTCGTATGTGATTATATTATTGTATAAGTTCTGCAAGAAAAAAAATTAATTGTCATATAGACCCTCCCCCTCCCCCTGCCCTGGCTTTTAGAAAAAGGCCCCAAAATACCTTGTAATACTATAAAATTTCAAAACGTCGTGACAGGTTAAGATGGGGGTAGGATGGGTTTGAGTACAACTATACAAATATGTAATTGGCGGGCTAGGGGACGGGTTTAAATTTTTTAAAATAAAATTGTTTTGGATTGAGTTCAGGTTCAGATAAGCCATATCTTTAAACGGGTCGAAATTAAATTTTGCTAAATTTTATCCGTTGCCATCCCTGCCGTTCATGTTTGTTTGGCTCCTTGAGCTGTAAATGTGGATGAGATCAAGCCTCCCAATTGGTAAGGTTTGTTTGGCTCCTTGAGGTGTAATTGTAGACGACATCAATCCTTGGTCTATATTTCAGGTCCCTTTCTTTGTCATTTGTACGTTAGCCCATGTTTTTCATGATGATTTTGTTGTGTGGCTTGAAAATCTTTCTTCTTGGCTTGTTGATTTTCTTCTCTGATCGAGTTAGATAATGAGTTAAATTAAAGGGTGTACTTAATAGTACTCCAAATAAGTTTTTCTAACACATTAAGATATATTCCTCACAAATATAAATAAAGTGTTCTTAAAAAAAGTATAAAAATTTATTATCACTAAAAATCATGCCAAGTGCTAATACAAATATGTAATCCACTTAAAAAATGAAGGTAATATGGGCAAAATTGGAAACAATAAAATTGGTGTCATAACAGTTAAGGGTCACTTACTTTTATATAACTAGAATATAATGCACACAATAAACATGCAAGTTTCTTTTTATGCGTATAAATATAATTTAATATAAAATATATTTAATGGATGAAGATACAAAACAAACACTAAAGCAAAATTGAAAATACCAAATTAGATGTGACAGTCGCTAAGATTGTTTCGTTTTATGTAAAAAAAAATAAAAATTTATTGCACTTTTGTATCCTTGAAATAGGTTTTCCCTTTTTATGTTAAAAAAAATCATGATGAAGTACTAATATAAATATATAATACACTTTTGTAAACTTGGGCATAATTGATAAGTTTCTACATTGGCTAATGTAAATGCGAAATTTGTTTGAACAATGTACTGGCAAACTATATTTGGTATATTTGACGTGGTGGATAAGTTCCAACTTGCGTAAATCTAAATATAAGATACATAAATGTTAGCAATTGAAAGCAAAAGATACAATACTTCTTATCATTTCCCATCTATTATATATGAAAAATTTGTCTGAACTAATGTATATATAAACCGAAAATTATGCCATTCGGTTATGCACCAAATTTTTTTTTATTTGGTTCATATGTTTATTTTTTAAAATAAAAATTCATGTGATACATTCTGGTTAAAAGGAAGAACACTTTATCATTCAATTATTTATTCATCTATTAAATATTTTTTAGCTAACTTATATATGTATAGAGAGAGAGCGTACACATGTATCACGTGTGCTGAATATCTAACTCTAGATAAGAGAAAGGAAATATTATTATTTCAAGTAGGTACCAAAATTTAACTGCCGTATCAAGAACAAAAAGTGATGTAATTCTAAATTTATACTTTCTCTCCTTTAACTAAAGTTGAGACTTAACAAAAAAATATCTTATACGTCTTCAATAAGAGCGACGTTTTTTCGAATAACAATACATTAAATTATAATATCATGGTTTCATTTGCTATTCACGTCGAAAATGATAGAAAAAAAAATTTAATTTAATTAAAAATAAAAAAATAAATTAGAGCATGCATATAATAAGATATTCTTTGTCCCATACTTATTCTCCTAACAAATTTTGTTTAAACCCAAAATTGAACTAAGTAATCCCATGTTTTGTTAAGTGAACCCATTTTTGTTTCCTACTATACCCCTATTCTAATGAAAAGAAAAATACAATTATACCCAAGTTCGGAAGTTCCTCTTAAAAATAAATGAACAAAATGGAGATCTCGCCGTCGGAGCTCGACGGCAACGGGAGGATCTCAACGTCGGAGCTTGAGGCAATTAATGGCTTTGTTGATATAGAGGAGGAATTGACGTTGGAGAATTAATGAGTTGAGTTTTATAAAGCTGGTTTTGTATTTCCATGGTGTATATATTCCAGCAGCGCATTGAGCTGCGGGGGGACAGAGAAGCCATTGGATAGTAAAAAGCTTCACTTGAACAGGGTGTAGCGAAAAGACTTTATTTCTGGAAATTCCGCTGGTGAATTCATAAGATCACAATGCGGTGACACAAATCGGCCATCGATCGGAGGGTCTAAATTACCTGGAAAACGGAGTTAATGTCAAATGCCGACGTGGGTTCATCGAGAAGTTTTACTACCAGGTCATGGAGGAGGCAGAGCCAACGGAGAGGAGACACGTTCGTCGCCGGACAAACGATGGCCCATGGGCAAGTCTGGTGTGGGCCAGATGGGTTAGAGAGAGCTTGGTAACCGGCTTCCACCGCGGCAGATCCGACCACTGGAGTTGCCATCCATAATGGTGGGTTTAAAATTTACAATTCGAGAAGGAGAAGGCGGATGAACATAAAGAAAAAAATTACGAAGAAGATGAATTAATAGGTCAATAAATTGGGTTTACGTAGACTAACTTAAGGATATGTTGGTCATTATTTATTAAGTTAGGACATAAATGGTCATTTTACTCAAGAGCACTTTTATAAAAAAATAAATTAAGGATAGCAATGGGTTAACTTAAATGAAAAACGGTTTAAATAAAATTTTCTATATGTTTTCTATGCTTTTTTTATTTTATAGGAAAGCTAAAATTAAGAGTATCACACATATTTTAATTTATTTTTGAACTTTTCGTGCAAATCAATTGTTTTTCCTACAATTTTTTTTATCATTATCAAACGGAGCCATAATATATCATATATAATTTTCTAATATTAGTTAGTGGTGGATATTAATATGTTATAAACATTAGTCAAGGTTAAGATTTGGGATTTAGTTCAAACCCTCGAAGCATTTTCCCTTCCATCTTTCCTCTAAAGATTGAACCTAATAAGAGTCTTCGTTTCGAAATAGAAATTTGAAATTTACAAGTTGTTGGAAAAAGATTTTAACTTGGGAGATAATTGCACTTTTACATTATTCAATTTAAAATAAAATTTAGGAATAACTAACCTTATTATAAACGGAATTATAAATGTTAATATATTTCAAAATACAAAAAGGGCCAATTTTGAACACTGCACTCATGCTTTCGTATCCTTCAATCATGTAACTCTAAACAACAATGACGTGTAGCAAGTCAAACGCATTCCCCATTTCAAGTGTTCATTTCCAAAATCGATCGATAATTGCGACATTTCGATCAAGGTTGACATGCACCTAGAACTCGAATCCTCACAATTTCAAACTCGGGACTTTGACAAGGCTCCCATGCCATGTTCTTTGGCAACTCTCTTCTCAAGCTCATTTGACTCTTACCCGACAATTCAAAATATAGGTAACATGGTCGTCAGAATCATATGATTCAGTTCGATTCTTGAAAAAAAAAGATATAGAATCGTGGGTAATTGTTTTTGTCCATGAATCGCAAAGAATCTCTTGAATTGTGAATCGGAATCGGTGAATCACTTGAATCGAGATTCAGTCATGATTCACAAAACCTAGGATTTGGGTTGAGATTTGTTTGACCCGATGACAAAAAAACGCTTGAAACCTTATTCTTCTTTTTTAACTTTTCCCCGTAAATTGTGTACGTAAATTTTATGGGACTCCAAACAATTATCAAAAGCACATACATACACACACAAAAGAAAAAAAAAAAAAAAAAAAAAGCAGCACAACTCAAAAATGACCAGCCTCTTCACCATTCAAACGATCAAACACTGCACATGCAGTGGCCAGTGGGTCTTCTGGTTGGCTGCTTTCTTAATTTTCTTTTGGCACTCAAATAGGGTCAATTGTTTTTCTGTTGAGGTGTCTTACTGTCTTATCTTCAATTCCATTCCACATAGTGGGTACGTAGTTTTTATTTTGTTGTCTATTGTCTCTTGGAAAAAATGGTTGCGAGAAAGAAAAATAGCACCGATCCAACATGGCAACATTGTACTAAAATTAATGATAACCTTTTGAATATACTATTTTATTGTTTTTTGGTACATGCAGTATGAAATATGAACATGTTTTGTGGATAAGAACTTAAGAGTTACATGAAGGCAAATGTTGTATTATTTAGACAATGTGCAATGATATCCAAAACTTGGTATTAATTTTGAATTAGGTTTGATACTTATTCAAAAGAATTATATATAGTAATTAGTTATTTAAATTTTTTTTTAAGGGTTTTGCACCGAATCTTACGATACAATTCACAATTTGACAATTATGATCGACAACACTTTAACCTTTTCCTAAGCAATTAAAAATAACGCACTGTGTAAACTCACACTCTTTCAATAAATTAAAACAAATATCCCATATGTGGAGATACAAATCTTTGTCAAGATGTGTAGAAAACAATCCCAAAGAGATTAGAACTTCTTGTCTTTCAATGTTCAATAATATCATTAAGGGTGTGTTTGATTGGGAGTATTTTCCATGGAAAATATTCATTTTCCACTTGATTTGACAACTTAAGGTGTTTGATTGGCTTTTTTTTCTAGGCAATTGAATTTCCACTTTTGGCTCACACACTTACATTTTCCTTGTAAACAAGGAAAATATTTTCTTTGGGGGGGGGGGGGCTAGTTTTTATTTTCCAGGCAATTGCACGGTTTTCGAGACAACATTTTACCCATTTTCTACACTAAAAATGCTATAACTTAAACTACAAAATTCAAAATTTAATAAAAAATTTATATTTAAAATCTACTCATCAAGATCAATTAAACAAGATCCATCATGACTATAAAATTATGTAAAAAAAAATACCCATAATTTTTTCTACATTAAAAATGCTACAATACAACCAATATTTTCCGGGTAGAAAATTAAGGCAATCAAACACACTACACTTCATTTTCCATGCAACTCAATTCTAGGCAATTCAATTACCGGTAACTTATTTTCTTTCCATGCAAATTCCACGCTTGCAATCAAACGCACTCTAAGAGTACTTATGGGCTGTGGTATGCAAGGTAATAATGCATACCACGTGTAAATAATTAATTAATTTTTTATTTTAGAAATCTAAATAAATAATCATAAAATAAGTATTATTCTTCACACTATTCACAAGTAAGAGTCGAAAATTTTATTATTTGACAAGCCAATAACTCGCAAACTCTATATTTAAAAGTGACTCTTTACTATTAGAGTATTTCTTTGTTTATTAAATATTTTAGTTTAAAAAACAAATGTGCACACACATCACGTATATTAAGGTTATGTTTTTCCGTTATCTAAATCTAAAAACTGGTTTTGAAATTTGATAACTGAATCTATTTTATTTTTTTATGGATGTCATATCTAAATATTTGTTGTTTTTTCAAATATAGTATATCTGAATGCTAAATAAATGTTATTTAGACAAATTTACATTCATCCTCTTACTCTATAAAAATAAGTATATATAAAAGAATAAGGCAAAGAAAATATTTTATTTCTTTAAAAATATTATAATGGAGTTGCTCATCTTTTTGCTAAGCACGCTAGTTGAATCAATGATTATCTTATTTGGTTAGAAGACTCGCCTGTTTGGGCTTCTCAATTTTTACTGTTTGATTCATTCTTTTTTTTCAATTATAGTGCATCTTTTCCCTCAAAAAAAAAATTTTAATTTAAGAGACAAAATTACCTTATATTCTTAAAAGGAAATAAATATTTAAATTTAATTTTTACATCGATTAAACAAAATTAAAACGTCCATTTTTTTATAAAAGAAAAAAGTATCGGCGTGCCCTGATTATCCGTGACAGAAAATATCGCAATCAATAAATCAAAATATCTCCACGTGTCTCTTTTTAAGCCCCAAAGAAGATTATTACAACCCACTCCTCCGTAGCTGTCACCACCCCCCAATTTCGCAAACGAAACTGCACGTTAGCCGATGCCGTATGCACTGAAAAAATCGATATCCTCTTTTTTTCTTCAGTTCTTCTACTTCTACCAGGTCTTGATCTCACGATGCGGAGGTTATAATATGACAATCAATAACGCTCAAGATTTTCACTAAGAACGAACAAAATTTAAAGCATAAAAAAATATATTTAAAATCTTATAATTTTAACACAACATAATAACATTAATAATAATAATTTATACAATTTAAATATAAATAATTATAAAAAATTAAGAGTTTAAATCAACTAATATTATAAAATTAATCAATAATATAATTAAAATTATACAATTAATTAAGAATATAACTAATATTTAACAATTACAGGTTTAGACTTAAATCAATAAATATTTAACAATTAATCAATAGTTCAATAAATACACTTAATATAAACAATTGATTAATAAGCCCTTACTTTAGAATAATAATCATATCTAGGCTCTAATTTTTTTAAAAAAATTATTCGTTGATTTTTAAAAAAAAACATTGTCACACAAAGACTTTTTACCCTCATTTTCAGATAAAAATATAATTATATCATGTGGTTATTAAGTTAGGTAAAAGTGTGTCTTAAAAAAAATTCATTAAACACTAAAAATAATAATGTAACAACATGCATTAACTATAATACAAAATCTTGTTTTTAACCGGATAGGAATTTGATGAGACACATTAACATGTATAATTATAATTTTTGAATTGTAGTAAATACTTTTTAATATAAGTAAAAACAAATATTTAAATAAAATGAATTGAGTAGATACTTAATACTCTCTCTGTCGCAATTTAATTGTCACATTTTGAAAAATTAAAATTTAAAGAGACATAATAATTACTCTAAAAGAAAATACTTATTTTTAAAAATGCCTTTTACTTTTCTTCTAATAAAAAAGGTGGCAGGATCCAAAATAAAAAAAAAAGTGATAAAAGCTTAAAAAGTAATATTAAAAATAATAAAAAATGTTTTAATTAATAATTTACTAAATATAAAAAGTAAACAACTATTTTAAAACATTCAAAAAAAAATAATAATTAATTAAATTGGGACGGAGGGAGCATGACGTATGCAAACGTAATACAATATTGTATAAACTCTAATCAGAAAATTAACTCAATTTGGTTTAATTCACAATTACCATCACTACGTAATCATAATAAGATTAACAGGCAATAGCCGGTGTTGTTGCTCTTAATGTAGCGTCACTGCAACCGGTAATAGCCAGTCAACCACGTCTCGCCTTATCTTCAACCCCATACCTAAATAAAATCATTCACACCCCTCTCTCTATATATATACACATAAACATAGTTGTGTTAGTGTATATATCTAGGTTATTTTATTCTTCACCTGGCTGTTTACTCATGATTGTTTGCCCTTGGATTCCCCTCTTATTTACATTCCTGCCATTCTGTTATGATCGCTGCTGCCGGTAACCGGAAACCTTCTCTCGGTTTCCCTCGCCTCAGGTTCTTCCGTCACCGGAGATTGAGGTAACCTGTCATAATTATCAATCTATTACATATATAACATATTTATCTAATGCCGATGGCGAAGAGTCACCGGAGAGGACAGGAGGAGAAGGACAGGAAGGGTAGATTAACGGAGAAAGCTTCTTCGTTTCATGGCCGGATTCCGGAGACGGTGACCGTAAGCCTTCACCGGCCATGGACGGTTCCGGTACTTTTCTCCGGCCAAAGCGCCGGAGAGGTACCACGGCCGAAGCTTACGAAATTACTGCTAAACGTTACGGTTCAGAGGAGCCTGGGGCCAGTAATGGTGTTGATGCCGCCGGAATCGACGGTCGGGGATCTGATTGCGGCGGCTCTTAGGCAGTATGCGAAGGAAGGACGGCGGCCAATCTTGCCGTCGGCTAACTCCTCCGATTTCGACCTCCATTACTCTCAGTTTAGCTTAGAAAGTAAGCTTTCGGTTCCTTCTTTTAACATTTGATTGATTAAACATGGAATTATTTAAAAATATATTTCATGAATTTCTTTTGCTTTGAATACTGAATAAAAGACCGACCATAATAATCTTATTAAGTTATGACAGTGGAACAAATTAAAATTAAAATTAAATTAAGCATTGGTCAATGTAAGTACTTGTCTTATTTTGTAGTGCATCGGACAAATATATTAATAAACGATTAATGTATAACGTATTTATTCATCTTTAGATCCATGATATTGTACATAAGATGGTTCGATCTCCCTCTTTTTTCCTCTTTCTGAAAGAAAAAAAAATGTGTTGTCACTTATATAATCAAATTATAAGAAATTATTTATTTCTCTTTTATCAATTACACGTGATGGATTTAATATAATTTGATTGAATATATAATAATATGTTCCGCTAAAATTTGTATATGTTGTATTAAATATTTTCTTTTCCTAAAAAACTACTTGATCAATTATTGTTTATATTAATTTGTAAAAGACAAATACATTTTTAGTTGCTTTGATTTCGGCAACAAATGATATAATTCAACATTCAATTATAAAAGACAAATTCTAACTTAATGCTAAAATGGACTTCCACAAATGATTGGTTTGATTTATTTAGGTAATAAAATTGACGATTGTGATTGATTATTAATTTTTGGTTATGTATTAGGTTTGGATAGGGATGAGAAGTTGACGGCGTTGGGTTCACGCAACTTTTTCCTGTGCCCCAAGAAGAGGGGAAATGAGAATAGTGGGGAGGGATTTGGAAGTGCCGTAACGGCGTCGTTATGTTCGAAAGAAGCTGATAAAAGGAGTAAGGTCGTAATGCCTTGGCTCAAGTTTATGGATTTCCGATTCTAAAGTCTAAACTAAACCAACCAACCAAATAAAGTTATTTTATTTTATTTTATTTTTAATCCAAGTGATAATAAATCTAGGTGAAATTATTTGGGGAGGAAGATCGAACCCTAATTAGGTGGACCAAGCCCTAGATCTATTATTATTATTTGGGAATTGTTGTACATTACTATATTAATTGACATTTCGGATTTATCCAATGGTTGTCTTTTTTAATTAGAGATAAAATATTCATTGTTAGTTTAAATATACTTATTATATTAGTTTACCCTGCAAAAAAGAATGTTTGTTTAATTTGTATATAATTGAAATAAATATTTTAATAGAATTAGGGGTGGGTATTTAATTAATCCGGTGGATTTTAGACCATCCGCATTTGATCTGATGTTAGTTTGAATTCCGCATCTAATCTGACACGTCTTACCAATTCAATTAAATATTGGATTTGATCGGTTTCAATCGATCCGATTGAATAAGTGAAAAAGAAGAGAGAATTTTTGAAAATATACCTACTAGAAAATTTTAAATTTTTTTATTCTAAATAAGACAAATGGACAAAATTCACCAAATAACTTGTAGTCAAATTTTGAAGAAAAAAATAGTAGCATGATAAATTTGACTCATGACTACCATGAGCACTAATAACACAAAAACATGTGTTACGTCAAGAAAAAAAAATACTAATTGGATTTGTTTGGATCGGCTTATATAATTTCGAATCGAAACCAATCCAATAATTTTTAGTTTTTCAAAAGGTAAATCCAATTCGATCCATAGATCTGAAAAAAATTTAGGGTAGACTAGTCGGTTTAAATTGGGTCGAACGCTTTGAAATGAATCTTGCCCACCCCTAAATAAAATTACTATTGGTATGTTGGTTGAACATATGTATAACTTTATAAGTAAATATTTGATTCTGGTTGGTAATGAAATTGGCAACTTATAAATAGGACACAACTTTATGACTGTTCAATTCCATTTTTATAAATATGGCACCGTTGTACTAGTTGAATTGTATTTTGAATTATAGTATTAGAATAAGAATTAAAATAGTTTGTCTTATTGCCAAAGTAATAGTTTTTTGATGGATCAAGCCAACTCATTTTCAAGGTATTTGAAATCAAGTAAAATTGCTCTTTTATGAAATTATTGCTTTAACAAAAGTATCACTCTATAAAAAAATATTTAATTAAAAAGATAAGTGGTGATTAAAAAGTTCTCCTACCTATGGCGTCAAATTCCGCATCCGCTTTATATATATACATTTTAATTTTTAATATTAGAATATTTTTAAAAGTATACCTACTAGAACTCCATGTTCGCTATTATAATATTTATAAAAATATACTTACTAGAATTCCATGTTTGCTTTATAATATTAGAATATATATATATATAAAGTTCGGAGGTATTTCAATGGTGATTGAAGTCGTGTGATTCAAACTCTTGCCTATGGCGACAAATTCATTTTCCTAATTGTCAATTTTCTTCATTTTTTGTATAATGTGATTTATTTCAAAGTGAAAATTATTTGCATCCTGCAAAGTCTTTGGTAAGACTCAATTACTCACGAACACTTTACTAAATAAATTTTTTTACTTACACTCCCGCCTTCCACCCTTGTTTGCCCTCCATAGCCGCTTTCCTTCCCCCTCTGGCAACTTTTGTTGCTTCTCCCCTCCAGCGACTTCTTTGAAATGCCCCACCAAATGAAAAAAATGTGCGGTGTGTAAATAGTAAAAAATGATATATTTTTTATACTAAAATATTAATAAATATTTTATAGAGTATAAATAACATTCTCTTATTTTAATGTAATAATTAATAAATGTGCTTGCTCATATGTACAAATAATATGTTTTATAAGAGGGCAATAATTTACGTTTTCCTGCCCACTCACAACCTCCCCCTGAAACATCGATCCGATCTTATCAACCGTGTCATACTAAAATATGCATAAGAAATTCACTTATGTTTTATAGAAGTGGGAAAATGGAAAAAATACCACCCCTTTTCCGATTTTACTGCTTAAATTTTATTCCTATATATTTTGATATGATTATGTTAACGTGTGCTCTAAGGACACATTTTAAATATCAATTTTTAAAAATAATTAACTCTCAACAAGTATTAAATATTTCACAGATTCTCATATAAAATTTTATTATTTTTATTTATTATAATTTTAACATGTGCTCTAAGGACACGTGTTATCATTTTTCATATCGATATAGAAAGTTCAAACTGAGGTTACTATTTAAATGTGAGAATGACATTCACACACGTGTGTCATTTTGATATGTTTAATTTTGACTAAAAAACATAATAGTAAATGGCTTGATGGGTAGCATTGAATTTAGTTTACGTGGATAATTGTGAGTTTGGTTTACATGACGTCTAAAGTTTGAGTTATGTTAACAAATTTTAAAATCTGCATGCTTTGGCAATATTTTTTTAAATAGTAGCTACTATTTGCATTTTATAAAATATTTGATAATATGTTATTTTTTATTCATTCGATGACAGACGAATAAGTGCATGCTATTAGCCTAATTATAAACGATTATATGCTTACATATTCGCCCAATAACGTGCGATTATATATTTATATATTTGCCCGATAACATACGAGAAAGATATTTTGAAACTTTTATTCGCTTGTTATCGGACGAATAATATATATTTATTTATTTGTCATTGAATAAATAAAAAATCAAATTAAATCAAATAAAAAATAGTGTGCAAAATAGCAGTCGTTTTTTAAATGGTGAGTTGTTCATGACCTAGCTATATCTACTATCTTCTTTTAGAATCAATTCCACCAATGTAATTCATCCAACGTCGAATTTAAATTATAGAAATGCAACACAGTCATACCAGAAAGAAGAAAATATTGAATTGTAGCAGCTTTACTAGGTATATACAACTCATTTATTACCTACTCTTTTATTTTTAAATTATTTATTCAATTAAAAGTAAAAAAACAAATGAGTATTGTGACGCAAAATCGTAATGCTAAAGTGAGTTAATTTTGAATTAGGCTAACCCATTTAATCTATCGTAAATATATTATATTGTAAATTGTGCTAAAGACACTATAAATTATTTAAAAAACATTTTGAATCTCAACTATATAATTGTTCACCCCTTGTATACATTATTAAAATTCGAAAATCATTACCTCTCCTTATATAGATGATTAATATGACACATGAAATATATATATATATATATATATCAATATACTTGGTATTTCACATAGTATCAGATATCACATTATTGAAGGTATAACTAATTTCTGCTCACAAATTTAAACTTGTTTGCAATATTCGAACTAGGGATTTGTGTGAACATTGACATTTTTTCCAAACTAGACTACTTTTTAAACAAATTTGTCTATTTAACTCACTTTTCAACTAGTTAGTTAAAAACAATACACCGGAAAATAGTGATTTGAAATTACTATTTTAAAGGTAAAAACGTGATTTGGAATCACTATTTTTGTTAATAAATAATGAAATCAAATCACTATTTATAAAATTGAGAAAATTGGTGATTTGATCTCATTATTTTTATAGTGCACTTTTTGGCTAATAAGTTGAAAAATGGCTTAATATAGCTATTTAGTTAAAAAACTAGTTTAGTTTGGCAAAAATAGTTGTGAATTAAAATACTTCAAACTAATTACAACCCATGCAATGAATGAGCGTGTTATAAGAACGAGTAAATTTTTATAGCTATAAATATATACAATAAAATTTTTTATTCCAGTATATTATTGATTAAAAAAAAAATTGAAAACATAAAATAACAACCAAGAAGACGACATAGATGTGTTGTTGATACTTCATATTGATTTCGAAAATGAAATTTGTATTATTTTGATTTCCCACGCCTAAAGTGTGTTACCAGGGAAGTGACAAAAATAAATTTATAACTAAAATTTAGGCCTAAAACTTTTCCTTAATTAAATAGGTATTGTGGAGCAATTGGCACATTAAGTTTTACAAATCAAGCTGGCCCTTTGTACACTTAGTATTACTATTTTATTTCTCAAAAAGTAAAAAACTTAAGGTCCAATTTTTAACATTAACTAATGATCAAAAAATTCTGGGTAAGGACCGGTTCGTACAGATGGATCCCTTTTACGACACTTTTGCTTCATAAAAACGCACCCCAAGTATTTTTATAATACAAAAGTGTCGTAAAAGGGACCAATCCGTACAGACTAGTCATTACCAGAAATGCTCTGCCAAACTATGATACAATTTTTGCAGCATATAACAAATATATATATATATATATATATATATATGAGTAATTTGAGCTCTGAGCCGATGAGCGATATGTAACATTTCGAATCGCTGTTCCATACTGGGCACCGCGCACACAGCAAGAAGTAGCTACGTCAACATGGCTCTAGGCGTGCGGAATCAGCTCAGGAAGAACACAACTCTAAATCAAGAGTCTCTGGTGACAGTGCCCTTTCATTTGTTGCAAAAGCCATAAAGAAACACTTTCTACATAGAAAAGCATTAAAAATGTTGTAATCTAATCAATATATTATTGAAGATCAAAAATATCCTCAACATGTCTCAACTTGATTAAATATGAAGAGCACGCTTAAAATATTCTTCTGAATCTGAAAGCAACCAAAATATAAGAAATATAATTTTAAACCACTTAAAAGAAAGCAATTGACCTTTACCCTGACTTATCGTTTTATGAACCCAACTGAAAACTACAGTCCAAAAAGGAGCAAACCAAATGAACCAATTCTGGCAGAATCTCTCACAATGCGAGCTGAGATGAGAAAACACAAAGAGGGAATTTGAAGTGTTGGATAGAAAACATAAGGCTACGTGACTTATAGATTAAAGAAAATGAACTGAAACAACAATTATCAAACATAATACTAACAAGCAGAAGAACTAAATTGGGGGTTAAAAAGCTAGATGTGTAAAAGGAAAACTAAACCAGATAGTATTCATTATTCTTATACTTTTAGTGTTAGTGTTAGCAAAAATGACGAATTTGTAAACAAACATTATATATTGAGCTAACGTTCATAAGTGGTTATATTCGAGTACAACAGGATCTGCACAAAAGAAATTAACAAGTCATAAAACATCAATTACCAAGCAACGACAGGCAAGAATCATTAAACCATCAAAAGAGGTTACAGAATAAAACAAAAACACACTATCACAAAATGTGGTATCAAACTCCAAGCAATAAGTACCCATCAGACTAAAACTAATTTAAAAAATGACCAACATAAGCTATTTTCAAGTTAAAACATAATTACAATTTGAACTTAGAGAAATTATCTTATAATCGCATTGGAAAGAATACTTGAGGCTAGATGCTTGTAGAAGCCTAAAGTGCAAAAACAATGAGTAGTTAAGGGGAATCAAAGCTCATCTACAATAGAGATACAGAATGCCAGCAGTAAACATGCTCAGGGTCCACATAATTCGCTGTAAATTTCAACAAAACCAATCAGTTCCGGGCACCCACCTGATTTTGTGGGAAATAGTCTCTTGAGCCCACAACAAATAGTTTCTAGTGGTGCTACAAGGTCTCAATTTTGCAGTGGGTTAAGGAAACTAATGCAAGCGGGGTTCTCATTCCTAAAGCAGGTCGAGCAACTCCTAAACCTTTAGCATTAGAGAACCATAGTTACCATATATAGCAATAATGCCTGTATCATAAATGGAGTAGCATATTTGGATTTTGCAAACAGAATAATCACTGTGAAGAAGTATAATAGTAACAGAGAAAATGACCAGCTGACTTGTGAACATATAAACCTATAAAACTCAATGAAATGAAGTTCAAATTTGTTCAAAAAAATTAACCAATAGTTGTCTTGGTTTCCCACACAGATTTATCATCGAAACATTCATTTAGAAAATCCACTAGATTACATTGGCACTATCTGTCCTTTTAGTGCAGTATCTTCTAAAATTTAGCATGTAACATGAAACATGGATATCGAAGTAAATCTATGGAGTAATAAAAATCATATATAAAGTGTTATTGGCTTCTTGTAATTGATCAATGTTGTTGAGAGGGTTGAACGTGTTACAGCATAAGTTTTTGCAATTGGTCAAAGAAGTGTGCACTTCCTAGATGATACACAAGTGATTTAATAGTTGCAATTGATCATAGAAGTTTGAGTGCTTCTTAGATGATACACAAGTGATTTAAGTATTAGTCCACAATCACTCGATAGAAAGAATGAAATGCAATGGCAAGTGGACAAACAGAATCAAGCTCCAAAATCTCACCTGAAAATCAATAGGTACCTCAACCTCTGTGAATTGGCAGCCACAATCTTCCCTAAAATTAAGCTTCAGCACTATTTTAAGCAAATTTATAAACTATATGTGAATGTTGATCCGAACTAGACGAGAGTGCGAGACACATTTTGAGCACAATTTCACATTGGAGAGCTCAAAGTGGAAACATACATAAATTGTGGATACTAATTCTAACTTACGAATATACAATAAACATTAGTACACAAATTTACTCAAGATCAAATGTTCAAATGATGAATAAAGATGGAAACTGATAACCTTGAATGGAATTTCTCAATATGTACAATTGTACATACACAAATTAACTCAATATCGAATGTTCAAGTGTTTATGGGTCTAATTCCAATTTCAGACCTAAAAAATCAATTAACACAGAGAATGCTCCCACTAGCAACTTCTCAATAATTATAGCTCAGATCTCAGCAAGTGAAACCAATGGTCCAATGTCTCAAATCTCACAATAGAAAATAACGTTTTCTAAAAGTAAGAAAACCAAAGCGGGACGCCTAAGTTAATTAGAAGGGAGTAGTCATCTGTCAAAAGGCTGTTGGTATTAAACGAACAGATCAGATGTCATCAAATGAAAGAAAATCAACAAAACTACCTGAACCAGTGAAAAATCATTGCCAAAACAGAAATCTGAAATACTAAATTTCAAGAATAATCTTATTAGATCAAACAGGGTTAGACAACTATAAATAAACACAAAAATCGTACAACATTCAAGATTTCGTCTCCTTGTTATCCAAAACATTAGGTGATAGGCTAAAATCAAACAAAAATCCTCTCTAGTAAATCAAGGACATAACTTATCAATTTAGATGGGATTTCTAATCTTAACTCTGTTCTTCATCATCTCAGCCCACCTCGCAAAGATATTGGAGACTTCGAACTTTCCCTCAAACTTCATTCTTTGAGCCAACTCCTCAAGAATTTGAGGTTTCCCGGCCCTAGTAAAATCAGCCGCAAATTTGTTGTAATCAAGTTGAGGAGCTTTCATTCCTTTCTCCAGCATTTCCTCTAAATATTTACAAGCCTCGACTGATCTCCCTTGCCTTATGAGACCTCCAATGAAAACAATATAAGAATTATCATCCGGGCAACACCCCTTCTTTCTCATCTCCTCCCACACCGCACAACCCATTTCGTAATTGTTTGTTTGGAAATATGACTTCATCATCATATTATAAGTGTGAATAGTCGGTTCAATGCCGCTCTGAACCATCTTCTTGTACATTCTAACTGCATCATCAGGCATTTCTCGGTTCGTCATCAATTTGATCAAAGCATTATACATTTGCCCATCAGGAGGGCAACCCTTTTCCTTCATCTCCTTCAATAGCCCGTAAACTTTATCCATATTTTTTATATTACCGTACCCCGTAATCAAACACGTATAAACAGCTGCATCTGGCTCAAAGCCACTATTGAGCATTTCCTTGAAGTACTCAACAGCTTCTTTCACCATTTTTTGCTTACATAAATTCCTTATCAAGATTGTATAACTTCGAACATTAGGATATGGACCTTTCGCCTTCATCACCTCGAAAAGCTTCATTGCTTCAGACCTCCTTTTACCCTTCAACAGCCCTTCAAACATTGTATTGTGAGCAACAATGTCGGGTTTGAAACCCTTATCAATCATCTCATTCCACACCCTCCCTGCTTCCATTAAATTCTTCACCCTACACCACCCGTTCAGCAAAACAGTATAAGTCCGTAAATTTGGGCTAAACTTATCTTGTAACTTCTCAAACAAAGCTTGAGCTTCCTTTCCAAGCTTCGCCCTCCCAAGACTATCTAGTAAACAATTCATTGTATCTACCCCAGCTTTGAACTTATACTTCTTCATCAACTCAAAGATTCCTACTGCTTTCTTCCTTTCTTGTGCAGCCGCAAATGCTTTGATTGAGATCTCAAACGTCTCCAAATTGAGAACCCCTTTCTTGCCCATTTCATCAAGAAGAGTTACCATTGTCATAAACTGCTTTGTCTTCCCAAGTATTGACATCATGGAGTTATAAGTCCTCGAATTATGAGCAAACCCAGGCCTCTGCCCAGCCCAACAAAAGAACCGGAACGCTGGCCGCCTTGCATGCTTATACCTACCCAACACATCCACCACCAAATCATGCGTCAAATCAACCCCACACTCATCTAAAACCGCCTCCATATTCCGATCCAACGCAAACAATTCGTCAATCACCTTGCATACCCTGTCAACCTCCTTTGGATCCGCCTTCGAATCAACACTTTCGAACTCATTCTCAGCATGACTGCCCTCCAATTCACCATCAGATCCTGTATCACCATCAGCAACCCTACAATACGCCCTAGAAATAAAGCGAAAGGCTTTGGCCTGTACACCAAAATTTGGAAAAAGTGGAACCCTAGAACTGTATACGGTGAATTCTGAAGCTAACATTTTTTCTTGTACAAAAGAGAATGAAGAGGGGTGTGGCATAGTAGATGGAACTTGACCACGAGTACAATGGAGACTATAATCATGAGGAGGATAAAGCAGATGAGACAAGGGCAGAGAGCTACAGTCAAGAAGCTGCACTTGGTCTCCATCAATTCCTCGTCCTCGTAGTGGTGTGGTTTGTCCCAGCTCGATGGGGCATAGGTCGATGGTGGTGGAGTGGAGGTAGAGTTGGCCATTGGTGAGATTGAAATACGACAGTGGTAGGGATTTAGAAATTGTGTGATTTATGCGTTTCCTCATATTAACAGCCATTTGAGCTCCATGAAACTGGAAGATTGAAACGTGAGGGAGAGGATGAGATAGAGTGGGGAGAAAGCTCCAGAGGTAGTTCAATTTCAATTCAAGATGGAACTAGAGTCAGTGATTGAAACGAAAGAGAGGTGCTCTCCAACAAAAGGGCAACTGCTAGTGACCCTACCTTCAACTGAGGAGTTGTGGACTGCTAAACGGTAGGTACTGCCATAAGCTGCAACTCCTGCAATTCCACAAACAATATGTAAACAAAAATGAGTATACAAGCTATTCACCACATAAACATTTAGATAAGCATGATATTAGAGCTCAGTGAACTCAATAGAATCAGATTTATGTGAAATCTTCTGATAAAAGGGTCTCCATAAATTAAAGGACAAGAAAAGTAGCTCAATAAAACAAAAGAACACAGCTTTGCTCTATATCAACACAGCTACATTTAGGATAGATTACAACCTTAAATTAAAAAGGAAGTACTCCCTTGGAAGCTTGAAAATCAAGTACCAGAAATGTGAAAACAAACTTCATAATATAAATTTTGTGGAAAGTAAATCAAATGGAGAAAAACAAACTACTTTTTCACAAAAGCCATGCACAATTAGCTAAAACACTATTATTCCCTCAGTTTCAGATAAGGAGTCATACTTTTCTTTTTAAGACAGCTCAAAGTTAGAGTTTTACTTATGTTACCGTAGTAAAAGTGTTATCCTTGAACATTGATTATGCTAATTATGTTGAATGAATGTTTTTCTTAAAGTATGCAAAAGGCAAAGTGAGACACGATGGAAGGAATATATGCTTCTAGGTGATGATTGTACAAGTTAATCCCACCCTTGCTCAAAGAAAGCCCGGTAGAGTTTCCGGCTAGAAACTTTGTCAAAGAACGGGAGAGAAACACATTAAACAAAAATTGAACCAAAACTTGAACTTCACCATTCAAACAAATCCCAAATCCATAGCCATAATAAAGCATTATAGGAGGAAAAAATGTTGAAAAAGTAGATAATTTGAAATTTTAAATAATAATAAAAGAGAAAAGAACCGGTTTAAAGTGTATACATATATATATATACAATGGACTTCTTTATTGAATTGGGTTTGTCAAGTCTATTCCAAATTTGACGCGAACATGTCTATAGTAAGTACATGTAATTGGCAAGCCCAATTAAGAAACGAATCGCTTTAAAGAAGGGAAAAAATAGGCACAATACAAAAAAGGAACCAACCCAACAGAAATGCACCAAACACCTGCACGGCTGCACCTACACTACCATGTCACATCTGGCACCATTACTGTCGACACAATACGAAACAATAAGAAACACAATATTGAGGCAATGTTTTATTCGGCACCACAACTATAATTTGTTGAGCCAAACTATTTCTTTTAATTAGCGTGAAGAGCAGCAATTCATTATTCATAGTTCCAAATCATGCCACTTAAGAGTTCTACAATATACACCTAAATTAGCACCCTAGAGTTCTTTCGCTAAAGATTGAAGTCAGAAAATAAGATATGTTCAACTCATAAAGTAAAACCTTCATTAATGCATGCAAGTAAAAATGAAACGAATTTTTTTTATTAATAAAACACGGAGCATATTTGTATCTGTTTAGTAGGCAGATCAGTAACCAAAAAAATCACCTCGTGTAATGTATTATCAGCTCTATTGATGTACTCCAATACTTGGCAACATCATGTTAATGGCTACTGTTAAAGGAACTTTCTTGAAAACCACTTTGATTTTTAAGTGAGTCTTTAAAAGCAAACTCGAAAGGGAAAAAATGCTCTCTTTAAACTGATTTTGTTCTTTCTTTTTCTTTTCTTTATTTTTTGTGGAGATACCTTCAGATAATGTCAATTATAGAGAAAACAGAAAAATAAAATTCAAATCAAATAGAGCATAATCCCAGCGATCCAAATAAGTAGGATAGTTTAAGAATCGACTGTCTACAAATTCAGAATACATAGCGACCTTAAATAATTTATCAAACTAATGGAAAATATAAAGTGACCTGATCTAAAAATTCAGAATAGACCATCTGAAAATTTCATTGACTATTGATCAAAACCCATCCTCTAATAGTGATGGCAGTAAAGTTAGGAGAGATGAAATAAATAAAAGACAAAGAAATTAGATTTCCTAAAAACAATGGAAGTGTATATATATATATGAAAATTTCTTTATGTTGAAGGAATTAGATTACACCAAATTAGACAATGGTTGGTTAAATCCTAAAGGAACGACAATTGGAACAAAAATACTAAGCTTAAAATCCCTAATTAATTGTGAAAATTGAAATTCTAAAAACCCAAACTTCAAATTGAAAACCCTGCATTTTCATTAGATTTGTTATAACATGCAGCGATGTAATCGTTGTATTGAATATTTTCTCCGAGTAGAGAAAATTGATGGACCGTGGCTGCTTTGTGAGACTCAATAGAGAATATATAAATGGATACACAGAAAAGATAAGCTAAGTAAGAATCCAAACACCACCTCTATTAATATCTATCTAGTTTAAAGCCCTAAATTAGAAAGATGGAGGAGAGTGTACACAGAGAGAGCTGAATGATGTTGTTTGTGCTACGGTGGTGCGTGCTGGTCGATCAGTCGACGGAGGAGTACAATGTGTACGCACCACGAAAGCCAAAGCAGCGTTACCAACGCGAGGGAAAGAGAGAGACTGAGAATTTTGTTGAGATACACAGCGAGAATTTTGTCATGTTACAAAGAAACCAATCATGTCTCAAATTTTGGACGGTCCAGATCGCTTATGTGGGTGCAGGTATAGCTATCATTGTTTTTTTGTTCTGACACCCTTTCTTATAAAAGAATTATGAGTATTTAAACAAACACTTATTTATATTAATAAAGCTCGTATATATTATTATCAAAATTAAGATGCATATTCTTGTATAGAAAATCAAGAGAATATTTGTTTTTTTCTCTGTTACTTCTTCGATCACTTTAATTTTGCTTGATAAAGTCTAATTGCAATATATTTAATTAAATATTGTGAGAGGAATGAGGAACATATTTTTACAAATAACAAGTTTAATTTCATCTTTGTCTTCTTATGAAAGCATAAATCTAAGTTCGCCTTCGTTTGCTTTTTATCCTAGAAGAAAATTTTACAAAGGTATTGTTAATTAGTTAAGGCACTCTTAATATTTTTTAAAAAAGGGTGCAAAAACTAGAAAACAATGGTGCTTTTATTAACACCCTTTAAATATTGGGCGAAATAATTTGTGGGCTCAAAAACCACTCAATTTTGTTGTCATAGATGTTATATTTAACGTAATTAATTTTATTGTTAAAATTTGAGAAGTGACAAGTTAAACTTTAAAATATGTAAAAGATATGTTCGAAACATTTTGTTTAATTCTATTATATTTTTTTTAACAGAATGCTAATATACTTTTTTTAATAGAATGCTAATGTTGTTTATATGTGGCAAAAAAAAAGGAGAAAAAAAAAAAGAAAGAGATATAGGAGAAGAAGAAATATCCATAGCCACATCACTCGCCTCCCCTCTCCCCAACCCCATCACCAAAGCCAAACCACTTCTCCCCACTCCCACTGCCACAACCATTGCCCCGTCGCTTAAATATTTAGAGACCTTTCAAATTTTGCATTGTAAATTGTTCAAGTCGACATAAAAAATTGAGGAGGTGTATTCAATTCAGATTTTAAAAGATTTTAACTAACTTTTGAAAATCCTTGAATTCTGTTAAGTCTATGGATTGTTTTAAATCCTTATAGAATTTGACATGTTTTAATACATGGATTCTTTTGGATTTATGCGGATTTTAATAAGTCCATGGATTTCTGCAGATTGTAATAAGTCCATGAATAAAAAAAATCAAAAGACAAACAATAATATAAAATTAATTACGAGTTTAAGATAGCATTATCAAAAATATAAAGACAATTAACGAAATAGATTATAAAAATTCATACTGCTCTATTAAAACATCATTATGATTATCATAACACTCTTCATTCTCATTATTGTTCTCTTGATTTCCATTCTCATTATTGTGTGGTCTGTCATTCCACATAACCTCAGCAATGGTAAGTCTCAAAGTATTAGCATATGGTCTTTGTTGTTGTTGATTTTGAGAAAGCAAATTGAGATTTTCTTCTTCTATGTCTAAATATGATGGAGACAAATCATTTTCTGGCTCAACCAAAAATTCATCCGAGCGACACTCTTTGCGAGGAAAGTTGTGTAGACCAGTACAAGCTAACACTAACTTTGCTTATGTCACAAATGGAAATGGCGGTGGAGTTTTAAAAATTATGAACCGTGATTTAAAGATACCAAATATTCTCTTAATCACATTTCTCAATGATGCATGGCGAAGATTGAACAGCTCACTTGCAATTTGGGGCTGGCGACCTTGGCCATTAAAATCTTTTAGATGTAACGGACACCTCGTAATGGGGCTAAGAATTAGTGTCGATTAGCAAAACCAAAATCCATAAGAAAATATTTTCCTGCAAATATAATACATTTTGAATTAGTACGTCATACACGAAAAATGAGTACTTTACAAGTCCAAATAAGTCATGTTCTATATATTATAAGAGTTCATAAAAATAAAAATAATTAATTACCTTGAGGTACTTCAAGTCAATTTCTCCTTGATAACGCATCATTTAATACTTTTGAATCATGTGCCAAACCTTCCCACCCAATAAGCACGTATATGAATTCCAAATCGAAGTTACAAGCTGCCAAAACATTTTGAAATTGAATTCCATGACGATTACGATGGTTGCTTATGTCACAACCTTTTACTGTTACTGGAATATGGGTGCCATCAATAGCCCCAATGCAATCCTTCAAATGAAAAATAAAAAATATCATTTTTAATTTGTAGGACACATAATTAAAAAATTAATAAGAAAAGCGGGTTTAAAGTTATTAATTTTACATAAAAATAAAAAAGAAAGGCCATACCTTAAAGTAAAGGTAAGACCTTGTACTTTCTCTTATTTTAGAAGGTATTGCGGATCCAAGTTTGACCATCATTTATGGTGCTATAGTGTTCAAGGCTTTCAAAACTTTGTTAAAGTTTCAACTAGCAGTGAAATGTGAGCAGCTAAACCTTTGACGAACATTATAGTATCGATCATTGTGGCCCACAATGAGTAAAAATATTGCTAGCATTTTTTCAACGCATATATATCTTGTAACTTGTAAAGGTGTTGTGTCCCTAATAATAGTACAAAATTTTAGAAAAACATCCGGATACATTCTATGCAACTCTCGAAAATTTTATAAGTCTTCCTTCAACACATTATGTATGTAAGTATATCCCTTCCTGGTAATTGGTCGTCGATTGAGCAGACGTCGAGGTAGCAAAAACACAGTCTCTCTTAACACAATGATTATTGTTTGAATTGCTATCAATAAAATCTTAATTGTTTCATAAAATTCTTCCTTCAACACATTAGGTCTTATAAATGCATTCAAATCTACATCATACTCCAAGCCTTCTATGGATACTTCTATACTTTCACTAGCATCTAATGTTCTTACATCAGTAGCACTATACAACCCGATTGAGTTTTTCCCAACAGCTACACCATTCCTAATAGCAATCTCCAAGTCCTCATAATCTTCAAATGTCACATACTTTAATTCGGTATCTTTTGGGGGAGCTTAGAAAAAGAAGAAAAATAGTTTTTAAAATTATTATTGCATTTCATATTCACGGTATGTTTATAAAAAAAATTGATAGTATTTCAGAAGCTCACCTTAAAATATTATTCCTATATTTCATCAAAAGCAGTGAACTTCTTTGTAGTTGAGTCATACCCAAAATCAGAGTTAAAAAGCAAAAGTGTTAAATAATAACTCCATTTATTTTTAAACCATTTTAACCGGATATGGTAATTTTTATAGTTCTTCTGAATCCCAAGTTTTTTTATTAAGAATGGGAAGTATTATTTCTTCTACTACTTTGCTTCCCTAAAATGTCACTATTGTCACGCCATCCCCGAGCAGCAGCATCAACCATAAGTTCTAACAATAATTTGCTCTCTTCCTCGGTCCACTGTTCATAATTTCCTTTTTTCTTGACATATTGTTGTTGGTCAGCCATAATGATTTTACTATAATATCATACCACAAAAACAAAAGAAGAAAAAATAATATATAGTCAATGCGCTATGCTTTTATATATTTGAAACTGCAAGAGTCTGAAATATATAGGGTTAATTACATGTATCATTTTTTAGTAATTTATGCTAACCTTATTAAAATAATTTTACACTTCTCAATGACCATATTAAAATCCGGGATAATTGTTTCTTGGCAGAATATGTGAATATTTCAAAGACCTCATAGTCTAATATATAATACTAGTTGTCCTTGCCATCAACAACTTTTAAATTTTAACACGACATTTTTTTTATAAGAAACTCTCAGCGCTAAGAGGGCACTACACTGGCTTTGTATAGATATTAAAAAGATTTTTGGGGGCTCTAAAGGCTCATTGAGCTCGGTATTTTTATATACAATAGAAAAAGCACTACACCATATCAGGGAATTAGTAATGGTCCTCTTTTATATTAGTAACGGACTATGTTTGTTACTAGCCCGTAACGCGCATAAATCCCTTACTGACTGAAATAAACCCGTTACTAAATTTAATTAAAAAAATTCGCTTACATTTTAACGCTAGTAACAGATTTTAAAATGGGTAGTAATGTTATAAAACCGTTACTGAGAATTTATTTTTGTTATTCAAAATTATTAAATGGCTCTCTAGAATTATTGGCAAAACTTGAAATCCTAAAAAATATCCCCCCAAAATTTTCGTTCCCCCAAAATTTCCGTTTCCCTCTTCATCGACCTCTTGCTCCACAAAACCCCTTAACGAGAAAACCCCAAATCTTGACCGCCCTCGCCTGGATCAAATTGGCCGGTGATCTCCTCTCTCCTCGGTTGCCGATCAATCATCCTTGACTGTAATCTAACAAAGGTATCCTTCTTCTTCTTCTTCCTCCTCCTCCTCCTTATCATCCTCCTCCTCCTTTCCAAAACACCATCTGAACCAGTAACAAAGACATACAAATACCCCCTTCTCTTTGTCTCTATCTAAATATATATATATACAGATATATGTATCTATATATATATACATCTACGTAAGTAGAGCTCACAAGCGAAGAAATTTTAATGGTAAATTTCACTACACAGTTGGAAAATTCTCCATTTGGTTCTTCAAATTTAACTTATATTGTGTTAAAGAATTGCAGTGTTACTTAATACCGAATTTTGGAACATAGGGTTTAAGGAGCTTAATGCTTTAACCTGATTTTTGTGTAGCTAGATATAGTTGATTATTCACCTTATGTTTTTAGTAAGAGCTTGTTGTATGCTTTAATCTGACGGCGATCTTGATGGAAAAAGGATTTATCTTATATTTAATTAATCTATTATTTTGGGCTAGTTGAGTGGCTTGTATCTTTGTTTTGTATGTGTTTAGTTTGTTTTCTAAGAAAAAAAGGTGATGATATTAAATAATAATTAAGTGGGTCTTCTTGTTTTTTGTTTTCTACACTTGATTATTCATTTATGTGGAGAACTTGTTTTATTATTGTTGTAATTAGGTTTTATGCTAGCGTGTTTTTTCTTTTTAAAATTGAAAATAGATGTTAGATTGGGTCTTTTGGTGATGATTCGTAATTAACCTGCAATAGTAAGGTATTTCAGTTACTTTTTCAATCGAAAAATTCTGCCCAGGACTGAAATGTTGCTTGGCGTTATGCACATAAGTACACATATATGCTTATCATCAAGAGATCTAATTTAAAGAATATTGGTTCCACAATATATGTTGACTTTCTTTACCTTTATGAACAGGTCAGCCCCTCACAGTTTGAAGCTTATGTGGGTTATGCTTCTGGATGAAAGCCGTGAGTGTTTGTTTGAAATTTTTCAATAAACAACTTACTATTAGCTCTTTACTTCTTTATTGTTCCTTTAAAAATTATGGTTCTCTCAACTTCTATTTTAAGCTTGTTCATTTTTCCAAAATGTTATTTTATTTGCAGTTATCTACAAATATTCATGTCCGAGGGGGTTTCGCTGCATGAAGTTTTCATCTTTAATTGAAAATGGTAATTGTAAAAATCACCTCTACTTTTATCTGTTTGATTAGTTAAGTGTTATAAAAATTCTAAAAAGATAATAAATGGTGCAGTCAATAGCAAGATGGAGTATATAAGCTGAAACAGGAAAGTTCGAAGAAGACTTGAACTTTAGCTAGTTTCTCTTAGTAAAAAGGTAAGAAGATTATAAACCATTTGCTCTTTCTGGTAATGCAGCTGCATTTTGCTAGTCGTGCTTGTACTCCTCTGCCTAAGTACTCTACTTGTTATTCTTAATTTTGTTCTCTTTTTGTTTGACCACAATGCATGTTTGAAAACCTTGGGTTCAAAGTTTTATACTAAAATATGTACACTGCATTTATTTCTTGAAAACCTTGACTTTAACTATCTTGTTTGGGCATATATACTGCATATATAATCTTGTTTAGTGCTTGTACTTATCTATTATTCTATTTAATCTTCCCATTTAAACTTAATATTATTTGATCTTGTAGATTTTATCATCTCACATAGTGAAGCAGACAAGCGTGGAAAGATCAATGACCATGTAGATTTTTAATTTCTCTTCGATTTTGGTGACAAAGTGAATGTACCCTTTTCAATTAACTCTATTTAATTATTCTACTACTATGCACTACATTGTTCTAGTATGTGTCCACTGTAAGATTTTATCAATTATTATACTCTTGCTTAAGATGGTCTCTCATTGGTTATGTACATTTGTATGTATTTGTAGGCAGTAAGACGGTAATGATTGAATAAAATTGTTCGCATTTCTTGAACAAGTTAGATTATTTTGATGCGATTGTATACATTTAGGCTGGCGTTTAATTGCGTTGGGTAGTAGAAACATTATCTAATTGCCCCTAAAGGGATTTGGAATAGCTGGGTAACTGATTCTAGCTACAGGGGTAATGAAAAATAAAAACAAATTTTTGTTTTCAAATGTTTGTGGTAGTAACAGTTTTTTTCTGTTACTAGATTAGCAATGCTCTATAATTTATTTTTTAAACTGTTGCAGCTTCAACAACTGTTTTTGTCCGTTACTAAAATTAATTTAAATAATAAATAAATAAAATATAATAACGGTTTTTTGATTGTAGTGACAGATATAAAGCATGACAAAAAATAAATTATCACCGGTCATGAAAACATCTATTACGGTTAAAATCCATTACAGAAGTAATTATCGTAACGATTTTTAATTAATTTCAGTAACGGTTTTTATCCGTTACTATGCTAACTGCCACGCCTAATTAGTAACGGACATTTTGCGTTACTAAAATTTTTTGTAACGCAAAATGTCTGTTACAAAAGGCCTATTTTGGTATAGTGAAGATGTAACCAAAAACAGCCAACAGGTGTAAAGAGCTATTATAACCTATGAAATATATGGTATTTTTGATTAAGGAGTGAAAAGTGTGCATTATAAAATATGACTATGGTATAGAATATGACTATGGTGCTTTATAGAATAGTAGCATATGGATACACAAGAGTGCAATAAATCAGTCCGTACAACCTCTCCAAATATAAATATATAATTTTTTGTCTGAAATATAAAATATATATGGTATGTTTTTTTTAGCAAGTCAAACATTTGTCTTACCATTTCCTCATCAAAGAAAAAAAAAGGCCACCATAAAAACTATAGGTTAAATGCTCAAGAACAGATCGACTAAAAATCCGAAAAAAAACATCTTTTAGTATTCTAAAAACCAAAATAAAATCTCAAAATACATAGCAGACGAAACAAAAACCACCATTCTCCACCTAAAATCATTCTAAAAAAAAAACACAAAACCCAAAGTGGGTAAAATAAAAGCAAGCAACAAGTAACTACAGTGGGTAAAAAAACCACTTAACTTCATCTTTATCATTTTCAATGTTATGATTATATAAACTATTGTGTGACATATGTTAACTCATGTGATGCAGCTACAGTGGGTAAAATAAAAGCAAGCAACAAGCAAATTTTCAAAGTAATATTAAAATAATGGAGATGTAGAATAATAATACTACATGACAATGGGATAAACAGAGAGCAGTATTCTATCATTCATACTTTTATCTATATATCCATATATATATATATATATATTACTTGTATCTATGTATATGCGTATATCTATATATATAATTGTGTATTCTTTATAAATAAAAGCAAGCAACAAGCAAATTTCCAAAGTAATATTAAAATAATGGAGATGTAGAATAATAATACTACATGACAACGGGATAAATAGAGAGCAATATTCTATCATTCATACTTTTATCTATATATCCATATATATATATATATATATATATATATTACTTGTATCTATGTGTATGCTTATATTTATATTTATATAATTATGTATTCTTTACATTCTAGTATCAAATCTACGCTAATCCTTTTTTTTTCAGATTTTTTATTACATGGATAATAAACTCTTGGTATATATAACATGATGATATAGATCAAAAACATGAAGAAATATTATAGAAAAATACCTTGATGGAGAAGGTCTGTTGGTCTCCCCTCAAGCTCTGTCCGTCGCTCTATTGGTAGTCGTTTGAGAGAGAACATAAAATCTTTAGGCATGTGGAGAGATTTCTGAGTATGGTTAGTATTTATATTATGGACCCTATAATCCACCACAATCCACCAATAAATAGATTATTTCAAAGTTAGTAGACTTTTGAATACCACAAGATTTTGAGGGATATTTTAGAATCCTAACTAAATATCAATGGACTTTAAAAGTCCAAAAAAATCCCACATACTCCAAATTGAATACACCCCCCTGAATCCCTAAGGACCTATTTAGTTGACCCTTATATTATGAATTAACTCATTCAAAATTATTTAATTTACAATTACATTAACTATTACCTTTTGATTCGAAAAAATTGCTTAGTTTAAAATTAAACAATTTAATTCAATTTATAAAAACATGAATTAGGTAGGGGCGTTCAAGAACCAAACCGGACCGATTGGACTGGCTGGACCAAACCAAAAAATAAGGGTGGTATTATTTACACCCCTAAATATGTCACAAACACTCCTTCCAAAATTTAACTAAAAATACATTTTAACACCACCTTATTTGTCACAAGCACCCCCCTCCATTGCCTGATGTTAGGTGGGTGCTTAGCAACACACTCTCCTCATGTAAGCTGAGTTTATGTAAGTGGACTCACCTCTCATTAGGCGGACTTTATTTGAAAAACACTTAGTAATCCATTGCCCGATGTTAGGCAAGTTATTATAAACAAACTCTCCCCAAGTGGGGTGAGTGTGTGCATCTACACCCACATCTCATTATGCAAGTTTTAGGGAGGTGTAAGTGATTAGAAATTTACCTTTGGAGGGTGTTTGTGACAGAAATGGTGGGTGTAAATAATATCGCCTAAAAATAAGGTGGTGTTTTTTTTTCCAGTTTTTACACGTACAATGGTCTTTTCTGATCCAAATTTTCATGGACCGAAATGTTCCGGTCTTCAGTCTTGCCAATTTTTATTCTTAAAAACTCGGACTGAACTAAATATATATATTAAAAAAAATTCTTAAAAATATATACACATATATTTCTTCTAACCCTAATTCTCAAACATATAACATCCACAACCGCCCCTCTATATGTCCTACAATGCTGCGTTCTCTATCTCTTTCTCTCTCCTATCCATGCACCATTGCACCACGCTGTCGATCACTGCACCACAAAATCAAAGACACAGCCTTGATTCCTTCACACTAGCTACCGCCTCAGTCGCCTTTGCGCGCTCTCTCTCTATTTCTTTCTGCCTCTTTCTCTGTCTTAAATTAACCCATATCTAGTATCTCTCTCGAGGATTCCTAACACTTAAGCATAAAGCATCCATATGTATTTTTTAATATAAAACACATCTCTCAAGCATTCAGATCTCTCTATCAAGGCATTGAAAAATTGATAGGTTTCATCTCACCATTCAAACCCAACCAATTTGTATATTGGAGATAAGTTCGATAAGTTCTCCTCTTTATATTGAAAACATTGATTTTTCTTATTTTGTTTTCTTAGATCTACATATTCATTTGATTTTTTTCAAATTTATACGTATGTTTTGTATGCATATGTGTGGGATTCTTGTGGAAAACGCTTAATGAAACAACAATTTGTAAATTGTGATTATATTATATATGCAAATCCATTCATAGTGGCGGATAATTTTTTTGGCCACGGTTCTCTTAATTTTGACTAGTTTTTTTACCATGGTTATTTTAATTTTGAATGGTTCAAAACAAAGGCCCATTGTAAAGCTTAAACCGAGTGGACCAACCCAATCAAAACGGTTTAGTCTAGTCCGGTCTTCAGTGGCATTTTGGTCTAGTCCGGTCCCAAAATTTAAAGGATCGATGTATTCAGTTCGGTCCAGTCTATATTCTAGTTCAACGGTTCGATTAACCGGACTGTGAAAATCCTTAGAATTAGGTCATTTCTCCCGCAACCAAAAATTAGTCCATTTTAAATTAGATAATTCTCCTGTGATTTCGCTCTGCGGCTCTCGACAAAATATCGATCGACCTTGCCAACCTTTTCACTCTCTTCTCCGACATATGTACATCTCTCTATCTACCTTCATCTCTCCCCTCTTGTCTCTCCAAGATTTTTCATTTTAGAGTTTTGAATTTTGAGGTAGTTTTATACTTGTATATAATTTGACATTTTGGTTAAATTATTCTTAGAATTTGATTTAGTAATAGTAACATAATTAAAATAATTTTATGTTGGTAAAAAAAAGAATATGGGATTAATAAATTTATCCTTTTTAAAATAAAAAAAATAGCAAATTTATATCATTGAAATTTTAATAAACACAATGAAATTAGTCAATTCATAATATTTCTATTCATACTTAGATATTCCAAACATATGTAAATTTAAAATAAACCAATTCACAATTGGTAAGTTTACAATCAATTAATTTTGAATGAATCAATTTATGAAATTAGATAGTTTACACAACCAAACAGATACTAAATCTATTAATGCATTTCAACTGTGGGTGTTTAAAATTTGGGTTAACAAATTATGCAATTTGATAATAAACTTTGAATCTGTAAAGCTTTTGATGTACTTTAATGGTGGATGTAAGATTGGAGATAGTAATTAGATGAACATATTCAAATCTCAATCTCGATTGGGGCTGAGATTATTGCTTTCAAAGAGACCAAATCTAATTTGTGGGTTTGGGTACATATATTAGGATTTGGCTGTTAGCAAAAATGCAGAAATTAACAATTTAAACAAAAATAGAAAACCGAGTCTTGTGTATCACACGATCTCCTTAATACAATTACGCCGCCTCCCACGGTGCTTATGAGGTTTGCTATGGCGTTTGTCTCCCAAGATGAAACGGTAAAGAGTGTCTACCTTAGCACTTTTGGTGTCACTCGCTAAACGAACTTAAATTGTGTTTAAACTTTATCACTACCAAACAAAACTAGTCTAGAGAGAAGGAGAGAGGATTTCGTGAGAGAGATGTGTGTGTTTAGATGTGTGAAAAGATGTCTCCAAGCCTCCAATTTATACAAGGGGAAGGATCTTTAGAATTAATATCCTATTAATTATAAAAAAAACGTTTAGTGTTAATTGCAACAATTAAACCAAAACCGTTTTTACAATTAAATAAGAATTAATTCAAACGGTTTTAAATTAATTAGAATTTAAAATCTTTTAATTAAGAGAAATTCAAAAATTAAAAATGGGTGTGTTTAAAGAAAATAAAAGAACTGGAAAACTTCTAAGTGCAAAACATGACCCCGCGCGACTGGCCATTTTCGGAGCGACATTCGTGTCCGCAGGTGCGAGCGCACACAAGCCAACTCTGTGTCAAGCCAAATTCGGTCCGTGATTTGCACCCCCAGCGCCTAGGTGCGCGAGAGAGAGCCTTATATTTCTTAGAAACTTATGAGCTAGTAAAAGGTTATTTTTTATAAACTCATAAATGTTTTTTCAAAGTTCCAATGTGGGACTAACATTTTCCATTTTATTTTTCATCTCAAGTAGCTCACTTTGGGTGACAATTTCTCATTCACCCCAAATCCGTTTTGAGCACACAAATACACGATCTCGATGTACTCACGGAGGAGAACACGAATTTATAATTTTCTTTCACAACCGAGTGTGAAACCCCATTTAAAATTACCCTAAAAAAAGCATCAAAACCAATTTTTTCCAACATTGGCTCCTCTCCATTACCTATTTAATTCAATTCCGTCCAAGGGGGTCTAATTCAAGTGCCAAGGGGATGATTTTTTTCATAAAACTTGGCAGAGATGATTTTTATAATGAGTAGGTTATATCCACAAAATTTCATTAAGAAATTCAAACCAAAAGTGGGCATAATAAAAATTTGATGCATTTGTTCATTTTCGACCATTCAAATTTTAGATCTTCATCTCAGACCCATTTCTAGATTGAATCTTCAGATAAAATTTTGTGAAAATGTTTTACTCGTCATAGAGATCATCTCTACCAAGTTTTATGAAAAAAAATCATCCATTTAGTTCTCAAACTATACTCCCTTGAACGAAATTGAACCAAAAGATAATAGAGAGGAGCCAAGTCCCATATATTATATATTTGGTCGTAACCTGTGCTAAAGCCACTACCAATTATTCAAAAAACATCTTTAATTTGAGTCACGCAATTTTATATCCCCTTATACATTTTAAGATTTAAAAATTATGACCCCTTATTATATAGATATATTTACATATGTGTGTGTATATATGTATATATACACGTATATACACAAACATATGTGTATATATATAACCTTGTAGCAAGATTGGGAGCTTGAGAGATTGTTTGTTGATTTGTAAGCTTCCAGGGGGACAAGAAGGGGAACTTTCTGCATTCTTCTTCTGCATTCTTCTTCTTCTTCTTTTTTAAGTTGGATTCACATGTGAGCTAAATTAGTATTTCATCAAAAAAATTCAACGGGTTAAGCAGAAGGTTTAGAACATTTCACTTAATTTATTTCAAGGTTCAGCTTACCACTTCTCAAATTTAAAAAATACGATTAAAAATTTAAACTTTAAAGATTTCTATATCAATTGGTTCGATTAATTTCTGATTTATCCAAAAGTCTCCGGTCTATGTTATCGACCTAGGCAAGACCGGCTACTTTTGGAACATACGTTGGTTTTTGAAAAAGATAAGTGAGAGAAAGGGGAACTAAATTAAAGGTTTCGAAAGCGGCGGAAATAAGAATTTTTTTAAAGGGTATTTATAGTAAAGATTGTCAAATGATTTTTGTGACCTACGGTTTATGAAGCAATTTTATATGTTTGGTGAAATAGTGTTTTATGGGCTTAGGTTGCTAGGGCCTGTTTGGATGGCCTTGAATGCAAAATAGGAATGGAGATTTTTCCTCTTTGTATGTCATAACTCATGATTAATAAATATAATATGGCAATAGTTTTTAAATTTTAAAAATATATAAATAATAAATAATTGTGTTGGTAAAATGGAAAATGTTTATAAGATCATAGAGTAAATACCATGAATGACCATTTAACTATTCCAAAAGTTTTAAAATGGTCACTGGACTATAATTCGTTCCATTTAACTCATTCAACTATTTAAGTAGTTCAATTTTGGTCACTCCGTTAAAAATTCCGTCAAGCCGCTAACGGATTTAAGGGTGTTTTCGTCCAAACACTAAAAAAAAAGAAAAAAAATACTATTCCACTTTCTTCTTCTACTCCGGCCACCGCCGGCGCCTCCTCCTCCGGCGACAACACTCCGGCGACAATTACAAGTCTTACTCGATAAAAATCATCAAAGAAAATATAGATGTAATGCATATTTGACAAACTAAACCTAAAGTAAACCCAAAACTCATGATAACCTGACCATTTAAGAATCTATATATATAGAGTGAGAGAAAGATCAAATACCAACCAGATTGTTTCTCTCTCTCTAACGGAAGACGATGACGACATCGTCACTCTTCTTTCCAGCGAAGACGACAGAGTCACTCTTCTTTCCAGCGAAGACGAAATCTATGATGCGGAGCTTTGATTCGTCGCCAAATCATCTAAATCGACCAGTCTTTTGGTTGATGAGAGATTGACGTGATTTGTTTGAAATTTTCATTAATTACTAATCTGAATTTTCAAATACAAATTTTCTGTCAAATGGAGAAATTATATATATATAGAGAGAGAGAGATTAGTTTAATCGGGATGGAAGTGTGTCGCCGGAGGAGGAGGCGCCAAGCCGGCGCCGGCCAGAATTGAAGAAGAAGGAGGAACAGTTGTTTTTTCCTTTTTGTTAATGTTTGGACGAAAACACCCTTAAATCCGTTAGCGGCTTGACGGAATTTTTAACGGAGTGACCAAAATTGAACTCCTTAAATAGTTGAATGAGTTAAATGGAACGAATTATAGTCCAGTGACCATTTTAAAACTTTTAGAATAGTTAAATGGTGATTCATGGTATTTACTCAAGATCATATGTCAAAAGGGGGAGGAAACTTGAATTAATATATGTATATGACATGTGGTATTTATTGGTAAGATATGTTTTAGAGGTGAGTTGTGCACCTGCTAAGAATAAAAGCGTGATCTGCAGGAAGGTTGGCCAGATGAGGGTTGTCCCAATATCTGGCGAGGGAGGAGGCCAGGTGTAGGAGTACGTTATGTGCTATATGTATATGACCTATGATACTTATAGGCAAGACACGTTTTAAAGGTGAGTTGTGCACCTACCAAGAACAAAACTATGAGGTGCGGAGGGACATGGCTAATCGGGAGTTGTCTTGAGTAGGTACCAGAGTGTTAAAAAATATAATATCTGGCCAAGGAAGAGTGGAGTCATTACATTTTTTTTAATATAGATAATATATTTGACACGGATTACGACTAGTAAATATATATAAACATTCTCTGTACCAAAATAAATGTATAATTCTTTCATAGATTTTTTAGGCTTTTATGAATCCTACCTTGAGCTAAAAAAATCTAAAGGCATAAAATGCTTCATGGTATCTATCTCTTACCTAATATTTATCTCGGTATTTGTTACCATATTTATCTCTCACGATGACTCAATTTCATATATAGTATGTGATACAATATTTGTCTTAGGTTACATGGTATTTGTCTCAGTTATACCAATAATACTGGTCTCCCAAAGACCGCATTCTTTAAAAAAAAGTTATGAAATGCATCCAAAAAATATTTAAACTCCGGAAATGGGTCCTAATTTTTATATTAAAAATTTAAAGTACGTCCACTTTCATTAGCATATCATAAATTGCTAGTAGGAAAGTTTGATTTATGGCCATTGATTATGTATTGTATCCTCAAAATTATGTAAATGTCAAATTTGACTCTTAATTTAGGACAAATAGAATACAAATTTTTGAAATATCAACTAATATTTTTAAGTTGATTAAAGTTATTCAAAACATTTCAGGCTACATTTGTTTAGCGAGAATAGAAATAAGGAATCATAATTTATTTCCTATTCCCACATATCCTTGATATTTGCCTCCATTTTGAGTAATTCTACATGAATATAAAAATATGACATAAAAAACTGACATATCAATATGTCAATCAGTACTCATTAGTTAAAATACATTGTGACAAGATTATGCTAACCATTGCATAGTGGTTACATTTGTTATATTAGTTTTTATATCAGATAATCATGTATACTTAGAATTATTACTTTATTTTAGATCCTGAAAAGGAAAACGTGTATCGAAAATTGATTGGAATCAATACCAATATTTAATTGGGTGACTCCAATTGAAGTCACTAGTATGATAATTGTATTCCTTTCCATGCATAGAATTGAAAAATAAGTTGACATTCCATTTCATTTCAATTAAATTAAATTGTGAGTTCTTCTTCATATACAATCACACATATATTACATCTTTCTTTTTTGTTTTAGATTTACGAAACAACATGTAACTTTTTTTTTTAAAAAAAATTCTTATGAAAAAAGGTTTTGTTATCTTTTTTAATTTGTTGAATATATGAAATTTATTTTTTGTTCTAAAAAAAAATTGTTTATCAACAAAGTTTGGTTATGTACAGTAATAACTCTAAGATTATATCCATCTTGCTTGTTTGATTTGAATATATAAAATAGCTTCTTTTTTCCTTTTTCGTCTAAAAGAAAATTTTGGTGAGGGGAGGCTACCCCAGTACAAGATCAGGGCATGCGGTGGCCTTTGGAAATCGTCCTCCGGAAATCGTCCTCCGAGATGAATTTTGATCATAGTCCAAATTTTTAACGTTGTAATTGCCACGTAGGATTTTTTTTCCCCATATCACAACTAATCTGTCCTTAAAAGACAGAAGGGTATTATTAGAAAAATAGTAAAAATTTAATTTCATTCCATCGGTAACCAAACACTAGAATAAGAATGTAAAGCTTTTTCTGACCTTTGTTCGAATATTGTTCCAAACGCTTAAATAGAATTATAGAAACCATTTCATTCTAGGATGGAAAGGGAAATAAATTGAATTTCTAGCCCATTCTTACGTTTCGACCTATCAAATGAGGCCTGGTAGCATGAGTTGTACCTAATGCTTACTTGGATTTTAGTGTACTTTCAAAAAATATATAAAAGTTAAACTAAAACTTCAATTAAGTTGGATAAAAGATAACATTTTTGAAACAATAACTAAATATTTGTAGTAGTGAAGTGGCAGAGTGTAATTAGTGTACGTAGTGAAATGGTTTCGATAGTTTATCAAGTCACTTCTATGAAAATGACATTAAATATGGAATGTGAATAAAATGTATCCTGAACGTTGAAGAAAAAATATATTAAAACTTTGATTTGCCTTTAAAAAAAAAAAAAAACTTTGATTTAACGAAGGTTAGATTCTCCTCGATTTAAATCCACAAAAGTTTTTTTTGTTCCTCTCGAAACGAACTTTACCATATTACATTTATTTCACAAATATATTCGTATAAATTGATATCATATGGGTTGGTTTCTGGGGTCAATCTTACACCATGAGAGATGGAGGTTTAGCACAAAGACTTACAAGAATACGAGTACTCATGCTTAAGCTCGCTCAGGGGTATTAAGGCCAATTCGAAAACTGACCGAACCATTATGGACCTATTTATAAAATCCCGAACTGAAAAAAAAGGGAAACCGAAACCAAAAACGAGAAAACTGAACCGAAACTGAATAGTTTGGTTTGGGTTAGGGGCAATCTAGTCCTAAACCAAACCGAACCGAATTATGTATAAAAAAATATAAAATACTAATATATACTTTAAGGGCACACGTTAATTATAATATAATACAAAAAAGATGGTCTTTTATTAGAATATATTTCTTATTAATTGCATATTGTGATTATCTTAAAAAAAATTCATTAACGCGTGCTTTTATTATTGAATTAACTGCATAAGGCTAAGATTTTTTTTATCATATACATGATGCAAAGATAATTCATCACTTTATTTAATATGTTTTATTCTTGTAAATATACAAATAAAATAATAACTCAATAGAAAACATAGTATCTATATGTTTGCTCCTTATTTCTAAAAGCACATGACTTTAATTTGAACATGAACCAATCTTATATTACTATTAGTATTACATTGTCAAGTTAAATTGATTTATAGAAAAAAAAAACATATGTCAAAACCGAACTGAACCGAAACCAAATTTTATATTTGGTTTGAGTTTGAAATACCTTAATTTTTACTATGACCAAAACCGAAAATATACCTACTTAAACTCAGAGTCACGTAAAAGAATTGTAGAAAAGTATGTGGACACCCAGTTTAGGTCCAAAGCAGCTTCAACGATCGTCAGTACATCATCTATATATGTTGAAAGCGTCGTGTTTGTCCGAAGAGAGAAAATAATCTCAAATTGGGCCTTTGCTACTATCTCGTGCAACAAATGAGTCGTTTAAAAACATCTATGAAGTTTTTTCTCATGCAAAAGAGCCTACTTTTCTAATGACTACTAAAATTTCAAGAAACTTATTCGAGCTCTTGATTTAACACACGTTACACACGCTATTAAATTCCATTTAACAATAAGACGGAATGGTACGTGCCTAACGTATCTACTTATATATATAGTCATTTACGTTATTTATCAATATTAGAGTAATCTCAAATTGGGCCTTTGCTACTATCTCGTGCAACAAATGAGTCGTTTAAAAACATCTATGAAGTTTTTCCTCATGCAAAAGGGCGTACTTTTCTAATGACTATTATAATTTTAAGAAACTTATTCGATCTCTTAATTGAACACACGCTATTAAATTTCATTTAACAATTAGACGGAATAATACTTGCCTAACGTATCTACTTATATATATATAGTCCTTTACGTTATTTATCAATATTAAAATAATCTTTCTTATAATTTCTTAGTTGTAGAATAATTAATGGGAATTAATGACTTATTTTTGGTTATGTTAGTAGGCTGAATTCTAACGAATCAAATGCGTCTTTCTTTTCCTCTTTTATTACCTTTTCAACTGTCGATATAAATTTATGTGATCTTAAATGGAAGCTTTTTGACTCTGTCACACAATGTTAGATTTAATGTCATCTTTTTTTATTCCAACAGAATGAAAGCTACTCTAGGTATAAACAAGAAGGAAAGGACCATAGCAATCCTTTCAGCTTTTTTATATACATTAATGTTAGGTGGCGTTGGATAAAAAAAAGTTAAAATTTGAAAATTAAAATTGAAAAAGTTGTTTCTTTAGTTGAAAATTTTATCTAGCTAAAAAATTATTGTTTATTTAAATATAACACTTGAAAATTGAATTTTTTTTAATATGACAATTCTGCCCTTATTAGTTTATTTGGATCACATGATTCTACACTTTTTTAGGGTAAAATACGTATTTTACACTATTTAAAATTAAGTTTTCAAGTTTAAGTGGGGAATTTACCACTTAAAACTTTAGATGAAAATTTTCAGTTTTAAGTGGAGAAAATTAAGATGACACTTAATTTTTTTTTGTTAACAAATAATTTTAAAACCACTTAAATTTGAAAATAACACTTTAATCTAAACATGACCCCTTCCTTTCCAATTCTTGCCGGCCAATATTACTACTATACTACGAGATAACTCTCGCGAAGCCCTATTATTTCTTTCATATTACTATTAGAGCATCCATACATACCGGGTATGGTAAATTTAATGCCAAATTTAGCAACTGGTTAGTAAGTTTGTGGATTATACATAGCGGATATGGCATAAAAATAGTCATACGAGTGTGCTATCCTTGTATGACTATTGAGCAATAATATTTTTTTTTAAATAGGTAATACGAGGCTCCCACCCTCGTATGGGTGTTGAGATTAACAAAAAAAAAAAGAATTGGCAAATGAGGCTGCTAGCCTCATATGGATTTCTCCATTACTTTTTTTTTTCGTATGGTGTTGAGCATAAAAAAAATAGGAATAGTGCCATACGAGTGTGCTTCACTTGTATGGGTGTGTATGGCTCATACGAGTGTCCAATACTTGTATGTTTTTTTTATTTTTTTATTTTGATATGAGTTTATCACACCCGTATAAGTCATACGAGTAAAGCATGGCCGTGTGACTAAAATTTAGAAAAATAGTAAGTTTACTCTCTCTATACCATACAAGCTAAATTTTCCCCATCTACATTTCTCCGGTGTGTGGAGGAGTATGGTAAATTTATCAATTTACCATACCCGATATGGATGCTCTTATTGAATAAAATTGTCATTATATATATACAATTTAAGGAACTTTTGATTATATAGTTTTTTATAGTTTTTTCTCTGCCCTAAAACAAAGGTTTGTCTTGAGTTTTCTATTCTTTTCAAGAATGTATTAATTTTAAACTAAGCATGAATACTATAAGTGCTCGTTGAATCTTTTCAAAAAAAATTATTTTAGACCAAAAAAGAAGAAAAGAAACTATTTTGTATATTCAAATCAAACAACCAAGATTGATATAATCTTATGAGCTATTATCGTACAAAATCAAACTTTGTTGATGAACAAATTTTTTTAGAACAAAAAAAAGTTTTGTAGATTTAACAAATTATAAAGATAACAAAACTTATTTTTATAAGCAAAAAAATAAAATAAAAAAAGTTATATGTTGCTTCGTAAATCTAACACGAAAAAACAAGATGTAATATTTGTGCGTGTATATGAAGAACTTACTATTTAATTTAATTGAAATGAAATGAAAAGTCAATTTATTTTTCAATTCCATGCATGGAGGGGAATACAATTACCATAATAGTGGTTATTATTGAATTCACCCAATGAAGTGGTATTGCTTTCAATCAATTTCCAATACATTTTTCCTTTCCATTATCTAAAATAGAGGCAAATATTAATTAATGATGGGTGGGAATATGAAATAAATTGTTGTTCCTTGTTTCTATTCCCGCTAAACAAATGTGGCCTGAAATGTTTCGAATAACTTTAACCAACTTAAAAATATTAGTTGTTATTTAAAATTTTTTATCAGATTTTTCCTAAATTTAAGAGTATAATTTGACTTTTACATAATTTTGAGGATACAATGCATAATCAATGGTCATAAATAAATATTAATTATGGATCTGTTGGAATATGAAATATATTGTGATTCCTTGTTTCTATTCCCGCTAAACAAATGTGGCCTGAAATGTTTCGAATAACTTTAACCAACTTAAAAATATTAGTTGTTATTTCAATTTTTTTTATTAGATTTTTCCTAAATTAAGAGTATAATTTGACATTTATATAATTTTGAGGATAGAATACGTAATCAACGGCCATAAATCAAACTTTCCTCCTAGCAACATATGACATGCTAATGAAAGCGCACCCTTAATTTTGAATAGAAAAAATTAGAACCTATTCCCTCAGTTTAAATTCTGTTTGAATGCGATTCATGACTTTTTTTTTAAAAGAAGAAGAAGGAGGATGTAGTTTTTGGAAGGGTAGGTGTAACCGAGAAAATATCATATAGCTCGAGACAAATATTTTATAACATATTATTAAATTGAGTTATCGTGAAAGATAAATACGGTAACAAATACTAAGATATATATTGCACAAGAGATCATATAGATAACGTGAGACATTTTTTGCCCCTAGATTTTTTTTTATCTTAATGAGGGATTCATAAAAGTCCAAAAAATTCTATGAAAGAATTATACATTTATTTTGGAATATATATATGTGTGTGTATTAATTAGGTCATAATTTGTGTCAAAGCCATCATCTATATTAAAAAAAAGGCATTGTAACGACTTGGCCTCTTTTTCGGCTAGATATTGTCCACTTTGACACTTTGGTACTTGCTTAGTTCAACCCCTGACTAGTTAGGCACCCTTGCACCTCATGGTTTTGTTCACAGCAAGTGCACAACTCACCTCCAAAACGTGTATGTACGTGTAGTACCACAGTGTCATATACATATAGCACACAATATACTCTTGTGACCCAGCTCCTCTTTAGCCAAATATCGAGACAACCTTATCAGGCAGGTGCACAACTCACCCCCAAAATGCATCTTACAAATAAGTAGCCCATGTCATATACATTAGGGCTGGGATAATAAACCGAAAAACCGAAAATCAAACTGAAAAAATCGAAAAAAAATTGGTTCCGTTCGGTTATTATTATTGAAGTGGACATTTTAACCGGTTCGGTTCCTAGTGGTTATTAACGGTTCGGTTCTCGGTTCCTTGGTCAATTTAATTAAAGGAATCGTTAGGAACCGTTTTAACGGTTCTAATGGTTTTAACAATTTCCCGAATAACCGTTAGACAGGTTTTTTACCAATTTTAAGGGTTTTAACGGTTCTAACGGTTCCCCGAAGAATCGTTAGAACCGTTTTTGGACGGTTCCTATGATTATTAACGGTTCTAATGGTTTCAACGGTTCCCCGAAGAACCGAACCGAACCGTTCGGTTCCACTTTCGGTTCTTGAAAAAAAATGCTTAAAATCGAACCGTTTTTAATTTTCGGTTCTCGGTTCTTATCATTTAGGACAAGAACCGAACCAGTCCCAGCCCTAATATACATAAATCTCTTCAAGTTCCTGCCCCTTTTTACGTGGGATGTTATAAACATTTTCCATCTTACCAACACGATTATTTATTATTTATACATATTTAAAATTTAAAATCTATTGTTATATTATATTTAAAGAGTTGCTATTGACATACGCTAAAATAGTCTATAATACTGTTCAATAGCACCAACACTTGACCCAATACATTTTTTTACCCAACAATAACATCGGTGTTCTTAGGCGAGTAAATAAGATAGAGTTTTAAAGAATGTTCGGGTGTATTTCAAAAGTTGCTCAAATATTTTTTTAGTTATGTGAGTCATGACACGAGGAAAATTCTCCATTCCTGTTTTCCATTCAGGGCCTTCCAAAGAGAACCTAACAGCCCAAGCCCATAAAACACTCTTTCATCAAACACATAAAACCCCTCCATAAACCCTAGGTGATCAAATTCCCTTTGAAATTCTCTTCTTTCCGCCACTTTCCAAACCCTTTTGTTCCTCTTTCTCTCGCTTCTCTTGTCCATAAACCTAGGTTCTCTATCTTCCTTCCGCATCAATGGAGTTCTGGGGTAAGCCTTTCGCCTTATTTTTCTTTATACAACAATCACTTTGTTTTCATTTTAACTCAGTCGGTTCTGCAGTATCTTTTCGTGTTATATCTATAGATTTGCGGGTTTGATTGATTGTTGTTCTTAGAATCTAAATAGTTTTTAGTTTCTCGTTTAATTTTCTGTTAGTCTACTGAGAAAATATAGGAAATGACAAAAAATATTAGCTAGATCTTCTCTTGTTTTCCTGTGCAATTATTTTCGGCTTCATACTGTTTTATACTTGAGCTCAGTATATTATTTCTGCCTTCTGATATTTCTTGGTTTGATGTTTTATGTTGATTCCCCCTTTAAAGTATCTGAAAAAATATTTGGGGAAGATAGATGAAATTTTTATTTATTTGAAAAATATTTGGCTGATACGAATTTCTGAGGTGGGTTTCCCCTCACTTACACTGCGAAAAACCTTTAAAATATTCTTTGCTAAATTGTAAGTTTATCTTCATTGTAGAAGTACACCATTTTTTCTAAATGAAGTAGCTGTTAAGTAAGTACTAATTGAAGTTGGCCCTTGGTTAGAATATTTGGACAACAGCGTCGTAGCCCGCTGCTGTCCTCCTAACAAGGAGGTCCTTTGTTCGACACATGAAGACGTAGTTGTTGAATCTGTTTTTGGTCCACCCTTATTGTCATCGTAGATTCGTAGCTTGTATGAAAAAGTTTGTATAGAAGAGTTGTGTTGGAATCATTTCTTTGTATCAAATATATATATGTGTGTGTATATATATATATATATAATAAGGGGCAATTGTTTTTGAATCTCAAAAATGTATAAGGTGATAAAGAATTGTGTGTTTGAGATTAAAGATGCTTTTTAAATGAGTGGTACTGTGGTAGTGCCTTTGGCACGGGTTACAACCTAGTATATATATGTTATGCATGTAAAAATTGTGGGCCCCTATATATACATATACATGGCCTCTGCCTCAGGACGCTATACAACCTTGCAAAAGGAATTTTATAGTTTTATGCAATACTAAAGTAAATAATGACAAGTGATTTGCATATGGTTGTCTTTGATTTACAAAACTAGCAGAAACTTATGGTTGTTTTAGATATGGCTATGATGGTGACACCTATAAGAATTCAAATAAAAACAAAAACAAGTTTCTTAGAGCTTAAAATGCATAATGTCAATCAGCATCATAGGTTGGCATTAAGCATTATCACGGTGTTAAAAATTTCATTTTGGTTCATTTATCTGAGACATATTCCTTCTGGTTTTGGTTAAACATGCTTGTATTGAAAGTTTTATTTATTCGCTTTAATAATTTCAGGTGTTGAAGTTAAACCTGGTGCTTCACTTAAGGTCACACCTGAGGAGAACAAGCTCATTCATATCTCACAGGTTAATTTGATTAAATATGTTCTTTGAATTTGTCTAAAATAGTTAATTTGCTTCAAAAAAAATTGTTTGATTGAACTTTGTGGGGCATTGCCATCTTTCAGGCAGCACTGGGTGAGGTGAAAAACACTAAAGGCGCCGAGTCTGTGCCTCTTCGCTTGAAGATTGATGATGGAAAGTTTGTGTTGGGAACACTTGCTGCTGTTGCCCGACCTCAAGTCACATTTGATTTGGTTTTTGAGAAAGAGTTTGAGCTTTCTCATGATTGGAAAAATGGGAGCGTCTACTTCTGCGGATACACAGCCGATAATCCCGATGGATATCCTTTATTACTTTTCATGTTCAATTTTGTTTAAAATGCTTCTTGATTGTTGCTGTTTTTTTTTTTTGGCTACCATTGAAGCTTATTGTACTTTTGCCCTCGCCAACAAAAAGATTCACTAAGCTTCCCCTACATAGAGGCCACCAGATAATTTTTTGATAGGCCTCTTTTTCTTGTGAAATAGACATTTCCCTTCCGCTCCATCTTTTGTGGTGCAAAACAAAATGGAGGCAATAAAACCCGTCAGATTTCTCAATAACCTTAACTTTAGTTCACACCTCCAGTTTGCTCGTATTCCATATTGAAAATAAGTCTTAGCAATACATCTTCCAATTCCATATTCCATGGAAACCAATTCCTATTCAAATGCCACATCAATTCATTTTTTTTGCCATTTCCGTTCCAATTACTTTGTATATTTATAGTAGTACAATGTCTGGTGACTCTATCAGACTTTCTGAAACCTCTATTGACTGCAATAGAGATACCTTTGAATCTTGAAATTCTTATTTGATTGGTTCTTTAAATTCTGTCATTTTTCTGGTTTCCTTGACTCTTTTGTCTTGTTATCTCCACGGAGGAGGAAATGGGCCCATATGGTGAGTCTTACAAAGTTCAATCGATTTTGTATTCTTTTGTATTTGAGTGGCTTTATTGCCACAAATGGGTACTGACAAAGCAAAATTGCATATTTAATGCATCAAGTGCAATCGTTTAATGCATTGATTGCTTTGGCAGAGGCCAAAATTTGCTTTGGTAATGACTTTTTTTAGCTTTGCATATAACAAAATTTCTGTATTTCAGATTTTGGTGAATCTGATGAATCTGATCAAGTTAGCTCCGAGGATGATGAGGAAATCACCCTAGATCCCCCCCATGGAAATGGTAGATTAAATATTTTAAATTTTAGTCGCATACTACTTTTAATTTGTATTGTAATTTTGTAATATAAGCATTTTATATTTATCTGTTGAATTTTTAGGCAAAGTTGAGCCTAAGGTTGAGAAAGCAAAACCAGCAAAATTGGCAGCTGCTCCTGCTAAGCCCGAGCCAAGTACAAAGTCAAAGGTGGCTCCAGCTCCCAAGAAAGAGGAAGACGATTCTGATGATGAAGAAGATAGTGATGAAGATGATTCTGATGATGCTGCGGTATTTGGGGTACCTCACAACTTATTTACTTTACCATGATTCGTATATGAATTGATTTACCGGTTTATGCTTGTTAAAAGTTTGGATTATTTATTTATTTTTCTTTTTTGATTGTTGCTTTAGTCTGATGTTGACATGTCTGAAGATGATGACTCGGATGATGACTCGGATGATGATGACGAAGATGAAGAGACACCTAAGAAGGTATTGCATATTAGGCCGGGGGATTTTTGGGTGGAATTAGAATTTGCTCTTATTTTTTTTTTGCATAATTATTTTTAACGTATTTTAATATTATAAAAAAAGTTGAATATTCATTTGGCAGCCTGTGTCGGCCAAGAAGAGACCCTCTGAGTCTGCATCAAAGACGCCTGTCCAAGCTAAAAAGGCCAAAGTAGAAACACCCCAGAAAACAGGTAAACATTCTATATATTCATTATTGGTAAAATTGATAATATTGTGTAATACTCCATCTGTCCTTGATTTTGTAGTGGAAAAGAATGTGCACTCTTATGGGAAGAAGGGGGTATTGTTTTGAAAAAGTTAAAGGGTTTTCTTAAAATTAAAATTGATTGACACGGTCGAGTTATTTTCTTTCAATAGTAGCTGGTGAAAAATGCCTACTTTCAGCGTATGTAGCAATTGATGCTGAAAATTTATGCTTGGTATTTTTGTTCAGACGGAAAGAAAAGTGGCGGTCATGTAGCAACTCCTCACCCTGCAAAGAAGGCAGAGAAAACTCCAGCAAGCAAAAACAAAGGGAAGGAGCAGAGCCCTAAATCTGGAGCCAATATCAAATGTGGTTCTTGCTCCAAGTATGTTCACTCATCTTAAACTCTTACCATAACTGTAAATCAATGGGTTGGGTTGTTTTCATGTTTTGCCATAAATAGTAAAAACATAAAATTTCCTTTCATTTAGACACAACACGAATCTCGCTTCAATCTTTTCATGTTGGTTTCGTTTCTTGTGGTGTCGTTCGATTCCAAATTGTCTTGCACTATCAACTCATTTGTATAGAGCAAAAACTATTGCAACCCTAGAAAACGTATAGGCTTTATGCGTTGATTAATAACTCATTTTGCTAAATATAATTTGAACATCTGGGATTGATTTTATTTTGCTGTAACAGAACATTTAACTCAGACGGTGCTCTACAGTCGCATTCAAAGGCCAAGCACAGCGCTGCCAAATAAATGTTCCAATTTGGTAGCAATATGTTGATTTTTGTTGATCTATACATAGAGAGATTGGACGGAAAGAGAGAGTGGGGGCAGTACTATTATGCACTTTTAAGGTTTACCGTATCAGTTAGTAGGGTTGTGTCAAGTTTACAACGTTGTGTTCTGGGTTTCCAATTTTGTCACTGGGGGAAATTATCTTTTATGATTTTGTCATAGAATTGATACTCTCTTCTTACCTTGAAAACTTTTATTTATGAATGAATTTGTTATTATTATCTTGTTATTCTGTGTATTTTGTGTTCGATTTATTTTGATAACGAAAATGATACTTGTATGTAGGTTATTAAATCTGCTTGCAGAATTAAAGCTTCTTGTACTAGTTACTTGCCTGGTGCAACTCATTTGCACTTGGGGCTCGACTCGTTTGCACTTGGGGCTTGGTTCAAGTTTTTGTTTTTTCTTGGAACTTGAAATAGTAATTTTTTCATGAAAAAATTGAGCTTTTGAGATGAAGAAACACTCTTGACTAAATGAGTGCTTAGTATAACAACATTATTTTACAGTAGGTTCATTTTCTTGGTTCATTTAGTAATTAGTGACCCTTCATACACGAAATTGACTATATTTATTAGAAACATATCATGTGATAATTTAACAAAGGATATGGCTGTTAGCATTCTAAAATAGTATTCTATCTCATACTAATATGAAATTTGGAGACAATTTTTAAAGGTAGCAACTTTTGTGATATGACACAACTTGAACCTTACACAGAATTAGAGGGTTATAATTGAGCTAAAACAAGTGAGTGGTAAAATTGGGTTGATCTAGTTAACACAACTAATAAATGAGTTTTGTTAGGGTTGACGTAACGCGAAAATAAATTTTATGACTTGTATAACATGAACTCATATAACTCATGTAAGAACTTGCATAGTAAGAAAAATGTTATTATAATAAAAAAAATGCTAAACATTAACCAAAATGCACTTGCTTTTCTTTACGCAATTAACCTCGTAGTACGAAACATTATATTTTTTTACCCTTCCGTAAGACAAAGTAAGTGCAAATAGTAAACCTTTATTTATAGTTTGATGATATATAATTTAACTATGTTTAATTTCACATGATCAAATTTATTTGAATTTTTTTTAATATTTTAGTAAATGGGTTATGTGTCTCAAACCGTGTCACACAATTATCAAGTAGATTAAATTAGTGTTGACTTCTCTAATAATGTCAACTTGTTTAACATAATACAAATTCATATTAATATGGTATGATTGCCAACCCTACATTTTCTAATAATTTCAACTCAAGTAACACGACACAAATGTGCATAACATGGTACGATTGTCACCCCCACATTTTCCTATCCATTTTTTGGGTACTTTATTTTGTGAATTGTGATTAAAATGGTAATAGCTATACCCTTTAACAAAGTGCTAGCAAGAACACGGATGAAATGTTTATTCAATGCATCAAATGTTTATTTACAGAAAAAGAGTACGCACTAAATGTTCTGTATTAATTACTTTCTCATACTTAAAAACAAAGTGAAGTATAAAATGAGAAAAAGTCTCCGATGGAACAATTAAAATTAAATAATTAAAATAACTTTTGATTATCTATTTTATAAATTGTTAAAGTTAATAATGTTAGTCGATCCAACAGTTATTTTTTCTTAATTACTAAATTTGTAAGGTCCATTATATTGATAGTCTATGAAGCACGAATACGACATTGCATTGATACGGTGATACGGAAAAATTAAAAAAATATAGGATACGATACGTCTTAGATACGGATAATAAAAGATAATTGTATATATAATTATTTAGCTATAAGAATTTTATAAATTTATGAATAATATAATGAATATTCATAAAATTAAAGCAAATGATTGAGCAATTTAATTGCATAATAACTTAAAAATAGATATAATATTCTGACTTAAATACCAGAATAATGATAGAGACCAAACAACGATGATTGTAGACGAAGGACGGAGTGTTTTGGTTGATCGTTTCATCTTATGATAAAAGGGTTGACTTATTCACTGAGCTGTAAATGGAAAGTCTAAAAGTCTCTTTTAGAGATTTCAATATTAAATGAATTATTTGTTATTTTTAAATCGACTCCAATAGAAAAAATTACAAAACTTACCCCCTCCGTATTCTTGCCGTATCCCTCCTATAGCCAAAATTTAAAAAATAAATAAAAAATATTGAATACTCAAATACGTATTTTGTACGTATCCTATCATATCCGTCACATATCTATACATGATACGTATCCGATACCGATATTCTGCCCCTAACTATAGTATCTGTGCTTTAGAGTTAATAGTCTACAAATAATTAATTTGAGTCTTGTTTCAAGAAAAAAAAGGAGGGAAATATTATTTAAAGGGTATTTTTGTTTACACCCACCAACTTCTTATTCCAATTAGAGATAATTTTAAACTCACCCCACAACAATTTTTAATTTCTTTTTAACTCACCCACCTTATTTTCAATTGCCAAACAATACCTTAAGACTTGGCTTCAAAATCTTTCAATACGTAGCCAATATATCCTAACCTATATTGCTCACCTGATTTTCACTTCCATAACCGATTTACTTAGGCTATGCATCATCTCATTTCCAAGTAGCAAATCCTAAATCACAGAGGGTACACAATACATGCACACACATATATATATCTATACACACGCATACAATCTGTTACCAGTGATCTAAAAATCCAAAATCACTTTTTAATAGCCATGGATCCCATGATTAATTTCTTACTCAAATCTCATCAATTTCCATTTTTCTCCAACTATAACTAAAATTCGCATTCTCCAAATTTGTAGAAAATAGCAGAAACGATAATTGTATATATTTTTTTTTTGAGCAAGAATTGTAGAAGTTGAAGAGGCAAATTTTCAAAAAAAGATTACTCCAATTCCAAGTGGACGAAATTTCCATTTAATTATTTGAAAATAATTGATGATGATTAGAAAATCAAAGTGAGAGATGCACACATGGAAATCAGTGAATCATGATTGAATCAGAGTAATCGAAATAAACCATTTTGGGGGATTATATTTCAAAAAGTTCGAATTCAAAATAGAACACTCTTTCAATTAAAATTAAGAAGGTTCAATACGCCTTTGTAATCATATGTGTGAGTATATATATATGTATGTATATATACATGTATATCTATTTGCTGCCTATTTTCTTGAACAATGGGGGTGAATGACTAAAAACTTATTTTATGTTTGGTTAGCAAAGTTATTTTCAACAATAGACAAATAGAATCGATGGAGAGGAGCAGAGATAGTCCCCGTAAGTTAAAGAGATGAGGGATATAAAGGGTTTCGAAGAAGAAAAGATACATTAGGAGTTGTTTGGTTAGCATTAGTCATTTTTTCAATTAAATTTTTAAAATTTGATAGGGTAAAAAGAATGTTTTTGTGGGTGTAAACGAAAACACAATTATCTAAATTTAAAAAGATTCTCTTTTATCTAATAGAGTTAGAGACTCCCTCATTTTAGTTATTGAAAATTTTTGTTAACTTTGATTATAAAGAGAATATGTTTGGTTATTGGTTAAAAGATTATTAAAATTTGATTATGTCATTGAAATATTGTTTTTAGCTAACATTATTAAAATTAATTGATTATAATTATTATTTTGATTATACTATTAAAGACAACAACATGGCAATACCAAGCGCTTGTGTATAATGGCTGTGTATTTTGCACATCCAATTTACACAACCAAGTATGATTCTCTCTCCATCCACTCATTCTTTCTCCTCATTAGCTCAATCACACCATTCACATTATCTCTCATCATTTGTGTAGTTTTGTGTTCTTTAGGTGATTGGTTTTTTATTGAACCACTTCTTTTTACACAAGAGTATTAATATTGGTTGTTGGAGAGTAAATAAACATGTGTAAATTTTTTGTATAAAACTCACTTGACATATAGGATTTATACAATAATTTTACACAATTCAATTGGAGATACTGTTAGGCTAAGCAAATCTAACTTGCATAAAATACACTTTTGAAAAATATAACCGCATTAAATAAAACTTCACTTTCCAATAAAAATAACAAGGCTACATCTTCATATACTAGTCTCTTTCTAATTTTTTTTCTTCATAAAACTGAAATCCACCTTCAAAAAAGAACTAGAAAAAAAATTCTTCACTTTTCCATGTACTTGTCTCTCTCACCATATACTTGCATTAAAAGATATCATCGTTTTTTATTTTTGATGAAAAAAAATCCCCAAACTTCTTTTTAGATTTTTTATTACTTTACATTTAGTTTGTATGTAATGAAAAAAATAAAAAAGGGAGACATTGTAGTGTAAAATTACTTGGGTAGTGAACAAATTTTATTTGTTGCGTAATATTAATAAATAGGGGTGACAATTTTAATAATGTCATAATAGCACGATAATTACTGGTCCAAAAATGACTTGAAAAATTAGGTTGATGCCTAATTTTTTTTACACGAAATTGTGTCATGTAATATTCAAAAGTTGTCAGAAAATATAGTAGAAAAAAGAGTGAAAACTTACCATTTCTAACATCAACAATTAGTATATTGGTAGGAAAACAATCGATATTTAGTCCTCTTTTTGTGTGTTCGTGAGTTTATTATAGACCATTTTTTTTTCTTTTCTCTATTTTGTGACCTTTTACGTGTCTAGATACAAGCTGGTTTTTATTTTTACTAGAAAATATAATTTAGTACTCCATTTTGTGACCAATTTTGAACATGATATTACATAATATCAATACAAGCCAAAAGTTATGTGTTGATTGTGGGGGAATAATTTCGTACATGGGCCATGGTCATAAAAGTCAGACCTAATGAGCAAGCCATAGGCTTGCCTTTGGGTAAGATCCCTTGGTCAGTTGCAATACCGTCAGGCCGATGAAAATCAGGCTTCACATTGATCGGATAAGAGAAGATTGGTTCGACCATCACTCACAAGTTGTGGATAAGAAATAACTGAGCTGGAAGATAGACAAATATAGAAAAGAATCACTTTGGCTAGTGTGAATAGGGTCCTGGACACTTGTAATCCTGGAGTACTGATTAAGTCATATCATTTATAGTCATTTTCCTGTATACCTAACCAACAAGTAACCCTATCCTATATATATAAATAGGAAAAGGGAAACCCACATAAAATGAGGAACCAACATTTACTAGCAGAAAACACTCACTGCCATATTCTCTCTCTAAGAGAAAAACCCCCATTAATGTAATAACTCATAAAAAAGGCCATTAGAGCCAATTAAAGAATACTATCACACACTCAGGGAGGACGTACTGCCGTAGTGGGTATAAGAGCCACCGGAGGAACTTACCCTCACAAACAAAAAACCCTTTCTCATTGTCATCAATTTACTGTTCATCCTCGTCACCTTTATTCAATTTGGTTACTGACTTTGGTGGATTGGGCCGATTATGTTTTACTTGGGTCTGTTTGATTTACATCACCCACATTGATATTATGTAGTGCCATTTTATATTTACATGTCTAGACACAAAATTTTTGAACACGACACTACATAATATCAAGTCAAAAATTATGTGTCCATGATCTCATTTTTGACATGATATCAAAACAAAAATTCTAGACATGTAAAATGGTCACAAAATAGAGCAAAAAAAAAAAAAAAACCTGGTCTATAAACTCTCAAACACAAAAAAAAAGAGACTAAATATTGATTGTTTTCCTACCAATATTATGTAAAATATTTAGGCACCAACACGATTTTATCTGGTTAATTTGTGCCGGTACTTGTCATGCTACCATGGCATTATTAAAATTGCTTCCCCTATTTATTAATTTTAAGCAACAAATAGAATTTATTTAGTACTCAGTTAATTTTAGACTACAAATCCTTTTTTTAATCAAAAATGAAAAAATGTAAAAATAATAATAATGCATGGTACATGGTGAGAGAGACAAGTTTATTAAAAAAATGAAGTAATATATATTTTTTAATTTTTTTTTCATAGTGGAATTAGTTTTACTGAAAAAAGAAGAAAAGAGACAAGTATATATTTATATAATAAGGGGCGAAAATTTTTGAATCTTGAAAATATATGAGAAGATAAAGATTAGATTTAAGATACTTTTTAAATAATTTATAGTATCTTTGGCAGATTACGACCTATACATACATATATATAAAGAGGCTTTATTATTTTTATTAGAAAGTGAAATATGTTTAGTTGGGTCATACTTTTCAAAAGTATATTTGAGTTAAGTTAAGGTTAAGCTTAGGGGTGTTGTCAGAAATTCAAAATTCGAAAACCAAACGAATGAACAGAATTGATCCGTTGCAATATGAAATTTTCCGAACCAAAAAGAAAACCTAAACCGATTGATTCGGGTTGGTTTTGGGTTTGGGTTACCCAAAGTGAATAGAATTCCCCGAATCACTTTTAAAAAAAAATTGCTAACTAAAGGACTTTGCCATTTCACTATTTATTTTGAGGTTACTCCCTAATTCAAGTATGACATTTTTCTTCCTGTTTGCTCTTCCCAATCTCTTATATCACTTTTACAGAAATAATTACTTTATGTTACTTATTCTTCTTTTTAAATTAAGATTTAGTTTAATTTTTGTATTTTGTTTAGTCATGGCTTGATACTCATTATTTCATTAATTTTTAACTACCATTAAATTTATTTAGTATGATAAGATGTAATATATTGATTATTTCTCAAAGTGAAATCATAATTTATGACATTCAAAAAAAAAAAGAAAAGAAAGAAACCAATGAATTTAAATTTAAAACAAAGTGAATTTAATAACATCAAGAGATATATACATGGAAAACAATTCGAATAGCATCATGAAATTTAAACAATTATTCAATGTTGGGAATATTCATGATTATGCTATCAAATAGTAACATATGTTGTAAAATAATGATTTCTGCCTTAAGTATTGAAGTAAATAAATACAAATATAATAATATTAAGTCCATGTTTTTTTATTAGTGCTGCTTTTTTAATTTTTAGTGCAATTTTTAACTCAAGTTTTAGCAATATAAAAAAGCCCCGAATGAGACCGAATTGGACTGAAACCGAATAATTTGGGGGAGGATTTGGGTTCCAAAGGTATGAAAATCGAAAACGAACTATAAAGTTTGGAGAGGGTTTGGGGTACCCCAATCTCTATTCCGGCCGAAACTGAAAACACCCCTAGTTAAGCTTGGTTAGATTAATGGCCCACAAAATTAAGTGGCATATTCTTATTAGGTTTGAGTATTGCCACGTTGGTGCTATAAATGTATGATATTTTTTCTTGTATAAAATATACTAAGTTTCAAGATTTTGCAGTCTTGCCATTCTCCGTTATTGTTTATATTGTTAGAATATACTATATATTACGTTTCCTATTTTTATTATACTTTCCATATTGTATTAATTGTATTGATTGCGTTCCCATTATACTTTCCTAATTGTATCCTAGATTAGGGTTTTATTTCTAGTATATATATTCTTACTCTATTGTACATTCAATGATCAAGAAAGTAATACAATTCTTTTATTCTCCTTCTTCAATCTCTCTTTCGTTTCTATTTCGTTACATGGTATCAGAGGGATTCATCCTCCTCTAGAACCAATCTCTCATCTAATCATCAACCAAATCCAAATCAAAAACCCTAGCCTCATCAACCCAAGCAACCAACCAATCAAAAACCCTAGCTTTATTCAACTGTCGATCCACTGTTTGAAGCCCTACAGAACCTCGATTAACCCAAAACATATACCAAAAGCTTCGTCTTTTCAATACGAACCAAACCCCGTTGAAAACACCCCATTCAGACATTTCATGCGCTCTCACGCGCTTCTGCAAGATCCCCCAGTCGCGCAGCCCAGATCCCACGCACACCCTCCTTTCTTGATCAATCTCCACCTCGATACATAACCCTAAACCACCCATATAATATACCAAAATCTTCGTCTCTTCAATACGAACCAAACTCCGTCAAAATCACCCCAATCGGAGTTGGCACGCGCTTACACGCGCCTCTGGAACACAGCCACGCGCCACTGCCCTAAAAACCCTAAACCGGTTTTTTTTTCTGAACCGGTTCTTACTCCCTTGACCGGTTCACCTATATCTAACCCGGTTTTGTTCACTCTAAGACCGGTTCCCCGCTAAATCAACCGCTCTGGATCCGTTTCTGGCCTCAGATCTCTCAGAATCAGATTAGTTTTTACAGATATTGTGTTATTTTACACGTTTCTCAATGGAAAAGCACGAGTTTTCGCGTTCGATTTCTGTCGTTCTCAATGGCACCAACTATGTTCAATGGTCCCAAGCCATGACAAGTTTTCTGAAGTCTCGTAAGTCCTGGAGAATTGTTACTGGAGAAGTTGTTAAGCCAACCAAGAAAACCGATGAAACTGACGATAAGTTCAATGATCGCCTTGATGATTGGGAAAGCAAAAATGGTGATATTATTACATGGGTTCGGAATACATCTATCTCTCGTATAGGGCAGCAGATTGGTCGTTTTTCCACTGGGAAGGAAGTCTGGAATTTTCTACAATCTAGGTACACTCCAAAAGACCTCTCTCATCAATACCAGTTGCTTACTGCTTTACATTCTAAAACCCAACAACCCGAGCAATCAATTGATGATTATTTATCTGACCTTCAAGCTATTTGGGATCAGTTAGCCCAATCCGAACCTTCTTTTTGTGAGCATGATGCAGAAAAATTTGAAACATACCGAGATAACCAGCGTGTTATCACTCTTCTAATGGGACTTCACGATAAATTCGAACCAGTTCGGGCTGCTCTACTCCATCGCAGTCAATTACCGTCTCTTGATGATGTCACGACAGAGCTTCTCTCTGAAGAAACTCGGTTCGCCACTCGGGCCCACAATTTTAATGCTGTTTTAGCCGTTCCAAGCTCGAAACCTACCAAAAACTCGTTTTCTCGAGAATGTTCGTACTGTCATGCCACCACCCATATGCTACTAAAGTGTCCAATTAGGACGTGTTTCTTTTGCAAAAAGGTGGGACCAGGTCACTTTCAAGCCGATTGTTACAAGAACCCATCTAGGAGATCCTCCTCTAGATCATCCTCTAGCACCATCACCGCTGCCACCACTGATTCTTCTGAAGCAGACATTTCTACTGCACCAGTGACTCTAGCTGACATCACAGCTCTTCTGAAACAGGTTACATCCTCTTCTGGTTCTGCTATGGCCACCACCACAGGTACATCTTGGTTCTTTGATTCTGGCTGCTGCAATCATATGACTTCTGATCATATTATTTTCACATCTAAAAGTCATAATTCTCATACACCCACCATTAAAATTGCTGATGGCTCTCAATTATCTGTTAGTCATGTTGGAACGGTTACTACTCCTAGCCTCTCTTTACCTGCTACATTTTATATTCCCAAATTGACTATCAACCTTATTTCTGTTGGTCAACTATGTGATCTTGGACTGAATGTTATATTTTTCTCGTCTGGTTGTCATGTGCAGGATCCTCAGACGGGACAAATTATTGGGATAGGCCGTAAAGTTGGCCGCATGTTCGAGCTCATACACTTCCGTACCTCACCCACTCCTATTGTTGCATCCACACCACCTGTTGCATCCCCACCAACTGTTTCTTCATTTGAGTTGTGACATTCCCGTTTAGGACATGTGTCTTTTGATCGTCTTCGTTCTATTGTGTCATCTGGTCAGTTAGGGTCAATAAAGTCTGAGAAATTGTCTTGTTTATCTTGTCAACTTGGAAAACAACCGGCATTATGTTTTAATAAAAATGATTCTATTTCTTCAGCACCATTTGATCTTATTCATTCTGATGTGTGGGAACCCTCTCCACATTCTACCATGGGGGGTTCAAAATATTTTGTTATCTTTTTGGATGATTATAGTCGTTTTACTTGGATCTATCTTATGAAAACTCGTTCAGAATTACCCCAAATCTATATTAATTTTGCTCGCATGATTCAAACTCAGTTTTCTCGTCCAATAAAAATTTTTCGAGCTGATAATGCCATGGAATATAAGGGAACCTCATTTCTTAAATTTCTCCGTGAACAAGGCACTGTTTCTCAATATTCTTGTCCCGGTACATCTCAACAAAATGGTCGTGCTGAACGCAAGCACCGACATATTCTTGATACTGTTCGCACACTTCTTATCTCTAGTAGTTGTCCTGAAAGGTTTTGGGGGGAAGGAGCACTTACTGCTATTTACACTATCAATCGTATCCTTATTCCCTTCCTTCAGCATCAATCTCCATATGAGAGGCTTCATGGTACCTCTCCTGATTACAATTTCTTACGAGTCTTCGGTTGTGCTTGTTTTGTGTTACTCCAGCCTCATGAACATTCTAAATTGGAACCACGTGCTCGTCTTTGTTGCTTCTTGGGGTATGTGATAGAACATAAAGGTTATCGGTGTTGGGATCCTATTTCCAAACGCTTACGAATTTCTCGTCATGTTGTCTTTTGGGAACATAAAATGTTCTCCTCTCTATCCAAATTTTATGTCCTTGAAGAATCACCACTTCTGTTCTTTACTCATTCATCTCTTGACCTTTTCACCCCTAAACTTGAGGGTCCAGTTGTCACATTCCCACCAGAACCTGAACCTGAACCAGAAGCCACACCATCACCACCTCAACCTCCCAGTCTAACACCTCCTGAACCATCCTCACCTGACGTCATTTCTTCCAATGAGCTTCAATATACGGCACCTCCCAATGATGATGTCTCGCCTGCTGATCCTGTCATACCTCCACCACAACGACAGTCCACTCGGGTAAGAGAGCTCCCTCATCACCTTCGTGATTACCATTGTTATTCTACTATGATATCTCACTATGAACCCACATCCTATAAGGAAGCTAGTACTAATCCACTTTGGCAGCAAGCTATGACAGAAGAATTACAAGCTTTAGATAAAGCGCATACCTGGGATCTTGTGACTCTTCCTCCTGGAAAATCTGCAGTTGGGTGTAAATGGGTGTATAAAATCAAGACACGATCTGACGGTTCGATTGACCGATACAAAGCTCGTCTCGTAGCCAAGGGGTTCAATCAGGAGTATGGTATAGACTATGAAGAAACTTTTGCTCCTGTGGCTCGAATGACGTCTGTTCGCAGTCTTATTGCTATTGCTGCCGTTCGCAAATGGGATCTTTTTCAGATGGATGTTAAAAATGCCTTTCTTAATGGGGACCTCACAGAAGAAGTATATATGAAACCACCTCCCGGTTATTCACACCAGTCTACTCAGGTCTGCAAACTTCGTCGTGCTCTATATGGACTCAAGCAAGCTCCCCGAGCTTGGTTCGCAAAATTTAGCTCTACCATCACAAAGCTTGGTTATTCATCCAGTTCGTCAGACTCAGGCCTCTTTATTCGAAAGACAGATTCTGGGACTATTCTTCTTCTCCTCTATGTGGATGATATGATAATTACTGGGGATGATATTTCTGGTATCTCAGATCTCAAACAATCTCTCAGTCAGTTTTTTGAAATGAAGGATCTTGGTCGTCTCAACTACTTCTTAGGGCTGGAAGTCCTTTCTGATTCAACAGGTTACTATTTATCTCAAGTGAAATACACTTCTGACGTTCTGGCTTGTGCTGGTCTCACTGACTGTAAAACTGCATCTACTCCATTGGACACCAATGTTAGACTTACTCCGTTTGATGGTACTCCTCTCTCTGATGGAACTTTATACAGACAGTTAGTTGGCAGTCTGGTTTATCTTACTGTTACTCGCCCGGATATTGCTTATGCTGTCCATGTTGTTAGTCAGTTTATGGCTGCTCCTCGCTCTACTCATTTTGATGCTGTTATTCGGATTATTCGTTATCTCAAAGGGACAATTTTTCATGGGCTTCACTACTCCTCAAAGTCATCTCTTGTATTAAGGGCTTACTCTGATGCAGACTGGGCCGGTGACCCTACGGATCGTCAGTCTATTACTGGTTACTGTTTCTTCCTCGGGGACTCCCTTCTTACTTGGCGTAGTAAGAAATCGTCTGTTGTTTCTCGATCAAGCACTGAGGCTGAATACCGCGCTCTTGCTGATACTTCACAAGAACTAATATGGCTTCGACGCCTCCTCGATGACTTAGGTGCTCCTCAAGACTTTGCTACTACTCTTTATTGTGACAACCGTAGTGCCATTCAAATCAGTCACAATGACGTCTTTCATGAACGAACTAAACACATTGAGATTGATTGTCACTTTATTCGCCAGCATATTCGCAATCTGTACATTCGTCTTATGCCCGTATCTTCAGATGACCAACCTGCAGATCTCTTCACTAAAGCTCACCAGCCTAGCCGTTTCCAAGCATTGATTTCCAAACTCCAGCTGGTCTCTCACTTACCACCTTGAGTTTGAGGGGGGGTGTTAGAATATACTATATATTACGTTTCCTATTTCTATTATACTTTCCATATTGTATTAATTGTATTGATTGTGTTCCCATTATACTTTCCTAATTGTATCCTAGATTAGGGTTTTATTTCTAGTATATATATTTTTACTCTATTGTACATTCAATGATCAAGAAAGTAATACAATTCTTTCATTCTCCTTCTTCAATCTCTCTAATTTTTTTTTTTAATTAACCAAATGTTTAATGCAAAATAGTACTCTTAACATTAAGCATTTTATATAATTTGGTCCAAGACAAACTGCTACCGGTTCCTTCAAATGCACAATACAACACAAATTTATATTGAATTATAAACAGTAAAAATTTACAAATTTTTGGTCACTGATGAAATTGATTTGTTCGTTAATGGGAGACCATGACTAGTGTTATGTACAAGTGATACATGCTTTAAACTATTTCGAAACTATTAACACATAAATCTGAGGAGACAAAACAATTACAACTTATGTACCGATATGATACAATATGATTATACGAATGCATCATACATAAAGAACTCAAGGGTTAGCTTGACTTTTTACGGTCATCCCTTGCTTAGTGAAGGTCTTAGATGCTGAATTTTAGAGTCTGTCTAATTCCTCATCTTCGCTTTAAGCACGACCGGCTTTAGGGATTTTAAGACCCTAAGCGAAACTTAATATCGACAAAAAATGGGGATTCATATCATTGTCTTCTCCTTCAACAAAACAATCTTAAAATTGCAACAACCAACAAATAAGCAAGACTAGTACAAGTAATTTGACTGCATATATAGTGCTATTAATGCAAGTAAATTCTCTATTAGCATGGTTGTGCACTTGTGCCATAAGTACATGTAATTTGTATTAGAAATAGTGTCGTAGGCATGAGTAATTTGTGTGGACAATGCCTTAGGCACGGGCAATTCTCTATTAGTGCAAATTATAGATATTTTTGGTTACCTCAAATAAAAATCTAGCCTAGATTTACAATGACAATCTTGAAAAAAAAATGGAAAAATTTAACAAAAATTAATATCATAATGCACATAAAAGTAGTCACAGTTTATGGAGTGTGAATTAGATCTTACCGTAAACCCCGAGTTTTGAAGGGTAAGAGCACCAACAATATGGAGAACAAGGTTAATAAGTTGCACCATGTAGCTGTTTTTCAACCATTCAAATTCTGAATTAATAATATATTCAAGTAATTAAAGACATAAAATACAATATATGTATAACTAAATGCTTAACCATTTGAGTCTGTAAAACACTGAATAGATAGGCCAATACGAATAACTTATTAGAAAACTAAATGGTTCCAAGAAAATTGCTACAAAAACGTTGGGAATCAATGGCTCGAGTTAAATGGCCATCAGATTATGCCTAAGAATTAACAAAATATGGATTCTATTATCGGCCTTAAACCAAGAGGTAGTAAAAAAAGCCATCAAAACATTCTAATTACTATAGCTTAAACTAGTACAAGTATACAAATAATCAATTAATCAATAAATACACCTAATATTGTACAACTAAATAGCTAAATCTAATAATATAAAATTAGGGTTTTTGTCTTTTAACTTAAATCACCAAATATATTCAACAAATCAGCAATCAATGTTCAATAAGAATATAAGACAAACAACTCATCAATATTTCAACTTTCAAGAAATATACTTCATATCAATTATCATGCTATTAATCATTAATCAAGAAATATTCAAGAAATATACTTCATAACTCCATAAATTCATAACTAAATAACTAATCAAAAATTAGGGCTTAAGATTTAAGTGGTTAACCACTTAACCTTGGTCGGTGGTCGGAGGTGAGGAGTTGTGGACGGTGGTCACTGCCTCACTGCGAAAGTTGGAGAGCTCACAGAGAGGTGGAGCCGTGAAGGGGAGAAGTGAACATAAAAGAAAAAGAAGGGATAAGTGAAAGCGGGAAAAAAGAGAGAAAGAGAAAGCGGGAAAGTTAAGTCTCAGGATCTTTCTCCTATTTTAATTTCATTCTAATTTTCAAAGTGCCCCTCAACTTTTATTTTTTAGAATTAGATACCTTAAATTATAATTTATTTTTTTTGCCCTTTTTCTATGTGGGGCCCTAGGCATTTGCCTAGGTTGCCTCTCCCCTTAGCCGGTTTTGCCTTTGAGAGAAAAAGATACTCCAATGAATCTATTTCGCGTGGTCGCTTCGTTCATGACTTCTAGCGCATAAGAGAAGTCGATCCATCGATGTCCAAGGTGAGGCATATTTTCCCTCGACTACTCAAGCAAAGGGAAGAATATACGTACGTTTGGTTGAACAAAGTGCATGGTTTTTAGTTTCGAGCTTCAAGGCTCTCATAATGGCATTTCCCAAAAGAAAAACCACGAAGGCATCTCTCTTCCTTCCTACCATTTGAGATAAATTAGTGAGTCACATTTGAAGGCATCTCTCTTCTTTCCTACCATCGTATAACAAAAGAAAAATGGTAGGATTGCTTAATTTTTGTTTAAATTTTTTATTCAAAAAGTTGTAAGTCTATAAAATTTGTACAAATATTTATTAAGTTCAATACTAGGGGTGTTGTTACAATTCCAAAAATCGAACCGTATCGAACCAAACCGATCCATTAAAAATTGAAACAAAAAAAAAAGAAAAAGGAACTGATCCGAATATGTTTGGTTTGAGTTTGGGTTGTGCTGTGCAAAATCGAACCGAATTATTACATATATGTCTCTAAAATAATATTACTTCACTATTTAAAATTTATAAGTTTTAGTGAGAACCCGACTCTTCGAGTTACCATGAATATTGAAACTATATTATAAATATAAGAGTTAATACTTTTTCTATTCAAAATAAGTAAGAATAAGTGTAAGATTATTATTTTTTTAACTAAAATAAGTGTTGCTTTACAATTTTATTTTTTAAAAATATATGAAAATCAAATAAAACCCAACTGAATCCGAACTTACAAATTCAGTTAAACAAAATGATTTTCGAGTTTCATTTGAAAGCATCTCTCTTTCCATCCAACAAAATGATTAGTGAGTTGCATTTGAAAGCCTCTCTCTTTCCATACATGGTTTGCCTTCATTTGATTTATTAATTTACCAAAAATTGCGTCTGCCGGGAGTCGAACCCGGGTCTATTGCTTGGAAGGCAATTATCCTAACCGTTGGACTACAAACGCTCATGTCAATGTTTTCCGAATATATTTAACGTATCGTGAAGTTGCTGGTGTTATTATCTGAAATCTCAATAGTGGTATCCTTTTGCAAAGTTCGAAGTGAGTTTAAGATGGCAGCGAAGGTATTTTAGGTAGGCCCGGAAATTTATAACACGACACGATAACACGACACCAATTTATCAGGTTTGGGTGAACCCTTAACGGGTGCGGGTCATAATCGGGTTGACCCGCCAAACCCGTTTATTAAACGAGTCGATTTCGTGTATATTCGCGAGACCCGAATAAAACCCATTTAACCCGGTAAGAATATATACGAGTCGATTTCGGGTCGTGTAAACCCGTTTATAACCCGTGTAACCCGAATATAATTTTTATATATATATATATATAAATTACTTAATTAAATTATTAGCGGGTCACTATATGTTATTCGTATACGACCCGAATTGAACCGTTTATTTTAAACGGGTTAAACGAATCTGGTCATGTCATTCGTTAATTAAACGGGTCGTGTATGAATTTGAATTTTTCACCCGTTTATTAAACGGGTCGTGTACGGGTGGAGGCACTTTTCACCCGACACGATTTTAACCCGATACGAAACCGACCCGTACACGACCCGTTGCCAGGCCTAATTTTAGGTAGCAATAAATTGTATTTTAAGTCGTACTATATACACATATTTTAGTTAGAGGATGGACTATAAAAATATACGTGAATTGTACTGCTACTACATACTAAAGAATATTTTGGTTATATTTGATTCGTTGAAGATTCAATATAGTTAAAACTATTTTTAATTAAAAGAATTTTTTATGCAAATAAAAATATTTATAACTATTTAATTGGTATTAAAAATAATAAAAATCAAATGTAGTATTTTCAGATGTATAGTTAATTTGTATCAAAATGTGAAAAATGGCGTAAAAGTTATTGTATTTCTATTTACTATATCAACCAAGTAACCAACTCTAATGTCTTATATTTTTCTTACAAACTAAACCCTTTTGTGATAGTTACAACGTACAAATTATCAAAAACAGCCTTCCGAACACTATGAAAAAGCACAAACTGGAGTGCTTCCTAATTAATGCCTAAAAAGTGAACTGAGCCTTAATTTTGTATATTAGATATTATTTTTTTGATATAAAGATATATTGATACACTTGATGTTCAATCAGGAAGAAAAGGGAAAAAGGAAACGGAATTCCATAGTTCAAACCATAACGGAGGTGGTGAAACCCAATCCCATTTCCACTTGTAAATTAGAATTGGAGTGTTGAAAGTTTCGACTTTCTTGGTCATGTGTAAGTTAATAGGCCATATTAAGCATACCGCTTTTAATTTTAATTTTATTATAATTGGTAATTAATAAAATTGATTACCAAATTTCATCCTTTCTTTTCCACCTATTTATATTTTTGGATTTCTCGTATAAAAAGGAAAATTACATTTAGTAATATTATTTTTTTTTCTCAAATTTTTAATTTTATTCACAAATTTAGTAATATTAAGTTTCATAATGTTTTGGAAACACTACGACTCTTTTTTGATAATTATTGAACACCCATTGAGTGTACTTTATATAATCTACATATTAATTTAACAAAAGTAGATCATTAAGGAGAAAGGAGATAAATATTACACTTGTAAATGGTGAAATTTGAACTTGGACTTCCAGGTTTCACTCAATTATATCATTGAAAAGTAGTAAAAAAATTATTTTTTTTGTGATTGCTAAAAGCACTCAAGAAATTACTCCACTAAACTCATGAATGCATGAATAAAATGGTTCTATGTATTTGCTTCAAAAAATAATAAATATTATAGTGGAGAATTTAACTTTTTTGTTGTTGTTTTTTTTGAGATAGTTAAGAACAATTTTTTGTGTACCTTTTATAACCACCAAACCTTTTATTGTTTTTATAATGTAAATCTTTTACATACCTTGAGAGAATATTCAAGCATTAACATAGATGAGAAAAAAAATGAGAGATTGAATAAGAAAATAATACTGACCAAACAAAAAAATAATGAACAAGAAATAATATATAATAATGGGCAAGATGGAATATTACAACAAAGATATGATCACCATACCCCATGTTGCAAATGAATATTTGGGGACAATATAACACTAAATATTTTAAAAATATGGACAAAGTGTGGAAAAACAAAAACAAAAAACCCCAACAATTACATGTGTTGATGTTAAGAGTAAAAAGAGAAATAATTGATAGTGAATGAGTGAAGACAGGACTAATTAGTTTCAATAGCCAAGCAAGAAACAGCAAAGTATTGGAGCTAGTAAACTCTTAATTAAGTGCCAAATGTATGTGGGCTTTTAGGGCTTCATAAAAAATGGACCACCTACTTTTAAGTCACATGGATGTTTATTTAATTTTATAAGAGAAGGTACCCATTTGCTTTTGTTGTTTGGAATGCGATCCATCAGACACATGTATGTGGGGGCAAGGGACAGGGGTTGGCATGTGGATTTAAATTTCTAGTAAATCTCTACATACATGTTAATCCTAAATTTTTTGTTTGTAACATAAATACAAATTGTAATTAATATATAAGGAAAATGACATTCTATATAGTTGTATGTATACATTGTGTCCTTAACTTTTTTTCTTTAATCACTTTTTTTCATTTTGGTGTTTAATTTATAGTTGAGGATTAATGTGACGCTGTTTAAGAAATATAATTGAGTTATAGAATCGGAGGTAACTATCTCTTTTCACTTATCAAGAATTGTTGAAATTGCTCCTGCTGGAATTTGAACCCTGCCATGTGCTCTTATACATAAAATAGGGGCTGTGATACCATTGAAGGAGGATTGTACTTGTATACTATTACTGTCAATTATCTCCTAAGTATTGTATATGGCAGCAAAAGTACAACAAAAAATCATAATGGTGAATAAATAATGAAAAACTACGCTAAATGAAACGACTATTCAAGGAATTGAAAGTTAGTAATTGAGTATTTAATTGCTAAATTTGGCTTGAAATGCATTCGACAAATATATATAATTTATTTTCATTCGTTTATCTTTTGACATAACTCAAACAAGCCAGTAACTTGGGGGCTACAACAGAAATTTACGAATGAGAATGCAAGCGGTTTCTTGGTGATTTGGTGTTTATTAATTTTTATTTTGGATTTTAAGAAAAATTAAACTAAAAAAGATAAAAATGTCTAGCTAAATCATATATTGGTGAAAGATACCATATGAACCTATAGAAAGAAAATACCTTGCTTGCATGTGGTGTGAATCACAATAAGCCTGCCTAAAAATATATGGAGCTTGAAACTCAATATCCAATTAATTAATTCCCTAAATAATGCATTCTTTGTTTGTTAAAGGGGAAAAGTATAAAGTAAAAGCCTATTGGTATTATATCATTATCTACCACTTTTTTTTTTTAATAAAAAGGTACACATTTGGAACAATGTAGTACAAATCTTTGACATTAATTTACGTGGATTCTGGGATTATACGATCGTTCTTTGCATAAAGATGAAAATCTAGTTGACAAAGAAATTTCTGGCATCTAAAATGAAGTAAGGTTGAAGGTATTCTCCTGCACAAAGCAGAGAAAAAATTAATAGTGTTCTCTTGTAAATTCTTAGTAGAGGACTGAGTGAAATTGTACTATAAAATAATAATAATAATAATAATAATAATAATAATAATAATAATAATAATAATAATAATAATAATAATAATGAAGTACTACAAAAATGAGAATAATTCTTATTATCTTCTAGAGAGATTTGAAACCGTCCATGATGGTGAACCCGTCCTTGAAGCAGAGAAATACTACAAATCTCAGAGTATTATTCTCTTTTCTTGCAAGAGGTCTCAAATTAATAGCTTTTTGGTACATTAATTATATACCATATAAGAAACAATAACTCTAGAGAAATTTAGTATTGAGACTCAAAAAAATGACTCATGTAATATGGTATCAGTGTATTAATTGCTTAACGTGTAAAATAATGAGAGTATAGACCTTACTTGTCAATTATTGAATTGATGACACTTTATTTAAGTCACTTTTATGAGTTTGAGTCTTTTTATATTTACACGTTATATTTTTAGCTATTAATTAAATTAAAATATGCGTTCTTTCAAAAAATACTAATATCCTTGAAGAATATTAATTTAGACAAAGTGTTGGTGCAATTTTCATTCACCCTTTCGAAAAATATGTTGCTGGTGTAGCATTAAGTGACTCCCTGAAAAGCAAATGGAAGACCGTGATCGATCACACATAAGCAAAATGCGGCAATCTTCCTACAACATTAAATTCATGGTTACAAAAATCTAACACCGCTAATGATATACATAAATGTTTGTAAATAATTAATAAATCTTTTATTTTTGGTCTTGACCGGCCAATGTTGCCATGAGCAAGACAGGAAAATATGTAAATTAACGTGGAGGTCCCCACCAACAACAGTGATAGCACCAAATCCTGCTAGTGCCTGTTTATCAAAACCGTGACACGTATTTCTCTTTCTTGAATGATTTCAAACAATACATTATTTTATGCCTAATAATTAAATAAAGGATAGCTTTGTGCAATGGACATTCTATTTTAAAATGAAGATGGTAAACTGCAGTCTTTGATACTATACAATGTCTCTATAATTAAAATTCCACCAAATGAACATAAAACCTTTTACCATCTAGTATTGTGTTCAAGTCGTAAGAGAAGTCGTTCTTCTCTCTTTTAGTGAATACAGCAGGAGAGTGCTAAACAACTGTGTCGGGTAAGGGCTCAATGCTTCTTAGCAGATTTGTAAGGTGCCACCCCTACTTATCTAATTTTTCCACCAAAAAATGTTCAAACTATAAATCCAACATCAAAATTATGCCACATGTGAAGGAGAGTGTTGAGACTATAAGAAAATATATCCTCCCAAAATAATAAATAAGAATAAGGAGCTACTCCATCCACTACAAAATGAATTTTCGGTTGGATACTTCAAGCCTAATATTGTATCCACCGTGTTAAGATTCAACAGTCACTTGAAACTATAAATCCCACATCAAAACTCTAATAAAAGAGAATATAAAAACCCTTCAAAGACAATGTATATACCCAAAACAAATTTAACTTTAACAAAGTTCTTGCGGATCTATTTTTAACAGTGCAAAATTAGCGGGAAGAGTTCTCATCAAATACCATATAATTAGCCTCAAATTTTGAACTGACTTGAGAACTTTTGCGTGCAATTATTTAAAGTTCGTCCAATAAGCTTATCATACTGAATTGCTTTCGAAGTTTCCATAATAAAAGTAAATCAATTTTTTTTTAATATACAAATAGGGCAATTGGTGTTAACTTTTAAGGATTAAATTTATAACCATATAATAGATAATAATTTTTGGCATTCCCAAAGCTATCAAAAAACAATTAAAGATGCTATATATATAACTAATCGTGCATAAAAATTTTAAATCTCTGTTGGACATCATAATTGATTCTCTCTCACACACACTACTGCTTAACAATTTAGAATATGATTAACTTGTGAGCTTCTCCCTCCCTATTTCATTGATACAAGTAAGAGTGAAATCTTACCCTAATAATAATAATAATAATAATAATAATAATGATAATGACTCTTAAGTTATAAGGCACCCAAATTGAGCATTTTTATGCCTCATCTAGTTGCTTGAAAGGAGGGAAAAAAGAGTCAACTCTATCGAATATGGACAAACTTTTCTAGAGCAATAATAGAAAGGGTGATTTTATTTCTATCCACCAAATCTTGCAGTTAATCCACATTGTTAAGTTAATCCGCATTACATATTAAGTTAATCCGCGAGTGTGGATGAACTGACAAAAAAATATTATGAATTTAATTTTATAAATATTATTTTAAATAATAATTTAATATGGAAATATCTACTAAATTAATAAGGATAACGACTTTAAAAAATTAGATGGGTAACTTTTAATTAACTTTGCAGTAAAATAACAAAAACAAAATTTAACCCCTTTCCCCTTACGGTTTTAATGAGTCTCCCAATGTCTCTTCTTCTTCTTCGTTTTTTTCATAACCCTAGATTAGTTTTATATTCTTTAAATCACCAAATCTATATTCCAACCTTAGAAACTCACACCCACAATTTCGAAAATCTTGAACTAATTTTGTTTTTGTACTATATAAGTCTAACTCACAATACGGAAGATTAAAAATTTAAATTATACTAAGTTTATTATATCGTGTCTAACTTTCAAACTAAATAATTATATTATTAATTATAATGTTGGGGGTTCCAAAAGATTAATCAATAAAAAAATTGTAAATTACTGGACAATATATATTTGCAACGCAAGCCGAAAAAGTTGGTCATCCCTTCTTATATATATATATAATACACACTATATATACTTGATCATTCTTTCACTCTGTTTTTATGTGCGCGCGCGCGCGTGCGTGTGTGTGTGTGAGAGAGAGAGAGAGATAGAAAATTGCGTCTATTCGATCAACACAATCGCATAAGTAACCCTAAACCGTTCAAACTTTTTTAAACGTAAAGATGAAGTTAATTAAAAGGAATTATATTTAGATTAGGAATGTTAATTAAAAGGAATTATATTTAGATTAGGAATGTTAATAAAAAAGGAATCTAAAAGTTATACAATTATAATTTAATTAAAATTGGTGGATATACTAATCAATTTTAAAAAGGGTAGTTTTGTGAAACTTCATTTAAAATTTTCATAATTTAAAGGTGGATTAACTGCAAGATTTGGTGGATAGAAACAAAATCACCCTAATAGAAATTGCGCCGGAGTCCGGACACTTAATTTAAAGTTAAATGACTCAGATTTGGACAAAATAATTTCTGTTTAAGTTAGATTGCTCAAATCTTAATAATAGTTCTTACTTTCTATAATGTTTCATTTAAGCATAATTTACTTTATACCCTTATTATTTAATTATTTTCAAACTCTACAAGTAACAAATCCATCAAACATTGGATTTCTTTTTTCTGACAGAATTACCCTCAAATGATAAAAAAGGTTACTACAAATGCAACATGATTTGCTGTAAAGTATATATAGACTTGAAAAAGTAGGATAAAAATGTTTAATTAACATTTATGTCACTAGTTTCACAGATATTGGACAAAGCATGAAAATGTGTAGTATTCTGTCTCCTAAACTAAAACTACTTGTCAAAGAGCAAAATGATTAACAAAATTATATAATAAGGTATTGTTTAGTTGGGTTTTTAAATTTTTTTTGGGTGTTTTTTTAAAAAAAATTTTGTATTTGATTCACCAATTTTAAAAACTTCATTCAAGTAAACAACATCTTTTTTTTTATTTTTGTATTTTAGAAAAACTTTAAGAAATGAATAAAAACAAAGATTATATTTTTTATAAATTTTTTAAAATAATGTACCGTATACAAATCGAATTGAAAAACAATTTTAAAGAACTATATTTAAAAGTAAATTTTAAATTAAATATTGAAAAACTCTAACCAAACAAGACTCTAATTGCCCAACTTTATTTCTCTATGTGACACATACTTTGAAATCAATTAGAGCTATTGCAAGCAAAAATTAATAAAATCTATGAAGAACAATAATAAGAAATAATGAGCTAATTTAAGCAGAATGAACACTTTATTGTCTATATGCTTCTTAAGTTCAACAAAGAGAGAAATTGAGACTTAAAGTTGTTCTATCTTTAAATCCATGAAGTTCTAATACAATATATAGCCAAACAAAACAATTTTTTACTACTACAAAATGGCAAAAACAATTGATTACAAGTTTGGTCCTTCTGCCATTAATCTTATTTTCCTCTCCAAACTGAAAGAAAACAAAAAAAACACTAACAAATAAAATGACTCTCAAAAACATAATGAAATATAATTTAACCACAATTACAAACAAATTAAATCTAATATAAAAACCGACATCGATCTTTCCTCTAAAATGCAGTAACTGTTGCTTCTTCTTTAACCTTTTCTCGTATAGTGTACTAACAATCGCAGATTTTTCCTTTTTCTTTTCCCCATTTTTGAATTTTCCTGATGTCTCCTTAATGCCAGTATATCATTCGTGTACATGACAGACAAGAGACAATTTAGAGTATTTCGAGGATGAAGTATGGGAATGTATGTATACAGCTAAGGGTTTTATCGCGATTAAGAGCTTAGGACGATAGTGCCAATGTAGCCGAATCCCATAATGGAAAAGGTTATGGTTTGGAGGAACATGTATATGAAGTAGTTGTTCTTTCCATAGAGAAAGTCATAGCATCCGCAAAAGAAGAGGAACAACGCGAATCCGAGCTCTATCATATGCAATCTGAAAATAATAAACCACAACTCAATATTAGAAAAAATGTTATATAACAGTTGTCTTAACGGCACATGCGAAGAACTGAAAAAGTAAGAAACAGACAAGGACAAGGACATTTCACCTGTCTCCAAACTTAAACTGGAATTTCTTTGGTTTGGTGTTGGATTTGTTCTTATTGCCATCTCCTAGTTTTTCAGTGACAACCCATTCATTCGCTCTCTTTGCTTCTAATAATCCGATAAAGGTCGCTTTAGTCCGGTGCAGAGACATCACATTCTCAAATAGGATCCAGTAAAACAGTAGATGGATTGACCTGCAAAATCAAATCCTATGTAGTTAGAAATATATCATAGACATAATTTCAAAAAAAACAAGTGTTTGGAACCACAATGCAGCTCTGTCTGTATATCTGGCTCAAAAAAAGTGACACTCCAGTGTGGCGACCTTACATCGGTCAGGATATACAACTGTGATAGAGGTCGTCCTCACGCAAGTTGTACATTCTTAATCTATGCGGTTGTCACATCAGATGTGTCAGTTCTTTTTTGTGTCAAATATAAATGTATGTCCCTCCAGAGTTATTGTATATATCATCTTAATTATGGGGAAAAATGAACTGACAATAAAAAGTGACACGCCTACATGGCAACAATGCACTAGTAGAGTTGTGGAGTTCGAGAAAAATGATTTTACACGGACCCCACATACCGACCAATGCATCATTGCCACATTGACTGGGTCCCCATTTGCGCCAGCGTTCTATGTCCCACAAGAAATTACTCGTTTATCATACACGAAAATAGATGATAAAAGTTAAAACCCTGAATAAATATAAAGTACACTAACCTGGGAGTTCCAACTGAATTTAGTGCAGTGATGATGCAGGGAATGTAAATGGCTCCCCATTTCGGAACTTCAACTTCGGGAACCAAAATGGTCAATGGAAGAACCACACAGAAGAAGAAAAATGTGACCATATGTGCAATAATTTTCCTTACAAAGAAGAAGCTGTAAATCACATACACTTTCTTCCAGAAATTCACTTTCTGCATCAGAGAAACAAATTGAAAAAGATTTTGAGTTTCAATAAAATAGAAGTTAAAGTACCAGCTTTATAAGAGAACAGATTTTGACTTTCCTTCGTTTTTTTTCTTTTCTGGAAAATAAATGAAAGGAATTAAATCGAACTTACATTGTTCCTAATGATCTCCATCACCATTTTCCTAAACAAATTTGCGGGACCACAAGACCAACGATGTTGCTGATATCGGAACGCTTTGAATGTACTTGGAAGCTCGCTTTTGACCTGATAAAAAACAATCATTTACAATGCGTGTCAGTCACGAGAGACGCACAAAATTGAGAACTTAGATAATTTATCAATTTATAATCACTTGGGTCACTTCAAAATGGTGCGCCATAGTGATAGATATTTAAAAATGTACCTGGAGATCCCCGAGGTAAAGAAATTTCCAGCCTCTGAGACTAGCTCGGACAGCAAGATCCATATCCTCGACTGTGGTTCGATCCTTCCAGCCACCGGCCTCATTGATGGCCGCCAATCTCCATATACCACCGGTACCTGCATTATTAATTAGTAAGTATAGTTTCAAGAATGTCTCGCACAATAAATTACTTGTTAACGCCTTTTTTTTCCCGGTTTTCTAACACCTATGACGTACCATTGAACCCAAAGAAGGCATGAGTAGCGGATCCGACTTCTTGTTCTACAGTGAAATGGTAATCCAACGACATCTCCTGCATCCTCGTCATCAAACATTCATCCGCATTCACTGTAAAATCATCACAAAATGAGAAAAACAACGCGTTATTATCATCGTAGTTCATTAATATTTGTCCAAATACAAGGTTATATATTGGAAAATTTATCACATCTCAATATCCCCTAAATTGAGATGATCTAATTTTAAATTCTTTTATACAGAGTAATGCACTTTCATTGCCTTTTTTGGTCTTTCCCGCAAAGTAACCCCATAATCGCAATGGGATGGAATTAATTCCCGCTAGAAAAAATTAACTGTCCTTGAACACAACTGCTTCTAGCGGGATATGATTCCCCCGAATATCACAACTCTATGCACTCATATGCCAATTAAAAATCACATTTGACATCACATTGTTTCATTGTAACTTGCAATATATATATATATACTACAATCATCTGTTTAAGTATGCGTGTATTTAATAGGGTGGGGCTATTGCCACACCCCAAATGTCTCTGTAACACTCTCTATACTTGATTCCGTATATTTGGGCCGAGTATATGATCATTTACTCGGTGTAATAGAGTCGAATTATTGTTGAAAATAAAAAAAATACATTGATTCGGCCCGATAGCACCGAATAATGTGAACATATTCGGCCCTATTGCACCGAATCAATGTGTACATACTCGGTCCTATTGCACTAAATCAAAGCGGAAGTATTCCGGAGAGATATGGTGGGCGGCAATAACCCCACCCATTTAATAGTTCATATTGAAATAGAAATATTACAATCATGAATGAATGTGCATGTGTTCTGTTACAAATCTGCCTCTTTTCCTCATCATTATAAAGTTGGAAAAAAAAATGTCTATCCACTTTTTGTCATCAAGTGATTAATAGAATAGAAAAGAATTACCACATCAGCATATATACACACTGGAATTACTAGAGATTTCGTATTTTTTTATTAAAAAAAAAATAGTTATAATTTTTTTTATTTGTACTCAAGTGTCGGTGGGTATAGCGAGGGCCCACCAGTGGCGCTGATCAGTGTGACCAGCAAAGTAACCAGTACAATAGAACAGCACGTGGGAGGCAAGGAGTTGTAAAAAGACAAATTTACCCCTTCCACGAATATGCCTTTTCTTGTTGACATGACAATTAAATTCGGACCACATCATACGAGGTCATCAGGAGTAAATAAACCCAAGGGGGTCAAATTTAATGGCGCTCTCTGTTTTAATTCGGTAAATGACAAACCTACCCCGGGAATCTGGCAGCTTTTCTGCCGGTTAATCCGGAGGACACAGAGTTAATATCACCGAAAGATGGGGACAATTGCGTCATTTGACCCAAATGACTTAGCGCCCACAATTACTATACCTCACTGGAATTAAATAAAAAAGAACCTGACATGTGTTATCTTTTTCGTCTTCAAACCTTTTTATTATTGTAATTATAATTCTAATTAATAGTTAGAAAAAAGTTTATAATATATGTATAAATATAAATACAAATAAAAATAATGATGGATGTATTAAATTAAATAACAAATTATTAAATAAAATAACATATTAAAAATGCATTGACCACTTTTCAAAGTAAATCTCAAACGCTAATAAATGCACTTTTAACATGTAATTTAATAATTATATTTAATACACGTATTGCTAACGACTTTAATTTATTAACTTCTTTCTTATTCTTGTAACATGAGATTTTGGATTCGGCAATCATGTTATATTGCAAAAATTATTGCTTTGTATTAAAAAATAAATTAGTAGATACATGATTACTCTAGAATTAAAATATTTAATATAACTTTATAGAAAAAGATATTGAACATTTTTGTTTAGCAGCAGTAGTTAGCATACGTATAGGTGTATTATTTTGGGATTTTATTTCAAATTCCGCTATGGACGGTTAGAAGACAAACAGGTGTAACAATCACAAAAGGTCTGTAGTGGGACCCACCCCGTGATCAAAGGACTCTAAGTAGACCCTACCATGTAGCTCGTATAAATACGAAAATGTTAATACGCACATACATAAATTATATTTGTGGTAAAAGTTAAGACCCCCACAGTTTTGTCGGCGCATTTTTTATACGCAGTAATAAGTATTTATTTCTTAAATTAGAATTAAGGTAACAATATAAAAAATAAGATTAAGAGTAATTGTTTTATATGAAAAATAATAATTTAATTTATATGAAAAATGAAAAAATAAATTGAGAAATGTAATAAATAAATTCATTACATCATCCTTTGTTTTTTTGTAGAATTATAATATTTGCTACCCCTAAAATATGTTTTTTTCATCAAAAAAAATCAAAAAGTAAGTTTATATCACATAAATTAATTTTTTTAAACTTCTTATATAAAATTAATTAATTATTTTTTATGTTATTATTAAGGGAACTCCTTTTTCAATCATTTATAATACATTTGGTACGTATTATCTCTCATATATTTTGATGTGTGACAAGTTAATTAAGCAAATTGCATGTCAGTCCGCAAAAATAAGTTATAACTTTTAGGAATATAAAATTTAGTTTACAAAAATTGACAGCTCTACATGATTTTTAGTTACCACGTCATGACTACATGGACTTTGCAAAATACGCATTAATTTATTTTTTTTGAAAATAAATACAGATTTACACGACATAAGGTGAAATAAAACTATAAAATTAACACATGGGTGTTAACAAAATTAAAAATGGTTAGATTTTTCCACTCTGGATACTAAAATAAAAATAATTGAAAAAAGAAAAAGAAAAAGAAAAAGAAAAGTTAGTGACAATACTAGCCTTGGGCCACCGACACTTTCTGAATTTTAGGGGGATAGGAAACATGAAGAATCATTAATTTAGGGTATAAAATGTAATTAAGGACAAAACTAGTCAAGGATCAAATTTCCAATTAAAAAAAAAAAAAGACTTACCAAACCTCCAACGAGCTTGAACGAGTGCAATTTTAGGGTTGTGTACAAGAAATGGGACGGCTCGCCGGAGAAAGTCCGGCTCCGGCCGGAAGTCGGCATCGAAAATGACAACGTATTCACAGTGCTTAACATAACCATGCTTTAATCCCTCTTTAAGAGCACCGGCTTTGTAACCTCCCCTACTTTCTCTAATTTGGTACTTAATGTTCACTCCTTTGCTTGCCCACCTTATGCATTCTTTCTCAATCATATCCTACAATTAAACACATTAATTTGGTCCTTAAAATTAGAAATCATAATTGTGAATTTCGTGGTACAATATAAGGAATTCAAGAATCTCTTTTAATGTTGAGTTATGGAGCGAATGCGTTGTTTCAGTAGTAAACAATAATTTAAGCTTATGCCAAAACAGACATATTATATATGTTTTACCAAAGCAATTTTCACCATCACAAAAAGCACTGTACAAATTTAGAAGTAATGATGCAACTTTTAAAAGCAATATTATACTATTAAAAAAAAATAGTTGCTTTTGACAATATTGCTGCCTTTATTTATAGATGGTGAAATTTAAATGGGATCTCGATATTTTACCAAAACCCATTTGATAGTGAGATTGTAAAATATAAAATGTTTATGTAATTTTTGTAGATTTGGAAATGGTTGAATTGAATTATACAGAGATAACCAAGAAGATGATAAGAAAAATCATGAACCGAAAATTTGAAAGATTAGGAATATTTTAGACTTGATTGATATGTGGATAATGTATCCAAAAATAGAGAAATGCTGAAGAAATATAATTCAACAAATTACGTTTGGGTCTTTTAAAATTGCAAATGAACTTTAATAGAAATTCTATGTACCAGAGTTTCTTCTTTACTAATTCAATTAAGGACTGTTTGGATAGAGGGAAATAGATTTCTAGAGTACCTTAATGGTAAGGTCAGTAGAGTCATCAAGTACTTGAATCACGAGCCGATCCGACGGCCAAGAAAGATTACTAGCAGCTCCAATCGAGATCTTGTAAACCTGTTCCCAAACAAACCCCAAACTCAAATTCCTTGACAAAATGCAAAAAACAAATAAATTCAGAGAGAATAGGGAAAATAAAGTCAATTAACCTCTCTTTCATTAAACATTGGGATTTGGACAAGAACAACAGGGAAATCGGAATTCCCATTTTCCATATCCTCTTGAATTGGCTCGAAATTGTATCTCTTGTGGGGCTTTTTCCAGAATAGCCTAACCAGGATAATAACAACCCCCATATAAAGCCTTTCCACGAATAGCATAAGCTCCATCGCCAAACAGATGTAAACTGCAAGTCTCAACAATGGGACTATCACCGGTGCCTTAATTAGGTCCCACATTAGACCAATTTGGCCCGCCATGTCCATTGTGGTGGACTGAAATGCATCCGCCATTGTTTTATCTCTCTAAAAAGCTTTTATTTTCTCTCTCTAAAAACAGGGGATCGGAAAACAGAGCACAAGCCACTAGATCCGCTCTTTCTCTCTCTTACCCAGAAAGAGAAAGTACTCTGTTTTGCTTTTCTATTGAAGCAGCATAGAAGAGCAGTAGTGTGGCATTGTGCTCTAGAGAGAGAAAGTTGGGGGTTCTAGAGAGAGAAAGGGTTTGGTTCAGAGAGGGGGAGTGTGTGTGTGTATGAGCAAGTGATGGGGGAGAGAGAAGTGGGAGTTTTATAGTCAGTTTTTCTGATTTCATCTTTTTTATTTTTTTTAGTAATAAGACATTTACCAAATTAACTAAAATATAAATATTTGAATATTGAAACTCCAACGTATAATTGTAGAATTTGAAAATGATTTTTGTGACACTTTATCAAGATAAATAAAAGCAATATTACACTTACTTTACAAATCAACTAATCATATTCTTATTGGCATAATTTATTTAACTAGTTGAAACATATTTTATACTTATGGAATGCTAGAATATATTTTTGGAGTGAGAATAATTAAACGGTTACGCAGTACCTTTTGTTTGAATTAAGTTGAATAATTAAAAAGAAACGATTAATTAGGATAAAAATGAATTAAATATAATAAAAATAAATAAATTTAATTTAAAGTTAGAAAAATGGTGATATTATTGTTTAGATAGAAAGTATGTAAAATAATGTGATATAGGGTTAGTAAATTAAGATTAAATTTGAAATAGGGTAAATAATTTTTTTAAAAATAATTTTCTTTTTCTTTAAATCCTTCTAATATTATAAGGAATTTTTTTAAAATTTTCGAAATGAGTGATTTGTAATTACTTTCTTTTCTTGTCCACTCCTTCCAATTTGCTCAATACAAATATTTCAAAAATAAAATATTTGATTAATGCATTTTTAGCATATATGTTAAATTATTAATTTAATTATTTCAGTAGGTACACAATTTTTTTATTTTTTTGTCTCTTCTTCTCTAATAAGATTTTTTTTTTTAACAACTGTCCTACTGTCTCCACCCTTTCTCTCTCTCTCTATTTTCTTTAAAGGGAAATATCTCTCTTACTATTTATCTTACCTGAAGTGTGATTAGTTGTGAGCATAAAAAGTTCAGAGCCTTTAACAGTTCCAACTACTATTCTTATGCAAGAGAGAATAGTACAAATTGCAGACTAGTTAGTCAACGGCCGGTTGCCGGTGTCAGATTCCGGCCAGTCCTTTCAGATTCCGGGTACATTCCGGCGTGTCAGTATAATCTGACAAACACCCAATCAAAACCTGCCACGTCAATTGTGATAATGTGCAGCCTTTCTGTCCCTAGTTGTTTTTAATCAATGGGGTGCATATGGGTTGTATAGTCCATAAATTACAGATCTTGTATTGTTTTTTGTGGCTACGTGGTTAAGTTGGGATTAACTTTAATTACACTAAACCTAATGGAACAAAAAGGTAAAGTGTTACAATTATTTTATGTAATTAAAGCGAATTATAATATATATGTGGGTAGTAATATCAATTATCCAGGTAATATAGGGGCAGGTTTGGGTTAAAAATTGTAATAACCAAAAGTAAAATATAGGTAAAGAAAAGTTGTATAATCAGGCAAGATTCATGAGAGGAAGGGGTACACATGTCCCTATCACGAAATGCCACCAAGTCATGAGGAGAACCACATGAGATGTGGCGACAAATATATATGTAGATATGTAAATTTAACTTTTTTTCTTTTTCTTTTGGTGAAGTCTGATCACAAAATAGTTTTTTATTTCAACAAATTCATTATAAATAAGATATTATCTTTGTTAGAATAATGTATAATTTTATAACTATATAAATAGCCATTGAATAATGCAGTAGCCAATTACCGTTAACAATGCCAACTCCTTAATTGCATTTTCACATGAACGTGTTAAAATGTTCTTAAATTAAGTTATTTGATTATTTAAAATTTTACTAATACCTACGTGATTTTCCATCTATATAAACAAGGTGGACTTGCATTATTTCTATATCTTTTTTGATACAAGTTAATTGAGGAACTGAGTCTACTGCTAGTTCAAGATAAATTTATACATGGGAGAGTTTGAATATGTGTAACAGTTGTTGAAGTTACATGAACATAACTACAGATCGGGTTCGATACAAAAATAAAACAAAATTAATAGTACAATTATGTTCTTGTTGTACTAAGAGCATCTCCATCGGATAGTGTAAAAATTAAGGCTAAACTTACTAATTGTTAGTAAGTTTTAAAGTATCCCCACAGCAGAAATGACAAAAATAAGGTGATACGAGTGTACTTGAGCCATATGATTTTTGTGCTTAAAAAAAAAATTAGAAAATGGTTGATATGAGTCTCCCACCCTTGTATGTTTTTTTTTTAAAGGAAAATTTTGCCATACGAGCGTAAGATCCTCGTATGGACTTTTTCAAAAAAAAAATGAAAAACACTCATACGAGCTTCAGACCCTCATATGGTTTTTTTTTTTTAAAAGAAATGGATATACAAGACTCCCATCCTCGTATGGTTTTTTTTTTATTTTGATACGAGTCTGCCAGACCCGTATGGTTTATAGGAGTGAAGCAAACCCGTATGATTAAAAAGTAGGAGTATGGTATGTTTACTTGTTCTATACCATATAAACCTAACATTTACTATTTTTGCTTATTTAAGTTCCTCCGTTGCAGAACCGAGTATGATAAATTTAGCCATTTACTAAACCCGATGGAGATTCTCTAACAGAGTAACCAACCATAATAGGGTTTTCTTTGGTTGTATCAAATTATTAATTTCTATTTTAATTTATCCTATTTACAAATTTTATTATGTCTAATCTTCAAGCGCCACTTGTGTATTTAGACAATAAGCTTAAGGTTTATATTAAGGTCTTTAATGAAAGGAGACCAAGACCTTTTCTGTATGGAGTGGTTCTACTAGCTAATTTCCAAGAACACATGTAGAACATATCCATTGTGTCAATTGACCATAAAGTTTGACAAGTAATATATATGTTATATTAAGGAAATTAGAATCAAAATACCATTAATTTATGAAGGAGTCTTCATTTTTTACCATATATAACATTTTATATGTACTTTCTTATTTATTTATTAGGAAAATTGTTTTGGGAAAAGTTGAAAAACTAATTAAAAGCACAGTTATAAATGTACCCAAGGATATTTATTAAAAAAATAAATAAATACCCAACATATTTTTATTTTCCTTGTGGTAATCAATATTTAATATTGTAAAAGGTAATCACATGTCTTTTTTTTTCTTCTTTTTATCAAAAGAAAGTATATACTTTAAAGTTCTTGTTAAACTCCATTTATTATTATTATTATTATTATTATTATTATTATTTTAAAAAAGAACATTCAAGTTATGCGGGCTTGCACATCTCCATCATAGAAACAAAGCCCATGAATATTCATGGAAGGGAATTCTTATTTCTTAGGTGACCTAAATTTTTCTCAATAACTAATAAAAAGTAATTACCCCACTTTTTGTTTTTAAATACAAGCTGTGGGTATATCTTGGTAGTTTGAGAGGAGAAAGGGAGAGGGACGGAACTCGAACTTGGCCACTCTCTATAAATACTCGCATCTTTTACAACTTTAATTTAAGCCCAAGCGTATATGTTTTTCTTGGACGTGGGGCGGCCACCTTAGTAGCTGTGGTGTTAAATGACCACACTTTAAAGAATTGCAATTGAGAACTCTATATATTTGAGGATTTTGTACTAGTGTATATATTTGACACTACTTAAACTTAGAGAAAACTCTTAATAGTGGCATCAAATAAAATAATTATATATCTCTGTGTCAAATTAATAATTACACTTTAATTTTAATACTCTTAAGAAAACTCTTATTTTTTACATAATCAATAATTAAGGACATAAGTTTTATACTATGAGGCTCCGTTTGATAGCAACATGAAAAATGAAAATAAAAACAACTAATTTGGGTGAGAAGATGGAAAATAAGTTGAGGCATATGGTGAAATCCTCTCAATCTCATACTCATTTTTGTGAGTATATTTCCTCTATTCCCCTTTAATATGTTGTGGAAAAAATTTCTCTACCATCACTCAAAGAAAATTTTGTCATGGAAAAAAACAAAAAGTAAGAGTTAATCTCACAACATCCCTCAACTTATTTTTCATCTTCTCACCTAAATTAATTATTTTTATTTTCATTTTCCATGTTCCTATCAAACGGGCATGAGATAATTTTATTTCTACCTTATAATTTATTTCATCGATTATAAGTGAAAGTGGTGGGGAATACTTGCTGACAAGTTAAAATAGTTTCATTTATTTGTTTTCTCCGTGTTAGAATCGTGAAATTATTTTCACTGCTTTTAGAGAAAAAAAATTCAATGGTTGAATGAACCCATCAGCCAAAATTTCTTGCTACGACATTGGTGTGTATTATCCCCTCTTTTAATTACATGCATAAAACATACTAACAGCAATATATTAATTATATACTATAATCCCCCAACGGCAGAATGGTCTTTTCATAGTGATTTTTTTATAAAGCAACTTGACCTATTCTATTGAACTTCAAACAAAGTCAACTTAGGGGAAGTCCCTCTCCAACCTTTGAATTTTAGAGTTGTTGATTGGGTCAATTATATATAAACACCCTTAAACTTTACTTCAAGTTACACTTTTAAACATAAAGTTTTAAAAAGCATTTATAAAACTATAAAATTTCAACCGAATTTCACTTTAGTCCTATTTAGATGTCTTGTTGAAACCTCTAACAGAAGAAGTACTGTTATATGTAATTAACTTTATTTGTCGAATTACATATAAGTAAATAACACCCCTCCGTTAGGAATTTATGGAAGCATATAATTAACTACTTCACATCTAAAATCGAGGCAAACAACAAAAGTAAATTTGAACTCTTTATAAGATGAATGAAGTATTAATTAAAATATTAACTTTTCTACAAACAAAAAGTTGCAACTTTTATACAAAGTTAATTACATGTAACAGCCCTTCATGTTAAAGTTTTTAACGGGTCATTGGAAATTTTACAAAAGTGAGGTTGAAACTTTATGGTTATAAATGCTATTGAAATTTCATGTTTAAAAGTGTAACTTGAGGTAAACTTAAGGAGTGTTATATGTCATTAATTCTTTTTATCTTGAGCTTCTACTAAATCAAAGTGGGCTTGGTAAATCCCTTAATTAAATTAAAAAAGAAAAGGAAGAAAGGAGAAAAGGACCAATTTTATTAATTAGCTAATTTTAAGAGATGCCCTTTCTTCCAATCCATCCTAATTAAGATTATTCTCCTTCTTTTTAAATAAAAAAGGTATGTATGATTCAAAATCAATATTTTTAAAAAGTAAGCTAATTTGGCAAATATGTAAAAAAGTGACTTAGTTTGAAAAAAAACTCATTGGGTTTGGGGTGATATTTCTTTATTTATAAGTAAACGAAGTGACTTAGACCTCTATTTTTTTTTTCAAAAAATATTTGTAATAGTACCAATTAAAATTAAATATTAAGAGATGCTTGATCATTGTCGTTATAATTAAAATGCTTTTTTTTTAATGAAAACTGGCGCGAAACCCATTATTAAAAAGAAAAATAAAAAAATAATAGACATAAATTACATCAATCACTTAACAAAACCCATACTTCACCTTACCCACTTTATTATCATACACTGCTATAATTGAAATTCTTATTAAATAAAGAGTAAAACAATCTTTTTTCTTCTCCGAAGCAATAAGTGTGGGAATTTTAAAAAATTAAGACTAGTTATTTCTAAAATTGTACCCGCTTGAATCTGAATGAATATAATAGTGGCCGGAGCCATCGAATTTTTTGACTATCAACAGCAAAAGGAAAAAAAGCTTTCTAACTACCAACTCAATTTTCAAAGTCTCTATGATGCATTCACATAATGAGGTGTACTTTTAAGCACTAGAAGAATCGCACGGAATATAGACATCTATTAAAATTTCCAAAAATGTACGTGGAGTGATTTGCTTTTTGGAATTAGTGAATTAAATAATTAATTCTTTTATTTTAGTTGAATGTCTTTCAAGAAATTAAGCGGCATGCATGGTTTGGTGAGGGGAGACATGGAAAAAGATCCCTCAATTAAGCCTCTTTTTAAGTTGTTAATTTGAAGAGTTCACTCAATTCCTATCTTTAACTCCCCCCCAATGTTTAATTTAAGTTGGTGAAAAATTAAGAAATTTACCTTCCATTTATTCATTTTTTTTCTTAAATTTATAATTTATCATTTTTGGTAATTCTAAGTCTCTCCCTTAACCCTTCAGATAAAGAAAACCCCCTTCCTGTTCTCATTTTTTTGTACTCATAGGTTGACAATTAACTATGTGTGAGATGTTACGTATCCTTTCGTTAAATTATTGTTTTTTAATTGCAACTTTTGGATTGAAAATAAATTTAATTAATAAGCAATTTTTACACATCAGTGACTGAACCAAAATAAAAGTAATGCTAACTTTTTTGAGGTTTTTAAAATTGCCAACAGGTAATTACTTTAGGTTTTTTTCTTTGTTAATTTATTTTATTGCTATGTTTTACCCATTACTTATCATTTTGTTAATTATTATTTTTTTAAATTGCTTAAACGTGAATACATGCCATCGTCAATGCTTTAAACTATTAAAAAATAATTATTTAAGACATAATTGTCGTAGCCTAAAAAAAGTTTTATTTTTTATTACTTAATTAATTGAAACTATGTTTTTTTTAGACGGAAACTGGGTTTATTCTTAAAAAATATAAATAATTACAAATGGGTCGTGGAGTAATTAAAATGAAATATGAAAAGGAGCTTAGAAGAGAAAAAAAGGTTATGAGAATTAATATTAGGAATTTTTCTTTCCAAACAATCTTAGGTTTCTTAGTAAATCTCGAACCAAATGTTAAAATCTGAATAGAAATTAGGATATTCAATTTTAAAGTTTGAAACTGAATTTCCAAAAATACTTTATAAGAGTAAATTGAACGGACCAGTGTGCCTTTATAGAGCTAGGGCTTTGTGTGCACACAACATTAGTTATTTTAATAAGTGAAAATAAGTACCTTGGGTCAAAATCGCCAACCCCCCCCCCCCCCCCCCCCCCCGGGTCAAAATTAGTTATTTTAAAGTAGTTGAAGTGTGGGATCACAAAATCTAAACCTGCATTGACACTAAAAGCATCTCACTACTGTCGAATGCGAAAGTAAGGTGGTGTTTGGTTAATGTTTCTAGATAAATATTTAAAAATTTGGTGTTTGGTTGAATGTTTTGAGTTAGAATTTTTATGTTGAAAAGTGAATTTGGTTTTGTTTGACTTTTTTTTAACCAATGAAAAAAACGCATAACAAATTTCAAAAAATAGTCACAATGGATCTTATTTTATAGATCTCGATGAGTAGGTTTCAAATATATATTTTTTTTTATATTTTTTGATTTTTGGATTTAAAGTTATGGCGTTTTAAAAAAAAAATTTAAAGAGAGAAAGTGTAGTGAAATAAATTTTGGGAAGTGTGAAAGTAGAGTTGATTTTAAATTGTGTTTTGAGAAAAAAATTTAAAATCTTATTCAGAAATAGCAACCAAACACAACCTAAATCTTTGAAAAACGTGAATGAAAGTGTAGATGTACATTTGAGTTTGTTAGGAGTAGGCTGCAATCTTTCTAAAAACAAAAATAATTATGAGAAGCTGTTGTATCTTAAACAAAAATAAAATATATATTCAAACTATGTGAAGGATAAATTTAAATCTCTCTAACGGACAACTGACAGGAGTTGATATATCAACCTTCATTTGTGTAACCCACACTATTACTATTTTGTCATAAAAGTTTTATTTTAATTCTTGGTAAGAGTTTAAGAAAGTAAGAATTTTAGCTTAAGTAGCATCGATCATGACTTTCTAATTCATTTTCTTTCTTCATACAATTTATAAGATTTTCGAAAGTGACTTATACCTTCCTTTCAAACCAATTAGAAAAAGAAAAAAAAATTCAGTGAAAAAGAGGCGAAATAGAAGATTATGCAAGTTGTAATAGAAAAAAGAGATTAGAATATTAAAGGAAAAGGCCAGTCAAAGATCGGATATGTTGGATTGAACCTATTGCATAGGCCTTTTCAATTTTCAAGAAGGGGTTACAATTTGCTTTTCCTAATTTTGTTTGTTTGTAGATATACATTTATATATAGATTCACAAATATTAATTATTGCCATAATCATTGGGTAAATAGTTTTGAAATAAATTATTCAGTCTCTCTCAATGCTCAACTTCACCCTTTTCATTGCCGTAATTAATGGTGCAATTTGAGAAAATGCAAAGGTCAACATATATATATATATATTATGTTAATATGTAGAACCAAAACACCTTTACTATAATATATATATATATATATATTTTAACGTGAAAATTTGGAATTCCCCATTCTTATAGTGGCTTTGATGAGTAATGATATTTTTTTAGTGATTTTTGGTATTTAAAAAACACTTATGATTACATATGAGATTACCAAGAGTTATCTACAAAATGGAGTAATTAAGAACAAATATAAACTCACGAGCACTTTTATATGATTATAAAAAAATGATATATTAATTTGTAAATTACTCATTAGTTGTGACGTCCCCACTAAAGGGGTAAAAAAAATGTATTTAAAATAAATAAATCCAAACTGCATCATTTTTATATATCAAAGTAATTTTGAAGATGCAAATTACAATCTCCACTATTAAAAATAGAACATATCTCATCACTATTCAAAAATGATAAACTAACTAAACCGCTTTCAACACGCTAATCCAAATCACCTTGGCCCCGACTCACAAGCGCCATAGAAATCGAAAAGAGAGCGAGCGGTACATAAAACACATGAATAAAAGTATCTCAACAAAATATTTTAATAGATAATAAATATTATCAACAGCACCAATCAACTCAACAAATTCTACAAAAACCACCACCCCAATTTCATACACTGGTTCATCTCAGTAACATGTTAAAAACTTAAATATCTCATTGCCCTCACCACACCGAAATGTCTCTCTAAACTTTACACTATTGACTTATTAGGCTTTTTGTTGAGTAGACTTGACCACAAACCAATTAATTTAACATCAATTTAACTAAAAACAACCAATATTGACAATTAATGAAAACAAAAAATATATATCAAACTCAAATCAACACAACAAATTCAATAAAAGTACAAAGAACAAAATAACAAATAAATACTTTAAAATTTTAAATACAAGTTAAATACAACCCTTATCTTAAAAATTGCACCATAAAATACAATAATAACAATTCCATAATTCTCCTAGGTCGACTAACTCCATTCCATTTCAACAGCTCCTCTCTAGTTTCACCTTGGTGTTCTTTTTCCGCCACTGCTCATCCTTTAGTGACCAAGGAAGTCTGCAAGTGGGACCCACTAAAGTATAAAAATGCCACGTTGAATTCATAATAAGGTAATCAAACCCATTAATTTTTATCCAAATTTAGGCATGAAAATATCTCTACAAACTTTACTCATCAACGTTGGACTCTGAGTTCATTTCTTGTATACCGACTAGGAAACTATCTAATATATACATATATATATATATAGGGGTATATATATAATTATATATTCGGAAAAGATTCAAGTTACATTAATGTAAGATTAAATAATTTTACATATTTTTTTTTCATATATATTTATAATTTATCAATTCTACAGTTAGATTAACAATATATGTTGTGTTTATTAAGTACGCAAAATTTCAAATTAATAAGACATTTGTACCATTTAATCATTGTCCTTAGTTTTACTTAAATTTTATAAGGCTCATAAGTTAGTATATAATATGATTATGATGAGAGATTTCTTCGACTCTAATTAAATTAATATTTTGCATACATCTTTTATATATAATAATGATATAATCTAACAAGTATATTGACAAATTATAAAATTGAAAAAAGTTATTGACTTCCGTAAAACTTATTTGTTTTACACTTGGTATAAGTTAAACTTTCTTGTAAGAAATTATATAATATTTAGCGATATAAAATATGTGTGTTACAATCTACCCTCATTTTAAAAATTTCTTACATGAAATTTGAGAGAAATATACCCACACTCGAAGGGGTGCCATAACATAACCTATGATATCAAATTTTAAAGATACAAATTAATAAATAAATCCAACCAACTTTATTTTTATATGTTGAAGTAATTTTGAAGATACAAATTACAATCTCTACAATTAAAAATAGAAAAATATCTTTTCACTATCAAAAAAATGATAAACTAACTAGACCTCGCCCTCCCCACTAATCCAAATCACATAGGCCTCGAGTCACATGCGCCAAAGAAATTGAAAAGGGTGCAATACATAACGCATATGAATGAAAATATCTCAACAAAAATTTTAATTGACAAATATTCTCAACATTACTAATCAACGCAACAAATTCTACAAAACCACCATGTACCCTAACCTTATACATCGTTCCCTCTTGGTAACGTGTTAAAAAATTACCTGTCTCACCCATCTCACCACATCGAAACTTCTCTCTAAATTTTACACGATTATTTTATTAAGTTTCTCGACAAATAAATTTAACCATGCACTAATCAATTTAATGACAATTTTACCAATAGCAATAAGTAAGGACACTCATCATTATGATAATTCTTGTAAGTCGACTTCCTCCATTACATTTCTACGCCGCCTCTATGATAGAATTTTAGTGTTCTTTTTCCATTACTACTCATTCTTTAGCAAGAAAATGGAAGTTTGACCCACTAATTTCTATCCAAATATGTCACCTTGCTTGCAAATATCTCTATAAATTTTATTGAGAGCCGACCTTAAATTTAGGCAACCCAGACCGTCGTTTAGGGCCACCAATGTATTAGGTCTTTTAATTTTTTGGAATCATTATATATATATAAATACACGCATTTGTGTTAATAATGTTAAAACTATTTTACGTTCAATAAAAGTAAGAACTATAATCTTTGGTTCAACAGAAAGTGTTTAGGGGTAACTCTTTCAATGGGTGAGTCTTAAACTCGAACCTTGGCAGCAGATTATATTTGTTCTTTCTACCTTTATTTTCTTTCAATCATTTCTTTTAAATTCTTAACTCTTAAGCCTATCACCCACATTAATCTTTCATATTCACAGCGCATAACATTTATTCTATCTTTTAATTTTTGTTTTGACTAAATTTTATATGATTAAGAAATTGTAATTACTTTTTTTAATAATTTTCAAACGTCATTATTATATTATTTTTTTTGCACTTGTATTACATGAATACAAAAGGACCGGGAAACAATTTTTTTTTATTAGCTTTCTTTAATAAGGTCTTCAATTAATTCTTTATTATTTTTAACAAAGCTTTCGTATTATTTAGTACGTCATTATGTAATCACAATGCACAACTTTATAGATTTCTTTCTTTCTGTAATTTCTCTATATCTTTAAGTTATTTGGTTCATGGAGATTTTTTTTGTTGAGAATTTATCGGTGTGCTTATATTACACGACTATACAAAAATACAGAAGAACCTCGATAAAAAATCGCATAGGGTCGGCCCTGAATTTACTCATTAGCTTTGGACACTTGTCCACTTTTTGTGCACCAACTAGAAAATCATTTAATATATATACATAATTATAAATTGTATAATATTTAGCAATAGAAAAAAAGGGGTATTACGTTAATTATAATAGATTGTGATAAGATTCTTTTAACCAATGCATAATAGCTATATTTGATATGTTAGTTTTTATGTTTGCCTATAATTATTGCAAACTCATAAGAGAATACAAGAAATTTTTGAGTTGGTGAAGTAGCCTTTTTCAAGCCTTTATTTTTTTTCCTTGTTCTTGTTTTAACCGACTTTTGGCCATCCCACATTGGTTGGTAGCCAAAAAGTGAGGTCTTGAATCTCCTTATAAATAAGGGTTTAAGGCTTGTTTTTAAGGCGGGGAAATGAGGAGATGAATAATCATGTAAGAGCTTCAAGTCATTGAATTAATAGCTCTCATTAGCAAAGACTCATTCTTTTATTCGAGGTGTTTGGAATCTTGCTTTAGTTAAATTTTATCAAGTTCTTAGAAATGAGAACCTTTTCAATATAAATTTTACACTTAGAGTATTAGTCTTTGTCAAGTTAGAGGTCTATCAACCGCACCAGGAAAACTATCAGTGCAATACCAGAGGTCTGTCTATCGCACTTTTTTCTCTCATATCTGTATTATTGTCAGGAATGTAATCATTTGACCATTTCTTTTAATTAAGTCTATTATCTCCATAGTTGTTTAATTTTAATTAAGTCTATTATATGTATACTTGTTTAATTTTGATTAAGTCTATCATCTTCATACTTGTTTAATTTTAATTGAATATATTATTTGCATACTTGTTCATTTTTAATTGAGTATAATATCTGCATTTTGTTTAATTTTAATTAAGTCTAATATCTGAATACTTGTTAAAATTTTAATTAAGTCTATTTTATGTATACTTGTTTAATTAAATTGCTTGTAAAACTACCAAAGAGTTTACATCGAATTCAGCATTCACGAACACACTAGGAAACACTTTGGTAGGGTTTGTAGTACGACAAACCATTTCATTGTGTGGGTTTGTTGCATGACAAAACCATTAAACATAGACCAATCACTTTTTGACACATCACTGTTTTAAAACCCATAATTTCAAAGGTTTGTTGCATGACAAACAATCCACTGTTGGGATGTGTCGCACAACAAACCCTACCAGCACTATAAATAGCTCAACACTCCTTTAAGATAGTGGAGAGGATTTTTACAAATAAAATAAAATAAATTCCTTATTTTCCCTCATATTTTCAATCTTCAAGCATTCTTTAAAAGCACATTTAATAATATTTATTTCTGCAAAAGTATCGGGTTTAATCTTGGCACCCCGAGTGCCACCTTCCAGAGTCAAACCGTCGAAAATATTTCAAAGAGAAAAAGCAAATACACCCCGGAGGTTTCTCTGCATCCTTTATTTCTCTCTTATTTATATCGACAAGGATGCAATCACCTAAGCTTCCTTTTTAATCTACGTTATATATCTGCGCACCTATTTAATTTTAGTTATTTAATTTAAATTATAAATAATGTAGACTTATTATATTTGTTGTTCTATTCACTTTTTAGTTATATAAACTTATTATCAAATTACCGATATTCTACAATTTTCAATAAAACTTCTTTTCAAAACACTAATAAAATTATTTGTAAAATCAGAAGAAGTAAAATCATTATCATCCAAATATAATCAAGTTTTTAAAACCCGGATTGATAGATTATTACTTAAGAATTCAACTTGGATATATTTTGTATTCCATATAGACTGTAATGTATCTGATACATTATCCTTAATAGTTCAATTTCATATCAAATCAATTTCGATAAGAGTCGATTTGTTCTAAAATAAACCAAACAAGATAATTGGTATTGTTATCTGATGAAACAATACTGAATCAATCTAATGATTTTAAATTGATAAGAAAAACTTTTATCACTAGTAATTAGACTTTGGCAAAACCAAACATTGGATCACGGAATACAAGGTTTTAATCATTTTTTTCCGTTTTTTCGAAATTAGATTTTCATGAGACATTTCTAGAAAGTAGTATAATATTAATAAAAGTATCAAAGTTTTTTAATATAAAATAAACATATAAGATCACTAGATACAAAAAGAGCGAAGCGGGTGCCAAAACCCTTCCCAATCCATAACCCTATTGGTACTATTGATTAATTTGATTTATTGCTCACAACTTAAGAAGTATAATTAAAAAGTGTTAAACACAAGGACAAACTAGTCACCCTTGTTACAGTAATAATAAATCTGAAGAAAATGAATAATTGTCCTCTACACAAACATATTTTGAAGTAGGAACAATAAGCACGTAGTTATTACTATTTTCCCTTACACAATTTTTTCGTCCTTTTTCTTGTAAAACATATTGACGACTTTGAACGAATCTTCCGGGATTTAGAACATGATAAAGGGACACACAATATAAATTATTACCATATAGAAGTGAATGGACCATCGAGCTTCTTCCGGCATTTTAGGCCCCAATTTAAGGTTGGGTCTGGGGGTTACATTCATGGGTTCTCATATTGGCGACTCCACAAGGAATTACAAGAAAACTAGACTCTTATATGTGGACTTTTATTTATAATATGTTGAAATGCACGCTTTTATTACTTTCCCTACTTGCCTTTTTTTAAAAAGCCCCCAACATAGCACCTGGATTTTATTATTGACCTGACCTAAAGGTGCAATAGAGTCCATTCATTTACATAGATCTATGTTTATGATTTTCCCTGTTGTTAATATGATTGTGAAGATATATATTTTTGATAAGAAAAATGAGTTTTTTAAAAACACATACCCGAGAAGTTTATCAAAAGATTTTTGGGCCAACATTAATCGAAAGCATTTACTTCCATTTCATTGGCCATGTACGCTCTCGAAGTATATCGAGTGACAAGAATACTCACATACTTGTAAAGTGTATCAAAAGATTCTTGCACATACTCGCACCTAGGGTATATCGCAAGGTCTTGCTAAATAGGAGGGAGCCTGAAACTTTCACCATGCATTACACCTGTATGCATATAGGAAGATTCGAGTAGAACATTTTTATTATTTTGTGTGAACTGTGAGGAGTTTGTACTATATAGGGCCTTGCCAACTAGATATTGACAAGTATAGCCGGAGGCTGACCAATGTACGTTGTAAAAAATTACACCGAGATCACATTGTTGTTACTTTTTTGGGTACTTCTTACAAAAAGCAACTCAAGATGAGAGATATTCCTAATTTTCACAAAAATTCAAAAGATGAGTTTTTCGAAATTCGGGACAAGTTGAGTAAGCCAAGGTGCACTTCGCTGCCTACCTTAAAACTCCCACAAATAATTCTTTTAAGTTGTTGACGTGTCTTTACAAACATTCGAAATTAATTTTCGTTATTCATTTGTTTAACTTTCTTGGCATTTGAGAAAGTCATTCGCACTATAGTAATGTGTGTAATTGGAAGTTAAAGACCTTCGTTTACAATCTAGAGATTGGCAAGGCAACGATCACACCGACAAACTACTCAAATTAGAATATCCATCAATAGGGATAATGCCACCTTGGTAGAGGTAATCGACCCTGCATCAATGAGGCACTGACCTCAGAACAAACAAGGTTATTAGGGCCTTTATCAACCAACGATCAGACGAGGCCATTAGGGGCTCCATAAACCTCATATTAGATAAGGTCACTATCGCATCCACCGACTATGGATCGGATAGGGCCGTAAAAGCATCAATCAACCACATATCAGATAACGCCGCTAGGACCTTTATCGCTGCCAGGGCCTCCATAAGACTCGAATAAGACACGATCGCAAGGGCACCCATAGATCATATAAGGGCTTTCAAGGCATCCACCAACCATAGACAAGATAGGGCTGTCAATGCCTTCACCGATTATGAATTGGGCAGGATTGCCCAAGCATCAATCAACCATACATCAAATAAGGATGATAGGGCCTCCACAAGCTATAAACCGAGTAGGGCTGCCAGGGTAGCCATCGATCTTAGATCAGACAAGGCCTTATGGCCTCTATTTACCAACAAACAGAGTAGGCCACTAAGGGTTCCATAAACCTCAGATCAGATAAGGCCATCATGGCCTCCCTCGACTATGGATTAGGCAAGGCTGCCAGAGTATCAATCAACCACATATCAGATAAAGCTGCCAAGGCTTTTATCATTGCTAGGTCCTCTACCGACCTCAGATTAGATAAGGCTCCCAAGAGATCTATAAACCACAGATCATATAAAGTCACCGAAGCTTTTATTAATAATTGATAAGATAAGACGGCTAGGGCCTTCATTGACCTCAGATCGGCCAAAGCCCTTAAGACTTCTATTAACCTTCAGATCGGGCCGGGTCATAAAGACCTCCATCAGCTATAAATCAGACGTGGTTATAAAGAACATAGATTTCAGATCAGACAAACCCACTAGGGTCTTTATTAACCATATTTCAGACAGAGCCACTAGGGCCTCCATCGACCTCAAATCAGGCAGAACCGTTAAGACCTCCACCGGCTATAGATTAGACACCGTCAAGATCTCTGTCGAACATGAATCTTGCAGGACCGTAGGAATTTCATAAACTTTAGATCATATTAGATCGTCAAAGACCGTGAGACTCAATATGGGTTAAAGAGATATCGGCCAACAGGGCGTATCTCGGGTTTTGAGTATATAAATTTAATAATCTGAGATCAAAGTCAAAACTACATGCTGAATCCGCATACGAGTTCTTGGCCACAACCTTTGATCCACTAGGGATAAAAAATAGCACCCCCAAGGTTTTCGAGCTAGCTATCTAGGCTAGCTCGAGCAAGAAATTAACAAATGGGATGGGTCACTTCAGCAAGTATCATAAGCCCTCTTCCCGAGATTCCCATGCACCAAGCTTTTTTCCCGTGGAGCCCTCTTCCCGAGGCTCCCACGCACCAAGCTAGGCGCCCAAATATGAAGCCCTTTTCTCAAGGCATACACATTATAGCCTTCTTCTTGAGGCATACATGCACTAAGCCTTTTTTTAGGCAAACATGCATCAAGTCCGAGGCAAATAAACACGAAGCCTTCTTTTTGAGGCACCCAGACATGAAATCCCTTTTCTTAAAGCACTACATTATATCCCTTTTTTCGAGGTATACATATACAAAGCCCTTTCCTCGAGGCATTCAATAAGCCCCCTTCTTTAGGCATCGCTTCACAAAGCTCTCTTCTCAAGGCCCACACACAGTAGCCCTCTTCTTGAGGTATATATACATGAAGCTTTCTCCCTGAGCCATTCACGACCTTATCCCTCTTTTCGAGGCATGTACACAAAAAGCCCGCTTCTTGAGACACCCCCACACGATGCGCTTTTCTCAAGGCACACATTCATGAAGCCTTTTTCCTAAGGCACACACATAAAGCCTTCTTATCGCGGCACTTAGACACGAAGCCCTTTTCTTGATGTGTACACACTGCTCTCTTCTCAAGGCATATACACACGAAACCATCCCCCTAAGGTAACCAGAAACGAAGTCCTCTTCTTGAGGCATACACACACAAAGCCCTCTTCTTAAGGCACACATTCACGAAACCCTCTTTTTGAGGCAAATACTCACTAAGCCCTATCCCCGAGGCTTTCACATTATACTAAAAATAAGAAATTGCCACTGCGTAGGGTAGAGCCTAACCAAATTTGGCTCTCATGTAAGCCGGTCTAAATAAGGCAAAATCAAAATTTTTAGTTTACCTCCTGGTTGTACCCCTTTTTAGTTAAAGGGTAGCTGAATATGGGCTTAAAATAAATCTCCATATGCTGTAAGGCATTGCTTTAGCCATCAAAGGGGTGATCCAAAATGCAACTTATAATTTTTCCCAAATATTAATAAAATACATATTGTGCACTATAATTAGTTGATCCATTTACACTGCACCTATAACCCAGTTCCTTAATAGATATAAAGTAAAACACAAAATTATACAAGCCATTCGATCATAAAATTTCCCACAAAAATTAAAATCCAACTTCATAAAAGAAAATTTTAACACTAAACAAAAATACCATCAAAAAACAAAAAGGTTGCTTCACATGATATTTTTATTCCCTCTTCAAAAGTTTGTACACCAAGAATATGCAAATCATTATGTAAAACTAAAACAAGATACACGTATAATCAATATGATAATACACTTAAAAACTCAATTTTATATTTAAACACAAAAAAATGACATTTTACACCTTACTAATTTATACCAGGTATAAGGAGATGGAACACATGTAAACCATCCCTACAAAATTGAAATAATAAAACTTATATCAAATTTAAGCTATCTTTTCATTTTATAATATAATGAAACAATCAAGAACATACAAATAACACGTATATAGTTTGTATACCACGCAAGCCTTGTGTTCAGACTTTGACTAAACTAACTCACCATATTCAGCAACCTGAGTAATATTGGTTTGCAAAAAAATAAATAAAAATGCAACAGTACTATATAATGAACAAATGTCTCTACATTATTCATAAACAAAACACAATAAAATGAATAGAATTCTCAGTTACCAAGCAAATAATTCCATCCAAGCCACAAAACTTCAAATTCACAAGCCTTACTAGCTCTATGTATATTTTTTTTCTTGCAATTAAATCGAACCGTACAAAACCCATGTCAAAATAAAATGAATGACACTTATCTACGTGTGCAATTAACGAATGAAGAATTTCTGACCATTCAGTAAATTAATCAAGTATATACTTATTCTTTCTAAGCATACTAAAACAAACACACAAGATCATACATATATACATTATGCTCCCCAAATATTCAAGAATATATAGCCCTTATAAAAATTACACAATCACCCTAAGAACAATATACATCAGCTTATGCGTGCAAAATATATATCAAATGTATATGCATGTGTTTAATAACTATGAGTACATAAATTATTAGGTACTTGAGTGTCCATTAAGGAGGAAGAGACTAGATTTTACCTCAATTAATGAAAAATCACCATAAAAAGAGATATATGAGGTCACATCTATTTCGGAACTTGTTATATCGTGATGTAGATTGTGCTAACGTGGTGTTGAGAGGGGTGTAGGGTAGTGGCGAAAAGACAGGGAAATGAAGACTGGAAGGAAGATATACCCAACGATGATTCGTGGTGCTGATGGTGATGGCTTTGTCATTAGTGTATAGCAGAATTGGTGATATCTTTAAGGATTAAAAAAGAAGTACCTAAAATAAAAAGACACACTAATAGATTCTCATGCTAGATATTCTTGTGACAACTAATAAGCATACCAATAATGCAATTGACGTAAGGCAATGCCCTAAAATTATGTCAAATTTAAAATTCTTAGACTCCTTGTTAACCAAGAAAAAAAGGATTCCAGATTGAATATAGTATTCCTTTGTTCAAATTTAAGGTGTAAAAAGTAAATATAAATATAAGTTGGTATTATTGATTTTTTTATGGTTAATTAAGACCATTTTTTCAGAATTACAACACATGTGTAAGATTGGTTGTGTAGCTTAAGAGTATGCGATAACAGATAATTAATAAGCTGCTTAAACATTGGGCATCACTTATCCGCATATGTCAGTTGCAGTGGCAAACATTTCTTACAAGAACTGCATAATTGAATATTGTGATGCGCATAAAAAAAAGAGAATTTTTTAAACCTTAAAGAGAAAATCACAGTTCATAATAAAGCAAAATAAAGCAAAATGGTAGTTCATAATCAAGTTAGTTAAAATCTTACAGTAGAACAATGAATTAATCATTTTTATATTTTAGGTTCTTACATATTAAAACATATAAGTAGCTCTATAACCCCCACATATATGAAGATATACATAGACAAGCCATACATCCATAACCATTCTTTCTCAATTAAAGCCATGGCTTTTATATACACCAATTCATATAAATCATATCACACGTCAAAGTCATTACAAGCATAAGAAACACGACGGAATACATAATATGCTTTTAATACATAAGCTAAGAAAAACATTTTTAATACATACTCATGCATCTAAAATCCCACGTTCTTCTAAGTTTCTTCTTAGACCATATGGGTGATTAAATAGACAGAGATACCAAGGAAACCATTTTTTGCGTTAAACAAATAGAGACATTACAACAATATAAAAGTTTTGAAACGACGTCTTCATGATAATTAGGATATTTTGTAAATAACAGGTCTTAAAAGCATTTCACCAAACAGTTCATGTACCAAAGGTTGAAGAATTATCGACTTGATTATTACTAAATGTTACGCACATTAATACAAATTGGGAAATTACTCAATGTGATTATAAGGCTGAAGAATGATTGACCTAAAAACTAGGGACTTTAGGCATAACAAATGTTGGACATACAAATAATTAACTGTGGGCAAAGGATACGTGATAGGTGTTCATGTGCACATGAATGTAGTACGAATTGGTGCGCAGAAAAAATATATGTACAATTAATATGCTATAAGCATGACTAATCTATTGGCACTATAGCTTAGCTTCTTTTAAAATCAATTAAAATAGTGAGTTCTACTTAAGCCTTTCCTATATATAAAAAGTTTAATTTATAGGAAAATTGTAAGGACATTATAATTCTAATAGGCATTTTAACAAACACTTGGCATACTAAAACTATTAATTAACACTTAGTACTTCAGAGATGTAGTGTTTCATCGATTAATTAACTAACTTCTAATCATATGTTCCTTGTATAAATGTAAGAATTTTTGTATGTACCTCAATGTAATCACACATTGATAAAAACATATCAATAAATATCCTCAGGCTATAGTATAGCGATAGCACAAAAAATATCTAAAATCAAAACTCGATACACAATTGAATCAAAAGATAATGAAATTGATTTCATAATATTAGAATTGCTTACCTAATTGTTGATACTAATAAAATCAATTTCAAAATCAATTAAAAGAGAATTTTCTCGAGAGAGGATCTAATTAAGATGCTGTTGAGATACAAATACTCAAAGAGAAATAGAGGAACTCAGAGCTTGAATACATACTGAAATAATGAAACATAATATATGGAGTAACTTGTCAAAGCAATCCTTCAATGGCTATTAAAGCTAGGACGCGATTAAAACCCAAGCGTAATTTGATCTCCTCCCATGTCAATTTTGAGCTTTCTCTTAACTTACTAGTTTTTCCATATACAGAGTTGGTTTAAAAATAAATATGTTATGAAAAATACAAATTTTAGTCAACAGAAATAAAAGTAAGGTTCATTATCTAGCGCATATATATGATGAACTAGGATTTAAAGAGGGCAAAATCCGATCCTCAAAGTGTACAATCCGAGAAGAAATCTGGAACAGCTAAAACCAGAACCATATTGAAGTTATATAGGTGAGCCATTTTTACCATTTTGGTGTAGTTTCACGAAGTGTAGACACCCTAATTTGTGACCCATGCAAGAACCCTTATTTTATTACTAAGTTATTCTCCATTTTTAAGCTTAAATTTTGATTTTGATAGTTTGGCATTTTTTTAGGCTTATTTTGTCTTTTCCTTATTTTTGCCCACTTTTTATCCCACATTGGATGGTAGTTAAAAGTGAGGCGTTGGGTTTCCTTATAAATAAGGGCCTAAGGCTTGTATTCTAGGAGAGGACCAAATGAGAAGAATCATGTAAGAGCTTTTTTTAACCATTGAACCAATAATTTTCATTTGTATAAGATTCTTCTACTCTTTTTAGAGATGTCGAGAATTATGCTCTAATTAATTTTATTAGGTTCTTAGAAAATAAGAACCTTTTTAATACAAAGCTTGCACTCGAAATGTCAGTCTTTGTCAACGTTGGAGGTTTGTCCGTTTCTCTCGTATTTATATTATCGTTGGGAAGGTAATCATTTGCGCCCTTCTTTTAATTAAGTTTTTTTTATATGCATACTTGTCTTATTTAATTAAGTTTATTATATATACATGTTTAATTTTAATTTATGATATGCATGCTTGTTTTATTTTAATTAAGCTTATTATATGCGTACTTGTTTTAAGTTTATTATATATGTCTTTATTTTTAAAGTTTATTTTCTGTAAACTTGTTTAAATAAGTTTATTATATATTGTGAGAATCCGCAAATGCGACCCCCCGGGTCTCGTCCCCGTTGGTGGTGGGGGTCATGGGACGTCGGAACTGATTCCGTCGTTCCATTTGCTGGAGCGTTTTCGTTGATTCATATCAAGTGTCCCTACGTTCTATTTCTAGATGCAAAGGGGGGTTCATTCAGAGTCGCCAGTACGTTTTTACGAGAAAACGGACAAAAAAGGTCGTGTAAGAGGAAAGGCTATAGACAAGCCTTTCTTTACACGTTTGTCTGCGAAACCGGGATTCTTATAGGGTTCGGAAACTATATTACGGTTTGGGAAGGTGTTAAGCACCCATTCCGCCCTTTCGGTCTCTAGTGGTCTTATAAGTTTATTCTATGTTGAAAAACTTGGATGCTTTTACCGACAGTCTACTACTTTCTAAATAAATAATAAAAAAAACCCTAATTTGGGAAAACGGGGAAAGGGATGAAAACCTTTGTGTTCCGAGATCCGATGTTTTTATATTTAAAAGATGAAATGACAAATGACAAAAACCTTTTATTTTTGAAAGAGTATTCCGTATTATTTCCTCAGATAATGACGGTTTTCTCGAGTTGTGATTATTTTGAAAAAGGTTCGGATCTTTATGTCGGGACTAATTCAATATGGAATTTGAACTCTTTGAGGAGAGTTTATCAGACACGTCGCAGTCTATGGAAAAGACAAAATATGTGGATTTTAATTCCTAGATAAGTTTTTATCGGTCCGGGGTTTGAAAACAGGGTTTATCCGGACGATAATGTACTTACTCTTCTGGTTTTGAAAGTAGTTTTATCAGGGTCTTTTGTTTTGAAAACGGTAGACTATTGGTAACTTGACAATAAGTTTATTCAAATAAAACGTGGACAGAATAACAGAAGTAAAACAAGTACACAGATATCTAATCTTAAATACTAGAAGGGACTTTCTTTACCTTCCCGACGAGAATAATAATAAGAAAGAAAATATAATACAGCAGAGGGATCTCCGGCGATAATAATCTTCTATTTCTTTAGATATTTCCGAGAAATCGATTCCGGAGACGGGACACGTCGAGTGTCGAGGATAGATTCGATAATTCTTCAGAAATAAGATAATAATAGAAAAGTGCTTGATAAAAATCAGATCTAAAGCTCCAAATTCTCAGATTCCAATTGCTGCCCTTGAACCCTTGGGGGTGTTGGCCTATTTATACTGCTCGGGAGAGATTGTCGCGCGACATTTCCTTAAAAAAGGAGAATGTCGCGCGACATTGTGATATGTCGCGCGACATACGGGAATGTTGCGCGACAAACGGCTGAAGTGATGGTTCTGACAGATTGATGTGTCAGAAAGTGGTTGGTCTGGTGCAGAGGGGGAATGTCGTGCGACATAGTGGAATTGTCGCGCGACATATCAGGGATTGTCGCGCGACAATGTGATATGTCGTGCGACAATCTCTCTAAAGAACAAGTTTGTCGGGCGACAAACCCTCCTAGTGTAGTACCGGGTCCTCGGGTGGGTCCCGGACCCAAAATAGTAGTTCTCGGAGGTCGTTAGGGTTCTTGCGGGGGTCACGGATCGGGGTGTCTACATATATGTACTTGTTTATTTTCTCAAAAGTATTATAAGTGTAATGCCCTAGTCCCACGCTAGTATGATATTGTCCGCTTTGGACTACATGGTCCCACTCACTCTCACGGTTTTGTTTTTGGCAGGGCTTAATGATCCCATTCACCCCCCCCCCCCCCCAAAACGCGTCACACTAGTTAGGTATCAAGGTGCACATATATGGGTCTCAAGGACTCTCCCACTTTCTGATATGGGATTTACATCCTCCCCCCTAAGGGGACCGACGCCCTCGTTGGCACATTATATTCTGTGGGGTCCGCTCTGATACCATTTGTAACGCCCCAATCCCACGTTAGTGTGATATTGTCCGCTCTGGGCTATATGGTCCCACTCACCCTCACGGTTTTATTCTTAGCAGGGCTACATGATCCCACCCATCCCCCAAAATGCGTCACACTAGTTAGGTACCAAGGTGTACATATATGGGTCTCAAGGACTCCCCTACTTTTCGATGTAGAATTTACGATAAGTGAGTAAGGAGTTGGCTTACTTGGGTCAACATAAATCAAAAGCATTTACTTCCACTATCATCTGACTCATTCTTTTGATATGCATACTTGCTTATTGTTTTAATTGAGTTTATTATATGCGTACTTGTTTAATTTTAATTAAAGATCTATTTTCTATATTAAAAACTCCCATAGAATTCACATCAAGTCCGGAACTCACCCACACACTAGAGCACACTACTAGATGGGTTTGTCGCATGAAAAACCTAATGCAAATATAATTTGTCGCACGACAAACCTTGTCATGTCGCGCGACAAACCCCTCAAACACCGACCAACCACTTTCTGACACATCAGTTCGTCAGAACCATGACTTTAGTCTTTTGTCGCACGACATATGTATATGTTGCGCGATAATCGTCCCACTGTTACTGTGTGTCACGCGACAAACCTTTTCGAGCACTATAAATAGGCCAGCACCTTTATGGGTTATAGGGAGAGCAACTCCTCACCACAAACATGGAGGATTTTTACACTAAATTTCCTTATTCTCTCTCATATATTCTAATTTTTAAGTCTTTTTCGGAAGCACTTGTGATAACATTTATTTTCGCAAGAGGAAAGCTGATATTCGTCGGAGCTCTTCTTTGCCGTAATATATTTTCTCTCTTTCATTCTTATATATATCGTCAGAAAGGTAATTAAAGTCTCTTCTAGTAATCAAATAATATATCTGCATACTAGTTTTATTGTACTTTATTTAGTAATTATATATTTGTTTAAATCTTAATTAAGCTTATCATACATATTTGCTTAATTTCTCGGAAGTATTATAAGTGAGTAGGGAGTTGGCTTACTTTGGCCAACATAAACCGAAAGCATTTACTTTCACATTCCTCGTTTCAATTTTAATTAAGTTTAGTATTTGTAAACTTTTTATATCTGTTATTATGTCCACTTTTTAGCTGGATAAACTTATTGTCAAGTTATTGATATTCTATCATTTTCAAACAAAACAACTTAATAAAATCCTAATAAAATCATTTGTAAAACCAAAAGTGTTGACCTTAAAGTCAATTAATCTTATTTTGATAATTACAATAAATTAATAAAGTGTTATTTAACCCGGTTGTTCTAATGATGATAGCCATTTTAACCGATATATCTTCCAACCAAGTGTAACTTCAAACCGAAGCAATCAAAATCTCACACAAGCTTTACAAACGCCTCTACTTACAAGAAATGAACTCAAGTGATATACATGTGCTATACAAAGCCAGAAAAGATCTAGATCATCAAGCAAGTGAAGATATGCACAAGAATGATCTCCACATGTTCTACAAGTTATCAAAACTAAGAAAGGATCAAGAACATCAAACAAGTGAAGATACGCACAAGAAAATTAAGCATCACGAAGACTTGAATTATCATTAAATTGAGTGAGTGCTTAGATTTTATGTAAAGTTACTTTATTGATCAAATCCCTATAGCTCAAACATATTCTTGCATCTTTTAAAGATTGATTCAAATTAGCTTGAAATTGAATTTATTTGAAAAACATCATTTTACAAAAATCGAGTTTCAAAATAAATTTATATTAATTTTAAATGATCATATTTTAAGCTATAATAAAAATAGGTATCTTAGAAACATATCTTTGAGGTTCAAAAATTATTAGAATTTTATTTGGAACTAAATTGTTAAATTGCAAAAATATTTTTTTTACATTTAAAATTCGTTCAATTTTTGCCCAGTTTTGATCTAACGGTAAGATGGAGACCTTCCCGAACTCCGATCATTTTAAAATTTTTACAGTAGTTAGAAAACATCTCATGGAAATTTTGACTAAAATTTGAGCATGATCCAACGGTCAAATTGGGAGAAATTAACAAAACAAATTTGAATTCTTTTGTCAAAACTAGCTGTTGGAAAATTGAAAATGTATACCTTGGAGCCAAAACCTCTCTTAATCATCCCCAACGGCCATATGGTTTTGCAAACTATAAATATGAGGTCCTAGACATGTTTTAACATACCTTGAATCATTCTAATACTCTATTATTCATATATTCAAATATACAAAGATTCAAGAACACATTTTGATCAATCTTTCATTTTTGAGCTATATACTTTGATCAATTTTGATCTCTCTTAGTGTGAGCTTCATTTGTATTTTGTCATATACAAGAGAGATATTTTACATTGGTGTTAGCCACCAAAACTTATTCAAATCATATTTGTGAGAGGTGTATCTCATAGAATAACAAGAGGGATTTCTTGTGAGAGTATTGAGGGTGTTTCAATACTTGTAAGAGTGTGTGAGAAGAATACACTTGTAGAGGTTTGATCTTCACCCGGAAGGAGATCGGTTATAGTGAAAATTCTCGGGGAACTAACCGAGCGCGGAGTAGGGGAACAAGCCGAACCGTGTGGACAAAAAATCTTCGACTTCAATCGGTTCAATCTTTCTATCTCTTCCTCTATTATATTGTGCTATTTATTTATTGTGTTTGGAATTAACTTTGTTCTTGATTGCTTGATAAATATAGACATCAAATATTTTTAAATCATTTTTAAAAATCCGATTAAGTTTTAAAAACCCTATTCACCCCCCTCTAGGGTATTTTCTGACCTACAAAAAGAAGTAAGGCCATTTATCATCTGAATAAAACCAAGTTTTAAAATCCAGACTAATAAAGCTTACTTAGGAATTAAACTAAGATATATTTTGTCTTCCCTATAGACTGTAATATATCTGATACACACTCCTCAAGAGTTTAATTCCATATCAAATCAATTCCGATAAGTTCGATCTTTTCTAAATTAACTAAACTAGATAATTGATATTGTTATTTGAAGAAATAATACCGAATCACACTCTTTTTAAAAATAGATAAGATAAACTTTTGTCACTAGCAATCAGATTTCGAAAAAACCAAAACATCGGATCATGAAATACAAGGTTTTTATCCATTTTTCCATTTTTCCCAAAATCAGGTTTTCATGAGTTATTTCCAGAAAGCAGTAGAATATCAGTAAAAGCATCCAAGTTTTTCAATATAAAATAAACATATAAGACCATTAGAGACTGAAAGGGCGGAACAGGTGCTGAACACCTTCCCAATCCGTAACATTAGTTCCCGAACCTATAGAATCCTGTTTTTATAGACAAACGTATAAAGAAAGGCTTATCTGTAACCTTTCCTCTTACACAATTATTTTGTCCATTTCTTCGTAAAACGTACTGGCAACTTTGAACGAACTCTCTTGCATTTAGAAATAGGATAGAGGGACACCCGATATGAATTATCAACACATAGAAGTAAATGGAACAACTGAATTCTTTCCGATGTTTCAGATTCCCAAACTAGAGGTTGAGATTCGGGGGTCGCATTTGCAGATTCTCACATGAAGGCCTCTTCCCGAGGCATATACACCGTTTCTTTCTTCTCGAAGCATACACATATAAAGCCCTCTCCCCGAGGCATACACCAATAACCTTCTTCTTGAGGCATACACACACAAAAATTCTCTTCCAGGCATTCACGAAGCCCTCTTACCGAGGCCCACACATTGTACCGTTCTTCTGAGGCATACACACACAAAACCCTCTCCCTAAAGCATTCAAGGGCCCTTTTCTCGAGGCGCGCACACACTGTAAGTAGCCCTCATCTCTAGGCACACACACACACATGAAGCCCTCTTCTTGAGGCACATATTCACGAAGCTTCTTCTTGAGGCACCCAGACACGAAACCCTCTTCTCGCGGCACACACTTTGTAGCCCTTAAGATTTCGACATAAAATAAATATCAGCATAAGCATACACAGTTTTAGCACATACATGCATAATATGTTGTAACTGACTCGTGTTGGGCTTTTTAGAAAATATACCTATGAGCGGTGTCAGACCTTATGAGATAAATGAGGTTTCCTTTTTTCTTTCTTTCCCTACCACGTGTTCTGCTTCTGTTGAGTCTTAATAAGGCAAGTATAATGGGCTCGGCCATAGGCCAAAAGCTCAGCTATTATCTTTTGCTCGGAAATACTATGTTAGGTTAGAATGAATACCAATTTTTATTCCCTTCATATACATTAAAAGATTTCAAATTTAAGAGGCAATTAATTAGTTTTGGCTCATCATTAACCATTATGCAATTTATGTTATTTTGTATTTTTTCATTTTAACTATCTTCAAGCTCTTGAACACTTTTTTTCTATTTTTTTTCACGCATGTTGGAGTTTTCTTTCTTTTAAAAGAGCTAATGCTATAGTTTAAAGAAATGTATTAAAACGTTTGTGGTGCAAAGCCACTGAATCACGTATTACTTTTGTTATATTTTATCTCTTGAATTATCTGTACTTGAATTCCGAATACATCATATATAAAGGAATTTGCGCTCCTAATATGTATATACAAACTTTTATTTGTTTGTCAAAAAAATTGTAAAATTAAATCTAAGAAAAATGAAGATTAAAAGGGGGAAATTTCTCATACATACCATGTTTACGGATTGAGCCTTTTGAGGGGATAAATGGATGAATTTTTAATGAAATTTGGTGGAGATGATCTTCATGACCGATATTTTGATCATCTCCACCAAATTTTATCAGGAAATTCAACCAGGAAGTGAGTTAAAAAAAAAGCATTTAAAATTTTAATGGTAGAAATTCGCATATATACCAATTTTTTAGTTAATCCACTTCCTAATTAATTTTTTTAATGAAATTCGGTGGAAATGATCTACTAAATATGGAGATCATTATCACCAAATTTTATAAAATAATTCATCCATTTATCCCCTCAAAAGCTCCAATATATATATTTAGTATGTATAGAAAATACTCCTGATTAAAAGGAAAGTGCAACAAAACTTCACACACCATAACACTAAAGCATAAATATGACACTAGAGTTTTGTACACACCTAATACGTATGCGATTACGACATAATTAATTTAAATTAAATTTGATAAAAAAAGTCTAATATGTAACATAATGGTTACGAGTCCAAGTAACCCGCTAGCTACCAGCGGGGGGGTTGATCCAATTGCTTATGCTAAATAAAATTCTTTTTAATGAAATAAAAGGCCACAAGGACAAAATAGAAAAATCGAAAACCTGACACTACTTCAAAACTACTGAATTGCCTTCCATCTTTATATAATAGTAGATAAATAATGTGATTCAAGTCCCTGCGGTTAACAATTCTTTATAGTTGAGCCACTTGTTAGATGATATGTTTGCAATGCATTGAATAAAAATAGGAGACTACTATTAACACACTTCAAAACACTTTAATATTGACCCGACTCCTAAGTACCGAGTATATGCACATTTATTCGACCCTTAAGTAACAAGTATTTGTACAATAACCCGACCCTAAGTACCGAGTAAATATGAACATATTCAATATTATGGGGCCGAGTAAATAAGATAAGAGTGTTAAAGAGTATTTTAATGCGTAATAATAACCCCTAAAATATAAGAGTGTTTACACCCCTCAACTAATAAATATATAATACGTAATTTGAGCCGCTTTTTTTGACTCATAAAATTAAGTTGCTCTAAAATTTTCTATTTCAACTGACTCTGCACGGAAAGTTAAAACTTAACTTTCTCCATCTCAGTTTCGATTTAACTGACCGATGCATTAATATATATATATATATATATATATAAATAATTTTCGTCGTCACGTAAAAAGGTTAACCAATTAATCTGAATTCCTTGAAGTTACACTCTTCCGCATGTTGTGCAACCATTAGGGGCCTAATCTAAGGAAGTTGTAGGTATATATATACACACACACACTTTTTCTATTTGATATTGTTGCGGCTATCACTTTCTGCCTATCTGCGGGGGTCAAAGACAGTTTGTCGGTAAAGAAAATTAAATTATAGTAAAATATTTACTGATATTAGACACTGAATCGCATGCAATTTGCGTTTATGTTACTATGTTACACTATATTTTTTTAAGAACAGTGTTATTTAGTTTACATAAATTTAATCCACGCATTTATACTGGGTCTGAGAAAGTGTGCGATAAATGATAAAAATGGGTTACAAGTCAATTTTCGGATTCCAGTTTCGCGACCCTTTTTTGGATGACTAACATACGCATATTCTTAAGTTAGTTATGCACTATAACAAGTGAAAGATAATATCAGCTATATATAAAATATTTTTATAATTAAAAATCAATTAATCTTGGTCAAAATCCTCATTTTTGAACACAATTGTTAAATAAAGATTCTACCCTAACCACCAGTGTTATTAGCCAATGTAACTGCATCTCTACCACCCAGCACACATTTGAAACACAATTTTAGAACATGATTTGGGCCGAATAACATTTGTCATGGAAAATATGTTTGAGCCTCAAATTTATTTTTTATTTGATCCCACTATAAACTTTTTCTTAGAAATATAAGTGGTATTCGTTATACACATCGGCCCAAATATTCAACATCTACCCATTTCAAATGTATATTTTAACGGAGTACTAAAAAATAGGGATTGTTTGAAAAACTTTTGTGTAAAAGAATCAGGGAATAATATTTTTGTAAATTAAGGGCTTATATTTGACTAAATTTCAAAAGGAGTGCAAAGTTAATTTTGCAATAGATTTTTAAATTGTATTTTTTTATGGAATCATGCAAAATTAAGATTGCATTACATGTTTTTTTAGCATATTATTATAAATATGTGTTCAGTTGAAGGTGCTTTAGAATAATTTTAACAAATTATATATTCAAAACTTATTTATTAGTAAAATGCACATAATAATTTTTTCGGAGTTATGTAAAGTTAAGGTCGCATTCTTTATTTTCTAAAACATTAGTACGTATTTGTGTTTATTTGACGTTATTTTAAAGTTCTACGAATGAAACATAGGAACATAATTGTTAAAAAAATATAAACACATCATGTAAAACAAATTTGCATTAATGTTTTTTTATTGCAAATTTAAGTTTATACTTGGTCAAAACCTTTTCTTTTAAAACACAATTGGTAAATAAGTCATTATTTCATAATGATAATGATATAGGCCCTTATTTCTAAAAAATATTATTCATGATTTTTTTTGCGAAATATATTGTCACGCAAAATCTATTACCTTATTTTTAGATATTTTAAATATTATGTGGGATTAATAAGACCCCAAATGATGAATGCCGCGATGCCTCCGGTATGTCCAATTTCTAGCCAAAAAATAAAATCAAATAATAAAGACATTATACTTCCATGTCTCGTCTATTCAATTATAAAGACGTAATATTATATATATATATATATATATATATATGGGAGGGTTTAACTTATATATGGTGTAAAATATAGATTTATATTCAATTTTATTTTATAATTTATCAATCTAGCTGTTAAATGAGTTAATTATTATATTTTTAATAAGCATGCAAAAAATTAAATTAATAAAAAATGTAAAAATCACTCATCATAATGATATATGTATATAATATAAATCTTATAAAACTGAAGTACAACTAACTAATTATAGTAATTAAATAGTTACAAAAATCTAACTAGTTTGAAACTCTGAATGCATGATAAATATAATTAAAACAAATTACTTAATAGTAAAACTAAAGAATTATGAACTTGAAAAAAAAAAACTATAGATAAGTGTCAAATTTCTCAATCGTATTACAACAATATATTTCAACATTTCCCCCATATATTGACGGTCACTTCACGTAAAGAAACAATTAGCAAAGCAATCACATTTGGAAAAGAATTTTTAATACGCAGGAATTTATAAGAGGCATTTAATGCAATATGTCAAATGTATGTATATAGGTGGGCGCTAATTATACGAGTGATTTTATTTCTATCCACAATATCTCACAGTTAATCTTCGTTATTAAGTTAATCCACTTTGCTTACTAAATTAATCCACGAATGTGGATAGACTGACAAAAAATATTATTGATTTAACTTTATAAATACTGTTTTATTAATGATTTAATATTAAAAAATTCACTAGATTAATAAGTACATCCACTTTAATTAAATAAATAAAAATAGGGGTAATTAGTTTTAAGGATGAATATTCCTTTCTCTATCTATTCAAGGACACAACTTTCATACCAATAATTTAAGGATCAAAGTTTTGCTTAAAGTACGAACTTTTACGGATAAAAAATTAAAATTGAATTAATATAACTACAAAACTAATTTATATTATTGTTATTCCTATAATGTCACTATCATCTAATTGATTATTAAACTAATCTAAACTTCTAAAATCTTGCTAGAAACTAATATCTATAAAATCAAATTTAAATAATCAAATAACTTCTAACAACTTAATCAATTACTAAAATATAGAAAATCAAATAATTCAAAATTTAAATTTCAACAATGAAAAAAAAATAAACAACCCAATCAATTTGATTAGTAATTAACATGGGTGATTTTACTTCTATCTGCGAAATTTGTCGGTCTATCCCTCTTTTTGGGTTTTACAAAGATAATCTCTATTGCCCAGCCACTAAGTTTAGCCACGTTGTTGGATAAACTCACAAAACTCAATATTGGCATAATTTTTTTAAAAATAATGATTCTTTTTTATTCAATTGTAAATTATCCACCAAATTTTTACTTCTATCTACTGTCATATAATATATCAAAAACTAAACATAAATTGTATAATAAAATGATATTTCTAATATATATAATTTATTGTCAATTATATCCACTTTTTGGACTCGAAATTAGACTATAAGATTATACTATAGTCTATAATTCACATTTGTTTTCAGAATTGAGATTATACAATAATTCACATTACTCTTGGAATAGTAATTAAACAGAAGTATACTTTGAAACATTTGTAATACGTCTACAAAATTTAGTTCCTACCTAGAAGCCAATTAAAATTATAACTTAATTACATATTCATGATGGCAAACAAGAAAACAAATATATACTATAATTGAATATTCTTCCATTGACTTGAAATGATTGAAATTGAAGGAAACGATGTTTATTGCCTCTACTAATTTTTAATTAGTTTCTTAAGTTCCAATACTGCTTTATTTTTATTTTTAAAGCCCTCATCGTATAGAAAAAAAGAAAAAAAAATAGTAAACTCATTTGTCGAAAAAAATTATTCATTAGTGTTATGATATAATAATATAAATTAATTCCGCCTAGTTTTGTAATATTGTATGTTTTTGATGAATAATGAATATAAAATACTTGTATCAATAACAAATTAAGAAAATATATTATAATTAGGAAACTAATTTTAAAAGTAAATATATTTAAATGAAGTATATTCTAGTTAGGAAACTATTTTTAAAAATAAATATATTTAAATGATTATTAATTGGTGGATATACTTCTCAATTTTTATAAGGAAGTTTTTAAAAGTTTGTTTCAAGATTAGCATAAATCAAGGGTGGATAAACTGAAAAAACCCGTGGATAGAAATAAAATTACCCAATTATATACACTACTTTACTAAGTAACACTCCATCTCATTTATTCGGTCCTATTGCATTGAATGTGTGCACATTACTTCGGTCCTATAGAGCCGAACTATTGTTGGGAATAAAAAAAATACATTGGCTCTACCGTACAAGATCGAGGTACTATGCACATACTCCGTCTTATAGGACTGAATATGTGTTCATTATCCTCGGCCGTATACAGCCAAGTCGATATTAAAATGTTATAAATTTTTTTAGTGTGTATAATTAGCGTCCACATATATATAATACTAGTGCCTATGGATAAATAAATCTGCCTCCATATAGTAAAAGGTATAGTCATGTACGTGTTTATTCACACTAAATACCCTTAAAACGAGCTTTCATCTTTTTGCAACGAAATAAATTTGTGTTTATAGAATCAATATTTAGTTTTTGAAAAATACTTTTTTTATCTATAAATCTTACCATTTATTTTTACTGGGTGCATTAAATAGGTTGTACCCTTGTTGTACGTTGTGAAAGTACAACCCATATAATGCACCCGATAAAAATATGTGGTAAGATTTGTAAGTAAGTGTTCTTTGGTTTATGGATTATTGGCACAATTTTAATTCTTCATTTTTGTAGACAAACAATTTTAATAAAATAAACCATGAATTAATTAAACAACCGTAAATATTACTATTAATAAAAGTAATAGTGATAATTTGAGCATTTAAGTAGGTGAATGTATTAACGTAGGGACAATGTTCTTTGCCCCTACTTTCTATTACATTTTTTAACTTTGATATAAAACAAGTTGGAAAATAAGAAAGATGTAAAACTACTGAAAATGTAAAATACTATGATTTCTAAATAAAAATTATGCATAAGAAGATTTTTTTTCCACTAACTACTCGTTTTATTGTTTACTTTTGATGCTCTTCTTATCAGATTTAATGTACTTACAAAGTGTCTTAAATTTACAAAATTATAAAATTTGTACATATTAAATTTATTTGAACGGAGTATCTTGACTTTACACCTATTGTTAATATTTTATTTGACTTAATCAAAGTAATATAAGAGTTAATAAGGTATTAAATTATTTTCATTTTGTCAACTAAGAGATTTAGATTACATTTTTGAAGGGGGCATTGTACAAAATTAAGTAAAATAAGGATAAATTGACAAATTGTGCTGGGAGGTTTGTGTTTGTGTGGGTTTGGGTGCCCGGGGGGGGGGGGGGGGGGGGGGGGCATGGCCCCCTCCAATCATAGACTAGTTTCATTTTTATATATATTTGAGTATCCCATTCTTCTAAAATCAATCTCGGGTGAATCATATTATGTATTTATGTAATCTAGTGTTTAACAATTATTTTAGAATTTATTATTGTAAACCATACATATGATGTATTTTATATATTAGATGCACAGAGGACATTTGAATTTACATGAAATGACTTTGTTAAAATCTAAAATGAAATTACCAATACTAATTTTATAAAATTTATAGCACAAATTAAATAATGTAACTCCTACTCAAAGTGAAAAGGCCAAATGGATCATTGGCCCATTAAAAGAAAAGCCAAGTTGGTGGATTAGGAAGAAAGATTAATACTTTGCTCATGAGCACATCATTACATTATAATTATGCAAAAAACAAAACCCTAGAATTAATCAAAATGAATTAAATTAAAAGAGCTAGAGCCTAGAGGTTAATGAAGCTTCTATCTTCTTCTCTTTCTTTCTTTCTTTTTTTTTTTTTTGACAACTGGGAAGCTTCTGACTGGCTTTTCCCTTTTTAATGAACTACTTGTATTATAAAAATTTCTAACTGTCATTCATTTGTACTATTATGCTGTTTTGATTCTCCATTCTTTGGATTATCTTTCTCCCCTTTGTTGTCCTAACTAAAGCCCTATTGTCCAAAAAAAAAATACTGAAGCCCTTACATATAATGAATCCTTTTACACATTTATATTCGTCTCATATAATAAAATCATATTTCAATCTTGTGAATACTCATTGGTTAAAACATATTTTACTAAAGATAAATATAGAATGGATTGCATATTCTAATTAATACATTATAATTAGACCATACACATTAGTTTTTGTGTCAAATATATATATATATACACGGCTAGAATCAGAACCAAAGGTAAAGTTGAGGAAGTTTTTAAGGGAAGCAAATTTAACACTAATGTCCAATTTTATAAATTAATTGAGAAATTTTAGTATTAATAAAAAAAAATATTCAAAATTAGGGGCCAAGATTAATATTATTAATAAATTTCAAAAATTAAAAGAGGAAGGTGGGGGAAGGCAAACATAATTAATTATGCATATATTTACATTTTTAAAAAATAATTGTAAGGGTACATAAAATTGCAATTATAAAAAAATTAGGGTAGACAATTGCACCCTTTGCCTCCATGTGACTCTGGCGGCACTGATCATAACTATTTATCTTTATGCAAATTGCACCTTTAACAATAAATTTTTATTACCAAAAATATCTGCAATTATCTTTCGTCGTTAAAGAGCCCGTATTAAAACTGGACCTATATATATCCCGCTAGAATATATATATATATATATAACAAAGATGAAACTCTAACTTTAGTTTTAATGAATTTAAAGATCCTCAATTCTCTGTACGCAAAGTAAGCAACAGAGAGAGCATATATCCTTCTATTTTTTAATTTTGTTTTTGATAAGGAAATACTAACACATATGCATGGTGTCATATATCATGTGGCAATGAGCATGTACATGCGTAAGAGAGAGACATGTGAACTAACAATGACACTCAAGAATTAACACATTAACTAACTAGATTTTGTTAGATATAATTATTCCCCAAATTTTTTAAAAAAAAAACATTATTTTTTATCATGTTAATTTTGAAATAAAAATATTATGGACAAAAAAAAATTATGATCTAAATGATATAGCGGACATATACTGATTAGTAATATATGAATATTTAATACAACAATATCAATAAAAATTAATTTCGAAAAACATTTTAATTAGAAGGAAAAACTAAAAAAAGTGAGGTCAAAATTGCTATTTATATGCACATAATAAACTAATATCTGGAAAGTCAAGTGGAATCTTTTTTTTTTTTTTTAAATACACTGTAGCTAGCCACACACATCAGTTGGCATTCATCGGCAGTGAACCTTATATATATATATATCACATCCAATATTAGTTCAAGGCCTGTCATTATTTTCAAATTAATTCATAATTATATGTTCAAAGATAACAGCAAAATTGAAAATATGTGGCTATTTTGATTTTGACAATATATGTTTAACTTGTATCTTCCTTTCACGTTAGTACAACTTATTTTTTAATAATAGAAAAAAGAATATAGTTTGAAGTGACTAGTTATTAATGTTGCCAAGACCTTTGTGACGCTAGCTTGAATTTAAGAAACTTTAATACCCGATGCCAAAAATTATTTACATACCCATGTGGACATTGCCTAATAAATCGAATATTTAATTGTTATACTTTGTCTTGAATTGAATAGTGTAAAAGTTAAAAAGTAAAAATAATCCCCATAGTTGGTCCACTAGATGTTATTATCATCAGTTACAAAATATAATATATATATATATATAGAGAGTCCTTTTCCTATGCGGATTATTGTTCACGGACTGTTCGTACAGATTGGGCCATTTGGCACGCTTCTCGATAGAATTTTTTGATAAAATTTGGTGGGGATGCTCTTCATCGTGTGTAGAACATCTCCACCAAATTTCATCAAAAAATTCAACCGGGAAGTGGGTTAAATACATGATTGAAAAATATTGGATTTTATATATCTATTTCTGGACCAATATTTTTCAATCATGTAGTTAACCCACTTTCCGGTTGAATTTTTTGATGAAATTTGGTGGAGATGTTCTACACACGATGAAAAACATCCCCACCAAATTTCATCAAAAAATTTCATCGGAAAGCGTGCCAAATGGCCCAATCCGCACGGGCAGTCCGTGAACAGTAATCCGCGTAGGAAAGGGACTATATATATATATATATATATATATGTATATTAATTGTTTAATTATATTATGCATATTTTATGTTTAGGTAGTACGTTGAATTAGCTACCGACACTAGACGTTACAATAGCGTGAGGGTTAGCAACAATCCTTCCTATATATATTGTTTAATCATTCCCTAATTATTAAATTTTATTTGATAAAAGACACAAAATATTTTGACAATAACGTGGTGGTGCAAGAAATACTTGGGAATAAAAAAAAAAAAAAAAAACTTAATTTGTTTCTTATTTTGTACTCAAGTTTCCGCAAACTAAATTTTTATCCTGTAAAAATAAAAACTAGACTTTGTTCATTTTGAATTTTAATAAAATTATTTAAATGATGCGACATAAATAGTAATGAGTAAATTCTGGCTAACAATCAAAGTAGTTAACTGGACAAATTGTTAAATTGGAAGCCCAAAATATAATATCACTGTAGACTCAAATAAAAGTACAAAAAATTAAATAAGTGACGATCTAGATTTCAAATAATTAATCCCAAATTAAAACTTTAAATCCTAGTAGAAACAAATAAAGGTAATATTGGAAGATACATGGGGGAACTAGAGGAGTTTTGAGGGGTGTTTGTTTGTTAAGATCGAATTAAACTAGATAGCAAAAAGGGGGATTGTGTATTCAAGCAGAAGGTTTAATATATTCCACCGACAGAAATATCCTCTTTAGATTTTTTACCAAATTACCTTCCATATATGTATCCCCCACTCATTAAGTCATTATTACGTCTGCGTGGGCTAGTACAAATGTTTGCATCAATTAAATTCGATTTAACTACTCCATGTCACACACCGGTACAAATCGACTTTTAGAGATATTGACATTTTTAAAAATATTTGATATTATTATTATTTTTGTTCAGTTATTTATAGTCGAATAAAATATTTATTATTTGATTTTTAATAGTTGAGTATAAACTTAACTTAATCTATGATAATTTAATAAGACATTATTAAATTTATATTTAATCTTTTATAATCTAGTAACATACACTTTATTCAGTTGTCAATTATCGAATAAAAAATGAAAGTATTTTTAAGAGATTTTGAGGGTACCAATATCTCCACTCATTTTAGTAATAAGGTTTTATTATCAAAATTTAGGGAGTTATTTTCTAGCAACTAAAATTTATTGTTAAAGATTGGTCCATACTAAATCCCCCAACTTTTTGGTATTTAAATACAAATAAACTATTTTCAGAGGGTAAGTAGATAATTTTTTTCGATAAAATTTTGGTGAAAGAGGTCTTCATGATTAATAAATCATTTTTATCAAATTTTATCAAAAAAATTAACCGGAAAGTGAGCTAACTAAACATCTAAAATTTCAACGCTTAGAAATGTACATATATATCAATTATTTAGTTAATTCACTTCCTAATTGAATTTTTCAATGAAATTCCTTGGAGATGATCTACTAATCTAACGATCATTTCAGCAAATTTACTAAAAAAAATTCATCCATTTGCTTCTTCATAATAATTGCTCCACATTTAAGAATAAAAAAAATTGGTCCTTGAACCGGCCCCTAAATGGCTATATATATATATATATATGAATTCATAGCAGTGGCAGCATCTATATATACACAATCATTCTCAAGTTTACTATTTAGACGTCCAAATTCGTGATAGGAAATTAAATATATTTTGCAAAATCTTTAATTTTTAGGAAGCAGCCGGCAGAATAATAGGGAGAGAAGTCTCGTTTGGTTAACGGTAATTAAAGATGAGAATGGATATTTCATTCTCAATCTAACTCATTATCACATTTAGTTATTAAGTTAATGAGATTTAAGATTGAGTAATCTTATTATAATGGGATATTTGTTGGGTATCTAAATACCACTAATCACATGGTATTTTGATTCCCATCAACTTATTATTGGATTAATATCCACATATAATTTTATTTTCAATATTTGGTACTACTATAATATTGTATATCTTTCATTCTTTTTTTTTTGGTAGAGTATATATTTTATTCTTAAAATGATAGATTAGAATAATATTTTTTTTTATATAAATAATTATTAAGATTTTTTATTCTATTTGACTTTATATGATATCAAATATTCTTTTTTTAAAAAAGCAACGAATTATTTCATGTGATAAAAACTAAATAATTTCTTATTAAAAACTAGAAATAGTAGTTTTAACAATATAAATATAGTGAATTTTCAACCAGATATATAAGTTTTTGAAAATAATTAAAATTGTATTAAAAAAATACATTATTGACAAAAATTATCGGTTTATTTTATATAATATCATGCAATTTAAAAATTATAAAACAATGAATTACTCATATATGATAAAAGCTATATTGTTTCTTTTGAAAAGTGAAATACTGACAATATGAAAATATTTGTGTTGAATTGAGATTCTTGAAGCAATATTCCTCAAACTAACCAAACACTCTAAATTTGGATTCTTGGTAATCTATATAATGGTATCTCAATGCTTGAAATGAAAAAACCATTCCATTCCTGATTATCGTCATCCAAACAAGGCCAAGGGTTTTTTTTTTTTGTATGCAATGACATATATGCCTCTGGTTAAATTTAACATTTAAAATTTATTTAACGGGTGTTAACGAATTTAGTGTGTAAACTTGCACAAGATTTGTTAACAATCCGTATCAAACTGGTGGACCCAAAATGACACAAATTCGTTAAAGTTCAAGCATTAAATAATACTTCATGTTGATTCGTATCGTGTTATTGTGTCGTTCTTCATTTTGCCAGATTTACTATGATGAAGCTCCAGTGACAAAAACCTGGTCTAACATAAAGCAGAGTTATTAAAAAATTGTTTGATTTCCTTCCGTTTTATTTTGAAATTACATGTCTATCTAATGTTGTATTACTTGTATATACAAAAATTAAAATGTAAAATGACGCAGAAAAATTATTTGAAAGTAGTTGGTACTTTTACATTGGGGATTTTTATCACAAACCTTGTATTTGAGATATGAAATCGACTCGGCCCACAATCATGAGCGACAATTCATTTAATTCCAACCTCACAAATTAATTAAAAAGGTCCATATTTAACTTTCTCTATTTGCATTGAAAGAGAAAACACAAATTTAGGACCACAAAAATTCAAACACAAACCTGTTTGTCATGGATCGAATTGGTACAATTATTCATTTTCCAAAAGAAAAATTATAATATTAATTTGAAATATATGTCGCAAAAATATAACGAACCTTAATTTAAATACGAATAGAATAAAAGGAAAATTCATGAACCAACCCCATCTATTCCAATCGTTGATACAAGAAAAGTCTTTTTTCAATGAGTGAAAAATCCATCAAAGTTTTATTCTTACATGTGCTTAACAATATATATACTCTTTGAAAAGTATCAAATTCCTTCAAGTGATGGAAAAAAAAATATGAAATTGAACTAGTAGGCCAACCATAATCCGCTTGTTAGCGACTATATTTTCCTTAGAATCAAGCAAATTTGTCACTTGGTGTTTGAATATTAATTGATTTTTGGTATTTATAGGTAAATATGGGGACTAGTAGTTTTTTTTTTTTGGTCTACTGGGGACTACTAGTTTGGATGTGGACTTCATGGTTCTTAATCTATCTACTTGTCGTTTTAAATTATTTAATGAAAAGGCCTCTATATCTTGCTAATTGATTACGTTTTTCTTTCTTACAAAATCATAATTAATTGTGGAAAAAAGGGATTATGGGCTCCATAAAAATAATTTCTTACATTGTACTATTTAGCTAAGTCAATATCCTTTTCTTTTTCTTATTTTGAAAAACTAAATAATCATCTAGAAGATCAACTCTTACTGCAAGCAAACTTTTTATAAAAAAAACAAAAAATACAAGCACAAAAGCGATGTTTTCAAAATATGGTGACAAAATTCATCCTCTCAATTGAAATCATGGATCCACTCCTGTCGATAGCACCTCTCTTAGTAAATTAGAAAACAAACTACCAAATATGAAAGAGAAAAAATAACCGAAAAATATAAAGAGTAAGGGCAAGTGATAGACTAAAAGTATCGGGGTAACATAGACCGACACATGATACACCTAATCACCTTTGATTGGTTCGAGGTATGACATTAATATGAAACTTAGTTATTTATCACGTGCTAACATCTCAATTTCATGTTGTTTGATGAAAAGAACATGGTAATGATGACATGGACCCTCTCATGATCTGTTAAATGATTATTATTATTTTATTTTTAAAATTAGAAAAAGAGAAATAAAAATAGAAAATAAATATTAGCTATCATTAATAGTTGAGAGTGTTAGTAGTATAACCGTATTGTTAGATGACATGCTCAATGTGCACAGTGACCCTAAAGTGAAACATATAATACTTATATGTGTGATTTAATACTAGACTGATGATATAATGTCACGACCACCACATCTCCACACCCACTTCGAGTAGAAGAAAGTTTGGATTTTGTTTTTTGGGTAATGTTACATTTTCTAGCTTAATAAACCGGTTATTCATACCGGACATGCATTGATAGATTTATATATTATTAGTTATTCTTATTGAGTTTATTGATGAATCGTACATTCTCTACATATTGACAAAGTTTTACTTAATTTCTCAACTAATCACACCAGATGAATTGATACATTGGACATTCTTGGAAAACGAAGTATCCGCTATGAATAACTGATTGATGAATTTAATGATAACGTTTTGGCTTTAAAATTAAAAGATCTGTACCACTAATTAATGACAGTGCTGCTAGAAGGGTCGTCATGAGTTCAAACATCAATGTTATAAAAAAAAATCTTTTATTTTAAATGAAGAGCCCATATTCTATCTTGAAAATAAAAATAAAAATTAACTTCTACCTCATCAAGGATCAAGAATAATTTATTTACTAACTATTATGATAATCAGTACAAGCATTGAATATGTTTTAAAAGAAAATTTAAAATGTGAAAAAATATAAGTGAGAATTTTAATATAAGACATCAAGACTATGTCTAAATATATGTTTGTGTATATATATATAAATGATATAGACTTATAGTCAGAAGTAGTTTTGGCTCTTGTATAAGGAAATGCACAAATGCAAAGACAAGTCTAAACATATATTTACACAGATTTAATTATGTAGTTTTTATAAGATTAGAAATCCTCTTATTAACTTAAACAGTGATCCAAACCATCATTTGTTTGCTATTGTAAAATTAATTTGATGCATTAGTTATGTTTAAAAAAAAGGTGAACTTTTGATTAATTAGAGATATTCTAATTAAAAATAGTGAAATTTTAATTTGAATATTACGGAAAGAGTAATATATTATAACGTATTATATTATAGTATTTTTATATTATTGAGATCTGCCTTTCATATATAATACCTAAATCATATCATCTCTAAAGGCAAGAAAGAAACCATTTAAGATTTGCATTCTCTTTAATGCCATGACTGCCAACTTTTAAGAGAAATGGACAGAAAAGTATTTTAAAGTGAGAAATTAAAGGAGAACCCATTGCCCAAGCAAAGGTGGATGCCTGACTACAAATTCCACCAACTGATCATTCATTTCTTATATTATTATTATTTTTTTGTTAATTTTTTTTTTATTTATCTACGAGTTTAATTCAATTGTAACAAGAAGCATTATAATAACTCCTTTGGTTGACTGAACTTTCCCCTTTTAGCTTTGGACAATAAGAAATTCTTATTGCCAACTAAATTATTGTTAACACATATTGTATGAATTATTACGCCTTAATATATATTAGTTTGTTGATGTGACATGACTTTTCACGCACATTATGAAAGTGAGAAGAATAAAATAATTCAAAAAAACAAAAAGCACAATTACAAAAAATATATATGTCTTCCAAAAGTCACTGATTCGTACGTTAATTTGAAAGAAAATATAACAACCAGCAATTTATAAACCTCACGCAAATATGACATGCGTCTGAAATTTGCTTTGCAATAACTTGTTTTTGCATTTGTACGACAAACAAGAAACCAAAATACGATAACAAATGTTCTTGTAATCTGCATTTTTCTTTGTGAATATGTTTTCACTAATCTCGAAAAGTGTAATTGGTTGATCTATCTCAAAATAGCTTATGTGATGTTGTATCAAGTAATGATATATTTTGACCTTCTAATTATTTAACCAAATTTTGCGCCAATTAATGTGAGATGTATGTATTGATTGTTGCACTGAATCTTTGTAAAATATTAATCAATATTCTCCTTTCATATCACATAATTATAAATTTTTATTATTATAATTACTCAAAATACCAACATGTGTCACATGTTTATGTCAAAAAATTATGTAAGATACAATTAATCCAATTTTTTTTTTCTCTCACTCTGTTGTTGTATGCCAAATATATGTGCACATTGACAGTACAATTATCAAATGTGTCGGCAATAAAAGATGTAATGATGGTTGTTGCTAAAAATTAAAAAATAGAGCCCACCAACAGCTATACAACATATATATAATTCCACGTTTACTTAAATTTGCCCCACAGGACAAATTTAAGATTTTCTTTAGTAAAATCTATACTAAAGCTCTAAAAGTAACTGCAAGCAACAAAACCTAACAAGTTTGATTCCATTCCTTATTTATTGCTTTCTTGTACTTACTACTTATGCTGACCTCCTAAATCCAATGATCACTTTCAACATTCTTATATGAATATATATATATAATATATATAGACAATCAGGATTCGGTAAAAAAACAATTCATATGTGAATTGGTTTAAATTTGTCTCTGAAAACATATCTTAATATTTTAACGATGAAAATTGGTCACTAAAAGATCGATTCGTGTAGGAAACAATCAATTACCAGATGTAGAATCTGTACATAGATATTTCAGATTTATAATTCACTAAAATTGAAGATTCACAAATTTTGCGAAAGTAATTTTCTAAGAAAATAAAAACAGAATCGGCACAATTATTACAAGAATCTATAACATTAGTTCTACTAGCCAAACTAAGTGTGTGTATATACAATATCCCTTTTTTTTTTCTCTCACGAGATATCCCCACATCAATGTGGGTCTTATCTCCGCTTACGGAACTTGGCACATGCCACTGGCCACATAAAAATTTGCAGGTGCAGAAAATCGAACACAGAATATACTGTTAAATATATCGATCCCCACTAGTTCACATATTAATTTCTTGTCGGTCCAGATGAGTCCTTTGTGCATTGAACGGCCAACTTGGAAAACTTACAAATTCTGGCAGCAATTATACGAATAATCCACAGGATGGTAAACGATTCTAAATTAAAATTTTAACTGTCTTTTTCAGAATGTATCAAATTATGAGTCGATTTGCTAAATCTAATATGCCAAATATCATAATGGTTGAACAAATTTCCATTGGTTAAAATTAAAAATAGCTCATCCCAAATAAAATTCCAAACATCGTATCCAAAATGAATTGAAGTGACTTATAGGTCACTGGAATATTATGGCACTGAGAAGAGTGAAGTAATACACTGAAATTACTTTTGTGACTTACTTTTTCAAGAAATTATTTGAAATCGGTAACATTGCTCAGTAACATATATATCATCAAGAGAGAGAGAGATTCAGATAGTTTGAAGAGAGAAAAGGTACATAGGGGCAAGACTGGGCGAGCAGTTTATATACATACATCTTCAACGACTGGAGTTTAAACAAAATTCTAATACTATATATATCGTTAATAAGTAACAAAATCAAACCACTTTTAATTTGAAAAATAGATTAATATTGTATGCATTGTGAATTGAGTAACTAAAATGATTGTAATTTGAGAGTAGATGTAGTCAATTATATTTGGAAGTATACACCAAATAAACCCTCACAGAACGAGCATTTTATAAAAGGGTGTGGTACTATTGTCAAAGTAATTACACTTATTATCAGAACAATGTACAACTTTAAAAGCGATAATTGCTTTGACAATACGAATATCCTTACAAAAATAGCCTACAGAGATCCTCTTAACATAACCATAAACAAAAAAACATGACTTCTATCCACAAGTATGAACCAATATCATCACTCCTTTCTAGATCCTACACTAGCTAAAAGTGCGTCCTATACAGATCAACACAAATTTTGCCAATACAACATAAACCCAATTTTCTAATAACTTGCAACATGGCCAAAAGGCTGGGTCGGACCATTGGGCAGGACTGGCCCGTCCCGGCCCACCAGTTAGTCACTTACTGGCTGAACCAAGCCAGATCTCCCGGAACAAGAGTGCCAGCCATGGCCATATGCTGTAGGGCTAGCAGACACCCTAGCCTTTGTACTTGCCGTGGCCCGCCCCTTCTGGCCTGGGCCGGTATGCAGTTGGCTAGTTTCTCATACCGTCCGGCCCAGCCTGCATAATACGATAAGCTTTATCACATTTTGCCAATGCGATTTCACTTTCACTTGAATCGAACACTGTCCCACATATCAACTCCAGACAAGGAGCTAAAACTCCCGTTTCTCTGAGCTGACGAAAAACCCGAATTCCCATGTTTTAAGGTTTGAAGTTTAAGGTTGTTCCGAACAAACACAAGATCTTCCACTTCCCCTTCACCCAATTGGCCCATCTCTCTACACGAAAAATGATCATCAGACCAAGTTTCTTCACACATAATAACGCTCGAAACTTGACTCAAAACCTTAATGGCTAATGTCTGCAAATGCGGTGTCTCAAAGCCGAAATTCTCCCACCAAGCAATGGGGTCCATCTTATCTCTACACTCGACTGCATCTTCCTCTCCCAAAGACCCTTCGAGCCCACAATATGTACTAAGCTCCTCCCTAAGAACCCGTCGGGCCCCACTCTCGCACTCGTACCTATCTAGCGTAGCTTTCCATCCCAGCATTACGGTTTTGTCCTTCGTTTGGCCCCTCCCAAAGTATTTTGGGTTTAGCATATAGCCCGCAGCGTGAAGAGGAGAAAATAACACATCCCATTTTCTCTCGATCACCGCTTCGAGTTGACTATGTAAAATCTCATCAACACCCCTACTCCTCACAGCTTCAAGAGCCTTGAACCGCCAAAAGAAAACGTCACCAAGCATAAATTTGTGGGTGTTGAGGATAGATAGTAATTTTACGAAAGGTTCAAATAACTGCAAAAAAAGATGGGCCCGGCCCCAAAACTCTTCGTCTAGAACGGTAGCTTCAATGTCGTTATTATCCTCACTAGTAGTAGTCAGATTATTCCATTGCCTCCATTTGTCACTACCAACCAACTCTTGCAGTGTTTGTTTTAGCTCGAAAATCTTCTCGACGGTGGAATAGGAAGGAGCGAGCTTGGCCGAAAGTGCCCTTGAGCCTTGTTTGGCATTAAAGAAAGGCAAGCAATGCGGATATATGAGTATGGATTTCTCAATCCCCTTCGCAGATAACACAATTGGTTTTATCCAATCTATTGCGGCTATCTCTTCCATCAAGATGCGTATAGAATGGAATGTACAGGTAGTCCAAAATATACAAGGAAACTTTGACAGCACAAGCGATTTGAAAGATGCAATAGATGGGCCAATGTGAGAGATGATCTGAAGCACATTTGTGGGACCAACTTCCATTACAGCGTCAAAAAGAGCTCTAGCAAACTCGTTTTTTTCCCCATCGCCTTCGCTTGTATCAACTTCTCTCAGAAACATAAGTCCCCTTGGACTCGAGACAAAAATATTAACACATGAGGAGCCTAATTTGCCATCCGCACAATCAACACATAGTAAAGAACAGGCTGTGTGGGGCCAGGATTCCTTTATCAAAGCCATGGATTTCCCTATCCTTGTTTTCTCTCTACTCAAGAACATACCGGATAGCTTATCCTCAGATGGCAGATCATATCCAGGGCCAAAAGCCGCGATCGCTCTAGCCATTTCAATAAAATAAGGGGAATTGACAACAGAGAAATCCAATCCATCGGCATAGAAAAATCTGGCGACCACATTGTCTACTTCCTCTTTTGTGATATTTTTCCAAGCCCGGTTCGTGTTTGGCTGCATGGTTCGGCTACACTTGCCTGGTTTGCCACTGGCCGAGTTTCTTTTCTTTTTCCTAGCAAGTCGCTCCTCCTCTAGGATCTGAAGTGCTTCCCTCAGTGACCTGTCTATTGCTGGGCAGCTTTTGACCCCGACGCCTGTGAACCCAAGAAGGTGGGCCCTAACACGGGAATACGACCCATTATAACGTAGATTACAGTGATTGCATTTCCACCGTTTGGTTCCACTTCCCTTCTCGAACCCGCCAAATACATTAACATGTTTCCATCCCCATTTGTCAGATTCTGAGGGCATAGTTAGAAACCTGAATACTAGTCAAATGAAAAAAAATAAAGGACCAAAATGAGTGCCACTCAAAACAAATATCTCCGTTTTCAGCAATTCATTCTAAACATAACAATCACGTCCACAATTCCACTGAAAACTTTCCTCTGGTGCAAATATATCATGAAAAAGGGAAAGATGAGGTGAATATATATAAAAATTATTTGAAGTTTGTAAATAAGGGACAATTATATACAAAAATCATGTCAATATGTTGTACATCACCTTCTCTAACAGTTCGTGAACTCAGTAATAGACTGCAGTGAGATCAATTTCTCAACAAAAATGAGGAACAATAATAATAAAAATAATTCTTCCAACACTATTCCTTGAGTAAACATTGATGACAAACAAACTCAAAATTTTAATACAAAAGCCCCTCTTCCGAGACTTAACCAAACACCCTAGTAAGCACCAAAGTTCTGAAACATAATTGTTGGGAATAAACCTCATTCACTTGAAAATAATGATGAGAGTATGTAAGATGGATGCAAAGGAAAACACACAAAAGATTTACATGGTTTGGCAACAAACTTTGCTCACATAGACTAGACTTGATTAACTATAACACTAATGTTTTATTCAAACTCAATACGATACTCTTTCTTTCTTTCTTGACAAGCAATAGATAGATCCAAGTGGATTGAGAAGGGGGACGGGGCTCGAACCCACGCGCCCTTTTGTGAATATTCATGCTACCAACCACTTGAGATTAGGCCCAAATCTTCAGTCATTCACTCTTAGCTCTCTCAATACAAACAAAAACCCTCACTACTTACTAGTTACTACACAAGATGAGAGAACAGACTAGTTACTGTAGCCTTCAGCAAAATCCCCAAAGCAATAACCAAGTTCCTTTAAATTAAAAGATGAAACGAAGTAAGACAAGAGGCATCAAATAGTTTCATCGAAAACCTTGAAGTGATCAACCGGTACACTAGCAGCCAGTCTGACCATCTTTCAGCCAATCGGGACCAACCACAGAAGGCACTGGTCACACTGTTTCAGCAAAATATTTCAATATAATTGTTTGCTTGTCCATGGTAGTTTACAATCCGAAATACCAAAATTACCGTGCTTAGTTGTGACCATTACTCTTTTAGCACCTTTTGATCTGATCAACTGGAAATAAAAACATATGGGATTGTTTTTAAATTCTTTAATAATCTAAAGATCACCTCATTATATATACATCTTAGTGAACATTTCCCTCTTTGATCACATTCTGCATTAAGAAGCAAGTCCCCTGCTAACTGCTTAATAGGCAAATTTCATTTCATTTCAATTCAACCCGTATTCTTTTTATTCCTCAAGTACTAATGTATACCCTAATAATCAGGGTAAAATTGTGAAACGTCATATAGCATTCAGCGCCAAACAAATTCAAGCAAAAAGCATATATTCAAAGGTTCGTTCAGATAAGAAACAAGCATTTTCCAAACTATATGTTCAGCATCAAATATTCAGTATATAACATTAAAAAAAAAAAGTAATCAAATGTTCCTCTCTCAAAATCCATCTTAGATTCCACTCCCTCTACTCCCAAATTAAGAGTTTCTGGTAAACTTCACAAAGAAAAGTTGCATTTTGATCTCAAGGTAGCTTATTAGTTTACACCTTAATCGTTAATAACTTAAAATTAGTATTTTCTTAAATGCTTGATCGGTCAAATGCCGAGTCATAATCAAGGATGGAGGGTGTAGTAGAAATTAGCTTAAGCATACATATATATAAGGTTAAATACCTACAATTTAGGAAATTTTAGTACTACATATGTTGCTTTAGCTGATGCACAAACCAAAACCACTCACCTTGTACTTGTTTATTAAATTTTATTGAGAAACAACTGAGTTTATGTATATAACCCAATTGTAATAAGATTCCCCCCAATTCTAGGTTTTTAGGCACATAATCCAAAACCGGTAACCAAATTTCTATTTCAAAAATCTAGCCTTCGGATTTGATAATTCTTATATGTCGACGAAGTCTGCCAGCCAAAAGATTAAATTAATTAGAGATCCACAAGTCCCTAATCACATTCATGCTTTGACTTAAATTACGTGCCTTATAAAAGTTGAACAAAGTAATCGAATAGTTACAAATATGTAATTGCACGCTTGATAAACGCAATATAAATATTTTATTCAACAGTTAAATCGATAAATTAAAGTTATGGCCGAGTGTAAAACTAACATTTAGACAGCAAAATTATGAAAAGTAGTGAAGTATGAAAATTAAGCCAGTGAATATGTTTCAATTGATTCGAATCATCAATTTAAGAGAGAAATGAAATCGATTTATTCACCTGAAACTGAAAGAGTAGGAGGATATAGCTGGGGGAGATTCCTTTCCTTTCCTTTCCTTCAAATTTTATTATATTTGAAACTTCTTCTTCTTCTTCTTCCCAGATTCTTTGTGGATAAAAACGTCATCGAAACCCTCCGTTTCTTTGTTTAGGCGTTTTTTTTTTTGCTTTACAAAGAAACCTTGTTTAGTTTCAGTTTCAAAGTCATAAGACACGTGTACTTGAATCCCACAATGAAACGCGTGGTTGCGCTTCTTTGTACTATTACGCGACCCTACTTAACTGTGACATTATTTATTTGTTAGGTGTAACTCGTGATAAAAATACTACTCCCTCAGTAATGGCATATTTTTCTTTTACCCCATAGTTAATACATTAAATCTTAAATCATTAACAATTAAAAACACTAATTAATGATCCCCGATTATTAACACCCCACCCCATTTTAGGATTATTATTATTATCATCATTCACGACTTAATTCTTCCATTTTAAAAGATTGATGAAAATGGATGTGCCATCCAAGATCACAAAAGACTCTTTCATTACATGCCTCCTCTTGCAGAACGTACATTAAAAGAAACAATTCCATTATCTATTGATCGCTATTTTCACCAATGTCATAAATGTAATCGCAGTGAGAAGTGATGGTAGATTAGGACCGGTGAGTGTGTGTGTGTGTTGTATGAGAAATGTGAGGTAATGCATGAGGTCATTTATGTGTAGTGATCATCTATATAATGAGTTGAATGGTATTGAAAAGGATGGAAAATATATATGAAAAATTCTATCTCTCTCTAGAATTATGTTTCTCTCTCTACATTTTCTTATTCTGCTTCTTCTCTCTAAATTTCTATATCTAAATTATAAATTCTCCCTTATCAATATATAATTCTCCCTTTTCAATTATATTCTAATTCTACCACTCTCAATAACTTTAAGCGTGGATCTCAGAATTACTCAATTCCTGACAATTGTTATCAGAGCACTTTCTTCCCCAAAATCACTTCTGCTATAACGGTCATGAATCAAATGAATCTCCATTTCAATAATAAATCATGTTCAGGTGTTGGAGATGAGCCTAATCGAACTCTCGTATTACAATTAATCACATGTTATACCTAATAACTGTGAATGTGTTGCATCAAGTTTTTTCTCCTCATGAAATTGTTGAGAAAATCATCATAATTCCAAAATCATATGAGTTTCAAGCCCATATTTAGTTTCAATCTCACCAAATTGCTGTTACTATTAGAAACACACTTCATGGCCGCAACATATACGATGGTTGCTGTCAACTGGACATTCAACTTGGCTATGGAGATACAGAAGGAAAAAGGACAGATAGGGTGCTTAAAAGTAATCCAAAGTTGAAGCCTAAGGTAGATGAAATGGGACCAGATCTGGAGAAAAAAAAACTGAAAAGGGAGTCAGTTTAGTCCCTAGAGTGAAACAGGAAATATGTAAAACAACTAAAGTGCAGGAGAGTAGTGCAGTTACAGACCTGAAAGTGAATATGGTGATCAATATGTACTCTAAATATGGACTGGTTGGATACGCATGTAAGGTGTTCGATGGAATGCCTGAAATGGTTATTACAAGAAATATGGATGTTTTGGAGTGTTCATGTGAATTTTTCTGTATGAGTTGAGAACTGCACTTATTGAGACAAAATAAATGATCACTTAGTTTGAAGGGGTAGCTGTGATTGGGTATGTTGTGCTATTGGTGTTTGATCCAGGGAGAAATAAGTTGATCACACTCATTAGAAAGAGTAAACAGGGCAGATAACTGAAGCATACACCATCAAGGCTTTGTAAGGTAGAGGAGAATTCAAATTTGTGCATGATCCTAGTGGTGTTTTATTTATCAACAACATGAGTCTAATAAGTTACATAAGATATAATTGAAACTTATCATCAATTTTTTTTCAGGCAGTGTTTGATCCAGGTGGACTTTTGCTTTTAAAGGTATCCACATTTCAATCCTTGAGGATAGGGATTTTAAGGGGAAGGCAATGTTATTAATGTAATTGTGGTGAGAAGTGAGGGTAGATTAGGAATGGTGAGTGTGTGTATTGTATGAGAAATGTGAGGTAATGTATGAGGTCATCCATGTGTAGTAATCATATATATAATGAAGGTCGAATGGTATTGAAAATGATGGAAAATATATATATGAAAAATTCTCTCTCTAGAATTATGTTTCTCTCTCTACGATTTCTTATTCTGCTTATTCTCTCTAAATTTTAAATTCTCCTTTATCAATCTCTAATTCTCCCTTTTCAATTATATTCTAATTCCCCCTCTCAATAACTCTAAGCGTGGATCTGAGAATTACTCAATTCCTGACAACCAACTGTTTTGAGAGATGGGAATTGTGTCTTTCCAGGTATACCAACCTCGTAAACTCCGTATTATAAAAAATATTAACTATGGATAATATATACCTATCAATTTTAATAAAGGACAATCGTTTTGTTGTATTAATTTAAAGGACATGTTTATGTATAAAAGACAGTATTTTGAATAAAGGACAATTGAATTTTGTCCTTTTATTTATTTTTTATGTTAGCATTATCAATTTTAACCCTAGCAAATTAGTTGGAAATCCCCATATTTGTAGGTATCATTTTATTTTATAATGGTGGTAAAGATTTATGATAATTCCTAATTAAATGTCAGAAGTAAGCACAAATATTAGGGCTGGGACCGGTTTGGTTCTTGTCCAAAATATGAAGAACCGGAACCGGTTTTTTATTGTTAAAAACGGTTCGATTTTATGCATAATTTTTGAAGAACCGAAATTGGAACCGAACCGGTTTAAACGGATTGATTCTAGCGGTTCTTTGGGTAACCGAATTAGATACAAGAACCAAAATTAGATATAAACCAAACCGTTAACATCGATGCAAGAACCGCTAGAATAGTTATTGGACATAATTTATGTAAAGAACCGCTAGAGCGGTTTTTTAGGTAACCGAATTTTACATGATTTTACTTTATATAAAATTATAAAATGTAATATCGGTTCTTTAATGGTTATTGGACAAAAATTATATCAAAAACCGTTAACCGAACAGTTAACATCGACACAAGAACCGAACCGTTAAAAAAGTAACATGTTACATAAGAATCGAACCAAACCGATTTTTTTCGGTTCGGTTTGATTCAGTTTTTCGGTTTTCGGTTCTCGGTTTATTATCCCAGCCCTAACAAATATGAAATGTTTGACTCATTGATTTAAGGGTAAATTTCACGTTACCCACCTGAACTATTGTTTAAGTAATACTTTGCCTATCAAATTATTAATTTTTACAATTTTTACTATAAACTACTAATTTTGTTGTAGTTTATCTCAAATTGCTAATAGGGTTAAAAAACAGATGAAATTTGAGGGCAAATTTGAAAATTTACAAAGGCTAAATTGCACTTTACCCCCTAAACTATTGTTCAAATAACATTTTGCCTACTAAACTATTGTTTTTAGCAATTTTTATTACAAACGAACTAAATTTGTTACAACTTATCTTAAATGCTAATGGGGTTAAAAATATATAATTTACTTAATTAAATTTGTAGAAAATAAAATCTAAAGAAGATTAAGAGAATAATATTGGAAACACAAATCTTTCGGTAAATTAATATATTATTAGTTATTAATTTATCGATAAGTTAAAACCTCTTTTAATTAATAAAATTGGCCAGTCCCGACCTTATTAATTTATAGAGTTTTTACTATACAAATTTAGATCTTTTTTAAGAAGAAAAGGGCTTACATTTGTTTGTAAGAAATTAAAGAAAATTTGAGGAAATGAGTTCAGATTTGATTCAACACTGTGGTTGCTATTAATGGATGGGAGAGAGTTGCCGATAAGACATGTGGAGACGGTGATTCATAAAGAGATAATCGTTGAAGATGTGGTGCTTAGAGAGAGGAAATGCCGGAGAGAGGTGGAAGTTTCTTAAATGTAAATTTTCATATTTGCCTTTCCCTTCGTTTTCTTAACCCCATCAACAACCTGGGGTAAAGTTTAACAAAAGTAACAATTGCTAGTAAAAATTGCCACTTGATAGGCAAAGTGTCATTTTACCTTTTATAAATTTTTAATTTTGTCCTCAAATTCTGGTTTTTTTTAACCTCATTAATAATTCAAGGTAAAATGCAACAAAATTAATAGTTTATAGTGAAAATTGCTAAAATTAATAATTTCTTAAGCAAAATGCTATTTGAATAATAATTAAAGTAGGCAAAGTGTAATTTACCCTTCATGTAAATTACAAGTCAAAAAGGGCCAAAACATATACTTTATCTTAAAAATGTTAGTTGCCCCTTTCTATATATAAATATGCTATTTATCATGCCACCATCGATTCCACCATCTCTAAGAAACCAAAGTCGTGGGTTTGGTTTCTATTTACGGTACTTTATTTTCTTTCTCTTTTTTTTTTTAATCTACACCATCTTTAACACACCAAAATTCTCGATTACACCATGTGCTTCCAACCGAGAAGAAAGATGATCAAAAAATCATGGACCACAAAATCATTTGAGAGAGTTGCAAATTTAAAGATTTATTTGGCTACAAGGTTCTCACTCAAAATAGGCATGAAATCCGATAACTAGGCTTGGCGTTTAGAGTCTATGCACTTACTTCGGGAAATTATTAAATCTTCTTTTATCTTTGGTAAACCTTTTTTCGAGTATGTGTTATCATCTTTTATATTAGTGTTTTTTCATATATTATAATTATTTTGGGGGGCGTCAATCATATAAATTTTGGTTCTTAATTTTTATATAGTTTGATACATTGGATGGTTTTTATTTTTTATTTTTTTATATTTGTTATATTTCAAATATTGGTAAGAGATAATGGGTTATAAGGTCTCGCTCCGTAATGTGTTATAACTCTAAGGACGGATTCATGTTTAATAAAGGGAAGTAGTACTAATTTCATAATTTGGTTTTACAATAAGGACACTTTTTATAATATTAATTTATTTTAAGGAAAATGATAAATGTTGATGGACAAAACTACCATACTATATCATTTATTCTAATTATACAAAAGACATATTATTATATTTTACATACACATAGTTTAGAGAGAGAAAACAAAAAACAAGAGAAAAGAGAAGTTGTCTCACCACCACCACCACCACCACCACCTTACTCTCCGATCGTATCTCCGAGAGGATCATCGTTCTCATCATCATCATCATCATCATCATCTTCTTCTTTTTTTTTTCTAGATCTGCAATCGTAAAACATATATAACTTTTGATCGAACCGTTGGATTTGGCTGATTTTTGGATATGTTGTTCGAAAGACAAAGTTACTATTATTGCGAAAAAAATTAAGACGATCAGAAGTCGTTTTGCTATCGAAATCGATCAATTTTGACAGCCCAGCGGGATTTCAAAAAAAAATATGATTGTAACTCTTTTTTTTTTTTTACGAACCCTACGTCGATCCATATCTATATACATATAAATAAATTGAGTGGATGTTGATCTCTATTTTGTAATGGTGCTAAAATTATTTTAACACATTCTGATTTGTTATTCAAGTGGTGTTATCTTATGGTTGTTGTTCAGAAGGTGCTAAATGCATTTAGCACCTTCTGGTTGTTGTCTAGATGGTGCTAAATGCATGTAGCACCCTTTGGTTACTGTCCAGAGGGTGCTAAATGCATTTAGCACCTTCTGGTTGCTCTCTAGGGGGTGCTAAATGCATTTAATACCTTTTGGTTGTGGCACTAAATGCATTTAGCACCTTATCGTTGCTGTCTAGCGGGTGCTAAATGCATTTAGTACCCTCTGGTTGCTGTCCAGGGGGTGCTAAATGCATTTAGCACCTTCTGGTTACTGTCCAGCGGGTGCTAAATGTATTTAGCACCTTCTGGTTGTGGTGCTAAACGCATTTAGCACCCTCTGGTTGCTGTCCAGGGGGTGCTAAACGCATTTAGCACTTTCTGGTTGCTGTTCAGAGGGTGCTAAATGCAGTTAGCACCTTCTGGTACCTTTTGGTTGTAGTGCTAAATGCATTTAGCACCTTCTGGTACCTTTTGGTTGTAGTGCTAAATGCATTTAGCACCCTCTGGTTGCTGTGCAGGGGGTGCTAAATGCATTTAGCACCTTCTGGTTGCTGTTGGTGTTATAATGAGACGATATTATAAGGAAGGGATATTAGTGTCTTTTTTGTATAGTGTCCTGAATTTACACAGCTAATTTTTAAATGTCCTTTATAATTATATTATTATTATAATGAGCCCTTATACCTAATTGCCTCAATTGGTAAACCCCTTATAATTTTTTCATTTATTTTTTTTTTGAAAAAAAGCGATAGAATAATATTAAAAAGCTAAGTTAATATCCAAATAGAAGAGGCGCAACAATCAGGGGCAGAACCAGGGGGGACAGGGCAGGCTTCAGCGCAGGGAAAAATTTTGAAAAACCTATTAGCATTAGTAAGAAAAAATAAAAAAAATTAATATGAGCTCACCCCTTTGTTAAGTTTTAGCCCAGCCCTTTGGTTCAGGATTATGAAAGCTTTTGAAACTTGAAACTTGCAAATGGCACTTGCTTTAAGATATGTCATGCAAAACGGTTTTTTAAATGAGCGGTTTCTTTGATATTGTGAGTGTTAAAAATTCATCGGCGATTATACTTAAAAATGAGATATCTTCTATTCTTGCTCGGTTCAATCTTCCTATTCAAAATATGCATGGCCAAGGTTATGACGGTGCAAGCAATATGCGTGGTGAATGGAATGGCTTTCAAACATTATTCTAAAAGATTGTCCATTTGCTTATTCTGTACATTGTTTCGCTCATCGACTTTAACTAGCATTAGTCGCAGCAGCAAAAGATAAGCCTAATGTTTGGCAATTCTTTTTTCATTTGAATTGTGTTGTCAATCTAATTACATCTTCCCCAAAACGTGTTGGTGAGTTAAAGTTAGCATAAAGAACTAAGGTTGAGAATATGTTGGCTACTGGTGAGCGCCAATCTGGCGATCCCGAGTTTCATAAGTTTTCTACCCTTACTGAATTATTCCGAGTACTAGTTTTGAGAAGAAAGTTGAAGGATTATACTATGCTTGACATATTGATTCGTCTTGTATTGACCTTTCATGTTTCTACGGCAAGTACATAAATAGCATTTTCTTGTATAAATAACATCAAAACAAATTTACGTAACTTAATAGGGGATGTAGTTCTGGCCGATTGCATGTTGCTGAACATTGAGTGAGACCACGATTTGAAAATTAATTTAGAGTTTGTAATATATGAATTCGAATCATTAAAAACTCGTAGAGCTCAACTTTGTTAAATATTTTTCGTTATGTATAAACTTAAATATTTAAATCATGCTATTAAATTTTCTTTTCACTATATAGTTATACTTTCAATTTTTATTTTTATTTTTTTTTATCTGTCACTATTAGCCCACCCCTTGGAAAAATCCTGGGTCCGCCTCTGCAACAATTGTTCTGGACCCTCTTCTATTCATGATACAAAATTATCAATATAATAAGCAAATCTAGCTAACTAATGCGCGAATTTATTCCTATCGCGACAAACAGACGACACCTTCTGGTCATTACACATCTCTAAGGCCTTTTTCCATGCTTTTTTGCTCTCATGCTTTTCTTTGTTGGACCAACTAATTGGCTATTTTCGATAAATATTTCTTCACTTTTAGAGCAAGAAGCGGAACTCTGAACTTGCTTATATATTCGCCCTTTGATTGAGTATTATTTCTACCAAAACGATGGAGATCGAAGGAAAATCTTGAATTGGTTTCAATCGAGGAGGCTGAGGAAGAATTATAGGAAGTTCGTACTTGGAGAAATATCTCATCTAGCTTGCAGCAGAGGAGAAACTTTCAGACCACCATTTCGAGTTAGATAATGACCAATCACTCAACAATGAATGGACACTAACTCAAAGCGGACGAGAATGAATACCTATCCTTTAGGAGTTTGCTTAAGAATAAACAAAAATAACTCCATAAATCTGCATGCAAGCTTTTGTGCACTCGTTATGCACGAGTGATATGTGGTTTAAACCCAAAATTTAAGAATAAATAAGTAGTAACACAATGCAGTGGATTAAATGTAACGTGCTTGCTAGTCTCTTCTCCACCTTTAGCGGGTATGAAGGAATTGTTAGGGACTCACAATGGTAACTTTGTTGCGGCTGTTCAAGGTAAAATTCGAGGCTGCCACTCTCTTCAAATGTCAGAATCTTTGGCTCTTCGATCAAGAAGTTCTAAGCAGGTTGAAGCAGCTTCAAATTAGTAAAGTTCAAATTGAGTTGGACGCTCAAGTGGTAGTGCGGGCAATAAATAGAGAAACTCTTAATCTCTATTTGTTTGGTCTTGTTATAAATGATTGTAAGGCCATAATTTAGGATATTAATCATTGTCAAGTTTTATTTGTTTGGAGGTCAGCGAATAACGTAGCTCTTTGCTTGGCCAAGGATGCTTATTCTATGTCTGACTAGGAGAGCTAGGTCATGTCAACTCCTGCTTCTATTACTGATGTTCTTCTTGCTAATTCAACTTAATGGAATTGTTTTCTTTTGCTTTTAAAAAAAAAGTTGTAACATAATGATAAAATAATATCATGGCAAACGCCGTGCAATGTTATACCTTATAATATTAATATTGTAATTTTTTTTAATAAAGTTATGTGATTAAGTTAGTTGAGTGATTAAGTAGTATATGGTCTATACCTGTTAATGGATCGGATTTTGAATGGATTGCTCTACATCTAATTCAATAAGTTAAGAAAAAATGTTCATTCTGATTTGATCTGATAATTTGACGAAATGTTAACAATCTAATCCATATCCGATTTTGTGAGCTTAATGAATATCCAATCACACAATCCGATCCAAACTTTTTAAAAGGAGAATGAGGTTTTTAATTATGAAATACATAGAGAAATTTGTAGTAGACTAGTCGTAAACAAGGAGTCTAAATCCTTTATGTTTATGTTTTTCTTTTCTATAAATATGATTATTAAATTAGTTTAAATTCCAATTTAGTATGTCAAAAGACCATAATTTCATTTAATTAGGTCTTAACATTTATTCACAAACAACTTAATTAAGTCTCAGCATTTATTCACTAATGAGTAGTATTTACAATATATATTTAGTGGGAAAAGATCTAAAGAGGACCATTTATTTGGTCCTTAAATGCGGACCAATCATTTTGAGAGAGTAAACGGATGATTTTTTTTATGAAACTTGGTGAAGATGATCTCCATGATTAGTAGATCATCTCCACCAAATTTCATCAAAAAATTCAACCGGAAAGTGAGTTATCTAAACATCTTAAATTTTAACGGTTAGAAAGGCACGTATATATCAATTTTTTAGTTAACCCTCTTCCCGATTAAATTTTTCAATGAAATTTGGTGGAGGTGATATACTAATCATGAAGATCATATTTATGAAGTTTTATCAAAAAATTCATTTATTTACCCCCTCAAAATGATTGGTCCACATTTAAGGATAAAAAAATTGGTCCTCTTAAGATCCTTCTCCTATATTTCGTATATGTGATAAATATAAAATATATATCATATAATATTAAATTGGATTGGATATGCTCGGATCCATATTTGTGCCATTAAATTATTGAATTAGCGGAATCAGATTATCGGATTAAAATTTTGAATCAATATCCGATAAAAGTACGTTGTATTCAAATTCGAACATGGTGAGGTGTTTGATAGGTAGGGAGACTGTCTTTGAATGTCCAAAACTCGTGAATTATTTTTAGGTTCCATTTGATAACAAGTTGAAAAGAAGAAGAAGGAGAAGAAGATAGCAAAAACAATTAATTTCTGTGAAAAATTAAAAAATAAGTTAAGTAAAATGATAAAATGTTCTCTTACATTTTTAACTTTTGTTTGTGGGATAAAATTTTTGGATAGTAAAAAAAATCTATATAAAAAAGGATGGGTATTATTTACACCCCACAATATACTTGGTATTCCTTTGCTTATTAACACTCCGCTAAGTAGTTTTTCTACTTACCAATGTTCATGATTGAAGACGCCCATCTTCCAATGCCTTCCGCCTCTCCACCACCACCTCTCTTCACCCTCTGGCAACTCCTGCATCTCTTTCCCCCTTTGTTGACTTCTTTTTCTTCTTCTTCTTCTTCTTCTTTTTCTTCTTCCCACTCACCGAAAAACTCTTCCCTCCGGCGACTACTTCTTCTCACTCACCGGAAAACTCTTCCCTCCGGCGACTACTTCTTTTCACTCGTTGGAAAACTCCTCCCTTGATCTACCAATGACTTCTTCTTCTTACTCGCTGTAATCTTCTTTTTATTCACTTGTATGCTCCACCAAGTGAGGAAAATGTGTCATGTGGTAGTATTACCAAGCACTTTGTGGAGTGCATATAGTGCCCATCAAAATAAAAAAAGAAAATAGCTTCTTATGAAATATGTACAAGATCGATGGAGAGTATCTCATTCAATTACTCATCTTATTTTCTAACTTCTCGTAAACTGATAGAAATAATCATCTTTTCAACCATTTTTTAATTTCATTATCAAACAAAGCCTTGTTGTAATAGTTTATTATTTATCATGCAAATAAAGAAAAAAGAATCATTTATAATATCAACTGATCATATAGAAAACATTTAATACAATGGTTATAACATCATATATTATAACATATCTAATAAAATTGCAAGAAATCAATGACTTGTGTGAAAGAGAGAGAAATACGCACTTTCTTCTTATTCAGCAAAGTCAAAATATACAAGATGAAAATAGAGAGATTGTATAATTATATTAATGTTTCAAGAATCCCAAATATGTTACATTGATACTTTGATGTCCATCTTGTTAAATACAAATGACTAATATATACTACCACAAAAGGAAAAATAATATAGCTTTAATGATTGTCTATAATTCCATGAGAGGTGGAAATGGTGATAATGGGTGAAAAAGAAAGGAAAAAAAAGGATGAAAAAAAAGATAAAAGGAAGAAAAGGGGAAAGGATCCAAGAGGAGAGAAATGATAGAAGGGAAGCAATCCAAAAGTATGAGGTATGTATTATATTGTATTCTAACACCCCCTTCAAACTCAAAGTGGTATGAAGAGACCAACTTGAGTTTGAAAAGAGATAATGAAAAGACAAAAAAGGAGAAGCTGCTTAAATAGCTATTGAGAAACTGAATGGTATACTATTGAATGATAAACGTGGACCATTTCTTCGCTACCAACATGACGAACCGATTCAATCGAATTGAGGATCGACAAAGAGCTCATGAAGAAGCCTTTCTTCGCTACCACCCGGAGCATATCTTTCCGGTTTGGAATCCGTATCACGTTAATCAAGGTTGGGGTCAATGGCCACACGACCCACAAGAATAGTCATTGGGTTCTCTCATTTTTGTTGATAACAAAAGGGGAGAAATATGTGTGTTAGAGTGCTTGGTACACACTCTTTAAGTCTTATTAGTTTAATTATGAACTATTTTAAGTTTTTTAGTTGTTTTATGTTTGGGTTTTCCATGAACTTCTAAGGTTTATCATTCCCAGTTTTAAATTGTGCCTAACTCTAAGTATTTGGTTTGAACTTTATTTGAAGTCTCTTTATTAAGATCTGTATATTTACTTATGCATGCTTGCTTTATTCCATATTCTCTTTAATGCATAGTTTGAGGGGGAATTTTCCCGTTGAGAAAACTCAAATAATGATCTTAATCGCAAACACACATTAATTTATTGTCATCATCAAAAAGGGGGAGATTGTTGACTTGAAAGTCATTAATCTTGTTTTGATAATAACAATAAACTTAATCTTGTGTAATTTAACTTAGTTGATGTTTTAAGTTATAGCCGCAATTAGATTAATCATACGTGGACTTAACCAAAAATCCGGAATCAAGATCATTCAACTATAAGCATTGCAATCAAAGTCTTTCACCTCACACATCTCTTGTCAATACTTCCTCAATGAGATTTCTAAAGTACAATGAGCCAAGGAAGAAAAGAAATGAAGATTCAAACAAAGCCCTCGAAGACTTGTTACTGCATATATAAGTGAGCGCTTTAGTTTTCTTGTAAAGATTCTCATTTGATCATCATAAATAGCTCATACAATGTTTCTATATTAGAAGATTGATCAAATCAAAAGTTGAATCAAGTTTACTTCTAAAAACTTATTTTTGAGAAAAACTGTTTTGGAACAAATTCATTTTAAATATTAAACGAACTCATTTCGGAGCTCTTTACATTATAGAAGTCTTAGAAACTCATTTTTAAACATCCCCTTGCTTCAAAATTGATTTTTAAGCTAATTTGCAAAGTTGGAAAAATGGGACTTTTTTGTCAATCTGGCAGCAGACCAGAGGGGACCGTCAGTCGACTGATGGACTTTGCTCAGTCGACTGATGGCCCAGAAACTAGCCGTTGGATTTCAGATTTTTTACCACTTTTGGTACCAAACTTCTACCAACTCCCTCCAAACGGCCATATGGTTTCCTAGACTATATATACACCTTCTAAGACTTATTTAAACACTCTTGAATCATTCCTACACTATTCTATTCATCTACATTCAATATTCAAAGATTCAAGAACATTTTCTTTTGATCAATCATCTTTATTTTGAGCTATACTTTATTGATCAAATTTGATATCTCTTAGTGTGAGCCTAAGTTGTAATCTTCATACACTATAGAGCTATTGTACATTGGTGTTAGTCACCAAATCAATTCTTTCAAACATTAAGAGAGGTTTATCTCTTAAGATAGTAAGAGAGAATTCTTGTGTGAGTATTGAGAGAGATTCAATACTTGTAATAGTGTGTGAGAAGAATATACTTGTAGAGGTTTGATCTTCACCCGGAAGGAGATCAAAAATAGTGAAATTTCTCGGGGTACTAACCGAGCGCGGAGTAGGGGCTAACAAGACGAACCGTGTGGACAAAAAGTCTTCGACTTTGATCGGTTTAATCTTTCTATCTCTTGAACTCTTATATTGTGTTATTTGCACCTTGTGATTGGATTTATCTTTATTTCTTGTTGCTTGATTGATATAGACATCGAATATTTTTAAGTTGATTTTAAAAATCCCACTAAGTTTTAAAAACCCTATTCACCCCCCTCTAGGGTATTTTTTGATCTACAATCAGCATTAAAAAAAAATATAACTGAGGTCAGAAGAAGAATAATCAAAAGAATTATATCCTAAAATTGTCTAGTCAGGATTCGTTGATCCGGCAATGGAACCAACTTGAGAAGATCCCCCTGAAAAATCTTCCAAAACAGCTTGGTAATTTAACATAGTCGAATATGCTGGCAAAGCCTCGTGTTCTAAAAGATTCACGGTAGTTGGAAGGATATCAAATGCAGCCTCTTCTATCGACATGAGGAGCCTTAATATGCATTCGGAGTAAGGATATCCCAATAAATCTTCATCGATCGGAAGAACTCCAAGTTGTGAAAGATTCACGGTAGTCGAAGTAATATCAGATGCAATATTTTCTGTTGGCGATAGGAACTTTCAAGAAGAGCAAAGGAAAGGGATGGGTTAGCGCTAAAATAATCTCTTTCTAGTCGAGCATCTAACGCCGTCACCTGTGACTGCAAAGCTTCTAACGCCATCACCCGTTATTACAATTCTTCTACCTTTTGTTGAAGAGAAATAATAAGAGTGGTACAGTCACTAGTGGGATTCTCGACTCTCGCCTTAGTTTCAAAAAGAAATGATTTGAGAGTCTTAAGATATTTGTATTCAGAAACAAATTGCAAAAAAATGCAACATTCTTTATCCCGAAAACAGAGAAGATTGTGTGATAATCTCGACGATCAATCACATTTGAAAAAAATTTAGCCAATTCACAAGATGGAGGACAAAACTTGTGGCAATAAGCGTAAGCAGCACATGGAGCACCTCTAGAACGGACAATGTTCAATATAATTTTGATGAAAGAGACTGTGATTTTCAGGGTGATGAAGATGAAAAAATGGGATACTGAGGCTAATAGCCCAGGACATAGGGTATTTCTTTTGATGAGGAGACTGGAATTTCTAAGGTGATGAAGAGGGAGATTGGACATGGAGACTTATAGACCTGGACAGATTTCGAAGTCGAAAGTTTTCGAAAAAACTGCCTCTCCGCTGGATTTAGACTTGACGGAGCCTCAAGTAGAAGTGCCACGCGTGAGAGCACGTGGCTGATTTTTGGGTAAACTTTCTAGGTTAAAACGCAAGTCACAAAAAATTTAGGGGGTCAAACTCTGAATAATCGAATCATTTGAAACTTTATAGACCAAAAACCCAATAACCGCAGCTTTGGGGTCAAAATGAAAATAACCCAAAAAGTCTGAGGCTAAAATGCAAATAATAGAAATTTTTTGAAACTTTCTGGACCAAAACGCAAAATCAAAAACTTTATAGGGTCAAACAGAAAAACACTAAAACTTCTAGAAACCCCAACATAAACCTTTTAAAACTTTTTGCACCAAAAAGTTTGAACGGTGAGTCCGCGACGGCCATTTCTTTGAACGGTGAAGTCAATCTAATCCTAACAATGGTATAATTATAGGATGAACTAAATGAATTCTTACAATAATTTTCAACACTCCCCCTCAAATTGAAGGAGGTGTTAAACCAAAATCAATTTGTCCAAAAATAATTTGCCCAAATAAACTCTTTGACAGAGCAGGCGGCAAAAGGCCGCCCTCAGGAAAAGGTGGAACCCAAAAACCCTAGGTGAGAAAAATCGAATACCTCTGATACCAAGTCAAAATATACAAGATGAAAATAGAGAGAATGTATAATTATATTAATGCTTCAAGAATCCCAAATGAGTTACATTGATACTTTGATGTCCATCTTATTAAGATACAAATGACTAATATATATAATACTACAAAAGAAAAAATAATATATCTTTAATGATTCTCTATAATTCCATGAGACGTGGAAATGGTGATAATGAGTGAAAAAGAAAGAAAAAAAAGAGGAAAGGAAGAAAGGGGGAAAGGATCCAAGAGGGAAAGAAATGATAGAAGAGAAGGAACCCAAAGTTACGAATGTATGTATTCTAAGAAAAGGGAAAATGATCCGAGAGGAGAGAAATAACAAAAGGAAAGGAATCTAAAAATATGAGGTATGTATTTTATTGTATTCTAATAAGTAATCCCTCACCCGCATTAAATGCCATCCATATCCGCATTAAGTGATGGCCCATACCCGTGATAGATGGGTGGCAGATTTGGGGCAGGGCATGGATGCCTTTTTGCCCGAGTGACAATGAAAGAGTTGTTGGGAATAAACAAACTTCAATCAGAAGATAATATATATGGAGCATTTGCTACCCTCCAGAGATACTTTGGCCGAACAGCGAACAATCTTGGTCAAGGTTCATCAATTCGGAGAGATACTTTGGCCGTTAAAATTTAGTGCATTGAAAGTCCTTTGTTACTAATCATTTAATTTAGTTTGATAAGCGCGCTAGCTAGAGCTTATAGATTATTAAAACTTTTATTTTGAGAGAATATTAGTAGTTAGTACATGAGTGAGTGTGTGGTTGTGAAGTATGAAATTGTAATTGTAACCTTGTTCTGCAGTCATATATAAAAGTTTTTTCGGAATTTTTTCAAAGGGGAGATTGACATTGTTATAAGTTGAACTATCTTTATAAATCTTTCTTGTTACTCATTTATTGTTAATCATCACCGGACACTCAAGTTACTGTTGGTATCATTGATTGATTGCCAAGTGTCTTCACTAAATTTTGGCATCCGCTCTTTCTTTTTAGATTGACACTGTGATTAATAGTTTTACTCTCTTTTTACGAATATGCCAACTGCCAAATTAAGTGTCGAAAATACAACATTCCCTAAAAGTAAAAAAATTGAAAAAATGCGGGCTAAGGTCTTGTTTGGTTTACAGAAGGAAAATCAACTCCTTTGTCTTTCTATAGAAGTGAGAAACTAAAGTTCATGTTAAATTTCTTTTCCTGTGTTTGGTAAAATATAGAAAATATTTAGGTAATGGTATTATTGTTCAAAATTTTTGTAATAAATGCTAGGAAATCACAAGGACAAATCAATCCCATGACTTTTGAGAGGAATTAGTTTACCCCTACTTTCCCCTTTGTTAAGAAAGTGTTTCCGGAATTTGTGCTTACCAAATAAAGGAAAGGAAAAACTTTCTTTTCATGAGTGCTCAAATTCGTGGAACCAAATGAAACCTAAGTGAAGCGTTTTGGCAGTAAAAACATGTTCTACCCTGAACTTATTTTCCTGCAGGAAATCACTGCTCCAGACAAAAAAGTATATATGTATCTATACGAAGAGTGGATTTCACAACTACGCCGATATCTATTTATTTTCTTCCTCTAATCAGAAATAGCAACTCATTTTAACTCGTGAGGCTGTGCTATTTATTTTTATTTTTCAATACAAGCAGCGGATACATTCAAATGGTTCAAGGGAGGCTAATAAATTTGGCTAATTTAACAGCTTAATATCTTGGCTAAAGAAACGTAGCCGGTGACGCTAGAATATCTCTTCTTTTTTTTTTGGATACTACTTCTGTTGAATATTCACAATTTTTATTTGTTGAACTTAAGTGCATATGTTGACGTTAGACTATCTTTGATTTGAGGGTGGCAATATTGCCAGAGCTTAAAACACATTGCCAGAGCAAGTTTAGTACTTTATCGTTGGAATGGACCAAAATACCCACTAATGTCTCAATGGTCAATTACTAGTTTCTTTATTCTTTAATTGCCCTTATATATGATGTCATTGTTGCCAGAAAACATTGATATTTGTGCACACACTTTCCCTCTCTTTCCAACTTTACTTTCCCAATTTCCTTTCCGACCAATTTTATTTCTTTCTTCCCCAACTTTAGTCTCTGCTCACAATTTCTTTTCTACTACTTTAGAGCTTTCACAGTTTCACATATGTCCAAACTTCAACCTTTATCAAAAACTTTTCTACAAGAAGAAAACTCCTTGGATTTTAATTGAAGGTTAGTCGTTGCTTATTTTATTTCTTGTTTATTGTGTGTATACCATTTTCTTTTGTGAGATATTATTGGGGTTCATAACTAATATTTTTTCATGATGAATGTGTTTCTTATTTGCTTCTTATTTTTTGTTCTCATATGAAAAAAATATAATGACTTAAAATGAGACAAAACTTATTTCAAAGAGTATATAATTTTTAATTTTTCTATGTTTGCCGTAGTGACTTAAAAATACTAATCTTTTTTATGGCTTGTGTTCCTAAACATATATAAAATAATATTTTTTTAACAATGGATTTGTTGTAACGATATGCTTGTGTTTCTTTAATTTAGAAGAGAAAGATAATTATTTTTTGGACATTGGAGATTTGCAATAGGAATAAAAAAGATCATTATTTTTTGGACATTGGAGATTTGCAGTAAGAATAAAAAATTTGAGACTTTCTGTTTTTTTGTTCTTTTCTTTCACATTTTAGAAGTTCCACAGGCTCCTTCCATTTGTTTTATATAATCACATACAATAATTAACTCTTATTTAATTGTATGCAGATTTTGCAAAAAAAAAAAGATGTCTAATATAGATGATTTGGTTCTGCAACTTGAGTGGGTTTATTTAAGTCGTGAAGAATTGCTTAACAATGTAAAGAAGTTTTACTATATGCAAGGTTATGTGTTGTCAATTAAAACCTCAAGGAAAGATAAATATGTGACTATTGGTTGTGATAGGGGAGGTTGTTATCGAGATAGACGTAGTATTGTCACAAGGGAACGCCAAAGGGACACATCAACTCGCCTAATAAATTGTCCATTTGAAGTTCAAGGTAAAAGAGTGGATAGTGTTTGGATACTTGAGATCAAAAATAGTTTACATAATCGCGAGCCCTCCCATGATATGTGTGGACACCTAACTTGTCGCCGGTTATTTGAAGAAAATATGAAAAGTGTTCATGAAATGACCGCAGCAGGAATTGCACCACGTCAAATTTTGTCATCTCTTCGGTAAAAGAATCCTAATCTCCAAGTCGTGTCTCAAACCATATACAATATAAAGGCTAAGGTTTATAAAGAGAACTTAGGCAGTCGTACTTCAATTCAAGCTTTGTTTGAAGAACTTGGTCAGGGTGGTTTCATGTACAATATTGCGCAAGATGAAATGGGCAAGAGCAAGAAAGAATGATTCATTAGTGCGTGGACGGAGGCATGGAAATTGTTTGAAGATTTGTACAAGAACAAGAAAGAGATTTTAAGTTATATAACAAGGAATTGGCTTCCATTTAAAGAACGATTCATTAGTGCGTGGATGGAGAAACATCTCCACTTTGGAAATCGTGTTTCTTCAAGGGCAAAAAGTGCACATTCAAAGCTTAAGAGATATTTGCACAACTCAACCGGTGATCTTCGCTAAGTGAAAGACAAAATATGCTTGGCCATAAAAAATGAATTTGAAGAGATAAAGACGCAATTCTCAAGTGAAAGACTTCATACTCCCCATAGTGTTAATATTCCTTTCTTTAGGGAACTTAATACTCGTGTGTCGTCGTTTGCAATGCGAGAGTTATTTAAGCAATTTGAGATGGTCAAGTTTAATAAAATGCAATCTACATGTACTGGTCATTTTATGGCAACAATGGGTTTACCTTGTTCCCATGAGATGATGTGCTGGAAAGATATGGTATTGCCTCTTAGTTCTGTACATCCACAATGGAGGGTCGACATAAGGTCATTAGTTTGGAATGATGGTGAGATAAGCAATAAAGATGATGAATTTAAAGGGTTGCTTAGTAAATTTCAATATGAATTTACAGTGGCCTCTTAAACAGAAAGAAAATGCCCGAGATCAAATTTCCAAACTCGTAGGTACATCACTTCCTGTTTTACTTGAGCCAACTATAGGAATTCACAAAGGACGTCCGTCAAAGAAGCAAAAGGAATCATTCTCTACAAGGCGCGATCCTTCACAGTTTGAGATTGTTGAAACAAATCGCCGATGTAGTACTTGCAAGGGCTTTGGGCATAATACTCGTACCTGTCAAGGTAGAACAGAAGGTCGTGAGCTCAATCCATAGTTTTGGAAGGAAACTTGGTGATCGGGACATAATTTTGCAATTTTTTGTTAGTGGTAAGTTTTCCCCCTTAATTAATTAGAATGAATTTGATAGTTTTTACCTTATTTATTTGTAGTGATTTTGATTTATTTTTCTTACTAACAGTAGGACAATGGTGTTGCTGCCTGCATCAAATGTGGTAAAATTACTTCTAATATTTTTTTACTGACTTCAAATTAAAGTGCTGGGTGTTTGAAGACCATTGAAGAATTTGTATTTTTGGTATTATTTTACATTGTGACAAACTCTGGGATAACAATGAAAATACTATTGTATTCTTGTTTTCGGTATGTTATTGTAATATTTTTTTTTCATTCTCCTTCCTTTAAGGTGGTATTGACTAGTTATGGAGAACAGGTCAAAAAATTAGTGAAAGTATTGGAAAACAAGAGAAAATGGTTAAATTTGTTGCATGCTCAGAGACGGAGATATATTAATTAACAAAACAAAAGTGCAATTGAGGTAGAAAAAAATCTGTAGCAAAAGTTGTTGACTTCTGTGGGCTTTTTAGTCCATTCTAACGATAAAGTACTAAACTTGCTCTTGGCAATGTGTTTTAAGCTCCGGCAATATTGCCACCCTTGATTTGACAACTCTAAATACAATATTATTTATTTTTAGGCTCATTTAATATCAAATTAAAAAATGATAATAAAAATAATTAATTTATGTGAAAAAAAAATGAATCAAGATGTGAGATTTTATTGTACTTTTCGCTTTTCTCCATTGAATTAAATTATTTGAGTGGTGGGAAGATAGATTTTTCAATAGAATATAAAAAAATATGAAAAATATTTACTCATAAAAATTACTGCAAGAAGGACAACATCTCATATTTACTCCTCATTTTTAACTTCTCGTAAAAATAATTTCTTTTCCAATCATTTTTTAACTTCGTTATCAAAGATATCATTAATATAGAATTACTCAAGCAAATAAAAGAAAAAGAATCATTTGGAAGACCAGCCAATCATCAAAGATCATCTTATTTACGCACATACAAATTAGAAGGGCTTTCTCAGGAAGTATATATATGGGTTTATAAACAAATGAAATATTGTTACAGTCGGTTCTACTTCATGCAATTCTTCGTATCCCTATTCGTATAACAAAAACCTCTGGCTATAGAAAAAAAATGCTTTTTGTTTTCAAAAATTAATTAAAAAAAAAACCCAATAATATTATACCCTCGCCCAAAAAAATCCTAATACGCAAAAAGCACAATGTGATTCTGAAAAAATAGAACATAAAAATCTCAAAGCTTGAGCTAACCCCTTCAACTCCAATGCAGAGCCGATCCATAAGTACAATATAACCCTTGATTCCGCCAGCCCTTGCACCGTATTCTTTCCTTACCCGCCTTTGTGGGCTGGGGCCGTGCTGTATAATCAGTTTTACAAAATGTACGTGAGAACCAAGAATCTTCAATAAGGCGGCTTTTTCCATTTTTTCAAAGCAAACCGGCTAGAAGAGCACCGGGGTCCGATGATGTTGATGGTGGTGGGCTAGTTGGTGGAGGTTGAGGGGGCTGTGGTGCAGGTGCCTGGAAAGCTGTGGGAATGCTAACTAGTTGTTCCTTTATGAATTCCTTCAATCTGTTTATAAAAGACAGAAGACCCGTACTCTCATTTTGAGAATCTTGAGATGTTGTTAGCATGTTCCAGTTTATACAAATTGGACATTTCTAAATTCCTCTTATTTGATAATAAATCTGCTATGCTTCTATTTATTTATTTCTTTTGTGTACAAGGAAAACATGGGGCACAAACATTCCAGATTGGTTATTTGATGATATTTATGTGCATAAACAAGACGCAAATGGATTGCATATTAGCATTTACAGGTTAGAGTGAGGAGAATACATACTCAAATGTTAGAGTAAGGTCCCCTGAGGCCACCGTCATGCGCAGCTGCGTTCTGTCTGCTGGATCTGTCTCAATTCTTACCTGAACATGTCCGAAACATTAAATAAATACATAAAAAGAAGAAGTTGTACACAAGCTTTTCAATATACTAACTCTTCTGATAGTTGAACAAATATTTTTAGTTTAGCCCACTGAATGGATTTAAAAGTCAGTTGCATTTCGGCTTTTGAGCAGAAACTCTCAAAAGGGTGGGGGTAGATTTTCGTTTTCACCTTTTTCTTACATAAGGCATTAGCCACAAATAGAAAGGACCAAAGCATCTTACCAAGCATAACATGGCTCTTGTACTCTCCGAAAAAAATGTTGTGCTAGCAACCAAATTATTTGGATTTGGATCCTGAAAAATGAAAGAATAAGGTATGCGTGTGTTTCTGTAATCATTATGGAGTGTACATCTCAAAGCCCCAACAGAAGAAACTAACCAGCAAAATTAAGGGGGGGGGGGGGGGGGGGGGGGGGGGGGGGGAATGCAACAACACTTACAAGTCCTGGACAGACCATCAGGTTGGTAACAGTTAAGCAAGCTTGCCATCTCTGTGAGAGACATCGGTCTTACATCTCTAACCTGTACCATTTTATTAGGAATAAATTGTCAACACATTTTTCAAAATGATGGGAAATTAATGCAAGAAGTATCATATTACAGTTTTCAAACTTGATGAGCATAAGCTGATTGGAGGATTCTGATATCTCATTTCCACTCGTTACTAAGACCTCAGACGCACATCCATAAGAATACTCCGATTATAAAAAGAAGGAAACAGAATTTTGTTTTGACATTTTATGCATCAGGGTTTTCCAAAAGGTTGAAGTTTGATGGTGCAAAAAACATGCCTTCTGCTCCTCTACTTTCAAGATTTAATTATGTAAGGGCCTTTTGTTTAGGTAAAAATTAATTTTTATCTAGTTAAAAATAAAATGGTAAAAGATATTCCTACCTACACTTTTACTACTTCCATTTAAAATATTCATAGTGCATTCATAAGTTTATACAAACAGGTGAATAATTTTCACCATTTCAGTAAATGAAAAAATATTTCACCCTAAACTAAATGGGCTCCAAGGATAGGATCAAACCATCAACAAGATTTCAATGGAATGAGAACCAGAACAAGTTTGGTAGAATGCTATGATATGCAGGTGTGGGATTCAGGAGCGACACAATCCGGGTGCTACAATTCGAAAAATCTCAAAAACAATAGGGTACGCGTGGCCAGCAATAAAAAAATAATATGAAATATATTACAATATTCCTTAACTTTTATATACGCTACGTTATATTGTGCACACAATACATTCATTGATTGAATGATGAATGAAGTTATAAATCTTAATCTCAAGAACCGGTTACATTCCTGGCCAAGATAAATTAGGTAAATAATTTCAACATACCCGACCTCTAAATTCCTTAAGGCTATGTTCTGTTTGCGTGATTTTAAGATATGATTTGGTAAATCACGTGATTTTTTACGTAATTCAGGACTGTTCTTTTGGGAGGAGTCTCGATATTTTAAAATTTCATAAAATTTTGAAATCCTACAAAATACTTGATTTTATAATCCGCTGAAAAGGTTAGGATTTGGGAATCTTGTGTTGAATTAGAGCGTTGGAATTTGATCCATCTCTTTTTAATCCGATATCACATCCATTATTGGTCACTCAGACTTTATCTCTAACTAAAACACATAAATGGATAAGAATCCCACTCAAACTCATTGTACACTACTATATTTTGATAATTCATAAAATATTTATGAAAATTTCTAAATTTTATAAAAGAACACCAAAATTGAAAAATCATGAGATTTTAAAATCAATTCACATGATTTCAAAATCTCGTAAAAAGAACACAACCTAAGCTCATTCTCTCTAGCTACGAAATCTGCATCTCTCTCTCTAACTTCAACCAAACTACAATATTTTTACTCATAGTTTCATGTTAGCTTATATATTTTGGAATTTGGTTTGAAGCCTACCACTAACCCTAGTTGATTTAGGATGCTTCGAGAATCCTAGAAGAAGAATCCAACAAAATTTGTAAATAATTTTAATAAAATGATTGGATACGCAATGGGTGCGAATCGGGGGAGAATTGATATCCGACTCAGGTGCGGAGACCCTTTTAAAGAATCCGTGCTTCCGGGGGCAGAGACAGAAATTTTCCCAAAGGGGGCTAACTATAACACTAAGAAAAAAATCAAACTCAAGTAAGGAAAAGCAATAAAGTAGTATTGAAAAACAAAATTAAAGGGGGTCATATAGTTAATATATGCATATCTTTCAATTTTGTCAAGCTAAATTAACACTAAAATGCCAATTTTTCAAAATTGAAGGGGCGAAATTGCCCCCCATACCCTTACTAGTTCTGCCCCAGCATGCTTCATAGGTAGAATGCCTTTCCCCAGCCCATTGAAGGTGGAGGGCAGTTATTCTTCAGAGAACAACTTTTTCTTTACGTTCCCAACTTCTCATAGGAAGTTTCATTGCCAAGATTTATGCCATCAATTACTTCTAATAAGTTATAACCTTCTCCTACAATTGTTTACGTCCAACAAGTAATAATATTAATCTTCAATGAATTTAAAGCAATATATGATATCATTGGCAGTGAATACCAAGTGTATGTACATACCACTTCTTGAAGTTTCAAAGGTGGTCCAGAGAGGGATCTCCATTGGGGGAAAAACTCCTCTGCAGATACTGGTATAGGCTGAAGAAATTTATTCAAGACTGCAGGAAGACGAAGTTTAACATTGACCTACACAAGGGTACAAATAAATCTACCAACTAAATACTCGAAAATTGGCAACATAAAAAAAAAAAAGAAGAAAGAAAAGAAAAGGAAAAAACAAGGTTTATTTTTATTTTTTTGATCAGAAACGAAATCTTATATTGATAAGAAAAATCAATACAAGGAATAAAGCAGGCAACAGAGGTCGAGGAGACCACTAAAGATAGCAAGACAAAAACAAGGTTTATTATAAGCTCAATACCACAACACTGTTTCCAGATCTGTAGGAAAAATCGAGAACAGCTACATCCCTACTTGCATGGAGATTGCTCACTTCAAGTGGGCATTGCACCTAAAATAAACAATAAATAAAAAGGACAGAATAAATCTATTACCATATATTGAGTGTGAGGAGAACTTTGGGTATGTATTTGAAAATATGAAATTACCCTTCCTTAATTTAAAACATAAACAATAATTTTAATAGGATCTAAACCCATAACTTTTACTCTAAAGAACATGCACCTTAACCACTTGATCAAACACGAATACATTTGTCTCAAAAGACTTTAAAAACAATTGAAGTATCAAGAAACTCCAAGTAGATTATTGTGCATGCGTCAAGTGAGCCACATGTTTTAGTAAATAAATAAATCATAAAGTTAAAAGAGTAACAAATTCACACAAGAATAGTAATGACCTGTGCCCGAGGAGGAATAGTTTCTGGTACTAATGAGAGCTCCGACTTCAAATGCGAAGGAGGCAATATCAGAGCTTGAACTGAAACAAGTGGACCAGTATTCTTGTTTCCCAAGAAAAGAACAAATCGGCCCTGATGGGCTCGCCACTCTGCTTTGATGCCAATCTGATATTGAATTTAGAAGAAAAATTGCAAAATCATATTAGCTTAAAAGCAAGCTTCTTATATCAGAAGAACATAAAAGAAATTGCGTTGCAGAAAAGAGCAGTCAATGTGAAAAACCTGAACGGTTAGGATCCTCGTATAAAACGCCGCTATCTTTCAAACATAAAGCATGAAATCTCTCTGCAATGTTTCCTATTGGCTGCAGTTATTTGTGATGAAACCAGACAAAACAATTATTAGATACTTTTCAGTCTACATGGTATTGATCAAGAAATACATGAGCTGTGAATACAATCACTTTTTAAAATTAAAAAAAAAAATTTGCTGCCACTTAGTATAAAATAACGTGGTTAACAAACCATCGAATATAATCACTTGCATATATCAACTACTCAGCCGAAGAGTTTTGGCTTGATTACACTGGCTCTCACCTCCCACTTGGGAGGTTGTGGTTATGTGGCTCAATTCCCTGGACTAAGTTGCATTGCTTTTCTTATTTGAATCTAAATTCTGAATCTGAAAATTTTCATTTTTTTTTTGCATGAATCAATATCTGAATAGACATTAATCATATTACCTTGACATTTTTCGCATCTTTTATCCTTTAAAGTGCGACAAAATTGTTGGGTTGAGGACAAAATGGTATTATGCAACCATTCAGGCTTCATTAGTCACATTAAGAGGTAGGAAAGCCTCTTAACGATTTATAGGCATATTAAAAGGTAGCATCTGAACTTTTACCCAAAACAAAGTCACCTATGAAGTCTGAATGTTGGCCATTCATAATTGAGAGGTTCAAAACAGATGGACCAGTATTCCAAAATCCTACCAAAAAGAAGATCACCACTACTAGTGAAGCTGATTAAGCTTTTGCAATTTCATCAAACCAGTTCAGTGTAGGTATAAACAATCCCACTATCCAGACGGGTGTTGACATTCTTCTCCATTACCAAGCGAAATAAATTATTCAGGACCAAACTTAGAATATATTAATGCAATAGAAAGTAGTACCTCGACAGAATTCATATGCTCTCCAACAGGTTCAATGGCTAGAGCGTCTTCTGCATTTGGAGCACCTTCCAATCCAGAGACAAAACCGTGCTCGGGTTGACCAGGAGGGCCTTCAATAGCCAGTGGACTTAAAAGATCACCAAGGACATCAGATGAAGGGCCAGTAGGTTGAGGATCCACCGCATTCAAACTCCCATTAGCCTGCTGGTCTCCTGAGTTATGATTCTGTCCAAATAGTAAACCACAGAAAAATATCTAACATAAACTGCCAAGTATTGAATCTTCAATATCAACCTTAGCTCGTTTGGTTTGCGATGATAAATTTGAAGGGAACAGAATAATAAAATTGATAGATGGCTTAGTGGTTAAATATGAGTTTAGATTGTTTAGTAATGAGGGTTCAAATCTTGTTGCAAGCATATTTTTTATGAAAAAAAAACAAAAACAAAAAACATTGCATGGGCAAAATTGGAAATAAAAAGTATGATGGAGCCTCAAAACAGTTGGAATCCGTCATGGATTTATATAACATATAGATATAGATACCTTACAATTATGCATATTAAAACAATATAGAGAACAAAGTTCAATGCTAAATAACTGAAAATACTTTCCACCTACGTATCCTGAACCAAACAGGGCCCTCTGGTTCCAAAAAAAGTTCCTGGGAACAAAGATCTTACCACATTGCTTGCACCAGGAACCTTAACCAGACCAAGCTGGTTCACAGGTGGAGTTCCATTAGCAGGACATTGGTCCATCACTGCCAAAGCACTAGAAGAGTGCTGCTGTGCCCGCAACTTGATAGCACTTTGTTCCGCGGTATCAGCTTCAGCATCTTCAGCTTTTTTAATCAATGAGGACTAACTTGGAAAGAGGAAATTACAATTAGCAGTGAATGTAATTTGTATATGATATAGGGGTTTTGTCTTCCTCACAGGCGTTTTTTTTCCCATAAACTCCATCCATCTCAAAAAGATAGTGCCACTTTCACTCTGGTACTTTTAGGAAACTACTAATTTCAATCTAATCAATGGTTAAAAACACAACCAGTTTTTATTGTGAGATCTGGTACACTGATTGTGTCCCAAAAAGGAAAGTGGGACTATCAATTTGAGACATTCTGAAAAGGATAACTTAAAAAAGCCACGTGCGTACCTCGCGTTCAGGGAATTTAGGCATTTCAGCTAGTATATCCATTAAAGCTGCACCTTTCCTACTCAATGCAAAATACTCAACAGCTCGTTGCTGTATTTCAACATCAATGCAACTCTCGTATCTGTAAGATTGTGTGATTATGTCAAATAGTTTAACCGCAATTTAACGAAAAAGGAAAGAACTATAACTTTCAGATTAATTTTAAGGACATAGTTAATCACTATTATCAAGTAATCTCACTTGCTGAATATTGCCCAGATTTGTTTCTGTAGTTCTGTATCCGGAGGTTGAGAATGCATCAATATTTTTGCATATGTTGATAGAAGAATAGGGATTGTAGAAGTCCTGAAGAATATATTAACTGAATGAGGATGGTAAAATGATGAAACATAAAATCATAAGCAGGAAGTAGGTATAGGCATGTGCTTACGAAACGGTAGGAAGTTTTTCATGTATGATTCTAAAAATTTCCTGTGGACTACACCCAGGCCGTCTGGCCAGAAGGTGGCTGTATTCTCCAAGGACATAAGCACTGACCTGTTCCACAAAATAATTTCCATATAATTTTACACATTGAAATTTGATCCTTTTCTCTCTTCTTATTCGCTTTTTGGGTGAACTGGCCTTGGCTAATGTAACATAATTAATAACAACTAAGAATCAAGGTCCACAAAACTGCAAAGATAAGGAAATATTTGAAGCAACTTGCTAATAGAAATCTCACAGCATTATATTTGAAGGTTTTGACAAACTTGGCGGAGATGATCTCATTTGTCAATAGATCATCCGCACCAAATTTTGTAAAAAGTATAACCATTTAGTCAGCTAGATGACCAGGAAAAGTTTCAACAGCGGGAAATGCACATAAATTATCAATTTTGCATTACACCCAATACCATACTGAATTTTTTGATAAAATTTTAAAGCAATTTCCACTGGATTTCATAAAATTCAGGTGTTTACCCTCCAAAAGAAGAGGTAAGTAATTTAAGAGGAGGACGTCCTTTTCCGCGTATATAAATATTTGTGGGTGTTGGATGTGTACAAACGATTATCAAAATATACGCACCTTAACCATTGTCTCGTGTATAGCTGGCTTATCAAGATACTCTCTGGCTTTAAGCGCTGCATAAGGCTAATAAGGTATATGAAGTGTTAGATAAGGGCAATTTCGAAAAAACTTCACCAGAAAATGCACCAAGACAATGAAGCAAGCACGCATGAAGGAAGATTTTGTCACCTGAAGGTCCTCATTGTTTGTTACAAACTGCACAACACGAAACCAAATGTCATCACTGACAAAATCACCTGCTTTGTCAATCAACTGAAGGATAACGTCCACGTACCTGCATAATGAAACAGAAGAAATATAAAAGAAGAATAGCATACTTAAGTTATCAATACTTGAACTTGTGGACCACACTCAATGCGCGTGCAATATTATGTAGATTTTTAAAACATATAAAGAACATGTTGCCAAGTGGTGATAGCTTGTATTTTTCATATTTGAGGTCATGGGTTCAAATCCTAGATCAAACATTGTTTTTATTTCTAAAGCATGAAAGGTAATTTTGTAACTTCAAGTACCATACCAAAAGTCCTCCTCACTTAATATATAGTAATAGATTTTAGAAACGCATTGAATACCATAGTTGGTATCAACATCTATAGGAAAATGTCTCTTTCAGTGACATGCAAGCCATGTTGAATTCTCTTGTCAATGCAATTGTTTGTACAAGTTTGTTATTCATTTATTTATTTACTTCTTAAATTGCAAGTTCAAAATCTGTATTCTAAAATCAAAGATACGCTACTGAAATCAAATTGGACACTTGGCAACTTCAAGAAATGCTTCCAAACAACTAATTCATTCAACATAAATGAAATAGTCATATACACACGGATACTGGAAATATTTACACATCATTACAAATAGAACAATAAGCGTAAGAAGAAATGAAGAATAATAGGATCCCACTAGAATTCTTGGCAGGTCAAGTTAGGCATTCAACTCCAGAGATCCTTGTTGTTAGCTTAAAATTGTTCATACACATGTTTGAGAACAAGAGAAAATAAGATCAAGAAAGGCCACTGAAACCTAATTGACTAAAATTTCACATGCTTAAGCCAGTGCAGCATTGAAGGTAAGATCAAATTCAGCAGCTACAGGTCATATTCTCTAAATGCAAAACACTATAAGTTTAGTTCCACGTGTTGTTCTTTGGGAAACACCATGAATAGATTTTTGCCTACTCTTTTTCAAAATACTAGAACTCATGGCATACTTGATGTGTTTGCAATATTATACATGATAACACCTGATATTATGTAGAATTTTAAACAAAGAGAAAGTGATTATGTATGGTCAAGTGGTAAAGATGTGTTTTTCTCATACCTAAGGTCATGAGTTCGAATCCTTGTTCAAGTAGCATTTCTTTTTCTAAAGCATTAAGGGTATTTTAAAATTTAATAATTGCATATACACACCAAATCCTCCTCACATTTAATATAATAGATTGCAGGGTTATACAAACCAGCATGCTGGTACCCTTTGCGTTATATATGTGTTAACATCTTGTATTCAACAATATCACGTTCTTAAATTCTATCTTATAGCATTATAGAAGCATCATACCATGATAAATCAGGCGCAAACTTCTCCGCAAGAATCGCAGCTTTTAGTGATAATTCTTCACGCATTGCAAAGTCTGCAGTGCCTAGATACTGTAAACAGATGAGCATCAGTCACGTCATTTTTTGCTTTTTGCAAGAATATATGATCAGTCCACCGCTAGAGCCAAACTACATAAATCAAAAAAGGAAAAAAGTTAACTGGAAGAAGGACACTGTTTTACATCCAGAAATTATGTACCTGTAATAATTCTTCGACTATTGTCTTTGCATTTGAAACATCACACATGCCATAAAGCAGATCCAGAGCGCGCCTACGGATGCTGCAAGTGATAAATGATTGTCAATCAAATAAATGATTTTTTGTTAATTATAAGTTATGTAACTATGAAATCAACGATATGCTATTGCAAAGCGGGGGAAGTAGATCTGCAATTACGATGATTGATTTCCATATACAAAATGCAAAAGGGGTTACAAAAAGATGCGACACATATGGGTATGGGAATATGATACACGTATAGTAACGATGCCTAAGATACATCTGCCTGTTATCTATGGCTACTGATGAAGAAAGAAAATGAGACGTAATTAAAAAAGGTCATAGAGCTTTTAACCTGATATCTGGATCCTTCAGTGAGGTGATAATTTGTGCTTGATGTCTTTTTATACTGTCATGAACATCAGATACCATCAACATCCGAGTCATGTTCTCCTGCATCAGAACCATTGGGAAAAAGGCAGTCAGGCAGATATTACCAAAAAGGAACAAGAATCAGACTCGCTGGTTCATGTTTAAATTCTTCAGCATTCGCTTAATCCTCCTTGGACTGTTCTATACAAAATTCGAAATATTGAGCACTAGTTAGGTCAGAAGGATTATGCTATCTCCCATGTGTATAGCAGAGTAATAGGGTAGCACCGTAGCATATTTGCTCGCTTCTTTTGGATGTAAAGATAGAAAGTTTAGCTTGTTTTACAGTAGCTTCCTCAGTCGCTCAAGGGTCTTTCTAACCTGGATAGGTTTGGGCATGCCCAACATCAGATGTAAAAATAAATTCTGATCTTTAATAAAATTTCTCTGGGGTTATTGCCCTTGATAGTTTACCAATAATAATAAAAAATAAAAACACCTCTAATTTGGAAGACCTCTAGAAGAAGTAGAGAAATAAACATTATGTTTGTTCAACTTACCAAACCAAGGTATCGAATGTTCGGTTCACGCACAGCAATAAATTTCCCAAGCAGGGCAACGCTATAAGACATCATTTCTCTTTCTGCATCAAAATGCATTACCTGTGATGAGGCAATAATCCAAACACAAAGAAGTGTTAATAATTTATGGACAGAGAAGAATCCTTACTATCATCTGTTGCCTCTAGTTAGCTTTCATAATCTATGGAAAGAGTAGAATCCTTATACCACCATCCGTCTAAAGTTGAAGGTCTTAGTAGAACATTTTGCTAATAAAGAGATTAACAAAAGCTGATATAATGCAGAAAAGAATAGGAAACAAAAGCATTATCACCTAGCATGTCTTAAAACAAAACCAAAGAAACGACTGCTTGTCTTTTCTTGATTTTGTCTTCTGTTTAGTTAATAACAATTATTGTCCCCTTTACTACACTCTCACAATACTAACAGATTTTTTGAGAGGAAATGATAACATAGACTCCTTTGGTTTGAAATTCCTGCATACCTGTAACATTCATCTTCTCTATAGCTCCAACCCACCGGGCCCCCCCAAAACAACAAGCACCGCAAATAAAAAAATAAACGCAAGAATGTGGTACTCTAGCTTATGCTTTACAAAGCTCTAACCAGTGAAATTGGACAAAATAGTGAAGACTCAGACTTTGCGATGTATGAAGATGATTGAGCACAGTTTCTCAAACCAACTAGCAAAGGAAACTGGCGGTCCCATAAGAAGTCTTGACCCAAAGTGAAGTAGTCTATAAACTTGGGTCTCCAAAGAACATTTTCAGAAAAAACAATACCACCTTCATTGCATTATATTTATTTGTTGCTTGATTATGTGCTTTCTATTACATGCTAAGACAAAATCTGTGTTCATAGACTGTTCAAATTACAAGCTAACTGTGCCCTTGGGATCACTGGGTGCTCAAGAAGGCCTGAATGCCTGAATTCTTAGAAGATACTAATTACAAGTCAACATCCATTTGTAAGACATAAAAAACTTGGAACCAGACTTACAAGAGCAAGGGCTTCAAATAGAACAGCATGAGATGCATTATTCTTGTTTATATTTTTCACAACTTCAGTTCCCTTTAGTATTCTCTGTAAAACCTAAAATAGGCAACGAAACTACATTAGTATTTAAAATATAATAATCCAAAAGGGCGGAATTGTGTTTTTTATATTTCTCCTTTTGAGGGGTGGAGGGGAGGGTAGGGGGCGTACCTCAAATAATGATCTTCTTGTGTTTGGATCTTCAATAGTTGGAAAATATTGAAGAACCCTCATTGTCTTGACCTGCACTGACCAAATGCTGTAAGCTCCAAATTCAGCTTTGATAAACCAATAACTACAAGACTGTCACTTCTGTGGGGCTAATACTAGTGAAAATGATAATAAAGTCCACATCAAAATTTCCAAAACAACAATCGCATCAAGAAATTCCTCTGCGATTTCGAAAAAATATTATCCAGAAATTCAGCAAGCCTGCAGTCCTTGCAACATTTGAGCTCTAGTACAGGTGGGTGGGGTAGGCGAAGGGGGTTGAAATTGTTAGGAGAAAACGTAATTGAGTTGAGATGATCTCAACGTTGGCTTAAAAGTTGGGTAATCTTAACCATCATTGGTGTTTGTGTCCCTAGACATTTTCCATAACTTCCATAACTTCCGTAACTTATTATATAGATAATACATACAAAATAAAAACTATTAAATATTATTTTCAATGCCGTAATAATAGATATTATACAAGTTATGAGCTTTGTTTGGTACCGTGTTACCTTAATTTACTACAATACTTAATACCCCATTTCAACCAACTGATCCCTGGCCGAAACAGAGACCAACTGCCCAATCAACCAGATTTATGTAGACCCAACTCCCAAATTCACTAACTATGCCATACATAGACCCAAGCTTGGACATAATTTGCACAAAGCTGTTTTCATTAGAACTCAAACAAATGTTCTTATGCCTAGAAACCAGCAGTATGTCCTTTTCATGGAGCAATGAAATTTCGCATTAATGCATCATGATCCACAGCATTTCTAAATTCTTTCTGAATGGATTCATGAAAAATATTCACTCTATCCAAAGTCAAAAGTCCACTATTCCTTTTTGGGACATCCCAAATCAATAGTTTAGTTTCCTTTTTCAGACATAATCAATGTACCAAAAGTCCAAAATTGATGATAGTAAACAAGTGGATTCTTAACCATTGATTATGTCGAAATTAGTGAATGTTTTAAAAAATATGACATGGACTCGTAACTAGGGATGGAGGAGGCAAAAGAAAATGAAATATGATTTCCTTCCAAAAAATGTGAATGTACAATCTCCTTGTGTGACTGTATTGCCCTGTTTTTTCTTCCTTATAACTTCGAATCTCCTCTTCCAAAACCTCTGGCTTTTGGCATCCTCTCTCAGCTCCAATGATCCTATTCTAATTGAACCCACTAATTTCAGTCAGCTAATGATTAAATTCTCACTTACTTCCATCCTTTGTTATTGGCTTTATGTGCCTCAACGGCTGGTTTTTGCAAAGTATTGATACTATGGTAGAATTTGTATGAGTTGAAGAACCCGTTGATTTTAATAATCATCCAGCCTTTTGTTGGTTCCCATTTTTCTGGCCCAAATTATGAAAATTACATATTAATTTTGTATACCCATCTCCTTAATGCACACATTCATACTTCACACTCTTCTAAACAAATTGATTGTGTTTGTAATTAAAAACTGTGGCATTCGGAACCTGTTTTCAAAATCATTAGAATTTGTCCCCCACATGCGAGGGATCTAAAAGAATCACATAAAATTGGGGGACAATGGTTAATTTTTCTAAGGTAATCCTTTGACTTAAGCCCCTGTTTTTACGTAATTGTTTGACATGCAAGTCAAAATATTTATGAAAAAAGAGGTATAAGTCTAATTTCACATATAAAATGGGGGGCAAAGTCAAAAGATCCCACTCAACAATGGGTTCAGAGATTGGACCCATGCCAAAATGGCAGCAAAACCTGGATATCTTTAACCCCTTATTATCTAGGGGAAAGAATTGTAAGAAAAAGGTGCACAAACCTGAAGCCAGGGAGAAGGGATACCATAGTAAGTGTATTCTTGCGGAATATCTTGACTTCTAGCAAGCCTTTCCAATGTTCTAACACACTTCGGAAGACAACTCCAATATGAATCATGGTCATGGGACACCAAAGCAACAAGAAGGCTCATACATGATGTCAAAACACCGAGATCACGTTCATCTAACAGCTGTGCCATCCGATCTGACCTGAAAATGGAGAGTAGAGCAAGATAGCCACATAATCATAAGTTAATGGGCTTTTTTTACTTTGCCCACCCTTTTATATGTGAAATTAGTCTTCCCCCTGCTTCCATAATTGTTAGACTTTGCCCCTTCACGCGGAGGAATCCCAAAGAATAACATAAAAACGGGGGCTTAAGTCAAAGGCATGGGCAGGGCTATGGGGTCCATTGGCCCCATTCAATTTTAAAAAAATATAGAGATATGTATAGTACAATAAAAGCAATTTGAGGCAAAATGCAACTGACCCCATTATGATTCTTAGAAAATAAATAAGAAGTGGGGTTAATTATTGTATTTTCTTCCACTTCCATTTTTTCATATTACACAAAATAGATAAAGGTTTATTGAATGAACCCACTGAGAAAATTTTCTGGCCACACCACGGGTCAAAGGCTTACATTAAAAAAAATAGACATTGCCCCGCATTTTATAAGGTACTTTGAGATTCCCCTCCATGCCGGGGGGTAGTCTAATGATTATGAAAACAGGTTGGTAAGTCTGACTTCACATTAAAAATAAGGGGCAAAGTTAAAAAAATAAAAAGAAAGAAAGAAAGAAAAAGAAAAAAAGAAGTTATTCCTGTTATAAACCCAGTGCCAAAGAATATAGAATCAAGTTTACCATCGGTCTACGTTAACAACATCAGGATTTTTCCTGAACAGGCGTAGAAGACAGAGAGCAGCCTTCTTTCTCACAAGTGGTCTGCAACTACTGGATATCTGAAGCAAAGAAAACAGTTGGTATTACTTATATATATACTTTATTAACACCAGTTGATGTCCATAAATAGTTTCATCTCACAAGTAATTTCTTAACATCGGGTGCTAGTGATTCGGCAAACTCTTTCCCACCGATATTGCCAACCTGCAAAGATGATATAACAAAAATAGAGAAATACAAATTTAATAATATATCAGTGCAGGATGTCTCAAAAAATACAGTAGGTTAAACAGCATATGAACTACTACCGTTGCACACAACTATTTTCACTAGAAACAATAACTTACAGAGAAAGAAAGAGAGACAGACACACACACAGAGAAAGAGAGCAAATGCAAGAAAGTACATTCCAGCGTCATTGGGTGACAAAATAAAAGATATTGCAACAAGTGAGAGACCCAATCGGATTGTCCTTTTGATATACTCTGTTATATGCTTTGGTGTAAAGAGTGCTAATGAGTCAGTCAGTTGCGGATATTTCTCTAGTAGATTTTTTGGGAACTGCTTTTGGTTTGCAGAATGTCTTAGAAGCAGAGGCAGCACCAGTAAGGGGCGGGGGTGTCGTTTGACCCCTCTTGATTTTTTATTTTTTTTACTATATACGGGGTATTTTTTGAAAAAATAATAATTCAGGGGCCCATGTGAAAAAAATTATACTTCAGGGTGCTTATGTGAAACATTTTATACTTCAAGGGCCATTTGAAAATCGAAAATCCAATTAAACCCTATCCCTCTTTCTCTTACGATCAGACCATCTCTCTTTCTCTTCTCTCTGACTACTCCAGCCTCCGCCTCCCACAGACCACAGCCCCACTCAACCAGAAGTCCAGTCCTCGTTAAATGCGGGGTCTAGTGAAGAGAAAGATGTCGATATAGATGAGCTACAATCTGAACCTGCTTTGAGGAAGAACATTTTTTATTTCCACTCTTCGCAAATAGGGAAGGTTCAAAGAGCATGCCTTCAAAGGGACCTTGTCAACCCAAAAACTACACCTCAAACACTACGTGTTAATGTTCAACGTTCTATCCTTCCGATTTTTCATTAGTAGATCTCATGATACTTGAGGAACAACTTCAAAACTATATATTAGATTTGAAGTATGATGACGACATTTTAGATTTGATGAGGATTGGTGAGCTTGCTCAAAAAATGGTTGAGGCCAAAAAACATATTGGTTATCCATTGGTGTATTTGCTTGTGAAGTTGACCCTAATCTTACCTATTGCAACAGTAAGTGTTGAGAGTGTTGAGCGGGCATTCTCCGCAATGAAAAATCACCAAGAGTGCACTACGCAACCGAATGGGAGATGAATTTATAAATGATTGTTTGGTGACATACAGTGAACAAGACATTTCAAATTTTCAATAATGTTGAGATAGAGAAAGTCTTGCAATACTCCAAAAATATGAAATCCTGTAGAATTTTATTGTAATTTGTAGTCAGTATTCACATTGAGTTGTATGAAGGACTAATGTTATTATGTTTGTGTTAAAATTTTATGGCTTTAAAAATATGTTTTTGTGTACTTCAAATTTTGAATCCCCTTGGTTGAATTCCTTGCTCTGCTCAGAAGGGTATATTTTTAAATCTATTCCATCCTAACTTTTGTGCTATGGCCATCCTTTTCGATGGGATCTTATTTAACCTACACGATAAGCCTCCACAAGGATTGCTCAAATACTCGTAACTAGGGGTGGATTTGGTACAATACCGTACCATACCGACTATACCAAGTACCATATCGAAAATTTGGTACACCAAAATCCATTACCATTACCATACCAAACTTTTGGTATACCGAAATATCAGTATGGTACAGTTTGGTATGGTACATTACCAAAAAATCAATCTTGTAAATAAAAAAGATATTTTTTTTAATTTAACTGAATTTTCTGAATTTAACTGATTTACAAAATAATTGATTATTGTTAATTAACGTAAAACATAGGCTAACTTAGCTCAAACCTAAATTTAACTAAAATTTTCTGAAAAAGAATTAGACATGATTTGTTAATATTTACATCTTTGCACTTTATTGCTTAAAAAAATCGACTAAATCACTAAACAGATAAAAATGTGTTATTACTATGATGGCTCATATTTATCGTAATGCAAACCGATTAAGTAAATTGAGCGATCATAATTCAAATGGATTAAATAAATTGGGACAATTTTCACAGAACTAAAAGGAGGATGAAGAACTTAGAACCCCTGCAACTAAGCAGAATTGCAGAATATATACATACATATATGTCTATAATTTATATATCTTAGTCCCACTCAACCAACTAGGTTTCCAAATTCAAAATAAAACTTACAAAACTCTAATTTATTTCCTTTACTTGACATCATCTGTTGAGACTATATAGTGCCATAGCCTATTGTGAAAGAAAACAAAAACCAACATTTTCTCATCATCGATAGATATTATATATGTCAAAGTTCGAATACATGTTCAGTGAAATGATTTTTATGAACTAAACAATATTAAAATGAACCGACAAAATTTGTTTAAATGGAATATTTATATGGAACGAGAATTGTTATCTGATTTAGAGCTGAAATGGGTCTAAAGAGAGAATGAGATTGTTGACAATCTAGACCGTTTATCTAACTTCATCTATATCTAATTGTAGAATATTGGTAATTTAGTATTTATTTAGTATTTGGTATAATGGCACATTTGATATTGGTATGTATACCATACCAAAAAATCGGTACGGTATGATATACCATCGGTTATTAATATGAATACCAATGCCGTACCAAAGTAATTCGGTATGGTACAATACCAATTACCAAATTTTCGGTACAATTTGGTATTGGTTCGGTTTAGTACAGATTGGTACGGTACAAATAGTATATTTAAATTTCATAGAAATTTAAATGAGGGTGAAATAGAGGAATTCTTGGAGTTGCTAGGGGTGGTTTCTCTTTCTAACGAGTCTAATTCTAAGAGACACTAGATCTTGGGGAATCGGGGATATTTTCTTGCAAATCTTATTTTCACTTGCTCATCAATATATCGTCCGATCCTACCTTTGTGCCCCACAAATTTATATGGAAAATTGATATCCCTCTGAAGGTGAAAGTGTGTGCTTGGTTGGCCTCTTAGAAAAGAGTTAATACTTGTGATATTCTCCAAAAAAAGAAGACCTAATTCAGCCATTTCTCCTTCTTAGTGTATTATGTGCAAAAAGGGAGAAGAGTGAAGAGAATATCGATCATATTCTATTGCATTGCAACTTTACCATACATATGTGGAATAAGGTGGGGGAGGAATTTGAAGTGATTGGAGCTATGCCTAGCTCATGGCATGACTTTCTGGGTATGGAATGGCACTTTAGAGGGAATAGAAAGAAAATAAAATTGCTATGGAGATGCTGCTGTTTGGCCTTTTCATGGTGCATATGGCCAGAAAGAAATGCTAGGGTATTTGAAGATAAGTTTTCTGAAGCTGCTGAAGTTTTGAGTAAAATCAAACGACTAGCATATACATGGGATTTTTCTTTCAATCTGTTTGGCATCTTATCTATATCTGAACTGTGCCAGGGTTGGGGTGCAGCTGTTCAGTGATGTAACTGTTCTAATAGTCAGTTGGGGGGGCCTACTATCTTTGTGTGGATTGCAGCAATAATAGCTTGGTTTGATTTTTTGATATTTGAGTTTTGTATTGTTCAGTCAATCTGTCAACTCTTGCGGGGCTTTGGTGGACTACTGGTTCACCAATGATATATTCTCCATTGAAATGCTTTGATTTGTTGATATTAATAAAAGCATTTTGTTTATGATCAGAAAAGAACAAAAAAACAATGAAACTGATAATTAAAGTAGTCCTTTCGTAACCATACCAATGTCAATGCCAGGCACTGAAAAGTTTCATTACGACCAATGATATCATTGCGGACGGTATTAATGGCTAATCTCAAAAATTCATGATTCTCATTGAGCAAAGATGATGTCACTATGTACCCAACCTGCAGATGTTTATAGCATGATTGAAGTTAATTAATCAGTTTGCAATCACAAAAACTCCACAATTATGCATTAGGTAGATATTCTTTAAAAACCAATTGTAATCAAAATAGACTCAAAACTGTAAAAGTACAAGATACTGTACCTGCACCAAATATCAACGTAGGTTTTCTCTCCTGAATCACCAAAAATATATATTAAATCAAGTACCATCATTCCTCACTTCAGAACAGCCTCTTACAGCTAACTGATCCTTACTCCTTGTAATTACAAATTCCCTTTCATACTTTTCGATTTTTTTGTGCAACAACCAAGCATAATGAAGAAGCTTGAGTAAGACCACTCTCTACTTTCGACTTGCAGCCAACCTCAAAGCTAGATGAAATCTTAACACTCACTCCTAATTAGAAACTTAATGACATACTTACACAAAGTGGTTGCTTCACTTTGGCATCAACATGACTCACATGAGATTCTATTAGAATGACTCTACAATTTGAGAAGTCAACTGAGCAGGTTGCGATGGACCAAAGAATAAAACTGAGTAGTTCACGAGAGTAAAAGTTATCTTAATGGAACTTTTCCGCCAGTGATCATTGTTCTAAAAATCCCCACTTAGAACACTGACTTGTTTGCATTCTTACTATGTAGAAAGCATGGAGGTGAGCTGTGAATCGTTTCTCATGCATTTGGAAAGTCCAAGACACTCGCTAATCAATGAAGAACTAGGAAAAAATTCTCTCTGAATGCTACAGTACGCATGCGCTTTTAACTTCTCAAATCTTGAAAAATTGAAAACCATAAAAAATGAGAATTGAAATGCATTTAATTTCAAATATCACACTTGTTCACAAGACATGTGAAGTCAGAGTATTTAGGTTCAATGGCACTAAAACTGTCCGTATGCCATAGCCTTAGATTCGATGAGTGAACCCGTTCTCCGCCACAATATGTACATCAGTTTTCATCTGATAAAATGGAATGAAATCATACTGTTTGACATTCAAAAAAAAGTGGATGCACATCATACCTGCTTTTCTGGATACTTTGGAGCAGATATTAAAGAAACGGCTTCCATGTGACCAAAATCTACATCATAACCCAGCATATAAATGTAAAGCATTTTCCAAACATATTTCTTCTTTTCGTATGGAGTCAAACCCTGTTAGAGAACCAAGAAAAAGAGTCAACAACCAAGGGCCAAGTTCCTATCTAATTATCCAAATAGAGAGATTTAACTGCAAAATGTTCCATACAACCGGTATTCAATGGTGACATGTAGAAGGCACGTGTGGAAGCAATTAATACTACTCCAAGTCGTAGTCTGACATAAATCGTAGCTTGAAAAATACGACCAAGTCAATACTTTCTTGGTTTTCAAAAAAATCGTTGGTCTCACTTTTCTTAACTTTGGACATATATTTTCTGTGTATCAAAGAATCAAAATGAATTATATATGTTCGTGAAAAGTCCAATTGATCATTTCAACACAAACTAAGTTTTTTCTCAAAAATCAGCCAAGGAAGAGGATAACACATATAATCCTTTTTTTTATACGAAACACATATAATCCTTTTCAAACTCTTGTTTAACAGAGACTCTTTGATGCATATATACATTATAGTTATTATATCTACGACCTAGGCATGCCTTCAAAGTTTATATTCCATGAACTTCTAAATCATAATTGCATGTTGCTGCTATTTGTGATTGATTCACATTGAGAAAAAGGAATAACCACCAGTGGATACTGATGTATGGATCCGATGTAAATGGATAGATGGATTCCAAGTGGTCCGATCCTGAATGATAGTTTTTTATCATAGAATTGCAAGAGTCGAGTGAGTTTGATCGTTGTAAGTTGATACTATTCGATGTAATCTTCTATTTACACAGTGGGGCTGATGTTTGCTAGTCCCACGAAGTAGACTCATGAGTGTTTAGGAGCCAAGCCATGTCAAAATCGTGTGCTCTGAGATTGCTTTAAACTGTGTGAATTGAGTGTGCTCTTAAGAGCAAAAGCACGTTTATTTTTTTATTTTTTTATCAGAAATAAAAACAATTTTACTAAAGATAAGAAAGTAGATTACAAACATAAAAGTGGAACAGCAGTCCACCAAAAACAAACCAAAGAGAATAAATACGTCAATTCAGCAAAAAATAAAAAAAACATATAGACTCAAAAGACTATTGCTTGCCAATTATATAAGACTCATAACAGCAAAAACACGTAATTGGTTTAAAAGCAATTGGACATAGATTTTTTTAACTCCAAATAATCCATTGCACTTGTTTAATAGTTCAAAACCTTGACGTGTGACAGTATCCCCTATCCCCAGGCTTTCAGTTATGTCTCGTAACAAATTGAATACATCTCACCTATAATAGGAGTCACCTACAAAGGCATTTTATGCATTTTTAAGGCCCTAAGTCCAAATATACTAATAGGAGCTGCAGAAATCCAGACTTCTGCAAATTAAAAATCCTAAGGCATACACCCTTTCTATTTATTTTATCAAACTCTTCTTCTATATATTATAATGCACCACCAGGAAGCAAACACTAACAAGCATCAATTACATAATACGCACAGAACTTTTGGAGGCAATGCCAAATGGATAGAAGATTGGAACTCAATTCATCAGATAACTAACAAATTCCGTTGGCTAAAGATGACCTAATTTACAAAACTACAGTACAACTAACTAATAGTATTATTAAACCTAAATGTAGATAACCGGTGAAGTTCAATATATAGCATTTTAGCGTCTAACATGTGAAGGAAGACCAAAATTGCTCTTGCACATCACCTCTTAATGCTAAATTAGATCGAAATTCAGCATGCAAGTCGAATCCTATTTAATGAAATTTTATTTCAATGGTTGGTGCCCCTATTATTTTCACTCGTTAGTTATTGATACAATATCATATAAAATTCATCGGTTAGAGCAAAATAAAATCAAACACGCTTTTCAGAGCTTCCATTCAGCATTACGCATTTTAGTGTTCCGCATTCCAAGGCTAAAACAACAAAAGGATTAAAATGTAGTAGAGAAGATAAAAGTAGGAACCCTAACTAACCTTTTCATTTTTGAAACGAGTGCGGATGTTACCGAGCTCCTTATCAACACGAAGGCGTTCCTGTTCTTTGTTAGAGCAATTACGAATATCGCTGATGAAGACGGAGAGACCTCTCATGCCAGACAACGCCATTTCCTCCGCTCCAGATCCAGCCGAGAGCAATGGAAATTCTCTCTCTCTAGATCCCAGCCGTTCGTTTCTCGATCAAATGGTGATCACCAAGAGATTTCGACAGCCATCAAATTGAATTTTGAGATGAGATTGCTTTAGTGTGTGTATATATGTATATGTCTGTGATGTAATAAATTATATGAAGATGGTGAGGCTTTTAGAGAGAGAAAGAAAGAGCGAAGGAGGGAGGGAGGTGGACTGAGAAAAATTGAGCCGTCGACCATCGGAGAATGCACAAAGGAATTTATGTTATTGGTTTTTTTTTTACTATTAAATATTTAAATTAGTAATTTCCACTTATGTATGCGATTTCACGTTTATATTTTTGTTTTGTTTGCCAATTAGGCATGCGGTTATACGAGTCGGACTAGAGATTGTTCATGCTTAACCTTAATTATTTTGAGTATGTTTAAATTTAAGTTTATTAAAGTAAAACTCACATTATTTGTTTAAATAATATAGGTTTGGACTTGAGTTTGGGTTAGTCCAGATAACATTTATATATGTAAAAGTTTACAAAGTACTACCAATTTGTTTATATTGAATGAATGAGAAGGAAATAAAAAGAAAATAGAAAAAATGATTGTATTTCATTTGTTTTGATAAATTTATGAGAGGGAGTGAAGAGAAGGAGGGAATGGGAGGGGATGCTAGTCACTTCTATTCTCTTATTTTGTTTTCTTTTAATATTTGGAGGATTGAGAAATAAATGAAAAAAATTTAATGAATTATTCACATTATTTCAATTTTAATCCTAATTTATTAATAATATATTAAATCAAATTCCTTTCATTTCTTTCCTTCTTTCTATCCAAACAACATTTATTTTCATTCCTTTTTTTTTCCATCTTTAACTATCCAAACAACAATAAAATTAAACTCATTCCTTTTTATTCTATTCCATTCTTTTCCCCTCTTAATTAACCAGTTTCTATCCATCCTTCTCTTTCAATTGAAACACACTATACATATTTATTAATGAGCATCTTCAAACTACTATATTATATGAAATTTGTAAAATATTTTTTACAGCACCTAAATTCTAAAATAACATCACATAAAATTCTTCCAACAAAATAATACATTGTTAAATGACCAAGTAAAAGTAGTGCGATGTAGGAAGATTGGGTTTAAACTTGAACAATAGTAGATATGTATAATATATTATGCACTAACATAACACAGTACAAGCAAGCCGGGCTTAGTTTAGATCAAGCACTTGACATTCAAACCCGGCCCAAATTCTAATTCAAAGTTCAAAAATTTTGTTGTCACTTGATCCAATTCTAAGTCAATTAAAACTCAACCAACAATTTAATAAGTCGAACAAGTGGAGTTGAATTTGTTCAATCAAATTGAGGGGCCTAATGGCAAGTGGCTTTCGGCTTTTTCCTCTCTTCCTCACTAGGATGGTGATTTTTTTTTTCCAAAAAAACGAGGGTTTTAAATCTCCCTTTAAACTACACACAGCTAAAATCCACCCCAAATCTCTTTGAAGACTTAAACTTACGATCTTTTATAGATTTGAGTGGACATTTTTTCAATTAGATTAATTCATTTGATATAATAATTTAATAATTATAAATGCAGTAGTATTTCATGATTCAATTCAATTGTACGTACCAATTAAACTGTTGGTAGTTCTACCAAAAAGTTTGGGATAGGTTTTTTTTGTTTATAAGTGTGAGAGTTTTGACTAGGTTAAAGAAAAAGAATTAAACTTTCCTTTTCTTTTTTTTTTAATAAAAAAATGTTGGATAGAGAAACAACTGTGACAACCATTTTTTTATTTTCACTTTGATTAACAGGTTCGAAACCAAAAAGTCCCAAGTATTTCTTTGGTTTTTTTTTGTTTTCCTTTAACCAACGGAGTTTTGCACTACCACTATGTCACCACCGCTGAGATTCGTCTCTTTCCACTATGTTATCTAATTAATTGTTACGATCAAATTTAGTTATTATATTTAATTAGATTGTATTGAAGACTGATCTAATCTAACATTTATTTAGATCAAACTATATTATATTTCCGAATGCGTTAGTTCTGATTATATTCTAAGTTCCTAAAACTCGATGAAACCAACAAACACTCCTATTTTTTTTTAATTTTTTTAATCAAAACTAGCCGTATACAAATAGGAGTGTGCAAGATAAGTTATTTTATATTAAGTGAAGCTTGCACCAATAGTTATGATTATGATACTGATTTTTAAATTTTCAATCTCATCCCTATCATTATTTCTTCCAAAAAAATATACAAGCGTTCAGATTCCTGATCTCTACTTTGATAAAAATATTTTTCACGTCTGCTTGATAAAATAAAATAAAATAATTAAATTTTGCTAGAAGCATGAAAAAGTTACAAGCATTTTTAGTGAATATAAAATTACTCTTAAATATACGTGCACACATCTCATATTTTTTTATGTCTGGCGTTTTCAAAATTAATCTAAAAGTGGAACTTCGATCATTTTTTAGTTTATTTTGTTGAAGCCCCCAATAACATTGGCCGCTGTCAAAAGAAATGGATATCTTGTGTAATAGTTTATTTTCTTATAGACCGATCATTTTTATGACAGTTTTACTTTATAAAAAAAAACTTCCAAATGTTTTTATAACTGAAAACCGTAATAAAAGGACCAATTCGTAAGAATTGGTGCGTACCAGAAACATGCTCATAGTTTTTATTCTTATAATCAAATTAAAAATGAGATATATTTGACAAAGTAATAAATCTCTACCAAAACAAATTACTTTTTATTTATTTATTCTAAATTAAAACAAAATTACTCTGGTAAAAAAATATTACCTTAGGCAATTGTACCGCCCAATTAGAAAATGCAAGTTATGCTGTTGTGAAAATGTATTACTTCTTAAATTAGTTAAGCTACGTTTGGCAACGTGTGAGTTCCTTTTCTTTTTCTTTTTTCAGTGGAACAAAAATAAAAAGTAGCGTGATCAAGATTGTGAATCGTTTTTCCATAATAGGTTCTGATGCAAACTAATTAGACATTAGCATTGCTGCTAATTTTTCACGTACAGTACTCTCAGCCAAATCAACTAGGAGCGTTATGGCGAATATGAAAATTGATTGACCGAACTGAACCCAACCAATCCATTAACTGAAGAAATTAAACCGAATAAGTTATGTTTGTGTTCGGAGCTAGCCATTACCGAACTGAATTAATTACTATACACAATACTACGACGTGGTTTTGCTATTTAGATCCGTACTTATTTCTTCTATTATCTTCCTTCTTCACTCTTATTATCATTCAGAGGCAGTATCTTTGTTTACTTGTATGATTTCCTATTCATTCATTCGTAGATCTTTGTTTACTTAGAGGTTGTTATGTTGTGCCATGCCATTGGTAACTGCTTTCAAGAACTCTCAATGGTGACTTTTTCCATAATTTCAAGTACAACACTCCTAAAGTCTTCATAATTTTTAGTTTTCAATTCGGAGACCAATAGACCACTAATTCTATCATACTTCTGGTTTTTATTGTTTATGATTCTTCCTTACCGAATTGCTTCTCCTAATTGCTTTAGCTAAGGTTTTGAATCTATAAATTACTCACATAATTAGGTACTCAAGTGAGAATTGAAAAACACATAAAATAGATTCAAATTATATTATTATTATTAATTAGGCCTTGACGTTTACCAATCGGGAGACACCCTAGTGGCCCCAAAAATTTTGTTACAGTGGGAATCGAACTTGAAACCGTGCACCTAATTACACAATCTCAACTACACCCTTACTGCTGAGACTACCCCTTGGAGCTGAATTCAAACAAGATTATAGCATTCATTGTTGCTTCCTCAGCAAAATTATACAATGTACCTAGTTTCAAACCCATGCGACGCATGAACAATTGGATATACCTTTTTCACAAATTTAAAAAGACTATCTTTAAGAATATAAAGTGTTGAAATATTTTTATCTTTAAGATCATAAATGTGTATTTAGTTTTAAATAGTTACAAAAAAAAAAAAAAAAAAAAAAAAAACTAAAATCTAAATGCCCTCATCTTCCATTACTTGATCATCTAGATATAGAGTTTAAATTATGACAGGCATTAATAATTATTGAAGTTATGCATATGCTATATGACAACAAAATTCACTATTTATTATATGAGTTTTATAATTCATTATCTAGTATAACTTAACTTTGATGTATGGAAATGCATCAATTCCAATTAGCATAGACAAATATCTAAATGTGTTGATGTTGCTGAAAATTTTAGTTTTAAAGAAACTTGGACATTTATTAGTGCAATTTGTTGTTATGTATAGAAAATGTGTTTTGCAATATAAAAACTTAAAATAATTTTATAAATCAATCCCATAAACTGGTCCAATTATAAAATAATTGTAATTAGTGTAGTTAAATTTTTTCTATCCAAATCACTTGATAGATTTAAGTTTTCCATATCTTGTCATTTTCCAAAACATAAAAAATGTATAACCTGCCATCATTCTAAAAAAAAAGTCATTAAGAATTGCGATTTACTTATGTATAAATAAGTTAGTCGGAATTTTATAAGGGGTAAAAAACACTAAACCCCATCCAACTATCACTTTTTTGCACTAAACCCCCCCCCCCCCCCCATCTTTTAAAAGTGACACTAAACCCCCCCCCCTAAACTATTAGATGTTATCACTTAACCCCCAAAATTACATAAATGCCCTTGTAAATAAATGTCCTTTTATAAATTAGGGGGTAAAGTGTTAAGTTGTGATAGTTTAGGGGGGTTTAATGCCACAAAGTCATAGTTTGAGGTGGTTTAGTGTTTTTTACTCAACTTTGTACAAAAACATTTATGTAATTTTGGAGGTTAAGTGATAACATCTAATAGTTTAGGGGGGTTTAGTGTCACTTTTAAAAGATGAGGAGGGGGTTTAGTCCAAAAAAGTGATAGTTGGAGGGGGTTTAGTGTTTTTTACCCTTTTATAAGTTCCACAAAAGCAATTAATTTTTTTAAAAAAGATGACTTTATTACAGCTTGATATGTCAGAGTGAGAAACATGATAAACTAATTCAAAAAATAAAAAAAAAATACAAATCAAACTCAGTTGCAAGGTGCCAAAAATCTCCTTACAAAATTGTTTATGCAAATTGAGCATTTCAATCTTTAAATAATAATTTGTGATACAATGTAAAAGAAATATTGACAAAAGACATAATAACTTAATTTAACACCAAATGTATCCTTAATTTGATTACTAAATCTAGTAGTATAAAATAAAACAGTCATACAATACATTTTCTAAATTCTGTTGTTTTACTTACCTCCCCAATTTCCCTTTTCTCCAATATATAAAAGTTGATTGCCTTGATTAATATTATTTTCTAGAGACATCTTTATTTATAAAGTTATGTATATATTAGGGTGAGAGGAAGGAGTATAGATACAAATTAAAGAGATATAATATTTGAAAAAACAAACTTTTTAGTCTTTAATCATGTAAGGAAAATAATGTTTCTATTTGCCATTAAAAGGTATGCATAAAAAAATTAAAGAAAAAAAATGAAAAGAAATTGGTGAGAGAATTAAATGGAGGGAGAGAGAAAGGAATAGAGTGCCTTTGTACATAATGCAAAAATTCAATGAATAGTATAGAGACATAAAAATAATAAAACAACTTTAATAAATATAAATGATGTCATTAATGAAGGTAGTTCCTTTATTTTACAATTAGTACAGATAGATTTGCATATAGTATCACAGTAAATGCATGACCAATCAATATTAGTCAAGTGGGAATAGAAAAGCATAGAGAATGCATTTTTGAATTTTAAATTGTTTTAATATAATTTTTTTTTTTAATTTTAAATTGTTTTTATATAAAAAAACATTTCTATAAAAACTGAATAAACCCAAATCGAAAATTTTGGTTCAAGTCTGACTCTAGTTATTGAGAAACTAAAACTGAACCGAACAAAATTAAAAAGTACATTTTTTTAAATTTGAATGAAAGTTATATCTACGTGAGTTGATAGGTTATTTACAGCATGGTCTATATTTTGAGCAGTATTACAAACAAATAAATAATTATTGTATTCTTAATTTTTATTTTAACCAAACAAGTCTTATTTTCAAGGAGACGTTGGACATTTAGATCAAGAGAGTTTTCAACAATAAACCAGTAGTAACCTGGATTTAGATCAAAGGAAAAATATGGAATTCTCCCATTTCCAATCCTCGAGTTCTTTTCTAACCCACTGGGTTGGAGTTTTTAATGTCCAAGTGGCCCGGTTTATGAAAATAGTTCCTCTTTTCTATTTGGAACATATATAATCCGTGTATCATCAAACACAGTAGAAAATAACTTGTATCTTTCACCATTGATCAAGTGTTTGTTTCCTAAAATGTACTAAATTTAAAGTGAGGTGACTCAATTTGAGACAGAGAATAATAGATTACACTAACGTATTTATTAAAAGATATGAAAATATAATCTATAAAGTCATTGAAAAAAGGAAAAGGGGAAGTAAAAACAGCTTAATCAATTGAGCAAAAAATCAATAAATGGGTAAAGCATCAATCAATTTCCTCCTGCTTCTGAGTTTGTACACTAAATCAAATTTGGAAACTTTCTTCCAAACATGATAGGATATGGTAGGTTAAAGGGAGACAAACATTTTTCACAGGTAACAACTTTAAAATCTTAAAAAAAGAAAAGATGAAAGAAACATTTTTACAGTTAAATATTTGCTATGATTGTTCATTAAATGCAAGCGAACACGCAGGTTTGACAGCAGCAGGAGGTCAACGTCCTTTTCCAACATCTGCAAAACATGCTAGAATATTTAAAAAAATATTTCATAGCACAAGATTAAGCTCGTTTTGTCTTCATGGAGAGATTTACAAGAAAAACTCAAATTTAATCCAACCCCTACAGATGTTTACAATTAAAGTGTTTACTAAGAACACGTATGTTGAGCTTATTTTCTTCCCCTCATTTTTTTTTGTTTTACACTAAATCAAAAGGGGCATCCAGATAAAATAGTAAAGGGTATAATTAGGGGTGCGCGCTAATACTGGCACCTATTGTACCATGATTTGGGGGAGGGGACATGATCCAAGATCATGTGCACGTGAAGGGGTTGAGTGATCACCTAACTATTGCATTGAGTTTCATGAGAGTGGCACAGTTACAGCACTAAGTAGAAAGAGGGAAACGATCGTCAAATTTTTTTAATTTTTACTACACGAGTACAGGAGCAAGCATGAATGCTGCTAGCCTGCTACAAAATCATAACACATGGGATCATAACAATTACTAACTCAACCAACGAATACATGTATGTATGGTGCAATGCCATGTAATACACACCATTATATGACTAAATTCTGATCAGATCACCACACAGCAAAACTATGAGTATAGAGCTCAAACACAAAAGCATATCCCAACCAAGAAAGTAAATAATAATGTGAACAAGCAACAAATTAACTACAGTATGAAAGCCAGCAATTGGACAGCTTATGTTCACTGTGCTTGTTCCCCCAATCAATTCAAAATTGAAAATCGCATTTAGCACAAATTTAGATTACCAAGATTTAAGAACAATATATGCAAGAAATATAGAGGCACTTACTATTAATTTTCCTCCGAGTCACTGTTAGCCCTCTCCACCACCTCCTCTTCCTCCACCACCACCACCTCCTCCTCTGTAAATTCATCTTCATATGATACAGTCAAGAAATCCCTAATGAAATCACGCAATTTACCCTTGCTCGGGTTCTCTGTTTGTCCTCCCTTGACTGAAACTAGGCTCTCCTTGTATTTGAAAACCCGAATGAAATTGCCTGTTTTATGCCCATGCACTCCAAGATCCACAACTTTACAGGTATTAACGTTACACAAAACAAGTTTGTTTGTAGTAGTCTCAAAGAAAATTTCCCTATCGCTCCTCCAAAACCCAAGTGGCCGCATGAATTGTATAGGGGGTCCAAGTTGAAGAGTGGAACGCTTGGTCCAACAACCCACTTCTTTCATCACCCACATGTAAATAGATTTTATGACAGTACTGCGCGGTGACATATATTCACTTTGTAACAGAGCAATCGAATCATTGTTCAACACAAGATTAAGTCCCTGGAATGCAAATTTGATATCATTTGGCATCCCTATCTTCCGAAACACGTCCCTCTCCATGTCAAATAAAACTATTTGCTTCCTACACTCGCACTCTACAAGCCAGTAAAAAACCCCTTTCAAATACTCCCCAGTGAAATATTCCATACAACTCCCAGAAACACAAGGACATCTCCACCATATGTCAGGAACCGAAGCCAAAACATTAGGGTTTTCAATCTGTCTCCAAGATTCAACAGTGCCAAGAGTATATAATGCAACTGCTGCTCGATAAGAAGGCGTATTAGGCCACAAAATAGGAATCCAAACAACCTTATAAACCTCTCTCAAGGGGTCAAAACCAAATCCAAATACATTCGAGCGGGTATAAAACATTGAGAACCTAAAATTGGGTCCAGGGAGGAGCCTGAACTCTTCCATAGCAGGGTTCCACACGGCCAAACGATCATTTCTACTATTAAAACCAGTGTGCAGTAGGAAAAAGCCATCAATAGGACCAATAATATTAATTTGATGCAAATCTGGGAAACCTTGTATAAAATCAATAATATTCTCATGTAGCGGTGGACACACTTCTAGTGTTTCGTCGCAGAAAATTGCCAATGCTAATGGATTTTCTGGTTCGGAATAGTCAGGGGAATCTGAAACAGAATAGAAATAGAAATCGATGTCGAAATTAGATTCGGAATCAGGAATAATAGGGAGAGTGTGATGACGAACAAGCAAACGTGTGTGATTTTTAGGGTTATGGAAGTGATTACGAATAAAGGAAGGGGATTGGATGAGATTATACCAGTTCTTGCATACACACTTGAATCGGAGCAGAGATTTCACCGGCAGCCTTGCGAGAATCTCGTTGATCAATAAATCTTCCGGAAGATTTGGAAGATCGCCCTCCATTGTTGTTTCAACTTCAGAGCTTCGATTCTTCAATAAAATTCTGCTAGCGAAACGGACAGAGATATTTTATTTGGAGAAAAAGGGAATTGAGAGGAGATAGTAAATGAATAAATCAAACAAAACAATTGAGCTTTGATTATGTCTCACTTACAGATTCATTTCGATCTCTCTCTCAAAAAACAAGAAAGAAAGAAAGAACGATTCTATGAAAATTTTGAAAGAGCGGTGAAAAGGATAGCGGGAAAAGTATTCCCAGTAACAACTGAAAGACGTTAGCTACAGGGATTGACAGGGGTTTTGTCAATTTGTCTCGTCTCCCCTCTTTTATTTTCTTTCTTTTTAATATTATTACAACGATTATATCCGCATAAATCTATCAATTTTGATTTAAATTATTTTATTTATAATTATAATAAAAGAAATTTAAAAAAAAATTATGTGATGTGATTTTAATGGTATAAATTTGTATCAGAGTTCCAAATTATTTAATTTTAACTCTATTTTTACAATTTTTTACTTGATATCTTAGACATTAACTTAAGTCTATAATTTTGGGGTGATAAATGCACCTTTTTTTATTGTCACTACCACTTTCTCTACTTTACACCTCCCACTTTTAAAAAATTTATTACAAACACCCCACTCGACAATCCTCTAATTTAATAATCATAATTATGTTAATACTCTCGTGTCATTGTAAGAGTATTTTCATTAATACTCATTCGACATTGAGTATCTCGAACTTTGTCAATAACTCAAGTTATGACCATTTTTTGAGATATACTCGTCCAATTTATGGTGAGTAAATGTGTAAATACTCTTTTGTTATTAGAAGAGTATATTTATTAGTACTCGCTTGATATTGAGCATTTAGAACTTCAGCAATAACTTAAGTTACGGCCCATTTTTTGAAATATACTCATCCAATTTATGGTAAGTAAATGTGGTAATATTCTTCCATCATTGAGAGAATATCTTCATTATTACTCGTTCAACATTGAACATCTGAAACTTAAACAGACCTATAAATATGTATTTTTTCGTTTTTTTAAAAGAGATCTATACATATGCATTTTTTGTTTGTTTTTCTTCTTTCGTTTTAGAATATATGTGTGTATATGTCTATATGTATGTTTTGAATATATATATATATATATATGTATGTGTGAGGTTTAAATGGTTACTTCTTTTTTTACCCATGGATGGTTATTGTAATATTAACCATTGGATGAAAAATCAATAGTTGAGATCAAATGTGTAGTTGGCTAACATAATTAATGCACATTGGAAAATACAAAATATTAAATGCAAGGTTAAGTGGGTAACTTGTTGTTACCTAATGACATGTTATTTTTTTTTTCTATTTAATTTTAAGGAACCATAAATTAAATATTCATTACATGATTTTGTAATTCCAATACAGGATATCCCTAATCCTTACCCATATAAAATGGGTGATTTTATTTATATTGATATCTTGCAGTTAATCTATATTGTTAAGTTAATTAGTATTGCCTACTAAATTAATCCATAAGTGTAGATAAACTAAAAAAAAAATATTATTGATTTAATTTTATAAATATTAGTTTATTAATGATTTAATATTAAAAATAAATTAGATTAATAGGTACATCTACTTTAATTAAATAAATAAAAATATGGTTTTTTTTTTCAAATTACAAATCAATTACTCTCATTCTAACAAAGAATATACTATTTTTAGAATTAACTTCAAGGATAACTTTTTAATCGATGAAAAAATAAATTTTAATTTATTATAAATAAAAGATAGTCATTTTCAAAACTATCCCTTATTAAAGATAACAACTATTAAAAAATAAAATAAAAAATATATAAATAACAAAAGCTCAAATTCAAACTAAACATCTCAAACAAAGATTTCAAATTTGAACATGTAATCGAAATCTTATCATAAAGGTCAACCAAGAACATAAGAGCATTTTCAATCGTCTTAGAGCATCTCCAACTGTTGTGTAAATATTTTTGTGTAAATCCTAGGTGTCAAGACACTTTTACACAAAACTTGAAGTATAAAAAAAATATGCTCCAATGGTACATTTTTAAACTTTTGTGTAAATTTTGAATGAACTAATAAGATAATTATGCATATTAGATATTATTTTATGCAATTTATTATTATTATTCTTGAATTTTGGTATATATAATATTATAACAACAATAGATCTTGATTTGTTGGTCTTAATGAGTAGATTTTAGATATATGTTTTTTATTAAATTATATAATTTCTATTAAAAGTTATTATATTTTAAAGTATTGTAAAATAATTGAGAAAAGAAAAGGCTGATGTGGCAGTGTAAACTTGGGGTGTATTTTACACATTCGTTTTACACAAAAGCTAAATTTAAAAGACTGCTGAAACTCAAAATTTTTACAAGTTTTGTATATTTTACACAAAACCTATATATACACTACTGTTAGAGATGCTTTTATATAAATTTTGTGTAAATCTTATGTGTCAAAGTGGGATTTACACAAAAATAATAAATAATTCGTTTTATACTCCAATAGTTTGTTTTAGACTTTTGTATAAATATTAAACTACTAATTAGATACGCACAAGTGAAACTTATCCTATATTTATTCCTTTACTTTTCAAATCCATTATTTCTAGAAACGGGATAAGGAAAAATAGACACGAGATTATCTGACATGATTGTGTGAATTGAGTTTGTATTTTACACAACTTTTTTACACAAATCCTAAGTGTCAAAGTTTCTTAAAAGACTGTTGGAGAACTTTTTTTTTACAAAACGTGTAAATTTTACACAAACCAAAACTATACACTACGGTTGGAGATACTCTAAATATTAAATATATATTTTTTATTAATTCTGAAAACTCAAAATTTTAAATTAATTATCAAATAATAAGATGCTACAATTTTAAAAAGAAAAAAAAGTTTATGTACAGCAAAAAAGAAAAATAAAAATACTTGAGAATTGTGAACCTTTCAAAAAAAATAATTTAATTTTGATGAATTTTTTTAGAATTATTTGTAGGCTCATTTATTTCACATAATTTCATAAAAAAATAAATTGAAGTACCAAATAAATCTCAAAGGTTTATAGTATGTTGTTTGCATGATTATCCTCTCACAAACCATTTCACTGAAAGAAAATACTATTCGTATTATAAATTACAGTACCAAATGTCGTGCTAGCTAATTAATTACATGATCATGAATACTTTATATGATTATATATTGAAAAATTGATAAACATGAAATAGGTCTAATGTGATTGTCAACATAGAAGAATATGTATACTTGATTCTTAAATCTTTATTATTATTATTATTATTATTATTATTATTATTATTATTATTATTATTATTATTATTATATGAAATAAAATGGTGGAAGTATTGATAACATAGTTAATTGAAAATATTTTTTAATAAAACCCTTTAAAATTCTTTAAGGGTGTGTTTGGAATGTGGATTTAAGAGAAAATTTTAACATGAGATTTGTATTTGGAATCTCAAATCTAAATATTTTTGTTTGGTGTGAAATTATGATTTGAGATTTATAAATATATTCAAATAATAAGATTTGATACTTATCTTAAAGTTATAACTTTCAAATTTCAGAGATAGGGTTGTTCCTTATAGATCCCAAACTTGCGAAGTTGAAAAAAATATTAATTAATTTTTAAATAAATTATTATTTTTTATTATTATAAATATATTTGTAATATTAATTATAATAATTATACGAAGAATGACAAATGGTCGTGTGTTGTCCAAACCCAAATCCAACAAGCATATAAACACATCCAAACCCGGTACAAGTTTTATTATTTTAAATATAAATTCGTCGTGAATAGTGTACGCATAAACCCACTCCCGCTCTGTGGTAATTACGCTATATTATAAGAAATAAAATACTATAACAGGGGCGGGTCAAGTCAAATGGATTAACTTTGTGTAAGCATGAGTTCCGCTACGGTGTCAAAAAATAAAAATAGCTCCATAAATTTTCTTTTTTTATCATTCTCCTAATTTATTCGTTAACTTCAATCTTCTTATAGGATTATAGTCTACTAAAATTATTTTCAGGAATTAACATGCTAGACAAATAAACAATTTTCATCTGTACTAATTATACAAATTAAATGTATGCCTTAAGCCAATGTTCTAGTCCCAAGCTAATTCGCTGAAGTAACCAATGTTATACTCCCAGAAAAAGCTCGAAGGACCTTCAATAAAAGGGTAACTATATTGAAACCCACAAGCCTAGTTACACCAAAAGTAGTGCTTGGGTTCTTATTTTTTGCATGATTATAATGTTAGGTTCATAAATTTTTAAAGTAACGTTTAAACTTTAAATAGTGCATTCACATTTCTTTCATCCGCTTTTGATAACTTGAACTTCAATATTCTCCAAAAATATTATGAACTCCTTACTCATTTATAAGGCCATAGAATGGTGATATTGGGCTGTGGTTCAATAGTACAGTAATATAGGGAGGTTGCAGGCTTTATTAAGTTCCACTTCCACAATAAAATATTAAAAATAGTCGGCTCAAACTACTGATTTCACAGGAAAAAATTGTAGAACTCAATAACAGTTTAGAAGTAAAGTAGTGTCACCATATAGCAACGATACATTTCAGGAAAAAACCCCACACCTGTAGCCATAGGTGATTCAAGTTGGAGAAACTATGTTCGCGGACCGGTGGGCTAGCCCTATTAAATAAGGAAGGGACCTCACCAGAGTGCAATGATTACAACAATTGTTGTCAAAGCCAATAGTAAATTAGGTACGACTTGGTGAGAGTCTAAGGTGTGAATCGCTACATGCAGTGCTTATGTATACCAGAGTATTATTGTCAAGTTTGATATAGTTCATGTGGCTAGACTAAGTGAAGTCATGGACGACTCGGTGAGAACCTAAGGTATGAGTCAGGTACTAATGTTAAATTTGTAGTAGGACATGTAGCTGGACTTGGTTGAACTCGGTAAGAGCCTAAAAGTGTAAGTCGCCAGATAGCTTATGTACACTGGAGTACTATTGTCAGGGTGGTCGTGCAAGGAGCCTAAAGTAAATTGAAATACGGTGTACCTCGAGATGTGCATTGACCAAAGTGAACGAGTGGCTACTATAAGAATCCCGATGGAACACCCCCCTGCGATAAAGGTTTTAGAGTCGTCAGTACGTTTTTCGAAAAAACGAACAAAAGTTTGTTTTGTACCTTTTTAGGGTACAAGCTGTTTGAGCAACCAGAGCGAGTTCAGGGACTATTTTATGGCATGGGAAGGTATTAGGCACCCATGTCACCTTTTCAGCTTCTAAATGAACATGCTTGTCTTCATTTTTCAATCTTTTTCCTACTGTTTTGGCCCAAGAATTACATTTACGGGTTACTAAATATCCTCCAAACAATCATACTGTTTTCAAATGCAAAAAGGGGTTCACAGACATAAAACTCGTACAGTTAATCCAATTAACCATACAGTTTATTAGGAACCCCGTACGGTTTGTGCGAAGTCATATCAGATTTTTAAAGCACTATAAAAACAAAGCATACAAGAGTGTTTACAAGGCTTGCAGAAAAGATTTTAGCTTAAACATCCAGATTATCCGTATGGTGTTCTCGAAAAGCGTTTCAATTTTTAACGAGTTTAGGTAGACAATGGACAAAATGGCATAGCACTTGGCAATTCAAGCATGGATTCAGTTCAGATAGGATTTAAGTACGATTTCGTGTTTACGACATTCCCCGTTTAAGTCCGATTAATATACTTCAGCGCATATTTACATATGCGATAATATAGGTGTTTAACAATATGTATATAATATTTATAAACATATAAAAGTGGAATGCGATTTTAAAAATGGGAAAATTACATGATAAAAGTAAGTTATATACCTTTTATGAAAATACAGAACTTTGATTCAACTTTGTTTCTAAATATGAGAGTCTATTAAAAATTATTTTACTAATTAAGCAAAGTCTAAGTAAAAATCTCTCTTTCTAAATAGAAGTTTATCTCTTTTCTCTCCATTTTCTATTTGTTTTTCCTCTGTTTGAGACTAAATTTTTGAACCTTTGTCTTGAGCTCTCTACTGGCTTATATAACAGTGGACATTGCTCTCGAGAACAGATTGACCGTACGGTTTATCTGATTGACGATACGATTGTTGGATTAGCCATTTCGGCCTCCCTTACTCCCGCTTAGGGCAACTTTTCCTGATCATTTATTAGTTGAGATACGCGTGTTGGCCCATTGACCATACGGATTGTCGGATAGTCCGTATGGTTTATTTGGTTACCTGTTTTGGCTTCCTTGCACTCCTGGAATTTTCCCTTTCTATTTTAATTTTACGAGTTCTGTGTTGCCTGAATTCCTTCGGAGACTTTTATCAGAAATAGACTTGTGAAGGTCACGCAATGAGGTATCCACAACTACAGAGCTTACGTACAACTGAGTTTTATTGTCAAGTTTGGAGTAATACATGTAGCTAGATTTTGTAGAGTCTGGGATGACTTGGTGCAACCTAAGGTGTGAGTTGCTATAGAGCCTATGCACATCGGAATACTACAGTTAATGTACGTGGTTGTGTAAGGAATTTTAAATAATTAAGGTAAGGGTGTACCTTGAGATGTGCATTGACCAACGTGGATGATCATGCAAAATTAAGTGGTGATTTGCACGCATAATCCAAAGGATCCAAGGTGGAGTGGTGTTTGGAATAGTTTATATAGCTTGACCGTGTGAGGGTATAAGGTGTGAGTTGCTACATAGCCTATGTACACCGGAGTACTACTATCAATGTAGTAGTGCAAGGAATCTCGAGTAGGGTAGTGGTAAATCTAAAGTGGATATTATTGACAATGAATGGCTCAAACCATTGATCATACATGGAACAAATGATTTGAGACATTCACAGCACCAGAACCACTCACATTAAGATTTGAGACACACGCAACAAATGAACAATAAAATGATTAACATGACAAAATATACAAAAAGAAAAGGTATATATATATGTACATTTACCAAAATCAAAAGCAAACCCCACTATAAAAAGGCCACCAGAATGGCCAGGGGGCATTGTTAAAGTAACCTACCACCATAGAAACTAAAAAAAAAAAGTTGGAATGGAGGTCACCATTGTCCTAATAGATGCTTGGAGATTACATTTCAAAAAAGAAAATAAAATAAAAGGTAAAGGCAAGGAACATAAATCCCTACCATCATCAAAGAGGGCTCCTTCCAAAGTTTCCAGAGCCACATCGTAACCTTCACAACTTCGAAGAAATTACACGGAAGAAAGAAAATAGAATTAACATAAACACAATAATCTAAGAAACATGTAAAAGAAAATTAAATAAAAAAAACACAGCTTACCTTTAACAACATGGACCTCTTCAACAGTACTATTAGCTAAAACAACAACAGACTTACCACAATCCTTGCGAATAAAATCGTAACCAGATTCTACCAACTATGGAGTAACAGGCAAATCAGCAAAACAAATAGGCAAATTAGATAGAAAAAAAAGGGGGATAGGAGATAATAAGTAACACAAAGAAGTAAAATCATAATAAGTCTTAAGATATCCCTATAGGATCAGCATCAACATCAACATCAACATCAACATCAACAAGGTCATCGGCGTAGGACTTAGAGGACTCTGAATGAAAACTTCCTCCATCCTTCAACCTCAACTCCACCTACAACTTCATACGTCTTCCAAGTCACTTTTTCAGTATAGACTAGAGAAACAACGCTAACAGAATCAATTTTCTTTTTTTTAGAAGGACCTTTAGAGATATATTATCAATTACATCATCGTCTGAATCAAATTGTACAACTTTATGACATTTTTCAAGTTCCATTGATATAAATGTAGAAGGGTCCCTCTATTTCTATTTCCTTGCCTTTTTGAAGCTAGGGGAAACAACCTTATTTCATTTACAAGAAAAAGCATGCATAAATGGTGTTACCGCATGAAAAGCCGCAGAAGAACTTGTCGCCGTAGGGGCGGGAGCAATAAAATTGGGTTTCGATATACAGTTGAATGGTGCCTTCCATGGATCATCAACTTTCAAGTTGGTCGAACGGTGAAGTGTATGGTCTGGGAGATTAACTTTTTCAAGAGATCTGACTTTGGGCTGACCTATTACGAAATCAATAACATCATCGGCTTGCCTTTTCCGGAACAAAGACTAGTTTACTTACTTCTTACCCTCCAAAGTCTCATCAACTATAATAACCTCATGCCTTTTTTGAAACAACACCTTTTCTGGTAAAGGCACCCCAAGCAAAGTTATGAAGGCTAGTCATATCAGGCTCCTAAGCATAAGAAGGGAGAGGAACGGGAATCGATTGATACTAACCAAATTGCCTTATTACTTTTTAATGGTTATAGATAACAGCGGTAGTTGCAAAAGCCCATACACATGGCATATTGTCAGAATATATGAATTTAAGTGATACAATTAAAAGGGACACATGACATATTGTGGGAGTATATGAATTTAAATGATACAATTAAAAGGGACACATGGTATATTATTGTAAATGTAGAGAGTTTTATACCATGTTTGGTTGGAAACAAAAAAGTCATATGGCATATATAAATTTTAATAATACAATTTTTTTAGTTTTCTACCAAAAAGTCAACTTACTTTCACACTTCCTAAAATTTACTTCACTTTACTTTCTCTCTTATAAATCCAAAAATTGTAATCAGATAAAAAATATATATTTGAACCTACTAATTGAAATTTATAAAATAAGATCAATTGTTAATATTTTTTGAGTTTTTTCATGATTTTTTTAATTGGTTGAAAAAAACTACAATAAAAATCAAATTCACTTTTCAACCTACTTTCATGTTTCCCAACAATTCAACTAAAAAACTTAACTAAAAAACTTAACTAAAAAACTCAACCAAACAAGGCTTTACAATCTATTTATTATATATGATTTGTGGTGTAAGTAAGATGCATTTGACATATGAATATGTATTTGTTTAAGCATGTCACATCTGAATGCTAAATGAATTTTATTGAATATTTTTTCCTTTATCTTTTTATTTTATAAAAACAATTCATAAGTGTAAATTACAAATTAAATGGTAAATGTTAAGAAATATATGAAAGTTAATTTTTAGGGCGGTGTTATTTACACCCACCATTTCTGTCAAAAACACCCTCCTTATCACAAACACCCCCAAAGGTAAATTTCTAATCACTAACACCTCCCTAAGACTCGCCTAATGAAAGGTGAGTGCAGATGGACACACTTGTCTCACTTGGAGAGAGTTTGTTTGTAATAATTCGCCTAATATCAGGCAATGGATTACTGGAGTGTTTTTCAAATAAAGCTCGCCTAATGAGAGGTGGGTACTCTTACATAAACTCGGCTTACATGAGGAGAGTGTGTTATTAAGCACTCACTTAACATTAAGTAATGGAGGGAGTGTTTGTGACAAATAAGGTAGTGTTAAAATGTGTTTTTAGTTCAATTTTGAAGGGAGTGTTTGTGACTTTTTTCAAAAAATAAAAAAAGTCATAAGTTATTGTATAGTTCTAATAAAAGCACCCATATTTAAAATATGGTTTGTTGGTCGGATTTCAACCATAGAGGGGGTGAATAGGGTTTTAAAAACTTAATGCGGAATTTAAAAACTTTTCGAAAATCGTTTAAGTAAAACAAATTTACTGAACAAATATATCAATGAATATAAGCACATAAACAATCTCAAGTGCAAATAATCAAACAATCAATAATAAAGAGATTGAGTAAGAAAGATTGAACCGATTTGAAGTTCAAGGCTTTTTGTCCACACGGTTTTGGTTTACCAAACTATAATCCGCGCTCGGTTAGTTCCCCAAGAATTTTCACTAATAACAATCTCCTTCCGGGTGAAGATTAAACCACTACAAGTGTATCATTTCACACACTCTTTACAAATATTGCTTGACCACAATATTCACACAAGAATCTCTCTCTTGTTAACCTTGTGAAATTTACCTTTCACAATTTCTAAACAAGAATTTACCTTCTTGTTTTTCCTATGAGATTTACCTTTCACAATTGAATACTAAATTGTTTGGTGATTCACACCAATTTACAATAACTCTCTAAAGTGTGTAAAAAATACAATTTGAATCTCACACTAGAGTTATCCTATTTGATCAAGATGATATAGCTCAATAAGAATGATTGATCAAAAATAATTTCTTGAATCTTTGAATGATGAAGATAGATGAAGAATAAAGTATATAAATGATTCAAGGTGGTAAAAATGTGTCTTAGATAGTGTATATATAGTCCCAAAAGTGATATAGCCGTTCTAGAGGTTTGGTAGAAGTTTGGTACTAAAAATAATAAAAAATTAGAAATCCAACGGCTATATTCTGAAGCATCAGTCGACTGATGGACCCTTAGTCGACTGAGCAAAGCTGCTTAGTCGATTGATGGGCTCTGCTGCCCAACAGGCCAAAAGGCCAAAAATTCCAATTTTTGCACTTTTGCATTTAAGTTCCGAAATCAATTCTAATACTTTGGGGACCTTAAAAATAAGTTCCTAAGACACCTATTTTTGAAAAAACTCAAAATATGATCATTTGAATTTAATATGAATTTATTTGAAAACCAATTTTTACAAGAATGATGTTTTCAAATTTTTTTTGATTCAAACTGATTTTGATCAATCTAAGAATGATGCATGAACATGTTTGAGCTATATAATCAATCAATTAAGAAACTTTACATTAATCCTAAGCAAACACTCAATTACCGAATAGGTGAGTCTTCGAATGCTTTGATTTGTTTCTTCAAATTGATTCTTCCTCGAAGCTTTTCCCTTGAAGCTTTGGCATATGATCTTTGATCTTTTGTGCTTCATGAATTTGCATTATTATGAGATTGATCTTCTTGCTAGTCCAATGCTTCGTTGACTTGATCGAATATTGATTAAACGATCCTTGTCAAACTTCCTTCGAGCAATCATGCTATTCTTGATTTTCCAAATAAGAAAGCTATAATCTTAAATCAAGAACATGTTAAATTACACATGATTGATTTATTGTTATTATCAAAATAAGATTAAGACCTACAAGGTCAACATGGTTTATTTCCTTCCGTAATTCAAATACACCTTATGTGATTCTCCTCTTGGACTCGCAAGATGGTGGATGGATTATACTCAAAACTTAGACCTTTTTAATAATCTAATTTTTCATTTATGATGGTTAAACTTTTTTAATGTAGCCTTTGAACCAAACCACCATAGCAGTGCACTCCAAGAACTACCGATGTACACATAATCTATAGCAAAGGAAGTGGAGAGAGATAAGAGTCACTATAAGTGCATTTTCAGTTTGTTCCAAAGAAATCTGCCAACCATTTCTATTTATCTTACACTTCTTGATTATTATTACGAGAATGTTAGCTTAATTTTTGAAATTTCACTCTTACTTTACATATCATTGGCTTGATATATATATATAAGAAATGGAATACCATTGTAAGGTTTGTTTAAAAAAAATGGTACTCTCTTGTTTTTGTTTTTTTAAAAGTTAACTCCTATTAACTTTTGCTTACAGTCCATTTGGATTGAAAGAAGGGAGTGGAAAGGAAATGATTAGTCATGAAAGAAAGGAAATGAATGGAATGAAATGAGTTTAATTTTAGTATTGTTTGGATAGCTATGGAGGGAAAGGAAGAAAAATAATATAATTTATTAAAAAAGTAAATTATTTATTAAAAATATTTCCTTTCCTTCCCAATCCTCCCAATATTGGAAGGAAAGAAAGTAAGGGAATAGAGAGGAATGACACTCCCTCCCACTCCTTCCATTTCTATTCCATTCTCTTTAAATATTCTATCCAAACAAAGGAAATGCAATCCCTCTTCCTATTTTTTTTTCCCTTCCTTCCATCCAACAAACCGTTAATGTTTCTACTAAAAAAAGGGGGTATGTTTTATAGGGTGCTCTAATTATTGAAGATACTTTTATAAAATTAAAAGAAATATGTAAGTGCTTAAATGAAAGGTGAAGAAATTAATTTTTTAGGGTAGTTTTACCTGCTCCCAATTTTTAACAAATAAAATAAGGCTTTGTATATGAATTCTTAAAACTGCCTATTTCATTTCATTTTTTTTGGCAGGCGCTATATACACACCAAGAATTACTTGGTTTTAGACCACTTCTTATAAACACTCCAAAAGATAGTTTACTTTCTCTTCTCCACTCCAAAGTCATTTTTGCCACTCCCACTATTACACAAAATAATTGACTAATTAAATACATTAATTAAATTATACAAAAAATAAGAAAAGACCCACTCCCCCTTTTCAAACCAACAGTCGCCATTTCCTCTGTCATTTCTCTCATTCACGGTAACATCTTTCACCCTCTCAACTAGAAGAGTCACCCGTTCTTCATCTTCTCGGCTCGTCTTCATCCTAAGCTTCAGCTTCATCATCTCTGAGCTTCCGTCTCCAACATCACGAGCCAAGTAAGTTTCGCATTTTGACCTATTTTGACCTAATAATGGTTTCCTTGTATTTTCTTTCCTTGCATATTCAAAGATGGGGATGTGAATAATAGTGTTGTTAATGGTCCAAATCTGTTTTTGGTGGGTAGAAGAACCTAGTTCACCCTCCCCCTTTTGAAATGTTAATGGGTTTTTTTGTTTCCTCTTTGCCTGTACAATTTAAAAAGTGTTGGTAATGTAAGATATATAAGCATAAATTATTGGTGAGTATAGAAAAAGTGAATGAGGGGACAGGAGGCAAAAAAAAGTGGGATAATTTTATTGGAGCTTTTTGTTAGGTAAGAAAGGAAGTAAATGAAAAAAAAACCAATAACGAATCAATTATTGGTGGGTCTGGGTTTGATACTACTTTGATTTCAAGCAAAACACAAAAATGGTAAATGATATTATTGAACACACCAAATACAGGATGAAACATAAAGGAAAAGCAAGACTACTTGTGATTGATTTCAAACAAAACTGAAAGGAAAATAAAAAAAAAACATTTATAATCCAAAACCCATTTAATCAAAATCCAATTATTAAAACAAAAACAGAGCAAAATAGGGGACATTGAGTGAACCAATATTTATGGCTTGAGAATTCAAAACCCCAATATAACCCTCGTGAGATAGCCCCAACTCCAAACCCGAAAGCTGGTGGCTATTTCCACTTAAAATTGTGGATAGACTCATTGAACCCAAGCTCGTGTTTGGGAATTCAAACCCATGAAAACCAAATTTAGATGCAAAATTCGAGTTGTCGTTTTCTGAATTTGAAGTCAACATACCCGAGCTATGCATAATACCTGGTCCAAAGCCAGTTATAAATGGCCATACCCCAGTGGGTAAATGAGATCTACCAATATTTCCACTCATCGTAGACCAATTAGTCCTACTTCTTGCCATATTTGAGACCCAGTTTTCTATGAGAACGTATAGTGGAAAGAAAGAAAGAAAATGGGGCATCCTTGATTGATGAAGAGGAAATTAAAAGTCCTAGTCTTTCATGACCTTTCACTATAATTGTCAAGAAATGTTAGCTTCTTGTTCAAATTTCGAATGCCACCAAGTTTCTAATTTGATAGTGACCTAATTTTTAACTGCTGGTACGTGTAGGTAAAGGTTAAAAAATGGGTTCATACTAAATCTTGTCCTCATCATGTAATTCTAATATGTACTTACTGTTGGTAAAGATTATTTAATTCTATATTATCATATATAGGTACGTACGGATCGATCTATAAATTATGATAATTTGGAGAGAGAGGGAGATTTTCAAGGTATCCTAAGTAGCTAACTAGGTTGATGGGAAGACGATCGAGATGAGGCTTATATAATTCAACCTTAAATATATATTATGGGTCATGAATGAAGGATGTTGCATGTTCAATTCCTTATAATTAGAGGGCAATCAAGAAATATGGTTATAAAGAGTCCCATATTAATATTGATGATAAAGGTGGTGGTTAAATAAATTACAAAATAGCGGTAGAGATAGTATTTATTGATTTAGAGAGAGAGAAATCAATTAACTATGTTACAATATTATCTTATTGTAATTGATTATATTTTATCTTATTCAAATTCAGTTGCTAGTTGAATTTTTCAATGAATTCGGTGGAGTTGATCTACTCATCATGAAGATCATCCTTACCAAATTTAATCAAAAAATTTAATCATTTATCCTTTAAAATTGGCTAATTGTTATTATTTTATGTTGTTAGATATGACAAAGAACAATCCAATAACAGCCTCGGATAGGCAATGAAGAGTAAAGTTTGTTACTACCACTACAACTAAGGTACATTGTCGGTATAAAAGGAGGAAGGTTGATCCACCAAATGCATTAGAGTTGGGGATTACTGAACAAAGTCAATCTCTTCGGATTGAGAGAGAGGAGCCAGTCGAGCTGTCCCCAGAATTAGAAGAAGCGGTTCCACAACTTGACAAAGGTCGCAGTGAATGTCCAAGCACTGGCGGCGGTGTTTCCCCTCCTGACGATGAGAGAGGTCAACTTAATAAATCGGTACCTACCAATGAAGGTCCAGGCCCTATTGTTAGTCCTAGCAGTGGCGGCGGTGTTTCCCTTGCCGGAGACGATGTAGGTCCAGTTGATAAATCGGTACTTACTAATGAAGGTCTAGGCCCTAGTCATAGCCGTAGTAGTGGCGGCTGTGTTCCCCCGACCAAAGACGATGGAGGTCCAATTGATAAATCGATACTTACTAGCTTTGAGAGCCACACGGCGTATGCAATATGGAACTGCTCGGAGGTATTTTATCACTAGAATTGTTTATTAGACCCTCATTTTAATTGTTTATTGACTACATATACTTCCATTTTAATTCTTTATTGACTATTATATTCGGTCCCATTATTTATCTTAATGTAGGACCAACGTGAACAATTGACCATAATTAGCCATTGGAACAAGCTAAAGGAATGGAAATTGTCAAACGAGATAGAGGGTGTACAAATGCGTGTTAAAGCCTCTGGATTATACAATTTGGTTGAGTACTTGTATCGCTATATTGATTACGTTGCCATATCGGCCTTCGTGGAGTGATGGCATCCAGAAACGAATACTTTTCACTTACGATTTGGGAAAATGACAATAATTTTAAATAATATACGACATATCTTAGGGGTTCGGGTCGAGGGAAAACCTCTATATGATAAGGACGGAGGAAAAGAGATAGAATCGAAAGTGGCGATTACATTGGTGAAAGATTTGTTTGGTATTCGTGATAGCGACATAAGGAGGGAAACACCAAAATCCTATTCAGTCAAGCTTGATTGGGTAAAGCGACACTGTATGGGTAGAGCTACTCAAGAATTAACTCCAGAGGAACTTGATCAATGTGCGAGGGGGTATCTTTTTTATTTGATTGGGAATTCAGTTTTCCTTGACAAGACCAAAAACAAGGTGTCGATCTATTTTCTTAGTTGTTTGAAGGATTTATTGAGGGTTTCTGAAAATGGATAAGGTATGGTGATACTAGCACATTTGTATCATCAGTTGGGTATGGCATCCAGAGCGAATGTAATGCAGATTTTTGGTTGCTTGACTCTGCTTGTGGTACATTACTTTTTCTTATTTTTATACGTTACTTCTTCTTATTTATATACATTACTTCTTCTCATTTATGCACATTACTTCTTCTTACTTCTTCTTATTTCTATACATTGCTTCTTCTTATTCCTATACATTAATTCTTCTCATTTATGCACATTACTTCTTCTTACTTATGTTTATTATGCATTAAGACTTGGATTGCTGACTACTTTCTGGATTGTTCAAGAGTGGTTTACAATATGCAGTACACGGAGCTTATGCCACATATGTGCAAGTGGAAGTCACAACAATGTAGTGGAGATATACATATGGCCATGATAAGGTTGAGAGAGAAGCTTGATAGTTTAACTGAGAAAGATGTAAGTCGTATTCAATTAACTATATTACATATTTTCTATTTTTTAACCATATAGTTATAATTAATGGTTTGGAATTCTGGTAATAGGTGATATGGGATCCTTATAAGGACCACAGAGATACGCATCCCTTGCACGAGGTTTTGTATTATTGCGGCTTACTATTATGTTAAGACATTGCTAAAGCATGTTACCCCGACCGTGTATTTAGGCAGTTTGGTTGTATCCAAACTATTCCGACCATGTCGATAATCAAGTCAAAAAAGTCAATACGAGGAAAGACCACTAAGGGATACAAGGTGGAATATAACCTTAGTGGGTGGCACCAAGAGAATTGGAGGAATCATTTGCTTAACATCTCATCTCATTCTGTACCAGTGCGCTATCCTTGGGAATGTGCTCCTGATTATATGGATTGGTTTTTAAGGATCAGCCATCCATATGTTCAACCCCCATCGTTGAGAACTATCCCCCAGAGGACACGAGATGTGTATGACAAAGAATTGGCTAAGTTGGTAAGGACACCCCTTTAATTGCTTGTTTTAGTTTAAAACTTTTGAGATTTTTAATGATCAATGATCATAATTGCCCTATGCAAGCAATGGAAGTTGACAAAGCACGAGCATTGCTAGGGAGTGCACTTTCGGATGGCCAGTCATGCGATATCATAGAAGCCGCGAAAGAGGAATACAATATTCTCGAAGATGCAAGAAAAACTGAATCAAAGCAAAACAATATAAAAAAGAATATGCCCGAGTCAGAGACTAGGCGAAATAAGAGACATGCCAATGTCTCGAGAGAGATTGCAAGTACAATAACAAAAGCCCCACCGCCAGCACGCAGATCCGCTAGAAATGCTAAAGCCCTACCACAAAAGAAAAGAAAGTAATTATTTTTGTGTAAATGTAGTTACGTTTAGCTTAATGTAGTTATGTTTGGTACTTCTTTTTTGTTAATGTATTTGCTTTGGATTTGGTACATGTGTTAGGCTTAATGGGTTTGCTTTGACTTAGTGTATTTTTATGTCTTATTTTTTGTTAATGTATTGCACTATCTAAATTCCATTTTTGGATAATGAAAAATACTACCATGCATGTTTTGATCATTTATTTCTTGTTAATTTATCCTAATTGTTGGTCGGATAATGACCCTAGATGTGAGGTGAATAGGGTTTTAAAAACTTAATGCGGAATTAAAACTTTTTAAAATATTTAAGCAAAGCAACTTAGCTAAGCAACAATATCAAGGAAATAATTAATTTCAAGTAATAAATCCCAAGATAAACAAATAAGTAATCTCAAAATACAAGCAATAATATAGCAATAAAAAAGAGCTTGAGTTTAGAAAGATTAAACCAATTTGAAGCTCAAGACTTTTTGTCCTCACGGTTCGGTTTCCTAAACTATACGTCCGCGCTCGGTTAGTTTTTCGAGAATTTTCACTATTCAATCTTTTTCGGGTGAAGACCAAACCTCAATACAAATGTTGTTATGCACACAACACTCACAATGTAACTATACCCTCTAGATTTCTCACAAGATATGCTCTCTTGCTCTACAAAGAAACAAACTCTCTTTTGAAATGAAGAATGAATTATTTGTGGTGATACACACCAATACAATAACTCTTAAGTGTATTTGAAGATTACAAATGAAGCTCACACTAGAGTTATCAAGATTGATCAAAAATATATAGCTCAAAAGATGAAGGATTGATAAAAATGTGTTCTTGAATCTTTGTATATTTGAATATATGAATAATAGAGTATTAGAATAATTTAAGGTATGTTAAAACATTTCTAAGACCTCATATATATAGCTTGCAAAAACATATGGCCGTTGAGGGTTATTAAGAAAGGTTTTGGGTCAAAGGTATACAATTTTTAAACTTTCCAACAGCTAGTTTTGACAGAAAATTCAAATTTGTTTTGATAATTTCTCCTAATTTGACTGTTGGATCATGCTCAAATTTTGGTCAAAAGTGATAATAGATGTTGTCTAACTACTATAAAAATTTCAAAATGATCGGAGTTCGAGAAGGCCTCCATCATACCGTTAAATCAAAACTGTGCCAAAACTGAGTGGATTTTAAATGTAAAATAAAAACATTTTTGCAATTTAGCAATTTAGTTCTAAATACAATTCTAATGATTTGTGAACCTCAAAGATATGTTTCTAAGATACCTATTTTTATCAGAGCTTAAAATATGATCATTTAAAATTAATATGAATTTATTTTGAAACTCGGTCTTTGTAAAATGAAGTTTTTCAAATAAATTCAATTTCAAGCTTGTTTGAATTAATCTTTAAAAGATGCATGAATACATTTGAGCTATAAGGATTTGATCAATAAAGTAACTTTACATAAATCTTAAGCACTCACTCAATTACTGAATTAACGAGTCTTCGAATGCTTTGATTTATTTCTTCGGATTGATCTTCATTTGAAACTTTTTCCTTGAAGCTTTTCATATAGTTTTTTGATCCTTTGTGCTTCATGATTTGCATTGAAAGATTTGATCTTCCTTGTCTTGTCCAATGATCGAATAGTGAGAGATTTGATCTTCCTTGTCTTGTCCAATGATCGAATCGTGAAAGAGTGATCATTGTCATGTTTTTCTTGAATTTTCCAAGTAAATGAACTATATACTTATATCAAGAAACATGTTAAATTACACATGATTGATTTATTGTTATTATCAAAATAAGATTAAGACCTTAGGTCAACATTATTGCAAAGAAGAAGAAGATGAGTAATTTACCTACATTACTGGTATTAGAAGAAAAATGTGTTGACCCATACAAACTGCAAGTAATAATGCTCGCTAGACATTGGGTAACTATGTGGCAACCAAAAGACGGATGTCCAACGAGTAAAGTGTACTTTCTCGCTAGACATGGGGTGGCTGGAGTGCGCCCAGAATGAATAAAGCCTACTGGAAAATTTACTAAGCTATACATGTATATTACTCGCTTGACATTGGGTGACTATAGACTAAAAAAAACACGGATGTCCAGTGAGTAAGGTGTAGTTTCTCGCTAGACATAAGGTGGTTGGGGTGCACCCAAAATTAATAAAGGCTACTGAAAAATTTACTAAGTTATACATGTATATTACTCGCTTGACATTGGGTGACTATAGACCAAAAAAAAGACGGATATCCAACGATTAAAGTCTCATTTATCGCTTGACATAGGGTGCCTGAGGTGCACCAGAATGAATAAAGCCTACTGAAAAATTTATTAAGCTTGACATGTATATTACTCGCTTGACATTGAGTGCCTATAGACCAACCAAAAGATAGATGTCCAGCGAGTAAGCTGTATTTTCTCGCTAGACATAGGGTGGCTGGGGTGCACCCAGAATGAATAAAGCCTACTGAAAAATTTATTAAGCTTGACATCTAACAAGTATATTACTTGCTAGACATTGGGTAACTTTGGGGCAACTAGAAAACGGATGCCCAGCGAGTAAGGCACATTTGTATCACTATATATAGGGTGGTTGGGGTGTAGCTGAGGTCTACCCTTAGAATGAGTAAAGCCTACTGGAGCTTACTTTCTAGCCCGTTATATGGGAAGTGAGGCTTATGTTTTGTTTCAAGTGAAAAGTAAATCAAATACATTCACGACAATAGTAAATTATGTATCTTTAAAAGCAACTATATTATAAGGACCCCTCACATATTTGGATCAAAGTGTTGTCATTCATACAAAAAAGAAAGGTATTAAACACTTTCTATGTGACAAATATTTACATATTCGCATAAAAAAATACTATATTATAAGGACCCTTCACATACGAGGGTAAAAGTGTTGTCATTCATACAAAAAAAAGAAAGGTATCAAACACTTTCTATGCGACAAAAAGTTACATATTCGCATCAAACAAAAACAAAAAAGGGTTAACTAACAATAGACTTGCCAATCACCTAATTAACTATGATTGGAAATCAATTGTTGTAAGATTATGTGTCGGTGCTATTTCAAAATATCGATATAGTCTATCCACATAATGATCCATCCAAGTGCTTGCTTCCTCTGTACAAAGAACACGCCACTTTGAAGCAATGGGAGGAAGCGGCGCACCATCTTTCAACTGAACTTTAATAAAGTGACAACCACAGACAAATGTTATAGGAATCAACCGATGTACATTTCCTTTTGGCGGAGGCATTGAGTGTGGTAAAAAGGTTAGACATTGTTGTTTCAAAAGAAAGACCACTACGTAATTGAATGCCGATGTTATAAGGTAACCTATGTCGGGCATAACCATCCAAAACTTCGGGCCACACAAGGTGCTAAAACACTCAAGTATATATTTACAATCAATATAAAACCATAGGCCCCATACTGTGTCATTCTTTTATTTGAACCTGTCAAGATCATCTATTAATTCTTTTCTAACCGATAACTACCCATCGCTATCGAAAAATTGCAAATGTCTTGTAACGCACCGATACCCGAAGTTGCCATCATTATTAACATCTTCTATATCGACGATAAAAGGATGCATGAATTCAGGAATATAAGGGGGGTAATCTATGAATTCCTTCTCCGTCGATTTGTGCGCATACTTCATCTTTTTAGCCTTTGAAACTTGTGATAATTTATTGGGAATTGATGCAACCAATTGTCGGTCTTCTTGGAACTTGGCATACTCGAACCCTGATGGATCCCGCTTCGTCGACAATTCATGCTTCCTCTTCTTTCTCTCCTTTTGACTTAACAATTTTTTGCTACCACAAGGTTTACCCTTATGAACCACATGTTTTGGCTCTTTAAGCAATGCGATCATTGGTGTCGCAAGCTCTTTCAATTTTCTCAAAAGTACTTTCTTTTCATCATTAGTTGATTGATCAAATAATTTTTTAAACAAAATAATTTTCGGTGCCTCATCAACATCTTTCAAAATACTGGTATTTGGCAATATCGTGAGCTGTCCCCAATGTTAATCAACAGCCTCAAGCGGGATAGGCTGATTTTCACGACCATATTATAATAATTCATGCGCGCACGGTAGTCCATAAATAGTACGAAGGACATGATCACATTTAGATGGATCTATACCAATATTAATCAATTTATCATACTCATTCTTTATAAAGTCTAATGCAAAATGGAAAATGTTTCCCCTGATGTATCGGAATAGCATTCCATGATGATTTTCTTTCACAGATCCAAGACTTTTCTCAAACACAACCTTAATTTCAGTAAGTTAAAGGCATAACATATTGTTCATCGTCGCGAATACTATAGTAAAAGATCCTTGGCTTGACTCAAGATGCTTTTTTAGCTTGGAATGTGATCATTCTGCTCGATTTGTAGTATTATTGCCATGGTGTTTTATATGATTCGTCGATGCTAGTACAAACGATTCTCTATGTTGGAACCACGTACGTGTAAGGTAATCAACATACTTAGGAAAGTGCTCCCAATCTTTCCTGAATCTTTCCCATCCTTCAAAGAACTCTATTTGTGATGTTGCTTGAGTCAAATTACTCCAATCTTCAGTGAACTTCTTCAAAACAGGGCCATTTTTAAAAGATGATTTGCAATGTTGTTCCACATTTCTTAAAATATGGAACGTACACAGCATGTAGTGGGCTTCGGGCAAAATAATGTGAATACCTTTAATGACTGCACACTATCTATCCCTAACAAACACGCTATGTAAGTCGTGCGCGGCAAATAACAACTTCAACTTTGAAAGGGCCCATTTGTAATTATCCTCTAATTCTCTATACAAAAAGCAATGCGCAATTGAGAATGTCCTACCAGTTAATGTCACTCCCACCATAGCAAACAATGGCATTTTATAGCGATTTGTCTTGTAAGTGCAATCAAGAAGCACCACAGAAGGGAAACATTTGGCTAATAAAATACTTCAGGATGGGCCCAAAAGAGGTCTAATATCTCATCGGTTGTTTCGTCCTTCTTATGCCAATACACATAGTGCTTTTCCACTAAAGCTTTCATTAATTGTTGCATGGCGCTCCTTCCTTCCATTTCATGAGTTCTCAAATTGGCCTTTGCATTGTAAATGGTCTTCATTGTGGAGGCGTTCTCCTTGTTACGACGCTTAAGTGCATTTAAAATGTCTTTTGGTTTTATTCCAGCAAGGGTCATGTCCACAACAAATTTTCTCTCTTCTTGGCTTAATATTCCGGCATATGGATGACCAACCAAACTATAGGGCAACTCATGGTTATGAACACCGCATCGCACTTCTAGCCTCCACTTATCTCCATTAATATTCACACTACGGAGTGAGAATGGACAGTTGCATTTTCTGGTAGCACTTTCTCTCTTCTTTGCAATGTTCTTGGTACAAGCTACCCCTCCTCTTTCACACCCTAAATATGACACCTCCTTACAGCACCACCCCCTTGGTCAGATTTCGTAATTACGACTATAGTTTTTATCCATTTTCCTTGACTTTGACACCAATCAACCAAACTATAGCGAGAAGGAAATACCTAAACAAATAAACATTATACACAACAAATTAATAACATATTATACTACTTAAAAAAATTCGTATTAAGAAAATCATTTAAGGAATTGTAGTCAAGTTATAAAGTAAACTTACTTCGTTTGTTACAAAAATCGGAGTAACATCAATTTTTATAGCTTTATCATTATCCGAATTATGGTCACCAATGGAAAAGAGGAGGGGCTGGTCACCACATCGAAATTATGGTCACCAACATCAGCCTTATGTTCACCACAATAAATTGCATCTAGACACATCATATCCTCTAAAGATTGGTCATCCCCACCATCGACACTTGCTTCACCATAATTACAAGGCTTTAATTCAAGACAATCGAGATTAAGAGGTTTTGTTTCAAATTGGCCAAAGTCAATTTCTTCGAGATATTGGCAAAAGTCAATTTCTTCAAAGCAATATACATCCTGAAATAATTCAATTATTTGAAGATTAATTTATTAACCAATTATAACTCTAGTAATACTAAATTACCAAGCAATTTTTTCAGTTAATGAACACCTAGAAACAAATTGGTCATGCTCGCTACATGTCTGGTGAGTATACCAATCATACTCGTTTATCATGAAGCGAGTAATAGGCTATGACTTTCTACTGGTGTCTAGCGAGTGGACATGATAGCAAAATTTTCTTATTTTGCTACATTTTCAACAAATGAACTACTATAATTCACTCCATGTTAAGCGACTGTCACCTTATTTTCAGTCAGGTATACTTTGTTCAATGCTTTAGAGTGTTGTGTATGTATTCATTGCTTAAATATGAAAAAAAGAAAAGAAAACACAATGATATACAAAACACTAAGCATACCTCTCCTTCATCACCCTTTTCTTGTATATCACCTTTAGGTTCTTCACTATCTTTCCTTTTTAACTCTACGGTGTTCTCACCACTATTCATTGGTTTAGAGTTTCTTATTTGCTTCCACAAAGTGTTGTTTAATGCTTGTTTTTCTTCAATCAATAGAAGTCTTTGTGCATTTCAATCAAAAAGATAAGAAGAAAAAAAGAGTCCAAGGATTTTGGCATGCTGGAGCATTTGGATGGAAAATTAAACGTGAGATAATATTTAATTCCATTTGAATTTGACAGAGTAATTATAAGTTAATCTAATATGTAATTATGAAAGTTAATTTTAATTTTAAATAAATAACCATCGGGTAAAAATCTACTTGAGTGGTGTGCAAATAAATATTTAAAACATTTTTAATATTAGAATATTACTAAGTAATTATTAGTGACGAGTAGCAGCTGCCTTCTTTTTTTTTTTTGTATTTTTAAATACTTTTTAAAATCACATAATGTCACTTCAAAATGTGACTGCTACCTACTTTTCCCGCTATTATTCTCCCATTTTCAATCTATCTTCATATATGTGGGATAATCGGTCTCTTGCTCTCGATTGTTGGATCCATTTTCGATCTCATTTTGATTTCATTTTTTCCAAATAACATCTCTGACTGAAATTGTTGAAGAATCAGAAGAGAAAGGGGAATAACAAAATTGAAGAATCAAAGCTCAAGTTGAAGCAATGGAAAACACAAGGAGCAGTGGCGATCTTCCATATCTGCCGGAAGATTTGTTGATAGACGAGATTCTGGTGAGGCTGCCGGTGAAATCACTCCTTCAATTCAAGTGCGTATGCAAGAACTGGTATAATCTAATCAAATCCCCTCGCTTCATTCGTAATCACTTCAATAACCCTAATAATCACACACGTTTACTTTTTCGTCATTTCATTCGTTCCGACTCCGACTCCGACTCGGATTGGGAGAACGATTTCAATTCCGATTCCTTTAATGGTTCTGAACCACAAAATCCATTGGCAATCTCAGTTTTCCCCGACGAAACTCTAGCGGCCCTGCCCCTTGGACATGAGGATGTTATTAATTTTATACAGCGTTGCCCTAATCTACATGAAATTCATATGATTGGTCCCATTAACGGCTTGTTCTTACTCCACACTGCTTTTGATGGTAGAAACGCTCGTTTGGCCCTGTGGAACCCTGCTACAACAGAGTTCAGGCGCCTCCCTAAACCCAAGTTTAGGTTTCCAGTGGGTAAACTCCGCTGTGTTTCCGGATTTGGTTTGGACCCCTTGACAAAGGATTACAAGGTTGTTTGGATTCCTACTTTTTGGTCCTACGCTCCTCATGATCTTGCAGCAGTTGCATTGTATATCCCCGGAACTGATGAATCTTGGAGACAAATTGAAAACCCTCATGTTTTGGCTGCGGTCCCTGGCATATGGTGGAAATGTCATAAGAGTTTTGATTACTGTACCGATTACTTTAGCGGGGAATATTTGAATGGGGCTTTTTACTGGCTTGTAGAGTGCAATTGTGGGCAGCGGATAGTTTTATTTGACATGGGCAGGGATGTGTTTCGGAAGATACTGGCTCCGCATAATGTCAATGCTACATCGAGTGGTAATAATCGTTTGGTGCAAATTGACGACTCGATTGCTCTACTGGAAAACGAATACATATCAATATATAGTAGTTGCGTGAAATTTATTCATGTTTGGGTAATGAAGGAAGAAGGTTGTTGGACCAAACGTTTCACTCTTGGACGTGAAGCCATGGTAAAAATTCGGTACCCACTTGGGTTTTGGAAGAATAGTAATGAGCTTTTCGTCGAGACTGCCACTGGCAAACTTGTTTTGTATGACCTTAATACCCAAAGAGTTAAGGATCTTGGAATCTGTGGTGACGAAGGAGCCAGTTTCCTTCGGGTTTTCAAATACAAGGAGAGCCTAGTTTCAATCAAGGGAGGACAAAAGGAGAACTGGAGCAGGGACAAACTGCGTTATATCATTATGGATTTCCTTGATGTATCTGAATTGACTGAGGATGAGGACGAGGAGGAGGGGACTAAGAATGAATGAGAGGAACATCATGGCCAGGAACAATTGCATGCATTGCTCTGTGGAAAATCACAGTGAAGAGTGGACAAAAGCTTCAGTGTGTTGAAAATGCTTCGGTTAGTGCCTGGTTTATTTCTTGCTAGTCTGAATTTTTTTTTGTTTGGTTTCATAACATTTTCTGATTGATTGCGGGGAACAAAGACGGTGAATGAATACTTCCATGTATTGCTTATAGTTCTCTGTGTGCTTATTGACAATATTCTCAGTTGGGATATATTCTTGTGTTTGAATTCAATAGTTGAGTTAGTAATTGTAACAACTACAAGTGTGGTTTTTTCATTTTTGCTCTTATGTTCACTAAAATGTTGTTTTTGTATATTTTCCCTCTTTCTGATTTACTTCTTTAACTCTGCACTTCTTCATGGATCTCAATTCCCTGGTTTTCATTACACCTGTTTACTCTTTTAGCTATTGCTAGTGTTAATGCACCCTTTAGTTTTGGGCAAATGAAAAAAATGAAGAAAAGAAAATGACTAAATGAGCTATCTATTATTAAAAGAAACATATGCTAAATTGTTTCTATATTTTGATTAATAATAAATTATATAGAGTAAACAACATAATTCTTATTCCAACTAAATACGTTCGAGCTGGTGAAGACGTGTAGTAAATGTACACTTAAGAAAATGTACTTACATTACCACAACAATCCTAAGAGCATGCAGTACATGTTACATCGATAGTTGTGTTGCTTGAAGCGAAACACAGTGAGGTTTGCTTTACAAAGGTGGGTTATGGTTAAAACAGAGTTTTTCTTGTGACTCTTTGCACGAAGTCAAGTATTAATAATGTGCTACTCTGTCAAGCTGGCTGCATATATAATGCTGTCAAACCTGCATATATGCCAGCAAACATATATAACTGCAAATAAGCTTCGAACTCCTTTAACTTCTTACGAAATGCTATCATGTTAAGAATGTAGTAAGCTTCGCATTCCTTAACTTCTTACCAAATGCTAGCATGTTAAGAACGTAGTTTCAGAGATGATTTAGTTTACTTATAAGCACTACTGCACTAGTCTCTTACTCTCTTTAGTTATGGTCCGTTCTTATTTAGTTTGTTATAGTCTCTTTGCTTTAAGGCTTCTCTTTTTTTTTTTAGAGGTCTAAATCTCCTTTTCTTATTACATTAATGAAAAACCCCCCTGCTGAGACTTGAACCCGGATCTCCCTGGGTTTAGGTGAGCACCTTTCCCAACTAGGCAACTCACTTGCTCTTTGCTTTGAGGCTTTGGTAGAGAGCTTTTAGGGTTGTTCTTGGGAAGGATTCGTTTTAGAGGATAGTACCAGACACAAGGAATGTTGACTCGACCTCATTTAATTAATGGATTTGTTCAGTTTTTCCCCCCCCTTTGGCTGCGCGAATATTTTGATTAGTTTAAGGATAGTATATATTCTAACTTGAAATATGTTCTTAAAATTGACGATGTATAGAGTTAGTATTTATGCCTAAGTTATTTACAAATATTCAACTCAACTATTGTTCTGTATCCAATATATACAATAATTTGTGGTGGTTGTACTATCATTGACATTCATGCTGAATTGCTGAATAGTGTTCTGACTATATTGCGGTTGTATTATCATTAATATAGGAGCTGATTTCTACTCTAGACAAATCCCAAATTGGGAGTCACGTAAGCTTTTTGGAATATAATCAAAGGAATGTGGAATTCAAATTGGATAAGTAATTAGTGGGGGTGGGGCCCCGATACTCATGGTTATCAAAAAAAATAAAAATTGGATAAGTAATTTATGTTATTATCAATTTCATCAGGCTGACTTGTAGATTCAGGCATTTCAAAAAAAAATATACTGGCAGTGGTGCTCGTTCGATTTGACCTTTTGTTCTCATCTAGAATGAAAAATCAGTAAATCCACATATGAAAGTGATCTTCTGATGCAACCTCTTCACATGAATCCGGTACCTCCACGTTCGTCGCCGTGGGGGTGGGGGTGGGGGTGGGGCGGGGGTGTCTTCCTTCAAATTATCCGTAACGTGCATACACGTGTGTTACAACTTCAATTTTACGATACTTACAATCAAGATATCAAAGAATTCAACCATTGCTTCCCCCCCACATTGGGTGGTCTGCAATAACATAGAATAGTGCGCTAAAACACAAATTTTAAATGAATTAAGGTCAGAGATCCAACTTATTTTTCATTGCGAGATATGATACATTGATTGTGTCCGGGTTTCAATCCGAGACATTGAGAAGAGAAAAGTGGGACTCTAATGTGTGATAGGGAGGGTGATTCTTTTTGGCTTGATTTAATTTCTTTGCAATGTTGAACTTGATGTAGATGCAGTTTGAGAGCATATTCTCCCCTAGTTATAACCTCCTTTTGTTGGTTCTTTATTTTGTGGGTATGCTATATATGTTACCATTTATATTGTTTGTTGGTGCATATATATATCGGACATAATAGGCGTTCAAATATCTTAAGGACTTGTTTGGTTCGAGTTTTGGGAATGTAATAGGTATTCTAAATTCTTGGAAAGCTTTTCTACTGACATCTAGGATGCCTTGCCAATGTTTGGTTCGGACATGAATTCTTCTTTCGTGGAACACTAAATTACTGTTGTATATTTAAGTACAAACGAGAATAAGAATAAAATACGTATAAATTACTAAAATATTCTTCATTTTATGAAATTAAAAGACAAGTCTTAACATTTTTACAGAGGTAAAATTTAAATTTTTATTGTTAAAAACTGTGAAAAGCAGTTGTATGTGTTTAATAATAATAATAATAATAGGTTTTTTTAAAAAAAATGTCCTTTTAAAGGGAATATAAATGAAAAAAGAAGTTATCTTGGTTAGTAAAAATGATTTTTTGGTATTAACAGGAAGTTTTAGAAGAAACTCTAATAGAGAATACTTAGAGTAATCCTTTATTACCATTCATTTAAGAGGGAGAACTTTGAAGAAATACTCTATTCCTAAAATGATGCATTCTTAACCCAAAACTTGAATCAAATGTTGAAATCTTTCTTTAATGGAATGTAACATTCTGAGAATGATTTAAACCTCGAACCAAACGATTCATAAGGGTACTCTATTCTTCCATTTTCCATGTAATTCAAAATTTGAATGTGAAATGGGTGTTTTCAATATCAAGCTCAATCTCAAGACAGAAAAAGTTTGATTTCTAGGCAATTGATTTCCATGGAAATGTATTCCAAGGAAATGATGATGCCATGAAATTAGGATAGAGAAAAACATAGTAAAGATTATCCTTTACATATAAAGGATCTCTCAGAGCATTGCTTGCCCCTGTGGAAATAAAGCCGCGGGGAAGGCATTTTGAAAGAATATATGCTTGTAATTCTTGGTAAATAAGGTTATGCAGGATCCAAATCTTATTTTAGGAGGTGAGGGAGGGCAAAATGTCCAACCCGGCATGTGTTGACCCAACCCAACTTTAATGAGTTGTATTTTCTTTAAGCCGGGCGATAAATGGATTTGATTGGATGCTAAAACATAAAAACATTTTATATTAGTTTCAAACTTATGCACATTCCTACTCTCCCCCATGTATTTGAACAGAGGAAGTTTACGATCAAACACCATAAAAGCTCAAAAATATGTCATTATTGCATGAAAAAGATAAGGTACATATTATATATGTAGTAGATAAATGCAATTAGACAACTTAAAATGTATCCATGAAATCGAATTGGCTAGAATTGTTAGGCTTTTTTTACTCAATTCCATGCTTACTATCAAATACGTGCTTAACATCTTTCTAAAGTTTTTTTTATTCTTCTAATACATCCAAGTGGCTTGAGGAGGGGGAGGCGAGTAGGAACGGGACTTGAACTTAGGCGCCACAACTGAATGCTTACATCATTTATCACCTTTTTTTTTAAGTACATCATTAATCACTTGAACTAAAATCCGGATTACTTTTATCATTTTTAACATTTAAAATGAGTGAATTGTCATGCACTTTTTGAAAACTAAGGCTTAATTGTGAACATTTATCTCTTGGTCCAGATTTTGGTATAGACGGGCACTTTCGCAAAGAAAATTTGTCACTAAAGATGCGTTACATGGTCCGCATTGGTTGTTTTCTGTCTATTCCCTAGTCCAAACTGGAGCTCTATCCAAAAAAAATTATCATCCTTAGTTTAAAATGTGAACACTTTTATCTCTTGTAATCAGACGTACATGTGATTGGTTGATGTTTTGAGTTGAGTTTTTAAAATCCGGTATTTGGTAGAATTTGGAAGTATGTTGAAAAGTAAATTTGGTTTTTGTTTGAAGTTTTTTCAACTAACTAAAAAAATCTCATAATTTTTTTTAAAAAATAGTCACAATGGATCTTATTTTATAGATCTCGACGAGTAGGTTTCAAATATATATTTTTTTTATCTAATTTTGATTTTTGGATTTAAATTTAATGGTATTTTAAAAGTTTTTTTAGAGAGAGAAAGTAAAGTGAAATAAATTTTGGAAAGTGTAAAAGTAAAGTTGAATTTTTAAAATTTGAAAAAAAATAAACTCCCACCAAACAGAAGCATATTGTTTTTCACTATCTCTTTGTAATATAAAATTACGAATAAACATACATTTTCTAATTATGCAATTCAGTTTTCAAAAGGAAAAAGAAAAAGAAAAAGAAAAAAAACAAACTGAATTGTTTAAAATTGAAAAAAGTGAATTTTCTTGCTCCATATTATTTTCATTTATTTGAGATATTATGTTAACTGCGAATACTATTTTACCCCGAAATGAAATGGGACAATAATTATTTTTTTCATATAAAGGAAATCTACTTTCAACTGTATTTTAAAGCTTTGATAATTTTTATTTTTCTCTTGTTTTCGTTTTGTCCAATTTATCATTCTTGTCCTTAATTACACTGGCCTACAATATAGCACATGATTTATTGGCCCATTAAATATCAGTAGTCAGTATTTTTTTTTATAATAATAACAATAACAATAATTATTATAATTTTTTTGATTAATCATTCATATCAAAGACAATTACATGGAGTCAGACATAGAATTCTGTTGCCCTAGTTAACTATGAACTACATAATTAACTGACCAAAGAGATGAATAAGTAAGCTTTGCTTCGCATTACCCTCATGAGAGTCTCCCAACCGAACCGAACCGAGAGAGCAACTTCAACTTCCACACGAACTACACGAACCATACCATATGCATCAACAACCACCCACATAAGAGGTGGACATATCCAACCACTCACAAATGATGGACAAACAATAATTATTATAATTAATCATTTTGTTTTAAGCCGATGTTAAAGAGATATTTTGAGAAGAAATAATAAATATATATTTTAAATTATATTATACCTACTTGTAAGTTTAAATTTCTTATAATCTTGAAATTAAGACCATCTGTAGCCGATGAGCTAAAGTGCCATGCTTCAGCACACGTGTAAAAGTGGAAATATGTAGGGTAAAAATGTAGTGTCTAAGTAAAAATGCCATATGGGCATGCGGCTACACTGTCTCACGTGTGATGTTCTGTACACCACAGGGGTAGAGAATTGTACGGTGAAATTCAAATTAGAGGCACGACATAATGAATGTCGTGTGATAGCGGGCTCAAATTGGAGGCACGACATAGTGAATGTCGTGTAAAGAAGATGGATTAAAATAGGAGAACGATGTGGCTTCAATGCCGAGTCATCACCACGAGCCACATCCAGTGTTTCCAGACTGAATTCTAATGCATGTTTACCCTACTACGCTGTAATTTGCTTTACACAATATATGTTATTATTGCCCTTTTACACTATAATTTTCCTTTTCTAATTGGAGATGAAGTAATAGTACCCAGGGGCAGACCTAGGAATCTTCCGAGGGTGGACTAATAGTAATAAATAAAATAGAAAGCATAACCATATAGTAAAAAAGAAATTTAATAGCATAATTTAAATATTTGAGTTTATACATAACAAAAAGTATCTAACTCGACGAGTTTTTAATGACTCGAATTCATCTATTACAAAGTCTAAACCAATTTTCAAACCGTGGTTTCGCTCTATGTTCAGCAATAGGCAATCGATAATAACTACATCCCTAGTTAAGTTGCATATCTCTATTTTGATGTTATCTATACTGGAAAATGCTCTTTATGTACTTGTCGTAGAAACAGGAAGAATCAATATGTCAAGCATAGAATGATCCTTCAACCTTCTTTTCACCATATAAAAATTCTTGCCGGAGCTCTTGTGTTCTTGTTGGAAGTATGACAATGGTTGCCGAAGTTTTAGAGTGGCCGCTGGAGTTCCGGAGTGGGCACTAAAACTTCGGTGGGGCTTAACAACTAGAAATGGTAATAAAAAAATAAAAAATTGTAGTAAAAATATAATTGATTATTTTAAAAAAAAAAATTATACTTTTAGTAAACAAAGATTTAAAAATTATTTTTGTGACTAAAATAAATTATATAAAAAAAAATCTTTTATCTAATTTAAAATAATAAAATATTATTAATTTAAATATAATTATGGAAGAAATAACCAATATCTCATTTCATAAAAATATGGGGGCTGCTATTGACACACACCAAATAACTCTCTAATACTCCACATTAATTAAATGATTTTATCTCTATTGACACACACTTCTTATTTCATTTACTCCAATTACTAATATTAAATAGCCCTAATTAATAAACCTAATCAACAAAATCAATAATTAACATTAAATACCAACACCCACAACTCTATCTCTTAAACCCACACAAAACCAACGTGCTAAAAAATCCTACCACTCCAAGTAAACGAGGATCCACCTTCAAACTCATCTCTATATCATTTCCTTTAAAAATTCAAAATATAAGCAAGAAAACGAAGATTATTGTTGGTAATGTAGTGATTGAAGTGTAAAAATTATAATGAGTGAGAGAAGTGTAAAGAGAGATTGAGATAGAGAATGTTGATGAGCAAGTTAAAGGAAATGTTCATCCAAAAGAGATAGGATTCTTGTCTTTTTACTACTTCTTTACTTGTCATTTCATTCTTAAATCATTGGATACAAACAAACTAAAAAAAAAAAAAAAACCAAAGCAAGATGTGGTGTTTCAGAATGTAGTCGGTTGTTGAGGGCCGAATGCAAGTGGTTACACTCGGTTCCCCGTCGCCGAGTACAACATTTTTGAACAGTTTGATCATAAATGTTCACTCGGCCCTTAGTAACCGAAGGTATCCTATGTTACTCGGTTTCTAGCAACTGAGGGAGTTCTCTTACATTCAGTCCTTAGCAATTGAGTATAGAAATTTTGAACGTAGACATAAAAAGCTCTTTGAATCACTCAATTAAGATCACTCGGTCCCTAGTAACCGAGTATATCACATCAACTTTAGTCCAATGGAACTGAGTTTACTTAATTTATCTCGGCCATAGAGGACCGAACAAAATTAAAAAATTTCAACCTCTCGGCCAAGATCACTCGATCCCTAGCAACTGAGTATATCACATTAACCTCGGTCATAAAGAACCGAGTTCACTTCATTTACCTAGGCCATAAGGAACCAACTGACTGTTCTCTCTTAAATTTCATGTTAATTTGAATTGTGAAATATTGTTAATTTGAATTGTGAATAATGAGGTAAATGACACTGGGGACACCATCACCTTAATTTATTATGAAAATTAGTATCATTTAAAGAGGGACATAATGATTTGAAGAAATAAAAAAAAGGAAGAAGAAATAAAATATAGGTGTGTGGAGGAACAGAGAGCAAAGATAGAAAGAATAATTTGAAGATCCTAAGCCGCTTTGAGTAGCATGTATATGCATTATAGTGAAGAAGATGAAGAAAACAAAAAGAATGAGGGATTGGTGATGAAGAAGAGAGAAGAGGGAAGAGGGATCAAGCCAGGTTCTCTCTCTTTCAAATTGGGTTTGTTTTGAGAGGAAATGAGTCTTTGAGAGTGTTTGTATATTAGTTAAATTAGATATTTGTTTAAATAGAAATTATATTTATTAAGATTAATTAATATTATTTAATTTTAAAATTAGAGATGTGAATGTTGAAAGTGTTAGAGTAAATACCACAAATGGCCATCCAACTATTATAAAAGTTTTAAATTGGTCACCGAATTAAGATTGGTTCCAACTTACCCACTCAACTATATAATTAGTTTTAAAATGGTCACTTCGTTAGATTTTGCTGTTAGATATTAACAGAGACGAGTCACGTGACACACATATGCCAAACTCAAGGGCTTTTTTGTCTTTCTCACTCCTTTCTTCCCTTTCTTCTTCAACCCCTCGAAACCTTAAAAATAGAAAGGTCCAGTTCTCACCACCACCGGAATGATGGAGTTACAGCCATCGGAACCTCAGATTAACGGCGGAATTGAACCACTAGTGGTAGCTATTTCCACCGAGAACGTCGGAGCAAAACGCCAACGTCGGCCCAGCGTTCGATTGGGGGATATCGAATATCCACACTACGATTCTCACTTAAATCGAAGAAACAAGTAGTGGAAACAACATGTGAAAGTGAAAGGGACGAGGAGGGCCTCGATTATGAAGTGAGTGAGGTCCAATTGGATCTCCAAGGTCGAAGGTGAAGAGGACAAGAAATTTAGCGGTGATGAAGATGTTGATGATGGATTTAGGGATTTCGATTCCGATAGTCCTTTAAAGGAGCAGAGTTTGCTTAATTCGATGGATAATGTGGATTTTGATGGGGATAGAGGGCGTTATCAGCGAATAGGTGGTACTAGGGTTAGGGTTTCGGAGGGTAGAAGGAGAAGAAGAAAGGAGTTAGAAGAAGTGGAAGAAAGGAGTGAGAAAGACAAAAAGGCCCTTGAGTTTGGCATGTGTGTGTCACGTGACTCGTCTCTGTTAATATCTAACAACAAAATCTAACGGAGTGACCATTTTAAAACTAATTATATAGTTGAGTGGGTAAGTTGGAACCAATCTTAAGTCGGTGACCAATTTAAAACTTTTATAATAATTAGATGGCCATTTGTAGTATTTACTCAAAGTGTTAAGAAGATAAAATATATACTTAAAGTGTGTTAGTAAATAACATAGTGTTATTTGGTTTGTGTGAATAGCAAACCCAAAAATATTTGGTCCGTTGAAAGAAAAATAAATATAATACTTTTTTACCCGCCATTATTTCATCTATCTTTCTAAGCCTTAATCGGAATCTTCCTGTAACTTTGGATATCTCGTTTTGATTCTGTTATTATCCCCAGCATAATTTGTGCAAGAATCAGAAGAGAAATAAATAAAAAAAGAAAAAAATTGAAGAATCAAAGACGACTTCATAGTTGAAAGCAATGGAGAAGAATCTTCCGGAAGATTTGTTGATCGACCAGATTCTACCGAGGCTGCCTGTTAAATCTCTTCTCCGATTCAAGTGCGTATGCAAGAACTGGTATAATCTAATTGAATCCCCTCAATTCATTCGTTTTCACTCCGATAACCCTAACAATCCCACGCGTTTACTTGTTCGTCATCAAACTCGCGATATTCCTCTTGCTTACGATTCCGATTCATCCACGGATTCTGATTCCGGCTGGGATCCGGAGAATCCATGTGCACTCTCAATTTTCCATGATCAAACCTTAAAAACACACGAGGATATTATTGATTTTTTGCAAGGGGTCCAATGTATGCATCCAATTCATATTATTGGTCCTGTTGATGGCTTGTTTCTATTGCACACTTGTATGACTTATCTTCCTGGAACCAATGATCATTTGGGCCTGTGGAACCCTGCTACACAAGAGTTCAGGCGACTCTCTAAACCCAACTTTAGGTTTCCACTAGGTGATACCCGCTCGAATATACTTGGATTTGGTTTCCGTTTGGACCCCTTGACAAAGGAAAAGGATTACAAGGTTGTTTGGATTCCTACTTTTGAGCCGGGTTCTCCTTCTGATTATGCAGCTACGGCTTTGTATACCCTTGGTGCTGAATCTTGGAAACAAATTGAAAACCCTAATGTTTTGGATTCGGTCCGTGACATATGGTGGAGATGTTCTGGGAGTTTTCACGACTGTAAAGAATGTTTCGATGGGGTTTTTCTGAATGGGGCGTTTTACTGGCTTGTAGAGTGCAATTGCGGGAGGCAGATAGGTTTATTTGACATGGGCACGGACGAATTTCGGAAGATACTGGCACCAAATGGTATCGAAGCTGCATTCTGTGATCTTGACCTTGTGTTGCACATTGACTCGATCGCTCTGTTACAGAAGGAATATACGTCACCGCGTAGGATTGTCTTGGAATCTATTCACATGTGGGTTATGGGTGAAGAGGGTTGTTGGACCAAGCTTTTTACTCTTGCACTTGGACATGAGTGTCAATTTCGGCGGCTACTTGGGTTCTGGAAGAGCCATAAGGAAATTTTCTTTGAGACTTCTGCCAACCAACTTGCTTTCTGCAACTATAAAACCAGGAAAGGTATGTATCTTGGAGTCCATGGTCATCGATCAGGCAATTTCCTTCAGGTTTACAAATACAAGGAGAGCCTAGTTTCAGTCGAGGGAGAAAAAATGAACAGTGAGGAACTCCGTGATGCCATTAGGGATTTTTTTGCTGTATCGTATAGTGAAGAATTATCTGAGGAGGAGGGGGAGGGGGAGGGGGAAGACGAGACGGTGAAGAGGGCTAGCAGTGACTGAGAATTAAATCCCATCACAAGGAACACGTGCTCTGAGTAAAATAGTCAGGGTTCTAAATCTTGGTAATCTGAATTTGTTCTAGTTGTTACTTTCAACATTTTGAATTGATTGGGGAAAACAAGGACAAAGAAGTTGAATACTGTCCAGCTGTTTGGCTAGCTTACTACATTCTGTCTGTTGCTTGTTGAAATATTTGTGTGTTTGGGCTCTAACAGTCATACCCTGCAGTCACTATTTTTGCTCATATGGTGATCATTCCGATTAGAATTTAGTTTTATTACGATGTTTGTTTTGTGTCGTTTCAAACTTTTACCATGGATATACATTTCTTCATTACTTGAAGTTAGTAATTTAGCATATTAGAATGTGAATTTTTAGCAGCAGTCAAGCCTACTTGTACTTGTCCAGTAAACCGATAACTGTCTTTTCCCCTCTTTCTGATTTATTTCTTTCAGTTAGCACTTCTTCATGGAACCCGATTACTAGTTATTTGATCATTACTTGTGATATTGGATTGCATGACTTTGAAGAAGGTGGGTCCATAGCAATTACTCCTTTAGCTGTTGTTAGTAAAAATGTACCCTTTGATTTTGGGCAGATGAAAGAAATGGAAGGTAAGAAAAAGAGCTCTCAACCACAGAAGGTAACATATATGCACTGTAGAAATGTAGAATGTTAGTGTGTACAACAGTAATAAAGAGGAGGCGTAACCTGTTTTATAGAAAACAATTTGAGAAAAGACCAGGGACTCGAAAGTAGGGAGCGAAAACACAAGCACCCTAGTAACACAAATACCACATACACAGAGAGAGAGAGAGAGAGAGAGAGAGAGGAGAGAGAAAGAAACCAGGTGATTGGTATATCGGTCAAGTACTGGAGTCTGGAGAAGTTGTTCCTTGTGAATAGGCTGTATAAGGATGGTGAGAGTCCACAAAGATTGACATGTTGAGAAGGGACAGGTTAATCAGTTTGGGTTATATGAGCTGTTGGGTAATAAGGTGGTATCTCTCTCAGCTAGCAAGGTGTTTCCATGCCCACACTCTTTGTGTTCTTTGTTTTTAGATCTCACATTGAAGAAACCTTCTTTTATTGGAAATTGGAATACATATTTCATTGGAATACATAGTACTTTTATGAGGGGCCAGACAATAAAGCTGCCTCCTCTACGAGACTCTCCTGGCAAGAATGACTCCCCTAAATCTCTGGCATCAATACCATAGGTGATTACTAATAAGCTCCAGAACTTGTATTTGCTTAAGCTTGGGAAGGGAAACCTTAGAAAGGCCACACCTGATACACAAAAATGGTAAGGGTCCTCGAAGAATATTGGACAAAGGTCTAGGGCGTTGACCTACCAGCCCTGCTCTACCTAGTCATTGGTCATGGTGTTACGGTGGGGAGTGATCCTTCGGGAATAATACATCACGGTTACTACTTGGGCACCGGTAGGGTCCATCTACATATAAAATATTCTTGCATCTATTGCAGATGGAGGAAAAGAGCCACTTAATCTGATTCATTTTATAGAGAAAGCAAACATATATAACTGCAAGTAAGCCTCGTACTAGTTTAATTTACCAAATGCAATGGTGTTTAGAAGACAGTTCAGTGTTGATTTAGTGTACTTATCCAGAAGAAGTATGAAATTGATTGCTTTCCTTTCCTTTTCTTTTTTTTTTTCCAGAGAAATGGATTAAGCTGTTATATTTGCTTCTTCTTTGGATAATTTTGTCATGAATTGAACATGTACTATTATTTAATTAAATTCCTTAATATTTGTTTGACCATCCAGTATGTTATATAACTTCTTACGCAACAATTCATGCAATAACATTACTTTGTTTAGAATCATAGGTTGTGGTCGACTTAATTCCTCCCATGCATTAGCTTTGAGCACAATTTAGTTTTCAGGATCACAGTTGATTTGCTCTTCTATCTATAATATGGCTGATTACTTGTCTTTCATTTTTCTGCCTCGGCCTTTTCCTCTTAGCTAATTTTAGTTGGAGAGTTATGGTCTTATGGTCCCATTATTTCATACATTTCTTCGTTGTTTCTCTTTGCTTTGAGGCTTTGGTAGAATGACCTTTTACGGTTCTTGAGGTGGATTGGATTAGAGGATAGTACCAGACACGGGGATTGTTAATACCATTTAATTTGTGGATTTGTTCAAAATTTCCCCTTACTTTTGCTGGCTGAATGTTTTGATTCCTTTAGGGAGAGTATATATATTGTAACTTGAAATATGTTGTTAAAGCTAAACATATATGGAGTTAGTATTTATGCCAAAATTATTTGCGAAGTATTCTACTTAACTGCAGTTTTTCAACCAGAAGAATGTTCTGTACAATCATAAACACTATTTTGCTGACTACTGTTCTGACTATTTATTTATTTGTGGTTGTAATATCATTAAGGGAAATTCTACTTACACCACCAAAATAACTTAAAACCACCCAAAGTAAAAAAAGTACAAAAAGAGACTAATTCACACCACACTTTTCTTGTGGTAAAATTAAGATAAAATTAAGGAAGATGTGTGGTGTTTTAAGTAAAAATATAATACTTAAATTGTGGTAAAATTAAGGTAAAATTAAGGAAGGTGTGTGGTATTTTAAGTAAAAAATATAATACTCAAACATTACCACCACACTTTCTTCGTACGGAACCACCAGATTTACCATGTACGTGCTTGCTCATTCATGATTATTGCTTGTTTATCCTCATATATATATATATGTACATCAGGATATTTCTCATACGCACTTGTGGGTATGAGAGTGGGACCCATCTCAAATTAAACGGATTAAACGGAGGAAGAAGCAAAAGCACAAACAAAAGCCCCCTCTCTCTCTCTCTCAAGGACACCGACTGGAACTCCCCCTCTCTCGCTGTTCTCCGATTGATTATCGGTCTGACTAAAACATTAATCCGTGCTCCTCTCTCTCTCTCTCTACTGACTGCAGTCCATTAACAGAGGTCTTTCGAGTTTTGTTTTGGCATGTGATTTGGCATTTATCAAATTTCGTTTTGGTTAAGTTCATACGGTTTGATAGTTGATGGAATTTGGGGTTTGATAATTTAGGTGAGATTTGGGTTTGATACTTTAGTGAGATTTGGGTTTGAAATCTAATGGCTTATGTGCACGAAGAATTGATACGGTTAGTATAATATACCAAAACGAATGAAATGGAAGCCTGTATATTCCCTCTGTTAGGTGATGTTAATGACTTATATCTCTTTTTACTCTTAACAGAGCTTCTCCTTTTACTCAAAATGCCTGTATATTAATGGCTTTTATGGCCTAAGAAAGCCTGTTTTGGTTTAATAGTTTAGGTGATGTTTTTCTATGCTTTTTATGTTCAAGGACAGGGCCTTTGCAAGCCTGTATATTCCCTCTGTTATTGTTCTCCTTTACTAATTTGCTACGGATTGCAATACTTCAGGTGTTTTTTTCAATTTCAATAAAACAAATGTTAAAACAATAAAACAATACTAAAACCCAAAGAACTCAAAACAGGGGTGCACAATTGTTTCATCGTGCATTTTTAAGCTGAGAAATGGCAAATACAAATAAGGTTATAAAACTCGAGAATCAAAAACTCGAGAAGTAAAACCAAAACGGTGGTGCTGTGTGTTTATTTGATTTGCTTCTGCGGATTTTCTCTTCTTAACTTGGGTAATATTGTTCTTGATCCCTTTTTGGTATTTGATACTCGAAATCTACGATTAATTGTAGAAATTACTTAGTGAATCTGTTTGTTTGTTACACTTCATATTGAGCTATTTTTTTTGTTCTTAAAATTCATTACCCTCCTCTTTTCTCATTCCTCATCTAATTCCTCTTCTCTCTCTATATATAAATATATAATTTCTAAACTTCTAGAATTTTCATTAGGGGTATGCAAAATGTTAATGGAGTGCAATTGATAGAGAGAGAGAGGAGCTCGATAAAGAGAGAGGAGCACGGAGTCGGAGAACAGCGAGAGGGGGAGTTCCAGTCGGTGTCCTTGAGAGAGAGAGGGGGATTTGTTTGTGCTTTTGCTTCTTCCTCCGTTTAATCCGTTTAATTTGAGATGGGTCCCACTCTCATACCCACAAGTGCGTACGCACTTGTGCGTATGAGAAATATCCTGTACACATATATATACATGGATAATGAAGCTATTTATTTTGTTCAAAAAATGGAAGAAGAAGAAGATGAAAAACTTGAAGATTATCTAAAGCATTCAAATATCTACATTGATAATGAAGCATTATGCATTGGAATATGTATATATATATAGGGAGCATTTCAGGTGCGGATTACTGTTCACGGACCATCCGTACGGATTGGTCCGTTTGGCATGCTTCTCGATGGAATTTTTTGATGAAATTTGGTGGGGATGTTCTTCAATATGTGTAGAATATCTCCACCAAATTTCATCAAAAAATTCAACTGGGAAGTGGGTTAACTATATGATTGAAAATTATTGGTCCAGAAATAGATATATAAAATCCAATATTTTTCAATCGTATAGTTAACCCACTTTCCGGTTGAATTTTTTGATGAAATTTGGTGGAGATATTCTACACACATTGAAGAACATCCCCACCAAATTTCATCAAAAAATTCCATCGGGAAGCGTGCCAAACGGACCAATCCGTACGGATGGTCCGTGAACAGTAATCCGCACCTGAAATGCTCCATATATATATATATATATATATATTCATCTTTTCCTTCTTTCAAAGCTTATAAAAATGAGTTCCATTTTATAAAATGGAACATCGTTTTCAGTCACACAGAACCGATAAAAGAAAACTTATTCGATAACACGTTATCGAGAATAAAATAATAAGTCGGTATTAAACTACCGACTAATATGCAACATACTCGGTGTTTTCTTGATGATTTAAATTTACATTATCGGCCATGTGTTGCCGAGTATTTCTTTATAGTTTAAATTTTTTAAAATATTATATTATATATTGCAGGGTATATCTTTTGTCTTAAAATCATTGAATGATACCCAACAAATTAATACCGATGCTCTAGTTCCGATAGAAGTTGATCATGTTTCGACAAAGTAAGTATATTTTCCCTACCATTTTTTATTTTGCTATAAGTTTTAAATAAGATACTAAATGCTTTATATCATTGTTATAGGTATTTGAGTCACGAACATCTTTTGGGCTCATCCAGATTCAATAGTACTTGCAAGGTGTTTTCCCTTAGTGGTAATGGTTGATTGTACTTACAAAACTAATCGATACCAATTACCTCTCCTTCAGATTGTTGGCAATACATCTTCGTCGAAGACCTTCTGCATTGCATTAGTATTACTATATAAAAAGCGAGAAAACAATTATGAATGGACATATACACATTTGAAGAATTTGTTTGACTCTAACGCTCTACTTATCATTTTCTTTAGCAATAAGGAACAAGCTTCCATGAATACAATCGAGAAATTTTTTTCGGATGCATGTTTATTGCTATGCCTTTTTCACATATCGAAGAAAGTCGAATAACATTGTAAACAAATTTGCAATACAAAAGAATAATGGATGAATTTTATCCAAGGGTGGCACGCTGTAATGGTCTTTGGACATGTTGCAATTCTTAACTTTCATGATATCTTATGAAGTATTGAGCAAGTAGGCGAAGTTATTTTTTGACACTGTATAGTATATGAGACCAGTGTATTCATCAGTGAAGTAAATTCTGATTTTTTTTTTTTTTTTTTTGTATGTAAACATATTTTTCATGTCATATGATTTTTTTTAATACTATGTAGTTAACCATGACTTTTAATGAAAATGAAGATTATAATTAACCAATTTATCTTGATGTCTCGTATGTAAGTTAACACTGTATACATATGAGTTATTTTATTGGTTCATTGTTAGAAATTATGTATGAAATTAAAGCACATATATTCCTTTGAAAACATACCCAATGCTATAAATTTACAATGATCGACAATTTACAGCTGGATATAAGAAACACATTCGGCATATAATTGCCGAAATTATCTTATGTTTTCGGTGATGAATTGCCGACTAATTATATATAATTCGGTTAGTTTTATCTTGCCGAACAGAGTACTTTGGCAAAAAAAATGGTCGGCTATACATTGCCGAATTCTAGGAATCGGCAACCAAGTGCCAATATCAATATGTTTTTTCCGTAACACTGTGCCGATGTTGAGGAAAAAATTCGGCAAAAGTTAACCGCATTTTCATAATTTCCAATAATCTTGTCACAAATTACAAAGTTACAAAACAAATCAACATTCTAAACAAAACCAATAGATTAAGTCAAGTTAATATATTACCATAAAATTGGTGTAGAATCTCGTCCATTAACAAAAAAGCAAAAACAAAAAAACAAAAAAAAAACTAATAATATACCATAATCTAAGTGCTTGTACCTAGTACAAAAAATTGATTATACCAAGTACAAAAACCAATTACACCATAATCTAAGTGCTGGAGAAACCAAAAAAATATTCCTATTGTTTTTACCATAATCTAAGCGCTTGTACCTACTACAAAAAAAATGATTCTACCAAGTCAACGAACCAATTACACCATAATCTAAGCGCTAGATACCTTGACCCCTTCAACAACTGCCCTAAAATCCTTTTTTTGCACAACAAGGTTGTTCATTTAATGATAAACCTCATTCATATCTTCTAGAACACTTTTTTCCTTGTCCACCCAATCAAAAAAGTTATAGCCTTGATTACCATATTTTTTGCACCCAAAGAATCTTCTCTCAGGGTTTTTTGATGTCCACGAAACTCTAATTAGAGCTACCTCTCCACAATAACAAATGACAAATGAACAAGATAAATTGGAGTTGGCAGACATTTCTGTGCAAATGAACAAGATGATAGAGTCACATTTATTCTATGTAAATCAATATCGCAAATGTAATGCTTAAGAACATTACATTTTTTATTTCAAATGGTTTGAAAACTTTAAATCTGTTAATTAAAACTCACAACCTTCAATGATTTATGAAATGATTTACGAAATTAAAATATTACCTTTTGCAATCTCAGTGGGGAGCTTCGAATTGGTTGACATCCAGCTTCGATTTTGTGATTATCTGCCTTCAATCTCAATTCAAAACTTTAATTCACCTTCAATCTCAGACTATAACACACACACACACACATATATATATAGTTTACATGTTCCTTCATCCTAACAAGACTACTTGAGATCGATCTGAGTATATATTCTAACTAGAAAAGCCACAAAGTTACCATAAACATGAAATAAAACTGATATGGAGCTTTAGAATCTCAGTACAAGTATAAGATTAATGGGGGATGGGAGAAAGAATACCCAGAGGAACGACCGGCGGCGGGGTAGTGGAGCAACGTATTTTTAAGGCTTATGGATGGAAAAAGTAGCGATTGAGCGTGAATGGGAAAGAGAGATCGTGAAAATGAGAGAGAGAGAGAGAGAGAGAGAGAGAGAGAGAGAGAAATAAGGGAACCTTTAAAAAAATTAAAGTGGTGTTTTAAGAAATTTTGTGTACTTTTTATGATAAAATTTAGTATGTACTTTGTGGTGTATGTAGTGGTGTTTTAAGAACTTTTTCTTACTTTTGTGGTATTTTTCAGCTCGCAGTAGTTTTCAAAAATTTTAGTGGTGTAAGTAGAATTTCCCTATCATTAATATAGGCAAGCGATTTCTACTCTAAACACATACTCCCTCTCCTTCAAACTAAGAGTCGCTTTCTTCTTTGTGGCATGTCCCAAATTGAATAACATTTTCTCTAATAGTAAAAAGATATACTTTTCCATTGATTAGTTTTTGGTTCTTTGAGCTTTGGTGCATATTCTGTGTTAATCTGTTAGTACAGGATGTGGAATTTAAATCAGTTAATCTGTAGTATGATCACGGTCGCGAGGCTAACATTGTACATTTAGGCATTTCGAAAAATTGATACCCAGTAGTGCTTGTTTGCTTCAACCTTTTGTTCTCATCTAAAAAGAGACAATTCACCACTCTTTTGCTATAACAAGTCTACCAAACAAATACTTAAAGAAAATTAAGTCACATACAGTTCATGTGAAGAGGTTAAATATTGATCACTTTCATGTGGGTAAGATAGACATCATTTGTGCACAAAAATCTACTCACTTATTATAGCAAAAGAGTGGTGAATTGTCTATGGCAAATGCCATCCACCCTCTTAATGATGGAAAAGGGAAAGGGCCATATATAATGTTGTCAAACCTGCGCATATGCGTTAGATGGACAGACAAAGCTCGGCGAACATATATATAATATGTCTGCAAGGAAGCTTCGAACTCTTTAACTTCTTATGACACACTATCATATAAATAGAGATGAGAGTTTTCTTAAGTTCCTCCTTCCACTTTTATTTGGGTACTTATTAAGAAAACACTAATTTTAATTCAATAAATGGTCTAATAATCCTCAAATTGACTATTATAAGAATTTTTGTTCTCCAAGAGGAGGAGGAGGAGGGGAGGGGGAGGTTCACTGACGATTCCTCCAATTTTCTTTTGGAAAAATGATTTGTTTTAAGATGAAACGATTTATGAAAAGAGTAAGAATTGTCAGTTTGTTTTACTAAACAAACAAAAGTTAGCATAAAAGAAGAAGATTTACGAAGGGTCTTCTTAAATGAACCTACATAATCTATCTTATCACCGCACCAAAAGTCAAACTTACGTCAATCTTAACCTAAAAAATAGAGTAAAACTCATTCTACTCACCTCGATTTCAGGGCTAGACCTGAAAATTCGGGTGTCTGAAGCAAAATTTATCAATGAGGCCTTATGTCCCTAAATTTTTAGGTTCTTTTTTTTTTCTAAGCATCCAAATTCAAAGAAATTAAATTAAATTAAATTAAATTAATCTACATGAATGATCACAACTTATTTTTTGATCAATGATAACATATAAGATTTTTTGATCAATGAACTTTCGCAACTTCAAACTTTAAAAAATTATGGGGCCCTCAAAAATTTGGGTCCTGAGGCAAGAGCCTGTTCCGGTTCACCTCATGTTCGGCTCTGCCCGATTTCTATACATTAAAAAAAGGCCCCTAATTTATCTTCTCACAACTTAAATTTTTAAAAATTTAAAATTAATTACAAAATTATATTCTTCATTTTTTCTCAGGTCTTCAAGATATAGAATTCTTCAAGATATATAAATTCTTCTAAAATTTATCTTATATATCTTGTAATTATTTTTTAATTTTTAATGGATAGAAAAATGGAATGAGTTGTGCATGAGAAATACCATATATTATTCGGTGTCAAAATGACCTAGGAATGCTTGATTATATAGACTATAACTAAATATATGTAGTAATAGAAAATCTTACGGTTGCTACCAAATTAATAGTGAAAGTTAATCACTACTCATTACAAGTATTTCAATTTTATAGGTCTTTATTTTGTTTGTTCAAGACAAAGTCCTAGTTCCAGTGTTTATCATTATGATGTATTCTTTAAATTGAATATCAATTTTGAGCAGAGTAAGGATATGTTCTGAATTAAATCCCAAATTATGTTTGGGTATTCATTAAATCAAAACAAAAGACAACCAATGCTTTGGGGTTGGTGGAGGCGGTAAAGAAAAGGAAAAAAAATTCTTCTTTTATTTTTTTTCCTCCAACCAAAAAAGGAAGGAGTTAATCAGTTGAAGATCCACCATTGGTAATGGAGGTGTATAGGAAGACGACTTTTAGGGTCCATCAAAATCAATTAGTAATAGAAGTTATAACGATTTGTTCTTCAGAGATGGGGTGGAGTCTTAGTTTGTTAATTTTAATTTTGAAGAGAGAGAGTTTGGGAAGAAAAGTCTGGGTGTTAGTAAAAAAAGTGAAAGAAATGTCAATTGTTTGTGATATGAAATATCATAAAATTGTTCAAAAATGTATTTATTACAATTAATATTTATTTATTTTTTCATAAGTATTATGACTTGTACGTAATTTTTAATGAAATTTATTAAGAGCAATGTAAATTTTTTTATTATGTTTTATTTGAATGCAAAAGTTAATATTATTTAATATTTCTACTTTTAGCGATGAAACATTATCTTCTCTGTTGAGATGAATTGCAAGTTTTTTCAGAAAATTGGTGGTGTGAGAAGACGGATTTGTAGGTGCATTTAAGAATACCCTTTATGAATTAAATAACACATTGTATGCAAAATTGGTTGATTCGAATATTCAGGGTTTAAATTATGAATCAAGAAAGTATTAGACACCTAATTCACCATTTTGGTCTCTCAAGCAGAATATGCATATGTTTATAATTAGAGAACTTGCATACTATTACTTCACAACTTTCTATAACTGTTTTAAAACGGGATTTTAGGAGTGGGATAAAAACTATATGTTTGTTACTTTGCCCAAGATTTTGAAATAAGTGACATGATTTGAAAAGATAGTTTTGATAATAATAGATGTGATGAAACAAGTGACTTTATAAAGCTTTGGGCTTTTTGGAAAATAATTCAATATGGAATTAATATTTGATGTTCTTTGAAGTGAGTTAACCAATCATACACTATATAGTTTATTGATTAAACTGGTGTTGATGAAATTAATGCACTCATATTGAATATTTACATATACACCACGATTTATGAATTAAATTGGATATATATATGATTTGTTAATTTGAGGGGAAAAAGAAAAAAGAGTTAACCAAACAAGCCCTTAATTGAACCTTCCATATCCCTGTTTAATTCTTCCCTATTCCTTTCTCTTCCGTTGAACTCATCTATTTTGATGTTTTTCATCGCAAGAACTACATCGGTGAGGTTTATCTTTTCTCTTATCTTCCTTTAATTCCACCAATTGCCGGAGAACAATAGACAACCATGAATTAGATTCAACGGAACAACTGTGGGAAATCCATAGGAACTAAGGTTATCCATGTGGTATGTGTTTCAAAATAAGAATACACAATACATAATATTACACATATATAAATACGCACCAAAAATTATATATATATATATATATATATATAATATGGGTTTATTGTGTGATTTATCAAGATTTGTTAAGGGTTTTGATGTTAATTAGGGAAAACTATTGAGAAGTTTTGTTGTTGTTCGGTGCATGTTGGAGGTGTTCCATCGGAAAAAATCTTAATATTGTTTGGCATAAGAAAAAAAAAAAAAGTGGGTGAATTGAAAGTATTTGAAATTTTTTTGGTGGAAATATAGAGAAAGACAGTTGAAAATGGATTAAAGTTGGGGTTAGTTCAAAATGGAGGGGGACCAATTGTGGTTCTTCTGGTGGAGATGCGAGAGTGGCAATGGTGATTTGGGGCAAAGAGCAAGACCAATATGGAAGAGAGAATGTCCATGGGAGGAGAGAGAATCATTATTCCTTGTTGGCCATTGGAAAATAATTGGAGTAAGTTAACAAAAATTGAGAAGATGAAGTGTGGTGAGTTTCAAGTATCTTAAATTGGGGTGAGAAGAATAATTTTGTGGGTGCGTTTAAAAACAACCTTAAAATTTTAAATAAACTATAAGGCCTAGATGATATAATCATTATAATTTACTTTAAATTTTTATGTACTTTAAAAGTTACTTGAAATTTCCATATAAGAAAAGTTGATAAACATTGTTGTTCTAATCTCCTTGCCTTTTATTTTGTTACATGCATTTCAATTTAGTATTTTCTCCTTATTTCATGGTTAATTTGGTATTGAATTATCTACATAGTTGAATAAATGGTTCATCGATCTAACTTTCATTTGTTTAACTTTACTTATAATATGTGTATGTATATATAGGGGAAGGATCTAAAGAGGACCATTTATTTGGTCCTTAAATGCGGACCAATCATTTTAAGGAAGTAAACATATGAATTTTTTTATGAAACTTGGTGAAGATGATTTTCATGATTAGTAGATCATCTTCACCAAATTTCATCAAAAAATTCATCCGGGAAGTGGGTTTGCTAAACATCTTAAATTTTAACGGCAAAAAACGCACATATATATAAATTTTGTAGTTAACCCTTTTCCCAATTGAATTTTTCGATGAAATTTGGTATAGGTGATCTACTAATCATGGAGATCATCTTGACCGAGTTTCATAAAAAAATTCATTTATTTACCCCCCTCAAAATAATTGGTCCGCAATTAAGGATCAAAAAGTTGGTTCTCTTAAGATCCTTCCCCTGTGTGTATATATATGTATGTTTAATTTCTTATCATTTATTTGCTATTATAAGTATATATACACACTGGTCATTGATGTGGAGCATTACTCATATGCCCTAGACATTTTCCTACTTCGCGAGGGACACTTATGTTTTTATTACTGCATATATCTTAAACCGATAATCCCACTTTTTTTTGGTCGGATATATCAAGTTGAGAGACTCATTATCTTTTTACAATACAATAAATGTTTAGAATCTGCTTTAAGTTGTAATTTTTGTCCAATGAGTGTTTTTTTTTGACTTTTTGTTAAATGTGTCATAATCCAAGTGGACTTTTAATTTGAGATAGTAGAGTATTAATTTTGTCTCCTTTAACGAATGTATATATTAATGAAAATTTTGTTTGATTTGTAACATGTATTTAAACTTTAGACTTCTAATTTCCTGAAAATCCCCTCTTTTGATTTGTAAGTGATGCATATATATATATATGTACTCTAGCTTTAACTATTTGATTGAATGCATTTAAATTACATTTTAGTATGCACATGATTAAACTTATCCAACAGAAAAAGTAATAGGAACTCATTGATCAATAATTCATTTGGTCCTGATTCGGGTTTGCATCGTAATAGAAAAACTCCACCGTAGTCCTTGATCACTAATTGATTTGGTCCCGATTCAGGTTTGCATCGTACATAATAGAAAACTTCACCATAATTTAACAGTTGTTCTCTTACCTTGATCCGCTGCGTGTCCACCCACCAATTTTGCCACATGGCTCACATTAACTACCCTTCCATTTTTATCAAATGTAGTGTTTTCCTTATAATTAATAGCCTATATATCTATTACTTCAAAAAGGTAACCGATTTATCTCTTTAGAAGTTATTACTTTCACATTAATTATCTTCTATCTCCCTTTAATTCAAGCCTTTTATTCATTTACCCCGGTCAGTCATCTACATAAGTGGAACTAAATGACATTTAGCATTAAAGTTGATCTAACCATTAATTTTTTCATTCCTTGATGGTAGTAAATGTAATATGAGTATATATTTTTAAGGGACATGTTTGCAGCCATACGTTAGACATTACAAATAAGAATTCAAAAGTTTTCTTGCCTATAACACAAAAAAGTGTGATTTTTGCTAGCACGAACCATTGAGTCAATGATCGGCACAAAGAGAAAATCATTGCAGAGAAAAATTGAAGTGACGGGAATGGAAATTGTTAAAGCAGAAAAATGGAGTGAAAAGATTGTGAATAACATTTCCTTTAGAAGGTCTACGTGCGTGTGTTTGGCAATCCACTAAAAGTACAATTTTGTTGCCTAAGGTTATATTCCATTTCAAACTTTTTCAATATGGGACAGTTTGATTGGGAAGTATCAATTTGCTTTTGTTGGGGGTAAAGACATCATTAATAATGTGTTATTCATGCAAGAGATAATTAGGAACTACCATCGGAATCAAGGCCACCTAGGTGTGCCCTTAAAATTGACTTGCAAAGACACTGTACATTAGGATTTTTTATGGGATGCTATGCCAGCTATGTGTTTTCTTGTTCAATTCATTAATTAGGTTAAAGTTTGTGTTATTTCTGCTCATTTCTCTATTAGTATGAATGGGTATTTGGATGGATATTTTGATGGGAAGAGAGGGCTTAGATAAGGGGATCCACTATCCCCTCACTTATTTTTGCTAGTAATGGAAGTATTCTCTTGCTTGCTTTCCTACAACATTGAGCATAGTAATTTTCAATACCATGATAAGTGTGATCAGCTGTGAGTTTCCCATCTTTGTTTTGCGAATGATCTCTTTCTTCTTTCATATGCCAATGCTGATTCTGTGAGGATTTTAAAAGCTACAATAGAGGAATTTAGCCATTATTCGGGGCTTCAACCTAATTTGCAAAAATGTAGTGTGTTTATGGTCGGGGTTAATAACCAATGGCAAACATAAATATGTAGTCTGATGGATGTTGAGCTTAAAGAGCTTCCTGTGAGATACCTTGGTGTTCCTCTTATTTCTACAAAGCTGAGGAATAGTGACTGTGAGGAACTTATTAGCAAAATCACTAGACAGGTCATTAGTTGGCATGCTAAGTTGCTGTCATATGCTGGAATGATTCAGCTTATCCTTTTTATGTTGAGTAGCATTCACTCTTATTAGAGTAGAATTTTTATCCTGCCTAAGATGATGTTGCGGAAGATTGATGGTATTATGAGAAAATTCCTTTGGGGTTGTCCTCAATTGCAACGGGCTGTCAATAAGGTTGCGTGGAATGATATTTGTAAGCCTAAACATGAAGGTGGTTTAGGAATTCCAAACATTTCCATTGACAATATGGCTAATATGGGGAGACATTTACGGGATTTGGCTAGCAAAAACGATTCGTTGTGGGTAAAGTGGTGTCACATTTTTATGATAAAGGGTTATAGTTTGTAGGCTTGTTCGTGTCCTCAGAATGCTTCTTGGACTTGGCAAAAGTTAATGAAATTAGGAGATAGTTTTCACTCTTTGATAGGATACAAGGTGGGCAATGAGGAACACATTTTCACATGGTTTGATAATTGGCATGAGCAAAGGCCTTTGGTGAAGAGATTTGGTGATAGATTGATATATGATCTTGCTAGCTCTCAAAATAACAGATTATGTGAGTTTATTTCTAATGGAATATGGACGTTTCCTCAACCTATTTCTGATGATTTGAGCATTATTGCTCATAATCTTCCCCCTCTACATAATGAAAATACACTTGTAGGGACCTACTGGTGCTGCCAACTATATTGTTGCTGTAGCCAAAGAAGCTCTTAGGGACAAAGTCCTATTGTTTCTTAGGCAGATGTGGTTCAAGAGCTTTGTTCCGAAATTTGCCATTATTGAGTGGCTGGCTTTTCGTAGAAGACTTCTCACTAAAGATAAGCTTGTGAAATGGGGAAGAATTCAAGATGCAACATGTTGTTTGTGCAATGATGTGGAAGAATCTATCAATCATTTGTTCTTTGAATGTATTTATACCTCCATGGTTTGGTCCACTGTGTGTAAAAGGAATGGTGTGCATCGGATAATTAGGAATTGGGATATCGAGAGTGCAAACTGCTTGATGGAGAATAAAGGGAGAAGCTTTAAATCCCAACTGAGATGGCTTACATTGGCTATTGTTATATATGTGATTTGGGCCGAGAGGAATGCAAGAAATTTTCAACAACAAAGTAGAAACTATGATCTACTTTTGGGAAAGATTGAAGAATTACTCAGAGCTGCCACTTGGAATTGGAAAGCAAAAAGGAATTATGAGAACTGGGAGTTACGCAAAAAGTGGAGTCTTAATGATTTACATGTTTTGGAATAGCAGGAGGAAACTGTGGTTTTTGTTATTTCTATTTTGTTTTTCTAGCCTTTTATTTGACTGTAATTGTTTGAATATTTACTTGTTGATCTATAAAATTTTCACATTTCTACCAAAATAAAATAAAATTTTCAATTTGGTAAACAAGATACAACACATAAAAATTTGAAACTTACTACTATTAGTTCTTGGCATTCCTTTTAGTTTGTATCATATGTTGTAAATAAATATCGGAGCACGTTAAGTTGTAAAGAAAAATAGTGCACGAATCAAAAAAACTGGCAAGATATATCAACACACCATATGCTATTCCTTCTTTTCTGATTTTTTTGGTACTTCGGTCATGTGCCAAATGGAGAGATTTGCTTTGAAATTAAAGATTCTCCATTGGGATGATAATATCAAGTTATACATTATCCGTCTGTTATGTTCAATCTTGAGTTAAATTAAAAAAAAAAACAACAACAAAATGTCTTGAGTTTAATTCGATGTATGCATATATAATATAAAATAAATAAATTACTCAATAACAATAATAACTTTTACCAATCTTTCTAATTTATATATATGTTGATAGTTTTATTATTTTGCCAATCTAATATTTTACAAAGAATTGGGCCACAGTCTTATTTGAAAAAAAGAGATTTTTCTCTATGCTTTGGCACTCATTTTCTAATCCTTTTTGCCTCATGTTCCAAGGTTGAAAACGCCCAACATATATGCATAAGTCAATGAAATCCTGCAATTTTTATTTTTTAAGAATAGTACGTGAAATCCTACAATTGAAGTTTATGTTATTTATATCCGTATAGTAGACATATTACTGTGTGCATTAATACTATTTTCTTAAAACTTGATTTTCTCGAAGTTCCTTATTTATGTAATTTAAAAAACGAACTGTTCTTACACACTTACTTCTCCATCCTTAATTAATTACTTTTATCTTTTCTACTCTTCTTATTTCTCTCTCTCTATCTCTCTCTCTTAAAAAAGCTGTGCGCAATCCATCAGGAAGTCAATTATTCTCCTCCTCTTTATAGTAGAATTAATATTGCTTTCATTCTATTTGTTTATTTTACTAAATAATGAATTTCTTACATGTTATACACACTTTCTTCCACAAATGTTAGTATAATGATTATAAAGTATAGTGCCTGCACATTGCGCAGGAATGTAAAACTTGTTAAAATATTATTTCTCCTTTTCTCTCTTTCTTTTCCATGTATTTAGGCTCCATGTTTTAGGCTTCCATTATTCCATGTTTGTAGGCTTTGCTTTTCTCTTTCTCCTTTCCATGTTTTGCTCCATGTTTCTAGGCTTTCTCTTCTCTCTTGTTTCTCACTTGTATATATATACAGAGATTTCTCTCATTGTAAAACACACAATTAATACATACAAAACATTCATTTTCTCTCACTCTCTCTAAATTTATCATGGTATCAGAGGTGTAAGATCCTCAAGCCTTTTCGTTCACCGGCGGGCGATGTATTTCGTCGTCCGCCGGACCTCCAAACCTCGATGTCACCCATCACAGCATTTAGCCGTCTTCTTGTCATCCACCACGCAACTTCAACCACCATTAAACCCCACTAAACCCACCCGCTGCCAACACTTTCATTCTCAGACGATCCAATTCTTTTTTTATTCAGGCGATCCAATTTTTCTTTTCTCAAATTTTCTACCTAGATTTTTTATTCCAGTTTTTCTACTCAGACCAAATTTTCTATTCCTGTTTCAGTTTTTACCAAGTTCTTCCTTTGAGAAATTTTCTATTAATCTAAAATCTATCCAGCGTTCCGGATTCACCTCAATCCCCCATCCCCCATCCATTAATCTGCTTTCCACGTGCAAGTATGGGGTTGCACGTCCATGTCCATCCATTAATCTGCTCTCCACGTACAAGTATGGGGTTGTACGTGAGGGAGGGTGTTAAGCATGATATTTTATCCTTTCATATTTTATTTTACCAATTCTCTATTTTACACCATGTCTTCCACCTCCCGTTACATGCGGGACCTATAAAAATCCTCAAAAAAAAAAAAAAAAAAAAAAAAAAAAAATTCCTCCACCAATTCTCTCTCTAGTCTCTAGAATCTATTTCCCGCCGATCTAGATATAGCACTTTTCTCCCAAAAATACCCTCAATCTTTCCCCAAAATTTCATCCATGTCCTCCTCTCTGTCCCTCCCCACCTCAAACCCCCAGACCAACGCTAACACCGCCCCATCCCCTCCCTCTTCAATCACCCCAGCCCTGCGCTTGTTCGCCACGCGCCTCTCTGAATCCCTCCGGCGCGCCCTCTCGCAGTGCCTTCCGTGGCACGAGCTCGTCGACCGCACCGGATTCTCCCGGCCGGACTCCGTCACCGAGGCCACCTCGCGCGTGCGCAAGCACCTCTCCTACTTCCGCACTCTACAATCAGCTGATCTCTTCACCAAATCACATGTGACTTCTCGCTTTCAATTTCTGGTGTCCAAGCTCCGCATGCTTTCCCAGCCCTCCTGAGCTTGAGGGGGGTGTTAAAATATTATTTCTCCTTTTCTCTCTTTCTTTTCCATGTATTTAGGCTCCATGTTTTAGGCTTCCATTATTCCATGTTTGTAGGCTTTGCTTTTCTCTTTCTCCTTTCCATGTTTTGCTCCATGTTTCTAGGCTTTCTCTTCTCTCTTGTTTCTCACTTGTATATATATACAGAGATTTCTCTCATTGTAAAACACACAATTAATACATACAAAACATTCATTTTCTCTCACTCTCTCTAAATTTATCAAAACTAGTATCCAAAAAATTTACCATCCTCGGACAAAATCCGAACACTTACCTCGATCTGGTCATAGGACATAATTATTTTTTCACTTATTTTAAATAAATCTCTTACGTGGTATAAAATCACGAACAAATACACATCGTATGATCTTGCAATCTAAACAAATATTGAACAAGGTTTTACGTTGAAAAAGGTGAATTTTTTTGCTCCATATTATTTTTCATATATTTGAGATGTTATGTTAATTGCAGATACTATTTATCCCGAAATGAGACAGGAAAATAATTTTGTATTGTGTAAAGCAGATCTACGCTTCAACTAAATTTTGAAGCTTTTTGTGTAATTTTTATTTTTCTTGTTTTCGTTCTGTCCAATTTATCATTCTTACGCTTAATTCGCTGGTCTACAATATAGCAAATGATTTCTTGGCCTACTAAATATCCCTACTCAAGGTTTTTTTTTTTTTTAATTAAAATATATTTGGGACCTTTAGGATTCTATCCGGGAGTTTGAAAATTTTTAGGAGACGATCTCTCTGTTTTTTTATCTTTAAATGTTGTACATGAGAGATACTATTTCACAATATCTACCTCACAATATTTGAAAATATTGTAGATATTGTAAGGTAGATAATATAAATACTGTGAGTATCTGCATCACAGTATCAAGAGATACTGCCTTAGGCAATTACTCAATTTCCTAGTTATTGGTTACAAAATCGTGAGATACTGTGGGACAAATATTCCCAAGGACCGCATCATTTTTTTAAAAAAAATGTGACCTACTTCCTAATAAATTTTAAACTTAAAACTGATCCTTCAATGGGTGTCTTAAGTTCATGCATGATATATGTAAATGTTAGCCTCAAATTGGAGCACCTTATGTGAATATTTACGCTATTAATCACCTTAGTTTAAGCTTTAATCGATATTAAAGATATATGAGAAGAAATAATATGACAGTCAAAAAATGTGTTGTGCTTAACACATGCTGAAACATTGTTCTTTATATAAACTATTTTTTCAACCCTGCAATGATGCGTGGTCCTTTTAAAATTAAATCAATACAACAAAAAAAGGATACATAATGTGAGTAAACTATTAATTATTATAAAAATATTTTTACATAGAGATGGCAATAAATAAAGCATAAATTAAATAGGAGTAGAGAATACAAAAAATACAAAATATATGTTTGATTTACCGTCTATATATGTAGACGCAAAAAGTTATTAATATATAAAGAAAATGAAATATAAGTGAAAAAACAATACAAAAAAGAGAAAAAAATAAACTCTATTCTCCTTGCATTCGACAATATGGATGAAAACTCTTTTACATTTGCACCACTTGTATAAAAGAGACACACAATGTAAATTGTCATCAACTTGTCTTTGGTTGCTTAATTTTTTGTCAAAAAAATAATGGTGCTCAAGTAAAATATTTTTCTATACAATATTACAATTTGTGAAATCAAGCTACAAATTGCTTTCAAGTCGTAATAGTACCATTTGCTTCCTTACATGTTTAAACTTTAAGCAAACTTTGTTGAAAGAAATTGACCCAAAAGTGTATTTGAGATGTGCAACTCCATTTCTGTGGGTGAGTCACACTGACACCATTACTATTACTATTACTAGGTAGGTGGTGTTTGTTTGTATTTTTGAAGTTTAAAAAGGTGAAATTTATTAAAAATTAATTTGACAGCTTTCAAAATGTAAATTTAAATTATTATTTTGTTTCTTAAAAATTAATATGTTCACTTTCTTTTTAATATTAAATTTTTAAAAAGATAAAATATATGTTTTACCTTAAGTTATTTTTATAAAATAAATGGATGAGATAGAATTGTCCAAATAAAATTAATTAAGCGTTCAAATATAATATAATACATTTAAACAAACAACATTCGATCAGATGTGATACTTTTTAAAAAAAAAAAAAACAAACAGATTTTACGACCTCAAATTTGAAATTTTAGAAGCAGTCTTTGGCATTCAGATTTGGACATTAATTTAAACAACAAACGCATCCTTATTCTCTAGTGAGTGTTGATTTCAATGGTTAGTTACAAGGTGCTCTTGGTCGTGGCCATTTTCACTTCAAATTGTGAATGTGAATGTGAATGTGAATGATAACTTTTTCCCGCTATTCTTTCAAAGCCTGAATTCATCCTATTCTGAAAAATCATCATCATCTTCTTCTTCTTCTGGAATTCATACCACATTCCTGCCTGTAAGTAATGTCACAATCTCTCTCTCTCTCTCTCTCAATTGTTCGATTAATTTTCGATCTTATTTTGATTATTATTTTATTTTTTTTGGAAATAACACCTCTGTTATTATACTCAGAATTTGTACAGAAGATTCCCAACTAGTTGCCGGTGTGCACATTCACAATGCTTGAGTAATGCTACTTCATTACTCAAAAAGAAGTATCCTGTGAAGTTGGAAGCTGAAGCTAAGCAGTGTGATCTAATACTAACCATTACATAAACTATTTCCATGAGAACGAAGAACTTCTTGTTAGGTGCAATCACCTCAATCTCTCCTGACCTTCCCGAGGCGTGATTGTAAATCCCATTGCTTGTATCAAAAGAAGATTCCCAACTTAACTACAACTGTCACCCGAACAAACTAAATCTCCTCCACCAAAAGATGCTCAAATTGTTAATACTCGACTTAAAGCAAAGCTTCACCGAAAAAACAATCGATTTTAGACATTACCCGATCTTTACAAAGCAAAACCCCATTAATAAGATGTAAGCAACAGTGCAACACCACTTTCGATCCAGCGACTATTGAGCACTGTTACTTGAAACATGATTGTTCTAAAAAAAGTACACTACAAACATTATTTTGTTGGATGTGAGTGTTAGGGTTCAAATATTGTGATAGCCAGACGAATTGAAGATAAGAACTGGCGTATTCGATCTCTATGAAATTTCATCAGAAAATATTCTATTGTGAACAAATAAGGAAAACATATGTAAGATAATACTCGTACTTGAGCAAGGCTACTATTAGTTAGTGAATTAGTTTGTGCATATATTTGTAAGTGACTAATTTCATGGCATTATCGTTTCCTTGAATGCATTTCCACAGAAATGCTAGAAATAAAATATTTGCCATCTTTTTTTCATGCTTAATAACAAACACGCCCATATCACAGGTTATTTGAGTTACATGGTAAATGAAAACATCGTTTGCCCTTAAAGGTCCGTTTGATTGTTAGGAAAGTTATACAAATATTTTTTTCTCGGGGAAAATTAAGTGAATTAAAGTGAAAGAAAAACAAAATAATACAAAATGGCAACATATATAGGTATGCACAAAACAAAACAAAACTGAGAAGAGTATCATTTTTCAAACTGAGCAATGCTACACTTACCAGTTTCATTTGCAAGATAATCATACCAAGTGCTCTAACGAATCCATCAACGCATCCAGTATGTATCAGTAAATTAAAACTGCTAAGAACATCATTTTCTAAACTAGGAATCAACAAAATAGTTTTTAACTAGGGTAGGATATGCCCTCAAACTGCATCCTAATCAATATCAACATTCCAAGACAACTAAATTAAAAGAAAAAGAAAAAGGGAAAATCAACCATTTCTTCAATGATGCAATTCTAGAGTTTTATAGAGAGAAGTTTGTATTGAGATTGTATCTTCATTCATAGAAGAGGAGCCCTATATAAAGGAAAAATAATACAACTAAGATATGCAAACCTAATATACTGAGATATATTCTATACATTAATATAATATAATATTCTAACACTCCCCCTCAAGTTGGTGCATAAATATCAAACATGCCCAACTTGCTGATCAATTTGAAAAATATTATGTTTGAAACAGCTTTGGTGAGAACATCAGCCAGTTGATCTTCTGAACGTATATGGGGTACAGCAATTATGTTTTCTTCCAATTTCTCTTTAATGAAGAATCTGTCTACTTCCACATGTTTTGTTCTATCATGTTGAACCGGATTTTGGGCAATATCGCATGCTGCTTTATTATCACAATATAATATCATAGCTTCTCTCGGTGGATAACCCAAATCAGTCAATAAAAGTTTTAGCCATAATAACTCTTGGACTCCCATTGCCATTCCTCGATATTCAGCCTCAGCATTTGATCGAGACACGACATTCTGTTTCTTGCTTCTCCAAGTAACGAGATTCCCACCAACAAATGTAAAGTATCCTGATGTAAATCTTCTATCACTTAAATTTCCTGCCCAATCAGCATCAGTGTATCCTTCAACCTTCGAGATATCACTATTCTTCGTAAACAAAATTCCTTTTCCCGGAGATGCCTTTAGATAGCTAATGATTTTCATAACAGCTTTCATATGTTTCTCTCCAGGATTATGCATGAATTGACTCACTATACTCAATGCATAAGAAATGTCAGGTTGGTATGTGCTAAGTACATTAACCTTCCTACCAATCTCTGATAGCGCTCTTTATTGACGGGTACTTGATCAGCTTCGATTTCCAATTTCAAACCTTCTTCCATGGGTGTTTCTGATGGCTGACAAGCAGACATTCTGGTTTCACATAGCAAATCCATTGCATACTTTCTCTGAGATAGAAATACGCCTTTGGAAGACCTAAACACTTCAATTCCCAAGAAATACTTCAATTCGCCGAGATCTTTCATCTCGAATTCCCGAGACAGATATCCCTTCAGAGCTTCTCGTTCTTGTGAATCATTTTCGGTAACTACCATATCATCAACATAAACTATGAGTACTGTGATCTTCTCATTGCACCTTTTCAAAAATAATGTATGATCAGAATTGCTCTGTTTGTAACTGAATTTCCTCATCGACCTAGTGAATCTCCCGAACCAAGCTCTGGGAGATTGTTTTAAACCATACAGAGATTTTTTCAATTTGCATACCTTATTTCTATGTTCCACAGGGACTTCATAACCTGGCGAAAATTCCATATATACTTCTTTCTCCAAATCCCCATGTAAAAAGGCATTTTTTACGTTGAATTGTTGAAGTGGCCAATCCAAATTTGTAGCTAACGAGAGCAAGACACATACTGTATTGATTTTTGCCACTGGTGCGAAGGTCTCTAGATAATCGATTCCTTGAGTCTGGGTGTAACCTTTTGCTACCAGTCTCGCTTTGTATCTTTCAATGGTTCCATCCGCCTTATATTTGACCGTATACACCCATTTGCAACCGACCCGCCTTTTTTTGGTGGTAATTCAACTATCTCCCATGTGTCATTCTTTTTCAAAGATCTCATCTCCTCATCCATAGCTGCTTTCCATGTTGGATCATTAAAGGCTTCCTGCACACTGTTAGGAATAGATACAGAGGATAACTGACATACAAATGACTTATTCGATTCAGACAACTTGTCATAAGATACATGATTACTCATAGGGTATTTGGCTTTGCTGGTGAGATCGGGTTCATATGTTGGTTTTGGGATACCTCTATTGTTTCGGGGAGGGAGTTGCCTTTTAAAAGGTTCAGGAGAATGTACCTGATATTCAGACATAGACGTGTCGTAGAGAGATGATTGGTCATTTGGATCAGGCGGGGGCAATTGCAAATTTGGACTTAGTGAACTTGGTTCTGACGGTTGTGGCAAACTCGATTGTGCCGAACTTGGATTCGGCGAGCTCGGCATTACCGAAACTTGTGGTGATATCTCGATTTGGTCGTTGTTGCTACAATTAAGAGTTTGAACTTCACTATAATGCTCCCCCTGAAGTTCAGTCTTCTAAAAATACATCTCTCCTTCATGAAATACGACATCCTTAGTGTGACGCCCCGAAATCCCGTTTAGAGGATTATACCTCCAGGACCCGGTTAGCCACGGAGTCGTACGCGACGACGGGTAAGAAATAATAAAACTTAGAACTTATATAAAAAGGGAATTCATTATAAAGCAATAATTTTAGAAAATTTTGGCATGTGGAGTTTGCTCAAAAAGGTCAACCAAAACCTGTTAAAATGTACACTTAATCCATTTCCAATAAATACTCCACATTTAAAGAAAAGTCATTTATACAAAGCCTCCAATGAGGTCCCAATCTCAATAAGCTTTATATCAAAATACAACATTATAATAAATAATCATTTACTAACTAATCAAGTAGTACATGAGTCGTTTCATAACGACTTAAGTGATCAGGGTTCATCAGAGCTATCTAGACTTGTACACGTACCATTCCCGCGAACACCTGCAAAACCTGGTTTGGAAAATGGGAGTGAGCCAAACGGGCTCAGTGGGAACTATAAGGGTTGTATAAGAAAATAAGTTGGAAATCATGCATGCCATGCCATGTATTATAATGAGAATAGTTTATGTACTGCTTCTCTGATAATAAACCATCTCTAGATAGAAACGTGTATATATAACTGTAAATACATATATGTATATAATACAATTAAGAAGCAGCCAATGCACAGAAAACCTTTCGTGAAATATATGTATGATGTCCCCAACCCAAAGTAAGAGAAAAGCAATGTAAGTATACATATACGTCATCGTACAATATATGCCACAACACCGCGACTAGATCTATCACATCAATCACATATATCAAACTCACGTCTAGGATTTTCATATATCTACTGTACAGAGATAGCCGGCACTCGGTTTCTTCTGCCCAAGGCAGGGACCACCTACCAGGTCCACCTAGACGCTACCTCACGCAGCCACACAGGCATACGCTACCTCACGCCGCCATAAAGGCGCACGCTACAATAATACTCACGTAGCCACCAAGGCTATACGCTACCGGTAATCACCATCTATCTAGTACGAACGGTGTGGCCATCCGATATGAAATCACATAAATCATCTCATCAAAGTATATAATATAATCAAGAATATCCAAATACAAGCTCAACATAAAGTATATGAAGTGTGTAGGCCAACATGCCTTAAAATCTGTAGTGGTATTGTTGTTCAGCTTAATCAAGATCTGCCAAGTCCGTCAAGTAGTAAAAGAAACTATAAAATCATCAGTTTGGGAGGTTTCACATGCTTTCATCAATTTGGCCCCAAGCCAAGTCTAATACATTTAAACAATGTATATAAGTTCCCAAATAGCCTCCCATTATGATTTAAAGGCTTCATTTATTCAAAACATATATGTATAATTGACCAGCATACTTACGGACTGGCTAGGTAAGTAGAAAATCTCATAAATATGGTTTATAGTTAAAAACACAACAACAATACCACCAATATATGTACTTTGTCCCAAAACATACTTATAAAATCATGTATCGCATTGTATATATGCGTATCATAGTATATAGTTCATAACCATATCCGTATATAGGGGTTTTATACCAAACTTTAGGAAATTAAGATAGAAATTGGGGTTTCTAGTATAATCCACCATTTATATGTATATCAAGTCCAAATCAATCAAAGAAATGGGAGAAATCAACCCAAACCCCATGAATGTGCAATATAGGTAGCAAAAACCTAGGTTTAGTTTGATTTTGGTGTAAATATGTTGTAATCACTTGAAAAGAAGTTTAAATACTATTGTTCCCACCTTAGGAGGGTCAATCCCTCGAAGAATCGCCAACGAATTGAGCCGGAGAAGCACGGATACGAAAACCCCCAATTTGAAGCTCCAAAACCCTAGAAATGGTGGATGAAGGTGGATAAGATGATGATGATGATGATGATGATGAGATGGTGATGATGGCGTGGTTTCGATGCGAAAGAAATTGCCTTAGATGATCATGAGATCCTCCCCAAAATTGCCCTCAATCTCTCTCTAAAGGCTCTCCAATTAGTGGGGTGAAATGAGGATGAAAGGAAAAGAAGGAATATATAAAAAACCTCTCCAGCGCGATGTAGTCGACTACCCACTGTTCATGTAGTCGACTACATGAGGTAATTTCTGCCTCATTCAGTTTTTGGTCAACAGTCCAACTTCGCACGTATTTTTGGGCCTCAAGGGGTTGGAATTGGGTCTCAAACAAAACATGAAAGTTGTAGAGGGAATTGAAATGAAGACGTGGCCGAAAACGGGGACTCATTTGGAGTTCGGATGAGGAAGTTATGGTCATCCAAAGTTGGGTAAAAATAATTTATCGCGTAGGATCCAAACTTGTGATTTTCGAGCCAATTTTCGTCCGAGCCACCCGAAACAACCTATGGTCATTATAACACACTTAAATATATTAATATGACTTGTTGGAAGTTTCCAAACCATACCAACCTTTACAGAACCCAATTTGGCTACCCGGAGCCAAATTCAGCCTTATACGCGATATGGGCCGCGATTTGCAAGCGATAGGATGTAACGCCTCAAGCGATGAGTACTCCCTTGTGTGGAGGAATGGTAGCTCAAGCGATGAGTACTCCCTTGTGTGGAGGAATGGTAGCTCAAAAGGGGCATCCCACACCGGAAGTTGGGGGATCCTTGGAGACCCATATAAGTAAAGATATGGTCGCTAATTAAGTACGAGGCCTTTTGGGTAGCTCACTGGCTTCGGATCCCATGAGAACTCCGAAGTTAAGCGTGCTTGGACCAGAGAAATCCCAGGATGGGTGACCCCCTGGGAAGCTGGCGTGAGCTCCCAGAAACAAAGCCGTGAGGGTAAATGTCCTGGGGCTGAGGCCTGTCTAGGACGCTACCCAAAGCGGACAATATCGTACTGAGGTGGGACCGGGTCGTTACACCTTAGTCACATACATCTTCCGTGATGGAGGATGATAACATCGATACCCTTTTTGATTAGATGCATAGACCACAAATATACACTTGATGGCACGAGATTCAAGCTTATTCCGTTGTTCTTTGGGTAAGTGAACAAATGCCACGCAACCAAAGATTCGCGGAGGTAAGTTGGATTCGTGAGAAGTCAATCCTGCTTTATGGAGTACATCAAATGGCGTTTGAAAATCAAGAATTGCTGATGGAACACGATTAATCAAATATGCGGCTAATGAAAGAGCCTCACCCCAGTAAGATACCGGAACATTTGCCCCAAGTAATGAGGCCCGGACTATTTCTAACAAATGCCGATTCTTCCTTTCTGCAACCCCATTTTGTTGTGGCGTATATGGGCAGGTAGTTTGAAGGATAATCCCATGACTTTGAAAGAAATCCTGTAAGGATGTAGCCATATATTCGCCTCCATTATCGCTTCGAACGACTTGAATAGTAGCATTATATTGGGTGCTAATCTGTTTATGAAATCGTTGAAATAAAGAACTGACTTCACTCTTAGATTTCATAGGACAAATCCATGTCATTCGAGTACAATCATCAATAAAAGTAACAAACCACCGAAAACCGCTTAAAGAATTATTCGGGGATGGTCCCCACACATCAGAATGTATTAACATAAAAGGAACTGAGCATTTATTCAACGATGATGAAAAAGAAGTACGATGACTCTTGGCAAGTTCACATGTTTCACACTTAAATGTAGAAAGATCAACATTCTTAAACAAGTTAGGAAATAACTTTCTTAAGTAGCCAAATGACACATGACCCAAACGACGGTGCCGTAACCAAATTTCATCTTCAACTTTCTTTTCTCGGATAGTACCAGTCTGTAGAGCCTGTTGTAACTGGTTCGTGCCTGTCACTTCTAGGTCCAAGTAGTACAATTTGCCCCGCTTAATCCCATAACCAATCGTCTGTCTTGTCTGGATATCCTTAAAAACACAATGAGTAGGCCAAAACACAACGATACAATTTAATGCATTAGTAATTTGAGATACTGAGACCAAGTTGTAATTCAGTGAAGGAATTATAAGAACAGAGTTTAAATTCATAGAATCAGATAAAGGAATTATCCCCTCTCCAATAACAAGAACTGGATCACCATTAGCTGTGGAAATAAAATTGGTGGATGAGGGTGTAATAGTGGTAACATGTCTAGAATCGAATGTCATATGATCTGTAGCACCAGAGTCAATTATCCATGTATTATTCAAAACAGATTCAGAATTTAAGGCCTTACTAGTGGTGTGAGCGGTGGCAAGCAATCCAGAGGCCTTCTTCCCATCATTTTCATTATTATGGCTTGAACGACGATCCCGGGAATGATCCCACCAGTCTGGATAGCCGATTTCTTGATAACATCCCTTTTTTGAATGTCCGGTTTGTCCACACACCGAACAGGGGGGATATTGAGACCTGCCTCCTCTGTCCCTTGGTTGCGAGTCACGAGATAAAGTTGCTTGAGTTTGCCAATTTGAGTTTTTTCGAGTCTGGTCACGGGTACGAGCCACTATAGCCGTGGCATCGATATGAGCAATGTCACTGTTCATAGTTCTTCGCCGGATATCCTCTCGACGAACAAGTGAATATGTTTCTTCCAATTCCGGAACCAGATCCTTTCGCAAGATTTCACCCCGAATTTGTTCATTTTCGTTATCTAATCCAGCCAAAAAAGTGTGAACCCGTAGACGCTGGATTGACTTTCTGTATGATTCGAGGTCATTCGGATTTTTCATAACCACTTTATCGCGATGATCCAATTCGCTGAAGATTTCAGTAAGTTCTCCGTAATATTCGGAGAGAGATCGACCACTTTGTTTGGCTGTAAAAGCCTTCTGATTCAACGTAAAGACCTGCAGTTCATCAGCCCCATCATAGAAAGCTTTAGATAGAGACTTCCAAATTTCTCGTGCTGTAGGAACTCGGATGTATCGCTTCATGATATCCGGTTTCATGGACATTAAAAGCCATCTTTTTACCCTTTGATTGTCTGAACTCCACGCTTCGTGTTCAATGGTGCCTTCTTTCGGAATTGGTGTCGTACCGCGAATAAACGAGAATTTTTGTTTTTTCGCAATATGCATCTCCATAAGTTGAGACCATAGATCATAATTAGTTTCATCCAACGTAACCCCGATATTAAACGAAGAACTTTCAGCTTGTACAATGATTGGGGATGAGTTATTACTTGATGATGAAGTAATTGTAGGTGGATCGATAGCCATTGTATAGTGATATAACTAGTACTGATAAATAAGAGCGAGATCCGAAAAAACGGAGGCTGGATTTGAGATCAGGACGACCAAAAACCCTAAGAACCGGTCTAACTTTGTAGAAAACCGGTCAAAAAACTAAAAAACCGATCAAAAAATGCTTCTGGAAATAAACCGGGTCAAAGAAAAAACCTGTTGACTGTTGACTGACGGCGGGTAACGGCGCCGTTAACTGTAGCTGACGGCGTTAACGGCGGTAACAGACGGCAGCTAATAGCGTTAACTAACGGCGTTAACTGACGGCGTTGACGAAGTTACTGACGGCGTTAACTAACGGCGACTAACGCCGTTAAGTTGCAGAGTGACGGCGCGTGGATCGGCGGAACGGAGCTCTCCTTACACAGGCCGCGCGTGAGGGCGCGTGAGACTTCCGTTGGTGGTAGTTTTTTTCTCAGTGTGATCGTCTCCTTCAGACGATGTGGATGGAGTTCAGTTTTGACAGTTTTGGATATGATCTTAACCAAATCGAAGAGGTTGATTTCGAAGGTGTGTTTTTGGTGCTCTGAAAGACGATGTAGCTTTGCGAGATTCGTGGATCTGGTGTTCTAAGATCTGTTACTGGTTTGTTGGGTTTCGTAGACCTGATTTACAGATCTTATTTGTATTGAGTGGGTTTTGAAGATTTGAACGGGAAGTGGGAAGATTTGTTCCCCTGGCAGGCAGATTTGAGAGAGTAGAAGAGAGGATTTTCAACCTATTGCTCTGATACCATCTAGAGTTTTAGAGAGAGAAGTTTGTATTGAGATTGTATCTTCATTCATAGAAGAGGAGCCCTATATAAAGGGAAAAATAATACAACTAAGATATGCAAACCTAATATACTGAGATATATTCTATACATTAATATAATATAATATTCTAACAGCAATCAATTAATAGTATAATTCACAGCCAGCCTTTCAGTGATGCAATTCAACCTAATAAATAAATACTTCAAGAAAATCTCGTGGTTCATGCAAAGAGGTTGAATATAACATAATCACTGTCCTTTGCTGGCGAGTACAGAAGTAAGCTTCACTGCTGTTAAAAAATCATTTTTTCCTTTTTTGAAACAAAAAAAAAGAAAAAGAAAAATCACATTTGACTATGCTAAATTACTAACTCAAGTAATAAAGTAATGTATATCCATGGTGTAAGTTTGTAACAACTCATCATAATAAAACGAGATTTTAATCAGAATGATCACCATATCAGCAGGGCATGACTATTAGAGCCCAAACACACAATTATGTCAACAAGCAACAGATATAATGTAGTAAGCTAGCCAAACAACTGGACAGTGTTCAATTTCTTTGTCCTTGTTTTCCCCAATCAATTCAAAATATTGAAAGTTACAACTAGAACAAATTAAGAGTACCAAGATTTAGAACCCTGACTATTTAACTCTGAGGTGCACATGTTCCTTGCAATGGGTTTCACTCTCAGTCGCTGTTATCCCTCTTCACCATCTCCTTCTCCTCTTATTCCTCTGGTAATTCTTCATCATCCAATACAGGAAAAAAATCTCTAATGGCATCACGGAGTTTCTCCCTGTTCATTTTTACTCCCTTGACCAAAACTAGGCTCTCCTTGCATTTGTAAAGCTGAAGGAAATTGCCTGATCTATGACCATGGACTCCAAGATACATAGCTTTTCTGGTATTATAGTCGCAGCAAACAAGTTGGTTAGCAGAAGTCTCATAGAAGATCTCTTTATGGCTCTTCCAGAACCCAAGTAGCTGCCGAAGTTGACAATCCTGTCCAAATGCAACAGTGAAAAGCTTGGTCCAAGAACCCTCTTCACCCATAATCCACATGTGAATAGATTCCAAGACAGTCATATGGATTGACGTGTATTCCTTCTCTAACAAAGCAATTGAGTCATTGTGCAATACAAGGTCAAGATGACGAAATGTGGCTTCGACACCATTTGGTGCCGGATCCTCTGAAACTCGTCCGTGCCCATGTCAAATAAACCTATCTGCCTCCCACATCTGCACTCTACAAGCCAGTAAAAAGACCCATTCAAATAAACCCCATCGTAATATTCTTTACAATCAAGAAAATCCCCGGAACATCTCCACCATATGTCACGGACCGAATCCAAAACATTAGGGTTTTCAATTTGCTTCCAAGATTCAGTGCCAAAGGTATACAATGCGGTAGCTGCATAATCAGAACGAGCACCCGGCCTAAAAGTAGGAATCCAAACAACCTTGTAATCCTTCTCCTTTGTCAAGGGGTCCAAATGGAAACGAATTCCAAGTATATTCGAACGGGTATATCTTATTGGAAACCTAAATTTGGGTTTAGAGAGACGCCTGAACTCTTGTGTAGCAGGGTTCCAGAGGGCCAAATTATCATTGGTACCAGGAAAATAACTCATACAAGCGTGCAGTAGAAACAAGCCGTCAACAGGACCAATTATATGAATTCCATGTTCATCTTGGACCCCTTGCATAAAATCAATAATATCCTCATGTGTTTCATCATGAAAAATCACTAGGGCACATGGAATGTCATCATCCGAACTGGAATCATCATCCGAGGAGGAATCGGGATCGGGATCGGAATCGGAAGCAAGACGAATATCGCGAGTTTGATGACGAACAAGTAAACGTGTGTGATTTATAGGGTTATCGAAGTGAATACAAATAAAGGAAGGGGATTGGATGAGATGAAACCAGTTCTTGCATACGCACTTGAATCGGAGCAGAGATTTCACCGGCAAACTCGATAGAATCTTGATGAGCAAATCTTCTGTAAGATTCTTCGCCATTGCTACAACTTTTTCAACTCTCTTTGATTCTTCAATTTGTTTTAGGTGGCGTTTGACAAAACATATGAAAACTGAAACTGAAACTGAAAACTGAAAACCGAAAATTGAACTAAAAACTGAAAACTGAAACCGAAAAAACTATTTGTTTACTTCTGAAAACTGTGTCTGAAAAAATGTTGTTTGTTTGAATATAATACATCTGAAAACTAAATTTTTTTTAATATGACAATTTTGCCCTTACTAGTTTATATAGATCAAATGAAGTAAAAAAGACCATATAATTTAAACTTTGCAACCAACCTAACCCATTTCATTTATGAAAGTTACTAACCACTATTACCTCAGTAAATGCAAGTAAATGCAAAAAGTTATAAAATAAAATTTGTAAACTTGACAAACTTTTAAACATAAAGACATAATTTTATATCAAAGTAAAACTAATTAAGCATCGATAATCATATCTTCAAATCCTTAAGTCAACTACAATATTTTTATAAGTCAAAATAGTAGGAAAATATCAATTACAAATTATAATTTTCACTGAACAATTGATCTACAATTTCTTCTCGCAAAGTAACCATTTGTTGTTGTGACTGTGCCCCGAATATTTGTTCATAACTTGGTGGAGCTTCTGCTGGATCAATATCCATAGGTGGTTGTTTAGGTATATCTACGTCCTCATTTTCATACACATTAAATAACTCATCATTGAGTGAAATGCGACGAAGAAAATTATGAATTGTCATACATGCAACAACAATATGGACTTGAGTACGAAAAGAATACGGTGCCATTTTACGCAGTATTGCAAATCTTGCCTTCAAAACACCAAATGATCTTTCAATCACATTTCTTAACTTGGCATGTGCGTGATTGAATTTCTCCTTTCTATTGATTGCATTACCAGCACGCTGAAAGTCGGGCAACCAATAGCGTGTACTTTTATAAGGACACATGAAACCTCTTGTGTGTGTGTATGCAGCATCACACAAATAATACATACCTGCAATTATTAAAAAAAAAGAAGATAAAAGTAAATATGAATTTTAAAATTAATCACCTTAAATGCATATCATAATCATGAACTATAATACTTAAAAGTAATTAATGATGAACATCACCTTTAGGAGGCATCGGAAACTTGTTTTTAGAATCACGTAAAGTCTCGTTTAAGACACGTGAATCGTGCACAATTCCTTCCCATCCAGCCATTATGTATATAAATTTCATGTCAAAGTCATATATAGCCATGACATTTTGGAAGCATTCATTTCCTCCTCTTCCTCTAAAAGGAACTTGTTTATCAACTCGAATATGTGCATTTATTAGTGTGCCATCCAACGCTCCTAGAGCCCCTTTGAATGGTCCTTGTCTAAGGCGTCGATGATGTCGAATTTCTTCCATAGAACCATCAAATTTAGGTGGGACTATCATTTCTATAAATGTGTGGGTGTATGATCTATATGGAATTTGCTGAGGGAGACAAGTTAGTGACCCGAGCATGGATAATTTTTTTTTTGTTTGGATGGTTATGTAATTATATAGTGAGGGACAGCTCCTTTATAAAACAATTAAGCTAGGGGCATCGACCACCACCACTACCTCGAAAACAGGGTGAGAGAATGAAACAAGCCTTTAGAAGATAAGGATTTGCTTAAGTCATTGTTCGAGTCCACGATGGCTACTGGAGATGAAGCTTTTAGTCCCATGCATCCATTGCCTAAAGAGAATCCCCGCAATCATCAAACACTTGAAGATGATGATTTTGAAGCATTTAGGGAGGAGGAACCACTAGTATCTCAAGAAAACCCACCTATCTTTGATTCCTATTTCTCCGAATATAGCTTTTATGATGAACATAACAACCCCACTTCTGACAAAAGAACTCAAGAACATGTGGGTCAAAGTGATGGGGTTTCCTCCCATCAATCTAAGAAGAAGTGCAAAAGAGATAGTGTTGATGACCCTTTGATTCAAAAGGTTGATGATCTCATTGGACTAATCAAGAATGACCAAGCCGCGGATGACAAAACCATAGATGAATGTTTTGCGGCAATGGATGAACTTATGGCATTGGGTATATTAGATGAAGATCTCTATATTCCGGCCATGCAAGCATTTAGTGACAAAGCGGACCATAGAAAGTTTTTCTTGAAGATGCAAAGCAATGAACGCAAACTAAGCTTCATAAATAGGATAGTACGCAATATTTGATTGGTTGGCATGTGTTGGATTACTAGTTGGTTTGAAATGTTATTTTGGTTTAGTTAATGACTTTTTTATTGTCATGCCGTTTTAAGGAAATTTTTTGTCGGCATGCAATTATAGCCTACTTTGTAATTTTTGTGTTGACAAGTTATGATGTACTAAATGTGGTAATCGAATCCTTTATTTACTAAAAAAATTTGTCTATCATTTATTTGGTACCTTTCTCCGCTTATAAAGTATTATTTATTTTTGTTCTAATATAAATTATTCTTATGTTGTAGCAAAATGACAGCAAAGCAACGTTTATATGTGTGTATTGCTGTAATTATTATTATAATTAGGCTTATGAAGAGTAGGAGACGTACTAAGCAAAGACTATGTACATCATCTCTTTCTGGGAAGTCGTATATGCAAGAGCTTTTAAGTGGATCTTCTACGAATGTGTATGATTTACTCAAGATGACAAAGGATGCATTTATTGAGTTATGTGATCATTTTCGCGAAAAGGGTTAGCTTACTAATAGTAAGTACTTAGATGTAGAAGAAAAGATGGCAATTTTTTTGTTCACTATTAGTCATAATTGTCGTAATCGAATGGTCAAAGAATGATTTCAACATTCAGGCCAAACAATTAGTAAGTATTTTCATGAGGTCTTGTGGGCAATGCTTCACTTTTCCCAAGAAATGATAGTCCCACCTAAATTTGATGGTTCTATGGAAGAAATTCGACATCATCGACGCCTTAGACAAGGACCATTCAAAGGGGCTCTAGGAGCGTTGGATGGCACACTAATAAATGCACATATTCGAGTTGATAAACAAGTTCCTTTTAGAGGAAGAGGAGGAAAGGAATGCTTCCAAAATGTCATGGCTATATGTGACTTTGACATGAAATTTATATACGTAATGGCTGGATGGGAAGGAATTGTGCACGATTCACGTGTCTTAAACGAGACTTTACGTGATTCTAAAAACAAGTTTCCGATGCCTCCTGAAGGTGATGTTCATCATTAATTACTTTTAAGTATTATAGTTAATGATTATGATATGCATTTAAGGTGATTAATTTTAAAATTCATATTTACTTTTATCTTCTTTTTTTTAATAATTGCAGGTATGTATTATTTGTGTGATGCTGCATACACACACACAAGAGGTTTCATGTGTCCTTATAAAAGTACACGCTATTGGTTGCCCGACTTTCAGCGTGCTGGTAATGCAATCAATAGAAAGGAGAAATTCAATCACGCACATGCCAAGTTAAGAAATGTGATTGAAAGATCATTTGGTGTTTTGAAGGCAAGATTTGCAATACTGCGTAAAATGGCACCGTATTCTTTTCGTACTCAAGTCCATATTGTTGTTGCATGTATGGCAATTCATAATTTTCTTCGTCGCATTTCACTCAATGATGAGTTATTTAATGTGTATGAAAATGAGGACGTAGATATACCTAAACAACCACCTATGGATATTGATCCAGCAGAAGCTCCACCAAGTTATGAACAAATATTCGGGGCACAGTCATAACAACAAATGGTTACTTTGCGAGAAGAAATTGTAGATCAATTGTTCAGTGAAAATTATAATTTGTAATTGATATTTTCCTACTATTTTGACTTATAAAAATATTGTAGTTGACTTAAGGATTTGAAGATATGATTATCGATGCTTAATTAGTTTTACTTTGATATAAAATTATGTCTTTATGTTTAAAAGTTTGTCAAGTTTACAAATTTTATTTTATAACTTTTTGCATTTACTTGCATTTACTGAGGTAATAGTGGTTAGTAACTTTCATAAATGAAATGGGTTAGATTGGTTGAAAAGTTTAAATTATATGGTCTTTTTTATTTCATTTGATCTATATAAACTAGTAAGGGCAAAATTGTCATATTAAAAAAAAATAGTTTTCAGATGTATTATATTCAAACAAATAACATTTTTTTCAAACACAGTTTTCAGAAGTAAACAAATAGTTTTTTCAGTTTCAGTTTTCAGTTCAGTTTTCAATGTTCAGTTTTCAGATGTTTTGTCAAACGCTACCTTAAAATTTTTTACACAAATTTTCAGATTTCAGTCATATAACACTTATTTTTTTTGCCAATCAAACAATATTTATACCACTTAAATTTGAAAACTTTAAGTTTTCAGATTTAAGTGGCTCAAACAAACACCACCTAAGATGAGGGCAAATGTCACCTTAATTTTTTTGAGACGCGAATCACCTTGTGATATTTTGCTCCTAAAAATTAAGTTTGTGCTCAGAGTTTACGCATGTGAAGAACTCAGTCCACCAAAATGCATGTGATTCTAAACTAATTAATGGTATTATAATCGAGTCGCTGTGCAAGAAGTTATAACTTAATGGAGGGCAAACTTGATTAAATAATAGATTTTGATCGAGTACATGTTTAATTCATGACAAAACTATCCAACAAGAAGAAAATACAAAAGCATTGTCAGGGGCGAACGGACAGCAAGACAACAGGGGTCTATTGACCCATGGATTATAAAAAAAAAAAAAAAAAATTGGTCGAAAAATGAGCTGCCAGCCTACCACAGTCTGGCCAATGACCCCATGGCTCAAAAGAAGAAAAAAAAAATTTAGTCAAAAAGTAGCTGACAAGTGGGCATCCCCCCATAAATGAGAGATGTAACCCATCTCTTACACATTTGCACTTGTTGATGAAAAAAAAAAACAAGCTTTGCTTTATTTTCTCTTAAGACCACTGACTACCCACTACCCAGTACGCATCCTTCATTTCTTTTCCTCCACCCATTCTTCATTTCTTCTCCGGAAGGCTTCACTGATTTGCTTTTTTTTTCCCTCATTTTAATATCTATCAATCTCACAAATCTTTTTCTTCCTATTTTTTTTTCTTTTTCTTAGTTTCGTTTTTTCCTCTACGGCTCTACACTAATCTTGGCGCTCCGCTCCAACATCCCACACCGCCTCCGGCATCCCACTGGGCACCGGCCACTACCGCGTGATTTAGGTATAATTTTCTGAAGTTATTTTTAATTAATTCTTGTCTTTTATAATCTAATCATGTTTTATTTATTATTTTGCATAATTTATTAATTAGAGAATAAAACAATAATTCTATTAACTTTTATGTAAACATAAACATATATTTTCTCTTAATTTATGTGGTATTGATTAGATAGGAGGTTACAAAATTAAAAGGGATAAAATAGTTAACACAAACATATATTTTAATTAGTAAAATTAGATTGACACAAAAACACAAAGTTAATAAAAAAAATTATTTCATTTTTTTACTAAAGTATTAATGTTATAGGCTTGTAGCATTGGTTCAAATGTTTCTATTTCTTAATATTTTTTTTTATCTTTCTTGATCTTATAATTTAGATAAAAATTAATGATTGATTGAATTAATTGATTTGTAGATTTGTGGAACGATTCTTTAAAAGAAAGTTATCTATGGATAGTCATTCTCTGTCTAATCCGGGTAGTTCAAATGCAAGACCAATTGAAGTATATGAGATATTAACTAATCTTCAGACAAACTCTAGACTAAGAACTCGAATGGAGGATTATAGTCCTAATATTCGGAATGAGATCCGAAGAGCATATTTACAAAAGGGGCATTGTCAACCTAGAAGTTATAAATTCCCACAAACTAATTAATAATGACTTAATAGATGCTTCATTGCTCATTGGTTTGATGAGTATGATTGGTTATAATATAGTATTGCTAAAGATGCTGCGTTTTGTCTTCAATGGCCTTAAGACAAAGATTTTGAGAGAACAACCTTGTGCATTTTATATTCATTGCTTTGCTCATCAACTTCAACTAGCTCTTGTTGCGGTAGCAAAGAAAAACATTGTTGTTAACTCTTTTTTCACAATGGCTAATAGTTTTGTTAATGTTGTTGGAGCATCTTATAAGCGTTGCGATGCACTTATAGCACAATGCCAAGAAGTGCTTGTGAGAGCTTTTGAAAATGATTGTCTTATAACGGGGCGGGGCTTAAATTAAGAAACTAGTTTTAAACGTGCTGGCGATATACGATGGAACTCACATTATGGTACGTTGATTAGTATCATTTCTATGTTTCCGTCTGTGGTGAATGTGCTTCAAAAGATTGTTGATGATAATCCTAATGATAGTTCGGATGAAGCTTATAAATTATGGAGAGAAATACAATCTTTTGAGTTTGTGTTTCACTTATTTTTAATGAAAGCTATATTGGGAATAACAAATACTTTATCTTTAGCATTGCAAAAAAAAAGATCAAGACATTATGAGTGCAATGAGTTTAGTGAAAATATGCAAACAAAACCTGCAGTTGATGAGGGATAGTGATTTTGAAGAATTGGTTGAGCAAGCATCTTCATTTTGTTACAAACACAATATTACAATTTCTACCATGGATGAGGAATATCTAATTCTAGGGAAATCATAATGTAATGCTCCAATGAAGACAAATTATCATCGTTATCACGTGGAGATCTTTATTCATGTAATTGATGGGCAACTTGCAGAATTAAATGACCGCTTCAATGAGGTAAATACTGAGTTACTTGTTTGACATGCTTGAGTCCGAAAAATAACTTTGTAACTTTTAACAAACAAAAGCTAGTTCGTCTTACTCAATTTTATCCTTATGATTTTTCAGATAGAGACTTATTGATGCTTGGAGATCAACTTGGTGTTTATGTTCATCATATGCATTCGAGTAGTGATTTTTCTCGATTGGAAGGGATTAGTAGTCTTGCAGAAAAAATGGTGGAGAAAGGAATGAATGAAATATTTTCTTATATTTATTTGCTTCTTACATTGGCTTGGTTTTACCGGTTGCAACTACTTCAGTGGAGAGTGCATTTTCCGCCATGAATATTATTAAAAATCCACTTCGCAACAGAATAGGAGATCAGTGGTTGAATGATAGCTTGATTGTTTACATTGAGAGAGATGTTTTTGCTTATATTGATAACGAAACTATAATACAACGTTTTCAGAATATGAAAACTCGTCGTGGACAATTGTAACTTGTATTATTGGTTTTGTTATGAATTATGAATGGAAATACTATCTTTATATCTTTTTAGCATTATTTTCTTTGTAAAATTTTTTTGGAACTTTTACACTTAGACCCCTTGACCCCATAATCCTAGATCCGCCACTGATTGTTCGCTGAGAAAGGAAAGGTGGCAGAAAAGAACAGCTTAATCCATTTATTTATTTAATTTTTTTAAAAAAAGCAATCAATTTACTAGTGCTTCTGAATAAGACAATAAGTAGACTAAATCAACTCTGAAACTGTCTCATAACATGATAGAAAGAATCTGGCAAGAACTCAAAAGGAATCCAAATCTTAATCTCAGGTAGATGTTTGTTGTAATTGTCTATTCATACCATGGCATATGCCCAGGTTTGACAATATTATTCAGTCAGTGACCTTTTCCACCATCAACAACAGACAATAGAATATTTGAAACAATGTAGCATATCGTATTAACAAGTTCACTTTTCGAGAAGGTTAGCTTTTGCCATAACGGAAGATGGCATTTTCAGCACTCCCATTCTTTCAACATGAAAGTTTCCTCGGTATTAATAGTTGATCTTGAACTCGTGCAAAGGTTCGCAAGAATAACTCAATTTTAAACATTATAACCCAACCTCTACAAAGCAAACCCCTTACTCAGACGTGTTTCACTTAAACCAAAACCACTAATCGATTCAGTGACTACTGAGCAATGTTGCTTAAAACATGTTTCTTAAATATATTGGGAGCAGCTTCGAAAAGTGAGGCCTACATAATCAATATTGTGTATCATATAAAAATGTATAAATGATTTAGCACATATTTCTTTTTCTGTGATATGGAGTTTTTTTTTCTTCTCCTTCCATTTTTTGTTTGCACAAAATCTACAGGCATATTTTTACTAATAATATCTAAAGGAGTAATGGCTGTTAATATTGTGGAGTGTGAAACCATAAATCGACCCTTCTTCAGGGTCACGAAATCCAAGATCACGTATTCACATGTACGTTAATGGATGTAATGATCACGTAACTGGGGAATTGGGCTCTGTGAAGAAATGCTGAGTTACATAGATAAAATCAAAAGAAATGGAAAAGATTGTAAAAATAAGATTTTAGTGGAGGAGTAAAGGGGCAGGCATGACTGTTGCTAAAAAATCACATTCGCATATGGCACGTTACTAACTCGACTAGCATGGTGTAATGAGAAAAAACGAACATCAATATAAACTAAATTCTAGTCAAAATCATCACATTAGCAAAACAATGACCATTATGCATGAAAGAGTATATCCCAACTGAGAAAGTATACATTGTTGTCAATAAACAACAGATAGGATCATAAGCAGGACCCTAGCCAGCAATATGACAATATTCATACAATTGTATATGTTCCCCCTATGAATTAAGAATGTTTCAAAGTTTTAACTATCTGAATTCAGATTACCACGATTAAGAACACGGTATGCAAGAAATAAACCAGGCATTAATAATGCATTTTGAACATGTTGTTTCCCTTCTGCGCGCTTTTCTCCACCCATCACTACAAATTTCTCAGTCATTCTTAGCTCTCTTTTGCACTCCCGCCTCCAGATCATATTCATCTGCATACGAAATATTGGAAATCCCAAATGATATCATGCAGTTTAGCCCTCTTCAAGTTCTCCCTTTGTCCTGCCTTGACAGAAACTACAGTTTCCTTGTATTTGAAAACTTGAAGAAAACTAGAATTTTCATGGACACGGCCACAAACTCCAAGATACTGAATTCTGTGAGTATCGAGGTCGTACAAAGCAAGTTCATTAGTAGCAGTCTCAACGAAAAGCTCTGTACTATTCTTCCAAAACCCAAGTGGATGTTAGATTTGTACCATGTTTTCACATTCAAGAGTAAATTGTTTGGTCCAGCAACCCTTTTGCCTTATTACCCAAATGTGAATAAATTTCAATTTCAATGTAGTGGTAGTTGGTGGCACATATTCATTTTGTAGCAGAGCGATAGAATCGTCGTCATTTTGCACCAAAATATTGTGTCCCCAATATGGAGCTCGGAGATTATAGGGTGCAGGTATCGTCCGAAACATATCCCTGCCCATGAAACTTTTTGCTACCCCCAACTGCACTCTATAAGCCAGTAAAAGGCCCCATTCAATTATACCCCACCAAAATATTCTCTAAATTGCCAAAAACATCTCCACCATATGTTACGGACCGAATCCAGAACATCAGGGTTATCTATTTGTCTCCAAGATTCATTGCCATGTCTATATAATGCAACAGTTGCTAGATCAAAATGCGCACTAGGCCAAAAAGAAGGACACCAAACAACCTTGTAATTTTCTCTCAATGGGTCCCAACCAAATCCAGTTACATTGGAGCGGGGAAAATCCCTTTGAAGCCGTAACTTGGGTTTGAGGCGCCTGAACTTGGCTGTAGCAGAGTTCCACAGGGTCAAATGATCATGCATACTATCGTTAAAATCAGTGTGCAGTTGAAATAAGCCATTAACGAGACCGATAATATGAATTCAATACGGGGGCAAAGTTGTATAAAATCAATATTATCCTCATGAACAACGTGGCCTTGTTCTTGTTCTTCTTCTTCTTCTAGGAATGGGAAAATTGCCAATGCCAATGCATCTTCAATTTTGGGAATGTAATGGCGATTGGCGAACGAGGAGACGAGTGTGATTGTTGGGATTGTGGAAATGATTGCAAGCGAATTGAAGGGATTTTATTAGATTATACCACTTCTTGCATACGCATTTAAAATGGATCAGAGATTTCACTGGCAGCCTCACCAGAATCTTGTTTATCAAGACATCTTCTGACAGATTTGGAAGATCGTCTTCTCTTATAATACTAATTATTATATTTCTTGTACAAAATTTGCTAGCATAACGAACTAGTTTATCACGGAAAACAAGGGAATCATCAAAATTCAAATAAGGAAAATTATTACTTGTCATTGTAAACAAAACAAGCTGCTGAATTCTCTTTTCAGTTCTCTCTAATCCGATGATCTGATTAAAATTGCTTACCAATTTATGTGTAAATATTTACACTACGTTTGACTTAAATTTTGTTGTTGTTTATTTAGTTAATTACCGAAAGGATTTTTGATGGAAACAATGCGAAGAATAAGAAGAACAATTTGATTTAATTTAACTTTTGTTTAGTTTACAATTTGGGTGATTTTGACTTTTACACACCTTTAGCATCTAAACTTTATTTTATTTAGCTTATGTTTGATGGCAACATGAAAAATAAAATAAATAAATCAAATTTAATTTAAGTGAGATTAACTCATACTTTTTGTTTTCTTCTTTGAAAAAGAACAAAATTAGTTATTTTCCATCTTTAAGTAATTTTTCATCTTCTCACCAATTTTTTTTTTATTTTTCAGGTTGCTATGAAACAATAGAAAATAATAATAAAGGACATTAGTATATTAGTGGTTTTAACAAGGGATATTTTATTTTTAGATTTAGTTTAAAGGACAATTTTTTAATTAAGGACAAAAAATTTGTTTTAAATTAATCACTTTTTACTTTTATTTTATGGGTCATTTGACGATTTTGTCCATTTGTAATTTTTCTCCTTACACGTTGTTTGAGGTTAAAATCTTGGTAATTAATTTGAATTCAAATTATAGTTATTATTCTTAAATTTATTTTTTCTCTCAAGAAGTTGACTAGAACTCAAATAGGATTAAATCAAATTCTAAGAGGAAACAAGCCAAGAGTAAGAACAAATAAACCCTACTTTCTCACCACCTGTCCTATCTTCCACAATTCGCAAAGATAGAGTCTGATCGGAAGAAAAGATAGTCATCGATATCCTCATCATCAGATCGAACCAACAAGCATAAGAAAAAAAACAAAATATTGCCATCATCATTATCTATAAAGTTAAGAGCTCACATATACTAATAAATCATCAAAAATCTCGAAGGAAGGCTTCCTGGAAGGATCCAGAAAGACGAATCATCAACATCGTGTTGGTAGTTGCTCTTACTCACATCTTTTTAATTAGTTCTTTTATTCGTTTTTTTTTTGGTAATTTAATAATTGATTTGTGTTAGTAAATTTTTTTTTCTTTTAATTCATTTTAGTTTTTTCTACTTTAGGATTGTATCGATTGAATAAGTAACTGATTTGTCTTGGTAGTTTTTTTTATTCGTTTTTGTCCTTCTAATTTAAGATTGTACCAATGGAATAATAATATGTCAAGGAGAATACATGTCTATGAGGTGACTTGCACAAGATCTAGATCTACCAACAAGAATTGCAAAAATATAACTTAATATGTCTGTTAGAAAATTGAAAAAATATAACTTAATATGTCTGTGAGAAAATTGAAAAAAAATTAACTTAATATGTCTAGCAAAAAATTGAAAAGGTATAATTTAATATGTTTGACTATAAAATTAGAAAGACTGAGCTTTATGTCTACTAGGAAATTAACTAGAAGAATGCAACTTAATATGTCTGCGGGAAAATTGTGGTTTAAACATATTTGCAACATCAGTATCATATTATATCAGGTTAATTTGAGACATTTACATCATTTGATTTTTTTTTGAATAATTCTTGTGTTTATCTTCTTATTTGAATTTCTTGTGATATATATTTGAATTGGTTAGAATTTATTTTCATTTATTTAATTCTGAATTTGAATGTTTGTTTGTTATCATTATCGTTAAAACTAAATCAAACCAACTTTCAAATTTATGTTAATTTAGATTTTTTATAAAATATTATTTTTTGATAAATATGTTTTTTTAACTTATTTGTAATTATCATTTTTATTTAGAATAAGGGCACTATTGGAAATTTGTTTATTTTTAATTTTTTTATATTTTAAAATTATTTTTTCCTTTATTAAAATTTTGTCCTTCAAACTAATTTTAAAAATAAATTGTCCTTTGTTAGAAAGAGAGTAAAAAGTTTGTCCTTGAAAAAAAAAGCCCCATAAAACAAAGCCATACACTTTGTGTGCTATTTTGGAATACTTCCGTTAGTTGATTAAATCAAACATTAATTACACGTGTTATATCGAAAATGCTCTTATAACCTTTTTTAACCCAGTAGATGGTAAGCTTTACAATTCTATTTAATATATTTCTTCCAAACAAACGAAATTTTTTAATTTTTTTTAACTTTTGCCTTTATTTTTAATATATCTTTTTTAATTACAAATAAATGCTACTATTCTTTTTAATTGCACATTTCATTTCAATAATCCAAGTCCCATAAATACAATATATTTAACATTATTTAAAAAAAAATCATTTGTTCTCATGGCATAGTCCATATCCATTTCGACTCTCATGCTCAAACTCGTAATAATTTGTGAGAAAATAAAACTTACAAATTTCACTATTTTTAGAAAGGAAAATGATGAGGTGGAAAAAAAAATGGATGGTATTATTGCCAAAAAAATTATCTTTATTGTCAGTACAATGTACAACTTTAAAAATATATATTACAACTTCTCAAAGTAGTATTTTGCTCTACCAAATAGTATATGGCTTTGACACTGGTGATTTTGTTTCTATCCGCGATATCTTGCAGTTAATAAGCACTATTAAATTAATCCACATTATTTATTAAATTAATCCGCAAGCATGGATAGACTGACAAAAAAATATTATTAATTTAATTTTATAAATATTATTTTGAATAATAATTTAATATTAAAATATCTACAGGATTAATAAGTACATCCAGTTTAAAAGGTTAGATTCTAATATTATTAAGTAATTGGGTAAATCCTAATTAACTTTGAAGTAAAGTAACAAAAACAAAAATTAAACCCTTACTCCCAATTCAAATTTTATGGTGTTTTTTCCTCTTTCACACTTACATATACCCATTGTCCTTTCCCCCACAAACTCGTTCTTCTTTCCTCTTTCCCCATTGTCTCCTCTTTTATCTCCTCATTCTTCCCTATTTCTCCACTATCTCGTCATTCCTCACAATTTAGGCGCCATATCTAAAAGGATCATACTCGCTGTCTTCATTTTCTTCATCACAAACCTTAAAATTTTATCTTCATATTCTTTATCTAGTGTTTATATTTTATATTAATAATTGATAAATATGTGTATATATCTAAAAAAAAAGGATAAAGTTTTAATCGATTATAACACTTCTTACATCAGCACATCTAAGGGTGTAAATGGATGAGATACGGATCGGATACCACACTATCCATAATCTTTATCCTTTTTTAAATAGGCTATCCAAATCCTTATCCATATCCCTTCGGATAGTATATTCAGCTATTCTTATCCTTATCCTATCAGATTCCTTATATTCGGATAACTATCATATCCGTTTTTTTATATAACTATAGATATGTTGTTAAATAATAGAATTATACCTTTGCCCTCACTCTTGTATGAGGGAAAAAGGGAAAAAAAGGTTAATTTTAGATTGTTGGTCATTTTTACATGAAATTCTCGTCCGCGAAAGATTGACTATTCTTTATAGAGCAGAGAATCCACATGTAATGTCGGTGATCTAGAAAATAGGGTTAGGCATTGGGTAGACATGATATCATATTAGACAGCACATCTTTCCTGAACAACTATGCAATATTTTTCCTCTTTTATTATACTTCCGCTCCCATGTTTTGTTAGTGCAAACATTTAAAGCAATTTTAAAAATATATTTAACTATTTAATTTAATAATTAAGATGAAATATTTTACAAGTTAAAACTCGAGAAGTAAAACGAAGCATTTCAAAACTTGTTAAAATAAATGATTACATTTTATAGTAAATTTTGACATGATATAATCTAATAAGATTCATATTATATTATAAGATAACCACCATATAAATGCAAATAATAAATTCAAATTGAAAATCATTACCATTTAAATTTGATATGGTCTCAAACCTTTCATTCTAAAAATCACATATATATGTTGTAAATATAACTTAGGTATTTCTTTGTCTTTTTTATTCTTTTCTAAGCCTTTTTTTTGTTTAGTTTAAAAGACTTTGGTGAATTTGGGCAGTTTATGAGCACCAAACTAAACATGGCCGATTTTTGTAAGGGTGAGAAAATATATATGTATATATACATAACATATACTAAATTATAGCGAATACGGATATCCGCAAATATGGATAATCCATTTCGAATACGGATTATCCAGGTCGAATACTATCATTATCCATATCCTTATCCATTTCTTCAGATATTTAAAAACACTATCCAAATCCTTTTTTCGAATATCCATTCGGATAAATATCCTCAAAATTCGAATTCGAATACGAATCGAATTTGAATTTTCGGACATCCATTTACAGCCCTAAGCGCATCATTGACATCACTTTTAACCGATTGTAACACCGATAAAGCTTCCAAAATAATCAATTCATTCGGGGTGGATACCTCAGGATCCTAAAAAAATCATGACTGGTTTTCATAAGTTTAAAAGAAATAATACAATTATTATTTTGGGATAACAAATTTGTTTTGGATTCAGAATTAGATATTAACTCAGGTTCTGCTAAAATCTGTAATGTCGTATCCGGAATTAAGTTATTTTATCAAATTTCAAATAAGAATATAATCTCAGTTATAAATTCATAAGCAAAACAAAAAAGAACACACCATTGAACGTGCAATCTTTGCTGATTGCAATGGAATGGAAATAAACCATTCTCAAAACTAATTCCTAGTTCTTTCTCAACTTTCAATGCTTCGTTAATCCATTCTATTGTAGAGTCTTCTTCGTGTTGCAAAGTATTGTTCAATTATCTCATTGGCAAAAGATTTTTCATTGTAGTTGCTTAAATTATGTACTAATATTAGGGTTTGTATTTGTTGTCGAACAAAATATGTACTATAAGTTAATCGATGTTCAATTATTTTGAAATCAATTCATGCACAATGATCACTAAACCCTAATCCTAAAACCGTTTGAAAATTCTTTAAAGGTAAATATGAAATAAATTAAAAATGAATTATATTTGGATTAGTAATCTTAATTAAAATAGAATCTAAATTGATATAATTATAAATTAATTTTGATTAGTGGATATAATTATTAATTTTGAAAAGGGTAATATTGTGAAAATTTGCTTAAATTTTTCATGATTGAAGGATAAATTAATTGCAAGATGTCGCGAATAGAAACAAAATCATCCTTTGACAATATGGCTATCCAAAAAGAAAAGACATAAACAAGTAAAATAAATAGTGATATTATAGGAAAGAGAAGATTAAAAAAATACATTTAACCTTAATATATTGACACAAAAACCAGCAGAAAATTATTAAAATTTAGCTGTTTTTTTTCCCCTAAAGTACTAAGATTAACTTAATATGATTTAGAGATGTCTACTGAAAAACTAAGCTTGTGTGAAAAAAAAGTTAAGAAAAGTAGATTAAAATTATCTCAGGGAAGAAAAATGAAAGGAAAAGTACTTATTACAAAAAAAGAAATTAAAAAAAAAATAGGTTTTCAGTTGGGTGCCTAAATCAAACCTATGTTCATGCGAGAAAGTGAGTAAAATGCTTAATGCTTGCTTAATATGAAAGAGAATTTTGCACATAAGGGCACTCTTTGACCTTTTGTTAAAATCTAAAAAGGATTTAACAGTGGGCCAAGTCAACTACGGAATCCATCCACAATGGTTTCCAAAATGTAAATATGATAAACTTTGGGGGCCAAAGTCTAAATACCAATAATAAATGGGTGCCAAAGTCAATCATCCTTTGTATGTATCCAACATTTTATCTATATCTATACATATACTATATTATACTATATGATCGGCAATGTTCAAATTATATTAGTGTAAGATTAAATAGTTTTATACCAACTCGTAACTTTTTTTTTGATTAATATAATAATTCAACAATTCCAACATTGGATTAGCTATTTTTATTGTGTTTATCGAGCAAACAAAGTTTCAAATTAATCAGATATAATAACTATTTAATTAGTATGTTTCGTTTTACTTAAATTTTAATGGGTAGACATGCCAAAGCAATATTCTTTTTAGTAATGTTTTGAAAAGTTGTATTGTATACTTCTAAAGTTGCACATCATTTCAACAATATAGATAATTCTTTGGGAATATTGCCACCCTTACTAATATTCCAAAAAGAAATTGTGATTCTCTATTTGTGACGTGCCAAAAAAAAAAAAGAAGCAACTCTTAGGTTGAAGGAGAGGGAGTATGCATTTAGATTAGAAATCGGCTGCCTACACTAGTGATATTACAACTACAAAAACAAATAGTCAGAAGTGTTCAATTCATGACAAAATTATTAAGAAAATTGTTGTGTATGAAGTTATAAACAAAGTAATGCTAATTTGTTGTGTAAGAAGTTATAACTTACTGCAGTATCAAATAAATATTAAGAAATTTGAAAAAATAATAGTACATGTTCAATTCATGACAAAATTATCCAAACAAGAGGCAAATATAACAGCTCAAGTCCACAGAGAAAGGAAAAGGAAAAGTAAAAACAGCTTAATCCATTTCTCTGGGGAAAAAAAAGGAATCAATTTCCTAATGCTTCTGAATAAGTACACTATAATCAACACTTAACTGTCTTATAAACATCACTCAAATCACTCGCATTAATTGTGATTAAAACTCATAGTCTGCTGCATTAACACTATAAATATGAGCCTTAATTCGTCATTAAGGACTTTCGCCAACCTCAAGGCCCGACCTGAGAATTCGGGAGCTTGAAACGAAATTTATCAATGAGGTCATCCGACCTCAAAGTTTTAGGTCTTTTTTTTTTTCTAAACATCCAAATTCAAAGAAAATAAAGCAAATTAAATTAATTTGCATAAATGATCACTACTTATTTTTTTATCAATGAATTTTCTCAACTTCAAACTTTAAAAAATTATGGGACCCTCAAACATTTGGGGCCTGAGGGAAGAGCATGTTGCGGCTCACTTCAGGTTCGGCTCTGGCCAACTTGTTTTTATACAGCCTAATTGCAAGGAACAACTTCTCTATTACTTGATTGATAGAAGTATATAACAATCACCTGGCCGATTTCTCTCTATGTATATATACACTAGGGTATATCTTTGCTAAACGGCAAGACAAAATATTTAAAAAAAAAAATTGACAATAGGACAACATTGAATATTGTGGGAGGAGTTGAGAGTTAAAATTCATTCATATCATTTAGAAAATCGATTGGCAAACAAAATCGACCGGACAGGACCATCTGCTAAAACAGTTCTTTTAATCATATTGTATTCTTTTTTCAAACAAATAGCAATACCAATAGTATTTTTATTTTATTTCTTTAGCAAATTATAACATACTCCTTTTCTTTTCTTTTTTTAAGAATTAGGGCATACTTTATTTTTGTATAAATGTTGGCCTAAGCATACTTTTTTCTAAAGTATATATATATATATATATATATATATATGTTTCGTTGTGGTTGAAAGCTCTTTTTCTTACCTTCCATTTTTCCATCTGTCCAAAATCAAAGGGTACGTTTTCACTAAACAGATAACTAGAAATGGGGTTCCATGAACAAGTGCTGATCGACTTACGGAAGTAAATCAGAAAGACGGAAAATACGTACGGTTAAAAAAAGAGTCACATTCACATTCACATAAATTACGGACATCTCCACCATATGTCACGGACTGAATCCAAAACATTAGGGTTTTCAATTTGGGCCGACTTTTTTTTTCTTTGGGGGCCCTTTATTTTTCTAAGTCCATTTTTAATAAATAAATATGGGTTAAACTCTACAAGTTCATTTTCTGTACAACTTTTTTGGGTTTTCACATTGATTCGTTCTTTATGTGTTAATTTATTTAATTAATGTAGATGCTAATCTTGATAAAAGGGCATTATAGGAACAAAACAATTACATTGTACTTACATTTAAAATTACCTACCATAATTAAAATGGACTCTTTGAAATTTGTCCTCTGAACTAACCGGCCAAAATGTTTGTCCTTGGGTAGAAAGAGATTATAATTTTTGTCCTTAATACCAAAAGCCCCTTTGCTTTATAAAATGCAAATCTATTGTCTTCTCTCATTTCGGGATAAAATAGTATTTGTAAGTGGGGGCACCTAGTGCGAAACTAAAAAAAAAAATAGTATTTGCAAATAATATAATATCTTAAATTATGAAAAAAACATTATTAATTGGGATCCATTTAGTTTGGGGTGAAATTGTTTTTACTTGTTCAAAAATAATATTGTGCTAAACTTTTCACATTTTTTCAATGTTAAACTTTATTCATTATTTTGTCTAAAATTGCATTATTACAAAATGTGTATTTATCTTTTATGATATAAACAGATTTATTTGAATATATATTATTTTTCACTTATGTTGACTACACTTCAACAAAATATTTTCGTCGATGAAAATCTCTCAATATTTTAGGGTAAAAAATTTGTCGCCAAATGACCAATTCAAACTGTAACACACGTGTATGCACATTGTGGATAATTTGAAGGAAGACCTCCCACCCGAACCTGGAGTTACCAGATTCATGTGAAGACACCATCACAACCTCACTTTCATATGTGGAATTACCGATTTCTCTTTCTAGATGGGAACCAGTATAATTTTTTTAAAATGCCTGAATCTTCTACAGTTCTACAAGTCAGCCTCATGAACTTGATTATACCATGTATTTACTTATCCAATTTAAGTTTCACATTCCATTGATGATACTCCAAATCCCAATTTTGGAACACTTCAATAAGAAGAAAGCAACTTTCAATTAGACACGGATGGAGTATTTGTTTAGAGTAGAAATCGGCTGCCTCCATTAATGATAATACAACCACGACACGCTAAGAATACTATTCAGCATAAATGTCAACGATGGTACCTACAACAAATTAGTGTATATAATTGAATACAGAACACTAATTTAGTTCAATATTTATAATAACTAGAATATTTCACAAATAATTTGGAATAAATACCAACTTTGTATACGTGAGTAATCCATATGGTAGAGCAAATTAAATGATATCCTGGATACTGTTTCTGCTCAAAGTTTTAAGCATGGGATGGAAAAAATTCAGTCGACCAAAACCTATGATTGTAAACCAAGTAATGTTGTGAAATAGCTGAATATTTAGCAAGAAGTTATAACTTAGAGGAGAGTCTAACAAATTTTAAGGAAATTGATCAAATTACGTACTTGGAGTACGTAGTTCAGTTCGTGACAAAATTATCTAATATGAAGAAAATACAACAGCTTAAGTCCGCCAAGAATGGAAAGGGGGAACTAGAAACAGCTTAACCCATTTATTCGGGAAAAAAGAAAGCAATAAGTTTCATAAAGGCTAGTGCTTATGAATAATTAAATTAACTCTGAAACTGCGTTCTTAACATGATAGCATTTGGCAAGAAGTTAAAGGAGCCTGAAGCTAGTAGCATTCGCAACATGATAGCATTTGGTAAGAAGTTAAAAGTTGTCCAAAGCTTAATTGCAGTTATTTGTGTTTGATGAGCTTGCCTGCCCATCTAATGTATATACGCAGGTTTGACAGCGTTATATATGCAGCCAGAGCCCTTGTCCACCACAAACCATAATATTTGACAGAATCGTGCATTATGAAGAGGGTGGGCTTTCACCAGTTATCACAACGGAACCTGATGCATTCAGCCGCCCCCCACCCCAGCGCCCGAAACCCCCTGGGATTTGGCTTTACTCATTACTTATACTTGGCTTCACGCAGGATCACAAGAAAAACTTTATTTTGAACATAACCCAACGTTTATAAAGCAAACCCCATGGTGTTCTCTTCAAGCAACACAACTATCAATCTGACATGTGCTCTGATCAATGCTACATAACGCACTTCAATGCTCTTTTAGGATTGTTGTGGTAATACAAGTGCACATTTACCACATCAATTCGAAGGTACTTAGTACGAAGAAATATTATACTGTAAACTCTATATAATTTATTAATCAAAATAGAACAATTTAGCATGCGACTTTTAATGATTGATAGCTCATTTAGTCGTTTTCTTCCCTTCATTTTTTCATTTGCCCAAAAATTAAAGGGTGCAATACTATTAACACTAGCGAAAAGAATTAACGGGTATAGTGATCAGATAACTAGGGAATTGAGATCCATGAAGAAGTGCAGAGTTACAGAAGTAAATTAAAAAAGGGAAAATATAGTAACAGAACGTTTTAGTGGACTAGGATAAGAGCAAACATGACTGTTGCTAAAAAACCAAATTGCGATCTTTACAATTACCAACACGACTAGTGAACACATGTCTGTCTATGATCTAATGGCACTACATATCATCATAATCTAAATTCTACTTGCATCGTGTCATCACCACATCAGTAAAATAGTGATTCTATTGTGTATGATTAAAGAGCTCAAACATAAGAAAAGATCCCAAGTGAGAAAGTAAACAATATTGTCAACAAACGACACATAGAACTATAAGCAGTACATGGCAGTCTTCATTCCCCCTAATCAATTTGAAAATGTTGTGAAATTTACCTAACATGAATTTGGATTTGCAAGAAATAAACTAGGCACCAACCAATGCATTTTCAATACACTTTCGCTTCAGCTTTTGTCCATCCTTCACTGTGATTTTCCACTGAGCAGCGCAATCGTTCCTGACAATGATGATCCTCTCAGTCATTCTTAGCACTCTCCTCCTCATCATCCGATTCAGATACAGCCAAGAAATCACTGAAGATATCATGCAGTTTATCCCGGTTCCAGCTCTCCCTTTGTCTTCCCTTGATCGAAACTAGGCTCTCCCTGTATTTGAAAATGCGAATGAAACTAGCACCTTCATCACCACGGACTCCAAGATCCTTAACTCTGTCAGTATTAAGGTCATACAAAACAAGTTCATTACTGGCAGTCTCGAGGAAAAGCTCATAATTATTCCTCCAAAACCCAAGTGGATACTGGATTTCAACCATGGCTTCACATCCAAGAGTGAAATGTTTGGTCCAACAACCCTCTTCTTTCATTATCCAAACGTTGATGGATTTCAACACAGTACTATGTGGCCACATGTATTCATTTTCTAGTAGAGAAATCGATTCATCAATTTGCACCAAAATATTACCTCCACGGGATCTAGCATTGACATTATGAGGTGCTGGTATCTTCCGAAACACATCCCTCCCCATGTCAAATAAAACTACCCGCCGCCCACTAGTGCACTCTACAAGCCAGTAAAAAGCTCCATTCAAATATTCCCCGCTAAAACACTCGATACAATCATCAAAAATCTGGGAACATTTCCACCATATGCCAGGGACCGAAGCCAAAACGTTAGGATTTTCAATTTGTCTCCAAGATTCATCGGTGCCAGGGGTATATAATGCAACTGCTGCAAGATCAGGAGGCGCGTCGGACCAAAAAGTAGGAATCCAAACAATCTTGTAATCATTTGTCAAGGGATCCAAACCAAATCCAGATACACAGCGGGGTCCATCCATTGGAAACTTAAAGTTGGGTCTAGGGAGGCGCCTAAACTCTGCTGTAGCAGGGTTCCACAGAGCCAAACGATCATTCACGTCATTAAAATTAGTGTGAAGTAGGAACAAGCCTCCAATGGGGCCAATCATAATAATTCGATGCATATTTGGGCAACGCTGTATAAAATGAATAATATCCTCATGTACAGGGGGGGAACCTGCTAGGGTTTCATCGGGGAAAATTGACAATGCCAATGGATTTTGGGGTTCGGTTCCATCATAGGAATCAGAATCGAAATAGAAATCGTCCTCCCAAACCGAGTCGGAGTTGGAGTCGTCGGAAATAATAGGGCGAATGGAATGACGAACAAGTAAACGTGTGTGGTTTTTAGGGTTATTGAAGTGATTACGAATAAAGTAAGAGGATTCGATTAGATTATACCATTTCTTGCATACGCACTTGAATCGGAGCAGAGATTTCACCGGCAGCTTCAGCAGAATCTCGTCGATCAATAAATCTTCCGGCAGATTTGGAAGGTCGCCCTCCATTGCTACAACATGAGCTTTGATTGTTGAATTCTTGTTGTTCTTCTAGAAATTCAGAGATGTTGGCTCGAAAAAGGAAATCAAAATGAGAACGAAAATTAATGGAACAATTAAGAGCTCAGACAACCATCATACATTGTTGGGAGATGGTTTTGTCAAAACAAGAATTTCTTGAAAGAGTACAAGAAGCAGAAGAAAAACTGGCCGGAGAATAACAAGTCCCCCAAGAAAGATAAAACGAAGAAGACGGTGGTGTTGTGACACCGGTGAGAGAGAATGATGAGAGATGAGTTGTGAATATATAATAGTGACTAATTTAAAGTATGTGATTAGTTAATGCCTTGTTCACTTGCCACTTAATTTGTCACTTAAATTTGAAAATTTAAAATTTTTAGATTTAAGTGATTGACAAAGTTGTTCACTAACTAAAAAATTAAGGTGCCGTTTAGTAAAAAAACTAAAAACTGAAATCTGAAAACTGAAAAAGCTGTTTGTTTACGTCTGAAAAATGTATCTGAAAAAATGTTGTTTGTTTTAATATAACACATCTGAAATCTGAAATTTTTTTATTATGATCATTTTGCCCTTATTATTGTATTTTGAACACATGATTGTAAATGAAATTTCGTCATATATATATAAACAACAAATTTCGTCATATATATATATAAACAACAAATTTAATCATATATATATAAACAACAATATGTGTGCCTGTCCAACAAATTTCGTCATATATATATATAAACAACAAATTTAATCATATATATATATAAACAACAAATTTCGTCATATATATATAAACAACAATCTGTGTGCCTGTCCCTCGCCTGTGTGTGTGTGTCTGTGAGCCTGTGTGTGCGTGTGTGTCTGTGAGCCTGTGTGCGTGTGGACGAGGGAGAGAAAGAACGGCGATGTGCGTGTGTGTGTGTGTTGAAGACGACGAGAGAGAGAGATCTCACCGGAGATGGAGGACGGCGACGAGCGGCGTGAGATGGCGACGAGCGGCGTGAGGCGTGACCTAGCTGGGGCTGTATTAATTTGATAAAAGGGTGAGGGTTGATTTTTGTGTAATTTTGAGAAAAGAGGGAGGGTAAAATAGTCTTTTTTTACTCTTTAAAATTAAGTTTCAGATTTAAGTGGCAACTTTGCCACTTAATTTTTTGGATGAAAATTTTAAGTTTTAAGTGGTAAAAATTAAGTGCCCACTTAATTTTTTTAGTTAGTGAACAACTTTCACAGCCACTTAAATCTGAAAATTTTAAGTTTTCAGATTTAAGTGGCAAATTAAGTGGCAAGTGAACGAGGCCTAAGTGACTACTTAATTTTTACCACTTAAAATTTAAAATTTTCATCCAAAATTTTAAGTGATAAAATTGCCACTTAAATCTGAAATTTAATTTTAATGAGGATAAAATGTCCATCTTACCCCATTCTTTTCTCAAAATGTCCATCTCACATTTACCTTCCTCACCTAAACCCTTTCAATCCAAAATTGGGTAATTACTTCAGCGAGCACGCATTCAAGCTCGCTCTTCTCCAAAGTTCCCTCATTACACCCAATCCTGAGGAAGCCCATTTCTTCTTCATGCCTTTCTCCATCAACGCTATGTGTAATGACCCTCTCCATCAACGCCCAATCGTTGATTATATATATATATATATATATATATGTATAAGCTGGAAATTTATATATATATATATATGTATAAGCTGGAAATTTATATATATATATATATATATATAAGCTGCCAATTGCAAAATTTTGATGCAGATTGAAGACAAGGTATTTAAATAATTAAGCTAGAAATTAATTAAATGTATTATATTTAATTACCTTAGGGGGTTTGAAAGGATAATCAGGGGTATATTTTATACTAGATGAGAAATTTATAGTAGATAATAATTTTCAGATGTGTTATATTTAATTTTTATAATAAGGGAAAAATTGTCATAATAAAAAAATTCAGTTTTCAGATGTGTTATATTCAAACAAACAACATTTTTTCAGATACAATTTTCAGAACTAAACAAACAGTTTTTTCAGTTTTCAGTTTTCAGTTTCAATTTTCAGTTTTCAGTTTTCAGTTTTCAGTTTTTTTTACTAAACGCCACCTAAGTCATAAGTGGGGTGAAATAATTGGGCGGGAGGGGTACATCACGCTTTTAAAACCGGTTTTCGAGGGCTAAAATTTAATATCATATTATCAACGCAAATTTTAAGATTAATTTTAAATACGCTCATTTAATTAGTCTTTCTTACATCGTTTTGAAATAACTTTCTTTTCAATTTATTGAATTTAAAAAAAAAAACTTTCAACTTACCCTTTAGGTAGAGTGAGTTTATAAGAGCATCTCCAATAGAATAATCAAAATAATTTTTAATTATCCATTTAATAAGTTGTTAATGTTAACAATGTAGTCATCTAATGGCTATTTTTTCTTAGTAACTAAATTTGTGGAGTTTATTATATTGATTGGCCACAAATTAATTAATTTGAATTTTGTTTAAAAAAATGAGGAAAAGATGATTTAAATTTAAAAAGATTCTATTTTATCCGATAGAATTGGTGGGTCCTCATTTTGGTTATTGAAGAAAGTTGTTAATTTTGATTATAAATGGGATAGATTTGGTTATTGGTTAAAAGGTTGTTAAAATTTAATTATGCCATTGGGGTAGTATTTTTAGCTAACATTGTTAAATTTGATTATAATTGTTTTGATTATACCATTAGAGATACTCTCCCTAAAAGCAATATCTCCATAAAAGATGATCGTTTAGTGACAAATAATTTGCTACTAATATCCACAAAAATTCAATTGTATAAAATTCCTCAGATTATGAATGGAATTTGAATGAAAATTGAGGGAGCATAAAAATTAGGTAAATTAATTCCCGACTCCTCTTTGTCTAACATCAATGTAAGCTGAAATTGTTAAACATTCTTCATAACAAAGGCCAAACTAGTAACCATAAAAGGGGAGGTAACACATGAGATTTAAATAGAACACAATGGCATTTAGGGGTGTTAAGGGAAATTCGAAAATCAACCGAACGGATCGAACTGATCCAGATCGATCCGTAAAACCCCGAACCAAAAAAGAACCGAAATCGAAAATAAGAAAACCGAACCAAAACTAAAAAGTTTGATTCGGGTTTAGGGCAAGTTAGTCTAAAACCAAACTAAATCGAGTCGAACCGAATTATGTATAAGAAAAAAAAGTGTTAATATATACTCTAAGGGTATACGTTAATTATACTATAATACAAAAAATATGTTCTTCTATAAGAATATATTTCTTATTAATTGTATACTATCATAATCTAAAAAAAACAAAATTAACGCGTGCCCCTATTATTGAATTAACTACACAATGCTAAGATTTTTTATCACATACATGATGGCAAGATAATTTATCATTTTATTTAATGTATTTTATTCTTGTAAATGTACAAATAAAATTGTAACTAAATAGAAAACATAATAACTATATGTTTGCTCCTTGTTTCTTAAAAACCATGACTTTAATTTAAATACAAACCATTCTTACATTACTATTAGTATTACATTGTTATGTAAAATTGATTTAAAAAAAAAACATATGTCAAACCCGAACAAAACCGAACCAAAAAGTTTGGTTCGAGTTTGAGTTTCGAAGATTTAGAAACCAAATCGAACTAAAACGAAACCGAAATTTTACATTTGGTTTGGGTATGAGGTACTTTAGTTTCTACCCCGACCGAAACCGAAAACACCCCTACTGGCATTAATGTTACTTAGGGTTGCCATTTCTAACTCAGAATATCAAAGTGATATTGAACAAAGTAATTCGTTGAACATATGAAAGTTTAATCAAAGAGAAATATAGATTACAGCAATAAATGATGCACTTTATTAAAATAAATAGAATTAATGAAGAAAATTTACATACTTCTGAAGTTAGAGACAAAATCATATTCTTCAATCTTCTGCCAATTAGTTTCACTACTCATTAACTTGAGATCATAAAATTTCTAACAAACAAAAAAAGGCAAAGAATGGAGATTGTAGTATAGAAGGAAAGAAATAACAAGAAAAATAATGCTACAAGACATGAAAGAATACAAGAAGAATAAGAAAAAAAAGGATTTTAATATGTTCGGGTAAAACAACTGCAATAGTGTGGGATATTTTGATGGGGGTGAGTTTACAGGTTTAAATTAAGTTATTTTAGGTTAAAACTATTTAATGTAAAAACTTTAAGTGGGGTGAGAAGTCTTATCTACCGGGTGCATTTAAAATCACCCAATTTTAACCACCATAAAGTTGCGTTACTTATTTTATCCATGCATTTTTTATTTTTTTCATAAAATCAAATTTACTTTTAAGTAAGTTGAATGTACATTGAATTAGTGGACCATTAACTACTCTTGTCAAGTTAAATCAGATATATCTGAATTCCATGTCTAGTATGGCCAAAAAAGAATCAACACTGGGAAATAAAAATTCTTCTTGACTATCATGAGATTTAGTCCATTGAATATATAAAAAAAATATGACTCTCAATTTGGAGCATCTTGAAAAGAAGAAAGTGAGTCTTGATTTACCACAAAGGGAGTAATTGTTCGGAGTAGAAATTGGATACCTAAATTAATTAATATTTTTCTAATATTTCTCCCCGTGATAATTCCAACAATTTCTACGTATAAATAATAATTAAACACACATTCAGCATAAATGTCAATGATAGTACAACCACAAAATAATGAATATGATTGTATATAGAATGCTATGTTAGTTGAACATCTACAATAACCAGAAACGTCACACGTACTTTCAGCACAAATTGGGAGTCATTATAACACTTGCTAAGCTTATATATCTTCAGCTTTAAATATTGCACAGACATCAAGCGTGCCAAGATTGCCAACTCTTTTCATGTGCATGTCCATCGTCTTCACTTTTCTCTTCTTCATTTTCGTTTGATGGTTAAATTGTTCACTGTCATAGCCTGAAACTGTCTAATAAACATGATAGAATCAGGTAAGTCGAAGGAGTCCGAAGCTTACTTATAGTAATATATGTTTGTTGTGCATCCATCCAGTGCATTATCTAGACATGGGTGTTTGCCTTAAAGCAACTCAACTGTAGATCCAACAAGTACTAATCAATTTTACATGAAAACATTAAATCTCTGTTAGGATTCTTGTGGTAATAGAAGCACCTTTTTTAGGTATACATGTACCACACCCATTAGAAGGTATTTAAGAACAAGTATATTGTATAATCTAAATAGTTTACTTATCAAGATATAGACACAATTTAGAATTCTTTTAACAATCAAGAGCTTGTTTTCTTCCCTTCATTTTTTCGTTGCCCAGAACTAAAGGGTACAGTGTTACTATAGATTGTCAATAGCTAACAAAGTAAATGGATGAGTAATGATTTGGTAGATAGGGAATTGAGATACATTACTAATTTCTGAGAGCTGAATTAAAAAAATAAATAAGAAATCTTTGTCCATGATCCAACAAATGTTACTTAAAAATCATATCTGCAATTGGTACAATTACTAATTAAACTATTGAACACATCTATCTATGATCTAATGCCATATACACGTCATCGTTATCTAATTCCTAATCACATCACCACATTAGTAAATTAGTGATTCTATTATGTATGATTATATTGCTCAAACACAACAGCATATCCCAACCAATAAAGTAAAAAATATAGTAAAGTGTCAACAAGCAACAAATATAATTAAAAATAATACATAGCAGACTTCATTCATTGTTGGATTTCTGTTTAATGACCCGCGATTGCTTGCGTACATCAATTTGTGGAGGTTTAGACAAATTCTTCAAAAATGAAGCAATATGGTTGGATGGCTGGCTTTTTGGGACCATTATAAGAAACATGTCCATTAGCGGAGTGGACGAGGCACCAATAATTGGATCAGGGGTATGGATAATTGTAAGTGTGGGAAGGGTCGTAGAGAGAGGTGTGGGATTATCAACAGTTATCCAAAAAAACCCATCAAGCCCACTTACAAGCCACCAAACCCAGAGCCTATCCCATATTACATGTTTAATCACGCATCATCTGAATACAAGGCCAAGTTCCCCAACCTTGAAGATTTTGAGGACACTCAATAGAAGACAAAGCATATTTAAAATGTCAATAATCCAATCTCTACTGATCCCCATGGTCAGCCAAAAGAAGTTGTGGCTGCTGAGGCTGCACTCAATTGGCAAGCATAGAATGTTGTCTCTCAAAATAAAATGCTACACAGATTGCCCACTCTCAGGATCGTATTGAAACAAGAATAACCACTCTTGACTCAACCATTAATGAACTAAAGGGAAGGATTCAAGGTTTGCATCGGGAACTTCTCCATATTGCAACTAGGGGTGGATTTGGTATAATACCGTACCATACCGACTATACCGAGTACCATACTGAAATTTTGGTACAACAAAATTCATTACCATTACCATACCAAACTTTTGGTATACCGAAATATCGGTATGGTACGGGTTGGTACGGTACATTATCAAAAAATTAATCATGTAAATAAAAAATAACTTTTTTTTAATTTAAATGAATTTTTTGAATTTAATTGATTTACAGAATAATTGATTATTATTAATTAACGTAAAACGCTAACTTAGCTCAAACCTAAATTTGACTAAAATTTTTTGAAAAGGAATTAGACATGATTTGTTAATATTTACATCTTTACACTTTATTGCCTAAAAAAATAGACTAAATCACTAAACAGATAAGAATGTGTTATTATTATGATGGTTCATATTTATCGTAATGTAAACCGATTAAGTAAATTAAGCCATTATAATTCAAATGTATTAAATGAATTGGGACAATTTTTGTAGAATTAAAATGAGGATGAAGAACTTAGAACACCTGCAACTAAGTAGAATTGCAGAATATATACATACATGCGTATCTATAATTTATATATCTTAGTCTCACTCAACCAACTAGATTCTCAAATTCAGAATAAAACTTATAATGCTCTAATTTATTTCTTTTACTTGACATCATCTGTTGAGATTTAGACTGTCATTGCCTATAGTGAAAGAAAACAAAACCAACATCTTCTCATCATTGATAGATATTATATATGTCAAAGTTCGAGTACATACTCAGTGAAATGACTTAAATGAACTAAACAATATTAAAATGAACCGACAAAATTTGTTTCAATGGAATATTTATATGGAACAAGAATTGTTACCTGATTTAGAGTTAAAATGGGTCTAAAAAGAGAATGGGATTGTTGATAATCTGGACCGTTCATCTAACTTCATCTATATCTAATTGTGAAATATTGGTAATTTAGTATTTATTTAATATTTGGTATAATGACACATTTGGTATTGGTATGGTGCGGTATACCATACCGTACCAAAAAATCGGTACGGTACGGTATACCATCGGTAAAGAATATGAATACCAGTGCCGTACCAAAGTAATTCGGTATGGTACAATACCAATCGGTATTATACCATTACCAAATCTTCGGTACTATTCGGTATTGGTTCGGTTTGGTACGGATTGGTACGGTACAAATGGTATTTTTTTTCCCACCCCTAATTGCAACCATCGTTAAGGATATGGCTGTCTCAAATCATAGTGCTATAGTTGGGACTTCAAAAAGTCAGTGGATATGAAACAAAGAAATGAATGAAAAATCTTAATGAAGTTTCATACCACGAAATACAAGAACATGACAGTAAATGGTGATTTCTAGGAATCGACTGAACTGATCTTTATTGCAAGTGGCAATGAGTTTTTCAATAATAATATCCTTTACTTCTTAAGGGACATTTTCAAGAAACGAAAGATCAATTGGCTCTAAGAGATATAGATAATGGATTATGGATAAAACGGGTGGAGCAGATAATCTAGAAAAGAAATCTGCGAGAACATTATATTTTCCTTTAATGTGCTTGACATCAAATGATCATTAAGAGAACCAATTTGACCAACGGAGAAGTTAAGGCTGAGGAAGCATCTTCCTTTTGACCTTGAGCATATTTGGGAATGAAGACATATCCATTTCAACAAGGAACTTGTGACCAACAAGATGGAATTGAAAATTTTCAATTCCTCTTTTTACAGCTAGAATATCCTTGAATGTTGAATGGTAATGTGCTTCTGCCAATTTAAACTTTCCACTTTTATATCTGCAAATAGATTGCTATGAATTCTTTTCTTCTAACAGGCCCAATACTCATCACTTGCGTCAGTTTGAAGAATTCTTTTTCCATCTGAGGGGATTTATAACGGTTGGAATTTTGCAGTAAAAGCTTTGAGGGCTTTGACTAACTGATAATGGGCAGAATTCCACGAAGGGGGTTCTTTTGCAAATAAGGGGATTGAAAAGTGGAGGGTTAGGGAGGATTAAGAGTAATGAGACAGACACGGAACTTAAAAAACAAACTTTAATTAGTAGTAGTACAACAAAACTTAATACATAGCATAAGAAATAAGAATAAATAGATGAGTAAACTACACAAGCTTAATATCACCATAAACTCTTGAATATCATGGTTATGCATAGAGAAAAGATAAGAAAACTGATAATTTTTATTGATCACACAAATCTTACAGGGAGAGACACTTCCAAATTCCGTTGCAAATCCCCTCAGTTGGAAAAAGAATTCTTCAAACTGACGCAAGTGGAGAGTTGTCATACCCCGTAATGTAATTAGTGTAAATTAGACATATATTAATCTCAATTAAGTGAAATTTTTGAATAGTTTCGGAATCTTGCTTAATTCTTTACCAAGTTGTAAAATTTCATAAGTTTAGTATGGACTAAAATGTAAAGTTACAAAAGTTCAGGATTAAAATAATAAAGTTATAAAACTTCAGGGTTAAATGTCGTAATTAAGCAAAAATTAAGTTTTTCTTTTTCTTAACACCACCAACCTGCCTTGCCTTAAATTTAAGCTTCTCCATTTTTTCTCTTTTCATTTGTTGTGGCCAAGAGACAAAGAGAAAATAAAAATAAGTACGGAAATTTATTTCTTTTAAATTGGTCATCCAAACTCCGCCGAATCGAGTCAAACCTTAAGAAAAAATTGTTCTATACGTGAGGTATCCCTTGGATTTATAGATATTGTATATTGATGAAATTGATTAATTGATGAATTATATACATCAAGGGACATGTATAGAGATTTGTTGTAGTTATATGGTATAAGTTGTTTCAAATGTTTATTTGTTAGCATGTTATGCATATTGTGCATCGTTATTGTGTCAACCGAATTATTGGAGATCTTTCGGCAAGCTCGGACTATTTTTATGACATATCATGTGGGCATATATATCGTATCTATGGTGCCAAAAGTTTTTTATATCTATTGTATCCTTCTGGGACGTGATATGATCCTGTGACAGATCTGATTATGATTTTTATTGTGGCCCTTCGATGAGCTATGATTTATGATTAAACAGTTAATTACGTTTTATATGTAATATTGCCTGCTATATCCCCCTTACTGAGCTGTGAGCTCACCCCGTTTTATGTAAACAATTCAGGTATTCAAGAAATAGATAATACTGAAGAAGCGACTGGGTCGGGAACGAAGTAAATAACCTCTGATACTGACTTATTTTTGTTATACATGTGTGTATATGGCAAGCCACAACTAGCTTGGGTTGTTGTTTACTTTGTAATACATGTTGACATGGTTTGTATGCCTCTCGGATTACATGTATGTATATATATGTGTATTACACTCATGTTTTATATTATCGCCCACAACATGAGTATCAGGGTTGTTTATTCTAAGATATGTGATTTTTTTGAATTTATTATTTCATTATTTATTTTAGACCTACTTTAGCTCGTCTAAGGTGGGTTAATAACGCTTCAGGTCTTAATTACATGTGTTATCCTACTAATTAAGGCGGGGGTGTTACATGAGTATTGGACCGCTATCTTGTTAGAAGAAAATAATTCCCAGCGATATGTTTGCTGATACAAAAGCGGAAAGTTTAAACCGGCAGAAGCATATTACCATTCAACATTTAAGGAGATTTTAGCTGTAAAAAGAGGAATTGAAAAATTCCAGTTCCATCTTATTGGTCATAAGTTCCTTATTGAAATGGATATGTCTTCGTTCCCAAATATGCTCAAGTTCAAAAGGAATATGCTTCATCAGCTTCAACTTCTCTGTTGGTCAAATTGGTTCTCTCAATAGTCATTTGATGCCAAGCACATTAAAGGAAAAAATAATGTTCTCACATATTTCTTTAAGTTTTCAGATTTAAGTGAGCAAAATAAACGGCCTTAGGACTATCAATTTGTTTCCAAGATTTAGTGCCAAGAGTATACAATGAGGCAAAAAGTACAAATCCAAACAACCTTGTAATCCTTCATCAAGGGGTCAAAACCAAATCCAAATACATGACAGCAGGGATAATACTTTGGAAACCTATATGATTTTTTGGGTTATGAAAGTGGATACGAATGAATGAAAGGGATTCGACGTGAGCATACCAATCTTGCATACGCACTTAAATAGAAGCAGAGATTTCACCGGGAGTCTTGGCAGAATCTCGTGAATCAACAAATATTCCGGCAAATTTAGAAGATCTGTTGATTGTCTTTTTCTCTCTCTCTCTCTCCATTGCTCCAAATTCAGCATTTGATTTTTCAAATTTTCCCCATTTCCTACTTATTGTTCTACAAATTTGATTTGTCAATTTTTTTCTCCCTTTCACTAATAGGTGATCGTCACAATCAAGACACAAGAAAATGATATTGGCCTGTTATATTATCATTTGTTAGGATACCGGGTATGTCCGTGCATAAAGCCTCTTACGAAAAAACTTAAAGGAAAAATTATAAAAATGTTGTTTCTTGTAAATGTTGAAATGTCAATATTTAGTTATTATTGTTGTATAGCATTCAAGCCTTCCAAAAGAATATCATTTACCATTATATAAATTTATTAATGACGGTGCGTAACTTCCATAATATTATTTGAGTTCAATATGCGTAATGTTACCATTATAATATTTGGCGTTGTCATACATGATTAAAGTTACAAAAAGCTTATGTTTTACACACTTGATAAGCGGGTGTGTAGACACCCCGATCCGTGACCCCCGCAAGAACCCTAACGACCTCCGAGAACTACTATTTTGGGTCCGGGACCCACCCGAGGACCCGGTACTACACTAGGAGGGTTTGTCGCCCGACAAACTTGTTCTTTAGAGAGATTGTCGCACGACATATCACATTGTCGCGCGACAATCCCTGATATGTCGCGCGACAATTCCACTATGTCGCACGACATTCTCCCTCTGCACCAGACCAACCACTTTCTGACACATCAATCTGTCAGAACCATCACTTCAGCCGTTTGTCGCGCGACATTCCCGTTTGTCGCGCGACATTCCCGTATGTCGCGCGACATATCACAATGTCGCGCGACATTCTCCTTTTTTAAGGAAATGTCGCGCGACAATCTCTCCCGAGCAGTATAAATAGGCCAACACCCCCAAGGGTTCAAGGGCGGCAATTAGAATCCGAGAATTTGGTGCTTTAGATCTGATTTTTGTCAAGCATTTTTTTTTACTATTATCTTATTTCTGAAGAATTCTCGAATCTATTTCAACACTCGACGTGTTCCGTTTCTGGAAATCGATTTCTCGGAAATATCTGAAGAAAGAGAAGATTACTATCGCCAGAGATCCCTCTGCCGTATTATATTTTCTTTCTTATTATTATTCTCGTCGGGAAGGTAAAGAAAGTCCCTTCTAGTATTTAAGATTAGATATCTGTGTACTTATTTTACTTCTGTTATTCTGTCCACGTTTTATTTGAATAAACTTATTGTCAAGTTACCAATAGTCTACCGTTTTCAAAACAAAAGACCCTGATAAAACACTTTCAAAACCAGAAGAGTAAGTAATTACGTCCGGAAAACCCTGTTTTCAAACCCCGGACCGATAAAGATTTATCTAGGAATTAAAATCCACAAATCCTGTCTTTTTCATAGACTGCGACGTGTCTGATAAACTCTCCTCAAAGAGTTCAAATTCCATATTGAATTAGTCCCGACATAAAGATCCGAACCTTTTTCAAAATAATCAAAACTCGAGAAAATCGTCATTATCTGAGGAAATAATACGGAATACTCTTTCAAAAATAAAAGGTTTTTGTCATTTGTCATTTACATCTTTTAAATATAAAAACATCGGATCTCGGAACACAAAGGTTTTCATCCCTTTCCCCGTTTTCCCAAATTAGGTTTTTTTTATTTAGAAAGTAGTAGACTGTCGGTAAAAGCATCCAAGTTTTTCAACATAGAATAAACATATAAGACCACTAGAGACCAAAGGGCGGAATGGGTGCTTAACACCTTCCCAAACCGTATATAGTTTCCAACCCTATAAGAATCCCGGTTTCGCAACAAACGTGTAAAGAAAGGCTTGTCTATAGCCTTTCCTCTTACACGACCTTTTTTGTCCGTTTTCTCGTAAAAACGTACTGGCGACTCTGAATGAACCCCCTTGCATTAAAATAGAACGTAGGTACACTTGATATGAATCAACGAAAACGCTCCAGCAAATGGAACGACGGAATCAGTTCCGACGTCCCATGACCCCCACCACCAACGGGGACGAGACCCGGGGGGTCGCATTTGCGGATTCTCACAGGGTGAGATAAGATAAAGTTATCATATCCATGTTCGACATTTGTTGGAATTAGTTATTAGGGTGAATTATTTATTTATCCCACTAAAAAATTTTTATCCCACCAAAAAAGGGATTAATGAATCATACCTAAGATGTAAGATTGTTTATCCTATTCGAATGAAATTAAATAATCCTATCCGATTTTCTAATTCGGCGCGTTAAACATACTCAATATAAACAATGCTACACTTATCGAATATTATTACCGCCTATTCTTACCAGCATGCATTATATGAATTGTATCTTCACAAGATACAACATGATACAGTCCATTTAATACATCCAGTAAGAATAGGTGGTAAGATTTGTAGTTAAAAAAAAACATTTTTCATGGAGTATATATTATTTCATAGCTTTATTGATCACTATTAATTAATGGTTATTATAACATTATCTCACTTATGATTACAAATTTTCCGACAATAAGAAATAATCTCGCAAGGAATGCAATTTTAAATAAAAAAAGTTATTGAACCACATCCAAAAAATAGTCAAATTGAAGAACTCACCGAATTATAACTTCGTAATTTTTGAACTCTTATAACTTTGTAATCAAATAAATTCTTAACGTTTTTCTCGCATAACAAAATTTTCAAAAAAAAAAAAGAGAAAAGGAAAGAAAAGCAAATTTGTGTAGTCAAAGTTTTGCTAAAAAGTGTGCCAGTGTCCATACAATATTTTATTCATTAATAATATTCTTCAAAAACTACCGTAATTAATTTTAGGTGTAATTATTGGCGCTCTGTAAAAATATTTCCTTCAATGTTATATATAATAACAATAAGTATTCTTTAAATTCCTACATAGGTCTCTATACCACACCACAATTTTGAAGAAAAAAATGCGCTACTTCTCTTAGAGATGCTCTCATAATATTTTATGATAGTGTCAATAATCATACGCTTAATTTAATTTACTGTTTTATTTATCATTTTTTTTTCCATTTCCAGTTTAAACCTCAAAATCAAAATGTTTAGAGAGAGAAGAGACGGTTGTCCAATAAAAAAAAATATGATGCGAAGAGAGGAGAGAGTTTAAAGAGAGTATGCTCATAATGGTCACTTGTGTATATACTTTTATTTAAGATTTATTTTTTTCTAAGGAGATAGAGAGGGGGTGCTTTTGGAGCCTTCTGATCCCTTTAATCCGTTTTGAACCCTTAAAATTAAAAAGTTAGATGGCATTTATCGATGAATCGTAAATCCTTCCCTTGTATTATGAATTAAGGTATGTTTGTTTAAAAATTATCTAAATCTAATGGCTGAACCTGAATACTAATTACTAATTTCAAGGTCTGAACACTAGGGGTTGTTTGATTCAACCACTTAAATTTGAAAATTTAAAAGTTTTCAGTTTTAAGGTTTCAGATTTAAGTATTGTAAATGTTGTTTGTTTGGTAAAAAAATTAAATGGCTAGCCACTTAAATCTAGAAATTTGTATCTAAAAAATTAAGTGGCAAACTTGCCACTTAAATCTGAAAACTTAAATCACCCTCATATAAAATACCTATTTTACCCTCGTATGGTCTTTTTTATTTTCATTTAGAATCATGTCATCCAAATAAATTAATAAGGGCAAAGTTGTCATACTAAAAAAAAATAGTTTTCAGAAGTGTTATATTCAAACAAACAACATTTTTTTCAGATACAGTTTTCAAAAATAAACAAACAGCTTTTTCAGTTTTTAGTTCAGCTTTTAGTTTCAGTTTTTAGTTTTCAAATGTTTTATCAAACGCCACCTAATTCGAATACTTTGTTTGGTTTGTTTCTTAATGTCACACTAAATATGTATTATTTGTTAAAACATATCACATCTGAATGTTGAATGACTGTTATTTGACAAATGACTTAAGAATAAAAAAGAGGTATAGACTCTTGATTTTGTGGAAAGAGAAAGTATAAGGGTGTTAAGAGAACCTTTTTATGTTGACATTTTTTTAACCAAAGTACCATGCTTCATTTTCATAGTTGGATTTGTATCAAGTGATTTATAATTGTTGGAATAAAAAAGATAGTAGTTATTTTTTTTGAAACGAGCAAAACGAGCACTGCATTAAATTAAATCAGAATCAAGAGCCTCGATAAGAAAAGGTGGGGGAACAAACTCCCAACACCCACAACCAGACAAAGAAACAGCCGCTCTCGCCAACACGTGAGCAACTTGATTCGCTGATCTTCGGACAAAAACGAACAAACACTCAGTAAAACAACTAGCCAACCTCTTGCAATCTTGAACCACAAAGCCAACATAAAAAAAATCATTAACCGACCTTAAAAAAGCGTTGACGAGAAGCAACGAATCAGACTCAATAACCACATTCAAAATATTATACTCTAATAACCAGCTTAAAACTTCACGGCAACCAATTGCTTGAGCGAGAAGAGGATCGCTTGGAGCCTCGAGTTGGCCATTCTTAACTGCAACCAAAAGCCCATTCAAGTCACGAATCAAGCACCCAAAACCAATATATCTGGATCCGCCAAAAACAACTGCATCAAAGTTGCATTTTAATCTCCCATCACGAGGTCTCTGCCATTTAACAACCGGCCCACTGGAAACACCAGCAGGCGAATTCAAATTAGGAAGCTGAGCATTTAACCATTGAGCTAAAAAAGATAAAGCCTTGTTATATATAACCGAGGCAGGAGAACTATGATTCCTACAAACTATATCATTCCGATTGCTCCACAACGCCCATAAACACACAGCTACACAACCTATTTCCTCCCCATTACAGCAGTCACAAACTGCTTTCCACCAGTCCCTAACTGACGAACTAAACCATTAATATCAACTGAAGACAACGACCACACACCCTTAGCAATAAGACAAGAAACGAGCACATGGAAAGCAGATTCCACCTCCAAACTACAAACTGGCATTCTAAAAGAACATCAACATGTCTCAAAGCAATGGCTAACCTGGTTAGAAGACGGTTAGAAAGCAGTCGCCAAAGAAAATTCTTCGTTTGAGGATGAACTTGAATACGCCACACAGTAGACCATCAATAGATTAATCTAGCTGTACTAACTGAAGATATGAGCCCACCAGATAATGGTATCCCAAGTTAACAGTGTAACAGCCCCCTTAGGTCAATAGACCAAAACCACACGTCCCGCTTATTATTCAAACTAAAGGGAATTTGATGCACAAAAGAAGCATCACGGCTTGACAGAATATCGTTAAGAACATCATTATCCCAACCAACGTGAGAACTAGACATAAGAGAATTGACAGAAGCATTATACAGCAAAGGCGGAGGAGATGTGAGTACAAACTAATAATCGGGATTAAGAAGCCACGGATCCTTAAACACATAAGTATATTTCCCATAACCTACATAATGTCGAATTTTAGACCGGATCAACTCTATGGCAGCCACCACACTAGTTCACATATAACTTGGAGTGTGCCCGACTTTTGCATTAAGAAAAGAATCGTTCGAAAAATACCTAGCTTTATAAACTCTTACCATTAACGAGTTGGGAACCGAGAGCATCCGCCAGCCTTGCTTGGCCACCATAGCCATATTGAACTTATGCAATCTTCGAAACCCAAGGCCGCCCTTAGATTTATGAACGCAGAGCTTATCCCATGACTTCCATTTAATACCCCCACTATTATTACCCTTTCCCCACAGAAGGAATTCATAATTCTCTCAATCTCAATACACAATGCCTTAGAAAGCAAGAAAACGCTCATAACATAAACAGGAATCGCTTGCACCACCGTTTTAAGAAGAATCTTATTTCCCGCCCGAGACAAAAACTTCCTATCCCAGCTTCGGATACGAGCCCACGCTTTATCCTTAACGAAAAAGAAAACTTGGTACTTTTTGTGGCCAATAAGAGAAGGAATACAAGGTATTTGCCATGATTGAAAGTCTCATCAACTTGGAGTAAAGAGCAAAGGGACTCGCGCCTGACAGCCTGCACATTAGGACTAAACATAATTGAAGATTTTTGAAAATTTATCAACTGCCCCGAAGCCTTCTCATAAAACTTCAAACACTGCTTGACCATCTGACCTTCTTGATCGTTAACTCAAAAGAATAGGAGACTATCATCAGCAAAGAACAAATGAGAAATTTACGGGGCAGACCGGGCAACACTACAACCATGAATAAGCCCACTAGCCATATAGGAGTTAAGAAGGCAAGATAAACCCTCAGCACACAAGATAAATAAATTCGGACTAATAGGACCCCCTGTCTTAATTCTCGTTAGGGAATTATAGGGCCAATATCGTGACCATTATAACAAACCGAATACTCCACTGTGGATACACACAACATAATAGAATTAACCCATTTCTCCACAAAGCCCAACTTTAACATAATCCGGCGGAGGAAATCCCATTCCACCATATCGTAGGCTTTAGACATGTCTAACTTCAAGGAACAAAAACCCATTTTACCCTGCCGCTTATTTTTCAAATAATGACCCACCTAATAAGCAACCATGGCATTGTCTGATATGAGGCGATTAGGGACAAACGCGCTCTGGTTTTTAAAAATAATATCAGGTAGTACTAACTTCAACCTATTCGCTAACACCTTAGACATAACTTTATACACAACATTGCATAGCGAAATGGGCCGAAGATCCAACATCTTCTCTGGTTTCTTAACCTTTGGAATAAGAACAATAGACGTGTTATTAATACCTGGAGGGAGAGAGCTATTATTCAGCCAATCCAAAACAGCTTTAACCACATCCGAACCTGTAATGTCCCAGAAAGTTTGATAGAGTCCCTGATTTAACCCATTGGGACCAGGAAACTTGTTCGGGTGCATAGAAAACAACGCCTCTTTTACTTCCCATTCCTTATAAGGTTTAAGTAAAGCTGCATTGTGAGCTTCAGTAACTTTACATGGGACATGGCGCAGCACCGCTTCGGTATCAACACCTCGAGATGTAAACAGGTCAGAAAAATAACTCAACATCAACTCTTGGAGCCCAAAATTTAGTATTTGAATCGCCATCTTTCAACCAAAATTGTTTAGCTCGCTGCCACCAGTAAATTTGGTGTTGATCAAGGAGCACACCCAACTCTTTTTGAATTATCGAATACGGAGAGACACTCTCCACATCCAACCTGTCCCATAAAGAATTAAGCTTACAACGGTAGTCCTTAATACGACCACGGAACTGAGCCCTAATTTCAGAACCCCATTCATTCAAGGCTTCACCACAACGATGAATTTTCGAAATGATACTAGCAGAGGATGGAGCCCCCCAATTATCTGAGAGACCTTTTGACGACACCCAACTTCCCTGACCCAGGCATTCTCAAACCGAAATTTACGTTTACCGATAACCAAATTATCGACAAAATCAAAGAATATAGCAAAATGATCGAAACTAGAAGTAGGAATATTACGCAACACTACATGGCCAAATTGACTGACCCACCTCAAGGAAGCCAAAGCTTTGTTGAGGCGCTCCTCCACCCAATTAGAAGTCCCACAACACCTTTCCCAAGTAAATTCATACCCAGTCATACCTATGTCGATAAGATCTCAATAGTTCACAGCTTCACGAAAACCCTCCAACAGCCAATTAGGGTGAGGGCAAAGCCCTCTCTTCTCTGATTGCAATAACAAATCATTAAAATCACCTACAAGGCACCACGGGAGCTGAGAACGAACTTTTAGAGATTTTAGGAGAGCCCAAGACTCTGGTCGCCAAGATCTATCCAGTATACCATAGAAGCCAGTCAATCGCCACAGGGTCATGCGGTACGTCAACTGGTACTGCAACATCAATGTGGTTATCTGGATAAGAAAGGAAAATGATAGCATTTCAGTCTTTCCAAAGAAGGCCAATACCTCCCTTTACACCCGATCGGTCAACAAAAAAAGCACCCTCAAAACTCAACTGATGTCTGACCCTTTCTAAACATGCCCAACCCACCTTTATTTCCATCAAAAAAATAAACTTCGGCCTTTTAGTAAACACTAGGTCCACTAATTCCTTGACTGTGCATGGATTGCCAAGCCCACGACAGTTCCAACTTATCGTACTCATTGGGCCGGGCGGGCCTGGATACCAAAACCCGCCCCTACTCCGTTTTTTGACCCAACAACACTATCTGAGCCCGTTGACTGTTCACAGCCCACCAACTCTACTACCCCATCTTTTTATCACTTCGACATCGTTTAGCATCCAACACCACCACTCCTTCCATATTTATAAAATCACTTACCATAGTTTCAACCCTAATTGGACTAACGTTTCCATCCCTTTGATTCTGCCCTTCTTTTACTCCTAAAATTATTCCCTCTCTACCCCCACTCCCATGCCAGCTTGATACACCCCCTTTATTATGCGCATTATCCTGCGTGATTGACGTATCCACTACCATCGTATTGCTACCCACCGGCAAACCAACCCCCCTCGTTTTCCGGTGCCGCATATCGGAGCCACCTTTGACCAGCCGTGTTCACACTCCTCCAGTTATAAGCTTTAAGGAAAGGACCATATGGTCGAGGAATGTTGCGATCACCTCTGTCAAAAAGCTTAACACCAAAAGTATCAGTGTGAGCCAATATCGCACAAAAGAAACAGAAAGTGTTCAAACGCTCATATTTGAATTTTACCCAACTCCAGTCACCACTAGCCTTTTTAATCTTCATATGCCTCTTTAACGGGTTCCTAACATCAATCGACACAATGATTCGCATATACGAGCGCCAAAGTCCACTGAAATTATTGAGATCAGATTCAATGAACGTTTCTACAAAATTCCCAATCTCACACCCCGCCCTCTTCGACATAAGACCAACAGGGACCTCATGCACTTGAACCCACATCTCAACGTGATAAAGGGGAACATTAAGTGGATTAACCCCAATCTCCACCTTCGCCGTAACAAGAATATTTTGTTCAAACGACCAAGGCCCAAATTTTACCATTCTCTCAAAATCCATCTCGTGAAAGAATTGAAAGAGAAATAGGTTTGGTCCTAAATCTCGAATACACACTCCTTTAACAGGCCTCCACATCGCCGCTAAAGAGTTCTTCAACGCCATAAAATTTATCGGCTTATCAGTTAGCAATCACCCAACAGCACACCATTGCAACGCCATAACCGTACCTGTACCAATAGGCTCCCCTTCAAACACAAGCCCGCCTATTTCCTCATCATCAAGGGAGATCTTAGCATAATCATATTTTATCCTTGCCGATTGATTACTAGAAGAGACCATTAGAACGAGACAAGCAGACAAATAACACGAGAAAGAAAACGAAACTTGCCACAAAGGACAAGAGGGAACAAAGCTTGTCAATGACGACAAGATTAGACCATGTTTCCTTTGAGAGTTTGAAAAAGAGATAGTAGTTATTTAAGTAAATAGTATAACCTTAATTTCTATTATAATATGCAATCTTTCAAATTTTTAATTTTTTTAAGGATGTGATCCCTATAGTAGATATAGTATGTCTTGGTGAAGATTCATATAGATAGATAAATACAATAGCTAAATACTTCTGACGGATACTCTCAGATACATAGATGAAATATGGTATATAACTACTATATATGATAGGGACTGTATCTTTTAAAAAAAAAATTGAAAGATTACATCCACAATGTTTTTTTACTTGAAAATAGGATCATAATTTTTTCTAAAGATACAAAACTTTTGTGCAAGTGTGTACCATATTTTTGTACACAATGTTCTATCAAAACTATATTTGCTCTAACAATAGACCGAGTCATTATATTATTACTCTCGACATAACCAATATTTAATTACAAAACTTGTTGGAGATTTGGGTCTTAGCTAAAATGATTGAATAGACGTGTATCCACACATAGCATTAAAGTTCAAGTCTCCTCTCCTCTCCTCTCCTCCCCTCCCCTCCCCTCTATAGATTCCACTGGATCCGTGATCATTTGAAATATAAAAAAAACATGAAATAGAATACCTTAATTAAATTTTGAAAGAGAAATTGGATTGTTACAATTTGGAGTTTTTCAAAAAAGGTCTAAACTCTTAATTTTTAAGTGTAATAATAACGTAAAACAATTCAACAATGTTGTGTACATCACTTATACGCGCATGTTGCGTATGTTAATATGTATAACACTAAAAGATACGTTTCAAACTTTCTTTTATTTGCTGAAATAAATCGAGTTAATAAATTTTATAAAATCAATTCGAAATTCTGCAATCAACACATTTAGACTTAGAAGTTATAGTTTCTGCATGATACATGTATCTTATACATAGTAATTAGTTAATTCAAATTATCTATTTAACACGATACAATCTCCTTATTAAATAGATTAATAGTATCATATTGTGTAACCCGTATGTTATATAGGTCATGTTTAAGTTACTACCACTGACATGACTACCTAAAATGGGTCGTGTTTAGATTGATAGTAAAGCTGCGAAGCAGAATTGTCCACCAAGACACTATGCTTCAATCATATTCAAGTCTGCCACACAAATCCTAAAATTATCAAACAAAAGGAGAGTATTATCATTGCTGATGATTTGAGAATTAAAGAAAAACTGACCGTCATTTTACATTAGTAAATACACATGATTCATGTCAAGAGGGTAATTACAAAATCTCCTTTTTCGCCGAAGTTCAAACTTTATGTGTGAATTTCTACCATCTTTCTCTTTCTATAAAAGAACAAAAACTCAAGCGAAGGAGTATGACTTTTGGAATGGCAAAAAACAAATTAGAAAAGTAAGCACTAAAAATCCAAATAGGAGAAGGGTAGGAACCCCAAATTTTGTGCTCAAAGTTTAAGCATGGGAGGAACTCGACCGCACCAAAACATGTGATTCCTACTTCTACTTCTACCAATGAAATGGCTCTTATATATATATACATGTAATTGAGGGGTGGGTCTAACAAAGAAGAAGCCCGAAGGAAATTGATTACATAGGGTACAAGTTATTGCGAAATTGAAAAATAATTAGAAAAACAATTAATTTTGGTGAGAAGTTGGACAAAGAGAGGGCTGACTTGGGTAAGATGTTCAATTACGTTTTTCGATTTTTCATGTAATCCATGGGAGTTGGGTAAGAAATGTTTTCCACAAAAAATAAAGAAAACATAGAGAACATCTCACCAAATCACTCACTCATCTATTTTTCAAACTTATCACTTAATTCAATTGATTTCCCAATCATTTCCAACTTAGCAATCAAACAGGAAAGGGGAAGTAAAATTATCTAACAAGAAGCAAATGTTAGGTCCACCGAGAAAGGACAAAGGAGAAGTACAAATAGCTTAATCCATTTCTTTAGGGTGGATGAGTAGCGATAAGTTTCCTAGTGATTCTGAATCTTGTAAATCAAACTATGAAACTTTCTTCTAAACATGATAAGCATCTAGTAAGTTAAGGAGGAAGAAGAAAATGTAACAGCTCAAGTCATTGAGAAAGGACAAGGGGATGAGAAAACAGCTTATTTCATTTCCTTGGGCAAAGAAAGAAAAATGCAATAAATTTCCTAATGCTTCTGAATTTGTACACTAAATCAATTGTGAAACCGTCTTCTAAACTAGCATCTAGTAAGTTAAAGGAGCATGAAACCTTTTCCACTAAGGACAACGGCATAATCACACAAAAAGAAAATATGAAAAAGGAAAATTTTGATAGGTGGTCTGAAAATATGAAAAAGTGAAGTTAATCATGCGGATATGAATTCTCACCCTCATGCAAAGGTTCAAGAAAAACTCAATTCTAAGCGTAACCCAACCTTGATAAGGAAAACCCCACTAACGAGACAAAGTCTTGTGATTCAAGCAATAAAACGATCGATCCACCAAGTACTGATCAATGTTACTACTAATTTTACTAACTCATCTAAAGAACAAATGTATGTCAATGGTGAATTGATATATAACACACACCATTATAAACTAAATTCAGATCATCTCAGCAAAACAACCGTGTATGATTATAGAGCTGAAACACAAGTGTGTTTTCCAACTGAGAAAGTTAACAATATTGTCAACAAGCAAAACAGAACTATGAGTGCTACAATAGCCAGCAACTCGAAGTTTCCAATTATTGTCTTTGTTTCCCCAGTCAATTTGAATATGTTATGAAATTTTAACTACTATGAATCCACATTAGCAAGATTGAGAACAAGATATGTAAGAAATAAACCAGGCACTAATTGATTCATTTTGAACATTTTTCTCTAAGCTGTTACTTGCCTTGATTTTCCTCTCTATCAGTCCTCCTCCTCCTCTCCTCCGTTGGATCAAGATACGGTACATGGAAGGAATCCCTAATGATATCATACGGTACATCGAAGAAATCCCTAATGATATCACGCAGTTTATCCCTGTTCCATTTCTCCATTTGTCCTGCCTTGACTGAAACTAGGCTCTCCTTGTATTTGATAACCCGAAGGAATTTGGATTCTGTATGGCCACGGACTCCAAGATACTTAATTCTGTGGGTATTAAGATCGCACAACACAAGTTTGTTAGCCACAGTCTCGCCAAAAAGTTCTTTATCATTCCTCCAAAACCCAAGTGGATGCTGGATTTGTACCATGGTTTCACAGTCAAGAGTGAAAGTTTTGGTCCAACAACCCTCTTGCCTCATCACCCAAATGTGAATAGATTTCAAGGTAGTATAATATCGTCCAGTATCATTTAGTCCCTTGTACTCATTTTCTAGTATAGTAATTGAGTCATCATTCTGCACCAAAAGATTATCTTGGTATGGAGCTAAGACATTATAGGGTGCAGGTATCTTCCGAAACACCTCCCTGCTCATGTCAAATAAAACTATCTGCAGCCCGCAACTGCACTCTACAAGCCAGTAAAAAGCCCCATTCAAATATACCCCACTAAAATATTCTATACACACGTGAAAATACGAAGAACACCTCCACCATATCTCACGGACCGAATCCAAAACACTAGGGTTATCAATTTGTCTCCAAGATTCAGTACCAAGTGTATACAGTGCAGTAGCTGCATGATTAAAAGGCGCACTGGGGAAAAAAGCAGGGATCCAAACAACCTTGTAATCCTCTCTCAGGGGGTCCCAACCGAACCCAAATACATTCGAGCGGGGACGATATGTTGGAAACCTAAATATGGGTCTAGGGAGGCGCCTGAACTCTGCTGTAGCAGGGTTCCAGAGGGCCAAACGATCATTCCTACCGTCAACTCCAGCGTGCAGTAGAAACAAGCCGTCAACGGGACCAATCATATGAATCTGATGTAGATCAGGGCAGTGCTGTACAAAATCAATGATATCATGATGCACTGGGGGCGAACTTGGACTTGCTAGGGTTTCATTTGGGGAAAGGGTTTCTAGGGTTTCATGGGGAAAAATTGCTAGTGCCAATGGATATCCATCATCATCGTCATCGGAATCGGAATCATAATCGGGTTTGGGAACAATACTACCGTGAATGTAATGACAAACAAGTAAACGTGTTTGATTTTTAGGGTGATTGAAGTGAGTACGAATAAAGTTAGGGGATTCGATAAGATTATACCATTTCTTGCATACGCACTTGAATTGGAGCAGAGATTTGACGGGCAGCCTCGGCAGAATCTCGTCTATCAACAAATCTTCCGGGAGATATGGAAGATCACTGGGTTTGGCCCTCTTTTTGCCAAACCAGTTCCTCCACCACCGCATGCCTACCCACTTCTAAAAATCTTGCGATCGATCGATCAAACGAGAGCTAGTTTAAGGAATCAAAATCTTGTTTTTTGGTCTGAACTCTGAACCAAGAACAAGACTCCCTATATTGGCAATGGTTAATACTTTTTTGAATGATCAACACTGATTTGGCGCGAGTTGAAACTAGAGAATAAAATCAAATTAAAAAAAAAATGTAAAATAAGAGGGTTGTATTAATAATTGTTTGATAACAGAACTCTTAAAATAAGTGTATGTATGTATGTATGTATGTATGTATATATATATATGTGAAAATAAACTAAATCTTAACATAACAATGGAAAATAAAGAAAAGGAAATAAATAAACAATAGAAAATTGATATCACATGTATGAATGGAAAGAATATCATTTTTTGTATAAGAATGTTTATCTAATTTAATGCATATTATAAATGAATTATTTATATTTAAAAGTGTGTAATATGTGTCATTAGAGCACCTTTAACATAACCCATAAACAATATATTCACACAAATAATACAATATTACTTTCCAACAACACAAGTTACGACCTACTTCTATATAATAAGGTAGCAATGGAGTTTGAATCTTGAAAATGTTTTATTAGAAGTGGATAGTGCATTTGGCACAAGTGACGACCTAAACTAATAAGAGATAATGGTTTTTAAATGTTAAAAATGTTTAAGTGATAAAAAATTGTGTTGTTAAAATTATAGTTATTTTTTGAATAGTTGATGATGTCTTTGATAAGGGTTTCAACTTAATCTGTATAATAAAGAGTTGTAATTTTTTAATCTTGAAACTTATAAGCGATAAAAAAATTGTGTGATTAAAATTAAATATATTTTTTTAAAGATGAATATTATTTTTTGCGTGAATTACAACCTATTATCTATATTATAAAACACCATCTTTAACCAAATTTTTTTCTAAAAAGTATAAGAATATAATAGTTAAAAACACACATGTTATGGTGCGCATTAGTTCTACACCATTAGATAGTTTTATACACCCATCAAGATGTCACATCAAAATTAAAACACTCACACCAATAATATACACACAATAAACTTCTCACATACTAAGAATTTTTTTTGCATTAAAAATGCCATAACTTAAAATAAAAAATTCAAAATTTAATAAAAATTTAATATTTAAAATCTACTAATCAATATCAATTAAACAAGATCCATCATGATTATATAATTATGCAAAAAAAAAAAACAAGAAAAATTATTATGCAACATTTAAGGGCGTATGTTATGTGTTCATATATTATTGGTCATCTTAATCTGTCATTTTTAGGACGTACGTTACGTAGTTGGATTATAATTAAAAAGACTTTTTAAAAAATTAAAAACAAGTTGGTCCAATCTGGTATACTTTTAATTTTTTCAGCATGAAGATATATTAAACTTACGTTTCAATTATTCACAACGTTAAATTAGACTAAACAATAAGTTCAAAATAAACCGATTGATTTTGTCAATTTAAATCCATCACACGTTAATTTTTTTAACGTTACATGGTTGTATTATGATTAAAAGACTCTTTAAAAAAATTAAAACAAGTCGATTCAATCTGGTATACTTTTAGTTTTTTTAGCATGCAGATATATTGAACTTACGTTTCAATTGTTCACAACGTTAGATTAGACTAGACAATGGATTCAAAATAAACTGATTGATTTTGTCAATTTAAATTCATCACAAGTTAATTTTTTTATCTTATTATTAAATGTTTTTTATTTCTCCGTGCCCTAGTATAATAAAAGGGAAATGTTTTGAATCGTAAAAACTTACCAAAGACAAAAAATTGTGTGATTGAAATTAAAAAAACTTTTTACAAGATTTTTAGTGCTTTTAGTATGGAACGCACCCTAGTTTGGAAATACCTCACGGAAAATCTCAAAAAAAGAAAAGAGAGGAGTAATACGATGATTGATCCTTTCCATTGTACGGAAACCACCCTGTTATATATATATACTAGGGTATACCCGTGCCGTCCGGCACGATAAAAAGAATAAAAAATAATAATTAGATAAAATATAATTACGTGAAAAATATGATGATCGAAGATGTGTATGATTGTATATTACTTAGGAATGAAAACAGATAATTAAGGTATCGCAAAAACGAAACATATCTAACTAAAAATATAACAATCCTCACTCGAGATGTGTTTTACTTATTCAATTAGACCTGAAATCGCATCGACCGTTTTATAATGTAATGATATTATGAGTGTATTTAAAAGAGAAAAAAATATTATATTCGAGGCAGATCGAATTGTAATATAAAAAATTATCGCCCTAAAATTACTTCGATCCTTTTATATTGTAATGGTGTTATTAATATATTTTAAAGAAAAAATATTATATTTGAGGTAAGTTGGACACTAATATAAAAACAATTCACCCCATATTCGAGGTAGGTGAATTATTTTAAAGTTATAGCATTTGAAAATAATTTAAAATTTGATGAGAGAGAAATATATATTTTCAATAACTAATGAGTTAAAAATAGTTCAATAACTTTTTTCTTGAATTTTTTTATACATAATTTAATAATCACAATGGATCTTGTTTTGTAGGTGTTGATGAACATATTTCAAATATATAAATTTTATTAAAGTTGAATTTGTAAATTTAAAGTTATGGCATTTAAAAGTTTTTTAAAAATTTGATGAGAGAGAAATGTTGTAGAAAAGTAGAGAGATGTAAGAGTTATATTTGTGTATATGTTTAGTGTGTGAGTAAATGTTAAGTTGATTTGACATCTTGTTGTGAGGTATAAAAATGATCAATGGTCTAAAAGTATTAACACCATTAAAATTAACATGAGACGTTGGATTGATTTATTATTTTATTGTAAAAAATCCTTGTTTTATAATATAGATGGACACTAATTTAAAAACAATTCACCCCATATTCGAGGTAGGTTGGACACTTATTTTAAAGTTATAGCATTTGAAAATAATTTAAAATTTGATGAGAGAGAAATATATATTTTCAATAACTAATGAGTTAAAAATAGTTCAATAACTTTTTTCTTGAATTTTTTTATACATAATTTAATAATCACAATGGATCTTGTTTTGTAGGTGTTGATGAACATATTTCAAATATATAAATTTTATTAAAGTTGAATTTGTAAATTTAAAGTTATGGCATTTAAAAGTTTTTTAAAAATTTGATGAGAGAGAAATGTTGTAGAAAAGTAGAGAGATGTAAGAGTTATATTTGTGTATATGTTTAGTGTGTGAGTAAATGTTAAGTTGATTTGACATTTGTTGAGGTATAAAAATGATCCAATGTTAAAAGTATTAACACCATTACAAATTAACATGAGACGTGGATTGATTTATTATTTTATTGTAAAAATCTTTTTTATAATATAGATGGAACTAATATAAAAACAATTCACCCCATATTCGAGGTAGGTTGGACCTTATTTTAAAGTTATAGCTTTAAAATAATTTAAAATTTGTGAGAGAGAAATATATATTTTCAATAACTAATGAGTTAAAAATAGTTCAATAACTTTTTTCTTGATTTTTTTATTAATTTAATAATCACAATGGATCTTGTTTTGTAGGTGTTGATGAACATTTTTTTAAATTTTATTAAAGTTGAATTTGTAAATTTAAAGTTATGGCATTTAAAAGTTTTTTAAAAATTTGATGAGAGAGAAATGTTGTAGAAAAGTAGAGAGATGTAAGAGTTATATTTTGTATATGTTTAGTGTGTGAGTAAATGTTAAGTTGATTTGACATCTTGTTGTGAGGTATAAAAATGATCCAATGGTCTAAAAGTATTAACACCATTACAAATTAACATGAGACGTTGGATTGATTTATTATTTTATTGTAAAAAATCCTTGTTTTATAATATAGATATATATATATATATGTTAGCTTGGAGATTAGTCATGTATCTAATAGTTTAAGGACACCTTGAGGAAAATCCGGAAAAAATAAAAGAGTAGCGTGGTAAATGGTGATACCTCTTTAAATTAACATGTAAAGCCCCAGATTTCACCAAAAAAAAAATTATATATATTTAGACAAAAATAATTAAATTAAGGAAAGTGTGATTTTGAAATTTCAATTAGTTTTTATCCTTGGATGAGTTGACCATTTGTGCTTTATTTTAACTTGTTTCCTTCTTTAGTTGATTGCCTTTTATTATTACTATGAATTTTTTTAAAATCATTATGTATATTTATATATTTTACATATTTATATATATGAGTTAAATCTCGAATGTTTAACTTTTATTATAAATATATGTATTTTGTTATTATAAGTGAAGTAAAAAAGAAGAGCGGAGGAGTTAAAGATAGAAAGAAAGATTGAAAAAAAGAGAGAAGAAGACAGAGAGAGAGAGAGAGAGTAATAAAAAAAAGAAAAAGAAAAAAGAAACACATACAACTCTCTGCCATAGAAGAAATGGGAGGAGAAGAAAGAAAAGAGAAAAGAGGAGAGAAGAAAGAAGAAAGAAGAAAAAAAGAAAGAAGAAGAAAAAAAATAGAAGTATGCGTGATTCATTTTCGTTTGTGATTTGAAGTAGGGGAGAATATTTTTTTGGGTATTTATTTAACCTCATTCATGTTCCAATTATATTTATGTATATATTTGTTTATAATTTGTGTGTGCTTAGTGTCCTTGCATTGAAATATGATATTATGTCATGGTTTGTGCATCATTTGATATGCTTTGATATCTATAGTTTATTTTCTTTCATGTACTTGTTGTGAATTGATTAAGTAGAACTCATGTATTGCGTTGAACCTACTGCACTTCGTCACTCCCCACTAGATTTATTTTTGCATTGTTTGAAAGATGGAAATTGAGGATTAGAAAAGCCGATGTATATTAATTTAATTTGCTAAATGTTGAATCTCATTAACTTTTGTATAAATGATTTGGTTGTATGACGGGCTGGGACAGTTAGATCCTTTTGGCCAATATATTTTCTAAAAGTTTTATATTTGTCTCTTTTGTTTTCATAAATAAAATTTTATTGTTGTGGTTTTGAGTGTGGTAATTATTTAATTTTTATCGTAAATTCCTTTATTTTTAGCAAATTTTATCAATCAGTACCAAAATTCAGGTCGTAACAAATGTAAAAACCTGGATTTTACAAAAAAAAAAATATTGTTTGTCAAGGGCGGCAATGCATCAATAAGTTAAACCACACAATTATTTACCTCAAATTAGCAGCAACGTCAAATTTATATCAGAGTGGTTAAAGTAACATTATAAAAAAACAGTTTTAGTTTTGGAAAAAAAAAAACCCTCAAATTGACCAATTGCATTTTATAACATGATGATATAAACAAAAGTAAAAAAGTTAAATAAGCAACTCAAAATTAAAAAAGTGTTAATTTAAAGAGGTCTACCATAATTTATGCCAAAAAGTACTCACCATCTACCACACAATATATATGAATATAAATAGGCCTACTTTCTAACTGATGACCAGTGCAAAGGAGTCACGTGTATATTTATCAAGGGCAGTTTCCACAAAAACAAACTAAAACAAATGAACAAATGACAAAAGTAGTTGTTGTAACGAGAATAATGAGACTTTTATGATTTTATCATTTTTTTCATTCATTTCGGTTTCTATTTTGCCAAAATATTCTTTGAAAAACACACACATAACTGTCTCGCACATGTTATCAGATGAAAAATTGGCCCAAATAACCAAGTTGGTTTGACTACAACAAATTATGCATATAGGATGCAAAATATCTTAAAAGTTTGTTTAGGATGCATAATGAAATCAATATTTAATTTAGTGTGCGTTAATGCCATTTGGTTTTTGAATTATATGAAATATGAAAAAAAGATGTCTCGTCTTTAAGTAAAAGACTCTTATCCCATATATATAGAAACATATATAGTTATATATACACACACACTAACAAAACAAAACAAAACAAATCCTAAAATTATCTCATAAATTGGTAAATCCGCATATGATTCATGTTAAGAGGATTAATCACAAGATCTCCCTCCTTCACCCAAGTTCAAGCTTTACATGTGGTGTTTTACCATTTTTCTCTTTCTAGAAAAAGGAAAAAAAGGTGGAACCAAATCGGACAATAAGTATCAACTTTTTTGGAAATGGCTACGTGCACCAAACGCTCAAAGAACCAATGCAATCAAAACGGCAATTTGGGATATCTCAAAAAGAAGAAAGCGAGAGAGCTTTAATTTGAGACATCTCAAAAAGAGAAATTTGTTTAGAATATATAATGGCTGCCTATATGAGTTAATGAAGTAAGAGTAGAATATTCAGCATATATTTACATGATTGCACATAAAGAATGTTACTTTATTTGAACACTGGCAGTAAACTAGAAATTCTTGATAACTTGATATAAAGTTTCCGCATGCATGAACTGGGCGTTCTTCGGACACCAAACTTGCTAACCCTAATAGGTCTTCGATTCTCTAGACTTTGCACACATGTCGAGTGTCTAGTACCATCTGCTAAGCCAAAGGTGATGCGTCATTGTGAGGAAAATAGTTTCGTAAATTAAACCTCACCTTGTGAGAAACCAAGCAGCAAACCAGACCAAGAATTCAAGAAAAAAGATAGAACAACAAAGCCAAATATAAATTGCAAGAAGCCCGAAATGGTAAGGAGATTTTACATTTATTTTTTTGGATAAGTGGAAAGTTCTACCGATAGAAAAATAATAAATGGAGGACTAAATGTCCGCCAGGGAAAGAAAAAACAAAGGTAGAAAAGGAAGCGATCAGAATCCAAATCCAAAAATGACTGCAAAAAACTGTACGGTACCCAAAGGATGTGGGAACGTCAACAAACAACATTTCAAGAACCTTAAAAGTCTGGACCAAAGCTGCCTCCAATGTTGCAAAAAGACAAAAGTGAAGAAGAAATAGAATCAGCAAAAGCGTTTTAAAAAGGAGCAGAGGAAGAAAAAGGAAGTAGAATTGAATCAATTAATTCCCATGTTATAAATAGAGCAGAGCAGAGCAAAGCAATTAATCAATGTGATCCTAATTGCTGCTGAGCTGAAAACTCTAGTTGCTGCTCGAGCCAAAAAACATGTGAGTCCTACTCCTACCAAAGTAATGTCACTATATTAGTATATTTATATACAAGTGAGTTGTTGGTAAGAAATTCTAAGGAGAGGGTCTAACAAAGATGAAAGAAATTGATTACATAGGGTACAAGTACTTGCATAGTTGGAAAATGATCGGAAAAACAATTAATGTTTATAAGAAGTTGGGCAAAGAAATGGCTGACTTGTGTGAGATGTTCTATTACTTTTTCGATGTTTCATGGAATCCAATTCTTTGGGAGTTGGATGAGAAATGTTTTCCAAAAAAAATAAGGGAAAGATGGGGAACATCTCACCAAAGGGGAAGTAGAAATAGCTTAATCCAAAGTAAGGGGAATCTGTTTCCAAGTGCTTCTGAATTTGTATATCAACTGTGAAACCGTTTTGTAAACATGACAAGGCATTCCTAGTAAGTTAAAGGAGGAAGAAACATTTTCCACGGATGACAACCGTATAATCTTACAAACAAAGAAAAGATGAAAAAGGAAAAATTTGAGGGGTCAGTCCAATGCTCACTTGCAGTTATATGTATGCCGTGCTTGTCCAACCAATGCATTAGCTGCATTCTTATACACGCATGCATCATCCCATAGTGTATACCCAATTTTGACAGATGGAGGCAGCCACTGCCTTTTTGCACCATCTGCAAAAAGATGCTAGGTATATTTGAAAGAATAACACATGATTTATTAAGAGGAGTGGTTTAACCACCTGGAAGGTTGCTCACTATTACTCTGTCTTCATGGAAAGTTTCACAAGAAAAACTCAATTTGAAACATAACCCAACCTTAATAAAAGCAAACCCCACTAATTGGATGAAGTGTTTTGCTTCAAGAAACACAATTATCGATCCAACGGGTACAGATCAATTCTTACTTGAAACGTGGTGGCTTTGGTATAGGGTACTACTGTATTGGTACAATTAAAAGATGCGTCACGTATTTGGCATGTACTACAGGGGTAGACTTGATTAGCTCTCTATATTGGACTAGTACAGGAGCAAGAATGAATGCTGCTAAAAACTTGTATCAACGATTGTTACAAATACTAAGTTACTAACTCAATCGACGAACACAAGAATGTTTATGGACTAATGACAAACATAAATCATCATAATAAACTAACTTATAATCGCATCACCACATCGGCAGAACAGTAATTCTATTTAGTATGATTATAGAGTTCAAAATACAAGAATATATCAGAACTGATAAAGTAAACAATATTATCACAAACAACACAGAGAACTATAAGCAGGACACAATATCCAACAACGGAACAGTCTTCATTCATTGTTTTTGTTTCCCTAACCAATTTGAAAGTGTTACGGAATTTTAAGTAACATGAAATTCAGATTAGCAAGATTGCCATGATTTGATTTTCCTCAGTCAATGATTTCCATCTCCTCCTCCATCAATGGATCCTCTACTTTCGGTAGTGGATCCTCATCTGGTGTATTAAGGAAATCCCAAATGATATCACATGTTGAGGGCGCAGAAGTCGTGGTTTCGGGGCACAGCCTATTCCTGTTCTAGCTCCAGTTCTTCTCCATTTGTAATCCCTTGACCGAACTAGGCTCTCCTTGTATTTGAAAACAAGTTTGTTCTTGGTAGTACTCCCAACAAAAAGTTCCTCTTCTTTCTTCCAAAACGCAAGTGGATACCGGAATTGTACCCTGGTATTATCACGGCCAAGAGTGAAATGTTTATTCCAATGACCCTCTTGCTTCATTACCCAACCATGAACAGTTCCAATACTAGGCGGCGGATCCCTATATTCCATTGCTAGTTGAAAAGTGATCGAGGTTTCATTTTGGACAAAACGATAGTGTCCTGAGGATCTAGCTTGGCCATTATCCAATGCCGTTACCTCCCTAAACACTTCCCTGCCCACTGAAAATTTATCTCCAAGCCAGTAAAGAGACCCATCAAAATTCCCAGTAAATCTCCACCAAGCCAAAACATAAGGGTATTGAATTTGCCTCCAAGATTCATTGGCAAGGGTATTATACAACGCAAGATCACGACACCGAAAAGCAGGAACCCAAAAAAACTTGTAATCCTTTGTCAAGGAGTCCAAAGACTCCAAATCAAATCCAAATGGATGAGCATGGGATCTAATTATTGGAAACCTAAAGTTAGGTTTAAAGAGTTTCCTGAACTCTACTCTAGCAGTAGGGTTGCACAGAGTTCCAATGGGAACAATTATGTGAATCTGATGTGTAATTGAGCACCACCTCTGTGTATCATTAATATACTCACGTGCTAGGGTTTCACCTTTCAACATTGCCATTGCCAGTGCTAGTGGATTTTCATCATCGTCAGCGACTGCGTCGGAATCTGCTTCAGCGCCGGGATCGGCTTCGGCCTCAGAATCGGAAATGTTTTCGGAATCCGCATCGGAATCGTGATCCGAATCGGAATCCGCATCGTTTCCAGAATCAACATCGAATTCGGAACCAGAATCCGAGTCGGAGTCGGAATCTGAATCAGAATCATCGGAACCGAAACCGAAACCGGAAAAGGAATCGGAGTCGGAGCGAATGTTATGAACAGCAGCAAGTAATTGTGCCTGACTACGAATGAAGTAAGGGGACTTGCATACGCACCTGAACCGGACCAGAAGTTCCTCAGGAAATCTCGCCGGAATAAGATCGGCTCCTCCGATCATCTCCATTTTTCCACTCTTTCCCGAAGTCTCCATCATTTCACCATCGTCTTCACTTTCGATCTCCATCGGAATCAAAAATCAAAGAGAAGTTTATTCAATATTATAAAATAGATTTTCTAGGGTTTTGTTCTTTGTGTACAGGAACAAGATTCTCTCTCTGTATGTTTCCAGGGATGAATCATATTATAGAATTGAATGAAAAGAGGGAAAGAAATTGCGGGAAAAGAAATATCGATTTGCCCCTTAATTATTCCCTATATTTATTCTGCGCCCTTAAACAATCTTTTTAAATGCCCCCTGGACTATGAAATGTTTCATTTTTCCACTTCTGTTAAAACCCATACTCGTACAGGGGAGAAGTATTAATCTCCTGCAGGAGCCTCAAAAGCTAAGTTAGTTGGTATATATATATCAAGTGAAAAGAAATTATCCAACATAATATATAACACGTGCGTTAACATTATTTATTATGTAAAATTATTTTTGTCTACAACAATCAATGTTTAATTTATAAAAAGTTATTCATTATATCAAACTATTCGTACCTATTTATAAAAATTATTTTTTAAAAAAAATTCTTGTATATTCACATACATATGACATACTTCTATGTAATGTATCTACTTTTTTAGAAATATTTCGGGACTTAATGTTATGTATAATATAGATTAAATTATAATTATATACGCAATACATGTACAACCTCAATATAAAAAAATTACAAAAGCAAAGATGATAAAGTACTTTTTTAGAAATATTCAACCTTGCTCATAGCATTAGATGAGTCTTATTACACTCATGTCTTAGAGCATCCATATCGGATACTCTAAAATTTAGACCAAATTTACCTATTGCTTAAAGGATGAACACATTGGATAGGGTATAGAAAACACTTATACGAGACCTCCACCCTCATATGGTTTTTTATTTTATTTTATTTAAAAAAAAGAAAGAAATGGTTATACGAGTGAAGGTCACTCGTATGAGTTTTTTTTAATTTTGATACGAGTCTTTCACGCCTGTATGGCTCATACGAGTGACGGATACCCGTATAGGCTAAAATTTAAAGAAATGATAAATTTAATCATTCTCTACCCTACAAACCAAATTTTACTCACCTAAATTTTTTTGCTATGAAGAGGGATAGGGTAAATTTATCAATTTACTCAATCCGATGGAGATGCTCTTATGAGAAGAAAAGTACATGTATATTTTTATTTTTATTTTCAAATAAGAAACGAGCAAATATATAATTAGAATATAAAAATGCTGACAAAAAGACTGAAATTGGTTGTACGTTAGAGCAAAAAAATAATATGCCTCACCTTTATATATATATACTATATAGACCATGAGTAAAATTTTAAAAGATATTATCTTATAAATATTTTTTTGTATTAAAAAAATTAAATTAGTTATGTTTAAAGGATAAGAGTTTACTTGCTTCCAAAATCACAATAGAATTGCAAAGAATGCTGAGAAAGTATAATTAAATACCTAATTTAATATCTAGTTTTTTATTATTATTTTGAAATCAATATAAATAAAAGAAAAAATTTAGTGTCCCTCTAATTCTCTCTTATAGTATGAGGGGATTGAGAATGAATGTGGGAAGAAAAAATGAGATAAGAGTTGAAAAAGTCGTTTGCCTACACACAGTTCCAACTTTGAAAACCTCAGTTTTTTTTTTGAAATGTTGCGTTAGTAATTATATATATATATATAATATTGTTTCCCATCTTAATTTTCAAAACTTGGCGTTCATCCTACCAAACTTTCTCCAGGCTCGGCCCTAACTATATGTAAAGAACGAATTATGGTAAGTCTATGAAATTAGAAAATTATATTATAATAAAAGTAATGCTTAATTAAATAAGAATTTAAGTTAAAAAACGTAACATAAAGAATATAAATTAATATTAGGATAACCTTATTTCTGCTAACCAAAGTACAACAGAGCTATATACAATATACGGAAGAATATTCAATAACTAGCACCCGTGGCCTAATGGATAAGGCGTCTGACTTCTAATCAGGCGATTGTGGGTTCGAGTCCCACCGGGTGTGCTTTTCTGATTTTTATTATATAATTCCCCTCTATATTCTCTTATAATGCAATATCTATACAATATTAGCAATAAAATTAATTAATATTTTTTAAAATATAATCAATGTACAAAACACATTACTTATGACTTAAATCTGTCAAAATTATTGATTATATCTTATTAATTAAATCTGTCAAACTTATTGATTATAATAAAATTAATTAATATTTTTTAAAATATAATCAATGCACAAAACACATTACTTATTAGTTAAATCTGTCAAAATTATTGATTATAATAAAATTAATTAATATTTTTTAAAATATAATCAATGCACAAAACACATTACAGTAAATAAAATCTATCAAAATGATTGATTATATAAAATTATGCATTATTAAACTAAGAGCTGGGCTATAAAAAGGGATTCCCTCATTTTAACAAAAAGAAGGGATGATCATTTAGAAGGGTAAATCGATAAAAAAAAATTTGAAAATTTGTAGGGATGATTTATATTATGAGTAGATCACTTCCACCAAATTTCAAAAAAAAATTCAACCTATAAGTAGGTAAAATGATCATCAAAAATTTTAACGGTCGAAAATGTACGTATATATCAATTTTTCAAAACACCCACTTTTAGGTTGAATTTTTCTATGAATTTTTGTGGAGGTAATCTACTCATTATATAGATCATTTCTACAAATTTTCATATTCGATTTACCTCTCTAAATGGTCATCCCTTCTTTTTGTTAAAATGAGGGAATCCCTTTTTATAGCCTAACTAATTAAACTAAATTAAAACCAAATGCACTTGTAACTAAAGATGGAGTGAGTATTAAAATTGAAGACTTTTTTTATTGATAAACTTTCTCTTATTTATTTAAGAAAAATTACATAGCCAATGTAATCACTCATCTTTTGAATATATACAAAATGTTTCTTTCTACGTATTACGAAATGAAAATTATTTTTAGTTGGATAAAGTTGAGTTATAATATTCCATCCTCTTTGAATTAAGAATAAGTTTGTATACCTTTTTTTGGAAGATTTGGGTAGTTCTTTTAAAGAGGAGGAGGTATGAGGAGGGAGATTGAATCCGAGTGACCAAGGTAGATACTTTCAAAAAAGTTGCGCCATTCCCAATCTAAAGGATAAGCTATTCCATAGGAGGCAAATTTTTTTGGGTAATTTTATTTTTATTCGTGACATTTTGCAGTTTGTCCGCGTTGTTAAGTTATCTGTCCTACCCACTAAGTTTAACTACAAGTTAAGATAAATTTACAAAAAAAAAATTAGGGACTTACCGGTTTATAAGTAATAATTTTTTAATTTAATTTTAAAATATCCACCAAACTAATCAATATTCCACCTTAATAGAAAATGGTTATTTAAGTGTAAAAATTAATGTTAACATAATTAAATACTAGGTAGCCATTTTTGTTGATAATATAAAGATGCACTAGTATGAACTATAAGTGTAATATAAAAACTAGGAAATATACATCGATACAAAATTTGAAATTTTCAATTAATGGCAGATACAACACCTTCTTATACTTGAAAAATAATGCATATATTATCAAAGAATAAATATTGTGCCATTAATAAATAGTATTTGTTATGAAAACTTTGTTATTTATTGTTATATTATCGAATCTTCATATAAATATGTTCATTTTCATTCTTGCCGGGTCATTTAAAAAAAAATCTTATTCTTTACGTATAATATTCTATGTCAGTTTGTTGTGAATTAGTTATGCGGTTTGAATAGTGATCCATATAGTCATTATTATTTATATTCTTGCATGATCTATTATATATATACAGTTCAAGCAGTGATCCAATGGTTGAACTGATGACCTACTTACTTGGTTCTAGTCTTTTGTCGGATTAGTGTTTGGGTTAGATTTAATAATTATGATCTGATGGTTGAACTGATGATCTATTATAATTATTAGCGTAAATATCGATAAACAAGTTAGTACAAATCAACACAAAACTTTAAAAACAAGCACCTTCGAAAGTATATAGCAATAAGAGAAAAAAAAGAAAAGAAAAAAAAAAGCTTCTCATAAACTTAAAAAACCAACATATTTTTCTTGCCGTTGATCGTTCATATAATTCTAAGGTTTATGTTCTCCGATTTATATTCTCTGATCAATCGGTCAGTTGATTGATCTAAAAAGTTAATAGATAGTGTTTTTAAAAGGCCCATAAATAAAATCAACACGGAGGAAAAAAGCTTTTCACAAACCAAAAAAACCAAAATATTTTCTAGCCTTTCATCGTTCATATAATTCTAAGGTTTATATTCTCTGATCAATCTGTCAGTCGATCAATCTAAATGTTAATAGATAGCGGTTTTAAAGGGCCCATAAAGAAAATTAAGAAATCAAATTAATATGGTGGTATATTCTACTTAGGAATCTAAATTAACAAAAATATACATTTATAAAATAATTTTAATTAGTGGATAAACTGCTAAAAAGAAAAAGCATATAAAAACAAAATCACTTTTTTTTTATACTTGTTATTTCCCCTGCTTGTTTTGTCTAGATTACCTTAGCGTCTGGAAGGAATTAACATAATCTAATACAAAAATTATTGACTGGTTAAAATCTAATGTTATAAAAATGATAACCATTCAAGTTACATTTAACATAAAAATTCACACATGTTAAACTGAAATGTTACTTCTTGTGTCAAATAAATGACTGCAAAAAGACTAGAAACGAATTTCTAAGCAACTCCCACACTCCTACCCGTGGCATTATTTTCTGCTACATGCATACTTCCTACCATCACCTTTGTGTGAATTGAAGAATAATGAGTCCTAACATCAGCCCGATTGAGACCTAACTTTGAACACCTTCCCGTCCCCTCATAGCAATAGCCACCCACTCTCCCCTTCAAATCCAGGATTTGGCAAACAAAAACCCCATCTCAAATTAACAGAAAAAATAGGCTCTAAAATCTAGGATACCCTCTCCTACCCAAATTAAGAATCCACTATTTTTCCTTCAAAAAACTACATTTCAAGCGTAAAGAGTTAATATCGCCAAGAAACAATGACTGGGCAAAAAGAAACGCGAAAATCATAATAAGAAAGAAATTAATAATTAATAAATATTAAATAAAAGAAATGCAAAAGCAGAAACATATCTAAACCAAAGAATACAACATGCCCCATTGAAGGAGAAAGTGAACCAAATGACTACAAAATCCCCAACAGAACAGAACAAAATAGGGCTTTATAAACCAAAGCCCTTCGATGCAACATTACAAAAAGAAGAAGAAAAATATGACGAAGTTTCCTATTAAAATCTAGTAGACACATTTAGTGATACAGATTCCTGACCAACTTTGAGCTATTGAAGAAGAAAATATGAAGAAAGTGTAGCGCATACGCGAACTGAACCATTATAGATATATTTCATTAGGTTCTTGAAGAGAATTGAAACACCTGCCAACGAGAGCAGCACCCCCCCCCCCCCTTTTTTTCTTGCTAAGATTGAACCCCCATTGTTCTTTTTTAACTTGCAACTGGTTTTGCAATGGACTGCTTGATAGCTTGAGCGTAAGTCCTGTGTTGATAGGTTAGTGTCGACTCAAGCAAGTCCCAAAGCGATGTCTTCGGATTCCAACCTGCAATTTCCACCATGCCCGAAAACTCATCAGAAAAATCTTGGGCCAATAATAGTGTGCCACATAGGCTCCATCATATGGGCATGTATACCTACTAGCATGGTTTGGTCCGGGTGTACCACGTGATAGTTGCACAGACAATGTATGTATATACAAGAGAGAGAGAGAGAGAGAGAGAGAGAGAGAATAAGGTAAATACCAAGTTGTCTGTTGATTATGGTCATGTCTGGAATCCTCTTGTCACTGTCGTCGTAACCCTCACCATAGAATTCTTTAGAGCTCACATCAATGGTTGGTTTCTCCAGAGAAGCCTCTCCACTAACCTTTGAATACACCTGCCCAAGTGCAATAAAGTAACTTGTCAAAATTGGTTACCAAGGAAACAATGATCCAACTAAAGAGGGGAAAAGGAAGGACCCATTTCCTTTGTTTGGTGAACGGGAGGAAAACAAGAAAAGGGAAAGTGCTAGCATACACTCTTCCCTTCCTAGTGCATCAAATTCTGTACATCTAGACGTTGGAAGAAAAGTGGACCAAATGATACATAATTGAGGCATAGTTGGTTTATTGAATCTTTTGCCCTTTTAAAATGTGTAACGAAATCAAAAGTTTTGGTACGAGGATCTGAGGGTACGGGTTGGTAAAAACATGTATTAATTACTTTTCCCACCTTTCCTTCTGACTCGGATACCAAATAAGAAATATTGTAAACCACCTATTTTCCCCTTATTTCCTACCAAACAATTATGAGAAAGCAAACTTCTTTCCGTTTTGGATTGGGAAGTTGATCTTTCCTTCATTTTTCTTTCCCTTCTCTTTCCTTCCTACCAAACAGGACCTTAAGAATAGAAATTGCATAAAATATTGGAATCACTCATCACCTGAGCCATCATTTCAGCAAGCTGCCTGACTGTAACTTCATTGTTAGGGTTGCCCACATTGAATATATGACCGTTAGCCCTTGCAGGATTTTCCTGAGAATTACATAACACCAACTTTTAACTACCAATTTTTACACAAAAAATACACGCAAATAAAGGGAAAAGAGGTCAGCATACAATCATCAATAGAACAGCTTCAATAGCATCTTTGATGTAAACAAAAGTTCTCTGTGATTCACCACCATCCACAAGCTTGAGTGGCTCACCACGTAGAAGATTCTGCAGGGAAAATAAGAATGATATTACATACAATTCCATCCCAAAGGCAGATCAAGGCTTAGAAATTTTAGATGCACAAATAGGGGTTGAAATTGAACTAACATTGCTAAAGCAAGCCAAAACCCTGGGAACACCCTCGCTGGGACCATCAATGCCAGGAATGAAATCCATCCTGGGGCCAATCCAGTTAAAGGGCCTCACTATGGTGAATTCAAGACCATTCTCTGCTCCCTCCGCTGTAAAAATCAAGACATGTTAGAAAAATGCAAATACAATTGGCATATGTTTAAAGAACCATATTCGATTGACAAGTTCACTCACCATAGATTAACCTCTCAATCAACTGTTTTGCACATGCATAGGACCACCTCTGCTTCTCAATTGACCCAAAGATGCAAGGGGAAGCATCTTCCGAAAGGAGGAAGTAAGCAGGATCCTGTCCATGGTGACACAGAAATGACTCAGAAGGTTTCCAAAGGCGAGCACCCTCCAAATTAAGTAAAGAAATCAACTGTTCTAGCACACCAAAATTAGCAAAGAAGTAGACCTCTAATCCTCTTTTTTTTTAATTTCATCTCTTTCTTAAATTATTCATAATGAGAAGCAATATATAATGATGTACCATGTATATGTTTAAATATTCTGATTTCGAAACTTGCTTGCACATCTACTTCAGCAACAAGGTAAGCCATACAATATCAGTCTTGCCATTTTGTTTTTAATGGAGCCCCCTCTTGTTGAGGAAAGAAGAGTCGAGAACACTCTAAAGGAGGATATTACAAACAAAATGACAACATAATAAAAGGAAAGCAATTATATTTCATCACGAGTCACACGATACTCCCCCATTTTCATACGAAGTTATAAGTTTCCCTACACTTAAATATTTCGATGGCATAGTGCACAAATTATTTAGGGGAGTATCTGCATCATGCGTATGTGCTTCTTCAATCAAAATCAATTTCGTCCAAGAATATATAAACAAATGCGTATATATATATATATGATACTTCCATATTTTGAGGTTTGCAAATGGCACTCCACTTCAAGGAGATCAATAAATTGCTACCCCAATAAAATACACCAATCATCACAATTGTGCCTCTTCTTTTCTTTCCTTATATGTATACACAAGTATGTATGTGTACATTGTCCAAAGTATACTAATGAGGAAAAGCACAACAATACTTGGAACAGATCACAGGCCACTCAAGCTTTCCGATGACAGTTGAGAAAAGACGTATGACATATAATAGATCTAATATGAGCTGTGGAGGCCTATCACCTTCTATTACAAACTATGAATTTAATAGAATTATCAAGAGAGCCACAAATCTGAAGTCAATTTCATATTACAAATTAAAAGCAAATGTAGTAGTCAAGATCAAGATGGGAAAGAAAATAAAAAACAACTCACCTTCCGTAAAGGGCTATCTTTAGGAAGGAAAGAACCGATCGTTTTCCCATAGACTTCACAAGTAGAGAAGTGAATGAGACGCTTGCTGTTCTCCGAACAGTACTTAACCTGGTCAGAACAATAAAGAAATGACACATAAAGTCTTAATTGAAGGAAAGAAAACAAATCTTTCTAATAGGTCAAACTAAATTGTAAAAAATCAACACAAGTAAACATCAACTTCAAATGAGTTGGACAGCAACAAACAAATCTCCACCAACAGCTCTACACGCACAAAACTAGAAAGTAAGTCAAAACAAAGATGCATATACCACAGGGAGCGCGTCGATGAAATTGCTGTAAATTGTGTCCAGTGGACGTGTGTTGTAATCAGCTGGTGTACAGATTGCCGCCAGATTTATAACCTACGTGACAAGAAACAGCAAAATTCATCAAATCCAAGCTTTGAAATCGATTAACATTATAATGCAGATGTAAATGGAGTTTAACTTGCAGCTAGCATTAGAGGAATTCAAAGCTGAACTAGCAATTCGAAAACCTAAATACAATTCTACAAAAAGAGTGTTTCCAGTTAGTGTGCGCGATTTAGGCTCATAACATCAAATGAATCTACAGTAATATCTGGAATTCACAATACAGATCGAGAATATGCAAAGTTCAGTAACAAATCTGATAGATTGGAAATTCTACGAAGAGAGAGTTTTCGCTGATTGTGTGCGATTTAGGTTCTGAACATCAAATGAATCTACAGTAGTATCCGAAATTCACAATGCAAATCGAGCAAATGCAAAACTCAAGAACAAATCTGATAGATTAGAAATTGCACGAAGACATTGTTTCCAGTGAGTGTGCGATTTAGGCTCAGAACATCAAATGAATACATAACATAATAATATCCGAAATTCAGAATATAGAGTGAGGAAATACAAAATTCAAGAACAAATCTGACATATTACAACAATTACAAATAGCAAAACCTAGAAATAGTGCAAAGAGAGTGGAAACTATCACTACCGAGTACCGTCATACGGAAAGAAATACGGAAAAACTAATATCCGAATTTCACGATACATATTGACGAGATACAAAGTTCAAGAACAAATCTGAGAGACCAGAACAATTACAAACAAACAGTTAAACCTGGAAAATATCACTGCCGATAGAGAAACAGAGAAACTCACCAGATCCGCCATCTTAACGAGTCCTTCGAGGCGAGAATCGTTCTTAATATTGATGCGATGGAACTCAATCCGATCCGCCCAGGGGAGAGAAGCCGGTTCAAGCAAATGCTTGATCTTATCATTATAAACATCCACCGCCAAGACCTTATGCGGAGTCTCGTTCATCAATTTCTCGCACAGATGCGAGCCGATGAAACCTCCGGCGCCGATCATGCATATCGTCATCGGCTTGATCGTATTCCCGTCCAGATCTACCCTCGCCATTGCGAAATCACTATCTCTTCTCTCTAGAAAAGAGGTTCGTTGCGTTTTTCTCTCACTATATCTATCAGTTTCTCTCTCTAGAGGGAAGAATATGAGGATTTTATTTGATTGAGGAGGCAAAAAGAGGAGAGGTATTTAAAGCTGAGAAAAGGAGGGAGGAGAGGTGAGGTTCCTAGAGCCTGTGGCCCTACTGCATTCATCTTTGTTATATAATAATAAATAATGTTATCTGTACTCTCCTGCGAGTGTAGATAGATTAGGGTACATGCGATTTGGGGCGTCCACGTAAGTGAGTGTTCTAACGGTACCGTGGAAACTAGAGTAGCGTATTTTGGCCCCTCGCTAGTGGGGATTTGACCTTGTTTTGTTAATTAAGCACCGTCTAGAAAAGAAAAGAAAAAAAAAAACCGTTCTACACTACTACATAGATATTGAAGTTGAAGGTACCAAAAGCAGAAGTGGGTATGAGATTAAAAAAAAAAAATTATTTCAAAATGCAATTTCCACATTAAGACTAGTGTTAAGTTTCTTATGATGTGTCGGTGTAAAGTTGACGAACTTTATTTAACTAGTGCTCGTACTTTTTGTAATTTATTTAGGGGACTGTTATTGACACATTCTACTTCACTCTCTAACACTCTATTTCTCTCAAACACTCCACAAGTATATTTTATATCTTTTTAACACTCCCAACACTCCATTTTTAATCTTAACATTAATTAATACTAATCTTCTTAACACTCCCAACACTCCATTCTTATTTTATACAATTCAAAAACATAAATCACACCGCTCACCCTACAAATCTCATCTTCAATCTTCTTCTTCTTTTAATTCTTTCCCAATCTAGTTGTTTCCTTTCAAACTTTTTCGTTATTAGTTAAAAATAAAGTTTCACCATATGTTATTGATAAGAATATATTAGTTCTGATTTTTAAGAAGAACAAATAAGAGTTTTTGGTTTGGCCAGTGCACACGCCATATTAAAACAAGTTCTGCCATGGATGAAGGTTTACTCGGTTCCTAGGAACCGAATGTTCTTCATCATACTCGGCCCAAAGGAACCGAGTAAAACACAAGTCACTCGGTCCTAAGGAAATGAGTGGAATTGGAAAAATGACCCAAAGCCTACCTCGGTTCCTTAGGACCGAGTAACCTGTATTTTACTCGGTTCCTTTGAGCCGAGTATGATGAACAACATTCGGTTCCTAGGAACCGAGTAAACATTCTTCGTGATTTTTTTTGTTTTTTTTTATTTTTTGCTTTTATTTATATCCAATGATCTATAAGTAAAAGGAAATGTAAATGAACAACAAAAATATAAATATCCTACTTCTTTTGGAGAAGGAAGATGATTTAAATGGTGGTGGTGGCGGCGACAGCGGTAATGGTGGTGGAGAGGAGGATGATGAAGAAGAAGAAGGAGGATGAGAAGAAAAGAGATTTTAATTAATGGATATATAATTAATTTGGGTTTAAATGATGAGTTTAATGTTTTAATCATTAATTAAAAATAAGAAAGTGGTGTGTGTCAATAGATAATTAAACTTTTTTTTTAGAGAGTGTTAGTGAGTGAATTGGTGTGTGTCAATAGCAGCCCCCTTTATTTATTATAAATCTTAGTTATCAGTGTCACTCCATACTCTTTTTAAATTTCATTAATTATTTTATTTTGTTCATTTTGCATAGTTTAAATGAGGTGAATGAAACGATTTTAATATTATGCGTAAGTTACTGTAAATATTTAAATTAACTGACGTATGAATTAGCAAATTACAAGCTATAAGTATTCATCACACATGGCCAAAATAAGGTGAACTAATGTGATATATACTTTTGGTCATTATTCCTTCTTAGTAAAAGATTTTTTCAAAAAAAACAAAATTATACGGGCTTAAGTTCAAAGTAATAATATTTTATTAAATTGGATTAAGACATGACATAATATAGTTTAAATAAATAAAATGTCTTTAATTTTAAAAGAATTAAATGCCTTTTTCTTATATGTAATTGTGGGACTTGCGCTTTGCAACATTTCTTCTACAATATAACATGAAATCTTTATTTAATACAAACTCCGACTAAATGATTAATTAGTCGCATACCGACAGATCTAACCTCAATTAAGTAACAAATATACCCTTCAAATACTTTGACCACGATTCTATTGCCAAACTCCAGATTAATAATGAATATTTAAAACAACGTACATAATTTAATCCAAGAAAGAAAAATTAATTTCACACTATCAATACCACTACCAAACTTAATGTTACACTACTTGAGTTCTTGAACTTAGACCAAACAAGAATGAAAAGAAGAGTATGGTTGGAAATCACATGAGAATGTCAAGAAAGTATAAATAGAGAAACTTGCAATTACCATTATTTTGGTCGTGTCATATATTGCATCCATCTTATTATCATAATTATCAATTCCCTTATTTTATGGATTGGTTATTTAAGCCATATTATAATTTATAAATAGGAGGAGCCTTGGCTCAATTAAACCATCTACAAACCTAACTAACTTGTGTTTTGGATTGTGGAATATAAATTTCTTTAAAAGACTTTAGAAATTCAACATAAAATCTAAATGCAGCTTCATTTTTAATTGCATATATTGTGATTTGGTTAACACAATTATATTTACACATGATTTTTCCGTCAAATGATTAATTACCGACAGAATCTTTGTTATAAGTCTATACTTACATTTGAACATGAATATTTTATTTTTACAGCATAATGCAAATCCACATAAGAAAAATTAATTCCATCTTCAATACCAGATTAACCAAATTTTACACTACTTGAGTTCTATGAACTTATTAACAAGAATAGAAGAGTAGTAAAAGAAATGTGTTTAAAGTATTAAAAGCAGATTGCTTATTATTATTTGTCGATTATTATCATCTAAAAAATAATTATCATACCACTTATTTTAAAAAATTACAAAGCTAAGCCATATTTTAATTAGTAAGCAGGAGGATTTTGGCTAAGAATTAAACCATCTACAAATATCAGATTGTTTTCATATCAATTATTGGGAATTAACGTGTTTATTACTTTGAAATTCATAAATCTAGGATTTTAAAATCATATATTGTGTTTGGTTAACCAATTATATAATTTGATTTTTCAATCAGAATATTTATTTGTTAAAGTCTATATTTCATTAACATGCTATATTTATTTTTAGCATAATGTACATACCATAAACTTAATTTTGCCGTGGTGTATATACTACAAATAATAGTAAAAGAAATTGTTTAATCGTTAATAACAATGCTTATTATTATACGCTAAAAAATAATTAATACACTATAAAAAATTACAAAGCTAATTCTTTGTAGTTAAGCATTTTTAAGAATCATATATTGCTACAGATCATCTTGTCATATCAATTATTGGTGTGTTTATTATTTATACATAGGGAATTCATATTATGTTTAATTTACGTCAAAGCTAATTCTATTTTTAATGATAATAATAATAATAATAATTGATTAAATAATTATTATAATTAATTTAATTATTATTAAATAATAATAATAAAATGATCCAAAATCAATTTATTTCCAAATCCTCCAACTCTAGATTTGGAAATAACACTCATCTCCCTAAGATTTGAGAAGTTGCGAATTAAACTAAAAATCAATTCTTAAGATTTTAAGAGTTTTGTAAGTCTCAATTCTTTATTTTGACCCAAACAAAATATTTAAATTTGAAGTCCCAAATCAAAATCACAAACCCAAATCCCCTCTCGAATCTCTAATTCCTCGAATCTCTAATTCAAACACACCGTAAGCTTTGTATATAGCTCCTTCTCATTCTCTCTAAATGTTCTTCTGTCATTTAATTTTTCTTCTTTATTTGAAAACATCAATTTATCGTTCAAAGTGAATGTATATCAGTCCTATCATTAAAAGGCAAAGAGAATCACCTTGCCAATTTTATTAAAAAAAAAATTTAGGAATTTGACTCATATTACTCGTTTCTTTCAATGCCCTCTATTTGAAGAGCTAAACGGAATTATTTTTTTATAAAATTTAGTGAATATGATCTCTATAATAAATAAATTATCTATACACAATTTCATTAAAAGATTAAATTTTAAAATGAGTGAAATTATCATCTCAAGAGTAATAATGAATATATATATATCAAATTTTACTACACCCATTCTCGGTTTATGTTTCTTGTTAAATTTTTGTGGAAAGCGTGTAAATCATATTCACCAAAATTCATGAAAAAATTTCTTTCATTTAACTCTTGAAATGGAGAGTATTGGGAAAAATTGAGAGAAAGAAGTAATAGAGAGGAGCTTATTTTTTTGTATTGTTTGATACTTTGATTTGCATTTCACTATGAATTCATATGGGAAGCAATCATTATTCTTTATTTGGAATGTACGTTTTCTATTGTTTTTACACTTCAATTGCTAAAGTATTTTACTTTGCTCTTATGCTTTAATAAGGATAATATACATTTGTGGTGACTGGAAATTAACTTAATTATTTAATCAAATTTATCAAGTATAACATGTAAGAAGCTAAGTATGTTTTATACCTTATAATAATTGCAGAGAAATATATGTATTTTATAGGATATTTTATGAGTTGTTTGAGAAAATTTATAAAGTTTTTGAAGAAAAAAAAAAGTATAAAATTATATGAAAATATTTGAACTTGTCAAAAAAAAACCTATTCACATTAAGAAAACATGTTCAAAAATATTGAAAATGAAGATATCTTTCAATATTTTCAAGATATCAAAGCTCGAAGAAGATGTTATTTTATTTGTGTTTTTTGGCCATCTCTTTATGTATTGGATGTTTAACTTTTTACATAATTTTTTGCCGAGTTATTATACTTGTAGTTAGAAATATTTACTTAAGGTTAATTAAGTCTCCACTAAGTTAAAATCCTACCTTTGCCATTACTATGGGTGTTTGGGTTAGCTGTCGAAATTAATTAAACCTAAAGAACTCCCCACAACACTCTAAATTGATTCTGGTTTTTATGATAACTAGACCACTCGCGGTGATTTTTGGACAAAATTCTTTGACTTCATAAATAATATTTTTTAAAGCGATCATTCTTAGTAGACATAAGCATCTAATATAAAAATTAATATATTAAAAATGAGTAGTGTTATTTGCACATCCCCATATTTATTTCAAACATCCCATTTTCACAAGTACCCCCTATGGTAAATTTATCATCACTAACACCCTTCAAGGTCCCGTCAAATGAGAAGTGAGTATACTCGCATACACTCGGTCCACATAGAGAGAATTTGTTGGTAAGAACTATTCTAATAACAGACAACAATAGAGTGCTGAAGTGTTTTTTAAATAAGACATACCTAATGAGAAGTGAGTACACTCACATAAACTTTTGGGTTAATAAAGATAGTGTATTGCTAAGCACTCACATCACATTCAGCAATAGAAGAGAGTGTTTGTGATAAATAAATGGTGTTAAAATGTGTTTTTAGTTAAATTTTAAAAGAAGATATTTATGAAACATTTAAAGGTATAAATAATATCGCTTTTAAATATAGTCATTATATATTAATTAAAAAAATTATCACATTTTATTATTATAATCAATAATTTCATATAAAATTATTATGGGTCATGTTAACGTATGCTTTAAAAATACAAATTAAATACTCATTTTTAAAAATAAATAATTTTTAATATACATTAAATATGATACAAATTTTGATACAAATTTTTATTATTTTTATTTATAATAATTTTAATATGTATTTTAAAAATACGTGTTGTCATTTTTCGATTACTATTTTTAAAGTCATTATTGTCATACTCAATTATGTTGGGAGTATGGTCGGGCACAGTAAGAGAGAGTGTTGGGACTTGGGAGTGGTTCTCTCTCTAACGGTGACATGTGATTTAGAGAGAGAGAGAGAGGAGGGGGGGGGGGGAGGGTTGAAGAAAATGAGCTGTCCCTGCTCTCTCACGTGGGGGGTTCTTCAATCTTCAGTCTTCTTCTTATTCCAATCCTTAACACTTCTATTAATACACGCGTCTTTTAATCCAAAAAAAGCTTCTTTCTTGCCTCGTTGGGTAAAGCAGATTCACACTTCACAGGGACCCCCCCCTCTTTTTGGAACAAGCCATGTAAATGTACTGTTTTCAGAATTTTACACGTTTTAGTATTGTTTCTGGCAAAATTATTAGTACCTTTTTTTTTTTTTAATAACAGTGATAATTAATTGATTGGACAATATAGTCTATTTAGATGGTATTATTATTAAAATAATTATATTTAATATCAAAATAATATACAACTTTTTACATATATGATATAATTCTTGAAAGTAATATTTTATTGTGATAATTGAAAATAAAGATAAATTTATTTTGATCTATATTAAAAAATTAAAAAAATATTTTAGAGTAAATTTTCTTTAAATTTAAAAAATCACTTTGCAAATAGCTAGAATAATTTCCTTTTTTTTAGTATTTGATTGATAATCGCGGTAGGACATAAATCTAACTATGATATCTTTTGATTAAAATTAGTTTGCGTTAAAAGAAAAGTAATATAAAAGTAAACACAATCTTTTGGATTTTTTCAACAATATAAATAGAGTGGCATACTAATAAAAGATTGAGTCAAATTTATTAGGTTTAAACAGATAAATCACACTTGTGTGGCAGTGACAACATAATGTGGACGGAAAACCTACAATAATATACGGTGCAATTTGCAAAGATGTTTTGTTTGTGCACAGAAAGTACAAAACCCACCATTAAATTCAAACGACTATGCATGTGCATGTTTTAAAAAAATTCCAAATGGCCAAACACATATGCTTGACTCGTTTCGATTAAACGAGTGTGGATTATCCGTGCAATATTTTGATTTTTTCAAATGGGTTATATGAGTAACTCTCGCTCTTATGTGTAAAACTTAGTTTTATAGTAATACATTTACTATTATACATAAGTAAATTTAGCTATTAACGCGTTTATGCTGTGGACAACCATGGATTACAGATGCTCTTATTTCCAAAATAATTATTTATATTGTCAAAACAATGTAACATTTTAGATATATGTTGTACAACTTCTTAAAATAGTATTATACCCTGACAAATAGAATATTGTTTTTGACAATATGGCTATCTTGTAAATAAATTGTGATAAATGTTGCCTAATGAATCCAATAAAGATAAATAAAAATATAAACAAACTAGAAAAAAATAAATTTGAAGTAAGGAATGCAATTTAACAAATTATGAAACAATTTAGATTATTGATATATTTACCCATATTTTTAAAGTAATTAATTATCTCTTTAATAGAATATAATACTAATTTGAGAAGTTGTACTGATACTTCTCAAGTTATATATTACTCTGACTTTTGATAATAGTATCACCCTATTAATATGAGTATATATGTCACAGTTCAAAACATTTATATCAATTTTTATCTATTTCATTAATTATGTTGGTAATAAAGAGCGTTTTTATTATGTTAGATTTTTGGTGAGAATGTGATGAATGAATTTTTCCTCCCTTTTCTCTAGTAAATTCAAGCTTCACATAAATGTAGACATTATACATCTCCCCTTTTCTCAATGTAATAAAATTAGGTTTAAAAAAATAAATTACAATATAGAGTTAATTCTTAACTTAAGAATCAAATCTACTTGAGCTAGAATCTCACAATGTTCCACTTGTCACGTGCATTTCATGTTACGTGATATAATTGTTAATGGTGAAAGATTGATTCATACAAGTAGTGAAAGAACGAAAGAAAGAAGAACAAATATAATTAAATATACTAAAAGAAAAGTATATAACAACTCACCAAATAAAATATTATAAGAAACCAAATTTTAGAAAGTAATTGCGTCTTGCTTGTATATGGCAAGAATAGAAAATTATAAATGGGTCCCATTTAGCACTAATGAATTATTTTCATTTATTTTTATAACTTTTCACTTATAATTCATTATTCTGGTCCCATTTAATAAAATTTTGATTGAGATGTGATAAGAAATCTAACTATGATATATATCTTTTGATTTGAAATTAGTTTGCGTTAAAATGAGAAAAATAATATAAAAATAAACATATCTTTTTGAATATTTTCAACAATATAAATAAGGTGACATATTGGCATTAGAGCATCCATAGTTTATATGAAGGAATTAGCAAATAAATTTGGAGAGAAATTACATCGCATATGGTAAAAAAAAAGTGATGTAAATAAAAGTCACTAGTTTAACTTGAAAAAAATTTATAGGAGTAAAAAAGTGAGTCACACTTGTTTGGCTTAAATGTGTAATATACAACTTTTTACATATATAGTATAACTCTTGAAAGTAATATTTTATTCCGGTAAAGCCAAAATTATTTTGGCAATAGAGATAACCTTATTTTGATATATATTATTTTATTAAAAATTTATTTTAGTCTAAATTTACTTTAAATTTAAAAAAGAGATAATGGGTTATAGGGCCTTGCTCCGTAATGTTTTATAACTCTAAGGACGGACTCATGTTTAATAAAGGGAAGCAGTACTAATTTCATAATTTGGTTTTACAATAAGAACACTTTTCATAATCTTAATTTATTTTAAGAAAAATAATAAATATTAATAGTCAAATATACCCTTAATTCAGACCAAAACTTCAAATGTCTCAAGCATTCTAATAAAACTTAGAACCAACAAAATGGGGTGCTTCGAGTACCAGGTGAAGGAAAGAGCGAAGGAGGTGAAGAGCTTCTTAAAGAAGGGAGGGAAGATCGTCAATGACTCATGTAAGAAAGGATGTTACAAGATTAAGCACATCAAGGTTGATCTATATATATTCGAATTCGAATGGATGATTAGTTTTATGATGCATTAGTAGTTTTCGTTTATTGAATTGAGAATTAGTTTTTGTTAGGGTTTTCGTTTTTGCCTGGATGTAAAGATTTGGCATTTTAGAGTGTTTTGATTTTGTTTCCAGTTATGAGATTTTGATTTTTGGTTTTTTTAAGCCCGGGTATTTAACTGATTGGTTGATTGATTGATAATGTTAGAATTTTCTTGTCAAAAAATTATGTCCATTGGAATTCAGGGCTTTACATACATAAAAGTAAAATGATCGAAGCTCTCAGTTATTATAAATTGAGTGGATGTTGATCTCATCAATTTGGTTGTTTTTTGTTTTGTAATGGTGCTAAAAATAAATTGGTGCTAAACAGATTTAACACCAATTCTATTGAGACATGGGATGTTATAAGGAAATGGTATAAATACCTTTTTTGGATAGTGTTCTTAATTTACACAGCTAATTTGTAAGTATCTTTTATAATTATGTTATTATTGGAATGAACTCTTATGCCCAATTGCCCCTTTAAAAAATCTCTTTACAAATAGCTAGAATATATTTTTATTATTATTTGATCGATAATCACGGTAGGACAAAAATCTAACTATGATATCTTTTGGTTTGAAATTAATTTGCATTAAACAAAGAAAATTAAGTAATAGAAAAGTAAACAAAATCATTTTGGATATTTTCAATAATATAAATAGAGTGGCATACTTGTAAAAGAGTAAGTCGCACTTGTTTAGTTTAAAATGGTAAATCACACTCGTATGACAGTGACAACATATTGTGGACGGAAAGCCTACTCATAATTTTGTTTCTATCAACAATATTTTGCAGTTAATTTGGGTTATTAAGTTAATATGCGGGTGTGGATAAACTAACAAAAAAATATATTATTGATTTAATTTTTTGAATATTGTTTTTCCTAATGATTTAATATTAAAATTTCCACTAGATTAATAAAAAAATCCACTTTAAAAAGTTATATTATAATTTATTAACCAATGGGTAAATATTAATTAACTTTAAAATAAAATAATAAAAACAGAAAATCAACCCCTTACTCCCTTCCGGTTCAAATTTGTACCGTGTCATTTTATGCACCCCTAACAAATAATTATATTAAAAATTTTGCACTTCCAAACAATCTCATGTTATCATATCATATTTGAAAATTGTCTACCTAATATTCAACACACCATTTACAACAAAAACAATAGTGGATTTATGCCCAGTTAAACACAAAACAATAGTTGATTTTGTATATTCTCCAAATGCTCGTGTCCACTAGTCTGCCCTCTTAATGTCTAAGTATCATTAGTAGCTTAAAATATTTACTCAGAAGATCTTTACAATTAATATATGATGAATTGCGAAAAATGGCACACTAATTAAAACAAAATGGGGGAATTTAGGATTCCTAGAAATCCTAAATTCCTACTAAAACTCCAAAAACAAATAATCCTCATGGAATGGAATTTAGAATTCCAAGAATCCTCAAAAACTCCAACCAAACGAGCCCTTAATGTCTAAGTATCATTAGTAGCTTAAAATATTTACTCAGAAGATCTTTACAATTAATATATGATGAATTGCGAAAAATGGCACACTAATTAAAACAACAAATAATACCTTTAAATTTGTTTAACTTCTATCAATACAGATTAATTCGTAGAGCCAATGAAAGTTCTACTTAATTACCAGTTAGATAACTTAGTCAATTAGAGTTTAATATGTGTGGATTGAAAGCACTCATATTACTTAAACTTAATTGCCCACACTATCTTCAATGTAACATTGGCGATTTGCATGTAATTTTCCTTTTCTTCAATGTTGTGTCCTTCTTTGTGCTTTAATTGTGATTGGACTTTTCTCCTTTAGGGTGCTTTAAATAAAAAGTTAAAAATTGATTGAAAACACCGTTAATTTTTATGAAAAAATTAAAGAAAGAAATGAGTGATTTGATTAGATATTTTATTATTTTTCTAATTTTTACATGGAATCCAATTGTTTAGTGGACACGTAAGAAAAAAATTCCTTGAGAAATGGAGGAAAAATTGGAGCATTTTTTACCATATCACAACTCTTTCCTTTTGTCCTCCCTTCTTATTAACCGAGAATGTTTTCTTTTCTTTTCAATCATCCTTTCCTTCAGAATCACCATTGTGTATTCTTAAAATAATATGATATTAGGGTTTGTATTTTTCATTGATCAAGTAAGTTAATTAACGTTTTTAAACAAAGCTTTTTAAAATTCTTTAAAAGAAAATAGGAAATAGATTAAAATAAAAATGTATTTTGATAAGGAATTTTAATTAAAATGGAATCTAAATTTATACAATTATAAATTAACTTTTATTGGTGGATATACTTCTCAATTTTAAAAAGGATAATATTATCGAAGTTTGTTCAAAATTTTTATAAATTAAGCGTGGATTAACAGCAATAACGTGGATAGAAACAAAATCACGTAAATTCTACAATAATGAACGGTGCAATTTGCAAAGATGTTTTGTTTATGGATGCTCACAAAAAGTACAAAAACCCACCGTTAAATTCAAATTGCCATGCATGTGCATGTTTGAAAAAAAAATCCAAATGGCCAGACAAATTTGCTTCTCTCGTTTCGATTAAACAAGTGTGTATTAACCGTGCAACGTTTTGATTTCTTCAAATGGGTTATACAAATAACTCTCACTCATATATGTAGAAGTAAGTTTAGCCACTAACAAGTTTATGCTATGGACAACTATGGTTTGTGGATATTCCTATTGTCAAAGCAATTATCTATATTGTCAGAGTAATGTACAACTTTAGAAACATAATATGATAAATAGAATATTGCTTTTACAATATGGCTACCCTGAAATAAATTTTAATAAAACAAAAAATTTGACGTTGCCTAATGAATCTAATAAAGATAAACAAAAATATATACAAACTAGAAAAATAATTAATGTAAGGAATGTAATTAAAAAATTATGAAAAAATGTAGATTATTGATATGGCTATCCATATTTTCAAAACAATTATCTCTTTAACATAATATGATACTGATTTGAGAAGTTGTACTAATACTTCTAAAGTTATACATTGCTCTGACAATTTGTGTTATTGTTTTGATAGTAGTACCACCATATTGATAGGGGTATATACGTCAAATCTCAAGATTATTATACCAATTTTTATCCATTTTATTAATTATGTTAATAATAAAGACCATCTTTATTATATTAAAATATTTTATGTTACTTGGGGGCAAGGGGGGTCAAGAGATCTCCTATTTTTTGATTTTTATATATAGTATAAATAAAGTTTTGGAGTTATTATAAGTTTTTTAAAAGTTTTAGGGCTTTTTTTATAATAAACAAGGGTTAGAAACTTAAAAGGGCAAAAAAGGAGGGTCATATTTGTAAAACAACTACCCAATTAAACTTTGAACTCTCATCTCGTGAGTTAAAGATACTTTTTATTTTTACAAAACACAAATACTTTTTACTTTTATTTTACTTTAACTTTTACACGAATTTGGTTTTACTGTTATCTATCGCAATGGTAAGTATTGAGAGTGCTTTTTCGACGATGAAAATCATCAAGAATACACTACATAATAGAAGGAGAGTTGAATTTATTAATGATTGTTTAAAGACGTACATTAAATAATACATTTTCAGCGAGATTAAGACTGAAAATGTCTTACAATATTTTCAAAAAATGAAACATCGTAAGATGTTATTGTAATATGTAATTATAATCAATGTTTTTTGTTGGATTGTATGAGACTTATAATATTGTGTTTGCGTTAAAATATATGCTTTATTATTTATTTAATTTTTTTGTCTTGTTTTAACAAGTTAAAAAAAAATATTGTAGTGCTAACTCTGACCCGTCTTTTATAATTCTGACTTCGCCACTAAAGTAGGCATACATTATATCGATGTCCCCATTTCTCAATGTAATAATAAAAAGAAAAATTACAAGATAGAGTTAATTCTTAACTTAAGAATCAAATTTACTTGAGCTAGAATTTTACAATGTCCCACTTGTCGCGTGCAAGTCATGTTACCCACATAATTGTTAATGGTGAAAGATTGATTCATACAAGTAGTGTAAGAACCAAAGAAGATGAACAAATATGGTTAAACATAATAAAAGAGAGGTGTATAACAACTCACCAAATAAAATATTATAAAAACAAGATTTTAGAAAGTAATTGTGTGTTGCTTGGATATGACAACAATAGAAAATTATAAATGGGTCCCATTTAGCACTAATGAATTCTTTTCATTTATTTTCATAAATACTACTTATAATTCATTATTCTGGTCCCATTTAAGTACATTTTTGATTGAGATGAAGTAAGGAAATACTCAAATGGTGTGTTAAGCTTGTTGGGCCATTAAAACCAAGTCAACTAAGGTAAAAGACTTCCTTAAATTTAGGTTCTTGAAATACATAAACCAAATCTAAAATATATTTTGAGACTTATCAAAATTTTACATTGGGTTAATAACCTCATCAACATTTAATTATTCTCATAAAAAATAAGCACCCAATAATTTATGTTAAAAATAAAAGGCTAAAGCTTCGCTTTATAATAACTTACGAGCTTGTTAGAAATCGATTGGAAAGCAAATAAGCAAAGTTTAATACATTTAGATGGTTAACAATTTTATTCAATCAATGTTAAAACGGAAGTTAAAAAGCTTGAAACTCTCTTTTTTGAATTTCTATTGGTGAATCACTCTTTTGAGTCCCAAATATTAGATCCACCTAAAATTACTCAAATCAATAATCATTTTAGGTTAATTCAATGACGATAACTTTAAAAAATAACTTACTGATGTGACTTGAACGTATTGGTTGAGAATTAGATTCACGCACATATAAAATCACACTACAACTTGATAAATACAGAGGGATTAGAGAAATTGTATATTGATTGATGTGTAAATCATACAAGGGAGATACCCTATTTATAGAGTTAATACAAGAGGAAATAAGGATTTAATCTAGGCAACTATATAGCTATTTACAAAGGAATATACTGGAATATTTAACACCCCCTTAAACTTGTGAAGGCTTGAAAATCATTTTGAATTTGGACACCAGAAAGTAAAAACGAGCAATCACATATGGCTTGGTGAATAAATCAACAATTTAAAACTCTAACGAGACGAACATCAACTAGATGGTTCCTTGAGGAAATTAATATTGAATAAAGTGGTACTCAGCTTCAATATGCTTGGTGCATTCATAAAAAACTTTATTATGAGTTATCTCAATAGCGCTCTGTTATCATAAAGTAAAGGTTTAGGACTAGGGAGGTCAATTTCCATATCTAGAAGTAGCTAGCAAAGCCAAATAAAAGTAAGTGGTCTTTCCCACTCCACCACAGTTTAATATCTGGGAACTCCATTTTTTATTCTCAAAATCAAATATAGGATTTTATTTATTCATTTATTACTCTTATTTAAAAAATATAAATAAAGTGTCACTAATAGCATCGACAATGTTATGGTAATATAAGGTAAGTACGGAAAATTTATCTTACGAAGGCACTTGAAGAATGTGGAATAAATACTATTTCGTAGTATAATAGTATAGTAAAATTGAGTTTAGTTAAATTACTTATCATAAGCCACACTTTATGGTGCTAGAGAGGGTTTTTTTCTCCTACTTTTTCTCTCCTACTTTTATAATCTTATTCTATTTTTCTTAAAATAGCACATAATATTTATTTTAACCTCTTTTGCCTATGTTATTATTTTAGGGCGGCCCTAATTACACACACCACTTTATTGGTAATACATTATCTCATTTACTCGATTTTGTTACACTGAATATATAAATATTATATCGATTCAATATAGTTGAACTATTATTAAAAACGAAAAAAAAAATATTTGCTTGGTTCTATAGAACTAAAGCATCGTTTAGTTTACGAATTTTAGTACTCGGGCAAGAAAAGTCATTCATTTCTTTTATTTGGTAAGCATAAATTCCAGAAACACTTTTCCGAGAGAGGAAAAAGTAGGGGTAAAATCATTCCTCTCAAAACACATGGGATTGATTTTTTTATATGATTTTTAAGCATTTATTACAAAAATTTTAGACAATAATACCCTTACCTAAATACTTTTCCATTTTTTACCAAACAAAAAAAAAAATTAACAAAAAATTTAATTTGCCATATCTATAAAAAAAATAAAAAAAATAATTTTTCTTTCGTAAACTAAACGAAATCTAAAATAATGTATATACACTTGATCCTAAAGATCTAATACGTGTACATTATTTTAGTACTATAAAATCAAATTGATGTTAAAATATTAAAAAATATTATAACATGTAATTAGCGTGGTTCTTATTTTAATATTTAAATAAATAGCGGTTGATACGACTGCTGATTGGAAGGACAAAAAAAAAAAAGGACCACAATTGTATTACTATTACATGACACCGACATGCAAATACAAAATGTCTTACCCAGAAACAGAAACATGGAATCTAGAAGAAAAGATCTCCTGCTTACCACCACGCTCCCACTAGGCGCGTGCAATTTCCTCTAAGGATCCTCGTTGCCTTTCCATTTAGACTGCCGCCAGCACATATTCTACTGGCACCAGTGTGTCTGTCACATTCTTCGATTACGCGTTAACATGGCTTCGCATTATTAGTGTAGTTTTAGCCAATTTCTCAGCAGAAAATATGTCTATGTTTTGGCAAATTATTAAAAATAAACAAGATTGATGATTCTAAATTATGGCTATTTTTGATTTGGTGTCTAGTACAAATTGTTTTTATGTAATTCTTTTTTATACAAATAATATATTTCATAATTTTTTCAATATTATAAATGATGAAAATTATTTTTATTAATTTTTTATATACATTATTTTTAAAAGAAACAAAAAGGTCTAACTCCCTTACTTTTATTATAATAATAATGAAAATTTTATTACTACATAATAGGCTCTATTATTTTTACTATAATAATAATAAAAATTTCACCATTTCGAATGAGAGTCGAACTTAGAATCTCTTATGATTTCGAGTTGGCACTTTATCAACTAAACTAATCCACTTGTTCTTTTATTTTTCATTTATCACATCAATCAAACACATTATCTTTTATTTTTCCTGCAAACTAATTTAAATTTATTCATTGGTGAAAAATATAACTCACTTGCTAGAGTGAGAATTACATCGACTTTATCCTAAAAAAAACTGAAAGTTTTAATTTGATATGGAAAAGGGGCAAGTAACTTTTAATTAGAAACATCTCGAAAAAAACAAAAAAACTGTTACTTCAAATGGAGGGACTACCATATTAATTCAAGTAGCATGAATGAAGGGTATGAGTCTCCATCTTTATAAACAAGAAAACAAAATGGAAGCCTGTCGTGACTTGTTAGGGAGATAGATAAACATTTTTTATTTTTATTTTTTTTAGGAAATTTGTCCAAAATGGAGGAGGTCTCTTATGGGCCCTAGCTATTTTGGTATTTTGTAGCATTTTTTTTTAAAAAATTGTAATTGTTATGGACTTATAAAGAAAGGGACCAGAACAGTTGGGGCCACTTATATTGGACTGGGCTAAGTTCTAAGAGTCAATATAGCCAGTCTTGTTCATATTTCCAAGGGGTGGGCTACAGCCCAACTATCTCTCTTGGTAATGTTAGACTCCGGGCTCTTATAACTTTTCTGATTATAGCTAACCACTTTCAAATTAACCCAAACATTTTGACTCTGTTTGATAACAATATAAAAATTAATAAAAAAATAATTAATTTAAGTAAAAAGATATAAAATAAGTTGAGAGCTATTGTGTAATACTTTCCATCTCATGTTTATTTTTGTAAATATATGTCATCTATCTTTCTTAATGTTTTGTTAAAAAAAAATATTCACCACTTACCAAATTTATTTATTTTTATGAAAGAAGTCAAAAAGTAAGAATTAATCTAACTACATTTCTCAACTTATTTTTCAATTTTTCACAGAAATATATTATCGTTTTTATTATTTTTCATCTTGTTATTAAACGAAGCCTACATAATCAATTAGCACTAATGCTACCTGGACCATCGATGAAAAACAACTTCGGAACGGCAATTGGATTGAGAGAAAAATAGAACCCAACCCCTGTGGATCCACCCAGCTTTTAAATATATTTAGCACTACTCCCATCTTCTTTTGTCCAATTTAACACCTGATCTTGTGAAGTTGCCTAGTTCACTAGATTCTCATGATAGACGATTTATTTAACATTTGAATCCTTCCAAGGTGCAGTTGTTCAAAAAATATAAAATTTTTACACCTTCAATCTAGTTTTTCCAATACAAACCGTTCACCCTTGGATTTGTCCATGTAACCGAAGCGTTATTCACGAAAATCCAAATTGATTACCATTTTTTAAATTTTTTTTGAAACTTTTTGCATTATTCTTTAAAGAGAGTTTTGACTCTTCAGACTGAGTAGAACCATGCGGTCTCCTCGTCCTTTTTCTTCAAAAAAATGAAATAATGGTTCCTACCCATAGAGGCATAGATAGTGTTCGTGTAATAAACATAAGGCCCATATATGAGAAACATATGATATGAGAACGAAACAGGAGAGAGTTTAAAGTTCGTTTACAAGTTAAAACACAAAAGCTTTCATCTTACAAAATGTGCCTTGTACCAAGAAACATGATTCACCCGTCATACAAATATGCACCCCCTGCTACACTCCTCCAATCCCTAATGTGTTTTCAGCTATTGAACATCCCTGGTACATTAAGAGATCACCGTTAGTCACAATTACAAATGTACAATTATGTCAAGCCTCAACAATTATTTAAAGAGTAGGCGACTCACTGACATTGTATACATTCATTTGTTGCTGGGCGGAGTCTATACTGCATATGTAACTCAAATTATCAACCAATGCACGCATTGAACGTCAGTGAGTCAACTAGTTTGAGTCCCAATGAATGAGGCGGTGGATAGTTGGATGCACAGATGGGAGATGGCACCACGTGCTGCCTTGCACCCAATGGAACGATGTATAGATAAGGGGTGGTTCTCACTAACAATATGCTAACTCTGTCATTATGACGGGAAGACGCACAAAATCCCGCCACAATACACTTGTAGCGTGCCTATTGGATGCAAGCACCACATGGATATAACATTGTAGGCCTCATCAAATCTCCCAGGGGCCTGAAACCCGGCTCCACCCAGACCAATCCAGCCTCTTTGACCAGTCAATGGGCTTTAGGGAAGCCCAAGCCCGATAAGCTTGGGCCTTTGGCCAAGGTTTTATTTTTAGGCCCGGCTCGAAGCCCATCCAATAAGCCCATTATTTTGTGTTTATATATATAATGTAAACATGATATGATGCAAGGCATGGATAGAAGTAGTTCACCTTTTCAACACAAAGTGACACCAATATGACAAAAGATAACTATAAAGTATACCTAAATACATTTCGGAGTGCATTTAGTCATATTGTAGTTGGAATGCACTTATCTATATTGATTAGTAGCAATCATATATCAATTCAGGATATTTATTATATTACCAACAAAAAAGTTGTTTATTTTGCTTAAACTTTTTATTAATGAAATTTTAATATTTTTAGCATTTAATTATACGTTTGAAAATAAGCCATTTGTCCCAGCCCAGCCCGAAAATAGCCCGTTCAGGTAGGTCCATGGGCAGGCTGTGGGTATGCCTTCAACTCTTAGGCCCAATAAAGCAGGATAAGCCCAATCCAGAAGGGCTCATGGGCCTTAAAAACCCGGCTGGGTGGACCAGCCTGGCGCCTTGCCGAGGCCTACGACACTGGTGCCTTCTGTGCAACTAAGTCCTCCTTCAGTGGAATTTCTCATCCAGAAGTTTAATGCTGGAATGCAAAATTTGGAAGCTCCAAGGATCATGATGATATATATATATATATATATATATTTATCCCAAAGGCAGCACACATCAAATTGACTCAAAATACAACTCAAAAAAAAAAAAGAAAAAAAAGGAAAAAAGAAGAGACTAAAATCTAAAAAACCGAGAATTTGCCAGAGGTGAGGTATTGGAAAACTTTCTTTTAATACCGCGTGGTTCGAGGAGGGGACTGGGGGCTTGAACCTGGGCATCCTTTGTGATGACTCACTCTTTCAACTACTTAAGCCCGGAACTAACTTGTATCAGACACTTCAGGGATGCAAAATGTGTGAAACTATAAGCATAAAATTACTTTCCCCTCTTTTTTTGTATTTTGGTTGCTAGTATTGGATTTAGTAGCGAACTAGTGAATAGTGATGCAGTGCTTTAAATGGATTTAAGACAGGCAATCCCAATAAATAAGTTAAATCTATTAACAAAGCAAAGGAAGAGGAGGAATTGTCTTACTTGGTATATTTACAACAACAGTCCAACAATCTATTAACATCCTCTTCATTGACGTGATTTTCCACCATGAAAGAGCTTCCCTTAATATGATCATTTAAGTCTTTCCAATGTGTCAAAATACCAAATATCCTTTTCAACTATCACAAAAGTCAAAGGAATCAAGATTGAAGAGAAGATGAATGTTAATCAAAAACTACAAACTCAAACAAGCTGTATGCATTAGGCCTGTGCCCTCAAGTTGAATGGCATTACTACTTTTAGGTCCTGTTTGGTTCGTTCTTTGGATTGTTCCTGGAATCCTAACGTCCCCGTTCACTCAAGATTCCAATATTTGGTTGGAGTTTTGCAAACGAATCCAGGATTCCTAGGGAAGTAGAATTCCTTCCATCATCCATTCCCATATTAAATAGGGGAAAAGCTAAGAAGATTCCCAGGAAACATTCCGCCTTTTTTGTTTTTGACATTGTTACCCCTCTTTTAAGAAGTAACAAACATTTCCTTTTTCACTATATAAATATAGTATGATAACTAATTTTAAATAAGTTATATTTACATTTAATAATATATTAGCCAGTTATTCTCAATGTGCGGAAAGGAGAGTTCCGATCTTAACCAAACACTAGCAAGGAATTTCAAATGCCCAGAATTGAGTTTTCCCATGCTCTAAAATGCCTATTACTTTCCTAAAACTCAAACCAAATGAGCACCTAATTCAAAATAATAAAAGGATACGGCTGTGGTTCTTGCACTTAGCTTTGCACTTAAAGTGGTCGACCCGTCTAACTGATGGTCGATAAGTTCTTCCTGGATCAGATCTGATTTGCTTACTAGAATCGACACATACTGATGCAGAGTTGAGGGGCTCATCTCATTTTCTTCAACTCGAACCAACAAATTCGCGACAATGCTCCATAGTGCACTACATGCTTCAATGTCATCCGAAGCAAAAGGGTATATATCAAACAGACCCTGCAGGTAGAACAAATCTGGATGGATCCAAAGTGTCGCTGCTAAGTCTCAAAATAGGTCGATGATGATAAAGCTAATACAAAAGCAAAAAACAGATCCCCCTATAACACAGCAGGGTCTTTTTTTTTTTTGGGGGGGGGGGGCTCTTTTGACTTTTGCCCTTAAGGGCCCGTCTGTTTCGGTTTGAAATAGTTTTCATCTATGTAGAAAATGAAATGGTGAAAGGACATCCACCTATTGTGGTAAATGGCTTGTTCTTAAAAAATTATTAGTAAATGCATAGTTGCATACATTATAGTTAACGCAATTTTAAACAAAAAATAGTGAACAAAAGTGCAAAAAAGGTGAAAATATTTTTTAACAGTCTTTCTTTTCACCTGGGTGAAAGCTATTTCAAGCAGAACCAAGCAGGTTAGTATTGAGATGCAATATTAGCCTTACTTTTGTTTCCATAATCAATTAATCATTTGCTTTGCCCCAACATGCAGAGCCTTTTAAATTGGATTGTGTAGAAATAGTGGATAGTCAGGATTTTGTAAATTTCGTAAAATAACTTCAAATTGCACCTGATTGACGAAATCCTTTGAGATACCCCAGCATGCAAGGGGTAATGTCAAATGATTACTCCCTCTGTCCCAAATTAAGAGTCCACTTCCCTTTTCAAAACATAATAAACATACTAAAACTCGTGATACGTAAACAAGTTTTGTTCCAAACCACTAATTTTGACAAAATTATTGCATTCTTAAAAAATGTCAAAGTCAGACATGAATTGTTAATTTGGGATGGAGGGAGTATTACATAAGCATGAGGGTAAGTCTAATAGTGCATAAAGAAGAATAGGGGCAAAGTAAAAAAAAAAAGACATTTTTTCAACCGATAAGAACCCAAAAAAGTCATACCATGTGATATCTCGAGAGCAAGATCAGCAGCATCCGTCAAAATATTTGCAGTCAGAACTGCAGCAGTAACACAAGAGTTGGCAAACTGCAGAATAAGAATCATAATGTCTGAGTGTGTACAATAAAATACTCATTAATGGAAAGCATACAACTATCAGCCATTAACTGAACGGCAAAATTTTACACATGGTACAGGCAAATGCCCGTGGGCCACATGTAGAAAGCTTTACTAAATAATAACTGAACTGCATTAGAGCTAAGGGGATTTTATCAAACTTGTACAGGTCCCTAATTTTAAAAGGATTAGGACCAAGTAAATAAAATACCAAATAATCTAATATCACTAAAATACTCTAAACAACTAGTAATTCCAATTTCCAAAAATTATATCATTAAACCCAATGCAATATCTCATTTTTTAAGTTTGTTCCATTCTGCCATTTTTAACCAACTTCATTCCCCCTAGCCCCTATAAGGAGTTGGGCATTACTATCTAGGAAGGAATAAAAACCAAAAAATATCTATATTTTTATGTTATGTAACACTCAAAATTACTGATACTTGTTAAACTAACAGAAACTAGGCATATAAGATTCAGTTTATTGGACTATATTGATCATTAAAATTTTCCGCAAGATGAAAACCTTTTGCTGAACAGAACTAATGGTCCAAAAACACACCACCATGGATTCACAAAAATGGATCAATTCACACATGCATGTAAACACCCGATCAGCATAGCAGTAAATGCCTGTATAACCCTATGGCTATGGAGTATATATACACACATATAACTTCATAAAAAATCACGGCAAGACTGTAGCGGACCTCAATTTTATCAGGAAGTTTGACCAAGTCCTTAAGTAGTTGAAAAAGTAACTTATTTGAACAGAGTTCTTGCGAATAACCATCAATGACAGAAAGCGCTTCAACGGTCCGAAGAATCAAATCAAGAACAGAGTACCTGAAACAAAATGTGATAGATGATCATCATTTTGGGAAAGTAGCTCTTTAAATACGACAAAAAGAAGTCAAAACAGAAGAATTTTGTAGTGGCTTAGGATGTGTTCTTTTTGCAGGATTTTAAAGAATCTCGTAATTTATGAATTTAATACGTTATTTTTCAAAAAATGATTGGATTCCTAAACTTGTGAGATTCTAAAATCCTACAGGTTATGGGATTTCAAAACCTCAATAAATTGGTGTGATTTTCAAAATCCCATGTTGAATTGTAGAGTTTGAATTTGATCAATCTCTTTTTAATCCTATCTATTCTCCATTATTGGTCACTAATAATTTCTCTCCAATTAAAACACATAAATGGATAAGAATCCCATAAAACTTACATTACTACATTTGGATAATTTAAATATGAAAATTTATAAATTTTCTAAAAAACACCTAAATTGAAAATCTTGAGATTTTAAAAACACAAATTCTAAAATCTTATGATCTATCAATTCCCATGATTTCACAATTGTGAGAAAAGAACGCAACCTTAATGGCTTTTGGCTTTATGTTATTTTCCAAAATTGTAATGGCTATTGGCTTACTAAACCAGAAAGCCAGAGTCCATATTTATATATAAAATTTAGGATTACAATTATGAAGCAAAAATAAATAAAAGAGCCACAAAGGACAAAATAACCTGTGTGATAAAGTCCTAATTAAACTAAATCTATTAAATCCCTTATTTTTGGGATGTACAATAGATACCTAATAACCTAATCATAATAAATAAAATAATGATTTTCCAACACATACCTTTCAGGTACTCGTTCGCCCGTTAATTTGCTCATCTCAAAAGCCAAGAGATTAATCAAAAGAGTAGGAAGACCCAACTTCACCAAACATGGTAGAAGAACAGCATTTACTTCCTGCTGACTTTCTAACACAGCTAACAGTAGACCTACACACTTTGAAACAAAAGTTCATCTTAGACCATTTTAATGGAAATGCAAAATTTTAAATTCTTGTATTGCGAAAAAGGATTAACTAAAATTAAAGAGTCCAAAACAAAGAAAATTACTGAAATAATCCTGACAAATTAAATTGATAAATAAATTTACAACAATTTACAATAAATAGATTCGCCAATCGCCACACTTTCTCCAGTGGTCCAAAATTTAACAGAACAATTGATTGCAACAAGCATTATATTTACATGTGCATATGATAAACATGACCTTGGACTCAATAAGATAGGAAGTCACTCTTTCCTTTGAGAAAGTTTAGGTACAATTCATTATTTCTACCAAACGTCATAATAATGTCCATTTGGCTTATGATATGAACTTTTTGGCAAACAATGTCCTTGGAAGGTTGATTTGTTGTTTTTACTTGAATGGTTGAATAAATCAGAAACTTATTATAAGAATAAGAATAAAAAAGAAAAATAAAGTAAAAATAGCATATATGGTCCAAAACTGTCACAAAAACATTTTTTCATTCTAAATAATTCCTCTCTTATCTGCACATAGAACTACAAAAGACATTCTAAAATGCTTCCTCTAAAATGTTGATAAATATTCACGGAAAAGAAGTATCAGCATGTGCATTAGTATGGGGCACTAGTCGCAATTTGACAGGTTTTAGTAAGAAAATTTAGAAATTAAGTGCATTTTATTGATTTTTAAAATAACTAATACAATGTCCTCAAAGACTCAGATACACATGTAGAGAAGGACATCATTACAAATCACCAAATTGTCACCTTAGAAAATAAGGTCGGATAGTAATTCATACCCTTTCTATAAGCTGTGTGCTCAGGGTGTTTTCTGCAATCCATAAAACACGGGATAGAACATGTTCATGCTGCAACGCCTCGGCCCAAGTAACACCTTCACTACCTTGAAGACACAAAGTCAACAACCTGTGTCATAAACTTACTGTAAGAAAAGTTTATTGCAGTAGAAGGTAGATTACATAACAGGATTGTTGAGGATTTATGCAACAGCGCTGAAAGAACTTAAGGTTTCATTTGGTTCGTTCTTTGGATCTTTCGTGGAATCCAAAATTCCATTCATTCAAGATTCCAACAATTGGTTCAAGTTTTGGAAAGGAATCCAAGATTCCTAGGAAAGGAGAATTCTCCACCTACATTCCCATTCCATGTGGGGAAAGCAAAGAGGATTCTGGGAATCCTTTCCATTTTTGTTTTACTAAATTACACCTATTTTTAACAAATAACTAGACATTTTTTTTTCCTTTTTCATTATGATAAATTAATATTTAACAATATATTTAATTAAAATATTTTTATGTTTAATAATATATTTGCAAGTTATTGTCAATATGAGGAAAGGAGAGTTCCAGTCCTAACCAAACACCGGAAAGGAATCTCAAATGTTAGAATAGGAGCTTTCCTGGAATAAAGAATGCCAATTCTTTTCCTAAAACTCAAACCAACCAAGCCCTAAAAGAATAAATTTTCGGGTGTAAGGTATCGAACCCACAGAAGTGGTGATAATAACAAGCAAATGTAGCCATGAGAGGTACTCCATGTTGGCTACCACTACTGAACACGGGAAGTTATACGCATTGCACGCATAGATGAACATAAGAGACAATGAGTCTTTGTTGCTGTTTTTCTTTTCATTTTCATCTTTATTTCTTTTGCATTTTGATGCAGAACACGATAATAAAAATATGACAAGGAAAGATATGCTAAAATGAGTGTGGGTCTAAAGAAAAGAGTAATCATCTAGTTGGTATACATAAGTCTATCATTACATGTTTATATAATCACCTTAGCATACTTATATTCCCTACTAATTTCATCGATTACATAGTACGAGGAAAGAATGATTACTATGCAGTTTGTCTTATATTATTGTGACTAAGTTAAAAGTTTCGCACTTCACCATATGATATTAGATTCACACCAGTTATAAGAAAATATGTGAACCCCCAAGCACGAAGATCAGCTGGCACGGTGCAGTTCGAGCTTAACCAAGGTCTCGAGTTCGAGCCTTGGGAATGCAACTGTGTTAAACCTTGGGACGGAGAGCTTTGCCGCCCAATGTGGTCCTACCCGGCTTGGAGTGATTACTCACTTTGCCACCATTTTAGTTACCAAAAAAAAAATAATAAGAAAAAATAAGAAAATATGTGTTTATACTTGATATATAAAAAATGTACATCAAAGCAGAAGGGACGTTTTTCCTTTTATACATCCTTTTGGAATTTGGAACTGCATAATGAATTTACGTAAGTAAAAATTAATGTTGTTGCTAAAATGACCCACAATTAGTATAACTCTACAATATTATGGAAGCTAAATGGATGCCCAAGTAAAGTTCAAACAGCACACCAATGAAATCTCTAAGAAAATGATATTGGCAAACAATAACCTAGCAGCAGGATGATAACAGAAAGACTAATGCTACATTTACCAGCTTCATCAACCGGTAATTCATAACGAATGCATTACGCCAGCAGTTCATACCGGATGCAATGATGTGTTGCACATTCTAAAAATGTACAACTTATTAATGCTGCCAGCATGATTAACCAGTTGGTAAGACCGGTATAAATTATCTTTTTCCTAACAGAAAACATTATCCACAATCTGATTGTGCCAAAACTGAGAATGGGAGAAACCTCAGGTGCTAGAATATTAAAAGGGAGAATACTATAAAATCAGTGAAACATCTGATGATCAGGAAATTGAGCATGTAATGTAATTTCTGATTTCATTGTCTGATGGTTACCGGCAAGCTTCACAAAGGCATGGGGTGTCATCTAGAAACAACTGATCCACTATTACTTCAACCAATCCCTTAGTAGAGGCTATATGTTTCCTCGAAACTTCATGGCATGCAAGGTTTCCAATTATTCCAAGGCCAATCTCCTGGACAGAAAATTAAAGAGAAATCTTAACACAGCCACTTCAGTGTATCAAAACTAGACATAGCACACGCAATGTGTGTGCAAGCCTATTTTCTAAGCATGTGTGTCATTTAATTTAAAGTGGAAGAAATAAGTCAATGGAAGGTGTAGGACTCTTGGTTTAAAGGATAAAGCCATTCTTGTTCCTAGACGGCTAGTGTTTGTTCTTGTTCAAGTTGCTAGAGCTTTCAGTGGATGTCTTATCCTTTGTTCTCTAACTATCTTGTTGATGTTGCTGTATTTTTCCTTTTGGCTTATTAATAAAAGTTTCTGTTTCCTATCAAAAAAAAGGGTCACAGGTTCAAACCTAACTTGTATTATTTTTTTTTGAAAAAAATGATGAGGGGCAAAATTGGAAATTTAAAATTTGGTGTCATAGCTACCCTAAAAAGTAGTGGGGTATGGCTTTCTATAAGTATAGATATTTGAGAGCCACCTGCAAGCAGTTTATCCATTTCTCAACACAAGCCACAAAGGATGTAAGAGGGAAAAGAGGCTTAACAGAGTAAAGAGAAATGTGACTTACTGTAACACGTGCAGATTGAGAAACCATTAGACTAGCCAAAAGAACTTCAAGAACCAGGTTTTGAACCTGCATACAATATAAACATTTAGCTCAACAACTAATACAACTGAGAAATTGGATATGCGGGGAGCAGTTCAAAAGAGTCTGCTAAAAAAAACATACAGTTTGAACTTCAACTAAATTCATTAAACAACGTAATTTATGGCTCATTTTGTAAGCTGCTTGACAGAGACAGCTATGCAACAGTGATTTGTCAAGGGCATCAAAAAATATTTAAGGTGACATTGAATATCTTATTTAGGAATTAGGACACAAGTGATCAAAGACTTGTTGCAGTCTTAAGCCAACAAATGTTAGCTTTCATGTCGAATTGCATAAATCTTCGGCATCATTATCTTTCTTTCTTTCTTTCTTTCTTTCTTTTTTTTTTGATAACCATGGGTATCGGGGCCCCACCCCACTAATCCCATGAGGCCCTGGTTGCTCAACCGGGAGACGCCCCTAGTGGCCCAAGAAAGGTTTCACGCAGCGGGGATCTGAGACCGTGCGCCTACCCACACAGTCTCAAGTTTGCCCTTACCGCTGTGGCAACCCCTTGGGTTATCATGATCTTATAAGAACTTATTTGTGTCAGAATTGGCAAAGTTATTTTCCCTGACTACAATGGCGGATTCTTATAGGAACACAAAAATGATGATGCAAAAACATAAACTACACCAAGAAGATTGGACAGGTTCAAGGTTGAATTGTCTCAATTTACCAGTTAAATTATGTCCAGCCTAGTACTTAAGTTATCCTGTCAAAGGGCAGCGACAACATGCAAATTTGACTACAATAAAACCCACAACCATAAAGCCTTTTAAGAAGCACAGACACAGGTGTCGTACCCAATACGGCAAGAACACGTTGACACTTGCAAATCTTAAAAAATTGAGACACAGGTACAGCAGGGGACACGTTAATAAGTATAATTTTTTTTCTTTATATATATGATCATATATTATGCAGCAGCCAAAAAGTTAAAGACAAGATATATATAAAAGCACTTAGAACAAATAACAACTTCTATCAGAAAAACATAATGGATTTCATCAAATTGAAAAACCAGAGAAGCCGGAGAAGGTTGGTGCTACTATTAATGTGTGACAATGACGGTATGGAACAACTATCAAGTGAAACTCTAGCTTTTGATTTTTGATAGATGAATGAGAATAATCGGGAATATGATCCTATTATTGTATATAACTAATGTTATCTTTTTTTTCTTTTCAATTTAATAAAAGAGACTAAATATTTTTACAATTTTCAATTTTTTCCCAGCTGTGTCTGTGGAGTACCCATGCCATGTCCAAAATATTTTTAATACCAAATATGTCCAACACGCCATGTCCAAGCCATGTCTGACACGTGTCCGACAAAGGTACTTTACCCAAACAGAAGTATCTGTCTTTCCTAGACCAAAAGCATAAACATGTGAAAACCAGTTAGCGGATACATGTGAAACCGCGGATGGGTGAATACCACAGGACTAAAATAACTCAACTATGTAGTGGCGGTTTACAAAACCCAACACTTGACTTACTGACGACTTGACTCCCTCGAGCCACAGTGATCTTAATCATTTTCACTCCGCCTTCACAGTTTCTACTAGAAATCACTACAGGTACTCTAGAATGCAGCTCACTCGCACAATGGTGTCACGCCGTAACGATCACAATCGCAATCCAACTCACATCACCAGTCATGGAATCACACCGTTCGAGGAACATGCTTGTGGAAGTATGTAGTTACCTCGGCTCTAAACAAATTAGCATAAACACACATGCCAGCCTAGCTCTCTATCAAACTCAGAAGAGTTAATCAGAGTATTGAGGGGGAGAATAACTAGGTTTCTAGGCTCTAGATAATCATTAATGAAGTTACAGTTGTTACTCGCTAAACTGCTAAAGTTGTAAATTTTGAACAAGATAAATTAGGTAAGGAGCTTCAACACAGTCGACTCTAGCTACCTAGTCTATCATCTTATTTAGCTGAGAAATATTTGAGACTTTTTCCATCTCAAAGTTCCAAACAAACCATGGTATTCTTACTCCTACTTTTTGCCATGGCTTAAAGATGTTATGATTCGACTTCAAAATTACCATAAATCCTCGTTACTCTTATAATCCTTTGAGAATCCTACAAAAGTCTGACAAAGATGTGTTTTAGTCGCATAAAATAAAGTACAAAATCCTCAAATCAAATTGGACCTGACACAATCTAAACAACCCTAGGCAAGTTCAAAAAATCTATTAGCAAAGCCTTCTCAACTACTACAGTAAAAGAATCAGTTCTTCAAAACGTATGCATTAGAAATGAAATGTAAAAATATGAACTCGTGTACCATTAACTCAGCATGAGTTCTGCTGCTTGCAAGATCCCATAAAATGCATCCATACTCTTCCCAAGCCTCTTCTCCAACCGATGCACCTTCGTGTTGAACAGCGTCCATGGCTTCATATTCACCATTCGAGGAATTCGATGTTCCATTTTCGGATGCGGGTAATACACTTTCTTCTGTTCCTTCACCTTTTGATCCTTGATCCGATGAATCGCAAACTTCAACTCCATGAGATCGGATACTACTACTAATGCCTGATGGGAGAAGTTTCCGTATTAAAGATATAACATAACTAGGATCGACCGTCGTCGAGATGTCAAATAACTGCATAGTACAACATAAGGCTTAGTACGGCTATATGAACAGTAAAAAACAAACACTTGCTAATTAGAACAACAAAGAACAAATAGAATGCAACATAAATATAATTAGCTTTGTCATTTTTGTATTTTCCTGCATATATATGTACTTATGTTCAATACCATACGAATCTTGCATAATGCAGGGGCCGCAATTTACCCTATTAACTAAGAAAAAGAGTACTAGTATTCAACTTCATTTTGCAGAAAAACGAAATTAACATGTAATAATAAGATAAGATTCTCAACCCCAAGGGCGGCAATTGCCCCACTTTAATTTTAGAACTTGTGTGTTTTAGTGGTAATTTATCTCTATGCGACTAAAAATAAGGTTTATTGGCTATTTTGTCCCCGTTTAATTTTGAAAAAAGTACTAACCTAAATTTTATTAATATTGAAAGAAACTTACAAGACTAGTGGGCATAAACTTGCCCCCATAAATTTAAAAAATAAAAAGAAATTAGTGTTAAAATTGCGCCCCTTTAGCAAAATTTAAGTTAATTCATGGTTTCAATAAAAACTAAAAGGCAGTTCATCCAGCTATTCTTATCTACATGCATCAAAATATACGCAAGTGTGCTTGAGCTACAACGTAAATGTATTTGAACAGGAATAATTTGTGAGAGCTAGGGTTAGGGTTACCGCGTCAGAGGGAGCAGAGGGGTGATATGGTGGTGGTGGAAGCTGATTTTGCTGTTCTTCTTCTTCTTCTTCTTCGCCTGCGGCTGATTCTGCCTGTCTCGACATGATCGCAGCTCACTACTTCATGTTTAAAACTGAGTCGATGTTTCGGTATACGCTTCCCGCTGCTTTCTCACTCTCGGGCTCTCGGCTTTGTTTGGTATTAGAAATTTCGCAGCAAAGATGAAACCACCCAATCCAAGGCCCACGTATAGCAGAACTTGTCAACCCGCGACACGTTCGAGGTTCGAGGTTCGAGTCGGTGAAAATTAGGAGACACAAGCTCAAACCGGATTTAAAACTTCTTGGTTACATTTTTCAAATCTTTTGACTATAATCGAATTTTTTAAGTTCAGTTATTTATTTTAATAAAAAAAAAATAAAAATTCTATCATTGTTTTACTTGTTTTAAATAGAAAAAATATTAATTCTTATATATTTTTTAAATTCTTATATTTATAATTTAATTTTAATATTCATAAAAGTTCAAAGAGTTGGTTTTCACTTTAACTTGTAAATTTTATGAATATAAAATTTTATATAATAAAGTAATATTATTTTTCACAATTCCACTTATATATGTAATGGTTTCGTTTGATTCGGTTCGATTCAATTTTGCACTGGAACACTCTCAACCTGAAATAAATATATTCAATTTCAGTTTCATTTTTAACAAATCAGTACAATTCGATAGTTTGATTTTCGGGTTCGCTCTAACATCTTAAGTCAGGCCATATGTAAAATAAATCTCTAGTTTACCTTTAATTAGACTCAATAGAATTAGTATATGTGCATCCGAGTCGAGTCCGGACATTTTTAATCTCGTTTGTCGAAAAAAAAAATAGTAGAATTGTGGCACACTTTTATGCCTGCATGTGCGATGATGTTATATCTAATAATTCTTGATTAATCCACCTTTTATCAATACATATTTAAAAGTGTAATAATTTTTAATTAAGTGATTAAGTTGCATCTATTAACATTTAAGGTCAAAGATTCAAATCTTGAAAAAGTTATTATTTATTTTTCGTAATGAAAGAAGGATATATTGGTAATTTAAGAGACATGTATCAAATCTTTTATGGCTTCGGTTAGAAGCATGCAATTTGTGCAATGCGCAATATTTTAAAATTTTTATTATTCAATAGATTAATTATAAAAAAAATAGTACATAAAATATTTTAATTATGAATTGATTGTAAGAAATTTTTTACCTACTTGTCAAAATCAAGTGAATAGACTTCGTAAGTACAAAGATCTAATGTTATATTTGAAGAATGAAGCGTATAACACGAATATATACATATATATTAATGGATATAACATTTTTTTTATGTTTTATAATTAATTGTCGAAGAGAAGACTCCAACATTTTTTTAAGTTTGTGAACCAACCATTTTAAGTGCAATTTTTTTAAGCCTATGAATCTAATCCTTTTATCAAAAGATATTTTTTTTTTTTTTTATCAATAATTGAGATTTAAATGTGTTGTATGATTACTAACTAAATACATTACGAAAAAGAAAGAGCAAGCGAAAGGGTAAAGAAGATTAAAGTTTAAAAGAGAGCAAGAGTGTGGATGATTGAAAATAACAAATTTAAAGATGAATGTTATAAATATAGGACACATGACAAGCTCTCGTTAAAAGAGAGTATTTTACTTATATTATATATATTATATATGATGCATAATAGATATACTCGCTTGTTCTCAAATTTATAATTATATATTGAGTGCATTAATTATAGATTAAAAAAGATGGATTATAATTCTTTCGAGACATAATATAAATTCAACTATTTTTACTTATAGTATTAGATGGACTCAACCTACCCGGCCACGTATGTTATGTGTCTTGTGTGATTGTATTTTTCTAAAATTAATTTATCTTTATCAATTTTATGCATAGCTTAAAAGTCATCTCCCGACAACAAATCGAAATTTGCCTTCTCTAATAAATTTTAAAGTTGCATTCTCGTTACATGTCTTACAAACAAGTAAATTGAATTGGATTCCATCTTATCATCTTAAAGTTCGAAGTGTGGGACACAAGTATTTTTATTATTTGTTTGGCAAAGGTAAAACAGATGTAACGTGGTTGAAGAACGAGTGTTTTTTTCAAACTCCAACACAGCTCAATCTAATTCTTTTTTAATTTTTTCCTCCTTTCTCATGATCAAACATTATGTATATTTATGTACTGTTTTTATAGAAAGGAAAAAAAAAGGGATACGTAACAAATTGTTTCTACAAATACTATGAATTTTTGAATTACGAATTACTAGCTAGTTATTCAATTTTTTTTTATTTTGGACTTAATTTTCAGATTCCCTGCATATAAGATATTAGTAAAAGCATACACAATCCAAATTGATTAAAGACGCATATAGTGATGTCCTTTTTGCATCCAATAACTTCTCCGCATCAAATTTATGCATATTTCTAAAAGGATGTCCTTTCGTTTTATTTTTTTTATATATTTTTAATACAATTTATATTTTAAGGGAAGAAAGAACAAAGTTACTTTAATTATATTATTTCACTTAATCAATGGCTAAGATTTATTTGTAATAGTAGACATAAAATTTAGACCTTTAAATGTGATTTCACATTCATGTAAAAAGTACGGTGCTATTTACGCATATTGAATCACTCTGTAACATTCTGCATTATTATAATATGTGGTTTATGTTGTTTATTGGTAAACCACACCTTTTTTAGATTTACTTCAATGATTAACCATTAGTAACTATAATTAATAACCATAATTAATAACCATCATCATTTATATTAATAACACAATCAATACACCATTCCGCCCACAAACCCACCACTTCAAGCCAAGTCTTCATTACATAAGTGAGGAACATGTACTATTTTACTTCCATTTCTATTTCCTTCAAAAATCTCAAATTTGAATAAGAAAACGAAGATCATTTTTAGCCATGTTGTTATAGAAGTGAAATATCATAATGTGTAGTAAAATAAGGATAGAGAGAGAAAGTTCAAAAGAAAGTTGAAGCTTAAGTTCAAGATAATGATGACTCAAAAGAGATATTATACTTATATTTTTGCTGATTAATTATGTTTTATTTCATCCTAAATCAGTGAATAAAAATAGAAAACAAAACAAAAAAAGAAAATAGAGCAACGAGGTATTTATGCAATTGTACTTGGTGCAATTTTAGTGAGGTTATATGCACAACCTCGATTCATTACAACCGGGCAAAAGGGAGGTTCTTGGTTGTGTAAAATCAAGCATTATCTTAATTTTTCCAATGGGCATATTCATTCGACCTTATACCACAGAGGGAAGAGTGCCCAATCTCAGTTCTTTACAACTGAGGCAAAAAAGAGTCTCTCGATTGTATAGAAACGAGCACAATTCTCCAAACATAATTGATACTAAGATTTCAAGCAAATAAAACATTATTACAAACTTAATTGAGCAACTGGAGTTGGTATATAAAACAAATTTAGAGTTCTAACACATCAAATTTAAAGTTCTAAGGTAAGCAATCAAACAAATTTACTTGGACAATTAGAATAGAAGATCGATGGTGCTGAGTAGATTAAGATTAAATAAACTATGTAGAAGAAGAGTGTAGAAGATCGACGCTCTCACTCTATTTTGCTTAGCCTTTATGAAAGAAGAGAGAAAAAAGGGAAACATTTTTTCTTCGAATAAGAGAGAGGGTTGTTAATTAAAACATTTACTTTATAATTAATATAAATAATATTATTAATTAATCTAAAATTAGCTATTGGAGTGGTGGGAGTGCTAGTAAGAATTTTTTTCGCAGTTGAATAGTGTTAATAAGTGATGTAGTGTTACAAAGTGATTCAATGGGTGTAAACTATGTAACCCGGTAAAAATATCACATCACATTATTTTACAATTTATACACACAAAGATATACCTTTAAAAAGAAAATAGTATTTCAAATTTGAACTTGAATTTTGGATTTTGAAATAACTGTTTTAACTCTCTTTAATATTTGTTACCAAATTTATTCCCTCTTTCTCTATTCACAATTGCATCTATTCATAATTTACAGTGAAAATCTTTGTTATATTCTCTCCCTCACAATTCACAACCTTCAATTGTGGGTTTGTTGTTCATGATTTAAGTCAAGCTCAGTTTAAGATAGTTCAAGATTTTTTTTAAAACTATTTATCTCCTCGAATTCTGTTTATGGTTGTCATTTGTTGACGGGTTGTGAGTGAGTTTGGGTAACTCAAATTAACGTAAAAGAAGAGCGTTTGATTATTTTTAGTTCATTTCTATATGATTCATTTTATGTATTTGGATAATTATACACATTTTTCCTTCCGTCACCTCTTTTCTTTAGCTATTTTACTTTTGTACTATTTGAGAAAAATCAAATTGGTACAATATTAGTTAATATTTATATTGTAAAAAGGGAATGAATAGTTCTAAGTTTAATTGTCACCAAAGTTGGGGAAGATTTGATTTGAAAATGGGTTGATAAATTGATTAATTGTTTTTCGCATCAATAGTTTGTGCAAAAAAAATTAATATTACAAGGTTATATACCAGGGGAAATATAAAATTACAATCTAAAAACATTCCCAACTTTCATACATTTATTTCAATTTATAAGATTGGTTTGTATAAGTTCAAAAATTCAAGTACCTTGCATAAATTTGACTTTGTATAAAATTTATTTCATCACACGAATAACAATTATTTGTCAAGTGTTAGCTTTCATTTGTCTCAACGTGTTGTTCGACACTAATAATATTGTAAATTTATAAAATAAAAAATTACCTGTAAAGTAACTTGAAAAAAAGTTTCCTTCTCTTAATGACAAATTTTTAGTTCTTAAATACAAATAAATTGTTTTGAGTGGTAAAAAATAATTTTTTTAATAAAATTTAGTGAAAATAATCTCTATAATTAATATATCATCTACATCAAATTTTATAAAAAATTCAATCAAAAAATAAATTAACTAAAAAATAAAAATATATACATATGCATAACTAACTCATTTCTCAATTAATGATTGCGGATTTTTCCGACCAATTAAGAGGTTGGTGGGATAACGTATTGACTAATAGTCAAAGAAGTGAGATTAAAAGCTTTGTTAAGATAATTCTAAAATTCAAAAGGGGCATTCTTTAGTCCAAAAGACATAACATTCCATTCATAATGTCCAAAGGGGACAGTAAAAGCAGTTTTACACTTATCAGTTTTAGCAATCTGAATCTGCCAATATCCAGACTTTAAATCAAATTTAGAAAATATAGTAGCTGCTTGTAAACGAGCTAATGAACCATTCTCAAAAACTACTGAAGGAGTGGTCACTAAATTTGAAGATAAAGAAATTATTTTTAAATTTATTACCCAACCTCAGATTAAAGAAGTTAATGAGGTCAAAGATAAACTTATTTTTAAAGAAAAGCATTTAAACTAATTACAAGAAAATTTTAAAATTATGAATATAAATCTTCAGATAAATGCTCCTAAAACAAAACTTTCTATTAAAAATTTACAGGAACAAATTATTCGTGAAATTTGTAGTGATACTCCTCCTGCCTTTTGGGATAGAAAGAGACATATTGTTCCCCTTCCTTATGAGGAAGATTTCGACGAGAAAAATATTTATACTAAAGTGATACCCGCTCAAATGAATTCAGTTTTATTAGAATACTGCAAAACTAAGATTGCTTCTTTTATAGAGAAAAACCTTATTAGAAAGAGTTATTCCCCTTGGAGTTGTACCGCTTTTTATGTTAATAAAGTCTCAGAAATTGAGAGGGGAGATCCTCGTCTTGTTATTAATTATAAACCTTTGAACAAAGTTCTAAAATGGATCCGATATCCCTTTCATAATAAAAAGGATTTATGATTGCGGGTATGAATGATATTTTCACTCTTTATAGCACTTTTTCTATTGTGTATATTGATGATATTCTTATTTTCTCTAATAATATTGACCAACATATTAAACATGTCCAAATTTTTATAAGAATTATGAGAAATGCTGGGTTGGTTGTTTCGGCCAAGAAAATAAGTATTTTCCAAATTAAAATAAGATTTTTGAGCCATGAGATTACTAAAGGAAGTATTATCCTTATCAATAGAGCTATTGAATTTGCTGATAAATTCCCAGATGAAATTAGAGATAAAACTCAACTACAAAGATTTCTGGGATCTTTAAATTATATTCGCGATTATTATCAAAATCTGGCCACATATTGTATTCCTTTATATGAAAGGTTAAGAAAAAACCCTCCTCCTTAGTCGGATAAGCATACTAAAGCTGTTAGAATTATTAAGTCTAAGGTTAAACATTTACCGTGCTTAGCTTTTGTTTCACCTTATTCTTATAAAATTGTTGAAACAGATGCTTCAGATATTGGTTATGGAGGTATCCTCAAACAGAAGTTTAAAGACTCTGATAAAGAAATCTTATCTAAATTTACTTCTGAAAAATGGAATGATGCCCAGAAAAATTATTCGACTATTAAAAAAGAAATTTTATCTGTTGTAGAATGTATTTCTGATTTCCAAAAAGATTTATTATAAATCAAGAATTCTTACTAAGAATTGATTGCCAAGCCGCCACAGATGTTTTAGAAAAATATGTTAAAAATATAGCTTCTAAACAAATTTTTGCTCGATGGCAGGCTATTTTATCAGTATTTGATTTTAAAATAGAATATATAAAAAGAGAATCAAATTCCCTTCATGATTTCTTAACTAGAGAATTTTTGCAGGGTACGATCTCATAAGTAGACCACCAGGTTCCTCCTCCTCTTATAGAGGACGTTGAGGTAGGGGAAAAGGACAAGGACAACCTCAAGGTCGCAGTCCTCAAATTAATATTGGTACGTTTGGGATTAAATCCCAAGCAAGCTCTTCTCAGGTTAAACCACCGTATCCTACGACGTTCAAAGAAGCTCTTAAAGAGGAAGTTCAGGTGGCTTTAAAGAAGCCGCAACAGAATTTCGTTTTATATTTATAAGAGAGTGATAAAAGATTTGCTTTTAACCCTGAGACTATTGCCCAAAGATATTTTGAAAACAAAATGGAATTTCCGCTTATTAGTGGAAAAATTCGAGATTATTATGAGGCTATTCTTATAGACACTGAAAATGTACAATTCACTCACATGAACATAAATGTGGGATCTCGAAATCCAGAAATTGACTTCAATAAGGCATTTATTAAAAGGATAATAAGTATTGAGGAGTGGGGATTAAATCCCAATAAAGAGCAAAGCTTACGGAATTATTACTCCGAAACAAGATTAGCACCCTATACATATAATTATTGGGATTATATTGATGCTTGGAAAAAGGCCTTTTTATACCAAAATCAATATAATACTCTTACCTGATTCTTTCGTATTGACAGCCTTAAAGGTGAAGGATTGGATAATAATTTAAAAACTCTTCATCATTGATTTTTCCAATGGTTCATGCTTAATGGGCTAGAGGAGGATGTCCTTCCAAATGATTTATATGAAATTTTTATTGCTTATAGCAAAAATAATACCAAGCTGCTTATTAAGGAGCAATACCTTGTTAAGAACTTTGAATTATTACATTTTTTTACTAAATACCATATTCCTTGGATTTTTCAGTGGAATTTTAATACTACTACCCGTAGTAACGGTTTATTTCTTTTAGTCTGTGACTATTATTATAAATAGTGGCAAAAATTTAAAACCAATGAGCTTATAGCCCAGATAAAAAAAATCTTTTTGAATTTCTTGAATTTAATAAACATGCTGAAAATGATGAAACTTTCTTAAAGAAACAAAATATTTAAAAAGCTGAGTTTAAAACTCATTCTCTTGCTTCTCTTAAAGAAAAATTTCCTAATACCATATTAAAGAGCTTAAAGCTAAGATTCTCCAAACTCTAGCCTCCCAGTCAAATATGGACGAAGATATAATGTCTATGTCACAGGATTCAAAATCCGAAATTAAATCAGTAAAATTCAAGTCCAATAATCAGTTAATCAATATTAAAGAAGATGAAGATTATGCTGAGCCAAATAAAGGCATGACTACCCACATGGAAAGATGGCTCGCTCCTCTGCATGAAGACGCAGATACTCCATCTGTCAAAGAAGACAATGGGAAAAAAACAAGTGGAGTGATTATTAAACATCATAATGAGATTCCAATTGCTTTATTAAAGTAAAGTTGAAACTTTATTAAAGTTGGTGGCTTTATTCAGACGCCTGTAGCCCCGCCTCTCACACGCATCCAGCACACGATAGCAAGGACCCACACAGCAATTATTTTTGCTTTATGTTAAGTTAAAGTTGTAATTACTGTTTGCTTTAATTATGTAATACTGTTTGCTTTTGTCTTTTTGTCTTTTCTCCCCTTGAAATTGTAAGGTTTGTATTCAGTAAGAGATATCTTTGTTTTCTTTCTTCGGTCTTTTTTTTTTCTTTTCTCTCTCTTCTGTTTTCTTTCTCTTTGTAATTTTCCTTTCTCTTGTAATATTTTAGTTCAAATAAATAAAATATCTAAGTTTGCTCTTCATCTACGATCCTTTATCAATTTGGTATACCTAAAAGAAGAATGTTTGATTATTTTTAGTTCATTTTATGTATTTGGATAATTATACACATTTTTCCTTCCGTCACCTCTTTTCTTTAGCTATTTTACTTTTGTACTATTTGAGAAAAATCAAATTGGTACAACATTAGTTAATATTTATATTGTAAAAAGGGAATGAATAGTTCTAATTTTAATTGTCACCAAAGTTGGGGAAGATTTGATTTGAAAATGGGTTGATAAATTGATTAATTGTTTTTCGCATCAATAGTTTGTGCCAAAAAAAATAATATTACAAGGTTATATACCAGGGGAAATATATAATTACAATCTAAAAACATTCCCAACTTTCATACATTTATTTATAAGATTGGTTTGTATAAGTTCAAAAATTCATGTACCTTGCAAAAATTTCACTTTGTATAAATTTTATTTCATCACACGAATAACAATTATTTGTCGAGTGTTAGCTTTTATTTGTCTCAACGTGTTGTTTGACACTAGCAATATTGTAAATTTATAAAATAAAAAATTATCTATAAAGTAACTTGAAAAATAGTTTCCTTCTCTTAATGACAATTTTTTAGTTCTTAAATACGAATAAATTATTTTGAGTGGTAAAAAATAATTTTTTTAATAAAATTTAGTGAAAATAATCTCTATAATTAATATATCATCTTCATCAAATTTTATAAAAAATTCAATCAAAAAATAAATTATCTAAAAAATAAAAATATATACATATTTATAACTAACTCATTTCTCAATTAAATTTTTCGATGAGTTGGTTCATGTACAAGTTGAAAGTTGGTCAAATATATTAAAATATTCTCCACGTTACGCGTGTGAATATGTATATGGACAGACGTTATAACGGTCAGTAACGAGATTTATCGGATAAAATCTCCGTGGAGGCACAGGGATCACCAGAATTATAAACTCCCACAAAAATATTCTCATTTTCCCCCCCAAAAAACCACAACCACCAAATTTCGTCAGACATATATATACACACACAAACATATACAGATTCTTTACCAACTTGATCTGAACAAAATCTGATAATAAATCCTCCATGGAAACCCTAACATGATCGAACTCCACTGAAACTTTCACATTCCACAAAAATGGCCACAACAGTACCTAGTACCATGCTCCAATTACCGATTCAATCGCCGTGTTCTCATTCTCGGTACCTCCTTTTGACCGGATTTACAGTTTTCCGGTCGACGTGGTCATTGGCTCCAATTTCATTGAAGATGAGTAGTAAGGCTTCTGTTTACACGGTGTCTCTAAAAGTTTCTCCGAGATTCAAGTGTGTGACAAAATCGACGGAAGAGAGTGGATCGGAAACCCTAGCTAGGGATGGTGATGATGAAGATGAGTTGAGAGACAATCTCAAAGCGGAGCCAAATGAGAAAGTTGGGGATGTCGTCCGCCATGAATTTTCGAGTCGTTCCACCGGTTCGCAGAGGATTGTGTCTCCTAGTGATTCTCTGTCTCTCGGAATTCGTGAGCCGATTTATGAGGTTTGTTCTTATAGTTTGTTGAGCTTTAAGTACAGGGAGTAACAATTTGAAGGAAAATATAGAAATATAAAAACTTCATTTAGTGTTATTGAAAAGACGAGAGAGAGAGAGAGAGAAAGAGCATTGGCGGCTTTAGGATCAGTCCGTGATGGAAGTATTAAAGGATAGAGGATGTGGTACTTATTCATAGTATATGTGTCATATTATCTATCCCTCACACAGGTTATGTCCCCAGTACCTGCTTCTAGCAAAGGACTCAGTATCTGCCTAATGTTAGTATGTTATACGGTATTTTTGCCAGGTTACAGTGTTACACACAGTATCTATCTCACGTTAAACAATATATGTCTTAGTTAATTACAACAACAATATCCGTCACCCCGGGACCACATCTTTTGGAAAGAAAAGTCATAGATCGCATCCAAAAAAATGTCAGACTCAGGGACCGGGTCCTAATTTTTTCTATGCACATATATACTATTATAACTTCTAATGAAGAAATTGATGATATATTTGGGGATGATATATGTATAACTTCTGGTTTTGTAGATGGATGGAAAGTAGGGTAAAGTTCAGCTTGTTCTCTATCATAAATGTAAGGCACTATTGGTAATGTGGTTGAAATGAAGTTCAATGTGATATTGGGGTGCTTCTTGCAATTTGGTAGATTTTTTCTTATTCACCAATGAAAAATAGGGTGAGATTTCTTACTCTATCTAAAATTAGTTAGATGCAATGCATTAATGATAGAAAGACATTGGCGATTTGAAATAATTTTATGGAAGGCAAGGGATGCTGATAAGAAATTTGACCGTCCTTGAACTTCTTGCTTATCCAAAAAAAAAAAAAAGCAAAGAGAGAAGAAATAGAACTCATGTAGTTTAAAAGATTAATCCAATGTAAATTATGGCTCTAAATTGAGTGGATAAGTATAGTATGCTGTATGCCATGTGAAGGTTATACTGAAATTAATATGCTTTTGGTGATATTTCATTGGACCTTGATTATTTTTGCAGCTGCACCTTGGAAATTACTTTTAAGCTAAAATTGTTCTAATATAATATGGTACACGACTCTTATTTCTAACATGTATACTGATTCTCTCTCTAAAGGTTGTCGAAGTGAAGTCAGATGGCATGGTGTCTACTAGGAAAATAAACAGAAGGCATTTATTAAAATCAAGTGGTGAGTGATATATTCCGGATTGTATACTCCCTTTTCTATCAAGTATAGTGTTGCTTTTATTGTAATCGAAATTTTGAAGTGTTAATACTTTCAAGGTCATTTCCCATTTTATCTGATACAGTAACTTACATAGCCTACAACAATTGCACTTGGTACTTGTTTGGTTCGGATTTTTGTGTCTTCTAGGAATTCTGTAGTTTTAAATTGACATATATAAATTCCTAGTATTCATGCCAAGAGTTTCAATCACAGGATGCCAATTCTTTGATGAAATCTCAAACTTTATATTGAAATTATCAATTTCTAATTCCAGGAACACACGAAATTTGAAACAGATTAGCACTTGGTGTTACTTTTCTTTTCCCTTTGAAAAGTCCTGAAAATTCTTTTCAATGACAGGTCTTCGGCCTAGAGATGTACGGAGTGTTGATCCATCATTGTGGTTGACAAACACAATGCCTTCTTTGCTGGTATTGCATCAAGTTACACTTGTTAATATTTTTGCTGTGTTTTTTCTTGGTTACTTGCATCATAATTTCACATACCAAAGGTAGTTTTACACTAAATATGTTGCCTTACAAGTCTTCCTTATATATTTTGAAGGGATTCATATGTCAATAAATCAGGTAACATGGATAAGATTTGCATTTTTTGCCATCCTGGGAAAGTGCATACTATAGTACATTTTGCTATTTATTGAAGAAGAATTTTTTAATAGCTTTTTCAAACTGAGGCCAAAGCTTCTATTTATACATGAAAATTACGGTTACGATGAGGGGAGGCAAAATAAATTAAAAGACGAAAAATGACGTGATAGCCTATGTCATCAAATCCTTATTAAAGATTAAATTTGTAGATCCCTATTTTCGGGAAGCACAAAAATATGATAACACTTATAACCAAATAGTAATGAATTAATATGATTTCCAGCAGCTGAAAAAAGTTAGAATAGAAAGAAGAAGAGAATTGTAATGCATATCTCAAAGCAGAGAATACAATGAATTTATAGGACAAAGCTAAACTTAACAAAGAGAGAAAAAACAGATTGCTAAAATCTTGCCAACAATCTTGACATTTCCCTTGAAGCCGAGGGATTTTGACAAACATTGACAGAAATTGCAGAAGTTGGAATTAATGGAAAGCCAGCTAAGTAGTCAATTAGAAGTTATAACTTGATTATCGATTAGAGAGAGAAGTGGGATTTATTGCTTCAATTAAAATAACAAAGATTACAAGTTTATATGTAAGACAAGTGAGGGACCTAAATAAAGTAGGGATCTTATTCTAAACATAACAATACAAACAAACAGGTAAATGGCCAAACTCATGCCTATAATCTTGAAATTCACTCACAAGCAGGAAGATGTTTCACAACGTCCAAGGCCTGAAACACAAATAGCCGAATGTAGCATGAGCAATGGTAACACGAATAATGATAGCACAGTGTGTAGAACACCGAGTCAAGTAGTCATTTATCACCTAAACCAGTAAGAGGATACGTGCTTTTGAACATCTATTTAGAAAAGGAGGCATGCTTTAGACACCTATCTAAAAGAGGAGGTGTGGTTTTAAACACCTATATGGAGTATAGATGACAAACAAACATCCCAACGCAAAATTAATTATTCTGACATATCAAGATTAAAGCTATTCAAGTATTCATGAGCAAAATAAAGTGACTGTTAAATAAAACTTGTTACTAAAACTGCTTCCGTCTTACAAAGTAAATAATTCAATTTTGGTCTACCAAGTCAGCCTTTCTGCATTTGAAGTGAAATGCTTCTGAAGAGTACTCTTCTGTGAACTTGCTTTGAATGAAACAGTGGTAGACTGGTATTTCAGTTGACTTTTGTGTCCATTGGGCTATAATTGCTTGGCATTTCATATAGTGGCGAATGTTACAAGCTGGAATTTAATTATATGAATGTTATATGGCTCAAAATCAGTATTAGTATCCCCTGGAGCTGATTGTAAGCAGTGGCGTTAACTTGCATAGCCGGTGTTTTTTACTATAAAACTTGTGGCTTCAAATAGTATCGCAAGCATAGCACCTTTATTCTAGGCTGGCATTGATGCAAATTTGGTCTTTGATTACTATGACAGGTCCGAGAGCATGCTATCCTATTGAATCTGGGATCACTACGGGCAATAGCAATGCAAGACCGTGTATTTATCTTTAACTATGAACGGTAAAATTTCAGTTGCTTTTGCAGTAAAATATTTCCTATCCTAGGTACCTATTGTATCTTGTACAATAGTGTTTACAGAATTTTGTAATAAGCCAAGTCTAAGAATGTGAGGAAAAAAGACGCTGCACTAATATTTTTTTGCATTCTTATTTGTTGATTATTGTAGGAGAGGAGGAAAAGCTTTTATTGATACGTTATTGCCTCGGTTGAACCCTAAAAATATGAATGGGGGGCCATCGATGCCATTTGAGCTTGAGGTTATTTACTATAGATCTCTCTTGAGCTAGCCATTTCACTGTATCCTGATACTGTTAATGGAATATTGGATACTTACAAATATCAGGGATTTTTTAGTCCTTATTGTCTTCACCAAACTTTTCATGCTCTTCCCCCCTCTCTCTTGCCTTCTTATTCTGTGGTGTTACTACCGTACGAAGGGACTTATTAAAGGGCCTTTTTGTCGTCATAGCACTTTGTAATGTACATGAAGCACCTCTGGAGAAAATTCAGGAAGCTGTGAGACGAAGGGTCTGGAATCTTTTTTGCTCGTGACTTTTTCTGTTTGCTAAATCTTGCCTATCTCAAGCTAATATAGTCATGTTATCAGTGATTTTTATGCCTCCTGCCAGTGTAAAAGTCAGCCTTGATAAATCCAGAATTTGTCAGCCTTGATGCTCTTATAACTGTAGCTAGAGAAACTCAACAAACTCATGGCGCTCAAGTGAATGGTGAAGTATGGAGATATCCTGTCCCATATTCATGAAAGATTGACCAAACTGGCTTGCAATCACATGATGGAAAAGGTCCAAGTAGCCTTTGTAGTTGGAAGCAAAGGACTTAGTAGACTCGAGGAGCCGCTTAATTCAATGCTATGACTTTTTGCTCCACCTAAGTATGTTATTGTAAACATTGCTCAGCACATAGAAACTAATTCCCAGCTCCTTCATAAGCCTGGTAATCTTTGGGTGGGAGCCGTTGAGACTAAATACCTCGGGAAGGACTTTCCTTGACTATTATACTAGAGCTGGTGTGTCTCCCTCTTGAAATTTGGAAGGGCATTGTTTGTGTGCAGTTTTGGAATGGTTAAAGGTGGTGGCCTAGGATGGAAAGTTAGCAAGGTACTGATATATTCATTTTGGTTTGATTGTTGGACACTTGGACCACACATAAAGTGATTTGTAAGCTCATAGATTGGCAGAGGCCGATTTATGGGATCAGAGGGAGCACATACTCCATGCCCAGGGGTGGGGCCAAGTGGTGAAGTGTGGGGTCCACCGAGCCCACTCAATATGAAGTATATAAAAGATGTATATAGTATAATAGAAATCTGACTCTGCTAAAATTCTTAAACCAATAAGAAGTGGGATCAAATGGGGTCAAATTCCATACAAAAATTGAAGTACAATCATTTAAGCATGCATGTGATGTTGAGGAGTAATAACTGAGGTGCCCTTAGCAAGCACCAATACATGATGGTTTGTTTAAATGACCCAAGTTTCTGGCTAAGTGACTGTTTGTGCCTATGACAAATCGCTTATTTGAGGCCTTTCAAGGAATCCATCTGTGCATACAATAACAGACAAGTCCATCCTTTTGGCAGTCCACAATGAATATTTTTTTGTTAAACTACTATGCCTACAGCACACTTTGTTAATTTGTCCCATGGTGAGATTAGTATGCCTTCGGCATGATAATTCGTGTTAGCATGTCTACAAATGCTCCTCTATGGAGAATCCCTAGATCCATCACCGTAGATTGGGACATATAGTGAATTGTTGTGGAAGTTCAATAATATTATCGACCCCTCCCTTGTGAATTAGACAGAAATTCTGGGAACCCTAGTTTCTTTTTGTTGATTCTGGTGACGAACCCATTTCAAGAGGACCTTTGATGGTAACTTTACTGCTGAATCTCCTCCCACTTCTGTTTTTCCATAACCACCAAACTAGCCAAATCCAGGGCCAATGAGGCCTCCCCAAAACTGAATCCTTGTATTGGCTCATCAAACATGGGAGACATCACATATGAGCTTAGGCACTGTCAGAAAATGCGTGATCCTAGTGTTTGTAATTGATGACATTAACATGCGAATTATATCATTGATGCTTTATGAGATTGCTTTAGAGAAAGAGGACCTATCTAATTCCAGATTGATGTCATGCGAGCAGGAAATGGGCAAAATCCCTGGCGTCATGGGTTACCTTCCTTCTTTCCTCCCCCCAGTCACTCCCAAAGCGATCTTGATTTTCTCGTTCTCATATCTTGCTTTCTTGCAATCTGGAATTGTTATTGAACTGGTTGAATCTGGTATTGTTAGTAGGAAGTGGCGGACTGAAGCAATAATAGAAATAAATTGTGAGTGTTCCGGCTAGGCAATGTTCTTATCCTTGAGAAATCTTGACATCAGAGATGTGAGTGGTGGCAGGATCCTTCACTCATAGACTGTAACTGTCATGGCATAAACCAAGCATCATTAGATACATTTGGCCCCTACAAGGCCCTATTTCTTCCCTATCTTACTTGTTTACAGCTCTTAGTCTTTGGGAGTTGAGGAAGATCCGGAGACAACCATATCTAAATTGAAATTGTTGCATTTTCTAAGGAAGTATGGCATCAAAGCACTTATCCTGCTAATCTGGCCTATTACGAACAGTTATTACCTTCCACCGTCTCGCATACAAACACTGGCTTGCACATTTTGTATAGTCTCTGCTGCAATCAGTGTTTTTCTTATCTTACAAGTCATTGCATTTTTGTTACTCTAAATGCCTTATGCGGTTTAGTGGTGGACTTGGCCACTTTAGGCCTAGTCCACCTACAATTGACAATAACTTTGGTAGTTCCTTCCGTCCGTATGAGCCATCCAAGGCCCATTGAAGATTATTTGTAGCCTTTTGTCCCTTGCACACTATGCCTGGGGATGGGATTTTGATAACCTCAACCCTTATTTTTACTTTGTTATCGCCTAGAGTTCTGAAAAAGTAATCAAAGTTCTGATATTTGGGTAACATTTGTTCACTGTCTTGAGACTGATAAGTCTGTATGACTGTACCTTGATGATTCTACAGCTTAAAATTTTCCACCTGCTTAGGGAATGCTATCTAGGGGCGATTCTCCTTATCTAGGTCTGGTGTGTCTGAGAAAAAAAGGCATAAAATTTGTTTTTTATTCTTGTGCTTGGACATTAGAAATCGTTGCTCAAATGTGTGTATGATACATTATCCTTGCATCTTTGTTGTGTTTAGTTGAGCTACTACTTTGTATTGCATTTTTAGCTTGCTTTCATCCTTAGCAATTCTATTCAAAAATCAACCCCAACCTGTATAACTTTGAATTTCTGAACGGTGAATGCATCAAAATTAACTATCCAATAATCTTGAGTTTGAATCAGTCCTCCTGTCATCTATACCTTTCATTTAAGGCACTATTCTACTTTAGAAGATGTTGTGAATAGCTGTTTCTTTACGCTGCTTGCATTTGTGCCTTTGGCAAATTTGTCCAAACTATGAGCATTGGTCTTCCACATGGCAATTTACCACTATACATCTGGTCAGTTGATTATCTGTAGTCTGCAGTTTTTTGAGACTTTAATCGTGGAATTTCAGGTCGTTGAAGCAGCCTTAAATTCACGAATACAGCGTTTGGAGCATAGATTAATGGATTTAGAACCACGTGTGAGTATGGAAACATAGTGAGTATATACTTTTTTTTTCTTCATTTTTTGATGAATATGTTTCAAGACTATATTTAGTAGGGTCTTGATACTAAAGCTGCAGAGGATTAGGTAGAGAGGATGAGAGGAAGGTTGACAGACCGGCTGGCTTACTTTGGTCTGTGGCTGCTACTGCTGATATTAACCTATAATATACCTGAAAGATGTTCTGAGTTTTGAAAAGGCCTTAGCTTTCTATGTACATTTATGCTACAAAACGTAAATCCCCGGCGAGCCAAAATCCCCCCTCACTCTCTCTCAGTTGTACTGGTCTCACAGTGTAAACATTGACACCTCCATAAGAAATATTATTGGGAAGCATATGATGAGCATCCTTCAGATTCTTATTTTAGTGAAATGACCCAAGGGCACAATCAGATACACCTACACTTCTTCTAACAAGGTCTTCATACAATCATGCATTCTCTTTCAACATCTCATGTGTACAAAGATACATCTTTGCCTTAAACACTTGCATTTAATCATATGTTCCTTGATTACATTAGGGCTCATTTGGTTCAAGTTTTAGGAATGGAATAGGCATCCTAGATTCCTGGGAAGCTTTTCTCCTGGCATCTAGGATGCCTTGCCAATGTTTAGTTCGGACATGAATTCTTTTTTTTTTTGGAACTTTGAATTACCTCTCTATATTTGGTTCAAACGAGTATATGAATGAAATAAGAGTGAAATACTAAAATGTTCTTCATTTTATAAAATTAAAAGACAAGAGCTAACAATTTTACAAAGGTAGAATTTAATTGTTAAGAATTGTGATAAGTCGTTGTATGTATTTAATAATAAAAATAATGATAATAATAATAATAATAATAATAATAATAATAATAACAAAAAAATAATTTTCTTCTTTTAAAAAGAATATGAATAAAAAAAAGTTGCCTTGATAAGTAAAAGGGTTATTTTAGTCTTAACATAAGATCTTAGGACAAAATCTAAAAAGATATACCCAGAGTAATCCTCTATTCCCATCCATTTAAGAGGGAGAACTTTGAAGGAATACTTCATTCCTGAAATGATACATTCCTAACTTAAAACCCGAACCAAACATCGGAATCCTTCTAGAATGGAATGTAGCATTCCATGAATGATTTAAAACTTGAACCAAATGAGCCCTAAGTTTTACATTATTTTCTCCAGGTTCAAGCTTTACTTGAGGTTTTGCCTAACAGATTAACCGCTGACATTTTGGAGCAACTTCGTATTAGCAAACAAACCCTGGTATAGTTTAATTATGATTTATCATTAACTGTTCAGTTAACCCTGTTGGTGGCACTGATTAACGGATTCTCTTTAAATCATTTGCATGGAAGGTTGAATTGGGGTCAAAAGCAGGTGCTCTCAAACAAATGCTGCTCGATATACTTGAAGACCCTCATGAAATACGTCGTATTTGTATCATGGGGAGAAACTGCACACTTAGGAAAGATAACAGTGACATGGAGTGCTCTGTTCCACTAGAAAAACAGATTGCTGAGGGTAAATCATTTATATATTTTTCTTCTGTTTATTCTTATTCCCGCTCGTCAAGATTGTCCTTTTGGAGGAGAGAAAACGGCAATTAAATTTCTTGCATATTTATTGTTGGATCGATATTCTTATTTGCAGAAGAGGAGGAAGAAATTGAAATGCTTTTGGAAAACTATCTTCAAAGGTTATTTCTTTGTCCCTCTTGAAGTGTGTGCAAAGCATAGAGTGTATAGGTATATAGATTGCTGCAGTCATGGTGGTTTTTATGATCTTATGTTGGAACTTCAATTTCCATCTACTTCATTTTATACTTATATATATTGTCATGTCGTGGTGAGATCTTGTACTCATGTCCCCAGTGAATGTAAATTTAATAACGATAGTAAGAAGTCCTGTAGTTAAGAAGGATGACTAGAGAAAGTAAAGCCCAATATCATAAAACAAGTCTTAAGTAACATTGCAAATGAGTTATGTATGTGTCTCAAGAATATAATTGACATTGTACCACTTATAGACTTGCAAATGATAGTGAACCAATGAATTAATATTATTAGTGATGAACCTTAAAGTTAGGTTACAAGTGCTACTGCCAGCTGGTTATCAGTCCAGTATACAATTCTGTGATGTCTGAAATCGAGCTAATCCATGACCACATCGGAGAGCGACCATTATCATCAATGGTTGATCCATGAGTCAGACAACCGGGGAGGGGGTAAATCCTATATAAAGTTTTGAGGGGGCTAACTAATAAATACTTTTTTTAAGAAAGATGTCAAAATTCATCAAATTAGTTTGAAATTTGCAGGGCACAGGTCACCACCCCGCTCCCTAGAATCACCAGTGCACACCATCTTGAAACCCTTTGTTGGTTGATATTGGGCTTCCCTATCGTGGAATGGCATAATTAATTTATTCTATATCTTAGCCATTTGTTAATGTTGCTGTATAAGGTGAAGATATTTATATTTAGGTAGAAGACTTGGAACGTAGGTCTTGTAAGCAAACTTAGACAAATAAGCTTGTTGAGGTAATTGATTCATTTATTTAAAGTTTTGCTAAGCTAAATAAATCGGTTAAAGCTATCAGAAAGCTGCAGTTTTACTTATCACATTTCCTGCCGACAATTGCAGGTGTGAATCGTGTCATGGTCAAGCGGAAAGGCTTCTCGACTCTGCAAAAGAAATGGAAGACTCAATTGCTGTTAACTTAAGGTTTGTATGTAATTTTTTCATAATTTCTTTAGTAATGTATAATATTATTTCAATACGTGAACATTAAATTTATTTTCTTCGTTTCCAAGGGTTACAAACGATCAATGTTTTCTGTGCATGGATTAGGAGTGGCCGTAGTTAAGCAGTAGCCTGAATTTGGTATAACTATTCTGGTGGAGCATTCTAGTCCAGCCCAACTCATACCTGCTTACTATTGATTTGACTAAAATTTAAACAAACATATAACATTAAATATCATTAATGAATACATTTATACAAAAGTTTATAAGCCAAGTAGCCGACCTAACAAGCCTTGTCTCCAATTACAGTATGTTCAATTACATAAATCCTTATTCTCCAGTCAGTCCTTTGCAAATCTGTATCTCCTGTTAAAAACCCAGACAAGTAGGTCTAGATATTACCAATCATGTAGCAAGATCAAGATATACGATAGTCAATTAGTAGACTTAAAGGAGGTTTGACAAAGCTTGACATTTAGCACTGAATTTTTTATTTGTGTGGAATCGGCATTAAATAACTAGAATGTTAAATAATAATTTAGAGCAAAATTTCTGAACTTCGTAAATTTTAAAAGTAGCTACCACAATTTCTTCGTAAAGAACTGGGTCTCTGTGGCTGTAAATTGAATTTCTTCTATCTAGTGAAAATTATGTAAGTGGCAATTAACAATGCATTGTTTCATGTACCTTACAAGGAACCATTAAAAGTCAACTATATCACTGTAATGTTATCAAGTGATAAACCTGTTGATGCTGCAATGGCAGTGTGAAGCAATAGCAGGGAAGTGAAGCATAAGAAAATAATAAAGGAATGTAATAAGGGACAGAGAAACAAGTAGAAATAATATGAAAACAAAGTTGAGAAGAAGTAACAGAGAGAGAGAGAGAGAGAGAGATTTGTATTCATATTATTCTCGATTACTCACCTATTTGTCTGATACCCATCACCTTTTTGTTGTTGATAGGTGATTATGTTACTAATCAAAAAGTATATGTCACATAGTTTTCTAATAGTAATTCGAAACTGGAAGGTTGTTCATATCATCAACGTAGTTACTAGTCACTTAATTCAAGCATTATCTCTCTTTTCTTGTCAGCTCTCGGAGGCTTGAGGTAAGTAGATTCGAATTGCTTCTTCAGGTCGGAACATTTTGTGTTGCTGTTGGTGCTCTGGTTGCAGGTAATTCCTACTTGGTTACATGTTACCCTTATCAATTATCTGGGTTCTAATATTGCTCAATGCACTTAAGTCTTCATTTCTGTATATAATTTTGAGCAAGTTGTTGTGTCAGTTTCTTAAACTGTCTTCCTCCCCCCCCAAAAAAAAAAAAAATACACACACAAAGGCCCATATAAAAAAACTTGACTTAGGTTGATAAAGACTCTGGGCAGACCCTGATTCTGTAGATATAGCTTGTCTATTCATATTGTAGTACGAGGAGGATTATGCAGAATAAGGTATTGAATGACATTCAATTGACTTCGAAATACAGAAGCTTGTTTGGCACGTACTTGAGATGCAAAATTACCCTTAACTTTAAAAAATAAGAATGGTTTTAATGAGATTTGAACCCATGACCTTCGGATTAAGGAATGCAAACCCGAACACATTACTTCAAAAGATTTTAAAAACAACGTAAGTATCAAGAACATGCATCAATTATGCTACATGTTCTAGTATGTGTGTGTGTGTGTTTATATATAACATTTTATTTGTTGATTTGCAGGTATATTTGGCATGAACTTGAAGTCCTATCTTGAAGAACAAGTGGTATATTTCGTCTTTGGGTCTCTAAGCATTCACTAGCTAGCCTCCTATAGTCCTATTCTTTTGCAGTGATGGTGACAAAGTCATGTTTTCATTCTATTTCCTATTGTGCTTAATGCAGTTCGCATTTTGGCTTACAACTGGAGGGATTATTGTTGGTGCTGTTGTGGCATTTTTCCTTATGTACACATATCTCAGAGCCAAAAAAATATTCTGAGCGCCAGCCTGACCAAACTGTAAGTTGTATCTTAGTTTCTTATCTAGCCAGTAAGTGAAGAAAATTATAGTTATTATGATGATTAGAGCCATTAGACAGCCATTTATGCAATTTAAAAATGTTCCAGCCCTTGAGAGACAGACTTGAAGGTTGTTTCGGCCCAAACAGATGAGAGCACCAAATAAGCGCATTATTTTGTTTTGTTTTGCATAATCTTTTGCCACCTTCATGCATGTTGAATCCTTACTGGAGCGTACCAGGGGACTGGAGTAAGGGAACATGGTACTCCAGAGTACTAAAGTAAATATCTCCTTCCGCAGAAACTCATAACCCTCCATACTAATTAGCGTAACAAGAATTGCAGCTAACATGTCACATTCTTAGTTTCTAACATAAACATGCAGAAAAATAAATGTAAATGTGTATGTGTGTTTGTGAACATACATTATCTGAACTTAATTACGATGACTTATTTCCGTCAACATGCCACTTCTTTGGTATGATCTTTTTTTATTTTTTTAACTCTACTTTAGTTGTGATAAAAACTTTTATTTGATTTCTAGTACTAGTTATGCATCTTGTTGTAATAAGGATTTACTTAATTAAATTGTAAACACTTAAAACAAGTATCACACAACTAAAAACATTATTGATATTTAATATGTTTCAAGATGCATCCACACTTAATTTCTCAGTAACAGCAGCATTCATTTTGCAGGTGATGCCAAGAGAACACTCAACTTCCGGTAGGAACTAAAATATATTTTTCACCTTAGTTTCTATTAGCATATGATTAGATTGTCTTTTCAAAGACGTGTACAAGAAGAGTCTGATTTATTCCAACAAGATTGTAGCTGAAACGGAAGAGTGGTTGCGTATTATCAGATCCTAATCAGAATATCAGATCCGATCAATTGTTCTGTTGGAGGCAATTTCAGAATAAGGAGAAACTGTTGAAAGCAGGTGCATGTGAGTGGTGTAGACTTCAGCTTGAAGTATACTACTTGGCATCGAAAATAAAAGATGGGATCTGCATCATATTGTAATTTCTAGAGAATTTATACAGAATCAATGTAGCTATTGGGAGATCATTGTTACACTATTGAAATCTAATACGAAAATGGTCCACTTACGATACTGCTTTCCCGTTATAGTATAAGTTAGCTTAAAAAAATAAACAGGACAGGGGTATGGACGTAATATTGTATATGCACAGGTTTGCCAATGCCATCCAGCACCATCAACAGGAAAACTAGATGAAATAATGCTCCATTTCATAAGTGAGATGGAAAATGATAGGAAAAAAAAAACTTTGAGAAGTTAAAAAGTAAGTTCGAGTGATATAGTGAAATGTTCTCTTATTTTTTGAATTTTTCTACAAAAGAAGTTTCTTTGGGTAGTGAGGAAGAAATTTTCTCCACCAAGATTAAATAATGCAAGACATATAGTCGTAAAAATGAGTACGAGATACACAATATTTTACCACATCACCAATTTATTTTTCAACTTTTCATTGGTTTTTCTACCATTTTCCATATCAAAAGGAGCCAATGTTTGATATGTTGTCAAGGTTTAAAAACGATGCCCTCTTCTTTAAGTTATTTACGGACCTCCCCTTTCAAAAGAACCAAATTTTATGGAAAAAAATCAGTGATTTGCCATCCTCTGCCCTTGGTTCGCTGGCTGACTTGCCTGCACTTTTTTCTTGAACTACGGGTAGATTTTAAGGAATTTGTTCTATGTCCGCTTTTAACGCTTGGCAAGATTTGCTACTTTTTCAATGGACAAACTCAAGGGACTGCTTTACCTCAATGGAATGCGGGATTGCTTGCCTGGAAGGACTGACCGAAGAAAGAGTGAAAAAACTACAATATGACCCATTGAACACACTTTCTTGCTAATCAAACCGGACCATCTTCAAGGCCTGTCTGCATATTTATCTCATACAATAAATTTCCTATTTTGCCACACTTGCAATGAATTCAGCAAGAAATTCCAGGAATTATTTCAACTGTCAGCTAGTGCCAATATAACATATGATCCCCATCTTGCTACCAAATGCAGTTGTTTATCCCCCCCTAAAATGTAAAATGTCATATACTTCAAGGAATCAAGTTCACCTGAAATTAATTCAACATCAACAATATTGTAGATACATACAACAATTATTCTAGAGTAATCAAAAAGGTGACTCAAATGATATGACACTAGCACATTTGATCAGTGAGTGGTGTGATAAGAAAGTGTGTCACACCAACCCATAAACTTATGACACATTGTCTGACTCGCATTTTTTGAGTCACAAAATTGAGTTTCCCTGGAACTATCATGGACATGAAAAATGAAAAAATCACAACAGAAAGGGAAACATACATCCATGGTGCTTTCCTCACAAGAAAAGAAAAAACCTCATAATCAAATGTACAATTTGGTCCCCAAGTACTTCTCATAGAGAATAGCAAACCTTATGTCTCGAGATATGAGAGGTCTTCCAACATAGAAATTTGTAGAAGTTGTACCCCTAAAAAATAAACTATTAAATTTCTTCCATGCTCGAGAAATAGTCTTCATTTGGTGCGGTATATTATCAAAAAAGAAATAGTCTTCATGTTAGGAACCATCTCTCCCAAAAGTTTAAGTTGTTAGGTAGTGGGCCAACAATGTATATCATACTATTCAACACTCCCCCTCACGTGCGAGCCATTCGCACGTGGATAGACAAACGAAACCAAAGGTGCACTTCGTGCACAAACAACAACGTGCATACTGCACAAACACAAAAGGGGAAACAAATGCAAGTGGGAGGATTTGAACCCAAGACCTTGCAGAACCTGACCTCTGATACCATGTTAGGAATCATCTCTCCCAAAAGCTTAAGCTGTTAGGTAGTGGGCCAACAATGTATATCATACTATTCAACACTTCATTTCTACTCTTCAAGAAGATACAACTGTTTCTACGCACTCTCTGCCCAATGTTTCTTCTCAATTCAAATTCCCACAACCAAATATCGACCTTATGGATTGAACACTCAAGCACTCCCTTGTAAGCAAAAGCTAAAAGAACCAACCCATAATTTACCAAAGAAGAAAGATCTATATGAAAACACTACCCGGATAAAGCTCAAGTTTGCTTTGTTGTGCTTACGGGTTTTGAAGTTTCACCAATGGCCATGTTCCCAACTCTAATCTCCATAGCCTCCCTCTCATCCTCCCTCATTTTCTCATAACTACCATTATCTGTTGCCTGAGGTAGAGAACTAGGCATTGAAGTTGAAAGGCGTTGAGGGCCTCTGCTGATCCACGGATGAGTAAGGCATTGTGCTGCTGTAGGCCTTTTTTCCGGGATGAAATCAAGGATGGGGACAAGGAAATCAGCTAAGTCACTTGCATCTTTCGCACTAAACTTGTATTTCTCCATAAGCACTTTGTTGAGAGGCCAGAAATGCAATCGACGGATGTGCCTCAAATCGCCGTATCTGTTGAAGAATTCTCGAGAATAGCGCCCACCTAGAGCAATCTAAAATTTTTTTTTTGATAAGCACTGGAAATGTTAGAGCACGATATGGCAGGACATATTCAAGACACGATCAGACATGTAGAGGGAAAATTTATGGATACTACCGCAGTAACAATGACTTGGTAAAATGGATTGAACGTTAACCGCTGGATAACAAAATTAAAGGTTCTAATCACTTCAATAGCTCATTTCTTATTATCTACACCCCCTGCAGGCAGGGAAATCCCACAAATCCAACGAGTGATATTAATCCGTTACGCATGTACACCATGTCATCGTTACAACCGTTGCAACAAATATTTACTTACTAGAGGACATGATAGAGCAAGTCATCATTACAATTGTTACAAGGTACAACAAATATTTACTTACTAGAGGACATGATAGAACAAGTTTTGGTGCACTCCGCAGTTTTAAGGCTTCAGAGAAGGGGGAGAAGATTTGCAATAAAACAAAACCTTGTCTTAAATTAAAAAAAAAATTACAAAGAGAAGAAATGTGGCATATATTATTTTTTTGCTTTGACTTATGCAGAGTAGTTTTAATTTCTTGGCAAATTTGAGTGTTCTTAGTGTAAGAAACACTTAATTTTTTTTTCTTTTTTCATCTATCATTAAAACAGGATGGGTTTTGAATCCTAAAATCTACAAGGGATAAAAGATTGGATGGCTAAGATGAAACATGCTTCTTTTAAAGGCTGAGATGAAAGACGGAGCACACCCATAGTGCCTTTGGCACAAGTTACCCCAAGTTGCATCATACCCATGATATCCAGATCATACAATTCTAAAAAAAACGCGTGTCCGTAACTCCATGGTCATATCAGTATAAGAATACGTGCTTCATAAGTAGATGGAACTCTCACCTTGAGCGGCATCATTCCAAGAAGCTCCATCGTGAGGGCCAAGTGATCCTGTGGTGAAAAACACATTTCATAATTTTCAATAGCTTCAGAGTAACCAATCCACTGTGAGATAGGGCACAGAGACATCCTTGCAACTCGCATTACTAAGCCATTACTAAAGCAAATGTAACTCTGATAATGAAAATAAATATTTTAACTTTTATGAGATTCGATTCTTACATATTTGTTTCGGGATATTGACTAGTCGACATACACTAGTGAAGCCATATAAGTACATGACTAATACATAAGAGAAAGCGGGTTTCTGTTTTCAACTTCCAGGCAAGTGCTTTAATTATGATAAAGTACAAAATAACATTAAACCTTAATTTACATTTAATACAATTTAGTAAAATCCAATTTTCTCCTTCCATTATCCCAAACATAGTGGAAGCACTAATATCTAGGCAACTCCTAAATGGGAAAAATAGCTCAGCATATCCTCTAACTACATCTTCAAGCCCTATAACCTAACCCCACTTTTGTGAGAGTGTACAGCATCACAGACTCACGGTGACTGCAGATTTTCTCCTAAAAATTACAAGTAATACCATGCAAGTCAACATAAGACAAGCTAGCATATGGTGGACCAAAATTAAAAAAAAGAAAAAAAAAGAAAGCTAGTATATAGCATCTGAATATAAGTAAGATACGTACAGCTTTGTGAAGCCTTTTGCCCTTTTCTAGCTTCAAAGAACACATGCGGCATAAACCAAGGATAGTAAATTAATGTGCGTTACGGGGTTTCTAATGCCTCAACCTACATAAATATGTTGATATTTCTCCATTTAAACATATACTATTTCAATATGATATTTTTCTTATATGCTATATCACTTGCTTAACCTCCTAACTGCATAGTCTAACCTTGGCTCTAGTAAGTCAGCTCAATACCCTGCCGTTGATCGGTCGTGAAATATGTTGAAGTTGCCTATAAAGATGTGAAAGACCAGCAAATTGAAGAAAGAAGAGAAAATAGGAATAAACATCTCTGATATCAACTTTGATAACATCCCCTATTCTCACCCTCCACAAAGAAAGATCTGAGCTCCTAGGCATTCTCTAAACTCTAATGAAGAAGCTACATAAAAAAGTATCTTAAAACAATAAAATGTAACAACCATGCAAGGTATAAATACAGCTAAAAGGAACCCCCTATAAACTAAGCACATTGAGTTTATGACTACATCTATTATCTACTACTATGTATTAAGTCAGAGGAGGACTTCCGGCAATTGCTAAGCACATTGAGTTTATGACTACATTGAGTTTATGACTACATCTAATATTGCAAATGCATCGAGTGTACCACAAGTTGTAGTAAATAATAATTCGAACCTGGAAGTTTGAGAATGGTTTGCTCATACCTCATCTCTGTCATAGTTGTCACCGCTATGAGGATCAAAGAGAACATCACCAGTAGCCAGCTCAAAGCATATGCAAGCAAACGACCATAAATCAGCTGAAGTAGAATACTTTGATCCAAGGAGAACTTCTGGACACCTGTATTGCCTCGTCTGAATATCATTCATAAATTGCTTATACGTCCAACAAGCATTACCAAAATCAACCAATTTGCACTTAGTGTCAAGCTCCGCCAACAGCTTCTTCCTCATAGAGCGACTCCCCCTCCTTCGAACTTGATTTCCTTGGGGAGCATCCCTTGATCTACTTGTTTGCTCTTTAACAGAGTCCCCATTTGATTTCTCGTTGTGATGGGAATCTTCATTACCAGTTGTTTCACCATCTGCTTCAACTTCCTCTAAAGCTTCCTTCTGCATACAATTTTGAGCTGCCTTCTTGGCCTTTCTCCGAATTTTCTTTTTCTGGTTCTTGGTCAGATCACTGTCTTTACTCCGAAAATCTTTCAAAGCCCCACAATCGGACACAATCTTATTTTTACTGGATGGCAGTATAAGAGGGGCACCTGACTTACTCGGATCTTTCGCTGGATCAATCATAGACAAAAGCAATATATTCTCCGGTTTCAAATCAGGGTGAATAATAGATAGCTGTCGATGCAAGTAATCCAAACCCCCTAAAATGTGGAAGCAAATATCTTTCAACTTGTGAAGAGGAATTCCTCGGTAGTCTGAATACTTGATTAGGGTTAGAAGATTATCACCCAAGTACTCGAAAACCATGCAAACATGCTTCCCATTAGGCCCCAAATGCTTAAAGTGATCCAAAAGCTTTACGACACAGTTTTTGTCATCAGGGTCTTCCTCAGTAATCTGCTTTAAGATTGTGATTTCGTCCATTGCTGCCTCGGTGTAATGCTGAGCACTCTTTTGTACTTTTAGTGCTACGTATCTCTATAACATTTTTTAAAAAAATAATGTTCCTATTGTTACTATTTTTGTTTGGGACTGTGCAATCGAAAAAGGAGTAATTCTAGGGGGACCCAACTCTGGGATTAAAAAAACAGACTCAGCTGATGTGTCATAAGTTCACTGGTTGGTGGATCGGACACACACTCTTATCAGTTTACTAACTAACCAATGCAGTGGTGCCACATCATCTAAGTCACCTATTTGAATTACAACCTTGAGCCCCCATATAACTATTGTTGAAAAATTAATCCAGGAACATCAAGCAACAATGCACCTGCATTTTCAATCTAATCAGGGATTGTAAAAGCATTTATGAAGCTAAAGGTTAGTTAGAATAACTTTCTTTGTTAAGAAATGTACTTCTCTTCGAGAGGACAACTAAAATCAATCGCCACTGTAAGATATATATATATATATTTTGCTCCAAACTGCAAGTGACATTCTCTTTCTTCTCAAACAATCAGCAAATCTATATACATATATAAAGTTATATACACACTATATTATTAAGGAAGATACATTTCAACTACAAGTAAAACTATGTCATATTTTTCTAATGCCTATTTTACCTATGCAAATTTGTTTTTCATAAAAAAAAATAAAATTGTTTACAACTAGGATCGAACATTCGCAATCCACACTTATAGTCAACCACCAGACCATGATCCATCACTTCTGCTAAACCTTTTCCCCTGAAATTGTATATAGCTCATGCATTGTGTATGCAAGTGGTGTAGTATATACAAAGTGAAAAAACAAACACATAATCTAGTACTGTATGTATATATATATATAGAGGGGGGGAAATGAATAACGCACAGAACTGTGAGTATCCCAGGCAAGCCAAACAGTAGAAAAATGGCCCCAACCGAGCTTGCTCTGTACAACATAACAATCGTGCTTGAAGGAATCCCCAATTCGGACCGAATGGTAACCCCCATGGCTGTAACCCTCCGTTCCTTCGTCCTCCGATGTGTAATCGCTCTCTTCGCTATTATTCCGATCGTCGTCGGCCATCGGAGAACCAAAAGCTAGTGAAGAATTGGACAAATGAACGGCTTGAACAAATAATTTTGGATCCATTTCCCACTAATTGGGATTAGGAATGAAAATTAGGGTTTTTTTTGGTTCTTTGTTTTTAGCAAGGAAGCCTCATTGTCTCTCTGGTTCCGTCTAGCCGGCAAAATGCCTGTGGGTCCTGGATCTAACAGATTTCGGGTTAGCATTGAAGTGAATTTTTTTTTTATTTTTTGTATATAATGTAATAAAAATAAGAGATTTTCCTTTTTAGAAAAAAATTATTATATATATAAAAACAAAATTATTTTATTAATAATGGGATCGCTTTTAAAGGTCTAACGTATTTTTTAATTCAATAAGAACAATTTTTATTTTTAAAACTAAAACAAAATTAATATTAATTAAAATAATATTATATATATAATATTTAAAAATAACATTTTTATTCTCGTTATTGAAAATTATATTTTTCTTGATTAATCATTATTATTTTGAACAATCAATTAATGAATTTTTCATCTTCTCGATCTCCTATTTTTTATGATACCAATTTCGCTGATTTTGACAATTGTTTTACCAACCTTCAAAGCACATTGCTGCATATCTCCCTCATCTCCATCGTGTTGCCACCACAATTAACGGTTGTTAAACACTACTAATTTCAATTCAACATTCCCCTATGGATGGGAAGTCTTCAAGAGTTTCAATTATCCTTTTTCATTCTTTAGAAAATTTCCATATTCTCGTACTATCCCCAAAACTGGTTGATCTTTATCAACTCTCACTCTGATTCTCCCTCTTCACTCTCCTCTTTTTTGTCAACATTGTAAATAAATTTTGCTACTTTACAGTTACAGAGAAATTTACTACCTTACAATATTGAGAAATTTAACTATGTTTAAAAAAAAATGTATATATGTGCAAATACATTACAAACTTTATTAATACTTTGCAGTAAATATGTAAGTTTTACTTAAAATTTTCCACAAGCTAGTACTAAAAAATTTGTTGAGAAATTGTGTACATGTTTATAGTTCTTATTATATAAATTTTCTCCGTACTGAAAATTTTAAATTTTACTTAATTTCACCAAAAATGTGTGAGAAATTTGGTATATATTGTTGCATATATTGACGAAAACACTCTTAGGAATTTATCTATCAAATTTACAAAGAAAACTTGCAATATTAGATATGGGTGTGCAAAGCTTCGACTTTCATGGCGTAATCACCTGCGATCACTTAAGGATTATGGGTGAATACCCTTTTAACCTCTCGTCCCACATCGGGAGAAGGTCGTCTCCCCCTGCCTTATATGGTGACTACCACAAGGAGGGAGTAACCACTAGCATGTGGGAGGATAAATTTGTACCTGAATCTTGGGTCAGGCCCCACTTTCGTTAATGCGAACAGGGTTATGGACACCTACAACTTTCGTTAGTGTGAACAGAGCTATGGACACTCCCATTCTCTTTACTATTTATTTTATTGTTTATCACCGTCATCTTTGTTTTCTTTTTACTATTTATTTTATTGTTCATCACAATCACCTTTGTTGAATATGATTGCCGATTCTACTAATTTGGGTCGATTCTGAGTTCTTTGGGCTTGGTCAGATTTATACCACCCACATTAGATAAATTTCACTTTAAAGAATTTAACCATTAATGATTATTATTATAAAAGAGTGATTTTATTTATATCCACCAAATCTTGCAGTTAATGCATCCTTTAATCATGAAAATTTTGAACAAGATTTCACAATATTACCTTTTTTAAAATTAATAAGTATATCTGTCAATTAAAATTAAATTATAATTATATAAATTTGGATTCCATCTAATTAAGATTCCTTATTCAAATATGTTTCCTAATCTAAATATGACTCCTTTTTAATTGACTTCATATTTACCTTTTTTAAAAAAAATTCAACGGTTTAAGGTTAGTTCGTGTGTATTGATTGATTTCAACATATCAATACGTACTTTTTTGGATAAAAATAAAAATCCTAAATAAAAAGTTTACAAGGATTAAGACAATATAAATAAAAAGTTCTCTTCATTACTAAAATAAAAATCAAAAATCAAAATAAAAATTAAGTCATTATATATTAAAGCATAATTGATTAATAAAATAAAAGAGAAATAAATTATGGTTTACTTATTAGGTTCTTTTTGTAGGTTGGAAAATACCTTAAAGGGGGTGAATAGGGTTTTTAAAACTTAATCGAATTTTTAAAATCGTTTTTTAAAAAATACTTAAAGTCTACATCAAGCAATCAAGCAAAATACTCAAGCACAAAGAAGATATACCAATTAATCAATAAGCTAGAGATAGAAAGATTAAACCGATAAAAGTCAAAGGCTTTTTGTCCACACGATTTGGCTTGTTAGCCCCTACTTCCGTGTTCAAATAGTTCCCCGAGCATTTTCACTAATACCGATCTTCTTCCGGGTGAAGATCAAACATTTACAAGTGTTTACACTCTATAAATGTTGCTATCTCACAACACTCAACACAAAAATAACCTCTTACTATTTTAAGAGATGAACCTCTATTAATATTTGAAGAATAAGATTTTGGTGACTAACAATAATGTAAAATAGCTCTCAAGTGTATGAAGATTACAATTTAAGCTCATGCTAGGAGATATCAAATTTGATAAACAATTTATAGCTCAAAATAATAAAAATTGATCAAAGCAGTGTTCTTGAATCTTTGAGAATTGAATATAGATGAAGAGAATAATGTAAGAATGATTCAAGAGTGTTTAAATATGTCTTAGATAGTGTATATATAGTCTAGGACAACATGTGGCAATTTGGAGAGAGTTGGTGGAAGTTTGGTACCATAAATGGTAAAAAATTAGAAATCCAACGGTTAGTTTTTAGGCCATCAGTTGACTGAGCAAAGCTCATTAGTCGATTGAGTGACCATCAGTCGACTGAGCAAAGGCCATCAGTCGACTGATGGTCCCCACTGGTTTACTGCCCAAAAGTCTAAAAATTCAATTTTTCACACTTTTGTAAATTAGCTCAAAAATCAATTTTTTAGCTCGGTGAATGTTAAATATAAGTTCCCAAGACTTCTATAAAGTGAAGAGTTCAAAAATAAGGTCGTTAGAATTTAAAACAAATTTATTTCAAAAACGGTTTTTCACCACGAAGAGGTTTTTAAAGGAATCTTGATTCAAACTTTGATTTGATCAAACTAATAATGTTAAAACAATGTATGAGCTATTATGATGATCAAATAAGAAAATTTACATGAATTCTAAAGAGCTTACTCAAATATTAAATAAATGAGTCTTTGAAAGCTTTATGGAGTTTCTTCAATTCTTCACTTGTTTTGGTCTTTGATCCTCATTGATTTGTAATGGTGAATGAGCTTTGATCAAGTTGATGTATGGTGTGAGATAAACGAGATTTGTAAGCTTTGTGGAAGAGTGATCTTGGTTTCGGCTCGTCGATTTTTTCTACATGTTAAAACAATGTTTGTGGCTATTACTTAAAATAACAACTTAGTTAAATTACACAAGATTAATGTTATTGTTATTATCAAAATAAGATTAGTAACTATAAGGTCAACACTTTTATATATATAGCAATAATAAAATGTACACAGTCTGTAGTAATAATTTTGTGTATAAATAACCAATTATTTATTGACAAGTATCATTTTTAATTGAGGTTGTATTGAGATAATCTATATAATTAAAAATCTCTTCTTCAATTAGACTCTACCTAATTTTCACCTTAAATGAATAATTTGGACTCACATCTCAACAAAAAAAATGATAGTGCACTAATTCGGATGACATTGACCGAGCCTGAAGCATATAATCCGGCTGTAATTGACCGAGTGGGTTGCTTGTTTAGTAACAACTGAACAAAAAATGGCTTGGTTTTTAGCATTTTTCATTAGTCGAGTATGCGGGAAACAATTCGGCCCTTATTAGCCAATGGTGCCCTGCATTAACATTAATAGTAGTGCACTGCCATATATATATATATATATATATATATATATTTACATAGATGTGTAAGAATTATGGATTTTGAGTGCTGTTTATATATATATATGAAATCAAAACATATGAGGCTGTTAATTAAAGTCCTAATCCCATTAAAACATATGGGGAATTTAAATTCATTTTTTTTAATTCCTTACGTATTTCATGTCCCCATTTTTTATGATCTTGGGTGCATACAATTCAATAATTCTAATTTATGAAATATTTTATTCTTGAATCTCGATGGGGGAAACAGTAGGGAAAAAAGAGGCTGGCGGGTGGGCGTGGTGGGGGTTGGGGAAGAACGACGGTGAGGATGAGAAAGGAGGATAGGTTAATTTTTTGTTGTGTTATTTTACTTTAAAGTAAATCAAGATTTATTTATTGTTTAATATTAGTATCTAAATTTATAAAGTGGTTAAACTTATTAATTTAGTAGATATTTTTGTATTAAATTATTATTTAAAATGATATTTATAAAATTAAATTCATATTTTTTGTCAGTTTATCCACGATCGCCAATTAACTTAATAGGTAACGTAAATTAACTTAACAGTGCGGATTAATTGCAATATTTGGTGGATAGAAACAAAATCACCCATTATAGAATGAGTCTTTTTTCCCTATTATTGTTAGGGGTGAATTTGGTATAATATCGTACCATACCGAAGATACTAAGTACCGTACCGAAAATTCGGTACACCAAAATCTATTACCATTACCATACCAAAACTTCGGTATATCTAAATATTGATATGGTACAGTATGGTAGGGTACATTACCAAAAAAGTCAATCTTAAAAAAAATACAATAGCAATTTTCTGCGCAAATATTCAAAATTTCAAATACACATCAATAAGAGCTGCCAAAAATAAAATAGAAAGTTGCTGGACAAATATTTAAATACACATTAACAATAGCAGCCAAAAACAAAATAGAAAGCTATTAGGCAAATATTCAAATACACATCAATAACAAAAACAAAAAACAAAGTTACTGGGCAAATATAAAATCAACGCCATGGCTTCCAGCCTTCCACCTCTCGTCGTCTCCTTTTTTCTAGATTGTGCTCACTTCACTCTATAAAAGCTGACCACAATAAGTAATTCACTATATGGTTAAAATACAATACACATGTTTTTGGTCAAAAAGTGTTATTTGAGGGAGAGAGTTGTTTTTAAAAATAAACTCTATTTATATATATACTCCATATTTTTGTAATAAAAATAAAATGTTTTCAAAAAGTGTTATGGAAAGACAGTTTATTTTTATATATACTCCATATTTTAACTATTTTTCTTGAGGGAGAGAGTTGTTACCTTCCAACAAAGTGTGTCACCGAGGAAGCTGCACCCGATAAGGCAGTAATGCCAATACCTTCCAAGTTCCAACATAAAGTGTGTCACCAAAGAAGTTGGTCCCTTCTTATGTCCAAAAATAGCCTACATAAATAAATACATAAAACAAATTCAGTACAAATTATGCAACACTGGCAGTACAAAATATACAGCCTACATAAATTTCCAACATAAACTGTGTCACCAAAGAAGTTGATCCCTTCTTATGTCCAAAAAAAACCTAAATAAATAAATAGAAAAAACAAATTCAATACAAAATATGTAGCACTGGGCAGTGTACTGGGTAGTACAAAATATATAGCCTACATAAATTTCCAACAGAAAGTGTGTCACCAAAGAAGTTGATCCCTTCTTATGTCCAAAAAAAAGCCTACATAAATAAATAGAAATTTATTTATTTATCTCTCACCTTATTATGAGTAATATCTCTCACCTTATTTTCTATCTTTTCATACAAACTAACTAAATTGATTTTTATTTTTTATCTTTGCAATTAAACAGAGCCTTAGTTTCAAATTTTCCTACTCTAAGTCTCTCAAATTTTTGAATTATTATGCAAGGCCGGATCTAAGAATTCGGAGCCTGAAGCGAAATTTATTAATGAGATTTTCCATCTTCAAATTTGTAGGTCTTTTTTTTCTAAGCATTCAAAGAAAATAAATAAAATTAAATGAATCTACAAAAATAATCACTACTTAGTTTTTTATCAATAATAACATATAAGATTTTTTAATTAATGTAGTTCCCCAACTTCAAACTTTATGGCCCCTCCAAAATTTGGAGCCTAAGGTAAGAGAATGTTGCAACTCACCTCAGGTCCGGTTCTAAATTTATGCAAAATCGAAGAGTATAGGCAACCACCCTCTACTTCTGCTCTCACAACCACAACCACAACGTTTGCATCCTAATCAATAATCACCATGAATACCATATCTATGGAAATTCTAAATTTCAACACTTATTTAGACAATAGGTTTTAGGTCAAATACTCAATTTAATCCATAAACTTAAAAAGAAAATTGCAGAACTACAAACAATTTTATAATGTGGATTCAATTTGCATTGACAAATCAAATATATAGTACAAAAAAAATCACATACGTATTGACACTTTTGCAATATAAAAGTACAAAACTAAAAGCATACAATACAAGTAAATTAAAAAAATATTCTAAGTAAGAAAATTATAATTATAATTATAGTGCATATCTAATTCTTTCACCTGTATACACATATATATATTAAAAAAAAAAATAAGTAGGAGCACATATCCCTATTAACCCCTCTTTACATTCGCCAATGTCAGTGAGAATCAATAAATTTAAACTTAAAAAAAAGTATTTGTGAAGTATCCCCGGAGGGGGGGGGGTGCGAATGTTACAAGTAAAGACCAAGAACACCATTCATTATTAAAAACACAAATAATAATATACAAGGGGGAAATACATGTCACACTATGTAACGAAGAATCAAAAGGGGAACAACATACCTCCTTGAATGAGCGAAAACAAAAGCAGCTCCAAAGGCACAAACGATAATGCAACTTTTTTTGAGAAAACGAGTAAATAATTTATAACAAACTAATAAAACTGTATTTTCTGCTAAAGATATACTTAGTATGGTGGCTTTAACCAAGTACACCATGTTTGAATAATATGTAGAAATCCAATCTTCTTGTCTAGTATCTCCTTTTTTTCTTTTTTATGCAGATTAATAAATTCATTCTCCACGATTTTCTTTTTTATACAATACAATATTTTTCATACAAACAAATATAACTAACAACAGTAAAGGCGGATTGTGGATATATAACCACCACAATAAGTGTGAACTAACAAAGGGTTCGACAATTATTTCCATGTAGGTTGAACCCCGAGACCTCCATGTTATGATGACAAAAAGAATACCAACATGCTACAAGGCCTTTGGCGTGAGTCTAGAATATTAAAATAAGGAGATCTATAGTAAATGACAAGGTTATAAAGAATATATACTGCATATATGTCTTATGTCCTAAATTCAAAAGTTTGTCTTAAGTTAAAAGGTTTGGAGGTATGCCTAATTACCCAAACAATGTGTTCTTTGTTAAAAGTTAAAACTACCTTAAATAGATTGCCCTCCATCATAATTTTCTAAACTCAAAATAAGGGTAAACTTTAAATTTTATAAGTGCACTTAAAACCAGCCATTTGAAAACCTACATAAACATTATCAAAATCAGTTGCCAGTGAGAATCAATATTAACATTTTCACAATTTTGTTTGGGATTGGCCACGAATACCTTGTATAAAAACCTCTCCAATAGTTATATTAATGATTTACTATATAAGCAATATGTAAAATTTTCAAAATGTGTTACAATTTTATTGCTATAATTGATGTATAAATCACCTTGCCAACTCATAATCATATAAAATGAATTACATAACTTTAAATCTAAAAATTGTATTTTATAAAATTCATATATTTAAAATCTACTCAATAAGATTTATAATATAGAGAAAAAAAAATCTATTGCGTTTATAAAATGGGTCATTGGGATTTGACCCCCATTTATTTTCCATAACAAAACTTAGAACCCACTTTCATTTTTCCTTGGGCTTTTGGCCCATAAAATAGATGGAACCCAAGGTCAATTGGTCCAAACTGTCAATCAAATGAACTTTGTTCTTAAAGCACCTAAAATATCCCTATTGAATACACATTACCATTGGGGTGCAAAATGTAGTGTTTAACTGTGAAGTATAAAACAACTTTAATGCATCAAAATGCTTTACCGATAGACTTAGTTGTAGGAGATGGAGATTTCAATGATATTTTTCTTCACACTTATCTGCGATATCGTCTTCTCCTTCAGACTTTGATGCTGTCATCTTCTCCTTTGCGGTTCTCTTCTCGTTCTCTTGCTAGGGTGGAACTGATAGAAAGGGAAGTACATTGGTTTAGCAGGGGTATTTTGGGTAGATTAACCACATTAATTGTCATGTGGTTAATAGTTTGAACCCATTGACTTCATAGTACCATCTATTTTGGACGCCAAAGTCTAAGAAAACAAATGTGAGTATCAATTTTTATCGCAAAAGTGACCCTTACTAAATTACGCATAAAAAATATTCATACAAAACTGAATAATACATATAATTAGATATTGTATATGCATCTGTCTCATTGAATCCTTCAAATTTATCACAAAATTTTAAAAATAAACAATTAGATCACAAGATGAAAAAAAAAATATGTACAATCTAGTTGTAAAACAACTTTACACACAAATATTATACACAACAGAAAGTTATTCAACTATTCAAGGTTTTTTTTGGGCTTGATTGCTTGAACAACAACTATGTTATCTCTACCACCCCCATCTTTTACACTAATAATTAAATATAATTTACATTTAATCAATAATTTAATTAATGATGGAGATATTGGCATCCCAAAAATACTTGATAACACTCCTACTTTCATTCGGTCCTTCGCAATTGAGTAAGGTGTTTGTTACTCGGTTCTTGAGTGCTGAATATAAGTCTATATACTCGGTTCTTGCTAACTGAGTAACTTCACAACCGAGTAACATATACCTTACTCGGTTATGAATGACCGAATGAAAGTGGGAATGTTACCAAATATTTTTGGGGTGTAAATATCAACCCCCCCCCCCCTCTTCCCCCCCTTAATTAACCCTTAACATACAACATAACTAATCCACCACTTCTCACCACCCCCATTCACAAGCATCAAGAAAAGTAAATCACCACCACCATCTTTTCCTCCATTTTCTAAATTCTTCTCCATCTTCAAATCTTTACACCTCTCTCATCTTTTCTTCCATTTTCTAGGTTCTCCATCTTCAAAATCTCTACATCTCTCATTACACTCACTACCCATGGATTCCTTTGAAAAAAAAACAGATATGAAAAGAGCTCGATAATTTGAAATCCAGATCTTACTCAATCCATTATGGCCAAATTTATGGCTCTTTACTTAGTTCAAGTAAGCTGAATGAAGTTATTGATCAAGAATGCTCATTTGGTGAACATAAAGCAAGGCATATGCAAGCATACTCAGTCAACATTGGCTGACTATGCTGCATTTCTAAATTGGGATATCACTCGATGGACATGGACCAAGTGCAATTTAATATTTTCAGTGCATACCAGACGAATAAGTATGTAATAGTTCGGTGTATGTTGACAAATGCTAGGTTTCAGGCATAAAAAAATTGATGGTTGAAGAAAAAAGGAACATATGGGAGATGGAGAAGGATAGAAGTAGAGTAATGTGATAGATGAGATGAAGAAATGGAAAACAGATTACCATATGAGATAAAGAACGGCGCATGCAGGAGGAGAGTGATGCAAGAGGATGTTTGGCAAATTTTGATATTTTTTTTGTGTTTTAATTAATAACTTAACTAAATTTTAAGTGGGGCATGGTGGGATGGTGTGTTTGTGATAATAATGATGATGATGATGATGATGATGATAATAATAATAATAATAATAATAATAATAATAATAATAATAATAATAATAAGTAAATAAAAACAAAGATCGTTTGTGACAAAAAAATGTGTACATTTATAATAATAATAATAATAATAATAATAATAATAAGTAAATAAAAACAAAGATCGTTTGTGACAAAAAAATGTGTACATTTATGAGCTTCCTTCATCAAAGGCGACATTTTATCTTGATATATAGGCTTCTTTGCTGTCCGGACGGCCCGGTTTGAAAAGCCCAATTTCATTCTTCAATCCAACTCCAATTTCAATTTTATTTTTGTTCTTTCTCCTCCCGCTTAAATCAAATCAAAAAAACCAACCATTCATTTGGATTGAGGGGATGAGAAGGAAAAGAAAATTGGAGAAAATATTACATTTCATTTGTTTGAATAGATTTATGAGATGGAGTGGAGAATAAACAGAGAGAATTGAAGGAAATGTCAATCTCATCTATTTATTTATTTTGTTTCTTTTCAATATTGGGAGGATTGGGAGGGAAAGAAAAAGTTTTTAATAAATTATTTACTTTATTACAAATTTAACTTTAATTTATTAACAATATATTAAATAACATTCATTTTCTTTCTTTTCTTCTTTCTATACAAACAAGATTTATTTTCATTCTATTCATTTTCATCCTTAACTATCTAAATAATAATAAAATTAAACTCATTTCTTCTCCTCTTAATTAATCATTTCCTTCTCATTCCTTCCCTTTTAATCCAAACGGACCGCAAACCAAAAGTGACTTCAATCCTCCTGTGAAGAAGAATTCGCAACAATGAAGATATCAAGTTTGAATTCTTCTCGTTCAATAAATTATTGCAATAGTAGTAGGAGGAGGAGAATAAATATAGAAAATCTAAGATGTGTTTGTCTGTTTGTTCATTTCCCCTAAAAATACTCGTGAAGAATAAACACGTTTTGTGCTTGTTTGCAGAGGTAGATGTATGTGTAGTGTTAGGGGGCCATGGTCCCCTCCCCCCCAATTTTTTATTTTTTTTAATATATATATATATATAAATAAATTTAAGTCTATTAAATGTCTATTATGGTCCCCCAAAATAAAAAATAGTAGAGAGAGAGCTTGAGAGAACCTACAACGGCACGACGAAACGATCGATGCAGCCAGCCCACCACCATCGATCGCCTGTTGTCTCTGTCACCGTGTGATCCCCCCCCACCCAATAATTTTTTTTGGATCCGCCACTGCTTGTTTGGTGTCTATTAGCACTCCAAAATGATCTGCCATACAATTTCTGAGTGCTAGATAGGGATGTTATTGGATTGGAGTGGAGTGTGAAAAGCAACACCACCCTATTTTATGGGTTAAAGATATACGTACCCATAACCTTATGGGTTAAAGGTGTTTCTTATTATGCAAAAAATTTGTCAACTGGACTTTTCTTCTATTTTTTTTACCTACCAATAGGAATGATGATGATGATGAATTAGTTACCTTATTTGGTTTTAATCTCATCTCTTGCCTCTACCTGAAATGGAATTAAGCAGCATTCTGAAAGCCATAATAATAGTTCCAAAGGGTTGTTAAATTGGTGAACTTCGCTATTTATATTATGTTCGTTAAACCTCAGCCTGATCTCCAAATTGATTCTTATGTTTGATAAAACAAGTTACACAAAACTGATATAAAAACACATATCAAACGACCGTCCTTTTGTCTGGACTGCTACTTGCTGTGAAAATCTTACTCCGACTTGAAGCTTACTAGTGTAAAACAACCACCAGTTTCAAAGCTTCCAGAGAATCCCATTGTTCTTTAGTTTTATCAGATTTAAGAATACAAAAAGCAATAATTAAGAAAAGATTGGAAAATAGGGAACGATGAGTGTCAAGGATGTTAAGAACGTCATGAAAGGCGGGATCCAACAATCCGATAATTGACCATATGTTGCTAGTTTTGATTATCTGAGAAGCAATTAGACAAATTTTACTACTGAGATATAAAGGTTATATACATTACTCTTTTCTAATACGTTGATTAGGCTGTTGCAGAGGGATTTTGAAATCATGCTAGATTTGATGCAATCTTCTATTTCAATTAGACGATTCGAGATACTCAAGGCCTCGAGTTCAAGTTTTTTCCAACCGCGGGAGAATGATGCAGCCCATTAGAAATCAGGGAAAAGGCAATTCAAATATATGGATCAGTTAGATGTTGCAGGAAATAAGTATCAAGTAGCAGCAGCCTTAAAAAGGTTGTTTACATGAGGAAAGTTGGTTCTTATGTGCAAGCTCATATTTGGCTTATTTTGGATGATGGGGCGTATTCGATTCAGCCCTAAATTATATCATGTCATCACTTGATCTTTTTTCTAATTTTCTCAACACTTTTGGAAGAATACAAAACTAGTTAAAATGAAATGGTTAATAACTTCTATAGTTGTACGTCACAGGTTGATTTTAACATCTTTCTTTCTCTTCTTTAATTTGAATTACGAATTTATTCCACAGATTTTAGGTTCAAGTTTTTCTTAGTTTATTACTTCAAAAAAAAAATTTCCTTAATTTATTCTACATATCTCTTTAGGTACATCTTATATTTTTTTTCTAAAAATTTGGTTTAGTTATTGGCACCCTATAATTAAACGTACCGTGACACTTCAAAATAATATTTAAGAGCACTTTATTATAATCTTTTGTGATGATTTTAGGTTAAAATTATTTTATAGTATTAAAGTATTTTTATAAATTATTAATTAATAATCTAAAGAAGCCTTATGATATTGTAGTGAAAAGAAGACAATTTCACCCTTGAGTGGAATAAAGGTTTCTTAATCTTAGTCTTAGTCCTCCTTGGGCCCACCCCTACCAAAACATTAAAGTAAAGGTGACCTTTAACTAAAAAACAAAAATTCCAAAGCCCAATATGATTCTTGCACAAAAGGGACATAAATGCAAATTAAATGTTTTGCATAGAAAAAGAAAAACCTTCACACAAAGTAAATGAAAATAAAAGCAGGTAAAGATGGAAAAAGGGAGTCTCCTTCTTATTCTGCTTTTATGAATTTGTTCTGTTTGTACGGAGAAAGGGACCCACGTTGGACCAACCTCCCATGTTGACTTCGTTGACATTGACCGCAACCTCATGTCACATGGCTCTGCAAAAATGGTTTATAATATCATTGGTCCCTATCTTGACCTGGACTTTGAAAATAGACAGCTGAAGTAATTTAAATCAATTGTGTGCATATTAACGTATATGAGAATATATCTATCGGATAGAATAAAATTTAAGATAAATTTAATAAATTTTTTTAAAATTCTAAAGCTTGTATATAATAAAATAGGTAAAAAAAAATTAGTCATATGAATGTCCCACATTTATATGATTTTTCTTTTTAAAAAAAAAAATAAAAAATAATACGAAAAGCTCTCATCAGTATGAACTTTAAAAAAAAAAAGGGAAAATTTTTCAACCATACGACGCTACAACCCTCATATGGTTTTTTTTGTCATTTTTTTTAAGTTTTGTCTCTCTCCTAAATGAATGCAAAAAAAAAATGGAAAATGCCCATACGAGTGAGCCATATACTCGTATGGGTTTTTCTTTATATTTGATACGGTTGTACCACACTCGTATGAGTCATACAAGTGACCTTCACCCGTATAGTGTAAAATTTAAGGGAAAGATAAATTTACTCGTTCTCTATCTTATATGACAAAATTTAGTCGCCTAAATTCCTCTAGTATAGTGTGAAGTAGCGTAAATTTAGCCATTTATCCTACCCGGTGTACATGCTTTGAAAAAGACGATATTATATAAGACATTTGTATTTATGACATTATTTACGTTTAGAATTTAATTTATTTTTTTTGGACATAATGTTTTCAATTAATTATTTGTGGTTACGGTATTTCTATCTTACGAATAATCCTAGCTCATGAGTCATGCATGATTATAACAGTATTTTTGTGTATACCAAAAAAAGTATACATCATGTATATATTTGGGTTAGATGGATTTTGGGTTCATAATTTTCTCACTATTAAGTTAGAATTTCATAGTTTTCATTTTTTGAATTTCTGGGTCTATTTTTAACAAATTTGCAAGTCAAAGTCTCACGATCGTTAATAAATGAAAATAAAGGGGACAAAGTACTTATTTTACCTTTTATTATTGTTTCCTCCCATGACACATTACTTTGGCTATTTAAGTTCTATAGTAAAAAATAAACATTCATTCTATGTTTCCCTAAAATCTCAAGCTGTACATCTTTTGACTTGAAATATTTGTGATTTCTTTTTTTATTATCAACCTTCTATGGCACCTATCTTGCATGGGCCATTGCATTCTTCTCTTTTTCATCACATTTGTAGTGTCTCTAAGTAACCTCCTAACATACACTTTCTAATTACAATGAGGGTCATTGCACACTAAATGATCTTTAAATTATAGTTCTTTTTTGTCTATATTCAAACTTTTTCAATATGGAACCACTCCTTATGTATTCTTTGCAATCTTTCATTGAGGACTATTGCATTTTCTCATGTAACTCAATGAGTTTACCAGATTTTTCTTGGAACTACTCATTTTTCTCCTTTACAAATAAGTTGTGAGGTTCTTCACATGTATTGTATTCTACCTCAGTTATTTTTATTTATTTTTTGCTTTATTTTACCCTCAGTCTCACCGTCCTCACCATCAGTTTCACCTTTCTCATCCTTATTGCACTTCTTACATTCACTCACATCTTCACTGTTGTGTCCAGAATGATAACACTCTTCAGCTTCTGTGTTTTCAAAACTCTCTAGATCAAACTTAGATTTGTTATAATTAAGTGGTTGGTTTTTTTAGTGCGATTCCCTACTTCTTGGTTTGTTTCATGGTTCTCCCATTCATTAAAAAGGTTACCAAACTCAATTAAGTTATTTAAGGCCCTGTCTTTATCTTCATCAATTGCAAAAGGATAACTCACGTCATTTTTAACCTTTTTTCTTATTGTTAGATGCTTGGAAACCTTTATTTTCATGTCTAGGTAACCTTTTAGGCTTGACCACAAGATTAATCTTATTGGGGGTGGTTGGTCATTTTAGTTTTAAAGGTAATGGTGACTTAATATTCTTTGTTTGGGGATCAACTGTTTGGGGGCCACATGGTTAAGGAACACCTAATTCTTTTTACAAGTAAAGGTAATACATATTATCTTTACTCTCTATTTGGTCCCACGTGTTCATGAGTTAGGTATCATTATCTATATAGGCCCTTATTGTTTCCCACGCCCACTGAATTCTAAATCCTTTAATCCCATATGATTAATTAAACAAAACTCATCCTCATCTATGCCAAATAATACAAAATGATTTCCACCCATGTAAGTTTGACCCTTATTAATCCAATTACCCCTATAGTGAACAACAAAGTTCTTTTTCTCAAGTAAAGAAGTTTTTTTTTTATTTGTTCTTGTAGCCAACACACAACAAACAACATAGAAAAATGGACAACTTAAAGAGCTAGCATATATTAGATACATCAAACAAATAGACAACAACACATAAACCCTATATTTTAATATGCAATACATATAATGTACATGCAAGTTTGGTTTATTCAATTTGTGAACATAAACCCAACTAACATGGACAAAAACATCATTATTCATCAACATTTTAAACAAAACTAAAACCTAAATTAAACAAAATACAATAAACCATAAATCAACTTGGCTTCACACATAAACGATGTACAATAAACCATTTGCATACTTGTATCCGTTTTCTTCTTCGTTCTCATCGCAATTGATTGCAAATACAAGCGATACTTTTCAACTTCTTCACTTCTTTGATGTCTCCCTCTCTCACTTAAACTGATCGTAAATAATCTTCACTTTAAGGTCCATTGTTTTGTGTACAAGAATAAGGCGCAACATAGGTATTTTATCCCCTTATTTTCATTGACTAACTATGATGAGGTTTTGACTCACGTATCTGTTAAAAATGAACCCCAAAGCCTAAGAAATGAATATTGTGGATCTCCAACTTAAAAGTGGCAAAATTATGGGGCCCAAATGTGCAAGCATTTATAAGTTGAATTTAATAATTTAATGGTGGATCAAACAAATCCTATATAACACCAAGAATTATTGTATAACATTTTGATCTATTTAAAGGTTAACAAGACACTCCAATCAATTAGATATATTGTTGTATAATTGAAATAACTAGAATAACCCCCCTTTAAGGTTAATTAAGTCGCAATATTGAGTCATGATAAATGCCTCATAAATAATATATCACGAGTTCAAGCCCTGGGACCTTTAAACGGGCTGGTGGAAGAGGGACTTAGTCTGGTGCCCTCATTTAAGGAGCTCAACAAATTCACGTAAAGAGCTTAATTTGGTGCACTCACAATTTAATATATAACAAAATTATGATAGTTTACAATTCCGATTAATTTAAATTATTTCTTCATATTCTTTGATATATAATAATTATCTAATGAGGCAATCGGAATAAAGGGCTTTTTTCCTAATTAAAATCATAGAAAGGACACCTTATATTTTTATTGTAAAATAAGGACAATTAATATAATTGTGACACGTGTCTTAGTAAAATTAAGCCAAAATGAAAAAAAACCCTTTATTTCTCGGTTAATTACGAGTTGTGCCATCAACCTCCCATTATTCTCATAAAATCATTTTTGCAGTGAATTCATCTTAACAAGTTGCAGTCTTATTTAGTGCAAAATCGTTTTTGCAGTGAATTTATAATGACAATTTACACTCGTATTTACTGTAAAATCGTTTTTGCACTGAAATATTTCACTGCAAAAACAATTTTGCAGTAAATCCGCGTGCAATTACCATAAATATTTCACTACAAAAACCCTTTTGCACTAAATTCGAGTGCAATTTAGTATAGATAATCAACATCTTTCGCATTCAAATAAACAACTTGTAAAAAATAGCAACATCTTGATATTATTTATTCCGCAAAAATAGAAAAATAGCTTCATTCATATATCAAAATCAAAATTACATTCTTTTAAAATCAAAACTAAAGGAATCCGAAAAAATTCTCAAATACCATCATATCAAGAATTTCAAAATTCCAAAATACTCGCTAAATGTAATTATACTATGTCGTAGTAAAATCTAAACAATCGGTGCAATGCACGTCTTCTTATTGTGATATCCATAACGGTTACACATTCCACACTTCCGTTTCTTCTTTGTCCTTAAACTGGCGCTCTCGCACACTAAACGTTTTAGTTCTACAACACTCATACTAAGAAACAATTGAATTCCAAAGGAACAATCATTATAATAAACCATGCCTATAAGGCTACTATTAAGATTCCTAAAAAATGTGACATAAAAACTTAGAACCAATACATTGCATAACATGTATGTTCATTCATTCACAAATGAAATTACTCATTTAAACTAATCAAAACCTACAATATAAGAATCAAGTACAAAAATACAGCACTTAAAACATCTAAGATCAAAATTGGAAAACTGCAAATTCACTTTTGTAGTTTTTCTGCACAAATGATGAAAGAAAAAAAAGGAAAACAGAGTAAAATGTAAAAATACTGCATTCAAAAATACTTATATCAAAACTGGAAAACTAAAAATCCACTTTTGTAGTTTTTCTGCACAAAGGAGGAAAGAAAAGAAAAGAAAAAATAAAACAATACATAGATTGATTACAATATACTAAATAACCTTTAAAAGCATGAACATTTAGCCATGATTTGATCAAATCCTCCAAATTATAAGTTAAAAACAACTAAAATGAAACAATATTTCTACAAGTTTTGCATAAATCACAAGATAGTTCTCCATAATCTAAATATATCATCAAAACTAGAAAACTGCAAAAACACTTTTACAGTTTTTCTGTAGTTGGGGAAAAAAAAAGAAAAACAAAGCAAAGCATGGATTCATTGAAATCATGCTAAAATAACCTAATAGAATATGAACATTCAATCACTATTTCATCAAATCCTCCAAATATAAGATAGAATCAACAAAACGAAGCAAAATTACATCTAAGAATATGAAGAAAAAACTATACCTAGATAATGCTTCAACATTCATGGAGCCAACATATTTATTCTCCTTTCCTTCATTAATTCCGTCAATCTAAGATGCTTCCTTATCTTCAATGGTAGTCGCTTGTCGATCGTCGCATCTCTCCCTATTCTACACCATCCCTGTTCTACGCGGGATATGAAGAGGGAAAGGTAGTTTAGACATTTTAAAACTATTAAATTATTTAATTTATAAAAGACAAAATACTTATAACTAACTTAAAAACCAAAATTATCCTTACAACCAAAAATTAATGTGAAAAAATCCTTTATTTATTAAGTTATTATATGATGTCTTTTTGGTGTATAAAATTATGAAAAGAGACATCTAAACCCATTTTCTCTTATCTAATATTTTAACAAATAAATTGATAAATTATGAAATTAAGAAAAAATTATTGACGGGTGTAAAACTTTTTATTTAATATATGTCGTAAGTTTCTCGAAAAAAAAAAGAAAGGGATTTTTTGTCCAACTTCGCAAGTTAAGCACCCAACTTTTTGCGCTTTTTTTTTTTAAAAAAAAAAACAAGGGTGCTTTGAGATGGAAGGGAGAATAAGGAGTACTAATATAAAATTTCGTTTCAAGATCAAGAATTTAAGGCTATGATCGTATTAAAAAATTAAAGATTTAAATAGCAAAAAACTTCATTAAATTTATTCACGTGCACTATAAAAGCACATGTTAAAAATTCGTATGTAAAAAATATAAGGAGTGTACAAACATTAAATACAAGGATAGACATACATACAAGGTTTTGTTTTTATAGTGTTCTGCACAAATTAACAATAACATTTAACTTTTAACTAGTACAAACATTTAATATATTCTTATTAAATGTTCTGTACAAACATTTAATATATTGCATTTATTTCAAAAAAAAATAAAAAAAAAATAACATTTAACCAGTACTCTTCATATTAACTTGGTATTCTTATTTTGGCTTTGATTTCGTTGAAGGGAACAGTGGAAAACTATTGCATCCTAATATATAGTCAAAATTAATTATAACTTATTTTTTATTGTAAGATATGTTGTCATTGGTTATGTCTCTAAAAAATAAATGAGACTATCGATCAATTTTAAACATGTCAAAGAAAAAGATAATTGCTATCATCAGAGCAGTGGGTATATATATGCATATACCTTATGCTTTAAGCATAATGCGTTGCAATTGTCAAAGGAAAGTGTTACTACCGGTATAATCTCAAATGAATAGTTTAATTTTTTCTTTTATAATAATCAATTCTTAACATGTCACACTGAAATATAAATTGTATTCTTAGTCGATGTTGAAATCAATACTCTTTTTAAAAATTACAAAATTAACAATGACCATCAATTTCAAATTGAGATTGAAGAAAGATATTTTTGTTACGGAGGAGGATTGAATGGATTCAAACTCTGATTAACCACTCAACTATCGCACATATCTCACATGTATTTGTAACTATCCAGGAAGAGAAAGTATTTACATTTTTTGTAAACACAAAAAAGTGCCCCAATGTGACAAGGCCACAAGGGCACCACTAACTTTTACTGACGTGGAATTTATAACTGGTCTCAATGATACAGGCAATATCTTGTTTGAAAATCCTCTCATTAAAGTTGGTTGAGAGCAATTGAAGTCCAATATTGTACTTGTTTCTTTCACTTTTCTTTGATCGAGAAAATATATATATATATATAAAACATTTGCAAGAAACTCAATTCGTTTTCAAAAAAAAAAAAAATTATGAATTTACGGTATAATGCTGATGGGTATGGAGAGTTAATCTTCTTGCTGCATTTACTACACATAAGTGTATCTAAGTGTGAAATTATGTTTTAGTTTATTTCTAACTAAAACTATGAATTTGATATAACAAAATGTAATCACATCTTTACGTTGGCCAGCTAATAAATAAAAGTGTAATAATAAGATTTGAATTTGAGTTCAAATAGTTGAAAGTGTGTATATTTACGCATCCTCTAGGTTCGATGTACGAGGACTTTCTACTTTTTCCTCAAAGTTCAAATCACTTGGATCTATCTATTTCTTGTAACAAAAAAATAATAATTAGTATTATACCCTTCTTTCTATTCTTTATTAGTAATGAGTACTACCATAAGATTGAAATTAGTGATGCACCCTTCTTAGAGCATCCTTTATACCTTTATGTAAATGCTAAAATAGTTTGGTGAAATGCTATATTTAGTCTATCAATTTTAAAAAAAAATACATTACAAAAAAAAATATGGTAGGTTAATATGCTATATATGATGATTAACTAATAAAGTAATCAAAGAAATGTGATCATTCAACTGTTTTGTATTGGGTCTATTAGGTGGCATCTGGACTTTACTAAAAGATGCATAGCTAAAAATTTGATTCTCTCTCACACGATGGACAATCCATCCATCGTGTGAGGCTATGTAATAGTACGCATGAGTGTATCATGCAAGCTCTTTCATTATAAGCTGCTAAATTTTCCAATCATTTACCATTTAAATGACCATATTAACATATTAGAATATGCAATGTAGTTTTATTATGCTAAATTTACCCTATATTAAATGTGTGCAGTGGAGATGGTATGATCTACCATCTCTCACAAAACCCACCCTTCATGTTATTTTCCTTTGAATAATATATATAAGTTCCTTCTTTGTATTGTAAAATTTTATTAATCACAAAGGCAAAAAAATAAGCACAAATGCAAAAAATAATATATATAAGTTCCTTCTTTGAACCCAATTAATGCCCTTTTATATAAAAAAATAAGCACAAAGGCAAGATAAGAAAATCAACAAAATTAGTTTCCTAACCGGATTTAAGAGCTTTCAATTTATAGTTGTATAGATGAGGATATAAGGAAAATTTGAGAGCATTCGATTTATAATTATATAGATGAGGATATAAGGCCATCTCCAGATGTCATTTCTACCGGGAAACTTTTCTATCAACATAATATTATTATCAAACGCACAAAATTTCTTTTTGAAAAAACCATGATATATATATGGGAGAGCAACAATTTTATAAGAAAAAGCATCGAAGATTTCCTAATAACAAAATTGAAAGTTAAACCAAACTAATTTGAGAAATATTCAATTGTTCATATTTTGTCTTCATAAAAATAGTGAGTGCATAAAGATAGAACATTTTGTATTTGATATGCAAGATAAAAGGAATGAAAGAAAGAAAAGAATAACATGATACCTGTTCGATGATGCTTGACCCTAAATTATATCATGTGCCACCGGCCCTGCCTTTTTTTCTTTTCTACTTTTCTGCACAGTTTTAAAAGAATATAATTTTATTTCTTGTGAAAGGACATATATTCTTCCTAGTTTTCCTTTACCCCCTTTAATAAGATTAAACAAAGTATAATATGGTTAATAACTTGTCTATTACGTCGACCACATGTCAATTCTCTCTCTTTTCTGAAGTTCCTTATCCCTATCTGCTTCCTTATGAAATTTTATAGAAAGTAAAGTTTGAATTTTAAATTTGACTTAATCTTATTAATGTAATAAAGTCACGAAATCAACTATTATAATTTTCTTGTTCAATTAGAAATTTAAAATCTAGAATTTTAATTAATAAATTTTAAAATCAAGCAATTCCTACTACTTTCTGAAACAAATATAAAGGTGAAATTGTCATAATTTTATTAAAGACAACTCATAATCAAAATGTCAACCTAGGAAGGTATTTCTAATTTCTAAAATTAGGTAGACCTTACACGTAATATGTTTCAAAAGTAGGGGTATAATTCTAGTTTTCTTTCTCTTTTTTTTCTTTTAGAAAAACAAAGGCTTGTTATTATTATCTTAGTGATAGGAAGAAAATCTTTTTGCCCTAGAGTGGATGAGATTTCTTAGTCATGGCCGGTCCTTCCTGGCTCCACCCCTACAAAAACATTATATTAAATAAAGTGACCTCGTAAATATTTTTCAAAGCCCACTTTGATTCTTTTGCAGAAAATGAAGTTAAAGCTAAAGAAATGTTTTGCATGGAAAAGGAAATCCTCCTGACGAGGACAATGAATTAAGAAGCAAGTAGAGAGAGAAGTTTAAAGATAAAAAGGGGAGTCTTTCTTCCTCTAGCTTTTTCTCCTGATGAATTTATTTGTACGGAGAAAAGGTCCCCAACAGGCCACCATGAACCTACGTACATACCATGTTGAATTCCTTAAACTTATTAACACATCGCTTCCCAGAGAAGATTTATGGTACCACTGGTCCCCCATCTTCACTTGCATTTAAAATAGAATATTGAAATAATTTAACGTTAACATTGCTGGGGACATAAATGGTAAAAACATCAGCTGTATGAAACTATGAATTAAATAGGTTGAAATTTGTGTTAAAGATATTTTATTTATTTAAAAATATTTTAAATTTTAGTCACATAATTTTTTTTATCTTTTTATATATTTTTGGATTAAAAGATAATTGTCCCTTATTAGATAAGTTATTTGTGCTTACGACATTATTCACATTTAGGTTAATCATTTGCGTTTACAATATTATTCATCTTTAAAATGTGTTTACGTTAACCAGTCGAAAAAAAAAATTAATTATTTGTCGTGATCTTTTGCATATCAAACAAATCTTATACCATGCCACGAATTATGTCAAATTGTGCATTTTAATCTGTTAGAGATCGACTGGGAACACTGTTAGTTTAGATTTATTGACTATTTTCAAGCAAGGGTTAACAAAATACACTATTAATTGAAATAACTAAGATAACCTTCAAGGATTGTTCAAGTAGCAAACTTGAGTTATGAACTCGATGGACTATTATACTTTTACTATATTTTTAAGGAGGGACAATTATTTTCACTAGCATATTACTTCTCCTTTTGTTATTTTTTAATTTATGAATTGGACAATTTAAATTTTTTCAATTCATGAATAAACTAATTTAAGTGTTTGGTTGAAAAATGAATTAGTAATAAATTTATAAACTTAATTTAATATCTAGAATATTAAATAAGAAAACGTAAAGATATAATTAAAATTATATAATTTATAAATATCATATAAGTTTATGGAAAAAAAATCAAACGACAAAATTTTTTATTTCAATTAAAATATTTATTAATTTACAGTAAAATAATTATAATTAAATAAGATAATTTATAAAATTAAACGTACCCAATTATATTAACAAATTGGAATAAAGCAATGTGTTAATTCGCTTGAAATTGGCCGTTTTAACGATAGTTTTTTGAATTACATGACTGTTAAAATCTGTGATCCTTTTTCACTATTTTCTAGATGTCGATCCATTATCGTACAAGGTCATAAACAAAACAGACAAAATATCATTATATATATATATATATATTATGTATTAAAGCAGCAAAGGTTAGTTTCTCCGTATAAAAGAAAAAAGAATAGGGTTAAGGAATTCTTTTGGCCAACGTCGTAAGTTAAGCACCTAATTTTTGCTTTGAAAATTAAAAAGAAAAAGAAAGAGGCAAAGTTATTTTCTTTTTAATATTCGCAAATGGGAGGAAGAATTGTGCAAAAAGTTTAGTGTTAATAGAAATTTTCTTTCCAAAATTAAGAATTTAAGGCCGGACTCGCTTCTACTAAAAGAAGAAGAATAATACTAATAATTTAAAGGTTAGTAAAAACATCTTTTGGTCACTTGCGTAAACACATTTACATATATTAAAAATATTTATTAAGTTTAATATAGCACACGCATTTGATGTGCTTAGAATTCTAGTGTTAAAATATTTTATATATAAAATATAGGGAGTTCTTAAATAAACCCACATAATCCATCTTTTCACCCCAGTAAAGCAAAAAAAAAGATAAGGTTAAGGAATTCTTTTGGCCAACGTCGTAAGTTAAGCACCCAACTTTTGCTTTGAAAATTAAAAAGAAAAAGAAAGGGGCAAAGTTATTTTCTTTTTAATATTCGCAAATGGGACGGAGAATTGCGCAAAAAGTTTAGTGTTAATAGAAATTTTCTTTTGAAAATTAAGAATTTAAGGCCAGATTCGCTTCTACTAAAAGAAGAAGAATAATACTAATAATTTAAAGGATAGTTAAAACATCTTTTGGTCACTTGCGTACGTAAACACATTTACATATACTAAAAATATTTATTAAGTTTAATATAGCACACGCATTTTATGTGCTTAGAATTCTAGTGTTAAAATGTTTTATATATAAAATATAGGTAGTTCTTAAATAAATTCACATAATCCATCTTTTCACCCCAGTAAAGCAAAAAAAAAGATAAGGTTAAGGAATTCTTTGGGCCAACGTCGTAAGTTAAGCACCCAACTTTTGCTTTGAAAATTAAAAAGAAAAAGAAAGGGCAAAGTTATTTTCTTGTTTTTTTAATATTCGCAAATGGGAGGGAGAATTGCGCAGAAAGTTTAGTGTTAATAGAAATTTTCGTTCGAAAATTAAGAATTTAAGGCCGAACTCGCTTCTACTAAAAAAAGAAGAATAACACTAATAATTTAAAGGATAGTAAAAACATCTTTTAGTCACTTGCGTTAACACATTTACATATATTAAAAATATTTATTAAGTTTAATATAGCACACGCGTTTTACGTGCTTAGAAATCTAGTGTTAAATGTTATATATATAAAATATAGGGAGTTCTTAAATAAACCCACATAATCCATCTTTTCACCCCAGTAAAGCAAAAAAAAAGGATAGGGTTAAGGAATTCTTATGGCCAACATCGTAAGTTAAGCACTCAACTTTTGCTTTGAAAATTAAAATGAAAAAGAAAGGGTCAAAGTAATTTTCTTGTTTTCTTAACATTCGCAAATGGGAGGGAGAATTGCGCAAAAAGTTTAGTATTCATAGAAATTTTCTTTTTAAAATTAAGAATTTAAGGCCGGATTCGCTTCTACTAAAAGAAGAAGAATAATACTAATAATTTAAAGGATAGTTAAAACATCTTTTGGTCACTTGCGTAAACACATTTACATATATTAAAAATATTTATTAAGTTTAATATAGCACACGCATTTTATGTGCTTAGAATTATAGTGTTAAAATGTTTTATATGTAAAATGTAGGGAGTTCTTAAATAAACCCACATAATCCATCTTTTCACCCCAGTAAAGCAAAAAAAAAGATAGGGTTAAGGAATCCTTTTGGCCAACGTCGTAAGTTAAGCACCCAACTTTTGTTTTGAAAATTAAAAAGAAAAAGAAAGGGGCAAAGTTATTTTCTAGTTTTTTTAATATTCGCAAATGCGAGGGAGAATTGTGCAGAAAGTTTAGTGTTAATAGAAATTTTCTTTCGAAAATTAAGAATTTAAGGCCGGACTCGCTTCTATTAAAAGAAGAAGAATAATACTAATAATTTAAAGGATAGTAAAAACATCTTTTGCTCACTTGCGTAAAAACATTTACATATATTAAAAATATTTATTAAGTTTAATATAGTACACGCATTTTATGTGCTTAGAATTCTAGTGTTAAAATGTTTTATATGTAAAATGTAGGGAGTTCTTAAATAAACCTACATAATCCATCTTTTCACCCCAGTAAAGCAAAAAAAAAGATAGGGTTAAGGAACTCTTTTCACCAACGTCGTAAGTTAAGCACCCAACTTTTGCTTTGAAAATTAAAAAGAAAAAGAAAGGGGCAAAGTTATTTTCTTGTTTTTTTAATATTCGCAAATGCAAGGGAGAATTGCGCAAAAAGGTTAGTGTTAATAGAAATTTTCTTTCGAAAATTAAGAATTTAAGGCCGGACGCGCTTCTATTAAAAGAAGAAGAATAATACTAAAGGATAGTAAAAACATCTTTTGGTCACTTGCGTAAACACATTTACATATATTAAAAATATTTATTAAGTTTAATATAGTACACGCATTTTATGTGCTTAGAATTCTAGTGTTAAAATGTTTTATATGTAAAATGTAGGGAGTTCTTAAATAAACCCACATAATCCATCTTTTCACCCAGTAAAGCAAAAAAAAAGATAGGGTTAAGGAATTCTTTTCGCCAACGTCGTAAGTTAAGCACCCAACTTTTGCTTTGAAAATTAAAAAGAAAAAGAAAGGGGCAAAGTTATTTTCTTGTTTTTTTAATATTCGCAAATGCGAGGGAGAATTGCGCAGAAAGTTTAGTGTTAATAGAAATTTTCGTTCGAAAATTAAGAATTTAAGGCCGAACTCCCTTCTACTAAAAAAAAAAGAATAACATTAATAATTTAAAGGATAGTAAAAACATCTTTTGGTCACTTGCGTTAACACATTTACATATATTAAAAATATTTATTAAGTTTAATATAGCACACGCATTTTATGTGCTTAGAATTCTGGTGTTAAAATGTTTTATATATAAAATATAGGGAGTTCTTAAATAAACCCACATAATCCATCTTTTCACCCCATTAAAGCAAAAAAAAAGATAGGGTTAAGGAATTCTTTTGGCCAACGTCGTAAGTTAAGCACCCAACTTTTGCTTTGAAAATTAAAAAGAAAAAGAAAGGGGCAAAGTTATTTTCTTATTTTTTTAATATTCACAAATGGGAGGGAGAATTGTGCAAAAAATTTAGTGTTAATAGAAATTTTCTTTCCAAAATTAAGAATTTAAGGCCGGACTCGCTTCTACTAAAAGAAGAAGAATAACACTAATAATTTAAAGGATAGTAAAAACATCTTTTGGTCACTTGCGTAAACACATTTACATATATTAAAAATATTTATTAAGTTTAATATAGCACACGCATTTTATGTGCTTAGAATTATAGTGTTAAAATGTTTTATATGTAAAATATAGGGAGTTTTTAAATAAACACACATAATCCATCTTCATACCAGTACCCAACTTTTGCTTTGAAAATTAAAAAGAAAAAGAAAGGGGCAAAGTTATTTTCTTCTTTTTTTAATATTCGCAAATGGGAGGAAGAATTGTGCAAAAAATTTAGTGTTAATAGAAATTTTCTTTCAAAAATTAAGAATTTAAGGCCGGACTCGCTTCTACTAAAAGAAGAAGAATAATACTAATAATTTTTCCAAGTAGGCGAGAAGATTAATTTTAAAAAATTAAGAATTGACCTTTTTAATTTTAAAAAATTTAACTAGGCGAGAAGATTAATTAATGGCAATTTTTCCAAGTATGTGGTGAGAAAAAAGAATCTTACACTATTTTTGAGTTAATATTCACAAATGAGAGGAAGAATTGCACAAAAAGTTTAGTGTTAATAGAAATATTTTTTTGAAAATTAAAAATTTAAGGCCGGACTCGCTTCTACTAAAAGAAGAAAAGAAGAATAATACTAGTTAATAATTTGAAGGATAGTAAAAACATCTTTTAATCACTTGTATCAACACATTTACATAAATTACAAATATTTATTAAGTTTAATATAGCACACGCGTTTTGTGTGCTTCAAATTCTAGTGTTGAAATCTTTCATCTTTTTTACTCTAATAAATTTGTAATTATTCTATCATTTAAGCCTAGATTTTTCTAAATTTATCATATACATTGGACGGTCTTAAAAAAATGTTTGAACTTATGATTTTAACATTTAAAAATATATATCTTAACCGTACTTTACTATATAACTTCTATACATCGAAAGTATTAATATTTCTAATTTTTACGACTAATTAGATGCATAAAATTGCAAAATTAAATTTCATATTAGAAAAAACAAATAATTAGGAATATAAAATTTCAAACACTCATCTCAAGAGTCTTTTTTTTTTATCACTTAAGGAACATAATCATCCGTTTTACAAATGATTTAAAAAAAGTAAAATAATATCAAATATAATATTATAAATGTATCTTCACATTCTCGTACCTGATGAATTTAAAAAAATATAAAATAGAAGTAAAATAATTTTTAAATTCTAAAAATATAAAAACTATACAATTAATATTATAAAATACTATTTTAAAAGTGATTGTTGACTTTCACACAAAATCTACCTAACTAATACTCCATATGTCTCAATTTAATTGTCATATTTGAAAAATTAAAGATTAAGGAAACATAATAATTACCTTAAGAAAAAATATTTATTTTTAAAAATATTTTTTATGTTTTTCTTAATAAAAAAAAATGGTTGGACCAAAAACAAAAGAAGTAACAAGAATTTAAAAAGTAATATTAAAAATAATAAAAAATGTTATAATCAATAACTTACTAAATATAAAAAATAAATAATTATTTAAAAATAAAATAATAAACAATTAAATTGGGACCGGATTATATTTTTTTTGGCGCAACGTAATTGATATACAATAGAATATTTGGCTACTACATTCGTACACAGCTGTAATTCCTTTCATACGTATTGTCTCATCGTCATTCCGATGGCGACACCGTCGTTTAGTGTGATGTCCTGACCACGCGTATATGCTTTTTTGGGAACCTCACCCCAGGTTCATCTCCGTGTCTCGTGCGCCGTCAGTCGGGCTACGGTAATGATGATTATTACGTCTGCTGTACGGAAATCGTAAATCCCACTCTCGACTATGTCACGCGCGCTAAAATCGGTGATCTCACGGGTTCTACTTCTCATTAACCCCGAGTGGAGAAATGGAGTTCGTGAAATCATGCGCCTAATGTTTTGTTGTGCTTCCTTCTATGCTTACAAATTTGCCCCTTGTCGGTTTAGTTTCTGCCTAACCTCGTTAAATGTGTGTTTTAACGGTTTTAAATGTAAATTAAATTTTAGATTAGTAAGTCATTACCCCGTATATATCAACTAAAGATTTGTACATATGTAATAATATTAATTTATTTTAAAAATAAAGTTAAAAAGTTAATATGTAATATAGTAATCCAGAGTCAGGTGATGTTTGGTTAATATTTTGAGTTGAGTTTTTAAAATTTGATATTTAGTAAAATTTAGAAGTACATTGAAAAGTGAATTTAGTTTTTGTTTGAATTTCTTTCAATCAACTAAAAAATTTCATAAAATGATTTTAAAAAATAGTCATAATGAATCTTATTTTATAGATTTCGACGAGTAGGTTTCAAATATATATTTTTTATTTAATTTTAATTTTTGGATTTAAAGATATGGTGTTTGAAAAAAAAAATTAGAGAGAGAAAATAAAGTGGAATAAATTTTAAAAAGTATAAAAGTAAAGTTTATTTTAAATTAAGTTTTTAAAATTTTTTGTCTAGAAACATAGACCAAACAGGCCATAAGTATTCTCTTGATATCGAATGTTCGAATTCTATTATTTATGCTAAATTAAATTATATTTTAATGAAATAAAAGACCCAAGGGTAAAATCAAAAAATTAAAAATAGCATGTAGTTTATAACTATGGAAATGTTTTTTGGCTTTATATAAAAATATATTATTTTAAACTAGGGTGGGAACTGTGCTAAATGCACTAGTCGAGTTGGGCATAACAGGAATTTTTTAGTAAGATTGTGATTGCTTTTCGGTTTATTTAGTTAGCTAGAAACAAATTTATTTTTATCAATGTCCTTATTAATTGTGTTGGCGTAGAGCTACGACTTTCGTGAGTGCTTTTAGATTTCCAATTTGTTTTCGGTCACGTCCAAAATTATCTAGATTTTAATTTTGCCCTAATCACATTATTGAATCAAACCTAATTATAACTAAATTTGCAAATTTCAACTAGATTTAAAGGTATTTAAAAATCATAAAACTCAAATAATTGTAGATTAATTTTTTTGAACAATAAAAATAATGAACAATTTATATATTACTTAAGGAATATTTCAATAAATAAATTGTGTAATGTATATACATATGGGTGGAATTTTGTACGAAATATGGCATAGCATAGCAAACTATTACTGATTTGTACCCAATTTCAATAATGGTACAACATAAGTCAATAATTGTATCATAATGTGACGTGTAATACGACATTAGTAATGATTTTCATTATCGATGGTATACATTACCGAAAAGGTTATATATTTTAATTTTTTTTAATTAGCCGTAATTATTTATGGCATTTGGTAATCGTATAGCAATTACCATTATTACCAATATTATCGAGTAAATATTACAAAATTATATATATATACATATGTAATAAATGTTTTCAAAATACAAGTGATTATTTGTGCCATTTGGTGATTTTGTATACCAATTACCTTGATTATTGATTAAATATTACCAAATGCCCAAGTAAAATTTGAGTTTTCTAATTTTTTTTTTCCAAATAGGATAAAAGGGTTTGGTAGTACCAAACAAATTTTCAGTACACCAAAAAATTTAATACAATAGCATTAATAATTTTGGCTCACTGAAATTTCAGTCCAATATTCAGTACATGGGTTTTGATATAGTAACCGCATTGAATCTACCCTCATATACACGCACAGTGACAAAAGCAGTTTTTGTTTTAGAACTAAAATGAACGTAGGTTGCACTAACATTATTTTCCTTAATATTAAACGGTAAAACTTATGTACCATAACATTCGATGAGTTAGTCAAATGATAAACCTTACCCTTGTAAGAGCAACCATATCAGGTACAGTAAATTGATATCCTTTTCACACCGGAGATATGCAAATGAGTAAAATGTGGCTTGTATGGTATAGAGAGACTAAACTTACCATTTCTTTAAATTTTAATCATACGGGTTTAGTTCACTTGTATGAGTCATACGAGTGTGGTAGACTCGTATCAAAATTGAAAAAATATATATATGAGTGACAAAGTCTCGTATGGCCATTTTTTATTTTTTTTGCAAGTCAAACACCCATATGAGGGTGGCAGCGTCATATGATTATTTCATAATTTATTTTTATTTTTTTTAAAAACCCATATGAGTGACAAAGCCTCTTATAGGCATTTTCTCTTCTTCTTCTTCTTTTAAAAAAAATACATACGAATATGGGAGCCTCGTATAGCCATTTTTTTTTTGCCATTTTCTCTGTGTACAGTTTTGAAACCTAGTTATCAATTAGTAGGTTTGGCTTTATTTTTTGCCATTTTCGCTATGGATGCTCTAAGGACAATATCTCAAGTTCGAACTATGACACTTCCGTCGCATCCTCCTCCTTCGTGGTTTAAATCCTTTCGTCCCATAAATACTTTTATTTTATTTTTTTTGAAAAACTAATATCAAAATAAAACATATTTTTTTTCATAATTTGGGTAGAGAATTTGATCCCTCACCTATTATGTAAGGTTCTTCCGGCTTGAATTTTCGGAAATTTTTTTATGGAGATGATATATACTCATTATAGAAATAATCTCTATCAAAATTTTATAAAATAATTCATTCATTCAACCATGGAACTATATCTCATTGCTAATCAAATGTAGGTCAAAAGTGTTGGTTTTAAGTTATGACACTTAATTATTTACATTTCATAGAAAAAATAAAAATAAAAATCTATGTCTCCATTGGAATATTTTTAACATTCTTATACCTTCAATATCTTCAATAAACGAAGGTTTATTAAATTTAATTGATTTGTTATTTATTTTAATACATATAATTTTATTGTAAGATTACATTAATTTTGTCAAGTAAAAAATAAAATAACAAGCACGTGCATAGAACGTGCGACAATTCTAATACTAATGTTTTCTTCTTACGGGACAAATTTCATAAAAACACAAGCAGTAAATCTGCTTAAATTTTCAAGTCGATGAGTACTAGCAAAAAAGGAAAAAAAAATCAACTATTTTTTCTTAAAACAAAAAAATAGTACTTTTGAATTATATTTTAATATTTTGTGTGAATGTCAAGATTTAAGTATAAATAATCAGCAAAACTACAACTTGTATTCAATATTTTGTGTACATACTTGTATTAACAGAACATGTGTATTGTATACGACTTAAATTCCATTCCAATAGTAAATATTGCAGTGTAGCCTTTTTAAAATTAGTAATTTACGTTAATAGAAATACTAACACGTAAAATAAATTTTGTTCCTAAAAATTTTATTGATTATTAAACTTATTTAGTTATTAGATAGTAATAATTAGCCGTTAAAATTTAGTTTGTAGGCAAAATAAAAAACAGTGCATCTAATTGTTTTGGTAAATTTAGATAAAAGATTGCATTTATTTGATTTCGTTTTTTCATGAGTTGATGCAAGTTATATGCATAATGAAAAGTTGTGCAATTGGTTTGCATTTAATTAAAATAAAAACTTTGTACTTTAATAATATAATAGATACATCCAATTCGTGCATGTTTTGTTTTGAAAAATTGACTCGTAATTTTTTGAGATGCTTAAACCCGAACTCGACCTTTAACCCAGCCCAAAGTGTATGTTATGATAATATAAGATTATGAAGGTATTGAAAAATTATTATATTCAAGTTGAATCGAGTCAAACGGTTAAATTTACACGGTCCGACTTGAACTTATTGACTTATTCCAGCTTTTAGTTAATATTGCATTATAGCCTTTTTTAAATTAGTAATTAACCGTTAATAGAAATACTAATATGTAAAATATTTTTTTCCCTAATTTTTTTTTATTAATTATTAAAATTCTCTGGTTACTTAGACGTTATACGTTAGTTTGTAAGGAAAACAAATAACATTGCATCTAACTGTTTTGTTATATTGTTTTTCACGTGTTAATGCAAGCAATATGCATAATGAAAATTTGTGCAATTGGTTTGCATTGAACTAAAATAAAAAACTTTGTACCTAATAACATACTAGATTCACTCCGCATCCCCGAACTACTATAAGATCTTGTATCGGGTTTTCTTGTGGAATTCATACAAAAAGCAAGTCTCAAACCTAAGTCAACCTGTGCAGTTTTTGTTTTAGACACCTGCAACATTTTTAGATGCATACGGCCAAACTCGACATGTTTAGCCTTAACCCCTTCCAATGTGTATGTTATAATTATAAAATATTATAAAGGTATTAAAAAATTATTATATTCAAGGTGAATTGGTTCAAATGGGTTAAATTTACGCGGTCACAAACTTATAATGGATTTTAGTTAATATTGCAGTATAGAATTTTTTAAAAATAGTAATTATCCGTGAATAGAAATAATAATACATAAAATAAATTTTATTCCTAAAAAAATTATTAATTATTAAAATTCTTTTGTTATTAAATAATAATAGTAATTAGACGTTATACTTTAGTTTGTAAGGAAAATAAAAAATAGTGCATCTACTTGTTTTGGTAAATTTAGATAAAAGATAGTATTTATTTTTATATTGTTTTTCATGTGTTGATACAAGCTACATGTATAATGAAAAGTTGTGCAATTGGTTTGCATTGAATTAAAATAAAAAAAAAATTGTACTTCAATAACATATTTCATTGAATTAAGTTGCCAACAAACCAAATATAGTAAAAAAAATATCAATAAAAACGTTCTATACTGCATTAAATGTGAGAAAAAATGTTTTATTGTATAGAAATGAGTTGTGTTGTGAAATTATCATTTTATATTCAAAAAAAGAAGTGAAAAAGATACTCCGATTGTAATTGGGTTAGAAAAATTGGGGGCTTTCGAAAGAATGACAATGTGTTATTTTTAGGGTAGGATTGACCAAACTTGAACTTGTCTTAATTCGCCTATAAATATATGCAACTCGAAGTTGAATTGAGGTAAATTTAAAGTAAAAAACTTGAACCTGTAATGTTGTAACTTGGTCTTGAACTTAACTTGAGGTAGGTTTTAAGCCAAAAAACTTAAACATGTCCCATTTACTAGCAATATTGGATTAAACCTGTTTCCCTGTAATTATCTAACATTATAAAAAAAAATATTATATTCAAGATTGATTGATCAAACAGGTTTATTTCACACAAATATAAATGAAGACGAGATTAATTTTAAAATTTTTTAACATGCAATTCATAAAAATTCCAACCCAAACCCACTTAATTAGGCTTAAATTGGATCATTTGGCCATTTGTTACTTCTCTCCTACCCACTGCAGTAACTTCAATCATTTAGGAACACCCGTTCTCATCACAATATTTATATCTAACGATAAAACAAATTATTAATAAATATTTAGAGAAATGTGTTAACTTGTAATTTAAAGGTGCACTGAATACCTATAAATTAAAAAATTTAAATCTTGACAAGCTACATAAGATATACAGTAAATTTATTATTTTTTTTAATTTATAATATGATTATAATATATATAAAATATATGTTACTAACATTTTTTTAAATAAATTAAAAAGGAGACAAAGAATAGAAATAGAGGATAAAAGTGTCCCATAAAGTTTCCCGCCTGTAATCCCCATATGTAATTAAGGCATCTATTCTAATTACAATTATTGTAATTATTATACCTCATCGCGTCCTTTAAACCCACATCTTGCCTCTCTACCCACTCCCCCACTCTCTTCCTACTTTCTCTCTACGCCTCTCTCTCCTCCTCTGTGTATAAAATGGGTAATGTTATATACACCCCTTTTTTGTAGCCAAGATACCACAAATGACATTCAAAATTTACACGTCCACTCGGTGGCACACCACCGAAATTGAACATTTGATTCGGTAACGTTTCACCGACTTGACCTAAACGGCAACGTGACACCGAAATTGAACATTTGATTCGGTAAACTGTCACCGAATATGAACCTTAAAGTCGGCAACTTGCCACCGAATCAAATATCTTCTAATTATGTAGCCACAACACCTTCAACACCCTAATTTTGTGGTGTTTTGGCTACAAAATAGGGGTGCATATAACATCACCCGTATAAAATTCTATTTAAACTGCCATCACACTTAACTCCTCGTCTCTTCATCTGCATTGTGAAATTACAGTCCTCTTTCTCTCTCCATTTCAATCCATTCTCATCTTACTCTCAATTTCACCTATTCGATTGTATTTGTATCAGCCCTAGGTCAATATGTCGGGCCGTGGACGCGGACGTGGTGGCGGAGGTGGTGGTGGCCGTGGCCAACCTCGCCGTGAAAATCCACCGCCGGCTCAGTCATCTGGACGCGGTGGAGGTAGAGGTCGAGGAACCGGCGGTTCATCAGGTTACCAGGCCGCCGGTCCTAATGTCAGATCATCTCCGGCTCCGGCTCCTGCTCAGAGGACGCAGGATGTGGCGTCATCATCGTCATCATCATCTCTGAGCCGAAACCTACAACAACTCTCTCTAGATACTCAGGCTCCTTCTCCGGCTGTGCAATCGTCGGTTCAGGTTCTGTTGTCGAAATTAAAATAAAATAAATATTATTTTATTTTTTTAGTTTTGTGCTGTTTGTTTTACTACTTTATTTTTAATCCAGTATGCTTTTATTTTTTAGCGATGTGATGTGCTTTTTTGCTTTACTGCTTTATTTCGACGCAGTTTGGATTTCTTTCGCAGTGTGTTATTTATTTCAATAATTTTTTTCTCAGATTCCGATAGAGTCGCCGGTAGAAACGGGACAAAAACTGGTACAGGCACCGCCGGTATCTAGCAAGGCGTTGAGGTTTCCGAGTAGGCCAGGGTACGGCACAATCGGCCGGAGATGCACCGTTCGTGCGAATCATTTTCTGGTGGAAGTTGCTGACCGAGATCTGCATCACTATGATGTGAGATTCCTTGCTTTATTTTTTCTCTCTCACATTTCACATAGACTTGCATTTTATGTATGTTACCGATAGCAATGTTTCTTTATTACACTAAAAATTGTGGACATTTGTATTTGTATATCTGTAAAGGATTAGTAGTAGTATAAAGTATATGGTGGATAAGAATGTACTTGAATTGCTTGGTGCGGAGTTGTGTCTCCTGTGAATTGTTTGTTTGTTTGTTTCATTAATTACATTTTGCTGCGATTTGGCTACATTATAGTTTTCAGCATTATATAATAATTAGTCGTAACTCGTCCTACGGGCACTATCCACCTTCAAAATAATATTTTCCACTCTTTATCCCTTCAAACAATTATAAGATTCAAAAATCATTGTCCATTTCTTTGAACTCTGATTTTTTTTTTGTTACACTACAATTTCACATGATTTTGTAGGTGTCAATTACTCCTGAGATTACATCAAAGAAGGTGTGCAGAGATATAGTGAACACCTTGGTTCAGTTGTACAAAGAATCCCATCTGGGGAAGAGGCTATTAGCCTATGATGGAAGGAAAGGGGTCTACACTGCAGGGCCATTGCCTTTCACCTCCAAAGATTTTGTTGTCAAGCTCGTTGACAAAGATGGTGCAAGGTTAATTTCAGTGCCACAATATCACTTTTGTCTTCTGCACGTCGTGTTGTCATTTATTTGCAGTATTGTATCTTTCAACATAGTCGAACATAAATGTCATGCTTGTTCTACTTGTAGGAGAGACAGGGAATTTACAGTTTCAATCAAATTTGCTGCAAAAGTTGACCTCCATCATTTGCGTCAGTTCTTACAAAGTAGACAAGCCGACGCACCTCAAGAAACTATACAGGCCCTTGATGTAGTTTTGAGGGCAACACCTTCTGTCAAGTGATTATCTTATTTGCACTTAAAATTTGTATTTTTTTTTTGCCTTTATGTAGTCCATTTTAGATTATAACTACAATGGTACACAACGTCACAAATCTTTATTTACTGCAGATATCAAGTTGTTGGAAGGTCATTCTTCTCTCCTCTATTTGAATTCGGTGAGCTTGATGGTGGTTTACATTACTGGAAGGGATTTTACCAAAGTCTACGCCCAACTCAAATGGGCCTTTCCCTTAATATTGGTATGTAGAAGTTAATTTAAAAGTCATTTCTGAATTCATGATATTTCTCCTTCACCAGTTCTGATCCTTTTGATTCTTTCCTTGAACGCCTTTGCCATGTTGCAGATATGTCAGCAAGAGCCTTTTTTGAGCCCATATTGGTTTCTGAATTTGTTCAAAAATATTTTAACAAAGATCTAAACAGGCCGCTCACTGATCAAGACAGGGTTAAGGTATTATTCACCACTAGTAACAGTATAAAACTTCACCCCCTTGAAGAAATTTTTGTTTAACTGTTGTAAAAGATGGTATGGACCGTTTGGATTGAGAGGAAACAAAAGTGAGGACTTTGGGTTGGTATTAATTTAGGAAATACTTGGTTCTACCTGACATTTAAGATATTATACGTGTCTACTTGATCAAAGTTAGTTTTGTGTTGGCTTTTGTTTTGACTTGTCAAATTAGCAATAACGTGTTGATGGTTTGTGATTTCCAGGTTAAGAGAGCTCTGAAAGGTATCAGGGTTCAATTTAATAATAGGGAAAATGTGAAAAGATACAAAATTGCAAGCCTCTCTAATCAACCCATTTGCGAGTTGAAGTGAGCTCTCAGTCTTCCTCTGTTTCTTTTTATACTGTTACATTAACATGTTTGCTATTTAACAGAAGATGGAAGCTTCACAAAGTGTCCTTTCTTGTTGGTTAGTTTAGCTTAAATATGAAACATTCACGAACTTACGTGAGCAGAATTGCCCATGTCTTTTGGTAGATTCAACATTTAGAACTTGTGGTACAAGTTGTAACATAATTACTAATGTAACAGTTATGTTTTAAATTGTATGTTTTCTGGTTCTTCCTGATACAAACTGAAAGTTGGGCTCTGTTTGATGGAATCGGTCTTCGTTAAATATTCTCAGGAAAGTACAAGCTGGTTTTGTTTGGAGGTCTAGTGACATGGTAAAGTGACCACCAATGGAACCATATTACTTGGTGGTGGCAAAGTTTTTGGTTGGATCCCTCCAAAAACGAATGCATCCATACTTTCCCATGGGATTATTTAATGGCATTTCTCTAAATTGCCATTGACTTCTATTGGATTCATTATTTAACCAACATAATGGAGTAATTAAATTCCTGGGATTTGTCAAAAAAAAAAAAAAAAAAAAAATTCCTGGGAAAATGATTCCTGACAATTGCATGTTTGGTAGTTACAATCCCACCTGAAGTATTACCACTAACCAAACATAGCCTTAACTTGTTATTTGAGTCATCCTACTCAACTCATGTTCTAGTTATGAGGAAAACGCTTATCCTGCTGACAACTGAAGTTTTATTTGTGTTTTTTTCCAGCTATGTCAGTGCATTTGACAATTTACTTTTATCATTTTTTGAAAACAGATTTCCCATTGATGAATCCGGTGCGGAAGTATCAGTTATGCAATACTATCGCCAGAAGTATGACATAGTTGTTAAGTATAAATACTTACCTGCACTTAATGCAGGGACAGATGCTAATCCTGTTTTTCTGCCTATGGAGGTTCGTTATCTACCAATATCTTGGCATTTCCTAATATTTTTGCTCATGTTCTACTGTTGTTTTCCTGTTGAAAATTGGATTTTGTGTCACTGCAGTTTTACAGAATTGTTGAAGGGCAGAGATATACAAAAAAGTTGAATGATAAGCAAGTGACTGCGATGCTAAGGGCAACTTGTCAACGGCCTCATCAAAGGGAAGGAACTATTAAGCAAGTAAGATTTTGTAATCATAAGTTGTTTCACTTACCGGGAAATATTGTCATTTATCTTTTAACCAATTTTCTAAAAATTGCTAGGCATTCCTAGGGTGGCCCGGGGGGGGGGTAGTGCCTAGGGGATTGATGAGACAAACAATTTCTTTATTTATTAATGATTAAAAATAACATAATACATATACAATCTTAACTTTACTATTACAATGACATTGAGAGCTTGTTAAATAAATATTCCCACAATTCTAACATGAAAAAATAATAGTTTTTAAATCTAAAGGCAGTGAAAGATGCCATTATTTTGGCCAAATCGCTGTCCCACTAGACTAGGCAACCGTCGAGCTAAGCTTAAGCAGCAGACCACCTTCTAGTGCCTAGGTGGGGACTAATCGGCTGTAGGCGGGGATTCTTAAAACACTGCTTGTGTCCTTATTTGTTCTTTCTTACATTTATTTACATGTTCTGGCACTCTATACATGTGCAATATTATACATGATAATTTCTCACATCATGTAGATTTATAAAACTTGTTAAAAGCATATGTGAGGGGGGTGATGCATTTGGTCTAGTGGTGGTAACATGTTAAATCATCTTTGTGGTCGTTTTCAAATCTTAGTTTTGTATCTAGTAATGGAGGGTAATTTGTACTTTCAAAGATGCCAAAAGTCCTCTTAATATATAGTAATGGATACATGTATGTTTGGTTAATTTGGGCTTCTGTTTGACGTTGCCTGTCCTTGCAGATTGTTATGAATAATAATTATAATAATGATGAAATTGTAAACGATTTTGGCATTAATGTCCGAAAAGAGCTTACGTCTGTTGATGCACGGGTTTTGCCGCCGCCAACGGTAAATTGCTTTTTCCTTGTGTTGGATTTGAATGTATGATTTAACCTACCACATGGCATCAAATCTAACATCTATGTTTGATGGTGCAGCTGAAGTATCATGAAACTGGGAAAGAGGCACGGGTTGATCCCCATGTGGGGCAATGGAACATGATCAACAAGGTGTGCTTAGCAGTGTTTGTATAATTAAATTTAAAGTCTGGAATTTGAATCTAGGCGAGTGCTTGATTGTTCATACTTTCCATTGAGAATGAAGAGAATTCTGTCTTACAGCTTTAGGTAGCGTTTGATGACGATTTTTCCCCGGAAAAGTTTTCCTATCTTCTTACATACATTTTCTTGCTGTCTAATTTTTGAAGTTTTCATTTAAATCTTTTTTTGCTTATCCTGGAAACTTCTACATGCAAATATTCTAGTTTGTGTTATTGTAGTAAGCGTAGCAAGCAACAAAAAGTGATTGGATGTTTTATTCTTTGTAAAAGCCATGCCATATGGACTTATAACTACGGAAGTAATTGACATTCACCAATGAGCAGTTGTAGCAAAAATTGGTGACCTTCCCCTCTTTCATGCGCTGGGTTCTTTCTTCACTGTTCACGACATTCCACCCCCTCCCTTCTTTTCCCCTCAAAAAAAGAAAAGGGATGTACGTAGCATCAAACAAAACAATTGAGAACCCTATGGTTGGGAAGTTTCCAAGTAAAGCTTTTCTATAATTTTTCCCACGGTAAGCAAATTTTGCACACCCTAAATCTTTTTGAAAGTTTAGAAGTTTTACTGAATGTCTGAATCTTCACCTTCTTACAGAACTTATACTGTTATTTTCTGCTAGATGACTTCTTGTTACTTTGTTGCAGAAAATGATTAATGGCGGTAGGGTAGACTTTTGGTCATTTGTCAACTTCTCGAGGAACAGGCCAGATATGGTTGACCAATTTTGTCAGGAATTGATTTCGATGTGTTGCAGCAAAGGAATGGTATGTATTTAACACTCTTTATCATTTTCTGTCTGAAATTGAATTAAACTTGATGGTATTTTAATTTCTTTGACGATTTTGCAAGGTTTTCAATACGCCACCTATCCTTCCTGTTCATTCAGTGAATACTAGAAATGTTGAGAAGGTTCTTCATGACATCAACGGACAGTGCAAGGCCGAAATGAAAAGAATGGGGCATGCAGACAAGGGACTACAGCTCTTAATTGTTATATTGCCTGACGCCAGTGGGTCTTATGGTAGGTCTGAAATTTGGATTGTATAATATGTGAAGCCAGGAAGCTCAGAGACATACCAGATACTTAACGTATCCATCATTAATGTATAAATACTTAACTACCAATACTTGTTGGATACATATCGGATATACCACATGTGGATAATAATTTGATGAATAAAATCCTAACTCCGGATACTCAATTGATACTATTGAAGACTTGCAAACATGCAGATGCAGATAACAAACATCACATATGGAGTTGTGACTTTTAGCATGATCAACTTAAAGATTATATAAACACAAATAATAGGTCTACAAAAGTATTGTATTAGATGAGAGGGTCCAAGTTTGACAATAATTTAGAAAATACCAATTTGAATGTTGTATCCTTGAAACTGTATCCGCCCTATTCTGAAATTCCTTATTGGCGTATTGGTATACTCATATCATATCTGAGTCCCTTATCTCTATCTATGCTCTTCTTAGATGTGAAGCAAAGTGATGGCTTACTTAAATATTATTTTGTTTATTTCAGGGACGATCAAGCGGGTTTGTGAAACTGAGTTGGGGATTGTCTCACAGTGTTGTCAGCCCAAGCATGTATCAAGGCTTAGTAAGCAATACCTTGAAAATGTTTCTCTTAAGATTAATGTGAAGGTTTGTACCATCGATTATTTAATTAAATTTTTGCAGTGATGTTGTAATAGCCATTTTATATTGAACTTAACATATTTTACTAGGCCGGGGGACGAAACACTGTCTTAGTTAATGCTGTTGAAAGAAGAATTCCTCTAGTAACTGATCGCCCAACGATAATCATTGGTGCTGATGTGACTCATCCTCAGGCAGGGGAGGATTCTAGCCCTTCAATTGCCGCGGTATGTTTAACTGATTCTATCATCACACCCTCCTTCACCTTCAAATTTCTTCTGTTAACAAATATCTGCTTTCTATTTGGGGCCTTTTGACTTTGCCCCATGTTTTTATGTGAAATTAGAGTTATACCCTTGTTTTCATTGCTAGACTTTGCTCTTGCATCTAGTGGAATCTCAAAGAATTACTTAAAAACAGGGGGGCGGGGGGGCGTTTATAATTTTTTGACGTCATAGTTTGACTTAACCCCCTGGTTTAATGTAATTCTTTGAGTATGAGAATTCCCATGCATGCTGGGGGAAGAAGTCACACGATTAAGATTAAGGTGGCAAGTATACTTCACTTATTTCAAAAATGCTCCTATATAGGGTCATGTTAACTTTTGCTATAAGTGTACATGTTAGAACCCCCATGTACAAGATTCTAACAAGAAGTCTGGAGAAAGTATTGGGTACCAATATCCTCTCATGAAGCACAAATTCCCGTACAAAAGCCTTACCTTCACTATTTAATATCCTTCACGTTATGAGTTTTCCTCGATGTACAGGTGGTGGCTTCAATGGATTGGCCAGAAATAACGAAGTATAGAGGATTAGTTTCAGCTCAGAATCATAGGGAAGAAATTATCCAGGATCTATACAAGAGAGAGGAAGATGCTCAAAAGGGTATTACTCACAGGGGCATGATTCGGTAATAGTTCATTGTCGTTACTCCATGTTTAATATTTATTTCTCGCTTACTTTCTCATCCTTCATATGTATTATTTTTCCACAGGGAGTTGTTGATTGCATTTAGGAGATCAACTGGGCACAAGCCTCATAGAATCATATTTTATAGGTTAATATGAGCAAACTCTTTTGATCTGCATGCGGAATGCCAACTTTTCGTTTTCTTGTTGCTGATATTTCTATTACATGGCAGAGATGGAGTTAGTGAAGGTCAATTCAGTCAAGTGTTGCTGTATGAGATGGATGCCATCCGAAAGGTTTTTTCTTTTTTCTTGTAGACAATCTTATTATTTGCTAACAGGTTCTTTGCTTGCCAAAATAAACACCAAATGAGTGTTTTCTTATGGTTAGTATGATTATTTAGATTCGAATTCATTGGTCTAGTTTTATGAAAAAAAAATCGTTGAAAAATAAAAATCTGTGGTGGCAATTTTGGATTCCATGAATGAAGGAAAATTTAAAAGCTTAAACAGGCTATTCTTCATTTCATTTCTTTGGAAATTGATTCTTGGGAAAATCAATACAAGCACACCACTAAAGATAAAAATATAAATCCCAGAAAAGAAGTGCAACCAAACAAAGCCTACATTTTATAGTTTTGCATGGAAAATAAACTTGGAGTCCACAGGATTGTTTAACACGGGGTTGTCTTTAGTATAAAACAAGAACTTGAAGTTGATGGTTTTTGGAAACAAACAATTAGGCTAAAACAAGTTGAACTTTGGAAGTTGGCTACTTGGAAAGCTAACAATGCAAAACGGTACTAAAGAAGAGTTAAATGGGAATTTGAAAATTTGCCATCCTTCTCTTTCCTTATGAATGAGACTTCATCTTTTGTTTGTTAGGCGTGTGCCTCTTTGGAGGAGAACTATCTCCCACCTGTGACCTTTGTGGTGGTGCAAAAGAGGCACCATACACGTCTCTTTCCTGCCAATGCTGATAGAAATAACACCGATAGGAGCGGCAACATTTTACCAGGTTTCAAATTCTTTGCTTTTCCCATTTCTCAAAAATCTGTGCCCATTTTCTTTTGGAAATTCTCTTGCCTCGTGGTTTAACCTCACACTTTTGTCATCAGGTACCATTGTCGAGACGAGTATTTGTCATCCAACTGAGTTTGATTTCTACCTTTGCAGCCATTCAGGTATTCAGGTAAATAGTCTCACCCTTCTGCTATTTGCATATTGTTTTCTTGCCACCATTTTTCAATTTATACCTGGAATTTAGCTTCCGCATGTTTACTGTTGAACTTTGTTTCATTATTTTTTGCTTAGAATTACAAGGTTATTGTGGTGTGAAAGTTGCTGGGTAAGGTGAATGAAACCAAATGGGTAAAGAATCATATATACAGATGCTTACAATAGTAATTTGGACTTGTTGAGCAGGGAACAAGCCGTCCTACGCACTACCATGTGCTCTTTGATGAGAACAAATTCACTGCAGATGCTTTGCAAATGCTAACATACAGCCTTTGCTATACGTACTTTCTAGCCCTCTCACTATTTCAATTCTGTATCTTGATGAATTTTGTTTTAATTTGATCTCAAATAATAGATTGATTCTGTTTTTTCAGGTTTGCGAGATGTACTCGGTCGGTTTCTATTGGTTAGTCCTTTTCCCTTTCGGTAGATTAATTTTCATTTGCATCATTGTGCCTGTTGTCAAGGGATGTTTGGAAAACTAACCCAACTGACCAAACCGACTGCCTAAGCCTAACCTATTTACATATACATACACGTGTGATAACCGAAACGTAGGTACTTTACCGATCCATTATCTATCCATTAACGTCCAACGAGCCTTTCTTCTCACATCCAACGAACCGACCAAAACCGAACCATTCTCGGCCCTGTTGGTTCAGTTTGCACTCTACACAAAACCGACATAGTCGGTTTGGTTGGAACTTATGGCTAAAACTTAACTGAGAACCCCTCTACACTAGTTAGAATTGGGTCTGCCTCGGTCTGTAAAAATGCAAAACCGTCCCGTTCAATTCAGTTGAAAAAGGGGCCCCAAAACTGGAGCTTTCTCGTTTGCACAACTAGTAACATATCCCTTGCTTTTTACTATTGCAGTACCACCTGCATATTATGCGCATTTAGCAGCTTTTCGTGCACGCTACTACATTGAAGGAGACACAGAGAATGAATCCTCTAGCGGTGGTAGACCAACAAGGGACAGGACAGCAGAGGTTCGGCCACTGCCGGTGATCAAAGATAATGTGAAGGATGTCATGTTTTACTGCTGATATCAAAGATTGTTTTTTGCTTATAGTTTATACAGGGTTATGTTGGATGGCGTTTAGTATTAAGACTTCTTTTTGTAGCCTTACGGCTTATTGGTGTTTTCCTGGTGGTGATTTTGGACCACCGTTTGTTTTTTCTTCTGTTAAGCCAACCTCATCGGTAGGTACTCTTTTTGACATTTGTTTCTCAAATGTATTTAATATATTATGAGTGGCCATTTGGCCCGTTTTATTAACAATCTTATTTACTAACGTAGCTTGAGGAAATATTTGAGAATAATGCTAGACGGATAAAGTTCGTAACTAGTTATTTCATGAAATGGAGTGAACTTAAACTAAACAAGTTACTGATTTGTTAAATAGATTGAACGAATTTAACTACCTAAACGCGTGACTTAACTTTTTGTGTATACGTTTGGGATCTTTAGTAGATTTGCGTAAGTAATATATTGGAGGTTTGTGTTTTCAGGAAAGTCTTTTGCAATTCATTTCAAAATGTACGTGCAGAAGCACCAAACTGAAATGATTCTTGCCTAGTAATTCTTTCGGAATTGTTGGTTCCTAAAGTTGAGATAAAAGCTCATACAAAACTAATATTACACTGGAGAATTTCTGTTCGTTGCATTTTGAAAGTATAGTTTTACATCCTAGGGTCATTGTTATCAATAATTTTTTAATTTCAATTTTAGATAACTTATACATGTAATTTATACAGATGGTTTGTTTGCCATTAGAAGTGTTGTGGCTAATCTAAAAATCGAAAGAATAAGTAGTACTGAGCTGAATCGATCCGTTAGAAACTAAATCGAAAAAACCCAAAATTGAAATTGAAACAAAACCGAATATGTTTGGTTTGGGTTTGGAATGACATTGTAAGACCAAACCAAATTAAATTATTGCATATATCACTTGAAAATAATATTACTTTACTATTATGAATGTTGGAGCTATATTATAGTGTCATAGTTAATTTTATTATTATTTTTTTTTGTGTCAAAAATAAGTAGGAGCAATCATAAAATTATTATTTTTCTTATATATTTTATTTATTTTTTTAAAAAATATATGAAAACCGAGCTTAAAAGTTTGGTCCGAGTTTGGAAGATTCAAAAATCGAAACATAACCGATTTTTTTTTTTCAAATTCGGTTTAGATTTGGGTGTCCTAATTTTTTTTTATCTCAACAAAAATAAAAAACACCCCTACTTGCCATTACAGGTGAGAGTTTTTCATCATTATTTTGCAATATAATTTAAAATTGAGTCCTTTTAGAGAGATGTTTCTAGATATAATGTAGGATCTCGGCGCCAGGGGGGGCGCAACTTAGTTTTAAAATTTATTTATTTTTACCATATATGGGGTATTTTTTGGAAAATAAAAATATAAGAACATATGTGCAGAAATTTATATTCGAGGGTATTAAGCGTAAGGGGTAAAACTATATATAGGGACCTATATGTGAGAATTTTAAAATTTAATTTTAGGATATTTGAACTAATAAATAAATTTGGGTGCAAAGCAAGGTCCCTTTTCTAAGTTGACATTCATGTGTGTAATGTGCACCTTTGTAGGCACGGGATAGAGCCTTGTTTTTCTCGAATGAATAATAAATTCATAAGAGGTAATCCATTATAAACCCATCAATTTTTTCACAAAGTTCTCATGTGATACTTACCCATTTTCATTTTATTTTTTTAATCTCAAATAGCTCATTTTAAGTGACAATTTCTCATTCACCCCATAAATATTTTGAGCAAACAAATATATAATTTCGATATCTTCATGGACGAGAACACAAATCTATAATATTCTTTCACAACCGAATGTGAGGTTCCACTCAAAATTGCTTGAAAATTTTAATCATTTTTCCAACACTATTAAGGTAAATCATTTCTTAAATCTACTATTTAATATTAGGTATAATATTATTTCTTGATTACTTGCACAATATTATTTGTGTTATTATATTTGCGCTGTATTCTTATAATTTGTCATAAATTGTTTACATTTGCTACTTGAGTTATATGAATTATTATTATTAATAATATTATATTTATGTTCAAATTTTATGATTTTAGACTTGTTTTTGTGTGTTTTGAATTTTACCCACTCCCCCCCCTTTTGGCGCTAGATTCTTGGCTCCGCTACTGTGTGACGAGGATAGTTTTATATGAATTTTACATTTTAATACACATGGTGATTATATTAAATATATGTGAATCATAAAAAGGGAACCTTGACAACGTATAACAAAAATATAAAATAAACATCTTCAACAAGGGGATGTAGCTCAGATGGTAGAGCGCTCGCTTAGCATGCGAGAGGTACGGGGATCGATACCCCGCATCTCCATTATTTTTAATATTTTCGAGATGGCGCCGTCTGATTGTCACTGCACTCATGCTAGCTGTTTTGGTATGTAATATTAACAAACTAGATGTCCTAAATTTTTCGTGCGAATCAAACCGGAATGCAGTAGTTATATTTATAAAACAAACACCCCTCCGTTTCAATTGATTACTGCAATGTTTTTTTTTTTTTTTATTCGGTTGTTTCTTTACAAAATACCATGGGCTTGGAGCTTAAAGCATGTTTGAAGGCACTTCTTCTTGTTTCATTCATTTAAAAGGATTATTTCGATAACAAGATAAAAAAATAAAATAAAAAATCATTAATTTATATGAGAAGTTGAATAATGTGATGAACTTCATTTTTTATAAGTAAAGATGTCTTCTATCATTATTTATTTATTGTGATTTTTTTTCTTTCACCACCAAAATTATTATTTTTTCATGAAAAAGTCTAATACGAAAGAAAATCTAATCACATCCGTCAACTTATTTTCTAACTTCTCATATAAATCAATTATTTTTCATCTTAACATTAAATGGAACTTTTAGTGTCTGAATTCTGAATGGACATTTGAGTGTAACATCTTTTGTTTGAATAAATGACAAGAATAGGGGTACAACTGTAATTAAATTTCGTTATAATTTAGCATTAAACATTCTACCAGGAGTTGCATTTTAATACGAAATCTTAACTTTAATTTAATTCAGCATTGTGAGCAACCCAAAAAAAAAAAAAAACCACAACCTTAAGGGTTGGTTTGATAAAAAGGTAGACATCTCATTTTTATAAAAAGTTGAAAAAGGAAACTAGTAATAAAACTGATATAGTTAAATATTCTCCATCTTTTTCTCATTTTAAAACACATATTTTTTTTTTATCTACCACCTAAAGAATTTTATTGCATGGAAAACGCCAAAAATAATAGAACATTTTACAAAATCACTCCTCTTTTTTCAACTTTAGATAAAAATGAGTATCCTTTTGAATCATATTCTAACTTTTTTTTTAGTCAAACACACCCTAAAACTTCATTTTGAAACAAATTCCCGAGTTCATAATCGACCATATATATACATATACATACATCTGTGTGCGCGTAAACATGAAAAAGTAAAACATAGTTGATAACAAATAACAAATCAGTCTATACTTCAACTTTATACCAATAATCTCGTATCGGGTGTGTCATGTAAACAATTAACAATCATCTAAGAATGTCATATACAAAACACGACTGCCGTAAATTCTACAAAGTTGCAAACACAAATATATATATATATATATATATAAACACACAAGTGCTCCTCGATTGCCATAAATAAATATCGGGCAGGGCGTGAAAAGAAGCAGAGGAAGAAAGAATCGAAAAGTCTAATATATTTTCCTGCACTATATATACGTGTATGTATGTCACAAATATAAGAAACTGACCAACACTGATATGTGCAACATAACAACCAGAAGTGTGGTTGGTATGCGTTTGTAACGCGCGTTTTCTGCTGCATTGTTGTCGCCAATCTGTCCCGCGTTCACGAATTCGCTTCTCCCGTTGCTCGACGTTGTTGAGACATTTACCGACGATGAACCTAAATTCCATGAGAAAGTGAAAAAAATATTCAGTACAACTGTTGTACCTACGGCGGTCTCTCTCTCTCTAATGTGATGAGAGAGAAACTAATATGCAGGGCATTGCACGTATAGAACCATGATTCTAAATATTTCTCGAACATTGATTTGGGTTCGAATGTGGATTTCATAGAAAATGAAACAATTTCAGCATAGGCTAAACGTATTGTCAAAGAAATTATGGCATTGCCAGAGTGCAATATTGCTGTACCAAGCTATATGGTTTTACAGATGTAATTGCAGATGGCATATATACAGCTGTATTTGACATTCAATACTCATTTTGGTCTTCCTTAGAATTTCAATTTGAGTTCATTTTGTTCGCATGAATCATTCAAATGTAAGATTTAGAGTTGGATAAGTGAATCTTACAGTCGTAATTAGCCCATCCAATCCGCTGGCCAGCAAGATCATAAACAACAATCTTGTCTTTCAGAACAAGATCTGTTCCAAAATAAAAAGAAGATAGTAAATAAACAAAGAAAGAAAATGATCAATAACCAACATTAGAAGTTAGACAAGCCTTTTCTTTTCCGTAGGTTATTTGTTCAGAAAGACAGGAGAAAAACCTTAAATTACAGAAACCTCTACTGAAGCAAGGTCTACTTGATATTCAATTAAAGGGTAATGCTATGCATCCCAAGTGCATTGCAGTATTGTACCTTGGTCAACTGTACAACATTGCAATGCACATGGGACCCAATTTCAGGATCCATATATAGCAACTCGTAAGGACCTTCCAACGTGTTCATACCTCCTAAAATTGTAATCCCTTGACCTTGGATCTTTTGAAAGCCAATGCACCACACTGCAGCACCACCCTGCAAAACACAGATTTGCTCATTCAAAATTACACCACTGAAAATTCACAAACTCGGTGAAAGACAGAATTGCCCATTATTCTTTTTCCAAACGTCACAAATTAAGAATCCAGTTTCCTTTTTGAGACATAATCAATGTACCAAATCTCACAACAATAAACCAGTTTCAATCTTAACCATTGATTACGTTGAAACTCTGAAACATAGTGAGTCATAAAGATCAATAACTTACTATTGAATTCTGCTGTAAAAGGTAGTCCTCGGGTTTTAACATCATCGACGCACCACCAGCAAAGTTTAAGCTAACTGAGGGAAATATCTCAGAGACACTGCACAAAAAATAAAGAAATTTCAGGTTTTGGTTAGAAAACAGAAATAGTCATAGTAGATTATTAAGCCTATCGAAATTATGTAACAACTAAGATATTAAATCTTCGAATATGACCTTGAACTGATCAGGTAACACTGGTTTCCCTTGGAAACAAGAGGGCGTACCGATTGCGAAACGGCCTCTGTAATCTGCATGGACAAGAATATTATAAACTTAAATTGCATTAATAGTGATATTTAATTATTTATAAACAGGAGAAAAAACATAGATATATATTAGTAGGCATCTGAAGGTGCATTTTATTGGTTTGCAAGGACAGGGATTAAATTCACGGGAGTTGTTTAATGTGAAATTTCCTTAAAAGGCATAACTTCGGGGCAGGTGTTTTCTGAATTCCGAGGAAAAGGGAAGAGTTAGGCTACATGTTGTACAATGGAAATGGACCCTTGAAAAATAAATTTAAATTAAATACCACTAAAGATGGAAAAAAAAAGAATTAAATTCCCTGGATTTGTTTCGGCTGGGACTTACAGCACTGACAAAAGGATTGTAAGCTTCTTCCGCAAGGTAAGCCAAAGTTGTACCAGAATCTATGATGGTTCCTCTGCTGCTTGATGTTGCAAATACGGATGAGTCAATGGACAATCTCTGCCCATTTACAGAAATGCTCTGCAAATTCACATTGTAATGAGGCCTGAAAATATGGACATATAATGTTATTCATCAAACTTAAGATCAAAGTCTATTTGTTTTAAATCTTCAACCTTTTATGTAAAAATGAAAGACCTAAAAAGTAAATTACGACTACAAGAGGAGCTGTTCGCCAAAAAGGGTAATAAACATTAAAGATGACTACAAGGAGAAGTATTGAATTCCTTGGAATTGTTTTACATGGACAAAGTTTCCACAGAAAACAAAAGAATATGTAGGGAAAGTTGTCTTTGGGTTCCAAGAAAAAAAGGAGGCTAAACCAAGTTGTTCCATGGGCATTGATTCCTTGAAAAATAAGTCTCAAGCACCACTAAAGATGGAAAATGTGTAATCTTGATGCTTGGACTTATTTTCATGGAAAAGAACTAAACGTACCCTGTGATAAAAAGCTGGAAAATTATTGAAAAATGTTATTGGTTTTTAGAAGAAGTTGGAAAAATAGATCAGTAATTTAATGTATTTTCTCCATCTTTTGCAATTTGCATACATGGAAAAAATTTCTTGCCCACGGAAAACCCAAAGAATTGTATTCCCCAGAAAACCCAAAAAGTAATCAAACATTTAACCAAATCACTAATCTCTTTTTCAACTTCTCATAAAAATTAGTAGTAAGTAGTGTTTTCAATCATTTTTCAATTTATTTTTTTTAATCGAACACAACCTTTGTTCTCTAAAAGGTTATGTACAAAAACAGCAATATAGACAACGAATATAATATAAATGCATCTAACAGAAGACCAATAGCATCGCGGTTGTCATCTGATTCGCATATTCAAAATAAGAAAACAAAACTAAACGGGAGGATCAAAACATCAACACAATAAACCTATCCATGAAAATTCTGTTCCAGCAGAGAGAGAGAGAGAGAGAGAGAGAGAGAGAGAGAGAGACATACTGTGATGGAACTAGTGGAGTATAAACAATAGTAGGCTCAACAATCTGACCAAGAACCAATATACCACCACCGCCATTACTTCCCTTCAAACAATGAGAGAACGCATTGGGTGTTACTCCCTGTGAAGAAAGTTGTGCGATCACAGATAAGCCCTGCTGACCAAATCCAAAGATCCCATCAACCGCTCTATCTGGCTTGGTCAAATCTCCAGTTTGTGTGGTGCTACAGCTGTTTAACAATCCATCAACGGAATTTTTTTTAGCAGAAAATATGAATATAAATTCAGTTTATAAAAAGTGCATTTGGTTTGTTTACATGGAAAATAATTAAGGGTGAAGTTCGTTTTCCAAAGTTGGAAAATGCGAATTTCTCCACTGTTTGATGGTGTTTTACTGTCTAAATCTTCCATGGAATCTAATTCTCACACCTCCTTGCCTTCTGAATTATATGTTCCATGAAATGATCAAAACTAGATTCTAGCTGAAAAATTGCCCAATCAAACACCAAAACTGGAAAATTGCACCATTGTTACCTCGAAAAGTTAAATCTTTTGAATCTTTTCCACCCAGAAAATAATAAAGTTTAAGTTCTAGGTAATTGGTTTTGCACGGGAAAGAATTCCAATTAAAAAAGTGTTTTAAGGGCATTTGGCTGTACAAAACCAATTACCTAGAACTTAACTCTATTCTACCCCAATTCCATGCTCGAATCAAACATGCCCCAAGGGGAAAGGTTGCTTTTGGATTCCATGAAAACTGAAAAATTAGGGTGAAACAAGCTGCACTGAGGAAAATACTTCCTCGGAAAATAAAAGCAACCAAACACCATAAAAGACAGCAAACATCAAACTTTGGGCATCTTCTATGGAAAAAAACACGTGCACTCAAACACACCCTAAATAACATATTCAAGATAGCTTACCCAAAGACAACTGGAGCCGAAGTGTTCGAAGTCAATGAATTCCCAACAATTGTATCAAAATGCATATAATCGGCTACATAATAACCCGATGTACCACTACCGTCACCATATTGAAACGTATAACTGCACTGATTACTCTGACTAGAACAACCAGAGTCGGAAGAATCTTCTCCTATAGCACATCTCTGGTCTGAACACGAGATCAAAGAAGCTGTTGATGAGATTGAAGGATCAAAGAATTCAAGCTGAATCTGTAGAGAGAAGGGAAAAAAAAGCATATGATAATGAAAACTTTACACTAAACAAGTCTCAATGTTCTTTATTTAAAAAAAAAAACAATAATAATTTGAAGCACAAAGAAAGGAAAATTTACAGGCAAGGTATAGTTATATTACTTGGAGTCCACTTGAAGTAGGGCAACCATTGCAAGAATTGCAACTGACCCACAAGACATCACTTCCTGTATCAATTTGTACATAGAATTCTTTTGGGGGAGAACCCAATTGGACTCTTGTAAAATAAAGCCTATAATAACATCATAGAGTTCAAATAAGAAACAAAGAAACAAGATCCAAATACCCATCAATGCAAACAAAAGAAAATTTACAACTGAACCAAATCCATTGCTAAATAAAGACAACCAATAATTTGGGGGAAACAATAGGTTCCATTGAAAATGCCCATTTAGTCAACAATATAAAAATGTTAAACAAACAAAGGACATCCAATCACATGAAATGGGTAAATATACAATCCAGTTTAGCGCATGAAATTCTGGTTTTTTTTTCCAAATTCATCAAAAAGAAAGGAATTTGTAGTTCAAATTCGCATACTACATCAAGAAATGGAAAACCCAGAAAATTTAATACAGACTACACACAAATCCAATAAAGAAAAGAAAAGGAATTTGCAATTCAAGTTCACAGACTACATCAAGAAATGAAAACCCCAAAATTTTCACACACTAGAAGAAACACCCAAAAACTGAATACAAAAAAAATGCAATAGAGAGAGAAGGTTTTGATAAAATTACCCAACAAGATAGGGATCGTAGGTCCCTTCTACTGGAAAATCAACAACACCAGCGAAAGAAGTAGACTGCAAGATTCGGCCGTGTCTGACTCTGTCTCGAGCTCTGAGTTGACTCAGCTCAACTAGATGGCTCGTGGGAAAAGCCCTCTCCAGCGTCATAGTAGCCGGAAACCCACATAGCACCACCGCCGCCGGCAGCAACACGCCGGCGAAAATTAAAAACACGGCCGGAAAAGACGCCGCCGGCATTCTCTTTCTTTCTTTTATCTATCTATCTATTTTGCGCTTTTTCACTTTCACCCAACAAAACCAAGAAAAGCAAAAAACGGCTAAATTGTACGTAAAGATAAAGATAGATGTATAGATAGAAATATTTAGATATTGAATTGGGTTGAGTGTGTTTATATATATATATATATATGTGTGTGTGCGCGTGTATGTATTTAATTAGTAGGGAAGAAATGGGGAAAAGATGAAACGAGGGAGTTTGTTTATGTTTATTTTAGAGAGAGAGAGAGTCCGGGAGACAAAACATAAGTTTTGAAAATTTTTGGATTTGGATTTGGATTGAGAATAGAACAATCTTTTTGGTTATTTCGACTTGCTTACGTGTGCTAAACTATAGCGTGTGTGAGTGCGTAATTTGCACGCCTTTTTCTCTCTCTTTGTTTTTTTTTTTGTGTGTAATGAGAGATAAAAATGGTAAGTAAATCTAATTTATAGTCAAGGTGGACTTTTTAGGTCAGCAAATTTATCTTTGGAGGCGGTTGGATGTTCACATTCACTTATTTAGTGCTAGTCAAAACTATTTTATTAAACACATCCCAGTAAAAGCGAAAATCGGAGTTGTTTTTTTGAAACTCTCGTCACAAAACAACCGCGAGATTTTTTGAGTGGTGATGTTGGCACTCTCAAAATTTTTTAAAAATATTCTCACTTTTCATTCGATCATTAACAAACGTTATTGGTTGTGAAGGACTGAATATAAACTTGCAAAAATTTAAAAAAACTTGAAAATGCCTTACTCGGTTATCAAGAACCGAATATATAGACCTATATTCGGTCCTCAACAACCAAATAATAGACACTTTACTCGGTTGCGAATGACCGAATTAAGTGGGAGTGTTACCAAGTGTTTTTGGGGGTGCCAACATCACCACCCATTTTTTTTATTTTTTATTTTAAATTTCATTTTGTTATCATCAAACATTAGGTGTATTAATGTATTATTGTATCATTGTATCAAACAAAAACTATCCTATTAACAACGCTTTGATAATGGCTAGTACATCTCTCTAATTGTCTTTGGAGGACTTTTTTAACTTTGTCTACTTTGAAATGTTGCCATAGGTACTTGAAGAGCATCTACGAAAGTTGAAATAAGTAGGGTATATTTTGTGCTATATGAATATATAATAGTGATGTTTCTTAAACAAAAACGTTGTAAAAACACTGTATTGTATGTTCGTGACATGTTAAATTAAAATTTGACAAAAGCTCATTAGCATACATACTATATATGTCCAGATTGAGGCAAGCTGTATTTTAGTTGTGCGTTTGATGTATAAATGTATTTCAGTAGGGTGTCTTATGGCAAGCTGCACATCAGTGACAGTCTGATAGGTCATCGTCGAGTACTACATCTAGTTTGGCCAAGCCACACACAAAACACATGGTTAGGAGCCATTTTTCGTCCCAAATTTGATTCAATAAGGGGATATCGTATGTCGTTGGATATTTATACCAAAATTCATTTTAAGCATCATATTATAAAGACTCTAACCCCATTGGTGTGTTTATTTTGAATAACAATTGCACCTGCTTGTTTTTAATATGCATAACTTGAATTGACACTTGAAGTTGACCCACCCTATAGCGTTACAATTATAGGATATCATAAGCCGTATAATATCTGTTTATGACCCATTTATAACTACCTGCTAAAGTTTCATCCATACTCAAAAAAATTGTGCTAATTTTGTGTTGTGTTATCGGGGCGTGTAATAAATTGAAAGCCTACTATAAAGGTATTTAAAATTTTTTGTTATATTTAGGTCGAATATGATCAAACATGTTAAATTTATGCGAAATTGATCCAAGCTTGTTTTTGGTATTTATTGTGGAACCCATATTCACCCCGTCTCAAAAACAATAATTTCAATTATGACTTATTAAGGATATTTTTCAAAGAAAAACATTATAAATTAGTTTTGTTAGGGGGATATCGTAGGTTGTTGAATATTTATACCAAAATTCAATATAAGCACTAATTCAAAAGAACCAGGCCCAATTTGTAATATTTAAGCCAACTTAAACATGACCTAAACACGTGATAGGTATTTTTCTGGAACCTATATTTGCATCGGTCTAAAAAAACTTGTTTCATCCCCGACTTATTAGGGATATCTTAATCCATATGAAATATATAGTGATATTCAATAGGCATGTGCCATTGATTAGAAAGCATTCGATTTAATAAATGAAGGTTTTGTTATGAAAACTTCAATCCTTGCCTTGCGATTGCATTGTAATTATATAATATTATAAATCTATTTGATGAAAAATTATCATATTCAAATGATCAAACGGATAATTTAAAACTTCAATCCTGACCTAGCAATCACATTGTAATTTATGAAATTATAATTGTATTTAATGAAAAATTATCATATTTAAATCGGGTCAGAATGGTACAAATAGGTTAATCGAAAAAAAATGTTAAATAAAAAATAAGAGTTACAATTGTCCTAATTAATCTAAGTTCATTTAGATAAAATTAAAAAAATCAATTTTGATATGTTTTTGTGGGTGCCAAAAAAATTTGGGCCTCCACATAAGATAAGTTCAAAGCAAAATCAATTTAATAAGAAATGGAAGGAAGCAATAGAGATAAGAGTTTTTGTTTATAAATTATAAGATAGGTTCTTTCGATAGTCCTGATGTTATTCCGGCAGTATATCCTCCTTTGTGTGTATATTGTATTGGCTTAAAGACAAAACACTTGGATGATAATATAAGTTACCAATTCTCTTTCTCTTTTTACAGTTAATTACCTAGAATTTCGGACCATTGTAATGAATTTTCCATCTTTTATAGGTACATAAAATTAGGGTTACAAAATGTTCCATTAGGATATATGATAAAAAACTAAAGAAGGCAAAACTTGGCTACTATTCTAGCATTTTACAAGTGTCATAATACTTATTCATAACTCATGACCCTTCTACTTTACAGATATCCTATTCTTACTTGTGGAGACGACCATCTTGATTGATAACACAACCATTTCGGCCAAATTATGACACCTTGGCAAAATCACGGCCATCTCAGCAAATGATTGAAGTTGGGTTTTGTACTTGGACCTTCCATGGCCCATGACTTTGGGCCTATTTCGGCAGTGGATTGGAGAATTAAATTTTCCTAATTTTTATTATACAAATTTTGAGCTCCCTTAATTGCCTCCCAAGCATGTGAACTCAGCTGTTGAGTTGAGTTCATGTGCTTGGTTCCGTGGCTAATAGCAATCCTTAAGCTTTGTCAAAAAATCCTTTGAGTGTAGACTCTTTGTCTTCCAATATAAACTTTAATATTTATGGCTAAGATTAATACACGTGTAGGACTATCATTAGCGGGATGTGCGAGCTTTGAATCTAGCGAGGGAATGGTTATCTTGTCGCATTAATTGTGCATCATGTTACGACGGTTCCCAAGATGAAAAGTTGCGGGTTAGCAGGAGAGAGATATAAATCACGTTTTTCCTTACTCTATATAACCATTATTCTTCCCCATTATCTTATTTTTTTAGTTCCATGTTCTTCACATCTTTAGAATTCTTTCTTTAAGAAACTTTATCTCTTCATCCTTTCTAAAGCTCAGAAACCAAACCTTTGCTAAAGTATTCCTTGATAATTATTCTTCAGCATTTTCTCTTAGAGCCCTCCTCTTCTTCTTATAAGTCTCCCTAGTTTTAGGGTGTATACATTGTTCATGCTATTATTTGTTCTTCTTTTCTTTCTTTGCTTTGATTCGTAAAACATAAACCCTAATCCCAAATTTTATAATGGGAATATATGCTCATAAATCAGATGTAGGTTTTAGGAATTCATCCGTAAGTATATTCTTTTTGGGGGAATAACCTGGAATGAACATGAGGAGGGCAAAAACCCTTATGAAGAAGACATTCTTATACCATCATATCAAGAACGTATCTTATATATATATATATATATATATCATTCTTCATGCAAGCTTGTTTAAAGATACCTTTTGATTCTCTGTTGGTAAACTTTCAATATAAAACTAGGCTTCATGTCGGCCAATTATCCCCTAATACACTTAGAATAATGCTAGGCATTGCCAAATTGAATAGGAGTTGTGGACTTAGCTTAGGTTTCCACGATGTCAAATATTGTTACAGTATAAAGGCAAGTAAAAATGACAAAAAATGAACCTTAAAGCTAGGGTAAACTCCCCCTCTCTGGTTGAAGTTCTACCAGATTCCCATAAGTACATGTATGATGATATAGTTATTATCAAAGAGAATGCGGAGCCTGACCCTGTCAATAAGCCTGTGCCCAAGCAATTCGGCGTACCTGGTATGTATTTGTAATAACTTGCATAAATTTATAAACTATTTTCTTTTATTCGCGAAGCTTACAAATGCTTTTTTATTTTCTACAGTGGAAAGGGTTTTTGACCAATTGAACGCAATCGCTAACCGTATGGATGTTAGAAACCCTCCTCCAATCAAACACCCAAGAGCTGCCCATGTGCTGCTCGGTTATACCCCTAACCCCACTTCCTTCATCAAGAGAACGCCCGGGTCCCATTGGGTTGGACGTAAATAGCTAGATTGGCTAGTATAGTACAAGCTCTTTAAGAAGCACAATATCCTAAGTGATATGATCGATTTTGAGAGAGGCCACTCTAAGAGTTACTCTGCAAGCTGCCGGTAAAGATTAAAGTCATGAATCTAAAGGAGAAAGTGCATCCAAGAAGAAGAAGTAATGAAATAAGAAAACCAAGTCCTCTAACGCGGTGGCAACTGTTGGTGATTTTGCTAGATTAACTGGTATAAGAGTCCAGGAGCCTTTGGCCGACCAGGTCACCATTGCCAACGTCCCAACTGCATAATTTTTTTATACTAGGGTGCGATCCTTGCCAAAATATTATAAATCATTCAAAAAGTATCCTTAATCTTAACCACATCCTGTATAATTGTTTAGGATTCACAACCTTTTTGTTCTTATTATATAAACTAGGGCGTAATCTGTGTTAAATATACTATAAACCATTTAAAAAATATCTTAAATTTTAGTCACGCAATTCTTTATTCCTCTTTTGTATTTTTAAGATTAAAAAAATATTACCGTTTATTATATAGAAAATTTTTACCCGAACAAAAGATTGATATTGGTGTAGTGTCCAAAAACCCAATATGTGATGTGATTGTGATACACCATCGTTACCATATTCATATCTCCCATCCTTTTAAAAGTATAAATTAAATATTTGGATGTTTATTTGAAACCCAACTTTCTGCGAAGTGGGGCATTTTTTCAATACCAAAATAACGAATAAATCAATTCAAATTAGCACATCTCTCAATTTCGGAACGAATTAGTATTTGTTGAGATTGATTGTTGTACACTAAAATGTTACAAGTTATGTAAAAAGAATTGATAAATATTTTCAAAGACTAATGTCTCTATTTTGCAGTGGCTCACACATTAGTCTTTTGTTATGATTCTTTTAATTATATTTTCTTTAGAGAAGTGCATTTTCCGGAAAAATGTGACACGATAAGTTTAAATTCTTTCCTTTTTCAATCTTTTCTCTGTTCAACGGAGATGTACCTTCATATGTATCAAAGTACAACCCTTAATGCAGACATCATTTTAGTAATCACTTTGATTTCATCATTGTCACTTAAGTACATCAAACTTTTTCGTTCTTCTAAGACAAAAAATATATATAATAAAATTGGTGGGCTGTTCCCTGAAATGGGTAAAAAGTGGGTCTTACCGACACCCAAATAATTGACTCGTTTCTTTCATATTTTCCTTTTAATATGCTAAAGCTAAAGCACACCCTTCACCCTTTTTCATCTACATTATAAAAAATAAAAGTGTGCATATCTGTTATTAAATCAAACTTTGGATTTTATATTTTGTTTATATTATTATTATTTCATTTTTCTAAAAATATACGAGTATAAAAAGTTAAACTCACGACCTTTGCTTTGATAAGAACTAGAGTAGCCTACATATAATTTCCAAAAATATAATTTAAAGAATTTGTTTTTAAATAATATGATAAATGACTCCGCAGTTAAGTATTTTTTGATATTGCTTGGTATCAAAGGTTTGATTCTTATTATAAGTAAATTTTTATGAAATAGGAAAACGCAAAGGTAAAATTAAAAATAAAAAAATATGATACAATTTTAGGACAATTGAAATAGATTTTGACTTTATAATATAAATAGACAGTTAGGCATGCGATGTGTTGGCATGTGGTATTTATTTTTAGGCACACATGTGTCTAACTTAAAGCAAAAAATAATTAATAAATAAAATTTTTTCTTGATATTAATATTTCTTTGTTTAACTTAAACGCAAAAGTTCGAGTACCTTAATTAATCTTTTATTCCTTAGAGTTACAAATGTAATGACAAATAGAAAATATAAATATATTATTGAGCTAGTATTTACTTAAAAAATATTTTTAAATTAAATAAACTTCTGCAAATTAAATTTTATATACACATTCTTATATGTCTATCCTAATTTAAAGATTTTGAATCATGCTCTCATACAGACCAAAAATAAAATAAAATATCATGCTTTCACATGATTAAACTTACATGATCTTCCTTTTGACTGGGCACTTCAGCAAAAAGCAAAAGCTCTATTATGTCCTTCTTATTTAATTGTTTTATTTTGGAGGGAGTAAAAAACGATTGTCAAATCCCTTTTGTTTTGTTTTGTTTCCTTAGGTAGGAAGGCGACCTGTCTCTTCTCCAAATGACTTATATGCCCTTGGAAGATTTTTTCTTTTTTCTTTTGATGCATGCATATTCCCTTGGTGGTTTGCCTTGTGTCATCTCCATGTACCAAACAAGGGCATATTTAAGATACAGTAAGGCTCCGTTTGATTGAAAAGATGGAAAAGAAAAATAAATTTAATTAGTTTGTGTGAAAAAATAAAAAATAAGGTGAGAGATTTTACTCATTTTATGAATATATATCCTCCATCCTTCAATGCTTTTGGTGGAAAATTTAACTCACCACCAAGCAAAGAAAATTTCTTCATGGAAAAACTTAAAAATCAAGAGGACATCACCTCTCTCACTCAACTTATTTTCCATCTTTTCACCAAAACTAACTCAATTTATTTTCTTTTTCCAACTTACAATCAAACGGAGCCTAAGTAAATTTATTGGATATTTTTATTGTATGTGTTATATGAAGTATATTTTTGCAAAATATAATTAATATAATATATTCAATAAAAATAAGTGGTAAAATTAGTTGATTTTTATTTTAATTAATTCGGAACTACAAGCCTAATGGTTTTGTCAACTTTTAACTGAATTATTAGCATCTTGTGAAAATTTTAAAGTTTGATACTAGCACTAACTCCAGTGCAGTTTGTCTTTTTTTTTCCTCCCTTTCTTTTAAAAATTTAAAATAATATTTCTAGGACATTTAAAATTAAGAGTTGGATTACTCAAATTACCAACTCAAAATGACCTTCGTTTTCGTTCTTTTTGTTACAAGAGTATTTCTACATGGATATACTTATGTCACATTTCATAGTGACATATATCTTGCGATTACTTATGATGGATATATTTATCTCACATTTAATAGTGACATATGAATATAGAAATTTATAATGGATGGAAACGCGCAACCATCTAGGCTCTCCATTTTAGTTATAATGGACGGGGATGTGTAACCACTTGAATTCTCCCCTAAAATGGCTATGCAACTTAATAGTTAGGTTCATGATTACACTACCAATATAAAATATTTTGGGTTGTGACATAATGAGTAACATAATTGAATATTATATAATACCACGTCCTAATTAATACATGTAAAATTATATTCACCCAAATCTAAATCAACTAGATTTGTGTGCACACGTAACACATATGCAATTCTGTTATGTATAATTTAAATTGGCAACCCTTGCATACTATTACTATGTTGTATTCAAATGCAAATGTGATAAATTTTGTTCCTTTTCACAGATGACTTCTAAAAAGAGCTACCATACATATCTTGCCAAATTCAGCAATGTATATTAATTTCCATATCTTCAAATATGTGAGTAATTTTTGACAATGTCGTCTTCATTTAAAATACACTATTATTGTTATCATCATCATCATCATCATCTTCTTCTTCTTCTTCTTCTTCTTCTTCTTCTTCTTCTTCTCTGTTAAAAGTCCTTTTCTTTTCTTCCCAACTAACAAGTTTGAATGGAAGAAAGTAATTTTTTTCTCTTAATGAATTAGTAAAAGCTAGTAGTGTCCCTCTTTTATTTGTTGATTAATGTAGCATAATACGTAATCATTTTTTTTTTGAAGGAATACATTATCTATTTTTATTACATACAAGAGATTCATTTCGTAGACGGTGATATTTTGATTAAAAATATATACTAATATATTTATAAGCCAATTTAAAAATTGTCATTCTCGTATAATTTATTTTGAATGACGATCCACGCCTTAAAAATTTATAACAATTAGTGCCTAATTTTGATTTTAACAGAACTATATAATTATTACAAATACACGATTCTTATCATTCTCCTTCTAAAATAAATAAATTACAAAAAAAAATCAATCAATGAAATGATCTTCTCATTGTTATAATAAGTTTATTGTAATGTTACAGTTATTTCATTACACTGGTTACATTCTCATCGTTATAATAAATTTATGTCAAATGCCTCTCTATGTAAATATGTGATGGGTTGCTAGTTCAACTCCTTTTTTCTCCCTCTTTAGTTCAACTAATATTATGATTTCATTGGACGTTGACTGATTATATTGAGCTATGTTTATGGTGTCTAACATGTGAGTAAATAATTCGAACGTTTTGATATTATATGAAATTTTGGAGCATTTAATCTAAAATTGATGTTATACTTTATAAAACTTTGATTTTTTTGATGTAGAATTATAGTCTCAATAGAGCCATATCCTATATACGCTCTTGTTAGAACAAATTTATGTAAAATGGCCTAAAAAATAATTCAGCAAAACCGAAGGAGCTAAATTCTATTCAAGAAGTCAAATCACCTCAATGTTATAGCTGAGCCTAATTAAGTTCATGGTTCTATGGTAGGTGGCTAGAGGGCTTTTAACTCAAATTACTTGGTTCATAATTTTCTTCCTCTTCCTCTCCTTTTAATTGACAAAAACCAATTGTCGGCATTAGTTATTACTTTTAGTTGACCTAAATAAACCATATGCATTCTTTTCAAATTATCTTGATCCGATGTATCCATAACTTAAACGAAAAAAAGTAATAAAAAATTAGGATCCGGTTTTTGATTTCAAACATAATTTTAGGATGCAGTTTATGTAGGTTATTTTAAGAATTATATAAGATATGATTTATGTTATTTTAAGATTTATATGTATTATTTTAAGATGAGATAATTATTGTATAATACTTAAGAGCTCACAAGTTTAAAAATAAATAATAATGAATCTTACCTGATTTTATTTTTCTCTAGACAATTACCTAATTGTCCAAAAAATACAAATCAAAATTATTTCCTTTGTAACCATGGAATGGCATTACGCAGAATTTGCACAAATTTCAACTAACTCACAGACATCCTCCCTTTCCATCCACTTGTTTTGATTACCTTTTCAGGTCCTTCTGGTGGGTACCGGGCCATCTAGATTTCAATAGGAAGTTTCCTTCCTTAGAAAGACAACCAAATAAAACAAAACAATACACCTTCCATCTTTACCTCGTAAATAGGGGAATTGGGGGTAAGTTTTTCCATCCCTTGTCTAAATTTAATACACGGGAATATTTTTTTGGACATTGCTAGAATGAAAGATGCTGTAAGTTTTTAAACTTACAGACAATTTTAAACCATAAATTTGAGAAAGATATTTACTTTTACTCAAATTCTATATTTAGTTTTGAAATAAAAATATATTATTATTAAATTCATAATTACAAAATTAAGATTCCATTTTGTTTTTTACACAAATTCATCTATCTGACATTTGTATTAAAGTTAAATTAAATTTCTTCATTACTAATTAAAAATAGGATATGCTCATGTATATAATTTTTTTTTTATATCTATAGAGAGGCTTTAAAACTAAAGTTATTGAACTATTAAAATTATTAAAAGATGTTAAGGGTATGTTCTTTTGGCATGATTTTAAGTCGTGATTTGGTAAATCACGTGATTTAGATAATTCAGGAATGTTGTTATCTTGTGAAATTTTGTAGATTAGCAGATTTCGTAATCCGCTCAAAGGTTGAGATTTTGAAAATTCCACCTACTCAAAATAACGCTGCATTTATTATTTTCGTCTTTTACATACTCTTCCTTTTTATCAAATATTTCTCCTACAAAAGATGAATTTGATTTATTTAAAACTAAACCATTAATTAGAACACTATTACATAAATATTTGATTATTAATTTAAAATATTATAATAAAAATATAGGAATTTATTGCGTTCTTTAATTTTATTAACTTTTGTTTATGTTAAGATCATGTAGGTTTTTAAAAATAAATAAATTATGTTACTACTTTATATAATTTTTCTAGTTTCAATTCTCAATTATTGCATCGATATATCATTAATGATGCTCCTCATACAAATCAAGTATTTTTTTTTCATGTTATTATCAAACGAAGCCTAGATGAAATAATTAATATTAATTCCTTAAATATTATCTAAAGTAAATGCTTCTATCTTTTAGGGGTTAAAAATATTAATAATATAAATATAGGTTAAAAATTGGGTCATAAAAATATTGTTTAAAGTGACATTTCTATTTTTAGAGGTTAAAATGTTAATAATATAAAGATATGATAAAAATTCAAAATTAAAAAAAAATTGAAATCTTATCCGGTCAGAGCATTTGACCAAATATGTGGCCATAATTCGTCTGTAAGTTTATCGTAAAACTTACAGACTTTTAGATAAGCATTTTCCTATTTTTTTTCTTCCGTGGTTAATCATGAATTGTATTAATATATAGCTTATAAAAAAAAGGTGCGTTCTAATTTAGAGCATATGTTTAGAGCTGAAAAAATAAACTCCAACACCATAATACAATATAAATTGGTACAAGTTAATAAATTGAGTTTTAATATTTTAATATTATATCAATGCTAAAACAATAAAAGACGACGGTTAACTTACTGGTAAGAGTTAATAATTGTCAACCTGCCATCCATCACCTATTAAGACATGATAATTACATCAAGATTTGTATAATAATATATAGACATACATATATGTTATTTTTATTAAATTTGTATAAAATTACATACATATATATATATATACAATGGCGTAGCCACATAGTGACGAGAGGGTGCATGCGCCCCAACGATTTCGGCATTTTTTTTATTTAAAAAAAAATAGGGACTTATATGCATAAATTTATAGTTGAGAGTAGGTAATTGTAAAAAAAAAGTTGAGGAGCATTTTGAGAAATGAAATACACTTAAATGAAGAAAGAGATCCCGAGACCTCATTCTCCCCCTTTATTTTTCGTTCTCTTCTCCCTTGTTTATCTCTTTTTTTTCCACTCCGTTTCATTCCACTCTCCCATGACTCCGTCCAGCAATGTCCCGTCCACAGCACCGACCGGCAACCACCCACGTATTCAGCCACTCATCACCGACCAAGCCACCAAGGTTAGTGGTTCTTTATTTGCTTCGTTTAAATGTGTGAAAATTAAGGTTTCAACTTCTAATGCCAAGAAATTACAACTTCTAATGCTAAGAAATTTAGTTTTTCATTATAAGGTGAAAATTTGGCTCTAGATACCAAGAAACTGAGTTTGTGTTTGAAAAGTTAATTAGTTTGATTTTTTCTCTTTAATCATATTTAATATTTGTTCATATATGTATAAATGAAATGTTTTATATTGATGATTTTAGTATATTATTAGACTAATTTTATATTAGTCTAATGAAGTAAACGAATAATTTCTTTAGTTGATTGTGAATACTGTGAGTGATACAAACATAGTTAATTGTGTATTTCTTGAATAATTGAATAATTTTATATTATTAGACTATTTAGTTAATTGTATATTAATTATATATTAATTGTTTAATTGATTTAGGTTTAATTATTAGTTATTAATTTGATAAATGTTGAATTTATAGGACTGATTTTAGAATGAAGAAGTATTAGGGCAAAAGAGGAACAAGTTCTTCCTTCAGTACTCAAAATGTGAGCGCGAGTTCTACTATTCCAAGCATAAATTTTGCTATTCCGAATATTGATTTCAATCCTACAAATATATTTTCGTCTACTCAAAATGTTCTTCTAACTTAGAGGTTCAATCTAATCCGGGGTTGAAAAAAAATATACAATCTTATAATCATAATAATAGAGAGAATCCGAGACGAGCATATTGTGCACCCTCGACTTTAAATTTCTTGCTACGCCACTGTATATATATATATATATATATATATGTTAATTCTAAGAGAGCGTACTATATATGCATACGGTATTATATCTACATAAATATATGTATTATATTTGTACTTAAATGGGTAATAATGACTCATGTTAAAAATTTGATTGAATTGGGTTTAAATATGAAACTTTCAAGCGAGAAAAACAACAACTTGTTTACATCTAAATCAATAATAACAAAAACACAACAAAAACCTACATGACGAGTCCTGAGTTAGTATATGTAATGTATTTAGTATTTGTCCATCATTATTTTTTTAAAAAAAGAATGTCCAAATCTCTCCTTTAAATTTTCACCCAGATTCAAGTGGATACTAATTAATTATTTTACATACGATTTTTTAATGCACGCCAACTTAAACCTTTTAATAAGGGTGGTTACATCGCCAATGTAAGTCATGTACAATTTTTGAATTATATTGTATAATTTTTTAAAGTAGTATTATTCTACTTTAACAAAGATATAATTATTTGGGTAAAAAAATTAATTTTTAAAAAAGGAAAATATAAATAAGAAAAGGAACCTTCCTATTTGAAGACAAATTCCCAGGATTGCGACAAATTTGATTAAAACAAAAAATAACAAAACAAAAGATAGGGATAGGGATGTGAATGAACACGTAGAGCTAGATCTTTAGCCGCGTATGAAATGAAAATCAAGAATTGACTATACTTTTTTTTTTCTTTTTTTTTAAACGACTTGTTCAATACAAGTTAATTTGTGTTGACAAGTCATGCTTAAGAATATTGACTTTATCATTAAATTCAATTGCTTGAGCTTTCAAGTATATGTTATGCATACATCAATATTACTTTCGTGAAAAATTAACAATAGATTGTGTATGTTGTGCAGGGGCGGAGCAACGTGGGGACTAGGGGGACACCGCCCCACCTGAAAATTTGGTATTTTTTGTTAGGTAGGATAAGTTTAGGTAATTTTTTGCTAGGTAGAGTAAGTTGAGGGGGCATAATATATAATTAGGGGTAGGGAACATTGAACTGACGGACGGGCTAAAAGTTTGTAATTATAGATTATTAATCAACTTGAAGGATTAAAAAACATTATTTATTTATAATGGTTTTGTTTTGTTATTTAGTATGTTTGTCTGTTGTTATGTGGTCTCTATTTACAGCTTTTTATTTATTTATTTTTTAATTTCTATTTACGGCTCTCAATCATTACATTGCTCTAATTTTCGGAATCGGTTATGAGATGATCTCATGAATAACTCCTCTGGAACGTATATTGAGAAATATGTTTTTAAAGCTATTGACAATGAAGACATGATTTAGTGTTTTCAAAATATGAAGTCTTGAATGGAAATATTGTAACTAAATATGTGATTTTGACGTATATGATGTTATATATTTTAATATAATATTTTGATTTTAGCCCTTAGTGCAATATATGCAAAAAAATCTTATAAGCTTATTAATTTTGGACCCTCCTGAATAAAATTGTTGACTCTGGTCTTGATTATTGTTGTGTGTCTCATATTATTTCGTGTTCAATTCATATTAAGAATTGTGTCTTATCTATTTTACTTTGTATTGGTTTCTTGTTATGTTATATCAATTTCTTGTTATGTTATTTCACATACATTTATTATTATATAAAGCTGGAAGATAATTTATTAGTTTGAAAGGTATGGCAGGTTTTGAAATTTTCGATTTCGTCTCTTTAAACTTTAAGTTTACAAAAAATTAATATTTAAATGTAAATAATATGATTTGAATCCTTAAACTTGGAACGTAATTATGATACGTTTAATCGTTGGGTCACATAATACTTTTTATAAATAAAAAAATTAAATACTTATATTTAAATTATACACGTATCGCGTGTGTACAAAAATATTATATATATTTTTACATATACACGGGGAATGTTTAAGTTACACTAGTAAAAATTACAAAATTTATGCCAATCTATAACCCCTTTTTTTAAAATTCATAATTTATCAGTTATAAAATTAGCTAAGGATGAAAACCATTTTTATACGGATCGCACTTCATTACAAAATTTCATTGCGAAAATTGTGGACCCTACACAGATAGTCTGTATATATAAGACATCCACCGGCGTAGTCAGAATTGGGGTTCTTTAATAAACATTATCTATTTTGTGTGATAATTAAAGAAAATTGAAGTGAATAAAAATGAGTATTTATCATGCTTGACTCCACTTGTTATTATATCTTATGAATTTTAATGGGGTTATGGATATATTTCATTTCATTTTAATTATACTATATATATACACAAAAAAATCAGTCTTTTTTTACAACGTTTTTTTGTAGTAAAAAATATCTTTTAATATTTTAATGACGAAAAAATATTGAAAAAAATATGTTGTGTATTGAAAAGAAACTATATATATGGACAACTGGAAAGAGACTATATATATATATATATATTTACCCTTTAAAAATTAATCGGGTCAACGGATCCCAGAATTCACAAGGTTGTCTTGGTCCAGCCCGTTATGTACATTCTAGCATTGTAAATTTGTAGAAACTAAAAAGTTCACTAGCTATTTTTTTTCCTTTCTAGAAGGAGTCAAGCTGATGGTGTATATAATTTAGAAAATAATTACTATAATAAATTTAATAATAATAAAATTATTATTAAGTACTAGTAATTATTTGGAGTCACAGAACTTGAGGGGGAAATAGGCTCCAAAATTGCCAAAACAATAAAGTTTATACAGTCAAGTTGATTCTTGATCATGATATGGTCTCTATTGTATAACGCTAAATTATATTTCAACTTTTTAAGAGTCGCATGTCACATTTTATAATTTATAATTTTATCTTTATTATCGTATTTTAAAAAAAAATGCGAAGGAAACAAGCATAATGTAACTAACAATTTTCAAATTTGTCATCTATGTAGATAAGCTACTTTTATTGTGTTTATTAAGTATACTAAGATTGAAATCAATCTGATATTTGTAACCAAATAATCGCAATACTTACTTTTACTTAATCAGTGGGATGAGAAGCTTTAGTAGAATAAATAATGTGCTAGATATCCAATCTCGATGAACACCAAATATGAGATAAGGTAAAGTTATCATATTTTAAACTCTTATCTTATATGACAAACACAGCCTTAATGTTTAAATAATGGTAAGATAAAATAAATATTGTATAATACCAGCGTGAGAAGAGGAAAGTGCCAACTCCATTTATTTATTTATTTTAAGCCAAGAGGGGTCAATAACCCACCCTAAATTTTATTAAAATATGTCAACAAACACTACATCAACCATCTTATAACTATTTCACTCTAATGATAAAATCCCTTGAAAAAGCTAAAAAAAAATTTTAACAAAATTTTTCAAAGCAAGTAGCCTTGCGAAGAAGTCTTTTGGACCGCGACCATTAATGAATTTGACATCATTAAACCGAGGAGCACCCTTGCGTTACCAACCACACGAACCATACCATATGCATCAACAATCACCAACCACCCACAAAGGGTGGACAAACCACTTTATTAAGTTCGAATACCGCATACATGGGTTTCGAACCTGTGACCTCTCTAATACAAGACTAGACAGGATGCCACTAGGCTACAAGGCCATTGGCAAATAAAACCTACTTATTCTAATTATACTAGCCCATTATGAGTGCTCTCAGTTATAACTATAATAATGTTTAATGGGCCAACTCCTAATTAGTAACTTACAACAAATAAACCTCAACAGAGAGTGCTAATTCAATGTCAGTTTTGTATTGTGTTATTCTATTAATTTTAAGTGATTGTGACTTGCCAACCGAATAAACATTTTTCGTAAGTCTAAACTTTTAAAAGAAAATACTTGCACGTATTTTTCAAGCACTCAATTGAATAAGATAAACAAAATAGACAAATAAATTTAATGTTGAGACATAGAAAAGGAAAAAAAGGCTTCAAGTGGTCAAACTAATTAGAAGTTGATCAAAACCATTTGCAACAAATTAATTTCATGAATACTCAAAAAAATAAAAATAAAAATACAAGAATATTTTCTTTAAGAAAATTTAATGCATGTTCTTGCTTCGTAAAGGTTATGTGGTGGTCCTTAAATTGTCTCACAATTTGTCACTTTAGATTTACTTTGATTTGTTTTTTTTCTCTTTTTATTTATGCTTTAGAAAAGTTCTTGCTCCCTTTGTTACTTTCATTAACTTTGTTTATGGATTTGAAAGAGTCCATCCACCCCATTTCTTTTCAAACTATCCCCCGTATCTTAAATTAATAATCTTCTTTCGATTTTAATATTTTCAAAATAAAATAAAATTTAATTAATGATTAATAATACAATTTATTTTCATTGTGTGGTTATCAATTTAAAAATATAAAAGTACAATACTTCACATTCGTTACGAGATTAGGGGTAAATTAATTAAGTTAGAAAAGCAAAACTATCGATTTAAGAATAAAAGAATACAGTATTCCATTTTCACTTCCAAAATTATAAATCATATGTCAACTTCAATTTTCTTAACTAAAACATAACCCATCACCCCAATAAGAATAACACCTCGAAGACTAACACAGTTAGTTGTTGCTCAGATATTACCTTGATCACTAGCTTCCGTGTGCTTCCATATAGTCACGGACCACGGGTTTTTGTAAAGATATAAAAGAGTGCTTTGACGTGTCAGATAAAAAAGTTAAAAATAATTCTTTAATTCTACGATTACAAAATAAAATAATCCCATGTAGGAGTTGGCTTTGTTTAACCCTTCTCCCGATGGGGTAATAAGCGCTGTTGCAGGATAAATAATTTAATCCAATATTCAATTATATATGACAAACACCAAATATGAAATAGGGTAATTTTATCATATCAAATTTTCTTATCTTGCATGTCAAAAAAGACGAAACGCAAAGCTCTAGTCTGTCAGTTATGATCAAGAGCAAATCCAACCAAAGTCCGACCTAGATTTATTTAGCGTAGTAATATAATAATTTTTCAATTATAATTCAGTTCAGTGCAATCCAGCCTAACCTAGCCTAAGTATTGACATAGTTCATACTTCTGACTTCATGCTTGGTAGTCACAATATGAGGGTTATGATTTGTTGGCCGGGCTTGTAACTACCAGTACAACAATTTTCCTATGATCCCATTGTTTTCAGACATCCCAAAAGCTCTTAATTTGAGAGAAACGTAATGGAGTAAATTATAAACATAACAAGTCATAACCTAGGTTCACAAAGAAAGCATGATGCGTTATCAAACGTAAGAATGATTAAATTAGTATTTACTTAGCATCCACTTCATTTTTGAAAAACGAATTCAGTGTTTAAATAATTAATACAAACCATATGATATATAATTCGCTTGATTATCAAACAAAATAATCTGTGAATGTTGTTTGTTTGGACAGAAAAACAAGAGGTTAAAAGTTAAAAATCCTCTAAATGATAACCAAACATTTTAATAGGCTGAGACATATAACAACCAATTTTTTCAGATTCAAGTTTCGGCCTTAGTTATCTCAAATGTCACTCGACCTTAACTCAAATGTCACTTGTTTAATAATACCTTTGAATGGGAAAATCATATTTTTTAGAAAGGAAAGAAAAAGAGGAAGGATTGCATTTTGCTCGTTTGGATAGATTTATGAAGAGGAGTGGAGAGGAAACGAAGGGAATAGGAGGGATTGTCAATCCCTTCTATTCTTTTATTTTGTTGCCTTCCAATATTGGAAAAATTGGAAGGGAAAGGAAAAGTTTTTTAATGATTATTCACCTTCTTTCAAATTTAATCATCATTTATTAATAATATATTAAATCATATTTCTTTCATTTCTTTTCTTCTTTCTATGCAGACAAGTTTTATTTTCATTCATTTATTTCTATCATTATAAAAATCTAAATAATAATAAAATTAAACTCATTCATTTCCATTCCTTCCCCTCATAATTAAGCATGCCATTTCCCTTTCGTTCCTCCCCCTCAATCCAAACAGACTATTTAGTTTCAACAAAACAAACATATCTATATAATAAGTGGCAAATATTTTTGAATCTTAATAAATATTGTCAGACTGAAATTGCAAGATGCTCTATGAAAAGGCGAATAGTGCTTTGGCATGGATTACAACTAGTGTGCATATATATATAATAAGATGCAAAGATTTTTTAATCTTAATAATGGTATAAGGGATACAAATTGCAAGATACTTTTCATTTAAGATTGAATTGTGTTGCTGAGATTTAATATTCTTTTTAATGGCTTAATAATGACTTTCGCACGGGTATAACCTATAGTGATTTTGGCACGAGGTTGCAAGCTGTACCAAAGACAACGATTTCAAAAGTATCTTATATCTTGAGTGCATTTATGATACGAACCGGTCTATACGGACCTAACTTTTTAGCGACGGTTTTTTGTCACCATAACATTGGAGAGATATTTCTTAGCGACAAAAAACTGTCTCGAAAAGTTCAATCCGTACGGACTGGTTCGCACTTGAAATTTTCTGCTTATATCTCAATCACACAATTATTATGTTTTATACATTTTTACGATTTCAAAATTATTATACCACCATTGCTCTTGCTGCCTATTACCCGTTCCACCTCCATAGCAGATTTTGTCAAGGATCTAGTTATTCTCCTACATGTTATTGAAGAAGAAGAAATTTCCATTTTATGTGATTTCTTCAGATCAGATCAGGATTGATTGATGAAGAAGTTCATTTTTTCTCATTCGCTGATTCGATTTAAGCGGGAGATTGAAATGAAATGAATTGGAGTTTCCCCAAACCCAACGTTACGCACAGTAGGCCCGGGTTTTGACTGGTTAATGGGTTGGGCTGGGCGCCTATGGAATTCCCAATACATCCGCGTTTGGCCTTGGGGGAGAGGAGGGAAATTGAGGTTCCCAATTTTAAACCGACATGGTCTGGGTGATTATCCAACCCTCTTACCAACTGTGTTAGAATTCGAGTAAATACCATCAAAGGCCACTGAACTATTGGCAAATTCTAATAGCCACCGAGCTTCATTTTGTTACACTTGGACATTAAACTTTTAAAACGTAAATTGGCCACTCCGTTAAATCTCACCGTTAGTTTTTGACGGAATAAACACGTGATTTTCATTGCATGGAAGGGGCATTTAAGTCTTTTTCCATTTTCTTTTTCTTTTTTTCTTTTCTTTTCTTTTCTTTTCTTTTTTGATTCTTCTTCTTCGATTCTTCTTCTTCTTTGATCTTCTTCTTCCTTCCTCTTCGATTTTCTTCTTCTTCTTCTTCGATTTTCTTAATTTCCCTTTCTCCTCCTCCTTCTTCTTCCCTTTCTCCTCCTCCTTCTTCTTCATTAATGATCAAAGAAAAAGTTCCCATTTCAGGTGTTGGGCTTAGAGGTGGGACCAATGAAGGTGGTTTAGGATAACTTTTTTGGGGAATAGTGTTGCTGTAATTAAAATGACCAGCTTGAATGAAAGAAGAATTACCAAATTTTTTAACAATTTTCGGTCTAAAAAAGGGCTGTGAAATTATTGATTGAATATTCAAGAACTTGAGACCGAAAAGAGGAGAAAAATCAGGAGGGAAATGAACCGTTCATTGATTATTTGACACATCCAAGTAGTTCAACAAGTAGAGATTCGAAATGGGTTTTAATTTGAGAAATATTACAGTAGAAATATCAAAAAATCGAAGAAGAAGGAGGAGGAGAAAGGGGAAGAAGAAGGAGGAGGAGAAAGGGAAATTAAGAAAATCGAAGAAGAAGAAGAAGAAGAAAATCGAAGAGGAAGAAGAAAATCGAAGAGGAAGGAATAAGAAGATCGAAGAAGAAGAAGATCGAAGAAGAATAAGAAGAATCGAAGAAGAAGAATCGAAGAAGAAAAGAAAAGAAAAGAAAAGGAAAAAAGAAAAAGAAAATGGAAAAAGACTTAAATGCCCCTTCCATGCACATGAAAATCACGTGATATTGATTCCGTCAAAAACTAACGGTGAGATTTAACGGAGTGGCCAATGGTAGTACGTTTTAAAAGTTTAATGGTCCAAGTGTAACAAAATAAAGTTCAGTGGCTACTGGTAGAATTTTTCAATAGTTCAGTGGCCTTTGATGGTATTTACTCTTAGAATTCGGTTGTAATTACTCACATAAATTAAGTTCAATAAACAACATTTTTATGCTAATATTAAAGATTATCATGAGTTGATATATAATAAATCCTTTTTGGTAGTAAAATATATATGGATGAATATTCTATCATTATAATTAGGTAATGATATTAATAATTTACAAAATTACTTTAACACTGCAAAATCATATTTAGTGACATTTTATCTGAATCTTTTGGGACACTTTTTTGTCACTAAAGATGACTTTAAAGTGCTAAAATATTTATTGTGAAATACTAATATCATTAACCTTATAAATTTACGATTATTACATTTCAACTACGATGACAAAATGAATTTTATCTATATACTTTTATCACTTTAAAATGTACTTATGTATGGATACTTTTTTGTAATTATCTTTTGTCACCTTTTAAAATGTTGATTATAGTGACTCAAATGTATAATTAGTATATAATTTTTTAAAAAAATGTTTTAACTGACAGGTGGTTTAGTAGTTAAGCTTTTACTTTTTAGCCTAAATTGTTTAATCCTGAGGATTTAAATCCTGTTATAAATATTTAAAAAAAATAAAATTTAACTGACAGGTGGTTTAGTAGTTAAGCTTTTACCTTTTACCCTAAATTGTTTAATACTGAGGATTTAAATCCTGTTATAAATATACTTCTATATATTTATATATAATTAGCATAAGCAAAATTGGAAATCAAACTTACTAAGCTTGAGCATTCTTGTTTTTGACATCTTGGCTGATGAGGTGGCCAAGACGGCAGTCAATTCCTCTCTCCCTCTTGATTGGGTGTCTAATCTTCTGGAGTTTGTTCGGAGAGCTCTTTCGGCTACTTTTTAGCTTTTTTATTTTTGTTTTTCTCCTTTTATGTTAAAAATAAAATAAAATAAAATAATTCCAAAAGCTCGTTAAATAGGGCTGGCAATATTTGACACACACACTAACCCGACACGAACTCGACACGGAGTTAGCGAGTTTGGGTCAAGCATAAACGGGTTTGGGTCAATTTCGGGTTAAACGCTTAACCCGCAAACTAAACGGGTCGTGTTCGGGTTAACCTGCTAACTCGAAATTGACCCGCAATTAACACGATTTTCTTTTCTTTTTTTGCAGCTTACATTTTTAAAAAATTTTATTTTGCATCTTGCTTGATAATTATATTCTTATTTTGAGTATTGGTAGTAGATGATAGTTATTATATTTTTTTGATGGATAAACTACTAATTTTTTATGTTTATACTTTAGTGATGGAATGTTATATATTTTGCCTCTAATTATTAAATTGAATTTTGGTATTGGGTGATACTTACTTTATTTATTAAAAATTTAAAATTATTATAAAACAAGTTAATTTTTTTTCATATGAGACTTAATTGTCATTTAATATTAAAAGATATCGTTCGTGTCGAGTTGTAGGTTTAATACGACCTATTTATTAAACGGGTTAGTCGGGTCGTGTCGTGTAACCTTAAAATAAACAGGTCGTGTTCGATTATATAAATGAACGATTAGTTAAACGGGTCGTGTTCGGGTTGACACTAATACTGTAATATTTGTGTGTTGACACGACCCAAAAACGACACGCGAACCCGAATTGCCAGCTCTATCGTTAAATGGTATAACAGACCGGGCTAGGCTGAAAATTTAATATTCCAAATTTAGCTCATTTTTAAAAAGTAATTCATACCTACTAAATTAAATTGAATAATTTTTCCAGCGATTTTATTTATTTTAATTTGTGAATTTTCATTATGAATTACACTACGAAAATTCGTTGCTCGAAATTTCTCAACAAATATTTGTACACTATTTTTGAATTTATACTATATAAATTTATCAAATTCTTTTTTTTACTTTATCACTACCTTATACGTATGTATACATGATTTCTAAATTTTTACTGCATACATTTATGTGCAAAGATTCGACTTGTATCTGTTCAGCAAATTTATACAAAGATTTTCTAAATCTCTGCAAAAATTAAACTGGAACTTAAAATTTTGCTCCAAAATTTGAAAGTAATTTCTAGTTTTGCAAAAATTAAAATACTACTGAAAAACACATACAAAAAAGAAAATGTAAAGGATTTTAGATTTTTCGCCTCGATATTAAAATCGGTTAGATTTTGATGCGTGGGACGTACAATTACCTAATGGGTTGAATTAAATTGTACGCCAGTAATCAATTGTCTATGTATCGATGAATCGAGTCAATCGACCTCTCTAAGGTGATTCTCTGTATAACATAAAATTATGTGACGTTCTATTTTGTGTTTATTATTAGTAATTTATTTAAATAGATATATACATGTTTTTTTTTGGTTTTTTTTTGTTTTTATAGTAAAAGTAGAAGGTCTAAATCTCTTCTTTTTATTATAATAATATCGAAAATTCCCTCACCCTTTCACTCCAGATGAGATTCGAATTCAGAACTTTTCTTGAATTTGGACGTGTGCCTTATTAACTTTATAAACTATCCCACTCGCTCTAACATTACACATTTTGAATGTAAGACCTTAATCTTATTGATAATAATTAGTGTAATTTGATTTATTAGACTTTAAGGCCTTGTTTGATTCAGGTATTAGGGTTAGTGGTATTAATAATACCAGTATTAATAGTACTGGATTATTAATCCTGGTATTAATTTAATACAAATACCTTGTTTGATTCATGTAGTATTAATATTAGGATATCTCATATTGATGTTAATACTATGTTTGGTTCTTCAACTCTTATTATAGATTATATTTTGAAATAACAAATAAAATAATAAAATAAAATAATAATAATATAGTAGTAGTAATAGCAGTAGTAATGGCATTTTTGAAAATATATGGTTCCTTTTTCTTAATTCCGGATAAACAATACTACCTCCTCCTGGTATTAAATTATACGATAAAGAGTGGTATTAAATTAGTTCCAGTATTAGTAATCCTAGCACATTTGTGCGACCAAACAAAGTATTATAAAAAAAAGTGGTATTAATAATCCCATCTTACTTTTTTAATATCCGGAATCAAACGAGGCCTAAAGTTATTGATAATGATTTTAACCATTGAGTTAACAATAATTTCATATTTAAATATACGCATACATATAAATAATGTGTGTACAAATATGGCATATGTTAAAACTTAGAAAACACACATGGACCGTTTGTATATTTCGGTACTATAAGTACAAGCAAGATGAATTGATGAAGTATTCATTTAGTGCGAATGTTTTTGGCTGCGGCTATGAACCGACGAAATGTTAAAAAGCATATATTTTTTAACCGATAAAGATATATTTTGGTACTGATGAAATGTTCAAGTATTTTTTAATGTTTCGACTTATGGATTATTGGTACTGCTGAATTATTTTGGACTGCTGCTAATGGACTTTATATAATTTAGTGCATATGTCATTTTTGGCTGCTATTTATTTAAAAGCCAAGTGGCCTGACAGTTATGACATTATTTTTCAAGTAAATAATGTCTATCTTTTTTTTCGACAAAGTTTATTCCAAAATAAATTTCTAGCTTGACTTCCAATTTCTAATTTGAAACCCTCACACGTTCCATGTATTTTACAATTCCTTTGATTTGTCGCTGTCTTATAAAGACGAGATTATCTCCCGAAAATTCATCATCCTTTCTACTTAACCAAAGAAGAGTCATGTGCTAGTAAATGCAACTTTTATCGCTAAAGAAGTGAGTTTTAGCGACGAAAGACTCGTGGAGTCGCTATTGGAGGATATGAATACTGGAATGGGGACGTTTGATACAGAGGCACGTGTTGGGAGCTACAGTGATAGTTACATGGTTTGGTCACTTATTGTGATTTGCAAGGATGTGAGGTGGGGTTTTCGTCGCGCGGTGGAGTGGGAAAGTTGTTGGGTGGGCCAAACCCTTGTAAGACAGAGAAAGCTACAAATTTTAATTATTTTTTTGAGTAATGTGTTCGTGGTTTTTTTTTTTTTTGGTTCGAGGGTTACCTAACATGGTGTTCAAACTATCTTTCGTGCATTTCAACTAATTTTCGCTCACAGTGCGTGGCTGCTGCTGGCCAAGCATGGTTCGTAGTGTTTTGTGTCATTCTTTAATTAGGTACTTAATTTAAATAATTGAAGCCCTTAATAAATGAGTAATGCTACATTTATTGCATATTCGTATAACTTATTCTTATTAGTATGTATTACATGTCTTCACAAAATACAACAAAAGTACAATATATGTAATGCACATAGTAAAAATAAGTGGTAGGTAAAAAAGCATTTTCCTTGTTAAAGGGTGGTGTTATTTACACCCTTAAATCTGTCACAAACACCCCCTCCAAAATTTAACTAAAATCACATTTTAACACCACCTTATTTGTCACAAACACCCCATCAATTACCTGTGTTAAGTGAGTGCTTAGCAACACACTCTTATCATGTAAGCCGAGTTTATGTAAGTGCAATCACCTCTCATTAGGCGGGCCTTAATTGAAAAAACACTACATTAATTCATTGCGTGATGTTAGACAAGTTATTACAAACAAATTCTTCCCAAGTGGAGCGAGTGTGTGCATCTGTACTCATCTTTTATTAGGCGAGTCTTACAGGGGTGTCAGTTAATAGAAATTTACCTTTGGGGGTGTTTGTGACAAGAGGGTGTTTGTGACAAGAGGAATATTTGTGACAAATATGGAGGGTGTACCGCCCTTGTTAAATGCGTAGAAAGTAATTGTTTCTTTGGTTCTCTCTCTAGTTCCATTTAGAAATTTTTTTGGGGCTCAGTTCCAAATTTCATTTTCGCTTTTCCGGCATAACTTTTCCTCCATCTCAACTCCACCAAAATGCTTCCTCCACATCTGTGTTCATTTCTTCTTTCCCAAATCGCTACCCATTTGAAACCCCTTTGTTTGAGTTTCCTCCTCCACCACCGGAGCTGCCACCAAAGCCACCACTAAAGCCACCATTGGATCCTTTGTTTTTGCTTCAAAATTTCTTGTTCTACTTCTTGGTAGATGATATCACTGTCCTCTCATTGTGGATTTGGTTTGCATTTCTTGTTAAGAAGAGGTTTGTTGCTCTTTCTCTTTTTCTCTTACCAACGACTCAAATAGGATCTCTTATTTTAGATGTATGTCAAGTTAGGTGCTAGTCTTGTACCCCATCTCCTTTGGGAGAAATACTTGGAGATGCATCTGATTCAATTTGTGTTGATTGTTTCAGCGGATTTGAAGCTTACTCAGCCATTGTTGCTGTCTTTGAAGTTATGGGTTTGTCATGTTCCTTTGTATTGCCTAAAAACCCTATTAGTTGTTGGTTTGAACAATTCCACAAGTTGATGGTTTGTCCCTCGGAATGGAGATATATGCCTTTAGAGGTTGCCTTCTTAGTTTTTATTTTGGGGTCTCGATGTGTTTTCTCCTTGTTTAGTTTATTTAGATATGTTTTTGTTCTGTTCATCCTGTTCTTGGTAATGTAGTTTAGTTGCCAGGGCTTTTCCCTTTCTGATGTCCAAAGAAAAAATAGACTAATCAAGCTATATATATATATATATATATATTTTCACTTTCAACAGTTGCTTTTATGTTCAATTGCTGGAGTCACTTTTATTGCTAGTATAAAACAATATCATAGGTGTTTTAGTTTCAATAAATGTTATTTGTTTTCTGAATCCGAAAAAAGTTATGGATGATTGTAAAATACTTGAACCATCCCCTATTATTTATTTCTTATTAGACATTATTTAAAATTTTACAAAAAGAGTATATGGCACTAAATAGTTTTCAGCTTAGTGGTAAACTGGCATGGAACTCGTGCGATCCATACAGTTTACAAATTTTTGAACTATATTTGATGTGTGGTTTAAGTTTCAACATTGAGATAATTAATAGTGCTATACAATATACTTTCAGAGAAAAAAATAACAATTAACAAAAAATTAAGATTTTCCATAGACTTGTAAAATGACTTAGGTTCGAAGATAGTTGAGCTATTTATTTTTAACATAATAGTGCTATATAATATACTTTCAGAGCAAAAAATAACCATTAACAAAAAATTAAGATTTGCCAGACTTGTAAAATGTCTTCTTTTTAAGTCACATCCTAAGTTCCACACGCGCAAAAGAGAAGGGGAATTAACTAAGTTTTCAGCACAACCAAGCTGTTGTCATGGTTTTATTGAGCCGATCGACTCCAATCCCAGACGTTAAGGCTTCCAACAATGAAAAACTCTCCCCCTCCTAAAAATGTAGGCAACGTTGGTATAGTTTGGGCAAACAAAATAGAAAATCGCTACATTTTCATTCTTCAAAACTGCCTTACGTACCGATAAGATCTATATATATTCATCCTTCTAGACTAATCCCATTTTTTTTATCTCCCTCCCTTTACTATTCCAATCAATCTTTCTCCACTCCCCATTCTTACAATCTAACAATTCCCAAAACTCCCATATTCTCCATGAATCCCCCATTGCCGCAAAAACCTCAAAAAGCTTGCTGACTCTGTTTAATTCATAAATCATTCTTAACATTCTTCTGGAATAACAACTTCATAAAACATTTTCGTTTCCACACAAAAAGCAACAATGTCAGAACCTCCCAATGCATACTAATAAATAAACCCTGCAATTCCTTCTGCTTGATTGGCAAATAAATACTGACTAATATTCACCCCTGGCGGCTTGCTTTCTTTGCGTATCAATCTCCATGCTTTATCAACATCGACATTTAATATATAAGTCGTATAATCGGCGGTCTCAAAAGTATTATGTGAGCAAGCAACTTTACATTCAAGGGTAGATGGTGAACACAAGCTAATCATAAAAGTCATGGATAAACGCAGAAAGGTCATTTGTTGCTTTGTGAGAAGATTGACAAGATAGTGAAGCGATGTATTTTCTCGATCACAGATCAAAAGTAGACTGTCACAACATCTAATATGTATGTTAGAAAATTTCAATTTCTTTAGGCCTTTTGTTTTTTTAACTTACCCTGTATTTTGCGCCATGTCTAAAAAAGATGTGGAAAATACATCCACTCTCTTCAGATGAATGCAGCAACGGGTTATTGGCGTATGTGTATCTTGATGAAATTCGGTTTGCGTATTATTTTACTCTAAGTTCAGCAAACAGTCTTTATAACGTCATGAAGGACACTAGCAGGAAGTAAAAGGAGGATTTTGAATATGACCTCTTCGAGAAGATATAGCAAGTTTGTTGGACTTTTTGTTTTTGTGGAACCAGCCTGTAATTTTCAATTTTGTTAGTTCATAAAAAATGAAAGTGAATTAATAAACTTTCACAAAACAGGAGAATAAGATTTTAAGCTTGCCTGGTAGGAAAATATAATGGAGCAGGAAATGCAAATCAACATGACAAGGTCAATCCCCAAAAAATTGGCAAATAATCTTGGAATTAACAAAGATTGACTTCTATGTGGTCCTTGGAAGAAGGAAAAAACCTAATCATATACTACTTTCTGTATCCCAAATTAGAGTTCCACTAAACTATTTTGCAGTGTCTCATATTAAGACTCCAGTTTTCAAATTAGAGTAGAGGACAATATATACACTAAAACAATACGCTTAAGAAAACGTATGAAGGTTTAGTTGGGCTCATACCTTTTGATGCTGGGAGTATATCATATTTATCTCGTGCAGTTAATTATGGACTCTCAACTTGCAATGAAAAGAAGATACTACAAGTTGATATTGGGAATTATTAGTGAATCTAAAGTAGATCACCAACACAATAGTTACACATGCAAAGCAAATACAAAAAAATAAATTGGACATTTCCACTATAATGGAATTCTTCAACACACGATTGAACTTGCTTTGGTTTTCACTCGCTGTTTCGATTTAAGTGGGAGATGAGACGAGATGAAATGAAATGAAATGTTGTAAAATGGTACTTTTCAATTAGGTTAAGTAGGCCCTAGTTCAGCTCACTTTGGTTGAATCTTAATTGAGTTGAGCTTGATGCATGTAAGCAAAATTTTAAGTTTGAATTAAAATTCAGGTAGAGTTTAAATGTAAAGTATTGAAGTAGGTTGGTCCTTATTATGCTCATCCCATTGAAAATACATAAAAACGTATTTGTAGGTTTTGTTTGTACTAGAATACAACATTTATACTAAATATTAAAAAAGATCAAAGATTACAAAATATTTGGAAGTCTTTAAAAAAAATACAAAAAAAACCAGTCAAAATTCACAAAAACATATCATTTATAAAAAAAATAAAATGTACTTGCTCTTTTGTGATGGTGGCATTTTTTGTCACTTCTATTGGTAGGACACGATCCAAAATAGGTGCCAACACGCAGTGGGTCCCATCAAACATAGAGGGAGCAAAAAATGAAATATTTTTAATTGTGCATAATCTTTTTTTCCTTTTAAACCATGCAGTTTCATACGAGTCCTCAAAGATAGTAAAATCAAGTTCTTGAGGAGGAATCAAGTTATGTGCTTAAATAATAAGTTATCTTTATCAGGGGATCAATAAAGTTGAAATCTCAAAGTTATATCTTTAGAAGATATTCGATCATACATATTTCAAGTTCTGTTTTGGTTTGAATAGTAATTGATTTAATGCTTATTTAGATTTATGACCCTCGACCTATGATTTTCGCACTACAAGAAAAGGGTTTATTTGTGATGATTTTTTATATTAAATTTACATCTTTTATGAAAAAACATAACATATAAGTTTTCTTAATAAGTTTGCCTCCAAATTTGAAATGCATAATAGTTGGAACTATACATATCGTCTTCTTTTCCCCGTTTGTTCTTGACACTTATAGCGTCAACAAGATATCTTAAACTGGCTGTTTACAAGTTCTAGCATAGTTGCGCCGAACCTTTTTCCTTTGACAAAGCATATATCACACCTAACAACCCAAAACCCTAGGAAAACCAAAACTCTTATTTACAATGCTCAAAACAAATCAACTTTATATCCTCCCTAGCCAAATAGAAGCCTCACATCCCAACTTTCGATCATATTTTATTTCATCTTTTTTATCCTAAAGCCTTTTTCGCTATATTTTATTTTGTTAAGAATTAAGGGGATAAATAATGCCTGAATGTGCCGATGAGAGGATAAAATTACCTCTAAATCACTTGTAATTGTAGGTACTATTTGTATATTTATTTATTTATATTATTTGCATTCACATGAATGATGTTTAAATAATGTTATTTCACTTATTTGGTAACAGATTGGAGTGCTAATAGCAAACCCCAATTCCCAGTAGGCAAATTTTTTTTAGTACCAATGCCCTCTGCCAGTGGGCATTAGCCGAGGTGCATGAATCTTAACCCGCATACCCGTGCGAATGAATCATCGAGCAAAAAAAAATATAGTCAAATCCTAAAAACATTATTCACAATTTTTTTTTTTTGGAAGGGGGGGGGGGATGAACAAAGAATCAAACATATCTACATGCTTTGGTTTCTCTCATTGCTTCGATTTAAGCTGGAGAAAAGACAAAATGAATTGGAGTTGTGAAATAGACATTTTCAATTGGGTTAACTAGCCCCAGTTCGGCCCACTTAATTTCGGGCCGAAACTTAATTGAATTTGAGTTTGAGGCATGTAAATAAAATTTCAAGTTTGAAAAAAAAAAATTTGGGTTGAGTTTGAGTATCAAATATTCTAATAGCTCGATCTATTGTAGTCTTTAGTTTGCATTAGAATACAACAAATAATATTTTATCCGTGCGATGCACGAAAATTTGTATGTATTGAACTTATTTAAAATTGACAATTATAATTTACGTATGTGTAATAAACATGACAACAATGAAAGTTTAAGAAGTGAGTATAATAATCTGATATATTTGCCTAAAAAGTTAATAAATCTCTATAAAACAATTATAAATTTTGGAAAACCTCTTTAAAAACTACATGCGTCGAAGATGATTTATGCAAGAAGATCGTTAATTTTACTATTTTGCCTATCATAACGAAATAGAGAATAAAGGAACATGTGATTAGTTGGAAAAACTTCATAAATACTAAACATGGGTAAAGCTAAAAAGTAGTGATAATCACCTAACAAATCGTATCATGTTCATCACTTCATTTTCAATGTCATAAATATACAGTTTAGCAAACTTCAGCACAGCTCTTTTAGGCAGCAAAAGACTACATATCAGGTGGTAGTTTTGTCCGTGCAATCAAAATACAGGTGGTGACCCCCTCTATTTAAACTCGCGTCAATTTTTTTCCCATCGATGTAAATCAAAACATATTATTGTATGATCTAATGTTCTCGAGAAAATGCTTACTTTTATTACTGTCTATATAGCAATTCAAAAAGCACATTAGGAGGACACTGCATTGGCGGCAATTTAATATTACCGTGCATACACAATATGGAGAATTTTGGATTTGCAATATTATAATAACATCCCACTTTTTCTTCGTACCAAAAAATGGCAAAACAAAACTCATATTTATGTGTTGGGTTTCCAATATCCCAATATTCTACAGTTGATGAAAAAATAAACCATCATATTTTTGAAATTTAAAATCAAAAGGCAAACTAATATATTTATAAGAGTGCCATATCGCAATTGGTGATTAATCGTATTACTGCTAACGGATACAGGTAAAAAGATTCTTAAGCAAAATTTAACAAATTTTGTAATCAATACATTATTAGAATTTAAAGTCAAACAAAAACTAATTGTAGTGCTCAGTACATCAATAAATAGTGAAGAAAAATATTAGTAACAATATGATTTTATTTTTGAAAAGTACCAAATTTGTATTTCAAAATAAAAAAGAAAATTTTTACCAATAATGATTAATAAGTACAACATGATTAATAAATATAAACATCTGAACATACCTGAACCATGTTCACTTGTAGCGCAATCCGGATCTGACCAAACAAATCAAACAATTAGAAAATCTAAAAATAAATAAAGTGAACATATAATCATAGATTAATAGTATGCAATCATTGAATTGTTACCTAAAGGCTTAATTAAATTAATTAGGATAACGAATATTGGATGGAAGATTACCTCCATGTGAAAATTCATTACATGCCTTCCCCTACAGTAAAAAATAAATATTCAATTTAATTTGTTGCCTTTTCTATTCATAATTAAATTTTTTGATAGATAAATGTAATTATACCATCACATTCAAAATTGTATTCTTCTCTGCCAACAAATTGTGCACAACTCTCATTTCCTGCAAAAGTTATGAAAAAATTAAATTGGGGGAACATATAAATAAAAATAGTGACAAATTATAAAATCTTTAATTTAGAAGAACAAAACTTACCATTATTCAAATTGATGCTATTTTCTTGTACACCTACTAAAACTTATTCCTCGAATAAAGAATTTTCACTTTGGATTATAATTTGACTTGTTCCTCGATAAGGAATATCGGAAGGAAGGTTACCTCCATTTGAAAGTTCATCACATTCCATACCTTCCCCTATAGTAATATATATATATATATATATTCAATTTAATTTGTTGATTTTTCTACTGATAATTAAAATTTTTAATAGATAAATGTAATTATACCATCACATAGGAAATTGTCTTCTTCTCTACCACTAAATTGTGCATAACTCTCATTTCTGGCAAAAGTTATGAAAAAATTAAATTGGGAGACTAAAACATATAAATAAAAATAGTGACAAATCATAAAATCTTTAATTTAGAAGAACAAAAGTTACCATTATTCAAATTGATGCCATTTTCTTGTACAGCTACTGAAACTTGTTCCTCGAATAAGGAATTTAACTTTGGATTAGAAGTTCCTTGTATAAACCCTTTACGTATTATATTCTTCCCCAAGACAGGATATTCAATGTTCTATGTGCCTTTATACTTCATTATGTTTAGTACTCTTATGAATAACTATAAAAACAAATGTACTTCTTAATAGCATCTATTCATTTTGATAAATTATGGAAACAAAGTCATTTTGATAAACATATGGTAAGATAAATCAAATTTATGATCATACCATTTGTTATATTGTTCAATGGGGTTCTTGAGCAAATTTGTAAACTACTTATATAACCTTGACCACGATGAGTACCTTGTATGTTATCTGCATGATAATAAAATACAATTTATTTTATATAACTGCAATTTGGACTTGGTATTGATAACATATGAAAAATTCAATTTAAAAGTATTATGGTAATTTTACCAATTCAACGTGTTATAGGTTATGGATATGTTTTGTACGTGCTCTTTATTTGTCTTTTAGAAATTAACTTCCACCAGGTAATGTTTCCTAAAAACCTTTCACCACAATTATAATTGAATGTCTATATACTCTTTATTACCCTATGACATTCTTAGTAAAAACTTAATGAATAAATTAGGATATGTAATTTTTATTAAAATACAAACATTAATTAAAAATTATTTTATTTTAAAGTTTAATAAAAAAATTAGAGAAATAGAGAAAATTGAAATGATAATAGTTTTTATTTTAAAACCAAAGGATCAAAAGGTCTTTTAATAACCTGCTGTAACAACCAATATAAAGAGTTAACTATACAAATTATTCTAAAAAATAGGTTATAATGGCCTATCATAATCTTTTTGATATTATATTTAAAAAAAAACTTCCGAAACGTTATTTATACAGCATAATAATATAAGGGGAAACTGAAAATATTTCTTGCGATTAACAATATTAACACATTCGCAGAAGGAAAACATATAGAAAACATAGTAGAAGGATGAATTTGAAACATAAGCCAATAATCAGATAATTGTAGTCTGGTCGTTTTTTAGATCGACATCTTATTGTTTCGAATCATCAATCATCACTTTAATGGCTTAGCAAAAAATTCAATATAAATATAAATATACATTAATATTAATATTAATATGAATGAAAGAAAATAAAGAAAGAGTCAAAGGCTCAGAAGGATCTATTGGTATATAGAATCACAAAGGAAAACTCTTTTTTTCACTCATAAAATAGGTAGTTTTCAAGCATCATTACCTTTACTCAATACTATTTTTTTTAAAAAAATTGGTTTTAAAAGTAACAACTTTTAACCTAAGAAAAACAAAAAAGATGAGATCTAATTTATGATCATACTAGTTATATTGCTCAATGAAGTTCTTGAGCACTAAATGGTGCGTTTTTTGTTGATTCACGATACAAATGTCATACATTACAAAAAACATATGAAAAATCACTAACTTTTAGACAAATGGGATGATCGTTGACGCCCATTTTACGCTTCTAAATTGTCATCATTGGCGCAGTCTCTGCTTCTTCATTCTCATCGGTAGAACCCATGCTTTAAATTTTAAAGCAAATTTTTTTTTTGTAAACTAAAAAACTTTCAGACTTCTATGGAAGAAACTAATTATATTAACATAATCACAATCCCAAGGAGTGAACTTACTATTGGAAAGCATCATTTTATTTTGGTAATAAGAAAATAAAGTTGTTTATTTTGTTCTTGGGAATATGAAATATCCATTTTGTACTTCTGTAATTGGAGATACAAAAAGTCACATACTCTATGTATCTACGTATTATATATTTAAATTTATATATTTACATTTTACCAATGGAATGCCCTTATCAATGGAATGTCCAATCAGATATTTTCAATTAAAAAAAAAAGTTTCTAAAAATAAAAATCTCAAAAAAAGTAGAGAAAAAAAAATCTACAAAAGAAACAGCAAATTGGCGGACATAATTTTGGGGGCTGCTTTGTTTTAATAGATATATAGATTTAAAGTCAAGATTAGAAAAACACAGAAAAACAAATTCCAAACATTTTAGAACCTTATTTTTTTTTGAAAAAAAAGGGGTTAATTGCACTTTACCCACCCGAACTATACACTCGATTGCACTATGCCATATCAATTATCAAATTTTCTAATTTTTACGCTGAACTATGAAATTTGTTGCACTTTACCCTAATTTACTAACAAGGTTAATAAAATTGACGGAATGAAAGGCAAAATCGGTAAACAACACACCCCCACATGTTATCGCCTGCCAAAAACGTTTTGCTCTCTCTCTCTCTCTCTTTCTACTCTAAATAAAAAAGGAGCAAAATCTCAGTAAGTATACTCACCAAATCTCAGTAAGATTTAAACCAACTTAGAACAAGCATCAAACCCAAATTTGAATCTAGCTTAGATCCTCAAATCACATAAAATAAGAATTAAACCCAATTAAAAACTCAATTCGAAATACCCCAAATCAAACCCAAATCACAAGCATCAAACCCAAATCACAAGGTGGAAGATAATGGAGGTCCAAGATTTAGAGTACAGAGAGAAAGAGAGTAATACGCCTGTAGAGAGAGAGCATGCCATCTCAAATCACACAAAATAAGAATCAAACCTAATTAAAAACTCAACTTCGAAATACCCCAAATCAAACCCAAATTGTGACGCCCTGAGCGATGAGTACTCCCTTGTGTGGAGGAATGGTAGCTCGAGCGATGAGTACTCCCTTGTGTGGAGGAATGGTAGCTCAAAGGGGGCATCCCACACCGGAAGTTGGGGGATCCTTGGAGACCCATATAAGTAAGATATGGTCGCTAATTAAGTACGAGGCCTTTTGGGTAGCTCACTGGCTTCGGATCACATGAGAACTCCGAAGTTAAGCGTGCTTGGGCGAGAGAAATCCCAGGATGGGTGACCCCCTGGGAAGCTGGTCGTGAGCTCCCAGAAACAAAGCCGTGAGGGTAGATGTCCTGGGGCTGAGGCCTGGCTAGGACGCTACCCAGAGCGGACAATATCGTACTGAGGTGCGACCGGGTCGTTACAAATGGTATCAGAGCAGACCCCACAGAGTACGGTGTGTCGACGAGGACGTCGATTCCCTTGGGGGGAAGGATGTGTGAGTACTCCCTTGTGTGGAGGAATGGTAGCTCAAAGGGGGCATCCCACACCGGAAGTTGGGGGATCCTTGGAGACCCATATAAGTAAGATATGGTCGCTAATTAAGTACGAGGCCTTTTGGGTAGCTCACTGGCTTCGGATCACATGAGAACTCCGAAGTTAAGCGTGCTTGGGCGAGAGAAATCCCAGGATGGGTGACCCCTGGGAAGCTGGTCGTGAGCTCCCAGAAACAAAGCCGTGAGGGTAGATGTCCTGGGGCTGAGGCCTGGCTAGGACGCTACCCAGAGCGGACAATATCGTACTGAGGTACGACCGGGTCGTTACACAAATCACGAGCATCAAACTCAAATCACAAGGTGGAAGATAATGGAGGTCCAAGCTTTAGAGTAAAGAGAAAGAGAGCAAGCCGTGTAGAGAGAGAAAGTGTTGTGTAAGTGAATATTTGAGAGAGAGAAAGAAAAAACTCTATTTTAATTGGGTATAGCCAAATCCATTATCGAGAGCGTGGGAGAGGTGGCGCGTGGAGAGCGATGGTGGGAGGCGGTGGAGGAGGAGGGAAAGGGACCCGGCGATGGGGAAAGTGGGGGGAAGTGGTGTTTGGGGCGAGATAGAGAGATAGAAGTTGATGAAAATTATGAACCGGTATAGCCAAATCCATTACTGAGACTGTGGGAGTGGTGGCATATGGAGAGGGATGGTGGGAGGCGGTGGAGGAGGAGGTAGAAGGATTCGACGGTGCGGATAGTGGAGGGGAGGTGGTGTTGGGGGAGGGTGAAGGGGGCGAGAGAGAGAGAGATGGGAGTCAATGAAAATGGGTTTGGTTCCCCCATTGGTGAAGATGGGGAGAGAAGAGAGATAACGTGAGAAAAATTAAGGGATACGTTGTTTACTGGTTTTATCTTTCATTTCGTCAATTTTATTAATCCCGTTAGTAAATTAGGGTAAAGTGCAACAAATTTCATAGTTCAGTGTAAAAATTGAAAAAGCTAATAGTTTATATGGCACAGTGTAACTGAGTGTATGGTTCGGGTTGGTAAAATGCAATTAACCAAAAAAGAAAAAAAGAAAAAAAAAAGAAAGAAAAGAAACCGTCAAAAGTCACAAATTCACGGAATGCACTTAAAAGTATCAAACGCACCTTGATAACTATAATCTCCACCAATACGAGCTGCCCCGGTTTTGAGCTCGGAAATGGGGGCTAATGTTTTGAGTACGGAAACTGAATTCGAGTTTGAAATAATTTGGGCCGAATTTAAGCGTATTCAATCCCGAATCATATATACTCAATTGACAGCATTTTCTATTACAAACACCAAATACAGCACGTGAATGAATGTTCTGGCTCTAATGGATCGGGTCAGGCCTGCCCAATCCCAGTTTTAAAGACCTGTTAAATTGTTAGCGGTCTTTCACCAGCCAATGATTGTCGGGGCAGACAAATGATAAAAATAAAAATAAAAATAAAAACAAAGGCGAAGGCGAAGAATCCTATATTAAAAGGGCGATGATAAAAGCGTTTTTGTATTTTATTTTTGAGACCTATTTTTTAGGTACCCTTACTTATTTTTTAATTATATAAAAGCACTCTTCCTAATAAAAGCACTCTAGCCTATAAAGTAAAAATGTGCAATTAAGAAAATATTTAAGTTTCATCACTTAATATTTTACTTTGAAAAAAAGAAACATTTTTTTTTTCTGTCTATAAAAAGAAATATGTTAAACACATATGAATGATTAGGATGTAATATACAATTCACATGCTTTAAACTCTCTAGCTAAATTGAGTTTCAATACTTCACCTGAATGGGTGATCTATTTTCGACAATACTAGGTTCATAATTTTCCTTGAAGTTGGATATGCAAAAACAATTCAATAGGTTTATTTTGTTACTCAATTTTAATGATGTATGGTGATACCACTTTTACCAGTTATTATATGTACTCTTTCTTGGTTTCAAATTAAATAAGGTTTTTTTTTTTTTTTTAACAAAATGAATGTATAATATCTCACATACACTGTTAAATAAGTTTTGTTCTTCACTATGCATCAATCAAGTTGAAATTTGTGTTTGAATTTCTAAAAATGTAAAAGTTAAAACAAGATACTTCGTTTAAGATGGAGGAAAAATATGCCGGGTGGTTCGTTAAATGTGTACGTTAGATGTTTTTGATATAATCAATAGTTTCAAAAAATTAAATTTAAAGAAAATGGATAAAGAAACGTAAAAGGATTTTAATTTAAACAAAAAACGTATAAGTGACATACTAGTTTGTATAAGTGAAAGAAATCACGTACATTAGAAATACAAGATTGATGCTTGGTCGTAGGAAGAAAAGTTGGTTGGCTTAAACATGAATAAATAAATGCAAAAAAAAATTAATTGAAATAAGAAGGCTCATAAAATCCAACCCTATTTCATTTAGGTTTTTAATTAAGATAATTTTTTTATTCAAACAATCGCTTAGGGCCCCACCTTAGTTAGGCCCCTCTCATGTTACAATATTACAACACATGTTGTTTCAGCCCTGGATAATTGCATCTTAGACCAGATTTAAGCGGCACATTCTATGATTTTTAATTCAAGCAACTCAATTGAGAGGGCCCAAGCACTAAAATTAAGCCCCAATATATACTAATCAAAGAAATATAATTAACATTAGAAACTCGCATTCTCTCGTTTTATTAATGGTACTTTTTTTTATTGGGATGTTTTAAATTACAGTCTCATTTTTTTTTGTCACAATCAATGTATTAAAATACTGAAAACAAAATATAACTATTAATTTAAGACAAATGAAATCTCGTGTTAACTCTTCGATTCTTCGTGTTAACTATATACCGTCTAATATGCCATGAAATCTCGCACTCGAACTCTACAGTTTCACATTCATTTCTTCGAAAAAATATTTATATACTTTCTACTCTCTTCTGTTCTCTATTCATAATTATTTATTTATAACAAAACATTATATACTCCCTTTGTCCCAATTTAATTGTCACACTTTAAAAAATTAAAAATTAAGGAGACAAAACAATTACTCCAAGAGAAAATACTTACTTTTAAAAATGCCCTTTGCTTTTCTCCTAATAAAAAAAGGTGGCGGGATCTAAAATAAAGAAAGTAGTGGGAGCTTAAAAGGTAATATTGAAAATAATAAAAAGTGGTTTAATTAATGACCTACTAAATATAGAAAGTGGATAATTATTTTGGGACATCCGAAAATAGAATAGTGGACAATTAAATTGGGACGGAGGGAGTATATATTTTTTTTGGTAGAATACCAGAACATTATATATACATGTGTTTAAAGGGCCCCAAATTGAAAGTTAGTCTAGGGCCCAACGAAATTGAGGCCCGGCCTTGATGATACAAAATCGTGTTATTTTTAACTAATATAAACACGACACGTGTAAAATATGAATGACTTGACTGACATAATTATAATGTTTTATATAAATAAACACATTCTAACACGAGTGAAAACGAAATATTATCTCTCAATTAGACACAACAAAATATGATTAACACGATATAATTCTAATTTTGTATCAATTTCGCTTTAAAATTTGGACACGACGTTGTGTTAAAAACTCTATACACAAACACGGCACAACACGAATTCTCTAGTCAATTTTGTGTCAATTTTGTTTCGTGACGCGTTTTCGTGTCTCTTCTAAAATTACCACCCTATCTCTATCTATATATGTTGTGTACAAAACGATAAATTCGCAAAACACACGACATGCTCCAAAATACAAGTTTGTTTATGTAAGTATGAAACATCATATATATATATATACTATCTTTATCACTGGGTGTCTGGGTCAACTTTCTCGTATTTCAACTAATCTCTACTCGATGAATAGTAGCCAGCTGCTGGCCACCAAAGAGTTTTTGCAGCTGTTTAGACTTGACCATGGGTGGACCTATGTGGAGGTTGAGGGTTGGGAGTTTTGCTTTACTATTGATATAATTAAATGGCTATTACAAACTCAGTAATCTTTCTAACTAGTCTATCATCACAATATTACAATGAGAATATGTCCTTGGTTACACAAATTCTAGCTTCTCTATATGTAGAGCTCTAATCGTGTGCTCGGTATTTCTATCCATTTCCTTTATTCTTGGTTGAGTAGCAGTGATTGTATTGTTCAGTTGGTTATTAAGTTGTTGTCTTCCTGGCCTGTTGAGAAGTAAATGCTTCCTCTCTATATATATGAGACAGAGTAGATGTATGAGGGAAGCTCTGTAGAGTAGGTTCAAGGCCATCCCCCACTTCCATCAATCCTGACCTTGCCTCTCCAGGGATTCTAGCACATTAAATGTGGTGAGTATGCATTTAATAAAGGTGAGGGAGGTTCTGCAGCATCTGGCGGAGTTAACAGCGGCCACCCATGCTGTCTGTGTCTTTCTTGACATAGTGGTCGGCCAGGGAGCTTAGAGCTCGTTGGGAGAACTCTAGAGCCCAAGCTCCACAATTTGCTGTGCATAATTAACTCTTGAGCGGGAGTCCAACTTATAGGGGGCTCTACTTTCCCTATAGCGATCTTGCAAGGCTCCTTCGAACTCCTCCCATTGGGGTAGACCCGATTGCTGACGTGGGCGGTCACGTGTTAACTCGTGGTTGGCGGTTCGGATTGGATTATTAATTTGCATCATTATGTATAATCACAAATATATATCATTTGTATTAAATTAATTGTAATTGTATGTATATATATATATATATATATATATATATATAATTGTAATTATATATTAACATCGATCATGAAATGCATGTCCAAGTCATCAATAATTAGAAAAATGTAATATTATTACATATATACAAGTATATACTTGATATTTTATTATGTTGCTTAATTCTATATAAAACAGTCATATTAATTTTCGAAAAACATGCTAGCAAATTGATAAGTTGTTTTTATAATATATTATTTGAATTATAAATATGTTAAGTACACAAAAAAAAAAAAATTATCCCATAAACAATCAATCAACATTCCATGACGTCAAAATTTACATTAATGTAAAAAACGTCAACCATTTTCCATAATTACATACAACTTAATTACGAGGTTTAATAAAATGATTGATTTAGGGGTATTTCAATCCTAAAAATTATTTGACCAAATGAATTGACTATTAATTATAGTAAGAAGGACCAACCCCTAAAATCAATCTCATTGTGGACTAAATCTTACGGATTCAAAAAATGAGGGATATATTACTAAAGGATTATTTTGTTTCTATCTACTAAATCTTGCAATTAATCCGCGCTGATAAGTTAATCCGCATTACATATTAAGTTAATCCGCGAGTGTGGATAAACTGACAAAAAAATATTATGAATTTAATTTTATAAATATTATTTTAAATAATAATTTAATATTAAAATGTCCACTAAATTAATAAATACAACCACTTTAAAAATTTAAATTCTAGGGTAAATTTTAATTAACTTTGAAGTAAAATAACAAAAACAAAATTTAACTCCTTTATCATTCCCGTTCAAGTTTAACGATATTCTTCTTCTTCCCACCGCCACTATTTCCTCATCCTCCTCCTCCTCCTTCTTTTTCTTCTCACCGTCTCCTTCTTTCCCATTATCTCATCCCTCTCTTTCCCCACACTCAGAATTTCGAAAATCTTCAAAACCCTAACTTTTGGGTTTTTGTTATTTCACGCCACCACCCCTAGAATAAGATCACCCAAAACTAAAATGGTGTAATAAGCATTAAAAATTCCACGCCTTTGGGATTTTCTGCTTCTTTTATGCTTTTTGTTCCCTCTCCATAATTTTTTGTGTTATATTTTCTTTACATTAAAAATTCCACGCCTTTGGGATTTTCTCCTCTGCTTTTGTGTTTTTCGGGTGGTATTTTTGTTTTTATTTCCCTTTTTGATATGTGTTTTGCTTTCCTCTTATTTTTTTTGGCTAAAGAGAGTATTGGAACGGGATTATATAAATAATTTGTTTTATTTTTTGGCTTTGTTTAAGGAACACCTTCGCATATTGCTTACCTTTTTTTTTCTCTTCTTTTCCTTTTCATTCAGACCCCTATTTGAATACCGATGCCGGAAGCATGGAGAAGTTTTCGTCTTGGATGATGGTGGAGAGGTAAAAGAAAGATCTTTCATAATCAATATACAGCCGTACTTTTCTTCTTATTACTTAACTCCATTTTGGTGAAGCTTTTGGTTCTTCCTCTTGAATTACATACGGATATCCTGGCTCAATTTTATTTTTCATTATTAATTAGCACTAACTATGAATTTTTTTTTTCTTTTTCTTTTTGGTCACCGAAGGCCAATAAATCTTTTAGGCATATTTTCCATTTGGTAAAAATAATTGACAGTACTTCGTCGTGATTTTCCAGGAATAAAAAAATAAAAACTGGAAAAATGATCACCATGAAGTTAAAGAAATACAATTAGAGATGGAGATTTATTTTGCGCTTTGATATGGGAGTTCATTAGTTTTTTGATTATTTACTTTGTCATCTTTTTAGTGTTTTATTTTTAAAAAATTGCCGCTCTCTATATAACTTTTTCAACTCTGAAAGTAGACTTGCATTCTTGCCTCAACACGAATAAGTATATCAATTAAGAGACTTTTAGTAACACCCAAAATGATAAAATGACCTTATTTTGATTGAAAAGGTTTTGAAGATTTATACAATCAAAATGGAATCTAAATTTAAACAATCATAATTTAATTTTAATTGGTGAATATACTTATCAATTTTAAAAAGGGTAATATTAGGAAACTTTTTTAAAAGTTAGTTTCCATTATTTAAAGGTGGATTAACTGCAAGATTTGGTTGATAGAAACAAAATCACTATTACTAAAATCCCCTACAAAAAAAAGAACTTGTACTTCTGATTATTAATTTAGTTGAAATTAGTATTTTTTTTTAAATACTGAAAAAAAAATATAACTATTAATTTAAGACAAATGGAAAAATTACTAGCTTAAACTCTTCGGTTCTTCGTGTTAACTATACTGTCTAATATGCCATGAAATCTCGCACTCAAACTCTACAGTTTCACATTATTTTCTTCAAAAAAATATTTATATACTTTCTAATATCTTCTCTTCTCTTCTCTCTATTCTTAATTATTTATTTATACCAGAACATTATATATACATGTGTTTAATGATCCCCGAATTGAGAGTTAGTCTAGGGCCCAACAAAATTGAGGCCCGGACTTAATGATACGAAATCGTATTAGTTTTAACTAATATAAACACTACACGTGTAAAATATGAATGAATTGATTGACATTATTATAATGTTATATTTTAATAAACACATTTTAACACGAGTGAAAGCAAAATATTATCTCTCAATTAGACACAACAAAATATGATTAACACGACATAATTCTAATTTCATATCAATTTCGCTCCAAAATTGGGACACGACATTGTGTTAAAAACTCTATACGCAAAAACGGCATAACACGAATTCTATGGTAATTTTGTGTCAATTTTGTTTGGTGACGCGTTTTCGTGTCTCTTCTAAAATTACCACCCTGTCTCTATCTATATATGTTGTGTACAAAATGATAAATTCGCAAAAAACACTCTTTCGCAAAAAACACTACATGCTCCAAAATACAAGTTTGTTTATGTAAGAATGAAACATCATCTATATAAATATATTATCTTTACCACTGGGTCAACTTTTGCGTATTTCAACTAATCTCTATTCGATGAATAGTAGTTAGCCGTTGACCACCAGAATATTTTTGCAACTGCTTAGACTCGACCATGGTGGACCTATGTGGAGGGGGGGCCCACGAAATTTCAGATTTTTTTTACCTACATTTAATATTATTTTATTTGCATGTGCGATGTGTGTGCTACTGTAATAAATAGTTTGAGGAGATATGTTTAAAATTAAGAAAAGTTGGTGAGTGGTTAAAGTTAAGAGTAAAGTTCTTATAAATCATATTTCAAATCAACTTTACCACAAGTAAGATTACTAGTTTTGATATTAAGATTTAGTTCGTTAATTATTTAATATTAATGTCGAGATTATTAAAACTCCGCCAGTGTTACTTCAATGCTGCCGGTCCCAAGCCCGGATAAAGGAGGAGGGTTGTGTTAGGCAGTCGACAGCCAACGTCAAACTTCGTCGAATCTTCATGACATGGACAAACGATATAATAGTGTTAATGCTAGGTCGTTGCCCAGAAGCAACGCGCTGGATCGTCCGAGTCCAGTGACAAATGAGCAAGGGCCGCTACATCGCCGCCTGGATGTAGTGAAAAATAAGCAAGGGTTCCTGCATCTATGTGAACGGGTGCGGGTAAAGAAGCTAGTTCATGAGAGGAGGATTCGTTTTGGGACTTGGAATATAGGCACACTCACAGGAAAATCTATGGAAATAGTTGACACTATGATCAGGAGGAGGATCAATTTCATGTGCCTTCAAGAAACTAAGTGGGTTGGAGCTAAGGCGAAGGAATTAGACACTTCGGGTTTTAAGCTTTGGTACACTGGCAAGGTTAAATCGAGAAATGGAGTGGGTATAATTGTCGACAAATGGTGGAAGAAGGACATTGTAGATGTAAAGAGGGTAGGAGATAGGATCCTAGCCCTAAAATTTGTAGTGGAGCAGGACACTTTTAATGTGATCAGTGCTTATGCACCTCAGGTCGGGTGTGAAGAACACCTCAAGATAAAATTTTGGGAGGACTTAGAAGGCTTGATTCAGGATATACCACTTAGAGAAAAGATTTTTCTAGGAGGGGATCTGAATGGGCACGTAGGGAGCTCTTCTGATAACTATAGGGGGGTGCATGGAGGTTATGGCTTTGGGGTGGTAAATACCGAGGGAAAATCTATCCTTGATTTCTCTTCTGCTTATGATCTTATGGTAGCCAATACATGTTTTAAGAAGCGGGAGGAGCACCTCATCACATACAAGAGTGGGACAACATGCTCTCAGATCGATTTCTTCCTCTTTAGGAAAGGAGATCGAAAGAGTTGTATGGACTGTAAAGCCATACCTGGAGAGAGCTTGACTACCCAACATAGAGTCCTTGTAATGGATATACGAGTTAAGGGGAAAGTGAAGAGAAGGGGCCAAGGTAAGGTTTCAAGGATTAGATGGTGGCATTTGAAGGGTGAAAAACAAAGGATCTTTCAACACAAGGTGCTGGAGGGTGGGTTTTGGGAGGCAAACGGAAGCGCAAATGATATGTGGGACAAGGCGGCCGAGGGGATCAGGAAGATAGCTAAAGAGACGCTGGGTGAATCGAGAGGATGTGGACATAGGGATAAAGAATCTTGGTGGTGGGATGATAGTGTACAAGATAAAGTTAAGGTAAAAAGGAAATGCTTTAAAGCTTGGTCTTTATGTAAGAATGCGGAAAATTGGGAATCTTACAAAGAAGCAAAGAAAGAGACTAAGAAGGCGGTGAGTGAGTCGAGGACTAAAGCTTTTGATGGATTATACAAATCTTTAGGCACCAAAGCTGGGGAAAAAGCTATTTACCGACTTGCTAAGGGTCGAGAAAGGAAGACAAAAGACTTGGATCAAGTGAGATGCATCAAGGACGAAGAAGGTAATGTCCTGGTTAAAGAACAAGACATACAAGAGAGATGGAAGGACTATTTTCACAAATTATTTAATGAAGGTTATGAGATTTTAGCATGTGGAGATGAGCTGAACATGCGAGAGGATGACCAAAATTTCACCTTTTATCGCAGAATTCAAGAAAAGGAAGTGAAAGAAGCATTGAAACGAATGGATAGTGGTAAAGCAGTTGGGCCAGATAGTATACCTATTGAGGTTTGGAAGGGTCTAGGTGATAAAGGCACTGGTTGGCTCACAAGGTTTTTCAACGAGATATTGAGGTCAAAGAAGATGCCGGAAGAATGGAGGAGAAGCACCCTAATACCGATTTATAAGAATAAGGGGGATATACAAAGCTGCGCCAATTACAGGGGGATTAAACTCATGAGTCATACTATGAAGTTATGGGAAAGGGTGATTGAGCGGAGACTAAGAAAAGAAACCAACATTTTAGATAATCAATTTGGTTTTATGCCCGGAAGGTCGACCATGGAAGCAATCTACTTGTGGCGGCGTTTGATGGAGCAATATCGGAGGGATCAAAAGGACCTACACATGGTTTTCATTGACTTGGAGAAGGCGTACGATAGGGTACCCAGAGAGATTTTGTGGAAAGCTCTGGAGAAGAAAGGGGTTAGAATTGCCTATATTCGTGTTATCAAGGACATGTATGAAGGAGCTATGACTAGTGTGAGAACACATAGTGGATCCACAGAAGATTTTCCTATAACTATAGGACTACACCAAGGGTCAGCTTTGAGCCCTTATCTGTTTACCTTGGTCTTAGATGTACTCACGGAACACATTCAAGAGCCAGCACCGCGATGTATGCTGTTTGCAGATGATATTGTCCTAGTGGGTGAGTCCAGAGAAGAGCTAAATGGGAAGGTGGAAACTTGGAGACAAAATTTAGAAGCGCATGGCTTTCGTTTAAGCAGAAGTAAGACAGAATATATGGAGTGCAAGTTCAGTAAAAGGCGGAGCACTACTAACTTAGAGGTAAAAGTTGGGGACAATGTCATACCACAAGTTACTCGGTTTAAGTATCTTGGATCCATTATACAAGAAGATGGGGAGATAGAGGGAGATGTAAACCACCGGATTCAAGCAGGATGGTTGAAATGGAGGAAAGCTTCGGGTGTGTTATGTGATAAAAAGGTACCACTCAAGTTAAAAGGAAAATTCTATCGTACCGCGGTTAGACCAGCGATGTTGTATGGGACTGAGTGTTGGGCGGTCAAAAGCCAACACGAGAATAAACTAAGTGTAGCTGAGATGAGAATGTTGAGATGGATGAGTGGCAAGACTAGGAAAGATAAGATCAGGAATGTTACCATCAGAGAGGGAGTTGGGGTGGCACCTATTCCAGAAAAGATGGTTGAATCTCGACTTAGATGGTTTGGGCATGTATGGAGGAGACCTGTAGATGCCGTGGTAAGGAGAGTTGATCATATGGAGGGAAGCCTGGTTGTTAGAGGCAGAGGAAGACCTAGAAAAACTATAGGTGAAACTATTAAGAAGGATTTAGAGGTGAATGGTTTCACTATAGATATGATTCACGACAGACCACTATGGCGTCGTTTGATCCATGTAGCCGACCCCACCTAGTGGGATAAAGGCTTGTTGTTGTTGTTGTTGTTGTCGAGATTATTAAGATATGTTTGTATTATAATCAATTATCATATTCGTCAAACCATAATGAAATAAATTTTCAAATCTTGTAAAATGACAGATATGATTTTTTTTAAGTACATATCTGTCATTTTTTTTTTCTTAAAATGACAGATATGAACTTACATTTGCAGAACTAGAACCTACACAAGGAGATGATCCGATCCCCGCTCTCACTTTACTAAAAATACTTCTTTGTTAATACATATTGTTGTTTTTGAAATAAAGATCAGAAGTACTCCATCAATTTTCAATCAATATGCTCATCAATATTACTAAAAAAAAAGATAAATTAATTAGGCACAATTTACTCTCCAATATTCAATCAATATAATTTATTTTTTTTTGAAGAAGGGGCAAAACACCTCACAATTTATTAATATCAAACAATCAATTAATATAGAACTATCCAAATATTCAATCAATTTTCTCAAATATTTTCTCTCAAATATTAATTAAACTAGCTTTAATCTTTCACGATGTGCAGGCATAGTCATATTTTAATTTATTCAAATTTAATAATATTATTTATCATAGAATGAAAGAGAAATGTGCATGCATTACTAAAACAATAAGACAATACATTATGAATGAGAAGATTAATAAATAAATATATATATATATATATATATACATACATATGATATGTAGATATATAAATATAAAATAGTGAAGGAAGTATTTATACTCTTCTCACTAATTCTTTAGAGCATTTATGAAAATTAGATCTTGCGTAAATTATTAAAACTTTTAATATAATTAGGGTCATGTCCGATCATTCAATTTACACAACGTTAAGACTTGCTCATCATCTTTTGAAGCTAAATCGCTACTCACATATACACAGCAATATATATTTCAAGAGTTTTGTAAAACTTTGAATACTGGCTAAATATTTATGTGCAATCAATAAATCAAGCCAATGTGTACATATATATATATTTACACACAGAGAATGTTTGTATTGAAATAGTACATTGATTGAGATTAATAGAATCATAAATATTAGTTGATCGGGAAAAATTTGCATATGCTTAATTATATACATAAAAGCTCATAATAAACAATAAATTGATTGAGATTGGTGCAATTATAAGTATCAAATAATGGAAAATATATAGTAATGGTTTATAGAGTAGACAAATAGACAATTACTAAATTACAAAGGTCAAAGATTAAGATGAAAAGAGACCATTACTTAACAAATGGACTTTTAAAATAGCAAAGAAGAGGACACGAGAAGAAAATATTAAGGAATAAATGCATTTATTGAAATACCACATGACACAGTATGATAATTGTAGTGAGATTTACTACTATCTATACAACATGACGGGTACAATTATTTTCTCTACCAAGTACTAAATTAGATCACAAATATTTGCAAATATCCAACCTATATTTATAATAGCAATTACGTTAAATCAATATTCAATCTCAAATATAAACTAGCGTGCAATTAATATTTTAATTTTAAAAACAAAATTAGGCTCAATTATTGACATACGGTTTTGAAATTTTTTAAAACCATCTTTATTAATTCAATCCAAAAATCACCCCATAAAGAGCGAGGGGGGGTTAACTCAGTGATAAAAGCACAAACTTAACTCCCCTCCATTATTTTTTTTTTATCCAATTTCATCTAATTGGATTTAGTTCAAGGTCTAAACGGATGATTTGTTTTACAAAATTTGGTGGAGACAATATATATAATGAGTAAATCATCTTCAAAAATTTTATCAAGAAATTCAAATTGAAAATAAGTGTAATAAAAATTTGATACATATATTCATTTGTGACCATTAAAATATATTTTAAATGATTATTCCACACACTTCCGGTTTGAATTTTCAAATAAAAATTGTGGAGATGATCTACTAATTATAGAGACGATCTCCAACAAGTTTTGTAAAAAAATTCATCCGTTTAGACTTTGAAATAAACCCCCTTGTATGAAATTGGATGAAAGGTATATTAGAGGGGTGCCAAGGCCTAAAAGTGCTCGCCAGGATCTGGAAGAACCCGGATTTGAGTATCACTCGGGGCAGGAAGGGTTTCTTAGTTATTTGTATTAAAAGGAAGACTTAGACCTTCCCTTGAAAAATAAAAATAAAAAATTACCTCATACAATACTAAGAATCATATAAAAGTAAGGTAAAATTAGCTTAGTTGAGGAGGCGTCCACTCGGACCTGTGAGAAATTTCAAGTTCGAGTCTCACTGAGAAAGCTTGTGGTATGTTTTTTTTTTATTTGTAAGTTAAAGGAAGAAACTTAGACCTCCCTTTCCATTATAAAAAAAGAGGTAAAATTTGAACTTAGTATACACAAAATAGACTAGATAACAAAATTGAATCATACTCCTTTTGACTTGAGAGGGCGGGAGGTTCAACTTCTTGAGTATGTTGTGATACATTATTTCAGATGAACTTTCTGGATCAATCATCACTTTCTTAACGTCAAAAGTAATAATGTTCACGGTCAACACTAATGTGTCGTTATATGGGGTATCCATCCCTCTCATGTCTTCCTCAGTGAACTTGATTTCGTATGCCTGCCTATTTTTTTCTTTCTTTCTACCAATAGTACCTCGACCCCAAACGCTTTCTCAACACACTGGGCCCTCTTCACATAGGCATTGATGACGTTCTTTGTTGCATAGTCCTGGTTGGCGTAGCCATGAATCACATCTATCACCCCACCAAATGTTTTAGGGACCATGTTCTCGTTGATTCATCGTCACTGTTGTCATCTATCTTCTTTTTCCTTGTCTTCTCGACAGTCTTTACAAACTCGACCAGGTGGCCCTTTGTTACCTAACCTTCCAAAAATTACTTTAGGGTTTTGCACTCATCTGTTCTATGACCATGGTCTTTATGATATGAGTATCTCAATTTCTTATTTATTTTCTCTGGATCACCACCGAGAGGTCTCGGCCATTCGAAGTAGGGTTCGTCCTTGATCTGGTACATGATTTTGTGGATCAGTTTCGTGAAAATCGTGTGGACTCCCTTGTAGCCTTCATCGTACTTGGGAGAAATCATCCCTCTTCTGTCTCTTTGACAATCAGAACCTTTATCGTTTATGTTCTATTTCCTATCACCATTCGACTGCTTCTTCCTATGACCCACCATCATCTCATTGTCCTCGACATGGGCGTATTCACCCATCCTCGCAAGTAGCTCATTAAAGGAATGATGAGGTTTGCAAGTTAAGATGTTGTATATGTCATTGTTGTCCTTAGGCAAACTATATCTAAATGTGTTCAAGGCAAAATGCAAATCACAGCATTCTTCTTCCTGGAATACTTCCCAATACCTAGCCGAATATTCTATCAGAGTTTCATCTATTCTCTTTTTTAGATTCGTCAAGGACTTTGGGCCTTTTACCACCCTACTGCTGGTGACGAACCTAGTTATGAATTGTTCGGCTAGTTCTTTGAAACTGTTGATTTGACCCGGTGGTAACCTGGTGAACCATCTGAGGGCAATCTCGCCTAAACTTGCAGGGATCATGCAGCACATCACTTCATTATCTGAAATTTAGTAAGCCATGACCTGCTGCCAGTATCTTACATGATCAGAAGGGTCAGTTTTGCCATTGTATATATTGAACTTCGGTTGAGGTAACTTATTTGGCTGGGGAGCTTCAGCTATACACTAAATGAATGGTGAACCGTTTTACTCCCCTAGCAACTTTCGCGTTAGGTCCCTAGAAGTATAAGCCACAGATTTTTCGGCCAACGTTGAATCGAACAACCTCCTTAAATCGTTCTTAGCCCAAGCTTTTGGCCTATCATCTTTCTCCACCAACCTATCAAAAATACTTTGACGTCCTTCTACTACTGGAACCTCTGGAATAAAAGTGTGAACACCCTTCTACTGTTCATTGGTCCGACACTAAGCATGTGGCTGCATAAGTGTCAGGTTCTTTATGGCTTCATTGTTTTGACGTGGCCGTCTCGTGGCCAACGTTGCAATATCCTTTTCCTTCTCATTCTTGGAGGCGGATTTTCTCATGTACTTCTTCAAAAGTTCATGCAGGGTTTGATTTTTCATTCTGCATTGTGCCACATCGTTGTCTACCCACCGTCGGCGATACCGTGGTTGCCATAATTATAGTCGACTGTCCCCCTATTTGTGTTGGTCAGCAATGTCAGGGAATCGTTCTGTTGGATGGGTCGCAGTCCGCTATTGCCCTCTGGCGGTTGCACCTGTGAAGCCCGTGAGGTGGCTGCTCTTATTTGAGGCATGGTAACGAGTATTATTTTTTTGGTGAAAGGTGATAAGCTCACAAACTCGCTAGGGACGAAAACCTTTTCTCTCGTTTCTAACAGAGGGCACCAACTGTAGGTGGTGCAAAATTTATGCCCGAACCACGGTAATGATTTAAGAAAATGAGTTTTGTTATGGTGGCGAGAATGTGAGTTTAGATAAGAGATTTTTTAGGTACAATAGGTTCTCCCAATAGCACTTATGCTAGTCTAGTAGTACGTCATCCGTTTGTGTGTGATTTTTATATTGAGCTCTTAAGGCCGTCGATCAATGAAGGGTATAGATTACAAGCTTTCTCTCTCTCTCTCTCAAATAGAAAAAGCAAGCTAGTAATTTACTAACAGCTAGAGTATTCAATAACCAACCTTGTTATAAGCCCTCCATCTTCTATTTATACGTATAGAATTAGGGTTGCATTTATTCATTAGGGTTAGCAGTAAAATGACTAAAGAGGGTAAGACTCAGATAATACTCCAGCCTTCTCTCCCTTATCCACAACTAGCAACTTTTGAAACTATACGTTTGTAGTGGTGTAGTGGTGGCCAGTATGATTCTATACAGGTCTGTAGGATTCGATATAATTCTCTTCATACACTTTCCATATGTTAGGCCATGTGTGCCATTCTTTATTGAAGTTGGCCTCGGCTTGGCTTTCTCGGCAACTTTGGATATCGGCAACTCGGCGTGGCTTCTGCTCATTCCCTCTACTCATGCTAGGCCTGCTGGCCTGGTGTTGAAAGAGAAATAATCGAGAATAATTACTATTGGTAGACGATCCTATTTATAGGGTTATGTACAATGAGAGAAAAATGAAACATAATATAATACTAAAACCTAATATATATAATAATATATTCTAACACTCCCCCTCCAGTTGGTGCATAAATATTGAGCATGCCTAACTTGCTGATCAACCTGAAAAATATCTTATTAGAAATAGCCTTAATAAGTACATCAACCAACTGATATTCTGAGCGTATATGAGGCACTGCAACTGTGCTTTCTTCTAATTTCTCTTTAATGAAGAATCGATCCACTTTCGCATGCTTTGTTCTATTATGTTGAACCAGATTTTGAGCAATATCGCACACTGTCTTGTTATCACAATATAACATCATAGGTTCTATTGATGGATAAACTATATTAGTCAATAGCAATTTCAACCATAATAATTCTTGGACTCCCATTGCCATTCCTCAATATTCTGCTTTGTCACTGGAACGAGAAACGAAATTATGTTTATTGCTTCGCCACATGACGAGATTCCCACCAGCAAATGTGAAATATCCTGATGTAAATCCTTTATCACTAACATTTCCAGCCCAATCAACATCAGTGTACTCTTCAACTTTCAAAAAATCACTATTCTTTGTAAACAAAATCCATTTTCCAGGAGCTGCTTTTAGATAACTAAGAGTCTTCATCACAGCCCGCATATGCTTCTCTCCATGATTATACATGAACTGGCTAACTATACTCAATGCATAGGAAATATCGAGCCTAGTATGTGCCAAGTACATTAGCCTTCCTACCAATCTCTGATAATGTCCTTTATCAACAAGCACTTGTTTAGTTTCAATTTCTAATTTCAATCATTCTTTAATTGGAGTATCTGACGGTTGACAAGCAAACATCCCAATTTCAGTTAGTAAATCCAGTGCATACTTTCTCTGAGAGATGATGATACCCTTTGAAGACCTGGACACCTCAATCCCTAAAAAATACTTTAGTTTACCAAGATCTTTCATTTCGAACTCCCGAGATAGATATTTCTTCAGTGCTTCTCGTTCACGAAGGTCATCCTCGGTGATAACATGCCATCAACATAAACAATAAGTGTAGTGATCTTTCCATGACATTTCTTCAAGAATAACGTATGATCATAATTGCTCTATTTGTAATCGAACTTCCTCATTGATCTAGCGAATCTCCTAAACCAAACTCTCGGAGAATGTTTTAAGCCATACAAAAACTTTCTTAATTTGCATACTTTGTTTCTGTGTCCCACAAGAACAACGTTCCTTGGTGGGAGCTCCATGTATATCTCTTCTTCTAAATCCGCATGCAAGAATGCATTATTCCTTAGGGAATTCATCTCATCGTCCATTGCTGCTTTCCATTTTGGATCACCTAAGGCTTCCTACACATTGTTAAGAATAAATATAGAGGATAATTGATTTACAAATAACTTATTCGATTCAGGAAACCTATCATAAGACACATAGTCGCTCTTGAGATATTTGGCCTTACTAGTGAGATCATGTTCATACGTTGGTTTAGGCACGCATTTATTGATTCGATTAAGGAATTATTTTTTAGGAGGTTCATGAAAAGATACTTGAGGATCAGGAGGAGGAACTTGATATTCAGATGTGTTTGAGGGAGACAATTGATTACTTATACCAGGCGATGGCAAGCTTGAGTATTTTAGTGAATTCATGTAATATCCCGTGTTCTTTTTTTCGCGTTGACCTTCTCTTAAGTCCGGTATGACTTAATCTCCGTTAGAGAGCGATCATTGGGTTTTGAGCCCTTCATATTCAACCCGATAGTTCTAGTATGTCTTTTTAGGTATATTAAGTTTGAAGGAGTGATCATTTCGTTATTCAAGGGATTCGGGTTAAAATCGAGGCGATAATCGCATGTTTCGATTTTTAGCGAGTCGTCGATTTCTGGCCAACTTTGAGAGGCCATAACTTCTTTATCTGATGTCTAAACGACTCTTCGTTTTTAGCCAGGTCTTCATTTCTTTTCCCTCTACAACTTTCGTGTTTGGGCCAAGTCGAGATTCAGTCATTTCGAGGTCCGTTTCGGGCTCAAAAAGTCATTTGCTGATGAAGTGACTTCCATGATCGATCATGGTCCTCCAGAGGAATTCCAGAAAGGTTCATGATCGATCATGGGGTGGTTCACCTGAATGTCGGTTTTGAGCGTTTTTAACCCGTTTTTGACCCATTTAACACCCATCACTCCTCATTTTCGAGCCACACACATTCACCACTCTCTAAAGAGTTCTAGAGAGAGAGATGGAGATTCTTGTCACTTCTTCATTCTCCTACAAGATTGGAGCCTCAAATCGTTTCCTCTTTCGCTATTCATCATTCTTCTCACATTCTTCCTCCATTGGAGCTCGCGTTGGAGCTAGGGCTTTGGCATACGGCTTCTACGCTTCATCAACTTGCGGATTCGGCTTGTCTAAGGTGGGAACACTAGTACTAAACCCTTGATTTCAAATTATTACTCGTTGAGTTAGAGTTTTGAACTCCAATTAGGGATTTTTATCACAACTACATGTTGTTTGCATCTCATGGGGTTTGGGCGAGGTAAACCTTAGATTGGTGATGTATATGGATAGATTATCCCTTATACATCATGTATCATCATTTATTACCATGTTGTGAGCCTTGTTCTCTCACCTACACATCGTATCCACTTTGTAGCCTAGGGTATGAACTAAGGGTGTGTTTGATTGGGAGTATTTTCCATAGAAAATATGTTTGATTGGGAGTATTTTCCATAGAAAATACCCATTTTCCACTTGATTTGACAACTTAAGGTGTTTGATTGGCTTTTTTTTCTAGGGAAAATATTTTCCCACTTTTGCTCACACACTTACATTTTCCTTGTAAACAAGGAAAATATTTTCTTTGGGGGGCTAGTTTTTATTTTTCAGGCAATTGCACAGTTTTCGAGACAATATTTTATCCATTTTCTACACTAAAAATACTATAACTTAAACTACAAAATTCAAAATTTAATAAAAATTTTATATTTAAAATCTACTCATCAAGATCAGTTAAACAAGATCCATCATGGCTATAAAATTATGTAAAAAAAAATACCCATAATTTTTTATACATTAAAAATGCCACAATACAACCAATATTTTTCGGGTAGAAAATTAAAGCAATCAAACACATTTAATTACATTTTCCATGCAACTCAATTCTAGGCAATTCAATTACCTGGAACTTATTTTCTTTCCATGTAAATTCCATGCTTGCAATCAAACGCACCCTAAGCCTAAAGGGACTTCGGGATTGGTGCTTTGATTGGGATTAATTATGTGATATAAATGGTGGATAAGTGTACTTATGCCATTAAGTTCAAGTATTAGAGCCTACCTTCATGTTGTGTACCAAAATCCACTTAGGCGGATAACGCGTGTTAATATTTAAGCTTACAGGCTTATGAACACTATTGCGGGGTGGTTAATTAATAGTTGTGGCTTGGATAAGACCACGTATGAGTATAGAAAACATACATAGGACCTTATTAGTGATCATAAGACACGCCTTTGAACGTAAGTGGCCGATAATCTTATAAGTGGACATAATACTCACATGACGAATAATGATGAGACGTAAGAACACTATAGTGGTATAATTTACTAATAATGGAAGGCCTAATTGTAATGATACTAACGATTATGAGTAATGGGCAATGGTACGATATTGTATAGATAATTATGAGAATTACCATATTATGTGAAAATGACTATACGATGAGAATACGGATTATAAGCATGATAATGACGCTTGTGTTAACGATGATAATGATGACGTGATTAATTATGAATGAACGATGAATATAATGATGATGATGATGATGATTATGTGATTGTATATATATGTTGATTAGTCATACGTGTGATGGATGATTTGATGATTGTATAAGTTGTGGAATGCGTAATCGATATATTTTTGTTGATGCGATCACACGTATGGGTTAGATATGATGATTTACCGAGCACCGGGTAGCTCCCCGTGACTCGAAGGAGGGCCGCCTATTGCCGCCCATAGGTGAAAAGGCCCTAAACCGTGCACGAGAAAAATGAAGTCGGTGACTCCACCGGTGGTTGTGTGTGCCCACAAAGGAGAGCCCACTCTAGGTATCTTGCCTTCCGACAGGACTATGTGTTCTCAGTTAGACGAGTTTTCCTGGCAGCGGAGCAGGTCTCGTGTGCCACTACTTTCAAATTGTGAGTTTCCCGAGAAGTAGTGGACTACTAATGGTCATTACCCTGCTAGGGTATCGCCTGGTGTAGTTCTTTCCAGGGTGTCGATGTGGTTTGTATGAGGTGTTCTCCTCGTTAACTATTCGGGGTGTTGTCCTCAGGAAAGTGACCGTCGCGTGGGTTATCTCCGAATGACCTACTTAGAGAACTAAGTCCCTGAACCACTCCCCACTCGGAGGAGACATAAAATAAGAACATTGGACCTTTCGAGATCCGTTGTTCTGGGCCTGGACTGACCATGGGGTGAAACTGAGGTATTATACTAGAGACGTGATACGAAAGTTACTGTGAGATTATGATTATGCTGTTATTATTAATGTATTGTATCATATCTCGTATTGATTTGTATATGTTGCCTTGGCTATGATGTAATTGATGAAAGACTTATGCGAACACATCTAGACAGAACAGGGTATGCATATAAAACTATCGAGCCTTTCATGATGTATTAATATATAAAGTAGAAGGAGATAATAATTATTGAACTTAGAAGTGGTGTAAGGGTATATGAACGCGTATGAATTACGGAATAGTGAACCAGATCATAATGCATATAATATACTCATAATTGAAGGGAAATCGTAGCTAACGAGATAGCTTAATGAGAGTACACCGTAATGTAACGATTTAGGCTAAAGATCTTGGGACGAAGTCTATTAGGTGGCCAAGTATAATATTCATAATGAATTATAATTAAAGTGATAACAATGAATACTTGGCCTATGGTTACGACTTACGGAGTAAGGACCGGATAGCATAAAAGACTTGGAGTTACACTTGAGAGTGGATAGTTTGTAGCATGTCGAACCTTAGGAAGTTAGAGTTTGATACGAGGCAACTTTGGACTAGAGATCTCTTTAGGTTATGGAATTCCTTGGGGTTTTATCTCATGAATGGTTAGAGGAGAGATCAGATAGTTGGATAAATGGCTTTCGAGTAGCTAGGATATAAGTCCTAGTGGGGTTGCATGCACTCGGGGTTGCATTACATTGCATTGCACGTTTTCAAACTATAACACTAAAGTAAAGTATTTTCTATATAAAACCTATATAGTTCCCACTGACCCCGGATTTGGCTCATCCCGTTTTCTAACAATTTTTCAGGCATAGCATCTCGGGTCGAGTATGATGTTCGTGTATAGAGGCCTCTGATGTCCATAGTTTGCGTCTAGTCCTTCTTCGGGAAAGGACTACATTATATAGTTATTTTGGTTTCTATTTGATTGTAAACGAACTACGATTTGATAAACGATTTGTATTGTAAATTTGCATAAATGGTTTTATATATGTGGAGTTGATTTAAGTATGGTTTGATTGTAAACGAACTGCATTTGTTTCTCTACCATTAGTCTTGGTATTATTATCGACTCCACTCTGAGAATAGTGGTGAAGGTGGATAGAGTAGTTTGATCAGAGTAGCGCAGCAGAACCGTAGTGGGACCATTGGTTTAGATATTTATGGGTTATCGTGTAAGTAAGTCTCCGGTGAGCTGTCATCTCGAGGAAAGATGTTTCCTCCTTTCTTCATTCTATGTTTATTAACCATTTTTATAACTTGTTTTATTGATGAATTATGTTATAATTATGTTGTTTCCTTACGAATATATTGTTTTCATGAGAATGTGTTTTATACTCGGGAAGTGTTTTACTACCAAGTTAGCAATAGGCGACTGTCGAGTTATATTTTAGTCAGCCGCCCAATCAATGGATGACTAACTTATAAATCTGTGGTCTTCTGTCGCCAACGGAAAGTGAAACATGGATTGTTTTGTGTTTTGGAAATTGACTAAGCATATTTGTGTTTGTTTCTCGAGTATCATTATGATTGGATTCATAGGAAACTAGAATGCATGAGCTTTTCCGTCGATATGATTCTTCAGTTAAGATATCGACTTTGGTTTAGTATCTTGATACGCATAAGACTGTATTGGTGTATGTTAGTGGTTGTTGTCCCTGTATTCCTAGTGTTATGTGTTAGCTCTTACGTTTCGAGTTTGAGGTTGAGTTCCTTATCTTTTGGCTCACCTAGAGCTTGTTACTTGCTAATTGCTAGTTAGTATGGTGTGGCAAGTTATTTCATTGCCGACTTTAGTTATAGAGGTCACCATTGGCCATTCTTGTGATTGGGCCTATTTGGAGTTTTAGATCATGCGATCGTATCCCAGCCTTGAGGTTTTATCCCGTGCCTTGCTAGGGATGTCACGTGAGGGAGTAGAATCGTTCTTGCGTTAGCGCATTGGAAGTTCTAGCCTTGTTGTTCCATTTCCTCGATGTCCCCTTGGATTGTTCTACTTACTTGTTCTTTGGATTCAATTTCTAACTCGTTCTTAATTATAGCGAGTCTCCTAAGGAGGGGAGACTGGGTGCAATTTTGGGATTCTTTGTATTTTAGTGTTCCATTCCTACCTCCATGTAAATTTCGAGGACGAAATTTCTTAAGGAGGGGAGATTGTAATACCCCGTGTTCCTTTTTCCGCGTTGACATTCTCTTAAGCCCGGTATGGCTTAATCTCCTTTAGAGAGCAAGCATTGGGTTTCGAGCCCTTCATACTCAACCAGATAGTTCTAGTATGTCTTATTAGGTATATTAAGTTTAAGAGAGTGATCGTTTCATTATTCAAGTGATTCGGATTGAAACCGAGGCGATATTCGCGTGTTTCGATTTTTAGCGAGTCGTCGATTTTTGGCCAATTTGAGAGGCCATAACTTCTTCATCCGATATTCAAACAACTCTCTGTTTTTAGCCACGTCTTTATTTCTTTGCCATCTACAAATTTCGTGTTTGGGCCGAGTCGAGATTCAGTCATTTCGAGGTCCGTTTCGGGCTTAGAAAGTCATTTGATGATGCAGTGACTTCCATGATCGATCATGGTGGTCTTCTAGAGGAATTCCAGAAGGGTTCATGATCGATCATAGGGGACCCATGATCAATCATGGTTCACCTGAATGTCAGTTTTGAATGAATCATCATGAAAGGATGGTGGAAAGAAGATACGATGGCTCTTTACAAATTCACAAGTTTCGCAGCGAAAAGCAAGAGTTCAACATTTCGAAAAGTTTTAAGAAATAACCTTTTTAAATAGCTAAAGGAGGCATGACCTAATTGGCGATGTCACAACCAAATCTCATCCTCAGCCTTTTTTCCTTAAGTCAAATTAGTTTGCAGGGCTTGATGTAATTGATTCGTGCTTTTCAATGCCAAATTCAAGTAATACAAGTTTCCTCGCCTAACACCATAACCAATTGTCTTCCTTGTCTGAATATCCTTAAAGACACAGTGAGAAGGCCAAAAAATAACGATGCAATTTAAAACATTAGTAATATGAGTAACAGACAATAAGTTATTTTTTAGTGAGGGGATTATGAGTACATAATTTAAGTTCAGGGAATCTGATAAATGAACCGACCTTTCCCCAATAACAGGAACTGGATCACCATTAGCTATGAAAATAGATTTTTTTTATGAAGGGTAAAGAGAGGCGACCTGTTTAGAATCGAATGTCATATGATTTGAAACACTAGAATCAATTATCCATGTATTATTCAAAACAGATGCAGAATTTAAAGCCTTACCATGTGTCCTAGTGGTTGTAAGCAGTCCTGAATTCTTTGTATCATTACTTTAATTTGAACGATGACCCTGAGAATGATCCCACCAGCCTGGATAACCGATTACTTCATAGCACCCCTTCTTTGAATGCCCGGATTTTTTCGCATATTGAACAACGAGTATACTTTGAATTAGTAGGATTTTGGAAAATGCAGTTGTAGGTGATTGTGTGGCCTTGTAATTAAAATTGTAAAATAGAGGCAGACTATGAAGAAGGGCAGAAACTTTTGGATCAAAATGCAAATCACAGAAACCTCTAAGGTCAAATTATAAATAAACAAAACTTTTGGGGTCAAATTGTAAATAGTCGAAACTTCTGAGTTAACGCCGTTAACTTTGACGGTGATGGACAGTAACGCCGTTAACTTTTAACAGTAACAGTTAACGCCGTTAGTTGACATCGTTAAAGTTAACAGTGGATTTAGGCGGCGCATGGGACATAACGTTGCATCTTCTTCCCACTCGTAAAGGTGCGTGGCTTGGAATTTTGAGGTATGGCTGGTGGTGTTACGATCATCTTGACTGGACGAAGAGATTAGTGAAAAAAATTTAAGGATCGGGATTCTGTAGATGTGGATCTAGATACTTGAAAGAAATGAGGCTTGCAGCGGCGTGTGTAGGCGCGTGAAAGCGTATTTTTTGGTATTTTTCTCGCTGTTGTGATCATCTTCTTCAAATGATGAGATTGGTGATTCGTTTTGGTAATTTGGAAGAGATATGAGTACAACCGTAGCTTTTAAAGTTTAAAAGGTTTCGATTTTTTTCCTTTTCTTCTCTAAGATGAGTAAGAATTATTTTGATTTTGAGAGTGGTATTGAGTTTTTGAAGTTAGGGTTTGAATGGAGATTAAGATTTATTTCTAAGGAGGATTGTGTATCCCTCTGATACCATGTTGAAAGAGAAATAATCGAGAATAATTACTATTGGTAGAGAACCCTATTTATAGGGTTATGTATAATGAGAAAAAAAGGAAACCTAATATAATACTAAAACCTAATATATATATATATAAAATATATTCTAACACCTGGTTCACCGTATGAGTTCCTAAATAAATTGGGTCGGCCTAACTTGCCTTAACCAAATTTTATGCTCCCTCACATATATTTGGTAAAATTGTGATCATCTAAGGGATTTTTTTCCCATTTACCCAAAAAAAAAAAGAAGAGACCAAATTATTTTGAGTAATAGTTAAATAAGAACCTAATTTAACATTTTCTCAAGAAGCTTATATGTTTGTTGGTATCCTTACATATTTCGATATAAATAATATACCTTAAAGAAACTTTCGAGGCTCAAACAGAAACTTCACAAAAACTTTTCCACAAGATTTGGAAATTAATGGCTTCCCCTCCATTTGTCTTCCGATGCCTTCTTCTTTCCCTTCTAATCATCCCAAACTCTGTTTCATCAGCCTGGAACCAAATTCCGAGGCTGAGAACAATCCTCCAAGAGCCTGAATCCATACCAGCCCCAATTTCCAAGGATTTCAAAACCTCCTTTTACGCTCAAACACTTGATCACTTCAATTACAACCCTCAAAGTTATTCCACATTCAAACAAAGATATGTAATTAATTTCAAACACTGGGGAGGCGCAAATTGTAGCGCGCCAATTTTCGCCTACCTTGGCGCTGAAGCGGAACTGGACTATGATTTGTACGGTATCGGTTTTTTGCCTGAAAATGCCCGTCGTTTTAAAGCTCTACAAGTTTATATAGAGGTAACTAATAAAGAAAAATACAACTGTAATACGTAATTTTTAGCTATCATTTGTTTTTTAAAGATTGAACAGTATATAATGTGATCGCGTTGTAGATATTACTGTGAGACTGAGAATTATAACACTTTATTATATGACGATAAATGTGAGAGGGTGGGTTTTAGATACGACTGTGATATTGAATATTTTGTATGTTTTGTCAACCAGCATAGGTACTATGGAAAATCGAATCCGTTTGGATCAATGGAAGAAGTCATGAAAAACGAGAGCGCGCGAGGCTATTTCAACTCTGCTCAAGCTATAGCAGATTATGCTGAGGTTTTGGTTTACCTTAAGAAAAAATTATCAGCTAAGAATTCTCCAATTATTGTCATTGGAGGATCTTATGGAGGAAGTAAGATATTCATGCAAATATTTATTTACTTACGTATTTTTTAGAATTAGTTTTGTATTTATACTGAAATTTTGGTTTCTAACTTTAATTGTTTTCCAGTGCTAGCTTCGTGGTTTCGGCTAAAGTATCCACACATTGCAATTGGTGCTCTGGCTTCATCTGCTCCAATCCTCTACTTTGATGACATCACTCCACAAAATGGATATTATTCCCTTGTTACCAAAGATTTCAAAGTAATTACAAAAAATTCTATTATTTATTTTTCTTTTATTAAATACAATAAGCGGTAGATTTTTTTTTATACATGTGATGGATACATCCGACCAATGGATCGAGGAGAGGAAGGTGGGGGGTACATGATGTATATTATACTTAAGCGTTTTGTTCGAGTGAATAATATTCACATCTTTTACCACTTCAACGTAAGTTTGAATGTGCGGGTAGATCTTGTTTAATGATGTGATTAATTACACATATTTACAATCAATATATTGATTTGATAGCCAGATTTAAAATGAATTATTCAATAAATATAAAAAATTGTGTCGTTATTTTTACGAGAATTTTGAAGAAGAAATTTCTCTAATTAAACATCCTTAAAAAATGCATGTGTATCAAATCGTTATGCATCTTCTTAAGTCTAGTGCATGCTAGATAATCAAATTCATAGTAACATGCCTTTGTAGACGTTTTAAAAAAAAAATAAGCAAGAATTATCATTTGTAATTTTGTTTTAAGTAGAAAAAATTACACAGGTCATATATATATTTATTCTTGGTCATTACTTGAGAATAAAGCATCAGTCTCACTCGGGTCGAGGAGGACATCTTAATTATTTGTAGTAAAATAAAAAAAACTTAAATCTCCTTTTAAAAATAAAAATAAAAAGTCATGGAGTTTTGGAGCGCCTTGCATTTATTTTAAAAAAATCTTAAGCAAAAAAATAAATAAATAAGTGGCATGATGGGATCTTTTTTGCAGGAGGCTAGTGAGACTTGCTACAAAACCATACAAAAATCATGGTCCGAAATTGACAAAGAAGCTTCCAAGCCCAACGGACTTTCTATCCTCACCAAAAGATTTAAGATTTGCGGGTAAATATCCAATTACATACACAAAACTACCCCCCATACATACGCGATATATGTGTGATATATATACATAAAAGTATTTTTAAAAAGGTATTTTATTAATAATGATAAATGACTCCGCAATAATCATATCATTAACTTATATTACTTGAAGGTAAAAGTTCAAATTTCGTTGTAACACATCTTTATGTGCAGTTGAAATTGGTCTAATAATCTTAACTTTATTATATATAATAGAAAAAATTTATAGAAATGTATAATACAAGATGAAAAAGTCACAATTACTTTGACAATTACTTTTAACGTATTTAATTTAATTTTTTTTTTTTTTAAAAAAAGGAGACTATTAAGTCTCTCTAAATCCACTAAACACCCCTGATGATTGTGACTCAAATTTGGAATCTCTTCTACATCCGAATGGTTGCCTCTTCCAACTAGAATAGTCTTCTTGTTCAAAATAACAACTTGGTCTATGAATAAATTAGTTAACTGTTTATTGTTCAGGTATTTGAATGATTCTTCTGAGCTGAAGGACTACTTAGAGACAATGTACTCCACAGCAGCTCAGTATAATAGTCCACCTAGATATCCGGTGACGGTGGTTTGCGGCGGCATTGATGGTGCACCGGCGGGAACTGATTTACTTGGCCGGATATTTGCCGGACTTGTTGCTTATAGAGGGAATAGGACATGTTATGATACTAACGTTTCTCCCAGTCAAACAAGTATGGGCTGGACTTGGCAAGTAAGTAAAAAGTATTTTCTATATATATATATAATACGGGGAAATGTGGTTTTTGAATATAAATGAAATATATAAGGAATAAAAAATTATGTAACTAACAATCAAATTTTTATTTTTTTTTAAGAATATATATAGTTAGTCTCTTATATGTATTGAACTTTTACCCATGGTTTTAAGTTACTAATACATTTAAATATAATATATTTATATAGCAACAAAAACTATTACTAAAGCGTTGGTCTGTATATATCTGAAGCATCTGCATAGGAGACTAACAACATATATATATACACACACATATTATATGCAGAGTTCAAATTATACTGATGTAAGATTAAATCATTTTTACACTCCAATTGCAATTTTTCTTCTCATATTCTTAATTTATCGATCATTATATAACACAATAATAACTGGTTTGCATGCTTTTTAATTAGACTTGCAGTGAAATGGTGATGCCGATTGGGTGCGGTAGCAACGACACTATGTTCCCGTCATCACCTTTTAATTTAACTGAATTCATCGACGAATGTACCATCTACTTCGGAGTCTCACCTCGTCCACACTGGATCACAACTTACTTCGGAGGCCACGTATGTATATTTGATGCTCAAAAAAATAAACACGTGCATTTACTGATAAAAAAGTGGAGAAAGGAAGTGCGAAGGTTCCGTTTGATAGCAACATGGAAAATGAAAATAAAAACAACTAATTTGGGTGAGAATATGGAAAAGAAGTTGAGGCATATGGTGAGACACTTTCCATCTTATACTCATTTTTGTGAGTATATATCCTCCATCCTCCTTTAATATTTTGTAAAAAAAATTTCTCCACCATCACCAAATGAAAATTTTGTCATGGAAAAAAGCAAAAAGCAAGAGTTAATCTCACCACATACCTCAACTTATTTTTCATCTTCTCATCAAAATTAGTTATTTTTCTTTTCATTTTTCATATTGCTATCAAACGGAGTCTAAATTGTCAAAAAAAAAAAAAGTGCCTTTTTTTTTGACATATTATCATTTGGAGAAGTCAAATATATTTCTTCAATAATTATGAATTTTATTATAGATATAGTGCTAGTTTAATAATTTGATGCCGAATTGCAGGATATCAAATTGGTTCTGAATAAGTTTGCCAGCAACATCATTTTCTCTAATGGACTGAGGGATCCTTACAGTAGTGCCGGGTAATTTTTGTCTTATATATATAATGACTACACTTATTGTTAAAGTATGGTTTTACCAAAGCATAATACTACTTTCACAAATTGTACGACATATTTTTAAAGTTGTACATTAATATTTTAGTAATAGTTATCATTGCTTTGGAACAGCACCATCCTATAATATATCTCTCCAATAGAACCGCTCTTATATGAACCTCATTTTAGTGAAAAAAAATTATCGTTAAAATATTGGAAAGTAGTTTTTAATGACTCGCTAAGAGTCTAGTCTCTATAGGAATTGTTTGCACAGGAGATTATACATCTATATATAATTAAATTTTTTTTTATCTTTCTTGTCTCACGATCTAATCACAGGGTGCTGGAAAATATATCAGAAAGTGTTGTTGCTGTCCATACGGTTAACGGTACGTGCTAAACTCCATTAATAGAAACAATGAATTAAAGAATTAATACATTGCATATATATACTTAAATAAATTAATTTTTAATTAAATGTATGTATGGGTGGTGATGGGTCTAATATATATATATATATATATATTTATGTGATATTGTGATAATGAAGGTTTAACCATCTAGTGTTTAGAGCATCCATAGAAGTTAGCTCAGAAAATGTCAATTCGCATTTCTTAATTATTTGTTAATTTCGTAACACATAGAACAATGCATATAGCGTAGACGGTGCATGTATTAAAAATATACATTTACAGATTTCTAGTTGGTATCCTCTACGACCTCATCAGAATATTAATAATAGCTAATTTTGTTTTTATCTTTAGTCCAACTGATCATATAAATTATTTCCAAAATAAAAATAAAAAAATCTAATCATATAACTAAATTATTAGTTAGGGCCGGATTCTTATATCTTAGCTAGTCAACATTACAAAACAGAGACTTATTATTTATTAAAAATATATATTTTTTAATTTTTCTGAAATTAAAATATTTTAATGCAGGATCACATTGTTTGGACATAATACCAGCAAAGCCAAGTGATCCAGAATGGTTGGTGGATCAAAGAAAGGTGGAGGTTGACATTATCCAAGGCTGGATCAACAATTACTATGCTCAACTTCTTGCCCATAGCTAGATTTATTTCATTATACACGTACAAGAATTTCTAATTATTAAGAAGACCTCCAAATTGGTCAAAATTTGAACTATTTTAATATTTTAATTCATGCATTAGATATATTAATTGTTTTAGGGTTTTAGCATGTACTAGTTAGAGTCATGTTCCTTTATTTATCTTCAATGGATGTTATTTTTTTGTTTTTAGCTTTTGAATTTAGTTGTTGTTTGTGACAATTCACTTTTAATGCGTCGAAAATGCATTTAGCAAATTGTTTGAAAGAAATTTCGAAGCGTGGAACACTATGTAACACTTGGCCTACCCTGCTCTATAAAAATGGACTTATGTTTAGTTATATATATTTATGAACACAAAACCTTGGATATGATACTACTATATATTATACAGATGGTGAATGAAGAAAGAAAGTTCAGACCATCTAGAGCTCCAAATTTGAAAATACTTAAAACTAAGTCTGCCGCTTCTTTTTTTTTCTTTACCCACAGTAAACAAGAAACTACAACAAAGAGTCCAACAAAAGCCCTATCTAAAGGGGGGGAGGCGGATTGCCAAGCCAATCCCCAAATAAAACAGTAACACCTCTACAGGCCAAACCAGCAATACAATGCGCAATCACATTGCAATCTCGCCTAACAAAAGAGAACTTCAAATTATAGCACCTCGCCACAAAACGAGTATCTTCTATAATTAGCCTATTGCCCAAGGAGGCATGTTCTCAGAACTGGTGAGAAGGATAACTAGCTTGCAATCCCCACAAATTTGGACAATAGAGATACCTCTAGCATAGGCAAAAATGCACGCTTCTTTGATAGTTAGAACTTCACACATATGAGAAGAAGAATCCATTACTTTCCTGCCACAATCATCAATAATGTCACCCCAGACTGATCTGAAAATGCCTAGCTCCTATAGCTGCAGAATTGAACGCTTGCACAAAGGCACCATCACAAGAAGAAAACATAGTCCGAAGTGCTTGAATGGGCCATCCCAATCGAGGATCGAAGAACAGGATTCCCTTTCGCCTGCTCTAGCAAGGTCCTCCCACACAAGGGAGGTATTAAAACTCATAAAGTTTCGTGTGATAATAACATGGAAAATGATATATATATATATATATATATATTGATTTGTGTGAAAAATTAGAAAATAAGTTGAGACATGTGGTGATATGTTATTATCCATCTCCATCTCATTTTTATTTTTATGAATACATGTCTTCGATAATTTTTTATTTTTACAAATCAAGTGTATCACAATTATATTATGTGTGTGCATTAATAAGAAACTATTTAGTAATATTGTCAACCATCAGCTATTGAATAAGATGACAAAAACAAAATTAACATATATATATAGGGTTCGGATCTAATATGGATTGTTTGCATAGGGACCGGCCCTTTGGCGACATATTTTTATTGCCATAAAATTAAATATGTTTTTAGCAACAAAAATTCATCAATAAATTGTGGTCCCGATATGCATAGTTGGCACCCTATCTTATCCATATATATATATATGTAGAAACAATGTGTTAAAAAAGGCTCCTTCTATATATATATATTGAGAGAGCCACTTTTTTCCTTTTAACTATATCTATGAATTTATGATAAGGGTCAAATCTGGAATCACCGGCTCCTAGTATAATCCAAATACATGAAGTATGCATGGCCTTCAATTTTTAAATAGTTTAAATCATAGGGAATAAATCCTAGTTTTCTATTATTTTTAATTTCTTTGATAGTCAAAGACTAGGGATGGCAACGGGTCGGGTATGGGGCGGGTTTGGCCAATACCAAACCCGACCCGCATGTATATCACTCCGCCCCGAACCCGCCCCGAACCCGAGTCGGGTTTTTGTTCTTGAACCCAAACCCGCCCCGCATTGATATGTAGGAGGCCCGCCCCGCCCCGCCCCGCCCCGAATAAGGAGTAATCGGGTCGGGTTGAACCGGGTCGGGTTGAAAACCCACCTGCCAAACTGTTTTTGAACTAAAAAAAAAAAAAAATTTCAATGACAGACACCAAAGTAGCAGGCAGGCAGTAAAGGCGTAAAGCACCAAGCCAACAAGCAAGCTAAAAATTTCCAGTGGATCAACCACAAAATTCTTACAAGTCTTAAAACTACTTAATACAATCAAACAACAAATCCCAAATTACATAATACAATCAAACAAGTCTACAATTCCATCATTAAATTAAAACCAAATTAAAGTATTTAAACATCAAAACACAAATAGCAAACTCTTCAACTTCTCAGATTTTCCAAGAAAAGCTTTGTCATTTCTCAATGTAACCTCCTGAAAATAAACATGAATAATAACAAATATAAATAATAAAATACTTAAATGACAAACCAAGTATAAAAGTTGTAAAAGAATACATTACCTCCAAACATTAACTCATAATATATCAGTTTCTTCGTCACAAATTGTAATTCTTGAATCTGCAGTAGAAGCCTCACCTAATAACACAAAATAAAATTAAATTAAATACTAAGTAGATTTTCAAATAACTAATTTACTAAGTATCAATTAAAACCAACAAGTTGTACCTTCTAAATCATTCCACAACCAATCTTGTGCACACATTAATGCCTCCAAAACAGGAGCACTAAGTCGACTGCGATGAGCACTCACCATCCGACCACTCGTACTAAAAGCTGATTCAGATGCTACTGTCGAAACTGGAATAGCCAAGATGTCTCGGGCAATTAATTGCAGTGTAGGATACCTAACCCCATTCGCTTTCCACCAATTCAAGATATCAAAGTCTTGGGTGCGTGGAAATATTTTTTCTTCCAAGTAATGATCTAACTCCGACTTTATATTCACACGTCCAGACATACCACTAACAATTTGATCATATTCAGAAAAAATATCAATATTCCACTCTCCACCTACACTTGCCGAAGTAGAATCACCTAAAGATGTGATCCCACTTACCCCACTTCCACTCGTCTCATTACTACTTGCTTTTAGCTTGACTTGGTACTCGTTAAGTAAATCATAACAAGCAACTCGGACTTTTTCTATTTGAAAAGTAGCCTCCTCACCATGTATTTTATGAAGTACGTGTTCTAAGAAGGTCATCTTATAGCGTGGGTCTAAAACAATTGCTATTCCGGCAACTAAGTGACACTCACTCCAATATTTATCAAACTTTTCTAACATATTAGATGCCATCCTCTTAATCACTTCATTTTCTGTATTGGCCCAACTACGCAAAGCCAATTTTATCTCACAAATTTTTGGGAACAAGCAATTTGCCGTAGGCAAAAGAGTTTTAGAAAAAGTTTCAGTAACTTGAAAAAATAATTTTAATCTCCCACAAATATCTTTTGCTAAACTCCATTCCTCCTCCGTAGGTAAGAATATATAATGTCGCTCACGTTGCCTCAAACGTGGAAACACGTCCTTGTAACTAATTGCCGTCTCAAGCATTAAGTATGTGGAATTCCATCTTGTTTTACAATCAAGAGACAACTTTTTAGTGCATGGAATTTTTAATTGCCGAGCAGCTTCCTCAAACTTTTCCTCTCTACTTTGTGTGGCGGTCCAAAAGGCTACACTATCACGTATTTTCCCAATTGCCACCCCTATTACATCCAAACCATCTTTAACCACCAAATTCAATATATGTGCAGCACAACGCATATGAAGCAATTTTCCATCCAAAATAAGAGACCCACTAACAACAAACTTATCCGACAAAATACCAACCAATGCATCATTAGTAGTGCAATTATCTACTGTAATAGTAGACACTTTTCTATCCAAATTCCAATCCAACAGGCAATCCATAAGAACATCACAAAGAATATCTTTTGTGTGTGGAGCCGGTACATAAACAAACCTAAAAATTTCAAAAGTATAAAGTAAACTAATTGCAAAAGCAAACATAGAATATGTTAAATGATAATGATAATTATGATAAAGACTTACCCAATAACCATACTCCGCAAGCTCCAATATCGATCAACAAAGTGTGCCGTAATTGCCATATAACCTCTTTTTTGCCTAGATGACCACATATCCGTTGTGATAGCAACTCGACTTGAAAGCTTGTCAAACATCAAATATGCTTTTGTTTTTTCCTCTTGAAAAAGTTTCAAAATATCACTTTTTATTGTGTTTCGAGAAACCATTTTAAAAAGGGGTTGAAGACTACTAACAAACCTCCTAAATCCAACATGATCAACAATGCTCAATGGATATTCATGTAAAACAATTGCACTAGCAAGTTCCTTCCTTGAAAACTCTTGGTCAAAAGTAAAATTAGCAAATTGGACTTTCCCATCACTACTCTTGTTAGTTGATATTTGAAATTGATCACGAATGTCAACATTCCTACGCTTTTTGCACCTATCCAAATGAGTATGCAAATGATTTGTTCCATTCTTAGGATCTGCTTTAAGTTTTGTTTTGCAATGGTGACATATCGCCATTTTGCTTCCATTTTCGATAACCCTTTCAAAATCTTGCCAAACTTTAGAAAAAAGTTTTCCTAATTTTCTCTTATTAGGAGAATTTTGTGTAGTTTGTAAACTAGGTTCAGTGGCATCATTCACAGGGGCTGAAGTTGGTGTTGGTGTAGAAGCTGGAGTAGGACTACACTCGGATGGAGGCATGGACAAAATATTCTCGTCTTGATTAGAATCAGTCATTATAGATCTAACAAAGAAATAAATGGTATTAAAATACATACAAGTAATATTTAAATTACAAGCAGATAATAAGCTTATAAGCTTCTTACTTTAGTGTAAGTAAAAAAAGTTGAATCAGACACCCATTCACGAATCACAAATCAGACATAAATCACAAACACAAATCAGACACAAATCAAACATAAATCACAAACACATTCACGAATCAGACACAAATCACAAACACATTCACGAATCAAAATATTGAATCAGACACTAAAAAAAATATTGAAGAAAAACAATAAACTTGTCAGCTGTGGAGAAGCAGATTGAATCAAAATATTGAATCAGACACTAACCAGAGATGGAGGAGGAGAGACTGTGAGGAGGAGAGACTGTCACGGAAATCGGAGATGGAGGAGGAGAGACTGTGGAGACCGGAGAGACGGTGTGTCGCCGTGTTGGTGTGGGTGAGTCGGTGAGACAGTGAGAGATAGATAGAGTGAGATGTGAGTGAGGGAGACCGGAAATGGAGGAGGAGAAAACGGAGATCTCAGATCTGTGGGAGTTCACTCATCACTGTGTTGTAGTATGTGACTGTGAGATGTGCCGTGTGGCCCGTGTGCGGCTAAGAAGCTAAGTGGAGAAGTGAGACCGTGAGAATATGAGATGAGACTTAGGGTTTGTAACTTTTTATTTGATTAATATTTAAAATTAAAAATATTAAATATAATATATATTTTTTAATATTAATAATTTATATATTTATATATATATATAAGTGGGTCGGGTCGGGTCGGGTTTTATGAACGCAGAACCCGAACCCGCCCCGAACCCGGTCCGGTTTTTTAAAAAAATTACCAAACCCGACCCGCTCTCAAAAAAACCCGACCCGAACCCGCTCCATCCGGGTTGGGTCGGGTCGGAAACCCGCCGGGTTGGGTTTTTTTGCCATCCCTATCAAAGACCCCCGCTAATACAAACATGTATCAATCATTTTAAAATATATGTAATAAATGTACTAAATAGTACAGAATAAATAAATTTTGTTTCTAGTCATAATTAAGTATATTAAACGAATTCTTAAAAATTAGAAAAGTTAATTTTTGTGCTAAAGTGATCTATGGAGCATTTCATGGCCCTTCCATACAGTTGTTTAGATACAGCACCGATGAATCATGAGTTCAACCCTGTTTTCAGGGCAGTTGTTAATGTGAACTAATCCGAACCCTTAACTAAATTAATATTATACACTTGTAAGCTATCCGATAGCTAGCCTATTGAGTAAAATCGGAGGGGATGAATAATGGAGAGGAGACGATCCAGCATTCGATATGGAGGTTCCCATGGTTGATCGTCGATCAGTGCTTGATTCCATTTGGACAGTTAAAAATCAGGTCAATCTTCCTGCTCCTTCCCTGTTTCCCTAAAAGTAGTTTCAGACCAATTTGATGTACCGGTTGTATATAAAAAAAAAATTGTTGTCTATCTTGCATGTTTTAATGATGCGCGCATTATTACAGATTCTCTTTAAGGAGATGCATGTAGCTTCTTTCCTGTATGTATATATATATATGAAGAAAAATGCTTAAAATTGTGTCTAACTTCTTTCAAAAATACAAGACAGTTCTCTCATTTTGAATAAATATCAGTCATTCATTCATTCAGTTATTTTATTTTGCTTCTGAGTTTAAGTAGCATGATGAGTGGCATTATACTGTGCAATCCATCCTCGTATAATTTCCTTTTCTGCAGCACGCAGTGAGACCAACCATGAAGGGTCACTTGCCATTGGAATTCCTAAATCCGACCCATGTGCTCCTATATATTAACCATCACCAAAATAACATATCAAAATTAAATATTAATTACAAACTCGCCCTAGAAAATAAAATAAGTAATTAAAATATATATATTGCACGCGTACATATGTAATTTATCTTATCATAATTTGTATATCAGCTAATCTAACTCACTTGTATTAATTGGTGATCGAGTGAGACTCTCATAACTTATCAACAAGTTGTTAGTTCACTCGATACACCAAATTTTGTCTAATTAATTAGTCAGTCTTGTATTACATATATATATATCGCAGAAAAATTCTTGTATTCCAAGTGTATAAGCACATACCTTTTTCTGCATATAAAGCTACAACGCTATCCGATATGTTTTGAAGAACTCTGGAGATAAAAGAAGAATTACATTAGCTAGCTTAGATATTTTGAACAAATATAAGTTATTTTTATACCAAAATAAGTGCCTATGTTCCCTATTCTTTTAAGAGATATAATCAACGTATTAAATCTCATGATAATAAGTAACTTCATAACTCATTCGTGCACACTAGTAATTTTAAAATTATTGTTTTTGTTGAGAAGTTTTAAGTTTAGCTCTTTACCCTCCACCACTATATGGGTCTCTTCCACCATTGGAGAATATGATGTTGCTTGCGAAATTTCCAAGCACCGATTTTATATCCTGCAATTTCAATTTACGTTAATTTTGTTCAGATATAATTTTTGTTCGGTTAATTAACAAACTGAGAATATTTTATATACTGTATTAGTTTTTGTTCGGTTAAGAAAAGAAGACGACATGGCATTATATTTATAAAAAATTGATAATAATAATTATTATTTTATTTGTAGTCATTTTTTTTCTTTTTCACAAATATGTGTTAACATGTGCAACACTTACAATTGACAAAAATAGTTAAATTACGTAATAATCAAGTCTTCTGGCAAGAATAAGGAAAATAAGCAAAGATAGTAATTAGTAAATATATATATATATATATATATATATATATATTTAAAATATTTTTTTCGCATTTTATAATTTTAGTTCCTCTTTTTTCTCAGCGAATAAGGCGTTGACAGTTACCTCTTTATTAAAATTTATTTCAATCAATGAATAATTATTAGAATGATATATTATTTTTTTATGTCAAATAATTAATTAAATATATATGTGTAGAAGTAGTCTATATATATATATATGTAGAAGATTTAGAGAGAAGGGGTATATAGGTAGGGACACATACATGGCCTCCAAACTCTGTGGTGATCCAATGAGGCCTTGGGGTGACACCATTGAAGAGACCTTCACATGTTTTTGTGTAATTTTCCAAATTGAAAGGCAAAGCTTCAAACATTGTTTCATTCTCACCACATCCTATTGGCATCACCATTTCTGTGCAAATCTTTTCAGACCATACAACAATTTAATTTAATTACAGCCAAGAAAATTAATAAGAAGTTGAATATTAAAAAAAAAATTTACTCTAATTGAAAACAAAAATAATTAATTACAATAACTTCTTCTGTGTTTTTATTTTCACCTTTTTTTTGAGAAATTATTGGCAGTTTATGGCTAGTAAGCGCGCATTTTTCCATTCCAAATTCAAGGAAGGTTGTTGTATGTAATACCGAGTACTGGGATTCTTTAGAGTAACAAAATATTTTTTAAAGTATCGTTGAAGAAATCAAAACCGTTAGTTTAAAAGTAAATGAAATTTGAATCATCTAATAACTTATTTGGAAACATAAAATATATTCAAATCAAGTAAATTAAAATATTTTTCACTATTTTATTTTTAACCAAAAAAAAAAAATTCACCCCAAACCAAACGCGATTTGATTTAGGCACAACAATGTATAATATATAGATCGAATTAATACCTGCCAACCCCATCCACTTTTGTTGCTTACTTTAAGATCATAAATATAAGCACAATTGGATCCAAGAATAGAGTGAAAACCAGCAGCAATTTTGTCAAGAATGTAAGTCCCTTCCCCTGCTCCATCAATGCCTTTGCATATCTTTTCTACCCAATAACTTGGTGGATTATCATATTGGGCAAAGAATACATACTGTAGAATCAAATTGTCCTTCAACTCTTTTGATGAAGTCAGTGGACTTCAAAATTGAGGGTCCAAAATGCAAAACCGTTAGTTTCTAAGGATATAATTGTGAACGATAATTAGAGTTTTTTATACTTCACCCATGTGATGTTTGACTGAATTTTCACTTTGACCCATAAAATTTTATTATATTTTCGTCAATGTCATTCGTAAAGTTTGATCACGTTGTTACTTTAGTTCAAAATTCAACATGACATTTGTTTCTTGTAAAAATGCCATGTGCAATTGACGTAGCCTGAAAATCAAAGTGATATGTATTATTTTCATTAAAGAAACAAATATAGAGTTGAATTTTGGACTAAAGTGACAATGGGATCTAACCTTATGAATGAAATCGGAGAACATGAAATTTTATGGATCAAAATGAAAATTCAATGAAATTTCATGGGGCAAAGTGTAAATAATTAACTAAAAAAATATGAATAAGTGTTATAATAATTACTAGCATGTGTTGAATATTCGGCTAAGGTTGAGAAGGCCATTTGAATCTGCAGCCACTCTATCAATTTCAAACCAAGAATCTCTTATGGTGTTGTAACAACTCTCACTAACATCCTGCAAAAAATATGTAACAAGCTTTAAACATTTGATTAATTAATTAATGATAAAATAAAAAGAATTTAATATCCTGTTGTCTCAAATTAAGAATTGTAATAGACAATTTTCATTTTTTTATTTTTTATTTAAAGAAAAACACTAGTTATAACATAATTAACAATAACAGAGTAAATTTTATTTATTTATTTTTTCAAGTGTGTAGTTTCAAATTTATGTTCGTTGCAATGGCTAAGTATGACAAATCATGTATGCTAACTATTAGACTTTGTAAAGTTATTGGAATTAGTTTTTTGTGCACACATAATACGTGTATGAAATGAATAAGAAAAAGTGAGTAGGGATTAGGGACTCAATTAATGACAAGGTACATACTGCCGTTATCTAAGCGTAGGTGATAAATTTGAAAAATGTTCTTTACATTATTCTTGTTTCTTTCACATTTTTATTTTTAAAATTTGATAATAAAGAAAAAGTTGAAAATTCTAAAATGTGACACGGGACCCTTAGGAAGTTAAAATATAATTTAGCTTTATACAATAGAGATAGACCATATCAGGATCAAAAACCGTGCCAAGTTGACTGTATAAACTTTATTTTTTGGCAATCTTGAGGCCTATAGCCCCCCCCCCCCCCCCCCTTCTCCTTCTCGAGTTCTCCAAATAATCACTAGCACTTAACAATAATTTTATTATTATTAAATTCATTACAGTAATTATTTTCTAAATTATATACACCATCAGTTGGACTCCTTCAAAAAAAAATAGCTAGCGAACTTTTAGTTCGCATAGACTTGCAATGTTAAAATGAACATACAGGCAGGAACAAGCTAGAGCGGGACAACCTTGTGAATTTTGGGATCCATTGACCCCATTAAAATTCATAGAATGCGATAACAAGTGGGATCAACTAGGGTAAATATATATATATATATATACTCCATTTTTATTCACTTCAATTTTCTTTAATTGTCACACAAAATAGATAATAATGTTTATTAAAGAACCCCAATTCAGACTACGCCGGTGGATGTCTTATGTATACAGACTATCTGTGTAGGGTCCACAATTTTCGCAATGAAATTTTGTAATGAAGTGCGATCCGTGTAGAAATGGTTCATATATATATATATAAGAGACGAATTGTGTATATATATGTAGCTTACTCTGTAGTCCTTGGTGACAATAACAAGGTATGCATTTTGAGGAGTGATGTCGTCAAAATAAAGAATTGGAGCTGATGATGCCAAAGCTCCATCCACAATATGCGGATATTTTAGACGAAACCAAGATGCCAGCACTGTAAAATTGAATTGATTAAAGTTAGCTAGTCGGAGAAATTAGAAATTCACTCCAACAATTTAATCATTAATATTAAGGGTTTTTTTTTTTTTTTGGTTCACGTTAAAATTAGGGAAACTCTAATCCAAATCGAACTTCAAAAGTTAGTTTTGATCCGGATCAGTTTTGGTTTTGAATCATCCAAACCAAACATTTCAATTTGGTACGGATTTATTCGGTTTCACATTTATTTCTTTTTTAACAAAAAATTAAAAATTTTAAGCAACATTAAATAAGCCATGTGCCATAATTAAATTTGGTTATACTTTGTAATTCTTATCCTTATGAACATTTTAGCACCAAACAGTAAAAGTATTATCTTAAAAAAAATCACCAATTAAAAAGAACTTGATATAGAACAAAAGAAAGTAGAGCATCAAGCATGAAATATGACTTAGTGGTTAAGTGTGAGTGTAGATTACCCAATAGCAAGAATTCACATCATGTTACAAAATATTTTATGAAAAAGAAAATTGTATGGTTAAAATAGGCATTTTAAAAATATAACACAACTTAGGCCGGGGTGCTCAATCACTTTATATAATAGTATGTGTACATATAGATATTATTAATATATTACATGTATGTATATACAATTGATTTTCATGTCTTGTGCATGTGCTATTCGATTATAAATAATTTTGAAAAAATGAAAAATAATAATACTGGGCCCGGTTGAGAGACATTTTGTCCTCTATTAGCGAGGATAAAAACCAAAAACCTAACAATATTTTAGCTAGTAATTGCCGAAATGTCTTCCAATTTTACATAATCGTAGATATATTTGCATTATATAAATGAACTTTCATGCGATGTTTTTGATTATTTGTAAATGCTACTAAAGGATTTGGTTTTCAATGAAAATCTAAGACAATGTTTGGCATTGTAAACGAAAAGACAGTGGCTCATTTTCACATTGATTTTCACATCTTTATGCAAACCAATTGTCGACCAGAAGTAGCACATTTGATTTTCATTAGTTCTGATGCTGACTATGCACAGGCATTTCAAATATGAAAAACTCTTTACACTAAAAAGAGTTTTCACCGTATTGAATTTTCAACGAATCAAACACACCTTAACAAATCAACTACACACGTTATCATGAAAGTGGTGTAGTTAATGATTCATCATTTTTACACCAATCAAACGGATATAAAAAATTTATTTGCATAAAAATTCTTTACCTTGGTGGTAATTAAGATTATATTGAGATTCAACGAATGAAACACGATATTTGAAATTTAACTTACTTCCACCGTATGATCCTCCCACGGCAATTACAGGACAATTTTCTGCTGTCAAATTCCTCTTAAGATCAGTGATTAATTGCGCATAATCAGCCAGTGCTTGTGTGGAGCTAAAGAATCCAAGTGTACTTGCATTGTTGAATGTTTCAATTCCAAAGGGCATTGAATCTCCATAATAGCGATGCTGCATGTCACATATACAAGGAACTATGGAAAATCTATTTAATTTAACCATAATTCTCTAACTTAGTATTATTCATTGATCGCATGGATTATACCAGTGATAAAGGACCACCACCCAAACTTAAAGATATCAAGTTCGAGTTTTGTTAGCTACATACATGTGTAGCTAGCATTAATCCGATCATAACCTTAATTATAAGATTATTTACCCACACTAATTTTCTGTTAAATCATCATATGTATAATTATATAGCAACACACATACTCATTTAAACATATATGGGATGTGTTACTGCTTTTGAGATATTATTCCAAAAAAAATATTTCCAAATCAAACAAAAGCAAAAAAAGAAATGAAATGATTATATTTGAGGGACTCTTAAACAAAAATCCATATAATGACATACCTCAATGTACACAATGAGGCCATTAAAATTGGAAGCAATTTCATTAATGAACCCATCAAAAGAAGCCACAAGAGTAATATTAGCTTCATCACCCATATAAACAAATATAGGTGAATTACTAGTACTATTACTCCCACCCCAATACTTTGAGTTCACAAAATATTTTTGCTGGAAAGTTTTGTAACTTTCTGGATTATAATTGAAATGATCGAGTGTTTGTGCGTAATAATACGTCTTGATCTCCGGCGGGAGATCCGGTAGGCCGAAGGTGTCGCCGGCGGTCATGAAATTGCGGACCATACCAAATCCGGCTATATTGGGATACGTGGCGATCACGCATTGGCCGGCAAGGACTAGCGAAAATTGGAAGAACAATAACCAGGCCATTTTGAGCTTGTACAATTAGTGGCCTTTTTCTTTAATTTGTAAGATTGAAGTTTAGAAGAAAAAAAATTCCTTTCTAAATTTTGAAACTATGGATATTGGTTGGACTTGTATGTTTTTTGTTCTTGGTATATACGTTACATACTAGGTAAACATTAAGTTAATTTTTTGTGTTTTTTGCTCTTGGTATATACGCTATGTGCTAAGTAAACATTAAGTTCAATTTTTGGCGGTAGATTCTTTTGGGCCTACCATTCTTGTGCTTGACAACAAGTTGAGATTTTGTATAATTTAAGTTTGAACTAATTAAGCTTAAACTAACCACAATTTACATTTATTTTATATCTTTTATTTTGAAAACAAAAATCTGTTGTGTAAAATGAGTGCTTATGTTGAGTACGGTTTCCAATGAATCATTTTTTTGGAATATGGGCGAGAGAGTCAGAGAGGGGTGGTTGTTTTAGGTAGCTCCTAACATCACAAGACATTTGAAAACACTCTATTTGTTCATTCGTCTGATAACAAGTAAGTCAATATTATTCGCCCGATAACGAGCGAGTAAAAGCTTGAAGATGCCTTACTCGCTTGTCATCGGGCAAGTATGTAGGCATATACTCGCTTGCCATCGAGCGAATAACATGCACTTACTCGCCCGTCATCAGGCGAATAAAAAATAGAGTGTTACTAAGTGTTTTGTGTAATGCAAAGAGCGGCTATCTTGTTTTGTAACTTATAACCTTGTCAATTTGAACTCTAAAGTATTGTATCATATGTGTCAAATTTTGTTCCTGAATTATCAATTATGGCAATTTGGTCCCCAATTATTGAATATATTCCAATTTAGCCCTTCTCTTTAACTGCCGTACTTTCTTTGGCCCTTCTTAATTATTAGGGGTGAACAAGATCCAATTTAAAGATCAAATAAACCAAACTGACTAATCCAATCCCATCCATTTTTTTTTTGAATTTTATAAATTGTTTGGATTCGATTGGATCCATTTATAAAAAAACCCAAAAATATTGGACCGCTTTGGGGTTAGTATAAACTGATCCAATTAGTATATATATATACATTTTTAGGTGTCATATGTCATTGTGTTATTGGTGATCATCGTAATCTATTTATATTGCTGCTACTTATTTTTTAATTTGAGATTTGAATACAAGTTAATTTATTTATTTATTTTGTCAATCCGTCATATTTGTAAATTTTAAAAATTTCTAGTAGGTATATTACCATATTGGCTCCCTTTCTTCTTTAAGAGTAAATACTATTAATGGCCATTGAACTATTAGCAAATTCTATCCATGGTCACTATACTTCATTTAGATACAATCAACCCATTAAACTTTTAAAACATACTACCAGTGGCCACTTCGTCAAATCCCACCGTTGGTTTTTTGGCGGGAACCATGTCATGTGATTATCTTGTGATATGTAAGGGGCACTTATGTCATTCTTCTTCTCCTTCTCCTTTTTCTTCTTCTCTTCTCTGAACTTCTTCTCATTCTTCTTCTAAATGGTTAACAGCCCTCTGTCCCCACCCTTATCACCACCACCGACAATGCAACCCCACCTCCGACGCTAATTTAAGCCGTTAACGATCGCACTGTGTATATGTAGAAGTCAATATTGAGTTCCACAGCGTTGTGAATGATGGTTTAGTAGATCCAAGAATCGATGTGGGAGCGGAGGATTAGGGTTTGGTCGATGAAGGAGGATAATCGATGGTGGCAATCAGAGGGGAGGTAAGGGAAGGGGGAAGAGAAAATACTCGAAGTTAAGGGAAGGAAGACCACGGGTTTCGCCATTTTCGATAAAGAAGATAGGGGAGGGGGTGAAAGAGATATGTCCTAGGACTATTCATATATTATGATTTGTACTTGGATATCTTATGCTTATTGTCATTAATAAAGTTTATTTCATTTTACTTTATATTCTCTTGTAAATAATATTTATTAATACTAGTTCATCAAGTACGTGACTAGATTGTGGGATGCTAGTAATGTTATAATAATATTGTTTAGATGTCCCTGATCATATGTCAATAACCTAGGATCACATTGATATAATGATTAGAGTATGGGTCAGCTAATGACTATGTTCCACAAGTCATGAATATGGAGATATCAAGCTGAACATACTGATACTTGTTAGTGAATAAAGTATTGGACCGACCCGCTTTGGGGACACTGCGAGGAGTGTTACATAATGTCATCAGTGATGTTCCCCATTTGTGATATCGTATTATCCTCAGACCTGAGATCGCCATGGTTACCAACATAGGAATTAGCATGTCAGGCATTATCAAACGTTGCTCTTGACCGAGTAATTATAAAAATGATGATCGAGTATACTATGAACTATGTAGAGGTATGTGGTTGATCAAGATGGGATTTGTCACTCTCATATAATGAGAGAGATATCGTTGGGCCCCTTGATAAGTATAATTAATATTTGCATGGCCATGCACAAATGAGATGTCATTTGTTTTAGATTAATTATACTTAGAGATCAAGAAATAAAGATTGAACTATACAAGAATGACACTTGCCTAGTCTTGTGTTCAATCTAGATATCGATTGACAAAAGGAGTTAATATGTGGAATATCAATTTAAGGTTATGTTGTTTTGACCATTATACCCTTTGGGTAATAGTAATGTTTTACTAGAGACCGCTTACTATTTCGTATAATAAAACGGGCTTTTAATTATACTGCCAAAGAGTATAAACCTACGGGGTTGCACACCAAAACGAGTTGGATCAAAACGAATTGAAAATGGGCCAAGTTGGACTTGGGCCTAATTCGTTTTGTTGCTTAGGGTTTCTCACTAGGGTTCCCCTTTAAAAGGGACCATTGTTCCTCTTGGCCGCACTGAGAGAGAAACAGAGGCAGAGTACGAAATTAGTGTGAGAACCCTAAAGGCGCTAGTACACCAAGCAAGGATCCGATCTCATTCGTGTGTGCATACCGTAGAGGCGTTGTATTTTCAACGCTAGAACGACAACAACAGAAGGTTCTGTCCACCGCGTTCATTGATTTTAATTCGAATCTCGAACAAAGTATGTTTTCCATCGATAATTATTGAACTGTATAGATCCTAGGGTTTAATGATTAGTGCATAAATTAGTGTATGTGATGCATGATTACTGCCCTAATTTCCTACAGTGGTATCAGAGGGAGGTTATTTACTGTTCTTTAATTTTCGATCATGATTATAGTCGTTTTATAACTTGAAGATCTATTCTCGTTTAAATTTCGATTAATATCATATTCGGTTTTTAGTATCATGCTAGGTTTTGTTAATATCGATTAATGGGTTAATCATTTTCTGTAGCATGTTTCTGTTTTCGTTAATCAGTTTGCATATACGATATGCCCTTTTATAATCTGATTAATAGAGATCTGATATGTCAAAAACACGATTACTGTATGATTGTTATCGACATGTTCATGATTCTGTTAAGCCGTTTTCGATTAGGGTTCATCTTTTGGCATGTTACTCGATTAGGATCTTTATGCTGTCATGATTTTAATTCCGCAATTATCATACAAGCATGTCAGAATCGTTCTGTTAGGGTTTACGCAATCGTTATAGACCTGATAAGATCACGGCTATAGGGTTCTTCATGATTAATTTGATTAATGAGACAGGACAGATTAATATGATTAATGTAGACGAATCTGTCTAATATGGTTAGACACGTTTCTGGAGAAAATAATTTGAAATCGTTCAAATTCTCCACGGTGGCAGCGGGACCGCCGCCGGGGTGTCCCCCCCCGGACCCCGGTTGGGGCGCTGCCCCAAACCCCGCGGGGGCGCTGCCCCTCGACCCCTTAGTGTTTATTTAATAATTGATTAAATTTAATTTTCGCATTTATGTGTATGCAATATGTTGTGTTATGAGATAATACTAACTTGCAGGATTATAATTTATAGTGATATAGTATGGCCAAACTAAATACGGCCTGCGCGTCGTCTTGTTTTTATTGTAATATATAAATACGGCCTGCGTGTCGTTTTGTGTTTTGCAATGTAATTTTATATTACTAGCCTCTTGTATTAGGCTGTACATTTTTTTGTATATTACCTCGCATAGAAGATGGAGGATCCCTTATCACAAGAGAAGATAGCCAAGAACTTTGGAGTGTCCAAAGCTACGAAGGATGGAGAGCATAGTTAATTAGTAGCTTTATATCTCTGGCCATACTATATCACATATTTATTGGTTTATGCTTGTTTAAATATTATGTTGTATTATTGTGTGACTGCATATTTATGTCCCTAGAACAAAAGAAATTATTTGTGCCTTTCCAACACTGATAACTATTAATTTTATGATTATTATAGAAGACGCCTGCCAAAGCGGGGTTATCTTAGATCATCATAAATTAATAGAATGGAAGTCGGACATCCATGAGTCAGAAAAGTGTTGGTTTGATTTCACAAGGCCATCAAAACGGTTTTGGGCCTTGAGGCAAAGTGTTGAGAAGCCGAAACATAAGATGTAAAACTCAACTAACCAAGAGTTGCATATAATGTAATTAACAAATGTTGCTTACCTAATTAACAAAGTTTAAGAGAAAAGCCAAAGCTTTCTTAATACCTTGTGTAATATGGATCTTGGACCTACTATGTCCTAATGGGACAATTGCATGTAAGACATAGTAAGAATTTTTTAATAAGCATATTAAATGTTTGCATATGTTATTTTGCTGTAGATAGATGACAAACAATAACACAACTGCTTTTTGCGATCTGTCCTTGAGAAGGAAAAACTAAATACAACCAACTTTCTAGACTGGTTTAGGAATCTGAGAATTGTTCTCAAACAAGAGAGGAAAGATTATGTCCTCGAAAATGCTATTCCTGAAGAACCGGCAGCTAATGCTTCTCGTGCACAGAAAGATACATATCAAAAGCATCTAAATGATGATTTAGATGTTTCATGTCTCATGCTTGCTAGCATGAATGCTGATCTGCAGAAGCAGTTTGAAAATATGAATGCATTCGACATGGTTAAGGAACTGAAGAGTTTGTTTCAGGAACAAGCTCGAGTCAAACGCTTCAAGACTACTAAGTCTTTGTTTTCATGCAAGCTTCCCGAGGGAGGCTCAGTCAGTCCTCATGTACTCAAAATGATTGGGTACATTGATCACCTAGAAAGGTTGGAGACAACCATTAGCCAAGAGTTGGCCACTGATGTCATTCTCCAGTCGCTGCCTGAGTCATATAATGGTTTCATTATGAACTTCAATATGCATAGCCTGGAAAGGACATTAACTGAGCTGCATGGGATGCTGAAAACAGCTGAGCAGAACATTGTTAAGAAAGGTAAGAATAATGTTCTGATGGTTCAAAAGGGAAAGGGTTTCAAGAAAGGTGGAAATGGCAAAGGAAAGTCCAATGCCAAAGGCAAGGGTAAAGCTCAAGTTAAGAACTGGAACAACAAGAAGAAAAATTCTGAGCCCAAGCCTAATCCACAAGCTTAAATGATATGTTTTCACTGCAATGAAAAGGGTCATTGGAAGAGAAACTGCAAGAAATACCTTGACAACAAAAAGAAGGGACTAGCCCCTTCGTCTTCAGGTACTTACGTTATAGAAGTAAATGTTACTTCAGCTTCTTCTACTTCTTGGGTATTAGATACTGGTAGTGCATCTCACATTTGTGCAAATGTACAGGGACTCAAAAGGAGTAGGAAGCTGGCTAAAGGAGAAGTGGACCTACGCGTTGAAAATCGAGCAAAAGTTACTGCTCTAGCTGTAGGAACATTTGAGAATCCTTTGCCTTCGGGATTGATTTTAGAATTAAATAATTGTTACTATGTGCCTGCTTTTAGCAGAAACATTATTTCTATTTCTTTGTTAGACGAACAAGGTTTTGAATTCAATTTTAAGGACAAACGTTGTTCATTTTCTTTGAATAATATGCAATATGGTATTGGACAATTATTGGATGGTCTTTATATTCTAAATCTTGAAATACTTGTTTATAACGTAAATAACAAGAGAATCAAGTCTGATGATTCGAATCCTACTTATTTATGGCATTGTCGTTTAGGCCATATAAATGAGAAACGCATGTTGAAGCTCCATAAAGATGGTCTTCTAAATTCATTTGATTTTCAGTCTTTTGAACGATGTGAATCTTGTTTGTTGGGAAAGATGACTAAGAGCCCTTTCAATGGTAACAATGATAGGGCAAGTGATCTTTTGGCCCTCATTCATACTGATGTATGTGGACCACTAAACACAACTGCCAGAGGAGGATATCAGTACTTCATCACATTTACTGATGATTTCAATAGATATGGTTATATTTACTTGATAAAACATAAATCGAAATCTTTTGAAAAGTTCAAGGAATTTCAAAATGAGGTACAAAATCAACTTGGCAAGACTATTAAAGCTCTTCGATCATATCGAGGAGGAGAATACTTAAGCCAAGAATTTAATGATCATCTTAAGAGTTATGGAATTGTATCACAACTTACTCCACCAGGAACACCACAATGGAATGGTGTATCTGAAAGGAGAAATCGAACACTGTTAGACATGGTTCGATCAATGATGAGTCAGACATCTCTTCCAATATCATTTTGGGGATACGCTCTTGAAACCGCAGCGTTCACACTAAACAGATCTCCATCTAAGGCTGTAGAAAAGACACCTTACGAGTTATGGACTGGAAAGATTCCAAGTCTGTCTTTTCTGAATATTTGGGGTTGTGACGTTTTCGTCAGACGACTAATCACAACTAAATTGGAACCCAAATCTGATAAATGCTTCTTCGTAGGATATCCTAAGGAAACTAAAGGATATTATTTCTATAATCCAACCGAGAATAAAGTGTTTGTAGCTCGGAATGGAGTTTTCTTAAAAAGAGAATTTCTTTCCAAAGAAAATAGTGGGAGCACGATACATCTTGAAGAAATTCGAGATGATAGTAATCTTAATGAAGAGCCTCAACAAAGTATGCAAATAGTTGCAGAAACTCCTGAAGAAGTTACAGTCTTACGAAGGTCAAATAGGCCACATCGTGAACCTGAGAGATTATCACTTTTCGTCTCAGATGAGCAAGACATAGTGTTGTTAGACAACAATGAGCCCTTGACTTTCAAAGAAGCAATGGAGAGTTCTAGTTCCGAGAAATGGCTAGAAGCTAGGAAATTCGAAATAAAATCCATGCATGACAATCAAGTATGGGACTTGGTTGACATGCCAAATGGCTGTAGAGCCATAGGTTGCAAATGGGTTTTCAAAATTAAGATTGATAAAGATGGCAAGATCGATGTCTATAAAGCTCGCTTAGTTGCAAAATGATATCGACAAATCCATGGTATTGACTATGATGAATCCTTTTCGCCAGTTGCCATGTTTAAATCAATCCGTATCCTTTTAAGCATTGCCGCATATTATGACTATGAAATATGGCAAATGGATGTCAAAACTGCTTTCCTCAATGGATACCTTGAAGAAGATGTGTGCATGACACTACCTGAAGGTTTTGTCGATCCAAGAAATGCTAACAAGGTATGCAAGCTTAAGAGATCCATATATGGTCTTAAGCAATCATCTCGAAGCTGGAATCTTTGTTTCGATGAAACTATCAAAGAGTTTTATTTCAGAAAGAACGAAGAGGAACCTTGTGTATACAAGAAAACTAGTGGGAGCGCGATAGTCTTTCTGGTATTGTATGTAGATGATATACTACTCATTGGGAATGATATTCCTATGCTTGAGTCTGTTAAAACCTGGCTGGGAAAATATTTCTCAATGAAATATTTGGGCGAGGCAACCTACATATTAGGGATCAAGATCTATAGAGATAGATCAAGAAAACTAATATGACTGAGTCAAAGTAATTACATTGACAAAGTTTTACGTAGATTCAACATGCAAGACTCTAAAAGAGGGTTCTTGCCAATGACACATGGTACAACACTCAGCAAGACTCAGTGTCCTCAGACACAAGATGAGCGAGATCGCATGAGTAGAATCCCGTATGCTTCGGCTATAGGTTCTATCATGTACGCTATGTTGTGTACTCGTCCCGATGTAGCATGCGCATTGAGCGTGACTAGCAGATATCAGTCAGATCCATGTGAGAGTCACTAGACCGCTGTCAAGAATATCCTCAAGTAATTAAGAAGAACTAGGGATATATTCTTGATTTATGGTGGGGAAGAAGAGTTGGTTGTAAATGGGTACACGGATTCTGGTTTTCAATCAGATAATGATGATTTCATATCACAATCCGGTTTTGTGTTTTGTCTCAATGGTGGAGCTGTGAGTTGGAAGAGTTCTAAGCAAGCCACAGCTGCTGATTCTACAACAGAGGCTGAATATGTTGCTGCTTCAGAAGCAGCAAAGGAAGCAGTATGGATAAAGAAGTTTATCACTGAACTTGGTGTCATTCCTAGTAGCACCAATCCAGTGGATTTGTATTGTGACAACAATGGAGCTATTGCTCAGGCTAAAGAGCCAAGGTCGCACCAAAAGTCCAAACATATTCAGAGACGTTATCACCTCATTCGTGAGTTTATCAGTAATGGTGATGTAAAGATATGCAAGGTTCCCACAGAAGGGAATGTAGCTGATCCTTTGACTAAGCCACTTTCTCAATCTAAACATGATCGTCATTTTAGTGCACTAGGCATTCGTTTTATGAATGAATGGTCCTAGTACAAGTGGGAGACTGAAAGAGATATGTCCTAGGACTATTCATATATTATGATTTGTACTTGGATATCTTATGCTTATTGTCATTAATAAAGTTTATTTCATTTTACTTTATATTCTCTAGTAAATAATATTTATTAATACTAGTTCATCAAGTACGTGACTAGATTGTGGGATGCTAGTAATGTTATAATAATATTGTTTAGATGTCCCTGATCATATGTCAATAACCTAGGATCACATTGATATAATGATTAGAGTATGGGTCAGCTGATGACTATGTTCCACAAGTCATGAATATGGAGATATCAAGCTGAATATACTGATACTTGTTAGTGAACAAAGTATTGGACCGACCCGCTTTGGGGACACTGCGAGGAGTGTTACATAATGTCATCAGTGATGTTCCCCATTTGTGATATCGTATTATCCTCAGACCTGAGATCGCCATGATTACCAACATAGGAATTAGCATGTCAGGCATTATCAAACGTTGCTCTTGACCGAGTAATTATAAAGATGATGATCGATCATACTATGAACTATGTAGAGGTATGTGGTTGATCAAGATGAGATTTGTCACTCTCATATAATGAGAGAGATATCGTTGGGCCCCTTGATAAGTATAATTAATATTTGCATGGCCATGCACAAATGAGATGTCATTTGTTTTAGATTAATTATACTTAGAGATCAAGAAATAAAGATTGAACTATACAAGAATGACACTTGCCTAGTCTTGTGTTCAATCTAGATATCGATTGACAAAAGGAGTTAATATGTGGAATATCAATTTAAGGTTGTGTTGTTTTGACCATTATACCCTTTGGGTAATAGTAATGTTTTACTAGAGACCGCTTACTATTTCGTATAATAAAACGGGCTTTTAATTATACTGCCAAATAGTATAAACCTACAGGGTTGCACACCAAAACGAGTTGGATCAAAACGAATTGAAAATGGGCCAAGTTGGACTTGGGCCTAATTCGTTTTGTTGCTTAGGGTTTCTCACTAGGGTTCCCCTTTAAAAGGGACCATTGTTCCTCTTGGCCGCACTGAGAGAGAAACAGAGGCAGAGTACGAAATTAGTGTGAGAACCCTAAAGGCGCTAGTACACCAAGCAAGGATCCGATCTCATTCGTGTGTGCATACCGTAGAGGCGTTGTATTTTCAACGCTAGAACGACAACAACAGAAGGTTCTGTCCACCGCGTTCATTGATTTTAATTCGAATCTCGAACAAGGTATGTTTTCTATCGATAATTATTGAACTGTATAGATCCTAGGGTTTAATGATTAGTGCATAAATTAGTGTATGTGATGCATGATTACTGCCCTAGTTTCCTACAGGGGAAGATAGTGTACGGCGGCATAATGGAGAGATGGTAAAGGAGGATGAAGAAATGACAAATTTAATATTTATTTGGATTAAGAAGATTTGGGAAGAAGAAAAAGAAGAAGAAAGAAAAGGAAAGAAAAGGAAAGGAAAGGAAAGGAAAAAGGGAAAAAAGAAAAATATGTGTAAAAAGACTTGAATGCCCCAGCATATCACATGACATGGTTTTCATCAAAAACTAACAGTAATATTTGACGGAGTGGCCACTGGTAGTACTTTTTAAAATTTTAATGGGTCAACTATAACCAAATAAAGTATAATGGCCACTGGTAGAATTTGTCAATAATTCAATGCCCATTGGTGGTATTTACTCTTTCTTTAAATTGGATCGGATTGAAACCGATCCAATCCAAAATTTAATTGGATTGGATTGCTAGGGTGTGCTGTATCAAATTGGATATCAAATTCTATAACCAACATCCGATCAAATTAGATTTGGTCTAAAAACCACAACTGAATTAAATTAGATGCCCACCCCTACTCCTTATGTCTGAAAAAAGGAAGATTTGTAATAAAGCGAAAAGAATAAGGGTGATTTAGACTTTGGGTGCCATTTGTTCATGCTGTTTAGACATTGGATGCCAAAGTTTATGGTAATGAGGGTTTGGGTGCCATTTTGGGTGGATTCTATTAATTTATATCCTTTAATCTTTTACACTAAGTGACGATTTTACCCCTAATTACACAACAATCCACCAATAACTGTTTACAATATATCAACAGCTAAAAAAGCTATTAGAGTAACCTATATATATTGACAACCAATACAACTTCTCCAAATTCACTAGCTACTCCACAACAAAACACATAAATATTCCACTACTCCATAACAAAATACATAGATCCACAACAATAAATCAAACATGTGAGGTGGAAAGAAATCAGATTCTACAAGTGAATGTGATAGTGCAATTGAAGAGGTAAAAACACTCGCAATATACTCAAACTTTGAATTGCATTAATCAATTTTCTAACAAAAATTAAAATGGTTATAATAGGTTAAATGCCAAATGTGTGAGCAAGAACTTCATATTGCAAATGAATGCAAATAAGGATACTCTAATTGTAAAGTTCTTACATGTAATGGATTGAGGAGGTTACTAAATTCTAAGGACAAAAAGAGCTATAGGAAGAAGTATTTGAAATCCCAACATGGCAAGTGTGTTGGATTCAAATGGTTGGAAGAAAAAATTAAACAATCATCATCCTCTTCAACTCAAATTAGACAATGCTTGCTTTGAATGTGGCCTACATTGTCATTGGATCAATTGTCCCTGAAAGGAGACAGCATGCCCAAATGAATGCAAAAGAGATAGAAAATTATGGACTTCTCATAAAACAATACATATGGGAAAAAGTTCCTAAAATGTGTACAATGTGGAAATTTCCAGTGGTTGTTCAATGTTATGCCAAACTTTAGGATGGGAAATCTTAAAGTCAAACAAAAAATGATTTTGGATAATTTAGAGTTTATACCAAGTTTAACTATGAAGAATGAATGTAATGATTTATTTCAACTAAGAATTCACTACAAAAATTTGACATTTTTGTGACTTTTATAAACAATCATAAGGTTAAGTGTGATAAAAAAATTTTGTCCTTTAGAAAAAAAGTCATGAATATTGACATTTCCTCATTATTCGTGAATTTTTTCTTGCGATGGACATTTTTTATGCCACTCAATGTTATGACAGTTTGTAAAAGTCACAAAAGGTCACATTCTTATAGTGAATGTAATAGTTTCTTCAAAACTTCAATGCATTTCATTTAATTAAGTTAGTACTATTACAAGCTAACTGTCAACAACCACAAAGTGATTGTCAATACTTAACAAGTCATATGGTTTTTCACTTAGCAAAAGTCATAAAAGTCATTCTCAATACTTAACAAGTCGTATAGTCTTTCAACTTAACAAAAGCCACAAAATATTACTTAACAAGATAAATATGATAATACTTATGCCTGTTAAGCACTTGATGCAAGTGGGATGAATGTCTATCCTCTCTTTCCGCCCTTTTTACCCTTGCCAATACCCCTTCCTCTATTACTTCCCCAAGCCTAAGTGACGTCCTTTGAACTGGTGCAGATGATATAAAAAATGAAGGCCTCACTGTGCCTTGATCATAGGTGCTAGGTCCTTCATTGTATTCATTTAAACTAATTAAAATATGGACATTATTATATAAACAAAATTAGTAGATATGATTGTCAGATAGTTACCTCTCCTTCCATTTACAAGGGGCACCGTCTTTCAGGAAGTCTTATTAATGCATAAGGCTTTACTACATGTTGTGGCTACATAAAAGCAAATGCATGTAACAATGAATTAGTTGGTAGTTATAACTTTCCCTAAGTGTTATCTAAGACCACGTAATGCCATGGTATCTTCAAAAACAACACAAAACCCACAAATAAACAAAAAAAAACATTCGTACATTCAGTCCAACATGTAAAATATATACAAATGACATATAAAATACATGCAATTGTATTGAGAACTACAAAAAGCATATAATATACTTGCTAAAAATCATGTATAACAACACATTAATCTGAGTCAACCCTAAATAATGATAAACAACAAATAAACTACTTAATCTAAGTTTAGACAACAACTAAACCCTAAACACATTTGAACTGAGGTCCAAAGTAGGATTGCTTCAAGATTTGGTCCTTTAATTGCTAAGTAATGTTCGAATTTAGGGTTATGGTTTGCTTCGATTTAGGGATATTTTTTTTATCTTTTTCTTTTTCTAATCACCGAATCCACGATTAAGGCAAACAATCCATTAACTGCTAATGGGTTTTGTACACAGAGGTAAAATTGTCACTTTATGTAAAAGTTTAAAGGATACAACGGTTGACTAAGTGGACTAACCGATTTCGTCCAAAATGACACCCAAACACTCATTACAATAAGCTTTGGTACCTAAAGTCTAAATAGCAGGAACAAACGGCATCTAAAGTCTAAATCACCCAAAAAAAATAAAAATCTCAAAAGATTGCATTATAACTTTAACTTCCACCTCCAAAATATATCTACATCATCAAAATTTACTACAAATCTATTTCATGACTATCATTAATCACTCGATAATAGTTGATAATCAACTTTTGTAACCCTTCTCAGCCTAATAGTTTTAGAATTATTCTTAAAAAAAAATTATTAAAGTTAAATAATGCTATATGTAATATGTCATTTAAAAAGATACATATTTACTTGCATGATAAAAATGAGAAAATACAAGAGAAATTTAAAGTAGTACTTAATGATTGGTATGATGTGCACCACCTACAAGTTGGACACTAAGATAGAAGCTTTAAAGTGACAAAATTAGGATTTAGAAAGGTTGATACACATTTTGGTTTTATTAAATGAATTGAATTGAAGTCACGTTACCTTTTAAAAAATTAAAGACTTATGCAGTGGAGCCCCACTTAAAGTTTTGCCACAAAGTTTAACACTTGTCTCACTTTGATCCATGAAATTTAAAAACGCTCAACTTTCATCCAGAACTTTCATCTGGGTTTCATTTGCCACAAAAGTGGATGACCCGTTAAAATGTTGACAAGATATGTCATGTGCTCACCACGTGACTTTCTAAAGTTTACCTTATCCTACTTGGTCCATGAAATTTTAAAATTTCTTAATTTTCATCTAAAACATTCCTTGCATCTCACTTTGCTCAAAAAGTGGACGACCCGCAAAAATAAAATAAGAGCCTTTATGATTGTAAATACACAAATTATAAAGACAAACACAGTATGCAACAAGGATTGAAAAAACTAGTAGGTTCCTCTTCCAATCTTGTTTCTTGTCACCTACCCCATCTTCATACACCACTAAATGTAAAACCCTAGACTACCTCTTCCACCACAAACCTATAATATTCATTTCCCGCTTGTTGGTCTGATTTCAACCCTAGAGGAGGGAATAGGGTTTTAAAAACTTAATGCAAAATTAAATACTTTTCTAAAAATGTTTAAGCAAAACAAAATTACTAAACAAATATATCAAGGAAATAATCGATTTCAAGCAAATAAAGAAATAAACAATCAATCCCAAGAGCAATCAATAAATATAAATGCAATCAAAAAAGGAGCTTGAGTTTAGAAGAAATAAACTAATTTGAAGTTCAATGCTTTTTGTCCTCACTGTTTTGGTTTATCAAACCATAGTCCGCACTCGGTTAGTTCCCCGAGAAGTTTCACTAATACCGTTTTTCTTCCGGGTGAAAAAAAACCACTACAAGTGTATCCTCTCACACACTCTATAAGTATTACTTTACCACAATACTCACACAAGATATCTCTCTTGCTAAACTATGAGATTTATCTCTCACAATCACTCAAGTGTAATTGTCTCACTACACTTTGCAAGAATTGACCTTCTTGCTTACTTGTGAAATTTATCTCTCACAAAAGAATTTTACAAATTGTTTGGTGAATCACACCAATGAAAAACAACTCTCAAATGTTTGATAAATACAATTTGAAGCTCACACTAGAGTTATCTTGATTGATCAAAATGATAGCTCAAAATGATGAATATGATCAATGATAAAGCTTGAATCTTTTAATGATGAAGATAGATGAAAAATAGGTTTGTATAAGTGTTCAATCATGCCAAAATGCATCTTAGATAGAATATATATAGTCCCAAAAGTGATATAGCCATTTGAGAGGTTTGGTAGAAGTTTGGTACCAAAAATGATAAAAAAATCAGAAGTCCAACGACTATATTCTGAAGCATCTGTCGACTAAGCACAATCCATCAGTCGACTGATGGGCCTTTAGTTGACTGAGTCACAATCCATCAGTCAACTGATGGACTCCTCTGTCCACCAGGCCATTAAGCCAAAATCTCAATTTTTGTACTTTTGCATATAAGTTCTAAAATTAATTCTAATGCTTTGGGGACTTCAAAAATAAGTTCCTAAGACACCTATTTTTGGAACAACTCAGAATATGATCATTTGAATTCAATACGAATTTATTTAAAAATCGATTTTTGTAAGAATGATGTTTTCAAAGGAAATTCAATTCAAGCTTGTTTCAATTGATCTAAGAAAGATGTATGATCATGTTTGAGCTATATAAATAATTAATTAAGAAACTTTACATTAATCCTAAGCAAACACTCAATTATCGAATAGGTGAGTCTTCGAATGCTTCAATATGTTTCTTCAAATTGATTCTTCTTTAAAGCTTTTCCCTTGAAGCTTTTGCATATCTCTTTGATCTTGATCTTCATGAATGGCATTGATGATATTTGATTTTCTTTGAGTTGTCCAATGCCATGTTGACTTAATCGAATATGGATTGAATGATCATTGTCATGCTTCCTTTGAGCAATCAAGCTATTCTTGATATTCCATGAAGATGAACTATAAACTTATATCAAGAAACATGTTAAATTACACATGATTGATTTATTGTTATTATTAAAATAAGGTTAAGATCTACAAGGTCAACACCACTCTTTCTTTCTCTTTATTCTCCATCCCTTTCCACTTCTCGCAATTACCTCGATTCCAATCCCCTCGAGTCTCTCATCTTCTTATTTACCATCTTTTTTCCTCGGACCCTTTGCCCCTTTTTTCCTCATCGCCAGTTATATCCACATTGAACTCAAGCCCCAGCTAATCTAAATGTCACCTTCCCACAATGAATAAACGCTAAACCTTATTGATGCAAATAAAAAAAAATCGTCTAATAAACGATTAAAATCTTAAAAATAGGACAATGTGGGGTTTAATTTGGTCTTTTATTGTCAATAATATAATGAAGGCAAAAAATAGTCGAAATTCAAATTTTAATCTGGAAATGAAGGATAAATCAAGATATTTAAGTTTAATTCGCTTTTAGTTGCCATTAATATTACAGTGAATGCGAAAAATAGTCGAGATTTGTATTCAAATTAGAATATTGAGGATGAATCTATGGTTATTATTTGTAATAAAAGAGACCATAGTAAGGCAGATTTAAATTGTTGAAGAAGCAGATGGTGCAGAACTCAGTAAGGAAAATGAAATAGTGGTTCCTTTTTTTAGGTTTCTTAAAAGATCACATAGTGATCACATGACATATTATGTCCACATTTTTAGCGGGTTATCTACTTTTGGGATAAAAGTGAGAGGCGGGTAAAACTTTTGGATAAAAGTTAAGTTATTTTGGTACTTCAGACCACGGTGAGCAAGTGCTTAAAGTTTTGAAGATCAGATGGTGAGTACAAAGTCTAAAATTGTGTTAGCTTTAATCATTCAACAAAAACAAGTTTGATTGTATGTTGTTTGAGTCGTAGGAAATTACATCTAAAGAATTACAAACAAGCCAAGCTATCGAAACAATGCATTGAAGTATTACATCAAGAGAGATACGGTGAGCAACGGAATTTGAATTTGATTTCCTAAGTGGTGTTTCCACATAAAGTTTTTTGGGTCAAACTTTTTTTTACTATTTTTGTTGATGATTTTTCCATGTCCATAATGCTTTGGCGAATCGAATTGGATTATATTCTTAACATATTCCTCGAGTTGCCCAAAAAAATTGGGTCGAATCAAAATCCAAACGAATTTGACACGGTGAAAAAGAAAAAAATATTAATTAGATATAAAAAATAAAAAATAAAAAAGGGGGGAAGGAAAAGTCAAATAAATCCACATGTGGTTACTTTTTAATGAGTAATTACCATTTAATGTGCTACCTTTTAATGTGAATTGAAGGAATTGGTAGACCAGTACATACATTTATAATGTAGAGTGGTCCGGTGCTTTTCAAGGTCAAAATTTGTTTCTCAATTTGGGGCCAGTACATTATTTTCTTATCTGGACTATTCTGGCCTATAGTTCTGGGCATTATATTTTTATCGCAAAAATTCCAATCTTGAGTTTTTTTTAACCTTTTCCTGAAGGGGGTTGGTCTTTATATTTTTGTATAAAAAGATCTATAGGATATGGGACTTTTAGACTTGTTTTGTGAGAGTTTTCTAAACCATATTAAGATATCAAAACATAAAATCCACCTTAGGGTTTCAATTCATGCCAAAGAAAGGGTTCTTTCTTTGAAAAACAAAACATATCCTAAAGTGCGTGTTGCAAATGTAGTTAAAGAGATCGGTGCGACACTGCGGCGTTTGATTCGATTTATCCCAAATCTTGTGATTCAATAAGGGACTATATGCCCAGAAGGTGGAAACTTTTGCAGGCAGATTGTGCGATTCATGTTGTGTAAGTCTTTCGATTTGTGATTAATCGAATTTGTAAACTTTTGTGCATATAGTGGATTATTGAGGATTAGTCCTGCACTATAAAGATGACTCATTAATTCTAGTGTTTGTTTATTTGTTTAATTACTTTATTGATTATTGTATTGTAAAAAAGATTAAACATGTTTCTCATAATTAAAATCCATAGACTTATAGGGTTTACTTTTTGATTCGATTAAAACTGGTTTTGAGAATCCAACCATTAAATAGCAAACCTAGGATTAATTTGTTAATTGCTTTCGCCGCGCTAGCCCACCAATTTTTTTCATTTGGTATCAGAGGAAGTTACCTTAAGTTACTAGGGTTAGGTTATATCCTAGGTTTTTTTGTCTGTTTGGCCAATATGGGTAAGGGTGAGTCATCTGCACCAATTTTGAATAGTTCCAATTACTTATACTAGAAAGCCAAAATGCGCGGGCATTTGAAATCTAAAGATAAATGCGTCTGGCTAGCCATTGTGAATGGTTGGAAAGCACCAACAGTCACTGTCACTAAGGGTGAGATTTCTAAAACTAAAATCTAACCCCTGAACAATGGACTACTACCAAACTGGAGGCTACTAAGTGGAACTCAAAAGGCTTAAACGCTATCCAAGTTAACACGTAATAGAGGATGACTTAAAAAAGATTTCCATGTGTGAGACCTCAAAAGAGGCATGGGAAATCTTATAACTAATCTATAAATGCACAAATACTGTCAAGAATTCTAAAATTCAACGCTTAACTTCTGATTTCAAAACAATTATAATGAAAGACAGTGAAACGATCACCAAGTTCAATAGTAAACTAAAAGACATAGTGAATTCCTTATACAACCTTGATTTAGTTATTCCTGAACATCGAGTTATTAAGAAAATCCTAAGGTCTTTACCAAAAAGGTTTATTCCCAAGATTACTGCAATTGAAGAAAGCAAAGATCTTAATATTTTGAAAGAGAATGAACTTTTGGGTTCTCTTCAAACTTTTAAAGTATATGTTTTTTGCAAATACTATTATAAAATAATTATTCAAATATTGTTTTTCAAAGCTATTTTTTTCAAAATTCTATTGCTGATGAGGATCTTAATTTAATAAAGATGAAGATAAGATGGCCAACTTTGCAAAATAATTCAAAAAACTCTTTCAATTAGGAAAAAAAAACTATCAAAAATTATTCTATATCGAATGAAAATAAAGGAATAATTGATTATTAACTCAAATATATCAACGATTTCAAAAGCGGTCGGGGAATAACGGTGCTAAAAATGATGAATGATTTGAATGTCATGGGAAAGGTTATCAAGCTTGGGAATGTGCCACTAAATTTAATAAGCTTACGAAAGCGAATCAAACTAATCAATCCATGCATGCTACACTTAATAATGATATGAATGATTTAAAACCTCATGACGAGAAATAAGTTATGGCCTTTGTTGCTAGTTATATGCCACATAAGTCTTTAGATTCTTAGGAATAAAAGAACATCAATTCTAACTTATCTCACAAGTCATACGATGCTTTCGATGAAAAAATTGAAGAAGAGCTTAACCTTCAAACAGCTTATAACCAGTTGTGTGAATAATTGGTTAAGTTCATGAAAAGAGAAATCCAGCTTAACAAAAAGCTAAAAAAAATTGATGAGAAGATGGATGTTTCTTAAAAGTGCCAGGTTTTGATAGGTTATTTAAATGCTAAGAAAGACGCACTCTTGGCCAATATTGTGTCTGAATTTGAACTCTCAAGGCAATTTCTCCTTGATAAGAATAAGAAGTTAAAAGACAACATTACCTCTTTGGGCAAGACAATGATAGCCTTAAATTTAAAGTTGGGCAATCGAAAGAGTATTTTAAAAAGGGACTAAAAACTCACTCAAATTTTAACAAGTCTTGTTCACTTCTCGAATGATAAAAGTGGGTTAGGTTTTGATAAATTTGCACCTTCCATGTTAGGAAGTTTAAAACTTCACATATTTCATAAATCTAGGTTCCTAAGGGAGCCGGTGTACTTACTTAGGTGAGTAGGAGTTCGCCTAACATAGGATTGGATGAATGGTTAGCTATGCTAGGTAGTTGCATATAGAATCGATCTTATATTTAACTTTTTGCTTGGATTCCAGTTTATATACTTGTTTGGATTTTTGGTGCAAAATTTGTTAAACTGTTTTAAAGTCCATTTTTTTTTTTTTGAAATATTTGCATGCAATGTGATTATTACTTTTCAATTTCGGATATCTCATGATTTTCAGTTTACATGGATATATGTGATGTATTGCCTTAAACTAATTAAAACCAGTAGTATGTTATTTCAATCACATAAGAGTATGCTAGTATATCGCTTTCACCACACTACACGATCAACATTGTAATATTTGGATAATCATATAGGTTAAACATGGTTCTTTAATTTGAAAATTTCAAAAGCTCCCATATATGGACTTTCTAGGGAAAAGTAGTTTAAGTATTGTGATTATATATGTAGTGAGTTTTTGGTGATATAGTTTTGAGTAAAAATTTAAAACATAAGCAAGTAAGGAAAAAATATAAAGGGGATGAAAAAGGGTTACTATAGTGAAAGGATAACCAAAAGCTCCCAATGAAAATAACGGTTCTCCAATAGAAGTGAAAGCCTCCATTAAATTGAAAGATAGCTTGCATATAAAATTATCAATTGAATGAAAAAAAAATGTGTATTTGATAGAAAATATTGTTTATGAAGGAGGAAAGTTAAAAATTTAATGACTTAGGGACTTTCTAAATTTTCATACATATGAGTGCAAAAATCTTTCAAAACGCATGTTTATTCGAGTTGCACTTTGTATGATCCAATTTTAAGCACAAAGGGATATATTTGAACACTCTATGTTGCTTGGCATATATATGCTTATTAATTGATGATCTTTCATAGACCCTAGTACATGTATCAATTTAATGAAAATCACAAGTTTCGTGCTTAAATGTTAATTTTTGGATTTGAAATACGTACATAGTAAAGCATGTATAAGTTGTGCAAAAAAAAATTTGTTTGGCAAACATTTATTTCGAATCTCCAAACCAATTTCTTTGGGAATTGGAGTTGCTTGTTTCCCTATTTCACTGATTTCCTTGTATCCTTTCCATGATTTTCTTGTCTTTTCTTTAACATCAGGGAAATGATTTCGTTTTCAGAGAAATAATACAATAAAGGGGAAAGATTTGAATTCCCTGCATATTCCATTATTTTGCCTTTATCTATTCCTCATAAAAAATTGAGAAGAATTTATAAAAAGAATTATCTGGGATGAGGGGGAGATTGATTATTGATTTTGATTTCATTGTTTATATATCTCTCGTATAACCCAGATGTTTCTCATGTATGTCTGTTTGAGCTTTGGTAATTCAGGTTAAAGTACATGATAAGAAGAATCATGAATTTGAAGCACGAGTTAAGATATTCAAGGTGTTGGTATGTCTTGTGTCTTTAGTTGTTTTTATAATAGTCGAGAGTTAATTATGTTATTGTAATTGTGCATAGGATAGCGTAGTTATGGTGTTCAATTCATCGAGTCTATTAGGTTGTATGGTGTTTTGTCTTGGAATAACCTAAAGGGGATATTATAAAGTCTAAAATTGTGTTAGGTTCATTCCTTTGACAAAAACATATTTGCTTCTAAGTTATTTGAGTTGTTCGAGATTACATCTGAAGAATTACAAACAAGTCAATCTACTGAAGTGATGCATGGAACTATTACATCAAGAGAGATATGGTGAGCATTGGCCTTTGAATTTGATTTCCTAGATGGTGTTTCACAAAAAGCTTTTTGGGTCAAACTTTTCTTTTACTATTTTTTATTGATGTCTTTCTCGTGTCTATGAAGCTTTGACGAACCGAATTGATAAGAAAACTCTTGAATTATGTTTCTCACATGTTCCTAAAATTGCTTCGAAAATATGGGTCGAATCGGAATAAAACAAATTTGATAAGGTGAAAAACAAAATCAAAAGGATTTAATTAAATATATATTATAAAAAGTAAAAAAAAAATGGAAAAGGAAAAGTCAAAAGCCCATAAATCCACACGTGGTTACTTTTTTATGTGTGGTTACCATTTAATGTGAATTTTAGGAATTGGTGGACCAGTACACACATTTATAATGTGGACCAGTCTGGCTTTTTTTCGGAGTCAGAATTTGTTCTCAATTTTGGATCAGTGCATGATTTTCTTACTTGGATAGTCTGACCTATAATTCTGAGCATTGTATTTTTACCGCAAAAATTCTGATTTTGAGTATTTTTAACCTTTTCCTAAAGAGAGTTTGGTCTTCATATTTTTATATAAAACGACCTATAAGGTAAGGGATTTTTACTCATGTTTCGAGAAAGTTTTCTAAACCAAATTAAGAGATCAAAACTTCAAAATAATTAATTCACCTTATGGTTTAAGTCTTGCTATAGCAAGCATTAATTCTTTGAAGAACAAAACAGAGCCCACAGTACGTGTGATTCGTAAACGATGTTTGAAAAAATTGGTGCGAGATCGAGGCGTGTGATTTGCTATGACCCAAATTGTGTGATTCGAGGATGGACCATACATGTAGAAGGTGGAGACTTTTGCAGGGGGCTTGTGCGATTCAAATGTGTAATTATATACAATTTTTGTTTAATCAAGTCTATAAACTTTTGTGAATGTAGTGGAGAGAGAGAATGCAAATGCCGTAATCATCAATATAGGAGCCTTTTATCATAACTAAAGTGATGATAAAAAATACCGCTTCTTCATTGGGCTTAGCTTTAAAGTATTAAATATAGTTCATTGCAGTTTGATTATTAAAGTATTAACTAATTGAAGATCAAAAATTCTGCTTTTTCATTGGGCTAATATTTAAAGTGGTTTTGTAATATATTATTTGAAGGTAGGAAATGGCAGGGGAGATTTTGCTCGTGTTATGTTACTAAGGGGATCCACTTTCATTGGTCCAATGGGTTACAGTTTCGAATGGTCTCCTAAGATGGCCATAATGCTGAATGCCAAGTCAAACTACAATAAACTATTAAATAAAATATATTGTGTGATGAAATTGGATAAAACAAAATGCAACATGAAGATTAATTTTCGATTTCCAATAGCCGTTCACGCTGCTTCCACATATTATACGTCTATATAAATTAACGACTACTTATTAGTGGAGGTTATGCTAGGTGTTTTAAAGAGAATGAGTTCTATAACCATGTTAGAGCTGTTCATAGAAGTCGAACCAGTAACGACTGCCATAGTAGGAGCCCTCTATTTCCCTCTCGTGTTAACACATGATTCTATTGTCTTATCGCAGTGTACACCTGGGCCAAGTATATTACATTTGAACGAAAACCATTTTAAGGGAAATGAGATGGCCGGGGTTAGGTGTAGCATGCCATTAGATGGTAGCAATAGGCATATGCAAATGGATACACCTCATTTTGGGCATGGTGATGATTATTCAACTTTTGACCCGATGAGGGATTATCATGAGGGGTTGTGCGGGATATAGACGACAAAGGAGATTTTGAAAATCTGTGTTTGGACGATGAAGCATTGGTAAATGATGAACCTAATTTGGAAGGGTCAGAGGAGTTTGAGGATCCAACCCCGATCAATTTTAAACAAGTAGAACCCTACTACACAGAAATTAATTCGAACATTGCGATTGATGCCATCGCTTCTAGGTCTTACTCTTTAGGCAGTCAGTGGGACCCAGAAAAGAAAGAATTGAGGAGAGGGCTTATATTTTCGAGTAAAAATGAAATAAAAAAAGTTGTGCAGGCTTACTCAATCAAGCATGACCATCGATTTAAGACAAATAAGTCAAGTCAAATGGTGATCAAGTTAATATGCTAGTTTAAAGAAATAAAATGCCCTTAGAAGCTTCGGGGTATACCTGAAAGAGGAGGAAGTGTATGGACAATAACAAAGTACATAGACAAGCGCACATGTACCTACCCCAATATTGACCAGAACCACCCTCAGGTAGATACAGACTTTATAGGTTACCATGTCAAAGGTTTAGTGAGGGTAGATCCGACACTTAAGATTGATGTTATCATTCAGAGAATAAAAGAAGATTTCAAGTACACTGTGTCATATAAGAAGGTGTGGCATGACAAACAAAAAACCATCAAGGAGATCTTTGGTGATTGGGATGAAGCATTTACTTTCGTTTCCCTGTTTGATGCATGCAATTAAAGTTTATAACCCATGGAGTGTTTCAAAGATTGAGGGCATACAACAGATTGATGGTACAGAGCGTTTTAACAGAATGTTCTTTGCTTTTCGGGCCTCTATTTTAGGGTTTGTTCATTGTTCTCTGGTTATCTGCATAGATGGCACCCATCTTTACAATAAGTATACAGAAAAGATTTTTATTGCAGTGGCACATGATGCAAATAGGCAGATTTTCCTCCTAGCTTATACCTATGTTAATGATGAAAGTACTAGAAACTGGCATTGGCTTCTAGAATTACTTAGGTCCTATGTATTGGGGGAGAGAGATGATATTTGCTTTATTTTCTATCGATATGCTAATATAAAAGCTGCAATTAGTAGGATTGAAAAATTGTGGGAACAGCCTCGAGTTTGTTGGCAGTTATGCAAGAGGCATGTTATTAGTAATATTGTACAAAACTATAAGGGGAGTGGGAGGGAGGAGCTGAAAAATATGATTTGGAGAGCTGCAACGACTTCTCAAATTATCCATTTCAGCCAAATTATAAAAGACATATCAAAGTTAAATTAAGAGGTTCGCAAGCACCTGGTAGATTTGGATGAAAAGCAATGGACTTTTGCACAAGATGGAGGTCATCGTTATGAAATAGCGACCACGAATAATGTTGAGGTATTTAATGGGGTCATTAAAGGTGCGAGGAGTTTGCCCATTACTGCTGTTGTTAGACTTATTTTCTATTGTCTTGTATCTTACTTTAACCATATGAGGGAGCTTCACTTAGACACAAGGAAATTTGCTGATGAAGATATTTGACACCAGTAGTTCTCAATTTATATAAAATGATCGCCAACTCCCAAAACATGGGATTAAGTCATAAAATAACATCATTTAATGTGATAAGGCAATTACTAGAAATCACAGACAACACTAGAGATGTTTACGTGGTGAACTTATAGGAGCGTACGTGTAATTATGGTTTGTGGAATGTTTATAAAATACCTTGTTCTCATGCGTTTGTTGGGTACTCACACTGTAGGGTTGATATTATGCAAGGTTTAGATGATATCCTTAAGATTGATGCATATAAGAAGACGTGAAAGTCCGAATTTTTTCCAATTGCACACCCAAATTATTGGCCCGAAACGACACTTCCAAATTTAGTAGCTAACCTAACTCGGTGACGTACAAAGAGAGGTCATGGCCAAAGTACACGGAGGCATAATGAGATAGACTGGGGATTGCGTAAAGGGACAACGCGATGTTGCATTTGCAAGCAAGTTGGTCACGATTGAATAACTTGTTCTAGTAGAACTACATGATAATTGCATGCTGTAGAACTTGTTGTACTTGACGATCATTTTAGTCGTTTATGCTATTAATTATGATTTTATTTTTCACAAAATTGTAATGTTATTTGAACTTATGTATTGGGTACTAATTATGATGGTTGTATGACTTTTTTAGATTAATTATGACCTTCATTACACGAAGTCCTTAATTTTATATTAAATTGTCTATTGGTTACTACTAATGATCGTTATATGACTTTTTGTATTAATTATTACTTACTACTAATTGTATGTTGTTTAAAATATTAGTGTTTAATAATTTATATTATAAATATTGTGACTAACTAATGATATTTTACGAATTTGTTTAACAGGTCGCAACCATGGATATTGATCCTCGTGATTTGCTAGAGCCTGGTCCTATTGATCCTTTGATGTTATACTTATAATTGGTGCACAGATATGAAGGAATATGGGCGATGGAAGAATGGCATACTACCATTTCATTACGCACTCGCAGGTGTGACTTCGAGCTGCATAGAGAAAAGAAACATGTGGTATTGCCAGACGTGATACAGGATAGGTTATTACGTGTAGGCTTTTTGGGAGTTTATAAGGTCGGTTATATCGTATTGGATTGTGCATTTATTACAACCTTAGTGGAGCAATGGCGGCCAGAGACCCATATTTTCATCTCCTAGTAAGATAGTGTACCATCACCTTGCAGGATGTTACTATATTACTGGGGTTACCTATTGATGGGCAACCTATTATTAGAGAACCTTTACAACCCGCAAATGTTAGCACTTACTAGCAATTGTGAGAGAATTTATTAGGCTTCCACCAAGATGTCACGCAGTTCTTGGGTTCTCGATTAAAGTTGACGTGACTTATGACTAATTTTGCTAAACTACCTGAGGAAGTAGATAATGACACCGTAGATCGTTACACGAGGGCTTGGATCTTACAATTGATTGGTGGTTCTTTGCTTTCAGATAAATCCAGCAATAGGTTTGAATTTCATATCTGCTATTTCTGAGAGATTTAAATCATGCGAGGACGTACAGTTGGGGTAGCGCCGTGCTTGCCGTTCTGTATAGAGAGATGTGTTGAGGTTCTGCTATAAATAATGTGAATGTTGGGGGCGCTTTGATACTATTACATGTATATAATTAAAAATACAATTATATATATAATGATATGTGTGTGTGTATATGTTTACGATACTAATTATTTTACTTTAATACTTTGGTACGCGAGATATGGGCTTGGGAGAGATTTTCACATGCTAGACCAGAGCGCGTCATTGCTCCTGTGATACGGGGAGATGGGGATTTAGAATCATGTCGAGTGCCGTATGGGACTAGGTATGACAAAATGAATACTATAGAATTCATAATTAATTGATTAAATCTTAATATTATTACACTCGTGTTAATTGAATAAAAGTTAATATGATTACATTTACTAATAATTGTATGATATCCCAAGAAATTAGTATAATTTATATCACTAATTTATGCTTTGAAGAGCTATTGTTTTAGTAATTTTATTTATTTTTGCTTTAATTTATTGTGTTATAAGTACCCTGGAAGAAATGAAAGAATCATACTAAATAAGGAGAATTGTGAAAGAAAGAGAAATTAAAGACTAAAATAATAAAACAAATTCGAGCATAATTAAATCACAAAGAAGGTCTAGTTCAAATGGGAGTGTATAATGAATTAAGTGCATGGTTACAAAGTCCCAAGCTCAAATCTTGGCTACATCATATATAGTTTTACTATTACTCCTCATCCATGTAAGTTTCTAGAATGTACTTGGAGTTTCCTTCTTTAACCACAATATTGAAGGATTATAATTTGAGTGGGAATACAAGAGCCTGGAAATATATATGGTCAAGCCGTGGGGTACAACAGAGAGGAGAGAGATCTTCTTTTCTTTTTTTGTGCCGCTTTGTGCCAAGAGTAGCATAGTATTTCTCTTAGTGTTTTTTTTAAAAAATTTATTAGTTGATTACTTTGAAGACTTGAAGATTACTTTATTTATTTGGAGCAAGCTTTTTGGTTCAATTTAATTGAAGATTTAGCGTGCTTTTAAATTAATTTGCAGGATCCAAGTAAGTATTTATTTTTATGCAATTATGTGTTTTATTATACACACGTTTGGCTAATTTTTTTTAAGGTTAGGATGAAGTTACATGCCTAAATTATTGTATACGCTCATGTGGTTCAAATCTCCTAAAACTTTATGGATTTAAATTAAACTAGTGTTTTTCTTATTTATTTGTCCGTTTTAATTGATTTATTATAGTTGGATTATCGTTGTGTTTTGTTGTATTCATCTTATGATTTGTTGAGAGCGGATATAGGGTATGTTTTGATGGATTCAATGAGTGTTTCAACCTCTATACATTAGTTTGACAAAAGAAGAACCAATTTTATAAACTAATTGGATTAAATTGGGGATTTGATAAAGCATAAGTGAACATAATAATTAAAGGTAGTAGCGGATTCCAAAACCTTAAATCATTCACTTATTGATTTTTATTATATTATTAGTTTAGTGTGTGCCTTATTTTATATTGCATTATTTTATTTGTCTTATTTTATTTACACCAATTATTCGTAGCTGGCTTAGGGATTGGTGAAAAAATAACAAGACAAAATTTAAACATATTGTGTGAGTTTCTGTGGGATCGACCTTGATGAGCCCAATGATAGCACTGGAGCTGGATCATGGAGTGAAGGCTATGCAGATCCCATCTAGGGGGTTTCTAGTGGCCCAATCAGTCAAGCTAAAGCCAACAAGATCAATGAGGCACTTATGACCATGGTCCAAGAGATAATGAGCAAAGCTGAAGCATGGAGGAGCGTTGAAGGGGATCGGGCTCAAAAATGAAAGACATTGCTTAAATGCCCAATTGAAGATGTTCAAATAGCAGCCCAAGAGATTAAAAACATGTATTAGATAAATGGGCTGTGCCAGGCTTTGTTTATTTTAAGTTTAATTTATGTTTAACTTTGTTTGGGCCCAAATTATGTGAAAAACCCATTAATTTCGTTTTTTGTTTATTTTCCTAGACCTAGTAGGTTTAATTACTCCTATTTAAAGGAACTAACGCTATTGTTTGAGCAGCTTTTGATTAATAAAATTTTGAGTGTTTTTCACCTCTTGCGTTCTAAGAACGTCTCGAACAGCTAGAATTAGGGTTTTTGTTATTATTCGATTTAGCAATCAATTAACCCATCGATTGATTATTTGTCTTTGACTATACCAAGGTTCTTTCTCGTTTTCAGGATTGGGTCGAGGTTCTACCTCCAATAACTTCGCGTGATTTCAAGGTTCTTACGTCTTCATACGTTAAGGGTTACGGATTTATCTTACTTGGATAGAATAAGATCGCAGTTCACATCAGTTGGTATCAGAGGGAATTTTCTATCTAGGTTTTATCTTTCATTTGTTTCTATTTTCTTCAATTCGTAGACTGCTTTATTCGTATCTTCTTAAAACTAGGGTTGTTATTTTCGATTGTGGAAAAAAAATCGATTATGCTCTTGCTTAGTAATTCCGAACTTGTTCTTGTTGCGTTATTTCGAATCTATTCTTGCCTGTTGCGAATCTGCTTCGTTTATTTCATCTGTGTTGATTAAAGTCGAAACCTTTGATTTCGTTTTTAACCCTAGTTGTGAATTTATCTATCAGAATATGTTTGATACGAGAATTAATTTATATTGCTTCTGCCTAGGGCTATTTGAATTTCGATTACTATATAAAAACCCTAATTTCTTGGCTGCGAGTTCGATTTGTTGTTTGCGACAATCTCTAGTTGTGCTAAAAACCCTAGACTTACAAATTCTTTGTTTCTAGGTTAAATTAATATTGTGGCTGTTGGTATTGCGAAAATTATAATAATAAACAAAAACCTATCTGCGATTGATTATTTCATGATTAAAGCCACAATTGCGATTGAATGTTCTTGCGAATAAGTTTCGTTTGTTGCTTGAGTTTTGAATTGTGCATATTATTCTGCTGAAATTTCGAATTCTGGAAATTTTGACTATACTAGATTAAAGTAGAAGTCGAGAGACCCAGAAAAAAAAGAGTAGAAAATTTTTCGAAATACACAACTATTTCTTTTTGGATTTGGGTTCTACAGGGTCCAAGGATTCCAAAAATCCTGTTTTCACAAGACTAAATTTTCGCTCATTTTTCTCGATCTTTTTGCTTCGTATTATGTCTATAATTCGTTGGGATTCCTGTTTCTTGAGTTCTTGGTGAAAACGCACTTGTCCTAGCATACAATTGATCTGTTTGGGAACCAAGAAAAAAGTTCTTGCTTTTCGATTCGTTTGAAGTTCCAAAAGGTGAAAATTGAGAGGTATATCATTATTTTTAAGAGCTAAACATGAGCGGTAAAATCAAGAGTGACATATTCTGAGCGAAACGTGTAAGGGAGGGCAGTAAGGAAATTTTTTTTATTTCTTTATATTGTGCTAATCTTTGTTTTGCAGCAATATGTCAAATTTCGATCCTAAGTTATTCCAAGAAGTTATGGCGAGTACCTTACAAAAGATGATGAGAGAGGAGTTGGGTGGCTTTAAAGAGCAGGCGGATGAGATGAGTGAGGAGTTGAGACAAATGTGGGTGAAAGTAGATAGAGTTGAGAGCGCTCCAAATGAACAATCACGTGGTGCTCAAAGAAGTGGTAGACTGCAGCCTAGAGAAAGGAGGGCTGAGAACGATCCTGGTAAATTTTACCGAGATAGCTTTGACGGTGGGGATAACGACGTCGATTCGAAAATCGCAAACCAGTGGAATGGTAGACGGTTTAATGGAGGAACTAATCGGGAGGATAATAACATAAATGGGATTAAAATGAATATTCCATCCTTTCAAGGGAAGAATGACCCCGAGGCCTATCTTGAGTGGGTCAAGAAAGTAGAGTTGGTATTTACTTGCTATAATTACTCCGACTCCAAGAAGGTGAAATTGGAGGCTATTGAATTTTTGAATTATGCACTTGTTTAGTGGGATCACTTGATGACATAGCGAAGGCGTAGTGATGAAGGGCCTGTCGAGACTTGGGATGAGATGAAGCGACTGATGAAGAATCGGTTTGTACCAGATCACTATTATCGGGGATTGTACCAAAAATTGCAAGGTCTTACACAGGAAAATCGTAGTGTTGATGAATACTATAAGGAGATGGAAGTGGCCATGATTCGGGCCAAGGTTAATGAAAATAGAGAAACTACCATGGCGAGGTTCTTGAATGGCCTAAACCGGGAGATTGCCAACGCGGTTGAATTGCAGCCATATGTCGAGATTGAAGATATGGTGCACACTACAATTAAAATAAAGAGGCAGCTCAAGAGGAGGGGTAGTTTCTAGCCAAGCTAAAGTTCTTAATTTACTCCATGGAAACAAAGTCCGTGGAAAAGGGATGACAAAGCAACCACTCCGAAATCAAAAATTGATTCGAAATCAGAAGTTCCTAGTGAAAGTCAAGCTAAGGCAGCCCCTAACACTACTAATACTCCTACTACTCGAAACTGGGACATTATCTGTTAGAAGTGTCAAGGGAATGGCCACGTATATACTCAATGCCTGAACAAGCGAGTAATGATGCTTCTGAATAATGGGAAATATGAGACGGATGAAGAAGGCGCTGAAGCTATGCCACCTTTGGAAGATATTGAAGAAGAGGAGAGCGCTACTCAGGGCAGTTGTTAGTTGCAAGAAGAGCCCTTAGCATGCAGGCAAGGGAAGATGATGAGCAGCGAGAGAATATCTTCCATACTAAGTGCCTAGTGCTAGGCAAGGTGTGTAGCTTGGTGATAGACGGAGGTAGCTGTGCTAATGTGGCTAGCACGACAATGGTGAAGAAGCTAGCATTGTACACGACTACGCATCCAAGGCCTTATAAACTGTAGTGGTTGAATAATAGCGATGAAGTGAGGGTGAACAAACAAGTTTTGATGTCCTTAAGCATTATGAAGTATGATGACCAAGTGCTTTGTGATGTGGTTCCCATACAAGCCGGCCATATGTTGTTGGGAAGACCTTGGCAATATGATAGAAGAGTTAAACACGACGGCTTCACCAATAAATATTCGTTTGAGATGAACAAGAGAACAATCATTCTTGCACCCTTACCGCCAAAGCAAGCCTATGCTGATCAATTGAAGTTGCAAAATAAAAAGGAGCAATGGGGAGCTAAAAAGAAAAAGAGAGTGAGTGGTGAAGAAAAGAAAGATAGTGAGGGAAAAGAAAAGAAATTGAGAAAAAAGAAAGTAGAGTGAAAAAACCAGTGACTATTGAGAGCAAGTTTGACATGAGGCAAAAGAATTTCTATGCGAGAGTTAGTGAAGTGAAAAGAGCGATACTTTGTAATCAACTTCTTGTACTTGTATACAAAGAAGTGCTTTTAAATACTAACGATCTAAATTCTTCTTTGCCTAGTGTTATTGTCTCTTTGTTGCAGGATTTTGGTGATGTCTTTCCAGAAGATACGCCAAGTGGTTTACCACCTATCCGAGGGATAGAGCACCAAATTAATTTCATACCCAGAGCATCCATTCCAAACTAGCCAGCCTATAAGAGTAACCCGGAGAAAACGAAAGAACTTCAAAGGCAAGTGACGGAGTTGCTGGAAAAAGAGTATGTGAGAGAGAGTATGAGCCCATGTGCGATGCTAGTATTGTTAGTGCCGAAGAAAGACAGAACATGGAGAATGTGCGTGGACTGCCGGGCAATTAATAATATCACGGTAAAGTATCGTCATCCCATTCCACGTCTAGATAATATGCTTGATGAGTTGCATGGGTCTAGTATATTCTCTAAAATTGATTTGAAAAGTGGATACCATCAAATTAGGATGAAAAAAGGAAATGAATGGAAAACAACTTTTAAAACAAAATATGGTTTATATGAATGGTTAGTTATGCCGTTCTGTTTAATTAATGCACCTAGCACTTTCATAAGATTGATGAACCATATTTTGAGATCATTCATTAGCAAATTCGTTGTGGTCTATTTTGATGATATCCTAATTTATAGCAAGAGTCTAGATGATCATGTAATTCATTTAAAATATATTTTGGATGTCTTGCGAAAGGGGAAGTTATATGCTAACCTAAAGAAGTGCACCTTTTGCACGGATAAGTTTGTATTTCTTGGTTTTATTGTGAGTGCATAAGGGATTCAGGTTGATGAAGAAAAGGTAAAGACTATTCAAGAATGGTAAAGTCCTACAAGTGTTAGATAAGTGCGAAGTTTTCATGGACTTGCTAGTTTCTATCGGTGGTTCGTGAAGGATTTCAGCACAATTGCGGCACCATTGATTGAGGTGATCAAAAAGAACATTGGGTTCAAGTGGGGAGAGGAACAAGAAAAAGCATTCCAATTACTAAAAAGAAAGCTAAGTAACGCCCCCTTGTTATCTTTACCTAACTTTTCAAAGACTTTTGAAATTAAATGCGATGCTTCAGGAAATGGTATTGGTGCTGTTCTTATGCAGGAAGGGAAGCCAATAGCATACTTTAGTGAGAAGTTAGGTGGGGCGACCTTAAATTACCCTACCTATGACAAATAGCTTTATGCATTGGTGAGAACGTTGTATATATGGCAGCACTATTTGTGGCCGAAAGAGTTCGTAATTCATACGGATCATGAATCGTTGAAGCACTTGAAGGGACATCAAAGGTTGAACAAGCACCATGCCAAATGTGTAGAATTTATAGAGACTTTTTCGTATGTGATCAAGTACAAACAGGGTAAGAAAAATGTTGTATCAGATGCTTTATCGTGCAGGTATGCTTTAATTGCTACTTTAGATGCTAAATTGCTTGGATTTGAATACATCAAGGAATTGTATTATGATGATGCTGATTTTAGAGATATATTTAATGCATGTGAGAAAGTGGCGTTTGATAAGTACTTTAGGCATGATGGGTTCTTAATGCATGAAAACAAATTTTGTGTGCCCAAATGTTTATTGCGTGAGTTGCTTGTGAAAGAGGCTCATGGTGGGAGTCTAATGGGACATTTTGGTATAACTAAGACCTTAGAAGTATTGCAAGAACACTTCTTTTGACCTCACATAAAAAGAGATGTTGAAAGAATTTGTGAGAGATGAGATGTGTTACTTATAAGAAAGCACAGTTTAAGTTAAACCCCCATGGTCTATATACTCCATTGCTCATTCCTAGTGACCCTTGGGTTGACATTTCTATGGATTTTGTGTTGGGTTGCCTAGGACTAAACATGGGAATGATTCTATTTTCGTGTTGGTTGATAGATTTTTTAAAATGGCTCATTTTATTGTTTGTAATAAAACTGATGATGCACCACGAATTGCTAATTTATTTTTCAAAAAAATTGTGCGATTGCATGGCATGCCTAGAACCATTGTTTCTGATAGGGATACAAAGTTTTTGAGCTACTTTTGGAAGACTTTGTGGGGAAAGTTGGGTACTAAATTGTTGTTTTCTACTACATGTCATCCCCAAACTAATGGTCAAACCGAAGTAGTAAATAGAACTTTTCCACTTTGTTGCGTACCATAATTAAGAAGAACTTGAAAGAGTGAAAAAAATGTTTGCCTCATGTTGAGTTTGTATATAATCGATCTGTTCATTATGCATATAAGTTTTCTCCTTTTGAGATTGTGTATGGTTTTAACCCTTTAGCTCTTTTAGATTTATTGCCATAACCTGTTGAGCATGTTAACCTATATGGCAGGAAGAAAGCTGAGTTTGTTAGACAGATTCATGAGAAGGCGGGCAAAACATTGAAAGAAGAACTGAGTAGTATGTGCAGCAAGCAAACAAAGGAAGAAAAAAGGTGGTCTTCAAACCAGGAGATTTAGTTTGGCTGTACTTGAGAAAGGAACGCTTTTCAGTTCAAAGGCATTCTAAGTTGTTACCGAGAGGAGATAGACCATTTCAAGTTATGCAAAGGATCAATGACAATGCATACAAACTTGATCTTCCAGATGAGTATAATGTGAGTACTACATTTAATGTTGCTGATTTAAGTTCGTTTATTGCAGATGACGAATTGAGAACAATTCTTTTTCAAGAGTAGGGGAATGATGAGCCCAAGGATAGCACTGGAGCTAAATCATAGAGTGAAAGCTATGCAGAGCCCATCCGGGTTCCTAGTGGCTCAATCACTCGAGCTAGAGCCAAGAAGGTCAAAGAGGCACTTATGACCATGGTCCAAGAGATGATAAGTAAAGCTGAAGTATGGAGGAGCCTTGAAGGGGATCGGGTTCAAGAATGGAAGACATTGCTTAAAGGCCCAATTGAAGACGTTCAAATAGCAGCCCAAGAGATTAAAAACATATATTAGATAAATGGGCTGGGCTAGGCTTTGTTTATTTTAAGTTTAATTTATGTTTAGCTTTGTTTGGGCCCAAATTATGTGAAAAACCCATTAATTTCTTTTTTGTTTATTTTCCTAAACCTAATAGGTTTAATTACTCCTATTTGAAGGAGCTAACGCTATTATTTGAGCAGCTTTTGATTAATAAAATTTCGAGTGTTTTTCACCTCTTGCGTTCTAAGAACGTCTCGAACAGCTAGAATTAGGGTTCTTGTTGTTCTTCGACTTAACAATCAATTAACCCATTGATTGATTGTTTGTCTTCGACTATACCAAGGTTTTTTCTCATTTTCGAGATTGGGTCGAGGTTCCACCTCCATTAACTTCGCGTGATTCCAAGGTTCTTACGTCTTCATACATTAAAGGTTGTAGATTCATCTTGCTTGGATAGAATACGATTGCAGTTCACATCAGACCTCACTTATACGATATATTATAAATTGATTCGTGCACTTGCGAGTATATTAAAATTTAACACAACATTGTATAAATGTGTATTGACTTTGAAACAGAAGGAAGGAAAGGTTTTCATTGAAATCCACACTTACTAATTGTCTTCCATTCTATCGGGACCAATTGGAAGCTATGTGAGAGGATCGGGTTTAAATTCCCTAAACTTCCATGTTCATATTTGGAGCATCAAATAACACTTCCATTGTCTCTTATTATTTATTATTTGCTTTTCAGATAATATGGGAGCCTTACTCAGATGAGGTGATCGCTACATTGCCCGATTACTGCCTTAAAGGGAAAGACATTTGGCGTTCCGTTTTACCACTCATATGCTATGCGATTGTAGAATGGCACTTACCAGATTGTGTTATGCGGCAGTTTAGATTGATGAAAGGGATACCACCTTTTTTTTACATGAGCGTTAATCTTTATAAAACTGATGAACGCAGTCGTGTAAGTTACAATTGGGTAGAAATATACACTGATTTCATCTCGCGATGGAATAAGCGCCACGAGACCATAGCACTAATAGACCCACTTATCACTCATGTTACTTATGACAACCCATACTTTGTGAAGTACCGAATGATTACTCGTTGATACATAGTTCCACCATTAGTCGTCGTACCACATATTGGAGCATTACCCGTTGCTAGCCTTTTACATATATTGGTATTTGATTAATACTTTTGTAATATTTAGTCTTGTTTAATTCTAAATCATTATAATAATTTGACGAGGCTTTCATAATTAATAAATGCCGGGCAATTCCTTAGTGAAGATAAATGTACTAGCGCGACAGTTAGTCGAGGACCCACACCATACACATCCTACTTCAGTCCAAATTTTAACATTGTCATAAACAACACTGTAATCAATTCATCAAGACCATCGACTTTGCATCGACCCCCTAGAGGTCCAACCCCCTCCTATAGCAACTATACCATCCCCTTGCACGTGGAGTGGTTCATAGGCGTAATACGACAAAACCACCACTCCCACCACCTCTTCAACACCTACCACCACCTCTCCACCTATCTCCCCCACTCCCCACCACCTCTCCACCATTTACTACGCCCATATCACCACTCTCGACCACCACTGTACCAGTTACTAGCTTCACATCACCGCCTATCACCATCTCTCCACTACTAACTACATCTATAGCACCACTCTCGACTACCTCTCCATCACTTACTACGTCCACAGCACCAAGTGCCACCACTTCTCCACCACATACCACCACGTACAACCACCTCTCCACTTATCTCCACCACGCCACCACCTAGTATCTCCACATCACTAATCCCCACCAATTTTCCACCACGTACCACCCCCTCTCCATTTATCTTAGCCCCTACAGTAGCTACTACATCCATAACACTGCTCCACACAACTATCCACCGCGTAGTCCTACCTCTGCACCCATCTCCACCATTCAACCACATGTACACTACGCATATTCATTTATTTCTATGTTGATATCGTCTTCACCACATTTAGAGAGTTGCAGCCAGTATTTATCGCCATTTAGATCACCCCCATGCCTAGTCAGACTGGTGCATTAGCAGTTACACCGTTACCGACATTTTCATCTTCCTCCACTGCAAAGGTATTGCCACAATTGCCCACTGTTGAGGATGTAGATACTACTACAGTTACTATTGGTAGAGGTGTTGGGAGGGGGAGGGATTGGTATAGGTACAGGTACAGGCAGAGGTGGGATTGAGGTTGTAGATGGACATGTAAGTGCATATCACGATGGGGACAGCAGGCCTAAAAGAAAGAGGAAACAACATGCTTGTGGTACTTAATATGTTTATGGGGGTTTGCTACTTTAGATGGACTTATTTTTTGGGCTATATGTTTAAACATATGTTATTTGATATTTGGGTACATGTATGTATGTTTGATGTTGTTTTTCATATTTGTCAAATAGGTTAAAAAAATTTGGATTGGTCTAAAAACAAACGGAACTCTGCCGAAATTTTGTTAGAATTACTTGGAAAAAATATTAACTTCTTATTATATTATGAGATTTGACGAGCCATTAATCTGCTATTGATTTGACAATCTAATGGGTTACAACAATGATTTGACAACACATAGTTTAAGCTTTTTTAAACTTTCACGTGAATGCATTATTCTTTGGGACAGGTAGACACATGTACCTATTAGGACATGTAGACTTAAAGGCAGGAGTTGAGGTAGGGGCGAAATTAAAGCTGTAGAGACTGAAAATATAGGTGAATTGTCAAATTATTGTCACTTATCACTGTGTTTTCATATCGTGCAACATATCAATCACTGATAATATCTCTAACCCTAAGTTTTACCCTATTCATGCACTTGTAACAATGACTGAAAATATCAGTGAATTGTCAAATTGATATGTGTAATGTTTTATATTTGTAATGTTAAATTGATATGTGTAATGTTTATATTATGATAAAATATCTATGTTGACTACTAAATGCGTGTTTTTTACTCAAAGTGCAGACACAATTGCTTTTTATATGTGTTGTTATGAGTGATTTGACGTTATGCGTTAAAATATAATTGAGATTCGTCACCTCTTCATTGTTTGGTCACCTTAAAAAATTGTAGAAACACATGCGTGATTGGACTTTTGCATACATAAATCCGTAATTTAATTATTGGGAAACTTTTATATAATTGTCAGCAGTTCAGCTTTAACATGTTTTATTGACTGAAAACTTATGTCATAAATCAACACATACATCAATGTGTGATTTTACAACACATGAAAAAAAAAGCAGTGATTTCACTCCTATATAAGAATCATATTCATATTACTCTCATCTCACTCCAATCTCGTTAAAAAAATTCAGCTATTATCTTACTCCCATCTTTTTATAAACAAAACATGGCCAACTCCTCCAAAATTTATGATTTGGTTTTCCTCATTCCATTTAAAATTCAAAGGGAAATTGGAGATCGATACTTACGAAATCGAGCTCGTAGAATCATATCAATGTGTCAAAGGATGTTGCGAACTCCATCTCATCTTTTGAGGCCAAGAAATTTTCTAGATCATTGGTCTAAATTCGAATTTTCTTATCATTCACCACTTGCGTTCGTGCCTTTACACTCATGGACGCCTTTATTTTATGTCTATCCATGGTACTTACTAAATACTTATCACATGCTTATTGTCTTTTCACCACATTTATACATTACATGTAATACATGGGTATACTATGACTACACTCTATTTGAGTTTTGGTTTGAAGTATTTGGTGAAGACTGGAAGGTGGTTGCATCCGGACAAAGCTCACTGCATTCATTGACTTAGCAAATTGATAAACATGTCCTTTTGATAGCAAAGTTCAACTCGAAAAAGCCTGCAGTGGACAATGGTAGTCATGAACCAACTCAGTTTGAATGGGTAACCAATGCAAATAGATCTTTGCATGGACACAACCCAAAAGATTTGTTGAATTATGTATGCCAAACTGCCATATGGAAAGTATAGTCTTTGAACACAGGCGTTGTGTACAATACCGAAGAAATAACTATGACTCCAGATGCAAATGAAAACTAAATAAAATAATATGTTTATCCAAATGTGACGGATGTAAATGCCCACGACTCCTATATTTTCGCTTCATCCGATGAATGTAAATGTTTATTCGTCTAAAGCATATGACGGTTAAGTTTTATGTTCATTTTAAATTTCAATTATATGTAATGGGTTTATCTAAATATTTTATTTTTTTGTGTATTTTTTTAAATGATTTAGTTATACAAAATTAGTAGTTATGTTTATTAAATAATTTAATGAATTGATAAATTAACATATAACATAAAATATATGAATATAATGAAAAATGAATAACGTTATATTGAAGACAACAATAGATAGAAAAATCAAATGTATTTTAACGAATCAAAATATTTAATTTAATTTTTTACGAATTGTGTCTAAATAATTAAATTAATAGTAACAGTAAATAGAATTATACAATCATAATTTAATAATAATTGAACAAATAAAGTAGGAAAAGTCCCGAGATTAAAATACAAAAGAAAACAATAATTCTGGAAATATAATTTTTTTCTATGAAATAAAGAACAAAACAAATGATATGAAAAAAAAAATTATAAGAAAAAAATGAAAACTATTTAAAAATAATATATAATATATATTAATAATAATACAAGAAATTAATAAAGTGTGAATAAAAGTTGTTTATTGAATTTGAAAAGAATGAGTAGAATTGTTCATTATAAAAAAATTTAAAATGCCAAAATGGAGTTCACCCTTAAAAAAAGGCAAAGTTGTTGGAATTTTTTTTCCAATTTTTAAAATTGGCATAAATAATGCCGTTTTTAAAGTTGAAATTGGAATCGATGATACCATTTTTATAATTGAAATTTGCATCACTGATGCCATTTTTAAAAGTTTAAAAGCTCTCAATTTTAAAATTGGCATCGTTGATGCCTTCTTTTTTTTCCTTATAAAATTGGAATTACTGATGCCTTTTTTAAAAGTTTAACATATTTGTATTTTTAAAACTGCCATCGATGATGCCATTTTCATAGCTGAAATTGGTATTGGTGATGCTGTTTTCCATTATAAAATTGGCAACACTGATACCACTTTTAAAAACACATTATATTAGAAACAAATATGGAGAGGGTATTACTTTGGGAACAAAGATTTTTGAAAACGTTATTTTGAGAAAAAAGTCCCTCCACATTAACCAACCCAACCCAACCACCCCACCCCTCCCCTCCCCTCCTCCCAGCCGCACCACGACAAAAAAAAGAAAAAAAAAAACTCACACCACCACCACATAGCCCTTCCATCCACAATCCCTGCGGCCTTGTCGTCCCATATTTCACCCCACATCGTAATTAAACAACCCCTACCATTAATTATATACTCCCTCCGTCCCAAATTGTTGGCCCCTTTTGGGAAATCCAACTTATTAAGGACCCAACATCATTATTGCACTTTTTGCTTAATTTACATTGACTTTCTCTTTTTTACCCTTTTCTTTATTCAAAACTTTTACTTGAAGAGTGAAAGTACAAAAAGGCAAAATAAGTATGCATTTATCTTTTATGAAAAGTGGACATTTATTTTGGGACATCCAAAAAAAGAAAGAGAGATCAGCAATTTGGGACGAAGGGAGTAATATATAGAGACATTATTATATACGTATATACAGGCAATATATATATATATATATTTATATATTATATATAATCACGTATCATATATAAATAATAAAAGTAAATATATGCATATATAATATATATACAATATTTATTTTGAAGGACTTTGATCATCACCACCAACTGCAATTACTACTGTCCACAGTTGCCACCTCCTGTTGGAGCTCTGGCAACTTGGTTGGAACTCTAGCGACCACTGCTAAATTCTAGTGAGGTTGTCACCGGAGTTTCGGCATAGGGCATTGTGGCGTGAGGTTCTTTAAACTCAATGTTTCATTAGAGTTTCAAATGAATTTTATAAATTGGCCAAACAAACAAATTTTGAATTCTAATATAATTAAAAATGAAAACTACATACGATCAGAACAATAGTATTGTAACTTCATTGCAATTCTAAGTAGAATTGCAATTCTAATGAAATTCAAAAACTATGTAACCAAACGCACCCATAGCTCCTTAGTAATTGAATGTCTTGTAAAAACTTATAAATTCAAACCCCTCTCTTAATATTATTTTAAAATGTTTTTTAATGCAAAAAGAATAAATTAATAATTTTACGTGCATATCGAAATTCCCTGCTCGGAGTAATATAAAGAGTACAAATATAGGGGTGATGTCAAATATCAATGATCAATACCACATTTTCTATTATTAATGATCAATATCATCACAAAGGATATTCAAAATTTAAACACTAAGTCGGTGACTATTTGTTGAACTTAAACATTCAATTTAGTAACATTTCACCAATTTAAACTAAGGGTGGTGATGTCGGCACCCCCAATATCCATTGGTAACACTCCCACCCCCCAAAAAAAGTAAATTGTTATTTTCACCCCACTTCATTTAATTTAGTAAAAAAATTAATTAACCCTAAACTAATTTTTCACCCACTTGTTTTAATTTAAAACAAAAGTTAATGAATTTCCTTCCAAAGTTAATCAAACATTTATCCCCAAATTAAATTCCCCTCCAAAATTCCTCTATTCTACCATTTTCAACCGAGTTTAGCAACAAATTTTGGTTGCACTAAAATAGGCAATAAAACTTCGATCTCCACCATTGATGCAAAAGGGTAAGCTTGAGAAGAATGGAAGGAAAAAAGGAAACTTTGGAACAAGATAAGAAAACCAACAAACAAAACATCCATTAATGCAAAACTCTAAATTTGAGGAGAATGGTATAAACAAAACATCCATTTATGCAAAACTCAAAAGTTAAGAATAATGGTAGAAAAAAGAGAAAGAAACTTTAAAATAAGGAAAGGAAAACAAGTAAGAAGAAGTTAATGAAAAAAAGACATACATGTTTTTATTTTGTTTCATTGTTTATATTATTTTCATAGCATACACATCAATATATATAAACAAAAAACACAATTTTTTGTTTGAAGCGCGAAGAAAGTTTACTCGATTCTCCGTAACCGAGTTGCAGGCTTGTATACTCGGTTGCTCTCAACCGAGTATGAAATCCCATAAAATGCCATGCTCTCGGGACCTTCATTCGGTTGCTCTCAACCGAGTGTGATTAGTGTCATTCGGCTGCTCACAGCCGAGCATAATATAACAACACTCGGCTGCTCTCAACCGAATCAAGGTCCCGAAAGCATGACATTTTATGGGATTTCATACTCAATTGAGAGCAGCCGAGTGTACAAGCCTGCAATTCGGTTACGGAGAACCGAATAAGCCATCTTCGTGTTTTAAACAAAAAAATTTGTTTTTTGTTTATATATTTGATGCGTGTGCTATGAAAATCATATAAATAACAAAACAAAATAGAAACATGTATGTCTCTTTTTCATTAACTCTTTCTTACATGCTTTCCTTTCCTTATTCCAAAATTAAGTTATTATGTAATTTTGCTTGTTTGAGAAGATGGTAGAGATGGTGGAGAAATTTTGGGGTTAGTTTTGGGTAATTTGTTTTATATTATTATCTAGTTAATTACTTAATAAGGTTATTAATTAATTAAGTATGAGATTAATTCCCAAAAATAAGTAGGAGTGATAGGTATAATATGGGACTGTTATTAAGATAACAGTGTAAAAATGGGAGTGTTAGTAAAAATTTTATGGGGTGCTAATATCACCACACTAAACTAAACAGCAACATTTGATCGGATTTTTATTTATAACTCAATAAACTGTTATCGAATATAAACTTTCAAATCTCAAGTTGCTATCGACTTATATTTTACATAATTAAACAACCGATTCTTAATTTTATAATCGTAACACTAAATTTTATAATGTCCTATCTATAAACAGGACGTACATAACATCACCCCAAATATAGATACAGACAATATAGATTAATTAGATAGATTAGTCGACTTCACTCGAGGACGGGAGGGAATTAATCCAGATCTACTGTGCGGAGGGACACTGGAAAAGTCTACTTATTTTATGTCGCGACTGCATGTAGCGGTCAAGATCGACGAGGGCTACAAAGTCTTTGCAAGCAATTAATTATTCTTGCAACGAAATTTAGCCTCTTTCCAAAATCTGATCTCATTTTCGCTCTCACAAACCCCAAAACATCATCCCGTTCCGATCTCTCATAACAAAATAATGGGGTTTAAGATGCCTGATTCGGTACCTCTCAATTGAAATGCAGCTGACTTTATCCCCATCAATTGCGATTTGAGCTAGGGTTTCGAGGTTTTCTACATTTTTCTTCATCGTTTTGGTGTTTTGATTTAGAGGAGGCGGAATGGATTTATCGAAGGTCGGAGAGAAAATTCTCAGTTCAGTTCGATCTGCCAGATCTCTCGGACTTCTTCCTCCTACTTCCGATCGTCCCGAGGTAATCGCTTCAAGCACAAATGCATTTTTTGTTCTGTTGTCCAGAAATACATACACGCATATAATACTTAACTTTTTATTTTTTATTTAGTGAAGTAGCAAAGTAGGAACGGCTTTTGGTTAATGTTTAGTGCCTTTTTAGGATCCGGTTCCAAAAGTTTTAGAGGATGCTGTTTCTGACTTTTTAGTATCCGTCTATCTGCCTCTGTCGCTGACTTGATTACATTATGTGTCACACTATCTGTCTCAGGTTTCACAGCATCCATCTCGAGTTACACGTATTTGCCTACCAGCCAAATTTAGTTTATACATACGCACATATAATTCTTACTTTGCTACTATTGTTGTGTAATAGGAAGTTTGATCTAGTGAACTAGCAAGTAGGAATAGCTTTTGATTAATGTTCATTTCTTATTCATTGGAGAACTCCGCACTTTTGGAATCCTATCGAAATCATATTTGGGAGTGGACATCTAGGTCTGTGACTGTTGAGTCTGGATCTCACTACGTTGATAACAATAAGGCTTAATGTAGTTGGTTTAGATGGTTCAAACTGAGGTCATAGATGGGGTGAGAGAAAGGAAGTGTTTCAGACGGGCTCGTGGATTCACTATCTGACAGTTACAATTAATAGTTGTTGGTGATGACATTTATGTACCAGGAATAAAATCAATTTCCAATCTATCTGAGGATCTCATGTTCATTCATTTGCATCAGTTATTGTGGACAAGCACGTGTTCAATCTACTAATTGGAAAAAAGTATGCTCGTTGTGTTTGCTCGCAAGTATGCAGCTGCACCTCAATTTTAGTTCCACTGCGGCAAAAGTTCACATGTTTTGAATTCTTTACCTTTAGGTCCTGTTTTTTGTGGATGCAGTGTGCGGAAACGGAAGTACTTGGGATGAAATCCCAATGGATTTTAGTAGGCCCAGCTATGGAATTACCGCGTTTTTAGAAATCCCCTCGCTACGTACTAGTGAGCCATAAAGCTTAGGGTGCCTTTTTTTCCTCTTCCCCAGTTCAATAACTGTATTTGAAAATGTCTGGACAATTCTCTGGAAATCCCTAATTAACAGATGCTTCAATACTAAAGGCTGACAAAAAGAACCAATTGGTTGATGGATATTTACCCTTAGAATTAAAGTTTGGTGAGGAAGTCTGGTGCCTCTTAGTTAGATTGTATATGTACCCCTAGAATTATGCAGAAAAGAAGGGAGACATGGCACTGATAGAGGTCAGATAGTGAGAACAAATGATGTTGTGTTTGGTAGCAGATTAGGTTTCTTTGTAATCAGGAACTGCAAGTATTCAGATTGGAAGTTGGGTTTGTTTAGAGTTAGAGCTTATTTGGTTATTAAAGTTTTTCATCACATGCACCATCTTTATTTTTACTTTTAACAGAATCGTAATGGAAAATTGTGAATTGTGAAGTGCTGATGTTTAATAGTTGAAGGAGATTATTGTCAGTTTTATGTTTAGGGGTCAAACTGTGAAATATCAATAGCCAAGTGGGATTTGGTGTAATTTACCCTTTGAAATTAATACCTAATTAGGATACTGTGTCTGGGAACTTCTAAGAGTTAATACAAAGTATAGATCTCCTGTAAATGATTATAATATCAAACTGTCATGAACCTATATCCTATTCTCTTACTTTATGGAGTAATCATCACAATAGTTGAAGCAGTGTTACCATGATAATAAGTTCCCCATACTAATTTGGTGAAATGAAGCATATCAATATCATTCAAGTATAACCAAAATACAATATAAAGATCGTATCTCCGTTATGCTGCTAACATCTTCCCTGTTTTGAGGATATGTGGCTACTTTTCCTTTTGAGCCAGGGCTGCCAGGTACTTGCTGCCTAGTGGACTTGGGATGACCACAATATTTTATATCTAACAGTTTACGTATATATTTTCCATTATTGTTTTGATAGATATTTAAACATCTGATTTTGATGTAATTCATTTTTTTCCAGGTTCCAGCTCGTGCTGCTGCAGCAGCAACTATTGCTCGTGCTCTTGCTGGACTACCTCCACATCAGAGGCACAGTTTTGCATCAAGTTCTGAAGAATTGACTTCAATATATGGTAGCAAGCCTCGCGGTCAAGTAGTGGAGGAGCTTGAGGAAGAATTCTACGAAGAGGTCTTTTTATTTATATATATATATATATCTGTGGGTATCTGGGTCTTTTTACCTAGATGTGATAATCAATATGATTTCATTGGGGTGGAACCTTTATCTCCTGCCCTGTTTTTTGGGGTTATTGATACCTAGATAAAATTATAAGGAAATGATTAGCAAGACTGACATGGCTTCTTTTACAGTGACAGTTATACTATTTGTTATAATTCATTTCTTATACACTTAGCATTTCTTAGCTGTTTCAATCATTTACATGTAGGAATGACATTGCTAATTGAGCTTTCTGAATTTGGAAGGAGTTTATTCAGTCACAAAATTGACTGAAGCTTAGATTTGGGGGCACCAAAATATGCCCTCTCCCTCTCTCTCATGCACACATCAATTACTATTCTTTTGAAAATTATGGCTTGTTCTTCCCATATATATCTTGGGTTGAAATTGTTTACTTCTATTCGAGAATGGTTGATTTGTTAACTATGAATCATGGACACTCTCTTGGAGGCTATGTGCCAGGCCCGACGCGTGTCGGACACGTGGACACGCTCCGACACGGGTGTCGAAGAGGGTCATATATTTTATTATTATTTTTTTAGTCGGACGCGTGAAGGACACATAAAAAGGGGTCAAATTAGAAACAACTAAAAATATATAGGTTCAAATAATAATAAAACAAACATAACAATCTTTCTCTTTCCCATAAAACCATTCCCCAGCCACCATCGAAACAAAACCCTAGCCCCCACTCTCAGCCATCGACGACTTCTCAGCCCGAACTTCCCGTTGACGACTTGACTTCTCTCTGGCATCCCATAAAAGCTATGCTCCTCTCTCTCTCTCTCTCTATCTCTGTCTCTCTCTAAGCACGCCACATTTTCAATAGATCGAGAGAGGGGGGCGAATATATACATACTATTGTTGTTAATTGTGTGGAGCAGTGAATGAGATGCAGAGGCGGAGGATGAGGGTGAGGAAGACTAAGGCTGCAGTGAGTGGCTAAGGAGAAGAAAATGAAGGCTGGTGGCTGAGGAGATGAAAACTAGGGTTTTGTAACCCAAAGGCATTTTGAATGACCATTTTATCCCTGCTGGGAGTATTAAAGCTCAACATTGTCCTTGAACTAATTGAAAACTTAAATAAAATATGCATTTTGACCCCTTAAATTACTACATCTTTTATTTTGACCCCTTAAACTACAACAGATCCCTAAGTTGTTTTTATTCAACACTTTTACCCCCTAGACTAAAAATATTGATAATGTTTATTGAATTCTTAAATATTTATAATGTTTATTGCATATATATATATAATTAATTAGGAACGTGTCCCCCCACGTGTCGTGTACTACATTTTGAAAAAATTGCGTGTCGCATGTCGAAACACATGTCGTGTGTCATGTCTATGCTTCATAGTTTGTTAAACATTGGTTATACGGTTGACAATCTTTTTTTTTTTTTGATCAGAAACGAAACTTATATTGAGAAAGAAGAATCAATACAAGCAAAAGGGGCTAATGGTTTACAAGTAGTCTACCAAAAGTCCCAGAGAAAGAAATGGAAAGCACACAGTAACCAAGCATTAACTAAACATTGAGCTAAAACATAAACAGAAAAAAGACGAGCAACTAAATAGCACCCCACAAAGCACCGGACTAAAATTACATCCAAAATTCTTCAACCCACAGCTGCACACCAATCCCGTCTAAGATCATCAAGTGATAGTGAACTGAACAACCTTGACGTAAAGGCCCATAAAGAAGTGGACGATGTAATCCTCTGCCAGATTTCCTTGACATGCTCTGCTTTGCCTTAAAAAATTATTCTATTTCTTTCACCCCAAACACACCATAAAACAGCCATACAGCATGACCTCCATAAAACCTTAGACTTCTTCTTATTACCTCTAAAACTCCATCCAATTATTAAAACTTCAGACCACGACTTGGGAAATACTGAATTGATACCCAACTCCCTACGAATATTATTCCAAATCGAGTGAGCAGAATCAGTAAGTGATCAATCGACTCGCCATTGGACTTATACATCACACCCCATGATGGAGATAAAGCCTTATAGGGTCTCTTAATTTGGAGCACATCATACGTATTGACTTTCCTCCACGCAGCCAACCAAGCGAGAACTTTCACCTTAGGAGGAATACCCACCTTCCAAATCGAATTATAAAGTGCAAAGGAACTGCCATTAGAAAAAGAAGTCAGAATCTCAAAATATGACTTTGAAGAGAATAACCCAGACTTCTCCCCCTCCCAAATTCTGCAGTCCGATTCAAAGCTACCTGAAAACCCTTTCTCCACCATATTTAAAGGCCTCAAAAAATCATTAGTCTCCCTATCATTGAAGTTCCTACGAAAGGTAATATTCCAACTAGCTGCAGATCCCACTCCTCTAGACAAGCATGAAGCAATAGAAGCATCAGGCTTATTTGACAACCTGTAAAGGCTTGGAAATAAAGAGGCTAGAGATGCCTCCCCCATCCACAAATCTGTCCAGAACTTGATTCTTTCTCCATTCCCCACCTTGAGGCGAGTATGTTTAACAAAGCTATCAATATTCGCGGATATAGCTTTCCAAGGGTTTCGATGCGAAGTTTTTACCACTACATTAGAATCCCAACCGTTCTCTTGGATCCTGTATTTAGTTCTAATAATTGCGCACCAAAATGTATCTTGTTCTATAGGGAACTTCCAAGTCCCGCCCTAACTTTCTCCTTTCCCATTTTAGTGCAGAGATAGGAATAGAAGTAGTGGTATCACTTTTCTCGTAATCGTGTTTATGTGGATTTTGTCCAAGGTAGGAAAGTGGGGTTTGATGTGAATCAGCAATTACTGCTTACAAGGGATTTGGAATAATGTTTGAAAATTTGTTTCTTAGAGAAAGCCAGAAAGGGTTTCTTGGAAATGATTGGAGGTTGGGGAGGGATTATACAGTTGAAGGGAGGTCAGGGTTTGCTTGGCCAATATATTTTAGATGCTCAACAGAGGCTACAATGTTGGCAACCTAAACACTTCCGTGCAACCAAGTGGAAGCAATCATCTTTAGATTCAAATGCTGTCCATGTTTAATTGTAGCTGAAAATAAGGATAAAACTTAAAAGATGAACCATCTTCGCCTAATGCAATGTGCTAAGAATCCGCTAGTAAGCTGTGCTTTGTGTAGTATAACCCCACAAAATTATGTTATGTATCACTGAATGCCTCTTGAATTTGCTGTGCAGGAGTTTGATCCAGTGAGACATGTTTTAGAGCATGCTCCATCTGAGGAAAACGAACTTGCATATTTGGAGGAAAAGGTAGAATTCCGATTCTTTCTTTTCCTTCCATTTATGATTGTACTGAATGTTTCACATATTTAATTTCTGTTCATTCTCTCGTCATGCTTTTGTTTTCTTATGGAATTGTGACGGTCCATTAGGTGCATAAATCTATCATCAGCATGTCTATTGTGTATTTTCATATTCTTTATCAGACTTCATTTGATTCCCCCCCTTAATTATGTGTTGACAACCTCATGTCTATTCCCAACTTTTGTACTAAAGCTATAAAGAATATGGTGGACTAAAAGTTTCATAGGCCTGAGCACTACTTAAAGGAGGAGTGTCTACACTTCAGTTTAGTTGCGTTAGTAAAGTACTTCCCAATTTTATGAATTGTTAATTTCCCCCAATTAAAATCTGGACTGTGTGGGTTATATCTTTGGAAATCTATTGATTATTGATTCAGTTCAATGACTACCAAGGCATCTTGTGGTTCGAATTATATTGGTGCCTATGCTTCTGAGATAACATTTGATCCTTCACTTTCAGCTGAAATAATGTCCCTGCCAAATTCAACTTATTTGGTTTATTATTTGTCTGATCAGGAATATTCCTTTTTAATTTGTTTGTAACTTTACACTTGAACCTGTTGATTGTCTAATTGAAGAATGTGGGTTTTTCAAAATTTGAATGTGGGTGTTTGTTTTTTACCTTTTAATGCTGAATGGAGACATACTCAACATTAAGAGGTAATATTGATATTTGTTTCTTGCCTCTTAAAGTTGAATTTGATTAAAATGCGGCATTATGAGGCAACCCATTGTCTGATGCTTAATCTTATTAATTAGGAAAATTTATTTAGTCAAGTTGATATTTGTATCTTGCCTCTTAGTGTTGAATTTGATAAATTTTTTTCCTTGGTTGGTGAAAGTAGGAAATTTTCTTCGTCAGCAGAATCTTAGATCTCTTTTTAATTCATTATTTACAGATGAATCCACCTTCCATTTTTTATAGGCTGCTCTTAGATTAGCACAACTGGATAAAATTGGGGAACGTTTATCCCGCCATGTTATGGAGCATCATGAAGAAATGGGTAAGTTTCCTGTTAAAGTCTATTCATCCGTTTCTTTTTATTAGCTTGTTTTAATATGTTTTGAGTTGAATTGTATACTAGACAATGAAAAAAGATAAAAGTAGAAGAAGAGAGTTGTATTGATAATAGTATTAATTAATAATTATATGATTACAAAGACTCCCAAAGTGGGTATAGATAGGATACAAACTAAACCCTAACATAACAATAAAGGAAAGAAAGATAAAGGAAATAAATAACTAAGGGAAGACTCCATGATTAAAATACCTATCTATGGTATGTTTTGACCAAGACAAATAAACAATACTATAACTAATATAAATACCACCATAGATAAAATATACTCACGAATAATTTAATATTTCTTTCCAACACTCCCCCTCAAGTTGGAACATGTTGAACAAACATGCCCAACTTGATACAAATTAAAGCCAGAAATGGTAGTACAATAGAGCATCATATCCACGTAGCCAATCACCATTGAAAGTCGTCCACACCCAAAACCACAGCCATAAACAATGGCACCACACAAGGTGTACCATTAAACACCAAACAACGAGTACATCATCCTTCACACTTATACTAAACCGCATCATGACTTCGACACAAAATGCCGCTACTACGACATCAACACACCAATAAAAGGAATTTAATCACTCATCCACAACAAACGAGAATCTCCACTAAGGTTCTAAAATGAGGTGCAAACACCAAAAAACATAGGATTGTACTATCACTCAAAAAACAAATGAACCTCCACTAAGGTTCAAACAACACCATAATGTGAGAAACACCTATCAACAGAGGGCGAAACACCCATTAACAAAGAGTACTGAAACAAATCCTTTAAACTAATAGTGATGAAATCCTATCAACCAACAAGATGATGAAGTACGTAAAACAAGGGGTGTGGATGACAATCAACCATAATAGACATAAGAGGATGCGATGAGGCTCCAAGAATAATGGAAAGCTGCCAAACCAGGGGAAGATAACCAACAATTTAGGGGAGTTACAAATAACAAGCTGCAGTTGGGCTCGAAATATGTCGGTACCACAACAAAATTCTGGAACTAGATTTTTTTTTTTTTTAACTCTTTGTAGCAGTAGGAAACACGACCAACTGTCCACCAAACCGAGAACACCATTGAGGATGAAAAACACAACTGTTCACGCACTTTATCGAGGAACTGTTCACCGACATGGTTCATTGCAATGTTCACCGCACTGTTCACGAAGAGAAGAATCCCGTCCGGTGTATGACAAGGTGGGTCGCCCGCCAGCGGAAGAGGAGGATCTTTTTTAAAGCATCTGATACCAAGTTGAATTGTATACGAGACAATGAATAAAGAGTTGTATTGATAATAGTATTGATAATTGTATGATTATGAAGACTCCCAAAGTGGGTATATATAAGACACAAACTAAACCCTAACATAACAATAAAGGATAGAAAGATAAAGGAAATAAAGAACTAAGAACCGACTCCATAACTAAAATACCTATCTATGGTATATTTTGACGAATAAGACAAATAAACAATACAATAACTAATATAAATACCATAGATAAAATATACTCCCACAAATAATTTAATATTGCTTTCCAACAATTTGAATTGAAGTCTGTTATTCTATATCAACATCTATGATTTGTTTATTTTTCAATCTTACAGAAAAAAGGAATTCTTGCATAGGGATATAATACTGAACTTAGTATCCATTCTGTTATATATACTTTAACTTCATCTCGGAGTAGTTTAATTTCATGTTTCTTAGGTATTTGAACTCTTTAGCAGGGATCTGTGCATGTTGCTATATGGTTTAGCCTACATTTTTCTTTTTTAATAAGAAATTAATGGAAACAGATAAGTAACAAACTATAGGTAAAACAGAAGCCAACCAAAACCTTAACACGGTGAGAAGACGGAACAAAGTAAACAACACAAAAAGCCCCAAGTTGTAAGGTGGAAGATAAATTAATGTCGTGGGAACACTTCACTGAAGAAGCCCAAACTGAAAAAATAAAATAAAATTGATCTTTGTTGTTCTTTGGGGTTCTTCAGAGTGTTTGATTCCTTCCTTTCTTGATCTTTTTTGGTTGTTCTAGACCCAGTTGTTGTCGCATTGGGGCAGGAATTGGGATTTTGGAGCAGGGATGGAGCCAGGTTTTCTACAAACCAATCCCTCTGCACATAGGGAGCGGGGGGATTGATTGTAGAAGAGCTGGGGATTTAGGCCTTGGGATAGAGATTGGTGATAAAGTCTTTCTTTAAAAGGTGGAAGCGGATTGTTATTTGCCTTCAAGAACCTTCATGCCAATGAGGCTAGTGGCGAAGTCGTTATATTTCGGGAGAGTTGGGTTCTAGATTGTATGAATTTTCTTGAAGGTAACACCTTTATCTTTTATCTCCTTGGTTGTTTTTGAGAAGTATTTTGCCACTGTTTCTTGAGGCTATATGGTCCAGCACTTGATGTGGCTGACGGGAGCTTTGAGAGGAGTAGTTTTTTTTTTTCATTTCCGGGGTGTGGGCGCTGGTAAGCAACCTGGAGTTTAGGCCTCTTAGAGAGATTGGTGGTAAGAATGAATTCTCTAGAATATGGAAGCTGATTGTTTGCCTTCAAGAGACAATTGTCTTCTATGTCACGAGGACCGGCTCATAGTATATTGAGCATGTGTGTATTGCATGTCAATGGCACTTGTGCAGGGTTTCTGCCTTTTGGGACGGTTGGGTTTCAGATTGTATGTATTATCTCCAAGCTAATGCCTTTGATTTGTTATGTCCTCAATTCTGTTGGGAATAATTTTGCCGGTGCTTCTCTGGGTTATATGGTCCTGTAGTTGGTGAGGCCAGATGAGAGTTTTGAGATGAGTTGTTTCGCTTTTAAGGCATTAGGGATATCCCTTGGGGTTTCTGCTGTGATTTTATTGTGATCCGTTTATCTGTCAAATAGTTGTGCTATGGCTGCGTTCAGTTCTCCGATTTTTTGTCTGGAATGGTGGTTGCTTGATCTTCCTTTGGTAGTCAAGTCATAGAGGGTTCCTTCCTCTTCAGATTGGATCTCTTTCTTGTTTCATTTTATTGAGAGGAGGCTTTTCTTAATGTGTCCTGGCCTTTTTCCTTATGTAGGCAGATTATATATTTTTTTTTATAGGATGGTGGAGAGAAGACTAACACACCAGTTGATTCTTATTTGCGTTTACTATTCTTATTCTCCAGGCAAATCATATTAGGAAATGCATTATTCTTCTCTCCATAAGATTTGCCCTTCATAGCACGACAATGAGTATTTCTAGAAGCAGCATTGGCATTCCAAATTCCCAATATATTTGGTAAAATAGAGGACGGAGTCGATTTATATTGCAACATATATCAATTATTGCTTGAATACCGTGCTCCTTTTACGAAGAAAAAAATGTGCTTTTGTTTGTCCGGTAAGTTGGACGTAGAGGGGAGAAGAAAATACAGGGCGAGATATACTGAAAGGAGTCGTGGGAACAACAGTAGATATTCTCCACGTTTTCATACCAAAATATATTGGAGTTACAGTATTGTCGTTGTCATTGCAAGTCAATGCCTTCTTTTGACATAAGGTTGCTTTCTATGAATTTGATGTTCTTGCTTAATGCATCTCTGGGTAGAAGTAGATCATCGACAACTCCTCTCTTTGTATTTTGACTAACGTCTTTCATCGGAAATTCTTTGATATAATTTTAAGAGTTTTTTTCCTTTCAATTATGTTGCATTAGTGCATCATCTATTTTGTATTAGCCATCATATTGCCATTTTCATTGATTCTGTTATATATGACTGCACCGAGCTATTATAGCCTAAGGTAAGTTGTAATCTTATCCTCGTTTATCAATGCCTTGGAAGATCCAAATCACACAGGATGAATTTGGAGGATTTTGTTTTAACAATTTTTTTGGTGAAACTGGTGTATGGTTTCTTTTTTACTGTTCACATTTGCTAGCCCTCTTTCAATCGACCTAATGTTCTCCTCATCCAGTTTCTCCATATATGTTGTTTATTTTGTTTTTGGAATGCATGTTTTATTGGAATATTAATGTTAATTTCAAAGGTATATTATGAGTATCATTTGACCGATTAATCCCCTAGGCGCTAGTGCTGACCTCGCCTAGCAATCCCTGGTGTATGGTTTCTTTTTTACTGTTCACATTTGAATCTTGTACAGTTTATAGCCTGATATCTGATTATTAAGTGTGTCCCTACTCCCTATTGAAGACTTATTAGCTGATTGAGGTGTTGATACCTGTTTTTGGGCAGTGAAGGGGATGCATTTGGTAAGGGAATTGGAGAAAGACATGAAGATTGCAAATGTCATTTGTATGGTAAGCAGGCGATATTGCAATTTTATGTCCGGCTTTTCTTTATTCGAAACATTCTTATAGCATTGTAATCTCATAAATTTGATTTGACTAATGAAATTGTTAAGCCTGATGATTTGTAGTACGGTTCTTGTTCTTGTTATTCTTATTTCTGTTGTTATCAGTATTATTTTAATGTAATAAGCTAATAAATAGTAGGTTCCTTGCTGGAGGTAGGGATTTTATCATACATGTTCATGTGATATGTGCAGAATGGGAGAAGACACCTGACCTCATCGAGGAATGAGATATCAAGGGATCTCATCGTTAGCACACATTCTAAAAGAAAACAAGCCCTTCTGGTATTTTCCAATCTTTGAACCTTTGGCATTATCATTCATGATCTGGTTCTGTTTGCTTGTTTATCACGAGTATAGGCATGCAGGCTTTGAATATATTGAATTGTTTATCAAATGATGTCCATTTTTTTGTGCAACTAAAATACTGAATGTAACTTCTTTTCCTTTTTTTAATTGTTGGACCCATTTGTGTCCTATAGAAATTGACTATGCAGAAACCTTTTTATTTTTTTGAGTTTCAAATTTGAAGTTGTATGTTGCATTAGATTGAAAAAAGTAATTTCTCTGGGCTGCATTTTTAGTTTCATTAGTATTCTTAATTTCTTATTGATTGGAACTTCCAGTTGTCTTGTATTCGATACTCAGTTGTGGATGAGGAATTAACCCACCAACTTGCCTTCGTCCTTGTCAATCATAGTTCAAGGGGAACCCTTTTTAGATAGGTTTGCAGCAATGGGGTCAATGTAAAATTTCTACTCATACTGGGAGCTGGACATCTTGCTACAAATTACTTGGAGAAGGCACTTTGATTACAGAAAAAGGAGGAACCGGCGAGAGTTAAATCTAATCCTCTTGATATCATGTGAATTTCATGAGAGGATATCAATTCTCTTTCCACTGAGCAGCGTTTAGGTGTTCAGTGTTCCTGATCTTAAGGATAAGTGTTTGGGGAGAACTTTTGATTTATATTAGGCATTTGTTTCAGCTTGTTCTTGTGGTTAAAGACTAGGCCTGGCTAGAAGCGATGGAAGTTCTGTATTTAACACAAGTATGAGTGCCACAAGTTTAAAAATCCATTTTAATAGTAGAATTGTTTGTGCATTCAGTATTCTTAGAACATATACTTTTCTAATGTGTCCAAGGTGATTATGGAGGCTTGCTTTTTCTTTGTTCTTTCATTTCATCGTGATCTTCTTACAGCTATCGCAAAGATACTTTGTTATTGCTGGCTGTTGTATATCTACACCTGAAAACAAAAATTGTTTCAAATTGCAGGACATGCTTCCGATTTTAACTGAGCTACGTCATGCATTGGACATGCAAATGGAACTTGGAATCCATGTTGAGGAAGGGAACTTCTTTAAGGTGCGATTCTCCTTTCTTATTTTACTTTCCGTAACAGTGCCTCTTAATTTGTATATACATATATATATGTATTTTCTGGATATATTGCGGTTACTCATAGCTCTTTGAGACTTCAACTTAACACTAAACTGGCCTGCTGTACAGGCATTCCAAGTACTATCTGAGTATTTGCAAGTTCTGGATAGTTTCTCAGAGCTTTCAGCCATCCAAGAGATGAGCCGTGGTGTTGAGGTGAAAAGTTACTCAGTAGTTAGAAATATTTTTGTATTTATGACGTAAACAACTTCAGTTTTGTCCTGTTTCGCTTATTCTTTGTCAGCATTGGTTAAGCCTTCTGTTAATTTCATTATTATATGACTGTTTTATGCTAGATTTCGTCCCATGGTAGGAACAAATTTTCAGTTTTCCCTTTTGGGTTGTATCATATAATACTACTATAAAAAGTGGTCCTAAGCTGTCTCAACATGTTTGCAGGTTTGGCTGGGAAAAACTCTCCAAAAGCTAGATTCACTTTTGTTAGGAGTGTGCCAAGACTTCAAAGAGGAGGGCTATGTAACTGTGAGTATATTAATCTTGGTGACACGGATCTTTATTTTGTCACCAAGTGAAATGTGTTATTGGAAATGAGTTTTAGGGTTTGTATCCTTTCAACTGGATATGATGAAAAAAGGCAGCAGAAGTAGATAATAATATGGAAAGCAATAGGGAAGAGAACCTAGAATAACCGTAGAAGGATTTTAATTCTTACTCTAGAAACAACTAATTACAACCCTTGGGCCTTTGCTAAGGCTACTAGAAACACAAAACCTTCCTAATTAAGTTAGGAAACTAGACTCCGTGTTGGAAATCATGATTTATTATTTATGGCAGGAGATTTTATTTATAGATTTATTTTAATTATGTTTTTTTTACTGTCTAATAGATATTGTATTTTATTATTGGAGTCTTTCCTTAGTTTTTTTATTTCCTCACCTTTTCCTTCCGTTATTGTGACCTTAATGTCACAGTGACAGTAGCCCTTCTTGGACTCAAAAGGCTGGTGTTGTTATCTCAGCCTCCTAAACTTAGTTATTGTGAAGAAATCGTTCCAAAATCAGAAACCGACCTAAAAATTCTTCGAAAAATCTGTCAAATCAAAGAAGAAATCAAGGAAGAAAAGCGTCGCCTTGAAGAGGAACAAGAACAACTGAGAAAGGTGTTCAAAATCCTCGCTAGGCAAAACGAAAGGAAAGAATTTGAAACAAAATCTATAGGTTTGTCATTCAACCAATAGTTATCGAATTCTCTTTTGTAAGTCAGTCGAGAAGGATATCCGAGCTGATAGGAAAACACCAGTCTCTTGTACACTAGATAATCTCCATATGATTTCTTATCTTGGAGATACGTTTACAAGATATGTAATTGAATGAGCAACACCTTCGGTTATTACTATGTATATTCTTAATATTTTCTGGTAAATCCAATCTATTTTTATTATAAAGTAATATATTAATATAAAATATTATAAAGTAATATATTAATATAAAATAATGTAATATATTACTTTATAATATAATAAATTAATAAAGAACGTATTGTTGCTCCTTTTTTTTAGCGGTATTTGACTTACTCATTTTCTTATAAGTTTTTCTTGAAACCACAATCATAATCAATTATTGTAAATGATCAAATCTCATATTTTTTTTCACCTACACGCTTTTAGTACTTTGTAATTACACAATTATCAATATGATTTCATATTCTGAAATTCCAGTTGATATCTGAGGAGGCTCTGACCTAAGGCTCTCTTCAATTTGTTATGGCCCGGCCGGCGGCCTTCCACCTCCTGTCCGGTGAAAGAGTTATTTGTTTTTGCTGCTGCTTGTATTCGGACTGTCTCTCCGGTTTCTTTGTTGCTTTGTTTCTCTGCTAGAATTATGTTTTTGCTGCTGCTCATATTTTGTCATTTCTCCGGCTGTGAGGGATACCTTTGTGGAACTGTTTTGCCTTGTTGGCTGCTGCAAATTTTGTTTGTCTGCTAAATTATGCATCATCTATTTGCACCATCTTCTATTGACCTGCAGCCCCTTTTGTTGTCATAATATCATTGACTTCAATGTTCTTTTTGTGATGCATTTGTTCAAGGCCTCTTTTCTTCTTCTTTTGACGGCTTTGAGGGTTTTACCCCTTAGTTTCCTTGTTATGTGCTGTTGGAAATCATAATTATCTTTTGTTATTTTGGTTATTAAGTTATATTAGGCGTCTTTTTTCATCCCACAATCATAAGGAATCTTTTAGATTTAGATTTAAATTAGGGTTTGACTGTGTCCCTTTATTGTCTTTTTATTATTTTGCTTCAGCCTTGTAATTAAGAATTCACTTTCTAAGTTAAGTTGAAATCAGATATTTTTGCAATGGTTTACAGGTGGTTGATGCGTATGCATTAATTGGTGATGTTTCTGGCCTTGCTGAGAAAATACAAAGCTTTTTTATGCAGGAGGTTCTTTCTGAAACACACTCTGTGTTAAAGAATATTGTGCAAGAGGTATGTTGAAGTAGTTAATATCTTAGTATCATCTGAATCACTGAACACATTTAGAAACATGTATGTAGACCTATGCCTGCTCAAATATTTACACAACCACAAAATTACTCATGCAGTCATGCACCTGAGTGTGTACAAGCATGCACATATATTAATGTTTTAAAATGTGTTACCATGTTGATGCAACACTCATCTGGAAAAGTTAAAATCCTCACATTTTGGTTATCTTGTAAATATTCTTTTACTGCTAGTCTCTAGATCCCTATTTTAGAGTTTGTGGGGTTGATTTTTTCCACTTTCTATTGATTGACCAATTAGATGACTAATTGGACTTTGCAGGATCTGGATACCCCTGAAATGAAAAGTACTAGGTATAAATCTTGCGTTTTGGTATTTCCTTGTATTCGTTACTTTACATCTGCTCTTTTTAGTGCCTCTAAACAGTTCTTTAATTCCCAGTTCCAGACTCACCTACAGTGATCTATGCCTTCGAATACCTGAAGCCAAGTTCAGGAAGTGTTTGTTGACAACATTAGCTGTGCTTTTTAAGTTGATGTGTTCATATTATGCAATTATGAGTTTCCAGCCATACTATAAGGTAAACTTCATCATAATTACTCTCTATGACTCGCAACTGTGATCTTTGCTGTTTCTGCTACGGTCTTATTATCTTTCATGAGATATTTGTTAATGTTTGCCTGGTTTCCATATTATAAAGTTACTGCAGTTTTGTGCTGTGGTCCATATTTTTGGTTTGGTTGTTACTTGTTCCAAAATTAAGTGCTTAAATGCTTTATCAAGCAGATAGTTGATGTTTCCCCATTAATTACATTATTCTTTTCCTCCTTTTTCTCTTTACTCAGTCCGTCTCAGTTTATTAAGATCCTGGTTTGAAAGTCAAAATTCTTAAGACATATTATTAACTTTCATAATTACACTTCATTTTCACTTAAGAGAGGGAAAGTGACTGGCATTAGCTTAATTTTTAGACATTATAAGAGATGGTTAATTTTGGTATATCTCACTATCTTATAACTTATTTTTAGAAGTGAAAATCTTAATTTGAGACGTAATAAAAGGTAAGTGGGACTCCTTATGTCAGATTGAGAGAGTATGTCTCTTGTGGGAGGAGGTGGGGGAATTTGTTTTCTATAATTAGCTGGTTATTACATTAAGAATTATACATGTACTCCTGGATATGGTAATTTATATAGCACATATATTAATTGCTAATTAAACTACTTAAATGGTCCTCAGACGATAATTTGAGTTACAAAATCGCCTTATAATCTATTTAGCACTAAAGAAGACCTCCGGCTATCAATGTTTTAAAAGGCGTGAGGGGGATTTGAGGTGTTTTGTCTGGACGAGGCGAGGCGTAAGCCTCGAGGTGCATTGGGGTGTAAGCTTCATTTTATTTTTTATTTTTTTCCAATAAAATCACAAAAATATTACATGATTACCAGGAGCAAATAAAAAGTTCACAAATATAATAACAATCTCAAAGCATCACACACTAAAATAGCCAGATCCTTCCATTTCCCCCATACTTCAACTCCATATTTCCTAGCCGAATCCTTTTGATTACCCATCGGCACAATTCACTACTAGTTTACACCACAATAATATACATTCATTAATTAAAAAATCACTTGGTCATTGACCCAGATAATATACATACAAGTACAAACCGTAAATTATAATATTATGATTTTTACAAATAGTTTAATCCCAAACAATTTATATATATATATTATAAACCGTAAAATATAAAGATCTGATTTTTACAAATAGTTTAAAAAAATTTGAAAGGAAAAAAAGAGATGAAAATTTTTTACTTTTTATAGCAGAAAATATAAGAAAAAAGAACAACAAATTAAAGAACTATTAAAGGAGAAGTCAAGGAAGGAGCTCACTAAAGGCATTAAAGTAATTGATATGCAGGGAATTATAGCTGGTGTGATCCCATTAAGCCAAGTGGCGGGCCATTGGAGAGAATATAGTGTTTAGTATGGAATGGATTAAGCAAAAAATATTTCTCTGATTCTCTCTCTTCTCTCTAATTCCAAATCTCATCATCTTCTCCGATTATTCCTCTCCTTCCTGATGGATCAAGTGCTCTCATGTGCCCTTTTTCGTTGTGTCTCAGACTGTGAGTGAGCGATTAGGTTTGAGCTTTTCTACAACTACTACTATTATTTTTTTTTAGTATGAAGTCAAAACGATACAATATGGTAGATCGTACGCCTCATCACCTCGAGGCTCAATGCCTCAAAGCGTACGCCTTGCCACGCCTTGCCGAGGGGAGGTGTAAACCTCAGATTTGGGTCATTGATGTGTCTGGAGTGCTTCAACACCCCCTCAAACGCCTTTTAAAACATTGCCAACTATCAATCATGCATTAACAAAGCCCTTCTGTCACTTTTTGCTGTTAAATCCAATGAAAAGAACCCATGTGCCTTGCACATGACTTTATAAGAGGACAAAATTGTAAGTGCAAGGTATTGTTTTGCTTGGAACATGGATACAAGTAGAACAAGGCTTTAGGTATCTTGCATGAAGGAAACATGCACTCTTATCACTTTCTCGTTCTTCCAAAAGTGCCAAACATATGTTTGCTTTCTTGGGTATGCGTGCTTTAAAGTATATGTGAGCCATTGATGATAGGCAATTTTTTTTTCCGTAAGAAATGAAATTGGTTATTTTTAAACTGCATAATCTAGTACATGACAAGTGATGCTAAATTAACAGAGGATAAGACATCCACTGAAACACTTAGCACCCTTAGCATTACACTTAACTGAGCATGAGCAGAACAATACAAAATACAGAGACCACAAAACAGAAAAAGAATGCAAACACCTAAACCCACTACTCAACCAACAACCCCCAGCGTCTAAATTATATAGAAACAACTCAGAATAATATAAAATCTTTGATGCTGCAGCCCACTCAGAATCGCACGTGCTTCCATATTTCATCAACCTACTAAGTTTTTCTTCAAAAATCCTCTGATTTCTTTCTTTCCACAACACCCAAGCCAGTGCCAGCATTGCAAACTGCCACAATATTTTAGTCACAAAGTATGAAATCAGACCATCTTTTGGGAAAACCGCCACTCCATTGAACCAATCCAACATCCTAGCCCATATTGCAGTAGAGAAGCTACAATGAAGCAAGATGTGATCAATATCTTATCTTTCTTCCAAAGACTGCACCATGAATTAGACAAACACATATATGGTCTTCGTTGAATTGAACCATGTGACAAGTATTCATTTTCCCCAAGGAAGCAGGCCATGCGAAGACATTAATTCTAGAAGGTACTACACCTTTCCAAATCACATTGAATTGAGGAAAAAGAGGAACCTAGTGAGACTTCAATGTGATTTTAAAGTAGAATTTACGAGAAAACACACCGGATAATGCCCCACCAAACTCTCTTGTCCAAATTATTAATGTCCAAACGAGTGCTTTCAGTGACACTCAATAATGAGATGAATTCCTTGCACTCCCTATCACTAAAATTGCTCAAAAATTCTAACACCCGATAATGATTAAAATGAGAGGGCCAAGAAAGAACCGATTGGATTAACATCTTATGATTGTTGGACAAATATGGACAATAATAGCAGGGACATTTTTCTAGATGGAGATTTGTAGTGTGTGAATAGATAGTGAGCACTTTATCTGGTACTTGGGTTGTGCTTCCATGGCTGTTCACGTCATTTTTATTTTAGTTTTTTTTTTTGGTGGGGGGTTCTTGTGAATGCATAGTCTTAGGAGAGTAACATGTTGGATGTTTCTCTTCAAGTCATAAATATTTGTAGATTATATACGGACTGTCTATATCTTTGTAACAGCATCACAGGTTTCAGCGTGCCAAGCACCACCTATGAAGCAGGAGCAAGATGGTGTTTCTGGAGATGTTCAGCATGTTGATTCAGTGACAAGAGATTCTTGTATTTCCCAGACTGATGATGGTTCGCTTTCTAAATCCATATGCAGAGTTCCCATTTCAAAATTAGAAGAGAGAAATTAAATAAAATATAAAACTATTTTGATGATTGGATTTTTTTTTTGAATAAAACTACAAGACTAAGCCTCTTTATATAAGGTAAGTGCTATCCGAATCAAACTAGTTTTTGAATAAAAAACTGAACTCTTAGCAATAAACCTAGGAGTCCTAATTGGACTGAAATCACAAACTAAAAGACATTCTAAAATCAGTAAAACTATAACCATAACTCCCAAGTCTAGAAAAATCTGAATCCTAAATGAAATAAAATTCCCAAAAACATTGTCCTGTGATTATTGTTTTGTCCTACATCACCTTTTTTGTGATGCTACCGGAACCAGTGACTCCACTTACATAAATTCTTATGATTCAGAGGCAAGGGATGGTGGGAGGGAAGCATCAAGCAGTGGATCACCATGGTTTCAGCTGCGGAAAGATGCCACAGCATTTGTCTCGCAAACCTTACAGAGAGGTAGCAGGAATCTTTTGCAACTTACAACAAGCCGTATATCAGTATTGCTTTCTTCGCCTGCTGTTTGCTCTACCAGCATTCATCAATTTTTGAAAAATTATGAAGATCTGAATACGTTTATCTTGACCGGGGAAGCTTTTTGTGGGGTTGAAGCTGTTGAGTTCAGGCAGAAAGTGAAAGCCGTTTGTGAAAATTATTTCCTAGCTTTTCATCAGCAGAATATATATGTGAGTTGGCTTGTTCAATTTTTCGATTCTTGTATTCACAATATTGTTTTTAATGTTTTTCGAGTTATTCAGTTGATAACCTGCCAATTTGCAGCAAAAAGATTTCTTTTTGTTTCTCAGTTGTAAACACTGATTTGATGTTCTTTTTCCTTCTATTCATTACTTCATGGGGGTTACGATCGTTATTTCTTCACTTTTTTCTTTTGAGAATGGGGTGGGACTCCTTGCCATCTGTTTCAAGTCACCTGCATTCCGTAAATCAATATTCTTGGTGGTTCAGTTCAATAGTCAAATTACTTTTGGTTGACAGATGATGTGACGTGTTTTTCAGGTTTCTTGTGACTTTTATAATTAACAATTTCTTTTGGTTAATACTTTATTTTTATTTGATTACGAGATCAATGCATTTATAGATGACTCGAGATCATTGTTTATTTTCCAGGCATTGAAAATGGTTATGGAAAAGGAGAATTGGCTGACAATGCCACCAGACACAATTCAAGTAGTGAGTTTTGCTGGACTTCTTGGTGATGGAGCTGCCCTAATTGTTCCATCTGATAACTCTTCTAAGGCTCGAGGGTTGCACTCCATTAAATTTGCAGATTCAGCTGAAACCGGCTCCAAGAAGAGTGAATTTTCCTATTGGCTCGAAGGTGGAAATCCATTTATGCTGAAACTAAGTTCTACTTCCACGGAAAACCACGATCCCCTCTTACATAATGGCTCTGTAGTATCTGGAGAACCTAATGGAAAAGTCAATAAGAAATCTCAGAATCTCAAGTCTTCTCCACAAAGTAGTGATGCAAATCATGTTAATGCCAATACTGATCTTTCAGATGATGAAAATGAAGATCTTCTTGCAGACTTTATTGATGAAGACAGCCAACTCCCTAGCCGGATTTCTAAACCCAATCAATCAAGAAATCACTCTTCATACTGGAATGATGAAGAAATGAGCGCACAGACAGGATCATCACTTTGTCTTCTAAGGTGAGCTTTTTCTCCAGTTCTGAACTATTAAATATGTCATAGATCCTCTGAGCTGAACTTAATTTTTTTGCAATAGGCTGATGGACAAGTATGCAAGGCTGATGCAGATATTAGAGATAGTCAATGTCGAATTTTTCAAGGTATGTGCATTTCATGTAGCATATTGATACTCTTAAAGTTGCTTTTGGTTTTTCTTTACACTTCTCTGATTCTGTCAATTTTAACAGGGAATTTGCCAGTTGTTTGGGATATTTTTCCATTTTTTATTTGAAGGCTTTGGTCAGCAAAACACTTATTCGAACGGAAAAGGGTTGAGCGACTCTCTTACTTGTAAGTATCCCTTAGTTGTCTCTCAAGAAAAACAAAGGGAGAATAAGATAGACTATTTTATATGTAGGAAAGATAAAAGGAAATTTATTAATTCTTATGTTTGATAGTTCTTTGTTTTTATTTCATAATTTATTGTTTTGTTCCCTCTTAAAGCTTAATTTGTTTTGGGGGAGCTACTTCTTAGCAGATGGATGTCTGAATTTGAATAATTGTGTTATGGTGCTCAGATCGGCTGAAAACTGCTCTATCCAGAATAATGCAAGATTGTGATCCGTGGATAAAATCCCAGTCCATATCATTTTCTTCCTCTTCAACCTCATCTTTGAACATGGCATTCACTCATATGGACGTCACACCTACTAGTCCACCTAGTACAAATATTAGTCACCTGCCCAGCACATCTTTTGGCCTCAAGGTATTTTATGCTGTACTTATTTCAGTTCCAGAATAGTTGGTATGTCTTTGACAAGTTAATTTACATGCAAGTTGCATCCTTTCTTCCCGTTGACAAACTTTATTCTGAAAACTGATGCAGATGTGGGGGCCCTATATGGCCTTTTCTCTAGGTATTTTTGTTATGTGTGTAGAAAGACTGATAAGATTCATGCCCGTTTGTTCTTCACTTAACACCTATGAAAATGAAATAGATCAGCTGAACTACCTACAAACTGAAAGACAAAACCAAAATGAAAACATGCAGACCCTTGATATATTCATCACATAACACAAAATTAATATAACTTATTCTCATAAACACAATTCTGCCCAATTGTGAATAATGTATGAAACTCCAAGGCCTGAAAATTCCTTTGAGAGAGACGCCAAGAGGGATGAGAAATATAGCACCCTTTCCCAGATAACTTTCTTATCATGCTCCCAATCTTCAAAAATTCTCTGATTTCTCTGTGACCAAATGTACCATGCAGTTGCAAAAAATTTGCATCTCCGTAATACTTTCATCCTTCTCTTGTGGCCAAGAGCGAACCATTGAACCCCTGTAAACTCCTTTCAACCTCTAGGAATTCCACCTTGAATTTGTCAGACACCGAACACTTTTTACCAAATAAATGAACTATAAGGTTGCTGTCCAGAACGTTTCCCCAAATTATACAAGCACGTAAAAAATTTGGGGTTGCTTTTCTTTTTTTGGTTCAACCTCTGATGAGTATGGTGATAAGAAACTCCGTGTCACTTACCAAAAAAAAGTATAGAAAAGATACAATGAATTCGATGGGTACAAGTATTTTTATTTTGTACTTTTTATCTCTTTTCTTGCTTGACAAAGCCCTTTATTATTTTTTTGTTGGGGTTATGCCTGAGAACACAGAAGTTTGGGCAACTAGGACATAATACTTGAAAAATGTTAGAAACCATCTCTCCCAGAAGCTTAAGCTATTAGGAAAGGGAACCATAATGAATATCATGGTTAACAAAAAAGATTAGTAACAAGGGCATATGTAGTATGTTTGCTATTTAGGACTTCTGGGCGAGGACGGGGGAAATTCACAGTGCGGTGAATGATTGGTGGTTTTGTTTAGAAATACCAAAAGATTGGTTTGTAAGAACTTTTCAAATGTAAGGGATAGATTTCTTGGAAACTTTGTCTAGTCAACTAGAAAATTGTGTCATTTTGAGCATGCTGCCGACTAAGGAACTTTATTAAGATTGAGGAAGTGATGTCAAAGAAGGAACCTTAATTCGATAGCAGTGTTTTCTTTATCATCGGGAGATATCTGCAGTGAACTGGAAAACCTATTATCAAGGGCTATTTAATTGTTTGACCAGATTTCAAAATTTTTCATGATCTCAGTCAAATCTTCTGTACATCCAGTAAATAAGGGATATTTTAGTTTTAGTCTGTTATTAGGGTTTGATTACCTAGATTTTTATGTCTTTTTTAATTATTTTGGTTCAACCTTGTAACCCTGATTTAATTATATAAATATAAGCTATATCCTCCTGTTGGAGCACGCCAAAACCCAATTACATTTTTTCAACTTGGTATCAGAGGAATGAGATCCTAACCTAGGGTTTTCTTATTTTTCTTCTGCCTTTCTGGCGGGCGGCCTTCTGCTGTCCGTCCAGTGAAAGATTCATTGTTTTCTCTTGCTGCTGCTGCCGCTTCTATTCCTGTCGTTTTTCCGGTTGGTAATCTTTCTTTCTCTACTAGAACTATGCCTTTGCTGCCTTTTTATTGCCATTTCTCTAGATGATTCTGCTCATATCTGTTTGATGCAGCATGCTGCATTTTCGGCCCCTTGTTTTTAGTCTACTGCTATTATATTACTCTGCTTCAGATTTATTGGGGTTTCATGGCGTGCTTGTCCCTATGCCTCTTTTTTATGATGCCGCTGAGTGTTTTTCCGGCGGTCTTTGGGTTTAGCTGAGTGTTTTCCGGCTTCCCATGTTCAACGTTATTTTTGGTGGATGTTGTTCCCACCTTTTGCACATGTTGCGGTGGATGTGTTTTCCCACCTTTTGTCTGTATGTTGCAGTAGATTTTTGAGGTACTTCTATGGACATGCCCATTTCAGGCACAAAGAAGCAATATTTATTTGAAGACTTCGAGACAGAAGTTTCTTCATCAAAGCATTGGCATACTAAGACAAATTGATTTCGGTTTAACACCTCCTTCAAGCTGAGGGAAAGTGTTGGAAATTAGGGTTTTTTATTTATGACACTAGATTTTATTTATTGAGTCATACCTTAATTATGTATTCCCTTTTCTTTTATTTCCTATATTGTTGCATTAGGGTTTAGCTGTTTAGGTATGTGTCCTATTTATACCCACCTTTGGGGAGTCTTTTTTACACATCAGTTATCAATACAATTTCATATTTTGGAATTCTTCTATTCTTCTTGGTATCACAGGAGGTTCCAATCTCTTGTTTTCTTTTCAATTTGTTTTGCCGCAGGCGGGGCAGCCTTTTGCCGCCTGTCCAGTTAAAGATTTTTTTCTATTGTCTTTTCATTTATTCTAGTAGCTTCTACAGTTGATCTTGCTATATGTCGGCTGATTTCACTGCAGCTCAAGCTGAGCTCCCCCCCCCCCCGGCGCTTATTTTGTTTGCTGCTATTTGATGTTTTGAGGTTCAATTGTCCCTATGCCTCTTTTCTTTTCGTTTTGACCTCTTTGAGGTATTCCCTTAGTTCCTTGTTATAAACTAAGGGTCATTTGATGCTGCCGAGTGTTTTCCAGCTGTCTTTGGGTTCAGCCGAGTGTTTTTCGGCATCCCATGTTCGACATTATTTTTGGATGTTGTTCCCACCTTTGCACATGTTGCGGTGGATGTGTTTTCCCACCTTTTGTGCATGTTGTAGTCGACTCTTGAGGTATGTTTATGGATATATGCCTGTTTCAACCACAAAATAAACATACTACGGCAAATTGATTTCGGTCAACACCTCTTTCAATTAGGGGGAGTGTTGGAAATCATATTTTATTTATTATAATTAGGTTATTAAGGGTTATTAGGAATATTTTGTACTTCCCATAAATAAGGGATATTTTAGTTTTATTCTTTTACTAGGGCTTGATTACTTAGATTTTTTTGTTCTTTCTTGACCTTTTAAGAGTAAATGACACCACAAGCCCTCAAACTATGTCCAAAGTTTCAATTAAGCCCTTAAACTCAATTTTGTGTCAATTGAGCCCTTAAACTATTAAAATTGAACATTAATAGCCCTTCCGTCCAAAGCTTCCGTTAAATCAAATGGATTGATGGGTATTTTGGCCATTGATAAAGTTAATTGGAAAAATAGAAGAAAATTAGAAGAAGAAAGAGAAAGAAGCAAAATAATTTAGAAAAATATATGGAACACTTAAGGATTGTTATTGAAGTGCTACAACAACATTAATTATTTTGTTAAAATGTCAAGCTAATTCTTTCCGTCTCCGCCATCTTACTTCTTCCATCTTTAATTTTTTTTTTTTGGTATAAATCACAAAAATCATAACTTAGAAAATCCAAAATAAGAGATTCATGTACACATATACATATATAAATAGATGGTTCATATATAAGTGTATTAAGTAAATGAGTTTTATTTCAATAATACATTTAGCTTGACATATACATTTTTGTGATCTGTATAAAAAAATAAAAAAAAAATTAAAGATGGAAGAAGTAAGATGGTGGAGACGGAAAGAATTAGCTTGACATTTTAACAAAATAATTAATGTTGTTTTAGCACTTCAATAACAATCCTTAAGTGTTCCATATATTTTTCTAAATTATTTTGCTTCTTTCTCTTTCTTCTTCTAATTTTCTTCTATTTTTCCAATTAACTTTATTAATGGCCAAAAAACCCAACAATCCGTTTGATTTAACGGAAGCTTTGGATGGAAGGGCCATTAATGTTCAATTTTAATAGTTAAAGGGCTCAATTGACACAAAATTGAGTTTAGGGGCTTAATTGAAACTTTGGACATAATTTCAGGGCTTGTGGTGTCATTTACTCACCTTTTAATTATTTTGCTTCAACCTTGTAACCCTAATTTTGCTATATAAACTGTGGCCTCCAATGATCATTTGTTATTCTTGTGTCATTACAATTCTATCAAGGAAACGAGGTCACTTCCAAGTTGTAGAGGTGTCCATGTTGGTTCACTAAAATTCTTGGAGACGTGGGGCACTTATTCAACGTGCTCATATCTTAAATAGGAATTTCATCATCTCAGAAATGAGCTGAGCAACAAATCTTCCAAAAAATACAAATGATAGAAGCAGCTCCATCTCCTGACATAAGAAAAGGATTTATATCGATAAAGTTTATTAGGTAGAAGTACTTTTAAGGTGTGCATATGGGTGGGAAGCATCTTAATAATTATTCCATGTAGCAAGGATCACATTTTCTGTCAACTTGAATGTAGAAAACATTCAAGAAACTAATTTTTTTTCTAGGTAAGCCAATAAATTGGGTCTTAGTGTGATGGCCAAGTACAAAAATTTGGTACCTCAAATGAAAATGTTTGAACTTATATGGGCAATTTTTTTTCCTTAGAGGCTTGTTTCTTTATGGATAGCATATTAAATGACCATTAGTCCTCGTTTGTCATGTAGGTAATGCTTAAAAAAAGTTCAGATGGATTACCGTTTGCTTGATTACCATTTGCTTGATTACCATTTTATTACCGAGAAGCTCTCAAATGCACAAATCTGTGGCTCCTTGCTCTTTTTGTTAAGACAGTGCAAAATTGAGACTTTCTCATCTCTTTTGTTCTTTGAATTTGCTTCTTTAAGACCTTTGAGTTATCTAAAGACAGATGACTGTTTCTTAGGACGAATGAATTAACTTCTTACACTGCTGGCACTATAGAATCTTTCATGATGTAATTTTATCACCTAGAGAGCAGTACATGGGCATGTCAACTCTGGGATGGTTTACAATATTTTTTGCTCAAGTGGGTAAAATTTTAAAATACAGTTGTCACTTATTTACATCCGGGGGTGATAGATGTGCATTGCTTCTTGCTTATTTGGAATTTAATAACATAATAGTTCCATTCTTTCTCTGCAAGACGATATCCTTTGTACGGATTTGTAAGTATTAATTCATATTACTGCAGGAAAGATGTACAGGAGCTGAGACCATTTCTCTTGTTGCTCGATTATTACATAGATCTAAAGCACATCTTCAATCTATACTTCTGCAAAATAATGCAGCTGTTGTTGAAGATTTCTATGCTCATTTGGTATGTTCCTGTGACCTTATCTCTAAAAACTTCTTTTGATGGCTTGGGGTGCAGCTGTAGTTGATAGAAATATAGCTGCAATTTTGCTTCTTGTGTTGATGAAAGATATTGGCTATAATTTAAGGGTAGTGTTAACATGTGCCCTTAGGGCACACGGTAAGTATGCTATAAATAGAAATAATTAGGTCTTGCATGAAAATCAGTGTAGCATTAAATGCATGTTGGGCTTTTATTCTTTCTATATTTAGGTATTTATCATGTGCCCTTAGGACACACGTTAACACTACCCATAATTTAATTTAGTAAAATGTTAATGCTGATCAAATTTAGTGGAGATACGAACTTGGCTCTGCTATGTTTGAAGTATTACAGGATCCTTCATATGGTATGTGATATATTTGCACAAATTTACTGCTCAACAGTCCTTGAAATGACACATCAAAATATATGGAATCATCTGTACCATAGGAGTGGATGTGCAATCAGCTTTCTTTTGTGTTGCATATAGGTGGTTTTGAAGCGTGATTGACTGGTTGCTAGAAATTGGCTAGTTAGGACATGGATAACTAATAAAAGGGTAAATCTCACTTTGACACTTGAAGACTACTTTGACTAATATCTACACTACCCCCACTATTTAGTGAAGTGCCGTGAATCTACTTTAAATTGGGTTTAAAATTTAAGTTAAAGTAATAACCCATCACTCTTGGGATAACTCTATGAATATAAAGGGCAATAACTAAATGCACTGAAATTTTATGTTCTTAGTACATCTTTTTAGCAAATAGCGCATTCACATGTGTACACACCTTTTAAAAAGCAGGGACTAAAACTATAGAATGATAGAACAATTATTGATGTCCCAAAAGCAAAACAAAAGTTAGGGACGAAAAATGGAAAACTATAATTTGCTGTCCTAAACTAGCAGTGAGTTTCTTCTTATAAGAATGGGTGGTCAATGGCATTGGTTATCATCATGCCAAGGATATGTTCCCATCACCTATTTATCATCTTTACAAATAAAGGTTTAACTAAAGCTGATGGAAGAACTATTTGACTTTTTATCAGGTGGATTCTGTACCAGATCTCACAGAGCATATTCATAGAACAACAGCAAGATCACTTCTCCATATCGATGGGTGAGGCAAAGATCATATAACTTATTCATTTAGATTTTTCATACCCTTTGTGAACTATTAGAGTTCAGAGCATACATGCAAAAACCTATTGGCAGTAGTAGCCCTTGCTTCTTATATATTGCTTTCCAAGGCTTTGATTTCCTGATGTGGGATTTATAATCTCAACACGCCCCCTCACGTGTGGCGTAATTTTGAGCCAAGCACGTGGACCAATTATATTGGGTAATGTGGAGCTCATGTGTTCTTCGGGCTTGGCAGGTGGGTGAATAGCCTGCCCTCTGATCCCATGTTAGAGATAGGAGCATCCAACTTAAAACCAATAGGCAATGGGTGGAATAGCCCTCTTAAGGTTGTTAAGTAAAATTGTTACACTTTTCTTCCAATTTCCCCCTTTTCGTTTCTCTTCTTGGGATCATTGAGCCTCATTTTTGTCTTTTGAGGCATGCCTTACGCTAAATTTTTTCCCCTCTTATATACTTCATGCATACGTAGGTTGCAGTCCTCTTTGGCATTATTATTGTTGTTATTGTTACTATTATTGTTTACTTACCAGCAAAAATACCAATTAAAACTGCCATAAACAATTCCCAAGTACATGTGGCGTATAGTGAGAAAATGAACACGAGGCTGGCTATCTGTGTGGTATTCCTAATTCTGCTGACTTAATTCCTCAAGAAAGGTAACCCCGTCCAGCAACAGGCATTGCCGTTCGCTTCGGTAAGCAGCTTATGCACGAACTTGGTGTTGTTGGCATGGTTAATGTGCTGCATGGGTAGTATTGTAAACATAGAACTCATTTTAGGCAAGAGTGTGCATTAACTACAAGTAATTTACAAGTTCATTTCGGAGGTCCGAGGGATCACTCAGCATAGGTCTTTTTTGGTATACGATCTCTATACCCATTGCGTTGCTTCTAAAGTAGTGAATTTAATGATTCAATTTCTTATCTTCTATACAATTTGTAACATATTCATTGGAGTGCATCCCCATTATGTGTGGGACATTATTTGTCGTTCTGACTGGAAACACTTTTAGCAGGTATGTCGATCGAATTGCCAATGCTAAATGGGAAGTTAAAGATCTTGGGTTAGATCATAATGGGTATGTTCTTTGTATCATCTTCTCCTTTGAGACTCTTTTTCCTATCATTTTCCTTATTTTTGTCTTTGGCAGTTGAATACATTTTACAGTTGTAAATTTTACATGTGACAAATGCTCTTTTTTGTTCAATGTGATGATTTCGTTGATAATGTCAGATTTTTTTTTTTTAAAACTTTGCAATGTCATGATAGCTCTATGTCTAATAGGGATTCATGTCTTCTGATCGAATAGCCTATCTATCATCCTTTTCTCATTAGTGTCTTCCTGTAGTATTGTAGAACGATATGTTTTTCCTTTTTTTCTTTTACCTCCAGTGAAGATCTGAATAGGTAAGACTTAAGTTCTGCATGTGTATCATTCCCATCCAAAGTTTTGGACCTTTTGATGTGGTATCTCAAGATTGTGGTAATGATTTACAAATATCATAATCAGTGTTATAAAAATCGCGCCTAGGCGGCGCTTAGGCGGAAATCGGGGCTCCCCCGCCCGGCCTAGGGCTAGTCATTTGTGTTTAGGCGCTGGGGTGATTAGGCGCCGATTAGGCGTCGATGTTTGGTCTAGGCGCCGATTTTCCCATTGGTTGGCTGAGACGTGGAAGAGAGAAGGAGATTTAGATAGAGAGAGACAGAGAGAGAGAGTATCGTACCTGTGAAGTCGTCGAAGCCGGTGAGAAATCGTCGAGGCTGAGATGGGTTGGGGCTGAGAAATCGTTGGCGCTTAGAGCTAGGGTTTAGGGTTTTGTTTTGATGGTGGCTGTGGAATGGGCGCTAGTTTGTACGGGGAAAGAGATGATATATTAGGTTTGGGTTTGTTATTAAGTTTTATTATTATTATTATTATTATTATTATTATTATTATTATTATTATTATCACCTTATATATTTTTAGTTATTTGCAATTTCACCCCTATTTACTTTCTTTTTGCTAATTTTAATTATTTATGCTTTTAAAGTTTTGACTTTTTTTGTAATGCATGTTTTATTGGTTGGATGTTAGAAAATTAATGTTAATTTGAAAGGTATATTATGTTTTGTTAGTATTATGTTATTTAAAATAATATTTTTAATAAAAAATCGTTTTAACCGATTAATCCCTGATTAATCCTCTAGGTGCTAGGCCCCCCCTCGCCGACCTAGGAGTGCCCAGCGATTTTTAGAACATTGATCATAATAGTGACGATAGAAAACATGTCATCAGAATTTCTGTACACTCGTTCTTGCACACGCTTAAAAATTGGCATTCTATGATCAAGCTATGGCGGTTAGGTAAGGAAGCATCGGTTGAAAATAGTCACAGACCAATTTTATGAAGAGGAACTAAAGGTGACAGAACTCAGAAGAGATGGGATTAAAAAGTTTAGTTGACCAAACAATAATATATAACATCCTATTGTTATTGTTATTGTTATTGTTATTGTCATGTACCTTTTTTCAAGGCAGCTGAAGTGTAAGCTACCAAGCTCTCTTAGGCAAACAATAAACTGGAGTGATTTGTGGAACATTTAATCACGCATCATGATTTCCTCTCATATTAGATTCAAAAGTTATAAAATGTCGTATAATGTCCCCCAGTAGATTTAACAGTACAAATGGACCCCTTACTTTCAATTTTAAAATTACAAATAACCTCTGAATTGTATGCCAACTATCCCATGCTGTATCCTACGACTTCCCATTGCGGAGCCCAGTGTATCAGCGTGTATCCAAAGTTTTAGATAAAATTTAAAAAGTCCAGGTTACTCTAAAATGCATATCAGATGCATGTTGACGCGTTTCAATGTGTATTTTGATACATATATTGTATATGAGAGATATATCTTCGTGCGCTTTTCTCCTTGTTTCACCAGTTCTTTCTAACTTCTTTCTAAAAAAAATCATAGACCAAATATCAATAAGCAAAAACTTATGCATGTTTTTGTGCAGTATGCTGGTTTCCTATCAAATTTACCGTCCTTGTTACTGATTTTGTGACCAATTTACCTAGTGGATGTACTTCTTGTATTAATAGGTATGTTGATTTGTTATTGGGAGAATTTAAGCACTACAAGACAAGGCTTGCTCATGGGGGTATTCAGAAAGAGGTAATTACTTTGAGAGCTCCTTTTTTAGAGTTTTAGGAAAGGAATTGACATTTTAAATACCAGGAAAGCTCTTTTCCTGGCGTTTGATATTCTTCCTTCCTCATCTTGAGAATAACTTATCTTATTACATCAAAGGATGTGGGAATGGATATAGGGAATTCTTCCTTCGTGGGAATCTCAATTTTCTATCAAAAACTCCAACCAAACGTTGAAATTGTGGATGAATGAGAACTTGGGATTCCAGGAAAGATCCAAAGAACAAACCAAATAGATGTGATGAGGCAACCCTGTTTAATATAATGTTTGGAATTCATGCAAAAAGGGTTTTTTGGGTTGAATCGTCCAATTCTTTGTCGCTGATGTACTAATACACATTGTACATATAGGTCAACGTTTTAAATAGCGATAGCTCAGGCAATAGCGTTTTGGTTCCGGCAGCGCCTAGCGCAAATAGCGTAAGCTATTTGGGACCTGAATAGTGTAATAATTAAAAAAATAAAAAATAATATTATACTAAAGAACATTAGTAAAAATTCAATAAAAACACTTCAAACAACAACACCACAAAAATAAAAAAAATATTCTTCATATAAATGTAATTATTTTCATTAATTGCCCAAATGTTTACCCCCAAAATATGAGAGAATAATTTATAGTTCTTAAAAAAAATTATATATATTATAAGAAAGCATTGTGGAAGCATAAAAATAGTTTTCTTGTGCCATCTTACTGTCAAAATTTTTTGTTTAAGGGATAAAGTGCTGAATAAATATAATTTAGGAAAATGTTGTAACTTATTATAAGAATTCTCTCCCTTAATAGTGTTGTGTCCAAACCCCAACTTAATGAGTTAAGAAATAATAAATAAGCAAAAGTTTTTTAAAAAAAAAACAAAAGTTTTCGTCAATTTAATAGACCCATTAATAGTTTTGTATATATATAACATAACAAAGGTTAATTAAGTCATTTTGCCACTTAAAGTTAAAATCCTACTTCTCTTTCTCACACCCACACAGCCACACTATACCACAGCTGCCTCTCACTTACTTCATCTCCCATCGATGCCACAAAAAAGAATAGCCATGAAGTCGTCTTCTTTTCACAAAAAGGGGAGAGTACAAAATCGATGCCACAAAAAGAAGAGATGAAATCGCTGCTCTCTATCTATTGTCTACGTTCTGTCTGTCTCTCTAGGTTGCCGTTATCTGTAAGTTGTCCGTAGATTTGGTTGTCTTCTTTATCAGTCACTGGCTAACTATTAGACCTAGTTTTTCACTTTCTTGAATAGCTTGCGTTTTTGGTAAATAGCGTGAATAGCTTATGCTATAGCTTGCCATGTCACCAAAAATTCCACGCTATTTGTTCTCTACGCTATTTAATGCACGCCATGTAGCGTTTTGAGCAAAATTTATGCTATAGTGCGCCACAGCACGCTATTTAAAGCACTGATATAGTTGTATTGATTCTTTCTAGTGAATTCTTGGTTCACTATGCAGCCCTTAATATGCATCAACATTCAAGAGTTCAAACAAACATTTTAAATCCTTATTTTAAATAAATTACCTTTAGCATAATACATTGTTTCATTATGGACGCATACAATTACCATTTTACTCTTCAAAATTCAGGTTCAGGACCTTCTCTTAGTATATGGACTTGAAAATCTTGCTGAAACACTCATTGAAGGCCTATCACGAGTGAAGAGGTGTACTGATGAGGGCCGAGCTCTTATGCAATTGGACCTTCAGGTTTTTCCTTTGTACTATGGGGGGATAGTATATATAAACAGCCCCATTCTAAAGAGGATAGTCCTCTGTTTAACAAAAAAGAAGTGGGTCTAATGAAAAGTGATCTCTCTGCATTTTGGCAGCTGTTGAAAATTTTGATTGTTTATAGATTGATTTTGTTTTTTTTTTGATGAAATTTGGCGGAGATGATCCATCATAGAATTCATCTCCACCAAATGGTTCTATTCATTTACCCCTCCAAATAGACCCTTTTTGGTAGAGAGTAACGTCTTCTGTAGAGCGGGCGGCTGTATATATATAGGATATGTCTATTGAAGTCCACTTGTTTCAGTTTTTTGTTTGATGTAATTGTTAAGGCCTGAGTGCTCCCTCTTTGCCTTTCAGGTCTTGATTAATGGTCTTGCGCATTTTGTCTCCATAAATGTAAAACCCAAATTACAGATAGTTGAAAACTTCATCAAGGTAAGCATACATGCCTAGTTCATATTCGCATCTTCAAAATGACTTGAACAAGTGCAGAAAATTCTTGAGAGGAAGAATCATATCTCAAAAAAATAACCTAATTCCAAAAAAGCGAAATTGATATTCAAAAATCCAAAACTATCTATTTCATAAGATGGAAACTTTCTTGAAAAGTAAACCACTGTTTTTTGAAAAAGCTAGGGGGCGCCATAGAACATGGCTTTGAAATTTATAAGAAAAGCTGTATATACGAATAAAAGAAGAGATCCTTAAAACACAATACCTGAACTTATAATTGTCCACGGAAATCATACTTATTTTGTCTTCCACTTTTAAACAGGCCTATTACCTTCCAGAAACTGAATATGTGCACTGGGCTCATGGACATCCGGTAAGAAAAAAAGTTCTGCCTTAAAGACTGTCTTGACAGTATTTTTTTATGAATACTTTCAAACATTTTGGTATATCACATGCAAATAATAATGTACCTCTTTTGTATTGGCAGGAATACAGTAAAAATCAAATCATAGGGTTGATAAACCTAGTGGCTACGATGAAGGGTTGGAAGAGGAAAACCAGGTTGGAAGTGTTAGAAAAGATAGAAGGAGCCGGCATGTAGTTTCCCTTCTATGATTTGTAAGATCTCAAACATTTGAGTGTTCCATTTTCATCTGTCGTCAATTCTTTTTCATTTTTTATTTTACGTATGATTAAAATTGGACCGACTCTTGATTGCTCTCACCTATATATAGAGTTTTTGCAATCAAGTGTATTTTTCTTTCCTTGTTTGCTATAGATCCCTTGAACATCAAGTGCATTGAGGTGTATCGCATGAATTCCCCAAATAATTTGTTTACTCGAGTGTTGTAAAGCTCTAATTCATTTTCCCTTGAGCTTTTATGTAATCTGGATGCATTCACAGTAAATCATATATTGTTGTTTGGTGATTTCTTAAAAACATGCTTTTTTGCTTGAGGTTGCAGATTATCTTTTGCCCTTTGCCAATTTTTTTTTAAGTATTCTATGTTATAGGATACAGAAACTGGAACCCATTGGTTTCAGATACGGTAAGGGTATAGGAAAAATAAAAGTGTAGAGTGCGTTAGATTAAAAAAAAAAAAAAAATTGAAAACAATACTATTTTTCTCAGACTCGGTGAAATGTTTGATTATTTTTGGGGTTTTCCGTTGAATAGAATTCATTGGGTAGTGGGTAAGTAAAAAAAATCATGAAAATTTATAAATAGGTGGATAACATCTCACCAAATAAGTAATTGTTTTTTTAATTTTTCACAAAATTTAGTTTTGTTTTTATTATAAAAATTTAGTATTGTTTTCAATTATTTTTCAAACTTGTTATCAAATAAACCCTAGTGGGATAATTGAAAGAATGTGGCGAAAAAATAACATGATCATTGATCACCCTCCTTCACGGTCCCGAAATTAGAAATCGATTTGAATTCAGCGATTCCAAGAGAATTAAAACCTTCATGGGTAGTAGCATTTCGTCTCAAGTTAGGAATCTAATTTGACGATTTCATTTATCTGGGTAATCAAAACTGCTTCAGCGTTGGCATTCTCCTTGTCGAAGACGAAAAATATAACGAAATTGACCTGTGTTTCAATAGCACTATTATGAACATAGATTTTACTTTTTAATTCATTATTTAATTTCTTAAAATTACTCGTTCCGTTTTCTCAAGAAAAATTTGCACCTTTACCTCGTTAGGCAATTTATTTGTAATTGATAAGTTTGTTTTTTTGATTAACTCTTGAGATGAATTATAATGGTTTATGCGTAAATTGACTAATTTAATTTTAAAAGTGAATAATAATAATAATAATAATAATAATAATAATAATAATAATAATAATAATAAGGTGATACCAAGTGAAAAGGTTCATTGATTTTTTTGTTTTGTTTTGATACACTATTTAATAGAAGTATAAATTTCTATATGCATTTTCATATAACAGGGTGAGTAAATCCCTGAAAACGTTATATCAACATTTTCCTATTACATAGAAGCATGAAAATGGAGCTCCCTGCACCATATCCAATTTAATTAGTTACTTTATTGGAGAAGCGCCAACGAAGATAAAAACAAAATGAGAACAAGATTGAAAGCTTTTCATCAATAAAATAATATGGCCAAATAGACTGTAGAAATTTATTAAAAGAGCATGACTGATAAAAATAAATTTTACTGAAAAAAAGTCATTAGCAGATGGACTTTGAAAGAAGGGTATTATTATTGTTAGAATAATGTATAATTTTAAAAATATATATTATAATATACTTTGATAAAAAAATATTATTTTATCAATATAAATACCTAAAAGATAAAACGTTCATGATTAACGTGGAGACACGGGTTGATTTAGATGGCATAAAAAGATAATTACCACCCCACCCAAAACGCTCGAAAAATATACTTAAAAGAGATTTTGTGCATTTGGACAAAGTGCCGGTGCCCCACTATTTCTTATTTTTTACTGCATGCATGATTAAAATATAAGGCTCCGTTTGATTGCAAAGTGAAAAAAAAAAAATAAATTAAGTTAATTTTGATAAAAAGATGGAATATAAGTTGAGTGATAGAGGTGATATTCTCTTGATTTTTAAGTTTTTTTCATGAAGAAATTTTCTTTACTCGGTGGTGAGTAAAAATTTTTCACCAAAAATATTAAAGAATGGAGGATATATACTCATAAGATGATTAACATCTCTCACATTATTTTCTATTTTTTCACACAAACTAACAAAATTTATTTTCCTTTTCCATCTTTGCAATCAAACGGAGCCTAATCGTATCTAATCACTTGGCACTATCAAAATTGTGCTTGCAAAGAACTATTTGTGCCGTCAACGGCTTTGAACTCTGTTAGTATAGTAGCGCGTTATGAAATTACCTCTATGTATCAAAGAAAAACTATTTGTGATTACTCGTGTGGAGAAGTCCAGTGTTTATGTTTACGTGTACAAATTTTTATTTACAATTTTCTTCATATTGCTCTACCTAAATAAAATTATTCGTTCTTACAATATTTTTATTTGTATTTATATTATATATTAGACGCGAGTAAAGAGCTTTTAGAATGTACACACAAATTATTAAATTACAGTTCTCATGTATTAAATTAGAACAAAATGATAACATGGATATGATTTTTTAACTCGTGACCTGTAACATGAATACGCCATTAATTAGCACCAAACCAAATGTGATCATATATATTCATGAATCACACACACACACACACACACGTAGAATGTGCCTCCATGCTTAGTACCTTTTAAATTGTCAATCTAAATCTCAAACTAATACTTGTTAAAGCATAAATTAGGGGTGGTGCTATTACCATTCCATAATTGCTTGTTTCCACTCACACTCAAAAAAGTACACTTATTTCTATTTCCACCCCACTTTCTTTAGTATCAGTTACATTAGCTTTTACCTAATGGTTAATAATTAACAATTAACTCATTTCCACCCCACCTCTTGCATAATTAACCCATTTCCACCCAATTCAATCAATTTCAAAAATCTTATCCCGCCACATTGAATGCATTTCCCTCTAAAATTCTTGATCATTTTCAACCAATTTTTATTTTCATATTCAGTTAAAACAATATTAGTTACCAAAATTCCACTAAAAACCAATAAAACCCACAAAACTCAATTGATACAACACAAAAAAACATAAGTTGTAAAGAATGGTAGAGAAAAAAGAAATGGAGATTGACAATGTAGAAAAACCTAACGAAGGAAAGGTATGCTTGTTTTTATTATGTTTAATGTTTATTTTGTTTAGTTAATATATAAAAAAAAATTGTACCAACAAAACGAATTAGAGTATCAAAATAGGTTACATCGGTTACGGAAAACCGAAATTGGAGCACTTGTTCGGTTTTCGATGATCGAATGTGTCATATGAAGACGTGAAGGAGAATGATATTTCGGTTCTACAGAACTAACATTTTTCATTTTTCTCAGTTCTTAATGGTCGAATATATGTCTATTACTCATCTCTTAGGGGCCGAGGTAGTGAAAAAATTCTAAAAGGGTTATATTTTTCTCCGAATACCTCAGTCCTTAAGAACTGACATTTACGTATTAATTTGTTCACCAAGGACCCAATTAAGATAATATACTCGGTTTTTAAAGACCAATTGTGAATATTTGTGCGCATCAAAAAGGACAATGATCATTTGGTCAATCAAATTTGGATATGGTACTATTACTCAATTATATAGAACCGAATATAATCCTATTACTCGATTCTTTGGAGCAGAAATGCATTGCCAATAAACAATTTTATACATATCAGCTATATTTTTTTTATGTGTAGGATGTAAGGTCCCGATAGCTAAAATATGAACTGGAATACCTCAGTTGTAAGGGACCAATGTATTTGATGAACTTCGGTCATAGGGAGCCACAATTATCCAAAATACTCAGTTGTTAGAGGCTGATGTAAGGTCCCAAAAGCTAAAATACGAACCTAAATACCTTGGTCCTAGGAGACCGAGGAGTTTGATGAACTTCGGTCGTAGGGAGCCAAAATTATCCAAAATACTCGGTTGTCAGAGTGATATGTAGTTAAAAAATTACCAAAAACTAATAGGTAAACGCCTTGTGATATATAACTAATAGGGGAACGCCTTATGAAATATAACAAAAAACAAGTACATAATATCCAATAATTTGCTTTGTAATATATAACCAAAAACAAGTACATAATATCCAACTCCTTGTGATATATAACCAAAACCTAATTATATAATATCCAACCGATATCCATCAACCAAACCAAAAAGATGGTATCCATCAACCTAAACTAACAATTAGCAAATATATGATATCCATTAACCAAAAAACTAAATAGTTAAGTTTAACAATTAGCAAAAATTAAACAAGTTCACAAAGTTCTAGTATTTGTCGAGTAGATAATATCTCAAAATCTAAAAAGCTAATTCTTCCTTCTCTTAGTTGCATATATGTTCTCTTTCTCTTTTACTAGAGGTCTTGTGGTGCCCGATAGAGTCGCATTAGGATCATGCTCTTGGGCTTTCTTTGGTGCCGTTGCCTTCCTTGCATTCAAAAGTCTGTCATAGGCATTACGTGCAACAATGGAGATATCCTTCGCTTCTTCACCATGGAGCACTTCATATAGCATTGATATTAGCTTATCAACTTGCTGCATAAATAATTTAGCATTTGCAACTTAGTAGCTAGAGTACCTATATTATATAATTTTATTAAACATTGAATGAAAATATGATTAGAATGCTTACCAACTTATCATTTGCAATATATTGTTCCCCACGTGCCTTTCGTAGTGTTTTTCTTAGGGTCGGGACTTGTATGTAAGGATGAGTGACTTTTAAAAATCACTCCATGTAATTACTCTTACACTCCTAAGAATATGTCACTGGTATAGAGCGTTGTGTTGGATTAAGAATGTGATTACTCCAATTCTTTTATTGATGGCGATTGACATAAACCACATTGAAAGATTGGGTTTTTTTTCCTTTAGTCGACTTTGAGAGCTTAACGATCGGCATCATGGGAATTGTTTGCATTCACCTGAGCAAGCCACATAAGCATGAAATCTCTAGGAATGGGCGTGTAGCTCTATACTCTTTGTAAGGATCCTAACACACCTGTTAAAAAAAGACCTAAAATTAACTAGTAATTTTAAAAATTAAAAGTACAAAATTCCAAAAATTGCTGCCTATGACTTACGTCTATTTCAGCCAAATCGTAAAGTCTGTCCCTTAAGGTGATAAGGGCGGTGGTAGTATCAACTTTTTCAATTGCTTGGGGTTTTCACCTACACATCCGTGGTTGTGTCACTATATACTCCATATTAGGATTCTCGCGTACACAATTATAAAAGTGCTCGTAAATGCAATCCTATATTATTTCAAGTTCACCAACATAATAATAATAATAATAATAATAATAATAATAATAATAATAATAATAATAATAATAATAATAATAATAATAATAATAATAATAATAATAATAATAATAATAATAATAATAATAATAATAATAATAATAAAGACAAGAGGTGTACCACAAGAAGAGTCAGGCATCCAGAAATCCATCTTGCCTCAGATCTCGACGCTTGTCCTAATTGATGATATAGGTGTGCAAGTATTGCCATACCCCATCCTATCTGACTAACCTTGGTTAAATTTCTCAAACAAGCCAAATAGTATAATGAAATCTTGCTCATTGTCTTATTAGGGAGAACAACACACCCTAGCAAGAACAAAATATAGCCCCCTGCACACTTATCCAACTCCTCGAAAGTTGATTCTATGGTAGCGCGACCCGTGCATTTTTTCTTTAACCACTGCATCCTAACCGTGTATGTGTCTTTTTTTTCCTCAATCACATCAACCTCACTAACGCCTAACAACTCGAAAGCCAATGCTATTCCACCCTCCTTGAAAGTAAAACATTCACCCTCTACCGGAACACCTAAAATTTGTCTCATGTCGTCTAAAGTAATTGTCATATCACCGAAAGGTAGATGAAATGTATTTGTTTCCGGTTGCCATCGTTCTATGAAGGCTTACACGACGACATAGTTAATGTACCGATAATTGTACTCTATCAATGGTGTTAAGCCACTTGTTTTAACTCAGTTTTGAACCCCTTCAACCTCTCTTGATAAGTCCTATTCCCACAATTTTTTCCAATGGCATATAGTGCTTAGTTTTCTATCTTTATCCTATGTTAAATAGCCCAATGATGTTAGCCACAATTATATATTGCATATGCATATTTGTTGAAGTAAGAAATATAATGATCGAATACCTTGGTTTGATTCCATATTGCATATGCTATATGATCATTGAGTGATATAAGTACACTTTTGTCAATAGGCCTTCCACTAGGACCTTTATCACTACCGATAGGACCCTCAATTTGGGGATTCTCTCAAGCCATTGAATGAGATGGATTCTTTTCATTTTGGGGATTATTTTGGGTTGAGAGAGGATCACTATTCCCTTCACACCGTGGTTCATTTTGAGAGAGGGGGGGGGGATCATTTTCGATTTCAGGTGGTGTTGGTGTTACTGGCTTCTTTGTTTTTCCATACTGCTTTGAAGCAATAACAGCACAATGTTTCTTTAATTTTCTTTGCCTCTCAGACGCCGTCATCGGATTGTTCTTAGTCATGCCTGAAATAACAATGATTTCATAATTTAATTTATAAGTAAATAAGAAATGAAGATAAGTAAATATATCAAACAATTATATTGAACTAGTTTACAATAGCAAAGATGATAAGTTCTTATGATTTTCTTGAACTAATGAAAGAAGTTATACGTGTTAACTTGTTCACAAAAAATCATGATACAATTTTGTAAATAATAAATTTTCTCATCTCCCTAGAAAAATATCTATCAACATGATTTTACCTATACTCGTTAAGAGAAGAGAGTGAGAAGTTTAGCGTCTTATTATTGCTACAGCATTTGAAAATATTGCAAAGATAGAGATTAATCTAGTAAATAGTGTCAAATATTGCCATCCCAACCAAGAAATAGGAAAAAGTGACCTGATAATATTATAGTAGATAATATTACACAATTTAATTGCTAACTTGATTGACATTACTTGGATTACGATTTCTCATTAAAAAGATCATTAACTTTTAAATTTGTCAAAATACATATTAGCTTAGAAATAAAATGGGTTGTGTATAATCCCTTTGCTCTAAATTAAGAATTCAAAACTCCTTGGATTGTGTAAAATGGGTTCTTGCCTTTTTATCAACCATTTCTTCTCCCAGGGTAGATAGAGTAAGGATGAAAGGACACAAAATTCCCCCTTATTGTTGAATTGCGTTTATTTTGAAATTATCATTTACATATTAGCTAAGCTCGCTCCTCTTAATATTGATTAAAAAAAAGGTACTACAAGGCAAATCCACTTTATTGCTTTTTTTTTCTTTTTCAAATAAAAATTAGTACTAAACTTGCTTCCGTTCGGGAAATCATGGCTCTGTCTTTGCATATCCTTAAGGTTTTTCTTCTCCTTCTCCACTTCATGTTATATTCAGTTACTCTTAAACTGCATCAGTTTATTCTTCATAGGAACTCAGTGTGATATTTATTGCTTCAATGCAATTTGTAAGGGCTTATAAATTGATGTGTAATCACGAATTATGATCCCATTTGATCGTATACTATTGACCGTTTCTTCCTGCAATTTCACTAATGGTTATTTGTGCCTTCTATTGCCCATTTTTTCTGTTTTAATTTATTCGCACAAGAAATTATATGATGCATCTTTATGTGGTCATAACATATGATTTGGCAATTTGCTATCTATCTGCCCACATCTAAACATTAGGATGAGTTAAATCAAAGTTATGTTTCTTTTTGTCAGTTTATTGTTTACATTTTCTTTTTTCATATGAGGGAGAGTAAAAATGGGACATATTTGTTTCGCCCCTTTATTTTAATTGGCTATGTTTCAAATAGATAACCCGTGTTTACAGGTACAAAAGCATAATCATCCCCATATTCTCTTTTTACAAATTGGGAACACATTTTGCAAACTTCCTGGTGGGCGTCTGAAGCCAGGAGAGAATGGTACAATTTTCTTTTTCATTTTATCATCACCATATTCATTCATTTCTTCACATTGCAGTTAGGTTGTGAGATGGTTTTTAGTTATATTATACATGTGTTCTTCTATCACTATATATCAAAAGAGAGTAGGAGTTATGCCCTCTCCTTAAATTGTCTAAAATGCCTTCTATTGATTGAATAAAGTAACATGTCATCTAAAAACCACACACTATAATAAAGTAATACTAAATTCAACATAATCAATGGTTAATAAAAGCTTTTGATTAATCAATGCTAGAGCAGAATCCTCCTGAATTTTTTCGGTCCGAATATTGTTCAATAAATTATGAAAATGCAGTATAGTTTTTTCAAATACCATGAAAGAATGAGCCTTTTAAATAGATAAAATTGTATTATCAAATATTTTGGTTTAATAAAGATAAGCTCTAAATAGTTTGAATAATATTTGAACTTCACCAAAAAAAAAAAGAATGAAAGAAAAGCTCTAAAACCTCATTCATCAACTAATTTTAGGTCCGAAAACTAAAATTATATGAACCAAAAGGTAGATGAAAAAAGAAAACCTTAGAGATGAAAACCTTAGCAATCAGAGATTTAAGAAAACCAAAAGCAAAAGTGATGATCTGAGTGGGACATACCAAGGAGAGGAAAGATTCATGAGACAGAGAGGGAGATCGAGATAGAGAGGGAAAGCGACCAGAGAGCGAGACCAGAAAGCGAGGCGGAGAGGGAGAGCGAGACGGAGAGGGCGAGAGTGATAGTTTTAAGGATTTAATTTTGAGAGGAAGTAATTTGATGTTATAATTGTTAGTTAATTAATTAATGAAAAGAAAATTATCACTAATTACATGTATTAGAAGGTGGGAGTGGTATGAAGATTTGTGGGAGTAAAAATGAGTAAAAATAAGTTAATGGGAGTGATATTGGAACCGGGAGTGGAAGTAAGCAATTGTATGGGTGGCAATAGCACCACCCTAAATTAGGGCAAGCTAGAAGTTTATATTATTTTTGTTGTATTAATCAACAATGTGATAATTATTTTTTAGGGTATGATTATTGGCACTCCAACGAGTCTTTTAGCACTCTAAAATCCATCACAAATGTAAATAAAATTAACTAAAAGTAAAAGAAAATTTTTACTGAAGATCATATGCGAGTATTAAAGAACTCACTTGGAGTTCTAATAGTCATACCATTCTTTCGGTGTTTTTCTTAATTTTGCAAAGGAAATGATTTTATAACAAAATATCTAATCAATTTAACCTTTAGTTCGAATTTTAGTTCATTCATGAAATCCTGAATTGGTAAATTTACACTTGAATTTCTTATAGTTCACCTCAAGAGGTAAGACTATAAATTGATAAAGCTCAAACTTTTTAATGTCACGTTACTATCTTAAATTCTAAGAATGAACAAAAAATTGATCCAAATTGCAATTAAACAACTCGATTGTGATGAAACTGTTAAGTTGGTGTGATATTTACCTTACACTAGGCGTAAGTTGAACATTCTCCATAAAATTAACCACCATGAACCAAAACTTACCTTCAAAATTTACATATGTCACGGACATAATAATAAAATAACCAAAAACAAAAATAAAAGACAAGTGCTCTCTCTTAATTTTTGAATTTAGGCATCCACTCAAATTTGGGAGATATCTTATATTCGAGTCTCACTAAAAGTTTTGGAATGAGATTTTCTTTATTTGTAGATAAAGAGAGATTTAGACATCCTTTTTCACAAAAATAAAAAATAAAAATAAAAAAACTTTCCTTTTCTTTGATCAAGAAGAAGAATCACAACCAATAAATATATTAAAAATAGAAGAAAAAGACAATAAAAAGAAAAGAAAAATTATTTATTATGAAACATCTAATCATAATAAATTGCACCCTGCATCATTGGCTTTACAGTGTACAAAATAAATAACTTGTTGCTCCTCTGCTATTATTAACTTTCTTCTCTTCAAATCTGCTTCTGTACGTACCATCTCTCACCAACTTTCTCTTTCTATGTCTTCTTCATATTTCCAAATCATAAATATATATGTGCATATATATATATATATATATATTGAATTGAATGTAATGTAATAAATTCATTCACTGCAGTGTATGAATGGGAAGTAAAGGGGAGCCTGTGATGTTACCCACCATTTTCAACGCAACACAGGGCTGATCAACTGGCACCTGTTCATCATGCAAACATCACATACAAATATCTCTTCAGTCACCGACTTATATAAGAGTAATGTTATACTCACAAAAAAAATAATATATAAAATGTGTGTAAAATAAGATGTCATTTTATTATGAAGCAAGAGTGTATAACACTCGTACGAATAATAATGTGCAAAATGTACATAAAACATCTGTCGTTTTATTATGAAGCAACAGCGAGACTGATGTAAATACTTAATTAGGTTAAGGCTGAGATAAGACCAAAAACTTTACGTTAATATATTACTCCAAAACAAAAGAAAAAAAAAATATTGGTTTGGATTTCCCCTTGATTGGAGGAAGAGAGTTCATTTCAAATCTTCATGTCATCCTCAATTTGTACACAATTTTTTCTTTTGCACACTTTTAACGAGCGTAAAATTAGAATACAGTTTTAGAACTCCAAGAAAATAGCTCGGTCCTTTAACAGTATTTAAAAAGATACATAAAAAGTATTATTAATAAAAAGTACTTTACTAATAAATTAAAAATCATTGGTGTTATTATTATTTTTTTTGTCTAGATACTTTTTAGTATCACATGATGTTCGGGCCAGCTTTCACACACTTCGACTAATCCACAGTGTGCAAGGGTTCGACTTGAGAGAGCGCTGATCCCAGTGCGTTACTACTGGACTACTTGCTGGTGGTTATTGGTGTTATTATTTGAAAAAAAGATGAGTGTGTGAGGAGAAAATCAGTCTCCCCCGGCAGGTGGTTTCCCACACGGGAAGGTCAATTGACAGTCTGACAACTCAGTGCCGACTGCTATGATGTCATATTATATTATATGTTTAGCCATATATTAGCAAGTATATAAGGCCTACACAACTTTAGGTGACCCGCACCGCCTTATTTTGATAAATTTAAATTACGATTCATTTGCAGTTTATGTTAACCAGTTAAATTATAAATTAAAGACGGAAATATTAGCACTTTTAATATTATTTTGAAAATATTTTTACTTTTGAATTGATACTTGATAATTGAGTAAGTTGTATTTTATTTGTTTTTGAAAGATCGAATATAAATTTAATAATACCTTACTTAATTATTAGTAACCAAATTTATAAACTTATATACACTCCTCAAAAATTGAGTTACAAATATCTTGCTTGGTTGCGAAAGGTCGAATAAAAGTGGGGAGTGTTACAATGTATTTTTTGAGGTGTCAATATCTCTGACCTAAATTAACAATGCTCAAATTTTTTATATGAAATTAATTACTACTTTAAATTTTAAGAAGAAAAAACAACTCGAACCAAATAACCGCGAATTAAAGAGCAGTTATCTCAAAAAGAAAAGGAAATATAAATAGATTTTGAGCGATAAACAACGGAAATGAGATTCTCCGGAGAACTATTACCAAAGATTCAAAGAAAGAATTCTTGGAAGTGGATGACCATAAAATTTTATATGGTTGGAAAACATGCAAATCAATTTTTCATCTCAACCAATTCTAGATTTAGCTTGAGTCTTTTTTTGTTGAGTTCAATTTTTGTGTTTCCCAGCTAAAAATAAAATAAAATTCTAGATTGAATCTTTCATGTAATTTGTGGAGACGACCGATCTACTTCTTTTTATAAAAATCATTTCCACTAAATTTTATAAAAAGATAATTTATGTACACTCTCTAAAAATAAACTATTTCTTAAAGAATGAAATGAAATGAAAATATTAATAAGGACCTTGTCGGGTTAAGAAACTAGTCATATAGTAAGGGTTAAAACTCTTTTACTTATATTTGTTGACCCTCATGTAAGGGTTAACGTGAACTTCTTGCCTGATTAATTAATGCATTAAAAAAAAAAAAAAAACCCACAATTTTGTTTTATCATGCATCAACTAATGTTGGCACTCTAACATTGAGCTCATTTGTAGACTAGGTAAGATTGTGATGTATGGTTGAGATGATCGACGTACATACTTGTTTAGTATCATAAGATTTAATTCGTTGATTATATATTTTTAAAGAAAAATTAGACCATTAAATTAAGACATCTAAAAAAATTTCTTAATTTAAGAAATAAGAAATAATATCTGTATGTGTATACAGAATCATAAATAGCATATGAAAAGGACATGACAGCCATATGCATGATGATATAATGATGATGCAGGGACAACTGTTATTTTGTAGATTTATATGATGATGGTGGGTTTTTGTACTTACAAAGTGGCCAGCTCCGAGGATCCAATAAAAGTGCAAATTTTTGTAGGACTTGGTGAACCCCTTGGTAATCTTTTCATTCCCACAATATATAGGTGTTCTATCCATATCCAAGAAAGTTTTTAGCCCATCCCACCTGAACAATAGTAATTGGATGTAAAATGTATAAAAAGATGTGGTATGGATAGAATTTTGGAATCCGGCTCTTCTAGAGTGATGAAAATTATTTTAGATGAAAAGTTAATAATTTAGTGGAGTCCTTGCTATACAGATATACTTCTACAATAACAAGAGGACTCAAAATTTAAGTCGTTCAACTTAAAATTGAATTAGAAGTCTGGATCCGTGGGTTTTTTTTTTTTTTTTTTGTGATATGCATATATATATAGAGAGAGAGTGTGTGTTTTACTTGAGTTTCTCAATCCATGCTTCAGTCCCCTTGGTAGCACAAATGACATCAAGCTGCAAAAGCAGAACCAAACCATTTTCCATTTATGTTTGCAGATTTATTTTGATTTTTCATGTACAGACTTACAAAGTGCTAATATTTGAATTTTGTTAAAGGTAAGAGATTAATGAAAAAAGACTATAGAGGAAATCTTACTTGCCCATTGTATATAGTCACATCTACTCCCTTAGACAAGAGTTCATCAACCTAACAAATAAAAACCAAAAATAAATTATGATTAAACTTAAGCCCCTTTTTTGGGTAAATTATCACTCAATTTTCAATTCATTTGCATAAATAATTCGAGACATTTTTATTTTTATTTATATATATAAAGAAAGGAAACTGCTTAGATTCAAAGGCAAGTACTTGTGTTGAAGTTAACGTAGTGCAAGTCAACATTAACATTGCTTTACTCTTTATTTTGCACTCTATTTTGTTTAGTTGGAACTTGGAAAGAAAAAAGATTACAAAGCAAAAGAGGATTTTCAAGAAACAGAGAAGGAAAAAATGGAACTAGGATTCAACCACTTTTTCCCAATGATTTTCTTGGTAACCAAACATATAAATGTTAAAATCAAACCATTTGAAAGAAGGTGGAAGTTAGAATGTCCTGGAAAGCAACTTTCAAGAATATAAAGCAAAAGAGGATTTTCAAGAAACAGAAAAGAAAATAGTAGGATTCAACTATTTTTTGGGCGCATTTTCTTGGTAACCAAACATAGACTAAAAAACAACCCATTTGAAAGAAGTTAAAGTCAGAATGCATCTTTAATTCTCCTCTGAATACTTTTTTGCCAAATCATACTAAATCCCCTTAATACATTTCTCAAAAATAGAATCAAATAAATCAACTTCTTGTTCTTTAAGATCATTTTAATTACCTCACTTATCCTCGGCCTCATGAAATCGCCTGCTAGCGCCGAGAAAACAAGATCCGACTGCCCTCCCCATCTGTAAATACGAAGCTAAAACCATTCTTATCCAAAAACAAAATCATCAAAGTTCAATTTTTATAAGGATTAAAAGATAGACTCACTGCACATCTTTTGGGATAATCTTTAGTTTCTTTTTAATTTCACCATTCATCAAACTATTTAAATCTCCATCACCATCCGGATTAGGCCTTAAAGAATCGAGATATCTCGAGTATCTCTTCATTGCAATTCCTTGTGATAGCTCTGCAGCTGTCAAGGACAAGGGGTCCATCCCCGAATCCAAAAGAAAATTATAAAAATCCTGCAAAATAAATAAAAATAAATTATTAGACAGTCCAAAAAAATTGGGACTACGCATTTTTAGAAGAATTTAAAAAAAAAAATGAGAGTGGAAAAAAAAAGTATATATACCACAGAATTACTGCTGTCCGAAATGACACCCTCGAGTTCACTCCATGTATCGGTTGCATCTTCGAAGCGGCCGTCGTTTATTTGTTGCTTAATTTGTTGAGCTAAACTGTTTTTATTTATTTAATAAAAAATAAAAAAAAATGAGTTTTTTTTTTTTTTTTTTTTGCAAGATAATAGACTAAGTTTAATTTTATTATATAAGATGAATTTTATTTAAGTGAAGTGAAGAAATGTATACCTGTTAGATTTTTGTAGACCAGAATTGTCAAGTCTTGAGAGATCTTTGAGAAGAGGAGCCCATGAAAACTACAGGTATCATATAGAAAAACAAATTATTATACATATCTCGACTACGTTACTGTGACAAATGTGAAAATACCAAATAAAAGGATGAGTTGAAAGCTTACAACAAAATCTTCTGGTGAAATCCAACTATCACCCAATGCAATTCCTACACAAAAATTACGCATTTTATCTTCCAAGAAGATGCAATTAGGAACACAACAACTCATGGTGAGATTTATTGTCAAATTAATTTTAGTGTCGGTCAGGGCAATTTATTAATTTTAAAACTTAAAATATAATGTACATTTACTCAATCCACTATATATGCATATCTGCGCTGGAAAAGCTAAAATTTATTTGGCATTAAAATTGGTGAAGGAAATGCTTCTAATCCAAGAAAATCACATATTACCCATTTGGGTTATTGCCATACATTTCAACTATTTTATTTATTTTACCATAGTTGAAGATTGTTTACTACTTCACTTAATCATATCTTAAAGATTGTTTACTACTTCACTTAATCACATCTTAAAGATTGTTTACTACTTCACTTAATCATATCTTAATAAATTCAAATCCAAATCAATTAAAATAGAAAAATGTTAACTTGTATCTTAATTGCACATGTTAAACATATATACTAAAATAGAAAGAATAGTTTCATGTGTGAGAAACAGTGCCTTATTTAATGTATTTAAGCTTTGTTCTTTTTATAAATAGGTTGTTAACATGCACTTTTACGTCACACGTTAAAATGGCCCATTAAATTATGCTATAGTCTTAGAAATTGAAGATGACCCACTTGGGTTTTTCTCTAAACATTCCAAATACTGAGGATTTTTTTTCCCATTAATTATGGTAGTAAAACCAAGAAACGTAATTAATTAATTGATTGATTTACCTCCAAGTTTAAGCTTTAATTTTCCAGATTCAATGGCCTTGAGAGCTGATAATCCAAGAGTGGCAGCAAATTTTCCTCCATAGGACTCTGCCACTACATACAAAGGGCTTTTTTGAAGGCTCTCATTCTTGTTGAATAGTTCGATCAACAATGTAGTTAAATCTGCTGCTGCCTCCTCATCTGTTTTCACCAGTACACTTTTATCCTCCACAAAACTGTACCCTGTCCCAACTGGATTATCCTAATTTTTACAAAATAAATAATTTTTAAAAAAAACACACAAGAAAAAAGAAAAAGAACAATATTAATTAAATCTCTTGAACATAGTTCAAATTTGTAGACCGTCCAATGCATTCAAGTAAAAACTACATAACGATTATTAAGTCCATGTTATTTTAGTGTACTAACCAATTAGAATAGAGGGTCCCGTTAACCATGTGATTGGTTTCGAGTCATTAAGTTAAAAATGCATAATAGTTGTCGCATGTCGGTCGTGTTATTTAAATAAATTAACCAATCAGAGTACACTATCATATTAACCTCATTTCAGCATGGTCAAAATATAATATAACAAAAAAATCAATTTTTTTCAACAATAATAAAAATTCAGTGATAATTTCTTTACCACAAACAAGAGATCAGCCAGTTGCAACCAAGTTGAGTTTCTGGGCTTCAAAAATGTGTCCAATGGACCCACCTCCTCAAAATTCCCAATTCCAACTCCTGAAGCGCCCTATTATATACATACACAAATACAAATACTAGATTAAAAGTTTGATACATATTTTGAAGTATTGAATTACAAAGGGGAAGTACTGTAACCAATTAATTTAGTCAAAATCAAATCAAGTAGGAAAAAAAATCATGGGTTTACTCATACTGAATTAATAGATTTGAAATACAAAATAACACTTACAGGTCCACCTTGCAACCAAAGAATTATTGGCCATGGCTTATTTGGATCTTCAGTCCTATATGAACTTCTATAGTACCACCAGAACATATGAGCCTCTGTTTTAATTAAAAAAAAAAAGCACAAGGAATCAGCAAATTTATGCATAATACAATTCTATGTGAAATTAATTTTTTTTTTTGGCTTACTGGGTCTGACTTGGACATAACCCCACTGTTCTGATCCATCTTGGGAGCTTTTTTTAGCCTTAGCTATTGCTCCATGGAAGAGAGAAGAGAGAAAGAAGAGAGAGAGAAGAAGAAGAAAAACGTGGGATTTTTCCATTTTCATAAGAGAAGAAAGAAAGAAAAGATAAAGAAAACGAAGAGAGAGGAATTGAAAAGAGGTTGATCGGAAAAGAAAATGTGGGGGGGATGGAGTAATGAACGGAATGGAATTGAAATGAAAGTCTTGTCTTTTATAAACAAAAAGCTATTGGATAGATGGTGTCCTTTTATCTGTCTCCAACAGAAATAACAAAAAAGGGGAAAGTTTGGGGGAAGAGCGTGGCATTGACTTGACGGAGATAAGTTCAGTTAAACTTCAAAAGTATAGGATTAATTTTCCTTTTTTTCTCCCTTCTAAATAAGAGTTAGATAAATAATGAGTGATTTTATTTCTATCTATAATATTTTGCAGTTGATCCACGTTATTAAATTAATAAAAAATTAGTCGTAGGTCCAATATTTTTTGAACCAATCTACTCAAGAATACAATGTTTTGGACTATTGTTTTAACTCCAAACGTTTTAATTAAAAACAAAATATAATAAAAAGGACAATACATTTAGTTTTTGTTTTCTAGAAATAATATTTACAGTGATAGGTGTAATACCGATTTTAACCCTCTCTATTACCAACTAATTAATTCCATTTTTAAATTATATGTTTCTATTCCACAAAATGTGCCTTTTCAAACTATTATTTTTATTCCACAAATCAAACCATTTTCCTTCTCCTCATGTTGTTTGTGATAAATAATCCAAATTTTACTCTTCTTAATTCCAATAACAGAGCTGCCATTATTGCTTTCTCTCCTCCCATTGCTCATTATTTTATTTTATTTAAGTAGATCCATCATCATCTACTTCATCACTTTGATCAATCATCAGGCTAATTTTTAGCACATTTATTTTTTCACTTTAATTAGTAATAACTATATTAATTAAAATTGCATTACCTATCTAATTTGCGGGATATGTCATTATTAAGTGGATTTGAAAAGTTTAAATGATATTTGAATTAATGTAATAAAGTTTATATTAATTAGGATTCTATTAGTCCCATTCAAACGAATTACTTTATAATTCAAACAATACATATGAATACAAAATGATAACAATAATCCAAACCAACGCTTGGCTTGGAAGATCAATCTCTCAGCCTTAAGTTTTCTCTAGTGGAGAACAACATAGCCAACTCTTGTACTAATTAAATTCATTTATATACAAGTTACAAGTACAAATATTTTTATTTTTACATTCAGGGGGGTGTATTCAATTCAGATTTTAAAAGATTCTAACTAACTTTTTAAAATTTGTGGATTCTGTTAAGTTTATGGATTGTTTTAAATCCTTATAGAATCTGACAGATTTTAATGCACAGACTCTTTTGGATTTCTACAGATTTTAATAAGTCCATGGATTTCTGCAGATTTTAATAAATTCATCAAAAAAATAAAAAATCAAAAGACAAAAGACAAACAATAAAATAAATTAATTACGAGTTTAAAGTAACATTATCAAAAATGTAAAGACAATTAACAAAATACATTATAAAAATTCATACTTCACCCACAAAATTAAATTTCTCACCTCACTAGTATTTTTTAATGAAATTGGCATGAATTGTTTTTAAAAATTTGAATGATAATTAGCGGTCTAACCATTTAAAATTATGCTAATGCGTGATAACTACATTAGTAAAAGAGAGAATAAAGACTTTATAGGGACGAAGGAAAAATTATAATGCGTTCATCACATAATAAGAAATTTGGATTTTGAGAGAGAGAGAGGGGAAGGGGGGAGAGAGAGAGAATATTAAGTAAAGTTTCTTAAAGGAATTATAAATCTATCTCAAAACTTTGGGTAAGTGAGAAGATTTCAAGATGGATTTTTTATGTATAAAAAAGGCTTTACAATCTAGCAAAATCCACCACTAGTTAAAATCCTACTAAGTCATTAGACTTTTGAATACCATAAGATTTAGATGGATTTTTTAAAATCTTAATTGAATACATCAAGATTTTAAAAGATTTTTTAAAATCTCAATTGAATGCATCATGATTTTAAAAGACTTTTTAAAATCTCAATTGAATACCCATGAACTTTAAAAATCCATAAAAATTCTATAGATTCTAAATCCAATACACCCCCTCAGAATCCTATTAGTTGCTTTTTTAGCACATTTATACCTCCATCTTAAAAAGAAGGTTCAAGATGTATATTCATCACTACCATTAAAGGTGCGTTATATTTTCTATATATATCTTGTAGCAATTACATAATTTTGTTTCCTTTATGTTGGTTTGGATATATTCTCTCTCTCTAACAAACACATACATATATATATAATGATATCTCTCTCTGGTTTATTTTTTGTTCAAAAGGTTCTCTTTAGGATGCATTGAGGCGGTCATATATATGAGAGAAAAAGTGTAAGATTTCTCTTTTCCCTATTTATTGTTCATTTTTTCTAATCCAATTTCACAAAAATATATTAAGAAATTAGGTGTTGTGATTTGGATTAAACATTAATGTTTGATTATATATTAAAATGTCTTATAGATTATGAATTTATGTTAATATGCCTGATTCTAATTATACATGTATATGTGTTTGGTGTAACTTAAAATGCCTACATAACTTAATATGTCTTATATATAAATGTATATGAAACTTAAAATGCCTACATAACTTAATATGTCTTATATATAAATGTATATGAAACTTAAAATGCCTACATAACTTAATATGTCTTAGATATAAATGTATACGAGACTTAATATGCCTAGTATATTTATGTTGAATTTTATTAACATTTGTATGTCTAAAGATTATTATTTTTCGTATATATGTTAATTGTTAACACATTCATAGGCATTTTCACGTACAAATTTATTTTTGTATGATTGTATATTTTTTCACACATGTAATAAATTCAATGTGTTGTAATGTGTTATTTTTTATGCCTTTATTGGTGGTTGTGTGTTACTTATCAAATTGATTAGGTTGTTTGAGATGATTATTGTTTGAATTTGAATTTTGTATTTTGAATTGTTTGACTTCCTAGATTTTAGTTTTTAGTAAGAGTTTAAAAACTAGTAAAATTCATTAGGTTTCTTGAAGTTATTTAATTTTTTTGAAGTTGAATTTAAAATTATTTGGTTTCGTTGATTTTAATTTCTTACAAGATTTTAGGGCTCAGATTAATTTAGTAATTAATTTCATGACAAGGGCATCATAGGAATAACAATAGTATAATTTAGCTTCTTAATTATATTAATTTAATTTTAATTTTATGTCCTTTGTGCTAAAGTTTGTACTTTAAACAAAACTTTGGATCTTAAACTATTGGTCTAAAAGTTGTGTCCTTTAATAGATAGAGAATAAGACTTTCGTCCTTAGAACTAGAAGCCCATTAAATTAATCCGCGTTGTCTACTAAATTAATCCACGATGTGGATGGACTGACAAAAAATATTATTGATTTAATTTTATAAATACTATTTTATTAATGATTTAATATTGAAAAATCCACTAGATTAATAACTACATCCACTTTAATTAAATAAATAAAAATACGGGCAATTAGTTTTAAGGACGAATAATCATTTATCTATCTATTTAAGGACACAACTTTTATACCAATACTTTAAGGTCCAAAATTTTGTTTAAAATACAAACTTTTATGGATAAATAATTAAAATTAAATTAATATAGCTATAAAACTAATTTATATTATTATTATTCCTATAATGTCACTATCATCTAATTGATTATTAAACTAATCTAAACTTTTAAAATCTTGCTAGAAACTAATATCTATAAAATGAAATTCAAAATTTAAATTTAAACAATCAAATAACTTCTAACAACTTAATCAATTACTAAAATATAGAAAATCAAATAATTCAAAATTTATATTTCAACAATCAAAAGAAATTAAACAACCTAATCAATTTGATTAGTAATTAACAAGGGTGATTATATTTCTATCAGCGAAATTTGTCAATCTATCCATCTTTTTGGGTTTTACTGAGATAATCTTTATTGCCTACTAAGTTTAACCACATTGTTGGATAAACTTACAAAAATCAATATTGGCATAATTTTTATAAAATAATGATTCTTTTAAATTCAATTGTAAATTATCTACTAAATTTTTACTTGTATCCACCGTCATATAATATACCAAAAAGTAAACATAAATTGTATAATAAAATGATATTTATAAATTATATAATTTATTGTTAATTATATCCACTTTTCAAACTCGAGATTAGACTATAGTCTATGATTCACATTTTTTTTTAAAATTGAGATTATACAATAATTCACATTAGTTTTAGAATAGTAATTAAACAGTAAGTATAGTTTGAAATATTTGTAATACGTCTACAAAATTTAGTTCCTACCTAGAAGTAAATTAAAATTATAGCTTTAATTACAGATTTATCATAGCAAACAAGAAAACAAACATATATTATAGTTGAATAATCTTTCTTTGACTTGAAACGATTGAGATTGAAGGAAACGATATTTGTTGCCTCCAACCGGTAATTCTTAATTAGTTTCTTAAGTTCTAATTTTGCTTTATTTTTATTTATTTAGATCCCTCATTGTATAGAAAAAAGAAAAAGAAAATAGTAAACTCATTTGTTGAAAAAAATTATTCGTTAGGATTATGATGCAATAATATAAATTAATTCCGCCAAGTTTGATAGTATTGTATATTTTTGATGAATAATGAATTTATAGTCCTTGTATCAAGATACCTTTTAACAAATTAAGAAAATATATTATTAAGGAAGTATATTCTAATTAAGAAACTAATTTTAAAAGTAAGGAAGTTGATTCTAATTAGGAAACCAATTTTAAAAGTAAATATATTTAAAAGAATTATTAATTGGTGGATATACTTCTCAATTTTTATAAGAAAGTTTTGAGAAGTTTATTTCAATATTAACATAAATTAAGGGTGGATTAACTGCAAAAATCCGCGGATAGAAATAAAATTACCCATAAATAATCCGGTAGTTGAATAAAATAATTACAATATATATATATATATATATATATATGATATAAAAGATTGAAATATTTAGTCTAGTCACCATGTATTAGTTGAAATTTAATTTTTTTTTAATTATTATAATTAATAAGTGATCGCTATATTGAAATGAATTTAAACTTACGACATTTCACATATTTACCACTAAACTAAATATCTCTATATGCTGTTAATGTAAAGAATTATAAAGTATATATTATTATATAAACGGGTGCATTTCAAGTAAGAACCTTAATTTAAATACCTTATTTATGGACCCGGTTATTTGGCACGCTTCTTGATAGAATTTTTGATGAAATTTGGTAATATTAATGTAAGTTATTAGTATCCAAGCCTTAGAATTGAAATTTTAAAATTTACAATCATTTTACGGATTTTGAAAGAATTATTAGAACATCCCTACCAAATTTTATAATAAAATTCAACCGAAAAGTGAGTTAACTATAGGATTGAAAAAATATTGGATTTTATATATCTATTTCTGGACCAATATTTTTTAATCCTTTAGTTAACCTATTTCCTGGTCGAATTTTTTGATGAAATTTGGTGGAAATGTTCTACACGTTCTCTATACCATGTGTAGAACATTTCCACCAAATTTTATCAAAAAATTATATCAAGAAGCATCTCAAATAGTCTGATCCGTAAATTAAATTCTTAAATTAAGGTCCTTATTTAAAATTTTCCCTTACATACACATACAGTATGTCACTAGGCTAATACTTAAGGGCTCATTTGGTTCGAACTTTAGAAATGGAATTGGCATTCTAGATGTCAAGAAACCTTTATTCCCGACATCATTTTTTCCAATTCATTAATGCTCGTTTGGTTGGAGTTTTAGGTAGGAAATCAGCAATATATATATATATATATTTCATGTTCTGGGAAAAAATAATTTTTTCGTGTTCTGGAATTTTTTTTCATTTTCTGGAAAAAAATATAATTATTTTCGTTTTCTGGGAAAAAATATAATTTTTTTTTTATTTTTTGGAAAAAATAATATTTTCGTTTTCTGGAAAAAAATAATTTTTGCGTTTTCTGGATTATTTTTTTTTTCATTTTCTGAGAAAAAAAATCATTTTTTTTCATTTTTTGGAAAAAAAAGAGGATTCCTCCAAAAGGGGATTCGAGGACTCTTCCCAATTTATAAGGGAATGAAATTTAGAAAAATAGGGGAATTTAGGTTTCCTAGGAATCCTAAATTCCTATTTAAAACTCCAACCAAACAACAAAATCCTAATGGAATGGAATTTAGAATTCCAAGAAAGTTCAAAAGTTCGAACCAAACGAGTCTTTAAAGTCAAACGATTGGGGATGGACGAGGGGTTGGTAATGTATGAATCCTAACATTCGGAAAGAATTATCAAATTCTTAGTTACTGTGTCACTCATCGGATCTACTACTACAGATTTTTTTTATTATCTATATTATAAAACACCATCTTTGACCAAAATTTTCTTTAAAAAGTATAAAAATCTAATAGTTAAAAAGACACATATTATAGTGTATATTAATTCTACACTATTGGATGTGTTTTATACACACATCAAGATGTCACATCAAAGTTAAAACACCGACACCAATAATATACACACAATAAATTCTCATATACTAATAATTTTGTCTACATTAAAAATAACTTAATTTAAAATAAAAAATTTTAAATTTAATAAAAATTTAATATTTAAAATCTACTAATTAAGATCAATTAAATATTATGTAACATTTAAGGACGTACATTATGTATTCATATATTATTGGTCATCTCAATCTGTCATTTTTAGGATGTACGTTACGCGGTTGGATTATGATTAAAAACTCTTTAAAAAATTAAAAATAAGTCGGTCCAATCCGGTATACTTTTAGTTTTTCAGCATGAAGATATATTGAACTTATATTTCAATTGTTCACAACGTTAGATTGGACTAGACAATGGATTCAAAATAAACTGATTGATTTTGTCGATTTAAATTCGTCACACATTAATTTTTTTATCCTATTATTAATTTTTTTTATTTCACCATACAAGATGACACGAGTATACCCTAGTAGTAATAATATTATTTACAAATCTATATAATAAAACATGATATCTGCAGGCGAGGTGGTTAAGTGATGTTACCTTATTCCTATAGGGACAAGTTTTTAAGTTCAAACAACAGTGCCCCATCCATTTTTTATCTTTGAATTTCATATGTATTCGTAAATTGCTTATATCAATTTTTTTTTTGATATTTTGAACCCTAATAATATGTGTAATAGACAAAGGATTTAGAAGGATATGATAATTTCTTTTTCTTTTTTTCTTTTTTTGAGATAGATAACATTATTTTTTAAGAGTCAATATGAAATGTGTATAATAAAGAGTAAATCAGGACAAAAGAAAATTGTTAAGTTAATCAATGGCGGACTAATAATCGTTAAAGTGGGCAAACTTTATTATATGTGACACACTGACACGTACCCAAAAAAGGTATGATGAAAATTCAAAAGTATAAGTTTTCTCTTCAAATAAGGTAAACAAAATTTTATTTGGGTCTTTCGGCCATAAATCTTTTAATATTACAATTTTTTGAGGTAAGGACATCAAGAAATTTGTTTCATGGGAGAATTTTTTTTGCCAACTCAATATATTTTATTACAAAATTACCCATTACTATGCATCATTTTATTTATCCTTACCAAATTCTTTTTCAAACTTAAAATAAATATGTTTTGATTACATTCCAAATTTAATAATTATTTCTTTTGGATTTTATGAGATTAAAACATGACAAGTTATCTTTGGAAACTTGGTTAAGAAATTTCTAGATTTGAAAAATTCATGCTACAAATTTCTAGATTTTATGAGATTAAAAGTCTTTTACATTTTTTATTGAAAATTACTAAAATTTACAAATTTCACTACAATTTTTTAGAGAAATTTATATCTAAAAAAAGTTTATCAACATCTACAAAATCAAAAACTTTACATCAACATTCACTGCATAATTACAGTTAAAATTGTACTGTTGTAATATCCCGTATATTTAAGTTTCTTCTATATTAGGTTAGAATATAGTTTGTTTATTTGGTTAATATCTTTTTTAGATTTTACTTCAATATATCTTGTTTGTTTAATTTGAATTATAAGATAGGGATTAATTGTCAATCTCTATCCCTAATTACTCTTTTGAATTAATTTGTTGAAATTTATTATTATTAATTTCCTTTCTCCTTTTTTTTGTTGCTTAAATTTACATGAGTGAAAATTAGTGATGTGCGTGAGTTCAAATCTAATATATTTATTACAATCCACCGACCAATCCAATCCAACATCACTTTAGAGCATTTCCAACCGTAGTGTATAATTTTGATTTGTATAAAATTTACCCGTTTTGTAAAAAAAAAAGGTCCCCAGCAGTCTTTTAAGAAACTTTGACACCTAGGATCTGTGTAAAAACGTTGTGTAAAATACAAACCCAATTTTTACAACCACGTCAGATAATCTCGCGTCTATTTTTTCTCATCCCGTATTTAGAAATAAATGGATTTAAAAAATAAGGGAATAAATATATGATAAGTTCAACTTGTACGTATCTAATTGGTAGTTTGGTATTTACACAAAAGTCTAAAACAGACTATTGGAGTACAAAACGAATTCTTTATTATTTTTGTGTAAATCCCACTTTGACATGTAAGATTTATACAAAATTTATACAAGACGATTGGAGATGCTCTTATATTTTAGAATCCAATTCAATCCAACTTTGTTTCAAAATCCAATCCAATCCAATCCAACTTAACATTGGATTTGATTGGTTCAAAACCAATGTCTTTTGTACAAGGATTATCTAAATTTCAAAAACATCTAAATCATATACAATCAACTCACAAGAACCAAGACAAAATAAATAAATAAAAAGTTCCCTTTATTACTAAAATAAAAATATAAATTAAGACATTCCATATTAAAGTCTAATTCGTTAGTAAAATAAAAGAGAAGCAAATTATGGTTTATTTATCATGTTCTTTTATATATGTAGCAACAATAAGGTGTAGCACAGTCTATAGTAATAACTTAGTGTATAATAATAACCAATTATGTAGGGACAAGTGTCATTTTCAATTGAGGTTAGATTGGCATTTGTTTCGCCAAGGTGATAGCCAAATCGATCAAATGTTTGGTCGGTTTTCTAAAATACAAATCAATCCAACCTACTAACTTCATGGAATCCAATTAAAATAGGATTTGATTATATTGGATCGGTTGATTTGAGTTGAGTGGATTGGATTAGAATCTGGATACCCCTAATGAAAATTCAAGAAGTTTAGAAATTATATATTTATATATAGAGAGAGAAGAGGAATTAGATGATAAATGAGAAAAGAGGAGGGTAATGATGTATGAGTGGAAAAAAAAAAGAGGAGAGATTGCCGAGAGTTTATGAAGAATAAAGGGAAAAAGAAATAAAAAAAATAAGAGAGGAGAGAAGAGAGGAAAGAAAAAAAAAAACTGGATTAATGTGCCGAGAGATACCGGAAATTACTTGTTCGAACGTGTGCTTCGGTATTGTTTGTGATGATATTTTTATATATACAAGTATACAAGTATTAATGATATTTTTATATATAAAAGTATTAGCTTGTTCGAACTTAATTTTTCTTCGTATTTATATATTACATTTTGCAAAACTAAGTTTTGATAAATACTTTGAGAGCCCATTTTAACTTTATTGCCTACAACCCCAACTTTTCTTGAACCGCCTCTGAGAAAAGAAAAAGGGTTTTGATACAAATGTATGTTTTGGCATTGTTTGTGATGATATTTGAAGAGAAAAGTGATACTGATAAATATTAGGAAAACGTCTTCGTTGAATTGAGCGAAAACAACGCATCTTATATCTTAGTCAAGTTAGCGTGTTTGTAAAGCAAGCATGTTGACTCATACCATAGTTGAAAGTACCAAGAATGAATATGCAGGGATGTCACATCCTATTATTTTAGTGTTATTGTAACGCACATGGTTTCACATGTATCATGGTTCAAAGCACTAGAAACGAGGATAAACATGAATGATTTGTTTTTTTGAGGATTTGGGGAATTTTTGAATATTTACGATTTCGTTGATTGCTTAATTTATTATCAAAATGTAAAAATAAATAAATAAATGGTTTTGCACTTGACTAAATTAAAATTATGAGGACAAAAATTGTTAAAGGATGGTGGATTTTGAGACCCTGGAAATTTTATAATCCTATCTATTTTGTCGTAAAGCATTATTTTACATGCGCATAAATTTGTGAAATTAATATTTCATATTTGAAGTGGCCTAGTGAATTCATTCTGAGTTGAGATCTTGTTATTATGATGTAGTATCTCATTTTATTGGTTTATTTGATTTTGTAATTTGGTTTGAAATTTTTAGAATTATTTTGTTTAAAATTTATTTAAAAGGAATAAATTATAAAATCCTGTATTTTTATCAAATTTATTTATTATTTATGTTTTAAAAAAGAAGAAGAAGAGAGTTTAGATATTAAAGTTTGAAATTCAAATTTTGAATTTGTCTTTTAATTACCTCTTATTTTCAATTTTAATTATTGTCTTTTAACTGGAATTTGATTATGGATTATATTAATATTGATATTATATTAATGGTCGACCATTCCTTAAATATTTTTTTACTTCCATTTTTTTAAATTAATTATTTATAATTCAATCTTGAATTATTGTATATATATATATATGCAGGCCTAGAATGTTTCATATGGGGTAATAAATATATGTGTGCACAATAGTAAAAGAGGGGTTGAAAAAAAAGAGATGGAACGTCGTCGAATGGAATTTGAGATAAAGAAAAGAGATAAATGAAGAGTATAAGAATGACGATAAAGTGGAAAAACAAAACAAAACAAAAACTCACCTCTTAAACTCTATTTCATAGTAACATGAAAAATACAAAGAAAAATTACTTTATAGTAACATGAAAAATAAAAAGAAAAATAACTAATTTGGGTGATAAGATGAAAAATAAGTTAAGGGACGTAGTGAGATTAACTTTTACTTTTTGTTTTCTTCCACCGAAATTTTTTCTTTTTGTAGGGGTAAAGAAGTTATTTCCACAAAACATAAAGAATGATGTATGACATATACTCACATATACTCACAAAAATAAGTATGAGATAGAGATAACATGTTTGAACTTATTTTCCATTTTATTATCAAAATTAGTTATTTTTTTTTTCATTTTTCATATTGCTATTAAACGGAGCTTTAGTCTCCACTGAGAGAGAAAAAAGAAATATTTGGCGGAATAAAAGAAAGAAAAGGAAGACAATATAAAGAGAGGTTGCTGTGAGATTGTGAAAGCGCGCGCTGATTTGCAATTTGAGGCAGGAGAGAAATACCCTATTGAAATTCTATTCAATTTCATTATTGTTGCATCTGTTGGTTTATTTGTGTGAATCAATTATTACGTACTTATTGGTTTCCAATTATATTTGAAATTATGACTCGTGTATTATTTGGCACAGTTGATATTTATGTTACTTCTTGTTTGTAATTTATCTACTAGGTTGTGAGCTCACCCCCTAATAAACTTTTGCAGGTTTAATGTTGATGGAGATTAATTGGTGGATCAACATGATGAAGATTTTATTTATTTCATTAATATTGAATTATTGTATAGTATTTTCTTATTTGGTTGTACTTGGATTTGGGACATTTATTCTCTAGCCAATATTTTTTTAAGTATCTATTGATTATTATAAAGGATTTTCATTTTTGTAATTTGGATCTAATAATTAAATTTAAGAATTATTTATTTTCTACTCAAAACCCTTTTATTTTATTAAAATTGTCTCATTTATACTACCAATGTAGGATATTTCATACAATCTCCTCACGTTAAATGGGGGTTATCATATCCATATATATACCAAGGACCTTCCCATTGTGGGATATTTCTTACAATCTCCTCCCTTTAAATCTCTGACATCCCGTATCCACGTATGTACCAAGGACTTTCCCATTGTAGGATATTTCTTACAATCTCCTTCCGTTAAATTTCTGACGTCTTCATTAGTACTGATGTATCAATGTGGGATATTTCTTACAATCTCCTCTCGTTAAATCTCTAATGTTCTCGTTAGGTCAGGGTCATACACAAAGAGTCGGCATAAACCCGACTCACAATATCCACATAGTAGTAGTCATGGGTCGACTCTGATACAATATTTAAGCACCCGTGCCGGGTTCTCTTCCAAAATGGTTAGTCCAAGTTGTTATTTAGGATCATCGTACCCACATATATACCAAGGACCTTCCCATTTACACTACCGATGTAGGATATGACAATGCCCACAAAGAGTAAGTTGATACGCCCAAGTGCAAGCGGTCAAGTTATAGTATACTTGGGAAAGTCCAAGGTCGAACCACAGGGAATGCAAGGAATCTATTTCTCAAGTTATCTTTCTCAGAGGGAAGAAGAGAAAAGAAATGAAAAGATGATAGAATTGGAGAATAAAGAAGGAAAATGAAACTATATTAAAACTACTAATTAACTAAATAAAACTAAAGGTAAATCTAAACATAGGGTGCAAAAGCAAAGAGAATCCACAAGCGCAAGTTATCTACCTAAAAGGCTTCCTAAATGCACTAAGGGAGCATGCAAATAAACTAAAAGTAAATAAATTAAATAAAACAGTGCACTAACTAAATAAAAAAATATTAAATAAAATTAAATTAATGAAAAAAAATGTTAGAGGCATATGTAGTTAGGGAGTACGAAACTAGTCTAATCGGATAATCCAAATCTAAGTTTCAACAAAAAATTTCGCTAAGATTCAACTCCTAAACTCTCTAACCATCCAATTATATTGCTACTACAAGTATATGATAGCCCATGCGTGACAAAGACTATATAGACTAGTTTTGAGTAATAGAATTTAACAGTGAAACTTTTGACTTTGAAAAAAAGTGTAATTTGAAACCTAGTATTACTAGTGCGTGACATAAATAATCCAAGTTAATTAAAATTCTCAAAAATCAGTAGCTTAACACTTTTATAAGGTTTGAATAAATTTGAACGTGATTCAAAGTAAATCCATTTTAAAAAGGAATGCTGAAAGTCAAAACTAACACTTTTTCAGCACTTACGTGAATGAATACCAAAACAATGCCAAATCAACCAATTCACTTAAGAAGCTAACTCAAATAATTAGAATATAAAGATCGTCCTCAAATTAGCTATGTTAGGGTTTTGGTGCAAAAATCCGTGAATCGAAGTTTTTACGGTTCTTAATCAAAAATGGACTTTTGAGCTAACTTATGAAAACATATTTTTAACGTATGCAAAGTTAAGAAAATATTCATATATTCAATAGGTGATCTATAAACAATGAAAAAAAAAATCATATTCTAACATAAATAGGATTACATTCAAAGATTAATTACGCATCTTTTACTACGGACCCCTAACAAAGGATTTAAATAGAAATAATCAAACCAAACATGCAAGTAATCTTAGAAATTATGGAAAACAGTAAACACATACCTAATAATGTAGACAATCATATTTGAAAACTTTTGACTTTGGAATTTTGTAATTCTGATTTATAACAAAGATTTTACGATAAAAACAGTAAATAAACTCAAAACCGACAAAAACTGAACTGTAGACACCCCGATTAGTGACCCCCGCAGGAACCCTAACGACTATTGAAAAGTACAGTTTTTGAAGTCCGGGACCCACCCGAGCACCCCAAACTGCCCAGTAAGGGTTTATTGGCCAAATAAACCTACTTTTAAGGGGGATTATCGCGCGACAAACTAGTATGTCGCACGACAATCTCTCTTATATCGCGCGACAAGTTCCCCGAATACAGACCAACCATTTTCTGACAAATCAGTCTGTCAGAAGGATCACTTCAGTCGTTTACCGCGCGACAATGTCCAACATGTCGCGCGACACTTGCCTTTTCTGGGAAAATGTCGAGCGATAATCCTCTCCCAGTACTATAATAGGCCAACACCCCCAAGGGTTTAGAGACAGCAACTTGGGATCCAAGATTTCTGAGTTTTCTATCAGATTTTCTAGTCTTCTATGAAGTATATTCTAGGATCGTCTTATTTCTGAATAATTATCGAATCTATTCTCGACACTCGACATGTCCTGCTTCTGGAATCGAATTCTCGAAAATATCTAAAGAAGAAAAAGATTATTATCTCGGGAGATCTCTTTGCCGTATTATATTTTCTTTCTTATTATTATTCTCATCGGGAAGATAAAGAAAGTCTCTTATAATATTTAAAATTAAATATCTGCGTACTTGTTTTAATTATGTTTTTCTGTCCACATTTCATTTGAATAAACTTATTGCCAAGTTATAAAATAGTCTACTGTTTTTAAAATAAAAACCCTGATAAAATCATTTGCAAAACCAAAAAAGTAAGAACATTGTCGCTCGGATAAAACTAGGTTTTCAAAACTCGGGCCGATAAAACTTAATTAGGAATTAAAAATCAGGCATATCCCGTCTTTTCCATAAACTGTGACGTGTCTGATAAAACTCTCCTCAAAAAGTTCTAATTCCATATTAAATTAGTCCCGATACAAGATTCGTACTTTCCCAAAGTAATCAAAATATGAGAAAACCAACATTATTATCTAAGGAAATAAATACGGGAAACTCTCTATTAAATAAAAGGCTTTATCATTTGTATTTGCATCTTTCAAAACAAAGCATCGGATCTCGGAACACAAAGGTTTTCATCCATTTTCCCGTTTTTCTCAAAATTAGGGTTTTTCATTTGGGAATTAGTCAAGTGTCAGTAAAAGCATCTAAGTTTTTCAACATAGAATAAACATATAAAGACCACTAGAGACCGAAATGGCGAAACGGGTGCTTAACACCTTCCCAATCCGTAACATAGTTTCCGAACCCTATAGAATCTTAGTTTCGCAGACAAACGTGTAAAGAAAGGCTTATCTGTAGCATTTCCTCTTACACAACTATTTTATCCTTTTTCTCTTAAAACGTACTGGCGACTCTGAACGAACCCTCTTGCATCTAGAAATAGGATAGAGGGACACCCAATATGAATTATCAACACATAGAAGCAAATGGAACAACGAAATCCTTTCCGATGTTTCAGACTCCCAAACCAGAGGCTGAGACCTTGAGATCGCATTTGCGGATTCTCACATGAACAAAATCCAATTAAACCTTAAAAATTCTGAAAAATCAAATTCTGAATGATCAATAATGAATCAAACATGAATAGCATGGAAAAACTAAATACTAATTGAATACAGAATAAGAATCAAGTATAAAATAACAAAAAATCGACAAACTAGACCTATAAACCCTATAACCAGCCCTTAAAACGAGGGTTTAAGGTTGATTCCAAAATATATATGATCTAAACTAATTACTCTATGAATAGAAAAGTAAGCGAACAAATAAAAATGATCAAATTGAAAGAAAACAGAAAATTAGGGTTTACTCCGCATGCGATTTAGACTTGAATTGAAAAATGAATTGAACAATGAATTAAATGTTGATTACACTGATGTTCCAGCCTCAAAAGATCATAAATAAAGTAACTTAACAATAGTTTTAAGGAAATAAAGAAGAAAACACTCAAAGTTCGATCTTCAGATGCAGCGTAAAGCTCCCAAGAAAGTCACGGTGCTCTCAGCTTTTATGTTAATTGATTCTAAATTATTACGTACCTTAAAATATGTTATATATATGACCTTTTATATAGTACACAAGTGTCTCAGGTCGTGACTTGAATAATCCTTGAAGAAATAGGACGAAAAGAACTAAAAATCGAAAACAGGCCAAAAAAGGAAGTGGGGATTAATCTTCGTGCCATTTTTTATTTATTTATTTTTTTTGTTTCTTCTTTTACTCATAATTTTTTGCCCCGAACTCCGATTGACGCATCGTTTTCGCCTACGCGTAGGTAATTTATTTATTTACAACTTTTATTTCTGGAGATTTTTTTTAAATTCTCAATGGATAAAAAAGTTAATTATGTACAACTTCAGGCTTTTTATGACAGTTCTCGGTTTTGCTCGAAAACTTCCGGAATCGATTCGATTGAGTTTCTTTTCTCTTGTATTCACTATTGGATACTTGCATTCATTTCATTCATGCTTGGGGACTTGCTATTTTCTTCTTGCTAGTGCGTTGGGGGTAGTTTGAATAGTTTTTCCTCACCTCAAGTTTCGGAATGGATATTGACTTATTCTTCGGACATTCTTCTTGCACTTTTTCGCTTTTAGCCTTCTTTCTTGCGTCCAACCTCAATTGCTTAATCATTTTAGGCTGCAAAATGGCTTAGTAACACATAGATACAATGCAGTGCTTTCGTTTCATGCCTAAACTAAATTTACATACAATTTCCAGTTTTAGACAGTAATTAAAATTGAGCCTTGTTTAATGGATTATAATTGCAATTTCTGGACTCAATTAGGATATTTTTGGGTCGTTACATTTCTTCCATTTAATTTTTATCAAACCAGCATGAAAATTTCATTTAGTTTAAATACTTTTACGGATCAATAAAATAATCAATTAAAATGATTTTGAATAAACTACTTTGATATAGTGTACTAGCAAAAAATAACCAATTAAAAACACATTGCTGCTAAGGAAAATCAATAGTATGAGCAAAAAAGAAAAAACCTAGATGCAATGGAACGAATTGAAAAAAACTCATGCTTACCTATCATTTAGCACCTTCTATGGACTCATAATATAATGAATTGGAAAATCCCTCTCAGTTTTGCAATTAACGTTTAATGTTTGTCGATGGAGATGAGATTTAAATAATCGAAATGCTATGGAAAGAAAAAAAAAATTATGCAACGTAACCGTTGTATCAAATATTTTATCCTGAGAAAGGAGTTTTGAAATTCATATCATTTTGAAAAGTAAGCATCTTTTTCATTATTTTAGTTTGTTGTCTCTTGATCCAACTAATTTGATTTGTATTTAATTTATTTATATTTATATTTATATTTATATATTATATTTATATTTATATTTATATTTATATTTATATTTATATTTATATTATATAATAATAATAATAATAATAATAATAATAATAATAATAATAATAATAATAATAATTAATTAATATTATTAAATTATTATTATTATTATTATTATTATTATTATTATTATTATTATTATTATTATTATTATTATTATTATTATTATTATTATTATTGAGATGGCATGGGTATATATGTCAAATTTCATTCCAATTAATCTTGATTTTGTCGTTATCATTAGTTTTGCAAATAAAAAGTGTTCTTATTGAATTAAGATAGGGTCGGCAATATTTGACACGACATGCTAACCCAATACGAACTCAACATGAATTTAGAGGATTTGGGTTAAGTATAAATGGGTTCGGGTCAATTTTGGGTTCAATATGCTTAACTCACAAACTAAACGGGTCATGTTTCAGGTGAACCCGCTAACTCGAAATTGACCCGCTATATATTAACATGATTATTTTTGTAACTATGTATATATTTTTCTATTTTGCCATCTTGCTTGGACAATTATATTATGATTTTGAATATTGGTAGTAGATGATAAGTATTAATATTTTTGATGATGATAATTATTAATATTTTTGATGATGATAATTATTAATATTTTTGATTAAATGATATCTATTTTGACTTTAGGTTATTATTATCATATTATTTTGGTTAAATATTGAATTTTGGTATTGGGTGATACTTATTATTATTTATTAAAATTTTAAAACTATTATAAAGCAAGTTAATTATTTTCACCTGAGACTTAATTGTCATTATTATCTTAAATATGTTAATCATATCGTATTGAGTTATAAGTTTAACATAGCCTAGTTAGTCATGTCGTATTGTGTAACCTATAAAATAAACAAGTTGTGTACGAATTAACATAAAAGAGGTCAATGGTTCGACTCATGGGGGGTGGTTGGGATGCTTTTTTTTCTTTATTTGTAGGGTTAAAGGAAAGACTTACAATCCGTTTGGATTGAGCCAATGAGAAGGAAATGAAAGAAAAAGAGAAGGAATGATTACTTTTCAATTGTCTCGATAAATTTATGAGGGGTAATGGAGATAAAATGAAGGGACGGGGAGGGAATGTCAATTCCTCTATTCCTTTATTTTGTTTCTTTCCAATATTGGGAGGATTGGAAAGTAAAAGAAAAGTTTTTAATAAATTATTCACCTCATTCCAAATTTAACCCTAATTTATTAACATTATATTAAATCACATTACTTAATTTCCTTTCTTTTTTTTTCTTTCTATTTAAACAAGATTTATTTTTATTCTATTCTTTTCCATCCTTAGTTATTCAAACAAAAATAAAATTAAACTTATTCATTTTTCATTCTATTTCAGTCATTCCCCTCCTAATTAACAATTTCTTTTCCATCCCGCCCTTTCAACCCAAACGAACTCTTAGACCTTATTTAATTTTATAAAAATAAAAAAATAAGAAAAAATGATACGATTAGTCAAACAGGTCGTGTTTGGATTGACACTAATACTGTAATATTTGTATATTGACATGATCCGAACACAACATGCAAACCCGAATTGCCAATCCTAAATTAAGAAATCTTATGTTAAACATTTCATGAAAATGTGATCTACAAATCATTTTTTTTTAAAGAAAAAAGTTTTAAAATATATTTTAAAAAAATTAAGGGGGCCAAATGCTCACGTTCCCGTACACATAGCCCCGCCCTCTCGAAGAGGCTAAAAATATTGTCTTTTGAACGGATTAGTCTCCATCTATATTACAAAACACCATATTTAACCAAAACTTTATTAAAAGAATATAAAAATCTAATGGTTAAAAATATAGAAAATTAGCATTTAACCCATTTTCATGGGATTATTTTTACTCAGACGCATTCCGTTTGGCCCTTTTTTTTAAAAAAATTAATTTCATTATTATTATTATTATTATAGGGTTTTAAGCGTGATATGACCCTCTTGCTCTTTGTTGTTTACTCTTGTCGTTCCCTATTTTTGCTGGTTGTTGATTGGATCGGTTATTTCTACAAATCAACTTTGGGTTTTTGTGTTGGTTCAAATTTTTTAAAAAAAAATTAATTTCATTATTATTATTATTATTATTATTATAGGGTTTTAAGCGTGATATGACCCTCTTGCTCATTGTTGTTTACTCTTGTTGTTCCTTATTTTTGCTAGTTGTTGATTGGATCGGTTATTTATACAAATCAACTATGGGGTTTTGTGTTGGTTCAAAATGTATTGACTTTTATTGATGTAATGTGTTCATGATTCAGTATTAATAACATATTACCTATAAGTAATATGTCTACAAACCCCTTAGTTACAACTGATAATTACTACCTAAATTTTCCATCATAAAAAATACAATAATAGAGACAGACATATCAAAATAATATGTTTAAACTGGATTGTCTAATATGTCTATTATGTCTATATTGCAAAGACACATATTAAAACAATATATCTAAATGGGATGTGAAACTTATATATTTCAGTGTTGTCCATCAATGTTCTAAAACTCGTGACTCGTGACTCGCTTGGCGAGGTGGGGAGTTTTCAATTACTCGGGGATTAATCAGAAAAAATCGGATAGGGTATATTTTCATATAAATAATATTCTAAATAATATAATATGATAATAATATGATCAAATACTAATAAAATACAATTAATTTCAAAATAACCTTAATTTCTCCATCATCCAACTGAAATATACGCATATCCAAAACAAAATACATAATTTTTGCATTATAAACAAAAGAAAAATAAATAAAAAGATAAATTGTAAATACTTTATATAACCAGGGGCACACAAGTCTTTTAGCCCTTACAAAAAGTCAAAAATCCTAAATTTAAAATATCCCTTCTGCCTCCCCCTCACGTTCTCTCCTCTCACTCCACAAAACTCCCTCTCTCCCCTCACGTTCTCTCCTATCACTCCACAAAACCCTCATATAATGACTTTTTCTAGCTTCGTTCCAGCGGAGAGAGAAGAAGTGGAGCGTCGTTGCTCTGTTCCAGCAGAAAGAGAGGGGAAGAGAAAAGAACGGCACCATTAGGGTTTGTTTCAATTCGCCACAATGAGGAATAAACGGGCCAAATGGCTGAGAAGATATATCCATAACATTGATAGATATACCTAAAAAAAAATTACCAGTTTTTCACTCGTCGAGTCACACAACTCGCGAGTAATCAGTGAGTTTTACCTAGTTATGTTGAGTTTTGACCCGTCCGAGTAAAGCTTACCGAGCAGACATACTCGACTCGCTAGCCTTCCAAGTCCCGAGTTCTCGACGAGTAGTCGGCCCAACTCGCCGAGTTTTAGAACACTGTTGTCCATGCATTCCACTGGTTTCATCATCAGCGTATTAATGTCAAAAATAATCGCAAACCCCAATATTCATTAGACATACCCAAATTAATTGACACCAATGATTTATTGTCCCATCGAATTTCATATATACTCCTATGATTGGTATATCATTCATTAAAAAAAAGAAAAAATTAATCGAAGTAAATAACAAATTGAAGTATATATTCAAGCATGGACACATATGGAAGATTAAGTGATTGTTGACCAAACCAAACATAAAAACTCTGTTTAAAATGATTGCAATTTTTCAATAAGAATTACTTCATTCTAGTTCAGTTTGAAGTAGCGATTTTTACCTGTGCATCCGAGTTACAAAGACCTAGAATTTTATCTTTCAAACACCAAAGAACCAATGTATCAAATGTTTGAACTCATAAGGGTCATTCGATATTTGTACCTGTTAATATGTAAGGTTCCAACCTTCAAGGCATGCGCATTGATATGATTCCCAACTTCAATTGATGATGAAATATTGTATAACTGTAATTTGATTTTTTTTAAAAAGCCGTTTTTATCAGGATAATTTTGCGTGCATATCGTTGAAAGATTACCTAACAGAAACATGCAAGAGAGACTGATATGCTTAAACTACTATTATCAACTGTCACCTTTATCATAATTTGTAGTATCCGAAATAGGATGGAAATGGTTAGTGGAATCCATACTAATTGGTATCCAATACCAAACGGGTCAAAAAAATGACCAGGCTTGAACTTTACAATTAATTGGGCTAATTTCCCATGGGTTACGACTTAAAAGCTAACTATAAATCATAAAAATTAAATTATGAGCCCATAAGAATATTCCTTGGCCAAATAGAAGTGTATTTATAGTATAATCTTAAAACATTATCATTCCTAGACTTGATATTCCTTCAGCATCCCCATATACATTAATGAACAGTATATGTTATGGAATGCATTATTCAAACAGTGGTAGTATTGACGAATTGATATAGAGGTTCATTGATGTTATCAAAATATGAATCTACAATATTACATCCGAAAATATAATTTGTTCATCGTACATCAGGGGTGCGACAAGTCGATCAGCAATATATGTATACATGCTCCTATAATTTTATCTACTATTGGTGCCAGCAATTGGTTTCCGTAAGGTGCCTTACTCTTGAAGGATATTGCACATAGGCAATAAAAAAACATCATTTCAAGCATTCTTTTGTCTATATTGGACATACAAGATATGTTTGTATAGCAATATATATATTCTTTGTTTTCAAATCACCACAATTATATACTTATATTTACTTTGAATGCAAGTTGGTTTATCATGTAAAATTATTGCGGATGATTACAGCGATCATCAAAGACAACGGACAAGGTCAGCAACACTTTGAACTCATTCTCCTTACTCTCTAAGTCTTTAATATGTCTACCATGTAAATAAGACTATCTATATAATATGTCTCCCCAAAAAATAATAATATGTCTAATCATATTAGATTAAATAATTTGGTTAGGTGCTAAAAATTTTGAAATTTAAAATGAAACTAAATCATATGTGATTAGATATTTCTTTTTAAATTATTTTTTTTAAAATAGTGATTATCCAGTCAACCAAAAAATCATTTTTGGATATTTAATTGTTCCCTTAGATTACGAGAGGCTAGAATTTAAGAGATTATTGAATATTAAAATTAGATGTCAACAAAAGGGTAATCTCGAAAATCAACTAAATAATTTTTAAAATGAAAAAATAATTAAAAAATATTAATTAGTAATTATTCAATCATTTGGGCTATTTACTAATTTCTAATTCGGAATGGGCTAATTGTAAAATAATTTAAGATAACTGGGCTAAACGCAAAAAGCCCCTTAAAAATATACATGTTATGGTATGTATTAGTTCCACACAATTGGATGAGTTTTATAAAAATATCAAGATGTCACATCAAAGTTAAAACACTCACACCAATAATATACACACAATAAATTCTCACACACCAATTCTGTCTACATTAAAAATGCCATAACTTCAAATAAAAAAATTCAAAATTTAATAAAAATTTAATAAAAATTTAATATTTAAAATTTAATAATCAATATCAATTAAAGAAGATCCATCATGACCAGGGGCGTAGCTATAGTGTGGCGAGGGGGTGCACGATGATTTCGGCAATTTTTTTTTAAAAAAATAGGGACTTATATGCATAAATTTATAGTTGAGGGTCCTAATTGTAAATAAGAAAAAAATACTCATGTCTCACGCACTGACGGGGCAGTGCCAGTAGGGCACGGCATGCTTCATTCAATGCTGTACTTTTTCCTTTATTTTATTTTATTTCTTTTTCTTCTTTTCCTTTTTATTCCTTTTCTCCTTTTCATTTTCTTCCTTTCATTTTCTTTTCTCTTCTCACTTTCTCAGTTCACTGCTTTGCACATCTATGGTCTACACAGCTCTTCAGCTCTGGCCCTCTATAGTCCTCTACAGTCTGCACAGAACCCACGCAGGCCGCAGCTTCGCTACTCCAGCCTCCATTGCCAAACAACCAAGGTATATTCTAAAGACTTGAAATAAGCCTTAAATAAGTACTCTTTGATTAGTTATAAATTTATTTCTTAATTACTTGCATATTTCTTGATTGATTGCATAATATGAACTATTAATGAAGTGTATTTCTTGAAATTTTAATGGGTTGTTGAATATTTGGTGATTTAGATAAAAAGCCCTAATTTTATATAATATGAACTATGATGGGTATTTCTTGATTGATTGCATAATATGAACAATGAAGTGTATTCTTGAAATTTTGACGGATTGTTGAATATTTGGTAATTTAGATAAAAAGCCTTAATTTTATATAATTAGATTTAGTTATTTAGCTATTGAATATTAACTATATTCTTGATTAGTTGTATTATAGTGGGTGTATTTCTTTAATAATTGAATAATTTTATATTATTAGACTATTTAGTTAATTGTGTATTAATTGCTTAATTGATTTAGGTATAATTATTAGTTATTAATTGAATAAATGTTCAATTTATAGGGCTGATTTTAGAATAAAGAAGTATTATGGCAAAATAGGAACAAGTTCCTTCTCTAGTCATCAAAATGTAGGCGGGAGTTCTACCATCCCAAGCATAAATTTTGTTATTCCGAATGTTGATTTCAATCCTACAAATATATTTTCGTCCACTCAAAATGTTTTTTCTAACTTAGAGGTTCAATCTGATCTTGGGTTAAGAAAAAAATATAAAATCTTATGATCATAATGATAAAGAGAATGTGAGACAAGCATATTTACAAAAAAGCCATTGTTAACCAAAAAGTCATAATTTTCCTTGGACTGGTGAAAGACGTGCTAAGCGTAGATTTGTTTCTTCGTGATTTAATGATTATTGTTTGGTGGCTTATATCGAGAAAGATGTACTCGAGTCCATCGATAATGAAGTTGTCATTCAATGTTTTCAAAATATGAAGTCTCGAAGAGGATTGTTCGAGGTAATTTTTTTATTTTAATACTTTTGTTAATATAAGAATTCCATAATTATATTATTATTATTTTGACTTTTGAGTTTATTCAAATTGTGCACCCCCAACTTCAAATTTTTGGTTACGCTACTGATCATGACTATAGAATTATATATATAAAAATTTAATCATTTTTAGGAGTGTTCATAGTACATCAGTCAAAAATCCAACCTCGTCTACATTTTGTTTTTTCAGTATGAAAATATATTGAAACTACGTTTTGGTCATTCAAAACGTCAAAATAGGCTTGACAATGTGCTCAAAATAAATTAATTGATGTTTATTGATTTAGATTTTGTCACATGCAACTTTTTTTTAATCAAAGAATCAGATTTTATTTATTTTACCGTGTCAAATGGCACAGTATACCTTAGTAAATACATAAGGCATAAGTTAACACGAAGTACGAGATTATTTGATAATAATATGTTAGGATTTATATTGGAATCCTTATTATAAACTTTGCTACTTGGGTTTGTAGCAGCAGGTGTGATTTAATTTATTGGGGGTGTTAATGCAAGAAAATTTGGGAAAAATGATTCACACGCAAAAAAAATTATAATAAAATCAATGGGGTGGGGCTGCGGGAGGGTTTGTTCAAAATTTTGACTAATAAACTAGTAATAGTATTGACCTTATGGACTTGATCTACTAGTTCATTAGGTTCTTGTGAGGGACAATCGAAAAATTCCGTATTCAAATTCCTTCAAGTGTAGTTGTTCAAAAATAAAAAATAAAAAAACCTAGTAATAATATTATTTGTTATATATAAATATAAAGCACATTTCTCCTTCGCACTCGTACGTATGGATTGAAATAGAAATATGCCTAGTTTACTTTTTAAAAACAAAGCTCCACTTGTAACCAAACACATGGCTTAAACAATATGAGAATCCGCAAGTGCGACCTCTGGGTCTCAACCTCTAGTTTGGGAGTTTAAAACATCGAAAAGGATTCCGTTGTTCCATTTGTTTGTATGTGTTGATAATTTATATCCGGTGTCCCTATTTCTAGATATAAGAGAGTTCGTTTTTAGAGTCGCTAGTACGTTTTACGAAAAAACGGACAAAAGATTTGTGTAAAAAAAAAGGCCATAGCAAGCCTCTTCTTTACGCGGTTGTCTACAAAACCGGGGTTATATAGGGTTCGAAAATTATGTTACAGATTAGAAAGGTGTTAAGCACCCGTTCTGCCCTTTCGGTCTCTAATGGTCTTATATGTTTGTTTTATGTTGAAAAATTTGGATGCTTCTACTGACAATCTATTACTTTCTGAAAAAGAATTTATAGAAAAACCCTAATTTTTTGGGAAAACAGAAAAACTGATGAAAACCTTGTATTCCATAATCCTAAGCTTTTTTGGTTTTGTTTGAAAATGAAGTACAAATGACAATGTTTATATATTTTGAAAGAGATGTTCCGGTTTTGTTTACTCAGGTAACAATATCAGTTTTCTCGTTTTGGTTATTTCGAAAAAGTTCAATTTTTTATCAAAACTGGTTCAACATAGAATTTTGAAGTCTTTGAAGAGAGTATTTCAGACATATCATAGTCTATATGAAAGAAAAGATTTATCCGAGTTTAATTCCTAAGTAAGTTTCATCGATTCGGGTTTTGAAAACCTAGTTTTATTCGGATGATGACGTACATACTTTTTCTGGTTTTACAAGTGATTTTACTAGGGTTTTATTTTGAAAAATAGTAGACTATTTGTAACTTGATAATAAATTTATTCAAATAAAATGTAGACAAAACATCATACATAAAAGATAAAAACAAGTACACAAATATATAATTTTAAAGTACCAGAAGAGACTTTCTTTACCTTCCCAACGATATATAAGAATAAAAAAGAGAAAATATAATACGACAGAGAAACTTCCGGCAATAATTAGCTTTTCCTTCTTAGATATTTTCAAGAATCCGAACCCAAAATGAGACCCGCCAAGTGTCGAAAATATATTCAATAATTCTTCAAAAATCAGACGATTGTAGAAAAGATTAGAAAATCAGAATATAATAATAGGATTTTTTTGTTGTAAAGTTGTTGTCCTCAAATCCATGGGGTGTTGGCCTATTTATAGTGTTGGGGAGGGATTATTGCATGACATTCCCCTAGAAAATGGAAGTGTCGCGCGACATGTGGCCATGTGTTGTGTGACAAACAGCTGAAGTAACCCCTTTAGCAGACTAATTTGTCGAAAAGTAATTGGTCTGTGTTTAGGGAAATTGTCGCGCGATAAATGAAGGATTGTCGCGCGACATACAGGTATGTCGAGCGACCTATTTAAAATAGGTTTGTTTGGCCAACAAACCTCCCGGAGTAGTTTTTTTTGTTTTTGGGTGGGCCTTGGGCTTTAAAGCAGTGCTTTTTGGGGTTCTTGCGGGGGCCATGAATTAGAGTATCAACAAACAATTGTAAATTCTCTTCTTTTCCCCTTCTCTATTTCCTCCTTTATTCTTCTTCATTCTCCATAGTCTCTCCCCTAATTCCTCCTCTCTCTATCAATCCCTTTGTTGAAAATCCATCCTCACTGTCCTAACCTCAATTTATTTGTAGGTACAATGAAGAAGAACAAAAAAAATCACAATTTATGGATCAACAATAAAGAGTAGTCCAAAAGCAAAAATAAGATTTGGATTGTACAAATTCCGCCCATTTTCATTGCAATCGGGATTCCCACGAAAATGTGAATTTCCCGATGCACAGCAACCATAATATATAATTTTTTGAACCAACATAACATAAATTGAGGGTATAAATTTATGTAAATTGCGTATCTCAAATCAAAGACCCAATATTAAAAAATCAAATTACTAAGCATGTAGATTTAAACTATTAAATTTAATTGAAATAAAATATTGGGGTATAAATGTAACGACCCGAATTTTCTAAAATACTTATTTACTCCAAATTAATATATGCATATATTGTAAATTAATATGTGATCTGTTCTTTGTCTTGTGGTGCATTTATTGCGTGGCCAATTTATTATAGTGTGTTAAAAATTATAATTTAAAGTATATATGATTAGTTTTGAAACCTAAAGTTTTGATATGTTCTCATTTAAAAATTCATATCTTTTATTATGTTGAGAATTTTTGTGTGAAACCAATTTTGTTTTAAACAAGACTTGATGAGCTTCAGTTTGAGCACAAATTTCACTACATTTAGACTTTTAATGAATTAGTTATGATTTTTGAAAGTTGACTCAACCATGCTGTGAGTTTGACCTGCGCGAATTAGAGAAAAATAAAATTTATTTGAGTTCTTGAGTAATTATAATTAGATGGGCCACTGGGTTAATTTATATGTATTCTTTTATTTGTTATAAAACTTATTTTAGTTGGCCTAATTGAGATGACAAAACCCTAGTATGAATATAAGTAGTTTATTAGCACATATGGGTTTTAGGGGAGAGGAGAAAACTACGTATCATACTACGGCCATTTGTAGAGAAGAAGAGATGCAAGAGAGAGCCCGAGTAAACGCAGAATACTTTTGGTTCTTCCCCTTTCGATTATCTAGTGAGTGTTTCTCACCTTTATTCTGTGGATTTCGATACATGCATATATTGTTAGAATATATTATTTAGTATGTAGTATATATATATATATATATATATCTAGTTTCCTTATATTAATAGGTTTCCTTATTTCATTAGCTATCCGATTGCTTCCATAATCTTATAAGTAGGACGCTCTTGTATCATTATTTTTAAGTTAATCAAAAATCTCTTTCTTCTACTCTCAAGATGGTATCAGAGGAAGGTTAATCCTCACCATTAAACCCATAAACCTAATCCCCTCGTCGATCAACTTCATCGCAAAAACAACCGTCCTCATCCGTATTTACGCGATTTTCTATTGCCTCGTTCATCCATCACCGATCTTCAAATATCACCAAACTATACCAATACATTCCCCTTCCAAAAACGATCAATTCTACGTTCGAATCATCTGAATTAAACCTTACATGCGCCGTCATGCGCCACCACAATATCTTGATTTTTCGATTATCCAGATCTAAACCTATTGGCGTCCAAACCCTACAAATCTTACATCATCAGAATCGTCCTTAAAAGAAGACCACACTGGAAAAAAATTAGCTCAAAATAACCTCTCACGCGCTTTCGCGCGCCACCTGTGTCAGCGCCGTTCCGTTCTCACATGCCTCCCACGCGCGGTTAAGCCAGCCGTTAACCGTAACTGCATTAACTAATGCCGTTAACTGTTACCGTTAAAGTTAACGGACGTTACCGTTAGTTTTGATGGCATCAACCCAGAAGTTTTGTTTATTTATAATTTGACCCCAGAATTTTCTGTAATTTACGGTTTGACCCCAGAAGTTTCTGTAATTTCCTTTTGACCCTAGAAGTTTCTGTATTTCCTTTTTAATCCAAAAAAAAGAAAGAAGAAGAAGAAGAAGAATGATTTCTTTTTTTAAATTTGCCTCATGTTTACTAGTGTCTTCCAGAATCATTCTCATTCGAAGTATACACCTTGTTCAGTATGTGGAAAAATCGAGCATTCAAAGAAGGGGTGCTATGAAGTAATTGGTTATCCGGGCTGGTGGGATTATTCTTGGAGTCGTTGTTCAAATCAAAGTAATAATAAAAGGTATTCGGGATTGCTTACAACCACCAGGACACTAGGTAAGGCATTAAATTCTACATCTGTTTTGAATAATACATGGATAATTGATCCTGGTGCTACAGATCATATGATATTCGATTCTAGACAGGTTACCCCTCTTAACCCCTCATCAAAAAAATTTATTTTCACAGCTAATGGTGATCCAGTCCCTGTCATTGGGGAAGGATCGGTTCATTTATCGGATTCCCTAAATTTAAATTCTGTGCTCGTAGTCCCCTCACTAAAAAATAACTTATTGTCTGTTACTTAGATTACTAATGTTTTAAATTGTATTGTTATTTTTTGGCCTTCTCATTGTGTCTTTAAAGATATTCAGACAAGGAAGACAATTAGTTATGGTGTTAGGCGAAGAAACTTGTACTACTTGGATTTGGCATTGAAAAGCACGAATCAATTATGTCAAGCCCTGCAACCAGCTATGACTCAAGAAAAAAAGGCCGAGGATGAGATTTTGATGTGGTATCGCCAATTAGGTCATGCATCCTTTGGCTATTTAAAGAAGTTATTTCCGAAAACTTTTAGGAATGTTGAATTATCTACTTTTCGATGCGAAACTTGTGAACTTGCAAAGAGCCATCGCACATCATTTCCACCATCACTTAATAAATGTTCAGTTCCTTTCATGATGATCCACTCAGATGTATGGGGGCCTTCTCCTACTCCGTCTTTAAATGGTGCTCGTTGGTTTGTTATTTTCATTGATGATTGTACAAGAATGACATGGGTCTGCCCGATGAAATCTAAAAGTGAAGTAAGTTCTTTATTTTAGAGATTCCATAAACAAGTCAGTACACAGTACAAAGCCACAATTCAGGTGCTTTGAAGTGATAATGGAGGTGAATACATGAGTACAGAATTACAGGAGTATTTCAAGCATCATGGAATTATTCATCAAACAACATGTCCTTATACACCTCAGCAAAACGGGGTTGCAGAACGGAAGAACAGGCACTTACTAGATGTCGTACGTGCGTTACTAATTGGGGCCAATGCTCCACCATCTTATTGGGGCGAAGCACTTGCCTCCGCCGTCTATCTGATGAATCGTGTTCCATCAGCAGTTCTTGACTTTCAAACACTATTTGATGTATTCCATAAAGCTGCATTGGCTCCCCCGGTACCGAATTTGCCCCCTCGTATATTTGGATGCGTTGCATTTGTTCATTTGCCAAAAGAACAACGTAACAAATTAGAGTCTTGTGCTCTCAAATGTGTTTTTGTGGGTTATTCATCATCTCAGAAAGGGTATAAGTGTTATCATCCTCACATTCGAAAAGTATATGTGACAATGGATGTAGTATTCCATGAAGAAGATATGTTTTTCCATCAACCTGAACTTCAGGAGGAGAATCATAACGAAGTTCAAGCTTTTGATTTTGTTAGTAGAGATGAGGATAAGATTATTCAACTTGAGGTATCCCCATAATCAACCTTACAGCTACCGAATCCACCAAGTCCACCGCCAAATTCGCCACCGAATCCACCAAGTTCACTAAATTCTCCAGAATCAAGCTCACCGAGTTCACTACTGAATTCACCCCAGCCCTTAAGCTTGCCATCGCCTGGTACAAATAACCAATTGTCTCCCTTAGACACATCTGAATCTGAATATCAAGTTCTTCCTCCTGATCCTCAGGTATCTTCTTCCGAACCTCTAAAAAAACAACTCCCTAATCGAATCAATAGAGGTGTGCCTAAACCAACATATGAACCTGATCTTGTTAGTAAGGCCAAATATCCCGTTAGCAACTATGTATCTTACGATAAGTTGTCTGAATCGAATAAATCATTTGCAAATCAATTATCCTCTGTATCTATTCCTAACAATGTGCAGAAAGCCTTAGGCCTCATTTGGTTCTCGGAAGGGAAATCAATTCCCTTATCTGTTCCATGGAGGTGGGAAACTAAATTTTCTAGCAAATTTCCTTTCTTGTGTTTGGTAAAGTATGAAAAGTATTTAGGTAAGGGTATTATTGTCTAAATTTTTTGTAATAAATGCTTGGAAATCACATGGAAAAATTAATCCCATGTGTTTTGAGAGGAATGGTTTTACCCCTACTTTCCCCTCTCTCGGGAAAGTGTTTCCAAAATTTGTGCTTACCAAACAAAGGAAAGGAACGGCTTTCCTTTCCCGAGTACTAAAATCCGTGAACCAAACGAGGCCTTAGGTGATCCAAAATGGAAAGCAGCAATGGATGATGAGATAAAATCCTTAAAGAAGAATGGTACATGGGAAATAGTTGAATTGCCAATGGGAAAGAAACGTGTTGGTTGCAAATAGGTGTACGGTGAAACATAGGGCAGACGGCACCATCGAAAGATTCAAAGCAAGACTTGTAGCAAAAAGCTACACTCAGACACATGGGATCGATTATTTGGAAACATTTGCACCAATGGAAAAAATCAACACTGTTCGTGTTTTGCTTTCCTTAGCGGCAAATCTGGATTGGCCATTGCAACAATTTGATGTAAAGAATGCATTCTTGCACGGAGACTTAGAAGAGGAGGTATACATGGAGTTCCCACCAGGTTACAATGTGCTGGTAGACATAGAAACAAAGTAGGTAAATTGAGAAAGTCTTTGTATGGTTTAAAACAGTCTCCGAGAGGTTGGTTCGAGAGATTCACCAGATCAATGAGGAAGTTCGATTATAACCAGAGTAATTCGGATCATACATTATTCTTGAAGATATGTGATGGAAAAATCACAGCACTTATTGTCTATGTTGATGACATGGTTATCACTGGAGATGACCCACGGGAACAAGAAGCACTGAAAGAATATCTATCTCAAAAGTTCGAGATGAAAGATCTTGGCGAGCTAAAATATTTTTTAGGAATTGAGGTGTCCAGATCATCAAAGGGCATATTTCTCTCTCAGAGAAAGTATGCATTAGATCTACTAAGTGAAACTGGAATGTCTGCCTGTCAGCCGTCAAGTACTCCCATGGAAGAATGATTGAAATTAGAAATTGAAGCTGATCAAGTGCATGTTGATAAAGGGCGTTACCAGAGATTAGTAGGAAGACTAATGTACTTAGCACATACTAGGCCCGGTATTTCTTATGCATTAAGTACAGTTAGTTAATTTATGCACAATCCTGGAGAGAAGCATATGCAGGCTGTGATGAAGATTCTTAATTATCTGAAGACAGCTCCTGGAAAAAGGGATTTTGTTTACAAAAAACAGTGATTTCTTGAAAGTTGAAGGGTATAGTGATGCTGATTGGGCCGAAAATATTGGTGACAGAGGGTCCACATCAGGATATTTCATATTCGTTGGTGGGAATCTCGTCACCTGGCGAAGTAAGAAACAAAATGCCGTTTCTCGTTCGAGCGCCGAAGTGGAATATCGAGGAATGGCCGTGGGGGTCCAAGAACTACTGTGGCTGAAGTTGCTATTAACTGATATAGGTTATCCGCCGAGAGAACCTATGCTATTACACTGTGATAACAAGGCAGCATGCGATATTGCTCAAAATCTAGTTCAACATGATAGAACAAAGCATGTGGAAGTAGATAGATTTTTCATTAAAGAAAAATTGGAGGAAAACATAATTGCAGTGCCTCATATACGCTCAGAAGATCAGTTAGCTGATGTACTTACTAAGGCTGTTTCCAACAAAATCTTTTTCAGATTAATCAGCAAGTTGGGCATGTTCGATATCTACGCGTCAACTTGAGGAGGAGTGTTAGAATATATTATTTAGTATGTAGTACATATATATATAGTTTTCTTATATTAATAGGTTTCCTTATTTCATTAGGTATATGATTGCTTCCATAATCCTATAAGTAGGACGCTCTTGTATTATTATTTTTAAGTTAATAAAAAATCTCTTTCTTCTACGCTCTTTTAGATTTCTTTTGGTTCATCAATATAAGTTTTACTATTTATAGTGAGTGATTCTCACCTTCTTCTTGTGGTTTTTATTCGTACATATTGTTTTGATTTTCTTTTGACCTAATTTTTGAGAAAGTAGTTTATTGTATTTTTATTCAATTGATTATAAGTTTCTTAATGACAAACCTCAATTATATGTCTTTATTAAAATCTCAGAAAAATACATAGACTAATATTATGAGTTACAAGTATTGTGGCTTTGGAATTGGAGTAATATGATTTTTAATTTGGGAGATATCAATTTTACAAAAACAGACTGTTAAAATACTTAATGTTGATCAGATTGTTGTCACGCATCTGTAGTTTTGAGTTCGGTTTAGGTACTAAACTTTTTTGTAAAATTATGGAAATATTCGGCAAGTTAATATCGTATGTTAGGAGAATCTGGGCTTTGGAATTGATCGAATATGATTTTTATGTTGAGAGTTATTAAAGTTACAAAAACAGTGCGCAGCAAAATCTGATGCTGGACAGATTGTATACATGTTAGCAAAACATTCATAACTCCTAGAATATAAATGATTTTTAGTTGAATCCAAGTGAATATGAAACTAGACATGGCTGTCTATATTGTGTAATTTTTCTAAAATTTGTATATTGTTCGTTTATCCCTAGAATTTCTGTGAAATTGATGATTGTGCCGATTTAAGATGTTGTTTGTGCTCTTGCTTTATTTTTTTGTGCAATGCAACTTATGTTTTAAAATAATTTGATTAATAGCCTTTAAAATTGGGATTATGAGGTTCTAAAAGGATTTGTGGTATGAATGTATTTAGTTTATGAAATTGTTTACTTGATTGACGTTTAGAATACTATGAACAATACATAATTGGTGGAATTATTTGTCTTAAGCTTCTAGACGTGATATTTAGTAAATGTGTGAGTATGATTTTGTTTTTGGGACAAATCTACATTCTTGTTGAGGTTGATAGTAAAGTTTCTTTATATATTAAGTATTAGAGTTGTATCGACTATAAGTTGGTTTTATTAAAATTGACTAGAGAAGTCATAGGAAAATTCCTTAATTACGCCACTACTCCCTTGTTATGATTTTATATTGGTTTTGATTCAACACTTGGGTGGATTTTCCATGATTTTTGTGAAAAGAAAACTTTAGTGAAAGCCAATGGAATTTTATTATCTTGACTGTAAGCCAGATGGTGGGTTGTGATGTTTGTTGTACTCGTTCTATTGTTGAATAGACGAGTGGATTATATGTGATTTTACTCACAGAAGGGCGACTGTTTTGGAGCGCAAACGTATAACTAGCCTTCCGAAAAAGGTCGGAACTTTAGATGATATGCCCGTACGGGTTCCGATTCGGAGTAGCCGCTAGTTATATGGGGAGACACAAGGCAAGATGATCTGTGTAGGCCATGGGAGAGTATGGCAAGGCGGCATGTAATTAAGGTGCACACGCTAACTTAAGTGTGTAATGATTTCAAGTCTAGTGTTTTCAGGATGACGTACTTTAAATTATGTAATGCTTCGCTTGGACAATAGACAGTTTGTATCGTCATGTTAATTTGCATTTGCAATCTTGGACACTGTTATGGAATATTGAATGGTAGAATTTAGCGATTTTTCTTAATATCTTATTGGAAACAACATTCTGCATATTTTTCGTTTTTTGAGTTTTTCGAGATTCTAAATGGTTTGAACACAAAATGGATATTTATGTTGCTGTGTTTTTTTTATTTATTTTCGAGTAATTTAGGTTTAACATTGCTAATGCAGAATGGTAGGCTGTACTAATATTTTTGCAGGTCTTGGCCTATCGTATTATAACGGTATGTTATTAATAGTTTTGGTAAGTGTACGGGATAAGAAACTACTTGTTACTACTTTGTCGAGAAACTACTCTTTTTGTCTCGAAAAGTGTGCAGAACTATTCGTCTTGCCACGTAGTGAGATTTGAGTTAATTGTATAAGATATGTACATACGAATTATGTGTTTGCATCATGGACATATTGGGTGATACAGAATCAACTCATACCAGTATCTATATACTGACCCAAGTTGTCTCCATGCTTCTTGGGTACGTTCTCTTTATGAGCGTAGCCCAGTTTTGCAGGTATATATTAACGTGCTAGGAGTTTTACTTGAAGTTTATTTTATTTTATTTTTGAAAATTGTATATAGTTTGTTGGACTTTGGGAACGGCACCGGTTTAGATACTCTGGCCAACTATTTTAGTAAAGTAATTCTATTTCGTTTTTATTATGTAATTGAACTTTTTAAATCAAGTTTGGATATTAAAGTTTTGTTTATTCCGCAAACATTTATAAAGGATATTGATTTAAGATTAAATTTTAGTTTTTGAGAATGAGTTTTAAGTTAATTGTTGTTTTTAATTTTCACCGCCGGTAGTTGGACGGGCGAGTACATGTGTATTAATTGGGTATTCGGGGTCCAAAAATCGGGGTGTGACAATAAATTTTAAACTTTCACGTATGAATTCGAAAGTTTATAAAAGTAACTCTTGAAATGAAGAGAATTTTAATATGAGAAATTACGAAATTGGATTCCGAGTTATATAACCAAAGATATGCTTAGTCAAAGTGAAATAAAATTTTGCGGCGTGAATATCAACTTTCATTTATGTACTCAAAAGAACACAAATTTTGTCCCAAAATGAAGATGATTTTAAAACTAACTCATTGAAATTTACGGAATTGGATTCTGAGTTGTGTAGCTGTAAATATGCTAAGTTAAAATATTAGACTTAATTAAATCAAAATTTTGAATACAAATATCAAATTTCACATATGAACTTGAAAGTGTATAAAACTATATCTCAAATGAAAAAGACTGTGATACGAACTCAATAGAATTCACATAATTAGGTTTTGAGTTGTGTAGTTAAAGATATACTCAATTAAAATATTAGATTTAATTGAAATAAAATATTGCAACATATCGATTGTAATGAAATTGGGTGGAATTTGTAAAATCCAAATACTGTTTTTGCTTTTGGGACTATTCTTTATTGTTGATCCGTAAACTGTGATTTCTTTTTTTTTCTTTTTTAATTTTGCAATTTCATTGTACCCACAAATAAATTGAGGTTGGGACAGTGAGGATAGATTTTCACGAAGGGATTGAAAGAAAGGAAGGAGTAATTAGGGGAGAGGCTTTGGAGAGTGAAGAAGATCAGAGGAGGAGAGAGAGAGGGGGAGGAGAAGAGAATATATAATTGTTTAAGTCGTGTTTGGTTACAAGTGGAGCTTAGTTTTTAAAAAGTGAATTAGTCCTATTTCTGTTTCAATCCGTACGCACAAGTGCGCAGGAGAAATGTGTTCTACAAATATATCACACCTTATTAGGCCTCTTCAATTATTTTTTATACCTAATTTTTTTTAACTTTTTGAACCTTTATGGTACATACAAATTCTAACTTTGCAAATAATGGGATTTATTATGGAAAAAAAAACACGATAATTGCGGATCTTCCTTGGTAAACTTATATATTACTTTTATGTCAAAAAAATTTGCTTGTGTTTTAGCCTCTATAAATTTTAATTTTAGATTCGTCACTGATTCTAGGTAATTACATCAATATAAAATGTGTTTGTAGAGTTTTAGGAGGGTGTTGGTTGGGGGGTGGGGGTGGGGGTGGGGGTGGGGGGGGGGACTAGCATTTCTCGAGAATTTATTGAGAGGAGAGAGAAAGGGTGGTAAGAGTATCTCCAATGGTAAATGTGTATATTGATTATATAAAAATATGTGGACCAATAAAAAATAGAATTTTGGAGGATAAAAATTAATTTTACACAAATATTTTACACATTCTCATTTGTGCTCCAATAGTACACTTTAAGATTGTTTTGTATAATTTGAATGAACCAATGATATTGTACCACATGGAATATATATATTCACATGTAATATTCAATATTTTTTATTTATAATTTAATAGTCAATATGGGTATTATTTTAAAGCTTTTGATGAGTAGAATTCAAATATAAAAATATCATAATAAAATCATATTTTGATTTTTACTTATATTACTTTTAATATTTTGTAAAAAGTTGGAGAGAGAAAATGATGATGTGGATGTGTAAAATACATACCTATTTTACACAAGTGATGATGTGACATGTTTTACACAACACCATTGGAGCACCAAAAATTATACACATTGTGTAAATTTTACACAAATTTTATGTGTCATAATTTACACATGCCTATTGGAGATGCTCTAAGTGATAGATGGCAGTGCGGAGGGATATTGAGTGTAAAATAAATAGCTTTTGGAGGCAATGGTCCGTATATAGATTCGATTTCCCATTTGAAACTGCATTTAAATGCCAAAATTACATGTGCTTTCAAAAAAAAAGTCGTGGACTTAAACGCAATGATGAAGAAAAAAAAAGCCGTGGGTTGAATTGAAATACTATAGTACATTCAAAGCACATACGTTAACTATAAAATTACTATTTTTTATGAAAAGAGTGTTTAAATTAAAATATCAAGGTGCATTTATTAGCATCCTTCAAAAAAACGAAGGCATACCAAATATTTTCTTCTTGCTGAATTCCCGTGAAGGAAAATCCCTAATAGAACTATAGAAGGGCGATTTTTATTTTTAAATCCAAGTGTAAAAGGGTGGGGACAAGAAAATTGGGATCAAACTTGAGTATCTGTTTGGATTTACTCTTTTAAACTAGTTGAACTAAAACCCGAATAGAAGAAAAGAAATTTTTAGTTGGTTTAAAAGAAGAATCAGAGGTGTATTTTTATTGTTGAGCAAATAACAATTTGTCCTTGAATCTACTGGGTGAAATTCCATAATTGTATAACTTTAATATACATTAAAATCAGAATTGAATACGATGATTCTATTCATTTTTGATTCAATTATATTTTCTTTTAGATTTATAGTATTTATAAGAAAAATACTTTAGACCACCTTCCTTTTAAAAATATATATACACCAAAATCCAAATGGAATAGGGAGATTCACGCTCAAATTTTTATTAACTAGGGTACCTGCTCAGGTAATTATGTATTACTTAGATATATCTAGTTGAAAATAAAATATAAAACAAAAATATTAAATGGTCTAGTCTAATGATTAGGCAGCAGATTGCTTTATCCAATGTTCAAACCTCTTTGTAAGTATATTTTTTACTTAAAAAAAAGACCACGGGAGGAAAAAATGAATTACAAAAAATTGACATAGTTTAAACTGTTAAATTGAGTCTTGCCTTTATAATATAGAATAAATATAGAAAGGGAAGCTACTGCCACCTTTTAAAGATATTTGCAAACCAAATTCGGTGTTTTCCATTTTAATCATGTTATTATTTTGTTATAAAAATAATATTAAACAGTGTAATAAACAAATTGTGAACCCACAACTCATGGTTAATATAAGTCAATTTCATAACTCTAGATAATATGATTGGAAAATGCTATTCTTACATTCAAATCTTATCATTTATTCTCACTGGGTGCATTAAATGGTTGTACATTTGTTGTATTTTGAGAAGGTGCAACCCATTTAATGCATCCGGTAAGAATATGCGTTAAGATTTGTAGGTAAGTGTAGCATTGCTTTGTTAGATTTTGTGTGTGTGTGTTTTTTCTTTTTAATTATTTTCAATGGGTGATTTTGTTTTTATCCACCATATCTTGCAATTAATCCGGGTGTTGTTAAGTTATGACTGACAAAAAAATATTATTAATTTAATTTTATAAATATTATTTTAAATAATATTGTAATACTAAAATATTCACTAAATTAATAAGTTCAACCACAATTGCTCTGAAATTTTCCGTCTTTATTCTTTTCTCCTCTTATTTTCCTTCTTTATTCTTTTTCTTCCTCATAATTGCTCCGAAATTTGTAAATCAGGGTCACAATAATTACATCATTAGAGCATGTTGCAAAGGGGTAATTTTCATCCCTCTTCAACACATCTTCCCCAAAGCATTAATTTTTCAATTATGTTTTAACCGGTCGTTTGAATTTTCAAACATTATTCGAATAATAAATTTGAAATAAAATAAGGCATCTCAATTTTTAGAATTCATAGACCAATTTTGACCAAATTGTGTTGAGGATTTATTCAATAATATTGTACTCTTTTTTTTAATAACTTTAGGAATATTCCAATTTAAAACCTTCAGGATGAGTACCAATAAAAGCTATAATAATAGAGTTTAACAAAGAATATAGAACATTTTGTTGTGTAGTAGGTTCTTGTTTAATTTCACTAGTACCATCAGGTTTTTTAGTGGTAACAACGGTTTACACTATTTTAACAAAATTTAGGATTTCATTTCTTTGTGTGTCATTTAGAACATTATCCCACCAACCGTGAAGTTGGCCACTAAATCCAGCAATTATAAATTCAGCAATTTGTTTATCAGTATTACCAGCAATTTTACACACAGTAGAGTACATAGTCATACGATGTAATTGAGTTAAAATAACATATTCAGATAATCCGTCTATATTCCATTCATATGTAGTTTTAGCACTAAAATTAGAAGTAGTAATATTGGCTTCTTCTTCAAATAATATATCTTGGGGGCATAGGCCTAGGATAATAAAATTTTCCTGGGGGTATAATTACCTCTTTAGTAGTCCTAGAAGGATAATTTACTTTTTGAATATTCATAAATTCATTTTGAATTTTAGAAACATCTGAGAATTCAGAATCAATATCCGAAACATCTTCACTACGAGTTATAAGCAAAACTTGTTTTCCAATATTCATAGAATCAAGTTTATCTTTCAAAGCATCTATAATTTCTTGACTCAAAGTTGATTTACCCAAAGAAAATCCTTTAGAAAGTTCAATATTGGGTTTTAGAAGCGAAGAAGAAACTTCAACCTTTTTAGTTATATCTTCTTGCTGTTTGGCTTTAGAAGTGTCATGAATTTCATCAATATTTTGTTTTATGACTACCTATAGTTTGAAGAAACATACTTATATAATTACTTTGATTTATCATTCGTTCCATAGTAATGATAGAACTAGCACTAGGCTGCGTGAACGCAGTAGCCTCAATATAACTATTTTTTCCTATTTTAAAAGCTTGATGTTCTGGAGGCGAATGGATAGCTTTTGCCACCCCGGAATCAACTTTCCAATCTTTATAAAAAGTTTCTAAAACATTTATTTGTGGGAAATCAATTTCAGTTTTTATAATATGTTCATAGAACCAAAGAGCAAAAGAGACAACTTGTTCATGTTTATCAATATAATCATAAAATAAATCTTTGAACTTATATTGTTGATCATCAGTATAATAATCAAAAAACCAATTTCTAAATCCATTATATTTTTCTTGAAAAAATTCTTTATTTATTTCATTTCTATCATATACAAATGGTTCAGAAATTGTAACTTCATTTATAGATTTAGTATTTATACCTAAATCTGCCATATTTATGCCTAATTCTGATATAGTATCAGGTTCATTTTTAACAGGCTGTTCATCACTAGAACTAACTGGTTAGTAAACACCATGAGGTATATTATGTTTTGAGTTTATAATTCCTTCAAAAATGAGATTATTAGCTTTAGTAGCAGAATTTACAACTGATGAAGCAGTGGTATAAAATTCTCCTTGCCTGAAAGACTGGGCAAATGAGTTAGCTATAGTATTTGCTAAAGTATTAGCAGGAGTATAAAACTTTTCTGAAGAAGTTTTAAAAGAGTGTCTAGAGCTTGTTGATAATATAGTTGTTTTATTATTATCAAATTTTATAATAACATCACCATCTTGAAACTGAACTATTTCTTGGACTCTCCTATTTTCTACAGGCTCAGGGGGAGCAGCAGCTTCAAGTAACCAAGTAGAAGGGGGAGTTATGTCTTTCCACATAATAGTTCGAGGGATAGCAACATCATAATTTAAGATGTTAGTTTCTAGTAGAATTGTTTTATCTTTACAGTCATATACATGAGCACGAGGACTCAAAGTGTTCATAACTCTATAATATATACTATATGTAAGGTTTAAAGGTTCAGATCCAGGTTTCATTTCATAACCATGGAGCTGGAGATTTACAGTAAGCACATCAAGTATATTTATATCAGTAAATGATATAGAAAGATTTGGATGAGCGTTAAAATATACAGGCCCATTACAAAGGCTAGATTGAATCATTCTTATTAGAGAATCATTAAATTTTAAATGACGACAGTCACGAAGAGCAATTAAAAACGAGGTATTTAATCCCTTCATAGTTAAGGGTTTTAAAGCCACTTGGACTAAACCAATATGTAAATATTTATAACGATCCTTTTATTTATCTATTTCTTGTTGTGTTAACAACTGTATAGAATCAAAAGAATTTCCAACTGGAATAGTCTGTTCGATTGTTTTTATAGACATGGTAGAAAATAAGTTGAACATACCAGTCTGATATATTTTATCAGGATTAACTTTAGGAATATTCTAGTTTAAAAGCAATTTTTCAATATCACGGAACTCTATATCTTCTCTATTTTTAAGTAATGGTTTAGATTTAAAACGGTTTACCATAACAGAGTTTGATCTAGATAACATATTTAAATTGTTTCACAATTAATAACAAAGGATTTCTAACTAAACTGTCAACGAATTACGGAAAGAAAAGCCTTAAAACGCCTTACCTTGGCTTAATTCGACTAAAACTCCAACGCGAATTTAATTATTAAAGTTACTGTTTGTAATAGTTCGGATTTTATAGGATTGTTTAATCCAATTAAATGTTTAGTTAATTTATAGGACAGATGCATCCTGTTAGTGCATCTTTTTTCATCATTTTCTTTTCTTTTCCTTTCTTCAGTTCTTTCTCCTTATTATGTACTTTCTCTCCTATTGTAATTTTCTTTTAAATTAATAAAGAACCGTTTCCTTCTATCTGATACCAAAATGAGAAACGGAGGATATAAATAAAATTTAAAAGAGAGAGAGCAAGATAGAAGGAAACGGTTCTTTATTAATTTAAAAGAAAATTACAATAGGAGAGAAAGTACAGAATAGGGAGAGAGAACTGAAGAAAGGAAAAGAAAAGAAAAGGATGAAAAAAGATGCACTAACAGGATGCATCTGTCCTATAAATAAACTAAACATTTAATCGGATTAAACAATCCTATAAAATTTGAACTATTACAAACAGTAACTTTAATAATTAAAGTTTACACAGTAAACTCAATTTTACAAATTAAACAGTGACTTTATTTGTTTGGATGCGTCGGCTGCTATTGAGCTTTCTTTTTCTTGTCTTCCATTAAATGAGTGGGAGACAAAGACTCGGCCCCCCCTGTGGCTTTATTCTTTTTTTTAATTTTATCCATGGCCTCAACTTGGTCGGCCCATGACATATCCATATATTTTTCCATGTCTTCGTTATCATCAAAATCTATATTTTCTTCCAAATCTTCTAAATTTACGGAAGGAGCTTTAGAAGAGGTAGACATATTATCATCATCAAGAAAACCCAGTTGGGAAATAAACGCTTTAACCATCTTCCTTTTAATTTCCTCTGGCGAAGAATCTGGATACTTCTTTTTGATAGAGGCCACAGACGGGGTCTTGAACTCTTGGTTCATGAAAGCCTCGGTTTTCTTTATTTTTTCTTTTTCTTGAACATATAAATTATACACCTTGTAAGCATTTAAATCTAAAACCATTTTAGGGATGAGTTCCTCAAACTCATATTTTGGCCACCATTTATAATATAAATCACGGCAAGGATAAAAAGATTTTGATTATTTCCAATAGTATAAGACCACTGGAAAATCCAAGAAATAGAATAATGACCCAAGAAACACAATAAAATGGCATTTCGGATAGGCTGTGGATCATCCAAATGTTTAGGGTGGATAGCTTTATACTCTTTAAAAACATGTTGTATTTTTTCATGAAGGAAATTTTTCTCAGGCCCAAACTTGAGGAACTAATTATAAAACCAGTAGGGAAGGTTATTTAAAACCACTGAGGGCTCTTAGAGTGCTTCAAAACGAAACCACCAAGTGTGAGTATTATAAGAGTTTTGGTATAAAAAACCTTTTGTCCAAGCATCTATATAATCCCAATAAGTATAATCTTCTCCATATACAGGTAGCCTGTTAATGCTGTTGGGATTAACTCCCCAATCATTAAAATCAAGGACTCCCGCTATAAAACATTTCGAAAACTGTATCTCAGCTTCTTTACCATATATATCGGGATTTTTATTCACGTGAGTAATTCTTACATAATTAGTTTCTACAAGAATGGCTTTATAGTAAGCTATTTTCTTTTTGTTTAAAACGGGAAACTCCTGGTCATGTTCGAAATATTGTTTAGCCAGGTGTATAGGATTAGAGAACAATCTTTTGTCACTCTCTTTTAAAAATATAACAAAATTTGGATGGATTTTTTAAAAGGAGGTGGTGCTGGAGTGTTCAGCACATTTGCAAAAGATCCAGTCTGGGAAGCTGGAGATTTAGAGTGAGACACAGGACTTCGAGAAGAAGAACCTTGATTAAAATTGGCCTGTTCAAATGAAGGGGAAAAGTTTATTGTGGTCTGTTTATAAGTGCCACGACCACGGCCTCTACCTCCTTACTGTGAGGAGGCCATCCTTTAAATCCTATCAAAAATTCACGAGTTAAAAAGTCTGGTAGAGAATTAGACTCTCCTTTTATAAACTTAATTTTAAAATCAAAGACAGATAATATAGCCTGCCATCTGGCAAAGATTTGCTTGGAAGCGATGTTCTTGACATCTTTTTCAAGCACATCTTTGGCAGCTTTATAATCAATTCTCAAGAGAAACTCTTGGTTTAAGAGATTATCCTAAAATTTAGAGATACAATAAACTATAAAGAGAATTTCTTTCTTTATAGTATAGTAGTTTAATTGTGCTAAATTCCATTTTTCAGATGTGAATCTAGAAAGGATTTCTTTAGAATCAGCTTTAAATTTTTGCTTTAGAATTCCTTCATACCCTATATCGGAGGTATCATTTTCGACAATTTTGAAACTATAAGGAGAAACAAGTGCCAGAAACTGTTTAACTTTAGATTTTATAATCCGAACAGTTTTAGTATGTCTATCTCCTTAAGGAGGAGGGTTTTTATGAAGGCATGCATATAAAAGAGCACAATCTATAGCAAGATTTTTATAATAATCAGCAATATAATTAACACTACCAAAAAACTTTTGTAATTGGGTTTTATCGGTAATTATATCCGAAAATTTATCCGCAAAATTTATAGGTATAATTTCACCATTAGATATATCATGACCAAGAAATTTAATTTTTGTTTGAAATAAAACCATTTTCTTGGCTGAGAGAACTAAACCTGTCTTTTTAATAACATTTATTAAGATATTTAAATGTTTAAAATGTTGATCTATATTTTGGGAGAATACTAGAATATCATCAATGTATTTTTTTTTCTGTTGGATCTCTGTCTTCTTTTGAAGACATAACTAAAATATGCCCATCTAGTTAATTAAGCTTTCTATATTAGTGATGGTGAACAAGATGACAGACAAAAAAGAAGAGGGGTAAAAGGCGTTAATTTGTTTATTTCTTAAAATTACACTGTTTGAACCTTTTATTTATTTATTTTTTATTTGGGAAGCATATGTGTGAATATCTTGACCTTTAAGCAATGGTAGTATTAGGGTTTGCATTTTTTTCTAAAAAAATACGTATGATATTTTTGAAATCAATCAATTAATGCACAGCTGTAAACCCTAACCTTAAACCATTGAAATTTTTTGAAAGGTTAATATGAAATAAATTAAAAAATATATATATTTGGATTAGGAATTTTAATTAAAATGAATTCTAAATTTTTAAAATTCTAAATTAATTTAAATTGGTGAATATAATTATTAATTTTGAAAAAAGTAGTATTGTAAAATTTTATATAAAATTTTCATAATTTAAGAATGAATCAAGTGCAATATCCCAACATAATTCATGTGAATCAAAGACGGCGTATATAACACACATACTTTAGTGTCTAGCAGTTAGAAACGGAATGTCTCAATTTTTGGTCTTTTACTTTTATTCTACTCAAAATGGTCCCGCTATATGAAGATATTTGCCGAATTTGTTTACTTTTGAGAATTTTAACCAAAAGAGGCTTTCAAGATCCAATTTTTGTTAAAAAAATAAAAATAGAATTAGCTACGAACTTCTTTTTTTTTTAAGGATGATGTATCTGTATGTCTCACTTGTATTGTATCTGCCTACGAAAATTTAGATATATAATCAGGGGCGGATTTATAGAGGAGCAAGAGTGGTCAATTGACCCCCGCAACCTCAAAAAAACTCCATTAGAGCTACTCAATGTGACCCCCGCAAGGTGCTCGATAAAATGCCTGAATGGGGCTAAATTTTGTGCCCATTTTTGTTTTGCGCCGCGCACAGTGCCCAGCCCGCGCGCGCAGCCCGCGCATCTTTTTTTTTTATTTCGCTGGAGTCAAAACGACGTCGTTTTGCTACAGTAAAAAAAAAAAAAAAACAAAAAACAAAAACAGAGCACGTTATTTCCAGCCTCTACCTTTCCTCATTCATTTGCAACATTTAAAACTCTCACCCCTAAAGTCTAAAGACCTAGAAATCTATAATCCAACTCCAAATCACAAATTAAACCATCCAACTTCCAAATCTCTCCAAATCTTCAATTCTTTGTTTCAAGATCCGTCGTCACTTTTTTTTTCTTATTTCGGGGCTTCAGGGCAGCAGCGAGGCAGCGCGCAGCAGGAGCCAAGAGGTAATTTTTTTTTTTTTTTATGCTTTAATTAATTAATGAATATTCTTGTATGTTATCCTATTTCTTTAAGCATCAAGTATTTTAGTTTGAAATGTGCCCTTAAATTTGTTCTTTGTTATTAATATTTTATTTTAATTTGTTACTTTGAATAAACTAGGGTTATACTTTGATTAAATTAGGGGTTTTGATTTTGGTTATTTGGTTTGAATAAATTAGGGGTTTTGGTTTTGGTTAGTTAGGTTGAATAAATTAGAGCTATACTTTTATTTTAGTTTGAATAAATTTGGGGTTTTGGTATTGATTAGTTATTTTGAATAAATTAGAGCTATACTTTTATTTTAGTTTGAATAAATTAGGAGTTTTGGTTTTGGTTAGTTAGGTTGAATAAATTATATTGAGAGATCAATGGTTGAGTGATAGCTTACTTGTTTATATTGAGAAAAATGTGTTTGCTTGTATTGATAATGAAACTGTAATGCTGCGTTTTCAAAATATGAAAACTCGTCGTGGACAATTGTAAATTGTAATGTGGTTTTTTTCTATGAATTATGAATTATAATATTATTGTTTCATTTTTATGAGTATATTTTGTATAAATTTTTTTTCACTTTTATACGTTGACCCCTGGAAGGAAATTTTCTGGATCCGCCACTGTATATAATTATAGGGTAATGATAACATAGGTCCTAAGGGCACATGATAAATACCTAAATATAAAAAGAATAAAAGTCCAATATACATTTAATACTACATTGATTTTCATGCAAGTCCAAATTTCTTTCTATATTTAAGTATTTATCATGTGCCCTTAAAGCACATGTTATCACTACCCATAATTATAATATTTGAGTACCTGTAATTTTTCAATCATATGTACAATATTAGAGCCAGAAATAGTCACAAATACAATATATGTCACCGAAAAATGAGCATACATATGGTACTTAGATGCAGAGAAATACCAAAAAAAGAAGAATCATCTTTAAATTTTTTTTTTTTAATAAAGCGCATCCTAAAAATAATTTAAAATAAAGACCGGATACTAATTTTCTCTAACCAAAATGGAGTTAACGGATACTCCTCAAATTACACGATAAAACTGACGCATCCAATTTCCAATATGGAAAGGAGGCTGTAAGGTAAAAGGTCGACGCATTAATTAGTATTAAAATAAAGTAAAATTTTTCAAAAAATAAATTAAAGAAGGATGAAGACAATTATTTATAAAAATAAATATGATATGAAGTGTATTTTACCTCATGTTATGTTATTTCTAACTTCTGGTACAAATTAATTGTTTTTTCAATCACTTTTTATAATTGTTTTTTTAATTATTTTTCGTATTACTATTAAACACAACATTATAATATTAAAATTCTGTATTCCGTATTAGCATTTTTTTTTGATAATATTAACAAATAGAATAATATTTGTTCCATCTCAAATTAAAAATATATAATCACAATACAAAACTACAAATTACAAATTAAATGTTGATATTTGCTCCAGCTGGCATGGGATGGAGGAATATATCATGTGCATTCAACAGTCCACTATTCATTTATTATTGTATCAAGGGATCTACCAAATAAATGCTGCTCCTTAAAGAGGTATGCATTTCCACATAGCTTAATTAATATACACTCTGTGCACATTACATACACAAAATTAAAATTTTCCTTTCTTTTATAACGTATATATATATATATATAATATAATTATAAATAATATACTGTATCTCACTATAATATATATATATATATTCTTTTAAACTGTTGATCAGTTAGGAGGATGTACTTAATTAAGATTTTAAAAGATTTTTATGAATTTTTTAAATTTCGTAAATTCTTCTAAATCCATAAATTATTTTAAATCTATATAGAGTCTAACATATTTTAATAAATCCATATATATTCTAACAAATTTTAAGGAATGGACTCTTTAGTATTTCTATAGATTTTAAAAATTCACTGATTCTTCTAATTGTAACAAAAACATAAAAGGATAAATAATAAAAGAATTTTAATTATGACTTTAAAGTAATAAGCAAATTATAAATTCACCACAAACGGTTTAAATCGAGTCTAAAAATCCAACAGATTGGTTTTTTTGTTCTTTCTATTCAATTTTCATATCTGTCTAAAAAAATTAATAAAAGGGGAGAAAAAAAAATCAAGGATGTAACATCTCTATAGGTTCGGAAGAAAATTAATAATTGAATAGTTAAAACTTTGAAAGTAACAGTATCTAAAAAGAAAAATAAGTTTTAGATAAAGTGAATGAAGTTTAGAGATTTAAATAATACATAGGATTTGAGAAAAGAAGAGTTTTTAGGGAGAAAGAATGGAGTGGAAGGATTTAATTGATTATAGAGATAAAAATAAATAATACTTGGGGTTTGGGAGAAAGATGGACAAGAAATTCATATAAAATCTTTCGCTAGAAGATAAAATTTATTGGTGGATTTATTATTCATAAAGACACTCTTAAATTCATCTAAATCTATCAATTTATAAAATCTGACTATTTTTAATCCTAATTGAATACCGCAATATTTAAAAGATTTTTTAAAATCATAATTAAATAACATAAGATTTTAGAAGATTTTTTAGAATCTCAATTGAATACCCATAGATTTTTAAAATTCAAGAAAATCCTATATAATTTGAATTGAATACACCACTTTAGAAGTGTGTCCTAGAAAATATATGAACATTAAAATCAAATTTTCAATTTAAGATGAAGAAAATACTTTCACGCGATTGGACTCATGTTTTACAAAAAAATTAAAATAAATATATATTAAGGTGGACTTCTTGTCATGAAGTGAGGTCTTAAAGACTCGCTAGTGGCGCAGTGATTTAAAATATATTACTGATAACAATAAATATGATATTTTTCACATATTATTTCGATCATTAAATAATGACATTCGCTCCTTTATGAATATTCACTAATCTGAGTTTTGGAATACATTTATAAATGTATAATAATTTTATAATTCAATGACAGAATGAATGAAGTTTGAAATTGAGAAAAAATTATAAATCGTTATAAATATTGGATGAGGCTATTGGCACTTTATAATAATATTTTGGATCGCAAAATAATATTTAAGGATATTTTTTTAGAAAAATATTTTATGACTATTTTTCCTTTTATATTTTGTTGTTTCTCTTAAAGGGTTGGGATGGAGAGATGCATTACGAAGTGATGTCTAATTATAATTAGGCTCATATATGCATTAGGTGGTGAGCAGTATTTTCATGGATGCAGCCAAATTTATGAAATATTAATTCACATCGGGGGTGGGGAAATTATAGGTGATGACGTAAGCAAGTTTAAGTAACAAATTTGAGGAAACGGTAAAGAAAATATAAAGACAGCAATCTCACAACACTACGTAAATGAGTTTAAGGAACAAATTTTAGAAAACAATAAAAAAAAATATGAAGAAAACAATCACACACCACCGAGATGTATGGTGGTTTGGTAGTGTGCTTATGTCCACTCTTAGAGCCGGTCAAAGGGGCATGCAATCTAGGCAAATGTCTAGGGCCTCACTTGGAAAGAGGGCACTAAGACAAAATTTATAATTGAAAGTATCTAATTGTAAGAAAGAAAACTTGAGGGGCACTTTGAAAATTGAAATGAAATTACGTGAAGAGAAAGAACCTCATAGCTTACTTTGCCTCTTTCTCTTATTATTTTCATTTTCATTTCTTTTTTCCCCAATTCCCCTCCACCTTTCAGACTGTGAGCTCTCCACCTCTCCTTCCACTCTCCTAGGATCCCAGCGGCAGCGACTCCACCCTCCACGGCTCCATCGTCACTCCTCACCTCCGACCACCGACCAACGTTAAGTGGTTAAATACTCCTTAAATCATAAGCCCTAGTTTTTGATACTTATGAACTTATGGAATATATTTATTGATTAATGATTAATAGCATGATATGAAATATATTTCTTGAAATATTGATGAGTTGTTTATCATGTTGAATGTTGATTTGTTGAATATATTTGGTGATTTAAATCAAAAGACAAAAGCCTTAATTTTATATTATTAGATTTAGCTATTTAGTTGTTAAATATTAGTTTTATTCTTGATTAGTTGTATAATATGAGGTGCATTTATTGAATATTTGTAATTTTCTAACAATGTCAGGCAAGCGGATATAAGACTCTAGAAGTAAAAAGAGAAAAATTCAGAAAAGAAGATAGTTGATCATACAATCTATTGCAGATTCTATGGATAGGTATGTGAAAAAAAAAACAAAAAAAACCTACTCCCTCACTTTCAAATAAAGATAATGAATGTGGATATAGATATGAATGTAAATGATGAATATGTGAATACTTTAAATGAGAAAGCAAATGTTGATATTGAAAATGTGAATAAGAATGTAAATACTGAAAATGAGAATGTAAATGATGGTGGAAAAAGGGAATGAGAATGCAAATAGTGAAAATGATGAAAATGGGATAAGCTAAGTGGATTAGGTATGTTATCTATCGAAAAAAGAGTGTTAGCTATTATTGATTTTAGTGATATAATTACTAGTTTATCACTTCAAAAAGTACGAAAAATAGGCTGTTTAGATAGTACATGTGATGGTTTTGCATATTTTTGTTATAAACTCGAATATCTATTGAACTTATGTAATTGTTGCCTTAATTATTTTTTTTTGAAAATTCGGTAATTGATTGGATTTATTTTTTGGAGCTTTTTGGTTTCAAATTATTAAATAATATGATTTTAAGATTGTTTTGTTAAAAGAGAAGACAATGAAAACGGCAGCTCCAATTTTCGTCAATATTAAGTTTCGCTTGGGGTTTTAAAATCCCTAGAGCCTGCATTGTCCACTCTCTAATCTAGAATTTTTGCATTTCTTTGAATGATAATTTGTCTGTTATTTTACATGGCTCGTATGCCTGTATTTATAGCTACTCAGTTTTATAGTTTGATAATGATTTAGATTGAACATGATAACTAATATATTTGTTCTGCATCTATCCACTTTCTTTAAAATATTCTTATTCATTTTGTAGTCTTCTACTAATATTGTATCTCCGTTTTGAAGTTGTAATTATCTATGTGATAATTATCTTCAAGGTGCAACTAGAAGGATTTGCCTTTCCTGATAGTCTGTTATAATTATCCATACTGAACATTTTGTAAATTTTATATTTCGCCGTGGACACTAGATTCTGACATTGATGATTGATATTATATATAAATATTTGTTTTTTACTGCTATAATTCTCTTCGTAATGGAAAGCATTTGTCACCAGAATTAAGGATCAATCTTCAAAACCACCCTAAATAGACGGATAACAATTTGTAGAGAATCTAGCATTTAATTCATTTGTATTATTTGTTGTTTAACTAATGTTAAAAAAAATCCTAATAGAGATATATATTATTAATTATGTTAGAGCTAAGGATAAACACTATTCGATGTGATAAATATTTATTATTAATTGTATTATTCAATAACGATAAGTTAGTTAGATTAGTCTTAAAAATACTAGAATATTATAAAAGAAAAAATTATTTTTGAATTTGGTCTAAAAACCAAAATAATTGGGTTAAATCCTAAAAATTAGGCTATTCACCAATTTATTAAATACGATGAATTTAGGTACGAAGATCGTTAAAATCTTAGGGCTAATACTAATTTGCTATATAAACTGTGCATATTCCTAATATGGCAAATATAAAAATGCAAAAAGTTAATAATGTGATAGATGACATGTCACAAATTAATATACAAGTTTATCATTTACACACATTTCGTGTGGGACTCACATATAATTTATATAAAAACAATGAGGTCTTGTGCAAGATTTTAGAAAATATAATTAAAGTGGACTACATGTGCGCATATTAAAAAATGTGACAATTAATTAAGGTTGATTGAAATGTAATATTCTTTTAGAGATACATTAATTGATTGTCTCTTTAATTAAAGAATGCGTATGTGATTCATAGAGAACACACATGCACATGCACATAATGTTATACATTTATTGCAAATGCAACATGAATCGGTATATGTTGAAAAGAAATAACTTAACTAGAAATTAGGTAGAAGGTTTTACTACACATTGATTTTTACCAAAACTCCAATGAATAATATTTTTTTGAATGAAGGGCCTATTTTTAATTGGTAATTAGTGTAAGAGGCCTATTTTGTTTTATATTTTAAATGAAGGTATTTGAATAAATTTAAATATCATTTAATTAATAAAAACATGTTATATATTACCTAAATTACCCCCTCTTTATGAAATTTGCACAAAAATTATGGATATTGCAGTGAAATATAGACTGCAATATGAACTTTGCACTAGAAATATGGACTGCAAAGTTCACATTGCAGTAAAATATAGACTGCAATATGAACTTTGCACCAAAAATATGGACTACAAAGTTCATATTGCAGTGAAATATATGTTGTAAAATTCATATTACAGTCCATATTTTAATACATATTGGTATTTTTTATTTTATTTTAAGGGTTGGGATGTCATTTTATAATGAAAAAAAAAAGACACATGTCATATTATCAATAAAATAAAAAATAGGCCCTTTATTTACAAAAAAATTATTCATTGGCTTTAGTGTGAAAATCTTTCTCTAATAAGACCTTTTTTTTAATTGTCCCATAACTTAATACAACATGTACATTTACATATATATATATATATATATATATGAGTCAATTTTTTCAGATGAATATTGAAAATAGGAAAGTGAATAGATGAGAAATTTGTAATTTTACTGTGCACTGTTTTTTAGAGACAATGTAAAACTAATAAATAAATACATGGTCCCATATAAACCAAACAAGCGGTGGAGTTTCAATTCATTATGATTTTGGTCCCTATTAGCTGGAGAAAAAGGAAATTAAACATGCTGCGAGGTGTCTTTATATTGTATTAAATGTGTGATTGATTTTTGTTTGTAAAATTAAACATAAAGCTGGTTGTAAGGAAATTTGTATCTACAAGAAATTGAATACTAAATATTCCGCTAAATGAATCGATTTATATATTAAATAATTTATTGTAAGTCAAGTGGTTAATTATCATATGATTTAAATTTTATAAATAACAGTCAAATGAATAGATATTAGTCAAACATTTCATTTACATAAATTCATTAAATAATATCTTTCGCTTTGTGTAATATATAAGTCCCTTTCTTGTTACAGGACCAAACAACCACTTGAATGACTTTATGAACGACCCGCCTCTGCCTTTTAACCTTTAAATATAGAGAGAGTAAACTTATTATTTCTCTAAATTTTAATTATACGGTCATATTTCATTCATATGATTTATATGGGTACGTAAAATTTGTATTAAAATAATAAAAATAAATCACCGTATGGGTCATACACACCCATACAAATGAAGCACACTTGCATGTCACTATTACTATTTTTTTTATTCTCAACACCATATGAAGTGAATACAAAAAAGTAAGAGATAAATCCATACGAGGCTAGCAGCCTAGTTTTCCCATTCTTTTTAATCTCAACACCCATATAAGGGTGGGAGCCTCGTATTAATTATTATTTTTGATATTTATTGCTCAACAGTCATAAGAGGATAGCACGCTCGTATGACTATTTTTATGCTATATCCACTATGTAGAATCTGCGAACTTACTAACCAATTGTTAAATTTGGCATTAAATTTACCATACTTGGTATGAATGCTCTTATATTGGATGTATGATTAATCTATGCTCGTAGAATTAAACATATTACTGGTTGCAAAGAAATTTCTACCTACAGAAAATCATATAGTAAACATTCCACTAAATGGATCGATCTTCACATTGAATACTTTATTTTAGGTCAAGTGGTTAATAATCATATGATTTAAATTTTATAAATAACGGTAGTTAAAATCTATTTCGTTATGCTACCCTACCCTATTATTTTCATTTTTATTATTTGAGCAATTTTGATTTTATTACTGAAACTATTTAGTTCTAAAAAATTAAAATTAAAACAAAATACTAGGCATTTAAAAGTAAGGTTTATAAGGAAAATTATGTAAGAATTAATAATGGGCCATTTCAAGTGATATAGTATTTCAAGTATTATATATCAGTTTGAGTTTAAATAATTAACTTTTTTATGAGAGATAAAAATATAATATAAAAATTCAATTTGTTATCTTAATGAATCATTCAACACGACCGATTTAAGACGACAAAAACGACGGATTTAAGGCGACAAATTATTTCAGGTTAATTATAGGTCACAAGATATGAATATACAAATATAAATATATTATACTCCTTCATAGAACTAACAAACGCAAATAATTTAATATTATACAAATTGTCCACATATACAAATTAACAAATATATTGAAAAGTAATCACAAAAGTGATTGCTAATTAATGTTGGTTTTGTTAGAGGTGCCTCGGAAAATCAAATCATAACCTTAATATTATTTTCTCTTGAAGCTTACAGTTTAGAGGTATCTTATAAAAGTTTTAGAAATTTTTATTTTAATAACACAATACTTTTTCGTTACAACAATTATTGGTCTTTGTTAATGGTGTGTGGGTCAATTTTTACAACTAAATTAATTCCTGCTCGTAAAAGAGTGATTAGTTGTTAATTGTCAAAGTGTTTTAGTTACAATAATTATTGAAATTCTGGCTTCTAATAGTGTAAGTTTAATAGTGGTGAATCAGCGGCTAGGTCAAACGGCAATTAGGGTAAAGTTTTATTTATAACAAAATTTGATTAGGAAGCATCGTTTGTGTAAAAGGAAAAAAAAGTTTGATTTGGTGACACTTAAAATGCATTGTGTTAATTTAAATTGTTATATATGTAAATACCTGCAACCACAAGGTGCGGTGTAAGTAGCAAGTTATGATTTAAGTGGGCGAATCGTTCTTATACTGCAAAAGTTCAAGCTAGGGACAGTCAGTTTTTCGATCAGTTTTTCGAGCAGATTGATTCATCCTAATACAAATGTGAAGATACCTCGTAACAAAAGGCCAAAAAAAAATTAAAATATAAATGTATGCTATTTAATGTTCATTCATTTCTAGTGAAAATCTAGTCAAGCGCCTTTTACATGAAAAGTAATTCCACACAAATGTTAAAAAAAACTAACATATCAATGTGTCAATCAATCATTGGTTATAATAGATTGTGATAAAGTTATTTTAACGCCACATTTTATATGTCAGATACTTATATCCACGTAAAATTATTGTTACAATAATAGACATGGTAAAATTATAACCAAGCATTTTGACCTAGTGGTATTAGGCTGCCACCGGGACAACCTTGTGATCGACTTAGAACTTCCAAGGTTGATTCTTGGCGTTGTCAAAATAATGTTTGGCTAGCGGCAGCCACGAACTGCGAACTGGAATTAGTCGAGGTGCCAACCGCGAACGGGAATTAGTTGAAGTATGCGAAAGTTGGCCCAGACACCCTGTGAGAAACCAAAAAAAGTAAAGACGCTTTTAAAATGTTGCCTCATCACGACATGTATACAATGTGGTGATTGTACATCATATTTAGATAATATTACATGTATTGGTGAAGCTATACTAAGAATGCTTCTATCATTACCCAAAAAGAAAAGTTATCTAAATAATGTTATAATGTTTATTCAAATTTTGCATTTGAGACGCAGACCGCAGAAAATTTCAAATTCATATTTCAACTTCACGTTAATATTCTAAAGTTTAGGTTCAAGCTTTATAATTATTTTTTTAAAGAGACAAGTTACATAATCAGACGATAAATTAAATGCCACGTAAACTCATTCCAAAAATTCGAGAATTTTTGGGTACTGCAAACGGCCCAAATCGGCCTGGAACAGTGCTCAAATATTTATTTGAGCCCTCTAAACTTTGCTCTGCTTCTGTATTGACTAATTTGGGCCGAGGTAAAAAGAAGTTGGAAAATCATCTTAAATATTATTGAAAGTTGCAAAAAAGAAGCCAGCGAATTGGTGAAAAATGTTTTAATATTATTCGTATTTTTATAAAATAAAATTCTTTGAGCGGTAGATAAAAACACTTCGGTGATGTTTGGTGTATGTTTTGAGTTAAGTTTTTAAGTTGAATTTTTAAAATATGGTGTTCGGTAGAATTTTAAAGTATGTTGAAAAGTGGATTTGTTTTTTTTTTAGTTTTTTTCAACCAACTAAAAATCATATAAAAAAAATTCAAAAAATAGTCACAGTGGATCTTATTTTATAGATCTCGACGACTATGTTTTAAATATATATATTTTATTTAATTTTGGTTTTTGAATTTAAAGTTATGGTGTTTTAAAAGTTTTTTTAGAGAGAAAAAGTAAAGTGAAATAAATTTGGAGAAGTGTTAAAGTATAGTTGATTTTGAGTTGAGTATTTAAAATTTGGAGAAAAAAAACAAAAATAAAGAGCCACCAAACATGCCCGAAATGGCCCACGTATTCTTATGTTGCCACCTAATCATTGTAGATCCCTCCAGATATATATGTTACACTCTTCCATATAAACTACGCATATTCCTAATATAGTAAATATAAAATGCAACAAGTTAATTAACGTGATAGATGACATGTAACTAATTAATATACAAGTTTATCGTTTACACACATTTCGTATGTGACTCACATATAATTTATATAAAAGCAATGAGGTCTTGTGCATGATTTTAAAAATTATAATTAAAAAGGACTACATGCAAAATGTGACAATTAACTGAGGTTGATTGAAATATAATAACCCTTTAGAGATACGTTAATTGATTGTCTTTTTAATTATAGAATGCGTGTGTGATTCATAGAGAACACACATATACCTATGATCTTGTACATTCACCCCAAGTGCAACATGAATTGGTATAAGTTGAAAAGAAATAACAACATTATAAGTGAGAAAATTGTAATTTTACCGTACACTATTTTTTACAACAATATAAAAGCAATAAATAAATAAATATGCGGCGGAGTTTCAATTCATTATGATTTAGGTCCCTATTAGCTGGAAAAAGGGAAATTAAACATGCTGCGAGGTGCCTTTACACTGTCCTGAATGAACGTTGCTGACCACAAAAAAATTTGTATCTACGGAAAATTGCAGACTAGCTATTTCGCCAGTTTTTCCCTCAGGGGCAATTTCGTCCTTGGAGAAATCAGTGGTTACCTTAGTTGATCTTTGATTGGTGATTTTATCATTACTCGGTTTTTAAGGCCCACGGTTTTTCATGGGCCGGATTTATCAGGATTTGACCGGTTAAAGAATTGGGCAAGGCTTAGGAGTGAAGGTATGTCCGTAATTTATGTATAGGCTTATCCAAACGGCTTATTTTTAGATTGAACTGAATTGGACTGAATGAAGCTGAGTCAAACAAGTTTTTTTCTTTACTTATGCGTTAAAAATAATAAAATTTCATTAATCACACAAGTATAATAAAATTTGTTAACAATATAACAAATTGCGTGAATTGATATAATATTGAAAGGACCCAAATTTATCTTCATTCCGACCTCATGAACATAATTCTAAGACATCAAGTAATGTCGAGCTCCATCAATATGCCAAACTCATCCACCTTTTGAGCTCATCCATCTTTCGAGCTCTCAAGAGAAGTTGCAGAACTCCTCCTCCAACAATAATGTTGAACTCCATCAATATGCCAAACCCCTTCAAACAATTCATATTTTGCCAAGTAATTAGCAAAACAAGTGGGAGAGATAGATAAAACCACAAAAAAAGCTCTTATCATTAACAAACCACATAAATCGTTCCCCCAAAACAAGGTAGTGTATATATATATCCACTCTCCCACTCATATGATAGACTAGTGAAAAATGTTAACTGGCCTTAATGCATATTGTGGCACGTGTTAAAGTTAGGACCTTTTTGTTTTTAGCCCAAAATTACTATTTTGAATTTTAAATAATTATTTTAATTTTTTTTTTATTAATTTGTATTTTTCCAGAGTTTCCCTTTTACCTTTATTTTTTCAAAATTCAATATCTCCTAAAATTTAGCCCAACTAAGATTTAGGAAGTTTATTAATATACAATGCGTTTTGAAATTTTGATTCAAATTTTGAAGTCAAAGTTAAAGCAAAACAAAAATTAGTTATAATGGGTAAATTAATGAAGATTATGGTAGATATATTAGATGATAGGAATTTATGTACGGCAAACATATTATTGATTAATTAATATGTAATATGACGGTCACTTGTTGTGAAATTATTATATGCATAGTATGTCCCTGGCGTTAGGTGTTGGTAGTAAATCTGTAATTAAACGAGATGTATTGAAGACATATTATGAGAAATTATTATAGACACATTACAAGTGTACATTATTCGAGTTATAATATATTTTATAATTTCATGACAATATGCCTTTGAACATTTTTTATTCCCAAACATTATAAAAAGACACATTAAGGATGTTAATAGTATGTAAAAACAAAAGGCATGCGAAATGGTAAAATTTACATCCAAAGCGTACAACAATCTATATATACAATTCGTAATAAATGAAATAATAACATACAAATTTAGTTATAGCACTCGCTTTCAACTTATCACTTGTCACCGTTGCTAGCTTTTTGGTCAACTACATTTTCATTACTTCGAATTCCCAAAGAATTCTCCTCAAAATTGAAGATCTGACCGTTAAACTTGGGTGGTTTAATGGACTAGATTTCACCAAATCCAATAGGATTGCGAGAAAAATGAGAGTAATTGACACTAACGATAGAAGTAATGGATACTAAATCTTTCCAAATCATACGTATAATTGTAAGTAATTAACACTAAATTTTACGATTTGAAGAGAGAAATAACAAATGAGAGAGAAAGTAAAGAGATGATTCTATGTTTGTGATTTGGGGGTTTAATTATATTAGGACATAGACAAATTAGTTTTGAGAATTTGAAATTTTCATTTGAGTCAACAGAAAAGCAATTCTAATATACCTCAACTTTAATTCAAAAAGTATTTACATTAAATATTTCCCTTATTCCTTTATTCCAGTGACCACTCATGGCAGGTAAAGTCATTGTAATGAGTAGGGTTTGTGCCAAGATATAAATCCAATGGGAGCTAAATTAGCATCATAGTATAATTTTTTTTTCATCAACAAATATTAAAGACACGGAGCCCTAAGTAATGGAGAATGAGCAAGCATGGCCTTTTTTTCTTTAAATCTCCCTTGAGTAGTATGAATCAATGAATGAAATGCATTAAAGCAAGCTTTTGGTTCAAGTGACGTTCTGTTTCTTTGTATGTTTACTACAAAAAATTTCCTAATGTTTCCAACAATTATGAATAGAAGCCTACTGTTTGAAAACTCACAAAAATGGTCCATAATATTTTATATTGCTCTTTATATGCTATTTTTTTTTAAATTGCAAAGGGGGCATGTCCCCTTGTTCCTCAAATGCCCCCTTTAATTGAGTTTCTCTTCAACCTCAACCTTAGAAGATGAATATAGTTTTCAATTCTAATTGTAACCCTTTGGAAGAAAAAAAAAATAATAATCATAAAACTGAAAAGTGATGGTAGTTGTTATACCTTTATTTTTCCTAAAACTACCAATGGTATATAAGATTCTGGTGGTTTGAGAGGCAAGAGTGTGGCTGAATCCAGCTGGACGTCAAGTGTGAACATTAATACTCTCAATCACATGGACTTGCGCTCATATATGGTAATTGTAAAATTTTATTTTAAAGTTTCTATATGATTGGTTGGGTAGAATTTGTTTATATATCATACTATTCTATTTTAATTAGTTTGTCTTGTTAAATTTTCTTATTTATTTATTTTATTTTATTTCCTTATTCTAGTTATTTCATTTAGAATATTATTTTCTTTCCTTATTGTATTGCATAATTAGGCTAGATTAGTTCTTTCCTTTTCTTTGTATTGTAAGGCTCTATAAATAGAGCTTTCCCTTTATTAATATTCAATTCACACAATCAGTTCAATAATGTTTATCTCTTTTCTATAATTTTAACATGGTATAGAGCAAGGTTAAGATCCTCTTCTCCTAAGATCTTAATCACTATTTTTTGCTGCCAGTGGACGATTAATAATGTCGCCCGCTAGACCACTCTTGCTGCTTTATGCTTGTTTTTTTTTCACCTCATCTAACAACCGATCTAAGCTCAATTTCTCATCTCGCCATTTTCATTTAGCCATGCTAGCCGAACTTCAATTGGAAAAAAAAATCCACTACCACATCGCCACCAAATCTTCTTAATTCATCTTCAACTTCATACCCACTGCTCATCGTTTAATTATCACCATCATCTCACCACTCAAACTTCTCAAAACTAACATATTTTTTACACTGCCTACCAACTCAAAAGCACATAATCTAATTAGCCCTTTTTTTCCTTATATTTCACTTTTCTCTCTCTCTCTCTCTCTCTCTCTCTCTCTCTCTATCTCTTGACTAGACTAGACTAAATTCAGAACCATCAAAATCCCTTTTCATTCAAAACCTATTAATTCTCCTTTTCAATTGATTTTTTTTCCAATCGAAACTCGCCTTTCAATTTTATATAGTCTGTTCATCATCTATTTTCAAACTCAAAGCTTGGTTTTCTGGGAGGTCCAAAGTTCAAGCCTTGGCACCTCCATCCCCCATCTATTAATCCAAAATTTGTCTATTATGTGTAATCATGTTCTTGTCTGCTATCCACGTGCAAGTTCAAGCATAATATTTGATGGTGTAAAATGGTCCATTTTACCTCATGGAGAAACCATGAGACGACACGTGGATATTACTGCCAGCGTGACTAAACAGAGCTGTGAGGTTTGACCTTAATGCTATGCATCCAGAAGAGCTCGTGGGAATGTCAAGATAGTATCTATGTTGTATTTGAGGCCAGAGGTCTACAAAGCTCTAGTGATTAGGATGGCCTCAGATATACTTTGAGGGCTTTCCCACACGCTTCATCTCTATCATATATATATGGAAAGCATTTACTTCCTTCAATAACCCAGAAACAACAAAAAAAACCACTGAGCAAGAAAGTAATCAAGCTTTTATTGCAAGTTTCACTACAGAACCACATTATTCAAGAGAGATAGAGCTCTAAAAGCACACGATAGAGCTCCTAGTACATGGAATTCAGACTCTGAGTGGCTTAAAACTCCTCAAACTGTAATATTATAAGGATATGATAGTCAGAGGGTTGTCTTTTGCTTGTAATATGAAACCGCTCATTATAATACAAAGCATTCCGAGCTCTTAGCTCTTTTCACAAGAGGATGAATAGCCCATATCCTCATATGGTGAACCTTTTATATACGTCATTGTCTTACTCTATTTAGTTTTTTATTATTTCAATCATTATTGCAATCATTTGACTATGTGGTAAAAAATGGACTAGTTTTTGATTTTCGCACCAATAGTTTGGCATCGTCTGTGGGAAGACATTTTCTCAAAGTCACATCCCTTCCAATAGCTCAAAAACACCAAAAGCCCGTTATGTCTTCTTCAGGACAAACTTAACCAGACCCTTTGGTAGCATTAATAACACAACAGGCTGCTCTCCAAGTCCAAATTGACAGGCTGGTAGCTCAAAGAAATACCCAGCTTAAAAGATAGGTTGACTTCAGCCTTTGTATCTGCGTCAATTTCTTTAGCTTCTGCGTAAGTCCCAACTATCCATAAACTGAGGAACCGCCATAGGGGATCTAGGGGGAGTCGTAGTAGGACCAGCAAGTCAGATGTCGACCAATCTAATGCTAGGTGTAAGGCCTCCTATGAAGAAACCTCTGTCAGACCTCCCCCACCTCCCATGAGGAACCTACAAGTAAATGTGGTATACGAAGGAATCTCAGAAGAAGCTACTTGACACTAAAATAAGGATAAATAAGGCTGACCTCCCATTCCCCCAATCCAAGAAGAAGCTGCCAGACCTCGATAGTCCGTGTTTGACAGAATATCTAACAAAATATCAATTGAAGAAATGGAAAAAAGACTCTAATCGGAGATGAAAGGTCAGTTGGCTGAAATGCTGAGAACGATGGGCCACTCTGGAGGAAGCTCGGCTGCAGCTCTGGTTAGGGACTCTGAATCCTTATTTGCAGAACATATTCAGACCAACCCAGTCTTAGAAAGATTCAAACTCTCGACCTTGGCATCATATGATGGCTCTATAGATCTTGTGGACCACTGGCAGCAGTATGTGAACATGAATGGGCTATAGAATATCCCATATGCTATCATATGCAGAGTGTTTGTCACAACTCTCAAGGGAGTGACTCAAATGTAGTACAACAGTCTACCTCCAAGAACAATTTAGAGCTCAAAAGAGCTCACAACCCGATTTATAGCTCATTTCCTTTGATTTTTGATCTGTTTCTTTTTTTAAGCTTTGTTTTTAATTGTTGTAATTGTTTGATTAATTTGTTTCATTTTTTTTTAATTTTATATTATTAAATGAGAGTGTGTGGGGGGGGGGATTGGGTAGGTGACTAAAATTTTGAGTTACTAGTGTAGAAGTAAGTAATAGAGTGAAACCAAATAATTATGGGTGTGTAAATAACACCACCTTATTATTTATTGAATGCATTCTTACTCTTCTCTATCTATTATTTCTACCATCACTATATTTTGAGTGCGAGTTTCTTTCAAGTTGAATATTCATCCCAAGTCAAAACAAAAGACCATGAGAAGCTTTATTTTATTTTGTTTATATTATATTATACCCTTAAAGGGTTTCCATGGAATCCTCGATCTTTATCACAATGTCTTAGTGGGTGAATGATTAATTTGGGAAGAGTCTCCGTTTTATGAGGTTGGTGTAATTATAATGTTCTTGAAAGTATCCTAGTAATGGTTAAGGTGGCACAAGCCCAGGCATTGTTTTTGGTGACCATAACAAATTTCCTTGTCATAAATTGAACTATTTTTTTTCTAAGAACGCCATTGAGGAATTGATTATGCATGTCTAGTAGAAGTGGCAATTTTAGAAACGACGGAAAAACATGTCACGGAATAAAATCAACACGAAATTGACATAAGAATTCACGTTCGCTTTTAAATTTTGGAACGAAATTGACGTGGAATTAAAGTTTTGTCGTGTTAATCGTGCAAATCATGTCTAAATTAGAGATAAAATATCATTTATTCTTGTGTTAGGACGTGTTTACTAAAATAAAAAATTATAATCGTGTATATCGGGTTGTGTGATATTTTGTGCGTACTCATGTTAGATAAAAATAACATGATCTTGTGTTGTGTCATGTCCGTGTTATCATTTTTCTTGTCATGTTAAGAAAAAGCACGACCAAAAAATATGAATTGCCACAATTCGTTAATACTTTTTTTTTAAATCTCTCCCTTTTAACTACAAATGACCGAAACCTTTGCTATTTGGTAGTACCTGGAATATAACTAAATGTAAATTTTAACCTTGATATATTTTGTCGCATTCTTATAGGTCTTATTTGTTAACGTGAGTTTATTTTAGAAAGTATTAAAGAATTTTATGTTCACATTGTATAGTTGACTTTTGTATAAGTGTGCTTATATTTAACTCGTTCATATCCCATGATTCATGGTTAGGAGATCAGGATTTATTAGCTTTCCTTTCTTATATTTTATTCAAGCCTTATATAAAGGGTTTTCACCGTTAACTTTAACGGCATTAGCCATTACCGTTAAGTTTAGCATTAGCCTTTCACTGTTAGTTTGAACAGTGTTAACCAGAAGTTCCAGTTATTTATAGTTTGACCCCCAAAAGTTTATGTAATTCTTAGTTTGACCCCAAAAGTTTTTGTTATTTATGGTTTGACCCAGAAAGTTTTTGTTATTTACAGTTTGACCTAGAAAGTTTATGTCCTTTTTCAATTTACCCCAAAAGTTTCTGTTTAGCCCTAAAACCTCTAGTTTTCTACAGATTAGTCATAAACTTTGAGTTATCATAGGTGATACAAGTGAACCATATGTCTAAACGGTTAAAGTATCTATTTGAAGTTCAAAAGGAGGCTCTTTTAGAGGTACTAGGCTCAATGGTACTAATTTTTGCACCTGGAAGAAAATCATGTCCGTTTTTCTCCGTGTGATACATAAGATGGGGCATGTAACTGGAATAATCAAGGCTCCCAGTGAAGAAGATACTAAGGTGTTTATTAAATTGGAAGATGATGATGGGTATGTAATGCTGATATTGTTATCGCCTTATGATGTGTTACAGATGGTTAAGGAATATGAAACTGCTGAAGCCATATGGAGGACATTAGGGGACCTCTACACCAATGAGTATGATTTCATACATGTTCATGAACTAACGTGCAAAGTTGCCGGAATGCGACAGAATAGGCAACCAGTGTCAATATTTTTCACTAAATTAAAGAACATATGGGCAGAGATTGATTGGAAATGTCCTTATAAAATCAAGAATCTAGAGGATATTGCGTGGTACCAAAGAGAAAAGGAACTTGAACTGGTTCATGCATTCTTAGAAGAACTCGATGTTAAATATAGTAGTGCTAAAAGGGACTTGCTCAGAATGCACGAACCTTTTAACCTAACTATAGCCTTTGTATATATTTACAAGAATGAATCCCAACAAGATAGCCTCTAACAGACACAGGTTAAAAATTCTAGACTAGCAATTTAGTCCAAGGCACCAACACCTTACCATCAACAACAGGGTTCAATTCCTCTTCATCAACAACGTCCACTTTTCAGGCTCAAACCGTCCAAAATGTAGATATTGCAATGGTCTGGGATATGTTTGAGAAACGTGTTGGAAGCTGAATCCACATTTTAAACCTCAAAAGCAGAGTTATCGCAATAAAGGAAAAGTAGCTGCCGTTCAATTAGTTCCAGAATTAGATTTCTATAGAATAACTAGACAAGACCATCACACATTAGCAGGGGCTGCTCCCACTGCATCTATAGCTGGTCGAGGTAAAATTAATATGACATTAAAGGTTTCTTATTTTGTTAATTATGATACTTGGATTATTAATTCTAGTGCATCTGATAATATGACTTATGATAAATCTTATTTTACTAAGTTTTCTCCCCCAACAGTGTCTTATGTTACTAATGTAAATGGTGAAACTTTTCCTGTGTTAGGAATAGGGTCAGTTTGTATTACTCCGACTTTGGAACTTTATCATGTGTTATATGTTCTTGCTTTATCTCATAACTTATTATCTGTTCCTTAATTGAATACTAAATCCCAATGTTTTGTGACCTTTTATCCCATGTATGTATTTTTTCAGGATCTTCCAACTAGGGAGGTAATTGGAAGGGGTTATCTGAGGGGCAAATTATTTCATCTGGATCAGATGTATGCCAAGGAGAGACATGAGCACCGTCCCACGCCGTTTTGATTTCAAATTCTAAGAAATTAAGTGAAGTTTGGTTGTGGCATTGTCGTCCAGGACATTTATTTTTCAGTGTTATGAAAAAAACTATGCCTACTTTGTTTATTGGTATTGATTAGTCTGTTTTACGTTGTGAAACTTGTGTTTTGGCTGAAAGTCATCGTGCTACTTATTCTCCCAGTATTTCTAATAAAAGTATTCTTCCTTTTGAGTTGATTCATTCTGATGTTTGGGGGGCCTCTAGAGAGTCCACAATTTCTGGTTTGTGATACTCTGTGTTATTTATTGATAATTGTACTAGACTGTCATGGGTAGTTCTTCTTAAATCCAAATATGAAGTCTTTCCAGCTTTTCAAGCTTTTCGCAATTTCATTTACACACATTATAATTACATCATTAAAATCCTTCGGTCTAATAATGGGGGGGAGTATATCAATAATACCTTTAGTGAATTTCTTTAAATGCATTGCATCATTCACCAAACTACGTGTTCATAAACACCAGAACAAAATGGAGTCTCTGAAAGAAAAAACTATCACTTATTTGATATGGCTTGTGCCTTTCTTTTTTTTTGCTCATATGCCTAAGTACCTTTAGGGTGACGCTGTCTAAGCTTCCTCCTACTTTATTAATCGTCTTCCTTCCAGTGTACTTTAGGGAAAAATTCCACTTAAGGTGCTTGCATCTCATGTGTTATTACCTTCAATTCATAACATTCCAGCTTGTTTCTTTGGCTGTGTTATTTTTGTCCATGTTCCTAAAAATCAAAGGTCCAAGTTAGATGCCTGAGCGATTATGTGTGTGCTTGTTGGTTATGGGGGAGACATAAGTTATTTCTCCTCACTCAACTCTGCTCTTCAGGGGGTGAATTCTTATTTTGAAGAGCTATCTCATGGTGAGGAGAAAAATTCGCAGGTGGAGGAGGAGATACAAGCAGTTCTCGTTGACATCCTGGTCTAGACACCAACTTAGACACAAGAAGTCACATCTGCCCCCTCCACTAATGCTTATACCCTCGATCCACAACTTTTTCCTGGTATTGAAGATCACTCATTTAAGGTATGTCCCCCCATTAATACTAATAATAACGAATCTAGTGTGTTACCCTGTCGGTCAACCCGTGGTCAGCCAGCCAAAATATATGAACCTACCCTTCATGCTAAATTAAAATATCCAGTTGCAAATTACATCTCCACTGGTAAATTGTCTAAATCATATGAGTCATTTGTGAATAAAATATCTTCTGTATCAGTTCCTAATAAAGTGTATGATGCCTTAAATGATCCTAAATGGAGGATGGCAATAAAGGAAGAGATGGAGGTGTTGCATAAAAAATAATATTTGGTAACTTGTTTTCTCGCCACAAGGCAAGAAGGCTGTAAGTTGTTGTTGGGCGTAAAGCACAATGCGGATGGTTATGTAAATCGATACAAATCCTGACTTGTAGCCCAGAGGTTTACTCAAACATATGGGATAGGTTACGATGAGACATTTGCTCTTATTGCAAAAATGAATATTATTTGGGTCCTACTATCATTTGTGGCGAGTTTTAATTGGCTTCTTCGACAATTTAATGTCAAGAACGCATTTTTTTATAGAGAGTTGGTCGAAGAAGTTTACGCGGCTCTTCCTTTTATTGGGCAACTTCTCTTGGTAATTTTATTTGTAAGTTGGAGAAATCACTGTATGGGCTCAAACAGTCACATTGTGCATGGTTTGAAAGGTTCTCGCAGTTCATGAAGAAGGTGGGTTATATACAAAGTAACTAAGGCCATAGTTTATTCCTCAATCACCAACAAGGGAAGGTAATAACTCTGATTATTTATATTAAAAATATAGTGATCATTAGCGATGATACTGTTAAGATTGATGATTGCAGAAACCGTTGGCCTTTGAATTTGAGATGAAGGACTTAGGTGAACTTAAGTATTTCTTAGGGATCGAGGTCGCAAGGGGGAGTGAAAGAATCTATTTATACTAAAGGAAATACATTATTGACTTGTTGATAGAAACTAGCATGTTGGATTGCAAACCGATTAACACTCACATTGAACATAATCATTGCTTAGCAGAGTATCCAGACCAAATACCTACTGATCGAGCTCGCTATCAGAGATTAGTTGGGCGTTTAATCTATCCGACCATATGTAGCTTATGTCGTTAGCGTGGTAAGTCAATTCATGCATAATCCAAGTGAGAGTCACATGGATGCTGTAATCAGAATTTTAAGATACTTGAAGTCATCCCCAAGAAGAGGAATGATGTTCTCTAAACACAACGACTGTCTTGAAGTTTGGGATTTCACAGATGCAGATTGGGCTAAGAGTATTATTAATAGAAGGTCGACGTCAGGGTATTTTACATTTATATGAGGTAATCTTGTTACATGGAAGATCAAGAAGCAGAAAGTTGTGGCTAGATTGAGTGCTGAGGTTGAATATCGAGGGATGGTTAGGGAGTATACGAATTGATGTGGTTGAGAAATTTCATGTGCGAATTGGGTTTTGAACCTAAAAATGCTATGCAGTTATTTTATGACAACCGAGCAACTATTGATACATCGTAGTATCCAATCCAACATGATTGTAATAAACATGTGGAGGTTGATAGTCATTTTATAAAAGAAAAACTCGATACTAACCTTATTAGCTTTCATTTCTCCTCCATTGAAGAGCAGCTTGCAGATATCTTCATAAAAGGAGTTTCTAGAAAAGTATTATATAACTCACTGAGCAAGTTGGGCATGGTTGATGTGTATGCTCCAACTTGAGGGGGAGTGTTAACGTGAGTCTATTTTAGGAAGTATTAAAGAATATTATGTTCACATTGTATAGTTGACTTTTGTATAATTGTGCCTATATTTAACTCGTTCATATCCCATGATTTATGGTTAGGAGATTAGGGTTTATAGTTAGAAGATTAGAGTTTATTAGCTTTCCTTTTTTTGTATTTTATTCAAGCCTTATATAAAGGGTTTTCCATATTATGTCTATATATCGAATATTGTTCATTCTCTCCATTCTCTCTTTACCTAGAATATTTGACTTTATTTGCCCAGGAACAGTGTTGAATATATTTTATTAATTAGAAAAGAAAATTTTGCACTAGTATTATTTTTATTCAAGGGGACAAAATTAATAGAAATAGTATATTTTCAGAAGTTGAAGAGGACAAAGTTAACTAAAAGTTTGGTTTGGTTACATAGCTGAGAGAATGCGTGGTGGATGTTGCACGTCCCATTTTTTGTCTATTCATTTCTTTGATGTTATTTATTTTGGACAAAGTAATTTTTGAACAACTATTTTAATTTGAGTTGAGGCCGGATTTGGTAGTTGATAGTGAGGCTGAGGAATTTTTAAAACTTCTATCTTCTAAAGTTTACTACATGACTTTTGAATCTGATTTGGTGGTTGATAATGTATATTTGCAATGGGTATTCATTTACGTCTTGTATCTTCTACTTACACTGTTGCTTTTTGTGTTAGAATTCTGCCTCTACTTATATTTTAATTTATTACTTTAATCAGTAAGTGCCAAGGTGGACAACAAACTATTAAATATTTATCTTTGTTAGTATTTTGGGGTCAATCGTAACAAAAGTAATAATTCACGGCATTAATTACTTAAATTTATAATTTATATGATAAAGTGAGAAAGGAATTATAGTTCAAAGGAGCAAAGTGCAATTTATCCTAAATAAAAAAATCAGTGGACTAGCTACTGCTCAACTAACGCCCAACGCTTTTTATAACAGTGATCTTTTTCACACTATCAACTTTTTTCTCCCCCAAATCCCAAAATATACTTCCCGAAATTATCTCTTAGAAATGTGATGCAACTCAAAAAATATTCCAAAAGCCAAACATTTGCACAAGAGTCTAGAAATAGAGAGTAACAAATGATAAAAATGGGTCGAAAGCATGGGCGAAGCTAAAGTGGGGCAAGCGGGGGCGGCCGACCCCATTGAAAAAAAAAATCGGAAAAAAAAAATTAAAGGTCCTAATTGTAAGAAAAAAAAGTTTAGGGACAAAATGGAAACCCATTGAAATTTGAATAAAAGAGAGACCTCTCAAGATCTCTCTCATCAGTCCTTTGTTTCTTCCTTTATTTCCTTTGTTTCTTCCTTTATTTCTTTTGTTTCTTCCTTTATTTCTTCCTTTCCACTTCCGAGTTCCCTTCTACACTCCGACCTTCCTTTCCACTTCCGACTTTCCACTTCCGAGTTCCCTTCTACACTCCGACCTTCCTTTCCACTTCCGAGTTCCCTTCTACACTCCGACCTTCCTTTCCACTTCCGAGTTCCCTTCTACACTCCGACCGTCCTCACCTCCGGGCTCTGTCCAAGCTTCCACGCCTCCGCTTCCACACGGCCACGCTTACACAACCAAGTCACCAAGGTTAATTAATTTCTAAATCTTAACTTCTTAAGCCCTAATTTTTCTTGCATATTTCTTGATTTATGAACTTATGGAGTTGTTATCTTGTTGATTATTGAATATATTTAGTGAATGATGTTGTAAGTCAAAAGCCCTAATTAAGCAAAAGGCCTGCAAATTCAACATCAAAATTAACAATACCCAAATTCAAAACTTACACAAATAACAGACAATTAAAAAATAGGTCTTATTCAAGAAATATGTTCACACTAAAGCCAAGGAAACCACCGAACACGGACCAACACTACAAACTCAATATTACAATGTAAAAAGCTACTACAAATTTGTCATTGCAATAAATCAGTTAATGAATATATATAGTGCAAAGATAACATTGCAGTGTAAATTAGAACTGCAAAGTCAATATTGCAGCATAAAAGCTACTGTAAACTTCATATTGTAGTCTATATTTATGTGCAAAGTTTTACTGTTTTACTGTAAAATTCATATTGCAGTCCATATTTTACTGCAAATTTTATATTGCAGTCCATATTTATGTGCAAAGTTTTATTGTTTTACTGCAAAGTTCATATTACAGTCCATATTTTACTGCAAAATTTTACGGATTTTTTTCTTTTTGTATATTGCTATTTCTGCCCGCTATTAGCCAACAATCTTAGCTTCGCCACTAGTCAAAAGTAACTTTTAAATTATGTTTTTGAAATTTCTTTTGGGACGAGTAGTTTTCTTATAATTTCTACAGTTCTACGAAAATGATTACCAACCATTTTACTGACTGTTGGACGGATGCCCATGTGTACTCGTATTAGGATGATGCTGATGTCAAATATTTTATTATATCTCAGCTCTCGTTCAGTTGAATTTGCAGCCCCTTAATAAGTCCCAGTTTTTTGGTCGAGTATTCCTCCAGCCAATGTGGGTTAAACCATTCACCCCCAAAAAAAAAAAAAAAAAAAACTGCCACCTATTGGCCAAGGCGGCCGCATAACTGAGCACCGCATATTGCTTAGGGAGGAAAATTTAGAACAGTACAAAATTCAACATAGTAAGATACGAGAATGTGCATCATCCAACGTGATTGATACTAGAACTATAGCGTGTTGTTCAGACACAAATTAAGGCCACCGAATTATCTAAAGAAATGGTAGATTGTGCATTTTAGATACAAAAAGGTTGTTTGGTTGAGATTTTAAGTTTAGTTTTTGGAAAGTGTAAAAATAGATTGAAAAGTGAATTTGGTTTTTGTTAGAGTTTTTTTCAACCAATTCAAAAAAAATTATGAAAAAACTCGAAAAATAGTCACAATAGATCTTATTTTATTTCGATGAATAGGCTTCAAATAAAGTAAAGTGAAGTGAATTTTGGGAATTGCAAAGTAAAGTTGATTTTTTGATATAAAACTAAAATCATGATTTTTTTTAAAATGAACCAAACAGGGACAAAGGTTCCGTTTGATAGCAATATGAAAGATATTAAAAAAATTAGTTGATTGGTGCGAGAAGTTGAAAAATAAGTTGAAACATGTGGTAATATTAACTTTTACTTTTTAACTTTTCCCATGGAAAAAAATTCTTTTGGGTGAGGAAGATATTTTTTCCACAAAAGAAAAGGAATGATGGAGGGCTTATACTAAAAAAATGAATTAGAGATGGAGAGAATCACACCCATGCCACAACTTATTTTCCAACTTCTCACATAAATTAATTTTTTTTTTAATCATTTTCCGCTAGCCATGGTCTATCAAACAAGATTCATATTAAACTAAAATTTATATATAAAAAAAAAATGAAGAGCAGAGCTAGAGAAAACATGGTCAACACCACCATTGGAGACATTTTTTCTTAAGGTTTGTCTATGGCAAAAAAGATGTGCCAACTAGACAGAGGTCTCTTACATGCCTTGAGAGATAGGATAGCAAAGAAATTCCAACACGATTACACAAACCATGGAAGAATTCAATCTCAGATAATTACTGTGTATTGTACAACTATATAGACTTGAATGCAAACTAGAATGTGCGACCTTACAGTCTGAAATTATGGTGATAACAGATCCCTACTTTTCTCAACCCAAAACCCCATGAATTTGATGTTAACGCTTGGGTGGATGGTGCAGTTGTTTGTGTTCACACACTGCGGAAAGTCAAGAATGTTGCTACGTTTGAGGGTTGCCTATCTCTAAAGTCTAAATTTACTCATCACAACAAAACCTGCATTTCTGAGCTCAATCTCATTATTTCTGGGCGAACGAAAAATTCTGTGGAAGATATCATTGTGCTCAAAAGATATTCGTCATCAGTGGCAACCCAAAACCTTGTCCCAAAATCACAGAGGTCTATTGAACTCCCCCTCCTCCTGGATGGCTCAAGGCAGTGGCGTAGCCAGGAATTTATACCTGGGGGTGCGCAATTTCTCTAAACTCAAAAGCCAAAATAATAATAATATAAATATGAAATTCTTACATCAACAAAAGTATTAAAATATTAAAATTACCTACAACAATCCTCTTCGAGACTTCATATTTTGAAAACGTTGAATGACATATTCGTTATCAAATAAAGCTACATTTTGAGGATTGGAGAAGGAGCTAGTTCCAATTTTGCTATAATACTTCTTCATTCTAAACTCAGCCCTATACAATTAAACAATTAATATACAATTAACTAAAGAGTCTAATAATTAACTAAATCAAATAAAGCCTTAAAATAAAAAAATACGAGTATTAATCTCTCTTTCCAACAATTAATATTTATTGGTTTTCATTTAGATTCATTACTCTCTCAAATATAAATTATGAAATAAAATTAGCCATATCGCCTATATCCATTCATAATTTTATACACAAAATTGAGCCTTAAAATCAACCCTAGAAAATTAAGCCCTAAAATCAAATATACAAAATTAAGCCCTAAATGAAGCTCCAACAAAATTAAGCCCTAAAATCAAGATCCAATAAAATTAAGCCCTATAACATTAAGCCATAAATTCAACCCTACAAAATTTTGTCCTAAAATTAACCTTACAAAATTAAGCCCTAAAATCAAGCTCCAACTAATTTTACACAATTACACATATATTGAGATCATATATGATATATCTATTCATGATTTATAATATATATCATAGAAAAATTAGCATTTTTCGCTATAAAAAGAAAAGGAAAAGAAAAGGGATTTTTATTTACCTTGCTGGCTTGCTCCGTTGCTCACTTGCTCGGTACTCGGTAGTCTACTGTCCAGGCGTGAGTGACTGAGTGCAGAGGCGTGAGTGCAGAGTGCGTACGAAAGAGAGAGAATGGCTTGCTGTGACTGTGAGAGAGAAGAGAAGAGCTGCGTGTGTGTGTGCTGTGCGGAAGCAGGGAAATAAAATGAGAGGCAGAAGGGCTGAGAAGGCTAAAGAGCTGTTGGCTCTTTTAAGTTAACTTTATTTCTCAAAACCCCTCAACTATAAAACTTTGCATATAAGTCCCTAACCTTTTTTTTTTTGAAAAAAAATCCGAAATGCTCGGGTGTGCGTCCGCACACCCTCGTACATTACTGGAGACGCCCCTGGCTCAAGGTAACATTGATGGCGGCAGCTGGATATCCTGCCACTACTGCGCAAGAGTTCTAATCTTCGTATTTTCAGATACAAGCAGTGGCGTAGCTAGGAGTTTATACCGGGGGGTGCGCAATTTCTCTAAACTCAAAAGCTAAAATAATAATAATATAAATATGAAATTCTTACATCAACAAAAGTACTAAAATATAAAAATTACCTACAACAATCCTCTTCGAGACTTTATATTTTGAAAACGTTGAATGACATCTTCGTTATCAAATAAAGCTACATTTTGAGGATTGAAGGAGGAGCTTGTTCCAATTTTGCTATAATACTTCTTCATTTTAAACTCGGCCCTATACAATTAAACAATTAATATACAATTAACTAAAGAGTCTAATAATTAACTAAATCAAATAAAGCCTTAAAATAAAAAAATACGAGTATTAATCTCTCTTTCCAACAATTAATATTTATTGGTTTTCATTTAGATTCATTACTCTCTCAAATATAAATTATGAAATAAAATTAGCCATATCCCCTATATCCATTCATAATTTTATACACAAAATTGAGCCTTAAAATCAACCCTAGAAAATTAAGCCCTAAAATCAAATATACAAAATTAAGCCCTAAATGAAGCTCCAACAAAATTAAGCCCTAAAATCAAGATCCAATAAAATTAAGCCCTATAACATTAAGCCATAAATTCAACCCTACAAAATTTTGCCCTAAAATTAACCTTACAAAATTAAGCCGTAAAATCAAGCTCCAACTAATTTTACACAATTACACATATATTGAGATCATATATGATATATCTATTCATGATTTATAATATATATATCATAGAAAAATTAGCATTTTTCGTTATAAAAAGAAAAGGAAAAGAAAAGGGATTTTTATTTACCTTGCTGGCTTGCTCCGTTGCTCACTTGCTCGGTACTCGGTAGTCTACTGTCCAGGCGTGAGTGACTGAGTGCAGAGGCGTGAGTGCAGAGTGCGTACGAAAGAGAGAGAATGGCTTGCTGTGACTGTGAGAGAGAAGAGAAGAGCTGCGTGTGTGTGCTGTGCGGAAGCAGGGAAATAAAATGAGAGGCAGAAGGGCTGAGAAGGCTAAAGAGCTGTTGGCTCTTTTAAGTTAACTTTATTTCTCAAAACCCCTCAACTATAAAACTTTGCATATAAGTCCCTAACCTTTTTTTTTTTTTGAAAAAAAATCCGAAATGCTCGGGTGTGCGTCCGCACACCCTCGTACATTACTAGAGACGCCCCTGTATACAAGTATAATAAGAACAAAGTTAGCACCATTTTGATTATTGTGAGTGAGAATGTGTGTATTCATTATTTAGAAGAAAGAAAAAAAAAGTTCAACCATTGGTGAGAAATATTTGTAAGCCGAAGGGAATACCTAAGAAATGAGGATACAAGGTGACAACAATCATAAAGCGGACAATGTACAAGCAATTTACCTGGAATGCAGAACGGATCAGTTCCTCCACAAAATCAACAGTTGCACCTTTTACAAAGCCGAGTGAAATTTTATCCACCGCCAATTTGACACCGTCCCTCTCAAAAACTCTACACATAATAAAAGTAAAGGATAAGATGATAAAATAAGACACGATATACGTAGAACATATTTTAATGCTTTATTTGAACCAGAAATGCAATGAGATGAGCAAGATTCCTGAGAATCTGAAGTTAGAGGAAAACCTGTCATCAGAAATGCAATGTATAAATAAATCAATTTCAAAAATGAACAATTGGTGCTTATGCATCATTAGTTGAGGATGATGTAACTAAACCACTTTGGGTATTTGGATTATTATTACAATATAGTTTCATTTTATTAAATTCTTAAATATCTATAACGTTTATTGCATATATATATATAAATCATTATCGTGTATTAGATGCGTATCGTTTTCCTAAAAAATAGTATCTCGTATCGTGTATCGTAAGATACAGTCTAATTTAATGTACTTATATAAACATCTATTTATATATAAATTAAAAAATCATTCATCATATAAATGTAATTATTTTTATTAATTACCCGAGGGTTTACCTCCAAAATATGAGAGAATTATTTATAATTCTTAAAATAAAATTATATATATATATATATATTATATGAAAGTATTGTGAAAGCATAAAAATAATTTTCTTATGTCTTACTGTTAGATTTTTCAGTTTAAAAGGCAAGTGCTAAATAAAAATAACTCGGTGAAATGTTGTAACTTAATAAATTAAGAAGTCTCTCCTTTAATAGTGTCGTATCCAAAAACCAACTTAATGAGTTAAGAAATAATAAATAAAGAATACTTCCCATCAATTTAATAGGCCAATGGTAGTTTTATAAATATTTAACATAACCAAGGTCAATAACGTCATTTTATCACTTAAAGTCAAAACATTCCTTTTCTTTTTCACTTCCACGCAAAAGCCACAACCGCCGCCTCTCACTATCTTCATCTTCCAACTCTCTCGGGAGAGAGCACAATATCGATGCCACAAAAAGAAGAGAAGGTGAAGTCACCGTCGCCGTCGCCGTCGCCGCTCTCTCTATCTCTAGTCTCCGTTCGCTCTCTCTGTAGGTCGCCGTTCTCTAGCTTCTGTAAGTTGTCCGTAGATTTTTGGTTGTCTTCTTTTTCCGTTGTTTTATGGTTTAAATCTGTTGTTTTTTTTTTAAAAAAAGATCTCAAGTCCACTTCATCTCAATACAAAAAAGCTGAAAAACATTTATCGTCCCGATACTCATAAATATCACGATACACACAAATTTTGCGATACGAAAGTGTGTATCGTGCGATACACACTGAAATACGATACAAGTACCGACACATATCGTTTTCTTTCCGAGACGTTACGTATCGTGTGATACATAATTATGTATGGTACGATACTAACTAGAACGTCTCCCTACATGTTGTGTCCAACATTTTGAAAAAAATTAGGTGTCGCATATCTGTGCTTCCTCATAGGTGGTGGTGGAGCTATAAAATGGGTCAACCTATTTTGTCCCCTTGGGTGCCTGCTGGTATTTGCAGAGAAAATGACTATTTACATTTGGCAGATTAATTGCAGTATTGATTTGTTACAAAACCTAATAAGACATATCATTTGCTGGGCATGTGCTTGCGCTATTAATTTTTATTTTTTTATGTTCTCTATATAGTGTAGACACGTAATGAAATGAGCAGCATTTGTTTTGTCATCTGCTTACATATGCATTTATTACGTAGTGTTGTTTATTAAGGTTAATCTCTTTCTTTCGGCCTGGTTTTCTATTCATCGATCTAAAATTCCAATTGCAGAAAAAAATATGGAGAGCAGTAACACTGACAAAGAAGAGGAATATCGAGTTCGAAAATTAGAAATCTCAGACAATAGCAAGGGTTTTGTTGAACTACTACAACAACTAACGGTCTGCCATCCTGTGTCTGAACAGGAATTCCATAAACGATTTCAAGAGATCAGTTTATACGGTGATGACCATGTTATATGTGTAATTGAAGACGAAAATTTGGGAAAGATAATTGCAACAGGCAGCGTGTTTGTTGAGAAGAAGTTTTTGAGGAATTGCGGGAAGGTGGGTCACATTGAAGATGTTGTAGTTGATTCGAAGGCTCGAGGGATGCAGCTGGGGATGAAAATCATTGGGTTCTTGACTGATCACGCTCAGTCAATGGGTTGTTACAAGGTGATCCTTGATTGCAGTCTTGAGAACAAAGCATTCTATGAGAAATGCGGGTACAAGCAAAAAGAAGTTCAAATGGTCAAGTACTTCATTTGAGGAATATCTATATATACTCCCATTTATGGTTCAGATTCGGTAAATGACTGCTATTAATTATTGAAAACTACATTTTCTCTCCTTGCTTTGATGTAGTACAAATCTATGCAAGAAGGGTTTTTGATTCACACGAGAATACTCAAAGTCCTGCATGACTTAGGAAGTCCATTTTAAGTGTCATTTTAATATTTGGATTGATGTTTTAGTTTTATTTCCTTTTTAGATTAGGGTTCTGATTTTAGTATTTTGGTTCTTTTATTTAAAATAGGATTCCTTTAGTTGGCATAGGTAAAATATACTTTTTCTAGTAGATTTAGGATTAGTATATTTATTATAAATATTTGTAGCCTTAGGGCAGATTTGATACATTATTTATATATTCAGATGTATCAATCCTTTTATTGGGATTTTAAATAATGAATTCCAGATTGCTGCAAGTTTGCAGTTTTATTTTATTTTCCTTGATTCAACGTCTTTCTAGAGAGGATTTCTCTACGACGTCTTATTTTCTCTGTAGAAGTATAGAATTCTTTTCTTTTATCGCTGCACCTATATTACGTGGTAACAGAGGTAGGTTACACCTTCCTCAATGTCAACTTTTGTTTCAGATTGCAACCCTCCTTTGACGCTGATCGCAGGAGCCATTCTTACGTTCATTATGCATCACTAGTTTTGGCTTTACCTTGTTGCTCTTTTGAGTATGATCACCGTGAGCGAACATCCATCTTAGAAAGAAGTCAATGGAAAAAATTTAACGGCGAGTCAACAAACGAGAGTTTGTAGACTGGTTGTTAAAAATTGAAGTGTATATCTACTATTTCAAGGTCTTCTCGTTTGTAGATTGGTTGTTAAAAATCGAAGAGTATATTTATTATTTTAAGGTCTCGAAAGAAGAAGGAGCTAATCATATTTATGATGCACTCATAAGAAGGGTTCAACTATGGTGGAACGAATTTTAGCTTGATCGCCGCATATTTGCTGGTGCTCCTATTAGCATGTGTGGATTGATTGAAGAATACTATTCCAATTGTTTTGAGGAAATTATGTGCTACGTAAACCAACTTTTCAATTGGATTTATAATGACTTTGCACAATTCAATCACGGGAAAAAGAGGTGAAAGATGTGTCAAAGAATAAAGTTGATACCCATTCAATGCAACACATGGAATCCGTAAGTATTCTTAACCTTACTAGGTTCGTTCAATATCTTAAATGTTTGAACGGCTTGCCTTCCCTACATCAACAAGATCGTCGTAAGGGTGCAAGTAGTGAGAATTGGTTTTGAAATCAACAGTGGGGGTTGATTAGCAAGCCAATGAAAGAATATTTGCCTAGGACAAAATTTGAAGATAGTGCGTCCCAAAATCATGGCATTACGTAGATGGAATTTCTTGAGACACGTCGGAAGAAACTTAATTACGTTAATAAAATGAAGATTCTTCTAGCGTGGGAGGTCAAATTGATGCAGTTTAAGTATTCGAAATCTTTGTTCGTCTGGCTGGGGCATAATCAGTTTTCGTCATTAAACTCGAGGACGAGTTTTTCTCGGAGAGGGGGGTGAACCTGATGGTACTCCAACTACAAATCTATGCAAGAAGGGTTTTTGAGGCACACGAGAATACTCAAAGTCCTACATGACTTAGGAACATGACTTAGGAAGTCTATTTTAAGTTTTATTTTAACATTTGGATTGATGTTTTGGTTTTTTTTCCTTTAGATTAGGGTTCTGATTTTAGTATTTTGGTTTTTCTATTTAAAATGGGATTCCTTTGTAAAATAGATCTTTTTCTAATAGATTTAGGATTAATGTAGCTATTATAAATATTTGTAGTCTCAGGGCAGATTTGATACGTGTATTCAGAGATATTAATCCTTTTATTTGGATTTCAATAATGAATTCCAGATTGCTGAAAGTTTGCAGTTTTATTTTATTTTCTTTTCCGTATTCAATGGCTATATATCTTATTCTTCTCTTTAGAAGTCTAGAATTTTTTCTTTTCACTTCCCTACGTTATTCTTTCACCAACTACATTATCAATGTCACGATATTTGGAGAATGGAACAATAATGTTGGTATGTTTCGTATAGATGGTCAATCTATCTATTTGCATTCCTTCTGCTATTGTTTACGCTATTCTATGATTTTGCAGTTTCCAACGGCGCCCATTAAGATGCACATATTAACTTTTGGATGATTTTTTTTTTAAGACACCCTTTGAAGGAGCTTTTTAGGAAGAGTTCGTGAAGGAACTTTCAGACATTTAGTTTGTCTTGATGAAGCCTTGGTGTATGAGTCTAAATTTCATCCGCTTGATTGACAAAATTTTCAAGAAGTCCTATTTAAGTGATAGTTTTCTGTCTCACAGTTTCAACCAAACATACATCGACGTTTGATAGTCGACAAACTTATATACTTGTGATCTATGGCAAAGTTCTGAACAAAACAAATGTCAGCTAATTCCAAATGTGGAACAGAAGGAAATTTTTTTTTTCTCAAATAACATATCATATTCAACCAGCTCCAGCCGTAATAACTTCTGACATTTTGCTTTATACAATAAATGCTTTCGACTGTCACAATAGCATTTGCAGTCTCTAAAAGTGAACAGAGCGATAAAACAGCTGCACCCGCGTTTTGTTGATTTTCGACTCTGATGTTCGCTCTTCATACCAAAAAAATGTTGTCGGATTCATACCAAATGTTATGCATTTAATACCAATATTCATAAATACATATCAAGGCAAGAAAGCAATTATACAAATCTCTTTTTAGTCAGATTTTTCGATTTCTCAGAATCTCTTGTCCCATTCTTGGGACTCGTAATCTTGCTCAACCATGTCTTTGTCGGTACTATACAAAATGAATGTTCTCTGCGCCATGTCCCGAGCACTCAGAATCTGCATAAATCACACAGCAAGAGTTACGAGAGTTAGTTCACCAGCTTTAGAAATACGAGTGGATAATGCAAATAGAAGAATAAAATAGAACCTTGCAACCTGAGGAAGAAAGATTTAATGTGAACTCAACCATAAGATGGCCCTTCTGTATCACATTAAGATTTGCATTTTACTTCCTAATGGGATTGTCTCTAATTAAGAGTCCTATTCTCAAATTTGAGCTGTAAAATAATATGGTATCACTACATTGTACATCAGGAAAAACTACTCCAAACACTAGCTAAAGTCAAGCCTGTTTCCTTACTTTTTAAGGGAGTTAAATTTGGAAGTTCAGATCAATTTTTTGAGAATAGGATGTATTAGTTGATTTATTTTTTTGTCTGATATGATTATTAACTCAATATCCCATAATCATCAATGTTACCATCAAATTTAAGCAGGCACTCTTAAATTAAATAGAACAACAGCAACAAAAAGCATTTAGTTTAAATATCGACTATTATCAGAAGTTATTGAATCCAGAACCTACCTTTCGCCTTAGAGAGAGATCTGTCAATGCAAGTGCTTGTGCCCATTGTTCCTTTGTTTTGTTCCTCTTTTCCCTTTCAGCATTTGTCTTGTGAACAAAGTACAATCGGACCAACGGAATTGCAAAAAATGAGCCAGCATAGATCTGGGGCAGAGAACTTTACAAATATGAAAAACGATTAAACCAGTTTATACTGGAACATTAAGTATCAATCATAGAAGCTATTGATGCAACACTATCAACACATTCAGAACGAAAACTTCAGAAGAACAAAGATTAATTTGACCTAGTACTTTGGAATCATATTACCAGCAAAGGGAGCAACTATTACTTCTTCCTAGTTTACAAATAGACAAACAGTAAAAGAGGCAAACAAAATAGTTGGGTTCTTCAGGAGCCGCTGGTACAAAATCACATTAAACCCTTAACTTTTGAATCATTGAAACACGTGCACATATGGGGGATCAGCACTTTCATCTTACGGAAACTTTTTAGTGGCATTTCTGCAAAGTTTTTTTTTTTCCTCCTAAAATATGAAGCATTTGGTATGATAAAATACATGTTGAGAGCGTGGAATGATGACTTCGAAAAAAAGCACCACTAAATACGATGTTCTGCAACACCAATAAAATCATTGCTAAGGTACGAGCGCAATAGAGATTATTCGTGTGCATACATTCTGTTGAAGAGGAATATTACAACCATTTCCCATTCAAGCTTCAGAACCAACTATATGTATATATTATATTCAAATACATAGACACAAAACAGTTATGATGCATGTTGTCTCAGAAAAAGTCATTTGGCTATGGAATTTTCTGTTACCCAAATGAAATTATTACAAGCAAAGCAGTGGAACAGACAAAGCCGGCGTAACGATTTAATAGATGGAGCATCAATTCACACCTGAAGTACAGGAAATATGCCCTTCACAAATGTGATAAATTCGCTTGGTCTAACTAACTGTCATATTACTTCAAGAGGGCATTAAACAAAAGATATTAAGAAGAGTAAAAGATGAAATTATATGTACTGAGAAGCAATGCTAGTAAAATCATACTTCAACATGGTACCAAGTATAATAACCCGAAGAGATTAGGCCCGCCCAGACCAGTGGCCATAGCCCTCTCTGAACTGCTAGTTTTACTGCATAGTGTAAAATTCCCATGTCAAAAGAATTCTTCTCCTTCAAAAAATTTGGATAACAATGAAATAATGAATAAAAAATTAATATGATAGGAATAAAAGAAAGAAATGAAGAACCTGAATTGCAGTTTCTTCTCCTCAAAAAATTTCTCTACTCCTCCAACCCAATCTGCCCATTTTCTCCCAACGTATTCCTTCCTTCCACTCCTCTGCTGTGAAGCTGTACGTTGTAGTGATGGAAACCGGTACAAAATATTTCCTTGCACGAGCAGGTTCATTTAAAAATATAAATAAGTAAATCCATCAGCACAATAAACCAAAGAAGGACAAAATCGCACAAATTTTTGAGCTTCAATTTTGGTAAAGATATCAATCACTCTAAAATTTGATTACAAGATGGAGCTGGAATAGGGGTGTGCAAAAACCGAACCGGACCGAAAAGACCGACCGAACCGGACCGGACAGTAGACTTTTTTTCGGTTTTTATATATATTGCGGGTCGGTTCGGTCTACTTTTTTTTTGGACCGATTAAATTCGGTCCGGTCCTCGGTCCTATAGGTTAAAAAACCCTATAAAACCGAACCGAACCGAACCGAGTATTTGTATATTTTTAAAAAATATATATTTGCTAATATTATTTATAAAATGGCTGTGTATTAATTTGTAATGCTGTGTAATAGGCTGTGTATTTTTGTTGTTGTATATTAAATTTTTTTTTTTGTTGCAAAAGTTAGCCATTTTTTTGTTAAGACATCTTCTATTATTCTAGGCCCAACTTTATTTTGCAACAAGCCCATATATCAAGCCTAGACTGATGGACCGACCGAAACTAACCCGATAAACACTGCTTCGGTTCGGTCCGGTCTTATATACATTTTCGGTCCGGTCCGGTTCAAAAAAATAAAGGACCGAAGTGGTTGGTCCGGTCCAAAAAGTCGGTCAACGGGTCGGTTGACCGACCCATGAACACCCCTAAGCTGGAGTTAGAGTCTTTTGAACAAGGATGGCACTAATCAAAGAATTTTTTGGGAACTGCAAACGGCCCAAATCGGCCTGCAACAGTGTTCATATATTTATTTGGGCCCTGCTAAACCATGGTTCAAAGTCGCATTTCGGGCCCAACTTAGCCACTCAATTTTCAACTCGAATATCAGTATTAGTTTCAGCAATACGCACCGATTTGTTATTTAAAAGGCCCAAAAATCACAAAAAATTATGGAAAAATTGTTAAGTATGAGATTAATAAGATGGATCAATTAGATAAGTATAATATTATTATCTAGTACAAATTACATCGTCTATATTGAAATACCAACATACATCGCATTTAATAATACAATTTAAAGTCATGGTTCAATAAATAGATAACAATACAATCTTATGAGGCACAAATATCTCAAATATAAGTCAATTAAACTTAGAAAAATGATATGGATTATAATCAGCATCATTATTCCAGGACTACAGCTATGAAGAATGAGGATATACAGAAGGTTGAGAATTGTCACTTGTAGGGGTAAGGATAAAATGAATGGCTAGATGACTCATAATTGGAAAATTTTGGTTGGCCATGGTGATGATAGTACCCAAATTCCCGATATTTGCTGCTATTTGAAGATCCATCACGATATGTTCCATCAATATCGGTGAAATATCGATGAAATATAAGTCAACTAAGTGAAATATTGACGGTTTGGTGCGGTTTTGGTGAAATATCGCCGATTCACTGAAATACCGGTATTTACATATATCTTGTCACGGCTAGCTCCTTTTTGACTCGGTATCGGTCATATCGGACCGGTCTCGACCAATATCTTGAATCATATGCTAAAATTTGCTTCTGCTTTTGTATTGTTCCATTTGGGAATACAAAGAACTATTATTGGCCGAGGTAAAAAGAAGTTGGAAAATCATCTTAAATGATAAAATTATTGGAAGTTGGAAAATGAAAGGAGTGTTGGTGAAAAATATTCTAACACTTTTTGTTTTTTAATGGAATAGATTTTTTAGGGTTGGTTGGTGCGTAAAAATATTCTTCTTCTTTAGTGATAAGTAGATTTGGGTGATTCGTTGAGAGAAACGAGTAAGACAGGGGACTCAAACCTTTGCCCAATTACGACACCAACTACTTCCATTAAAGCAGTAACTAAATCTATAAACAAAAGTTATCTTTATTTGGCAACCTTTAAAAGATAATATTAAATTGTTAATATTATATAAGAATATAATAATACAAGCTACATCTAAAGAGGACAATCATCTCAGACCTTTTTTTCAAAAAAACAATAAGAATTATCTATTTCAAGGATTAAACATACAAAAATTGGTGGAGATGATTTATAAAATAAGTATATCTTCTCCACCAATTTTTATCAAAATATTTAATTTACAAGTTAGTGAGATGATCATTTGAAATTTCATTGGTCACAATTGAACATGCATATGTCATTTTTTTTACACTCACTTTCGAATTTGCTTTTTCAATGAAATTTTGTGAAAATGATCTCCTCATTAAGAGATCATCTCTACCAATTTTAATGAAAAATTTCCTACGTTTAACATTTCAAATAGACAGTCATTCTTCTTCTTAAAAAGAGGAACATCCTTTTTAGAGCTGAACAATTTAATAGTATATAAGAAAAATAAATATAATATATATATTATAGGGGAATGTTCAACTCACTATGAGTGTAAAACAAAGAAGTCAATAACTATTTCTCAATTTTATAATTCATTAATCTATCAGCTTGGTTAGCTAATTATTATAAATCAAGATGCATATGCAAAAAAAAATTAAATTAATTGAAACTACAAAAGTTTCTGATTATAATCATGATATATACGAGCCTTTGAAATTTAGTTAAAACTACACATACTGATGATTAAATTATTGATTTGAAACTTTGATAACTTGATAAGCATAATAAAAATAGCTTTTCCAGCAGTGGAATTTATGAAGTATGAATCTTTCAAAAGTTTTGAATGGTTGTAAAAACTAGTTAATCTTACATCGCTGTAAGTTGAACCTTATCCTATATTATACAAGCCTTTTTGGAATAAATTATAATGGATACGGATATTAGATAAAACAGATATCTACAATTATGAATAATTTACCTCGGATATGGAATATTCTTGTCGAATATTATCATTATCCATATTCGTATTCGTTTTCTCGATATTTAAAAACACTATTGTGACGCCATAGATTCCCATAGGGAGGTAACGACCTCCAGAAGTGGGCAATCACAGATGCTACCATTCATAACGGTAAGAAAGTGTGAAAATTTAAACTTTTTAAATGCAAAATAATACTCATGTAGAATAGGAATGAGTAATTAAAATCCATCCTTAAGAAAATAAATAGGATCATGTCTTGTGTAATCAGTAGCAACCACTGACAATCGTTTTACAAATTAGTCATCCATTGCACGTTGGTGGACTAAATTGTAACTCAACTATTACCATTTGTCATTTGCCAAAACCAACTTGTCCAAACAAATACAATATATATCCAACCATATGAAATACGACATAAATGTAAATAAAGATAGTCATCCATAAACCACAAGAGTAAGTGTACATTAATGTTCAAATCCTCCAACAGGATCCCAAATATAATATTAGTACAACACGCGTCTCAAACGAAATACAATATAAAAATTTAATGGCCAAAAGTGTCTTTCCACCACGAAAGACACTTTCATTACTAATCAGAGGTAATCTAAGATTGTTCGTCCTTCCCTTTACCCGCTTATCCCTGTCCATCTTTCGATATACCTGTGTGGAAAAACTGTGAACTAGCCGGGTTTAATGAGAACTATAGATTTGTACTAAAATACATATATCCATACACATATCAAGTACATATAAATAAAATACGCATATATGCCAACTATATACAAAATATTGTATAGTGCTATGCACACCACATGTTACCTACCCTAGGCAAATACTTGTATAACCAAAATACAAGGAAAATATAAACTAACTAATCGTTTTACAAACATATATTGACATTAATATCACTATCAGGCAAATAGCCCCCGCCAAATGACACATGATCTCTCGTCTAGGATGTACAGTCGACTATGAACAATATGTAGCTCCTAAGCCTAGGTCCCCCTAATGGGCCACCTAGATGTAAGTCCCTAATGGACTATTTTCATTCATGTGGGTTACATACTACCCCATTTTTAATTTCTATGGCACAGGTGACTCGAGGTGGAGTCGGTTTTGGACTGGCGAATCAGGCACGTTTAGTTATTTTTGCGAACCTGTTCGTGCGATTCAGATAGAAGAACTATACGTGCAGAAGGTGGAGACTTTTGCAGGCGGCTTGTGCGATTCAAGTTTTGTAAATCTGTACGATTTGAGATTAATCGAATCTGTAAACTTTTGTCCATATAGTGGATTGTTGAGGATTAGTCTTGCATTGCAGAAATACCTCGTTAATTCTAGTGTTTGCTTATCTATTTAATTAATTTATTAATTATTGCATGCTATAAAAGATTAAACTGGTTTTTCCGAATTAAAACCCATAGACTTTAAGGGTTTAATTTTTATTCGATTAAAGTTGATTTTTGAGAATCCTACTATTGAATAATAAACTTAGGGTTAATTAATTTGCTTCATCACACGCACACGCTGGCTTTTTTAAAATCCTCAAACCACTCCCACTCTCTAATATATAAAATTAATCATTAATAATTAATTTTTAAATAATTATTAATTAATTAACAATTAGTAAAAATCAAAATGTCTTATTCCTTTTCTACAATCAAAACAATTTTCTTCTTCTCTTTATTATTTGACCACCACCATCCTTCTTTACGCTGACAACGAAATACCCCCACAAAACTTCTATCTTTTCACAAATCACTCTAAGCTCTCACACAGTCATTGTCGGCAATTAATCTCTCTGTCGTGGGAGACCAAAGGTACTCAAAATCTAGGGTTTTTATCTAAGGTTGTAATTAGCCATTGTTGTGAATATTTTGACCTAGTTGTACATATTATGTCACGTTTTCCCCAGATTTTACAACTAGAATGCACTCTTAGTAGTTGATGATTTTCTCTACTTTGAAAATATGTGGCTTAACAAAGAACATGTATTTTGGCTTATTTAAGACTGATGTTATACACACCAGTTATATTTATATATGTAAATATTAATTTATAGTTGTTATATTTTCTTTCTCCTATCATTTTTAAACATCATTCATTATGCTAAAAGGTTAAAAATATGAAATATTGCAATTACAACTTTGTGTTATTATTTAGCAAAAAGGAAAGAAAATAAGCATTACTAAGTCTTTGCTGAGGAATCTTTACTTCCCTCTCATATAGGCAAATCCGTTTGATACCAATAGCTACAAGCCAATTCAAAAGCTAAATTATATGCGAAGCCTTGTTAGCATCTTTAATGCCAACAACAATAATTAGGTACCTAACTTTGCTTGGACCAAGAACTTTGTAGCTCTTAAATAATCCCTTAAAGATAAGATAGTTTCGGACTACATAAGCCATCTCTAGTGCAAAGTACCATAAGCTAATCATAAAATGTAAGGTATATCAGAATAAAATAAGCCTAAAATTGCCACCATACAAAAGAATTTATTATAGCCAAATGAGTATTCATATCAACTATTTGCTAAAAACATGTCTTAATTATATCAAAAAATCTACATAAAGTGTCACTATATCAGTTTTTCTTTTTTATTTTAGTTTATTGTTTTCCCTTTTGATCTCAGTTGGATAATTAAAGGTCCAGATATGTGGATTCATGATTTCCTTAATATATACATATTGTTACTTTATTCATTTATAACTGTATTTTTTGCTAATTGTTTGGTTATGGCATGTTGTATTTCCCAAAGGTGACGAATTATATATATATATATATGTACTTACGAGTTGTGTATATAATAGCTTATAGTTTGCTCCAATCACATCTATTTTGGTCTCTACAACTTTTTTTAGATATCTATTTAATTGAGGTACTATTGGTATGAATTATCTTTTTCTGAATTAAGCTTGTACATGTTAACACTTGTGGTGAATTAAGTTTTTTGGGTTCCTCGATAGCTTGTAAGGCATGTTTGAAATAACTATCTCAATAGTTAATTGGTATTTGGTCTTTCATATTTGCACTTGGGTGGCCAGTGGGTTTGGTAAGGAATTTTGCAATATATTTGTGCTGGTGTGGTGTAAAATAGCTGAAACATAAACAAATCTAAGTTCTAAACCTGTTAGTCATTTGTCTATTTATTGACACCCCGGAGTTTGCATTTGTTTTATTGGCTCAAAATTAATGCCAAGATTCATTTTCGATGATTTTCTTTCTATAGTTCAATTCTCTCGCTATCACTATCAAAACAATATTTTCTAATTGCGCATTGTTGCAGACTATACACAAAAATATGATTGGATGAAATAATCAGGAACGACAATTTATATTTGGTTCATTTCCTTAAAGTATTTTTAAAATGATCATTCATTTTATTTTACCAAAAGTGGCATTTTTTTTAAATGATTTATACCTTTTTTTCTCCCCAAATTTAATTGTTATTATGCATTTTGTGAAAATTTTGGCATGTGCCGTTATATATTATTATAACCTCTCCTACGAGATCTATAAGCTCTCCCTCTAGATAATGTAAACTCTAATATAAATTTATGAAATCATTGTTGTTTTTGGCATAACTAGGAACAATCCGATGACGGTGTTCGAAAGGTAAAGAAAATCAAATAAACATAGTGCTACTACTACCTTAAAGCAGTATGGCAAAAAAAGGAAGTCGCCGCTAACACCACCACTATCTAGAGAAGAAAATGATCCCCTCCCTCTCAAAATGATACCCAATGTTGAAGGAGTTGTGATCCCCCTCCCCCCAAAATGATCTTTAAATTGAAAAGAATCTCGAGACAATGGCTCGAGAGAATCTTGTACACGTTGAAGGTCTTAGCGGCAGTGATGAGAGTCCATAGGAAGGGCCAATGGGGACAATAGTAATGAATTTACATACTTCAATGATCATATAGCATATGCAATGTAGAATCAAGAAAAGGTATTTGATCATTATATTTCTTATATTTACAAATAAGCATATGCAATATATAGTTACAGTTAACACACTTAAATTATTTAATACAAGACAAAAAAAGAAAAGTAAGCACTATATGCCATTGACCAAAGTTGCGGGAGTGGGACTTATCAAAAGAGGTTTAAGGGGTACAAAGTCAGATCAAAGCAAGTGGATTAACTCCATTAAAAGAGCATAACTATAGGTACATTGACTGCTTTGCCATCCAAGCCTTAGTTAAGTGATGGCAACCATAAACAAACACATTCCATATATCATTCAATCAGATAACGATTACTTTTGATAATGTGAGACAAATATTGGGTGTTCCGGTAGAGGGGGCTGTTTTACTTCTAAGGAGCGTGGAAGAGATATTAGTTCAGATGTAGCGATAGAAATGGCATCAAAGTTGTTGGGTGTTAGTGAGCCCAATGTGATTGAGAAAATAAAAGATGCAGTTAGGGTGCAGTGGTTAAAGGAAAAGTGCATGGATCGAGTTACTAAAGAATCAAGTCCCGAGGAGTTGGATAACTGTGCCAGGGGGTATATTTTGTTCTTGCTAAGGTGTGTTGTTCTCCCCAAGAAGACAAAAACCAAGATTTCTTTATACTATTTGTATGGGTTACTTAAGATTTTTCCAAGGTTAGTCAGATAAGATGGGGAATGCCGATACTTGCACACTTATATCATCATTTGGGATACGCATCAAGATCCTTGACAAAATGGATTTTTGGATGCCTAACTCTACTTATGGTACATACATGTCTTCACTTTCTCTATTATATTATTATTGTTTATAATTGTGCTGATGAACTTTAAATAATGCAGGGTTGGATTTACGAGCACTTTCAAGATTGTGTACACGTGCTTCCCAATATGGAGCACACGGAGATGCAACCATGTATGTGTAGGTGGAAACCCCAAGCAATTTCAAAATTTGATGCAGTCACAACCCTTATAACCTTGAGGAGGAGACAAGGCAATTTAACCGAGATAGACGTAAGACGTGGACAGCAACCTTTGTGTTTTTGAAGTATTAGCTATTAAAATTACTCATTAAGTTTAAGACATCTTTTTAATAAGTGTGTTGGGATTCTTATAAGGACCACAAAGTTACACGCCTATTCTACGAGATTTCATACTACCGCAACTTACTCATTTACTTTTATGTTGCCGAGCCTTACTATCCTGATTGCATGTTTAGACAATCTAGGCTAGTGCAAATAATTCCCATAACGCTTTCGGGCTTGTATGTGCAATCAACAAGCACAGGCAAAGAAAAATGCTTCACCAAAAAAATGCTCTCGAGATGCACCTAAAAAAGGTCTAAGACCTCATAAGTTGTTTTGTTACTTATATACCAATAGACGTAATGCTTCTCCAAGTGAACGTTCAATAATTGTTGCATCGCATTCCTCCCTTCCATAGCAAGTGTTCTTATATTAGACGTCGCATTATAAATCGTCTTCATGGTGGACTCATTCTTATTGTGACGCCGTTTAATTGAATTAAGAATCTCTGTTGGTTTAACTCCATCAAGGCTCATGTCCACAACCATTATTCCCTCATATTTGCTCAATATTTTGGCATATGGATGCCCAACTAAAGTTTTCAGTAACTCGGGGTTATGAACATCGCACACTTCTATCTTCCAATTATCTCTACCAACATTCACACCCCGAAGCTTGAATAAATAACAACACTTTCTTGTAGCACATTCTCTCTTGTTGAGATTTTATTTCCTTTTACGGTATATCTCGCCTCTTTCACAACCCAACAATAGCCTTGGTCACCTTCTCGTACCATTTCTTTTTGTCGAATTTCATTATTACGACAGTAGATTGGATGCCTCTTCCTTAACTTTGACACCAATCAACTAAATTATATCAATAAGTAAATACCTACAAAACACACATTGTATACAAGAAATTAACTCAATCAAAGTCGTATGACAATATATAATTTCATTTGTACTTACTGCATCAGTTACAAATGTTGGAGTCACATCAATTTTAAATTCTTTAATATTATTCTCTGTAGGATTATAATTGCTAATTCCATTGGGGTCTAGAGATTGTTCACAATCGGCCATCAAGAGAGATAGTAAACAATCATCATCGAGATTAAGCTTACAAGGTTGTTCACCACTACCATTGAGGTCAAAACCACTTTCACTATAATCGGGATCATTGCCATCGAAATTATCATCACCATAACAATGTGAAACAAGAGGCACAACAACAATTATATCCTCAAAACTTTGGCCATCACCACCATCAGGATTAATTTTGATTGAATTAGAAGGATTTAATTTAATCACATGCTCGTTAAACACGTGAACACACTTTGAATTTTGAGATACACCTCAATGAAGAAATATTAATTTCTTGAATAAAGGAACAACCTCGCCATATCGTAAACTCAAGTGAACACATATCCTACACACACAAAATTCTAATAAATCAATAATCTCTGCATAAATAACATATAGGTGATATAGAGAATAATGTTTATCGACAATGCATTACTCAGCCCCTAAGCACACCTAGTAGTAGGCTTATACTCGACCGTAAATAACCAAATTACTGGCACCATACTCAGGTTTTAAGGACCCAATGATCATTCACCTCTTGGTGTGCAAAAATGTTCCCACTCGGTCTTTAGAAACCTAGTATACTACCCAAGTTAAGTCTTTAGTGAATGACTAAACACCTAAAACTCAGTTATTCAGGACCGAGGTGATTAAGGAAATATGTGTCCGACCTCTAGAATTATTTTATACTCCTTCAGCCCCTAGGCAACGAGAAATAGGTTTATACTCGATTTTAAATAACCAAATAACATAACCCTATTCGGTTCTCAAGGACGGAATGATCCTTCTCCTTTAGGTGTTCACAAATGTACACATTCGGTTTCTAGAAACCGAATAAAGGCCACGAATTTAGTTCCCCGTAACTAATGGAACCTTCTTAGCTACTCAAATTCATTTTGTTGTGTATATATTTGTTGTGGATGTTAACAAAATAAAATAAACATGAAACATAATAAAAAATATATATATATACATTTGTTTCATTAACTTTTTCTACCGTGTCAATCTTTAATTTTCTCTTCTCTACCATTCTTTACAATTTTGGGTTTTTTTTGTTTGCATCAATGGAGATTTTTGTGGGTTTTGGCTGGGTTTTTGTTGGTTTTTAATGGGGTTTTGGTGGCTATTATTATTCCAACTGAATTTGAAAGCAAACTCAATTGAAGATGATCAAGAAATTTGGAGGGAAATGCATTCAATGCGGGTGGGATAATTTTTTTAAAATGAATGGGTTAATTAGATTTGAGTTTTTTTAAAAATTATTAACCATTGGGTAACGACCATTGTGTAAAAATAAAAGAAGTGGGGTGGAAATAGAATTGTTAGTAGCATTTTTGGGTGGGAATGGAACCAAGCAATAATTGAGGTGGAAAGTATACAACACGACAAGAATGAAAGTTCAAGAAAAAATATTTAATCAATGACAACGAAGATGTCAGAATAAAAGTGGTATTTGTCAATTACGAGCTGATAAAGATATCATGTTGACGGTTTAAAAGAATATTCGATATATGTGATGTATTTATATCAACACGAGTTAATACTACACAAAAATAGGCTAGTTACACAAACTACCTAATCAAACCAAGCTCAACCCAATCTTGGGCATCTACATAATATATTAATGGTCACCAAGGCACTCAACCTCGTGAGTCCTCACGGGTAGTTAATCTCATGAGTCCCCTATGTGAGTATCAATTAATTAATAAACTAATCACTCTCCCAAAATCAGGTGTGTATAGTAATTGATGTAATAAATATATCCACATATAATTAAATAACAATGGGTACGTTTAGAGTAAAGATTCAACATGGTAAAATTTGGAATGAAGTACAATTAATACAATAATTGTACAATAGCATTTTAAGAAAATAAAGTTGCAACATTAGAACAAGTACAACCAATCAATAACCGATAAAAACAAGTTAAAGAATTATTATTTCAAATGGAGTATAGAAGTAAGAATACAAAAAAAGGATACTTTAGAGATTTAAAAAGGAATACTCTATCTTTTTCTAAAATATTTCTCTTCATTTTCTTCTTCTTTTGTTGAATGTTATTTTTGGTTCAATACCCCTCATATTTATAGCCCATCCATAGCACAAATGAGGGGTGTTAAGGCCAATCCAAAAATCGACAGAATGGACTGAACGGATCCGCACCAATCTGTAAAACCCCGAACCAAAAAAAAAATCTAAACCGAGAACGAGAACGAGAAAACAGAACCTAAACCGAACAGTTTGGTTTGGGTTCGGGGTTAGCTAATCCAAAACCGAACTAGACTGAACCGGATCGAACTATGTATAAGAAAATGAAATTTGCTAATATATACTCTAATGGCACACGTTAAGTATACTATGACAAAAAATATGGACTTTTATAAGAATATGTTCTTTATTAATTGCATGTTGTGATTCTCTTAAAAAAAATCATTAATGCGTGCCCTTATTTTTGAATTAACTACGTGATGGTAAGATTTTTTTTATCACATACATGATGGCAAGGTAATTCATCATTTTATTTAATGAGTTTTATTCTTGTAAAAATGAAAATAAAATAATAACTAAATAGGGAACATGGTTTTTATATGTTTATTCCTTATTTCTAGAAAGCCATGACTTTAATTTGAATATTAACTAGTTAGTATTCCATTGGTATGTTAAAAAAAACATATGTCAAAACCGAATAAATCCGAACCGAAAGTTTCGGTTTAGAAGATTTAGAAATCAAAACCGAACTGAACCGAAACCAAATTTTTGAGTTTGGGGTACCTTAGTTTTCACCCTGACCAAAACCGAAAACACCCATAGCACAAATATTCACATGAGTTAGAGAAATAAGTTTATCTTCTTATTCATTTTTATAATTATATTTTAAATTACTTAATAGTTAAGTTAATCAAAATATATCTTTATGCCTATTCATAATTCCATTATATCCATAACTCAAGCTCATCCATAATTTATGCATATCTACAAGTTTATCTGTAATTCATATTTATTCATAATTTTAAGTCTACCCATCAATATAAATTTACCCATAAATCCAAATGTGTAGCTAACCCACCATAAAATAATTCCTTAAAAATTGTACCTAAAAGCCTAAATAATTCATATCCAAAATATATCACTTATTTTAAAATCGGGATATCAAACCACTTGTGTTAAGCTTTGTTACTTAAGTAAAATAAGGAGAGATATAGACATGATAAAGTGAGAACCAATTAAGTGAGGAGATTATATAAAAATAGTGAGTTCATCGTGGATTCTAACAGTGTAGCCAGTGGATTTTGAAGTGTTTATATGGATCTATTTTTAAGATATAAATCTCTAAAATATCAAATTTTTGTCCAATTCGTTGTACTCTATTTGAATTTGTTTTGTTGATTAGTTCGGTGTATAGTATTTGGCTTCATTAATTGTTGTTATTTATTGGTGTTGGTTAAATTGTTATTGAAGTGGGAGAGACTGGTGTATGAAGCACCGTCGTGTAAGTCTTAGATAAAAGTTTTGATGTGGTTGGTAGTATTTAACATGTTACCAGGAGGGACTGGTGTATGAGGCCAGATTGTGGTTTGTGGAATTTGTTGTGTAGACTAATATTGTTTTTGAATATTTTATTATTGATAAACAATAAAATATTTGATTGCTATATTTTCATTCATGTGTGTTATGTACTACCCTCTCTTCAATTTTTATAGCGCATGTTGCTCAAGTTGGAGTCAGTTTTGGACTAGCGAATCTTATGAGTTTAGTTAGTTTATCATTTTTGGTAAAAAAGAGATGTAATTTCGTTTTTTAGATTTGAAATTGTATATGTATTTTAAAAACTAATTTAATATATAAAAAGAAAAGCTTATTTGATTTATTTATTTTTTGACCCCCGCGGGGTGGGTCGTCACAATAGTACTATAAATCAATAAAATTATTATCATATGAAATAGTATTTGTAGGTCGGAAAATACCCTATAGGGGGGTGAATAGGGTTTTTAAAACTTAATGAGATTTTTAAAATCAATTTAAAAATATTCGATGTCTATATCAATCAAGCAACAAGAAATAAAGATAATTCCAATCACAAGGTACAAATAACACAATATAAGAGTTCAAGAGATAGAAAGATTAAACCGATCAAAGTCGAAGACTTTTTGTCCACACGGTTCGGCTTGTTAGCCCCTACTTTCGCGCTCGGTTAGTACCCCGAGAAATTCCACTATAACCGATCTTCTTCCAGGTGAAGATCAAACCTCTACAAGTGTATTCTTCTCACACACTCTTACAAGTATTAAATCTCTCTCAATACTCACACAAGAATTCACTCTTGCTATCTTAAGAGATAAACCTCTCTTAATGTTTGTCAGAAAAGATTTGGTGGCTAACACCAATGTACAATAGCTCTCAAGTGTATGAAGATTACAATTTAAGCTCACACTAAAAGATATCAAATTTGATCAACAAAATATAGCTCAAAATAAAGATGATTGATCAAAAGCAATGTTCTTGAATCTTTGAAAATGAATGTAGATGAAGAGAGTAGTGTAGAAATGATTCAAAAGGGTTTAAATAAGTCTTAGAAGGTGTATATATAGTCTAAGACATCATATAGTCGTTTGGAGGGAGTTGGTAAGAGTTTGGTGCCAAAAATGGTAAAAAATCAGAACTCCAACGGCTATATTCTGGGCCATCAGTCGACTGAGCAAGGCTTCTTAGTTGACTGAGTGAGCCTCAGTCGACTGAGCCTCTGTCGACTGAGCCTCTTTGCTTAGTTGACTGATGAGCTCTGTCCATCAGGCCAAAATCTCAAATTTTGTACTTTTGCATTTTTTAGCTTCAAAATCAATTCTAATGCTTTGGGGACTTCAAAAATAAGTTCCTAAGGTCTCTATTTTCGGGAAAACACAAAATATGATCATTTGTATTTAATATGAATTTATTTGAAAAACGGTTTTTACAAGTATGTTTGTTTTTCAAAGAATTTTGATTCAATTTGATTTTGATCAGTCTATTTGAAAAAAGAGATAAAAAGTAAGAGCTATAATTGAAAATCAAATATGAATCTTTACAACAAAACTACTCACTCAAATATGAACTTATGAGTCTTCGAAAGCTTTGTTTGTATCTTCGATTATTTTCTTCCTTGGCTCTTTGTTCTTGTATAGAGATCCCTTTTGGTAGAGCATTGATCACATAATTGTGTGAGGTATGAGGCATTGAAAGTACACATTTGTGTAGGTGAACGATCTATATTCCGGCTTTTTCATTTTGTCATCGTGAGATCAATTATAGTGGCTATCACTTAAAACATCAACTTCGTTAAATAACACAAGATTAAATATATTGTTATTATCAAAACAAGATTAGTGACTTAAAGGTCAACAATATCCAAATCTCGTATGAAACCCACATTTAGTCTATTTTATAAATGCATATATAACAATAATCTATCAACTACCACATACGTCCAAGTGGGTTTTAGGTCAATTTTGTAGTACACATACATAAAAGTGGGTATTCTTGTTGGAATATCAAATTATGGTTATAATGAGTATAAATCAATTAAAGGTCTGTTCTTTTTGCATGACGTTGAGACATGATTTCGTAAATCATATGATTTATGTAATTTAAGACTTCTATTTTAGGATAAGTCTCGATATTTTAAAATTCTGACAAATTTTGAAATCCTGTAAATTACGTAATTTCAAAATCTACTTAAAAGGTTGGAATTTTGAAATCCCATATTTAATTATGGAGTTTGAATTTGATACATCTCTTTTTAATCTTACCTCTCCTTCATTATTGGTCAATAACACTTTTTCTCTCTAACTAAAATATATAAATGGATAAGAATTTCATTTAAACTCAACTTACACTACCACATTTTAAAAAATTATATATTTTTTTAAAAGAACACCTGAATTGAAAATCATGAGATTTTAAAAGCAGAGATTTATCTTATGATCTATCAAATCACATGATTTCGAAATTTTGTAAAAGAACACAACCTAAAAGAATCAAGGAAATCCAATCCAAGCTCTATGCATAAAACCTTGAATTTGTACCAAAACCCCTAAATTTATTAAGTGTAGACACATGCTACAAATAATAGTTGGAAAATAAGTTTAAATACTAGTGTTCCCACCTCAAAAATGCTAAATTTCCAAGATTTGTGTGTTGAAGAAATTGGTTGAGGCTTGTACTAAGAAATACCCAAACTTTACCAAGAGTTCACTAAATCACCCTATATATCTACCTCTCTCTAAGTCTTCGGTACTGGATTGGATGTGTAATGCTCGAGTGAGACGAGTTTTAGGGTTGTATTGGGATAAATATTGGGCCAAAACTTATCAATTTTGACTAATTTAATGCCAGTTAGTCAATTAACCAAGACTCCCATCAGTTGGCTAAAGGATAGCTACTAGAATGTCAACCCTTGGCTTGCCTATGGTGTCTAATTACACACCCAGCTTTGTGCCTATTTTTGATCATTGAGGAGTAAGAATTGGGTCTCAGCAAAACACAAAAGTTTCAGACAATCAATTTACTTTTCTAATGGTCCAAATGATGGGTCATTTGGACATTATATGAAGAAGTTATAACTTGCCAAAGTCATCGATGTCCATTTATTAAGAAAATGTAATTTTGTGACTAACTAACCAAATCTAATTCGGAACACCTGAATTATGTTGTGACCATGCACGCAAATGTAAATAAACTAATGTGACGTGTGGGATGGGTCTAAACCATATAAACCTCTACGGAACCAAAATCCACTACTCAAAGCGAAATTAATAAAGAATTAGGCTAATGCGGTGGGATTAGCGAGCAAACTAATTATGGGGTGTTACAACTATCTAATTTCTCTTTTTGAATATCCATTTGGATAAGTATCCACAAAATTCAAATATGTAACGAATTCGGATTTTTGAATTCCCATTTATACCCCTACATATATCGCATTTTCACGATAAGATTCAAAATAAAAGTATTTGCTAACAAGTTATGATGTTTATTGAATTCAACTATTTAATAGGTAAACCTCTTAATTAGATATTTATATATATATAAGTAACGAGTGATAATGTAATGGGTTAATTGCATTTTGCCTTTTTTAACTATATGGGTAGTGGCACTTTGCCATATGAACTATCAAAATTAGTAATTTTTGCCACCAACCATCAATTTTGTTACAATCGACCATTTTTCGCTGACGGTGTTAACTTTGGTAACGGAAAAGATCCACCTGCACATCACCTGAGTTTTTTTTAAGGCATAATGGTCATTTTGCATTTGGCTCCACTTTTGTCAATTTTATCGCTAAAACCAAGACACACATTTTATATAATATATATAGATATGTATACACCCACATGTATCTAATATTCATATGTACAAAGAAAGAGAAAGAACGAAGACACGGTAGAAACAGACAGAGAGCACAGACATGGGTATGAGTATTCGTCGCAACAAAAGCCGAAGAAGAGTAAGATGAGGATAGGTCTTAGGGGCGGGTTATTGGGTGGAGCTTTGGGTGGGTTGTTGATAGAAAATATGATATTGGATGCTGGATCGTATGATGGTGGGTATAATGATGGTGCATAGTGGGTTTAATAGAGGATTTGATTTTTAATTATGTTTGTTCTGTAATTACTTCTTCTTCTTCTTTTTTTCTCTTTTTTGGACTTGATATGGTATGGACTTATGGTCCTTTGAGTGATGTATTAGATAATGTCGGTTTCTATGATTTAGTTTCGGTATCTTATAACAACTTTAGCTTTTATCCTTCTGAAATCGCCGACTCTCACAATAATAATTAAGATGAAATGTGAATTCAATTATCTCAAATGTTCATTGGGTGATTAGAAGCCTCCTATGATTACTGTGGTTGATCAATCTTGGTCGGATTTTAACCCTAGAGGGGGTGAATATGGTTTTTAAAACTTAATGCGGAATTTGAAAGTTTCTAAAAAAGTTTAAGCAAAACAATTTAATTAAGCAAGTGTATTAAGGAAATAGCAATTCAACCAAGCAATCTCAATCACAAGCAATAATATAACAATAAAATAAATAGCTTGAGTTAGAAAGATTAAACTGATTGAAGCCCAAGACGTTTTGTTCACGCGGTTTCTATTTCCTAAACCACACGTCCGCGTTCGGATAGTCCCCCGAGAATTTTTACTAATTTCGATTTTCTTCCGGTTGCAATTCAAACCGCAATACAAATGTTGTTATACACACAACACTCACAATGTAGCTATACCCACTACACTTCTCACAAGATATAGTCTCTTGCTAATCTATGAGATTGGTATCTCATAATCACTAAACAAGAATTTACCTTATTGTTATCCTATGAGATTTACCTCTCACAATTGAATATAGATTGTTTGGTGATTTACACGAATGAATAACAAATCTCAAGTGTTTAAGAGATGCAATTGAAGCTCACACTAGAGTTATCTTGATTGATTAATTAAATATAGCTCAAAGATGAAAGATATGATCAATACAAAAGCTTGAATTCTTTGAATAAGATGAATAGATGAAAAATGAGTTTGTATATGTGTTCAAACTTACCAAAATGTATCTTAGATAGTCTATATATAGTCCCAAAAGTGATATAGCCGTTTTTTAGGTTTGGTGAATGTTTGGTACCAAAAATGGTAAAAAATCATATTTTCAACGGCTATATTCTGAGGCATCAGTCGACTGAGCAAAGCTCATCAGTCGACTGATGGGCTTTGTCCATCAGACCAAAATCTCAATTTTTAGACTTTTGCAATTTAGCTCCAAAATTAATTCTAATGTTTTGGGGACCTCAAAAATATGTTCCTAAGACACCTATTTTTGGGAAAACTCAAAATATGATCGATTGAAATTAATATGAATTTATTTCAAAATCGATTTTTGCAAAAATGATATTTTCAAAGAAATTCAATTGTAAGCTTGTTTGATTCAATCTCCAAATGATGCATGATCATGTTTGAGCTATAAAAATGATCAATCATGAAACTTTACATAAAATCCTAAGCACTCACTCAATTATCGAATTGTCGAGTTTTTGAATGCTTCGATTTGTTTCTTCAATTTGATCTTCAATTAAAACTTTTGCCTTGAAACTTTTTGCATATTTCTTTGATCTTGATCTTCATGAATTGCATTATGATGAGGTTGATCTTCCTTGTCTTGTCCAATCCTTTGTTGACTTGATCGGATAGTATTTCGATGATCCTTGTCATGTGGCATGCTTTTCTTGATTTTTCAAGTAAATGAACTATAAACTTATATCAAGAAACATGTTAAATTACACATGATTGGTTTATTGTTATTATCAAAATAACATTAAGACCTTTAGGTCAACAATCATAAATTTTAATTTTTTTTCTTGTTTCATTAAAACATTAAAATTTGGAGATGCTTGCATATTCGTTTCACTAAAATATCTATGTTTATATATATATATATATAATATTTGGTCTTTGTTGCGAGTTATTTTCTTATTCATATGGAATTTGATTAATTTCTCTTTGTCTCTGCTCTGTTTTCGTTCTCTCGTTTTGTCTATGCTCTGTTTCTCACCTCTCTCTTTCTCTCTGTATATGAATATTAGATACATGTGGGTGTATACATATCTATATATATTGTATAAAATGTGTCTTGGTTTTAGTGAGAAAATTGACAAAAGTGGAGCCAAATGAAATGACCATTATACCCTCAAAAAAACTCACGTGATGTGCAGGTGGAGCTTTTCCCATTACCAAAGTGAGCACCGTTAACGAAAAATGGTCAATTGCAACAAAATTGATAATTGGTGGTAAAAATTGCTAGTTTTAATAATTCATATAGCAAAGTGCCACTACCCCAATAGTTGAGAGGGAAAAAGTGTAATTACTCCTAATGTAATTGAAGTAAACATTTAAGTATATGTGATGTTGGGTTTCTTGTCACCCTCCTCGCTTATTTTTGTATCTTAACATGTTTTCAAGCCTTATTTTTTGTTACTCGATTGTTTTCGGTTAAACAACAAAATAAGCTAGCTCTTTTTAAAAAAAAAAATTAAATATGAAAAGTATTTTAATAGATGAGTTAGTAGCTCTATGGTAAGACATTTCTTATTCTAATCGAACTAAAGGTCTAAATCTCGTTAAATGTTTTCTTATTTAGAATGAAAGAATAAATATTGGTGTCAATGTGAAGTCACCAAATTTACAAATCAGAGTCATTAATTTTTAATTATTTTTTTTCATATGACTAGATATAAAAATACATGCGACACGTATTCGTAACTATTCTCGCTATTTTTTTGTTTTAAAAAAAATTTCGAAAAGATTTCATTCGACCATGGGAATTATCGATCACCATGTACATCAAAGGATAAAAATTTGGGTTATCCTCTAGCCACACCACCTTATCTTCCACACACCTGGCATGTTGTGCCAACTAATGGGCTATGGAATTTACAATATCTATTAACCCAACAGACAAGCAATACGCCGTAAAAGCGATAGTTCGTCTTCAATGTATAATAATTAATGCCGTCTATTGCGTGAATGACGTTCCATGCACATCCGTCAAGGTGAATCAAGCCAAAAACCAATTTCAATCATCAAATGCAATTGAACCACCCAATGCTTGTTCGAGAAATTAAACTATTTTCATGACAAATTGTAAAAATATGATATAACACCATAATCAAGTAAGTGCAAATAAATATTAGAATGATTGAACTACCAACAAGTGACCAAGTGATAGAGCACTGGAATCAACTGTGAACTCTCCATGTCGAATTTTAGCAGCTACAAATACATATGATTGCCAGCTATTGGTCATTGTTCCGTGAAGAGAGATTAATCGAGATACGTAAAAGCTGACTTATACATTATATATAGTGGTAGAAAGTATTTAGATATATTAAAAAAAAGCAAAAAAAAAAATATTAAAAGGATGTACTGAATTTGGGCCAAACGACCGTCCCCCGGTATCTTACTGGGGACAATATATTGTCATTCTTGTCATCACTCTCATAGTCTCATGCATATCTCTCTATAACTTGTTTGTCCACTTCTTAATTATAATAAGAAGAGTGCATAGGATACCAAATTGTTGTTTGTAACTTAGTTCCACAACTCATATACACAAGTAGATCCGTCTCTAAATATAGGGTTTTCTGTATATAAATTAAATAAAATGAGTCCTTATTTTAATATTGTGTTTAAAATATCTAAGATAAACGACATGCGCCAACCTTGAGATGTTTTACTAATTCCACAAAGTTTCGAGTCGGAGATTAACCTGATTCTCGGGTTAAAAATATTTTTTGAATAATTCAAGTCGTTGTTGTTAGGGTTGATAAGTCAAATTTCTTCGATCGGTTCACTTAGGTACGTAGCTTCCCTTAAACTTACGTTATAAAATCTATTTGCCGTAAAGAAGACCATTTCTAATTGCCCACCTAGCATCTACTCATGGCTGGCCTGCATATTAGACAAAACAGCTACATTATGTTTAGAAATTAAGATTTTATTAGTCCTTTAGGCTTGAATTCGATCTCTTTATCTAATTTTATAATGAAATTTTTACATTGGCACATTTGTTATTAGAAGCGGAATTGAGAAGTGGCAGAGCAAACTCTAGATCAACTCACCAAAAGAAGAACTTTTAACTTATCCCAATTCATTCAACTCACCCTTTGTCTAATTCTAGGTCTGCCCCTATTTATTATCTCATATATATTACATTTTACAAATGACCAACCATGAAATGCACGAACATGTTACATAAAATAATTAATTACAAAGTAAAAATAATTAGAATTTTTATTATTATTATTAAAATATTCAACTTCAAGTAGATATATTTTTTTTTAAAAAAAAAAAAAAGAGGTTAAGAGCATTTCCAACGGCATAATTAAAATCGTACGAATATTCAATTTTAAGTATGTGATTTAAAAGAAAGCTCCAAATATAATGTAAATGGGACTATTTTAAAACAGGAGTATACAACTTAACTTATCTTTCTATATCTTCATAAACATAAAAGGGATACCTAGAGATATGTAAAATTAAGCAGTGAATAAAACGTAAAGTTAAATGAAAATTGAAAATAACACAATAAATACATGTATTAAATGTTTATATGTATTATAAATATTCCTAATTCAATTCCTCCATAATAATATATAGTAATAAATTAAATGTTTATATGTTTTATAAATACTCCTAGCCTAATTCCTCCTCTAGAGTAATAGATATCTATTATTAATTCTGGGACATGAATTATTCTTTTGTGTCGTCAACCAGCGACAATATATGTCGTTGTTTGATGTGAACTTGGGTTGGGCAATTAAGAAGGTTAATTTGAGCCATTAAAATTTCTTTATTCTATCTTTGAAAACTTTTATTTTGTAATTCTATTTATCTTTGCTCAACTTTTATATTAGAAAAAATATATGCCTGTAATTCTTTTTGTTAGAGTTAGTGGGCTTAGCCTAATTTATAAGGCACCTACTTAAATACAAGATAAACCCTGAGTTCGAGTTTCAATCGGAATGAGGAGTTTTTGTTATTATTGTATATAGGAAAGAGATTTAGACCTTCCCTTTTAATCAATATTTTTTTATCTTTTTGTTGTAAGTACAAATTTAAAAGAAAGAGAAGCAAAACATGTGAGACGATATTTGAATTGAATATGTTATGTATTAAAAAAAAATGATTGTACATTTCAGCTATGATACTAGTGCCAGTAACTATTTATAATACACGTACTCTCTCCATTCCGAATAAGTCTCCAAGATTACTCACTTCATCTTAAATTTATAAATTTATTTAAACTTCTGCATTTTTTAAGAAAACATGTAATAATTTTAACCTAATCAATGTTAAAAATACGATTTATGTTTTATCGTAAAATTTAGTATATTGATAATATCCCAGAAAAAAATGAGATTAATTTGAGATATCTTCAAAAAAACAAGTAGAATTATTAATTTGAAAATGAAGGAGTACGTGATTTTTAGAAGGTCTCAAAAGGAATTCCTTTTCTTCATTTTTTTTCCCCAGTTTTTTTCTAATATACTGTCCAAAAAAAAAGGTTAATCTGAATTGTTAATTATCGACGGGGCGTGCAATTAATTGAGAGAGAGGAGAAGAAACAAAAGATAGGAATGGACTTTGACATAACAGTAGAAAATAAGAAGAATACAAAAGAAAGAAGGTGCAAATCAGACGGCATATATAAATTTTGATAAGATAAACAAAGTACACCACAAAATTAAATTTCAAACTCTCTCTCTACACGGTTTTCATTTCATTTTCTCCATGTCCAAAGATCAATTGTTGAACCAAAGTTCGAAACAATTAGGTGAAATTGAAGATGATGATCATAAAACACAACATGGTGAACCAAATCATGATCAGCTAGAATTAATCAACGACTACGAAGAGTGTCGAACGCCAACTTCGGATGATCACAAGATCCCGGCAGTTGAAATCTGCCCAGGGGCACCACGTAAAGAAAGGGAAGTACTGCCCAGGTTACACAAGAGGAAAGTATCACCGACGGATGAGTTGGAGTTCTTCGAAATCAAGGGTCACGATGAGCTAGAGTCGTTCTTTCGATCATGTTTCGAGGATTCTAGGGTTTGTTCAACCCCTAAGAAGAGACGTTTATGAGTTTACAAATTATAAGTGCACTTGATATGAATACACAGGATTAATTGATGGGAAGAATATATATAGTGCTTTCAAATTAACACGAGAGATATGATTTGCTAAAGGGAGAGGTGTCCTATATTTGATGGTGAGTACTCACCAGCAATTGTAATTTATTTGTGCATTATATAGATGAAAATATATTAATTTGTGGTATATTTAGTTTTTGCTATTCTTATTATTTATCTTTATTAAGCAAATATATATATATATATACATACCCAATTGCCAATTACCTTATAACTCGTTGGCGTCCTTGTTGTTCATATAAAGGAAGTCCTGGATTTGATTCAATTCCTATGGATGTTATCGAATCATATTTTATGTCTACCCGTTGTTGTACTATTTGTGGATTCATTATATTGCTTGTACAAAAAAGTTGTGTCGCAGCATCGTGTTGTATAACGATATGTACCTATGTTCGCTACTTTAATAACTAGCTTAATTTATTGTTGGTTTTATTAAGCAAGCATACTTATGAGATGAACCGGATCGACAAGTGAATGCGAAGACCCAGAATCTCTTTTTGGGGGTCAGAAACATTAGTGTAACAGAAATTTAAAGAACAAATTAGCGTCAAACTTTAATTTGTACGATCCATCAATTAGACTTTCAATGTTTAGATTGTGAAATCTTCTCAAGAAGTCGTGGCTTGAAACCCAAAGCAAACTGGCAATAGAGGAAGTGGATCCAATATTAATGTTAGGTTGACCTCCAAACCAAAACGCTAGCTAATTAAGATCTTATATATCATGGATTCGTTCTGTGTATATATATAGGCGTCAATTGCCATGTTATATATATATATGAGGAGTTAATGATATCTTAACTTTGAGCAAGTGAGTTTGCTTAGTTCAAATTATAGTTCCAAATGTTTGCATAAATGGTATGACTTTTGGCACTTTGAATAAGTCTTGAACACTTTAAAATTTATTAACTATAATCATAAAAAGAAAATTGTCAGAATCGACATACCACTAATAACAAGTCTTACTCGTTAACAAAAGAGTGGCTTTATTGCAGCCAGAACATATATGACAATTGTCAAGGCAATACACAAATGTAAAAGAATAATTCCGTGGAAGCGAAAAAGGTTTGCAAGACAACATAGTGTACTTCAAAGTGTAAAACACATCAACTTAGTGCATACAACTTTTGTAATAACGTTTTTATTGTGAACAATAATGAAATATACAATACACTTTTTCACATTAACACCATACTTTGGTCCAACACCCATTATTAATAAGTGCAGCTATAGCTTAAGAAAATGCTTTCAAACAGATGCATTAATTATATATTTTTGGTATCATGGTATATATGTATTATTAGGACTAATTTGTTTGGAACATGGGGGGATGGAATTAAATTGAGTCCTGATATTATGCGCGGCGTAATTCATCGAAATATTCCAAAATTCTTCAATGGTATCCAATGCATGCAGTTTGTATGTACATGTACGGCCAATTTATATATATATATATATAGGTAAGAGAGATTTTGATGTGACATACACGCCATCAAGATTCAAGAAAGAGGAGATAAGGTCACCGTGCCCCGTGAAATACGGGAGGATGCATGCAACCTTAATTAACAAGCTAATTCAATATTCTTGTACAATGTCACATAATTCCCATGGTAAAATAACATTTTTGTCCAATACATTTTTTTTTATGGGGTCATTTCTCTTTAATTTGCCCCCCTATTTACTTAGCTATAGTTTTCTTTGACACTCCATTTTTTTATTAATTTTTCTTTGGCATTTATTTTAATGGTTTTCATTGGGTGAAATAGTCAACCCGCGCCGTTAACTATCAACTGATGTGATAAATATAACCCTCCTACGAATCCAACAATGAGATGCTGATTCGAGTTTTCATTTTATGTGTTTTTATTTATCTTATTAGAACTTTTTGTACTACCAATTCTCTCTCTCTCTCTATATATATATATATAGTGCTATGCTTCTATTTGGGGGTGGTAGTAGTGATTTGGTTGTCCGGCGAGGACATACCCACCTTGTCCCGACGGAATGCAGTTGGACACCCTTAACTTTTAAAAAAAAAATACGTAAAAAAATCATCCGTATATATAAATATATTAAAAATAGGTATGATTATTATCACTCCACATTAATATTCTAACAATTTAAAAAGTGTTTTCAATGCATAAAAATATCCAAAACATACGTATAAAGTATTACTAAAGATGATTTTGGAGTTCTAGGATATGAATGTGAAATTCTAATATCAATGCCCTAAAAATATTATATAATTTATATTACATTAAATAAGAGGGTGGGTTTACATTAAGCTAATTAAATACACTATTCATTCGGTCACAAATTAATAAACACATTTAAATTTTATACTTCTATCAAAAACACTAATTTCTACTTAATCCATACTCAAGGTTATAATTTATTTTATGCTGTAGGTTCGTTGATTATCTCTCAGAAAGGAAATGAGATTTTTAATTTAGGACATGCTGAAAAAAAAAGTGTCACTATTAACTTGAGACAAAGCGAGTTTTGTTTACTTATACTCTTACATAGTACTACTCAATTGTGTGAGGCGGCACCACATTATTCTAATTTCTAACATAATGATATAATGTTTTAAGTAAATTAATGAACAAATTTATACATGCGATACAAAAAATTTATAGTATATATTTTGTGTTTGTACCACTCTCAATTAAATTCTTTTGTAGGTCCCTGTTTTCCGGCGAAGGTGGATTACTGATGGTGGGCATGGTGATGGAGTCAGACAAGGATAAAAAAAATTTCAAACAAACAATAAGTTAATTCAAAAGTATAAATTAGATAGAGTAGTGCTAAACACATTAATAATTATTTAAGTTTTTTATAATTGTTGCACCAATTAAACAAAAAAAGGATAATAAATAAAATGTGTGGCACACTAGTTCATTAGAGAGGTGCCACATTAGTTTGTACAAAATTTGAGTAAATCTAGCATTTTTTAATTACATATTTGCATTGCTGTTTTTTCTGTTTTAAGATGTCTCAAATTTAATAATTTCACTATTTTTTGTGGTACAATCAATGTATCAAATCATATAAAAGGAAAAATAATTTTATTAATTCGCTATTTATGTTGACACTATTTTTAATTCTGAAAAATGGAAAAAGACTAATAAAAATTTTGAATTTGAGGAAAAATGAGTATAGTGCACACCTAACCAAGTTTTTTATTAACTAATTAGTGTATTACTTTTTATTAAAATTTTAATATAGTTTGTAGAGGAAAGTTATGGACCATGAACTATTTTGTTAAATAGAAGGGGTATTTTTGGCCCATCACTTGAAAGTTAAACTTAAATTTAACATTCGCTTATTCTCGTATGATAAACTTAATAACTTTTCCTAAGTAAGTATTGTAAATGCTCTTAGAACTCAAAATTGAAAAAAATAAAAATAAAAAAATGAACTATATATATCTCACATAGTATCACTATCCACTTTTCACATGAGTAGCTAGAGTTCGAACTCCCGTCCGTAATAGTTGAAAATTAAAAATGGAGTATTCCATAGGAGTTGCAGGCAAAAATGAGTCTTCAAAGAAGAGTTCAAAAAACGTTGTTATACCCCAATTTTTGTACCTCGTCTATTGACTCGTTTGGTTGCCTAAATTATTAAATTTATAATTATGATCTCAATTTTTTTTCCATTTAACAAAAATTTATGTGGTGTTATTTTCTCCGCATGAACTTGTATAATAGTTATAAATTATGTAATTTACATGTATCTTTATAATTTGTTATTTATTATCTTAAGAATTACCCTAATTTTAGAATTTTATATACTTAATTTATTTTTGCAAACAAACATTAATGTTAGATAATTTTAATAAGTGATTTTAAATAATCTAATTAATAAATTTTAAGACACCCAAACAAACCGATAGAATTAAATTTTTTCAACAACAAAATCATTTCGGAAAAGGGGAAAACCCAACTTTCAATTCTAGGCTGGTGGGTAAACACAGAAAGAAGTTGAAAAAGGAAATTGGGAAGGACCCAACGGCTCATGTGCTCATATGGGGAATTTTGTTAAATGGAATGGAATATTTCTCTGTTACATCCTCACGTACCAATTATTATTTTTCATTTGTTTTTTTGCTGACGTGCAAATCTCGGCATTTCGAGTCTTTGAATTAATCACACAACACCCCCTGTTGCCCTGTACTAATAATAAACATTGTGGAATGAATCTTGGAATTAATGCCATGTCCTTAACATTAGCAGTGAGAGTCCAAATTAAAATTGGCATCCTATGCAAATTATATTGTAGGGTGTAAATGGATATTCGAAAATTCGAATCCGTTTCAAATTCGAATTCGTATTTTGTGGATATTTATTTGAATGGATATTCGAAAAAGAGGATTTGGATAGTGTTTATAAATATCCGAAAAAAATGGATAGGGATATGGATAGTGATAATATTCGACCTGGATAATCCGTATCCGAGATGGATTATTCATATTTGCAAATATCCGCATTCGATATAATTTAGTATATATATCTCTCTCCCCATTTAAAAAAAACGGACATTTATTCTGGTGTGCACAAGTTGGCCCAATTTACTAAAAAAAATTAAATTAGAGCAAAAAAGAAAAAAAGTTGAAAACCTATTTGCTACATATGTGATTTCCTAGCATTAAATGTACAAGACCATATCAAATTTAAAATTGTAGAAATTTTTAACTTTGATTTTTCATTTTGATCTGTGTGATTAAATTATAATTTTAAATTAAATCTTATTGGGTTATACAAGAAGAAAAAAAAATTATTTAAGTTAAAAGTTTAATATAAAACGTTTAGTTATTAGTTTAATACGTTTTGCAATGTAACGTTATACTTCTCGAGTTACAATTTGTATAATGTGTCAATTTTATTGAAAAATCATGAAATCAAATATATTTTTAAGATTGAGATAATTTTTAGGTTAGACAAAAAAAATATGTATATAATTATATAGAAAAATGAATAGGGATATTATCCGAATTCGAGATATTCGATAGGATAAGGATAAGAATAGTTTAATATACTACCCCAAGGGATACGGATAACGGATAAGGATTTGAATAGTAAATTTTAAAAATGATACGGATAATATATAGTATAGTATCCGGTCCGTATCCAATCCGTTTACACCGCTAACAAATTGTATTAACTGTTATATACGTGTGTGTAAATATGTGTGCCAAATATCGCCGTTTTAAAAGGATATGTATTAATAAGGTCAATAGCTAAAATTTAATCCCGTAACACATAAAATATATTTAAAAAACGGAGAGAAGATTTAATCACTACTTAAGGCTGCGGTGTTATCACATTCAATCCCAAAATTAATAATCAATTTGAACAAACTCATCAAATCAAGTATCCAATAACACAAATATATCACAGCAAGTCTACGTACGCGCGTATGAAAAGCTAAGGGGGTCGGATTTTTTTTTTCAACTCTATCACAAAAATATTTTTATATATACTTCTATATTATAAATTGAGTGTGAGGAGGTCCAAAATAATTTTGTTGCCTCAAATACCCCCATACGCTTTTACAAAATAAAGAAAATTCAATTAAAAGATTCGAACACATAGGCTTACACATGAGAGGAGTAGCTTTTTACCACTTGACCAATAATAATATAATATAATATCAATTATAATATTACATACATATCACATGTGTTTCAAATTTTAGAATAACTCTACGGTACGGTATATATTACATATAATTGGCATGTGATCCAATGATTTTGCACTGAAATTTTATTTTATTTTTTTCGAAAAAAAAAGAGTTATTTTGAGCACAGATACCAGAAAAGTGCATCAACTTTCAACCAAAAATAGATTTAAAAGGTTACCAAAGAACAGGTTAAAAGGGGCAAGTATATAAAAATGTGTATAATATATCTCTTTTTTCTATTGAATTAATGAATTGTTAAAATATTTGATTTGTTAAATACTTTTAGAAGACCTCCTAGTTAATTATGTAAGTTATAAGTTAAATGCATTCTATGTGTCATATATAATTGGGGTTAAAACCGTTGTTTTAACTAAGATGTAATGTAAATTATAAGAAGACAACCGGCCGTTTGAATCCTTCGACCCTCCGGCACTTAATTCTTAATTAACCATAACTTGCACTAAAAGAAGTAAGCAACTCCTTCAATTACGGCTCATTATTAAGTCATCGATACAATTTCCATTCAGACACGCGTGCGCCCCGGCCCCACCCCCACCCGAGCTGGGGTTTTAAGGGTCCCCCTAGGAGAAGGGGATTGACTCATTTTTGAAAATACTGGAGCTACTAATGGCAGAGCTACATGGGGTACGTTCTTGGGGGGGGGGGGGGGGGGGGGGGTGGTCATGGACCCCCTGAAATTTTACAAGTGCATGTAGTAGTTTTGAGAATTTTAGAGCATAACTTGTAAAATGTTTTTGTTTTATGAAACATATGAACTATGAGTTAGGCTTTAAAGCAAGATTTTTTCTCTTTAAGAAAAAAGAGGGATATTTATTTAGAGCGGTAAATAAATAATGTTTTTTATGAAAATTTGTGGAGACGGCCTATAAGATGAGTAAACCACCTCCACCAAATTTCATAAAAAAAAAAATTCAAAATGGAGGTGAGTGAGATGATTATCAAAAATTTTAACGGCAAAAAATACACATATTTATGACTTTTCCGGTTTACCCACTTATAAGTTGAAGTTTTTTATGAAATTTGGTACGGATGATCTACTCACTGTATATATCATTTTATATCTTTTTTATTAAAGGGATCGAATCCCTCTTGAGAGCTTAATAAACTACAAAGTTATATAATCTAACTAAGGAAGGAAGGATTTTAAGAGTGCTAATTTTTTTTTCCTTAAATACGGACCAATCATTTTGAGGAGGTAAATGAAATGAATTTTTGGATGAAAATTGGTGAAGATGATCTTCATGATTAATATAGATCATCTCCACCAAATTTCATCAAAAAATTCAATTGGGAGGTGAGTTAACTAAGAAATTGATATATATGCACATTTCTGACTGCTGGAATTTTAGATGTTATCTAGCTAACTTCCTTGTTTAAATTTTCAATAAAATTTTGTAGAGATGGCATACTAATCATAGAGATACTTTTCATCAAAAAAATCACATGTTTACCTCCTCAAAATGGTTGTTCCACATTTGAGGACAAAAAAATTGGCCCTCTTAAAATCTTTCCCCTATTATAACCTATTATTAAGTAAACTTAGGGGAAGGATCTTAAGTTGACCAGTTTTTTTGTCTTTAAATGCGAACCAACTATTTTGAGCGGGTAAATGGCACATTTTTTTGATAAAACTTGGTAAAGATTCCCTGATTAATAAATCATCCCACTAAATTTTATTGAAAATTAAATGGGGAAGTGGGTTAACTAAAAAATTGATATTTGCGCGAATTTCTAACCATTGAAACTTTTGATGTTTAGCTAGCTCACTTAATGGTTGCATTTTTTCGATGAAATTTGGTGAAAATAATCTACTAATTATAAAGATCATCTTCATAAAAAATTTATTAAAAAAATCATATATTTACTCCTTTAAAATAATTGGTCCGCATTTGAAGACAAAAACATTTTAAAATTTTTCCTTTGTTTAAAACGAGCATATATTATAATATGTTTATCCTTATATTATAAAGAATATAAACTGGAAGGACATATTTAATAATATGAAAAAGGTTAAAACACTATCGTAGTTGGTGGTGAACAGAAGCAACAAGAAGGGAAAAAAACGAAAAATCATTTATTAGATTCAATTTTTTTCTCTTGTCAAAAACAATGACTCCTTTTTACTTAAAATCATCCATCCACGTCCACACCTTTTCTCATTGGGAAATCCCCTTGAATAAAACTCGCTCAACCCCTTGTGCGATTGTTCGGCTCTTCCCTGCCTCTCCCCACCATAAAAACAAAATTATATTTTCTCAACATTAGCATAATACTGCTATAAGAAGTATATATTCCGTTAAAACTTTTTGCGGCATTTTTTTCTTACACTTGTTTAAGTACGTATTTTAAAAGTCAACGTTGTAAAAAAATTGAAGCATTTTTATGAATGCCGAGAAACATTAGTGGTATTTATAGCGGGACTTTTGTAAAATGACAACAAAACTTTATTTGTGGCATTTATATAAATGTTGGGAAAACTCTACAATAATCAAAATATTAAATCCCACAAGTTTGCTTGAGTCATTTGTCAAGCACCCACTAACCGATGTACCAAAATACCAAACTAGAAACATGAACCATATGCACCATTACATAAATGAGGAACTGAAATTTACAAAAAGTTCTTCATTAGGTTAGCTTTTTAGAATATAATATTATTTTTATTGTCTCAAATTGTCTAACGGTTTTTATTTTTTTAAATTATCTTAACTTCAATTTAATTCAAACACAAATAAATAAAATATTGATTTAATTGTTAAACTAATTTTCTTTTTCGACACAACTGATGCATGATGTACGCAAGGATACACACACATTTATAATACAATTTTCTTTCTTTTATGCTAAAAGAATTAAAATTCACACAAAAGTTGATCACAATGGATTCACATAATTACATGTGATGGTGCAAATTTGTAAGCTAATTAACACAGCCAACCACGAGTTGACACGTGGCCCTCCACGTAAGTGACTTGGCCTGTCGAAGTGAGAGGAGTTCAAAGGAGTCCTATTCAAGCACTACGAGGAGGTCAGAGCTCTTTATGGCTTGATATCTGGTCCAAGATTTGATTTTCAATAATAAATAACGGAGCTTGAACATCAGAACTCTTTCAACGAAATTTGGAACCCTCTCGCTTAACCACTCTGTCAGAGTGGTTGAAAGAGGCATGGGCAGCTGTCGCCTCCCCTGCAAAAGGCACAATGCCTCCCTTACCTTCTATAGACACCCCAATTTGCGACCCCAGCAAGAACCCTAAAAGAAAACCCCCATAGAGTTCGCATCAAGTCTAGAACTCATGCACACACTAGAATATGCTTTAGGCATTTGTAGTACTACAAACGGGGCTTTTGTAGCCAGAAAAGGCATTTGTTGCACTACAAACGGGGCGTTTGTAGCACTACAAAGTATTTGTCGCGCTATAAATGAGACATTTGTCCGCGACAAACCCCCCAAACACCTACCAACCACTTTCTGACTCATTAGTCTGTCAGAACCATCACTTCAGCCATTTGTCGCACGACATATGAATATGACGCACAACAATCGTTCCACTATTGCAGCATGCCGCGCGACAAACCCTCCTAAGCACTATAAATAGGCCAACACCCCCCATGGGTTAAGAACAACAATTCCACACCACAAAAGACTCGATTTCTACACCAAAACTCCTTATTCTCTATCTCTCTCTATCTCTCTCTCTCATATTTTCAATCTTTAAAGCCTTCTTTGGAAGCACTATTTATAACATTTATTTTCGCAAGAGTATCGGATCTAATCTTGGCTCCTGGAGTGCCACCTTCTAAAGTTAGACCATTGAAAATATTTCTAAGAAGAAAGCTGATATCTGCCGGAAGTCTTCTCTGTCGTATTATATTTTCTCTTTCATTCTTATATATATCGTCGGGAATGTAACGAAAGTCTCTTATAGTAATCAAATAATATATATGCATGCTAGTTTTATTGTACTTTATTTAGTGGTTATAGACTTGCTTAATTTTTAATTAAGTTTATCATGCATACTTGTTTAATTTCTCGGAAGTAAATATTATAAGTGAGTAGGGAGTTGGCTTGCTTGGGCCAATATAAACCAAAAACATTTACTTTCACTCTCCTCGTTTCAAATCTTAATTAAGTTTATTATTTGTAGATGTTATATCTGTTGTTCTGTTCACTTTCTAGTTGAATAAATTTATTATCAAGTTACCGATATTCTATCGTTTTTAAACAAAACAACTTGATAAAACCCTGATAAAATCATTTGTAAAACTAGAAGTAGCAAGGCCATATAGAAACAAATGGGACAACATAATTCACTCAAGTTGTTGCTGACGTGTCTTTTACAAACACCTGAAACTTGGTTTTCGTTGTTTTTCTTTCTCCGTGGTTTCTCTTGGCATAAATGAATCACAGATTAGTCTTCCTTCATCTCCGTTATGTGATTTATCTAAAGCCCTATGACTACAGTCTGGAAGGTTGGGCAGGAAGAGACTACACCGGCAGATTAATTCAACCGAGCACGCCGACTATGTCGACTTCAAATTTGAATGACTCAGAGATCCGAGCAGTTGATTCATATTTAACAGAGGCACCAAGGGCTTCGCCCACCCTAGAAGAAATGCATCGCCTATTGATAACCATTAGTCAAAGCCTGGCTAACAACACTACTGAGTAGTAGAACACTCGAGTCCGAATAGTATAATGGTCACCCGAATGAACTGCACTGGCATGTTTTGAACAATCGATGCCGAACCAAGATATGAATCAGGTGCAGGTCTTACGCGCATAGGTGTTGAATTTATAGAGAAACCATCTGAGCCAGGAAGCTGAAATGGCTCAACAAGTGCTACCTCCCAACTGGGGAGCCCTTCCACAGCAAACAATTCCCATTCAACCCGATCCCAATAACCAGGTTCAAAGGGCCCCAGATTCTAGCGCCAACTATCAACAACAAGAACAGCCTATCACATGGCCGCAACCTCAAAGCCTTTCAGGCCCACCACTAGCGCCTGCGGACCCTTGAAAGAATTCCCACATTTGAACAAACTCCGAGCGGCATATACAAAGTCAGTAGTAGCAAGAGAACAACTAGAAGAACCATCTAGAAAGAGTGAAGAATTGAAAAAACTGAAGGAACAGATGCAAATTCTTCAAAAAGGGATTCCATCAATGAAAGGGGCTAACGAGATCACATACATGAATGCATTCTCCTTCTACCCCGAGGAAAGACTATCGCAGGGGTTCGAGCTCCCTCTGGCTGTGAACCTGAGTTGGCGAATTTCATATGACTCTCACGGGGGCAGCCCTAAGATGTTTTTTTATTTAGAGAGGCATCGCACGAAAACTTGGGGGATATCGTTAAGGAATTTATGACTAAATACAGGTCCAATGAAGATTTAGAAATCACCCGTGAACACTTAAAGATGGCCAAGCAAAGGAAAAAAGAAAGTTTCAACAACTTCATCACCCTTTGAAGAGAAATGGCCTCCTAAATGTCCAAGCGACTAGACGAGGAAAAACAGTTAGAGATAATTCATAAAAACTTCACTACAGCTGTACATTTTTTAGCACTATTAAGCATGGGGTCCCAAGTAGAAGAAGAGTTGGCCAGGAAGGCAAAAATCGAAATGATGAAAGCCTCATATACTGAAAAGAGCATGGCCACACCGATTGTAAATCAGCTAAGGTCTTATCTATAGTAGCAAAACCCCTATCGGCAGTAACAACCCCAATTGACTTGGCCTATACAAGCCAAAGCGTCCAATACAGATTATCCCAAAAAAATAGAAAATTTAGCAACCTCCCCACAACGCTAACCAAAAGTCTTGAACTGCTACGAAATGTGTGCCTGGTTACCCCTCTCAACCCTCATCCTCCACCAAATCCTGTCCCTTCTTCCTGGAGGATGAATGATAACTGTTTATACCACCAAGCTGTGGGCCATGACACAGATAGATGTTTAGCCCTCCAACACCGTATCCAAGATCTAATTGAAGTAAGAACAATCCCCGCACCAGGTGGACCAAATATGGCCAACAACCTACTACAGTGAGTTAGCATTACTAAACGAGAAACGGTGGACGGCCATGTATCGTCATCATGGGGCCTTTAAATCGAAAAGTGAAGACTCGGGGTATTTATGAGAACGACGTAGTTTTGGAAAAGATTAGAGAAACCAACAAAATATCTTAGAGGAAAGTTTAGGGCTAGGCCATACATTGTTAAAGAAATCAACATAATGGGAATCATAATAGTCACAGACATAAACAGTCAGATGCTACATTCAAGAAATATTATTATTAAATAAACCCCGACTCACTTTTGTTTGTAGAGGAAACACAACGGGGAACGTAGGCAACCTAAGAAGTTACTTCAGGCCCGGTTTAATTATTATAAAAACATTTTTGTTTCATAAAAAAAATAGTTTTTCAACTTTTATAGCAATGGTTTAGAACACCAAAAGTCAGTATATTTGCTATTTAGCACCCCCATTTTAGCCTTAGAAAGAGGCCACATCGGATCCTCAGCCACCAATGCAACTCGGGCTTCACCCATGATTTAGTATGCCAAAACAACACTTGCCTCAGAGGACTCTAAGCCCACAAACTAAAACCATTGCATTAGATAAGGGACAACAACTAGATCTCCCTCCACCAATCGCCAGATTGAACGAATGATGTCAGCCTAAAAGGGCTGAGATAAGCCGAACCTTGCATAGTTGAATTGCCGAGTTAATCATCCATACCACATACACTCCATAGATAAAGAAGTATGGGGAGTAACAAACTTGAGTTCCGAGGGTACCAAGGCATCTCGAGCTTTGATATAAGAAAAGTCAACATTTGTGCAGTAAGAGGACTTTTTTTTTACAGAGATAAAATAGTAACTGTGGGGATAAAGTAAGGAAAAAATGTGTATTTATCAAAGAAATTATGCACCTGTCATGTAACAAGCCTTGCTAGAAATACATTTCTCTAACATACAGGTTCATTTATGCTAAAAAAAACCACTTTTTTGCGCTACTCACGTAATTCATTTCACTTTTGCACGGGCCTGATGGTCATTTTTATTATGTCATTATAGGCCTGTTTTACACCAGCATGATTAACCACATATTTCCTTACTCCGTATTAAACCTTAGGGTATTTTTATGCAAATACATAAGAGGATGTAAATATGTAAATTCCAAAACCTTATGGTATTTTTGTAATTAACTGAGTTATATAAATAAGAGGGTAAAATTATATAATTTTCAAAACTTGAGGATACTTTTGTATAAATATGTGAGTTATATTGATAAGAGGGTATAATTATGTAAATTCCAATACCTTAGGGTACTTTTGTATAATATGTAAATTATATAGATTTGAGGGTGATCTTTATGTAATTACAAAACCTGAGGGTATTTTTATGTAAATTTATGAGTTATAACCTGAGGGCATTTTTTTTGTAAATATGTGAGAAACCTAAGGGTATTTTTGTGTAAATATGTGAATTATATAATGTAATTTTCAACACTTGAGAATATTTTTGTGTAAATGTGAGAGTTTTGAGATAAGAATATATTTTCATAAACAAAACCTAAGGTTACTTTTATAAACAAAAAAAGGATATTTTGATGTTAAAACCCTAAGGTTATTTTCTCATAAAATTAGTAAACCTGAGGGTATTCCTACGTAATTTAGAGGAAAATCAGTAGAATTACCTAAATGTGAAGTTATATTCTACAAAGGACGGTGGAGCCAAGAAGTAGCTCATGTGAATTTTCGTGCACGGGGGTTAAGATTGCCTAAATCTTTTATAGTTCATTAGCATGCTTTTATTCTGGGTTTTCCTAAAAAAGTTTTCAATTGGTGTATTAGCACACGATTCATCAGTCTATGGGTAGCATAATATGCATAAGATTTCGAAATAAAACAAACACCAGCACAAGCATACGCAGTTTTAGCGCATACATGCATAATTTGTTGTAACTGACTAGTGTTGGGGATCTTCAGAAAGCATACCCTTGAGCGACATCAAACCTTATAAAAGGTTGGCTCCATAATAGGCCACAGGATGTCTGCAATTGGCTGACTCGTACCACATCCTAATAAGACCACACTACAGTCACAATCTACCCTATCACCCTTGTCATTAGTATAGGGGCTAAATCAAAGAACATCTTGAGCATCCATAAACGAGAAAACTCGAGAAAAGGGAAACAAGAGAGAGAATGAGAAAAAGAAGAAGAAAAACCCACTCGTGGGACGAAACCTCCTCCACCGAACTATCAATCACATAACAAACATACTTACCATGATTCTGGCTTTTTTTTAGTAGGGGAACTTCAAGGTGGATTTTCTTGATTTTTGTGCAAAAACACACACTCACATGATAAAATCCAATGCATATTTTTACGTTGTTTCTTCAAATCGCGAGTGAAAACAACCTACAAAGGAATCTCTGATCTCTAGAGGACTGAAAACCAGCAATGAGAATGAGAAAATATTATAATAAGACGGGAATAGAAAGAATTAAAAAAGTATAAAAGAGAAAAATCCCGCACAAGAGCCTAAAGCGAGCGAGAGAAACATAAATGTATAGAGTGACAGGGAGAGCCACGCCAAGAGTGACAGCTAGGCCAAACTGGCTCAGGGCTTCATCTTGGGTGAGTAAGGCTCCTGATCACGCCAAAAGGGAAAAGAAGTTTCTATCCAAAATTAGAAAATACAGGAAAAAAATCTCCGAACGAGGGAAAAATAAGGACATCAAAAAACAGAAAACGATGTGGGCCTACAAAAATGCCTCAGAATAGCTAATAAACATCAGAGACTCTTTTAAAATAAATTTTCTTTCAGCATGATAAAGAAGAAACATCTTAGAAATAAGCAAAAGACTGAATCATTGATGCGCACGAAGTACAAAAATCGAGAAATACATCATGGAAACTCATCTTTCAGAATAAAATGACTTACAACACAAGTTTTCAAAATTCCCAATAACAGATAAACTTTACCATGAATAAAGTTCTATATCTCTCTCTAAGGCTCCTCATCATTTGAATGAATTATTTTTCAAAGAACAAAATCGATCAGTAGATTTCAGCATCTTAGCTTAAGATGGACATCACTTAGGAATCTCTTACCCACTTAAGCCTTTTTTAGGCGAAAGCCCTCTCCGGATGCAATACAACCACTTAAGGCCATTTTAGGCGAAAGCCCTCTCTAGAGGCAATCCATTCACATAAGCCCTATTCGAAGGTAAAACATCACTCAACTAAACCCTTTCTACAGGCACACGCCTTCTCTGGAGGCAGTCCATTCACATAAGCCCTTTTTAGGCGAAAGTCCTTTCATTCACATAAGCCCTCTGCGAAGGCAAAACATTACTCACCTAAACCCTTTCTATAAGCACAAGCCCTCTTCGGAGGCAATCCATTCATATAAGCCCTCTCCGGAGGTAATCTAACCATTTAAGCCTTTTTTAGGCAAAAGTCATTTTCGGAGGCAATCCATTCACATAAGCCCTCTGCGGAGGCAAAACATCACTATTTACCTAAGCCTTTTCTACAAGCCCAAGCCTTCTCTGGAGGTAATCCATTCACATAAGCCCTCTGCTAAGGCAATCCAGCCACTTAAGCCCATTTTAGGCGAAAACCCTCTCTAGAGACAATCCATTCACATAAGCCCTCTGCGGAGGCAAAATATCACTCACTTAAGCCCTTTCCATAAGCACAAGCCCTCTTCGGAGGCAATCCATTCATATAAGGCCTTTCCGGAGGCAATCCAACCACTTAAGCCTTTTTTAGGTGAAAGTCCTTTTCGGAGGCAATCCATTCACATAAGCCCTCTGCGGAGGCAAAACATCATTACTCACCTAAGCCTTTTTTACAAGCACAAGCCTTCTCTGGAGGCAATTCATTCACATAAGCCCTTTTTAGGCGAAAGCCTTCTCCGAAGATAATCCATTCACATAAGCCCTATACAGAGGCAAAACATCACTCACCTAAGCCCTTTCTACAGACACAAGCCCTCTCCAAAGGCAATCCATTCACATATGCCCTTTCCAAATGCAATCCAATCACTTAAGCCCTTTTTAGGCGAAAGTCCTTTTCGAGGGCAGTCCATTCACATAAGCCCTCTGTGGAGGCAAAACATCACTCACCTAAGCCCTTTCTACAGGGAAAAGCCCTCTCCAAAGGCAATCTATTCACATAAGACCTCTTCGAAGGCAATCCAACCGCTTAAGCCCTTTTTAGGCGAAAGTCCTTTCCGGAGGTAATCCATTCACATAAGCCCTCTGCGGAGGCAAAATATCACTCACCTAAGCACTTTCTACAAGCACAAGCCCTCTCCGGAGGCAATCCATTCATATAAACCCTCTTTGGAGGCAATCCAACCATTTAAGCCTTTTTTAGGCGAAAGTCCTTTCCGGAGGCAATCCATTCAGATAATCCTTCTACGAAGGCAAAACATCACTCACCTAAGCCCTTTCTACAAGTACAGGTCTTCTCCGGAGGCAATCCATTCACATAAGCCCTCTCCGGAGGCAATCCAGCCACTTAAGCCATTTTTAGGCGAAAGCCCTCTCCGGAGAAAATTCATTCACATAAGCCCTTTACAAAGGCAAAACATGACTCACCTAAGCCCTTTCTACATGTACAAGTAAGGCTGGCATTTTTTACCAAAAAACCAAAAATCGAACCAAAAAAACCGAACTACTGAGTAAAAAATACCAAACTTAACCAATTTTTAATGGTAACCGAATGTCAGTTACTGAAATTTAAATGGTAAAAAATGGTAAGTTGGATAAAAGGTTCGGTAAAATCGAATCGAACCAAACCAAAAATTTTAAAAAATATATATATATTCTACAATTGTGAGCTGACAGCCTCACTTCAAGTTCAGACTATAACTTGACATCACATGTTCACACTTCACAATTCACTTTATCTTCTCATTTTTTTTGCTCTCAATACTCAGTAGTCAATCTCTCTCTCTAAGAAACACTCAAACCTCCGCTCCTTCCCATCCCCTCCGTTCTCTTCCCCCACAACCGCGCCACGAAACCTTCACAGTCACTCAGCGACCCAGCTTTCACCCGACCATCCAGTCCAACACGCATCTACGGTCTCCACTTCTCCACCGTAACATCTAGCCCTAAAATTTGAAATTCCAAGGTACCATTCTCGTTTTTTTTAATATATATTTTTGATTTTTTGTTTTCTCATACTTCTCCACCATAAGATCTAGCCCTAACTTCATATACATTGAAATTTTGTATGTTTTATCCCTAACCCCAAATAGGCTAATATATGATTTAATTATTTAGCCCTAATAATTTTAGAGATGATTTGTTGTTTAATAAATTAATATATAGTAGTTGATAAGTTGCTATTCCTAATTTTAGAGAAGATTTAGATACTTAATAGTTGATGTTTGGATGTTTGGATTGAGAGATGGTAGATATATATATATATATAGTATATTAATATGTATAATATTAGTAATGTAATATACTAATCTAGAGCTTCTTATAATTGCAATCTCAATATTTTGCTAGTTGATAGTTGATAGTTGATAACTCCATAGTTGATACTTGATAGTTAATACTTTGGTTATTTGGTAGTTGATAATTTGATACTTAATTTTAGTTTTTAATTAAGTTAAATTTAAGTTTCTCCTATTTTTTTTTCTTTTTTGTTAGTACTAATGTACTATACTAGACTACTAGAGTACTACTTAATGGTTATGGCTGCTTTTTCTTTTTATTTTTTGTTTATAATCTTTTGTGAGCTTCAACTAGTAATCTGCAATCTAGTATTATCTAATTGCAATCTTAATATTTGTTCTATAATATCAATATGTATGATATATATATATATAACATATTAATATGTATAATACTAGTAATGTAATCTAGTATTATATAATTGCAATCTCAATATTTTGCTTTCATTGCTTGCGTGTAAATTAAATTTATATAGCTATATATATACACACACACAGATTCTAACACTTATTTCCCTTTTCTAGGATGGATAGCCAATCCGCTAGTAATAGTGGATTTGATACATACACGTCACCGAGTGTAAATTCGGGTAACCAACTTGAAAGCCCTCCACTTCAAAATCAACCCCAATCACAAGATAACCAAACTCAAGGCGCCATAGATGAAAGGGAAATGTCTACTTTTGGTAGGAATAAAAGGAATAAAGGGTTGGAGAGGAGTGTCGCGTGGCAACATTGTAAAAAATAAAAATACAAGGATGATGAAGGAAAAGAGTGAACGATTGGTGTTTATAATTATTGTCAATTACATATAATCGCGGATTTTAAAAGTAATGGAAATACCGGGCTTCTCAATCATTTGCATAGGTGTGAGGGTTCTTGTAATACCACGTGTTCCTTTTTTCGCTTCAACCTTCTCTTAAGCCCGGTATGGCTTAATCTCTGTTAGAGAGCAAGCATTGGATTTTGAACCCTTCGTACTCAACCTGATAATTTTAACATGTCATGTTAGGTATATTTAGTTAGAAGGAGTAATTGTTTCATTATCCGAGTGGTTCGGGTTAAAACTGAGGGGTAAATCGCGTATTTCGACTTTTCGTGATTCGTTAATTTCTGGCCAACTTTGAGAGACCATAACTTCTTCATATGATATTCAAATGAATCTCTATTTACAGCCACATCTTCATTTCTTTCCCTTTTACAACTTTCGTGTTTTGGCCGAGTCAAGATTCAGCCATTTTGAGGTCCGTTTCGGGCTTAAAAAGTCATTTGCTGCTGCTGTGACTTCCATGATCGATCATGGAAGGCCATGATCGATCATGGTCCTCCAGAGGAGTTCCAGAAGGGTTCACGATCGGTCATGGGGGACCCATGATCGATCATGGGACCCATGAATTAGACTTGGCGAGTTTTTAAACGTTTTAAACCCGTTTTTCACCCATTTAATACCCATCACTCCTCATTTTCGAGCCATACATATCCAGCACACTCTAGAGAGTTCTAGAGAGAGGTAGATTCTTCAGGGTTCTTGAAGGACCATCATTCCTACATAAGATTGGAGCCTCAAATCACTTCCTCCTTTACTATTCATCGTCTTCCACCTTCGTTTTCGCGCGTAGAGCTTGGAGGCGAGCTATGATTTTGGTGAGACGACGTCTATTCTTCCTCAACCCCTCGATATAGCTACTCTAAGGTGGGAACACTAGTACTAATCCCTTGATTTCTAATTATTACTCGTTGAATTAGAGTTTTGAACTCAAATTGGGATTTTCATCAAAACTACATGTTGTTTGCATCTCATGGGGTTTGGGTGAGGTAAATCTTTGATTAGTAATGCATATAGATAGATTATCACTTAGATATCAAGTATTATCACTTATTACTATGCTGTGAGCCTTGTTCTCTCACCCACACAGTGTATCCTCATTGTAGCTAAGGGAATAAACTAAGCTGGAAAGGAATTGGGGATTAATGCTTGAATCATGGTTTATTATGAATTATATGGAATAGATATGCATGTATACGTATATAGTTGAGAGTTTTGAACTCTATCCATGTGTGTTGAACCGAGAACCCGTTAGGGCTTAATGAAGCACAACATTCCTTAAGTTTAGAGCCTTGTACGATGTGTGGTAGGCAGTAGTAACAAGGATATGACATAGATGATATCTAGTGATGTAGTAAATATTGTCGATGGGGCATAGGATGCCTTGACTGGAATTGTATGTGGCTAAGAAGAGTTATATGTACACTAGTTGAACTAGAAGCACGATAATTAATGCTTAGTTGGGCTACGAGACTTGGGAACTACATAAAATGCTTGTGGCCGTAGTTTGAAACATATGACACATAATGAGATGTAATGTATATTGATAACGAATCAATCGGCCGAATAATGGGAATTATTAGTTATATAATAAGGTTCCAGATAATTGGATCGATGATAATGATGATGCGATGAATGAACGATGATTATAATGATGATGATTTTGTGATTGTATATATATGTTGTTCGCCATATGTATGATGGATGATTTGATGATTGTATATATTGTAGAATGAGGAATCGAGATATTCCTGTTGATGCGATCATACGTATGGGCTGGATATGATTAACCGAGCATCGGGTAACTCCCGGTGAAAATTCCTAAACCGTGCACGAAAAAAATAAAGTCGATGACTTCGCCGGTGGTTGTGATTGCCCACAAGGGAGAGCCCACTCTATGTATCTTGCCTTCCGACAGGACTATGTGTTCTCTATTAGACGAGTTTCCCTAGCAGCGGAGTAGGTCCCGTGTGCCACTACTTTCCAAATAGTGAGTTTCCCAAAAAGTAGTTAGGCTACTAATGGTCATTACCCTGCTAGGGTATCGCCTGGTGTAGTTCTTTTCGGAGTGTCAAGATGGCTTGTATGAGGTGTTTTCTTCGTTAACTATTCGAAGTTTATTCCTGGGAAAATGTCCTGCATGGTTAGCTTCGAATGAATTACTTGAAGAATAAGTCCCTAAGCCATTCCCCTCTTGGAGGAGACATGGATAAGAACCTTGGACCTTTCGAGATCCATTGTTCTGGGCCTGGACTGACCGCTGGGTGAAACTGAGTCATTATACTGGAGACGTGATACGAGAGTTGTTGTTAGATTGTGATTATGCTGCTATTATTATTATATCGTATCATGTCTCGTATTGGTTTATGTATGTTGCCTCGGCTATGATATAAGCGATATAATGACTTATGCGGACACATCTAGACAGAAAAGGGTACATGTAGAGAACTGTCAAGCTTTTCATAATGTATTAATATATAAAGTGGAAAGAGATAATAACTATTGAACTTAGAAATAATGTATGGGTATACGGATGCGTACGGATTACGGAATAGTTAGCCAGATCATAATGCATATAATGTACTAATAATTGAAAAGGGAAATCATAGCTAACGAGATAGTTTAATGAAGGTACGCCGTAACATAACGGTTTAGACTAGTGATCTTGATAGGAAGCCTTAGCTGGCCAAGTATAGGCTCCATAATGAATTATAATTAAAGAGGAAATAATAAATACTTGGCCAATAGTTACGACTTACGGAGTAAGGATCGGATAGCATAGAAGAGTTGGAGTTACACTTGAGAGTGGATAGTCCGTAGAATGTCGAACCTTAGGAAGCTAGAGTTTGATACAAGCTGACTTTGGACTAGCGATCTTCTCAAGTTATGAAAATTCCTTGGAGTTTTATCTTATGGATGGTTAGAGGAGAGATCGGGTTATTGGGTAAATGGCTTCCAAATAGCTAGGATAGGAATCCTAGTGGGGTTGCATGCACTCGGGGTTGCATTGCATTGCACTGCACGTTTTCAAACTATTACATTAAAGTAAATTATTTTTTATATAAAACCTATATAGTTCCCACTGAGCCCAGATTTGGCTCATCCCGTTTTCTAATAGTTTTGCAGGCATAACATCTCGGGTGGCATATGATGTACGTGTATAGAGGCCTCTAATGTCCACAATCTGCGTCTAGTCCTTCTTCGGGAAAGGACTATATTGTATAGTCGTTTCAGTTTCCTTTTATTGTAAGTGACTATGATTTGATAAACAATTTGTATTGTAAATTTGTATAAATGGTTTCATATATGTGGAGTTGATTTAAGTATGGTTTGATATGATTCCATTTATATGAAAAATGATTTTAAACCTTACAGGTTGGTTTATTACCCGAACTAACTCCACATGCCAAAATTTATTAAGTTGAGACTTTCTAAAGATCACGTTTTATTTAAGAAAAGTTTTTAAAAGTTAAGATTTTTATATTTTAAACCCGCTGTCGCGCACGACATCCGTGATTAATCGGGTCCCAGAGGTGAAAATCTTATAAAGGGATTCGGGGCGTCACAGTTCTCCTCTTTGTGTGGGAGTTGATAATAACCAACCGGTGTTAACTCAATCGAGTATGGGAGGCTTAGGATTTAATTTTGACCAAACTAGACTTGACTTTAAGTGTATGAAGTGGATTTTAGGGTGTTTGACCATCTCGATTTTAAAGATTTTATTCACAATCTTCAGCCAAGGTATACAATTCCTAATAGGAAGAAGGTTGTTAATGAGGTATGGAATATGTTATGTGAGGGAAAGGCAAAGATTAAAGGCATAATTGGTGATGTGAGGGTGAATGTAACTACTGATACTTGGACCTCCATCCAAAACATCAATTACATGGTGGTGACGGCCCATTTTATAGATTCGGAGTTTATGTTGCATAAGAGAGTAGTCAACTTTTGTAAGATTACTTTTTATAAGGGTGATCATATAGGGAGGTGTCTTGAAGAGAAGTTAAATAAGTGGGGTGTAAATAAAGTGTTTAGTATTACCGTAGATAATGCTAGTTCCAATGATGTGGCGGTGGAGTATTTAAAGAAGCAGTTTTGAAAGCATGATATTCTTTTGCTTGATGGGTATCACCTACATATGAGGTGTACTTGTCACATAATTAATTTGACTGTGAATGATGGGATGAAGGAGCTTGTAGAGTCCATTGAGGTTATCCGAAATTGTGTAAAGTTCATTCACTCTTCTAGTGGTAGATTGGATAAATTTAGAGAGTGTGCAATATTAGATAAGAATGATAAGATGGAAAATCCCAATAGATGTGGTGACAGTTATGGATTTTACATTACCGAAATAATCAGTTATATTCGATATAGTGTCGTTCGGTTCGGTTACTGAACTGAACCCACCCCTAGGCACAAGCCCTCTCTAAAAGCAATCCATTCACACAAGCCTTCTGCAAAGGCAAACCAACCATAAAGTCCTTTCCATGGGCGAAGGCCTCTTCAGATGCAATGAAGTCCTTTTCACAAGCAAAAAGCCCTCGCAAGAGGCAAAACACTAATTTCTTTCTACAGGCAATCACAAAGTCCTTTCTACAGGCAAAACACTAAGTCCTCTCCAGAGGCAAACCACATAAAGCCCTCATCTAAGGCACACGTATCCAATCCCCACAGAGAAACTTTAGTAATGTCCAAATAATAATAGAGTTAAAATAAGAAATGGCAATCCAAATCAGGGTTACTAGAATAAAGAATGATAATATGGTTATTAGCAGTTGGCTATCGGGTAGATTAAACTGGCAGTCTGGTCTCACATGAACGGTTACGATCAACCAGGATTTAGGTTTTTCCTTTGACTTTCTCATGATAGCCAAATCCTAGAGGGTTTCGCCCAATGGGGTATGTTTTTTGAAAGCCCAATGCTTTGTCAGTTAAACGGGTGTTAAGTCTTCATGCATTCATTAGGGTTCTTGAGAAAGCCACAAATAAAAGTCTCTTCAAATCGCCTCAATTCCTTGCAAGCAAAGAGCTTGAGTCAAGAAAGTCTGTAGACACCCCATTTGGAGACCCCCGCAAGAACCTTAAAAGAAAACTCCCATAGAGTTCACATCGAGTCTAGAACTCATGCACACACTAGAATATGATTCAAGCGTTTGTAGCATTATAAACAGGGTATTTGTCACAATACAAACGAACGTTTGTCGAGCTATAAACGAGGCGTTTGTTGTGCGACAAACTTCCACTATTGTGGTTTATTGCACGACAAACCCCCCAAACACCGACCAACCACTTTCTGACACATCAGTTTGTCAGAACCATCATTTCATCCATTTGTCGCACGACATATGAATATGTCGCGAGAAAATCATCCCACTATTGCAGTATGTAGCACTACAAACCCTCCCGAGTACTATAAATAGGCCAACACCCCCCATGGGTTGAGAACGGCAATTCCTCACCATAAAAGACTCGATTTCTACACCAAAACTCCTTATTCTCTCTCTCTCTCTCTCATATTTTCAATCTTTAAAGCCTTCTTTGGAAGCACTGTTGATAAGTGCTCAAAATTGTTAATTAAACCCGCAAATAATATTTTGTTAGTATATAATTAATGCTTAAATTATGGAGGATTAATATTTATTTTGTCTTTTTGTAGGAAAGAAGAAAATTATAATAAAAAGCCTAAAAAGGTGGAAGAAGTCTACTGAAGATCAAAAAGAAGATAAAGAAGAAAGAATATTCCAATTCAATATTATCTCCTAATTTGAATATAACTCCTTATTCTCTCTCTTAATTAGAATCCTAATTGATCTCAAAGTTTTTATTTTCTCTACAATTCTAGTTTCTCAAACCTTGTAAACTTCTATTTCTTATTCCTATATATAGACCCATTCTCTACACCTAAAGATATAGAAAAAAATATAGAGAAAATAGATAGGAAAAATAGATAGAATATAGATATTATTAGAGAGTTCTAGAGAGAGAAAATCCTCTATACTAGTTGCCGTGCGGTCAAAGTATTGAAGGAGAAGAAGTGGACAGCGTAAAGCCGTGCGGTACACGCTAGTTCGAGCATCATAAACAGGGACGCTTTCTAGCTTTCTAATTTCTTATAGTTTGTATTTAAGTACTTTAGTTTTAATTTTAATGATGAATTATTATTTTATTTTAATGTGTTCTTTATTTAATATGCTTGGCTAAACTCTCTCCCAAAGGAGAGGGATGAAACCGCCATGGATGTAATGGGCTTAATTTAATTCTAATTGATTTTTAATTATTCGTCCCGAATTAAAATAGATTTTGAAATTACCATTACTATAACGTGTGTTTTCTTTCTAGTACTTTAATTGTTTTTAAAATAAAGGAAGGATCTCTTGTGATCACCAATTTGGGGATACAGGCGATGCCTATTTTTGTTTACATTAGTTTTAAAGAAAGAATGATGGTGATTTTGAATCTGTTTATATAGTAGGGATGAATGTTAAAAATATAATTAATACTTTTTTGTTTATATCCATGGTGGTGGATTCTTTTTCTTTGGGATTTTCTATTATTGATTACTTGCTTGCTTGCTTGCTTTAATTTAATTAGTTTAGTTTAATTAATTTAGTTTCTTCGTTTAGATAATTTCAAAATCAAAATTTAAAAATTGTTTTAAGTTAGTTCCTAAAATATTGGATTTCGACAAACTCTCCTAGATATTAGCTTGGATTTGGATTGACTCCTACTTATACGCTATACTAGTTTAATTATTTTTTATAAAGTAGGATTTTTATTGTATTTAAGCGCGGAATTAAACAACGACAATTTATTTATAAAATTTCACCTTAAATCAATTGTTGATAACATTTATTTTCGCAAAAGTCTCGGATCTAATCTTGGCTCCCGGAGTGCCACCTTCTAGAGTTAGATCACTGAAAATATTTTTAAGAGAAAAGCTGATATTCGCCGGAGGTCTTCTCTGTCGTATTGTATTTTCTCTTTCATTCTTATATATATCATCGAAAATGTAACTAAAGTCTCTTATAGTAATCAAATAATATATCTGCATACTAGTTTTATTGTACTTTATTTAATGGTTATAGACTTGCTTAATTTTTAATTAAGTTTATCATACATACTTGTTTAATTTCTCGGAAGTAAGTATTATAAACGAGTAGGGACTTCGCTTGCTTGGGCCAACATAAACCGAAATCATTTACTTTCACTCTCATCGTTTCAAATCTTAATTAAGTTTATTATTTGTAGATATTATATCTATTGTTCTATCCATTTTCTAGTTGAATAAATTTATTATCAAGTTACCGGTATTCTATCGTTTTTAAACAAAATAACTTGATAAAGGCCTGATAAAATCATTTGCAAAACCAGAAGAACTAAGGTCATATAAAAGCAAATGGAACAACGGAATTCTTTCCGATGTTTCAGATCCCCAAACTAGAAGTTGAAATCCAGGGGTCGCATTTGCGGATTCTCACACCTTTATTAAATGCATGCCAACTGCATTTAATGCACCGGAATCAATAGAGAAGGAAGATCAGAGTTGGTAATGATCAAGGCATGGCCTCGGACCTGCTCCGGGAGCTCTCTTACACGTTTTCTATCAGTCATATATATAAAAGAAGCATTTAATTCTCTCGATAACTCAACAACCAAGAGCAAAAAAAATCCAGCATTCAAACGACAAATAGCAACCAAAAAAGATGGAGAGAAATTGAATTATAGAGCACATGTTAGAGCTCCTAATATGGGAAAGTTAGAACTCATGTAGCCCAAGTATACTCCCATTGTAATCTTGCGATAATAGAATAGTCAGAGAGACTTTTATGAATTTGTAACGGCCACCCAGTTATTTCAATACAAAGCAAACCGAACTCCTAGGTCTATTCCACATAGGAGGACTAACCTATATTTTCATATGATGCCAACCTCCTCTATACACCTTTAACTCTTTTAGCTTGTTGCATTTATTATCATAATCATTTTATCCTAATCATTTGCCTGTTTGGTATAAACTACCCTTCTAGTTTTACGCACCAACAACATGGATATTCTAATTATAAAATAAAAAAAATGTATCAAAAATATTGCATTGTATATAAATCTCTTGTATTATTTTGGTAAGTATTATGAAATTAATTGTGGAATAACTTTTTGGCACTTGTCAAAAAGTATCATAAACTCTTTTTATTTTGTATGTCGGCATTTGTACATTTGATACAAAATGCTGAAAAAGTAAATAACATTGCCGACATTTGTTAACAAATGCTATGAATTTATTGTATCTTGTATTGAATGCCATAAATTATATACATTTTGTATAGAATGCTAAGAATAGTATTTAATATTGTTAGCACTTGTTGGAAACTGTCATAAATTTGAGGCATTTGTTATATGCTATTAATTCCCTGCATTTTGTACAAAATTCTGTAAATTTTCAACATTGGGTTAAAATTTGCTAGAAAAACTTTTTTCTCGACATTTATTTATAATGATGCTAAATAAATGTCGTAAAAATTCAATTTTCTTGTGGTGCTTCAATGAGATGAAGACGAAGACATCATTCAACGTTTTTAAGGTATGAAGTTTCAAAAAGGATTGTTGTAAAAATATCACACTTTTTTTTTACATCTTTATAAATGAAATATATTATACATTTATATATGTTGTATGTTTTGTCGTAATATCTTAACTAACTCGTCAAAAAAAATAATTGTTAATTTGGACCCCTTACTCTAATTACTAACTCCACCCTTGGGAGCTATCGTTTGTAGTTTATAAGATTGTAAAATTTCAATAGTCCTTTCACCAAACTAGAGTTGTTTACGGAAAGAAAAGAAAAAGGATAGGTGTAAAAGGTCATCATAGTTTAGCCACTCAATGATACACAAGATCAGAATAAATGCATTAAAGTAATTCTATATTTATTGGCTTTATTTATTACATATTCATACCAAATACAGTGGTGACTTGTATGTTTTCGAAACATAAAATTCAGTAACGCAACTTATATAATTAACGGGTAAATAAAACTAATAAATTTAGTGTGTTCTTAAACAGACCCACAATATTATTTTTTTCACCTCAGTGTGAGAATACTTTTAACTCAACCCTTTATTTTTTTATAGTTCACCCTAGTGGTGTGGTGAGTTTACTGAAACTATAAAAATAAATCTACGGACATTAACTTCCACCATCATTAAAACAAAAACATCAAAAACAAAGGAAATTTAAAATAAACCCACAAAATTATTTTTCTCACCCCAATAAGAGAAAATTTACATTTCACCCCACCAATATTTATCAAAACCATTCAACTCACCCCGTCTATTTTCTACATGCCAAACAAAACCTACTAATTATTATTATAAAAAAAATCCAATTCACCCCTACTTTTTTCTACACACCAAACACACCTCATTTCTTGTTTATACGCCAAGAATGAAATCTTTTTTACATTGCGCATCTATGAAACTCATTGCGGTCTCAATAAAGCTTATAAACTCATGGTTTATCGACTATTGAAATCTCCCCCTTTATGTTCAAATGGATAATTCATTCATATTTCGTAAAAGAATATCATCACAATTATAAGGGAAAAGTAAAAAAGATGCCACAAAACCCATATAAAACGAATTATTTCTTAGTCATGAAGGTTTAATTGAAATTTTCCCAAAGATGATATATCAGTTACACTTAAAAACTTGTTAATTTACTTCTAAATCCCTATATACATGTGTGTGTGTGTGTTAGGTTTATTTTTTATTTGGCTTTATTCCGAAGCCAAAGCATATTTTTCGTCGTAATCGTTTGTGCGTCAATCGAAGATTTGAAGATGCGACATCAATGGAGCTTACCTCACATACCAAGAAGTCAAGCATTCAATCTATATCAATGGTAAATCAGGTTAAATGGTTTGATTCAAAGTCTATGTGGTGGTTAAGCGTTAAAATCAAAAACGAAAACTTTTTAAGTCAAATTTACTGGTATTTTTCTCTAGCCTATTGTGTCCCGTTGACTTAAATTGATAAGGAAACTCTTGTTTTACATTTCTAACATTTTCCAAGAGGTGACACTTGAATTTGGGTCAAATCGGAGCTTGAACAGACTAAAAACTGTGAAAAATGAGGGGAAAAAAAACGACAAAGGCCAAAAGTGGAGGACCAATCCAGCAAGTAACTAGACCACTATGACCAATATGCAAAAGTTCTAGATCGATCCACCATTGTGGCTTCAAGGGATTTTGTCTTTTTTGAAGATTTCATCGCTTTTTCAGTACTAAACCGGTGATAAGGTGAAATATCAATATACTTTATTTTTTATAAACAAGGAAGACACGTGACAGAGGCCTCAACCAGGTCTCATTTGAGCACTGGCCTCTTTTGATTACCTAAGTAGGTTCTGCTTAATATAATAAGAAGGCCCTTTAAGACCTGGTCTTGCATACCTATGTCAACAAGCTAAGTACAGCTCTGGATACAACTGCGTCAGAATAGTTGAAAAAAGCATGGGTGACTGGCAGACGAAACAGAAGTGGGTGCACAGGCCACCTCAACTGCATTAAATGCCTGTCAACTGAATATATTGCTCTGGATTAAGAGGAGAAGCAAGATCAAAAGTGAACATGCCTAGCTAACCACTGCAATGATAGAAAGGAGCCCTAGACTGACCATTCCAACTCCACAAATATGCTATCTCCTTGCTTGATCAATGTTTTTATTCTTTCAAGGTTGGCCTATATCCCTCTTTGAGTTACCATGAAACTGGAGAATTTTTCTTCCTTTACCTCGAAAGCACACTTGGTAGGGTTAAGTGACATAACATTCTGCCTGAGTATAGAGAAAACTTCATTAAGGTCTGCGATATGATTGGATGTTTTGAGGCTCTTGACTAAAATATCATCAACGATAAAGCTCAGTATCTAGTGGCCTGTGGTTACATCTATCAATTGGTCTATCTTGGGTAGTAGGAAATTGTATTTGAGGTAAGCCTTGTTAAGGTCCTTAAAGTCCACACACATTCTCCACTTTTCGCTGTGTTTTTTAATTGACAACACGTTAAACAACAATCTAAGGTGTTGGACCTCTCTGGTGAATCCAGCTCGAACAAGTTTATGTGTTTCTTCTTTACGGTCTAATTTCTCTCAATGATAAAATTTCTCTTTTTTTGCCTTATTGGTTTAAAGGCGGGATTAGTATTATGTCTGTGGACCATCACTTCTAGGTTTAAACCCTTCATGTCATCTTAATACCAAGCAAAAATGTCTGAATTAGCACTAAGACAGTGGGACAACTCTTTATTACCTTCAAAACTGAGCTGGTCGCTGATTTTTAAAGCTTAATCTAACCGAGATGAGTCTAAGTCCTCCAAATTTTGACACTATTAACTGTTAAATCTGAGGACCTAAATAATATTACTTTTCCATATATATATATATATATATATATTAACTCACAATATAATGTGTTATACTTTCTTGTCACACCAACTAAGACAAAGCAAGTTTTATATATAAATATTAACCACATAATTTGATGTTATGTAGTTTAAGTATGTTTATTTTGATATGATAAAATTTATTTAAAATAACTTACAACATTTTAGTAAACGGTTTACACATGTTAATCCGTGTAATACAATTAATAAAAAGGTTGGATTAAGGTTGAAAATTTTAACATAATTAATTGTCGTATCGAGTTAATATTGACCTCTTTAACAATACCATCCGTATAACACAATAGGTATGTTGCCTGTAAAATTTATCATTCTTTGGTAGAGTATGTTTAAACCTAAAAGAATTTCCAATGCAACCATCTATTAAAAAAATTTAATATATCACATAAAAAGAGTAAAAAAAGTTGTAAAAATATGATCCCCAATACAATTATAAAAAATGACCATCAAATTTATATGATAAAAGATAGGAATTTTTTGAGTTTGCCCCCTATTATTAATACAAAACTCAAGATACCCCCCCCCCTATTTTATTAATCCTTTGACTTACCCCCCCCCCCCCAGGATTTGACGGAATGCTAACTCCGTCCAATTTTCTGTCGTTTTGACCCTTTTGCCCTTACTATTCATCATCTTCCTCACTCAAACCCTAATTTCATTTTTTTTCTTCATAAACTCAAAACCCAACAACTTTCTCTCTCTAAATTCATCTTCATCATTCTCCATCTTTTCTCTATCTCAATCTTTAGGAAACCAATTTTGTAATTATATTCAATTGCTCCATTTTCACTCCCAAAATCTAACAACTTTCTATCTTTAATTTCATCTCATTCATTCTCCATCTTTTTTCATCTAAACCTTCAAGTAACCATTTCGTAACTATATCCAAAATTAATTTTAACTTTCTCTCTCTAAAATTGGTTGATTTGGGGATCTAATTTCAATTCGAATCTTTAAATCTCAAATTTCATTCTCAAATTTCATCACATATCTTTCAATATGGAAGAAAGAAGAGAAAGGAAAATGGGTTCATCATCATCATGACCACCATTTTTCTTTAGATCCGAAATGGGTTTTTCTCCGGCAAGCTTACTATGAAGCAAAAAGGGTTTGGGGACTAGAGGTGGTGATTGCGCTGTTCTGGGAGGAAGGATAGCCGAGAGAGAAGAAGAAGAAGAAGAAGAAGAAGATGGAGTTTTGAATTTTTAACTTTCTCTCTCTAAAATGGAGTTTTGAATTTTTTTTTTGAAGAAGATGAACAGTAATATAAGATAAGGGCAAAATGGGGAAACGGATTTTTTTTGGACGGAGTTAGCATTCCGTCAAATCCTGGGAGAGTAAGTCAAAGGATTAGTAAAATAGGAGAGTATCTTGAGTTTTGTATTAATAATAGGGGGCAAACTCAAAAAATCCCTAAATGATACTCTCCTACCTATTTTTACCCCAACCAACGGCTCAGATCAATCCTCCGGAATTCAGGAGAATCATTTTACCTTTTTCACATGGGTAATTCTACTTACACCACAAATTTAACTTAAATCCACCCAAAGGTAAAAAGGTTCAAAAACAAGCTAAATTACACCACATTTTTCTTGTGATAAAATTAAAGAAGATGTGTGGTATTTTAAGTAAAAATATAATATTTAAATTGTGGTAAAATTAAGAATTATTTGTGGTGGTAAGAACATATAATGGAAAGAAAAAAAAAACCAAATCAAACTCTACTACCACACTCTTCCCGCGTAAATAGTTGGCTTGAAGCTTTTTTCCACGGAATCAACAGATTTACAATGTAAGTGAATGCTCATTGATAAGTATTGGTTGTTTATTATCATATATATCTACATTGATGATGAAGCTTTTCATTTTGTTCAAAAAAGGGAAGAAGAAGAAGATGAAAAACTTCAAGATTATGTAAAGCATTCTAATATCTACATTGATAATGAAGCATTGTGCATAGAGTTATGTATATATATCCATCCTTTCCTTCCTTCCTTCAAAGCTTGTATATATATCCATCCATTTTTGTAAAACGGAACACCGCTTTCGGTCACACAGAGCCGATAAAAAAAATACTTATTCAGCAACACGTTACTGAGAATAAAATAATAAATAGGTATTAACCTACCAATTAATATACAATGTACTCGGTAATTTTGTGATGATTTATAATAACATTATCGGCTATGTATTGCCGATTTTTTCTTTATAGTTTATTTTCTCTAAAATATTTTATTATATATTGCAGGGTTTATCTTTTGTGTTAAAATCAGTAAATGATACCCAACAAACTAATACCGATGTTGTAGTTCCAATAGAAGTGGATCATGTTCCAATAGAAGTGGATCATATTTATCGGACTGATCCTGGCGAGATTAGTCAAATTATTTCAGAAAACTTCGCAAGCTATTTCTTGACAGACAAAGTAAGTACATGTTCACTACCATTTTATATTTTACTATAAGTTTTAGATAAGATGTTAAATTATTTATATCATTATTATAGGTATTTGAGTCACGAATTGAGTTGTTCGATTGGTGACAATGCATTGCCCGAAATCTGAACACAGTTATTGTCACATTGAAGTCAGAGAAAGAAACTGTGGGTAGAAAAGGTAGATTGACATTAGGGTGTGAAAGAGCAGGATTTTACAGAGATAATCGTAAAAGTCAAGATCAATCGGGAAATGAGAAAAAAAAAAGAATGAGGGACACTGCTACGAAAAAATGTGGATGCCCTTTTATGTTAAAGGGAGTTCCTCTCGGTGATGATAGGTGGGAGGTGGAAGTCATATGTGGGGAACACAATCACATCATCCCAAATACTTTGATTGGTCATTCATTTGCAGGAAGGTTGAAGAGAGATGAAAAGCAAATAGTAAAGGATTTGTCTCTATGTGGAGTCAAGCCAAAGCAAATTTTGTCAACCCTTAAACAACGGGACCCAAATAACTTAGCTACAATGAAGACCATATACAACGTCAAGGCATATTTGAGGCTAAGGGATTTAGAAGGGAGAAGCATAGTGCAACAATTAATGAAAATGCTAGAAGAAAAACATTATATTCATTATTGTCGCGGCGATCCTAACACAGATGAGATTACGGACATCTTTTGGGCTCATCCAGATTCAATATTACTTGCAAGGTGTTTTCCCTCGGTGGTGATGGTTGATTGTACTTACAAAACCAATCGATACCAATTACCTCTCCTTCAGATTGTTGGCAATACATCTACGTCGAAAACCTTCTGCATTGCATTAGCATTGCTATATAAAGAGCGAGAAAACAACTATGAATGGGCATATACACATTTGAAGAATTTGTTTGACCCCAATGCTCTCCCTAGCGTTTTCGTGAGCGATAGGGAACAAGCTTCCATGAATGCAATCGAAAAAGTTTTTTCGAATGCAAGTTTGTTGCTATGCATTTTTCATATATCGAAGAAAGTCGAACAACATTGTAAACCAATTTGCAATACAAAAGACGAGTGGACGAATTTTATTCAAGTGTCGCACGATGTAATGCAAGCTGAGTCTGAAAAAGATTTCTTCGATAAGTGGGAAGTATTTAAGCAAAACTGTCCACTTAAATTTGCAAAGTGCTTGAATTATCTAGCAACTACGTGGCTCATTCACAAGGAGAGATTTGTGCTAGCTTGGACAAATAGGGTCAAGCATCGGGGTAACAGAACGACCAATAGGGCTGAAAGTGCACATGCCAAGCTGAAGAGATCGATTGGGAGTTCACAAGGGACATTCACAACCTTGTGGGAAGCATTAGAAAATTTGATTAAAGTTGAAATCGACGAAGTAAAGGCAGATTTTCAGCAAAGTATGATGAAGGTGCGACACTTTCACAAGTTTTCGTAATTTAAAGAGCTAAGGTCTCACGTCTCTCATTTTGCATTGACTAAAATAGTCGAGAAAATGGTAAAGATTCAATACATTGGAGTAAATGTTCACGCATGTGGCTATGTTGCTCGAACCGTCTATGGAATTCCTTGTGCACATGAAATAATGCAATATGAACGAGAAGGACGACCAATTCCAATTTGTGCCATTGATAATCATTGGAATAAGTTGTCTTTAGTACCGGATGTTGAAGAGGTTGATTATGAGCTAGAGATGCAATTGTTTAAGAAAAAGTGGGCTGAGGCAACTCCTGATGAAAGGCACGTTATGTTGAAAAAGTTAAGGGAGATTGCTTGCCCATCAACAACTTTTCTTGTAGAACCGTCTCCAATCATTTCCAAAGGGAGACCAAAGTCCAAAATGTCAGTGAAAGAGCGAAAACATGCCATATCTACAAAGAGAGATCCCTCAGGTTTTGAGTACGCAAAGTTAAACACGAAATGTGGTACAATAAATGAGACAAAGAGCTTGCCAGTGAAAGAGACAAAACCAAAATTGCAACCTTAAACTAGAAGAAATGGCTCCCAGTTTGAGTATGCAATTTCGAAAAAGTCACATCCATTATTGTCATTCTTAGGCGAGAAAGAGACAATAGCATTATTCCCGTTCCATCCAGTGAAGCAGACAAAACCAAAATTGCAACCTCAAACAGGAAAAAATATAGCCCAGTTTGAGTATGCAAATTTGAAAAGTTTTGGAGTAAATATAGCCATGAATAAGTTACAAATAATTATATGTCATTATTACCTGAGTTTATTTGGCCATTCATAACAAAAGTAGAAGATGTGAAGGACGACGGGAATTGCAGTTATCGTTATGTGGGTTCGTTAATGGGCTATGACGAGGATAATGGTTGGAGCAAAGTGCGTTATGATTTACATAAGGAAGTATTGATGCATCGAGGCCTTTATGAAAATATGTTTACTAAAAAAGTCGTTGAAGATGTTATTGGGATATTGAACTGTCACGATAGTCCTTGCCCACCTTCTAAATGGATGCAAATGCCAGAAATAGGTTACATCATAGCTTCAGCATACAAGGTTGTGTTAGTTTTGATATCAAAATTACAATGCCTAACATTCATGCCTCTTCATGACGCACCTAATCCTGAAATCCCACATAACCTCATAAGCATTGCATTTGTAAATGGTTGTCATTTTATGAAGTTGTTTTTGGATAAAGACGCACCAATTCCACCCATTGCTTCATTTTGGCATAGATACCATATACACGAAGCAACTTCTTGGTCGGAAAATTACGATTCTAAAATTGATGAGTTTTTGAAATTGGTGCCTGCACATGTCGTAGTTCTTGACTTTCATGATATCTTATGAAGTGTAAGGTAAGTAGGCCAAGTTATTTTTTTGACACTGTATAGTATATGATAACAGTGTATTTATCAGTGAAGTAAATCCTGATGTTTTTGTTTTGTTGGGTGTGTGGACATGGTTTTCATGCCATTGAAAATTTCTTTGTAACATTGTATAGTTAAGAATGACTTTTAATGAAAATGAAAATATTAATGGGTTCTTGTATGTTAGTTAATACTATATAAATGGGTTCTTGTTTTATGGGTTCATTGTTAAGAATGACTTTTAATGAAAATGAAAATATTAACGGGTTCTTGTATGTTAGTTAATACTATATAAATGGGTTCTTGTTTTATGGGTTCATTATTAAGAATTTACTTATGAAATTAAGGAACATGTATTCCCATGAAAACATAAGTCAATGCTATAAATTTGGAGAATTCGGCCGTTTAAAACCGAGTAAAAGAACAAAAATCATCATAATATAACCGATATAATGTAAATAATTCGTCCTCACATTGCCGAATAATAGTTATAATTTTAGCACTCTTATATCTGCCGAACAAAGGACTTAGATCCAAAATAGAGTCGGATGGAGTTTGCCGAAATCAAATATTCGGCATTAAGAGGACGATAATTTTGTAAAAATTCGTCAGAATAATACCAATTTTTTACCAAAAATTGGCGCTAACAGGCTGAGAGTTTGGTGAAAGGCAAAAAAATTTAAGTCGGCTAGACATGACCGAATTTAAAAAATCGGATATATAGTACCGAAAATATTATGTGTATCCAGCAGTTTATTACCGAACATAAATTTTCATTAAAGATCATACTCGGTGAGATAGTACCGAAAAATTATATATCGGTCAATTAGTACCGAAATTATGTCAAATTTTCGGTTAAACATTGCCGAAAAAATATGTAACCTTCGGTGGCATGAGACTGCTGAGCAGATTGGTTGGGGCCAAAAATATTTCAGTTATCAAGTGCCGAAATCTATAATTCGGCAATTATGTGCCGAGAGTGATGTATATTTTCGGTAACACTATGCCGAGAATGATGTAAAAATTCAGCAAGAGTTAACCGTAATTTCATAACTTCCAAAGAAAATCAACATTCAAAAGAAAATCAATATCCCAATTTGATGCCAAGTGAAATTCATAATATATTATCACAAAATTGGTCTACAACCTTGTCCATTAACACAAAACAAACTAATATTTGACAATAATCTAAGCGCTTGTATCTAGTACACAAAAATGATTCTACCAAGTCAAAAACCAATTAAACCATAATCTAAGCACTAGATTTTACAAAAAAAATATTCTAATTGTTTTTACCATAATCCAAGCGCTTCTACCTAACACAAAAAATGATTATACCAAGTCATAAAACCAGCTAAACCATAGTTTAAGCGCTACATTCTTCCAAAAAATATTCCCATTGAGATAACCAAGTCAAAAAACTAGCATATGCAAATGTTTTCTACCGACGTCGTTTCTTGCTTTGTGCTAAAACACGACTTTTAACCCTCTTGCGTTGGGTAGGTTGTGTGGGCTGCATTGGATGTGCTGCAACTTCATGTTCTTTACCTCTCTCGGCGGCTTCTTCTTCATCACGTTCATTTTCACTAACTTCTTGATTACTTTCTTCTCTGTTGCGATCATCTCCACTATCTTCTTCATTAATTTCTTCTCCACTACGTCCATCCTCCTCTTCAGCCACAGCCTTGCCGGTACCGTATATTGGGTCAAGAATTTTTATCGCTTCTCTTAACAGCTTCTTGTTAACTTGCCCTTCCCCATCAAAATCAATTTTTTTCAAAAGCCCAACTGCCCTCCTACCTTCAGCAATCTGCAATTATATACGAATACATAAACAAAAAGATTTACATATATAGAAATTAAATATGACTTAGTAGTAAATTAAGAATTATTATTTTACAATGACCTTATCTTCAACTGGATCTTGCACCTCAACTACTTTAGCTTTCCATATATGCTCAATTGCATTTTTTGGGTTCTGGACTAGCACATGGCTTATCTTTGTGAACCAACCCATGTAGTTAGCCCTAGCATCCCACGGATCCTTCACCGGTTCAGTGCGACTTATGTTCGCCAGCAAGTGTTTTTCCCAACTCTCTTGAATCCAATTGTCAACATTGTACTTGACTTTATATTGGCCCTGCTTCTTACCTCTTTGATCATTTGATGGCTTCATTGTTTTTTTTGGGATGGCCTGAACGCGTCTTGTTGGTCGGAATTTACCCTAGATGGGGGGTGAATAGGGTTTTTAAAACTTAATGGGATTTTTAAAATCAATTTAAAAATGTTTGATGTCTATATCAATCAACCAAACAATAAACAAAGATAAATCCAATCACAAGGTGCAAATAACACAATATAAGAGTTCAAGAGATAGAAAGATTAAACCGATCAAAGTCGAAGACTTTTTGTCCACACGGTTCGGCTTGTTAGCCCCTACTCCGCGCTCGGTTAGTACCCCGAGAAATTCCACTATTTTCGATCTCCTTCCGGGTAAAGATCAAACCTCTACAAGTGTATTCTTCTCACACACTCTTACAAGTATTGAATCTCTCTCAGTACTCACACAAGAATTCTCTCTTGCTATCTTAAGAGATAAACCTCTCTTAATGTTTGAAATAAATGATTTGGTGACTAACACCAATGTACAATAGCTCTATAGTGTATGAAGATTACAACTTAGGCTCACACTAAGAGATATCAAGTTTGATCAATAAAGTATAGCTCAAAATAAAGATAATTGATCAAAAGAAAATGTTCTTGAATCTTTGAATATTGAATGTAGATGAATAGAATAGTGTAGGAATGATTCAAGAGTGTTTAAATAAGTCTTAGAAGGTGTATATATAGTCTAAGACATCATATGTCCGTTTGGAGGGAGTTGGTAAGAGTTTGGTGCCAAAAATGGTAAAAAATCATAACTCCAACGGCTATATTCTGGGCCATCAGTCAACTGAGCAGGGCTCCTTAGTCGACTGAGTGAGCCTCAGTCGACTGAGCCTCTCTGCTTAGTCGACTGATGGGCTCTGTCTATCAGGCCAAAAATCCAAATTTTGTACTTTTGCATTTTAGCTCCAAAACCACTTTTAATGCTTGGGGAATGTAAAATATAGGTTCCTAAGACACTTATTTTTGTTAGAGCTTCAAATAAGATCATTTAACATTAAATATGAATTAATTTCAAAATCGGTTTTTACTAGAATGTGTATTTTGAAAGGATCTTGAGGAAACTTTGTTTTGATCAATCTAGTTGTGTAAAAGCAAAGTATATGAGCTATATTTAGACTCAAGCATGAACCTTTACATAAGTAAGTAAAGCACTCACTCAAATAGAGACTAATGAGTCTTCAAGGGCGTTTGATTGTTTCTTCATTTCTTTTCTTCCTTGGCTTATCATTCATCATAGAGGTGCCATTGATAGAGTATTGATCATGGAGGCTTTGTGATGTGTGAGATATTGAAGGCATACAACTTTGTAGGTGAATGATCTTTATTTCGGCTTTTCGATTTTGTCCACGTGTGATCAATTTAATGTGGCTATAACTTTAAACATCAACTTAATTAAATTACACATGATTAATGTTATTGTTATTATCAAAACAAGATTAGTGACTATAAGGTCAACACGTCCAAATTGTCGTAACACCCGATCAGGGTAATACGGCTCCGCCACATTAAAACAAACTAATAAGCCGTTGTAATACACAAATTCTTGAAGCGGACGAACGTCTCGATGAGCATGGTAAGGATCCTAACAAACCTATGATAAAACGATATAATAATTACATCAACAACATAAAAAATATTCAATAAATATATAAAGATTTGGAGAATTAAGTTCGCCTTATATGAATAACTTACTTCCTTTTCATTCAATGCATCTAGTCGTTCACGCAAAAGTACCACTCCTACATTGCCATCTTCAGGGGTGACCTTGGACAACCACTTACACATTCTAGGCCATTTCTCATTATATTTTTGGTTGTACAGTGGTCTCCCTACATTAAAGTGCTCATATATCCAAGCTTACATTGATTAAAAAAAAGAAAATTATATATTTTAAGGGTAACTTAATAAATAATATGATCAAATCAGTTAGAAAAAAATAATATACCTGTAAAACCGTAAAGTAACCAACTATTTGCTCGGCATCAGCCCGAGATGCCTTTCCTAATTGACGAAATAAATATGCAAGAATTGCCATTCCCCAAGCATACCCACGTACGGCATCCAAGTCCTTAAGGCACTCTAAGTAGCTAATAGAAACTCTATTCCCAGTCTTGTCTGCAAAAATCGTACATCCTAAAAGATATAGCAAATATGCTCTCGTACATTGATCAAGGTGACTACTCTGACTCTCTTGAGGTGTTCCTTTAAACATTGTTTTTAACCATTCTAACCTAACAGAACACGTATTCGTTTCCTTCATTGCCTCGTCAGTAAAAACACCAAGATACATCTCTAACAAAGTAACCTCAATAGCAGAGGTAAATTTCTTGCCTCCTCCGTGGACACACGTACCAATTACAGGAACACCTAGTATTTGACATACATCATCTAGGGTAATAGTCATTTCACCAAACGGGAGGTGAAAGGTATTTGTCTCGGGATGCCAACGTTCAACAAAAGCTGAGACCAAAGTTTTGTCAATGAATTTGTACGTAAATTCAGCTAGATTCATAAGGCCAGATGCCTTTACGCGTTCCCTTACCCCCTCACACTCTTTGGTGATGTCCCATTCTTTCAACTTTTGAAAATGATGTATGCATTTTAGAGGTTTTCGGGCATTCGGGTTGTTCCATATAGCATACGCTATGTGGCTCTCAAAACTTATAAGGACTAAAAAATCTTCCGGGCCTCCAGGTATAGCACCCCCGCCACTACTTTCACTAGTACGATTCTCAAGATTAGACGGTGCTCTATTGGTCACTTGACTTTCTTGAGCTTTAGAACTAATTGCTCGGCGTTTTCTCTCTGACATAGTTGGCGCTTTGCGAGTAGCCATCTTTTTAGAATAACATCTGTTATTGGAGATTTTGCACTAGTTAAGGTTCTAATTTTCACATAAAAAATTCTCATCGTAATAATAACTAGCAGCTAAAGTACCAAATATTTAATAATAACCAAGTTATCCAATACAAGAGAAAACTTAAAAATAACCCTTACCATATCTACCCTACCCACCTAACACTAGAACTAAATTACAAATAGACAACCAATTTTATCCGTAATTGATCTTTCTTTGCAAAAAGTGGTCAACATGGAGATATATAAAGGCATAGTTTAATTAAGCACTTAAAGGTAATGAATATTAAAAAAGAAAAAAAACCATAAAATGTCTCTCTTTTTATGGGATTTTCCTCTGAAAAGGAAGGTCTCTATATTTTACGGTTTTTTCCTCTGAAAAGGAGTCTAACTCCACCACCACTGACCCCACAACTTCTACATCAAGACTTTTACTTTATTAATACAATTCATATGTTATATGTTGCTTTCATTATTTGTGGTCCATGGAATTCTAAAATAGAATAATATATACATATATATATATATATAATAGCAAATATAAAAAGCATCCAATTAAAAACATCCACGTACTCAAATCAACCAAGAACTTCTTTCTCCTTAGATGTGAAACATATAGATACACGTTATATATATATATATATATATATTTACGTTTATATTTTATTATAAGAACATAAGATCTATCAATTAACTGTGCTGAAAATTATTGCTATATATATATATTTGAAAATATACAAAGAAAAATAATTAAAAAAATAGTTATTAGAGTCTTCCTTGGTACTCCATTCCCTCGACCGTTTCCATCTCCCTCATAAGCACTCTCTCCTTCCTTCCCAGTCCTATTCTCAGTTTGCAAGCTCGTTTGTTTTTCCTTTCATTCTTAAATTACACAACCAAATTCCCACACGTATATATATATAGAGAGAGTGTTGTGTTTTTAGAGAGAGAACAGATTTCTTCTTCTGTTGGTAAATGAAACTCCCCAAACTTTCTCTCTCTTTCTAACCTTCTTTTTGCCTTATCTTTGTTTGTACATGACAAAGGAGAAGCTAAAACTACTTCTATATTGTTAAAATTACAAATGTGTTTCTTTCTTAAGCCCTTTTAGGTCGATTTTGCATTTTCCCTCACATTTTCCTCGTATCCAAACGCAGGGTATGCTAGTAGAGAGATATAAGAGACTTTATATATATACTACAAAAGCCCCAAAGTTACAATACAAGTGAGATAAAACTAAAAGAGTTACAATACAAGTGAAGCTACCTTGAAGAAACGGCAGCGGCAGAGGAAGCAAAATCGGCGGCGGAGGAGCGTCGGCAGCTGTAGAGGAAGAAAATGGAGATGAATCGACGGCGGAGGAGTGTCGGAGGCGGCAAAGGAAGAGACGGCAGAGGAAGGCGGTGGAGGCTTGACGATTTCTAGGGCTAGTTTGGCACGAAGAGGAGCTAGAGGGGAGATGATGTGTGGTGTGAATTAAAGGGAAACTTACAAATATAAAACTTTTAAATTTAAATAAACAATTAAGTTAATTATTTGTAGTGGTGTTTTAAGAAATTTTAAGTATTTTTTGAGGTAAAATTTAGTACATAGTATGTGGTGTATGTAGTGGTGGTTTAAGAATTTTTTTGTACCTTTATAGTATTTTTCAGTTCGCAGTATTTTTAAAAAATTCTAGTGATGTATGTAGAATTTCCCTTTTCACATTTACCCCACGTAGCAAAGTAAAAGACACCTGTCCTCCACGTGCCAACCTCTAGGCTCTTATATCCCCACACACGCCAAATAAACCCACAAATTAATATCCACTTTCAAATCACTTCCAAAGAGAGGGAAAACAAAAAAATCCCGAAACCCTAAAATTACAGAGGAAAAAGAGTGAATAAAAAAATGCCTCCCAGGAAAGCTCAAGAAAAATGGTGGGCACAGTAGTGAAGATCACAAAGAAAGTTGTTGAAGAAACAGTTCAAGTCTCTGTTGTCCAAACCAAGCCCCAAACAAGAACCAGAGGAAGAAAAGAACCCACCGTAAAATCCATAGAAATCGAAGACAAATCCAACCAAGATCAAGGAGAACATGAAGTAATTTTCCAAGAAAACCCGTCAATCAAAGTCCAAGAACTCACTCCAACTCCCCCAAACAAACAAGAATCCAAACAAAAACCCAAAGAAAAACCCAACCAAGAAGAGAAGTACCCACAAGAAGAATCAGAAACAGAGGAATCGACCCAAGAGGGGAAATCAACAAAAGAAGAGAAAACAAACCAAAATGAGAAATACCGACAAGAAGAAAAAGAGAATTCCCATGAATCAGAAACAGAGGAATTGTCCCAAGAAGAAAAATCTCCACAAGAAGAATCAGAAACAGAGGAACTGAACCAAGAGGGAAAATCCACTAAAGAAGAGAAAACACCCGCCCGAAAAGAGAAGGGTGGGCAGGCTGGGCAAGAGAGTGGGAAAAAGAAGAGGAAGAGGAAAAGAGGAAGTGAAGGGTATAAAAGGTATGTGTATAAGGTAATGAAGCAAGTTCATCCAGATTTGGGGATTTCATCGAACGCGATGACGGTTATAAACAATTTGATGGGGGACATGTTCGAGAGGCTAGCCGACGAAGCGGCGCGGCTATCGAGGCACTCCGGGAGGATGACGCTGTCGTCGAGGGAGATACAGGGGGCGGTGAAGTTGGTGCTTCCTGGGGAACTAAGTAAGCATGCTATTGCCGAGGGGACCAAGGCCGTTACTCATTATATATCTAATAGTGTTTAATTTTTTAAGTTTTTGAAGATTATGGTGGTTTCCTTGAGAGTCAAATCACCTTGATTTTGTGTGGAAACTGGTAACAAGGTGGTGGTTTTTTTTGGGGGGGGCGGGGGGTAGTTGGTTGTGCTGTTTGTAGTGGTAGTTGTACATTTCTCCATGTTTTTTGGTGGAAACATTTTCTTTTCTTTTTTTTGTATAATTTTTATGTTTAGTAGTAATGTGGTTTCTTGATATTGTTTGAAGGTGTTTTTAATAACTATTTGCCAAACTTCGTTATTCTTGAAGGTGTTTTCAAAAGGTTTAGAACTTTGAAACTACGTTATTTTTCTGTCCCTGAAATATGGTATTTGACAAATTTATTTTATTATATATGCATTCATTTTTCATTAACAAGGACACTGAAACAAAATTTTCATAAAATTTATTCAGCAGATGCTTGTCTTAACACTGAATAGTTTTAAGTAAACTCAACATCAAATTCTTTATACGGAGTAAGTGTTTCCATTCGCTGTTAGCCAGAGATGTTGCACACGATGCTTGTACACGATGCTTGTTCGTGCTTTTTGTTTAAACATCAAATTCATTATATGGAATATGTGTTTCCATTCACTGTTAGCCACAGATGTTGCACAAGATGCATGTTCGTGCTTTTTGTTTATGAACATACAACATTACAACGTCTAATTCAAAATAAAATATATATTTTTTATATATAAAAAGTGATAAATTTATTAACAAATTTTTTTTTGCACAATATAATTATTTTTACACAACAAGCGTAGATATATATTATAATAATAAAGTTGAATTAACGGAGTTTGACAATTACGTTCTTGTGAACTGAATATAGAATTTTATTTTTTTTGTTATGAACATAGAGAGGAAGCTAACAGGCTATGAAGTTATTAGGCAAAATATATATGTTAAATGATGCGTTATTTTCAACCTGTTGAGATATAGATTCAAGCCTTGTTAACTTTTTTTTAATTTACAAACAAAACAAATATTATTTAAAAACAATACAAATATAGGGTAAAAATAGAAATTATAAATTCGATGCCATAAAATTCAAGGAGCACTTTTAGTTTATAATAGCATTTAAAGCAAAATACATATGCTAAATCATGTGTTTTCTTGATGAGTGGTTTTTGTCTTCAATTTAGATATAAAATAATAAATCTATTACATAATTTTTTTCATACATTATTATAATATTTTTTATATGAATTATAAATTATAACCATCATTATAATAAGGGATAAAATCACCATAAAGAGGTTGATTAATAAATAATTTGATAATCACATTTATATGGGTTAAATTCAAGATTTTTTAAAAGGTGATATTTGCACCCTTCTTTTTTGTCACTAACACTCCTTAAATATTTTTTACTTAAACAAATTAAATTTATCTCTACCACTTTTCTCTTCACTCATTTATTAACTTATTAATTAACTTAATTAAGTAATTCTTAATCACAACAAAACAATTCTACTATTTTTCACCATCCCCTTCACCGCTTCCTTCTTTCTCCTTCTCCTTCTTCATCAAAACATACACATACACACACATATATTAAAATGAAAGTAATAAAGAAAAAAAAATGAAAAATGCATATATATAGATCTCTTCTAAAAAAACAAACGAAAAAATTCATACCCACAGATCTGTTGATTCACTCGTTTCATGTCAATCGAGTTGCAAGTCTTTGCATTCAGTTCATGTAAAAAGAATAGGGTCGTAAAAAATCATTTTACAATCACTCATTTAATATCAAGAGGATATGTTAATAGATGCTTGATGTCAAGAAAGTATCTCCCCTGTAATTTTTTGTAAAGCTTAACTTTTATGTAATTCTTGTGATGATGTAACTCGATCTCATGTAATTTTTTGTGAAAATATAATTAACTATCATATAACTTTTTGGGATACTAATGAAGAAATTACCATTTATGATTTTTTATCATTACAAGTTATGTGTTATTACAAGAGGTAATTAACTCTCGTCTTTGGTTTATTTTGGCCATAGTTATTGTTTAAGTACTAGATGCTTAATGTCAAGCAAGTACCAATAAAGATACTCCAGTGATGGCCAAAGATTACCACATTCACTCACCATAAATTGGAAAAGTATATCTCAAAAAATAGACAGTGATTTTAGTTATTATTCAAATATCATATGCTCAATGTCGAGCGAGTGTCAATAGAGATACTTACCCAATGACGATCGAGTATTATCACTTAATTGTGTTTTTTAAGTTAGGAGGTGGTGAAGTGAAATGTACGTTTTTGATAAAAAAAAAAATTAAAATGTGAGGGGTGTAAAGTATAAAAGACGTTAACAACAACAACAAAAAAAAATTGCATTCATCGCCACCCTTCACTTAGGATCTTGCTAGCGTGAAAGACTCTGTAAGTTTTTAAACTTACAGACAATTTTCAATCACAAATTTGAGAAAGATATCCACTCTACTCAAACTCTGTATTTAGTTTTGAAATAAAAATCTACTATCGTTAAATTCGTAATTACAAAATTAAGACTCTATTTTATCTTTTACACAAATCCACCCATCTAATATTTGTATTAGGTTAAATTAGATTTCTCCATTACCAATTAGAAATAGAATATGCTCAAGTATATAATTTTTTTTCTTATATTTATAGAGAGGCTTTAAAACTAAAGTTATTAAACTATTATAAAATGTTAAGAGTATGTTCTTTTGGCGTGATTTTGAGGATATATCACGTTATTTAGATAATTCTTTTAAAATGTTGTGAAATTTTAAAATTCTGAGGTTGTGATTTTGAGGATCTCGCCTACTCAAAAAATGTTTGGATTTTGAGAATCCCGCTTACTCGAAAAAATGGTGTATTTAGTATTTTTCATCTTTTACATACTCTTCATATTTATCAAATATTTCCCCTACAAAAGATGAATTTGATTTATTAATTAGAACACTATTATATAAATATTTGATTATTAATTTGAGATAAAAAAATTAATTTGAAATATTACAATAAAAATACGAGAATTTATTGCGATCTTTAATTTTATTAGCTTTTGTTTATGTTAATATCATGTAGGTTTTTAAAGAAAAAAAATATGTTATTACCTTATATAATTTTTCTAGTTTCAATTCTCAATGATTGCACCGACATATCATTAATGATGCTCCTCACACAAATCAAGTATTTTGCTTTTTATTATTCATGTTATTATCAAAGGGAGTCTAAATAAAATAATTAATATTAGTTCCTTAAATATTGTTTAAAGTGAACGCTTCTATCTTTTAGGGGTTAAAAATGTTAATAATATAAAGATAGGGTGAAAGTTGGTTCATAAAAATATTGTTTAAAGTGACGTTTTTATTTTTAGGGGTTAAAATGATAGTAATATAAAGATATGATAAAAGTTGATAATTTCAAAACTTGAAAGCTTATCTAGTTAAAGTATTTGACCAAATATGTGGCCATAACTTGTCTGTAAGTTCTTCAGAAAACTTACAGACTTTTAGGAAAGCATTCTCTTATAAGAAAATAGAGTAAATAACAACGGGTAATAAGAGGAGAGGGGTTGGCCTAGTCGTAGGTATCTTCCACAGTTTTTTTTTTTTTTTTTGTAGAATTAAGAGAGAGATTTAGATTTCCCTTAATTTTTATTTTTAAAAAAAATTGAAAAAAAAGAAGAAAAAACAAATGGTAATAAGAGCATCGACTCTAGTTAGTTTTCTGATTTAACTTCATATAACATTATCTTCTCTGGTATGCTATGTACGTACTTCTGGGTATCCAGCTAATGATAATAGTGGGCTTGCCGCCTCCAAACATCCCCCCCTCTTTAAAAGCAATGGGCTGCAAATCTATCATTCAAGAAAACCTTGTTCATTGTTGATGACTTTTTGACCTAGAAGCTTAATTTTTCTAACGAGTTGGATGTTCTTCTGAAAACAATTCTTTGCCCAATTTTGAGCGTTTCCATAACGAATGATATGATATACATGAGGTGGTAACGATCGATTTTTAACCGAACGAAAGGTTGTCGTACCTTGAAATAAAAAGCGAAAATCGTGCATGATTGTAGCCCGTTTTGGTCCCAACGGGCCGAGTATTTTTCATCCCGACATGCATTGTAAGAATAATATAGTTAATATGAACTTGCCATTTCAACTAATAATATGTTTTTTTTTTAGAATAACTAATAATATGTTAGATGTTGTATACTTATGTTTAGAATTATAGATCTACATATTATTTATTTATTTTAAATGGGGGAATGTGACTGTTTTCACATCTGTAATATTAAATCGAGCCATTCAAAAATTTCACGCACTTGATAACATGTCATTGAATTAGGTGCAATAATCTAGACATAAATGTAATCATAAATTTAATATGTTCAGTAACGAATTGATGGATGTTAAATAAGTAAAAATATCGCGGCAGTTAACAAAATATATTAATAATATTAAGGGTGTGTTTGATTGTCATTATTTTATAGAAAAAATAGGTATTTTTCACTCAAATTATCACTTTTGGTGTGTTTAATTGCCAAAAAAATTTAGGTTGTCAAATTCCATCTTTTGGTAATGATGAGCTTATTTTCCACCAAAATTGATGGATGTTAAATAAGGGTGTGTTTGATTGCCATGAATTAGGTGCAATAATCTAGACATAAATGTAATTATAAATTTAATATATTCAGTAACGAATTGATGGATGTTAAATAAGTAAAAATACCGCGACAATTAAAAAAATATATTAATAATATTAAGGGTGTATTTGATTGCCATTATTTTTTAAGAAAAATAGGGATTTTTTACCCAAGTTATCACTTTTGGTGTGTTTAATTGTTCTAATTCCATATTTTGGTAATGATTAGCTTATTTTCCACCAAAAGTTTGAAAATATTTTCTTGTGGGATGGGGTGCGTGGGGTGTTGTTTTTATTTTCCAAGGTAAATGTGCACAAATTTCAAGATAAGTTAACCTATTTTCTGTATTAAAAATGTCATAATTTCAAATAAAAATTTTAAAATTTAATAAATATTTAAAATATATTAATCAAGATTAATTAAATAATATCCGTCATAATTATAGAATTATCTAAAAAAATAAAACTAATAATTTTTTTTACATTAAAATTTTCATATTTTTAGAATAAAAAATTAAAATAATTAAATACATTTAATTAATATTTTTTATACAACTCAATTCTAAATAATTTAATTATCTAAATTTATTTATTTTTTTATACAAATTATATTTTTATAATTAAACGCACCCTAAATAAAAACAAATTCGAATAGTGACAACATTTGTTAATAACGTTGCCCAGTTTTGTCCCAAAAAAGACGCAATCAATAATACACCCCTATATCCTTGCGTAGCCTACAGACGTACACGAAGCCGCCACGACGTGGCCCCAGGTTCCAGTTGGACCCACTACCCCAACTTCCCTTCAGCCAACAGTAACACCAATAATTGTAGCATACAGGTGTACAATTATATATATATCTCAGGTACAATTTTATTTTTTATGGAGCAGTCGTAACCGGTAAGTTTAGATTTTAGAATAAAGATTAATCTTATATTTAATGTAATATAAAATTATTTTATAAAAAATTAAAAAAAATAATATTATATTTATCGGCGTACATTATATAAATTATATTTTTATAAAATATAATAAAGACATAATTCATAAAATACACTTTGTAAGAATAGAAAATAAGAAAATCATTTTTTTGAAAAAAAAATCAGAAAACTGATATATTTATTATGAAAATATTTTCATTAAAGAAATTTCTTGCTTAGAAAAAGCTACTTTATTCACGCTATTTTCAATGAAGATAAAATTATTTTTCCTCTTTTACTATTTGATTGTTTATATTTTATTTAGAATTAGATTTTTTTTTGTATTTAAACCATTTTGATTTTACCTTATTTAGATTTTGTTTTTTAAAAATTATACTAAAAAAATAAAATCTTACCTTTATGCGTAGTTTATTTGTATCGTGAAACTAGTGGAATTAAAATTACTTAAGAAATTAGGTAATCAAATACTAACAAAATATAAAAATATATATTTTCTATCTTTTACCTAAAAAAAATTAAAAAATTGAACAACCAAACACACCATTTAAATTTTTGATCAGTGTTTTAGATTAAAGATATAGCTAGTTTTGCTTGATGTAATTTTTAATTTTATGTCAAGAGTTTATAATAAGATGAGTCGTGATTTAACTTACCGTAATTTTGTTAATTCGAGTTTAGAGAGTTAAAACTTTTTATTCTCGAATTCGTCAAGTTTTTGTCTGGCATCACTTTTTTTGTCGCGTGGGAAGCACCCTTAGGTAGTATTTGTTTTTATTTTTTAATGTTGAATAGAAGTTTATTGTGCATTAAAAAGTATAATTAATATTTATTTTTTTATCTGTTAATATTAAATTAAATATTAAAAAATAATTTATATGTTGAATACTTAATTTTATTTTAATAAAATTTTATTTTATTAATATTCTTATTCTTTTAAATTATTAAACATTAATTTATAAACATCACTTTATAATTTAGCGTTTATTACTCCGAATTCAAAAAATAAAAAAACCACGACCCTTACAAAAAAATTTGTTAGAGTCCGTCTTTTATTTTTCATATCAAAATCTTTTCTAAGTCGCTCAGATTCATTGCGAGATCGGAAAAACTATATTCTTTTTTTTTCCCTTTTAGATAAATATGTATGTATGATTGTATGTGCAAAAATAACTCCTAAAAAAAATTCCCCAAACTTCACGTCTTCGTTCTTATCCCTCTCTCTCTCTTTTGCACTATTCTCTAACTCTCTCTACAACTTGAGTAGTAAGAATGAAGTTCAATCATTGTACTAGTAGAAGGTTCCTACAAGAAGAAGCACCTTTCCGAAACAACCCCTCACCGTCGGTCACCTTCTCGCCGGACCCACTCCTCAACGCCACCTCCTTGTCATCAACACCGGCCATGAAAAAGCCCTTCAAATTACCAAACGTGCCATTCGACTCCTCCATGGCCCTCACCGTCCTCATCCTCGTCACCGCCCTCTTCTTCCTCGCCTTCTTCTCCGTCTACCTCCGCCGCCTCTCCTCCTCCTCCTCCTCCACCTCCACCTCCCCTCGCCGCCCCGCCTCCGCCTTACCTCCTCGTCCCCCCTCCTCCTCATCCAGATCCTGCTTTTCAAAGGGACTCGACGCCTCGACCATCAAATCACTCCCACAGGTACGGGTGACCATTTATTTCTTTGCGTTGTGTTTGGACCTGACGCAACACAACAAAAAATAATAAGGCACCGACGCAGAGACGTGTTATCTTTATAAAGTACGGCATGAAATGTGCAACACGGCGCGAGCGACAAGGTTGCAGATTTTTTTAAGTCCTAATTAACACGCTTTAACATGAGCTGATTCAAGATTTTTTTATAATTTATACACGATTAGCACAATAAAGCTCAATTTCGTGTTAATTTCAATTTTTCAAATTTAGACGTAAACATGAACTCCACGTAGATACAAATTTTTGTGTTAATTTCGTTTTTTCGTTAGTATTTATTACGTGGTTTCTAAAATTGTACACTCATATCTACAGGCTCCTTACGATGCGGCCGCGAAGCACCCGATCGATTGCCCCATCTGCCTCGCGGAGTTTGATGAGAAGGACACAGTTAAAATGATCCCGCATTGCGGTCACGTGTTCCATCCCACGTGTCTCGACACATGGCTGTCCTCGCACGTGACGTGTCCGCTCTGTCGGTCGACAAGGATATGCGTTGGTTCTGGTGAGGAGGTGCGTTTGGCTGTTGCGCAGGAAGACAGTGATCGTGGTGGTGTGAGTGAGTTTGGAGAGAATTTGACGGTGGTTCAGGGTGACACGTTGAGGGAAGTGGGGTCTTTGGGAGTGCGGAGGACGTGTAGTTGCTCGAGTCTAGGGAATCGTGCGTGTTTACAAAGAAGTGCGAGTTTGTGAATTATTTGGTGGTTCTGTAGTTTATTTTTTTTTTTTGGTATGTGCGTGGTCTAAAATACTTTGTACATGAATCAATTTTTTTGAACTCCTTGAGATGATCCTAATTTAGTTATAGGGGTGGGAAAAGAGTCGCTATTCGGCAAAGTGGAGCTGCGTTACCCAAATTCGGATCTATCCATCTCAAATTCTAGATCTTTTCTAGTTTTGAAGGGTAAATACGGGTAAAAGTCAAGAATGTATTATTGATTTGAGATTGTTTTGTTATTTTTTTTACTCATTTGGAGTGGCAGTTTAAATAGGGGGTAAGTTGTCTAGCGCACGGATTCAAATTGTTGTTTTGCGTAGAGGTAGAAGTTACTCTTATCAACGGAGCACTTCATTTAACCGACTTAGAGATTGTTAATTCCAGCACAAGAGTAATGGTGGAGGCAAAAAAAAAAAAATTTAAGGGGAGTAGCTTGATACTTATGTAATTTTCTAAAATCAAAAGGGAATTTGTACTAATATTATTTGTGTTCAAGAAATTTTTATTTTTATTTTTTTGGAGAGGGTGGATAAATTAATTAATATGCACATATTTACAATTTAAAAAAAAAACAAATACAAAGGTGAAATTGTAATTATTGAAAATTTTAGGTGGGCAATTGCCCCCTAAGCCTTGCTGTGGCTCCGCCGCTATTCAAGGGCACATTCTAGGCCTCTTTCTCACTAGCAATTTACGCAACTAGGTCTTAGAGAATTCAATTCACAACTACGGCTTCAAGAATCATAATTCATAGCTAGGGCTTTAAGAATTACTATTCAAATCGCTAAGTGCTTCGTTAAAAAGAGTCCTTTGTTGATCGATTGTTTGAATAGTGATTGTGTTTTTATCAATCAATGGAGCAGGAGAGTGAAATTTTTTTAAGTTCGAAGTTATAAAATTCAACTGTGGTGCAATTTTTCTGTTACGAGCATTTATTAAAAAAAATTGTGTGCTTTATTGTGTTTTAATGGTTGCCAAGAGAAACAACATTTTGTTGTAGACTCTAATGAGCTCCCCTCTTGGGGAAAGATGTACGTTTTGATCGATCTCTCACGGTGAAAAGCAACTTTGTGGAAGAGATTTTGTTATTGGACTGGTTATTCTAGATAAATAACACTAATGAGATTTAAACCATTTCATGAATGCTAAATTTCATTTCAAGATTTAACCCTCTTCTTTATGAATAAACAATTCTTTTTTCATCTGTGTAACAAATATTGTTTGAAACTTTTTTTTTAGTTACGTTGCTACACAAAAAAAAATATTGTTTGAAACCTTTTTCTTTACCTTTTTTCTGTTGTAAATTTTTTTTAATTAGAAAAATTGTAACTTTTGTAAGACAGTTATTAGGCATGTATAATTTTTGTAATTTATTATAATAATTGTCGTTTTTGAAAAATTAGTAGAAGATGTCTTCTCATTTTATAAAAAGAATGGTATTTTTGTAATTAATACTTTATTTGGTTCCTATTCCCGGCTAAACCAAATATAGTGAAAGTAATATAACATTTCAGCCTTTCAGGAATAGAGCATTCGTGTATGAGCCAACCATTGGCACGGCATCCTAGTGTCAGGAAAAAAGCTTTCCAAGAATCAAGTATGCTCATTCTATTCCCAAAACTCAAACCAAACAAGCCCGAAAATGCCTTCAACACTTCCCTTCCTTCTCTAATGCTGAAATTTTGCTTGAACACTTTAGTTGCCCCTTCTACTTGAAATTTTTTTTCAGTTATTTTTGGCACCTTCTAATGTTAAAGTACTTTAGAAATCTACGAGTTCAATTAGGTTGATATCAAGATGAAGGGATTGACATGCAATTCAACATCTTAAAATTTTATTTTTATTCCAAATCTTATTATGAAATCAAATAGTTATGCTTTATTCTTATTGACGCAGAAAATAATTATCTTGAATGTGATGATAAATGTGAATAATTTACGTGATCCTTTTTCTCACTAAAAAATAAAAATAAATAACTTTTTAAAACCTGATTGAATATGTATATATAGATTTGGGGGGAGAGGACTGTAGTGGGGCATTTGAGGGACCCTTTCAAACATGGTAAGAAATAATGCACATATTTTGTTTGCATATAAATGGAGAACTAATTCAATATAACTGTAACTCTCTGTTAGGTACCTTATTACATTAGTAATGGGGAGATTTCTTATCCTTGTTATTAAATAATTACTTGTTATTTTAGGTTGCTGTGTTTGGTTATTCATAGCCGTAGTCCCTTGTGTTTTGTAAATGATATTGGTAGGTTACTTTTTATACCAATTTGAAGGTTTTTTTGTTTTTTTTTTTAAAAAAAGGGATGAGTTAAATATCTTCCCTTTACTACAATAATAACGAAAATTCCCAACCCTAAATAAGATTCGAACTCACGACCTCTCCTAAATTCAGGTGGGTGCCTTACCAATTTGTAGTTTATTACTACACTATTTGCTTTCCCAAAGACTTAAAGGCTCTATGTGATTTCTTCAATTCCGAGAAATAGAAGGTATGAGCTTACCTATTTTATTTTTAATATTTGAGTTTATATTGAAATATTACTTGAGTTGGGAAATAAAACATTTCTCTTGCGGACTTTAATATAGACAATTTCAACACAAACCTCACATAATCGAAAGCAGAGACCACTTCTTTTTTTTTTTGGGGGGGGGGGGGGGGGGGGGGCCTAAGACCATTGTGGCTCATCTCTATGGTAAAGTAAGACTATAAAATTATTCTATTAATCCATAATTAATTGATAACTTATCAAAAATAAATCAAGGCGAATACAGAGACTAGTAAACTCTGCGATGTCATAGACACTTTTCAACAACTCCATTGTAAAGGAAGTCGATGGAGGAATGACTACACTGCTACGAAGAAACGTGTAAGTTTCTTCATTTGTTCCATAACTAATATTGTTTTTTGTATAAATGCATAAAAGGAAATACTTATTATAAACATGGATTTTTCTAGATGACTTCATGCATCTATTAACAATATAGCATATGAAATTGCAGGAAAAAGTATGCAGTACATATTGCCTAGTAAATTTTAAAAGATAGATGCAGTACATAATGAATTTTTAAGACATATAGCTATATTGCTAAGTGTACTGCATTTTTAAAAGAAAAGGGGGGGAGGAAGAAAAGACCAAGTAGTGAGTAGTAAAAGCTTAGTCCCACGTAGATAAATTAAGCAACTCATATTTTTGATTTTGGGTTTCTGTTAATTCTTATTTCATTACTCATCTAGGAAATGTGTTATAGTTGATATATGGGTTGTGAAGCTTTCTCATATCTACCATTTTAATAATAAAAAAATCATTCAAGATGCGATGACCAAAATGCAAGCTTTCTAGCTAGTTGAGTTTGGCGAAGAGATGGATCAGCCGGAAGAATTGGACATTGTGACACAAGTCTTGGGCCCCGATCTCATTATCACAAGGGATATAGTTCCATACCTAGGCTTAAGGCAGTTGGAGGTAATCGAGCACCTAGCGGTAGAAACACTTCTCAAGACCATGAGAAAGACTACACCAAAATAGCCAAAATGGTCACGGTAAAATTAATGTTTTTAATGTAGCCAAAATAGCCAAAATGTAACGACACAAGTCTAAAATTAATGTTTTTAATGTAGTACAAGTAAAAAATACGTCTAGTCGCATTCTAAAAATGAAAATATGAGATATTTATTTCATCAGTAAACTTAGTACATAATTATTCTATAACATATTTATTTATAATATCATAATCCTTGAATATAATATTACTTTGCTTCTTATTTATTTTTCTTCACTTGATAGTTTAACTTATCCACCATCTTACGGGTTCCCTAAAAATAATTATGATAAGGGTTTGCTTCACAAGTCCCGCGAGAAATATTTATTTTCTATTCCAAAGATTAGTAAAATATCATTAAATCGTAAAGCATAAATTTAAAAGGCATTTTATAATAATTTATCACAAAATAATAAATATTGAATCACTTCTAAGGTCAACAAATAACTCCCATTGACCAAGGTCCGATATTCCATCTTCCAATCAAATTATTGGCCAATAATAAACTAGTTCAGAACAACGCCGGTGTTCGGCACGCCACCCAATTATCCCTTGGATGGTACAGGTCAAATCGTAGAATGGTTTTTTTATTATTATTTAAAATAAATATATCATCTTTAAAAACATCATTGCATGCAATAGTAACAACTGAATTATAAATGTACACAATAATATTTTATCTAAAGCCTTAAAATAAAGAATATGTACTACTCACCTTTTTGTACTTAAGATTTTCCTTGATAAATAAATCCTGACCCTAACAATTAATACCGATTTATAAATTAGAACCTAATAAAAATATATTACTCTCTTATTTTATTTTTATTTTAACTAAACTACAATAACACCCTTAAATCCATTTATTTAAACCAAAAGAATAATTACATACTACTAATATATATATATAAAAGTGCACTTAAACATTATTATATAGATACAAGTGTAAATGCACAGTGTGCACAGTGCCTATACATATATATAAAGTAATGCTTGCGTGGCAACTGTTCGTACCCCTTTTTTTTTGTATTCTTTTATTATTATTTTAATAAAGCAAGTATAGTAGCCATATGAAAAAGTACAAAAAGTATGGGTAGAATTATCTTTTAAAAGCATGTTGACCTTCTCTTGCTCTCTTTCTCTCTTTAGGATTTTTTTTTTTTTCTTATGTTTTGAAAATGATGTATCTATTAGACTATTTATAGTGTAAGACTCAATTATTACTTAACCATGTGGCAATTTTCTCACCCTCCAGCTATAATTTCTTGCCTGCTTAGCTGCCACACATCACCTTCTCCCCTTTATTTATCTCTTTTCACATTCTTTATCCACCTCATTTATCTATAGGTAAAAAAAATTATTTTATTTATTTAAATTTTATTATTATTATTATTATTATTATTATTATTATTATTATTATTATTATTATTATTATTATTATTATTATTATTTAATTTTTTTGGTATTACAGATCATTTGCATCACAAGCTATAACTGATCAATAAACCTCCCTGCGTGCCTTTCTTTTATACAAAAACCTGGGCCCAGTTTTGCATGCTAAAACCAATATGACTCTTTACATGTTAACATAGACACCCATTCTCATAAATCTGGCCTAAAGACAATAGGGAAATACCATAAAATATGAAAACAATCATGTTCAATTAGGAGCCAAAAGTGTGATGTGAGTGCCTAACGCCTTCCCATCATTGTAATATAGTTCCCTATTCCCCTCTAGTTATGTAGACTGTATTTTTTTCCCTTTTTAGGTTCATTTATAATTTTGTATGTTTTCGATGCGCACACCCCGGATTAGGGCGATGGGGTTCCATCAGAATCCCCACACCTATTGTCACACCCGAACAATAAAAATAATACTTACTTAAAAATACTATTAATTTAAGAGAACATAAAATAATATTATCATTTCTAAAATCAACATCATCCCATATCCATATTTTTTTTTATCAACCTTGAGAAAAGTAATACTAGCAAATATTTACAACTCACACACATAAGGATGTCTAGTCAAATACACAAAACAAGACTAGTACAATAAACAAAAACGACGTAATGTCTTTTTCTATAAACCTTCCCACCCATCCTAAACCTGGCAGTGGACATTCCTTCTTGATACCTGTAAAGAAAAACATATATAAAAGTATGAGCTATAGGCTCAGTGAATGCATCACTTTCCTTATCAGTAATCTGTAAAAGTATATATATATATATACACACCTATCATATATAATTACATTTAATTCTCATCCTCTAGTCATCATATAAGGCATCAGATATACCACACAGATAACCGCTCTATAGCCTCAATTATTAGGCATCAAGCATCCATTCCATATAACATCCTCTAGCCCTATATATATTAGGCATCAGATGTATCACACATATAACCGCTCTATAACTTCAATTATTAGGCATCAAGCATCTATTCCATATACACATCCTCTAGCCCTATATATACTGAGCATCAGATGTATCACACACATAACCGCTCTATAGCCTAAATTATTAGGCATCAAGCATCCATTCCATATACACATCCTCTAACCCTATATATACTGGGCATCAGATGTATCACACACATAACCGCGCTATAGCCTAAATTATTAGGCATCAAGCATCCATTCCATATACACATCCTCTAACCCTATATATACTGGGCATCAGATATATCATACACATAACCGCTTTATAGCCTCAATTATTAGGCATCAAGCATCTATTCCATATACACATCCTCTAGCTCTATATATACTAGGCATCAGATATATCACACACATAACCGCTCTATAGCCTAAATTATTAGGCATCAAGCATCCATTCCGTATACACATCCTCTAGCCCTATATATACTGGGTATCAGATGTATCACACACATAACCGCTCTATAGCCTCAATTATTAGGCATCAAGCATCCATTCCATATACACATCCTCTAGCCCTATATATACTGGGCATCAGATGTATCACACACATAACCGCTCTATAGCCTAAATTATTAGGCATCAAGCATCCATTCCATATACACATCCTCTAATCCTATATATACTGAGCATCAGATGTATCATACACATAACCGCTCTATAGCCTAAATTATTAGGCATCAAGCATCCATTCCATATACACATCCTTTAGCCCTATATATACTGGGCATCAGATGTATCATACACATAACCGCTCTATAGCCTAAATTATTAGGCATCAAGCATCATAATATCAACATACATATTTCACGCCACCCTTCACATTTATACATTCAAATGTATATAAACTCCAAGTGAGTACACTCACCTCAAGTCCACACCAACGTAGTTCCATGTTCTATTGTCTTGGTGCGTTAGAAGTATATGTTCCTTCACCTACCAATCTAACATAATTAGTATTTCAATTCTACATCAATATAATCATTTATAAGTGTGCAAAATATACTAACAATTACACAAATGTATACCCTTATGAACTTGTTAATTTACAACACATTACAACCTTTCAGAATTAGGTGCAGTCTGAATCTCCTACACAGACTAGGTACTTTCCGTTGCCCGATCATTCTCAAATTTTTATAGTAGTTACACAACATGTCTATAAACAATATTCCAGAATTTGAGCATAATCCAACGACTAAAACATCAGATATTTACAAAACAACTTAGTATAAACATGTTGTCCAGAATATAACGTATAGCAATAGTCCAACTTCACGGATTAAACTGTACCAATTGACTGAGATCTAGGTGCTCTACCATATATTTCTGGAAAGTTCTGTGTGTCTACTTTTTAATTCAATTTACGGTGCATAAATCGAAATTTTCTACAAGGAGTTATAGCAATTCTCCCACAGTAACACCAATCTGCCAGAATTATAAATTTATAAATTTTTAGCATGATTTTTACTTATATCATCTATTATTATCTCTTTATGATCAAGAAAATTCAATCATATCATCACACCACACAAGAACACCAAGAAACAAACTCAAAACCATGTTCTTTCATTTTCAATCATAATTTTCCAATTTCAATTACTACAAACACAATAAAAGGATGATAAAAAAACATAAATAGCATAGTTTAAACTTACCAAAATTTAATTCTCCAATTTTCCTTATTTTTCTCTTCTTCTCCCTCTTTTTCTCTTCTTCTCCTTGTTTTTCTCTTCCTCCCCCTGTTTTTCTCTCAATTTTTCGTTATATTCCAAGAATATCAATTAATCATACACATATATTGCCATTTACACACTACCCCATCAACGTCTATTTCATACAACTAAATCCACTTACATACTTTATTTTCAAATAAGTTTCTCATGAATTATTATTCTAACATGAGTTCTTATAATATAAACAAATCTAACTCATATTTTTCCCACAAAATCAAACATCATGAAAAAATGCACAATTCGACTATTCACCACACATTAGAAATATATTGATATTATCAAATGCATGAACATAGTTGTAAATGCTAATAAATACTTAAACATGTTTAAATGATACTAAAATATTTGTTTTAAGATTCGAAATGTCACACCTATCTTCCACTAGAACCCGCCCTTAACTATATTGAAGTTACATACAATTCCTTTCTGCATGCTCGAGCCCCCTCCCTTGGTCACACAATCCATATTATCATGGTTTCTCGCGTATTTTGCTTGCATCACTTAAGTCCACACGGTATTCGTGCCACAGGCAATACGGGCCGCTATCTTGGGTAGTTCTGCTATATTTGCTTTTATCGCTTCTCGAATACTTAATCTGCCCTGCTTCTTTGGCTCTATTACCTTCTCCCACTTCACCATGTGAAGTTTTCTCTTTTCTACCATATTACCCTAAAGAAATTTTTTATTTAGTTGGTTAAGGGCATCGTTGTAGACACCCCGATCCGTGACCCCCGCAAGAACCCTAACGACCTACGAGAACTACTATTTTTCTTGGAGTCCGGGACCCACCCGAGCACCCGAAACTACCCAGGGGGTTTGTTGCGCGACAAACCTATTTTTATCAAGGATTGTCGCACGACATATCGCATTGTCGCGCGACAATCATTGGAATGTCCCGCGACAATCCCTCTCTGCACCCGACCAACCACTTTCTGACACATCACAGTGTCAGAACCCATCACTTCAGCCGTTTGTCGCGCGACAAACAGATAAAGTTGGGAAATGTCGCTCGACAATCCTCTCCGAGCAGTATAAATAGGCCAACGCCCCCAAGGGTTTAGACGGCAACTTCTCGCCACGGTTTCTACGCCAAAACGCCTTATTCTCTCTCATATTTTCTAATCTTTAAGCCTTCTCCGGAAGCATCTGCGATAACATTTATTTCCGCAAGAGTCTCGGATCTAATCTTGGCACCCGGAGTGCCACCTTCTAGAGTCAGGCCGTTGGAAATATTTCTAAGAGGAAAAGCTAATATTCGCCGGAGGTCTTCTCTGCCGTATTATATTTTCTCTCTCTTATTCTTATATATATCGTCGGGAAGGTAACTAAAGTCTCTTCTAGTAATTAAATAAGATATTTTTATATTAGTTTTATTGTAGACTTGTTTAAAACTCGATTTTTCTAACGGGGCGCTGCCCCGCACCCCGCAACCTGACTGGTCAGGTCGATCCCCGTTCTAGTAAGCGAAGTGGCGACATAGTTGTGGTAGATTCCTAACGCGCTCGAAAAACAGGTTTTCATTAGTTATTTCTAGAAAGCAGTAGAATATCAGTAAAAGCATCCAAGTTTTCCAACATAGAATAAACATATAAGACCACTAGAGACTGAAAGGGCGGAATGGGTGCTTAACACCTTCCCAAACCGTAATATAGTTCCCAAACCCTATAGAATCCTAGTTTCGTAGACAAACGTGTAAAGAAAGGCTTATCTGTAGCCTTCCCTCTTACACAGTCATTTTGTCCGTTTTCTCGTAAAACGTACTGGCGACTCTGAACGAACCCTCTTGTATCTAGAAATAGGATAGAGGGACTCCCGATATGAATTATCAACACATAGAAGCAAATGGAACAACGGAATCCTTTTCGATGTTTCAGACACCCACCAACGGGAACGAGAACCCGGGGGTCGCATTTGCGGATTCTCACAATCGTAAGTTGATTACTACAACCACACCGATTGCATTGCCTAAGACAGAATTCCGGCGATAACCAATTGAATCAACGTACATCGGCCAGTCATGCATAGGTATTTCGCCTTCAAACTGGATAATCATTGTTTGCACTTTTTCCATAATGAGATTGTTGCCCAAAGGTCTTAATCTTATTTTGATAATAACAATAAATCAATCATATGTAATTTAACATGTTTCTTGATATAAGTTTATAGTTCATTTACTTGAAAAATCAAGAAAAGCAAGCCACATGACAAAGATCATCAAAATACTATCCGATCAAGTCAACAAAGCATTGGATAAGACAAGGAAGATCAATCTCATCACACACATGCTATCAATGCATCTCATGAAGCACAAAGATCAAGGATCATATGCAAAAAGCTCCAAGGCAAAAGTTTCAAGTGAAGATCAAATTGAAGAAACAAATCGAAGCATTCAAAGACTCGATAATTCAATAATTTAGTGGGTACTTAGGATTTTATGTAAAGTTTCTTGATTGATCATTTTTATAGCTCAAACATGATCATGCATTATTTAGAGATTGAATCAAACAAGCTTGCAATTGAATTTCTTTGAAAACATCATTCTTACAAAAATCGATTTTCAAATATATTCATATTAAATTCAAACAATCATATTTTGAGTTTTCCCAAAAATAAGTGTCTTAAGAACATATTTTTAAGGTTCCCAAAGCATTAGAATTAATTTTGAAGCTAAATTGCAAAAGTCCAAAAATTGGGATGTTGGCCTGATGGGCAGAGCCCAGTCAACTAAGCAGCTTTGCTCAATCGACTAAGGGTCCATTAGTCGACTGGTGAGTTTTGCTCAGTCGACTAATACTTCAAAATATAACCGTTGGATTTCTGATTTTTTACCATTTTTTGTACCAAACCTCTACCAAACCTTTAAAATGGCTATATTACTTTTGGGACTATATATACACTATCTAAGACACATTTTGACAAACTTGAATCACTATAAAAATATATTCTTCATCTATCTTCATCATTTAAAGATTCAAGAACACTTTTTGATCAATCATTCATTCATTGAGCTATAAATCTTGATCATACAAGATAACTCTAGTGTGAGCTTCAATTGTATCTATCAAACACTTTAGAGCTGTTATTCATTAGTGTGAATCACCAAATAATCTATATTCAATTATGAGAGGTAAACTCATAAGATAACAAAAAGGTAAATTCTTGTTTAGTATTTGTGAGAGGTAAATCTCATAAATTAGTAAGAGAGTATATCTTGTGAAAAGTGTAGTGGGTATAGCTACATTGTGAATGGTGTGTGTATAACAACATTTGTATTGCGGTTTGATTTTCACCCAGAAGAAAATCAATTTTAGTGAAAATTGTCGGGAGACTATCCGAGCGCGGACGTATGGTTTAAGAAACCGAACTGCGTGAACAAAACGTCTTGAGCTTCAATTAGTTTAATCTTTCTAACTCAAGCTATTTATTGCTTTGTTATATCGTTGCTTGATCTCTTGGGTTTGTTTGAGATTGCTTGGTTAAATTGCTTGTTTTCCTTGATATGCTTGTTTAGCTTAGTTGTATTGCTTAAACATTTTAGAAAACTGTTTAATTCTGCATTAAGTTTTAAAAGCACTATTCACTCCATTTTAGGGTTAAAATCCTACCAATAGAGATATTTTAACATCATGATAATTGCTCATTTGTCTCGAATCATTGCGAAAAACATTTCTTCTTTTATATTTTATGTTCAATATGATTTACAAGTTTACAACTGGAGAAACTTTTACTCCAATAGTTTTGTGATATTATTCGATGAAAGTTATTATAAAGTCTAATAGGAGCAATGTTCTAAAAGGCGTTAGGCGGACTTAGGCCGGTCATGGAATGTCTCAGCAATTAGGCGCTAGGCGATCAATTTTTTAATATAAATATATACATATATATATATATATATATATATATTACATGTATAACGCAAAAACAAGTAAAGCATAGTCATTAGATCCATTGTCCAAAATAAAATTGAACACATGTTCACATTCATATGAAATTAAAAATTTATTTTAAGCGACGATGATGATGATGATAACAACAACAACAACAACAACAACAACAAAAACAAAAACAAAAACAATAATAATAATAATAATAATAATAATAATAATAATAATAATAATAATAATAATAATAATAATAATAATAATAATAATAATAATAATAATAATAATAATAATAATAATAATAGAAGCTAGTGAAAAGAAAATGAAACAGTAAAAAAAATAAGAAGAAAGTTCATGATATGATTGAGGAAGTAAGGGAAAATAGTGAGTTTATAATTAACCAAATCTAGTTTTTCTAATGATTACGGTTGCTCACTAGGGTTTGGTTACATAGGAGGAATGGAAGATGTGCTTGCTTATGATGATTGATGGATTGTATTGGTATTCTTAAATGATAGGCGGCTCCGTAAAAAAATAATAAAATTAAATTAAAAATTAAAAATAAAAAAATCCTTAGTCTATCTGCATAGCTCACTCAAACCGCCTAACTCATTTTGGCGCCTAGATACCTCGTAAGCACTAATTGAGACGACCAGGCACTACCATTTAGAACACTGAATAGGATAATGGAGGTTATGACACAAAATTTATTTCACCCGTGTCATTGTTTACGTTTTGGCCAAATATAAGACTATCATATTAGAATTTGGAATATCTAATCTAAAATTAATTGACAATGAATGAAATAGCCCCTTATCATTATATGCCAGTACATCACTCGAGCATTGCTTTTGTAACACAACATGAAAAATATTTTTATAGAGAAAAATTAGGGCTGGGATAATAAACCGGAAAACCGAAAACCGAACCGAAAAAACCGAAAAAAAACCGGTTCGGTTCGGTTCTTATTATTAAAGTGGACTTTTTTACCGGTTCGGTTCCTAATTGTTATTAACGGTTCGGTTCTCGGTTCCTTGGTCAATTTAATTAAAGGAACCGTTAGGAACCGTTCTAAGGGTTTTAAACCGGTTTTTTAGCAATTTTAAGGGTTTTAATGGTTCTAACGGTTCTAACGGTTCCCCGAAGAACCGTTAGAACCGTTTTTGGCCGGTTCCTACGATTATTAACGGTTCTAACGGTTCCAACGGTTCCCCGAAGAACCGAACCGTTAGAACCGGTTCGGTTCCACTTTCGGTTCTTGAAAAAAAAAGCTAAAAACCGAACCGTTTTTAATTTTTGGTTCTCGGTTCCGGTTCTTATCATTTAGGACAAGAACCGAACCGGTCCCAGCCCTAAGAAAAATAACTAGAATTAGTAATCAAACAAACGAATATCACAATGATGAAGTGGAAAGTCAAAAAAATAGACACAATGAAAAGGAAACAATAAATTAAAACCAAACTGAACCACTAAATTAAATTTACAATAATATGTATTAAATTAAATAAAAAATCACTAAGAAATAAAAAAAAATACTTAAAGATACCTTAGGATGGAGATAGAAAAACATAAACTACTTAAGAAAAAATTAGAAAAAAAATTTCATTTAAAATTAAAATCATTAAAACATAAATTAAAATTAATATCAAAGAAAATCATAAAATATTTACATTTGCTCGCAATGAAAACAATATCTGACAAATCAAATAGTCATCAAATCACTAATATTAAAATGTACGGTAATATGAACAACATTTAAATTAAAAAAAATACTTAAACACATAATCCAAAACCGAAAAATTTGCTAAACAAATAAATACATTAAAGAACATTTATTAATAAATGAAGAATACCAAAAAAATGTAAAGATGAACACGCATCACAAAAAGTAAAAAAAAATGAAGAAGAAAAATCGGACATCAATATATCATTAAAAGTAAAAAAAAAATTGGAAAGTCATAATACTCAAATTACCATAATAATTAATAGTCAAATTACCGTTTCACAAGAAAAAATTATATTTTTTATGTATGACTGTACATATTCCCGTAACAATTAATAGTGAAATTCACAAACAACTTTTTTAAAAATAAAGCCACAATACTCAAACTACTTGGCTAATTACCCATGCACTGCACTTTGCCACTTTATGCACTGCATTAACTCTGTAAATGCTTTTAATATATTCACATACATGCAAACTTGAAAAAAAAAACGTACAAAAAAAATTTTAGGCAAAAAATTTGGTCAAATAATTTTTTGTCAGACTAACCCACGTCATTTACTCAAATAATAAGTTTGCCAATGTAATTATAATAACTCATGCCATGTCATTTCAATAAAGAAGTAAACAAGTCATTGGGGACCGTTGTTCTTTATGCTTTTTAATTATTTAATAGATAAACCATTCGAGATAGCCTCACTCACCTACAAAAAAAAGATGTACAAATGTTGAAACTAACATTAAATGATCATGAGGGTCTCACACTTGGTTATTGATTGATAACATATGCTTCTTTTTTTTCTTAGATAAAGGGTGGTGATGTTGGCACCTTCAAAATCTTTTGAAAACACTCCTACTTTTCATTCGGTCCTTAACAACCGAATAATGTATACATTATTCTGTTGTGAAGAACCGAGTATAAATTTGAAAATGCCTTACTCGGTTGCGAATGACCGAATTAAAGTAAGAGTGTTACCAAGTGTTTTTGGGGGTGCCAACATCACCACCCTAAATAAAAAGCAATTATTTCATTAAGGAGGCAAAACAGCATCAAATAACAAAGACTTGTTCTCCACCTAAGCAGGAGGATTTAGCAAAAGAGTGAGCTGAACAAGTGGTTTGATGGGAGCCCATTCATATTCCTATACTTTGGTTGCACAGAGAGCAAAGGGAGACCTAAAGTAAGGTTTTTAACTATCCATGTATAGTTTTGTCCCTTTTTGGATCTCTTTTTTGTTGATACAATTATTGTATTTAAAGGTTATTCCAAAACCAATGGTGAAGTTTTGCATTTGTACATCCTGATTGATAATCAGAATTTAATTGATAAAAATAAGAATCCGGCCCTCTTTTCAAAACAATAAAATAAAATTGGATGCAATTCTTATTCTTTTCTCTTTTCTCTTTTTTTTTTTTAAAAAAAAATTTGTCATCTCTATATTTTTAAAGGATACAGTCCCTCAGATTTGGTGTATGTGATTTCTCAGTGACATATGTTATATATGTCACCATTGAACCAAGATTTATCAGTTACAAATATTGTACTTGTAACTGATAAATCACATACAATCAAGTACAGTATACATGTATATGAGTCATCACCAGAAGAAGATATCATAGCTGAATGACCTCTAACTTAAATATATATATATATATATTAATTGACCTCATCCAAAAAATTCCTTTGACGGGGACCGAATGCAAAAAAAGATCTATAGAATTCTGTGAGGATCAAGCGCTTACCATTGCGCCAAAAGCTATAGCTTTCGAACCCGTGACCTCATCTGATACTAATTGTTGGGGATCAAACGCTTACCATTACGTCAAAAGCTATAGCTGTTAGCGAAGACGTAACTTTATTTCCTTATTCGCAAGGCCCATTAGAGCGCCATGGCATTTGATAACCTACACACCGGATATACCCTCCGGATTTACCACGAAGAGGAGCGCAATTGTGGATTTACCTCTAACAAATTCTATATCGGAGCTAGGTACAATATTTTGACTAAATGAGGACGTATTATAATCTATATATACTATATTATATAAAAGGAATAGGGATTTTAACTGCCGAGCAATTAAGAACATTTCCAGCAGGCTCTTTAAATGACTAAAGTGCAATTATTTTGAAGAGACGCCTCATTAAATTGGCTCCAACAAAAATTAGCAAAATTGACTCTTTATTTTGAAATGTTGTTCTCTTTATACAAATTTGGCTAGTGAACAAGGGCTCTTCAAATTTTTATTTATTTTATAGTATTTTATTTAATTGAAGTTTGTGTTAATCAAAAAAGATGTCAACATCATTAATTGTTAAAAACAAGAAAAATATATATTATCATTTGAGGAGTTTGTTGGTGCCATCTGAAAATACTCTTCAAATTAGGTCAACAAAATATATATTTGACCATTTACATGTGCAACGTAGTCAAGTAAATATTAAAATCAACATAAATTATAATAAATCCCTATAAACCATTAGTCTTTTGATGATTTACCTCCCAAACTACAAAACTTCAACCAAAAAATTTATTCAAATTACTAACGTTTGATTGTCCTCTAATTTACGAATTAGTCCATTCATAAATTATTTAATTTGAGCGTTTGGTTGCAAAAATGAACTAGTATATAAAATTATAAAGTTAAGTTAATACCTAATATATTAAATTAGAAAACATAAAGATATAATGGAAATTGCATAACTTATAACTATCATATAAGTTCTTTAACAACAAATCACACCACACAATTTTTTGTTAAAATAAAATAAATTTGTGATTTTGTTAATTTACAATAAAACAATTATAAATAAGATAATTTATACAACCAAACGAGCAAACGCCGGCACTTTACCACTCCGTCATCACAATTTTGTACAAAATCTATAAGAACTAAGGCATATGATGGAACCTTCATAAATAATAGAAAACATAAAGATAATGTGAAAATTGCAATACTTATAACTATTATACAAGTTCCTAAACAACAAATCACACCACACAATTTTTTGTTAAAATGAAATAAATTTACAATTTTGTTAATTTACAATGAAACAAATATAAATAAGATAATTTATGTAACCAAACGAGCAAACGCTAGCACTTTACCATTCCCTCATCACAATTTTGTACAAAATCTAAGAGAACTAAGGCATATGATGGAAATTTCACAAAATAATTACTAAATCACCATTTTATTTTAAATTATTCATAAACAACCTATACTATTATAAAATGGTAGTAGGTGAAGCGGTTATGACATCGAAATTTGTGATTTTTCTATTTTAACCTTGTTGCTTTTCTTTTGAGCAAAATGAATTAACTAAGCTCGAACTCACAAACTAAAAGTTAGAAACATCATTTCAAATTACTAAAATAATAATAATTTTATATTAAAATTTTACACACACATAAAAATAAGATGTACACACATTTCGTGTGCACCGTACTTAGGGTGTGTTTGGATACCCCCTCCATACTATGGAATTGAAATTGGGGTATGGTTTTGGAATTCCATTGTTTGAACATGCTATAGGGTTATGATTTTGGAATTCTACAAGAACTCTAAAACCACCAATTCTATAAGGGTGCGTTTGATTGGCCATATTTTTCATAGAAAATATGGTTTTTCCACCCAAGTTGCCACTTTTGTGCTGTTTGATTGGAAAATATGGCTTTTCCACCTAAGTTGTCACTTTTGTGCTGTTTGATTGCCAAAATTTTTCTGGCAGTCAAACTCCCACTTTTAGCAATATTCATGTACTTTTTCTTGTAAACAAAGAAAATACTTTCTTTGGGGGGGGGGGGGCTTTATTTATTTTCCAGGCAATTGAACATTTTTCGAGACAAAATTTTACCAATTTTCTACATTAAAAATGCTATAACTTAAATTACAAAATTCAAAATTTAATAAAAAAATAATATTTAAAATTTACTAATCAAGATCAATTAAACAAGATCCATCATGACTATAAAATTATGTAAAAAAAATACCTATAATTTTTTCTACATTAAAAATGCCACAATACAACCAATATTTTCCGGGTAGAAAATTAAGGCAATCAAACACATTTAATTGACATTTTTCAGGCAACTCAATTATATGCAATTCAATTGCCTGGAACTTATTTTCTTTTTATGTAAATTCCATGCTTGCAATCAAACGCACCCTAAGACCTCGTTTGGTTCACGGATTTTAGTACTCGCGAAAGGAAAGTTGTTCCTTTCCTTTGTTTGGAAAGCACAAATTCTGAAAACACTTTCCCGAGAGAGGGGAAAGTATGGGGTAAAACCATTTCTCCCAAAATACATGGGATTGATTTTCCCATGTGATTTCCAAGCATTTATTACACAAATTTTAGACAATAATACTCTTACCTAAATACTTTTCATAGTTTACCAAACACAAGAAAAGAAATTTGATAGAAAATTTAATTTCCCACCTCCATGAGAAAGATAAGGGAATTGATTTCCCTTCCGTGAAACAAACGAGGCCTAAGATTTAATTATGTATAGAAGATAAAGTTTTCTAATTATAATTCTCATTGATTTCCGCAAAATACTAACTACCATTCACCCTAACTCCTTTCCCACGCCTTGAGCTCTCTCCCAAATAACATGGTGTCTCCAAACCAACCAACCCATTGTTTCATTATAGTTTCAAACGAATTTTACAAACTAACCAAATCAAGAAATTTTGATTCCTAATAAAATTCCAAATAAAAATTACATAAAATCTAAATAATAATATTATAATCTTATGGCATTGCAATTCTATAAAACTAAAATTTTAATAAAATTCTGAAACTACGTAAGCAAGTGAAACAACGAAGCAAAAACCATCCAAATTCCAATTGGTTGTAATCAATTCGCGAATGCGTATGATGGCTTTGCACGTGTTGGCACAAATATTCATAATTCAATATATAATTTAGTGTTTTGTTTGGTTTAATAGCCTGTGCTTTTTGGAAATTTGTAATTTACTGATGAATTCATGTGTAAAACATTATAGCATCATACGAGTTTTACAGAACGATATGGCCTAACTCGTTTGCTGAAAGCCTGAAACGCAAATTTTAGAATTTAGATGTAATAAACTAATTTAAGCTCCATTTAATAACAACTTAAAAAATAATATAAAACAAGTGATTAATGGAAGAAGTTAAAAGAAAAGTTGAATTATGCCTTGAGGTATTTTATATCTCATGATTATTTTTATATGTATATGTCATTCATCATTCTATATATGTTTTTGTGAATTTTTTTTTCTTTTTCACACTGCAAAGAAAATAATTTCATCGAACAAAGTCAAAAAATAAGAGTTAATCTCACTATACTTTTCAAAAAATATTTCAACTTTTTACATAAATTAATTATTTTTCTTATTATTCTTTATGTTGATATCAAACAAATGCTAGCTTAATGTTCGAAAATAAAACATATAGGCTAAAACCAAAAGATAAGAGATCAATTTTATTCCTTTTTTAAGATTATAAGTCTACAAAATTTTGTGTTATTGATAGATAGACATAATTTACTAATTTATTTTTTCTAACGTAAAAAGAAGGTCATTTGCTACTATATAAATATCTGCCATGACGTTAAGGGCTCGTTTGGTTCGAGTTTTGGGAATGGAATGGGTATACTTGATTCCTGGAAAGTTTCTTTCCTGACATCTAGGATGCCATGCCGATGTTTGGTTCAACCGGGAATATGAATGGAATAAAGTATCAATTACAAAAATACCCTTCTTTTTATAAGATGAGAAGACATCACATACTAATTTTTCAAAAAAAACAATTACTATAATAAATTACAAAAATTACACATGCCTAGTTAATAACTATCCTACAAAAATTACAATTTTTGTAATTAAAAAAAAATTACAATAGGAAAAAAGAAAAGAAAAAAGTTCCAATATTTTTTTATTTTTTTTTTATCATTTTTGTGCAGCAGCGTAACTAAAAAAAAAATAGTTTCAAACAATATTTTCATACATGGATGGAAAAAGAATTATTTATTCATAAGGAAGAGTGTTATTTTAGTCCTAACATGAAAAATTAAAAAAGATGCACATTGGTAATGGTTTATTCCTTATGATTTAAATGGGAGAACTTGGGGGGAAAGGTTTGTTCCTGGAATTATTTATTCCTTACTTAAAACTTGAACCAAACGCGGGAATCGTTTCGGAATGGAATATAGCATTCCCGGAATGGTTTAAATCTTGAACCAAACGAGCTATAAAGAAGTACAATTATCACGATATCTGCCATGAGGAAATATATAGTAAAAACCTTCCTATATTATCCAATTTCATAACACGATCCGAAGTTGAAACAATGTAATTCTATACACAACATACCAGAAAAAAATAAAATAATGAGGAGCGTCAGAGCTTAATAAAATCAAAAAACAATGTACAACTATTAAAGCATGTGATATAATTTTTTATAACAATGTTATGCTTTGTTAAAGTTATAAGCACTCTAACAATAAACTTAACCAAAATAACTTCAAATCATATACACGTGAAATTTTGCGAATTTTGCGATAGGTTTTTGAGATTTATGACACTTTTTTTCAAAGTAAAATAATCACACTCGCTAATAAATTTAGAATCAAATCAATCCACAAAAGAAGGAGAGAAAAACATTGGAAAAATTCGCATTCAAAAAACCACACATTCAAATTCAAAGATCAACGTCGCAAGAGGTCCTCTCAAATCCATTAGATGAAGATAAATGAACCAAAACAGGCTCACAATCAATCCTTAACGTGCGCCGGCTCGACTTCCAAACACCCACCTTGAACCTTATCCTGGCCTTAACGTTAACCTCAACCTCGATTTGTCCTGTCCCTTTCTCGCGCCGGATTTGCCTACCCACGTCACCAAACAACCCCACATCCTTAGCCACTAGGCTCACCCCCAAGTGAGTCACATTCTTACGTGGCTGATGAAAGGGGGCCACGGTATTAAACGCCACCGTTTGGTCCTTATAAGTGACCACGGCCTCAATTTTGTCATAGTAAATGGAGACCTTACTGTTTGGGTTGTGGGCCCTAAGGATGAAATAGAAGCTGGCGTTGAGGTGGTTGTGGCTCAAGCCGAAGCCTTGGACCGAGCGGTCTTCGATCGAGTATTGAAGGTGGCGCGGCCTCACGGCTAGCCAGGTAATGAGGACGGCTAAGCCGACTAGGACTATTAGCGCTAGTAAGATCATTGCTATGAGCCTAACTAGCCGTGAGCGAGCCGTGGTTTTTTTGGGTGGTGGGGGTTCCATTTGACAAAGGGTGGGGTGGTTTTTTGAAGTGATGGAACTTGGTTGGGGGATTTGAGTTATGTACTTGTGTTATATATAGAGATCAAAAAGTGTAATATATTCTTTTGTGTCATCATCATTGATTTGTATGATTTAATATTTTGTTAAAGTGGTTCTATGGTTAGAGTAATATATAATTGTGGAAGTATATGATAGTTATTTAAATAGTATGTATTGTGTTTTGGTAAAATTATAATCATTTTAGCAACAAGTTTAATACTGTGCACTATGTACTATATAAATCAGTATGTTGGTTTCAGACTAATTAACTAGTAAGCGCGTGGAAGAAAAAATATGTAGTATCTGTATAGTATCATATAGTTAATTAATATTAAATGATGTATGTTGTGGATTCAATTTGTTCTTTATTTTGGTGGTAAAATTTGGATGTCATTGATATGCATTGTGTACTTGTTGTGTGTCTAACTATTGTGAGACCATAAGGAATAACAAATGATAGCCGAAAATTGGATAACCCTTTTATTTTCAATTTCAAATGGAAAAACATAACATTGCTTGATTGTTAAAATTGTTGTGTCTTTAATAAATACACTCGTAAATAATTTATTGCACGACATAATATGAGATTATGCTCAATTTTCATATTTGGTCCAATTATTTTAAATTAAAAGTTTTATTCTAAAAAGAAACATAATTAATAATCAAGAATATTTTTTATATATTATTTTTTTGAGCAAATATCTTATATATTATTGTACATTTTAGTTCACTTCCTGTAATTAATTAATTCTGTATTTCTGTAATGTAAAAATGTGGGTGGAATCTCTTAGCTAGCTTTATATATACCTTTCTTTTTCTCCAGGAGAAACTTTTCACTTTACATTGCTTCCATGCAACTCAAGATATCTGGATGAGGATTTGAAGTTCCAATTGCTCCTCATATATAAACTACCACACATTTTTCGAAAAAAAAAAGTATACTTCTCAAATTAATCTAATTTTATTTTATGAGATATCTTAAATTAATAATTTTAATTTTTCAAACATAATCACACACATATATATATTAAAAATAAATTATATTTTTAACTATTGATTAAATTAATATTAATATTTTATAATAGAATACATACGTCTAATATTAATAAATCTATCATAAGACATATGTATATATAGACTCACACATATATAACCTGTTTGATAACAATATGAAAAGGAAAAATAAAAACAATTAATTTTTGTGAGAAGTTGAAAAATAAGATGGGACATGTGGTAAGATATCTTCTTACTTTGTTACTTTTTTCATGAAAAAATTTTCTTTGATAATTAAGGAAGAAAAAATTTCGACAAAAAAATTATGAAGGATGGATGACATATATATACTCATAAAATGAGTATGAAATAGAGAGTATCTCATTACATGATTTAACTTATTTTTTAACTTCTTATCCAAATTAAATATTTGTATTTTCTTTTTTCATGTTGTTATCAATCAAAGTTTAAAGTTTAGAATTACCATGTTGCCAACAGCTAAGGCTTGCGTGCGTGAGAATATGTTTTGCGTGCAGACACACAAAAGGAGACAAGCAGATGACTAATTGGTGCTTAATTAGGCTTCAAGCTATCCTAAGAGGTTACCTTTAAATTTTATTTGCGGATATCAGGATTACATTCCCTTTTTTTATCGATCATAATTTCAGTCCAGATTATTAATTATAGTACTCGTTTGATTCGAGTTTTTGTTTTTATTTCTAAAATTTAAAATAGTAATTTTACATAAAAAGTATGAATATCAACTTATTATTCAACCTATTTGACATGAATTATAAAAAATTGTTAGTGTGAATTTATAACTTTAGGATTCCACAAATAAATAAAAGTTCCAACCAAACAAGCACTTATTCATTAATTAGTACCTCTTTCCAAAATTAAAATACAATTCACCAATCACCATTAGTTACATTTTTTTTAGACCTTATTACCCCTGACTAATCAGCCAACTAATTACTCATTTGTATTATAAGGGAAAGAAAGACAAACAAATCTTTCTCTTAAAAGCCTACTAAATCAATGGCCCAAAAATATTATCATATCTCCATGCACAATTTACACCCTTAAATGTGCATATATACTAAGTGTTAAATCAAGTTTAAGATACGCATACACCTTAAACACACACAATCTTAACATTAGATCAAAAAATTGAATTTAAATAAAATCTATATATCTGGACCTATTACTCAAGATCAAGAAAACAAGATCCATTATGACTATAAATTTATGTATAATTTCTTTTCAAGAAAATCTAATGAATATTACACTTAAGGACATATTTCATGTGTATGTATATTATTGCTCATTCTAAACTGTGTGAAAGAGTTTAGAAAAGATATATTACAAATATATATATATAGATATATATATATAATCACTAGGTTGTATCTAGGTGTGCGCACGATCTTATCAATCCGATTTCCAACCTGTTTTCATTTCGAACTGACATATATAGTCGATTTTCAAATTCTAAATATTGGACTCGACCAATTTATGGCTTTAGACTGGATCAAACAAGACCAAGTTTTACACAATCAATATGTTTAGTCTGCCAAGTTAATTGTTTTCTTTCACTTTCGGCCCATTAATTTTATGTTTAATTTAACATTCAACCAATAAACTTTTGGTCACATTTTAAAGAGAGAAAAAAATCTTAAGACTAAATATATATATAACAAAGTATGTTGTATATTAGGGAAAAAATGCAACACTCTATAATAAGAAAATAAGGCAGTCCAGCCGGTCCAATTTTTAGTAGTCACAACCTGGAAATCAGACCCAAGTTTCATGTATTCAAAATGCACAGCTTAGAAAAAAGACGGAACAAAGTGTGTCAGTTCAGGTTGGTTTGGTCAATTTTGTTTGTCAATTCATTATGATTAAGCATAAACTGTCAGCTCTTCATAGCTTTTATTCCTAACTTCTCACACGTTCCCTTTTGTTTGATTGTTAGTATTTTTTTTCGTTTCATCATACTATTCGACACGAGTATACCTTAGTTAATATGGATATATATAACATACCTTTCTTAGCAAAATATGGCATACTTTCTTTCTTTCTTTATATGTAGTATTACATATAGTTTTTTTAAAAAAATTAAATAAATAAATAAAAGAAAATGTACAAAAAATTATAGGTTGGATGTTAAATTAAACTTAAAAGTTGAGTAGCACAAGCCAATCCGACAGTCCAACCAAATTGACTCTGCAAAGATCAATCGAAGTGGTTGGGTTTATATAAATAAATTGGTATGGTCCCATATTTAGTACCTCGAAACTGATCATGTCGATCTTATCCCAAAATGGTTCAAAAAATTGGATTGATCGTACTATGCACACCATTTGAAGTGAATACTAATGTAGAAACATATGAAGTATGCTTTTCAATATAATATACAAATAGTTTTTCTTTAAAAAAAACGTATATAATTTTATAGTCGCAATGAATCTTGTTTTTATTAATCTTGATTAAAAAGTTTCTAATATGAACTTTTTATTAAAATCCTATTTTTGGGTTCAAATATGTGTGTTAGAATATTAGAATATTCTAGACTTGTGTATCTATCCTTATTTAGCTCTTAGTATTTATTATGTTCATACCAAAGATGATTTACTTCCTTATTTGTAGCTTTGTACGACCCTATATAAAGGGCTCTTTTTCTTGTATTATTCACTCAATTCAATACAACTTTTATTCTCTCATCTTTCTCTATACGACAATATGGTATCAGAGGAAAAAAACTAGCTACACAACCCTGCCAATCAGTCACCATGATCTAGCCAAACAGCCACCGCGACCCACCACCATTATCAAACGAAACCCGCAGTCGTTCATCAAACCCTAAGCTCAAAACCCATCAATACATATACCACCTCGATCTTCTAATCAAGACGATCATGATCCCGTTTGAATACCCCAAAAATACCAACTCACGCGCTCTCACTCACCGCAAGTGGATCTGGCTACCACTCCCGTTCATACCACGCGTAGCCAAATACATCAGATCACATACATAATCTTATTCAAATAAAACCAAGTGAGAAGATTAACCAACGCAGCACCTAGATTATGTGGCAACACCAATAGTTACTCACAGCTTTGTCGAGAGTTCAAATCCCAGCAGTTACCTTTATCTTTTTAAACCAACAGCAACATAAACCCTTCATCAGCCATATAACCAGAACAGACAGCCACATCACCCATTGACTGCCACGTCATCTAGCGCAAACCCTAACCCTAGCCATCAACTAGTTCAGAATAGCTTTGACAACCGGTTCACACCCTTTTAAACTGGTTTTCAAAAAGACTAGATCAATTCCCGAGGTTTTTGCACCTTCTAAATACATCTGTGGCCTCTATTTTTTCAGAATCAAACCCGATCTTCAGTTTTACCACCTTCCAATGGCCTTTGACCCTACAAATGTGGTTGCATCATCAGCCAAGGACTCTCCAATCATCATTCAGACCGAGGGATCATCATTCAACATCGGTATCCTCTTTAACGAAACCAACTATGATATATGGTCCCAATTATGGAGAAGCATATTGCAAAAAAATAAAAGTTCTAATTTATTTGTGGTTCTACTCCAATTCCTGAAGAGGGAACTCTAGAATATGATAAATGGCAACCAGATAATTAGAGAGTGAAGCGCTGGCTATTAATGTCAATGAAACCAAAAATCATGAAACGCTATATCCGTGTTCCTACGACACGAGAAATTTGAAAATCCTTAGCTACCACTTTTTATGACGAGACTAATAAGTTGCAAGTTTTTTCTCTCAACTAACGGGATTTCTCTGCCAAACAACGAGGAAGACCACTAGCTAAGTTCTACGGCGAACTGATTGAGATATTTAATGAATTGTATCACCATGATAAGGTGGTCATGGAGAGTCCAAAAGACGTGGAGTCCTACAGAAAATCCATTCAACGTTTGAGGGTCCATATTTTTCTTGCCGGGTTGGATAACGAGCTCGAACAAATTCGAGGTGAAATTTTACGGAAGGGCCCGGTCCCTGACTTAGAGGAAGCTTATGCTTTGGTTCGTCGAAAAGCTCTACGGCCATAAACATTGATCACAGAAACCGATACTGCAGTCATGGTAGCTCGAAATCACTCAAACTCCACTTCGAATTGGCATAATTCAGATAAATGGATTGGATCCTCAAACCAAACCAATGACTCCCAGTCCAAAGCTCATGGATCAAATTCAAAGTATCCCCCATGTTCCGTCTGTGGGCTTACTGGACATTTGAAGAATGATTGTTATTAAATTATTGGCTACCCAGATTGGTAGAAGGATTCTCGTAATCGTCAAACAAATCAGTCGAAGAACAGGGGTGACAAACAGGCATCAGGGCTTCTTATAACCACAGGTACATCTGGTAAGGCTTTACATTCTGTCACTGTTTCGAATAATACATGGGTAATTGATTATGGTGCTACTGATCATTTGACATTTAATTCTCAACAAGTTATCATTTTACATCATCATCTCAAACCTTCGTTTCCACAGCTAATGGTGCTCCAATTCATGTTGTAGGAAAAGGATCAGTACCTCTATTTAACACCCTGAATCTAAGCTCTGTCTTAGTAGTACCGTCACTAGCTTATAACCTCTTCTCTGTTACACAAATAACTAATGCTCTACATTGTGCTGTTATTTTTTGGTAATCTCATTGTGTTTTTAAGGATATTCAAACAAAGCGGACGATTAGTTATGGCGTTAGGCGCGGCAAATTCTACTACTTGGACCTGGAGTTGAAGAATGCAAATCACTTACATAAAGCTTTAAACACTACTACTCAAGAAAAGAAAGTTGGAGATGAAATTTGGTTATGGCATCGTCGGTTATGCCATGCATCGTTTAGCTATTTAAAGAAAATATTTTCTAAGTTATTCAATAAGGTTGACGTTTTTGTTTTTCATTGTGAGACTTGTGAACCGGCTAAGAACCATCGTGCTTCTTTTAAACCTTCAATGAATAAAAGTTTAGTTCCTTTTATGCTTATTGATTCCGATGTTTGGGGTTTATCTCCTATTTCGTCTTTAAATGGTATACGATGGATTGTTTTTTTATTAATGATTGTACTCGAATAACATGGGTATGTCCAATAAAGTCTAAGGGTGAAGTTGGTACTTTGTTTTAGAGATTCCATAAACAGATCAGTACACAATATAAGGCTACTATTCAAGTTCTCCACAGTGATAACGGTGGTGAGTATATGGGTACAGAATTACAGGCATATCTCAAGCTTAATGGTATTGTTCACCAAACCACATGCCCCTATACCCCTATACCCCTCAACAAAATGGAGTTGCAAAAAGAAAGAATCAACATTTGTTAAAAGTGGTCCAAGCATCACTAATCGGGGCTAACACCTCAGTATCTTATTGAGGTAAAGCACTATCCTCTGCTACTTACTCGATTAACTGCATTCCTTCTGCAACACTTGATTTTTAGACACCTTCTGACATTTTAATTACATCTGTTTCAGCACCTACAATGTTGAATCTCCCCCCACGGGTGTTTGGGTGTGTTGCATTCGTCCGTTTACCAAAGGAACAGCGAACTAAGCTTGAATCTCGTGCTCTCAAATGTATATTTGTAGGGTATGCATCTTCACAGAAAGGGTATCGGTGCTATCATCCCCCAACTCAAAAAATGTATGTCACCATGGATGTGACATTCCACGAAGACACTATGTACTTTCATCGGCCTGGACTTCAGGGAGAGCATTATAAGGAAGTTCATCTATTTGGGAATCCTAATGAGGAATAAATGAGTTCAATAGAAGTATTTCCAACTTCGACATCACCACCAACAACCTTGCCACTGGAAATAAAGCCATCTCCTGACATATCACCAGCAACCTTGCCCACTGAAGTTAAGCTACCACTGCCTGGCATAAATAACCAATCATCCACTTCAGATGCACCTGAAAATGAGTCATCCCAGGTATCATCTATTTCTATTCCTAGAAAACAACTTTCTAACTGATCAAATAGAAGTGTACCTAAACCAACATATGATCCAGATTTCACAAGTAAAGCCAAATACCCTATGAGTAATTATGTGTCTTATGATTAGTTAATTACATATAATAAATCTTTTGTGAATCAATTATCTTTTGTATCTATTCTTAACAGTGTGCAGGAAGCCTTAGTAAATCCCAAATAAAAATCAGCAATGGACGAGAAGATGAAGTCCTTACTGAAAAAATGATACATAGGAATTGGTTGAATTACCAGCAAGAGAAGAGGCGAGTGGGTTGCAAATGGGTGTACACAAGGAATCGATTATCTAGAAACATTCGCACCCATAGCAAAGATTAACACCATGTGAGTATTACTCTCATTAGCAGCAAACTTGGGTTGGTCTCTACAACAATTCGATGAAAAGAATGCATTTCTACATGGTGATCTAGAAGAAGAGGTGTATATGGAGTTTCCACTTGGGTATAAGATTCCTCTGGAGTATACAAATAAAGTATGCAAGTTGAAGAAGTCATTGTACGGTCTGAAACAATCTCCAAAAGCCTCGATTTAGATATTCACGAGATCGATGAGAAAGTTTGGTTACAGCTAGAGCAATTCTGATCATACTTTATTTTTTAAGAAAAATCATGAGAAGATTACAGCGCTTATCGTCTACATAGATGTGAGAATCCGCAAATGCGACCCCCGGGTCTCATTCCCGTTGGTGGGAGTCTGAAACATCGGAAAGGATTTCGTCGTTCCATTTGCTTCTATGTGTTGATAATTCATATCGGGGGTCCCTTTATCCTATTTCTAGATGCAAGAGGGTTCGTTCAGAGTCGCCAGTACGTTTTACGAGAAAACGGACAAAATGATTGTGTAAGAAGGAAGGCTACAGATAAGCCTTTCTTTACACGTTTGTCTACGAAACCAGGATTCTATAGGGTTCGGGAACTATATTACGGTTTGGAAAGGTGTTAAGCACCCATTCCGCCCTTTCGGTCTCTAGTGGTCTTATATGTTTATTCTATGTTGAAAAACTTAGATGCTTTTACTGACAGTCTACTACTTTCTAAGTGAAAACCCTAATTTTGGAAAAAAAACGGGAAAAGGGGTGAAGAACCTTTATGTTCCAAGATCCGATGTTGAGTTTCAAGAAATGTAAATACAAGTGACAAAAGTTATTTTCTTTAGAAATGGAGTTTCCCGTATTATTTCTCAGAGAATGCCGGTTTTCTCGAGTTTTGACTTGTTTTGGAAAAAGTTTGGATCTTATAGTGGAACTAATTTCAATATGGAATTGGAACTCTTGAGGGGAGTTTTACCGGACGTATCATAATCTATGAAACATATAGGATATACCGGGTTTTTAATTCCTAAGTAAGTTTTACCGGTCCGGGTTTGAAAACAGGATTTTATCCGGATGGTAATGTACTTACTCTTCTGGTTTTGCAAATGGTTTTATCAGGGTCTTTTATTTTGAAAACGATAGACTATTTGTAACTTGGCAATAAGTTTATTCAAATAAAACGTGGACCAAACGATAGAAATAAAACAAGTACACATATATTTAATGTTAAATACTAGAAGAGACTTTCTTTACCTTCCCGACGAGAATGATAATAAGAAAGAAAATATAATACGGCGGCGAGATTTCTGGCGATGATAATCTTTTCCTTCTTCAGATATTTCCGAGAATTCGATTCCAGAGACGGGACACGTCGAGTGTCGAGAATAGATTCGATAATTTTTTTCGAAATAAGACGATAATAGAGAATACTCAATAAAAGACTAGAAAATCGGATTTAAAACTTAGAATTCTTCAATCTCAAGTCGCTGCCTTGAATCCTTGGGGGTGTTGGCCTATTTATACTGCTCGGGAAAGATTGTCTCGCGACACTTCCCCAAAAAGGACATATGTCGCGCGACAATGTGTCCAATGTCGCGCGACAAACGGCTGAAGTGATGTTTCTGACAGATTGATGTGTCAGAGAGTGGATGGTCTGGTGTCAGGAGTGATTGTCACGCGACATAGTGGGGATTGTCGCGTGACATATCCATTTGTCGTGCGACAATCTCTCTTAAAAATAGGTTTGTTGGCCAACAAAACCTTTCGAGGTAGTTTTGGGTGCTCGGGTGGGTCCCGGGCCCAAAACAGTAGTTCTCGAAGGTCGTTAGGGTTCTTGCGGGGGTCACGGATCGAGGTGTCTACAATAGACGGCATGGTTATCATCGAAAATGACTCTCGTGAACAAAAAGCATTAAATGAGTACTTATCTCGGGAATTCGGGATGAAAGATCTTGGGGACTTGAAATACTTTCTGGGAATCGAGATGTCTAGATCTCTAAAAGGCATCTTTTATCTCAGAAAAAGTGTGCCATAGACTTATTGAATGAAACCGGAATGTCTGCTTACCAACTATCAGATACCCCTATGGAGGAGGGATTGAAGTTATAAATTGAAGCAGATCAAGTGCCAGTTGATAAAGGGCGCTATCAAAGATTGGTGGAAAAGTTAATGTATCTAGCACACACAAGGCCCGATATATCGTATGCATTGAGTAAGGTTAGTTAATTCATGCACAATTCAGGTGAGAAGTATATGCAGGCAGTTATAAGGATTATCAGTTATCTTAAAGCAGCTCCTAAAAAGATAATATTGTTCCAGAAAAATGAGGACTTCCTAAAGATTGAGGGATATACTTATGCTGATTGGGCAGGCAATATAGGCGACATAAGATCTACATCAGGATACTTTACGTTTGTAGGTGAAAATCTGGTCATTTGGAGGAGTAAGAAACAAAATATTGTATCTCGATCAAGCGCGAAGGCAGAATATCGAGGAATGGCAGTCAGAATCCAAGAGTTATTGTGATTAAAGCTGTTACTGATAGATCTAGGTTATCCTCTAAAAGAACCTATGATATTATACTGTGATAACAAAGCAGCATGCGATATTGCACATAATCCAGTTCAACATGATAGGACAAAACATGTTGAAGTAGACAGATTCTTCATCAAAGAGAAATTAGAAGAAAATGTCGTTTCTATTCCATATGTACGCTTTGAAGACCAGCTGGCTGACATACTCACTAAAACAGTTACAAAGAAAATATTCGCCAAGGTAATTAGCAAGTTGGGCATGTTCAATTTATATGCGCCAGCTTGAGGGGGGGAGTGTTAAAATATTACTAGAATATTAGAATATTCTAAACTTGTGTATTTTTCCTTATTTAGCTCCTAGTATTTATTATGTTCATACCAAGGATGATTTACTTCCTTATTTGTGGCTTTGTACGACCCTATATAAAGGGCTTTTTTTCTTGTATTATTCACTCAGTTCAATACAACTTATATTCTCTCATCTCTCTCTATACAACAATAATTTGGCATTATAAATTTTTGAAAGGAAATTTATGAGAGAGAAATTAATTTGAAAATCTAGAAAAAAAAAATTTAAGTTTAGGAAAGAAAACAACAAAAAAGGAACAAAAACAGCAACACTAAACAATAACACTAAGTGCCTCTTCCATAGGAAACTCCTCTCGTGTCACACTACATCTCTTCTACAATTTCATTATGAGGTATCAGCATCCTGACTTCTTTCTCTTGCTGCTTACTGCTTGCCTCCCATCTTCACAATGATATCAGCACATCTATTAGCTTCTCTGAGAATATAAACCTTCGTAGAGAGTGTATAAAGTGAATGTGGTATATTTGATTGTGTGTTTAGAGTATATGTATATTTTACTCTAGATTTGACATTTAATGTGAGAGTAAAAATACGTCTATAGGTGTAGATTGTATTTGAAAATAAGAGAATAATTTTAAGTCCTTGATCACATGGGGTTTTAAGAAAATGATACTCCTTCTGTCCCAAATTGCTAGTCCCTTTTGGGAAATCCAACTTATTAAGGACCCAACATCATCATTGCACTTTTTGCTTAATTTACATTGACTTTCCCTTTTTACCATTTTCTTTATTCAAAACTTTTACTTGAAAAGTGAAAGTAGAAAAAGGCAAAATATGTATGTATTTATCTTTTATGGAAAGTGGACATTTATTTTGGGACATCCAAAAAAGGAAAGAATGACCAACAATTTGGGACGGATGGAGTATGTTTAAATTTCTTTCACTTATAATATGGTTATGTAAATCCATTATATATACAAGAGTACATTTGCAAAATAGAGAATGTAAAGGGGAGAAAACACTAAACATAAACAAAGGATAATTTTATTAGATTTTGGCATACTGGAATTTTATTGCTGTACCTAGTAGACGGTTTTTGGTACAGTAACCATATCGAACCTACCCTAATATAGATACTAACTATTGGAGCATATGTTATAAGTGTGCATACCTTTTTTCTTTTATAATTTCATGTATTGTTTAATTTAAAATAAAAGATTATTAAAAGATTTACACATAGTTGTTTGGCGGTAAAAGTTGTCATCCGCAAAAGGTCTCGAGTTCAAGTATTGTTATATATATAAAATTGCATTTTTTTTAGGGTGGGGAGTGGGGGCCGAGGAGAAGGTTAGGGACAAAAATAATAGCTTTTCCCATTGTTGATAACGGGCAATAGGCATGTATCAACACAAATAACAAGTTAAAAAATCTAATTGATTTGTAACAAAGTACATTAGCCCATCAATAAAGTCTAGATAAAACGATAACTAATTCGGTGTTTAGCACACCATTTTCAATCCCATCGCCCAACCCTTTCTCTTTTTCTCATTTACAATAATACTACGGTATATCTATGACGGATGGTATAGTAAAACGAAAAGGAAAAAAAACAAAAACTGACAATCAAACAAAATAGAACGTGTGAGAAGTTAGTAATTGAATAAAAATATAAAGAACAAGAATTTATACTTAATCATAATGAATTGACGAACAAAATTGACCAAACCAATCCAAACCAGTACATTTTGGTCTGTCTTTTTTCTAAGACACGTATTTTGAATACTCGAAACTTAGGTCTAATTTTTAGATTGTATGCTTAAAATTGGACCTGGTTGGACAGCTATTTTTTAGAGTAAACTACTATAATGGTTCTTGAAATATTGGTGTTGTCCCACTTTAGCTCTTAAATAAAATTTTGCCTCATTTAAATACTTAAACTATTGACCGAGTTTTAAATTGGCCTTTTCGTCCAATTTGGATCTTTAACTTGGACGGAATTAAAGGCAAAATTGTCATTTTAATTAGTTATTTTTTAAAAAATAATTTTAATTAGATTTAAAAAATTATTATGAAAGAAAAATAAAAAAGGAAAAGGAATAGAGAGAGAGAGAGAGAGAGAGACCCAAGGAATTTGCATTCCCTTTGTTAAATCCATGGAATTTGACGCAATTATCAAATAGGCATTTGGGTGTGACTTAAACAAAGTTTCAATTGCAAAAAGTTCTCTATCACCAATGACATTGATGGAAAAATCCAAGTCATGAAAAAACAGACTTTGCACAAAGAATTATGCGAATTATTGCCCAAGAACTCCTTCATTCTGCTTGAAAAATGATGTGGATGAGCCTTATAACACATAATCTTGAACATAGGATTTCATTTTTGCCTCCGTTTTGGCACATACGCCGACGAATTCTTCATAGCGGCGACATTTTGTGGCAATCCATGGATACTTCTCTATCTACTTTCTCTATCCTCGAAATTCGCTTTATTTCCACAACATCCCATTAGAGGAGGAGGAGGGGAGAGAGAAATGAAAGTTTGATTCATTTATCCTCTCTCTAATTTCTCCCATCTCTTAGCTCTAGCAGACATTAAAGGAACCCTAGCGTTCCTCATCTCTTCACGCTTACTCGACTACTTTGATTTTAAATCGAAGAAGAAGAAGCCTATTGGTGTTTCCTGTGCAAAAATGCTTTGGATTATGAAAATCTTAGGTTTTATCTCCGCAGCAATGGTATTGATTGTCCTCCTCTCTCCTTCTCTTCAATCATTTCCACCGACCGAAGCAATTAAATTTTCCTATTTCGATGGCCTCTGCCTTTCCGGTCAGATTCCAGAAATAAATTTGCTAAATTGAAGTAGATTCCACCTTTCCTCTCTAGTCAATGTTGCAATTACTCTAGATTTTGAGTACCTATGAAAGAAGGAGGTGGTGGTGGAGGGGAGGGGAGGCAGGGAGGAGGTGGTAGGTCTCTCTTTCCGTTCCTTTTCCTTTTTCTTTCTTTTATAATTTTTTTTTAATTTTCCATCATAATAATTTTTTAAATCTAATTAAAATTATTTTTTAAAAAATATTTAATTGAAATAATAATTTTGCCCTTAATTCCCTCCAAGTTAACGCCCAAATTGGACGGAATGGCCAATTTAAAACTCGGTCAATATTTTAAATATTTAAATGATGCAAATTTTGTTTAAGGGCCAAAATGGGACAATACCAATAATTCAAGGGCTATTGGAGTCATTTACTCTTTTTTTATATTCTTATTTTTATTATGAAGGTTTTTTTAAGTCATATTGCATTTTTTCCCTAATATATAGCATACTTTATTCTGTATGCATGTGTGTATATATATTTATATATGTAGTCTTAGGAAAAAAAAATTAAAAAAATTAAACTGTGACCAAAAATGTATTAGTTGAATGTTAAATTAAACCTAAAGTTGATGGGCTAAATGTGAAAGTAAACAACCAACCTAACAGATCGAACATAATGATTGTGTAAAATCCAATCTAGTTTAATCCAGTCTAAACAGATAAATTGGTCGAGTCCAATATTTAGTATTTCAAATATAACTATGTCAATCAGATATGAAAATAATCCAAAAATCGGATTAATTAGATCATGCACACACTTACATACAACATAATGAGTTTTTTCCTTTGTAATGGATTTTTCATGAACTCTTTCGTACTGTTTGAAATGATTAATGATGTACATACGCATAAACTATGTCTTTAAGTGAAATATTCATTAGGTTTTCTTGAAAAAAAAATTATACGTAAATTTATAGTTATATTGGATCTTGTTTTCTTGATCATGATTAATAAGTTCTAAATATATAGATTTTTACTAGGATGTAACTCGTTTATGCACGGGTGTATAAAAATTTACCAAATTATTTTTATTATGTTTATGTGCACATCTATTCTAACATTTTAGCATTTGAAAAATATGAGTTACAGCGATAGTTGTAGAAATTAAATTAAGCTAAAAAAAATACTAAAAGTAGAAAAAATTCACTTTAGTGTTTTGAAGAAATTTGTGATATAATTAAGTTCTTACATATATACTTTTTATTTATTGAGAAAGCAAATATTTGAATCGGATCGATACTTATAGATTTTTATTAGGATGTAACTCGTGCGATGCACGAGTGTGTAACAATTTACAAAATTATTTTTATTATGTTTATGTGCGCATCCATTCTAACATTTTAGCATTTGAAAAATATGAGTTACAATGAAAGTTGTAAAAATAAAATTAAGTTAAAATTTTTTACTAAAAGTAGAAAAAAATCACATTAGTGTTTTGAAGAAATTTGTGATATAATTAAGTTCGTACATATACACTTTTTATTTCCTGAGAAAACAAATATTTGAATCAGATCGATACTTATAAAAAGAAGTGGACCATGATGGGATATAACCCGATTCCTGAACATTGGTGACAAATTCATTTCACTCTCTTAAAATATACTCCTTAAGTTTATATAAAGAATTTACGCTATTTTTATGATAATGTTGATTTCAAGTGAATTAATTGATTGTGAAGAATAAGTGTCTCTACCAATATAAAATCTAATATTTCAATTGCGATGTTATATGAATCAAATAAGTCAATATTTAAGCAGTGAATTCAATTAAGCAGATAATTAAAAAGTGAATTTAAACAAGGGATTATGAAATTAAAATAATAAATAAATAAGCAAGAGAATGGTATATAAAACTAAGGATTAAAAATCGACATATAAAAGAGCATTAGGCTAACAATATTCCATCTGTTTTAAATTAATGGTTTCAATCTCCTTTTGTTTATGCCTCAAATTATAATGGCCCTATTATCCTTAATTTGGACCGGCTTAACAGTGTACTAAATTTTACAGTAAAAAATAAGTCACTATTTTTTGTCAAAAGTTCTAGTGGAACTATTTAGTTGAAGCAGATGGAGTATATTAGTATTTTTATTGTTTTTTGGGCTTTTCCGAGTTTTATGCCAAAAAAAATCTAATTTCATACAATATACAATTTCCTTCCAACTATATTGGATTTTTTTTTCAATAAAACATAATGGGCTACATTATAGGTTTGGAAATTAAATATTGATTATGTACATGAGCAACTATTCAAATTTGAAAAAAGTCAATATTCTCGATCTTCTTATCTTGAATGTGCATACATGACCTAATAATTCAGCAGAATGTAATAACCATGAAATCCATAAACATTAGAAGTGCAGGTCTAGAAACTAAATCATGTTAAGAACACACTTTTAATCCTATACAATGTCTAATTCTAAATCCAATCCACAAAGTTTGGCATTTAAAGGAAAAACAGAGAACCCAAAAGACCAATCATACCATCTATAGAGTTTTATGGATGAGTCTGACGCATGATGGCCTTCTTACTTTTAAGGCTCGTTTGATTTGAGTTTTAGGAATGAAATGGTTTTCCTAAATTCCTTGAAAGCTTTTCTCTTGGCATCTAGGATGCCTTGCCAACGTTTGGTTCGATCATGAATTCTTTTTTTCTAGAACATAAAATTACCTCTCTATATTTAGTTCAAATGAGAATACGAATGAAATACATGTGAACTACCAAAAATTTCTTCATTTTATAAAATTAAAAGATAAGTTCTAAATTAGATGGCTCTTGTAAAAAAAAAGTAGACAATATACTCGTATCGTGTTGTGAGAATCCGCAAATGCGACCCCCGAGTCTCGATCCCGTGTTTGGGTGTATGAAACATCGGAAAGGATTTCGTTGTTCCATTTGCTTCCATATGTTGATAATTCATATCGGGTGTCCCTCTATCCTATTTCTATATGCAAGAGTGTTCGTTCAGAGTCGCCAGTATATTTTACGAGAAAACGAACAAAAGAGGTCGTGTAAAAGGAAAGGCTATAGACAAATCTTTCTTTACACATTTGTCTGCGAAACCAAGATTCTACAGGGTTCGAAAATTATGTTACGGATTGGGAAGGTGTTAAGCACCCGTTCCGCCCTTTTGGTCTCTAGTGGTCTTTTATATGTTTATTTTATGTTGAAAAACTTGGATGCTTTTACTGACAGTCTACTACTTTTCGAATGAAAAACCCGTATTTTGGGGAAAACGAGAAAATGGATGAAAACCTTTGTGTTATGAGATCCGGTTGTTTTGTTTTGAGAGATGTAAATACAAGTGACAAAAGTCTTTTATTTCAGAGAGAGTTTCCCGTATTATTTCTTCAGATAATGACGATTTCCTTGTGTTTTGATTATTTGGAAAAATTTCGGATCTTGTATCGGGACTAATTTAATATGGAATTAGAACTCTTGAGAGGAGTTTTATCAGGCACGTCGCAGTCTATTGAAAAGACGGGATATGTCGGATTTTAATTCCTAAGTAAGTTTTATCAGTCCGGGTTTTGAAAACATAATTTTATCCGGATGATAATGTACTTACTTTTCTAGTTTTGCAAATGATTTTATTAGGGCCTTTGTTTTTGAAACATAGTAGACTATTTTATAACTTGGCAATAAGTTTATTCAAATAAAACGTGGACAGAACAACATAAGTAAAACAAGTATACAGATATCTAATTTTAAATACTAGAAGATACTTTCTTTACCTTCCCGGCGAGAATAATAAGAAAGAAAATATAATATGACAAAGAGATCTCCGGCGATAATAATCTTTTCTTTCTTCAGATATTTTCGAGAATTCGATTCCAGAAGCGGGACACGTCGAGTGTCGAGAATAGATTCGATAATTCTTCAGAAATAAGACGGTCGTAGAAAGTACTTGATAAAAGACCAGAAAATCAGGAATAAACTTAGGATTTTTTTATCCCAAATTGTCGTCCTCAAACCCTTGGGGATGTTGGTCTATTTATAGTGCTCGGGTGGAAATGTCGCATGATATTTACCCAAAAAGGGCAAATGTCGCGCGACATATTGAGCAATGTTGTGCGACAAACGGCTAAAGTGATGTTTCTGACAGACTGATGTGTCAGATAGTGGATGGTCTGGGTCAGAGGGATTTGTCGTGCAACAAAAGGGAGATTTTCGAGCGACATACTATTTGTCGCGCGATAATCCCTCTTAAAAACAGGTTTGTTTGGCCAACAAACTAGGGCTGGCAATTCGGGTTCGCGTGTCGTGTTCGGGTCGTGTCAATGTACAAGTATTACAATATTAGTGTCAACCCGAACACGACCCATTTAACTAATCGTGTCATTTATGTTAACTCGAACACGACCTGTTTAATTTACAGGTTACACGACACGACCCGACTAACCCGTTTAATAAACAGGTCGTGTTAAACCTGTAACCCGACACGACACGATTAACCTATTAAAATAATAATGACAATTAAGTCTCATGTTAAAACAATTAACTTGTGTGATAATAATTTTAAATTTTCAATAAGTAATAATAAGTATCACTCAATACCAAAATTTAATATTTAATCAAAATAATATGATAATACTATCCTAAAGTCAAAATAAATAGCATTCTAACACCCAAGCAAAAACATAAAAAGTTACTAGTTTATCCATCATCAAAAATATAATAACTATCATGCTACCAATAATCAAAATAATAATATATTGTCCGAGGAAGATTGCAAAATAATATATATATAACTGTAATAGTGAAATCTTCAACCAAATTTCTTCAAACTCCATAAGCACATACCTGTATAACAAAAATAAACATATAAAATTAAATATGAGATTTGTGCTTGTAAATTGAAACTAATATTATTAAAGTTGATGAGAAAATCAAACAAATAAAAAATGATATATGCAATCAAATTAGAATTTAATTAAACTACTTACAATCAATTGTTATGATTAGATGTAGAAGTAGAAGTCTTATCAATTACTGAACCTTCTTCTTTGTTGATGTTTAGATTTAAAATATCTTCAGTGAGATCTTCCAAAGGAACTTGGGCAGCTTCTGTATTCACACACCAACCATTAACAATTTTATTAAATTTATTTATTTAAAGAATGAGAAATCTAAAAATAATTTTAAAACAATGGGCTATTACCAATAGCTCCGTATAGCCAATCTCTTGTACAAACTAATGCTTCCGCCACATCAGGTTTGAGCGAACTTCGGTATTGATCTATCACACGACCACCAATGCTAAATGTAGATTCGGATGCAACTGTAGAAATAGGAATGCTTAACACATCACGAGCCATAGAAGCAAGTCCCGAATACCGAAATTGGTTAGCTTTCCAAAAGGACAAGATATCCAAGTTAGCATTCCTGTCAACTCTTGGCTCATCTAGATATTGCTCTAGTTCAGACTTTTGAGGACAAGAACTAAATTCTTCACTTTCAAAATCATCAAACTCCTAATTAAACAGCAAATAAAAAATAAAACAAATCAATCATTTGAGTATATTATATTCTAAAATGAAGAAACCAAATATATTTATTACCACTTTACCTTTAATACATCACGCGTGTCTACATTGAATGAATGTTCATTGAAACCATGACCACTTGATTTGTTTGGTTGTGAAGAAGCAGAGGACATAGGAGACTCCATAGCATATTCGTTAAACATAGCAAACAACGTATCCCGAACTTGCATAAACTCAAATGAGTTATCCCCATACAATTTTTTATAACAAAAGTCCACAAAATGAATCTTGTATCGAGGATCTAAAATCACAGCTATTGCTAAAATCATGCTAAACTCGTGCCAATATTTCTCAAATTTCACAAACATCGGGACTGCCATGTTTCTCAAGAATTGATCTTCACTCTCCACATGCTTTTTCAAAGTTAAGTACGCCATAAATACCAGTGGAAAGTACAAGTTTGCTGTTGGATACTTCGTTCAAGAGAAAGTACAAGTTATGTTATAAAAAACTGCCAAGAACTTACTTATCTTCTCAATATTATCCCAATCACTCGCCGAGGGACAATGTTTGTAATTGGAATCACTTAATTCTAAATGAGAAAAGGCTCGACGATAGAAAATAGCACTTTCAAGCATAAGAAAAGTCGAATTCCATCTAGTAGGAACATCTTGCCTCAAACCTTTTTTGACATCCAAAGACAATAACTTAACACATTCTAAAAACTTTTGCTTCCTCACTTGTGATCCTTTAACATACTTGACACTCTCTCGAATCTTTTGAACACCCAAATCTATCTCCTTTAATCCATCTTGCACTATTAAGTTAAGGATATGAGCACAACATCGAATATGAAAAAAATCTCCATTACACACAAGAGCTTTCCTAGTATTCAATTGAGTTTTTAACATGCTAATAAATGTATCATTAGCCGAGGCATTGTCTAAAGTCAAAGAAAATAACTTCCTTTCAATTCCCCAATCATTTAACAATGAAGAAACTTTATCACTTAAAGAAACACCATTGTGTGGGGGAGCCATAAAGCAGAAATTCAGCACCCTTTTTTGTAAAATCCAGTCTTTGTCAAGAAAATGTGCTGTCACACAAATATACCCATCAGTGACAACTGAAGACCATAAATCAGAAGTTAAGCTTAATCTACCCGGAGCTGCCTCAAGCATTCTTTTTATTCTACCCTTTTCCCTATTATGCATTTTCAATACATCAGCCTTAGCGGTGTTCCTCGAAATTAAGACTACATTCTGCTGTAGGTACGTGAACAATGCTCTAATACCAGTGTACTCAACAAATGAAAAAGGCAAATCATGCATAATAATGGCAGCAACCAACAACTCACGAAATACCGCAGGATCAAAATGAGTACGCATTGACATAGCCCCTTGATCTTGGGATATGATCAATTGGCCAATATCACGCGTATCCCTTCTAACACAAGTTGATATATGACGTTTCAAATTACCAGTTCCATACCTACTTTCACAAATAAATATTGCTGCACATTTCTTACACTTGCACCTCTGCTTACCATCCACAGTAGCTTCTTCTAGGATCTCAAAAAAAGGCCAAACATTTGAGGTCAGTCTCCTTTTGCGCCTAATTTTTTCGGTAGCCACCAACTTAGCTCGTCGTTTTGGTTGTTTTTGATTTTGTACATCTTCAATTTCTACATCATCATCTTCATATACTTCAACTTCTACGTCAATAGGATCAACCTCAAACTTTGCTTCCACTTCTTTAGATTTAATAGTCATCTACAAGATAAAAACAAAATAATAATAACATTAATGTTAAAGAAGATTATATAATTTATACCATTGACAAAGTACTGTTATTTTTGTGAGTGTTTTTTAATGTAATTCTTAGAATAATATATAATAAATAAAAGTACACATCTAAATGGTAAGATATTAAAGATAATAGTAAAGAGAAGTATGGAGAAATTATAATACTTCAATTAAAAGAACTATAGTTCTTAAAGTAATATATAATAAATAAAAGTACACATCTAAATGGTAAGATATTAAAAAGAATCACAAACAGAAGCAAAAGTGTATATAGATTTAGATTGCTTGTATATATTTATGCGTGCTTGCTGTTAAATTTTAGTATAAAAAACATATATGTATGTGTGTATGATTTATAGCAGTAGGCACTTGAACCTTCAACACAAGGTACATACAGACTATATAATTCCCACTATTCATTACTTATCTCCTCTTATCCTCATTCATGTCATATTATTATCGATACCCTTTTAATTAATATTTTTATACATTGTATTACAAATCAAGATTTAAAAGTGCGTGCAAGTTGCAAATTAGTATTACTAATATGATATAATTAGTTTCTGCATATAGAATAAAAAATTTGCTTCTACATATGAAATTAGATTATTAAATATATATATATAATGTATACAACATCACAAATTAATAGTGAGATAATAATATTATAACAAAGAGAATGTGATAATGGGAAAAGGTTGAAAAATATTTACCTTGTGACCTTCGTGATCAGTAGGAAGCCCAGATGCAGCAGCCAAAAGTGAAGCTTTTAGAGTTTTAGAGGAAGAAGACAAGGCTGCTGAGGTAATAAAGGGCTTTAGGGTTAGGGTTTTATTATGTTTAATTTATATAGGATCTTGAAAACAAATTGACCATTAAATCGTTTAACCATCTTTTGAAATTGATTAACTATGGTTAATTAATAGTATTAAAAAAAATCATAAGTGGGTATAAACGGGTCATATTAGTTTAACCAGGTCACTAACCCGTAATTGACCCGAAAAATAATCGTGTTAATTGCAGGTCAATTTCGAGTTAGTGGGTTAACCCGAAACACGACCCGTTTAATTTGCGGGTTAATCGTGTCTGACCCGAATTTGACCCGAACCCGTTTATGCTTGACCCAAACCCGCTAAATTCGTGTCGAGTTCGTGTCGGGTTTTCGTGTCGTGTCAATTATTGCCGTCCTTACAACAAACCCTTTCAGGGCAGTTTTGGGTGTTCGAGTAGGTCCCGGGCTCCAAAAACTATACTTCTCAATAGTCGTTAGGGTTCTTGCAGGGATCACAGATCGGGGTGTCTACAGACCCTCTCGACTCAAGCTCCTTGCTTGCAAGGAGTTGAGGCGACTGGAAGAGATCGTGGTCCATGGCTCCCGCAAGAATTCTAAAGAAGCGTGCATATGAAAAGTGTTCGTGAATGCCTCTAGAGAGGGCTTTGTGTTTGGTTTTGCCTCCGGAGAGGGCTTTTTGTTACCTCACTACCTCTTTCGAGGGCTTTTATTTGCTCCACTTGCCTCAGATGGGAGGACTACCATTGCTCCACTCGCCTCAGATGGGAGGACTACCGTTGCTACACTTTACCTCTCTGGGAGGGCTTTTGATTCTTCTCGCCTTAGGTGGGAGGACTACCATTGTTCCACTTTGCTTCTCTGAGAGGGCTTTTGATCTTCTCACCTCATGTGGGAGGACTACCATTGCTCCACTTTGCCTCTCTGGGAGGGCTTTTGATCTTCTCGCCTCGTGTGGGAGGACTACCATTGCTCCACTTTGCCTCTCTGGGAGGGCTTTTGATCTTCTCGCCTCGTGTGGGAGGACTACCATTGCTCCACTTTGCCTCTCTGGGAGGGCTTTTAATCTTCTCGCCTCGTGTGGGAGGACTACCATTACTCCACTTTGCCTCTCTGGGAGGGCTTTTGATCTTCTCGCCTCGTGTGAGAGGACTACCATTGCTCCACTTTGCCTCTCTGGGAGGGCTTTTGATCTTCTCGCCTCATGTGGGAGGACTACCATTGCTCCACTTTGCCACTCTGAGAGGACTTTTGATCTTCTCGCCTCATGTGGGAGGACTACCATTGCTCCACTTTGCCTCTCTGGAAGGGCTTTTGATCTTCTCGCCTCATGTGGGAGGACTACCATTGCTCCACTTTGCCTCTCTGGGAAGGCTTTTGATCTGTAGAAAGAAAGAAAATTGCCTCAGGAAAGGCTTTTGATCTATAGAAAGAAAGAAAATTGCCTCGGGAAAGGCTTTTGTGAGTGCTTTTGCCTCTGACGAGGGCTTGTGCTCGTGTTTTGCCTCGAGGAGGGCTTGTGTTTGTGGTTTGCGCTTCGGCGAGATTGGTTGTTTCTCTTCGACTGCTGGAGTGAGAGAGAGAATTTTTGTGTGAGTGAAAGGAGCTCTCTTTGGGAGTTTTAATTTTTATCCAGATGTCTTTTATTTTCCCGTATCTTTCTTAAATTTTACACTTATTTGTTTTCTCGGGTGATAACACTTCTCTCTTTAGAAAGCAATTTTTGGGTTTTTTTCTGTTCTTCGCAGAGTGATGATTCGAAGGTTTATTTTTAAGTCATCTCTTCTGTAACGTGCTGAAAAGAAAATCTGTTTGAAAGGGCAATCTCTGACTCCCGATCCCTGACTTCTTTAGTTCCCATTTTTTCATTTTGTGGGCCCACATCGCTTTCTGTTTTTTGATGTCCTTATTTCTCCCTCTTTTTTGGGAAAGACTTTTCCTGGCCTTCTCTATTTTTGACCAAGAGCCTTTTATCTCTTTGTTGTAATCAGGAGCCTTACTCACCTAAAACGAAGCCCTGAGCCGGTTTTGGACTAGCTGTCACTTTTGGTGTGGCTCTCCCTGTCATTCTGCATTTCTATTTCTCTCGCTTACTTTGGGCGCTCATGCGGAATTTTTCTCTTTTCTACTCTTTCAATTCTTCCTATTCCCGTCTTTGTTCTAATGTTTTCATTCTTCTTGATGGTCTTGGTCCCTTTGGAAGATCAAAGATTCCATTAACTGATGTAATTTGTTCTCGCAACTTTTGGAGAGATGACTTGGAAGTCTTTTCCTTGGGATATTTTATCACGAGTGTGCAGTGTATAGAAAGGCATCGAAAATTGTTTCCCTAAAGTATTCCTGTAGGAGAAAAAAATGAGACAAAGGTAAAAAAATCAGGGAAAGGACAAACGGTCGCGCGACACTTCGGTGGGGAAGGGTTTGTCGAGCGACAAACTGGCCATTTGTCACGCGACAAACGTGACAAGTATATAACCCCCTGCTGAGCTCACTCCTCCTCATTCTCTCATTTCTCTTTCTCTCTCTAACCCTCTTTCTCTCTTCTCTCTTCTCTCTTCTCTCTTGCGCGGAAGCTCTGCTGCTTTCCCTATTTTTTTGACTTTTTCGCTACCTTACCCATATATTGATGGATCCCGCACAGTCAGATCGACTTGAGGGTGACCAGGAGGAGGTCACTTTTACTAACGCTCAGGGAGTTCTCCGCTGTAGCCCTCACCATGATGATTGGGCGGACCTCGACTGGTACGGCGAGGACGGGGTGGAGCACGGTCGTGCTGTGGTCTACCAAGACGTTACCCAGGCTGCTCTAGTCCCGGACGTTCCTTGGCTCTTGATGGAGCCTGTCTCACACGAGATCCATCGACGGTCTCTGGTATGTTTTCTTGAAAATCCTTTTTTTTGTGTATTTATATTTATTTGCTTATTTATTGTCTTTGTCGTTTCCTGCATGTTTTTAAACAATTCTTATGTTAGTACACATGCTTGCCTGAACATAATATCCAATTTAGAGAACACATACTTTACTTGTGATACTTTTAGGAATTTTACAAAATTTACCCCTATAGTTTATATAACTCTCATAATTACACCAAAGTACCCTTAGGTTTAAAAAATTAAATAATTTACCCCCATATCCCTATAACTCTCATAATTACACCAAAATACCCTCAGGTTTGAAAAATTATATAATTTACCCTTATATCCCTATAACTCTCATAATTACACCTAAATACCCTCAGGTTTGGAAAATTACATAATTTTACCCCTATATCCCTATAACTCTCATAAGTACACCAAAATGCCCTTAGGTTTAAAAATTTACATAATTTACCCTTATATCCCTATAACTCTCATAATTACACCAAAATACCCTCAGGTTTAGAAAATTACATAATTTTGCCCCTATATTCCTATAACTTTCATAATTACACCAAAATACCCTCAGGTTTAGAAAATTACATATTTTACCCCCATAATCCCATAACTCTCATAATTACACCAAAATACCCTTAGGTTTAGAAAATTTACCCCTATATCTCTCATAATTACACCAAAATACCCTCAGGTTTAGAAAATTTACCCCTATACCCCTATATCTCTCTTAATTACACCAAAATACCCTCAGGTTTGGAAAATCACATAATTTACCCCCATATCCCTATAACTCTCATAATTACACCTAAATACTCTCAGGTTTGGAAAATTACATAATTTTATCCCTATATCCCTATAACTCTCATAAGTACACCAAAATACCCTAAGGTTTAAAAATTTACATAATTTACCCCTATATCCCTATAACTCTCATAATTACACCAAAATACCCTCAGGTTTAGAAAATTACATAATTTTACCCCTATATCCCTATAACTCTCATAATTACAACAAAATACCCTCAGGTTTAGAAAATTATATATTTTACCCCTATAACCCCATAACTCTCATAATTACACCAAAATACCCTCAGGTTTAGAAAATTACATAATTTTACCCTTATAACCCCATAACTCTCATAATTACACCAAAATACCCTCAGGTTTAGAAAATTACATAATTTTACCCTTATAACCCCATAACTCTCATAATTACACCAAAATACCCTCAGGTTTAGAAAATTTACCCCTATACCCCTATATCTCTCGTAATTACACCAAAATACCCTCAGGTTTAAAAAATTATATAATTTTACCCTCATAAGCCCATAACTTTATACTTATATATACGTCTCTGTTTATTGCCTGTAGTGGGTTGGCCGAGGTTGAGGTTCTTTTAACACTATTTCTTTAAAGTGGCGACAAGCACCGGCTCTTGTCCAGGAGTTGCTCCTCGCGACTCTTTTTGGTTCCCTTTTCGATACCCTACAGGAGCGGGTATCTAGGGCAACAGTCCTAGTGTCAGCACTGGCCTCATATTGGTGGGACACCACCCATACTTTTCACTGGAGATAGGGAGAGATGACAATGACCCCTTAGATTTGTTTGCTTTGACTGGAATTCCTTCAGAGGGTCCCTATCCAGATTGACGTTCCCTTGCGTCTCACGGCAGAGGGTATTATTAGCGCACTAGGATGGTTCTCAGAGCGATGCAGTTCTGGTGATACGATACCCCAGACTGTCTTGATCACATGCCTAGCGACAGAGAGAGCTCGACTAGTCGCTTCAGAAGCACCGATGACCTGACAAGAGGCGCGCCAATATGCTCGCGTTTTTCTCTTGTTGACACTCCACGATTTCTTCGAGGCCCGTGGGGGGGACACGGTCCATCTCTGGTGGTTTTCCTATCTCCGAGACTTTAGCATCATATTTGATTACGACTGGGGTGACTTTATTTTGGCTGTCCTCTATGATGCTATGAACCAGGTCTCTCGTCATTTGGACCTGAACCTCAAGGGCTTTTCTTTACTGTGGGAGGTATATACATTTCTGCTCCTTATTTTTTGCTTTAGTCTTTACATCTTATTCGCTGATTGTTGCTAATATTCTCTATGTTTTCTTCTTCTTTCAGAGTTGGTTCGTGGCCTACACCCTCCTCGGTTGGGCCCAGGTGGATCTCCTCATTGAGAACAAGGATCAGTTTTCCCTTCTCTGCCGGTTCATAGCGGGGAACTACAGGGCTCCTTATGTATACAGGACCCAAGAGACTAAAGCTGCTGCGGTCCATGACCTGTTGGAGGAGCATGTAAATACTTTAGAGTTTTTTTTAAATAACAATAATAGTAATAAAATAGAAATAACTGAATCAATTTTATTCTCTTTTCAGATTGAGTGGGCCCCCTATGGTGATATGGGTCTCCACTTCGGGTATGGCCATGCTTTGACCGCTTCGAGGACCAGGCGGCTTATTAAGACGAGTACGACCTTCACTTTTATTTGGGCGAGAGGGTTATCTGCCAGCACACATCGGCCCAATGGCCTAGGGTTCCGCTATTTCCACCAGTTCTAATGAGGCAGACAGGCGAAATCGACCCGGTGACGGTGCAGGCTCTGGTGGACGGCCTTGGTTTTCAAACGTTCGTTGAGGAGGGGGACTATGTTACTTTCACTGCCCGCTACTTGATGAGGGAGCGAAAGGGGACCCGAGGTCAGGCTTTTTATGAGTGATATCGGGTGTTGGGCGGCGACCTCAATTATATACGAGGGCAAACCCATCTAGCTAGGACAGTCCTGGGACACCTGCCACCTATCCCCGATCAGAAGGACAATATTTTAGATTCTGATGATGAGGATCCCGAGGAAGAGAGGGGTGTTTCTGCTGCTACCGAGGGTGGTGGTGTTGATAGACCTGAGGGAGGTGAGAGAGATAGGACGACGGCGGCTCCCGAGCAGCCACCTCAGACGACACCCATGGATGAGCACCGTTCTGATGCTGAGGGTTTTGAGTTTCCTACTAGTCCATCAGTATCTCTGGGGGTCATTTTTGACAATGTTGAAGCTGCCGGGAGGGGAGGAGCAGACTTTTCAGAGAGGCCCTGGGAGCTCGAGGATTTTGGGGCCGACTACGAGCAGTTCGGGCGGACTCCTCCTACTGCGGTGGCTACTCCTTCTAGTGGGGTCCCACCTTTGAGAGAGACAGCTATTGTGGATCCCCCAGGCATTTGTACATATGCTACCTTAACCCCTCTTTCGCCAACGGTCATGGGCCCTCTAGCTCGATCCTCAGGTCTTGGTGGCTCTTCTTCTCAGCCTCCCTTGTTCCCGATCCGTAAGGAGGGAGGATTTACTTCTGCGGCTGTTCCGACGAGTTCGTCTGCCCCTCCGGTTGATATACCGCTACTTCTTCGGGACATCACCTACGTTGATGCTGGTCTTCGTCACTACACAATGCCCGAGTATCCTCTTTCTGAGGATACTTTTGATTACTTAGGTGATCGCGTCGGTGATGAGGTACACTCTTTATTATATCTCTTGATGATTCTTCACATATGTTTATCTTAAATGTGTTAATTCTCTTTCTTATGTCTTTTATAGCGGGTGAGTGTTCGTGCAGCGGACCTAAGAGCCCTCCATGCCCCAGTATCTCTACAACTAGAACCTTATCCAGTTCGTCGATCGAGACTCCACAGTGTATATGCGTGATTATCAGAGGGTGATCGATGTTTCTCTACGGGTGGACGACCCTTTTCTTTCTCTTTCACCCGAACGGAGTCTCGGAGGAGGAGTAGCCAGACCTCCAGGCACTCACGGTCCTCAGTGATTCGTCCCACAGCTCATGTTCAGTCGACGGGGCCTCTTAGGCTGTAGTTCCTCCTCCTCAGAACGCCCCGGTGGTTGATCTTACTCCCGAAGAGGGCTCGGGTGACAGTGGGAGCGTGTTAAAGCGCGCTCGATTAGATTAGTTTCTTTTTTCCTGCACTGTTTTGTTAAATACGTAATTTTTATAGACCAATATGTTAGTAGTTCTTTAGTTTTGAAAGCTATTTTTGTTGGATTATGAAATTCTTCTTAGTGATGATGATGATGTATATACATTTTTCTTTTCATGCGTTTGTGACAAAAAAATTTAACATATTATATATATAGATATGAATCGGTAAGGTTTAGGAATCATACCGTATGATACGGCGGTACTTAGGGTTCATGTAAAAGACCAGAGTGCGCACAATGCATACAAAAGTGGTTCTTTTGGCAAGAATAATTTTTACGTGTATAAAAAGTCAAAAACAGGGGACAAAAAAAAGGGTTTGTAGCGCAATAATTCCTCCTGGATATAGGTTTGTCGCGAGACAAACAGGCACAAGATCCACTTTTTTCCTATAAATACACTCATCTTTCTTCCTTCATCCCCACACCTTTTCCAAATGTCTTCTTACGCACAAATTCTGATTTTTCTTATATCGAAGCCCGAGATGCTTTGGTATCTTCTTAGAATGGTTTGAATTTCAGCGCATTCAGCCCTTTAGCGACATGGCGTTGTCGTCCTGTAGATTTCTCTTTTTTATTAGGCGCTTCGTACTTCTGGAGTTCTGCGGATCATCTATTCCATTTTGGATTAGATGAGCTTTGTCTGACTTATGAAAAGTTTTCCTGGCTGGTGCGCTTTGACACTTGTCTCCCGATGGTTGTTCCTATAGAGGAACTCGGTCCTCGAGATATGTTGATTGCCTTGTTGTCTATTCCCCCAGCGGCATGCGATGGTTTTATTGTCGACGAGCTTCTCGACCTTCACAAAATGGTGAGGTTCTTTCATCGTTATGAGGACAGAGCTTCTCATAGCGTGGGGCGTACGGCGGCGACCCTGATATGCCTTGTTTCTGATATACTACTAGTGACGGGCTCTTTTCGTGTTGATCCAACTATTCTGAGTCTGATATATCAGACCCGAAATGGAGAGTCCATAGTACCTATTGTTCTTGCAGAAACTCTGAATGGTCTGGCTGATCTCCAAAGGGGGGCCTCACCCTTCTTCAGGGGGATTTTGCGTTTGCTATACATGTGATTGTTGGAGCGCTTCCAATTTGTGGGTTTTAACGGTGTTCGACTAGATAATCCGACACACTTCTTCCGCCGTCCCCTCTTCAGTGCTTTGACCATGTCTTTCTCTGATTGGACGGTGTGATTTTCAGAGAATTTTCATGCCATTCGATGGAACATTCCTTGGTGGAAGTTAAGGGCGATAGTGCTGGGTACAGGGGATCAAAACTACGTCCGACTCTGAGGGCTTTGGTTTACATATTTCTCTCTCCCATGATGTCTTCTTCAGCAATTCAACGTGCCTCTAAACATTCCTCTTGGTCTGAACAATTTCTCTTTCGAGTCCAAATTTATAACTCCACATGTTTCTCTATTAGTGGAGAGAATGTGGCGTGCTCGACTGACTCGTCAGTTCAACTATACCCGTTTTGGTATTACCCGGCCCCTCTGGGCTGATATTATCCATTCTCGTTGGGAGTCTTTAGAAGAAGAGCTGGTGGATGACTCTTTTCAAATGGAGTGGTTTCGTTTCATGGATTCTGAGCCTACGGAGGAGAACATTATCTTTGCGTACCAGATCCTGGACGAGGCTCGAATCAACTTGGCCACTGAGGACCCTGTTTGGCCAACCCCTAGGAATTAGGTTTTTTTGTATTTCTGCACTTTAGCAGTCTCTTTGTAACCTTCGGTGTTCTGAACCACCCTAATAATATATGGGGGACTGTTTGTGGAAAATAATTTTTTATAATGTTTAAACCGGGCCTGAAATTACTTCTCAGGTTGCCTACGTTTCCCGTTTGATTTTTTCAAAAACAAAGTTGAGTTGAGGCTCAGGTTTACGTAGTTCTTATCTATACACGATACATTTATTGGTAGTATTTCTTCAAATGATCCATGTTGACTGGTGAATGCAGTAACTGTCCGTCCAAGTCTGTGAGTATAGCGGCACCCCCTATATTAATCTCTTTGATGATATACGGCCCAGTTCACTTCTGCCCAAACTTTCCCCTTAGATCCCTGGCTGGTTTTTGAATTTCTTTCAACACGTTATTGTTCTCATTGATACCCCGAGTCTTTACTTTTTGGTTAAATGCTCGAGCGATTCTCTTCTGATACCCTTGATGGTGATACGCGGCTTTCAATCTCTTCTCATCTAGCAAGGCTAGTTTGTTATAACGTGCCTAGACCCACTCCAACTCATTAACTTAGTTCTCGAGCATTACTTTAAGGGAGGGGACTTCTAACTCAACAAGGAGGACTGCTTCCATCCCGTATATAAGGAAAAACGGGGTTGCCCCAGTAGAAATTCTCTCGATTGTGTGGTACCCCCACAATGCATTTGGTAATTTTTCTGGCCAATCCCGGCAGGAGTCGGTCATCTTGCTTAGAATATTCATCAGGTTCTTATTGGCGGCCTCAACTGCCCCATTGGTTTATGGTCTATACGGCGAAGATCTGTGTCTGGTGATGCCGTATTCTTCTATGACCGTGTTAGTCTCTTATTCGAAGTGGGTGCCATTGTCCGAGATGATCTTATGTGGGACCCCATATCGACAGATAATGTTTCGTCTAATGAATCGAGCAACTTTTTTGGCATCCAGGGTCTGGAAGGATTCGTCCTCCACCCATTTGGTGAAGTAGTCGATGGTTACTAGTATAAACTCGTGGCCGTTGCTTACCTTGGGAGAGATCTTCCCAATGATGTTGATTCCCCAGGTTGCGAAAGGTCAGGGGGCGGTCATGTTGTTCAATTCTTTTGGGGGGAGCTTCTGAGATTTGGCATAGATTTAACATTTGTGACAACGGCGTACATGATAAACGCAGTCATTTTGTAGGGTAGACCAGCAGTAACCTTGTCTGATGATTTTACGGGCCAGCATATGATCGCTCATATGAGGTCTACAATCCCCCCATGTATCTGATTCATCATTTTGACAGACTCTTCTTTAGTGAGACATTAGAGATGAGTCCCGTCATAATTTCTCTTATACAGCCTTCCGACACAGAGTATGAATCTTGATGCTAATGGTCTGAGCGTTACACGTGTTCTTTTGTCTGTTTGCTCGGGATACTGATGGTTCTTCAATAAATTCCAGATGTCATAAAACCAGGTGGATGAATTCCCGCTCTTTTCATCTTCTATCTCAAGGGCTATGCAGTGAGCTGGTCCTGATCTTCTTTGTATTATAAGAGCGATTTCTTCCATTCTTTCCGGGATATTGATCATGGATGCCAGAGTTGCTAGTGCATCAGCAAAACTGTTTTGTGACCGGGAAACATAGTAAAACTCCGAGTGTTCAAACCTCCCTGCGACATCCTCTAGCCGGACAAGTTATGGGACTAATTTTTCATCTCTGATTTTTCATTCTTTCAGGACTTGGTGGACCACTAATGACGAATCTCCATACACTTATATTTTCTTTATACCCTTTTGGAGTGCGATCTCTAATCCGACTATACAGGCTTCATACTCGGCCATGTTGTTGGTGCAGAAAAAGTTTAGACGATAGGATACCGGGGAGTGAGTTTGATTTGGGGAGACTAACAGAATGCTTATCCCGTTCCCATTTCGGTTGGCGGCCACGTCAAAGTACAATTTTCAGTCTTCATCGGTCTCAAGATTCATGATGGATTCATCTGGAAATTCGGCTTCTTCTAACATGTCCCCCAATATTGGGTTGTGGGCTAGGTAGTCAACTATGATCTTGCCTTTGACTGCCTTTTGGGTCATGTAGGTGATGTCAGACTCGGAGAGTAAGAATAACTATTTTGTCATACGGTTTGAGAGAGCCGATTTCTCGAAGAGGTATTTCAGAGAATCAATTCGCGATGCCAAGATGACCGGAAAAACCAACATATAATGCCATAATTTTTGCGTTACCAAGACAAGAGCAGTACATGATTTCTCAAATGGCGTGTAGTTTATCTCGAATGGGGACAATTTCTTGCTAACATAGTAAATGGCCTGCTCCTTTCGCGTATCGGTCAAATGTTGGGCTAGCATGGCTCCTGTAGCTATATCGATGAATGTTAGGTATAGGATTAACGGCAGCCTGGCCTGGGGTGGGGCCAATATTGTGGGGTTGGAGAGGTAGTCTTTGATTTTATCAAAAGCCTCTTGGCACTGATCGTCCCATTCTCTTGGTGAAGACTTCCTCAAGAGCTTGAAGATGGGTTCGAACGTCTAAGTGAGTTGAGAGATAAACCTGCTGATGTACTACAAATTACCCAGAAATCCACGGACTTCTCTCTCGGGATGAGGCTTGGGCATATCTCGAATAGCTTTAACCTTGGCGGGGTCTACCTCGATTCCTTTCTTACTGACGACATAGCCCAAGAGTTTCCCTTTGGTTACTCCGAATACATACTTCTGTGGATTGAGTCTCATCTGATACTAGCATAATCGGTCAAAAAAGGCTCGTAAGGCTGGGACATGGCCTTCTCTCTCTTTCGACTTGATAATCATATCGTCCACATATACTTCTACTTCTTTGTGGATCATGTCGTGGAAGATAGCTATAACTGCCCTCTGATATGTCACCCCGACATTCTTTAGCTCAAGTGGCATGACAGTGTAGCAATACGTTCCCCATGGTGTGATGAATGCTGTTTTCTTTTGGTGGTCTGGGTGCATCTTGATCTGATTATACCCGACGAAATCGTACACGAATGACTTCAAGGCATGGTTGGTAGTATTATCCACTATCAAATCAATGTTGGATAATGCGAAATCATCTTTCGGGCAGCCTTGTTGAGATCTCGATAGTCCACACACATGCGGACTTCCCATTTGCCTTCGGAATAAGCACAATGTTGGCTAACCACGAAGGGTATTCGATCATTTATAAGAACCCCCACACTCAACTGTTTCATCACTTCCTCCTTTACTTTCAGGGACCATTTCGGCGTAAGCTTTCTCAGTTTTTGTTTAATGGGTCTGGACTCTGGCTTGGTGTGTATCTCATGCATGACTATCTGGCTGTTCAAATTCGGCATATCAGCATAGGACCAGGCAAATACATCCACGTACTCATTCAGAGTTCGTGTGAATTCTTTTCTCTCAGTTTCATCTAAACTTGCCCCAATACGCACCTCATTCCTCTCATCTTTGGTCCCGAGGTTAACCACAAGAGTGTCTCCTTCTTCACTTCGTATACGTTGTTCTTCCTGCTCGGGGTGATCGTTTAGTCTTTTCAAGTCCATAAAGGCAATTAAGAATCAAAACTACCAGGATACTGTAAAATAAAATCTATTTCATTGATAATAGTGTTTACAGGTACAAGTTTAAAAAGTAAATCTAGAAGTGACTCTTCTCTAGTCCTACCCACCCCCACTCTCTTTCCTATCTCTTACTCTTATAATTTCACTATTTTTCCCTTTTTCTGGTACCGGATCATCTCTCGGTTCATCATTCTCTAGGGCCATGACGTCAAAAAGATTCCCGATCATCTTTTCCTCTTCGTCATCCTCGTCTTCACTTTCTTTTCTTGGCCCGATCGTTAATTTGGTGGAGAATGTATGTATGACATTTTTTTTGAGGTAAAGGTCCTCTTTATAGAAGATTTCCCATCCTGGAATATTATCTCCATCGCTGTTTATTCAAGGCTCTTGAAAGCCGCAAAAGGGAAAGTCCTCTCCTTCCTTGACAAAAAACCCATTTAGTGAGCTGAAACTCGGATACTGATGCCTTTGCACCATTTTTTCTCGGTTATCTTCGTCGATGTGATGCTACCCCAAACCTTCTCTTTCGCATCTCGTTACTGGTTTTAATGCCTAAAGTAGTCCTTGCTGCCCCATTCTCAAACTGGCTCCGGACAAATATTTCATCATTCCCAGCATATTTGTGATCTTGGCGCTGAGACCGGGAATATTATCAGGAGGTAGATACTCGATCCTCTGGGTGGTAAGGGCTTGCACTTGAGGTTCGTAAAAAAGCCTCTCAGCTGTATACTCTGGCTCCTGATGCCTAATACGAGCAATTCCAGATCCGCCAAGGTCCTTTCAGAATCTCCTTGGATGGTGATTATCTTTCCTTCGAATGGTATTTTAATCTTCTGATGTAAGGAGGAGGGGAATACTCTTTCGTCGTGTAGCCACGCTCTGCCCAACAAGAGGTTAAAACTAGAGGGGATGTCTATGATTTGAAAGTCGACCGAAAAGTTTTCAGGACCGACTATGAGATCAAGCTTTAAAGAGCCCAGAACAGCCCTTCTGGTGTTGTCATAGGCTCTAACGGTTACCGCTGATGGATAAACCTCTTCATATGAAATACCCAGACATCTGGCAGTCTTCATAGGGCACACATTTATAGTTGATCCGTTGTCGATGAGAACTGGCGACAAAATCTTTCCTCGGGTCCGGACAGTAATATGGAGTGCTATACCATACTTCTTTTCCAGCTGAGATAGGTCTTCATCTGAGAATGACAGACTTCTTTGGACTGTAAGCGACCCAATCATATTCGGAAGTTGCTTGGGTGTAAAATCTGGCGATGTGACGACTTCGTCCAGGAGTTTGATGAAGGCAGTCCTGTGAGGTTTGGAGGCAACCAGGAGGCCTAAAATGGTGATGTGTGCCTGGATTTTCTTCAGATGTTCTAGTACCCGGTCATTCCCTATTTCCTTAAGTATAAGCTGTTTCTCGACATCTATTGGTGGTGACTGGTATACCCTCCCCGAATAGGTGATATACTGTATCCAAAGGGATGTTGGGTTTGATTCTTTTGAGGCTTCTAGTGGATCTGGTTTTTTCGACTAACTAAAAGTCTTGGGAGAGGTCTTTGTCATGCAGATTGTCTTCTTTAGAGGGACTCAGGGCCTCCATGGCTGTTTCTTCTTATCCTAGATCTATTATATCCTAGATTTTTTGGGATTGGTCTTGATTGTAAGTGGGCGGGAGATCCCTTGATTTTCCTTTCCTAAACCTTGCTCGGGTAAGAAGTTCATCTTAGCCATTCATTAATCAATTATTGGATTGAGTCCTGGGGCAACTTGGGTTCTTTTAAGCGGTACAACGGGTGATTTGTAGGCTGAGTCATCTCGGATGAGTCTTACGGGAACAAAGCCTTCTTCATCAGTGGTCAATGCGTTAATTCTCACAGACGGAGCGTGGTTGAGAAGGGGGTTGTTGATAATATTGGGCCCGCCGGGTGCGAAAATGGTTCCAGTCTCGATTAGGACCTAGATACGGTGGCAAAGAGCCAAATAATGTTCCGTGTCATGGCCAGCGGCTTGATGGTACGCACAATTTTCATTCATTCTCCAGGTACTAGAAATAGGGTTTGGTGGGGGGCGTGGGTTGAGTGGAGTAATTCCAGACTTTTGACCAGGGTAGTGGGAAGAGTGCAGAAATTTCTTCTCTTTTTGACCTCGGTGTTCGAAGAGTCTCTTTCTGTAGGCCAACTCATCGGAGGTGTTTGTTGTGGCGGCTAGAATGGGTTTTTTGATATGGATATGAGCTCAGCTGATTCACGGCTAGAGTGGCTGTCTTCTTCCCAGCATACGAGACTTTATTGGTGTCGATTTCTGCCTTCTTGGCCAGTTCTTCTTCTACTTACGATCCCATGCTTAACAGGGCTCTGAATTGTGGGAAGAGATGCTTTTCCATGCAACTTAATACAGCCGGAGTGAAATTCTTCTGTATGATCTCCAACGTTTTTCTTCATCGGGCCGTTTGGACATTTACGAGGCCATTTCTCTCCAGCGTGTGACAAAATCGCTGAAACTTTCCTTCTCGCCTTGCTTGACCATTTTTAGGTGCTTACGGGTAATTTTTAAATTCTCGTTGGACCCGTACTTAGTCATAAACTCTTTGACGATGTCTCCCTAAGTCTGTATATGATGCCTTTCTAGATCAAAGAACCATCTGAGGGCGGCCCCGTAAAAGTCATGTGAAAGGCCTGAGCCAGCTCGGGTTTTCCACAACTAGATACTTGCATAGATTTGATGTAGGATTTGAGGTGAGTTTTTGGGGGTATGGCTCCAGTAAACTTGGTGATAGAAGGAAGCTTGAATTCCTGGGGCAATCTTGCTTCTAGGTAAAGAGAGAATGCATTCATGTCTGTGATCTCATCTGCTCCTTTTATTAGGAAACTCCCTTCTGCAGGACCCTCATTTGTTCCTTCAATTTCTTCATTTTTTCGCTCTCCCTCGAGATTTCATCAGGCTGTTCCCGAGTTATAACTGACTCTGCATATACTACCCGGAGTCAGTTGATATCTGGGTACTCATTGGGAGGGACTACCAGGGCTGGCGGCGGGGCAGGTCTCGTTGGAACTTGCGGCCATTGCTGGTACTGAGGATCAAAACCCGGTTGAACTTGGAGTTGCGACCAAACGATGGGGGGCTCCTGTTGCTGATAGGTAGGGCCTGAATCCGGGGCCCACTGATTTTGGTTGTTAGGGTCGGTTTGGATGGTACCGGCTGGGATAGGACCCATTTGTGGGTTAGTTCCTTGGACTGGGGGAAGTACCTGTGATGACTATCCTTGATTCGGATCTCGATTCGGTGGTAGTCGTTCAAACTTCGGTGGTGCAATTCGTTCGGCTGACAACTCTTCTATTCGAATTTGGGTACCCTGTTGCTCGATCGTGAAGCTTGCTAGATTCTTGCTAACGGTCATAAATAAATGATGCATCTCGGTTAGGGTTGGCTGGACTGCTGACGCCTCAATTAGGCCTGATCTATTTCTCGGTTCTCACGTTCATCGGCCATTGTGGATATGCTTGGTCTAATCTTTCGATATGATCTCGACCGGCCCAACCTTCCAAACTGTCGTCGTTTTATTGCTATAGACGAAACCATGTAGCGGAGATGAAGGAAGACTACGGTGTGACTCAATTTTTGCCAAAAGAACCACTAAAAATAATATCATCGAGAAAAGACTCGGGTTTTAAATGAGTGGTGTAAAGGAAGCCGTAAGGTGGTACATCCCCTATGACCGTTTGATAGGTGTTTTAGCTGACTCGATCTTATATGCAGCATAGGTGTACGAACAGTTAAGGCTTCAAGCTCCCTCTTATTTGGCAAGACCTTGCGATATACTCCAGGGGCGGGTACGTGTAAGAATCTTTTGATATACTTCCCGGGTACGTGAGTGTTCTCGTCACTCGATATACCTCGGGGGCGTACTTGGCCAAGGAGAGTGAAAGTAAATGCTTTCGATTTATGTTGGCCCAAGCAAGCTAACTCTCTACTCTCTTATAATACTTTCAAGGGTTTGGGGTAATTTCACACTCGTAGAACCAATGCATGATTTATGAAGTGCGTGCAAAGTTTGAAAGGTTGGTTTACAAATATCATTATCTTTATTACGTATTTTGAAAAACTCTGACTTTTTAGAAAAAGGTTTCTTCGCAATCAATTAACATAAAAAGAAATAGGGAAAGCAGTAAAAGCCGATATTCAACAAAGCAACAAAAGTCCACATATAAGAGCCTAGTTCCCTAGTATCCCCAGCAAAGTCGCCACTGTGAGAATCTGCAAATGCGGCCCCCGGGTCTCGATCCCATGTTTGGGTGTCTGAAATATCGGAAAGGATTCCGATGTTCCATTTGCTTCCACATGTTGATAATTCATATCGGGTGTCCATCTATCCTATTTCTAGATGCAAGAGGGTTCGTTCAGAGTCGCCAGTACGTTTTACGAGAAAATGAACAAAAGAGGTCGTTTAAGAGGAAAGGCTATATACAAGTCTTTCTTTACACGTTTGTCTGCGAAACCAGGATTCTACAGGGTTCGGAAACTATGTTACAGATTGGGAAGGTGTTAAGCACCCGTTTCGCCCTTTTGGTCTCTAGTGGTCTTTTATATGTTTATTTTATGTTGAAAAACTTGGATGCTTTTACTGACAGTCTATTACTTTCCGAATGAAAAACCCGTATTTTGGGGAAAACAAGGAAATGGATGAAAACCTTTGTGTTCCAAGATCCGGTTGTTTTGTTTTGAGAGATGTAAATACAAGTGACAAAAGCCTTTTATTTTAGATAGAGTTTTCCGTATTATTTCTTCAGATAATGACGGTTTTCTCGTGTTTTGATTATTTGGAAAAATTTCAAATCTTGTATCGGGACTAATTTAATATAATTAGAACTCTTAAGAGGAGTTTTATTAGGCACGTCGCAGTCTATTGAAAAGACGGGATATGTCGAATTTTAATTCCTAAGTAAGTTTTATCAGTCCGAATTTTGAAAACAAAATTTTATCCGAATGATAATGTATTTACTTTTCTGATTTTGCAAATGGTTTTATCAAGGCCTTTGTTTTTGAAACACAGTAGACTATTTTATAATTTGGCAATAAGTTTATTCAAATAAAACGTGGATAGAACAACATAAGTAAAACAAGTACACATATATCTAATTTTAAATATTAGAAGAGACTTTTTTTACCTTCCCGACGAGAATAATAAGAAAGAAAATATAATATGACAGAGAGATCTCCGGCGATAATAATCTTTTCCTTCTTCAGATATTTTTGAGAATTCGATTCCAGAAGCGGGACATGTCGAGTGTCGAGAATAGATTCGATAATTCTTCAGAAATAAGACGGTCGTAGAAAATACTTGATAAAAAACCAAAAAATCAGGAATAAACTTAGGATTTTTTTATCCCAAATTGCCGTCCTCAAACCCTTGGGGATATTGGCCTATTTATAGTGTTCAGGTGAGAATGTCGCGCAACATTTACCCAAAAAGGGCAAGTGTCGCGCGTCATGTTGAGCAATGTCGTGCGACAAACGGCTGAAGTGATGTCTCTGACAGACTGACGTGTCAGAGAGTGGATGGTCTGGGTAAGAGGGGTTTGTCGTGCGACACAAGGGAGATTGTCGCACGATATACTATTTGTCGCGCGATAATCCCTTTTAAAAACAGGTTTATTTGGCCAACAAACCCTTTCGGGACATTTCGGGTGTTCGGGTGGGTCCCGGGCTCCAAAAATTGTACTTCTCAATAGATGTTAGGGTTCTTGCGGGGGTCACGGATCGGGGTGTCTACAGGTGTCTATATAATATATCCAATTAAAGAAAAAGACATTGAAACAACAAACGACAATCACAACTCATTGGTCATTTAAAAATTGGCTTCGCGCCTCCTAATATTTCCTACAAACAGTCACAAATTAAACTCGGAGAAGATCACTAATCAACTACTTTACTTGAATACCCCTCCAATATATAGTGCATAGGGATTAGGGACAAAAATACGTATTTAAATATGTTACTATTGTCATTTAACGCCGTAAAATGTTTAGTCATCCTATTTTTATTTTTTAAAGAAAATGTTATTTTTATCTATAAATTTTATCACTTATTTTTACAACGTGTATCCAATAAGTTGTATCTTTTGAAAGTACAATTAATGTAATACATCTGATAAGAATATGTGGTAAGATTTATAGATAAGTGTAGCATTGCTCATTTTTTAAAATAAAACAAAATTTTCGTTAGAAATAAAGTCCATTTGTCTAAAAATATTACATATTATACAAGGAGAGAAATAATTTTTTTTTGCAATTTTTCAAATAAAAAATAAGGGCCAATGTCACTTGAACTAAAACTCTTAAACTTTTGTTTTCACATTTGCAAACTTCATAATTGTTGATGCATAGCACTATTTTTATTTTTTTTAACAGTAAAATATTTTCAATCAGTTTGTACGCACCACACCAAGTTCCTTTTACTCTAGGTAAAGATAAAACATTCATGATAAACTACAATACCATATTAAGTTTCTTTGTACTAGTTAAAGACAAATCATTCATTTTGAGAGTATAATATTATCGAGCCATCGTTTTTTTAAATGGTTCTTTCTCTCCATTAAGGCTGTGTTTGGATACCCCAATTCCATAAGATAGAATTGGAATTGGGGCATGGTTTTCTAATTCTAGCGTTTGGATGCCACAAAATGTCTAAATTTAGAATTCAACTTGAATTCTAAAACCATAACTCTCTGAAGGATTGAATTCTATGCTGCGAGTTATGTTTTTCAAAACCAAATCCCGTTCAATTCGACGAAACGAAACAAAAAAAGACGACAACAACTCTCGTCGATCTTAGCTTCTCTTTCGTCGATCTCCTTCTCCTCCACACTTCACCGCCACTACTCCACACTAAGGTTTTTACCGCCTTTACTCCACACTAGGATTTCTTCACACTTCACCAATAGCTAGGGTTTTTTTACCTCGTTTTCACCTTTTCCTCAAGATACAATCCCATTGGTGATTTGTCCATTCCAACAACAATCTCAAAGGCATCTCCTAGTGAGTTCACCTCGTGTTCTCTCTCTCTCAGCCATGTATAAAGGAAAATTTAATTTATGATTTTTATTTTTTTAAAAAACAAATTGGAACCAAATACAAGGCATTTGAATTTATTATCATTTAATTTGTGACACACTTGTATTTGATTTTATAATGTTTCACAACTCCTGCTTATATATTGTGCATTCCAAGTGTTTGATGTTTTACTTTACTAAGCTTTGGCATGTTTTTCTATCTTTTGGGTGTTAAAGAATTGATGGGTTTGGTGTTTTTGATTGGTGATAAAATACTATAGTGAGGAATTAGAATATTGAACTACCAACCTTTGAACAATTTTAACAATATATATGTGTGTGTATGTATATTTAAATTAGAACACCCCAACCTGTTGGCTGCTGAAACCATTGGTGTAACATCATGTATTTACGTTAATGATAATTATGTTGTGTTGAGTAAATATTGTGTGGAAATTTGTATTTTTGAATTTTTTTTCTATCCATGGTTTGGGGAAAACATCCTTCCAAAAATTGTAGACCTTTGAATTATCTTTTCGTGGATATAAAGATCGTTTTTGTGGTTACCCCATTCCGAGACTCTTAAATTCACCGCCGGATTGATTGTTCTAATAAGAATGAAGTTGGGAAAATTATGTGAGCTAAGAATGGGCCAAATATGGGCCAAATACTCGGGTCAAGAAAAGGAAAAATCCGAAAAGAGATGGATTGCCCGTACGGACAATCGGATTACTTGTCAACAGCTGTACATACCAAGAAAAATTGCCCTAAACGGGGGAAAGGGACGCCAAAACGGTTAATCTGATTGTCCGTACGGACAATCTGCATCATGGGAAGAACAGTTTCCTATATAAGCCAAGCTCGTCTTCAAGATCAAGGTTGAAAAAATTTGGAAAAAATACAGAGAGAAAAACAGCTACAAGAGTGAGAAATTGTAAGAAAAAATTGTATTTAGTTAGAGAGAATTGTACTTTGTCTTTGGCTAGATTAGTAATCAAATTTGTAATAGAATATTGTTCTTAGAAACAAAGTTTGAATCAAAGTTTTGTATTTGATAAAAGGTATAACTCTAATTTATAATTATGTAGTCTTTTTTTTTTCTTAAATATAATTTTTTTTGATGTTGCATATCTGTATATATTGTATATACATTATATCTATCATACCTGCATATGTGGACATATGCTTAATATTAAATGAATTTTAATAAGAACATTTTAAAACTTGAACTTGGACTTAAATTCTTATCTGGATTGAACATATGCCTAAAACTGTCCCAGGCCATAACTCTGCCTAAACTGTGCTAAAAACTATTGGAATTGGACTGAATGCCGGATTGTCTGTACGAACAATCTGATTAACCGTACGGACAATCCGGCCAGTTGAGCGAAAAGCATCCTGCATGCCTAGAATTTTTCCTGCATGCTCTGTTGTTATTCCTAAGTTACATTCGCCGTACGGGCAATCGGATTCCCCGTACGGTTGATCTGTCCATTAGAGCAAAACCCTCTTGCATACTTAGAAAACTTTTCTGCGTGCTCCTTTTTTATAGTGAGTTGTGTCTGTCCAGATTGCCCATACGGACAATCCGATTGCATGTACGGTGAATCTGTCATTTAGTTATTTTTGCCTGTCGAATACAGTAGGATGTCTATATATCATATTGAGTAATCCTTACATTTAATTGTAGGCCAAAAACATTAGGGAAAAGATAAAAAAAATTGAGAATAAGCATGTTCATTTAAAAACCGAGAGGGCGACGTAGGTGCTTAACCCCTTCCCGCGTCGTAACATAGTTCCTAAATTCACTTTGGTTGCGCAAACCGCATTGTACCCCAAAAGGGTACAAAAATACTTTTTTATCCGTTTTCTCGAAAAATGTATTAGCGACTCTAAATCATTCGAACATCCGCGCGAAACACCCCGACCTGTTCAGGGCTAACGGAGGGTCTCATTCAGGGTTCTCACAGTCTCAATAGGAGTTTTGAGCGAGAAGTCATGGCCAAAACAAGAACATGGCAAAGTTTACCCACGGACCGGTATCGAGGTTTTGGCATACCGGTCCAGTATTTAAATTTTAGGAAAAAAATTAGCTGTGGAATGGTATGGTATTTCTACATACCGGTCCAGTGTTTAAAAAAATTAGGGAAGACGGACTGGTATTGTATTTTCTGCATACCAGTCCGCCAGTTAAAACTGGGCATGGACTTAACTCGTTTTAAGTGCGTTTTATCCATTTTTTCCACTCATTTTCGACCAAAAACACTCACACAACCCTAGAAGGTTCTAGAAAGAGAAATGGGTGAGTTTCTTAAAGGGTTTTACACGTTTTTCGAATCAATTCGAGATTAAAGCTTCAAATCACTCAAATCATCTTCTTCTTTACTATTCATCATCTTTCACCTTGGCCACCTTTCTTAAGAGCTCATGGGTTTTGGGATCTCATCACACATGCTTTGATTTTCCATTTTTATTTCTTCATTCTCATTATTTAACCTGAGGTAGGGGTTCAATTTCTTTAAAGCTTGGAATATGATTCGGTTTGATAAAGATTGTTATGTTTATATCATATTTTCTTTTAAAAGTTTCCATATAACTATTGAATCAATGATTTATGATATATGAAGATTTGAATACATGTTTTGGAGCAATACATGCCATTTACCTATGAGATATATGTTATATTGAAGCCACGTGACGAATTTCTTGATAATATGAATGCCAAATGTTGAAATAACAGATTTGTTAAAGTTTAATAAGGTATTTATGGCATGGATTGCTTCAAGTACTCATTCATAGCATACATACATGTTTTCATCTTCATTGTGTCAACCGAAAGTTTGGAGATTTCTCAGAAAGCTTGGGAGTATTACTATGATCCATGGCTTAATTAATTGTCTGTTAGAATAGCATATATCTCTATCTATGATGTGGAGTGTTTGTATTTTCTTGGACGGAATATCCTTATGTGTATAGTGCTTGCCAGGATGGAAAAATAAATAGAGCTTAGTGCCCTTGAGTTAAAAATCCCTAAACCCCTGGAAGAGCAATGTTTGGCCGCCTGTAAGCCACCAGTGAGGAGCCCGGGAACCTAGGCAATTGGCAAGGTACTATGATTTCTATTAACATCTATGTTCATATGAAATTAGGACGAATGATCCCAGAGTATCATTGTGATGGCCTTATATCTCCGTCTGCAATGGACTATATTCACAGTTCAGAGTTTTTATTATGCAGTAAATGGTTGACACGGGAGGTAACCTATATTAGCACGTTCACGTATCTTTTATTTAATGACAATGATTCTTGTTTGTATTATTAAACTAAACATGATTTGAAAATATGTTGAGAAACCTGTTTTGAAACACCATGCCCTATGTTCCTTCTATATTAAGCAAATAACTCGCCCCAATTTCTTTAAAATAATACAACTACTCAAGAGTCCAATGTAGACAAAGAGGCGACGGGATCAGGGACGAAGTAGAGGCTTTAATACAACAAATATTTTTGGGATGTGTACACTTTTACGGGAAGCCACGACTAACCCGATAATTGTATATGTTATGCTCTTACATAGTTAGTTTTGTAGAACTAATATGTGCATATATGAAGGTTATATTATCGTTGTGTACTCCATGCTTAACTTACTTATAATATGCATAAGGCCTTGATTTTCTCAATTACACCCATTTTGGTCAATCCAGAATGGGTTAGTAATGCTTCAGGCCTTAGTTACGGGTGTTATCCTGTATATTAAGGCGAGGGTGTTACAATTGGTTTATGATGATATTGCATTATTGTATATGGTACAACTATTTGATTACAAATATGTGAATATTTTTAACATTATGTTCTTAAACTCTATATCTCGTTTGAACCCATGTTCTCCTAATAAAAAATCATAAAGGAGTGCTAATTGGTGGGTGATCTAGTGGGTCTGTTTGAATCATAGTCACACTCCATTTGTTTTCTTATTGCAATTACAATTGCAACTTGGAACTTGTTAGGCATATGGATTAAACAAAACCAAAAAAATGCCCAAATTTTCAAGTTTCAACTAATAATAGCCTAATGTCTCTAGAAGCATAATCTGATCTCTCTTCTTTATGTATCCACCTAATTCTTCTTCAAAGTCTCTGTTATTGTCCAACTAATCACTTGCTATTGTCTCATTCTTTCAATATTACTCTTTATGGGTCTTTCTCCATCTAAGCAATTCAATGAATTCAAATTATGTCGCTGTCTTCTTATATACTGTTCTTAATTTCAACGGTGGACCGAGATATCATCAAATTTATTGAAGTTTGATTAAAAATATATGCTTTATTTTGGAGCAAAATCTAATACAAAAAATAATGTATTTGTTTTATCAAATATGGCATTATTTATTAGATTAGTGAGCATTTAAAGAGTGCATTCAAATGTAGTCTAAAACATTTTTTTTTTGAAAATCAAATGAATTCTACAAATTAGCCAAACAAGGAAATTTGGAATTCTAATGGAATTCTAAATGAAAACTACATAATATCATGGTATTCTAATTTTATGGCATTCCAATTCTTGGAATTACAATAGCATAGAATTCCAATTCTATTAGAATTCTTTCATTTGCCGTGTTAAATGAAAGGAATTGAAGCACTTAGTTTGATTTAATAAAGTTTTTCTTTGTATTATTTTATACACACCTATAAGTGTGATCACCAGTGTTTTAAATCGCGTTAACGTAACACATAGCGTTTTGGTTATAGAATTGCGTAGTGCAAATAAATAGTATAATAGCGTAAGCTATTAAAGACATGAATATTTTCATAATTAAAAATAAAATAAAGAATAATATTATACTAAATAACATTAATAAAAATTCATTAAAACACTTCAAATAACCAAAACATAAAAATCTAAGTATCAAAACTTTAACTCACATTCAAAGTATTAAACACATCAAATTCTAAAGTTAAGACTTTTCGAATGATAAACTAAAAATAATATGTGTCATCCAACTCTATTTCATTATCATCAACAAAACTATCTATGTTGGGGAAGTTTCCACTATCAAATATCCTTGGGTTTATTCCACCGTATTCTTCCATCTCCACGTCCTAGAGTTTGGAGAGAGAAGAACGGCATAACACCTAGGATTTTATGATAATAAGATGTGTTTCAAAACTAGCTTTTTTTCCTAGTTGGTGTACCAAATAGTGTACGTTACTTCCCAAATAGCGTGTGTTTAGTGTAAAATAACGTCAAATAATATGTGCGCTAATTAGAAAAGAGTAAATTAAAGCACACTATATAGCATTTTGTGCTGAAAAAATGTAATAGTGCACTATTTAAAACACTAATGATCACAAAAGATTATGCACATGATAGGTGGGAAAGAGAGAGAAAAGTGATGAATGAGAAATATTTTTTTCCTTCTCACGTTGCTTGATCGTCATATTTATAAAAAGATCGAATGATAAAAATAACGTTTTGCCTTTACAAACAATTTCTCCGAAGTGAGTACTCTAGGCAACACTATCTAATATACCATGGTTCCACATATATCTAATATACAACAATTTTAGTATGTGTGTGAGTTTACTGCACATATTATGCACGTGCAATTCACATAAAGTTATTTAAATTAAAATAATATATAAGGCAGATAAGTGGCTTAGTGATTAGGCATAATTCCAATCTTAATAGCAGTAATGATGCAAGACTCTTAGGGCATGTTTGGTTGCGTAAATTACTTAATTTTAGAATTAGTTAATTTTCGATTGAAGAATTGTGAATTTGCTCATTTATGAATAATTCAATTCTAATTCAAGTAGTGTTTGGAAAACTTAAATGAGAAATTCCGATTATTAGAATAAAAACATGTTCTCTATTGTTCTATGTTATTTAATATTTTGTATAGATGCATCAACATTACTGGTAGAAACTAGATCTTCTTGAAAAATAGAGTTGGAATGAATTATCTAATTCTAGAATTAGGTAATTTTAGGTTTTACTTGAAATGACTTAATTTGAGTTTTTGTGAATCAACTTGAATTATCACATTTACAATTGTTCAATTTATACAACCAAACACTAATAAATGAAAATTTTGTAAATTATTTAATTGTAAATTATCTAATTCGCAATTTGAAGGACAACCAAACGGGGCCTTAGTATTTTTTCATAAAAAATAAAGTTATAATGTCAAAAATGAAAATTAAAAACATGCAACGGGGAATATATAATCTCTATTAATTTTATTCCTTTTTATCGATCTATAAATTCTTACGATAAACATTAACCTAATAAAAGAATAATCTAACTTAACATAATCATTGAAATAAATTTTGTAAGTTTTTTAAATTAAGATATTCATTCGCACATTTTATTTAATATATTGTGAATTTCATCCCATTCAGTTATTCACTATTTATAATATAAAAAAGAAGAAGCTTACACATTTTTAAAAAAAAAAAAATAAAAGGTAAGGAATTTACCTAAAAGTAAATGTTCTAATACTTCAAAACAATTTTTAATAATATTTTATACTTATAAATCTAGATATTTTTGATATATTAAGGATATTTCTGAGAATGGTAAGAATACTATACGGCCTCATTTGATTCAGGTATTAGGATCAGTGGGATTAATAATACCAGTATTAATAGTACTGGATTATTAATTCTGGTATTAATTTAATACTAATACCCTGTTTGATTCATGTAGTATTAATACTGAGATATCTCATACTAATGTTTATATCATGTTTTGTTATGTAACTCGTATACGGGATTATATTTTGAACTAAAAAAATAAAAATATTTTTTTTAAATAAATTAATTTTTTTTAAAAAAATTATATTTTTTAAATAAATTATAAAAAAAATTATAAAGTAGTAGTAGTGGTAGTGGCATTTTTGAAAATATTATAGTAGTAATGACATTTTTAAAAATATATGGTTCATTTTTCTTAATCCTAGATAAACAATACCACCTCCCGTTAGTATTAAATTATAGCATAAAGAGTGGTATTAAGTTAATACCGGTATTAATAATTCCAGCACATTTATACGAATCAAACAAAATATTATAAAAAAAATAATATTAATAATTTCATTCCACCTTTTAATACCCGAATCAAACGAGGCATACATGTTTTGCCCCGGTCAATAATAAACATTGTAACAACAAAAGACAATCCGCGGCTCATGCTCATTTGACGGTTGGCTTTGCGGCTGCCAAATATTTCTTCGCGACTCCCAAAATATTTCTCAGAAACAGACAAAAAGAAACTCGGGGAACAAGAAAATGGTTTAAAACCCAGTAAAGCTACTCTACTTACCTACCTCTTCCAATTCACACCATATGGACAAAAATACCCCTTCATATTTTTCTACAATTGTTAGTTTGCTTTTAGACTCACAAACTTCATATTCTTTTGGTACAAAGCACAAAGAACCCGTGTGTACGTTTAATTTTTATGTACATATTGATTTAAAGTAAGTTAAAAAAATTTATTTTTAATATCACCAAAAAAAAGTTCTAAGTATGTTGTTTTCAATTACAAATGACAAAAATTTCTTATAATTTTTATTGGTGATAACTTAAACTTGAAATCTTTTATAGATCTAATTGGATGCCTCATTCAGTTGAGAAATATCTTTTAGTTATTTATAATAAAATAAAAAGATTTTAATTTTCATTTTCAAAAAATAGTGAAATATACTAAAAATGAGAGTGTTACATTTACTAGTATTTTTACGGTCTATTTTTACCGACATGCCATTTATGAGTGGTGTTTGAAAATATAATATTAATATAATACATGACAATATGAATAAGTTGTAAGAATATATATTAAAGAGCATATTATTTGCAAACTAATTATGTCTTTTAACAAAATAAATTATAATTTTAAAAATATATAATACAATTTTTTAAAAATAATATTATATTATATTCTAATAAAAATAATTACTTTAACGATGCAAAAAATTTGTAACAAATGTATTTTCCAGAAGTTAGCTGTGCTCTCTTCCTTCGATGATTTAGGTGATGTTTGGTTGATATTTTGAGTTGAGTTTTTAAGTTGTGTTTTTAAAATATAGTGTTTGGTAGAATTTGGAAGTATGTTGAAAAGTGAAATTGGTTTTTGTTTAAGTCTTTTTCAACCAACTAAAAAATCTCATAATTTTTTTTTCAAAAAATAGTTACAATGGATTTTATTTTATAGATCTCGACGAGTATGTTTTAAATATATATTTTTTTATCTAATTTTGATTTTTTGATTTAAAGTTATGGTATTTTAAAGTTTTTTTTAAAGAGATAAAATAAAGTAAAATAAATTTCAGGAAGTGTAAAAGTAAAATTGATTTTAAGTTGAGTTTTTAAAATTTTGAAAAATAACCACCCACCAAACATGGCCTTAGAACTCACAAGTTACAAAAGGATAATTTCTTTACTCGCAGGGGCTATAAAATAAATAGAGTAAAATATACTAAACTCTCTTAAATTATTACAATTTAGCACTTTATCCCTTAATCTATAAAAATCGACACTAAACCCCCTAAACTATTAGATACTATCACTTAACCCCCAAAATTACATAAATACCCTTATTCAAAATTTGAGGGAAAAAAAAGAAAAAAAAAAGCCCAAACCTTCCCTCCTCCCCCCTCTCTCTCTTCCTCTCTTATTATCCTCTATTATTGGAGGAAAAGAGCTCTACATCCATTACCACTCATCATCATCACCCATTTACACCACCATTAACCCAACTTTTGTAACGAAACTTTGATAACCCATTATCTCTTTAAATATATATATATATATTTATAATAAGGGCCATGGTTTTTCAACTCTAAAAATGTATAAGATGATAAAGAATTATGTGGATGAAACTTATGTTTTTTTAAATGATTGATAGTGCTTCTGATACGAATTATGACTTAGTATATATACATGTCTAATCATGTGATACCCAAATTTTATCTCTAAAAATATGCATATTATGCTTATGTATGTATATATAATTTATAAATACTTTAATATAATTCGTATGTATGCTAATATTTACATATGAGAGTTATTGGTTAAAAATGATAAAAATAAATAAATAAATTAGAGTTATTAGATTTAATAGATGAAAAGATTAAACGAAGTATATATATGTGTGTGTGTCTGTAAAGAGAGAGATTGATCAATTTTTTATTTTATTTTTTCTATTTTAAACATTTGTACAAGGACAAATATATTTTTTGGGGAGTTAAGTGACAATAACTAATAGTTTATGAAGGTTTAGTGCCAATCTTTATAAATTAGGGGGTAAAGTGTCAAGTTGTGATAGTTTAGGAGGGTTTACTGTATTTTACCCTTTTTTTTTCAAACTTTGTACAAGGGCATTTATGTAATTTTATAATTTAAGTGATAATATTTAATAATTTAGAGGGTTTAATGTCGATTTTTATAGATTAGGTCATCTCCAATGCACCGACTAAAATGCTATTTTTGCCACTTTTCATCACCCAGCGCACTGTGTAAATGGTATTAATGTAAGGCAAAAGTGTAATGAAAAGGTAAAACTAGTAGGTTGGTACACGATGGACAGTCCATCGTGGGGCTCCTGCCCACGTGAGCCACGATCTATACTCCATCGTGTGGTCCAAATTAGCAACCACCAGCAAAGCCACGATACTCTCTATATCGTGTGAGGCCTAGGAAGAAAATGACGTGGCAACGCGCGGTACACAAAGCATCGTGTGATCCTTACGTAGCTCATTTTTACCCTACGTGCTGCATCTCGTTGTAAAATATGTATGTTATTAATGTAATATTATCCTACAATTTTGGCCGGTGCATTGGAGATAGTCTTAAGGGGGTAAAGTGGCAAATTATAATAGTTTAAGGGGCTTTAGTGTATTTTACCCAAATCAATATATCGTCTTGAAGGGCCGAAATAATAAGTGTGCAATTTGGGTTTATATATCATCTCTCTCTATCTCTGTCTTTCCTAACCTTTCTCTCTCCCGCCTTTTCCTAGACCTAGGGTTTATTTTTTCTCCCAATTTACAGAACTATTTCGGTATATGTGTCTCACAGATCCCTAATTTGTTCTCGTTTCAATGGCGAACGGCTCTGATTCAGGCGAATACGTAGTTTTGTCTAAGATTCGCCCTGGTTTGAAGCGAGAATTCGCCTGGGCATTGAAATCTCAATCGGAGAACAGTTCAATCGGACGGACAAGATCTCAGAATCGGCCGTTGAACGGTGGAGGTTCCGATAATCCGAGCAACAAGAGATTCAAGTCGAATGAGAGAAATAACGATAACGATGAAGAAAAGGAATCATCTAAAATGGAGACCGATTTGGAAGTAATTACGAAGGAGAATGTGGATTTGAAGAGCAATCAGGTGAGTGATATGGCCGAAAAGGTGATTTTGATAAGTGAAGGGGAGGAACAGGAACCGAAGAGCGATGTGGTGGATGTGGAGATTAATAGCGATGATGAGCGGAAGGGAAATATGGTAGAATCCGTGATTAGAGAAGAGGAATTGAAGGATACAGTGGAAAATTTAACAGAACACATTTCTAAAGAGGAACCTAAAGGTAAAATTGTAGTTTCTATTTGTAAAGAGGAAGCTAAGGATGATATTGTAGATGATATCTGTGAAGAACATTCTCAACCTGACAAGGATCAATTTGTGAACAGTGAGAATGTGGAGAATGTTGAGGTGAAATTGCCTTGCAATGAAGGGGATACAAGCACAGTACAAGCCCTAAATGTGGCTGGTGAAGGGATTGGGGATAAAATTTTACCCAAGAAACCTCGAAGGAGGTTTACGCGTTCGTCTTTGAACCCTAAGGTGCCATTGGAGGTATCAGGGAAGGAGGAATTGAATACTGAAGAGGTTGCAGAAAGTGATGCGATAAGCTCAATATATACTACAGAAAAGAAGTTGGAAATGAAAATGTCGAAGAAGATTGGTTTGAAGAGGTTTCCTACTAAGTTGAAGGATCTTCTTGACACTGGCCTGCTTGAGGGTTTACCTGTGAGGTACCTGCGCGGTGCTAAGGTATATTTTGGAATATTGTCTTTTCAATTTGTGAACGTCATTACAAAAAGGGTCTTATATGTTTTTATTTATTCTATTTATATTATTCTCTTTTTAATTGCTTTGTTGAAATTTAAAGATAAGAGGGCCGACAGAAAAGGGGCTGCGAGGAGAAATACAGGGCTCTGGGATATTGTGTTACTGTGATATGTGTGGCGGAGCTGAAGTAAGTGTTATATAGATTTGAGATATGTGTGATGACGCAATTTCGTATTCCATACCATATTACTGCTTGGGTGATGTAAGTGAATGCTTATGCAGTCTCGAATGTCTTGTCTAAGAAAAGTTTTATGGTAAACAATCAAAAGCGAAAAAACTATTATCTGTGAATTTTCTTTACGTCCATAAATATGTATGACATCACTAGTTAAATGGAAAAACGTATTCGTTGCTATCTATTGAAAAGGATCAATGTTCAATTTAAAATTTAAAATTTTGTGAAAAGATAATGTATGGAATAGATGAAGCCTTTATTACACTATTGGACGTACTTTCTTTTAAGGTTTTCTACGAATACAAAAGTAGTGCCCATTATAGCTGGTTTTCTGAGAGTGCCTATAAGATAAAAATTCCCCTGTAGACAAACCATTGAAGGGGGCCTTATCTTCTTATGTGTATCTATATATTTTATGTATGCATACACATTACACGCACAAAAACTTATATTTATTTAATCAATGTAGGTTGTGACCCCTAACCAATTTGAGCTGCATGCGGGTAGTTCAAATAAACGTCCGCCAGAGTATATATTCTTGGAGAATGGGAACACCCTTCGCGATGTGTTGAATGCTTGCAAAGTTGCTCCACCAGAAGCACTAGAAGTGACCATAAAGCATGCGACTGGCTCTTTATCTGAAAGGGAACCTACTTTTTGTATGAATTGCAAAGGTGCTTTGGTAGTAATTTGTTTTTAAATATCATGCCTTGCACGTCCTCTTTATAGAGAATATAAATACTTCTCCTTTGATGGTTTCTAGGGTCAATACCTGCAGCTGGAAATGGTAAAAGAATGCTACTTTGTAATACATGCATGGTTTTAAAAGAGCCTCAACCAGGTCCCGTCCAACCAACAGATACAAGTGATAGGTATTCATTACCGTTACTGGAATAGTGTTTATTGTCTTTGGAAAATGTTAACAGTTCTTCTACCTTAAGAATCCATAAATGGGAAGAATAACAAGGTTTTGCACTGGTGTTTGGTGCTTTTAGAACCTTATTCTTTCTATTTATGGTTCTTTACAGTGTGCCCTCACGCTAGCATGACTCTTCATTTTTATTTCGACCTTATTTTTGAACAACTCAGTCATTATAGCTTCTTATTGGCAGTAAGTAACAAGGATGCATGGCTGATACTAGACATTCCTTCATAGTCTGGATTGGCAATAAGTTATAACATTGTAAAAAATATTATTTACTAGTAATATGTTTCTAAAACGTGCGTATAAATGCAATGCCTTTTCCTTCCTCCACACCCCGCTTCGCTAGAAGATGTATTAAAAACTTTGAATTTACATTATCATAATCGTTTTCAATATTGAAGTTGAATACAATCAACTCCAAACAACCAAGCGTAGTATTTCAACTTCCCAGCACTCTTTAGCCTCCAGAACTACATCAAGAATCAGTTGACCTCAAGCAAAGGCAATGTAAAGGAACCTGATACATCACATTCACAACCTTCCTTAGAGCCTTGGGAAAACCTCCTGTCAACATCTTGTAAATGCTATATGACAACTGAATAGTTCAGAAGAATTAGGTCAACATTCCCCTTCTAACCAACGTAATAAAGATAACATTAAAGCTTCTCTTGTAATGGCCATGGCTATAGCAATAATGAAATATGTCTCTCACTTCTAGCCACTGTTTAAACAAGACCGGAAGAAAGTCACCGTGGCTTTATCGTCAGAGAGTAAATGGCTGCGACCACCTTCACACAAAAAAGGTCCGCCAGGCTATTCTTTATGAAACCCACTAACAGTAACTTTACTTTCATGTTACTAACTATTAGCAATATACTAAAATAATGTTAGCAATATACTCAAACCTGCTAGCAGTATCTTCTTTATTGTGTCAAGTATTAATCAACTGTAAACAAGGGGAATCAAGTTAGACTAAACACCAATTAAATATGTCATTCACATTCTTAACCAGCAGGATGAAGAATAACTACACTAAGACATCCGCAGTTTTTACCTTTTCTTTTGTTTGAACTAAACGGTTTTTTACTAGTTGCTATCACACAAAATGATAATCCTCCCAGAGGCACAGAACACATTCAAGCAGCAGAATTAGCCCACCTGTTGCTCCAAAATTGCAAACCACCCTCTGTTTTCTGCTACAAGAAGTAGCCCTGTTAGTCTCACTCCCTTATCCTGCAATCCCATGTTTTCTCATTTTCATTACAGCAGAAATGTCTTCTTTTCTTTTCTTTTTGTCTCTTCCCTTTTCTATTCCACTTCCGCAGATGAAAAGGCCTCAGAAATTACTGAATCCACGTAGAATAGACTACAGTAATTTATTTCATGTAGAATCTATATGGTTGGTCTTGAGATATGGAGTTTGCGAAACTCATCTTGACAAGAGACAATTGCATTCCCTGGGTGACTGTTCCTGAGAGATTGAGGGAGAGAGATGTGCCTTAATCTTCTATTCATGCCTTCGTCTTCCCTCTGTGTTTCGTTTGTCATATCATGTTTGAGTGAATTTGGAGAACTGAAAGAGGTTGTGATAGAGCTATGGAACACTAATTGCCTAATTGGTGCGTGGGATTAGTGAATTTTTTTGAACTATTCTATTCTCTTGGTTCTATTTGGCCTCAATCGGGTTTTTTTTTTGTAGTACAGAACTGTTAGCACAACTATCCCTAGTCGGTTAATTTATTGAAAGAGATTGTGACAGAGCGATGACCACTAAATGACATACGAGCTTATTTTTTATTTTATTTTTGGAACTATTCTATGTTTTTGCTTCTATTTGGCCTGAACCAGTTTCTTTGTAGTTCAAATTTTGCCATTGCAACTATCCTTAGTTGGTTCTTAATTTATTATACGTTTTCAAATCAAACAAGAAGTGAAACAGATGATTTATTACTGTTTAGGTTAGTTTTTCAGCTCCTCTCGTTTTTTGCACAACCCTACTACACTTTGTTGCAAGGTCTTAGTAATAATAAGAACAATGACAAAGACTCATAAGTGATTTTAAAATTTTGGTTATAAGGACAAGAAGAGTGATGTCACTTAATTAATTCTGCGTGTGACATGCAAAACTTCTTTTGACCATTCTTTTGGTAGTTTGCTGAAATTCCATTGGGAAAGATAATGCTGTTTGAATTCTTCTCTCCCATAGCGTTTGTCATGTTTCTGCTGATGTAGGGAATGATGTATTGTTGAATAAAATTCGTGTAGAACTGGTAGTGGAGACAACTTTGAAATGAACAATAGATAATGGAGAGAATAAAAGAGTAAAAAGACAGACTGACATGTCAGCCTCACATGGCTTTGCAAAATGTCCATGAGAACAGCTCATAAAGAATTCACCTTGAACTGCCCCCCTCACCCCCCAGTAAATAATTCCTTCTTTTGCAGGCCAAACTCCTGCTATGTTGTACACATACTGCGTGTATTTGTGTATTTATATATTGCCTTTGTTTACTTATATTTGCTCACTTTAATGTTACCAAGTTTATTATGTGGCCCCTTGTGGTTTTTTTTGCCTGTCCTACAGGGACAGGATAACACAGAATCTGTTTCTTATAAGTAATTTTTAGATACATTTTATGTTCTTTATGTCTTTTGTCTAGGTTGCTGTTACCTGTTTCAGTTCCCAAGTCATCTGACCAAGTGTCTGGCAGTGCATCTCGTAGTAAGGGGAAGTTAACTCGGAAGTATATTTTTTCTCTGGCAAACTTTTTGTTATTTTTAATTGCCATCTTCCTTTGCAGAATGTATCATTTTATGAGCTGATTCAATCGATGTATGCTAAAGCTTGTTTTTATCTTTACTGTAGAGACTTGAGAATGCATAAATTGGTGTTTGAGGAAGATGTGCTGGCTGATGGAACCGCCTTAGCTTATTATGCTCGTGGGCAGGTTGTTAGAAATTAAGACAAGCAGACTGATATTTCTAGGGTATTGCTAAATGCACTCCACTGTGCTCTAGTACTATGAAATGTTATATAGTGACACCTCGTTTAATGCTTTAGTGAGAATTATTGAGGTGCTAAAGTATGAAGTGGAGAGCATTAACAATCCCGATTTCCATTTTTAAATAGAATTCTTTCATGTTGCTTCCAAAAATATAATTCACCAATAAGCCAGGTGCTTCTCTTTATTCTGGAGACAACAAAATTAGGCTTTGGCAATATTCCACTTATTTTGGAAAGTGGCCTTTGACTCTTTTCTCATTAGTTGTTATTGATGGCAGAAATTGTTGGAGGGTTATAAGAAGGGTGCTGGAATCTTTTGCTTTTGCTGCAACACCGAGGTACGTCGGTTACTCTTGAATTTTATTTTTTCGAATATCCTGTCCAAAACACTTAAACATTTTTTGCATTCATGAACAGATCAGCCCTTCTCAATTTGAAGCTCATGCTGGTTGGGCTTCACGACGCAAACCGTGAGTGTTTTTTTTTTTTTTTTGTAATTTTTGAAAATTTTGTGAGAAATAGTGAAATTTATGCCTGTCACGAGGTTGAAACTTTTGTGAGAGTGTGTATTTTCTGCTGCATATTGTCATTTAAATGGCTAGACTAGAAGGTTAGACTATCTAATACTTGGGATTGAGATTTTGGTAAACAACTTACATTGGCAATTTCAATTTATTTTTTAAGCCTCTTTTGGTTCTTTGAAATTTTATTGGCTTTTTTGTCCATTTCTTTTTAACTTTTGGGTTTGTGTGGCAGTTATCTGCACATATATACATCCAATGGGGTGTCTCTTCATGAATTATCAATTGGACTAGCAAAGCAAAGGAAGTTCTCTGCAGATGAAAATGATGACCTCTGCTCCATCTGTGCAGATGGGGGGGATCTTTTGCTTTGTGATAACTGCCCCAGAGCATTTCACCCAGGTGAGCTTGTCTTGAACTTTAGGGATAATTTCCTGGATGCTATTCACCTTTCTTACTATTTTTATTGGATTTTGGATAGTGACTTTACTGCTTCAAGTTACTGTCACTGCTTCCTAATTTTAAGTCTTGGGGCTTTTGAGGTAGTCAGTTTGTTCGAATTTATTTTTTTGAAACTATTGTGCATTGATACTTCTGATGGTTCTCTTATGAATTGAGCAGAAATAACTAATAAGTTATGTGGGTTGAAATCCCAAAGGTAATTTATAATTGAAAACACGAAGCATTTCAAAACGTGTTTTTGTTCATTTCCATGCATTGTCTGTCTTTACTTGCTGTTACTTTCTCTGCATGCATTTGTGTTCATGACGGAGCAGTATATTTTGTGTTCAGTTCTTAATCTTTACTAAATTTTAGTGCACGATTGTTGCAATGTTCTGGCTTTTTTTTTTTAGTTTATAATATGATCTTTACATACCACTATTTTCCAAATATTCCAAGTCATTTGCACAGAATCCTATTTTTGCTCACAACTTACTTAAGTGCATCTAATCGACTGTCAATTGCAGAGTGTGTTTCTCTGCCATTCATCCCGCAAGGCACTTGGTACTGCAAATATTGCCATAATATGTTTCTAAAGGAAAAATTTGTGGAGCGTAATGTGAACGCAGTTGCTGCTGGAAGGGTTGCCGGAATTGACCCTATAGAACAAATAACCAAGCGTTGCCTTCGTATCGTTGAAACTTCAGAAGCTGAAGTTGGTGGATGTGTGCTGTGCAGGTTTTCTTTACATTCTTTTGCTTAGAATTCTAGTATTCGAGATTCATAGGGATAGCAATGGGTCGGATTTGGGTTGCATTTGGCCTAACCCGACCTGAACTGGTGCAAGTGTTGACCGAACCCACCCCGCTTGCTATATGCAGAACCCTGAACTTGCCTTGACCCACCTGGACCCATAATAATTATATGATATTACAGGGTTGTTTAAAGAGAAAAATATTATATCTGGGTCGCAGTCAAAACGGTGTAAAGTTATGTGACCCGAAACGCTCTTTCCGGATACAGACCAAAAAAAAAAAGGAGGAAAAACTCCAAATATGTTACAATTATTGCATTAGAAAAATCGGGAATTGTGTTGCACATGTGTCACTTGTACCCAAAAGCTAGCTATTTACAAATTAGAACCCTTCCACGTGTGCATGTGATATAGTTATTTTTTATTTTATTTTTTTGGATCAAAAAACAAACAGTTTAATTGATATATAGAAACAATATAAGATGTAATATAGTTATTGCGCCTTCCCTTGTACTGGCCATACACTTGGTTGTCTTCTTGATTTCTCTACATTTAGCCGTTTAGGTTGTGTTCTTTTCACAAAATTTTAAAATCATGTGATTTATTGTGTGATTTGATAAATCACGGGATTTTAAAATCACAGTAATATAAGTTGAGCTTAAGTGGGATTCTTATGCATTTATGTATTTTAGTTGGAGAGAGAAAGCCTTAGTGACCAATAGGAGGAGATATATGATTAAAAAGAGATGTATTAAAGTCAAACTCAGTAATTCAATACAGGATTCCCAAAATACCAACCTTTTGAACGGATTTTGAAACCACGTAATTTATAGGATTTCAAAATTTGACGCAATTTTAAAATATCCAGACTTATCCCAAAAGAACACTCTTAAATTACTTAAATCACGTGATTTACCAAAACTCAAAATCACGCTAAAAGAACAGGCCCTTAAAGAAATGTTTGAAGCATGCCCATTTTTTTTTATTGTAGGGGACATGATTTTAACAAATCAGGATTTGGCCCAGGCACCGTAATTCTTTGTGACCAGGTACTTTCTTTGGGTCATCCTTGTTTTATTTGTCATATTTTATCCCTCTTATGTTTTTTGTATCTTTCTAGTGCCTATTGATTGTAATAAATGGTGTAAATATTGTTTGTAGTGTGAAAAAGAATATCATGTTGGCTGTTTAAAGGAGCACAAAATGGATGACTTAAAGGTGTGCAACAACTTTCATCATTTTTCATAGTTTTAGCCCCGTTTGAATGTCTGATTAAATTTTGTAATGTTTGGTTACATTTCACAGGAATTATGAATCTGACCCTTTTTTACTAGCGTGCTACAAGAATTTTTTTGCCTTTGCTTTTTAAAACTCTATTTGTAATTGGAGTTTATTTATAAAATAATATTAAAGTACAGAATCACTGTGCAAGACCCTTTTTTTTTTAGCTTTTTCTTATGTTTGTATTGTTTTTTTTTTCTTTTCTGAATCTTGTGTTGATACTATGGGGTACTTTTATAGGAATTGCCGAAGGGGAAGTGGTTCTGTTCCGCAGACTGCAGCAGGATTCATTCTGTCTTGCAGAAACTGGTAGCTGATGGAGGAGAAAAGCTTCCAGACTCCCTCCTGAATGTTATAAAGAAGAAGCGTGAAGAAAAAGATTCAGAAGGTAGCGTCGATCTTGATATTAGATGGAGGCTTCTTTGTGGGAAAATGCCTTCTGATGAAACTAGAGTTTTGCTTTCCAAGGCCGTTTCCATCTTCCATGTGAGTTATTTTTTGTATGTTGAACTTCTGAACCACTTGTTTCAATTTCTGATATTTTCTGTGATACTGGATGGGTTGTTTGTTAGATAAGTTTTAGGGAACTCCTCACTCTCTCTAGTCTCTCCCCTCGCACGTGCGTTCTCACCAGTGTTTTGAATAGCGTAACATAGCGCGCTATAGCGCAAATTTTTGCCCAAACGCTACGTAGCGTGCTTAGAATATTGTAGGGAATGAAAAGCATGGGTGTTTTGCTGAGCTGGCACGCGTACGCTATTCACGCTTTTTGGAGAAAACGTACACAATTTGGGAAGAATGGAAAGCTAGGTCAAAAAAATTTAGTCAAGTTATGAAGGCTTAGCTCATTGTATTATCCTCCAGCCATCGACTCTCCCAGCACATCGTCTCTCCTCTGTTCTCTCTCACTGGTCGTTCGTCGTTGCTGCTGCTTCTCCTTTGTTCGTTCGTTCGTTTGCTGCTTCTTCTCCTTCTCTGTTCGTTCGTTCGGCTGCTGCTCTGTTCGTTTGTTGTTGCTGCCGTCTCTCCTTACGTTTCTTGAGCCCTAGCCTCGTTTTATTTTGTTTGTTCAGCGTAGACTGTTTTATTTTGTTTGGGGCTAAAGTGCTGAACCTACAATATTTTGTTTGAGCCCTCCCCCCGTTTTCTTATTTTGTACCCCTTTTTTCGAAACATTTACAATATTTAGCTTGTCCCATGTCTTTTTATTATTATAAAGGCCTTTTTATGTTTTATTAATTAGTAATTTAGTATTATCTTATTATAAATAAATAATAATAAATATATATGTAATTTACTAATATTTTTTAGTATACAACAACAACAACAAGCCTTTATCCCACTAGGTGGGGTCGGCTACATGGATCAAACGACGCCATAGTGGTCTGTCGTGAATCATATCTATAGTGAAACCATTCACCTCTAAATCCTTCTTAATAGTTTCACCTATAGTTTTTCTAGGTCTTCCTCTGCCTCTAACAACTAGGCTTCCCTCCATATGATCAACTCTCCTTACCACGGCATCTACAGGTCTCCTCCATACATGCCCAAACCATCTAAGTCGAGATTCAACCATCTTTTCTGGAATAGGTGCCACCCCAACTCCCTCTCTGATGGTAACATTCCTGATCTTATCTTTCCTAGTCTTGCCACTCATCCATCTCAACATTCTCATCTCAGCTACACTTAGTTTATTCTCGTGTTGGCTTTTGACCGCCCAACACTCAGTCCCATACAACATCGCTGGTCTAACCGCGGTACGATAGAATTTTCCTTTTAACTTGAGTGGTACCTTTTTATCACATAACACACCCGAAGCTTTCCTCCATTTCAACCATCCTGCTTGAATCCGGTGGTTTACATCTCCCTCTATCTCCCCATCTTCTTGTATAATGGATCCAAGATACTTAAACCGAGTAACTTGTGGTATGACATTGTCCCCAACTTTTACCTCTAAGTTAGTAGTGCTCCGCCTTTTACTGAACTTGCACTCCATATATTCTGTCTTACTTCTGCTTAAACGAAAGCCATGCGCTTCTAAATTTTGTCTCCAAGTTTCCACCTTCCCATTTAGCTCTTCTCTGGACTCACCCACTAGGACAATATCATCTGCAAACAGCATACATCGCGGTGCTGGCTCTTGAATGTGTTCCGTGAGTACATCTAAGACCAAGGTAAACAGATAAGGGCTCAAAGCTGACCCTTGGTGTAGTCCTATAGTTATAGGAAAATCTTCTGTGGACCCACTATGTGTTCTCACACTAGTCATAGCTCCTTCATACATGTCCTTGATAACACGAATATAGGCAATTCTAACCCCTTTCTTCTCCAGAGCTTTCCACAAAATCTCTCTGGGTACCCTATCGTACGCCTTCTCCAAGTCAATGAAAACCATGTGTAGGTCCTTTTGATCCCTCCGATATTGCTCCATCAAACGCCGCAACAAGTAGATTGCTTCCATGGTCGACCTTCCGGGCATAAAACCAAATTGATTATCTAAAATGTTGGTTTCTTTTCTTAGTCTCCGCTCAATCACCCTTTCCCATAACTTCATAGTATGACTCATGAGTTTAATCCCCCTGTAATTGGCGCAGCTTTGTATATCCCCCTTATTCTTATAAATCGGTATTAGGGTGCTTCTCCTCCATTCTTCCGGCATCTTCTTTGACCTCAATATCTCGTTGAAAAACCTTGTGAGCCAACCAGTGCCTTTATCACCTAGACCCTTCCAAACCTCAATAGGTATACTATCTGGCCCAACTGCTTTACCACTATCCATTCGTTTCAATGCTTCTTTCACTTCCTTTTCTTGAATTCTGCGATAAAAGGTGAAATTTTGGTCATTCTCTCGCATGTTCAGCTCATCTCCACATGCTAAAATCTCATAACCTTCATTAAATAATTTGTGAAAATAGTCCTTCCATCTCTCTTGTATGTCTTGTGATGCTATTCATGTCCCGAATAGCTTATGCTATTACCTATTTATTTGCGCTACGCTATGCTGGAACCAAAACGCTAAGGTGGTGTTTGGTTAATGTTTCTAGACAAATTTTCTAAATAAGTTTTTAAAAATTTGGTGTTTGGTTGAATGTTTTGAGTTAGAGTTTTTATGTTGAAAAGTGAATTTGGTTTTGTTTGACTTTTTTTCAACCAATGAAAAAAACGCGTAAAAAATTTCAAAAAATAGTCACAATGGATCTTATTTTATAGATCTCGATGAGTAGGTTTCAAATATATATTTTTTATTATTTTTTGATTTAAAGTTATGGCGTTTTAAAAAAAAAATTTAGAGAGAGAAAGTATAGTGAAATAAATTTTGGAAAGTGTGAAAGTAGAGTTGGTTTTGAGTTGAGTTTTTAAAATTTTGAGAAAAAAAAAGAGTGCAACCAAACACAACCTAAGCGTTACGCTACCGCGATTTAAAATATTGGTTCTCACACAAAATATATACATACATATATATATGCATGCATGTAATTACTTATATAATACATCTGGATGGTTTTGTAGACACAATTAAAACTTGTATCCCGTAGTACTCACAAGAGATTATTTTATGGCATATATTGTAGTCTCTATCAAATTCATTCAGTGTTCTATAGTCCCGGCCTAGTGCTGATTAGGCTCTGCCTAGGCGCTAGACAAAGTGGTCCATCACTTAGCCTAGCTAAGCGGCCGTGTGGCAGGATGCTGATTTGGTAGAACTAATGCTGTCTTGCACTCCTTTTTGGTTTTAATTTTTATTTCATGTTATATTTACTAGAAATATTCGTTTAACTAACTCTTAATGTCCTTTTTAGAAGTAAGGTTAGAATTTGTAATATTGATGTAAATAAACAAAAAATCGGCCACCTAGGTGACCTATGCACTTGGGCCCCTCCTATCCCCCAACTGATAATGCCTATTATTTTTTAGAACATTGAATTCAATGGGCATTAACTAGACAGCTTAGTATTTGATTTTGAGGGATAAGAGGGGGAGAGGGAGGGATGGAGGTAGAGGTAGAGGGAGAGAGTCTTTCAAATGATTTCTCTCATAATGGTTTAATTCACTCATTTGCATACTGAATTTTCGTAGAACTTCCATATATTAGAGCCTTGGGCGTGGTTACATATAAATGTGTGTTTGATGTGTGGGATAAGCGTCAGGATGGGATTACGGGGTGGATTGTTTATCCTACTAAGGCCTCTTATCCTACCGAAAGAGGGATTAAACAATCCCACCTAGGAGGTGGGATTATTTTATCTGGTCCGGATAGGATTAAATAATCCTACTCAACCTTCTTATCCGGCGTGTCAAACGCACCATATACATTCTCAATTCACAGCCCAGGTTAAATGAATCATGAATGTTGCAAGTTAACTGTCAGAAACGTTCCTATATGGCAAAATCATATATACTCCAGGCCATAGACAAAAATTAAGCAGTTGTATGTATTTTGATTTGTATTGAAAAAATTGGTCCTGGATTAAAGAGAATTAACATTTACTATAGTCAGAGAATTAGACGAAGTTAACATGTAATGAAAGGGAAGAAGAGAGGACGAACGGGGCAACATTTATGAAGAGAGAAATGTGACTTATTGCTAGTTGATTTTTTAAAACTTGCAGTGTTCCATAGTTAATTAGTTATGATTAAGCTTTTACAGTTGATTCTTGATATCATTTAACTCAACTTGATACCTCCCCCCCAACAAATGCTTTTCACTTTATATATATATATATACACATACGTGTGTGTACATACACTTATCTATTACTATTAAACGCAAAGGTGCCGTTTTTGGTTCTGACACCAACAACCTATACTTCCAATATTGCCCTTTGCATTTAACTACATATAATTTAGGACTTATTATTGTAATTAAGTTTTGATGTTTAAATATTTTTTCCAATACCCAATACCTTTAAACCCCCACATCCATCAACCACTCCTTAAACTAAGCAATATATTTTTCACACTACAAAGATTATATATGCATTATAAGAAAAATAATATAATCTCAATAAATATACTATATCTATTTTATTATGTATTTCGTGCACATGTTTCATGTGTGCTACAATCCTAGTATTTTAAACTTGGAAGTTTGAAGCTCTAATTAGTTTTCCATTTTATATTATGCTTCAGGATCAATTCGATCCTATTGCTGACTCAACTACAAGCCGTCTTGATCTCATTCCACACATGGTTTATGGGTAAGATATAATGTTCTCTCTTTCATAAATTCTTCATTTTCTAAGTTTGTTCAATTGTTTATTGTGATTCCCTAAAGTTAAATGTTTCAACGCTTCTTCAGAAGGAACTTGAGGGACCAAGAATATGGAGGAATGTACTGTGCAATACTAACAGTCAAGTGAGAATCTATTTTTTTTCCCCTCTTTTTGCATATCAATTGTATATTTGTAGAGGTACAAATATTAACATCAACCGAGAATCATTTTGTATTTATGCAGCTCTTTGGTTGTTTCTGCTGGGATTTTTCGTATTTTTGGACAGGAAGTTGCTGAACTTCCTTTAGTTGCAACAAGTTCTGATTGTCAAGGACAGGTGAGTCCAGTTAGTTGTGAGTTAAGTTTCATCCCAAAAATAGAAAAAGAAAAGACTGACGAAAACAGAAACATGTTTATCCACAATATGCAATTAAATTGCAATCAGGTTCCCACAGATTGATTGTTACAGCTATTCTGATAGAGTGGAATTACTTTGTAGGGCTATTTCGGGTCATTATTCTCTTGCATTGAGAACTTACTCATGTCTCTGAATGTGAAAGAGCTTGTGCTTCCTGCTGCTGATGAAGCTGAATCTTTATGGACAAAAAAATTTGGTTTCGAGAAGATTTCTCCAGAACAGGTGCGTGCATTTTAAAAGCTTCCATTTTTGGGAAACTTGAATGTACATATTTATACGTTCATATAATTTGAATTTTGCTTGAAGTTTGGAAGTTAGAGCTTTAGTACACATCAAATAGGGCATGAATTCTCTGAGAGTGCCATTATTTATATTCATGGTATGGCTGACATGTGCTCTCAGGGCAAAAGTTAACATTATCCATACAAATATACAATATATATATAAATATAAAGTAAAAGAAATCTGATGAGGTTTTTATTGGTTGCAGCTGAAGGAATTCAGGAGGCATCATCAGATGATGATTTTTCAAGGAACTTCGATGCTGCATAAACCAGTAACCAAGCCTTGAACATCAAGTAGTAGGAGGGGCTCAAATGGGAACATTTTTGGAACTAAAAGCCAACTTTTTGTTAAGCCTTTTTTTTTGGGGGGGGGGGGGGGGGGGGGTTGCAATGTACAGACTACATAGCTCTGAGTTTGGTTTTGGTTTTGGTACTAATATGTAAATGGGGGTTTGGTTGTAGAGCAAAAATGTCTCCACCATAGAACTAGCTCTGAGTTTTGTTTTGGTTTTGGTACTAATATGTAAATGGGGGTTTGGTTGTAGAGCAAAAATGTCTCCACCATAGAACTAGCTGTTACAAAGGTTTTTTTTGGGGGGGTTAGCACAAAAGAAGTGATAGTGATGAGAGCAATCTGTTCATTGGAGGGAATTTAATCTAAGGTTGGTTTTTGGACGTTGAATCGATATATATATACACACAACTGAACTGCAATCAGTTGGTTCGTTCTTTTGTATCTATTTTGTTCAGTGGAGGGAATTTAATATAAGCTTGTGTTGTTATTTTGTGAGTAGTTTAACTTTGGGCAACGTTGAGATAGCGTTCGTAACGACCTTTTTATATATTTTTTTTCTAAAGAAATGTGGGTGGAATAAATCAAATTAATTTCCGAAATTTGTTAGGGGCCTCAATCATATTTATCAAAAAAATAATAGTAATACATATATAATAAGCGGGTGAGATAATCATAATAGATTTCAATCGATTAAATTGCATGTATATGAACATTTCCAGTACGGTTGGACCCAAATCTCACTTGTTCCCTTTTCAAAGACATCTGCTTGCAACCAAACAACCTTTTTAATAAAAAAAAAATCCCCAAATAATAATTTTTTTTCCCTCTCTTTCACAGCCGTTCCAAGATTTCTTTCTGTGTATAAACGTATGTATATGTATATATAGAAAAAAGATCTTAAGAGGATTTAGTCTTCAAATGTAAACCAACCACTTTGAAGGGTTAAACGGATAAATGTTTTTACGAAATTTGGTGAGGATGATCTCCATGATTGACATACAACACCAATTTCATTGAAAAATTCAACTTGGAAGTGGGTAAACTAAAAAATTGATATATGCACATTTTTGGCCGTTGAAATTTTAGATGGTTAGCTACCTCACTTCCTGATTGCATTTGTCAATAAATTTTGGTGGAAATAATCTATTAATTATGGAAATCATATTTGTCAAGATTTTTTAAAAAATCCATCCGTTTACTCCTTTAAAATGATTGATCAACATTTGAGAATCCAAAAATTAGTTCTGTTAAGATCATTTGCCTATATATATATCATTTTTTTTACTTTACGCTTTTAGATTGAATTTTTAATGAAATCTGGTCGGGATAATTCATGCATTATAACCTCAATAAGTCAAATAACTTACTAATTTTGAATTGAGCAATTCCAAATTCACTAAAAATGTGTATAAATGTTGCGCATAAAATAATGCGTTAATTTTGGATTTCCTAAAAATTTGAAATCGGTACGTGTTATTTTTTTTTCTGATAATAAAATGACACAATTTTAAGTGTACATATTTTATAACTGTAGTATTAGTCCTTTAAATTTCCCGATGGACCATAAACCAAAAGAACTAACACATTATAGAAACTAACGTTATCAAATTTTGTCGAAAATGTTCATTGAATTGTGGTGCTGCCCTTTATTTTAAAGAACACTCGTGAAAAAAAAAAGAAAAAGAAAAAAGAAGATCAACTCATAATAAGAATTACTTTTATCAAATTATTTTAAAGAACACTCATGAACCAAGAGAAAAATGACACAAACTTAAAATGAAAGACAAAAACTAAATAATGTCATAACTATGAATTTACATGCTATTTTTTGGTAAATTTCGTTATTCTCCAAAGAGCTCTAAAAATACATATAACATGAACTAGCTATCTTCGTAATAATTTTGGATTACTTTATTTTAAAATGCATATTTTTTTCTTGGAATACTAAAATTAAAAAAAAATTGTATGTTTGTAATCAGAGTATTAGACTTGAGAAGGGGTCGGGTTCGTGTCGTTTTTATCATGTTTCGGTGATATCATTTTTATCCACGTTAGATCCACATAAACCTTCATTAAGAGCTTTCAAATGGAAGTGGATGGAGGATTGGCATTTCATAACTAAAGGAACTTTAGGGTTGTTATTGCTAAAATCGAAATATCAAGGTCAAAGTTGCAAAATATCCCAAAATTCAAGGTCAAAGTTGTCAATTAATTTGTCCACATTAGTTGGTTACGTAAGCCTCCTGTGAGAATCCTAACCCCCGACCCGAGAAGTCCTGGCTCTCGGTTTTCTTAGTTTTGAAGGAAAACATGTTTTATAGAGTCACCAGTTTGTTTTACAAGAAAACAAACAAAAGATTGTACGGAGGATGATTCGAAAACGAACTATCTTTCAAACGTTTGAAACCAGAGTTTTAAAAATATACTTTGCTAGGATTCAGGAACTACGTTACGAATTGGGAAGGTGTTAGGCACCCAATTCGCCCTTTCGATCTCTTAATAGATAATATATTTAATTCCTATTTTAGATATCTTGCAAGTAGTTTGAATAGTTTTCGGAATAATCATTTCCAAATAAATTTGATTTAAAACTGTATTTTGAAATTAGACTCGAGCTTTGCGAGCGCCTACGTATTCATTCGTAGAATGAAATCAGAGTCTTGTAGTTCTATTTATTTGGAAACTGTTTTTGTATTTTTGTTTTGTTTTGAAAACGTGTCAAAACGGGTTTTAGTTTTCTTGTAAAGTTTAGAAAGGATTTATTTTGAAAGCAGTGAACTTCTTTGCAAGTTATCTAATTTTCTGTATTAAAAATGAATTTAAATGCAATATTGAAATTTAGGAGAATTGTAGAAAAAGGTAGTTGATGCACTTGAAGAAGAAATAAGAACCTTTCCTTGATTGCTCCTTTCTCTCTCTAGAAATTCTCTCTCAGAAATTCTCTCTCTAAAACTTTTTCTCTCAGAATTTCTCTAAAATGACTCTCGAATAATTTTGACAAAGTTCTTACTTACTAAAAACACTATTGAGTGTTGATGCCTTTAAATGAGAGCCCAACGGTCCTATTTATAGAGAAAAAATGCAAAAAAATTGCTTGGATAGCCGCACGGCTAGGAGCCAGCCGTACGGCTAGGGAGGGCTACAGCTAAGGCGTGCGGCTCGAAGCCAACCATACGGTTGGGAGCCAACCGTGCTGCTAGGGTATGCGCCAACCATGCGGTTGGGGGGCGTGCGACTGGCTATCAAGTGGCAACATAGTTGTGGTAGATTCATGTCCTAGTAAGCGAACTGGCAACATAGTTGTGATAGATTCCTGACGCGCTCGAAAATAAGGGCTTTTCCTAATGATCTCTTATATGCATGATGACTCAAGACTTAATGCGGAATGCTTGTTTGTATGAAAATCAAGTTCACACGAGAGTCGTGGATTGGGGTGTTCACACCTCCGTTAAGAGCTTTCAAACAGAGTTAACGGAAGGTTAAAATACATAAGTAAATGAATTTCAGGATTGACGTTGCTAAAATTAAAACATTAGGGCTAAAGTTGTAATGGACCCCAACTTTAGGGTCAAATTTGTTAATTACGTTATGGTTTCCATCCTCCACTAAATAATTTTAACACTTAAACAAACGATTAGAATTTCTAAATTATTCTCTAATTTTATATTAAAATAACACATACCCATATTATATTTTCAAAATATATTATAGCTTCTCTCATTTTATTTTGTCTCTCCAAGTTGAATTAACTATAAATTCTGCAGGAAGCAAGCATAATTCTCTATTTATAATGTTTTCTATTAATTTTACGCTTAAATGGGTATTTTTCTTTTGTGCCAAAACACATAAATTGGTAAAATATATTATTTTCTTGTAATGCTTTAACAAGAAGAATACATTTGAATGGGTGATAGAAAATGGGCTTGATTATTGAATCAAAATTTATCAAATTTAATCTAGGCAAGAAGTCGGTTTTATAATTGCGAAGAAATATACATAATTTCAAGGTTAATTAATAAGTTACCTGAAAAAATTTATGAGCTTTTTGGAGAAAAAAAAACAAATAATTATATGAAAATATTTGAATTTGTCAAAAAAAAAGAGACCCTTTCCACATTGAAAAAGACATTCAAAAATATTAAAAATGGAGATGTCTTTTATTGTTTTCAAGATATGAAGGTTCAAAGAGGGAGTTTATAAATTGTGTTTTTTTATTCATCTCTTTATGTACTAGATGTTTATTTTCTTATATAATTTTCTTGCCGAGTTATTATTACTTGTAACTAAAAACATTTACTTGATAATGAAACCCCCCATTAAGTTGGAATAACGTGTATGTGCTCTTTGCTTAAATTAACTAAAAATTAAATGTGAAAAACCTATAGAGATTAGATATGTTTAATTTACCAACCCTACATTTAGAAAAATATTTTAACTACACAAATAGAATCATATAGCAACATCATTTGGTAAATGAAGAGTTAAAATTTGTTGACCCTATGTCAAATAGGGTTACGGTGATACTCAAATGTTTGGTTCATGAAAGGGAAAGCAATTCCCTTATCTTTTCTATGGAGGTGGAAAAACTAAAGTTCATGTCAAGTTTTTTTTTTGTGCTTGGTAAAGCATGAAAAATATTTAGGTAGGTATATTGTTGTCCAAAAATTTTGTAATAAATATTAAGAAATCAGAAGGGAAAACCAATCCCATGAGTTTTGACAGGAATGACTTTACTTCCTACTTTCCCCTCTGTCAAGAAAGTGTTTTCGGAATTTGTGCTTACCAAACAAATGAAATGATATACTATCCTTTCTTGAGTGTTCAAATTTGTGAACTAAACAATAATTCACTGCCCTCATCCCCACTTACACTTCGTTCTCCGATCTGTCGGAGATTGAGATTCCTTACCGGCAGATCAATTGATTGGGGTAACTAAAATTTCACGTTCTCCATTCTTGCTACCCTATGTTAATTCGCTCAAGTAGATTCGTGAACATTAGACTTGTGAGAAATATACGTTATATGATAATACTACACAAATCGACACAAAGTTATAAATTAATTAGTGCAACCTTAACGAATTTGGATTGTTTTCGGTTTAACCCGTTGACACGAAATGATAATATATCGTTTACGGGTTTACCCTTAATGAATTGGGGTCACCCGTTAGACTTGTTAATTATTATTTTTATTTTTTTAAATAAAACTAATATTTATTAAATGACCAAATGATTTTTACTTATTTTAATATACGTAGATGTTTATCTTTACTTTTTAATAATTTTTGTTATTTGCTTATTTTATTCTATTAAAAAAAACATAGAGAAATTTTTAGTACTTTTTTTAAAATTATCTACTTAACAGAAAGCTCACGCGATAGCTTATCGGGGCGTGTTCGGGTGGTGGCAAAAGTTACGCGAAAGTGACACTAACAAACCTGTTGATAGGTCTAGTGAACACGGTTCGACGGACTTGGAAGAAGGAGGACATCTCTGAAAAAAGCTAGGGTTAAGGGATCTGTGGCGATTGAGAGATATTTGTGATTAACGTAATGGTGACAACGAAGCCGGTTGGTGCCCACCGGCGGATGCCTCTGTATTGCAGGATAGTGGTTACTTTAGTTTCATTAGTCGTCTTTTTCTCGCCGCCAAATGTAATCACCAAAATTTGCACCATGTATTCTCTCTAATCTCATGAAAAACCTTCTATTAATGAAATTTATTATAAGTCAGGGATTCACATTCGGTTTCTGATTTGCAAAATTCAAAGCATAATAATATTATATTAGAATTCATGCGGGTGATTGTATTGAAATATTTACCTAAAAAATAAGGTTTATGGCCAAAAAGATTAGCGGATGATGGCCCGGCAAGGACGATAGGATAAGACAAGAATATCCGTCAACCAAGTTTAGCGCAGAGTGGAATGCTGATCCTATATATATATATATATATATATCTATACACGCACATATTTAATTGTTCTATAATTAATTTTAATAATAAAATCTAATTAAATGCTGGGATGACAAGGATCTCTCAACTAATCACATTGGAGGGCCACTGAAATAGCATCTCCAACAGGCTTTTATATACGTAAAGCATCTTTAATAGTTGTGTATATTTTTTTGTATAAAACTTTATGCCTAAAAGAGTTTTAGACATAAATTATATATAAATTTATTTTATCCATCAATGTTATTCATGTGTAAAATTTAAATGAACTAATAAAAATCATACAAATGAATTATATGATTTATATCATTATATATAATATTCAATAATTTTATATGAAATTTTTTTATATATAATTTCGTAGTAACAATGGATCTTATTTTTTTAGTTCTTGATTAGTATATTTCAAATATATAAATTCTATTAAAAACTAAATTTTAGGTTTTTAGTTATATCATTTTAAAGTTTTTGTAAAAAATAAAAGAAAGAAATATGATGTGAATATGTAAATTGCGTTTATATTTTTGACAAACTTTTACACAAATTCTAGACGTCAAAGTTTCTTACAAACTGCCGGAAGGCATTTTTTTTACAAAACATGTAAATTTTACACAAATCAAAATTATACAAGACGGTTGTAGATTCTCTTATTTTGTGTAAAATTTACACAGCTTGTAATTTTTTTTTATCTCCAGTACTCATTTAAAATAAAAGTTTGTGTAAAATAAACTCTCATTTTACAATGTCACGTAAGCTTTCTCTCTCTTCATTTTTTAAATAAAATTATAAATGTTATAACTTAAAGTGGATTTTAAACAAAATTATATATTTGAAATCTACTCATCAACACCTACAAATTAAGATCCATTGAGACTGTAAAATTATGTCTAGAAAAATTCAAGAAAAAAATAATAAAAAATTGTTTAACTTTATAGTTAACGAGTGTCGAATCTCATTGGTTATTTTAGAATTTACACAAAACCTTACAAAAGTACAATTAGAGATTTTTTTTGAAGCGTTCAAATCTTTTGTAAAAATAGATTAACATATACTCCGTATGATTTAACCCTATTTTTATACTAGTATTGGAGATGCTCTAACCTTATTTAAGTTGAAAGAGGATGTATGTATGTATATCAATATATATATAAGTGGAAATATATGTAGATAAATTAAGAAACACAAATAAATAATTCATGCCATATGAGATTCATCTAATAGAAATTATTTTTCATTTTGGCTCAACGTAAGATGTCTGAGTCAATTTGTGCACATTTTCACTTTTCCCTTGTCCGATCAAAGATTTAAATAAAGCGTGTTCTTGTTCACACATATTAAAATATTCTACTCACCCCACTTATTTTTATAATTTAATAAAGAAAAATGATAACATGTGCCCTTAGGGCACACGTTAAAGTTACTATAAATAAAAATAATAAAATTTTGTATGAATTTGTGCTATATTTAATGCATGTTGGGAGTTAATTATTTCCAAAAGTTGGTACTTAACATGTGCCCTTAGAGTACACGTTAATATGACCCTTTAATAAAAAACACAAACTTTTTTCTACCTAAACAATCCCTTAATTTATCTCTCTCTCTATATCTCTCTCTCTCCCCCTTTTAAGTTAATTCATCTCAACAATACTTCATTGGCAAAATAAATTCCAAACCCCTTTTTTTAATGCCTCATCTATCTTCTCTCCTCTTCAAGTTTATCTATTTAACAACATTTTATCGGAGAAAAAAATTCGAACCCATCTTTAATGCCTATATCTCTCTCCAATATCCTGTGTTGGGTCTTGAAGTTAATTCATATTTAACGCTTCTTCGGCAAAAATAAAATATATCCAACATAAGAGGAGTTTTTAGAGTCGATTGTTTCGAGAATATCACTTCCCAAAAGTGAGTCAGAATAGTTGTCGGAGAAAGATTAGAAAAGTGAATGAGATTTGCTGGTATAATTGTAAGAAATAATTAAAAATAGAGTTTTAGATCTCTGTAATACAAATTAAATTATATATATATGCATATCTATATATACAATCAACACACACATTATATAGTATGGAATACAACACAGTTCATATATATATATACATTAAATGTGGATTTTTAACTGTGAAACAACTTGATTGTTAGTGTGTAAGGAAAAATAGTGTATTATTTGTTTGGTGTATAAAAATGTGGTTGAGTGAGTTAAAAGTATTGGTAATAATTTATTGTAGTGAGAAGAATAATTTTATGAGTTTATTTAAGAAGGGACAATTAAAAAAAGGGTCTTATTAAAGAAAGATTTTCACACTAAAGCCAAGGAATAATTTTTTTTGTAAATAAATGACCTATTTTCTATTTTATTGATAATATGACATGTGTCTTTTTTTTTCATTGTAAAATAACATCCCAACCCTTAAAATAAACTAAAAAATACCAATATACATTAAAATATGGACTGCAATATGAACTTTGCAGTCCATGAGGAGAGGGGTTGGCCCAGTGGTAGGCAACTTCCACCCTTACCTTGAGGTCAAGGGTTCGACTCATGGGGTGGGGGGGGTTTCTTTATTTGTAGAATTAAGGGAGAGATCCCTTAATTTATTAAAAAAAAACAAAAACTTTGCAATCCATATTTCACTGCAATATGAACTTTGTAGTTCATATTTTACTGCAATATTAACTTTGCAGTCCATATTTTTTGTGCAAATTTCATAAAGAGGGGTAATTTAGGTAATATATAACATGTTTTTATTAATTAAATGATATTTAAATTTATTCAAATACCTTCATTTAAAATATAAAATAAAATAGGCCTCTTACACTAATTACCAATTAAAAATAGGCCCTTCATTCAAAAAAATATTATTCATTAGATTTTTGGTAAAAATCAATGTGTAATAAGACCTCCTACCTAATTTCTAGATTTAAGAATTCTCTAAATAAAAGTTAGGTTAGTTTGGTAATTTATTTATTTTTTCAATATAAGTGATGATTACACACTACAACTTTTTTTTATACAAATTATAATATGATTGATATATCACAATAAAAGACGCACAAATAATCACCTCAACAACATTAAACACAATAAATGATTTAATATCATATTAGTATTTCAGTGTACTTGTACTCTTTGGTTGTTCATTCTAGTACTAGTATAGCCGTAATTTGTGAAGGTTAAATAATGTTTAACGATCAAAATGAAAGCCAAAGCGGGAATTTATTGAATTTCGAATTTCAAACCATATATAATTTATATATATATATAAATAATAATAATCACCCCTCGCTCCCCTAATTTCTCATTTTCTGGCTTTCTGCCCCCTTCCATATCCACGTTCCCCTTTCTCTCTCTACACTCATCATCAGTTTCTCTCTCTGGTACATTTTTTTGTCCTTTTTTTTTTTTACACAAATAGAATTATTTACTGTACCAATCAAACTAGGGTTTCATTAGTTCCCCAAATCTCCTTCTTTTGTTTCATTTTCACATACTAATTCAAATAAACTGTTGCAGCATCGAAATTTTCTTTCGAAAGAATAAACGGTAGAAAATGGGTCAGATCCAGTACTCTGAGAAGTATTTCGACGATACCTACGAGTACAGGTTTTTACTACTGATATCCTTCGTTTCTTGAATTTCGATTTTCTGAGACAAATCAATTTTCGATTGAGCAATTGTTTGTTTCCGCTTTTTGATTCGTTTATGCAGGCATGTTGTTCTACCTCCTGAGGTGGCCAAATTGCTGCCTAAGAACCGGCTTCTCTCTGAAGTAAGTAGCCAATTAAGGTTTTGGGATTCTTTTGTTTGATGCTTCCTGCTTTTATTTTGATTGATTTATTGCTGTTTGGTTGCTGAGAAAATGATGTATACGAGATATCAAAATCCTTATTGATCGCTGGTTGCATATTTCTGTTTCATTTCGTTGATGGATCCTGTGTTTTCCAGGTTTAGATGTTGAGAAAATGAAGTTGGTGTGATGTTTGAATTCTTTATTCTTATGCTTTCCCAAATATTTATAACAGAACTGGATTTCCATATACTAGTTTCATTGGCATTCCAAAGTTCCTTCGTATCCAAACAAGGCATTTATACATTGTTTGGATATAGATAAGCTCAAAGAATAAGAATAACAAACCTTATACACGGAATGAAGTGTTATATCAGTTTGACAGTTTACATGAAAACTGCGTTGTTTGGATACTGAGAAACTCAAAAGAAATCCATTTATTTTCCAATGTAAATTCATATAAAATAAACCTGGGTTTGATTAGTTTAAATGGAAAATATTTCCATGTATAACAAAAACTTGAGGGGGACTTTGGTTTTTGGATTCAATGGAAAAAGGGGAATATGCTAAAAGCCTAAAACAGAATGAACAAAAAGATAAGATCCCATACAAGAATTTGTGCCTTAATGCATGGAGGGACCCTTTTCCTTCTATATATGGTCCTTAGCATATGTTCACACTTTAATTTGTGCCTTATTTAATGCATTCAATGGCAGTTAAAATGAACCTTACAAAGTAATTAGAAAAACCATTTATTTTTTTGATGCAACATTGAAAATTTTCCCATGCTATGGTTTTAATTAATGCTAAACCCAAATATTTAGTATTATCATTTAATGCGTCTTTGATTTACTTAAATATGTAATCTTATTTACACATATGTTTACTTAGAACGAATGGCGCGCAATTGGAGTTCAGCAGAGCAGAGGTTGGGTCCACTATGCGATCCATCGACCAGAGCCACACATCATGCTCTTCAGGAGGGCTTTGAACTTTCAGCAGCAGCAGGATACCCAGGCCCAGTAAAGATAAACACCTAATTTACTTCGTAGTAACCATGGTTACTACTTTCTCTTTGTATCTCATCTTTTTTACCTTTTTTCTGTTCTCTTTGCTATTGAGAATACTTGTTGAGAATACTTGTTGAATTTGTCTTTGTGTAATACATTTTATAGTGTGTTTGGGTAGTGGTTTTAAAGCGTCCACAATGGTGGGTACTTATGAATGTCGAAAATGTTGAACTTGTCACTTGGGTGTTCATCTTATTTGTTAATATGAATCTCTCTTATTTTGGTTTTCACCGACTTCTTCTTCTGCTCTAGAAATGGATATATCATTTGATACTTATGGTTTAGTTCCTACTTCCTAGTGATTTTCTTGTTCTAATACTTTTCTAATGTCTTAATTTGAGTACTCATATTGTTTGAGTTTTTGTTCGTTCTTGGAGTCCAAAATAGTAATTTCACGAGATAGGTTTGAGCCTGATCAATAATGATTCAACTCCTTGATGTGAGCTATATATGAATGTATTAATTTAGGATTCCAAGAATGAACAAAAACTTCAAATAATTATGAAACCCTCCATGCTCCAGGTGAGACTTGAACCTAAAATTTTCTAGATTTGGGTGGGTGCCTTTTTCCACTAGGTTAACCCACTTTTTTGAAATTAATTTGAAAATGCGCTCACTTTGTGCTAGGGTATACAATAGTTAAGTTAAAAATAAATGTCGGTTTGAGGCTTTTGACTATTTATATGAATGTTAACCTTTCATATATATGGGATTCATACAGAGCTAGCATTGTGAATTAATGGTCTTGCAAAAATTACATAGCCTGGGGGGTTGTGAGAAAGTGTATTTGTAGGAAAACTCATTTCCATCGGTAGCATATTAGTAATTCTTTCAATTGAATTCTTAGGAATTTGGGTTTCAAAAGCTGTCGAGAAATTTGGTTATTTAGATTCTGTTTGATAATAACATAGAAAGCAAAAAGAAAAATAACTATTTTGAGTGAAAAGGTGGAAAATAAATTGAAGGATGCACCTTACAGAAGAATTTGTTACAAGTTATTAATACTCACTTGTATCATTTGTATGTTAATTTTAATATAATACGTACATGAACATATAAGCAGTTTAGAGGTGCATTAGTTCAGTTGGAATCTTATACAAAACTAACATGGTTGATTTAGTTGGAAGTTTAGATCGAAATTTAAACCGAAACAAACTGAATCGTAAATGCCTTAGCTTATTCAAAACCAAATAATTTGAGCAAAAGTTATATTTTGAGAGATACCATTTAGATAAAATAAGAAATAAAATCTTCAGGAACAATGAAATGTAGCGTACAAAATTTTCCAAAATTACAACTCAAAAACAAGAGTAAGAATACACTCAACTATCATTTTTTTGCTTTATTTCAATGGAATGCACATACATTTGAGCTAGATTGAGGCACTCGTCAATTTTGAGGAGTTTAACGTTTTCTTCAATATGAACTCATTCTACACGTTTACACCAACAAAACAAACAAAGCCTAATTCGTCAATATCTACGTCAAAATCCTCCGACATTCAGTGCAAAATTGGTTGATACTTTTTCAACTGACACTGAAAAATGCGGTGGGACTCCCAACTATTTTCTTTTTTTAACCCTTGTTACAAAATTTAGAACAATTTTCTGTGTATTTTAATTAATTTTTTTTTACAAAACTTTAACTTTTAACAAGGGTGAGACTATTTACAATCACTATTTATCTCACTAATACCTCTCATCTCACAAACACTCCCAAATATAATTTTTTGATCACTAACACCCTCCTATTTACCTTAAGTAATTTATATAAAGTATGTAATTAAAAATATAATTAACCTTAATTAAAATTAATCACACACTTTAAAAATATAATTAACTTTTACTAAAAAAATTAATCTATCAATTTATCCATGGGTAATAAATTAATCTTAAACTCTCTTGATGTGGGGAGAACATATGATATTTACTCTCTTGATGTGGGGAGAGTAAATGGAATAAATTTGGGTGAAGTGAGGAGATTGGCTTTTAAACCCACTGAAAAATTTTAAAGTTAAACTCTCCTCATGTGGGAAGAACATATCATATTTACTCTTCTGATGTGGGGAGAGTAAATGGAATAAATTCGGCCAAAGTGGGAAGATAGTGAGATATAAGGGAGGTGTTTTAAAGTGTGTGCTTAATTTATTACCTATGGATAAATTGATAGATTAATTTTTTTATCTTAAAGTAAATATGTTAATTGAGGAAAGTGTTTGTAAGATACAAGAGGAGTGTTTAAAAGTAGATCTATTCAAAATTAAATAGGAAGAGTTAGGGAGATAAATAGAGGTTGTAAATAGTCTCAACCTTTAATAATTACGGAGAGAGTTATCACTCGAATCCAAGATCCGAATGCCAATCAAATCGAGATCTAAATTTAATAGAACATTAGAACCCAAAACTGAATCCGTTACGCTAAGTCTGTCTTGACAGTTAGCTCCCAACTATTTTGACACTCAAAAACACTTGGGTGGTGTTTGCTTAATGTTTCTAAACAAGTTTTTTAGATAAGTTTTTAAAAATTTGGTGTTTGGTTGAATGTTTTGAGTTATAGTTTTTATATAGAAAAGTGAATTTGTTTTTGTTTGACTTTTTTCCAATCAATGAAAAAAATGCATAAATTTTTTTAAAAAATAGTCACAATGGATCTTATTTTATAGATCTCGATGAATATGTTTCAAATATATATTTTTTATTATTTTTTGATTTTTGGATTTAAAGTTATGGCATTTTAAAATAAAAATTAGAGAAAAAAAATATAGTGAAATAAATTTTGAAAAGTGTAAAAATAGAATTAATTTTGAATTGAGTTTTTAAAATGATAAGAGAAAGAAAAAAAAAAAGAGCGCAACCAAACACAATCTCGAGACTTTCCAGTTTTGAGGTCCCAGCAAACTGGTTGAACACTACACGCAAACCCTTCTTCATAATTCTCTCTGCAACTCCATCTACACAATCAAACTTTCCTAAGAAAACACCACGATTTCCTTTTGACAAACCCAAATCATCCCCTCCAAAAATAAAATAAAAAATGCCCTCTTCCCTTCTTTCTACACCAATAATCCCAACACTCATTTCATCACTATCATCACCACCACCCACCAATCCCCTCCCACCTCCCTTTCTCTCCTCCAAAACCCTAATTCCTTCTCGCCGGCGACGACAAACATTTCTCTCTCCTCCTCTACGTGTATCCGCACCGCCATCTCCGGCCATCACAACCATTCCAATAGAAGATGATGAACGATTATCATCAAAAAATTCACAAGGAATCCAAGAGAATGAAGAGAACCAAGATTCTTCATCGAAATTCTCGTGGAGAGACCACTGGTACCCTGTCTCTCTCGTAGAGGACCTTGACCCTAGTATTGCCACTCCGTTCCAGCTCCTTAATAGAGATATTGTGCTCTGGTTTGATCGATCTGATTCCCAGTGGGTTGCCTTGGATGATAAATGCCCTCACCGTCTTGCTCCCTTATCTGTAATTCTTCCAATCCCATTCTCAATAGCTATCACTCTTTATTGCTCGTTTGGTTCGAGTTCATGTGAATCATAAGTTGCCGAGGATCAATTGTGAAATTGCCATTCTGGATTTTAGGAACGAAACAAAACTTGAACCAAATGAGCAATTAATGTATATATATCAATATCAAAAGCTAATGAATGATTGTGAAAAAAATAGGGGCATCATTGGAATGAGGTTTCATTAAACTTTAATTAATCATTCGGCAAATGTTGAATGCTGAATTTTTAATCCTTAACAGGGGACAAAACAAACACCATTAGTACCTCTAAATGCTTAATAGACTTCCTTTTAGCATTTGAGATGTGAAAACACATTTAAGCTTTGGATTTGGATATTAGGAGCAAATTAGTTGAGATTCATGTAATTTTGTTTCAATTTCAAAGCTCAGAATTAAAGTTTCCAAGTACATTAGTTTGCGGAAACTATGTAGGGATTTTTTATGACTCTGTATTTGGGGATATTGTTTGTTGTAGGAAGGACGAATTGATGAAAATGGGCACTTGCAGTGTTCGTATCATGGATGGTCCTTTGATGGATGTGGGTCTTGTGTTAGAATACCTCAGGCATCAGCTGAAGGTCCGGAAGCTCGAGCTTGCCAATCTCCGAGAGCATGTGCTACGAGGTTTCCGACGACGGTGTCTCAGGGTTTGCTCTTCGTTTGGCCGGACGAGAATGGTTGGGAACGAGCTCAGGCCACCAGCCCTCCTATGTAATCTGTTCTTTTTCGTCTCTCTTAATCTCTGTTTTCATTTGCAATTTTTTTAGATTGCTGTTTAAAAGATGCAGTCAATAATAACTTATCTAGAAAGTAGAAACTGAAAAAATAACTATAATTAATCTCAAGAAAGTTACATATTTTATCCTCTAAGGAATTGATGTTGAGGTGCTTGATGGTTAATGTCATGTGTTATATATGTTAGGCAATCCCTCTCCAAAGAGGACATTGGAATGAAGCGGTAAATGAATGAGATTTTTAATGAAATTTGGTGGAAATGATTTCTATTGTGGATAGATTATCTCCGCAAAAAGTTCGAGGAAGAAGTGGGTGTGATGAAAAATTGATATATATGTTCATTTTATTTTCATTAAAAATTTTGATGGTCATCTCACTCACATCTTAATCAAAGTTTCTTTTTCTTTTTCCTTTTTATGAAATTTTGGTGTCAATGGTCATCGCAACAAAATTTAATCTATATACCCTTCTAATGGGTGGTCCTTTTTCTCGAAAAGAGGACCACAGAGAGGGTATGTGTATATCTATATATCATATGTGAGTGTATATTTTTATATGTATACATCTATATATACACACATGCATATGTTGCTATGTAACTGTGTTTATTCGACTGTGAGACTGGAGAGTATTTAAATGAAGTTGTTTTTAGTGGGAATTGTTTATGTTTTGTACTTTGCTATTGTTAATTGAATGTGAGTGGAGAATATTTAATTGGAGTGGTTTCTTTTTCCATGAGAATTGTTTAGGTTGCCTGATGACTTCAATAACCCTCAGTTTTCAACGGTGACGATTCAGCGGGATTTGTTCTATGGCTATGATACTCTTATGGAGAATGTCTCTGATCCTTCTCACATTGATTTTGCTCATCACAAGGTAAAACGTAAGTTAAGCTGTCAAGTATTTGACTTGTTAAATGATTACTTCTCTTTAGGGTAACCTCATGGGGAATGTCCTCATACATGTCAAACTAAGAGTCACTTTTCTCGGTTTTAGGCGTTTCAAATTAAGAGAGGTGTTTCTCAAGTTGGTGTACCAAAACCTGCACCAATCCATTGATTATATTCCATCGGTCCAAAATTAAGAGTCACTTTCCCTTTATTTTTTGGACTTGGTGGTTCTTTTTTGGATGCACCTTAAATTACTCAATTACCCTTCATGCTTTAGAAATAAAAACAATACTTAAACCAGCATTTGAACCCTGACCTGAAGTATTAAGAACGCATGTTATCACCACTAGACCAAATGATGTCACATGTTATCAGTGTGATGTAAAAATCTACATAATGAGGAATTGCCAGGTATAATGTTTGCATACACATCGAGTGTGCCACAAATTATAGTATGATACTAATTGTGGGTGCGCTTTTCTCAGCAAGGAATGAGGCTTGTTATCCATGTGCTAGCTTTTTAAGAGTTACTTTTAATGTTTCTATCGTTTCTAACGGGATTTCTAATTATTTGGATCCTCTGCAGGTAACGGGGAGGAGGGATAGAGCCAAGGCCTTGCCATTTAAGATGGAGTCTTCTGGCCTATGGGGATTTTCTGGATCTAATGATGGAAATCCTAAAATCAGTGCTAAATTTGTTGCACCTTGTTATTATATTAATAAGTAAGCGTATCACTGACCCGTTTTAAGTACTAGAAGTTGCATCATCTTATATGATTTACTCAGTATTTGCTGCTCACAATATTAGAAAACCAATATATTTGCACATCTACTTCAATTGATTGTTGGTCTTAGGCTAGCGTAACCTGTAGATGGTTATTTCAAGGGGTTAAAAACAAATTGTATGCTCCTTTTTGTCAAAGCTACTAATGCGAGAGTTCTATGTTGATTCAATTAGAACTTTGGATGGCCTTGGCCGTCTACAGGATGAAGTAAGGCTAGTTTATAGTACTCCCTCCGTCCCAAATTAAAAATACAATTTGACTTCCACAATAGTTTTAACATGCACTAATTTCAACATGATCAATTGTCAAGAACAAAACTTGTTTACTATCATGAGATTTGGTCCATTGATTATGTCCCCGAAAATAAATTGGACTCTGAAGATGGGAGGCTCCAAAAAGAAATAGTTGACTCTTAGTTTGGGACAGAGGTAGTAACTGAAATGAGCAAGTATCTAGTCATTTAGTTAGAGACTCGCAAGGCTTAATATGCTTCATGTTGATTTAGATGGTTTTGACCATCTATCTATACAATGGAAGCATTTTAGTCTTTAGGCATTGATGATATGATAGCATGTTTAAGTTACTGAATTTACTAGGACTAAACTTAAAATTTTATTTTGTTTTGTTTTTGTTCTTCCAGAGTAGAGATTGATACAAAGCTTCCCATTGTGGGGGATCAGAAATGGATAATATGGATATGTTCCTTCAATGTCCCAATGGCACCTGGAAAGACCCGTTCCATTGTTTGTAGTGCTCGAAACTTCTTCCAGTTCACAATGCCAGGGCCCGCTTGGTGGCAGGTAAAGATGATGCTTTGATTCATAGTAGTTGCATATATATAGATATGTATCTACAGATGAAATGAAAGACAATTTTTAATATATCTCGTTCTCAAGATTTATCAAAATTATATCTTATGCATAATATTTCGGAATCTCATCAGCATAATATCATAATGTTGGAAGTTCCTAACTTCCTATCATCTCTCATCATCGTCAAAATTCCTTTTTTCTTGTCCCACTACCCATAGATGTTTTCATGTTCTGCATATATCTCAACCCTCCCAAAACAGGAAAATTTCCAAATGTATAGTATCAACACCATTGCTGTACAATATACCTTACTTCATCTACATCTACATCTTCAATTCTCTTTCTTTACCTGTCCCGCTGTCCCTCATTCTTTTGGATGAATTGTTTCGTATCATGTGTATCGAATGTTGTGTTATCGTAAAATACAGTGAATGTATCGTAAGATATACCTAAAAAAAGGCTACAGTTTACAATATTGTATTGTAACAGGTGATCCCTCGATGGCATGAACATTGGACATCGAACAAAGTGTATGACGGGGACATGATTGTACTTCAAGGCCAAGAGAAAGTCTTCATTTCAAAGTCAATGGAGGGGGGTTCTGCTGATGTAAACAAGGAGTACACAACAATCACATTTACACCCACACAAGCCGATCGGTTCGTCTTGGCTTTCCGGAATTGGCTGAGGCGTCATGGCAACAGCCAGCCCGAGTGGTTCGGCACCACCAACACACTTTCATTGCCGTCTACTGTCTTATCCAAACGTCAGGTAAAATTGTTTTATTAAATGATAAGACTATCATATCCCGGTCCAGTCCAGTAAAATATGTCCCTCTGGGCCTAAGCCAACACGGTTTTGTTTTCTCCTTAAAAGGCCTCTTACTAAGAATAACCAGTAACGCACATATAGAACATAGTTCACCTCACCTTGGCAATGTGGATGCATACCTGTAGTGTGTAGCCTTTCGACATATGCCTAGGAAGACTCTTGATCAGCCTCTTTGAACTTCTAGTACATCATAATAGCAAAACTGTGTGGAACAAAAAAACAATTTAACTAATAACTTTACTTGAAATTCCTGCCTCATTTCAAAAGACCAAAATACCGCTTACAAGCTGCCTACATCCAGTGGGAGTAGGGATTAATTTTTTCGGGATTCTTGAATTTCTTTCGTCCAGCAAGGAATTATTAGATGTTAGATTCCGATCTAACCTTAAAGCTTATGCTGTTAGATAGTTGAGACAAGAATAACTTAAGGTACACATGCTTTCACTGCCCAATAACCATTTTTGTTCAAGCACTATATATTACCATTCCAGCCAAAAAAAAAAAAAGCATCAAAGCCATGGCATCCCCCCACAAAAATAGGAAAGGTGCTTTTTCAAGAGAGGAGCAGGGAACAAGAAAGGTAACCAAGTAGCGATGGGGATGCGAGGGAACAAGATTTCAAGTTTTCAACAGAGGACTTCCTAGATGATCATGTATATCACTCTCACCCTAAAAGTTTAAATTGTTAGGAAGCAGCCCAACAATTTATTGTCCAAGTTAGCATTATAAAAATACAGAGAATCATAAAAAATCATTTCATGAAGCAAATAGACATATTTCATTTTTCATGTTTATGTCCCCCATTAACTGGCATCAGAAATCTTGTATATTTCTATATATATATTGTGTGCGTGTTTAATGACCTTGTTTCATGTAATGACAGATGCTGGATAGATACGAGCAGCACACTCTGAAGTGTTCTTCGTGTAAGAAAGCTTATACGACTTTCCAAACGCTGCAAAAGTTCCTAATTGGCGTAGCAGTCGTTGGCTCTGCAGCAGCTGGGGTTCCTCCAGACATGCAATTGCGGGTTATTTTGGCCGGACTAGCAATTGTAAGTGCCAGTTTGGCCTACGTTTTACACGACCTCCAAAAGAATTTCGTATTTATTGATTATGTACATGCTGAAATTGATTGAATTTGTACAGAGAAAATGGATTTGGGATTTCCATTAATCTACTATGTTTTAAGAAAAAGGAAAGTAAGAGATACTGCATTTATCAGTATAGGAGTTAGGAGCTATTGTTGTATAGAATACCAATTACAAAGTGTTATTTATAGGTGAAGGTTGTACAGGCAGCTAAGACTGGCTCATATTTTGTTGAACTTTATTTGCTTTTTAGGAAATTTTATATCTTTTACGTTATGTCGAAAGTTTAAATTCCTTAGTTCATATTTGAATTGCCAATTTTTCATCTGAAAAAAGGACCAATTATTTGAAGATTTAAAATGGAGCATTCTCATCTGGAGCAGAATATTATACCGCAAATTCGTTTGGGTTTCACACCTCTCCTAATTTGAGGGGGAGTGTTGGAAATCAAAATTTTATAATTTATGACAGTAGATTAATTTATAGTATTTATTTTAAAAATGGTATTGTTTTGTTTGCCTTCGGTCAAAACATATGTAGATTACCTTTGACCAAAGACAAATAAAACAATACCATATTTAAATTAAATACTATAAACTAATATAATAAATAATAAAATCTTGATTTACAGCCTACCCCTGTGAAACTGATATTAATTTGCAGATAATATTCCGCTCCCGATGAGGATTGCTCCCTCTTTAAATCTTCAAATAATTGCTCCTTTGTGCTTGATAAAATGCATGCCCAAAATTTACTTCACATCTGAAAAATCGACTGCAACATGGAAAACAATGTTAGAAATTTGATACAAATTGATCCTGTTTTATTGATAGAAGACATCGATTAAGACAATTAATGATTTTAGACTTATTTTCTCCCGTGTGATTTGTACCCCCTTGTGCGCCTGTGTGCGAGAGAGCCTCTTATCTTGAATCAGGCATTCATTTAACCTTAGTTATAAACCAATAGAATTTTTTCAATGTGAGATTTCCCACTTTCATTGCGTTTTTCCATTTCAACTTACTCACTTTGAGTGATAATTTCTCATTCACCCTTTAAGCATATAATTATACAATTTCAATGTGAATATGTAAAGAACTTCCACAACCAAGTGCAAAGTCTTATTACAAAATTGCCCCCAAAATAGTAGAAAATGTTATTTTCATACCCAAAACACTCGGCTAAACCAAAAGAGCCACCGGGAAACACTTGGCAGCAATAAAAGAAAGAGGCAGAAGGAACAATTCACCACAAACACCAATAATACTGAAGCAGAAGCATAGCAGCAAAAGGGAGAAGCAAGTGGCGAAATATAAAGGCCAAACAAGGGGAAAAACAAATCCACATATATACTTTCCAGCAGCCAGACTGAGCATAAAACAATCCCCCCAAATATAGATGGTGCTTCGGCAGTAGCATGCTTCAAGCGCGAAGTTCCCGAAAAACACTGCAACACGAGTAGGTAACCAAAACACCCCTCAAATAAAAGTGGAAGCAAAGGGGGGCCTCTTTATAACAAAGGCGCGCAGTAGTGCAGAGTAGGGGTGTGCAGAAAAACCGAAAAACCGAAAAACCGGCCCGAACCGGCCCAAACCGAACCGATTTAGTCGGTTATTTAAGGTTTTCGGTCCGATTCGGTTGAAAAAAATGAAAACCGATGGGGGTCGGTTCGGTTGGCGGTTAGCGGAGTTACGAAACCGGCAATAACCGAACCGAACCGAAATAACATGTGTCACGCTACTATTGGTTGGTTAAATTTATTTCTTTATATATATATATATATATATTATATGTTAAATATTAAATAGATAAAAAATATATAAACTAAAATGTTATTTATTAAAAATTGATTTTAATGTCATGGCCCAACAATACAAAATAGGCTCAAATTAAAGCCCAAAACCGACAATAACCGAATAACCGAACCGACAATAACCGAACCGACCCCGACCGGTTTTAGGTGTGTAGCGGTTCGGCTCGGTTGACCGTTGTCGTAAAACCGACAGGTCAGTTCGGTTGGCGATTAAATTGCACGGTTCGGTTAACCGAACCGTGCACACCCCTAGTGCAGAGAAGCAAATCGGCATGGAAATATGAGGGCAGAAACTACTACTTTTTTCTGTCTCTTTTTTTATTTTTTAACCGGACGGGTGGCAAAAGGCTATCCGCCGGAAAGGTGAAAGAAATAGAGGCAAACACTAGATTAGGATTGTTATCCTCTAATAAGAAGAATAATTTCAAAATATGAAGTTACATTGATCATTGTTGTTTTACAATGACTCTAAATGTTGGTATAAATAGGACACATCCTAAAACTTAATGTAATAATAAGATAGGAAATAAAAGAAAAGAAATACATAATTAAAGAAGACTCCATCTATAAAATTCTTTATTTATTGTATGTCAAGACAAATAAAACACTCTATTTATGATATGTTTTGATCAAAAACCAATAAAACAATACTATATTTAAAATAAATACTATAAACTAATCTACTGCCATAAATGATAAAATTTTGATCTCCAACAGGTTGTATAGGTGGCAGCAGCTAAGACTAGGCGCATATTTCATTGAGCTTTATATGCCTTTTAGGATATTTAAATTTATATCTCTACTCCTTATTTATGTGGAAAGTTTAAATTCCTAAAAAAGTCGTAAAAATCTGAAAGGAAACTCGGAGTTAACATGATCGCATCCACCATAGCTGCATAGTGGAGTCCTTTTTACTGGTGGAGGGAGTCTGCCACAAGATATGCAACTTTCTCCTTTTAGCATTTGCAATCCAGCACAAACACTGTTCCCTTCGCTGATAACTAGTCTTTTGGGCACTTGTGATATGGTTGAAATTAGAAATCACAAGATGCAACACATCAGTCGACTCCCGAGCAGTTGAAAATGGCTTGCCTTTGCAATAAATAGTACAGCCTGCTTGAGATTGGCAACACTCTCTTTGTTCCTAATTAAGAGAAGAGTAATGGAGTTACAATGCATCGAGCGAGCCACATATCTTGCTTTTGCAATCTTTCCGAGCTATACGTCACTGACTTAATAATTTGAGACCGTACACCCTCGTATCTATATATATACGCAGTTTGAGACTAACTCAAATATACTTTGATCAACTCTTAAATTAAATAACTCAGATGTGATAAAGATTAGAGATGCTCAAGTAAAACAGGTCTTGGGTAACTTATGATGAAATTATTACATATGACTTGGAAGTGTGATATCAATTCAGGCTTTTACACAAATTGTAGTAGGTTAATGAAAGCAGAACATATAATTGTAATAGGATCACATACCTTTTTGATGATTCCAAAATTCTGTTTTAATGCTAGGTCCAAGAGCAAATTAAATGGAGATGCACTTTCATTCACAACCCAAATACTTTATATATATATTAACCAAAATATATTTCCACTAAGTAGTCTTCTTTAAGAGAAGAGAAGAAGTAAAATTCTGCTGTGTGTTCTTTTCTTTTTCTATCTCTTTTTCTTTCCGGAAGAAAACCACCCAAAAAGAGAGAGACAACGCAGGGAGTTGAAAAAAAAAACAGTTTTCTTGTTTTTTTCTCTCTTGTAACTGCTTGTTAACCACCTTTGTCTTATTTATCAATTAGTATAAATATGATCACAATAATGGTTCGGGTCAACCCGTCATGGGCGATCCGACCAAAAATCCAACATCTCCCACTCGCACATGACGGGTAAGACCCCATTGCGAGATTCTCAGAAATATATATATATATATACTTTCATACAAGTAAATGGGTCGTGCGACCTAGCGAGCAAACCTGCATTTGGGAGCTTATAACTATGAATCTGTTAGGAATATCATAGAAGCTTTTACCCAAAAAAAAATTGATAGTTAATTAATTATTCTCGCAGTACCCTAGATTTGTCTCTTTAAAACACTGTAACATCTCTAATCCCTCAAAGAGCATGTTTAGTACATGTTAATATCGTGTATCCATAATCAAGTCATACTTCTAATAAGTGACAAGATTGGCCGGCCAATGGACACACCGGACAAAATCTTTCTTTTCTACTCGCAATTTGCAATTCATACTTAGCTGCTTTTCTAGACATATTCTATAGGCCGAATAATCCATAACCATAGGTAACATGCTAAGATAGCTAAACACCAACTATAAAATGCAAATGGCAGCAAAAAGTATAAGGGTACATATATTGGGATGAACGGTCATCCTTAAGATCTCACACAGTGAAAAAACAGGGATTTATTTTCCACTACCTTCTTGGTCGAATAAGAATACATGGTATGAATCACGTGCTACATTATTTGTTTTTTTACTTATTTGAAGTCTAATAAAATACTGTACAGACTTAAGGTTAGTCGCTACTTAGCGCCTAACCCGAATTTTCAAAGTTTTATCTCTTATAAGGTTAAAAATAGAGAATTTACATCTGGCTTTCACAGGTTATTTGGATATGGGCAATCCAAATCGGTTGTGATTGTAAATAAAACCTCATCTCATTTTCTTTTGAGGCGACATTCCTAACGTAACGTCTCATTTCTTCTCACTAATCTAGCGCAAGAGGTGATTACTCGTGTGAGTGAATCAATCTAAACCTGTGTAACATCCTTTTGTTGAGTTTTTAATTGAACAATATGTGATGTGTATAAGTCATAAAATATAATAATTGTTTGTATTTATTCAAACTAATATAATATAAACTCAACAATGTTCGACAATAGATTATCTAAATTCTACGCAATCCAAGAGAATTCACATGTGCAAGAAAAACATCTCTTGCTATTGGTTTAGTAAGGGGATCAGCCACCATTTTATGCGTAGAAATATATTGTACGGTTACCTCTCGTTTGGTAACAATGTCTCTGTCGTAATTGTACTTGGTATCAATGTATTTGGTTATACTATGATATTTAGGATCTTTAGTGAAAGCAATTGTTGCTTGATTATCACAGTAGACTGTAATTGCTCCTTCACAGCCATTTTGAAAACCCAAACTTTCAAAAAATCTCCTAAACCAAACTGTTTCTTGCACAGCAGTTGAACATGCAGTGAATTCAGCCTCCATAGTTGACAAAGCTATGCTTGTTTGTTTCTTACTACTCCAAGAAATTGCACCTTTATTTAGCAAGAAAATATAACCGGAGGTTTATTTTCGTTAATCTAGGTCTCCTCCTCAATCGGCGTCCGAATATCCAATTAGACGCAATTCTGACCCTTGATAACACAAATAATAATCCAAAGTGCCTTTGAGATATCTCAAGATTCTTTTTACAGTTTTTCAATGCTTTCGTCCAGGATTTGATTGATACCGACTAACTAGCCCAACAGCAAAATATATATCTGGGCGAGTACACATCATAGCATACATAAGACTTCCTACAGCACTAGCATATGGTACAGTGGACATTTCCTTATGTTCTTGTGGATTTTTAGGACACATATTAAGACTCAAAGCCTCACCCTTCGACACAGGAATATATACAGGCTTGCAACTATCCATACAGAAATGTTCTAAAATCTTTTGGATGTAACCTTGTTATGACAATGCCAAAAGTTTCTTTGTACAATTTCTTTTAATTTTGACTCCCAGTATTTAGTCAGCCTCACCCATATCTTTCATGTCAAAATGTGTGGATAACCATCTTTTGATATCCATTACATACTCAGTGTCATTCACAGCTATCAAAATGTCATCAACATAAAGAGATAGAATTGCAAATTTGTCATTTGACCTTTTAACATAAACACAATGGTCCTCATCAATCATCTTAAACTCATAGGTCAAAATGGCCTTGTGAAATCTGAAGTACCACTATCTAGATGATTGCTTTAGGCCATATATAGATCTTTTGAGCTTGCAAACTTTGTGCTCCTAGCCTTTAGCAATAAAACCTACAGATTGTACCATGTAGATTTTTTCATCTAGCTCTCCATTGAGAAAAGTTGTTTTCACATCCATCTGATGCAATTCTAAATCTAAATGTGTAACAATAGCAAGTATTAGGCAAATAGAGGAAAATCTCACAACAGGTGAGAAAGTTTCCTCATAGTCTATACATTCTTGTTGGGTATAACCTTTTGCCACTAGGCGAGCTTTGTATCTATCAATAGAACCATCCGCCTTACGCTTTATTTTAAGAATTCATTTGTTTCCAATGGCTTTACGTCCTAGCGGTAAGTCGATTAAGTTCCAAACTTGATTGATTCTCATAGATTCCATTTTTTCTTCCAATGCAACTTTTCACTTTTCTTTATCAAGACATTCAAGTGCCTCTTGCACATTTTTAGGTTCTTCATCATCATAGGGGGTAATGATATTTGCTTCATTTTCTATTGGAAAACGTTTTTTAGGAATCTTAGAACGCATACTCCTTCGTAATTGAGGATTATTATCTTCATCAATCGAAATTGGGTCGGATGCATCTCAACTCTCCCACTCAATTGAGATTGGTGAAGCAACTTTGGTGTGCTTCCACTGTCGAGAATAGAGTTACGTACTTCTTCTTGAGGGTCAAAACTTGGTTGACTAGTACCAACTTCTTTTTCTTCTTCCATCTCATATAGATAATAGTCCTTATTTACATCTTCCTTTTTAGGAAAATGATCTTTAAGAAAAGTGACATCTCGGGACTCAATTTCTGTAATCCTTCCAGCAGAATCCTCACCAATAAATACATAACCTTTTGAGCTTTCAGAGTATCTTATAAAGATACATTTCTTCCCTCTTGGCCCTAATTTGCCAAATTTGTGAGAAGTATCAAGAATGTAAGCTACGGATCCCCATGGATGCAACTCATTCAAATTAGGTTTTCTGTTTGTCCATAGCTCATAAAGTGTTGAGGGAACTGATTTTGAAGGTACACGATTAAGTACATAGGCAGCCGTCAATAGAGCATCACCCCAATATTGCACTGGGAGATTAGCTTGAGCCATCATGGACCTAATCATTTTTAGCAAAGTTCTATTCCTTCGCTCAGCAACACCATTTTGTTGCGGAGTTCTTAGAGTAGTTAATTGCCTCATAATACCCTTTTCATGACACAATTCTTTGAATTGGTCAGATAAACACTCTCTGCCTCGATCGGTCCTTAAATCTTTCACTTTCTTGTCTAATTGATTCTTAACCTCATTTAAATATCTTTTAAAGCAATCTAATGCTTCAGATTTATGAGAAATCAAATAAACAGGACCATATCAGGTAAAGTCATCTATAAAAATGATAAAATATGAGGCTCTATGTATTGCTCTTACATTCATTGGTCCACAAATGTCAAAGTGTATAAGTTGTAAAGGGAAGTCGGCTCGTGTTCCCTTTCCAAAAGGTTTCCTAACAGCTTTGCCTTGAAGGTAAAATTCACAAGTATGCAACTCAAATTTTACATTTGAACCTAATAAACCATCACGAGCCAGTCAATTCATTCTATCTTGCTCAATATGTCCTAATCTAGCATGCCACAAATAGGCATCTAAATTATGATTACTGGATTTAGTAAATAAGGAAAAACAAACATTATGATTATTATAAACATAGTTAGTGTTCAGCACCATAAAACCATCCATAATAAAACCACAACCATAGTACGTAGTACCAATAGAAATCCTAACACAATTATTATAAAAATTCAAAACATATCCAAGTTTTAGTAGAGCAATAACAGAGACTAAATTTCGTCGAATATCTGGAGCATAAAGGACATCATTTAGGTATAGGATTCGGCCCTCTCGCAAATCTAATCTGCATGTGCCAATTCCTTTCACTTCTGCCCTTGCATTATTGCCTATATAAATCCATTTCGTGCCACAAGGAATTCGACGAAATTCCAAAAACTCATTTATGTCTCTAGCTACATGGTCCATGGCTCCTAAGTCTACAGTCCACATTAGATGAGATTCAGTAAGTAAAACAGTACTAGAAACAAAAATTTCAGAAACAAGGTTTCCATTTAAGGAAGAAAAATAAGATATTACCTTCTTAGGCTCAGTGCACTCACGAGCGTAATAACCCTTGTTACCACAATTGTAACAAGTCACTTGTGTCTTATCAACCTTTTTACCGTGCTTTCCTCTTTTGGGCTTTTGCCTCTTGTTTCCTATCTTTGGTCCTGGACTATTCTCATGCATCTTACCCTTACCCTTGTTGTTGTAGTTAGACCTTTTGCCTTGTTCCCAAAAACTTGCTTGGAACTGGACTCAGCTACATAAGCTTAAGCATTAGGTTTAGCTGCCTCAAGGCGCTCATCCTCAAGTTCCAAATGACGCGCAATGTCAACAAATGTCTTGATGTTCTCATTGTGAGTCATGTTTACCTTCATGTGCTCCCAATGTGCAGGCAGGGACCGGATAACAACTTGAACTTGTTGTTCATTAGTGAGGTTGTGACCTGCTGATTTCAACTCTGTTATCATGTTCGACATTTCCCTCAAATGTTGTTTCATCGATTTGTTAGGGACCTTCTTGTAAGTGTCGAACTTGATTGTTAGTTACATGAGTTTAGAGACAGTAGTTCCTCCAAACTTCTCTTGAAGAGCAACCCATATGGCATTGGCATTGGGATACTGCTGATATTCAACCACAAGGTCATCGCTCATGGAACTGATTAGGATTCCTCTTGCAGTGGAATCTTTTTTCTTCCAAGCAGTATAAGTAGCCATGTCACGCCTATATTGCGCAAGATTGGTACTTTCCTCATCAGCCATAGTGCATCCATCGCAAAATTGATGGCCTCTAACACTTCTTGCTCCTCAAGGACATAATGCATTTTCAGATGCCAAATATTACAATTGTCACCATTGAGCTTCTCGCCCTTATTCAGTTCAGCTATTATGTTCTTACTAGCCATAGTTAATCACGAATCTTTTGTAAAAAAAAAACAAATACAACATTAGTCTAAGAAAACATTATACACATCATCTTTTAGTCACAATTTAGAAATTAAAGTCATTAGAAATTTTTCGTAAGAATTTGAATCAAAAGTTCACTATGTTCCCAATCATCATCAAAATTCAAAATTCAAATTTCTTTTAACTTAAATTTTAAATTGTACCATAATTCTTAGATGAGAATTCACTTGAATCCTATCAATCTTTTTGAATGCCCAAAAAGTATAATAATGAAAGAGAAAAAATAATAATTGTGCAATGAGTCATAACAAAATAAAAAAAACTTAATAATTCAATACAACATATAAAGACTAATGAGTAGTATTAATCTAATGTAAATAGGATAAATTGAAATGAGAATTAAGCATTATTTGTATATGATCTTCCTAGGAATAGATACTTCCACTTTCTCCTTATCCATAATAGTGGGAACCATATCCTTTATCCAAGGAAAGAGGAGAGCCGGTGCTTTAGAAGTCTTGAGATTGGGGCTTAAAACAAGAATGGAAGACTTGCTCAAATTCCTCTAAGTGTATTCCTCTAAAAACAGGTAAATCAAAGTCTCATATTTGCTAGTTTTCCTATTTAACATATCCATAAAGTCATTGTGTTGAGCCCTAGATTCATTTGGTTTCTCAAACCAAAAATCCTTATTTTTTTCTTTTAGAGGGTCAGGCAAAGTATTGCATAAAGCTTCATACTTATCACAGTCCTCCATCACTCAGCCTTTGTGGATTATCACTTGAAGCATGTCGTTTACAATTTTGACATGTTCAATAAGGTCATGATCTAGATGCTTTCTATAATTAGCAAGAGTGTTTTCCAGTTGTATAAGCCTGTCTATTTGAGTTTGAGTCCTCGTTGCTATAGGAGTGATTCTCATTCGTGTTTTACCACGAATAAATCTAGTCTTGTTAACGTCCCTATAGGTTTTTAGTCTTTTTATTCTTGTCAACTGAGACATATTCCCTTAAAAAATAATAAAAAATATTAATGGGAAAAACTCAAGCCAATTTAATATATAGAATAAACATAAACAAATGTCATGACATAAAAAAAATTCTACGGTCAATAATTAAATTGCCATAAAACGTTATAGTATTGGTAGTAACAATATTATTACGCATCAAAACATTATTTTGAGAAACATCAGAATTTTGCCACATATATTAACATTATGTATACAAAGTAAATAATCATATATATATATATATATAAGTTAATATGCATGTGCATATATCAATAACAATAAGCAGAAGCAATTCAGAAACATCCTTTTACAAAAGAAAGAATGGAAAAAAAATCTTTAAATTCAAATTTTTTTTTTTAAAATAAGACAAAAAATTGTCACTGCAAAAAAACAGTGACAATCTATGTCACTAAAACTTGTCACTGTCATAGACAGTGACAGTATCGGCCATGTTCATCACCTTCTCCACTGAAGGAAAAAAACCGAGTTTCTTCTTCCAAATTTTTAGAAAATCATAACTCACTCAATTTTGATCTGTTTTTTCGCCTACCAAATATCAACAGAAAGGTATCGACGAGTATAACAAATCTACATTAACATATTCGCGAAAAAACATAAAATTGAAAACGCAAAGTCACGTTTTTCAAATTTGTGATCAATATTTCTCTCAATTTATGTGGAGTTGGGCCACGAAATTGCATCAGAATGTCTAACATGTCAAGGGATACTATTATATGTGAGATTCATGCAATTTGGTGAAGGTTCAAAAAATTCACATTAATGGGTTTATCTTGATATATTGTGGGTTTATCTTGATATATGCAATTTTAACCACAACCTGCCTCTGATACCAATGTAGTAGGTTAATGAAAGCAGAACATATAATTGTAATAGGATCACATACCTTTTTGATAATTCCAAAATTATGTTTTAATTCTAGGTCCAAGAGCAAATCAAATGGAGATGCACTTTCATTCACAATCCAAATACTTTATATATATATATTAACCAAAATATATTTCCACTAAGTAGTCTTATTTCAGAGAAGAGAAGAAGTAAAATTCTGCTGTGTGTTCTTTTCTTTTTCTATCTTTATTTCTTTCCGAAGAAAACCACCCAAAAAGAGAGACAAAGCAGGGAGTTGAAAAAAAAAACAGTTTTTTTGTTTTTTTCTCTCTTGTAACTGCTTGTTAACCACCTTTGTCTTATTTATCAATTAATATAAATATGATCACAATAATGATTTGGGTTAACCCGTCATGGGCGACCCAACCCAAAATCCAACACAAATTATTAATCAAATCCAACTAAAATGTTGCCATGTTGATATAGGTTTGAAGATAGAGCTTATTACATTAATGTCCAAAGGCCAACATATATTTACAAAAGTAACCGTGTCTTTTGTTGGACTATACAATTTACCAAAGCAACCCGAAATAATAATTAACAAAACTAACATAAAACATTATTTAAAATAAGACATCCTCATAATGCCCTTTTACGTCCATGGTACTTTACAGATTTGTCACTCATTTAACCACTTATTATATACATTAATTAAGGTATACTTGTGTCAGATAACATGGTGAAACAAATAAAATTTGTTAATATGACAAAAGAAATTGTATTCATTTTGCCTAGTGTACAATTCGATTTAAAGTTTTAGAAAACTAAAACTTATGTCATATTGTATTTTTTTCCTTCCTATTAATATAAGATATATCATGCATTTTTTTAGTAAATTATTGCATAATTTTTTTTTGGTTTCATTTTCTTTATAAATTTTCGAGATATTTTGCAATTGTACCCCATTTTTGGAGCGTATTTTGCACTTACACCCCACATTTTAAATCCCTTGTACTTGCACCCTACCGTTGGCAACTTCTATTAAGTGGTGTTACATATTTCACAAATGGACAATTATGGCACCATGTAAGTCAAAATTGTGGATTTCAAGCATTAACAGCTTAAAGAAAAAAAAAAGAAATAGAAATGTTAGTACAACTTTTGTTTTTTATAATTTAATCCAATGCTATTTAAAAGTAGTTGATTACTCAAATTTTTAAAGTCATATATATGTAGCTGACTTGAGTCAAATTCTTACTTATTTATGTCATTTGATTAGATAGAGAAATATTGACCAAGAAAGAAGAGATAAAAATATTTGGATTAAGAAATAACGTGATTTAAAGAATTTTAAAATTAGACCAGATTTTGGACTATAAAAAATTATTTAAAACTATTACTCCTAAGTTAATTAAATACATGATTTAATTTACCAAATCAAATCTCAAAATCACTAGAAATAATGTAGCTTAGATTAATTTGTGCTTTAATTTTAAATTTAAATTTTAAAAATGATTAAAATAATTGTCATCAAGAAAGATAAGTAGAAGAAATATCTTAAAACGTTAAAGGGTATTAAGCAAGAGAAAGGGTAATAATGAGTAAGAGGAAATAAATTTAATGCAAGTTAAAACAACTAAAGTATTAATTAGTTGAGTACTAATGAGTGACATCAATAATTTTCCTAATTTATTAATAGAAGAAAATGGGAGCAAAAAAGAGATTATGTGGATAATGATGTATAATTAAGTATGTCATTAATTTACGATAGATGTAAAAGTCAATAAATATTACAAATATGTAGTCTCCGCATGCATGTGCATGTAAATAATTTTTAAATTACAGTTATATTAGTTTTAAAATTGAAATATATGAGATAATCTATGTAATAATTTATAAATAAAAAAGTTACTTGGTTAAATTATAAATAAAAAGTTGTTATAACATTTTACTTCTTTTTTTCTTTTCTTTTTTTTGCTTTAAGCGGTTAATGATTGAAACCCACACTTTTGACTCACATGGGGACATAATTGTCCATTTATGAAATATTTAACACCACTTAAATGAAGTTGCTAGCGTTGGGGTGCAAGTACAAAGATTTAAAATGTTAGGTATAAGTGCAAAATACTTCCAAAATGTGGGGTGCAATTGCAAAATATTTCTAAATTTTCAAATTTCATGGTTACAATGAATCTTGTTTTAATAAATTTAATTAGAGGAGTTCAAATATATAAATTTTATTAGTATCCAATTTTTGGATATGAAAATATGGTCTTTACATTTTTAAAAAGAAATTAATGAGAGAAAAGATGATTTGGAAGAGTATAGCTGGAGTTTGTGCAGTGGGTGTGATGTACTTGGTTGTGTGTTTTTAGGTAAATATGTGTAGGGATAGCAAAGGAGTGGATTTACGACTTCCATCTTCGGCCCCACTACCAAAAACCATCCCCATCCCCGATTTGGGATATCGGGTAATATGCATCACTGTTCCCGTCGGACAACAAGTCCTTGCAGGGATTCCTTTCCATATTTTTTTTTAAAAAAAGGAAGAAAAAAAAATGAGAAAGAAAGAATAAAATTTGTATATATATATACACACATGCATGTATACATATAAAACTTAAATTATATATATACAATGAACAGTGAACTAATTTTGTATACATATTGAGGGAGCATAAAATTTAGTTAAGGTAAGATGAGCTGGCCCAATCTGTTTAGGAGCCCATACGGTGAACCAGGCCAGCAGGCCTGGCATGAGCAGAGGGAACAAGCAGAAGACACGCCGAGTTGCCGATATTCGAAGTTGCCGAGATAGCCAAGCTGAGGCTGACTTCAATAAGGAATGGCACACGTGACCTAACACATGGAAAATGCATGAGGAGAATCATATTGAATCGCACAAACCTGTGCAAAATCGTACTTACCACCACTACACCACTACAAACGTACAATTTCAGAATTTGTTAGTTGTGGATAAAGGAGAGAGACTAGAGTATTATCCAAGTCTTACCCTCTTTAGTGATTTTATTGTTAATCCTAAAGAACAAATGTAACCATAATTCTATATGTATAAATAAAAAAGGGAGGGCTCAGAATAAGGGTTGGTTGTTGAATATTCTAGCTGTTTGTAAATTGCTTGCCTTTTCTTTTTGAGAGACAACTTGTAATCTATATCCTTCATTAATCGATAGTCTTAAGAGCTCAATATAACAATCACACATACAAACGGAAGACGTATTGCCAGATTTGCATAAGCGCTATAGGGAGAACCTACCGTACCCAAAAAATCTCGTCTAAGCTCATATTCTCGTTACCATAGCAAAACTCATTTTCTAAATCATTATCATGGGTTAGGCCTAAATTTTGCACCACCTACACATAAGTATACATGTATATATATATAAGCACAAATTAAATAAAAAGATTACAAAACTAAGTATATCGGGATGGTTACGGAGTGGAGACACCGATACCCGAACATTGACTAATTTAGAAATTTCTGACCCACCCCTAATTAGCCGCCCCATACCTAAGGGTACATGTTGTATTTGGAAAGATCGAAGAGAAGAATTTTGAATGTGTTTGACTTTTTGTTCCTTATAATATACATTAGGGTGATTTTGAATTCATCCACCTAATATGTAAGTTCATGTTTGATTAGATTTTGAGTTGGTCCACATTATCTTTTAAGTTTACCCACTGTATGAGATAAACTTATAAAAAAATATAGTATTTAGTTTTTTCATATTGTTCTAATTATTTTAAAATCCTTATTTAAAATTTATAAACTTTCAAAAATGTACCCAATTCCAGTTCCCAACTGCTTTTTTTAATATTGATCAAGAGAGGCGAAAGCCCAACCCCAAGAAATAAACCCATTTTCGAACAAACTATTTCACCATTTTCCGTAGAAGTCTACGGCAAAATATCATCAAAAAAAAAAAGGAATGAAAATTTTTAATACATGTTCTAAATGTAAATGAACTTTTTTTTGCTATAATCAAGTTCATGCAGCCTTCCTTACATTTGACATGAAATGAAATTTAAAAGTGAAGAAGAAGAAGAAGAAGAAGAAGAAGAAGATACTCTAAGATATATATTAAGCTTACGTACTTGGCAAAATCCTGTTTGTAAATCTACCATTCCAGAAAATAATTTAATTCACGGATATATATTCCATTAAATGAAAATGGTTTATAATTAATATTAGTATGATTAAAGATGAAATATTATAAGTCAAAGACAATAAAATTGGATTTTTATACATATTATAACAAAACCTAGCTATAATAGTTTGTTGATGGTTGTGAATTAAATACTCGATGAACTTGAATTATTGTTATTGTTGACTTGAAAGTCACTAATCTTGTTTTGATAATAACAATAAAGTTAATCATGTGTAATTTAACTTAGTTGGTGTTTTAAGTTATAGCCACAACAAATTGATCATATGTGGACTTAACCGAAAAGCCGGATTCAAGGTCATTCATCTACAAAGTATTGCAATCCATGCCACTCACCTCACACAACTTCCATGAGATCTCTTTGAAGTACAATGAAGCCAAGGAAGAAAAAAAACGTAGCAATACAAACAAAGCTCTCAAAGACTCCTTATTGTTTATGTGAGTGAGTGCTTTAGTTTTCCTTGTAAAGGTTTCGATTTGATCATTATAATAAGCTCATAGAATATTCCTTTTCATAAGATTGATCAAAACAAAGGTTGAATTAAAATCCTTTCAAAAACCCTCTCTTAAGGAAAAACCGTTTTTGAAATTAATTCATTTTTAATTCTAAAAGATCTTATTGTTGCTCTAACAAAAATAGGTGTCTTAGGAACCTATATTCTACCTTTACCAAGCATTAAAATTGGTTTTAGAGCTTAAATGCACATATACAAAATTTGGATTTTTGGCCTGATGGACAGAGCCCATCAGTCGACTAAGCAGAGAGGCTCAGTCGACTGAGGCTTGCTCAGTCGACTAAGGAGCACTGCTCAGTCGACTGATGGCCCAAAAACTAGCCGTTGGAGTTCTGATTTTTTACCATTTTTGGCACCAAACTCTTACCAACTCCCTCCAAACGGCCATATGTTGTCTTAGACTATATATACACCTTCTAAGACTTATTTAAACACACTTGAATCATTCTTACACCATTCTCTTCATCTACATTCATTCTTAAAGATTCAAGAACAACTCTTTTGATCAATCATTCTTATTTTGAGCTATATTCTATTGATCAAAGTTGACATCTCTTAGTGTGAGCTTAAGTTGTAATCTTCATACACTATAGAGCTATTGTACATTGGTGTTAGTCACCAAATCATTTCTTTCAAACATTAAGAGATGTTTATCTCTTAAGATAGCAAGAGAGTTTTCTTGTGTGAGTATTGAGAGAATATCAATACTTGTAAAGAGTGTAGTGAGACAACAACACTTGTAGTGGTTTTATCTTCACCCGGAAGAAGATTGGAATTAGTGGAATTTCTCGGGGTACTAACCGAGCGCGGAGTAGGGGCTAACAAGCCGAACCGTGTGGACAAAAAGTCTTTGACTTTGATCGGTTCAATCTTTCTATCTCTTTATCTCTTATATTGTGTTATTTGTTTCTTGTGATTGGATTTATCTTTGTTTATTGGTTGGTTGATTAATATAGACATCAAACATTTTTAAATTGATTTTAAAAATCCCATTAAGTTTTAAAAACCCTATTCACCCCCCCTCTAGGGTATTTTCCGACTTACAATTGGTATCAGAGGTTGTACTCTTGTTTTGATTTTACAATCTTAGAGTTTACGATCATGTCTATTTATCAAGGAACCGGACTTAACGAAGGTTCTTCAACCACTAGGCCGCCTCTATTTGATGGCAAAAATTATAGCTATTGGAAAAATCGCATGTGTACTTTTCTTCAAGCTAGTGATTTTGAACAATGGAGGGTTACACTCATTGGACCCTATGAGATTACCAAAACCGATGAAAGGGGTAATGTCACTCCTAAATCAATTTCCGATTATGATGAGAATGACATTAAGAAAATCCAATTTAATGCTAAAGCCTTAAACTCTCTACATTGTGCATTAACTATGGATGAATACAACAAAATTTCTAGTTGTAAAACCGCAAAAGAAATATGGGACAAATTAGAGGTTGCTCATGAGGGAACCTCACAAGTCAAGGATGACAATATTGATATGCTTGTTCATGATTATGAGCTTTTCAAAATGGAGCCTAATGAATCACTTGCTTCTATGTATAGTAGGTTCTCCATTATTACTAATGCTCTAAATCTCCTTGGAAAGGTTTATTCCAATGAAGACAAGATTCGAAAGATTCTTAGGACTCTTCCCAAGAAATGGAGACCCAAAGTAACGGCTATTCAAGAAGCCAAAAATCTCAAGACGTTAAGCATGGATGAACTATTGGGGTCACTTAAAACCCACGAGAAGGAATTGGAGAGAGAAGAAGAAGTTGATTCAAAAGCCAAGAAGACTCTTGCTCTCAAGGCAAGTCAACGAGAGGATGATGAAGAGTCAATGGGCGGTGACGATGACATGGCTCTCCTCTCTAGAAACTTCATGAAATTTCTAGCCAAGAAGAATAAGTTTCAAGGAAAAGGAAACAACTTTGGTTCTTCATCAAAGAGGAACAATGATCGATCAATTCAACCAAGAGTTAAAAACGAAGAAGTCAAGAAATGTTTCCATTGCCATGAACCGGGACACTTCAAAACCAATTGCCCGGTTAGAAGAAAGGAGAGAAGAGATAAAAGAGATAAAGCCTTCAAACAAGTAAGGCATGCCCTCAAGGGGACTTGGAGTGATTCCGAAGAAGGTGAATCCGATGCCGACTCTAGCGACGAGGAGACGGCAAATCTTTGCCTTATGGCAAGAGACGATGAGGTAGACTCTATTTATGATTCATTTAGCGATGATAATGTTTCTATAAATGATGATGCTCATGATGAAAATGACTATGATGAGTTATATGAAATGTTTGAGGAATTGCATAGCAAATTTGAAAATCTTTCCAAGAAGTTTGCAAGCCTAAAAAAGGAGAATTTGATAATTTCTAACAAGTGTGAAACTTTTGAAAAAGAAAACATGGTTTTGAAAAATGAAATCAATACTTTGAAGAAAGGAAAGGAAAAGGAAATTCCAAACACACTTGTAGTAGAAAATGTCAAATTAAAAGATCAAGTGGATGATCTAACCAATAGCTTAGCCAAATTCACCAATGGTAGGGATAATTTGGATAAACTATTAGGAATGCAAAGGTGTGTATTTGACAAAGCCGGATTGGGCTACAACCAAATTGACAACCAAAAGGATTACAAAACTTTTTTAAAACATATACACCTCATGATCCCACTCATATTTGCTCATATTGTGGTAGAAATACTCATTATGTGGATCATTGTTTCTATCGAAATGAATGTTTCCCTAAGAGGAAGCTTGCTTGGGTTCCAAAAGGAACCATTATGTTTGCTAACCCAAAGGGACCCAACACATTTTGGGTACCAAAGGAGAAGTTACTTAAAGTCATGGTGTAGGTATGCTTGAAAGCCAAGGGTAGCAAAACCAAGTGGTTCTTGGATAGTGGTTGCTCAAAACACATGACGGGAGACAAAAACAACTTCTTAAGTCTAATTCCCAAGCGAGGAGGGAATGTGACTTTCGGGGACAACGCCAAGGGCAAAATCATCGGTATAGGTAAGGTTGGTAAGCATTCTACTTGCATTGATAATGTTCTATTAGTTGATGGTTTGAAGCATAATTTACTTAGCATTAGCCAATTATGTGATAAGGGCTATGAAGTTATTTTTAAATCCGATCGTTGCATTGTTAAGAATGTTAGTGATGATTTCATTTTACTTGTTGCATATAGAACTAACAATGTGTATACTCTTGAGCTTGATGATTTATCTCAACAAGATGTTAAATGCTTATCCGCTATAAATGATGTATCTTGGTTGTGGCATAGGAGACTAGGACATGCTAATATGGATTTAATTCATGTTTTGTCTAAGAAAGAGCTTGTTAAAGGATTGCCTAAAACCAAATTTGTTAAGGATAAAATTTGTGATGCATGTCAACTTGGTAAACAACACAAATCTTCTTTCAAGTCTAAAAGGGATATTACTACATCTAGACCACTTGATATGTTGCATCTTGATTTGTTTGGTCCTATTTCGGTTGCTAGTCTAGGTGGCAAGTTATACACGTTTGTTATTGTTGATGATTATACTAGACTCACTTGGGTGTTCTTTCTCACCCACAAAAGTGAAACCCCACATGTTTTTTGCTAAATTTTGTAGAAAAGTTCAAAATGAAAAAGGCGTCTCTATTGTGCATGTTCGTAGTGATAGAGGTAGAGAATTTGACAATGTTGATATTGAGAACTTTTGTGATGAGCATGGTATTGATCATAATTTTTCGGCACCTAGAACTCTTCAACAAAATGGTGTTGTTGAGAGGAAAAATAGATCTCTTCAAGAGATGTCTAGGACTATGCTTAATGAACATTCTTTACCGGAGTATTTGTGGGCAGAAGCCGTTAACACCGCATGCTATGTGATTAATCGTACTATTATTCGTAAAAAGTTAAATAAGACACCTTATGAATTATGGAATGACAAGAAACCAAATATTGCTTATTTTAAAGTTTTTGGTTGCAAATGTTTTATTTTGAATGATCGTGATCACCTAGGCAAATTTGATGCTAAATCCGATGAAGGAATTTTTCTTGGGTATGCCACTAATAGTAAAGCATATAGAGTTTATAACAAGAAAAGTTTGGTAGTCCAAGAGTCTATGCATGTTGTATTTGATGAGTCAAATCCTTTCTCACCCAAAGTACATTCCGATGATGATGTTGAGATTGTCCAAAAGATTTCGGATATTCAAATCAATGATACATCTAAGGAAGAACCATCGAGTGCTCAAGCTCCTTCTAAGGAGTTAGAAAACAAAACCGAGCAAGACTCGAATGAGTTGCCTAGGAGTTGGAAATTTGTGTCCAACCACCATATTGATCAAATTCTTGGAGAGCCATCTAGTAAAGTTTGACTAGATCTTCCTTAAGAAATGTATGCAATAACGTGGCATTTGTTTCTCAATATGAGCCTAAAAACATTATGAAGCCGAACAAGATGAATCTTGGATGATGGCTATGCAAGAGGAGCTCAATCAATTTGAGAGAAACAAAGTGTGGACACTTGTTCCCAAACCTAATGATCATACTATTATTGGTACTAAATGGGTATTTCGTAACAAAAAGGATGAAAGTGGTGTAATAGTTAAAAATAAAGCTAGATTTGTTGCCCAAGGATACAATCAAGAGGAGGGCATTGATTATGAAGAAACATATGCACCCGTAGCACGTCTAGAAGCTATTCACATGTTACTTGCTTATTCATGTTTTAAGAATTTCAAATTATATCAAATGGATGTGAAAAGTGCTTTCTTAAATGGTTTTATCGATGAAGAAGTTTATGTGAAACAACCTCCCGGTTTTGAAAATCATGTTTATCCGGACTACGTGTTTAAATTATCGAAAGCATTGTATGGTTTAAAACAAGCACCTAGAGCATGGTATGATAGACTTAGTTCATTTTTGATTAACAATGGTTTTGTTAGAGGTAAAATTGATACTACCTTATTTATCAAAAATCATGACAATGACATGCTACTTGTACAAATCTATGTTGATGATATTATATTTGGTTCTACTAACGAAAATCTTTGCAAGGACTTTTCCTCATGTATGCAAAAAGAATTCGAAATGAGCATGATGGGTGAATTGAATTACTTCCTTGGATTACAAGTGAAGCAATGCAAAGAAGCATCTTCATCAATCAAGAGAAGTATGTGAAGGAGCTATTGAAGAAATTCGACATGGAAGGTGCCAAATCCATGAGCACTCCTATGAGTTCAACATTGAAGCTCGACAAAGACGAAATCGGTAAAACCGTAGACATCAAGAAATATCGAGGTATGATCGGTAGTTTATTATATTTGACGGCCTCTAGGCCGGATATTATGTTTAGTGTATGTCTTTGTGCACGATTCCAAGCGGATCCCAAAGAGTCACATTTACTTGCCGTAAAACGGATTTTCCGTTATCTATCCGGTACTAGCTCCTTGGTTTGTGGTACCCAAGAGAGAACTCATTTGACTTGATTAGTTATTCCGATGCGGATTTTGCCGGTTGCAAAATCGATAGGAAAAGCACTAGTGGCACTTGTCATTTCCTAGGACATTCGCACTAGTATCTTGGTCAAGTAAGAAACAAAACTCGGTGGCCCTTTCAACGGCCGAAGCCGAATATGTGGCGGCCGGAAGTTGTTGTGCTCAAACCTTATATACATTAAACAACAACTAGAAGACTTCGGATTAAGTCTTAGCCACATTCCCATTAAGTGTGACAACACAAGTGCTATTAGCTTGACCAAGAACCCTATACAACATTCACGTACTAAGCACATTGAGATAAGATATCATTTTATTCGTGATCATGTGCAAAAAGGTGATGTTGATATTGAATTCGTTGGCACCGAATCGCAATTTGCGGATATTTTCACTAAACCACTTCCCGATGATCGCTTTTGCACTATTCGACGTGAACTCGGTATGACTAGAGCTTGTGACATCTAGTTTATTCAAAAAAGTTCATAAAAAGTAAATATAGTGCTTATTCTTGAGCACACATTCTTTGTTGTACTAAATTTTTCATAATTCTAGTGTTGTATTTGTCTTGAATTAATCTTACATGTTATTGTGACAATTAACAAGTATCTTTGCAGCTATAGTATGCTAATTGATGATGGAATAACAAGCAAAATCATTTTCGGAGCAAGAACAAACTGATATGGGCTAAACTGAGTGACTCAGTCGACTAAGGGATTTCATCAGTCGACTAAGCATCCATCAGTCGACTGAAGGGGCTTCATCAGTCGACTGATGAGTGACTGAGAGCTGACATTTTATTCTCTACTTTCCCCTGTTTTTTATTCATTCTTCTCCCCATCTATTTCGAGCCCTCTCTCTCCATACACACCCAACACCTTCATATATCTCTAAAATCATCACCAAAACTCATTCTAAACCATCAATCTTCATTGTTTCACATCAAATCTATTACAAATCACACATATTTCATATCAAATCCATCAAACCCATCTCATACCTTCTCAACCCTAACCCTAGCCTCCATTGTTCTTCTTCAATCAAAACCTAATTTTTTTCTCTACCAATCCTTCACAATTCATCTATATATCTTATTTCCAACTATTTTTTATACAATCAAGCCTTTAAAACCAAAAATCTCAAATTTCCTCTCAAACCCTAACCTTCTTTAAAACCTAAATTCTTCTACCATACACTCTAGCCATGTCTCAACAAACCCGCCCTCGTCGACCACGAAAATCTATACCACAAGTGGGAACTTCTTCACCCACTCCTGCCTCAATTTCTCAACAACCATTATTCATCTCCGACGAAGCTCAAGCAAACTTCAACTCCGACTATTCCGTTCGTACTATTGTTGAAGGTAAACAATTCAATATTGAAGTATTTTCTTCATATGGTCTTAACATCACTGGTCTTTTTCGTAGACAAGGCATCATAAATTTTCTTACCATTCGTGAAAATGTCTATCCACGTCTTGTTCATTTATTTTATGTTAATCTTCATCACCCCACACTTGATTCCGGCCGAGCCAACAAACTACGACTTAGCTCACTTGTCAATGGACGTATGGTCAGTTTCACCAAATCTGATCTTAGTCGAATCTTTGGCTTTTCGACGGAAAATGTGACGGACGTACCGTCAAACTTTGAGAATCTATTTGGCTTTGAGAAATCCGCGGCATTATCTACCATCCTTAAGCGCCGTCATCGATTTCAAAACTCTGGCGTGGGACTTAAAATCAAGGCCTCTATGCTTACTTTGCAAAACCGCCTTATCCATTCCATAATCGGGTATTCCATTGTTCCAAGACGAGGTAGTAGGGCTTCCGTCAATGCCTTGGACGTTTTCTTAGTATGGGCGATTGCTATGGGGCACAAGCTTGACCATGCCGATCTTATGTTCAATCATTTTCTTAGTATCACCAATAGGAGGAAACAAGGATTGGTTTATGCTATGGCACTAACTAGATTATTCCAATTTTATGACATTCCTCTTGAAAATGAAACGGAAATCATTGTCCCAACAAATGAGGAAACATATAGCACCAAGAACATTCGTCAAATGGGTATCACATTGAAAACGGAGAATGGTCTCAAATGATCCCCTTGACATTGATGAGGACGGGGATAGTGATGATGATGTAAACTTAGCTCAACCCGAGCCCATGGAACAAGACATACCACCGCAAGGCCCTTCCACTCAAGCTCCTACTAGCTCTCAACAAGGCATTCACACGCCACATCCAAATGAAGCAATCTTGCAAGCCATTCAAATTATCGGTGACCATGGATAATAGTTCAAAACCGAATTGAGGAGAGGCAAAGAGCACATGAAGCCGCATTCCTCCACTACCACCTCGACTATGTCTTTCCACCATGGAACCCGTGAATGCGAATCAAGGATGGGGTCAATGGCCACAAGAAGGTCCCGACGAGTGATCTTCTTCTCTTCTCCTCTTTTTGATCATGACAAAGGGGGAGAAAATAATAAGTGTTTGGTACACACTCTAGTATGCTAGTATGCTTATTTCTCTTTATGAAACTTCTAAGTTTTATTATTGGTTACTCTATGAACTTAAGTACTATGCCTTTCTTTTCATATGGTTTAACTCTAGTATTTTATTTGAACTTAGTTAAAGTTTTAAGTTTCTATTATAATCTTGCATTGGTTTGATTTGTTGTTATGCATGCTTATTATATTTTTTATATGCATAGTTTGAGGGGGAGTTTTCCTGTTAGAAAACTCAACTAATGATCCTAATCGCAAACACACATTAATTTATTGTCATCATCAAAAAGGGGAGATTGTTGACTTGAAAGTCACTAATCTTGTTTTGATAATAACAATAAAGTTAATCATGTGTAATTTAACTTAGTTGGTGTTTTAAGTTATAGCCACAACAAATTGATCATATGTGGACTTAACCGAAAAGCCGATTCAAGGTCATTCATCTACAAAGTATTGCAATCCATGCCACTCACCTCACACAACTTCCATGAGATCTCTTTGAAGTACAATGAAGCCAAGGAAGAAAAGAAACGTAGCAATACAAACAAAGCTCTCAAAGACTCCTTATTGTTTATGTGAGTGAGTGCTTTAGTTTTCCTTGTAAAGGTTTCGATTTGATCATTATAATAAGCTCATAGAATATTCCTTTTCATAAGATTGATCAAAACAAAGGTTGAATTAAAATCCTTTCAAAAACCCTCTCTTAAGGAAAAACCGTTTTTGAAATTAATTCATTTTTAATTCTAAAAGATCTTATTGTTGCTCTAACAAAAATAGGTGTCTTAGGAACCTATATTCTACCTTTACCAAGCATTAAAATTGGTTTTAGAGCTTAAATGCAAATATACAAAATTTGGATTTTTGGCCTGATGGACAGAGCCCATCAGTCGACTAAGCAGAGAGGCTCAGTCGACTGAGGCTTGCTCAGTCGACTAAGGAGCACTGCTCAGTCGACTGATGGCCCAAAAACTAGCCGTTGGAGTTCTGATTTTTTTACCATTTTTGGCACCAAAACTCTTACAACTCCCTCCAAACGGCCATATGTTGTCTTAGACTATATATACACCTTCTAAGACTTATTTAAACACACTTGAATCATTCTTACACCATTCTCTTCATCTACATTCATTCTTAAAGATTCAAGAACAACTCTTTTGATCAATCATTCTTATTTTGAGCTATATTCTATTGATCAAAGTTGACATCTCTTAGTGTGAGCTTAAGTTGTAATCTTCATACACTATAGAGCTATTGTACATTGGTGTTAGTCACCAAATCATTCTTTCTTTCAAACATTAAGAGATGTTTATCTCTTAAGATAGCAAGAGAGTTTTCTTGTGTGAGTATTGAGAGAATATCAATACTTGTAAAGAGTGTAGTGAGACAACAACACTTGTAGTGGTTTATCTTCACCCGGAAGAAGATTGGAATTAGTGGAATTTCTCGGGGTACTAACCGAGCGCGGAGTAGGGGCTAACAAGCCGAACCGTGTGGACAAAAAGTCTTTGACTTTGATCGGTTTCAATCTTTCTATCTCTTTATCTCTTATATTGTGTTATTTGTTTCTTGTGATTGGATTTATCTTTGTTTATTGTTGGTTGATTAATATAGACATCAAACATTTTAAATTGATTTTAAAAATCCCATTAAGTTTTAAAAACCCTATTCACCCCCCCCCCTCTAGGGTATTTTCCGACCTACAGTTATAATTAATTAATAGTTGATTCTTCACATATAAAGTGAGTGTGAGTAGGCTAGGGTGTAGTCACAGTGTGGCGAGGGGGGTGCGCGCGCAACCCTGACGATTTCGACAATTTTTTTTAAAAAAAAAAAAGTTTTGAAACTGAGAGCTCTTCTCCCCTCTTTCTCTTTTTTTTTTCCGCAAAGCGGGTTTTAGGGTTTTTGGTATTTTTAATCGAATATTGTCATATAAGAAATTAACATGGTTGTTTCTAGATTGCCGAATACATGTTAATAGTGGAGTAAACAATTATTTGCCTAAAGAATCAACTGCTAAGCTTTCTTCATTAAACTGTTTGTGGCTTAGTGCTAGTGAATTCGAAATTTTCTTAGTTTCTTACGGATTCCAATGATAGTGACATTAATAATGAAACTTTATTCTTCATAATACATCCGAATTTGTTTCATCATAATGTGGCTAGAATGGTCCATTTGCATAAATTTATAGTTGATGAGGGTATGTAATTATAAGAAATTAGTTGAATAAATATTGAATTTATAGGGTTGATTTTAGAATGAATGTGTCACATCATGTGAAGAGTAAAAAGAATGCCCTTACCTTCTTTCTTATATCAGGGTCTAAGGACTAAGGAGGTAGCCGTTCTTGTGCAAAATGAAGAAGAAAACACTTTGAAAGTGAATCTCACCATTCCCACTTCTATGGACAATTCTTTGCAAGCTTTTGAGTTACTCAATCATCAAACTAAAAAGGTATCAAACATGCATCTCTACTACTGTGTTATATGTTTTGATAATGTTATAAACCTAGGATCCATATATTTGAATGAAATTAGAGAGTAAGGTATAGTGGTATACATTAACCAAACATGGCAACACCTCAATTACTTGGGTTTGGCATTATAAATCACGTGTTATGTCCAGTAATCCAGTGCAATATCATCTGCTAAACCACAGAATGTCATGTTTCCTCCACTAGGTCCATCTAACTTTGTTTCTTAGCTTACCATCAATATTAATTACTGAACAAATCACTCTTCCTTATTGAGGCATTATTTGGTCGATGGTGGACTTTTCAAACTCATTTAATAGGATTATCTTATTTTATCTGCTTGCTAGCTCTTCTTACATCTGACGGGTGTCATCTTTTTTAAGTTTAGTACTCAATTACTTATGCCAGATGTTCATCAAAACCAATTGACCAGAAAAACCAAACTAAACTGAGTTTATTCAAATTGCGCACTCACAGCTTCAAATTCCTGGGTACACCACTAAGTGTGAGTGTGTGTATAAATATATGCATATATTCAATCACATTTAATTAGTTTATACATAAGTGAGTTGGATTAGGGGTTTTGATGGAATGAAGAAAAAGAAGATATGGATGTTTTAAGAAGGTTACAATAATTATTTAATTTTGATAGTAAGAATTTTAAGACGGATAAACTTGCAATGAAATTTTTGTTATATATATATATATAAAAAATCCACAAGCTGTGGCCTGGTGGCTAACCACCCCAGGTTCAAGTTCTGGGGTCGACTGGGAGCTCCCCAGGTCGATTCCCGGTAGCAGCAAATCAGTTTGTGGCCAGCGCAAATGGTACTACGCGCGAGCGGTGATTAGTCGAGGTGCGCGAAAGCTGGCCCGGACACCCCGTGGGGCAATGCCCCCGAACCAAAAAAAATATATATATAAATTAAAATAAACCATCTTAATTTAGGTGGATGAACTTAAAGATTGAACAACCACTATGTATTAATTATTTGATGTGAGATGAGACAGAGAGAGACATCCAACCATAACAACAATCAGTGTATTATTTATTTAAAGTGAGAGATGGAAGCTGTAGAGAAGAGAGAACCCCTGCCATCACACCAAAACTCATTGAAAATTTGCCATCAACACATATTTTTCTCTTTCTAAAAGTGAATTTCAAAGTCACAAATCACTTAATTGGGATGAGTCAGAAAATTGATTAAGTGGTACCAGTATAATATTTTATAAAATAAAGAAAAAATTTAGTACTAATATTATTTTTATTTCAAATTCAGGAGAGTTAAATTAATACTAATAATAAACTTTTAAAAGATAAGAGGGACAAATTTAATTAATATGCATATATGCATAATTTTTAAAAATAATTTAAGATAGTAATTTTAAAAAATTTAGAGGAGTCAGTTGCCCCTTTTGCCACCCTTTCCCTCCGGTCCTACCCACCACTCCCATTTCCACTGAAAAATCCAGAATTACCCGTATCTTTCTCTATCTAAAATTGAATTCCATTTCCAAACCTACCACTACCGCTTCTGCTCAAACCCACTGGAAAATTGACTACCAACCCTATTTCCTTATCTATCTAAAATTTAGTGAAAAAACCAGCAGCAGCACCACCCACATTCACACCCAAACTCCACTGGAAAAATAAATTTAAAATAAAACAAATAAAGTAAGACCGTATACATATATGGGGGTATAAAGCACCATTTTAGTTGACGTGGGTATTATTTAAGTAGAGCCATGTACCACTTTTGAAAATGGGTGCTATCAATTATGTACATGCACGTAGGTACCAATTTAGTGATATAAATTAAGCTGACGAAAAGTTAATTTTTAGAGAGAAAAATTACGCCAATGATGGACTATCATTTTGAGAAAGAAACTTAGGTGGTAGTTTATTTCCAGAGAGAGAATTTTTAACATCCCCATTAATATATTCAACAAAATGGGAATGTGGGAAGTAAAAATTAGTCAGTTTGGAGGTCTGGTATTCTCGTCGGCCCATAATCAAATCAAGAGGTCTAACTCTATGCCAAATTAAGTATTCATTTAGCCGACCAAGATATGTTTATGCCTGGTCCGACCATTTAACAACCATTGTAATTTGCCGACCAGGATGAGACAGTTAGAAGACAATCGGCCAACGAAGATAAGATTACCGAGAGTTGAAAGATATGTGATAAAAAATAATCGTTTGTACAAATGTGAATGAGGTTAAGGATAGCTCAAATTTTAGAGTAGTACCCAATTTTACTTTTTATAAAAAATTTCACTAATCCAAAAACCTAATGTAACCTTATCATGTACATATAAATACGAAGGAAACTCACCGCTATAGACAATTAATTGAGATTTTTTTTTTGCTCACTCCCACATATTTTCTCCTTCCTCAAGCTATAAACTCTAACCCACTATTGTAACCATTTATTAACTTTTAAGCTAATAGAATCAACACACACAATAGAAGATATATTACCGAACTGGGAATTAAAGCCACCGGAAGAACTTACCCAAAACAAACCTAGTCTTCATTCTTTTCATTGGTTTCTTCTCTATTTGGTGTTCACAGCAATTCATCATCTTCATTTATAAAATTTGATTGCCAAGCAAAATTCTTTAGACCAATTCTCTTCAAAATGAGTTTGCTTAAATTTTAACCACCCATTGGGATTAAAAAAAAAACAACCAACCTGTACACAGGGATGTCTCTGTTATCCCACAAGGGTTTGTTTCAAGAAGGGCATATGATGTTAAAATCTGGCATGACAAAACCTTCGGGGAAGAAACGGCGGACCTATTTTTTTCGGGTGATCTGTTTTTTCAAGTGAGAAACGGTGGAGCTATTGTAGATCGTAACAAAGAATCATATATGAAAATTAAACAACACAAAAAAATTCAACATACATCAAGTACTAAAATATACCAGTCGATCCATTCATTTATTCATTATTAAAGCAGAGTTCTTAAGATCACAAAACCAGTAAAATACGTACAAACACAGAAACCACAATTTACAACACCAAACTTCCCTTACATATATTAAACCACAACCGAAGCCTAATTTCATCCCCATCCCAAAACCAGACACAAAATCAAACCCTAACCCTATGAATCCGCCGGAGCTTTCTCGTCGACGGCGGTTTTCTCATCCTCCCCGTACATAGCAACAGCCTTAGTAGCCTCAGAAACAGCATACTTAACCAACTCCCCCGACAAGGCCAGCGGAGAAGAAGAAGCCGGAGCTTTCTCAGCCGCTTTGGTTTTCTTCGCCTCCGCCGGTTTTTCCTCTGCTGGTTTCTTCTCTGCCTTCGGAGCAATTTTAGAGAGTGAAACTGTGCGGAGAGAGAAACGAGGGGGTTTAATGGAGTGGTGACTCGGGCAAGAATGGGGTATTGTGTATTTATATGGATTGAGAGGTGGGGCTTTTAGCTTTAATGAGGCGGGAACCGATTTATTCTTGGAGTAAATTGAATTAATTAAGTCAAAACTTTTGCGTCGGAATTTATATTTTTGCCATGACAAGAAATACAAGGATGCAAACATGATATGAAATGAGGACAGGTGGTATTATTTTTTAGCCTATTGAAATATAATAAATACGACACAATTATTACAAAAATATATAAATCCAAATACAAGTGGAAACGAAAAAAAAAATTCACTTTAACACAACAATATATACATGATTAACACAACATAATTATAATTTTGTGTCAATTTCATTAAAAATATTATACACGAACATAAATTCTCATTTCAAATTCATTTCATTTTAAGGCATGTTTAAGCTTGATCTAATCATCAATTATAAGTTATTTACAAATGGGTATGTATATTTAATTTCCCGGCTCCAGGCATACGACTCCTTAAAAGGTAGTTATATTATTTCAGGTACTTGCATATATTGTTTATTTGTTTAAGATGTGGATATCTTCATAATCAAATATATATATATATATATATATACAGTGGCGAATCCAGAAATTTAACTAAAATGTAGGGTTAAGTTGATTTTATATTTGTCAAATGGCACATCAATTATACACTGTTACACCTAGATTATCCTAAAGTATAAAAAATTTCACATAAGTCTCTATATATTATTTTTTTTTACTATAGTTTTCCAAGAATTATCCCACATATAGAAAAAGAAATTGAAAATCAAGGGGGGAGGGGGGGGGGGGTAGAGATATTCCTCCCACCCTTACACAACATCAAATATATATATATATATATATATGCAGTGGCGAATCTAGAAATTTAACTAAAATGTAGGGTTAAGTTGATTTTATATTTGTCAAATGGCACATCAATTATACACTGTTACACCTAGATTATCCTAAAGTATAAAAAATTTCACATAAGTCCCTATATATTTTTATTTTTTTTACTATATTTTTCCAAGAATTATCCCACATATAGAAAAAGAAATTGAAAATCAAGGGGGGGGGGGGGGGGGGGGGGGGGGGGGTTGGAGATATTCCTCCCACCCTTACACAACACCGTAATGTATGTATATAATATATAAACGAGGACATATTTCAACCACTTGAATCAAAATTTGTTTAAATGGTCTATTTTACTTCCGTCATTTTCTTATTTTTATTTTTTTACTTCAACCTTAGACGTTAAATACTTAAATAAGTTAAACTAGTTACCCCTTTCAATCAATTTTTTTTTTATAATTGACGGTGAGTGGTGTATGCATACCTTTTAAAATGAGAACGGGTGCACGGCTAAAATGTGGGCTGCACGTATATCACCTTTAGGATTTTCAAAACTAGCAGTTGGCAATTATTTTATGTCCTGTTCTTGAGTCTTCTAGGCCTAGGCCCATAGTTATCGTGCTGAAGTTTTAGTACGCTCAGATTGATTACCAATCACCTTATACATATTATCATGTTAGTAATTTTTTTCTAAAAATTTTATGACCTCCTGCCAAGCTTGGTTTTTATCGAGTTGGATTTCTCCTCCTCGTGGCAATCTGAAAGTTAACTGTGACGCAGCTGTGAAAGGTAATGTAGCGACCATAGCTTGCGCTATTCGCCATGACTTTGGTGCTTTATGGATGGTTTTGGTAAACGGATCTCGCAAAGCCTCTCTGTCTTGATTGCTGAGGTTTTAGCTGTACGCGAAGCTTGTGTTTTCTGTCTTAAAGTAGGTATCGCTAATATCTGCATTGAAAACAACAATTCGATCTAATGCTGTTTGTTGGTGTATCGAGGTGGATCGTGTCCCCTCATGGGAGATTCATGCTATTATCCATGGCATTAGATCTTTTGTTGTTATTGCTTCTTTATCTTTTGCTTTGGTTTGTAGATTGGTTAACTGAGTTGCGGAATGGCTGGTCAAGACAGCGCTTTCGGTGGGCTCGTGGTGCATCAATTTAAATCATGTTGATCCGACTCTCTCGGATCTTGTTTTGTTTGATATTTCTAGTTTGTAGTTTGTTTTGCCTGTTTTTGCGGGTGTTCTTATGTCAAAAAAAAAAACATGGTTTTGTCCTTAAATATATCATACCAAAAGTTTTTAATTGCAAAATTCATTTTTCTATGTTTATGTAGTTTGTTCATTTTCAATTGAAAACAAACGATGAAAAAAAAATCCTGGGAGTTAACTTGATCATAACCAGCAAAGTTTTTAGACTACGATTGGCACACCGGATTCAAAGGTGGGATATGGTTAAATATTCCTATCTCATATTTATTGCAACTCCGGATTGAATAAAGTACAAAATAAATTATCCGAACTTAATGACTTATCTAACAAAATACTAAATTAAATAATCACACCTTAAAGCTTTGTTTGACACATAGGATAAGAGGATAGGATATGATAGTTTTATCTTATCTCGTGTTTGTTGTTCGTTGGGATTGGATATCCAGGCAAGTTATTTATTGCCCTAAAGCTTTTTATCCCACTAAGAGATGGATTAACAAATCTCGCTTAAAAGGTGTAATTGTTTTATCCTGTCCAAATGAAATTAAATAATTATATCCAACTCTTTAATTCGACGCATCAAATACACCCTAAAGAATTATTTAATCTGATATTTTTATATGGGGGCTCCAAACAAAGCCTTAGGTAGGGGTTGTTTGATTGCCCCTTTGAAATTTGAATTTTTATGTGAATTTTGTTGTTTGTTTGGTGTTCGTATCGAGAGTTTTAAGTCTAAGGGATCGTTTGTTTTACCCACTTAAATTTGAAAAGTTTTCAGATTTAAGTGGTTTGAAAGTTGTTTGTTTGATAAAACTTAAATCTGAAAATTTAATTTTTATCACTTAAAACTGGAAAATTTCTTCAAAAGTTTTAAACGGCAAATTAGTCACTTAAAACTGAAAATTGAAAAATTGGTCATTTAAAATACCTATTTTACCCTCGTCCTCCCCCTCATGTTCTTGCTTTAACCTTCTGCCTCATGCTGCTGTTCTCATTCCGATTTTAGTCCAAACTTTTGCTCAAACAAGGGATGACAGTTGAAGTCCCATTATTCTGGTCAATGACTATAATTTTTGTTTCAGCATACCAAATTCAAGTCACATTACTATGTAAATCTATATAATTTTGCAACAATCTCTAGGTTAAAACACATATAAAGCCTGAAGAACTTTTGTTCTTCACAAATTCTAGAGAGAGAAACGAGAGAGAAAGAAGGGGAATTAGGGCTCAATGTGTGTGCGCGCTGCGGCTACTAAGGCAAGAAAGAAAGAAAAAGAAGAAATGTATATATATAAAAGATAAAACAGAGAAAAGGACATACCAGAGAGAGAACGAAGAGAGGAGGAGAGTTTGTTAGTGGGTGTGGCTGGTGAGAGTAATGCTAGAGGGAGATGGTGATTTTTTAGTAAAGTAGGAAAGAGAAGATGGAATTTTAGCATATTATTCAATCATGGTTATTTATTTTTGTTTTGGCCAATTAATACCATAGGATTTTTTTTTTATTTTTTTTTTTTGAACAAATTAATACCACAGGATTTATAAGAGAAATATTTTTTGGATTCAATAATTTTACCTTTTATTATATTTATTTAAAAATAGAACATCAAGAAAATAAATTAATAAGAGCAAAATTGTCATATTAAAAAAATTCAGTTTTCAAATGTGTTATATTCAAACAAACAATATTTTTTCAGATATATTTTTCAGAACCAAACAAACAGTTTTTTAGTTTCAATTTTCGATTTTCAATTATTTTATCGAACGCCACCTAAATTTTGGTTTGAATTTTTGAGAGGTAATATTACTTCTAAATTCATTTAACCGTTTGAATGAGTGATGCGATCTTCAAACTACTCCTTATTGTTCATCTTCACCTTCTTTGTCCCCTGTCCACCAGCACTATTGTTGGTCGATGCGATGGAGACTGTCAAGATCACACGATTTCTAAGAGGAGCCCCAAATGTGATTATAGAGAAGATCCACGCCCAATAGAGACCTCAATGTTGTTATATGTGTGAATGACAGTAAGAATTCGAAATAAGGTGAAAATTTGGAGTTTGGAGAGTAATTGAAGGGGGATTTGGTATCTTAGAGTCAATTTCGGAAGTGGAAAGAGAGGAATTAGGTAGTGATGAGGTTGCGGAAGCAATTAATTGGCAATTGATTGGTGATACTGATGAGAACTATACACGAACAATATAAACATACACTACAATTGATAAAAAAGATTAAGGGCGAAATAGTTTAAACAATATATTTTATAGATATTCATATATCAATCTTTAGTTTTTAAATTCGGAAAACGAAACATAGATAGCACTAACAATCCAGCAGATTGTTCACTTTGTTGATAACCACAGAATTTACGTCTTAAAATAAATAGAGGAAGGGAATTAAGGCCATTTTTTATTCTTACAAATATATATATAGTGATAAGTGCATGCTAATGTCCCTAAAAATATTAATATTAATATTTATACAAAAAGTGAAAAAGACAATTTTTTAAATTTGTAGTTAATTGAAACGATTATCTTGTTTGCTGCTTTCACTATGACGTTAACCGAAAGTGTTAAATAGCTAATCACATACAAAAAGAATGAACTAATAGGGTAAGATATTTAATTAACAGCACCACATAAATCAAGAAAATACCTCATTCGCAAATTCACACATCGCAGTCATCTCGTCAAATTTTAAGTGGAGCAATCAAAAAACAGTCGATGGTTTATTCAAATTAAAACTACGCACATAATAAAGATCAAAGAATTAAAAATGTCTACCAAAAACAATGATATATCTATCAAGAACCAGAAACCAAAAACAAAATAACAGAAGCAAGTCCGCCTTTTAATACTAAAGCTACTAATACATTTCCATTCATTCATTTTCCCTATTACAAAGATTTAAAGTTCATAAGATCAAAAAAAACCACACCCACAAAAGACTAAATCATGCCCACAAAGTAAAAACCACAATTTACAACAACAAACCCAAAAAAAACTAATCCCATCCCCAAATCCAAACCCTAACCCTAAGAACTAGTGAACTTTGTAACAGCCTTAGTCAACCCTAATTCCATCCCCCAAATCCAAACCCTAACCCTAAGAACTAGTAAACTTGGTAACAGCCTTGGTCCCTTCAGAAACAGCATGCTTAGCCAACTCCCCCGGCAACACCAACCTCACCGCCGTCTGAATCTCCCTCGACGTTATCGTCGGCTTCTTGTTATACCTCGCCAGCTTGGACGATTCTTGTGCCAATTTCTCGAAAATATCATTGATGAAACTGTTCATTATCCCCATAGCCTTGCTTGAAATCCCAATATCCGGATGAACTTGCTTCAAAACCTTGAAGATGTAGATCTTGTAAGTCTCCACGCTCTTCTTGCTCCTCTTCTTCTTCTTGTCGCCGGCAGCGGCGCCCGCCTCCTTGGGGAGCTTCTTTCCGGCCTTCGGCTTCTTCTCCGCCGGAGCTTTCTCGGCGGCTTTCTTCTCCTCCGCCGGTTTTTTCTCCGCCGGTTTCTTCTCTGCCTTGGGAGCCATTGGAAAGGGTGAAAATGGAAATCTGAAGAGAGAAAATGTGTAGAGAGAGAAATGGGGGGATTCGATGGAGCTGTGATTTGGAAAAGAAGGAGGGTTTGTGTATTTATGTTAAGGGAGAGGTGGGTTTTGATTAGTTAGTTTTGGTTGACGCGGATCGTGGATCTGGACGGTTGATTGTGGGTGCAGAATAGACGGTACCGATTTAGTTATGCAGGTCTATGTATGACAGGAGTACAGGACAAATGATGCTTTACCTGCAATCCGTGGATTGAAAGGTATCGAGGATTTAGACCGTTGATGAAAATAACCACTGGACGGACGAGATTTAGTTTGAGAGTCAGTAGTGTAAAGTCGGGGTTTCTCATTTCTACTTCCAAATTTCGTTTTCGTTACGTGGGCGCCAACCGAATAACGTGAACGTCAATAATATTTTACATCTTATTTGGTTGAGTTTTTTAATTAAATTTTTTAGTTAAATTTTTTAAAAGTATGAAAATAAGTTAAGAGTGAATTTAATTTTTATTAGAATTTTTTTGAACCAATTCAAAAAATACTTACAAAAAAAAATTAAAAAATAGTTATAATAGATTTTATTTTATAGATCTCAATAAATAGATTTCAAATATAATTTTTTTATCTAATTTCGATTTTTGAATTTAAAGTTATAGTGTTTTAAAAAATTTACGAGAGAAGAAATAAAATAAAATAAATTTTAAGAAGTACAAAGTAAAATTGATTTTTTGATAGAAAATTAAAAAACTACAAAAAAAATTGTTTTGAATCAACCAAGGGGTAAGCATTTTTTTTCTTTTAAAGAAAAATACACAAAGAATTGCATTAAGAAAAGAAAGGAATCCAATAAAAGGAGATGTAACAGGCACTCGGGAATATCTTTCATCAAAGACTTAAAGGATGACACAAACTTTGATTATTTAGTAAAGCAGTAAAAAAATTCGTGGCCTTTACGTCAAATAAAAAACTAATTATCAGATCTAAAATAAAGTGATTATCTACTGATATCATCTATAATATGGCCATAAGGACCAGTAAAGTTGTCATTACTCTTAATAATACGGATAGTAGCTAGCGCATCTCCTACAAAACAACATATATATATATATATACTAATAAAAAAAATAAAAACCCAATAATCAGGATTAAAATTGACAACACTTGGAGCTGCAACTAACTTCATAAATGCTGATCTTATTCAAGTAGGGATATGCTTACATAAAGTTGCCACAAACTTGCCCTTATTATTATAGTAAGAGCATCTCTAATATCCTCTTTAAAAATAATTTTACAAAAATAATTTTGTTGATATATATGACACTTTGAAGAGTTATTTTAAAAAATATTTTCAATAAACTTCAAGAGCCTCTTCAAATATATTATTGTTTTAATTTTTAATTTCTTAATTAATGTACATACAAGTTCCTTTCAACAATTTCATTTTAAATTAGCACAAAATCCCATTAATAAAATATTAAAAAGTATGTTTGAAGAACTCTTTTATCACTCTTCATATTTGAAGAGTGAGAAAGATTCTTCAAATTGGATATTGTATTTTGCTACTTCTTTTGGAGTGAATTTTACTGACATGGCTCTTCAATAAATTTGTAGTTTAGCCCTTTGAAGAGCTTCTTGGGTATGCTCTAACAACACTAATTCCACGTGTATTCAAATCATTAATTGTGGTTACGTCAAAGTTAACCTTATAACGACCCGACAGCGGGGACGACCAGCGACAAAGGAAGGAAATAGAAACATTAGGAGAGGGATTGACTGCATGAAACTTGGAGAGAATATTATTTGCTACAAGCGCTATAAGCTTTGAATTCCTAGATACACCCTCAAAAACCGACCAATTGCAATTATACTAAATGTGCCACAAGCAAATTGCTACCAAGTCTTAATAACTTGAATTTAAGGAACCCAAAAAAGAGAACACCTGGTCAAGTGAGAAAGCTCGGTGGGCCGCCTCACACTTAAATATAAAATTATAATAGTAACTTTAATAGTACTACTATAAGAGTATCTTTAATAATGTTTGTTATCGTCGAAAAATAATGGTATAATTGTAAGATTATAAGATTATAAAAAATATAAAATTATAATAGTATCTTTAATGGTGCAATTAAAATAGTAATTATAATTAATTTTGATAATGTTTGTTATTATCAAAGAAACAATGTTTGTTGAAAAAGTTACCCCAATAGCATAATCAATTTTAAAGGTGGTTAGTGACTTGGCACGTGTTACCTAGTGTATTATATATTATATATACGTAGTGTCAAAAAAAATGCTAGGGAATGAAATATGTCCACTGATAGGAATGAACCAAATAAGCACGGAAGCCCTTAGTCTTACGCGAAATAATAGAAAATAGTCTAGGTGAACTAAAGAGCATTTCAGTGAATATTTCCCTCTTCCATTCGTCAGATTATGTATTATAAACTAATGAGATAAGGAAAACCGATTTCGCCTCTTTTTCTAATATTAAAGAACATCCATCATTACTGCACATTGATGGTGCTTTGATGATCACTGTCGAAAATTTGACACCATCACTAGAGCTCTAATAGTGGTTACCAGAGCTCGAACAGTGGTAGTGGTGATAGAGGTACTTTAAACACATTAATTCTTTGAGATTTTAAATAAATTATACAAATTATCCAAACAAATGTATTTTGATTTATAATAAAATTATAAATAAAAACTAGATACAATTCAAACAACTGTATTATAATTATACAGTACTGTCATTCTAGGATTTGCAATTATAATAGGATTCTAAAACCATGTACACAAATACACCCTAATAACCAGGCATGAGTATGTTCATTGTTTTATAAATATATCGAAACCTTTATTCACGCTTTACATATCTGTTGGTCAAAAATTAACTCTAGAGAGGGGTGAATATGGTTTATAAAACTTAATGCAGAATTAAAAAGTTTTCTAAAAATGTTTAAGCAATACAACTAAACAAAACAAATATATCAAGGAAAACAAGCAAATCAAACAAACAAACTCAAGATTAAATAATGATATAATAAGAAAATAAATAGCTTGAGTTAAAAAGATTAAACCGATTGAAGCTCAAGACGTTTTGTTCATGCGGTTCGGTTTCCTAAACCATACGTCTGCGCTCGGATAGTCCCCCGAGAATTTTCTTTAAAACATGTAGGTCAAAAAATACCCTTGGGGGGGTGAATAGAGTTTTTAAAACTTAATCGAATTTTTAAAATCGTTTTTAAAAATATTTAAAGTCTATATCTAACAATCAAGAGAAAGACTTAAGTATAAGAAATATATAGCAATTAATCAATAAGCTAGAGATAGAAAGATTAAACCGATAGAAGTCGAAGACTTTTTGTCCACACGGTTTGGCTTGTTAGCCCCTACTTCCGTGCTCAGATAGTTCCCCGAGAATTTTCACTAATTTCAATCTTCTTTCAGGTGAAGATCAAACATTTACAAGTGAACACACTCTATAAATGTTGATTTCTCTCAACACTCACACAAGAATAACATCTTGCTATTTTAAGAGATGGTCATCTCTTAATATTTGAAGAATAAGATTTTGGTGATTAACACCAATGTACAATAGCTCTCAAGTGTATGAAGATTACAATTTAAGCTCACACTAGGAGATATCAAATTTGATCAACAATTTATAGCTCAAAATAATTAAGATTGATTAAAACAATGTTCTTGAATCTCTGAATATTGAATATAGATAAAGAGAATAGTGTTAGAATCATTCAAGAGTGTTTAAATATGTCTTAGATAGTGTATATATAGTCTAGGACAACATATGGCCGTTTGGAGGGAGTTGTTAGAAGTTTGGTAACAAAAATGGTAAAAAATCAGAAATCAAACGGCTAGTTTTTGGACCATCAGTCGACTGAGCAAGGCTCATCACTCAACTGAGTGGCCATCAGTCGACTAAGCACTGCTCATCAGTCGACTGATGGGCTCCGTCAAACAGGCCAAAAATGCAATTTTTTCACTTTTGTAAATTTGCTCTAAAATTAATTTTGATGCTTGGGGAAGGTCAAATATAGGTTCATAAGACACCTATTTTCAGTAGAGCTCAAAATAAGATCATTGCGATTTTAAAATTAATTAAATACAAAATCGATTTTTGCTAAAAAGTTATTTTGAAAGAATCTTGAAGAGAACCTTGGTTTGATCAAACTAGTTGTATAAGCACAAACAGCATGAGCTATATAAAGATAGTCAAATAAGAACCTTTACATGGAAAACATAACCACTCACTCAAATATAAAATAACAAGTCTTCAAGGGCTTTGTTTGTTTCTTCGTTTCTTTTCTTCCTTGGATTATTGATCTTCATGGATGAGCCATTGTGATAGTGCATTGATCAAGTAGTTGTGTGAGACATTGATAATGGAGATCTTTGTAGGTGAATAATCTTGGTTGCGGTTTGTCGGTTTAGTCCACATATGATCAATTTAAATGTGGTTATAACTTAAAACATCAACTTAGTTAAATTACACATGATTAATGTTATTGTTATTATCAAAACAAGATTATTGACTTTTAGGTCAACAATCTCCCCCTTTTTTATGATGACACTAAATTAATGTGTGTTTGCGATTAAGATCATAAGTTGAAATAATAAAGGGAAACCTCCCCCTCAAACTATGCATAAGATAGAATATAACAAGCATTCATAAAAATGATTCCAAACCATTGCAAGATTTATAATTAAAACTTAAACTTTAACTAAGTTCAAACTAAATAGAAGAAATACTAGAGTTAAAGACATACTAAAAACCAACAAAACATAAGCCAAGAGTTCTTAAAATTTAAAACAAAGCATAGTTGAGCATAATTAAAAAAAGTGTGTACCAAACACTTATTAAAAATGTATTTCTCTGTAACACCCCGTTTCCTTATCTTTTGCAAAATCACGACTCATATCGCGTATAAGGCAGAAACGGGCTTCGGATAGCCAAATTGGGTTCTGTAAAGGTCGACGTGGTTTGATGACTTCCATTGAGTCATATTATAGTTAAATATTTACTCTAGATAGTTTCATTCAATGTGGAATGCATTTGCGTAATTTGGCGCGTCATTGAAAAAGTGCTTATTTTCTTAAAATATTGCTCACTATTTCCTTGAGATGGATTAATTGACCTAGAAATGTCTGAATTGAGTTTCGATTTTTTCATCGTGTCTTATTATATATTTATAGCTATTCTGGAAAGTTTTATCACATTTGGACTTCAATTGAGCATTTCAGAGTTGTTTTTGGATTTGGATAAATTATTCATTTGTTAGTTTTCTGTTAACTTTGGAAAGTTATAACTTCTTCATTCGAACTCCAAATGAGTCCCTATTTTATCTTATCTCTAGGTTTCAATCCACTCTACAACTTTTGTGTTTTGTCCGAGATCTAATTCTCACTCTTCGATGGCCAAAACTGGGCGTGAAGTTAAGACTATGACCAAACAGCAAAATTTTGTGCTGTGAATAGTGGTAGTCGACTACATGGTTTTAATGTAGTCGACTACATCGACCTGGGCAAGATTTTTAAGTTTATTTCCTCCCTTTTCCTTCTCATTTTCACCCAACCAATTGGAGAGCTTTTAGAGAGAGATTGAGGGCGATTTTGGGGGAAATCTCATGATCATCTAAGGCGCTTCCTTCCGCATCACACCCACACTAAACCATCATCATCATAACCATCTTCATCATCTTCTTCCTCCTTTGGTAACCATGGCTAGGGCTTTGAAGGAATTTTGGGGGGTTTCGCGTCCACGCCTTTTCAGCTCGATTCTTCCACAATTCTTCGAGGGGTTAGCCCTCAATAGATGGGAACAATAGTACTAAATCTCATTTTTAAGTTATTATAACACATTTTTCCCAAATCAAACCAAACCTAGGGTTTTTCTACCCAAATTGCATATTCATGGGGTTTGGGTTAATTTTCCTTGTTTCTTTGATTAATTTGGATTTAACATGTATATAAATGGTGGATTATCCTAGAAACCCCAATTTCTACTTTAATTTCCAAAAGTTTGGCATAAAACCCCTATATACGGATATGGTTATGAACTGTACGTTATGGCACGCGTTGTTATACATGATTTTAAAAGTATGCTTTGGCCTTAAATACTCATATACTATGAAAACTATATTATATTTGGCTTTGGTGCCACGTTGACTGAAAGCTTATAATGCCTCCTAAATTCATGATCTTTTAACTGAGCCATTAGTTGACGGACTTGGCAAGCCTAGTTCAAGTACCACTACATGTTATACAATATGCATATGTTCACATATCTGGAATGGATATATATATACGAATTATATGAATACATATGGAATGTATGAATATACAGACCTACATCTGTTGGATTCTCTATTCTTGTGATTTTATTAAATTGATGAGTTTATAATATTTATATATTGTTTGGGATTTATTATCGGATAGCCACACCGTTCGTACCGGGTAGATGGTTATTACCTGTAGCGTATAGCCTTGGTGGTTACGTGAGTTTATATTATTGCCTTGGGGGCATTTTCCATCTAGGTGGACCTGGTAAGTGGTCCCTGCCTTCGGGGCAGAAAAAAACGAGTTGTCGGCTATCTCTGTGCACAGTAGATTTGAAATCCTAGATGTGACGTATATATGTGATTGATGTGATAGATCTGGTCACGATGTTGTGGCATGTACAGTATGATGATATATGTGTGTATATACATAATGCCTTTCTTATACTTTGAGTTGGGGACATTATATATATGCATTTCACGAAAGGTTTTCTGTGCATTGGCTGCCTCAAAAATGTAGTATATATATATTTACATTTGTATATACAAAAATAAATATATTTTACCCAGAGATGATTCATTATAGAGAAGCATCACATAAATTATTTTCATTATAATACATAGCATGGCATGCACGATTTTCAACATATTTTCTTATACAAAACTCTTATAGTTCCCACTGAGCCCGTTTGGCTCACTCTCATTTTCCAAACCAGGTTGTGCAGGTGTTCCCAGGAATGGTACGCTTATGGAGTCTAATAGCTCTGATGATTTTTCACTTAAGTCGTTTGAAAACGACTTGTATGATAGCTCTCTATTCGATTAAATGTGGATGTATTGTATTGTTATATATATTCATGTAAAGTTTTCACGAGATTAAAACCTCGCTAGAAGAATTATTTTGTATTGGGACCTCATTGGGGGCTTTGTATATATATAAACTTTCTTAAATGTAGAGTATCTATTGGAAAAGGATTATATGTACATTTTAACAGGTTTTTGTTTACTCTATGAACAAACTCTAAATGTCAAAATTTTCGAGAATACATGGCTTTATCAATAATTCTCTTTTTTATACATGTTATAATTTGCGCTATAACACCCGTCGTCGCATACGACACCGTTATTAACCAGGTCCCGGAGGCGAAATCCTCTAAACGGGATTTTGGGGCGTCACATTCTCCCCCTTTGTCATACTAAAAAAGGGAGGAGAGAGATATCACTCTTCGGCATTTTTTTGTGGCCATTGTCTCCATCCTTGATTGCTGTGTCACGAGTTCCATGGTGAAAAGATATAGTCGAGGTGGTAGGGGAAGAATGCGGCTTCATGTGCTCTTTGTCTTTCCTCAATACGATTGAATTTATTGTCCATGGTCACCGAGAGATTTTGGATTGCTTGCATAATGGCTTTATTTGGATTAGCCTTATAAGTAGCTTGGTGGGAACTAGTGGGAGCTTTATAAGAAGTTCCTTGATAAGGTAAGTCTTGATCCACAGGCTCGGTTCGAGTCAAATCCACATCATCATCATTATCGTCGTCCTTATTACCATCAAGATGATTATTAGATATCCATTTCCCATTTTCTATATGATAATACATTTGACGAATAGTCCTAGCACTATAAGTTTCATCGAACGTAGGAACAATGATCTCGGTCTCATCCTCAAGGTGAATGTCATAGAATTGAAATAACCGTGTGAGAGCCATACCATATACCAACCCTTGTTTCTTGCGGTTGGTAATTTCATGAAGATGGTGAAACATGAGATCGGCGTAATCAAGCTTGTGTCCCAAAAATATTGCCCAAACCAAAAATATGTTTAATGAGTTGACTGAAGCTTGGCTACCTCAATGTGGAACTATCGAATACCCGATGATGGAATGAATGAGCCGATGTTGAAGCGTAAGCATAGACGCTTTAATTTCAGGTCCCGTTCCACTATGATGTTGTCTATGGCGTCGTTTAAGAAGAATTGTCAAAGCCACGATTTTCTCAAAATCGAGAAGATTTTCAAAATTCGACGGGACGTCCGTCACATTTTCAGTTGAAAAATCAAAAATTCTACTAAAATCCGCCTTAGTGAAACTAATCATGCGTCCATTTAGGAGAGTGTTAAGATGGAGCTTGTTGGGACAACCGAAATCAAGTGCCGGGTGATGAAGGTTAGCATAAAATAATCTAACTAATCAGGGATAAACATTCTCATGAATAGTTAAGAAATTGATGATGCCTTGTCTACGAAAAAGAGCAGTAATATTGAGTCCATATTTAGAGAATAATTCAATGTTGAATTGCTTACCTTTAACAATAGTACGAATAGCATAGTCAGCGTTGAAGTTTGCTTGGACCTCGTCAGAGATGAACAATGGTGGTAATGGAACTTGTGGTGGGATGGTCGATGATGCACTCTTTTGCAGTACATTCTTGTGAAGGCGACGAGAGCGCGATCCTTGAGACATTTTTAGAGAAGTTGGGTTAAAGTTATAAGTATGAAAAGTTGGGGTTTGAAGAAAAATTTAAAAATTTTAGGTGAAAATTTGTTTTGGATGATGAAAAATGGTAAGAAATTATTTATATATGTAAAGAGATATGATTTTTGTAAAGAAATTTGGTGTAAGATAGAGTTTCAGGTGAAAGTTTCAACAATGGAGGCTTGGGTTAAAGTTAGGGTTAGAGAGATAATGAGATAGGTTTGAGTAATTTAGGGTGAAATAGGTATGATTTGTGGATGAGTTGGTGTAGGATGATAAAGATTTTTGGTTTAAGAAGGGTTTTGATAAAGAAATTTGAGTAATTGTGTGATTTGTGTAGGTTATATAAGGTTTTGGAAGAGAGGGTTTCGAAATAGAGAAAGGGGAAAGTAAGGGACAACAGGGGAAAATAGAGTTTTTATGAATTGCTCTCAGCCAAGCATCAGTTGACTGATGAAGGCCCTTCAGTCGATTGATCCACAACCCTTAGTCGACTGATCAACCAGTTTTGCCCAGATTTGTACACCTTTGCTTTTTAAGCCTTATGAAAATAGAATTTGTAACTTTTGACAAATTTTGTATTACAAGAACAATATTAGTACATAAAATAACATGTAAATGAAGTGCGAGCTATGTACAACTATTATTTGCACAAATATTAATCAATTGAAACAAAAATTTTGTATGATTTAGAGACAAGCATATTTAATCAATATACGTGAATATTTTGGTCAACTAGATATCACACGCTTTAGTCATACCAAGTTCACGTCGAATAGTACAAAAGCGATCATTGGGAAGTGGTTTTATGAAAATGTCCGCAAATTACGATTCGGTGCTAATGAATTCAATATCAACATCACCTTTTTGAACATGATCACGAATAAAATGATATCTTATCTCAATGTGCTTTGTACGTGAATGTTGTATGGGGTTTTTGGTCAAGCTAATAGCATTTGTGTTATCACATTTAATGGGAATGTGGCTAAGACTAATTTCAAAGTCTTCTAATTGTTGTTTAATGTACAAAGTTTGTGCACAATAACTTTTGACCGCCACATATTCGGCTTCGGCCGTTGAAAGGGCTACCAAATTTTGTTTCTTGCTTGACCAAGATACTAGTCTGTGTCCTAGAAAATGACAAGTACCACTAGCGCTTTTTCTATCAATTTTGCAACTGAAAAAATCCGCATCGGAATAACTTATTAGGTCAAAAGAGTTCTCTCTTGAGTACCACAAATCCAAGAAACTAGTATCGGAAAGATAACGAAATATCCGTTTAACGGCAAGTAAATGTGATTCATTAGGATCCGCTTGGAATCGCACACAAAGACATGCACTAAACATAATATCCGGCCTAAAAGCCGTCAAATACAATAAACTACCGATTATACCTCGATATTTCTTGATGTCCACACTTTTACCAATATCATCTTTGTCGAGCTTCAATGTTGAACTCATAGGCGTTCTCATTGATTTGGCGCCTTCCATGTCGAATTTCTTCAAGAGTTCCTTCACGTACTTTTTTTGATTGACAAAAATTCCTTCTTTACAATGCTTCACTTGTAATTTAATGAAGTAATTCGTTTTTCCCATCATGTTCATTTCGAATTCCTTTCGCATATATGTGAAAAATTTCTTACAAAGATTCTCGTTAGTAGAACCGAAAATGATATCATCAACATAGATTTGCACAAGTAACATATCATTATCATGATTTTTGATAAATAAAGCAGTATTAATTTTACCTCTAACAAAATCATTGTTAATCAAAAATAAACTTAATCTATTATACCATGCTCTAGGTGCTTGCTTTAAACTATACAATGCTTTAGATAATTTAAACGCATAATTCGGATAAAAATGATTTTCAAAACATGGATATTGTTTCACATAAAATTCCTCTTCAATAAAACCATTTAGGAAATTACTTTTCACATCCATTTGATACAACTTAAAGTTCTTAAAACATGAATAAGCAAGTAGCATACGAATGACTTCTAGACGTGCAACGGGTGCATATATTTCCTCATAATCAATGCATTCCTCTTGATTGTATCCTTAGGCAACACGTCTAACTTGATTTCTAATAATTATACCATTTTCATCATTTTTATTGCGAAAAATCCATTTAGTGCCTATAATGGTGTGATCATTATGTTTGGGAACAAGTGTCCACACTTTGTTTCTCTCAAATTGATTAAGCTCTTCTTGCATAACTATCATTCAAGATTTATCTTATTCGGCTTCATTTATGTTTTTAAGCTCATATTGATAAAAAAAAATGCCACATTATTGCATACATTTTTTAAGAATGATCTAGTCATAACCTTACTAGATGGTTCTCTAAGAATTTGATCAATAGGGTGGTTGGACACAGATTTCCAACTCTAGGCTAATCATTCGAGTTTTGCTCGATTGTGTTTTCTAACTCCTTAAAAGGAGCTTGAGCACTCGATATTTCTTTCTTAGATGTATCATTAATTTGAATATTCGAAACCTTTTGAATAATTTTAACAACGTCATCAGAACGCACTAAGGGTGAAAAATGATTGGACTCATCAAATACAACATGCATAGACTCTTGAACAACCAAACTTTTCTTGTTATAAACTCTATATGTTTTACTATTAGTGGCATACCCAAGAAAAATTCCTTCATCGGATTTAATATCAAATTTACCCAAGTGATCACGATCATTCAAAATAAAGCACTTACAACTAAAAACTTTAAAATATGCAATATTTGGTTTCTTGTCATTTCATAATTCATAAGGTGTCTTATCTAACTTTTTACGAATAACAGTACGATTAATAACATAGCATGCGGTGTTAACGACTTCCGTCTAAAAATACTCCGGCAAAGAATGTTTATTTAACATAGTCCTAGACATCTTTTGAAGAAATCTATTTTTTCTTTCAACAACACAATTTTGTTGAAGAGTTCTAAGTGCCAAAAAGTTATGATCAATACCATGCTCATCACAAATGTTTTCAATATCAATATTATCGAATTCTCTACCTCTATCACTCCTAACATACACAATAGAAACACCTTTTTCATTTTGAACTTTTTTACAAAATTTAGCAAAAACATGTGGAGTTTCACTTTTGTGAGAAAGAAAGAACACCCAAGTGAGTCTAGTATAATCATCAACAATAACAAAAGCATACAATTTGTCACTCAAACTAGCAACCGAATTAGGACCAAATAAATCAAGATGTAACATATCAAAAGGTCTAGTTGTAGTAATATCTTTCTTAGACTTAAATGAAGATTTGTGTTGTTTACTAAGTTGACATGCATCATAAATTTTATCCATAACAAATTTGGTTTTAGGCAATCCTTTAACTAATTCTTTCATACACAAAGTATGAATTAAGTTTATATTAGCATGTCCTAATCTTTTATGCCATAACCAAGAAACATCGTTAATAGTGGATAAATATTTAACATCTTATTGAGACAAATCATCAAGCTCAAGAGTGTACACATTGTTAGTTCTTTATGCAATAAATAAGATGGAATCATCACTAACATTCTTAACAATGCAACGATTAGATTTAAAAATAACTTCATAACCCTTATCACACCATTGACTAATACTAAGTAAAGTATGCTTTAAACCTTCAATTAAAAGAATATTATCAATACATGTAGAATACTTACCAACCTTATCTATACCGATGATCTTGCCATTGGCGTTGTCTCCATAGGTTACATTCCCTCCTCGCTTGGAAATGAGACTCAAGAAGTTGTTTTTGTCTTCCGTCATGTACTTTGAGCATCCATTATCCAAAAACCATTTGGTTTTGCTACCTTTAGCTTTTAAGCACACCTATACCATAACCTTAAGTAACTTCTCCTTTGGTACCCAAAATATGTTGGGTCCCTTTAGGTTAGCAAACATAATAGTTCCTTTTGGAACCCAAGCAAGCTTCCTCTTAAGAAAACTCTTATTCCTATGGTAACAATGATTTACATAGTGAGTATTTCTTCCACAATATGAACAAAGATGAGTGGGATCATGAGGTGTGTATGTTTTAAAAAAAAATTGTAATTCTTTTGATTGTCAATTTGGTTATAACCCAAATCGGATTTGCCGAATACACACCTTTGCATTCCTAACAGTTTATCCAAGTTGTCCCTTCCATTGGTGAACTTGGTTAGACTATTAGTTAAGTCATCCACTTGGTTTTTCAACTTGGCATTTTTCACTATAAGTGTGTTTTGAGTTTCTTTCTCCTTTCCTTTCTTCAAGGTTTTGATTTCATGTTTCAAGACCACATTTTTTTTCAAATGTTTCACACTTGCTACAAACCATCAAGTTGTATTTTTTTAGGCTTGCAAGATAATTTTTCAAATTTGCTATGCAATTCCTCAAATATCTCATATAATTTATCGTAGTCATTCTCATCGTGTGCATCATCATTAATAGAAACATCATTATCACTAAATGAATCATATTTAGAGTCTACCTCATCTTCTTTTTCCATAAAGCAACAGGTTGCCGTTTTCTCGTCGCTAGAGTCGGCATCGGACTCGCCACCTTCGGAATCGCTCCAAGTGCCTTTGAGGGCGTGCTTTACTTGCTTGAAAGCTTTGTCCCTCTTATCCATCTCTCCTTTCTTCGAACAGGGCAATTGGTTTTGAAATGCCCCTTGTTGGTGGCAATAAAAACACTTCTTTACTTCTTCGTTTTCAACTATTGGTTGAATTGATCGATCATTATTCATTCTTGATGAAGAATTAAAGTTGTTTCCTTTTTCTTGAAAGCTCTTTTTTTAGCTAAAAATTTCATGAACTTTCTAGATAGAAGAGCCATGTCCTCATCTCCTACCATTGACTCATCATCATCCTCTCATTAACTTGCTTTAAAAGCTATAGTCTTTTTGGCTTTCGAATCACACTCTTATTCTCTTTCTAATTCCTTCTTATGGGTTTTGAGAGAACCTAAGAGTTCGCCTATACTAAGAGTCTTGAGGTTCTTGGCTTCTTGAATAGCCGTCACTTTTGGTCTCCATTTCTTAGGAAGAGTTCTAAGAATCTTTCGAATCTTGTCTTCATTAGAGTAGACCTTTCCAAGAAGATCTAAAGCATTAGTGATAATAGAGAACTTATTATACATAAAAGCAAAATATTCATTTGGCTCCATTTTGAATAGTTCATAATCATGAACAAGCATGTTAATATTGTCATCCTTAACTTGTGAGGTTTCCTCATGAGCAACTTCTAGTTTATTCCAAATTTTTTTGGCGGTTTTATAATAGAATTTTTGTTGTATTCGTCCATGGTCAATGCACAATATAGAGAATTTAAAGTTTTAGCATTAAATTGGATTTTCTTAATGTCATGCTCATCATATTCGGAAATAGACTTAGGAGTAACATTACCCCTTTCATCGATTTTGGTAATCTCATAGGGTCCAATGAGTGTAACCCTCCATTGTTCAAAGTCACTAGCTTGTAGAAAAGTATACCTGTGATTTTTCCAATAACTATAATTTTTGCCATCAAATAGAGGTGGCCTAGTGGTGGAAGAACCTTCGTTAAGGCCGGTTTCTTGATAGATGACATAATCGTAAACTCTAAGATTGTAGAATCAAAATAAGAGTACAACCTCTGATATCAATTGTAGGTTGAAAAATACCCTAGAGGGAGGGTGAATAGAATTTTTAAAAACTTAATCGAATTTTTAAAATCGTTTTTAAAAATATTTAAAATCTATATCAAGCAATCAATCGAAATACTTAAGCATAAGGAATATATAGCAATTAATCAATAAGCTAGAGATAGAAAGATTAAACCGATAGAAGTCGAAGACTTTTTGTCCACACGGTTTGGCTTGTTAGCCCCTACTTTCGCGCTCGGATAGTTCCCCGAGAATTTTTACTAATTTGATCTTCTTCCGGGTGAAGATCAAATATTTACAAGTGAACACACTCTACAAATGTTGATTTCTCTCAACACTCACACAAGAATAATCTCTTGCTATTTTAAGAGATGAACATCTCTTAATATTTGAAGAATAAGATTTTGGTGATTAACACCAATGTACAATAGCTTTCAAGTATATGAAGAGTACAATTTAAGCTCACACTAGGAGATATCAAATTTGATCAACAATTTATAGTTCAAAATAATTAAGATTGATCAAAACAATGTTCTTGAATCTTTGAATATTGAATATAGATGAAAAGAATAGTGTTTGAATCATTCAAGAGTATTTAAATATGTCTTAGATAGTGTATATATAGTCTAGGACAACATATGACCGTTTGGAAGGAGTTATTGAAAGTTTGGTACCAAAAATGGTAAAAAATCATAAATCCAACGGCTAGTTTTTGGACCATCAGTCGACTGAATGGCCATCAGTCAACTGAGTATTGCTCATCAGTCGACTGATGGCTCTGCCAGGCAGGCCAAAAATGTAATTTTTTCACTTTTGTAAATTGACTCTAAAATAATTTTTGATGCTTGGGGAAGGTCAAATATAGGTTCCTATGACACCTATTTTCGATAGAGCTCAAAATAAGATCATTACAATTTTAAAATGAATTAAATACAAAATTGATTTTTACTAAAAAGTTATTTTGAAAGAATCTTGAAGAAAACTTTGGTTTGATCAAACTAGTCATATAAGAACAAAGAGTATGAGCTATATAAAGAGAGTCAAATAAGAACCTTTACATGGAAAACATAACCACTCACTCAAATATAAAATAACGAGTCTTTGAGGGCTTTGTTTGTTTCTTCGTTTCTTTTCTTCCTTGGGTTATTGATCTTCATGGATGAGCCATTGTGATAGTGCATTGATCAAGTAGTTGTGTGAGGTGTGAGACATTGATAATAGAGATCTTTGTAGGTGAATAATCTTGGTTGCGGTTTGTCGATTTAGTCCACGTGTGATCAATTTACATGTGGCTATAACTCAAAACATCAACTTAGTTAAATTACACATGATTAACGTTATTGTTATTATCAAAACAAGATTAGTGACTTTTAGGTCAATAAAACCAATTTACTTTCGGGTGAAAATTAAACTGCTACAAGTGTTGTTGTCCCACTACACTTCATAACTATTGCTCTACCATAGTACTCACACAAGAAATATTCTTGGTAATCTATGAGATTTACCTCTCACAATTACTAAACAAGAATTTACCTTCTTGTTATCCTATGAGATTTACCTCTCACAATTGAATATAGATTGTTTGATAATTCACACCAATGAATAACAACTCTCACGTGTATGATAGATACAATTAAAACTCACACTAGAGTTATCAAAATTGATCAATTAAATATAGTTCAAAGATGAATGATTATGATCAATTCTAAAGCTTGAATCTTTGAATGATGAAGATAGATGAAATATGAGTTTATATATGTATTCAAGCTTGCAAAATGTGTCTTAGATAATGTATATATAGTCCCAAAAGTGATAAAGCCATTTTTGAGGTTTGGCACAAAAAATGGTCAAAAAGTCAAATTTTTAACGGTTATATTCTAAGGCATAAGTCGACTGATGGACCCTTAGTCGACTAAGCAATGCTGCTTAGTCGACTGATGGGCTTTGTCCATCAGGCCAAAATTTTAATTTTTGGACTTTTGCATATAAGCTCGAAAATTAATTCTAATGCTCTGGGGACCTCAAAAATATGTTCCTACGATACCTATTTTTGGGAAAACTCAAAATATGATCATTTGAAATTACTATGAATTTATTTGAAAATCGGTTTTTGTAAGAATGGTGTTTTCAAAGGAATTTTCATTCAAACTTGATTTTAATAAATCTATGAATGCTATATCAATATGTATGAGCTATATAAATAATCAAACAAGAAACTTTATATAAATCCTAAGCAATCACTCAATTATCGAATTAGAGTCTTCGAATGCTTCGATTTGTTTTTTCAATTTGATTTACACTTGAAACAATAGTCCTGAAGCTTTTGCATATGATCCTTGATCTTTATACTTCATTAGATGCATTGATAGCATATGAGTGATGAGATTGATATCCTTGATTTGTCCAATATTTTGTTGACTTGATCGAATATGAAATAAAAGATCATTGTCATGCGGCATGCTTTTCTTGATTTTCCAATTGAATAAACTATAAACTTATATCGAGAAACATATTAAATTACACATGATTGATTTATTGTTATTATCAAAATAAGATTAAGACCTTTATGTCAACAATATCTATATTTTTATATAAAGTCAGGACCAATTTCGAACATTGGACATTTGACAAAGTAACCTGCTACTAGGGGTGTGCAAAAATCGGATCGACAAGACCGACCGAACCAAACTGGACCGTAGGCTTTTTTTCTATTTTCATATTTGTTGCAGGTCGATTCCGTCTAAAATTTAAGGACCGATTTAGTTCGGTTCGGTCCTTGGTCTTATAGGTTAAAAAACCCTATGAAACCGAACTGACCGAGTATTTACATATTTTTTTTAAAAAATATATATTTGCTAATATTATTAATATGTTATTGGTCTTTCACCCTTTAAAGGTTGTGTATTATTCTAGGCCCAATTTCATTTTGCAACAGGCCCATATATCATGCCCAGATTGATGGACCGACTGAAACCGACCCGATAAATACTACTTCGGTCCAGTTCGGTCTTACATGCATTTTTAGTCCGGTCCTGTCCAAAAAAATAAAGGACCAAAATAGTTAGTTCGGTCCAAAAAGCAAGTCAACGGGTCAGTCAACTGACTCGTGAACACCCCTATTTGCTACTTAATCATTAAACTACTTAATATAGTTATTTTATATTTTGATTTGAGTTAGACATATATGAGTAGCACACGCATTGCGTGTGCATGTAATATAGTAATATAGATATTCTTATATTCTAAATTTTCTTTAAATTTTTTTTTAGATTGCTATAAGTAAAATTACTTAATTGAATCTATACATGAAATTTTAAAATTGACTTCATGGGTATGTACACCATCTAGGAAGCACAAATACAAATATGAGTATCCTATACGATATAGTACGGACAAGAAAATAACGATAAATTGAAAAAAAATACGTTTTAATACAATTAGGATTGGCTATGAAAAAAAAAATATACGATATATTATTATATATAAAAAGTTAGTAGTTTTATAATGTTTACAAATATTACTATCAATATTTGTGAAAACATGAATCTTAAAAATATTAAAAGTATCTCCAATGGTTGTATATAATTTTTTTGTAAAATCCTATGTTTAAAGGGAGTTTTTTGCATAAATTATACACATATCCATTTTGTACTTTAATGATACTCGTGTATAAAATTTAAATGGACCAATAAAAATCACACAATTGGAATGTATATATGTTGATGGTGTAAATTAATGATTTAATTTATCCAACCAACCGCAAGAGGACACGTGGCCACCCACGTCAACGGCCCTTTCTGCCACAGCGAGATGAGCTCTAAGGAGTTTTGTTCAAGCACCACATGAAAAACGAAGCCCCCCAGCAAGGGGATACCGGTTCAAGAATTAATTTCTCACAATAAACCGCAGAGCTCGAGTGGTAGAGCTATCTCAACAAGCTCTGGAGCTCTTGCCTAACCACTCTAATGGAGTGGCTGTCAAACGAAGTGGGTGACTGTCACCTGATTTGCAAAAGTCATAACTTCCCTCACCTTCATTAAATGCACCCTGATCACATTTAATGCACTGGATTTCATGGAGAAACAATGCAAGGGAGGGCGATGATCAAGGCATGGCCTCCAGCATGCAGGCAGAGCTCGTCTACACACTTCCTCTGTCTCATATATATACAAGAAGCATTTACTTATTTAAACAACCAAGTTCAACCCAACAATAAAAAAGACAAACCTAAGAACATAAAGAGAATCCAACATTCAATAGCAAAAAGACGAGAAAAAATATAAGCTCAGAGTACTCAGTAGAGCTTCTAGAATAGAAAAGCCAGAACTCGTGTAGCCTAAGCACACTCTTATTATAACATTGGAGGATAGAATATTTAGAGAGGCTTGTGTGAGCTTGTAATGCTTGTTTATTTGTGATCAATACAAGGCAAACCGAGCTCCTAATTCTATTCCACTGAGGAGGACCAACCCGTATCTTTATACGTGGTCAACCTCCTCTATACGTCTTCGACTCTCTCAAATTATCTACATTTATTACTCCAATCATTTAATCAAATCATGTGACTGTGTGATCTAAAATACCCTTCCAGTTTTTAGCATCAATATATGTAATATTCAATAATTTTGTATGAATTTTTTTATGCCTAATTTAACAGTCACAATGAATCTTGTTTTGTAATTTTTGATGAGTAAATTTCAAATATATAAATTATATTAAAAATTAAATTTTAGATTTTTAATTATTGATGGTGTAAATAAGTGAATTAATTTACTCTGCCAACCACATAGAAACATGTGACCGTCCACGTCAACAACCTAGTCCACCATGACAAAGGTAGCTTAAGAGCTCTGCTTGAACGCTACTCGGAACCCTGAGCTCCAGAGAGTTTGAGTACCGAGCTTAGGGATTATTTTTGTACTACAAGTTGTGGAGCTCGAAGACTAGAGCTCTTCTAACGAGCTCTGGAGCTTTCTCGCTAATTGCCATGTCAGAGTAGGTACATACGGCATGGGCGACTGCTATCAACTTCACCAACACTGCAAAACCTCCATCAACTTCATTAAATGCATAACAACTGCATTTAATGCACATAAATTCATAGAGAATCAACGTCAAAGTTGGTGGAGACGAGGGATGGCCTTGGACTTATTCCACAAAGCTCTTTCCTCACATTCCTCTCTATCATATGTATAAGTGAAGCATTTACTCCCCTTAACGACTAAGAATGAACCAAGAACAACCAAGCAATCAAGCAACAAACAGTTAACAACTAAGAAATATTTGAACAACCAGGCCTCCATCACAACAGAGATAGAGCTAAAAAGCTCACGATAGAGCTCTTAATATATAGGGTTTAGAATTCTTGTGTTTAATAATACTCTTGTTGTAACCTTGTGAGAATATAATAGCTAAAGAGACCTTGTAAGCTTAACATACAAACTCAGTCATTATAATACAAAGCAGCTTGAGCTCCTAGCTCCATTCATTATAAGAGGACTAACCCATATCTTCATATGAGGCGAACATCCTATATATATCTTTGACTCATTTAACTCATTCCTTTACTGTTCCATTCATTTAAACCAATAATTTGACTGTGTGGTCGAAACTAACATTTTTTAATTTTTTGCACCAACAGTTATATAATTTTAGAATTTTTTGTAAAAAAATTAAAGAGAAAGATGACATGGATGTGTAAATTGAGTTTGTATTTTACACAGTCATTTTACACAAATCTTAAGTGTCAAAGTTTCTTAAAAGACTACCGGAAACCAGCTTTTTTACAAAATGTGTAAATTTTACACAAATCAAAATTACATAAGACGATTGAAGATGCTCTGACCAATCAAATACATAAAACTTTAAATAGTTTTATAATTTTTTAATTAGCTAAAAAATTTCACACACTCCATTAAAAGAAACACATTACATATCCACCATATCATTTTAAAAATAGCAAGTAATGTCATCCACTAGATAAAAAAAATAAAATACTCATGACTATCAACCTTGAGTAAAGGGTGTTACTGATTCATAACTATTTTGAAAGAATTTAATAGCTTTTTCTTTCATATGAATTTTCAAAATAATAAAAGTAACCCCTAATTTTTACTTATACAAAATAGTATCATAGCCGCATGTCCAATCCTTATGGACATGGTGTATTGTAGCCATGTTCAAGAAGTATCCGAACAATAAAAAAGTATAGGAAATTTCAATATGTATTTTATACATATCCAATCGCATAAAATAATACGTATCGAATATGTCAACCCTATATGAATTATAAGTGCTTTAATTAGAACATGCCATTATGATATGCGGTTAAAATAATATTGGGACAATTTTTTCAAGAGCAATGCTACACCAGGTATTTTTACGAGCATGCATTAGATGGGTAAAGAAATAATAAAAGTACAACTTATTTAATATATTGAACAAGAATAAGTGATAAAATTTGTACATAATAAATTTTTCTTTTTTTCCGAGCAATTTTTTGGACATTCACTCGAATACCTGCAAATGCAGGCCAAGCTCACAACTGGGTTAATTAACACAGGCCGAATAAAACATTAATATGGCCCACGCCTAGGTTAAGTGAATATGCTCACAAATTAAACTACATAATATTAGTACTCTAAAAAAATACTATAATATTTTAAAAGATCAAAAATATTTCAAAAAATTTATAATGCATCACTAAAGATAATTTAAAGTGCAGAGATTTTTATGGAGTGTTAATATAATTATTCATTAAATAATTGTATACAAACAAGACAAGTCATGAAGGCAATTGTACTTAAAAGTCTAAACAAGAAAAACTAATTTGAGGGCATTTAAAGTTGTGCTAATTTTGCTAGTATAGTGGAAAAAGGCTCCACTCTATGCCTAGGTTTGAGCTACAAATTCCATTTCTTTTCCTTATCTTTTATGACCGACCACTATATGTATTAAAAAAAGTTGTGCTAATTTTTTGCGCCGTGTTATGTGATATTTTACTTATTTATCCATTCTTACTTAATCTAGTCGGTTGGAATCGGTGTTAAACAATCCGCAATTGTTACACTATAACACTTAGCTTGCATGGTATTCAAATTCTCTTTTTTAAAAATTTTAAAAGAAGTTTTTCTAGTTTAATATAAGATGATTTTATTTCTACTTCTAATAATATTTAGTTTCACTATCACTATTTATTTGGTTCTAGACCACCGAATGAGGGTATATTAATTAGTTTTTGAAAACTAAATATCAATTTATTACTCAATATTTAGAAGCTGAATAAGGCATTTTTAAACGCATATTCAACATTCAAGAATCGAAAAATATATTCTTATTCAATATTTAAAGATTAAATGAAAAATAAAAATAAAATCAAATATTATTGACAGCAAAAATAGAATCACTTAGGTGTCACTTAAAAAAGAAATTTAGAAAGAATTACCTAATTGCCAGTCTGTTTTCTTAAGAACATTGGTGCTGGACTCAGTGGCGCTATCCGTCTTATTACCCTTTCTACATTTCACCTTTGGATAAGATACAGAATTACAGATAGTAGCAGCACACTGAACCAAAAGATAACGAAAATACAGAGGGAGTAAAGGAGAGAAAAGAGCGGCAATGGCCTCAACAGCATCAACTCTCTCATGGAATTCATCCTCATGGTTCCAAAATCACTTATCACCCAAAACCCTGAACCCAACCACCACAACCAAGCCCTCTCAAAGATGCCCAAATTTCCAGATTTTGGCTCAAAAGAAAGTCAAGAAAGTCCGAAAGGTAACTTAAACTCTACAAATCATGAATTGGGTTCTTTACATTTTTCTCTAATTGCATTTGCATAATCCCTAATTTGATTTTTGTTAATTTTAAATTGGGTGGTTGTTTATTTGTGTTGGTGGTGGTTAGATAATACTAAAAGAGGACGTGGTTGATGTGGGGAAAAAAGGGGACCTTGCGGATGTTAGAGCTGGGTTTTATAGGAATTTTCTTCTTCCCACTGGAAAGGCACAGATAGTTACCCCCCTCCTTATCAAGTATGTACTCTTTTGAAGTTAAACCACTCTTATTTTTATCTTTAATCTGCAAATTGTGTTGTAATACTTTATGTATATGATGAATCTCTTTATTTTTCCAAGAGGGTCTCTTTAGAATTTGGTGCTTGTAGCTTTATCTAAAGAATATTAACAAAACCATGACTTTGTTTCTCCATTTTTTTTGTAGTACTTGTTAGATTAAATTTTGAAGGGGATGGCCTAGGGTACAATGTGGGCTCTTACCTAAAAAATAGCACCAAATTGAAAGATTGCAAGTATTTTGTTCTTTGTACCAAGAATGTGCTTTAGTTAATTATAATTGATGTGCCAATTTTTGGAAAATTTGTAGCAAGGGAGGACTTGCCACTTCTCTACTGATTTGGCTCTTCTAAGCTGCACTCTGAGTTTGAGTGGCTTCCTTCATTTTTGGGGTGAACAAGTTTTCAATATAAAGAATAAAAATTCCAATTTACATGTATGATGTATCTTGGAAATGTAGTGTGGATTTGTTTGGTGTTTGGCTTACATGTATAATTTATCACTAGATTCAAATCTTCCAATACAAAATAAGTTGGATCCTTCACCATTGATTGGATTCAAATCTTCCAATACAAAATAAGTTGGATCCTTCACCATTGATTGGGTTGAAGTCAGTGTTTCCTTAAAATGTACTGAAGTCAGTGTTTCCTTAAAATGTACCAAAGTCAGAAAGGGACTGTCATTTTGAGATGGAAGGAGTACTTAACAATTTTAACAGGCTTTGGGAATGACAAGGCTATTCAAGTTTTGTCTTTTAAAGCTGTAGTTTTTATTAGCTCGGATTGTAATATCTAACTTTTAAACTTAATTTGTCACAACTATTTGGATTTTCTAATAAACTTTTGTTCAAGCATCGAACTACATGGTATCCTTGGCTGCTTCTAATTAATTTTTTGAGTCTGATTCGATACATGGTATGCGCCCTTAAAATTTTTCTACTGTAAAACTATTGACTGGATGGTGATTATCTAACATATGTTATAAAACTGCCTTTCGAGTGATCTACATAACAACCTCTTGTATGTAGGTCCTAGATCAAATGTATGGAAGTGTTAGTGAACATGTATGAGATAACAAAACTGAATAAAAAACACCTATGTGGAAATTACTACATATAAATAGGGTTTTCTTCTTTATTATGGTTAGTGTAAGAATAGCTTGTAAAATTCATGGTGCCACTCTAACAGTCTAACTTGTAGATTCATCAAGTAGTCGTTTAAGAATACACTTAAAAGAATAATTTGATTTAACTAAGATTTCTAATGATGAATCGATGAAGAAATAATATGAATCCAAGGGTATAACAAGTAACAAGTAAGCGTATTCATGTAAACCAAGAAGTTTTAAATAGGAAGAGAATATAGGTAAGAGTTGTTCCTAACCTGATAGGATTAAGGCAAAGAGGCTCCCTTTATAAGCAGGCATGGTGGAGCTTCTAGGGTATTTTATAACACACTACATATCCTAAGAGAGATGTCTCTCCCACTCTCCCCCCAATCCTCGGTCTCTCTCAAAATTAGAAAAAGTAGTAATTAAAAAATTTGAACATGAAAGAATTGTTATGTAATCCCTGTTTCAAAGAAAGTCCCATTCAAAAGTCAATCTTTTTAAGAAATATTGACTTAAATGCATTTTTTTTGAACTATTATGAGATTTGCTACGTTTATTTTAGAAACATGACTCTAAATTTGAGATGTCTGGAAAGTAAAGTGGGACACTTTTTGAGGATCAGGGAGTAAGTACTGAAATTATTTCCATCTATCATGAGATTTACTACGTTTATTTTAGAAACATGACTCTAAATTTGAAATGTCCCGGAAAGAAAAGTGGGACTCTTACTTTGAGGATCAGGGAGTAAGTACTGGAATTGTTTCCAACAACTAGAATAATGTGAATCCAAGTGTAGCACTTATCTGGTACAAGTGTCACAATTTAGGAGAGATAGTGTTTGTGGAAACAAGTAAAAGATAGATTCTAAACCTAGCAGTATTAGGATAGCAAAGCTTTCTACATAAAGAGGCATGAGAGTGCTTTGCAATATATTATACACATTCTAAGAGTAAAAGATCGATTCTCTTTTTCTGTCACACACACACACACAAAGAGTATACATTAACCTGATACAAGTAGGAATGTAGGATGATCTGTGCATGTGTCAATTAAGTTTAAAACGTCTATCTTTTCGCTACAAAATAGTTCTATGGATTCTCCTCTACTAAAGTGTTTAGCTGTATTTACATTTTAATGTCTGAAATGTTTCCTCAAACTTTTTGTTAACTTGCATTCATAATAATAGTCTTTTTTCTTCACGTCTTTGCTCTAGAATAGTCACAAGCTGTTCGTTGGCACCTCATATCCTCAAGAACTTTTTGCGCATATTTTGCTTTTGTGCATGTATTATTTTTCATGATAAAAGTTGATTATTTAGGTAATTACAAAAGAATAGTGTTGCTTACTTAGAGATTGAGACTTATACAGTCTTGATCAATGTTTTAAAAAACGAGCGACTCGTACGATTCGAGGCAAGGCGGAAGAGTGGTGCCTCGAGTCGTACGAGTTAGGGGGAAAATCTGATACTTACGAGTTTTTTGTGTGAGGCGGGCGAACCGAGTTGACTCGTAAGAGGCGGACGAGTTAGTAATTTGCGTATTTTTACTCCGATCGTCCATCTGTCTCCGATCGTCTCTCTCCCTCCATCCCCCTCTACTCCGATCGTCACTCTCTCTCCATCCCTCTCTACTCCGATCGTCTCTCTCCCTCCAAGAAATTTTGACCGTCTCCTTCCTCCAAAGTTACAGGCATGTGGATATATATCAGTGCTTAAGTAAAATAAGATGGGGAAGATGAGGAGGAGGGGCATAGGTGGAGGAGGAGGATGAGAAGTGCTGGAGATGAAAACGGAGGCAGGAGTGATGTGGCTGAGGAGATGAAGGCTAGGGTTTTGTAACTCCAACTCTCCAAGGCATTTTGAATGACCAATTTATCCCTAGTGGGATTGTTAAACGACAACACTGTCCTCAAACTAATTGAACATTTAAGTAAAAGGTTTGTGGTGGTTTCAACTTATTGAACAAGACTCTTGATTAGACTGCAATATCAATGTTATGCGAGAGAAAGCAGTAAATGGTTTGTGGTGGTTTCAACTTTCAAGTATGAATGCACCTACTACAATTTTGAGAGTTAATTTATTTTATCAAGCGTGATTGAAACTTTCTTGATTATTGTTAATTTTTTTTTCTTTTCAGGGAAATGAAGCTGGAAAAGGAGAGAATTGAGGCTGAGAAGCAAAGGGTAATCAATTACTCCCTTGTTTCAAATTTAGAGTCCCACTTTCCTTTTTGGGATGCCTGGGATTAAGAGTACCGTTTCTAAGTTGAATGGATCAAATCGCATGGTGGTTAGGAAGGATTTTGTTTGAGCCCTTGTTTGCATCAAAGATTCAAAGTCTATGTTTCTTAGAAGATTGACCTTTGAAATGGGACTCTTAATTTGTGGATCTTTTGTAGTGACGTGGAGTCGTTAAGTTTGCGTGTGTGTGTATATATATACAAGACGGCTCTGAAGAGGGCGTTAAGCAGTTTAAGGATTTCCCCTTGTGATGGTAAAGGGTTGATATTTTTGATGAAATATGGTGGAGATGAACCCACTTCATCACGCATAACAAGATATCTATTTTCTGAAAGTTGATGTCATTAAAATTACACCAAGTTTAAATAAAACGCTGCTTAAAGGACACGACTTTCTCTTAGAAAAGTAGTGCTTTTTAGAACATTGATTATATGATCTTGTATGTAGGTGAAAGATGAGGCACAACAGCTTGCTCGAATTTTTGAAACTGTTGGAGCTTTCAAAGTGAAGCGCAAGAGCGGGAAAGGAAAGCAAATTTTTGGAAGGTGTGTTAGATTTAAGACAACCTTGAGCAGTTAATTTGTCTGTGGTTTCGAGATTTGCATCCAAAATTCTGATATATGCTTATTGCACCAGTGTTACTGCTCAAGATCTTGTTGACATAATCAAAGCACAGCTACAAAGGTACATTCTGTCCATATGTGCAACAGATAACAAGTGACTTGTGTACTACCTGGAAAGCATAATGTACAATCATTCAATGCAATAGTTTCATCATAAGAATCCAAAATTGCTTTGCCAACAACATTTCCCTTACGAATATTCCAAACAAAGTTTCACAAATCTATCTATTAAATCCTAGGAAGACTTGTCAGTTACATTTTGGTGTGCCTGAAATTACCAACCTACCCTTCCTTAGTTTTAAAAATAACTACAACTTGAAATGGGATTCAAACCCAGGACATTTACATAAAGAACATTTGTGCTAACCAAACACCCAACCAATCACTATCATATTAATTTAAGGTGTTTTAAAAATGTACATAATGTCAAGAATTACTAGCTATAATACTGCACACACGTTGAGTGTGATAGGAGTTCTATTTTTGAAATTTTTAGAAGAGGAAAATATTGGATTCAGCCGAAGCAAATGATGCATCAAGTAATTGTACGTTTTGCTTTGAATAATTAAGATTTTATGTGGCTTTTTACCTGCTTTTTGTTATCAAACGTAGGGAGGTGGACAAACGAGTTGTTACTGTACCAGAAATCCGAGAAACTGGCGAGTACATCGCAGAGTTGAAGCTTCATCCCGAAGTTACTGCTCAAGTGAGGTTGATTGTATTTGCAAACTAAATGAAGGCGCTGAGAACCCTACTCGCTGGATTAAAATTTAGATTTGCGGTCCACGTTGGTCAAGGTAGATACTTATTTGTTATTTTATGAGTAATGCTACACTTACTAGCTTCATCAACCGGTTATTCATATTGGATGCATTGATGTGCTGTACATTTTCAAAATGTACAACCCATCAATGCATCAGGTATGTTTATCCAGTTTATAAAATGGTGCATTGATTGATAACACATTATACATCACGCCTAAAATTACATATTACTATGACAGAAGCCAAAAGTTCTTTTGCAATAGTATTACAGTAAGAAAGAGTTGCAAAGATTCACTTTACGGCGCCAAGTTCATGCATGCAAGTTGAAAAACTATTTCACTTTCACCCAGAACCAAATGGCACCGAAACATTGTTGGAACAAATTCATTTTTGTTTTTTTTTTTGTTTTTCACAAAGTCATCACCTAATAAGGTTAGCTAAAAATCCATGGCATTGTTCTCAAAGGGATTTCTCTTTTCTTGCAGGAGGAATATTAATTTCAGACAGCTTAAAAAATGTGAAAATTTGTTGGTCTTTAGTTTATTATCGTTCTGTTTTTTGGGCACTGAGATATAACGTTAGGTATACCGCACCTTGGCCATTTACTGTATTCTGTTGATCCTTCTCCACTACAAGTCTTCTGTTATGAACACTTTCAGTTATATCTTCTATCTTATTTCAAAATTAAATGAAAATTTGCTGTTTGTGATACTGATAGAAAGAATTATCTGATAAATCACACATTTGTCAATTTCTTTTGTTCAATTTAAAGGATAAATATAAATTCTTGATTATCTTCTTTCATTTCTTGTTATAGGTTGACATTAGTTATCATTAGCTCCAAAACTTGACAATGGTCCCCCTTTCATTCGCTTTTGGATACAAGCTATGAATAGTTCGGGTAGGGGTTTGAACTTGAGCACTCTGTGTAAATACTCAAATTTTAAACCATTTGGGCTCAAGCCCCGGACCTAACAACGGTCAAATTTAGAAGCCTAAATAAGTAAAACTAGCAAACTTTCCTCAATAATTAAGAAGTGAAAATTTCTTTGCCTAACTAAGACCATAAAGAATTAAAGATAGTCCGATGGCTTAACAAATTAACAATAATATAATCACTCTTAACCAATAAATAAGTAAGCTTTATCCTCTCAATAATCAAAAGTAGCACTATATGTTGGGTGGATCTCACATTCTAGGAAAATACAAAAAGCAAGACTTTTTGGATAAAAGAGCAATCAATGACTACTATCAATTTTTTTTTGTTTTGAGCTTATGATTTATAATAATTACTTTAGGTTTATAGTCTATACTTTATGTTCAGTCTTGTTTTTAGGATAACAATAATAACTGTTTTATGTTTTTAGTTTCTACTTTTTGTAAAAAGTGTGTACATATATATTAACGAGCTATTCGCTGAAAAAGAGAGACCGAAATACAAGCTTCAATGTCCCCATTCATTGAAAAGGAGGGACTAAAAACGTAGAATTTTGATGTGTAAATGCGCCAATGTTATGTTAGACTAGAAAATATAAAACCCGTAATTGCGGGGGGATTGGATTACTGTAATTAACGTGGCGTGCTTTTGTACTTATGTAGTGTTACACATGTCGACGCATTATTCGCATCGTCTCTTTTTCTTAAAATGAAGTATGCTATCCCTCAAAAAAAATAAATAGAGTACCATTTTTGTCCTTTGTTCAGATGAGCCCCCGTATCAAGATTTGGTGTTTGAAATTGATTAAACACAACTTGAATTCGTTTAAACAATCATTACATACAATAGGGGCGGCAATTTGTAATTTTGAATTGTGTTTTTGTCTGATCAAACCAATGCAACAAGAAAAATGGGAACACAAAGTCGTATTAATTTTTGCTACAAGAACACGACGCGTAAACATGGCAAGAACTGAGATACATGATTATAGTTTTTCGTTCCAACAGACACGGTTAATAAGACGTAACTCTAATTTTATGCCAATTTTGTGTCATGACGTATTTTCGTTAAAATTGTCGCACCTGTTAATGTTGTCGATTGCATTTTTTTCTCAGGTATTAGCAATTGCCATAAAGCAAAGGGCATAGTATATATTCTTTCTTATGTGTGAATCCTAATTTAGTTTTAATGGAATGCCTGGATTTTTAACAACCAACCAGCTGCCAAAGTTGGGCAGCTCAAGCTATGAGCTGTTCACATGATTCTCCTAATTTAGTGAACTCTCTCCACTTATTATCATGTAAACTTTGTTGTTGAGTTGACCTTTTAGTTTTTTTCTTGGTTTCTTTTTTAATATTTTGTTTCCTGGTTTATTAATTAAGATATTTTAATCATCAAATATATTTTAGATAGGAATTATAACAAGACCCGGGTTGGCAAAATAGTTGGTTTCATACACAAACCTAATTAATGTTTTTACTGAAATAGCAAAATAAACTCTTACTTGTACACGAGAATACCACATGGCTTTTAATATACATCCCACTGCAGTGATTGCACATTGACCTAGCTAGGTTGTCGATGCATTCGAAGTTGGGATTGAACCTATATATATATATATATATATTCATGAAAATGGGTAGGACATCTAATTCTCAATAACATCGAAGTTCGTTTAACTCGCTTTTATCTAATCGTGTTTTTTATGTTTAACCATCAGAAAGCTAGGGATAAAGTTGATGCAATGAAAGTGAAACGATCTACTTGTTTTCATGTAAGATGGGTTGAGTTCTGCAAAAGTGATTTATCGATATATATAATTAACCTCTTATACAATCCAATTATTAAAGCGTGCGTAGCAACATGTGGTGGAATCCATATGTGTTGACTCTAATCATATTAAGGTTAACGGGTAATTAACAAAAATGACCCTTAAAGTTTGACCCGAATTCCTTGCTCGTTCATAAAGTTCAATTTTTGGATGAAACAACCTTAAAGTTTCTAATTTTTCCTCACTCATTCAAAACTGGATGCTCCGTTAAAAAGATGGATAAAAAACACGCGTGATTGAAAGAGACATTTTTGAATGTTTCAACTGAAATAAAAAACTTTAAAGATGTTTCAATCGAAATTAAAAATTTTAAGGATGTTTAAACTGAAATTAAAAACTTTAAGGATATTTCAACCAAAAATTGAATTTTAGGAACAAGCGAGAGATTTGGGTCAAACTTTTGGGGTCATTTTGTTAATTACCCTAAGATTAACATAACCCTCCCCCTTGATTGATTAATGCACTTTAAAAGAGGGAATCAATAATTATTCACTCATTAATTTAATGCATTACTTAATCAAGTGGGAGGCCTATGCTAATCCTCACACGGGGAGTGTTAATAAATTGAAGTTCCATACGGTACTTTTAAGTCCCGTTTGGTTCGCAAATTTTAGGACTTAGGAAAGTAAAGTCGTTACTTTCTTTTGTTTCGTAAGCATAAACTTTGGAAATACTTTCCTGACATAAAAGAAAGTATGGAGGAAAGTCATTCCACTCAATTTGATGCGTTGATTTTCTCGTGTGTGTGTTGTGTAGTTTGATTGTTAATTCAAAAAAAAAAAAAACTCCTGAAATACTTTCATTACAGAGTAACCAACTTAATATCATATATTTCCATCTATCTCAAATTAAAAGCTCAATTTGTCTTTCAATATTTTTAAAGATAAACAAATTTCAACATGATCAATGGTATAAAATGGAAAAATGGTTATTATCTTGAGATTTGCTGCACCTATTGTGTTGTAAAAAGAAAACCAAACTCTTAATTTAGAACATCACAAAAAGAAATATACTCCTTCCATCTCAAAAGTAATCTTGCTTTTTGTTACCGTAAGAGTCAAATTTATTATTCTAAATTTTTTTGAATATAAGCAATATATGAAATTTCACAATAATAAATAAATTGTATCACTAACTATTAATTAAGATGAAACTAATTTTTTTTAAAAAAATAATAAAGTCGAGTGAGTTAATTTGAGACGTCGAGGAAAGTGAATAATTAAGATGAAAAGAGTTGTAATTTATACTTGGAAGGTCAAGTGAGATATGTGGGGCCACATTGTTCTCCCACTAACAGATAAGCATTTTCTTTTTCCAATTTTTTTTTTTTAGAAAAGGTAACGCATTTTCTTCCCAATGGGCAGTAAACAAACTTCTAACGATATTAAATATATACGATTAAAACTTATTTGTGGTCGTCAGATATGCTATATTGATTAGGTACGTTTTAAAAATAAATTAAAATTTTAATTTCAAATATCTTGAAAAGTAATAATGAATCCTTAATTTAAGATAAATAATTATATAAACCGATAGTGATACATCATTTCTTAAAAAATCTCTATTACTTTAATAATTGAGGGAATCTAATTATTATTATTACATTATGATTGATCATGGAGTGGAAAAAATCGAATTGGAAGTGAGCCGGATCGGACAAAATTAGAATACAAGTTTTGTGAGAATGTATAACGTAGTATGTCGATAAAAATTAAAAATTCAAATCACGTCCAATATTTCTTTTTAATTTCTCATAAAACTTAATTTTCTATCCATACTTTTTAAATTTCTTATGAACAAAACCCTCAGTGACGAAACCCAAATTTGAGATGCCAAACAAGAAGAAATTTAAGATGTATGAGTGGGATTTAATTTTACTTTTTGACTAACAAAAGAAAATAAAAAATGCCCAAAAGAGAATATTTGGAGATTACATGTGCCAATGTCAAAGCCTATATTAATTTCATTGGTATATATTATAATTAATTACACATGTCAAATTAATGTGGCCACATGCATGTACTAAACTAAACGTGCACATAACAAACACACTTTATAAAGAGACTAACTTAACTCTTAAGTGAGTTAAGTCACCCAACCCCATATATATCCCTAACCAACACTTTAGAGTTTAGTGTTTAGAGTTTAGACTTAATTTAATTAGAGAGAGAGAGAGAGAGAGATAGTTACTTAACTCTAAAGGGAGTTAAGTGACCCAACTCTCTGATCATCTGTTAATCAAGCCATAAGCTATCCCTAATTACAAAACCCACCTAATTGAGCAACATTTAGTGTGGGGGATTTTTGAATTAAATTTGATTCCCTTCTTAGCGTGTTAGCCTAGCCAAATAAATTAAGATACGGTTATGAATATTGAATGACAGTATGTATGTATGTGTTTTGTGTGTACGCGATATTTAATTTGTAACTTTAAAAGGTATATATATTTTAAGTTTGATTTTTACCAATTTTAAAGGCAATATGTATTCTTTTTGCTTGTTTGAATTAGAAGATTTTAGTTTTAATATATACTTATGGCTTGATTAAGGGTTACCAAATTCAGCATATTATTTTTTCATTATAAATAATATATACTTATGGCTTGAAAAATAATATGGCTTGATTAATAATGTCTCAAAAGTATATATTATTAATGAAAAATAATAATGTCTCAAAATTTCATTATCGTGAAATTTTTCATTATTAACCAAGCCGGATTGTGTTCTTAGTTTTAAATCTCACCTAAAGAAAACGTACTATATATTTTTCATTATAAATTAAGGGTTACAAATTCAGCATATTTTATTATTATTATTATTATTATTATTATTATTATTATTTATTATTATTATTATTATTATTATTATTATTATTATTATAAATTAAGGGATATACATTAATAATGTCTCAAAAGTCTATTATTAAGTGTGAATAAATCAGCTAATAATATATCCTTTTGAGACATTATTAATGTATCAAATTTTACGATAATCAATTAAAAACACAATCCGGCTCAAGTCTTGTGTATCGCATTCACCCTTTCCAACTTCAAAGTCTCTCTCTCAGATCGGAGACTTGAGAAATGCATTGCATTTGCGTCGTGTCTTCATTAGACGACGTAGTTTCCATGACTAAAATGGAGTAATATATTTAAATTCGGGTGTAAATTTAAGTATTATAAAACGTAAATATTTATGTAAATCTTCAGGTTTGGGTGTTGTCTCCGCCCCTTATTACCTTCAACTAGGGGAGTCACCAGCCCGGCACTTTTTTTACTGAAAGTAATTGAATTAATCTGAACAAAAATAGTTTTAGTATCACATATTAAGTACCGAAATAAAAAATACCGAAAAAATGGTTTTGGTATTACTCCTATAAAAACCGAATACCGACTTACCGTATTGAAAATATTGAAAATTATAATAAGACGAAAATACTAACCAATAATACCGAAAACACTAATTCCAAAAGTATTGAAAATACATAATACTAAAATTAATGAATGATTATATACCAAGAATCTCAAATATATTTTAATACCACAAACATCAAGGATTTTAATACTTACAAGTTGCTACTTTTTAAAATAATGTTTATACTTACGCTATTGAATGATTTTATAATCAAGGATTTTAATATCACCGATTTACTTTTAGTTAATTATTCGCATGAGTATTGCTTATCTAACAAATTTCAATTTAAAATTTAGTTTTCAATCTAAACTTATTGTGGTTATTGAAAATTGAAATTAACCAAAAATATTTAGAACTTTTACACTAATAATACTACTTATTGAAACTAAAATCATCAAAAACAGAAATTTATCAGAAACACCAAATATACCATAAAACCGAACGGTATGGTATTGGTTTTCGCTTTCAAATACCGATTAATAAACTAGTATTAAATTTCTTATTTTAATTTTAATATTAATAAATATCATTTACCAACTGATTTATCAAGACAACAATCCTACCTCGAACCCTCAAGATCTATTCAACAGGAAAAAAAAAAAAAAAAAAAAAAGAGTAAATATATTTGCTTTGATTTGACTCTTGGGACCTAATGCCGAACTAGTTGTGACGTGTGATGGTTTGTACCTAGTTGGGTATATCAGTGGAAAAACAAACGCTACCGTATCCTTTCAGTTATTTAAAGAAACTTGGGAAGTAAGGAATATTACTAATTAATCACTTAACTAAGCTTGAGCATAATTTTTTAGAATATAATTATCATATATTCATATCCCTTCGGTCTCAAATTCCGTATATATATATATATATATTTTATTTATATAAGTGATGATAGATCTAGTGATTCTTGAAAAAAAAAAAAAAAGAATTGAATCGTAGAGCTCTATGTAAAATACTCCGCTCAACCACTTGAGTTAAAAATCGGAATCTAACATATAAGGTAATTAAAATTTATAATTAAAGTTACAATATTTTACCATAGTAAAACGTTTCTCCTTTACTTTCGATCTATTATCCAGAAATTTATTGTTTCTCTAGCTTAAGGAACAGTCTCGACCACTCCCTTGAAGCGAAGCGAAGTACCTAATTACTAACCCACTGCTTATCTTCTTTTGCAATTTTTGTTTTAAAATTTAGTTATACACTCATCCTACATAAATCCCACTCAACTAATAGCTACATAGTGTAACAATATATTAATGGTGTGGATTACTTCGTGTATGGACTGACATTTAACGATGAATAAAACAATGAAAATTGTTTTTAGTGACAGAAAAATATCAGAACCATTCGTATATAGAGCGACAAATTTTATGGTACGTGTATGCAATATATATCTATATGTATACATATGTATAGATATATATATATATATAGAGAGAGAGAGAGAGAAAGAGAGAGAACACAGGTGGATACAGGAGGGGGAGAGGGCAGTTACCTAGTCATCTTTCCTATCCATTTATTCTTTGTCATTTAATGAAACAGACGTGTATTTATCTAGAGTTTTTTCTTAGCCTTGCTTGTAATTATAATAACAACAAAGTGAGTGAGAGAGAGAGAGGAACCTAATCCCCACCACTTTTTAGTTGTGGTGCCGCTCTACTGCCAAACCCTACCCATAACTCCCACGCAATTTTCACCCTCCACCTTCGATCTAACCCTCTTTATTCCACACACACTATACTACACTCATCTTACTCACACTTTGAGTGACACACGTAAACGAAGATATTCAATACATCTAGTAATTAATTATATAATAAGACTTTTTGAATCTTGAAAATTTATATAAAGATAATTTTTAAATGAATAATAGTACTTTTGACATTGGTTACGATATAATATTATACATTGTATCATAATTTACATATATGAAATATTAGAGTCAATAATATAGTATCATTTAATCTTAATGACATTATTGTCTTGGTTCAACCTCTACATATATGTACGGTACACAGTATGCCATGTAAAACTTTATTATTGACTCTACCGCATACATTAAAGTATATTGAATATCACTTTATCTACTTGTATAATAGCATATATGAGGAAATCCTCTTATTTAACTTGTAACTTTAGCGCATCAGCTTGAAATTTAATTTATCATTAGTTCTATTACATATATTAGATATGTTAAATATCTAATATATTACATTATCGACTCTACCATATTTACTAGCTAGGTATATTGAATATCTACTGTCTATTAGTTCCAGATAAATCTCCCACTCAAAAGAGATGCAAAAAGAGCAAAATTACCGAAAAAGAAAAAAATAATAATAAATAAACAAAAAGATGCCTCCCAACACTCACTTTTCGTGAATCAAAGGCAACCATCAACACTAACCACTTACTCACTCAAAGAATTCAACAAGTAGATCATCCAACATGAAAATTATAAAACAAACTAAGCTTAAAAAGAATTTGTATTATTACAAATAATAATAACAATAACACTAAAAATTTATAAAATTCTGTAACAAGTCACATTAATATCTCCCTTTGGTTTCCTTTTTTTCTTTTTCTAATAATGGCAATCAACTAAAGCAGGGGCAGAGAAGACAATACTATGTTGTTGTTGGTTAGGTGTGAACGCAAACTCCCCCAAGCAATCTTCCTCTGGCGCCGGCAAGTTCAGATCTAGTGATAGAAACCTCCTCGTCTTCTCCGGCTCCGGAGCCACCACCGCTGGAGTTCTGTGCCGCCTCATATGTCCGCCTAAAGCCTGGCCGGACGAAAACTCCGATCCACAAATCGAACACTCGTGAACTTTACTGGCTTTACTGTTATTAGTATCATTAACAACTCTATTATTATCTCTCTGTACAGAAATTGGCTGAACAAAATCCATAATTTTATCAAACTGATAATTAACTACTTCCTCCTCGCACTCCGGTTTTACCATAGGAGATTTCTTCTCCTCCATGATAACCGGTGGTGCCACCTTCGGTTTCTTGTGACTTGCTCGGTGTCCGCCTAGGGCTTGGAACGAAGGAAAAGTCCTATTACAAGTTTTGCACTCGTAGATATACGAACCGCCTTTTCCAGCGGTGACCATAGCTGCACCACCGCCGGAACTGGCTGTGGATTTCCGGTTGTTCAACTTTTCAGCCTTGTTTTCAGCATCGTTTTGAATCGGAGAACTGCTCTGTGACAAAAGCATCAAACAATTAGCCATATCTTCGTCTTCCTCGGAATTCGCTGAGATATCGCTGGAGGAAAAGTTAGTCCGAGATTGAATTGAAAAATCAGCACCGCCGGCGCAGCCAATATCACAGCCGCTGGAAGAGCTAGAGGTTACTATGAGGCCTGTCCTACGGCGTTTAGTGCGTTTTCGCTTGACGATGATCTGAGTGTGATCGTTTGAGGCGGTGAATTCTTCTTCAATATCCATCTCGATCAAGTGAATTATATTGAAGGAGGAGATTTTAGAGAGAGAGAGAGAGAGAGAGAGTAATGGAATAGAAACTGAAAGGTAGGAGTGTAATAAGTGTGAGTGAAGAGAGGAGGAGAGTGTGGGGGTTTGTTATATATATATATATAGTATGTATGACTGCTGAAAGAAGATTAAAGGCAAGTGTAAGGTTTTGGAACAAAAAGGCCGCCCCTAGCTTATATAATCAACGGTTATTGTCACTATATATTTATTTATTTATTTATATTTCTTCTCAAATTAAAAATCTTATTTACTTCAATTTCAATTTCTTTTTTTAAGCGTATACTATTTTTACCTTATTCACTATGTTGATATATTGGCAAGAGTATTTGTGTTTATATCGTGAAATTTAATACTTTATTTTATTTTTAAGAAAAAAATTAAACACTTAATTGTAAATACTAGAAGTATAAAAAAATTATTTCGCACACTTGTATTATAATACATTAGAGAGCCATTTGTAAAATTTTAAATTAACTGATCACATATATAGCTTCTGTATACATGGTGACACCATTTGAAGTGTATAAAATATTTACTTGGTATTTATGTACGTGCATGTAAGAGTATTGCTTGTTGTTACTTAACACTAATAAAAAAATGAAACGAATTCCAAATGATCCACTATTTTTTTTGTTATAAATATAAAGGTATAAGTTTTATATGATCAATATTGAATATGGCATGTCATGCTCTAATTACGTTAATAAATTTGTCATTTATTACATGCGATTTAACATAGAGTATATATATACTACGTACATATTTACTTTATCTCAAAATTAAGTCGGTTAATACTTATAATTTAAGAAAAAATTAATATCAATATATATATCACACTATTTAATTAACTTATGGTGGATCTAGCTTTAGTAACCATACCATTTAATTTTTAGTACGTGTACAAAAAAAAATGTGATATCCTTAATACCAAAAATTGAGGGTAAAAAAAGATGAAGGGGTTGGGTTTTTGATGGTAACGTTTGGAAGGAAGTTTAGGTATTCTCCTTTTTATTTATTTATTAATTTGTTTATCATATATAATATATATGTATAGTTTGGGAATATTATGTAATTAAGTCACGAATAAATTTCACAAGCATTAAAAGCAAAGGGGGGACGGCAAGTTAAAGCATAGTACCCCCCTCATTCACTCCATGTCTTCTTAAACTTAAAGGAAAGTACTATTTTTAGAGAGAGAGAGAAAGAGAAAGAGAGAGATGCAAGAAGTAGTAGTATATAATTATATATGAATTGGAGTACTTGAGGGCAAAACCCACTCAGATTCGCGCGGTTGGCTTTCAAGCAAACCCCTATTAAACTTTTCTCCACAACTATTTTATTAATACGGTATTTTGATAAAAAAATAATAATTAATTTGATGATATAAATAACCTTCTATTATATGTCTGTGTATATATTGTTAAATTATACAACACAAGAAATAGAGAAATTATATTAATGAGCAAGAAATCCACAAGGGGTTACATTGTTACAATCTCACACCTATTTACAATGGAATTGACATGAATATATATACAAGTAAAGAATGAAACAAGAAGCCTAAAATGAGGAAGAAAGGAGGAGACAAGGAGGGAAACATGGAGGAGGGAATAAAGGAAAAGAAGAATAATTCTAAGCTTTAATAATTACAAATAATAATGCTAATTTATGTTGGAGAATATCATCATTCAATATCATCATTTCTAACACCCCCCCTCAAACTCAAGGGGTATGAAGAGACCAACTTGAGTTTGAAGAGGTGAGGAAGCTACCAAACAGCTATTGATGTGTCGCCGGCTCCGGTGGTGGAGAATGTGTTTGGTTCTATGAAACCGACGGTGGAAAAGACTCGGTGTAGAGTGTGACGGTTCGCCACTAGTCGGCGACGGTAGGGGCAACGGTGGCAGTGGTGGTGGTGTGAGAGAAAGAGAAGTATGAGAGATCCAGGGAGAAGTATGGATCTGGGTAAGACAAGGGAGTGGTGAGAGCTAAGAAGGAGCTGAGGGGGATGGTGGTTGATAAGGGGACACCCGGAAGGGGTTTGGGTGTCGGCGGTTGAGTCGTATTTTCAGGCGGTGGGGGCGGCAGTGGCGGAGACAGCGAAGGTAGAAGATGCGATTAAGCAAATGTATTTGTCAGATCTGAAATCTGGCATGGTATCTGGATGGCGCTGCGAGAGGGCGCGCCGGAGGGATTCGGAGATGCGCGTAGTGGCGCGGTTGTTGTTGTTGATGAGGCTCTTAGGGATCCGAAGCTTGGATACGAGAAAATGGAATTTGGTTTTGGTTTTTTTTTTTTTTTTTTTTTTTTTTTTTTTTTTTTGACATGTTCGATGATTGACCGACAGACGGAACGGCGGTAACGGCGATGACGGGAGCCGACGGAACGGCGAGGTCCGGTGTAGAATTTTCGGAGGAAAAAACTTGATCTGAATACGCGAGCAGTACGTATAACAGTAACAAGAAATTGAATCAGAATACTTGGAGGTACAGCGAAAGGCGACCCGCCGGAAATATTAAATTGAAGAGATTGAATATATATAGATATGTTTTTTTTTTTTTTTTTTTTTTTTTTTTTTTTTTTTTTTTTTAGAGAGGTGGAATAATAGCAGTGGTGCTAGTAGTCAATGATGGCCCTTTCTTTGGTTTTGGTTTTAGAGAGATAAACTGAAGTTTCGATATGAGAGGCGAGAGGTTTCCGAGGGTGTTGGTGGTGCGGAAGGAAGGGAACACACATTATTGAGATAAAAAAGAGAAAGGCGATGGATTCTGAGAATCATCAGCACCAAAATTCAAGATATCAGTGAAGTTAGAAGCAGAGAGCGAATTGTATCCTATATCTCTTAAGGTAGTCCAATCCGGAGTCATTAATCCGGCAACCTCCGCAACAGAACTAATTTGAGGAGACCCCTTTGAGAAACCATCCAAAGCAACTTGGTAATCTGACAGAGTCGGATATGCCGGCATATCCACTGCTGTCAGAGGATCCCCGTGTTCTGAAAGATTCACGGTCGGTAGATGGATATCAGGGGTTGATGAAAGGAGCTTTAAAAAACTTTTGTAGTGAGGATGCTCCAACAAATCTTCCTGGGTCGGAAGAACCCCAGGTTCTAGAGGATTCTCTGAGGGGCCAGATGGAGAAGCGAAGGAGCCTGGTGGGTGAGCAAGGGAGTCGGATGGATTGGCCCTTGAGGAACTTGCAGGAGGGTTAAAGGAGCCATGTGGAGAGGCAAAGGAGCCGGATGGGTGAGTAAAGGAGCCGGATGGAGAAGCGAAGGAGCCTGGTGGGTGAGCAAGGGAGTCAGATGGATTGGCCCTTGAGGAACTTGCAGGAGGGTTAAAGGAGCCAGGTGGAGAGGCAAAGGAGCCGGATGGGTGAGTAAAGAAGCCGGATGGAGAAGCGAAGGAGCCTGGTGGGTGAGCAAGGGAGTCGGATGGATTGGCCCTTGAGGAACTTGCAGGAGGGTTAAAGGGGCCAGGTGGAGAGGCAAAGGAGTCGGATGGGTGAGTAAAAGAGCCTGATGGGTAGGCAAATGACCTGGAGGCTGGAGATTTCTCCGGCAGTTTTCCGGTCGAACGGTGGCGGCGTCGACCAGAGCCGGATGGAGAAGCGAAGGAGCCTGGTGGGTGAGCAAGGGAGTCGGATGGATTGGCCCTTGAGGAACTTGCAGGAGGGACAAAGGAAAATGACGGATTAACCCTGGGAGACTCGCTGTCCAGTCGAGCCTCCAACGCCGTCATTCGTGACTGCAGAGCCTCAAGCTTTTGATCAAGAGAGGTAAGGAGGGCAGCGCATCCACCAGCAGGATTTAGGATTCTTGCCTTAGCTTCAAAGAGAAACGAATCGAGAGTTTCACGATGTTTGTGATCCGGTACGTGTTGTAAAAAAAATTCAACACTTTTTACCCCGAAAACGGAAAAGATTGTGTGATAATCTCGACGATGATACGCATTTGGAAAGATTTTAACTGATTCACAAGAAGGAGGACAAGCTCTGCGGCGAAAAGAGCAGGCAGGACATGGAGTACCTCGCTGGCGGATGCTGTAGACACCCCGATCCGTGACCCCCGCAAGAACCCTAACGACCTCCGAGAACTACTATTTTGGGTCCAGGACCCACCCGAGGACCCGGTACTACACTAGGTGGGTTTGTTGGCCAACAAACATATTTTTTAGAGAGATTGTCGCACGACATATCACATTGTCGCGCGACAATCCCTGATATGTCGCGCGACAATCATGTCTTGTCGCGCGACGAACCCCTCTGCACCCGACCAACCACTTTCTGACACATCACAGTGTCAGGACCCATCACTTCAGCCGCTTGTCGCGCGACAAACCCACTATGTCGCGCGACAATCCCTCTCTGCACCCGACCAACCACTTTCTGACACATCACAGTGTCAGGACCCATCACTTCAGCCGATTGTCGCGCGACAAACAGATATGTCGCGCGACATTCTCCTTTTTTAAGGAAATGTCGCGCGACAATCTCTCCCGAGCAGTATAAATAGGCCAACACCCCCAAGGGTTCGAAAAGGCAATTAGAATCCGAGAATTTGGGGCTTTAGATCTGATTTTTGTCAAGCATTTCTTTACTATTATCTTATTTCTGAAGAATTCTCGAATCTATTTTTAACACTCGACGTGTTCCGTTTCTGGAATCGATTTCTCGGAAATATCTGAAGAAAGAGAAGATTACTATCGCCAGAGATCCCTCTGCCGTATTATATTTTCTTTCTTATTATTATTCTCGTCGGGAAGGTAAAGAAAGTCCCTTCTAGTATTTAAAATTAGATATCTGTGTACTTGTTTTACTTCTGTTATTCTGTCCACGTTTTATTTGAATAAACTTATTGTCAAGTTCCCAATAGTCTACCGTTTTCAAAACAAAAGGCCCTGATAAAACTACTTTTAAAACTAGAAGAGTAAGTACATTATCGTCCGGATAAACCGTGTTTCAAAACCCCGGACCGATAAAGACTTATCTAGGAATTAAAATCCACATATCCTGTCTTTTTCATAGACTGCGACGTGTCTGATAAACTCTCCTCAAAGAGTTCAAATTCCATATTGAATTAGTCCCGACATAAAGATCCGAACCTTTTTCAGAATAATCACAACTCGAGAAAACCGTCATTATCTGAGGAAATAATACGGAACACTCTTTCAAAAATAAAAGGTTTTTGTCATTTGTCATTTACATCTTTTAAATACAAAAACGTCGGATCTCGGAACACAAAGGTTTTCATCCCTTTCCCCGTTTTCCCAAATTAGGGTTTTTCTTCATTTAGAAAGTAGTAGACTGTCGGTAAAAGCATCCAAGTTTTTCAACATAGAATAAACATATAAGACCACTAGAGACCGAAAGGGCGGAATGGGTGCTTAACACCTTCCCAAACCGTAATATAGTTTCCGAACCCTATAAGAATCCCGGTTTCGCAGACAAACGTGTAAAGAAAGGCTTGTCTATAGCCTTTCCTCTTACACGACCTTTTTTGTCCGTTTTCTCGTAAAACGTACTGGCGACTCTGAATGAACCCCCTTGCATCTAGAAATAGAACGTAGGGACACTTGATATGAATCAAATGAAAACGCTCCAGCAACTGGAACGACGGAATCAGTTCCGACGTCCCAGGACCCCCACCACCAACGGGGACGAGACCCGGGAGGTCGCATTTGCGGATTCTCACAGTGGCGACTCTGCTGGGGACAGTATTAGAAAACTAGACTCTTATATGTGGACCTTTGTTTATCTGTTGAAAACTTGCTTTTACTGCTTTCCCTACTCATGTTAATTGATTGAGAAGAAACCTTTTTCTAAAAAATGGGAGTTTTTCGAAAAGACGTAATAAAGATAATGATATTTGTGAAACCAACCTTTCGAACTTTACACGCACTATCACAAATCATGCATTGGTTCTACGAGTGTGAATTTACCCCAAACCCTCGGAAGTATTATAAGTGAGTAGGGAGTTGGCTTGCTTGGGCCAACATAAACCGAAAGCATTTACTTCCACTCTCCTTGGCCAAGTACGCCCCCGAGGTATATCGAGTGACGAGAACACTCACGTACCCGGGAAGTATATCAAAAGATTCTTGCACGTACCCGCCCTTGGGGTATATCGCAAGGTCTTGCCAAAAAGGAGGGAGCCTGAAGCCTTAACCGTTCGAACACCTGCGCTGCATCTAAGATTGAGTCAGTTAAAACACTTGTCATACAGCTGTAGGGGATGTACCACTTTACGGCTTACTTTACCACACCTATTTTCCGAGGTTTTCTCTCGACCATTTTTAGTGATTCTTTTGGCAAAAATCGAGTCGCATCATAGTCTCCCTTCATCTTCGCCACGTGGTTTCGTCTACAGCCATAAAGCGGCGTCAGTCTGGAAGGTTGGGCCGGTCGAGATCATACCGGAAGACTAGTAAGACCAAGCATACCTGAAATGGCCGATGGACGAGAGAATCAGGAGACAAATCAGAGCCTAGCCGAGGCGTCTGCAGTTCAACCGACTTTAGCAGAGATGCACCGTTTGCTGATGACCGTCAGCATGAATTTGGCAAGCCTCACAAGTGAGCAACAGAACACCCGGATTCGAATGGAAGAGTTGTCAGCCGAACGGACCGCACCACCCGGGTTTGAGCAACTACCACCGAATCGAGATCCGAATCAAGGGCAATCTTCACAAGTACTTCCCCCAATCCAAGGAACCAATCCACCCCAAACGGGCCCCAACATGGCCGGTCCCGTTCAAACCGACCCCAACAATCAGAACCAATGGGCCCCGGATTCAGGCCCCACATACCAACAACAAGAGCCACCCATCGTCTGGCCACAACCTCAGCAAGGCCTCGATCCCCAATATCAACCATGGCCACAAGTCCCCGCAAGACCTATTCCACCAGCCCCAATAGCCCCTCCCAATGAGTACCCAGACATCAACCGACTCCGGGCAGTATACGCAGAATCGATGATAGCCCGGGAACAGCCCGATGAGGTGTCAAGAGAGAGCGAAGAAATGAAGAAATTGAAAGAGCAGATGAAGGTTCTGCAAAGAGGTGTTTCTCTGATGAAAGGGGCAGACGAGATCACAGACATGAACGCCTTTTCCCTCTACCCAGAAGCCAGACTACCTCAAGGATTTAAGCTCCCCTCTATCACCAAATTCACTGGTACTACACCCCCCAAAACCCATCTCCAATCCTACATCAGATCCATGCAAGTGTCCGGCTGTGGAGAGCCGGAGCTGGCTCAGGCTTTTCACATGACTCTCACGGGGGCAGCCCTGAGATGGTTCTTCGACCTAGAGAAACACCACACGAAAACTTGGGGGGATATCGTCAAAGAATTCATGACCAAGTACGGGTCCAACGAGAATTTGGAAATTACCCGTAAACACCTGGAAATGGCCAAGCAAGGCGAGAAAGAAAGCTTCAGCGACTTTGTCACCCGCTGGAGGGAAATGGCATCCCAAATGTCCAAACGGCCCGACGAAGAAGAGCAGTTAGAAATCATACAGAAGAATTTTACTCCAGCTGTATTGAACTGCATGGGAAAGCATGTATTCCCACACTTCAGAGCCCTGTTGAGTATGGGGTCACAGGTAGAGGAAGAATTGGCCAGAAAGGCGGACACGGATACCAAGAAGGCCTCTTACACTGGAAGAAAGACGGCCACTCCAGCCGTAAACCAACTAAGCTCGTACCCATATCAACAAAACCCATTTCAGCAGTCACCGCAGGTCCCCCCAATGAGTTGGCCTACGCAAGGAGACTCTTCAAACACCGAGGTCAAGAAAAGGAGAAATTTCTGCACCCTCCCCACTACTCTGGTCAAAAGCCTGGAACTACTCCAAAAGGCCGGACTAGTCACCCCACTCAACCCACGCCCTCCACCAAATCCTATTCCCAACACTTGGAGAATGAATGAGAACTGTGCGTACCATCAGGCGGCAGGCCATGACACGGAACGTTGTTTAGCTCTCCGCCATCGTATTCAGGACCTCATTGAAGCCGGAACCATCCCCGCACCCGGCGGGCCCAATGTTACCAACAACCCCCTCCCCAATCATGCTCCACCTGCAGGAATTAACGCCTTAACCACTGACGAAGGCTTTGATCCCGTAGGACTCATTCGGGACGATTCAGCCTATAAGGCACCCGTTATGCTATCGGCAAAAGCACAAGTTGCCCCAGGCCTCAACCCAATAATTGACCAATGGATGGCCAAGATGAACTTCCTATCTGGGCAGGGCTTAGGAAAGACAAATCAGGGGATCTCGCAACCACTCACCATCAAAACCAATCCTGGGAAAGCTGGGATAGGATGGACCCAGGACAAGAAAAAACAACCATGGAAATCCCGCCCCCCTCATAAGGAGACAATCTGTATGACAGAAACCTCCCCCGGGACTTTTAGTTGGTCGGCAGAGCCAGAGTCGTCAGAAACTTCAGAGGGATCAGACCCAACATCCCTTTGGATACAACAGATTACCCGCTCAGGAAAGGTATACCAGCCACCACCGATGGATGCCGAAAAATCACCGCCTCCAAAAGAAGTAGGAGAAGACCGAGTACTGGAACAGTTGAAGAAAACCCAGGCACACATCACCATTTGGGGCCTCTTGGTTGCCTCCAAACCTCACAGGACCGCTTTCATTAAACTCCTGGATGAGGCTGTCATATCGCCGGACTCCACGCCCGAACAACTGCCAAACATGATCGGGTCACTCACAGTCCAAAGAAGTCTGTCATTTTCAGATGAAGACTTGTCTCCGTTGGGGAGAAAACACAGCCTGGCTCTCCATATCACCGTCCGAACCCGAGGGAAGATCTTGCCACAAGTTCTCATCGACAATGGGTCGACCATAAATGTCTGCCCCCTAAAGACTGCCAGATGCTTGGGTATCTCAGATTCAGAGCTCTCACCATCCGCTGTAACCGTCAGGGCCTATGATAATACCAGGAGGGCCGTTCTGGGGTCTCTGGAACTTGATCTCATGGTTGGTCCCGGAAGCTTCCCGGCCGACTTTCAAATCATAGACATTCCTTCCAGTTTTAACCTACTGTTGGGAAGAGCATGGCTACACGACATAGGAGCACTCCCCTCCTCCTTGCACCAAAAGATCAAGATACCGTTTGAAGGGAACATAATTACCATCCAAGGAGATCCTGAAAGGACCTTGGCGGATATGGAGTTACCAGTTTTGGGAATCGGGAGCCAGAGCATACAGTTAGGAGGCTTTTCTTACGAGCCTCAAGTGCAAACTCTTAGCACCCAGACAATCAGGTATCTTCCCCCTGACAATATCCCCGGTCTCAGCACCAAGATTACAAATATGTTGAGAATGATGAAATACTTGCCTGGAGCCGGTCTGGGAATGGGACAACCAGGACTACTTCAAGCATTGGAACCAGTAGCAAGGTACGAGAGGGAAGGTTTGGGGTACCAACACACTGAAGAGGACGATCAACAAAAAAGGGGTCGAGGGCATCAGTATCCGAGTTTCAGCTCTCTGAACGGGTTCTTTGTCAAAGAAGGAGAGGACTTCCCCTTTTGCGGCTTCCAGGAGCCTTGGAGAAACAGCGACGGAGAGAACCTTCCTGGGTGGGAAATCTTCTATGAAGAGGACCTATATATCAAAGAAAACACCGTACACAGCTTCGCTACCAAGTTGACAATCGGGCCGAAGGAAGAAAGTGAAGACATGAAAGGCGAAGAGGAAGAAATGATCGGAGATCTCTTCGACATCATGGCTCTGGGAGATGATGAGCCAGGAGACGACCCTGTACACTTGATATACGCTGATCCAGACTACCAAGGGGAAAGGGAAAAGAGCGAAATTGTAAGGGTGAGAGATAAGAGTGGGGGTAAGGATAGGAAGGAGTCACTCCTAAATGAACTTTTTAAACTTGTACCTGTAAATACTAGTATCAATAAAGAAGAGTCTATTTTGCGTTATCCTGTTATTTTTAATTCTGTAATTGCTTATATGGAATTGGAAAGAATGAACGAACACCCTGAACGGGAGGAGCAACGTATACAAAGCGAGGAAGGAGACACTCTTGTGATTAACCTCGGAACAGAGGAGGAAAGAAAAGAGGTCCGCATTGGGGCAAGCCTAAGTGGGACAGAGAGAGAAGAATTCACACAAACTCTGAAAGAGTATGTGGATGTCTTCGCCTGGTCTTATGCAGATATGCCGGGTTTGAACAGTCAGATAGTCATGCACGAAATACACACCAATCCAGAACTTAGGCCCGTCAAACAGAAGCTGAGGAAACTTACGCCAGAATGGTCCTTGAAAGTGAAAGAAGAAGTAATGAAACAACTGAGTGTGGGATTCTTACGGGTGATCGAGTACCCCTCGTGGTTAGCCAACATCGTGCCTGTTCCAAAGGCTAACGGGAAAGTCCGCATGTGTGTGGATTACCGGGATCTCAATAAAGCTTGTCCAAAGGACGATTTTCCATTGCCCAACATCGATTTGATAGTAGATAATACTGCCAACCACGCCCTGAAGTCATTTGTGGATGGTTTTGCCGGATATAACCAGATCAAGATGCACCCGGATCACCAGGAGAAAACAGCATTTATCACACCATGGGGAACATACTGCTACACCGTTATGCCGTTTGGGCTGAAGAACGCCGGGGCAACATATCAGAGGGCAGCTACGGCTATCTTTCACGACATGATTCACAAAGAAGTAGAGGTGTATGTAGACGACATGATAATCAAGTCAAAAGAGAGGGAAGGCCACGTGCCAGCCTTGCGAGCCTTCTTTGATCGGCTCCGCCAGTATCAGATGAGACTCAATCCGCAGAAATGTGTGTTCGGGGTAACCAAAGGAAAACTCCTGGGATATGTCGTCAGTAAGAAAGGAATCGAGGTGGACCCCGCTAAAGTTCAAGCTATCCAAGACATGCCCGAGCCTCGTACCGAGAGAGAAATCCGGGGTTTTTTGGGTAATCTGCAGTACATCAGTAGGTTTATCTCTCAGCTCACTCAAAAGTGCGAACCCATCTTCAAACTCCTGAGGAAGTCTTCAACAGGAGAATGGAACGATCAATGCCAGGAGGCTTTTGACAAAATCAAAGATTACCTCTCCAAGCCCCCAGTGTTAGCCCCGCCTCAGACCGGACTACCACTAATTCTGTACCTAACCGTCACTGATTCAGCCGCAGGAGCAATGCTAGCCCAACACCTCACCGATACCCGGAAGGAGCAGGCCATCTATTTCCTCAGCAAAAAGCTATCCCCATTTGAGATAAACTACACACCATTGGAAAAATCGTGTACCGCTCTCGTCTGGGTAACACAGAAACTACGGCACTACATGCTAGTTTTTCCAGTCATCCTGGCATCACGGATTGATCCGTTGAAATACCTCTTCGAGAAACCGGCTCTCTCGAATCGAATGGCAAAATGGTTATTTCTACTCTCCGAATTCGACATCACCTACATGACCCAGAAGGCAGTCAAAGGCAAGATCATAGCTGATTACCTGGCCCACAATCCGATATTGGGAGACATGATAGAAGAAGCCGAATTCCCGGACGAAACCATCATGAACGTCGAGATCAATGAAGACTGGAGGTTGTACTTTGACGGGGCCGCCAATCGGAACGGAAACGGGATAGGCATCCTGTTAGTCTCTCCAGACCAAACTCACTCCCCGGTATCATATCGACTGGACTTCTTCTGCACCAACAATATGGCCGAATATGAAGCCTGCATACTCGGGTTAGAGATCGCTTTTCAAAAGGGTATAAGGAGGATACAGGTATACGGAGATTCAGCACTAGTGGTCCATCAAGTTCTGAAGGAATGGAAGATCAGAGATGAGAAATTGGTCCCTTACCTCGCCCGACTAGAAGAAGTCGCAGGAAGGTTCGAGCGTGTGGAGTTTTACTATATCCCCAGGTCCCAGAACAGTTTTGCTGACGCATTGGCAACCCTGGCATCTATGATCGATATTCCGGAGGGGATGGAAGAAATAACCCTCACGGTACAAAAGAAATCAGGACCCGCGCACTGCATGACCCTTGAGGTGGAAATTGAAAAAGACGGTGACTCAACCGTTTGGTTTTATGATATCTGGAACCTGCTGAAGAACCATCAGTATCCCGAGAAAGCAGACAAGAGAACACGGGTCACACTCAGGAGACTAGCATCAGGATTCATACTCTGTGCCGGAAGATTATATAAGAGGAACTACGACGGGACTCACCTTCAATGTCTCACCGAAGAAGAATCAGTTAGAATGATGGATCAGATACATGGGGGCGATTGCGGACCTCATATGAGCGGGCATACGCTTGCCCGCAAGATCATCAGGCAAGGGTATTTCTGGTCTACCCTACAAACTGACTGCGCTGATCATGTACGCCGTTGTCACAAATGCCAAATTTATGCTAAGTCCCAGAAGCTTCCTCCAAAAGAGTTGTACAACATGACTGCTCCCTGGCCTTTTTCAGCCTGGGGAATTGACGTCATTGGGAAAGTCTCACCCAAAGCCAGCAACGGCCATGAATTCATACTAGTAGCCATCGACTACTTCACCAAATGGGTGGAAGCCGAATCTTACCAAACCCTGGATGCCAGGAAAGTTGCCCGATTCATCAAAAGGAATATTGTCTGCCGATATGGGGTCCCACACGAGATCATCTCAGATAACGGCACCCACTTCGAAGGAGAAGCTAATACAGTCATGGAGGAATACGGTATCACCCGACACAAATCTTCGCCATATAGACCACAAACCAATGGGGCAGTTGAAGCCGCCAACAAGAATTTGAAGAATATCCTAAGCAAGATGACCGACACCTGCCGGGACTGGCCGGAGAAATTACCATATGCATTGTGGGGATACCGCACCACCGAAAGGGTCTCTACCGGGGCAACCCCGTTCTCGCTTACATACGGGATGGAAGCAGTCCTCCCTGTCGAGTTAGAGGTCCCTTCCCTCAGAGTAATGCTAGAGAATCAGGTCAATGAACTGGAGTGGGTCCAGGCACGTTATAACGAGCTAGCCTTACTAGATGAGAAAAGATTGAAAGCCGCATACCACCATCAAGGATATCAGAAGAGAATCGCTCGAGCATTTAACCAGAGAGTGAGGACTCGGGGTATCACTGAAAATGACATCGTGTTGAAAGAAATTCGAGAGCCAGCCAGAGATCCGAGGGGAAAGTTCGGGCAGAAGTGGACAGGGCCGTATATCGTCAAAGAAATCAATACAGGGGGCGCCGCTATACTCACTGACCTAGACGGGCAGTTACTACATTCACCAGTCAACATGGACCGACTGAAGAAGTATTATCAATAAGCACGACATGTATAAGAACTACGTAAACCTGAGCCCCAACTCGAATATTGTATTTTCTGGAAAAAATCAAAAAGGGGGGAACGTAGGCAACCTGAGAAGTGACTTCAGGCCCGGTTTAAAGCTTTGTAAAGAAATTTATTTCTCATAAAAAGTCCCTTCATATATTATTAAAGAGGTGGTTCAGAACACCGAGAGTTACAAAGGAAGTACAGCATACAAAGAAGAAACTAATCCCTAGGGGTTGGCCACACTGGGTCCTCAGCGGCCAAATCAATTCGAGCCTCATCCAAAATCTGGTACGCAAAGACAATGCCATCCTCTGTAGGCTCAGAATCCATGAATCGGAACCACTCCATTTGAAAGGGGTCATCAATCAGCTCTCCTTCTAGAGATTGCCAGCAATAGCGGATAATGTCAGCCCGGAGGGGCCTGGAAATACCAAAACGGGCATAGTTAAACTGACGAGTCAGTCGAGCACGCCACATCCTCTCTACCAATAAAGAAACATGTGGGGTCACAAATTTAGACTCAGAAGAGAAGTTGTTCAGACCAAGGGGAACCTCCTGAGGAATGTTAAACTGCCGAAGAAGACGCCCAGGGAGGTAAAAGGAAGTAAACCAGAGCCCGCGGAGCCGAACGTAGTTCTGACCCCCAGTACTAAGTACCATCGCCCTCAGCTTCCACCAAGGAATGTTCCACCGGATAGCCCGAAAGTTCTCCGAAAACCACACCGTCCAATCAGAGGAAGACATGGTCAAAGCACCAAAGAGAGGCCGATGGAAGAAATGAGTCGGATTGTCGAGCCGAACTCCGCTGAAACCCACCGATCGAAAGCGCTCTAGCAGCCACATGTATAGCAGACGCGGGCTCCCCCGGAAGAAGGGCGAGGCCCCCCGTTGAACATCATCAAGACCATTCAAGGTCTCTGCAAGAATGATCGGCACTATAGACTCCCCATTTCTAGCCTGGTAAATCAGACTCAAGATAGTCGGATCAACACGGGAAGAACCTGTCACCAGCAGCATATCAGAAACCAGGCAAATCAGGGCCGCTGCAGTACGCCCCACGCCGTAAGAGGCCCTATCTTCATAACGATGAAAGAACCTCACCATTTTGTGGAGGTCAAGGAGACCGTCGACAATGAAACCATCGCAGGCCGCTTGGGGAATGGCTAACAGAGCAATTAGCATGTCGCGGGGACCGATTCCTTCTATAGGAACTGCCATCGGGAGACGAACGTCAGAACGTAACAGCCAGGAGAACTCCTCATAGGTTGGGCAGAGCTCATCTAGTCCAAAACGGAAGAGATGGTCCGCAGGACTCCAGAAATACAAGGCACCTAAAAGAAAGGAGAAATCTACAGGACGATGGCACCAGCCCGCCAAAGGACTGAATGCACCAAAGTTCAAACCATTTTCAGAAGATATCAGAGCATCTCGAGCTTTAACATAAGAAAAATCAGAGTTGGTACGGTAGGAAGACATTTTGGAGAGGCGTGGATGAAGGAAGGAAGATGGGTGTATTTATAGCAAAAAAGAGGGTCCTGTACCTGTTTGTCGCGCGACAAACCCATCTGGGGGGCACCCTACTTGTTTCCTTATACATAATGGTCATTTTTGCCAAAAGAATCACTTCTGGATGCCTTTCTGTTCTCACTTTGTTCTTTTTTGCAGGAAACATAAGTATCACTACACTACAAGGTATGACTTTTAAATTACCGACTCTTATATATATATGTGTATATATCTTGCACAGACAGAATAAAAGTATAATCAAACACAGATAAAGATATTTTATAAAACCAATAAAAGAACAGTTTTTAAATATCTGTCTAAGCACATCTGTCCAAAACTAACGACTTAGTGCAGAAAGGGAAAACTAATCTACTCGGGCGCGTTTTGACACGCTCCCACTATCTCCCGAGCCCTCCTCGGGGGTAAGATCAACAACTGGGACGCCGGGAACAGAAGGAACTGCCGCCTGAGAAGGCCCCGTGGACTGGACCGGTGCCGTAGGACGGATCACCGACGATCGGGAACGCCTGGAAGTCCGACTACTGCTCCTCCGAGAATCCGTCCGGGCATGGGAGGAAGTCAGGGGGTCGTCCGGCCGTAAGGAGACGTCGATAGCCCTCTGATAGTCGCGCATGTATGCTGGAGGGTCTCGACCGACGTACTGGAGCAGGTTCCAGCTGTAGAAATACTGGGAATACCAGGCCCGTAGGTCTGCCACCCGTACACCCACTCTCTGTGAAAAGACATAAGATAAGAGGAGAGTCAGCACAGTCAAAATAAATAGATATAAACAGGAAAGTATCAGGAGAAGTTGAAGAAGATACCTCATCATCAGAGCGACCACCCAAGAAATCAAAAGTATCCTCGGGAAGGGGATACTCCGGGACAGAATATCGACATAGGCCCGCGCCGACATAAGAAATATCTCTGGGGAGTGGAGGTAGATCTACCCACGAAATAGATGACCCCGCAGGAGCAGCTGCAGAAGAAGACCCTCCCTCCTCACGAATGGGGAACAAGGGTGGACGAGAGGATGAGCCGCCAAAGCCCGGAGATCGGGCGGGAGGCCCCATGACAGTCGCCGGTAGAGGGGTCAACGTAGCATATGTTCGGACCCCCGGAGGATCCACCATGGCCGTCGCCCCCAAAGGAGGTACCCCACTAGAAGGAGTAGTCGCCGCCGCGGGAGGAGTCCGCCCAAACTGATCAAAATCTGCCCCAAGGTCCGCGGGCTCCCAGGACCTCTCAGAAAATCCCGCTCTCCCCTCAGCAGCCTCAGCAGCAGCAAAAAGGCCCCCCGGAGACGCGGAAGGGCCGGTGGGAAACTCGAAGCCCTCAGCACGCTGCTCCCCCGCAGGTGTCGCCTGAGGTGACGGCTCCGGAACGGCTGTCGCATCACCTCCCTCGCCCTCTGGCCGACCACCGCCCTCAGCCGCAGCAGGAACATCCCTCTCTCCCTCAGGATCCTCATCCTCAGAATCCGGAATGTTGTCCCTCTGATCGGGGACAGGTGGCAGATGACCCGGAACCACCCTAGCTAAATGGGTCTGTCCCCGTATGTAATGAGGATCACCCCCCAATGCCCGATACCTCTCATAGAAGACCCGTCCCCGAGTCCCCTTCGGCTCCCTCATCAGGTAACGGGCAGCAAAAATAGCATAGTCTCCCTCCTCGACGAACGTCTGGAAGCCGAGTCCGTCAACCAAAGCCTGCACCGTCACCGGGTCGATCTCGCCCGTCCGCCTCATCAGAACAGGAGGGAACAATGGAACACGAGGCCACTGGGATGGCGTGTGCTGACGAATGACCCTCTCACCCAAGTAGAAGAGAAGGCCGTACTCATCCCGGATAAGCCGCCTGGTCCTCGAGGCGGTCAGAGCACGGCCATACCCATAATGATGACCCAGATCACCCCAAGGGGCCCACTCAATCTGAAAAGAGAATAAGATTTTATTTCAGTATTTTATATATTCTACTCTATCTGACTATTGAAAAGCAAGAAAACTAAAGATATTTTACCTGCTCCTCCCGCAGATCATGAACAGCAGCAGCTCCGGTCTCCCGAGTCCGGTATACATAGGGAGCCCTATAGTTCCCCGCGATGAATCGACGGAGAAAAGGGAACTGGTCCTCGTTCTCAACGAGGAGATCCACCTGGGCGCGACCCAGACGGGTATAAGCTACAAACCAGCTCTGAAAAGGAAAGATAGAAGAAATCAGCAATGATCAACAAGTAATGAGCAAAGAACTGAAGCAAAGACAGAAAGACTAAAAAATGTACCTCCCACAGCAAAGAAAAGCCCTTGAGGTTCAGGGCTAAATGACGAGAGACCTGGTCCATGGCATCGTAAAGGACTGCAAGAATGAAGCCTCCCCAGTCGTAGTCAAACAGGAGGCTAAAGTCCCGAAGATAGGGCAACCACCAAAGATGAGCCGTGTCCCCACCACGAGCCTCGAATAGATCATGAAGTGTCAGTAGAAGGAGGACGCGGGCATACTGACGCGCCTCCTGACGGGTCATAGGAACCCCTGAAGCGACTAGCCGAGCCCTCTCTGTGGCTAAACGCGTAACCAAGACGCCCCGAGGAATCGTGTCACCAGAACTCCGCCGCTCCGGGAACCATCCTAATGAACTAACAATGCCCTCGGCTGTCAGACGCAGGGGAACGTCGATCTGAATAGGGACCCCCCTGAAGGAATCCCGGTCAGAGCAAAAAGATCAAGGGGTGTCATCGTCATCTCACCCCAGCTCCAGTGAAAAGTATGAGTAGTATCCCACCAGTGGCAAGCCAATGCCGACACCAAAACTGTCGCCCTAGAAACCCGCTCCGGGAGGGCGTCGAAGAGGGAGCCAAAAGGAGTCGCAAGAATCAACTCCTGGATAGGGGCCGGTGCCCGTCGCCACTCCGAAGATATAGTGTTGGGGGAACCCCAACCGCGGCCAACCCACTGCAGACAAAGGAACGAATATGGGGTTATGAGGGTACTTTGGTGTAATTATGAGAGTTATAGGGCTATAGGTGTAAATTATGTAATTTTCTAAAACCTGAGGGTACTTTGGTGTAATTATGAGAGTTATAGGGGTTATAAGGGTAAAATATGTAATTTTCCAAAACCTGAGGGTACTTTGGTGTAATTATGAGAGTTATAGAGTTATGGGGGTACATTATGTATTTTTCTAAACTAAGAGGTATCACAGGTAAAAGTATGTGTTCGCTAAAAATCGGGCGTTATTCCTAGTCAGACATGCATACTAACACTATCTAAAACGAATACAGGAAATGACAAGAAGCAGAACAGATAAATGCACGAAAGAAGACATACCAGAGATCGACGACGAATCTCGTGAGAAACGGGCTCCATCAAAAGCCACGGGACGTCCGGGACCGGAGCAGCTCGGATAGCATCCCGATAGACCACCGCCCGACCGCGGTCTATCCCATCCTCATCATACCAGTCCAAATCCGCCCAGTCGTCGTGATGAGGGCTGCAGCGAAGAACGCCCTGAGCGTCAGTAAAGGTGACCTCCTCCTGGTCACCCTCCAATCGGTCGAGATGAGTAGGGTCCATCAATATAGGTAGAATATATGTGAAAAGGTCGGAAAAGTCAAAAACACGGCAGAGCTTCCGCGCTTGGGAGAGAAGAGAAGAGAGAAAAAGAGAGCTAGAGAGAGAAAGAGAAAGGAGAGAATGAGGTGGAATGAGCTCAGCAAAGGGTTTATATAGTGGGTCAGTTTGTCGCGCGACAAATGGCCACATTGTCGCGCGACAAAGAGCCAGGCACCGAAGTGTCGCGCGACAATCCCCCCTCTTCCCTGATTTTTTGACCTCTGTCTCATTTTATCTTCTGCAGAGGCACTTCGGAGAAGCAGTTTTCGGAAAATTGCTAAAAACCGCACACCCATGATAAAAAGTTCAAAGAGAAAACTTCCAAATCATCTCTCCGAAAAAATGCGAAAACAGAATGCCGCGATTAAAAGTAGTCTCTGATCTCACAGAAGGACCGAGACCATCAAATAATGAGAAAAGGCAGAATGCCACGATAAAACGGGAATGGAAAAAAATTGAAAAAGTAGAAAAGAGAAAGAACCCGTATGAGCGCCCAGAGCGAGCGAGAGAAACAGAAATGCAGAGTGACAGGGAGAGCCACACCAAAAGTGACAGCTAGGCCAAAACCGGCTCAGGGCTTCGTTTTGGGTGAGTAAGGCTCCTGATCACAACAAAGGGACAAAAGGACTCCTGGTCAAAAACAGAGAGGGCCAGGAAAAGTCTTTCCCAAAAGAGGGAGAAATAAGGGCATCGAAAAAAACAGAAAAACGATGTGGGCCCACCAAAAGAGAAAACTAAGAAAAGAATAAAGATCAGAGATTGAACTTTCAAACAAATTTTCTTTTCAGCACGATACAGAAGAGATGATTTGGAAAACCTCGGACCATCACTCTACGGAGAGCGAAGAAATCCGAAAACTGCCTTCTGAGTGAAACATCTTCACCCGAGGAAAACATGAGAGTAAAGTTCAGAAAGATACGGGGAAACGGACATCCGGAATAGACCCTGAGAAGCTCTTTTTACCTTCGCAAAAATCTACTCTCTCTCTCACTCTAGCAGTCTAAGAGAGGCAATTCACCAACACAAGCCCTCTCCGGAGGCAATGCACAAACACAAGCCCTCTCCAGAGGCAAATTCACAAACACAAGCCCTCTCCGGAGGCAATACACAAAATCACAAGCCCTCTCCAGAGGCAAGAGTTACTCATGAAAGCCCTCCCAGAGGCATTTTTTTTCCTTCTTCTTTCAGATCTAGAAGCCCTCCCAGAGAGGCACAAACGGTAGTCCTCCCACCTGAGGCGAAGCCCTCCCAGAGAGGCACAACGGTAGTCCTCCCACCTGAGGCGAAGCCCTCCCAGAGAGGCACAAACGGTAGTCCTCCCACCTGAGGCGAAGCCCTCCCAGAGAGGCACAAACGGTAGTCCTCCCACCTGAGGCGAAGCCCTCCCAGAGAGGCACAATGGTAGTCCTCCCACCTGAGGCGAAGCCCTCCCAGAAAGGCACAACGGTAGTCCTCCCACCTGAGGCGAAGCCCTCCCAGAGAGGCACAAACGGTAGTCCTCCCACCTGAGGCGAAGCCCTCCCAGAGAGGCACAAACGGTAGTCCTCCCACCTGAGGCGAAGCCCTCCCAGAGAGGCACAATGGTAGTCCTCCCACCTGAGGCGAAGCCCTCCCAGAAAGGCACAACGGTAGTCCTCCCACCTGAGGCGAAGCCCTCCCAGAGAGGCACAAACGGTAGTCCTCCCACCTGAGGCGAAGCCCTCCCAGAGAGGCACAAACGGTAGTCCTCCCATCTGAGGCGCAATGGTAGTCCTCCCACCTGAGGCGCAAAAAAGATCAATGGTAGTCCTCCCATCTGAGGCAAGTGGAGCAAGTCAAAGCCCTCGAAAGAGGCAACGAGGTAACAAAAGCCCTCTCCGGAGGCAAAACCAAACACGAAGCACTCTCCGGAGGCACTCACAAGCACTTTTTGCATAAACACTCCGATAGAGTTCATGCGGGAGCCATGGATCATGGTCTCTTCCAGTCGCCTCAATTCCTTGCAAGCAAGGAGCTTGAGTCGAGAGGGTCTGTAGACACCCCGATCCGTGACCCCCGCAAGAACCCTAACGACCTCCGAGAACTACTATTTTGGGTCCAGGACCCACCCGAGGACCCGGTACTACACTAGGTGGGTTTGTTGGCCAACAAACATATTTTTTAGAGAGATTGTCGCACGACATATCACATTGTCGCGCGACAATCCCTGATATGTCGCGCGACAATCATGTCTTGTCGCGCGACGAACCCCTCTGCACCCGACCAACCACTTTCTGACACATCACAGTGTCAGGACCCATCACTTCAGCCGCTTGTCGCGCGACAAACCCACTATGTCGCGCGACAATCCCTCTCTGCACCCGACCAACCACTTTCTGACACATCACAGTGTCAGGACCCATCACTTCAGCCGATTGTCGCGCGACAAACAGATATGTCGCGCGACATTCTCCTTTTTTAAGGAAATGTCGCGCGACAATCTCTCCCGAGCAGTATAAATAGGCCAACACCCCCAAGGGTTCGAAAAGGCAATTAGAATCCGAGAATTTGGGGCTTTAGATCTGATTTTTGTCAAGCATTTCTTTACTATTATCTTATTTCTGAAGAATTCTCGAATCTATTTTTAACACTCGACGTGTTCCGTTTCTGGAATCGATTTCTCGGAAATATCTGAAGAAAGAGAAGATTACTATCGCCAGAGATCCCTCTGCCGTATTATATTTTCTTTCTTATTATTATTCTCGTCGGGAAGGTAAAGAAAGTCCCTTCTAGTATTTAAAATTAGATATCTGTGTACTTGTTTTACTTCTGTTATTCTGTCCACGTTTTATTTGAATAAACTTATTGTCAAGTTCCCAATAGTCTACCGTTTTCAAAACAAAAGGCCCTGATAAAACTACTTTTAAAACTAGAAGAGTAAGTACATTATCGTCCGGATAAACCGTGTTTCAAAACCCCGGACCGATAAAGACTTATCTAGGAATTAAAATCCACATATCCTGTCTTTTTCATAGACTGCGACGTGTCTGATAAACTCTCCTCAAAGAGTTCAAATTCCATATTGAATTAGTCCCGACATAAAGATCCGAACCTTTTTCAGAATAATCACAACTCGAGAAAACCGTCATTATCTGAGGAAATAATACGGAACACTCTTTCAAAAATAAAAGGTTTTTGTCATTTGTCATTTACATCTTTTAAATACAAAAACGTCGGATCTCGGAACACAAAGGTTTTCATCCCTTTCCCCGTTTTCCCAAATTAGGGTTTTTCTTCATTTAGAAAGTAGTAGACTGTCGGTAAAAGCATCCAAGTTTTTCAACATAGAATAAACATATAAGACCACTAGAGACCGAAAGGGCGGAATGGGTGCTTAACACCTTCCCAAACCGTAATATAGTTTCCGAACCCTATAAGAATCCCGGTTTCGCAGACAAACGTGTAAAGAAAGGCTTGTCTATAGCCTTTCCTCTTACACGACCTTTTTTGTCCGTTTTCTCGTAAAACGTACTGGCGACTCTGAATGAACCCCCTTGCATCTAGAAATAGAACGTAGGGACACTTGATATGAATCAAATGAAAACGCTCCAGCAACTGGAACGACGGAATCAGTTCCGACGTCCCAGGACCCCCACCACCAACGGGGACGAGACCCGGGAGGTCGCATTTGCGGATTCTCACAGATGCTGATCGACATGGCTGTTTGTATTGGATTTGAATGGGAGATTTGCAGTGAGGATGGTGCTATTGGGTGATTTGCAGTGAGGATGGTGTGTTTTGATTTTAATGGCAGGAAGCTGGTGAAAGGGTTAAAGGCGCCGATCTCGAAATTTGAATTTCGAATTTCGAGGTCAGAGCAAAAAGATGTCGGCATTTGATGATGGCGAGGGTTTGGAGTTTACGGAATTTGCGGGTTGTCGGTTATGGTATGGATTAGGGGTTGTCGATTATGGTATGACTGAGGAAATGGACGGTGTTGCTTGGGATTGACGGAGGAGAGAATCGGGAAGTTGAACGAGTGGATGAGTGGTGCAATGAGATCAACGGCTCTTGATGTTAGAATAGGAAAATAAGAAGGTTTAGGGGCTAGAATAGAAATATCAGAAAGTACAGGGGTGAAATTGTAAATATATCTGACGGTGTCTGGAATATTCCGTCAATTCTGACGGCAAGCAAACGGCGTTAACTGCTGACGTGGCTGACACGTGACTGACACGTGGCGCTGACTGGATGTCACGCGGCGGACACGTGGCGCTGACTGGATGCCACGTGGCGCTGACTGGATGTCACGTGGCGCTGACTGGATGCCACGTGGCGCTGACTGGATGCCACGTGGCGGACACGTGGCGCTGACTGGATGCCACGCGGCACTGACTGGATGTCACGTGCGCTGGCGTGGCTGACACGTGGCGCTTGTGTGTCAATGATGTGGCAGTTGCAGTTTGTAAGGAAATAGAGGAAAAATAAAATGCTATTAGTAGGAATCGAACCTTGCACTAAGCTGTGGTTACCTGATGGTCTTGCCAGCCAGGCTGAATGCTTCAATAATAATTATTTGGACGTGGTTTTATTTGAACAGGTTTGCTGCGTAAAGTCTGATTCGAGTAGTGTTTGGTGGCGTATTTGATTTGTTTGATAATGGTGATAGGTGTGGTGGCTTGGTGGCGAGGTTGTGTGGTGGCTGGTGGTTGGTGGCGAGGTCGTGGTGGCTAGTGGCGAGGTTGTCCTCTGATACCATGTTAAATTATACAACACAAGAAATAGAGAAATTATATTAATGAGCAAGAAATCCACAAGGGGTTACATTGTTACAATCTCACACCTATTTACAATGGAATTGACATGAATATATATACAAGTAAAGAATGAAACAAGAAGCCTAAAATGAGGAAGAAAGGAGGAGACAAGGAGGGAAACATGGAGGAGGGAATAAAGGAAAAGAAGAATAATTCTAAGCTTTAATAATTACAAATAATAATGCTAATTTATGTTGGAGAATATCATCATTCAATATCATCATTTCTAACATATATATATATTTATACATATGTGATATATGTACAACCTAATTTAATATCTTTTGTTTAACGAAAGATTTTTTGATAAGTGATATAGTAATTAAGTATAATTATAACATTAATTGTTAACATAAATTTAAATATTGTTAGGTGCAGTATATAGACATTCTATTTTGGAAAACAAATATGTAGGGGCAAATTACGAAATTAAAACATTTTACAGGTGATTAAAAACAGTGGAAGTAAGTTTAATTTGCCTCTATGCATAAATAGATGAGTATTTATACTAGCACATAAATATCTGAAATTAAAAATGTGTTAATTATTTAATATTTATAATGGATCGTTATAAGATTTTTTTAACTAATATATAGCGGTCATATCTGATATGTAACTTTTATGTTAGATATTTATGTCTCTTTAAAATTAATACAAATAGATACATTAACTTTTTGTGTATACATAATTTCAACTATAGAAAATAATAATAAAAAAAAGAGTTAGAAGCGCAATGTGTGTTAAATATTTGCCTAAGAAAGCAAAGAGTAACTAATTAATTAATTAAAATCCTTCCCGTGCCGATTAAATGTGTGTTAGATATTTTCCATTTTGGGAAATATGGTTTTCAAAATACTTGTACCAAATTTATAAGAATAAATATTTACAATTAAAATCTTTTTCAGGAGCAATTCAATACGTTTCAATAATGTTTTTGTATCAATCCATTCTTAATTTATATTGACCTTATATTTTACTCATGTTACGTCTGTTTAGAATATTTCAACTTATAATCAATTGACATTAATGATTAAAGTAATTCAAAAAAAATTATATATTATTATACATAGTTTTGGATTTCATGTTAGATTTATAGCTTAAACACAAACTGCGAAAAAAAATTAAAATACGACTAGAAATATGGGTCAAATCCCATATTTCCTAGCGTAATTTTTATGAAATTAAGCATATATTGTTTTAAAAGAATGTCTAAGTTTTTTTATTTTTTTTAGAATTGTTACAAATTTTATGGGGAGGAGAATGAAACCTGCAATTTTCCAAGTGAGAAGTGAGATTCGATGCAATTTACCTAAAGCTGTTAGGCAAGCTAGCTATTTCAAATATATATATATATGTGTGTGTGTGTGTGTATTTATGTACATATATTTATGTATATAATAATATACTTAATTTCTAGTACCTCATCCAAATGCTGTGGGGGGAATAAGGTCGATCTAGGTAGGGACAGTAATGCTTAGTTTCAAAGTGGGTTTCAGGTGGAGATCGAGGAAGGAGTGTGTGTGTCCACCATATGTAGTTAAATTTACATTTTTGCCCTTTCTCAGTTCTCATAATTCGTTTCTGATCGATCACAATTTGGTTAATTAACCTTTTCACCTCTCTTGAGAGTTGTCAAAAAAAATAAAATCTCCAGGCCTATTTGAATTGGGTCGTGTTATAAATGCTATCGGTTATACCTATTGATGGTAAAAAAATTAAAAGGAGGTTTTAGTCTTTTTTAATCTTTTATTACTATAATAAAAAAAAAAATTCTCTCTTTTCGATCTTAGTGTGACTCGAACCCGAAACTTCTTTTAATAAGTGCATTTCTTAGCTTCTTATCAAAAAAAATAAGTGCATTTCTCAACTAAGTTATGTATGTACCCGCTTGTACAATGTTAGCTTTTGAACAATATTTGTGATGTTTCTGTATATGAGCCTCCTCAAACGGGACTCATTGCTTTTGGTTCGATGATCAGGATCTCTGTAAGGTATGGTCAGCAAGAATTAATTACTAAGAACAAACAAACCGCTAAGTAAATTAAAAAAATAAAAATAAATTCCTTTAACACCAAAATTATAGAAAGCAGTACGTATACTTTTTAAGAAATAAACTACATAGTTCAGATAGACAAAATGTCATCATCCCAAATTTATTCTCGTAACCGTAAATACATTTTGAGGGAAAAATAAAATGCTAAAATTGTTCATGGATTGGATAATTGATTTATACAATTTGAAGGAAATATAAAACTAAACTATTTATGAGTGTAATTTGTAAGACTAGGGACTAAAGTGATACTAGACCTAAATTTTGTGCGGATAAAATTGTAATTATATGTTTGTGATTTTTGATATAAAGCGATAATTCTACTATACATTTTTTTTAATACATGCCATAAATACATAACCGCAACCATCACAATAATGGATAGACATACAATCATGACAAGGCAAACATACAAATACCACAAGAGTAAATACGATAATAAGTTCGATAATCACATTCATGTAAATTGAATCTAGAATCTTCCTATTATAAAGATAAAAAAAAATGCAAATGGGCTATAGAATGATTGGGTTGTTACCTAAATTCTTAATTATATTCTCTACTTGACCTCTAAAAAGATTGTCCTAGTTTGTCCTGGCTTACATTGTGAATATTTTCTTATATGTGATTATTATTTTTAGCCAATTTATCAATTTTTCTACTCGATCCCCGGTATTCCAATTAAAATGTCGAGTGCTTTTCTTTTCAGACATTTAAAAATTAAGAGTCACATCTTTTTTTAGATATAATAAATAGACTAAATTGAGTAATGTTAGAGAGTTTAAAAATATTCTAAAAATTATAATTTAAATGAATTTAAACTACACATCGATTTGCATTAAAACTTTGGAGAGAGAAATTGATTGGTAATTGAGAGCTAATTAAAACAAAATTTGATTTATTCATTTAGTTATACTAAATTTAATATATACTCTCTTAGTTTTAAATTTATTGCATCACTTTAACTTTCACACATTTTAAGAAAACAGTAATTTCAACATAATCAATAAATGATACCATTGGTATTCTATTGTGAGATTCGGCACACTAATTATATATTAATTTAATTTTTTTTATCAATTTAACAAGTACGTCTCAAAAAAAAAAGGAATTTTCAATATAAAATGGAGAGGAAGAATGATTTTTTTTAACAGAAAAGTCTAAATTAATTAATTTAAGACGTAAAGGAGGAGTCACAATTGAGTGATGAGTAGTAAATTAGGCAGAACTTGGGTTGACTAACATACAAGAATTTATCTAACTACTCCCCTGTATGAATTTGGTGTTTATGGCTTTGTGCACACTACTATCTTTACCAAACAGTTAAAGTGAACCTACTTCACAATCTTAATTACATCACCTTAATTAACAAACAAATTGTAAGTAATAACGAAACATGACGTCATTACCACGTTTGACATTCATAGGGTAAATAATTTATTTTCCCTTCTTGTTAGGTTTAAATTAATGTTGGCTCATTAATAAATTTAATGATAGACTACTACATCAACATTCTTTAAATAAAGAGGACAGCCATCTTTTTAACTAGAAAATCAGTCTATATAAAAAGATAAATTAATAAATTTAAGAATATATTGCATGATAAATTTTAGTAATAGTTATTGCATGTTCTCAATACTTCACGCTATCTAAATAAAAAGTCGTATATACTACATACGAGGTACGTATTCCATCTTTGAAAGCACTATCTTTCTTCCACCTCTTTTAAAAACAAATCTAAATACAATCGTGTTCCGTGTCAAAACTTGTATGAGAAAGAAATATATACAAATCCAAAACAAGAACTTACTTAGAGTGGCTTGAAGCCACGACCTCTTAATTTAATGAATTAATAGTGGATCAAAATTATTGAGTATTTAACATATATATATATATATATATATATATTTGCTGGTACAAGTATCTTTGAGTGCTTTGAATTAGCGGATTGTCAACTGTGTAGGTGCTGTTGACCAACCACATTAATTTACTCTCTCTCTATATTATTATGACAGAGTGATATACCATTACCCGAAAATCACGCCTACATGATTCAATTTATCTTACATTGTTTTAAAATATATATATCATGGTTATTTATGGTCATTGATTAGATTCACTGGATACATATAAGTACTAATTATATATTTTTTTTCTTTTTTTCCTCATTGATTGAGTCCTAGCACCTTATGTGAGCACATAGTTTGTAAATTAAGTGGTAAAAGATTTTTTTTTTTTTTAATTAAAAGAGATCTAAGAGATTTGAACTCGATCTCATAATACCAACTTTCACGAGACTGCCTTCAATGACATGAACAAGGCCACTTGTAACAAGTGGCTGGCATCAGTGCGCCAAGTCCAATTTACAAGGTTGATGCAGAAATCAAACGAAATCAATTTTACGAGAATACATTTGTATGAAAATCAAATTTTTCATTAATTGAAAAAGTAGTTGATTACAATGGTGTTGTAATTATAAAGTAAATACAAGAAAGAAAGTGCTAGACAACATGCACTCGGAGGTAACTCAAGTATAGGACTTGCTCTATGGTATTGTTCATGTTAATTTATTACTTAAGTAAACATTGTCTCAAATTAATAATATATAAAATTTTGGTGTGTTAAGTAAACTTTATTTTTTAAGTTTATGTGAATCATAATTTTATTTTTTTCAAATATGATCGTTGAAATTTAATAGAATTTTGTCGAAATTCTATTTTCTTAAAATGATGGTCGTTGTTTGAACGATGAGATTTTCTTGTTCTCTCCGAAAAGATTAGGACTCTACAGATCGAGTGCATGCATTTGTTGCCTTGCTTGCAATGGCATTGGTCTTTGTCAAAACTACATTTATTTTCAAAGCAATGCTGTAAAATTAAGGAAAATACCTATAATTTTTATCATATATTATTGTATGAATTGTATCTTGATTGAATCTTATGAAGGTACAATCTATATAATACATGTCGGTAAGAATACATGATAAGAATATCCGGTAAGTGTAGCATTACTCAAAATTATTTTGTTAGTATTGTACTCATCTCAAATATATAATACTACTTTGAGTGTTGTACTTTTTAAATAAACGCTTATTTAATATAATTAGTGGTAAAAATAAATGCAGTTTATTTAATTTTATAATCTGAGATTTAATTCGTTGATTATATTCTAAAAAAAAAAACACTAACTTAAAATATTCTAAAAAAATAGAGATTATCAATTTGAGAGTTAGAGAATATACTTTTTCATAATAGTACATTGTTGGCTAATAGGAACATATAATATTACATTGAGGAGATCAAGATAAATACTGTATAATTGTAATTATTTTCTGTGACCAAGACTTGAATATCTATTTAATTCTAACTGTTTTGGGGGGTGGGGGGGAAGATAAAACCTATTGCCAGGTTTGGGGGTCCTATCCTAACAATGAGTCCGGCTAGATTTATTAGCGCTCCTACGGTTAACATAATTTTACAAATTAGTTAAATAATAAATAAATAACAATTGTGGGGTCATTATAATCAAATAACAGAGTTGGACTCTTTAGTTTAAGAACTGCTCGTCTTGGTTGATAAACTATTTGTTTCCTAAGAATTCTGTCAAATTTTAAAACAATTCTAAAAGTACTGATTATTAAATAAAATTTATCTTTCATTACTAAGCAAAGGCAGTGCTTGCGTATTAATTTTTAGAATAAACCTGACCTTATATCAAGTGATAAAAAACTACCTTCTTGTTGGGGGTGAGATCTTTGATTATTTACCAATAAATGTTTAGTTTGCTCATGAATTCAATTCCCACATAAAAAAGTGTAGGTGGTGCAAAATTTAGGCCCGACCCACAATAATAATTTGAAAAGAAGAGTTTAATTTGTTATGTTAGCGAGAATGTGAAATCGAATAGAGGATTTTTTGGGTACGGTAAGTTCTCCCGATAGTGTTTATGCTAATCTGGCAGTACGTCCTCCGTTTGCATGTGCGTGGTTGTTATATTGAGCTCTTAAGATTGTTGATCAATGAAGGATATACGGATTACAAGCTCTCTCTCTCTCTCTCAAACAAAAAAAATTAGCAAGCAATATACTAACCGTAAGAGTATTCAACAACCAATCCTTATCTCGAGCCCTCCCTCCTCTATTTATACGTATAGAATTAGGGTTATACTTATTCATTAGGGTTTACGGTAAAATGACTAAAGAGAGTAAGACTTGGATAACACTACAGCATTCTCTTCATTATCCATAACTAACAACTTCTGAAGCTGTACGTTTATAGTGGCATAGGAGGCTAGTGCGATTCTGTACAACTCTATGCGATTCGGTATGATTCTCCTCATTCACTTTTCACGTGTGAGGCCACGTGCACCATTTCATATCAAAGTCGACCTCAGCTTGGCCATCTCGACAACCTAGGATGTCAGCAAGTCAACGTGCCATTCTGTTCGTTCCCTTCACTCATGCCAGGCCTGTAAGCCCGATTTGCCATGCGGGCTCTTAAACATATTGGGCCGGCCCAGTTTACTTTAACCAAATTTTATGCTCTCTCAAAAAGCAAATTATTTAATATTGTATATCATGAGTTCATAACATATGATATTTGGGTTAGTTACACTATTTTACAATTTTTTTACACACACGCCGATAACATTTATAAATAGAGAATAATAATAAAAAAAGTTATATCAAATGACACATATATATAGTACATTAGTTTACCGCCCTTAATGATGTAGAATATATATCCATAATATATCGCATGACAGTACTTCTCGCAATTACACAAAAACACGTACAATAAGTCACCCACGATATTAAAGTAGTTATATATCAATTGCTTTGTAAATCCAAAAAAAAAAAAAAATAAGAAAAAACAATTCTACTATAAGTAAGGTTTAGTAGTCGTTTTTTTGCTATCTTTGTAAAGCTACATCACATTAGATTAATTAATTGCCATTAAAAAGTGAGTAGTAGTACCAAATTAAGTATAATTAAAACTCCAACTGAAACCTAACTACTTTTGTATATTCGTCATACATTTGGGTCATGACTACTCAAAGTAGTTACACTACACTACACTATAAGTAAATGCAAAAGGCAAGATAAAATTAATTAATATATTATAAAGAAAAAAGGTCTAAGTAAACCAAACCACTTTTACACTTCTCTATCTTTCAAGACGGAGAAATGATTTTTTTTCAAAGCTTATTGATATTTCCAATGCAATTCAATACTCTATTTCTAAGATTTACGTTCTATATATATTTTCAACTTAATTAATGTATTGTTTGTTTTGACATAAATCATTTACATTTTACTAGAAGACGACGTTTTTAACTTACATTAAGTTTTTCTTTCACCTCGTCAAACAAAATTGTTAGCCGCCTGCTCGTGAATATATTTGTATTACATGCGAGCTCTCGCTGTCGACACCACATCCTTCTTTTTTTCAGAGTGTAAGAATTTGTTGACATCTATGATAATTTTGGACGCAAAGATCTAAAATCAAATTAATAAGTATTTTTTTACAACATAAAATTAAGGAAAATATATACACTCTCCTTATTACTTTTATTATATTAAGGCATTTAGAACCCGATCTTTGAGTTTGAAAATTTTTAGTATGTGATTCAGATTATTTTTTTTAAAATGCAATCCCTATTAGATGCTTTTTTTCAATAATCTAAATAGTGCTACAAACAAGAATTATATCTAGTGTGTGTATATGTATATATATGTTTGCGTGTATATATCACTCATTCATGTCTACTGGAGTTCTAGTGGTAGTGTTAGTTGTAACTAATGCACACAAAAAGAAAAGCAAAAGATAAGGCATGCCCTTCACCTTCTCCTTTAGGGACAATGACTTTATGCCAACCTAAAAACTAAATCCCCAGTATTCCTACTTCTATCTCAAATGGGGAGTTTTTATTTTTTATTTTTTTTATACGTTTTAACTTAAAAGTCTCATATTCTTTGTAAACATTATCAATGTATCATATTTTATCATAATAGATAATTTGTATTCTTCATCATTATTCAAATTGAAATTATTATTTATTTATTTATTTTTAAAAAAAGTGCAAAACTAAAGTTGGAGTGAGGTTATTAATTTGAGAGATACGGCGTATTTTATTCAAAACACACAAGGATTGCTATACAATAAACCCGTGCCACACTCAATGCATGTTTAAATTATACCTCGTATATAGAGGCAGATTTGGCAGTTATTTAGGATGCACCAAGTTACTAAAATACCCAAAGGCGGATCCAAGATTTCTATGAGGCGTGTGTTGTGTAAATGGAATACGTCAAAATTTAATTCAACGAATAAACTATCGATAATTTTATCATCGCAAATAGTAAAAATAAATAAATATTTAATTACTAATCACAAATTTAACTTCAATTAATTAACATTTGACATTAATTATAAATACCTAAAAAGATAATGCGATAAAAGGTTAGAAAAAAAAAGAGTAAAGAAAGAGAAACTAAAAGGGAAAGGGAAGGAGATTTGGAAAAAAAAAAATATTAAATTGATAAGGGATTTAAACTCACAACCTCTCCCTTAACTTAAAAATCACTTACTACTTTGAATTATAAAATTATTATGTTCCGGTGTATATATATTATACACAGACTTATGGGGTTGAAAACCCTCACTATCTAATACTTGCATGCCCTCGTGAGTGAACTCTTAATCACAATATAAAATAAAACTGCCCCTATCCTAACTCACTTGCATATATATGTATATGACTAGCTAGTGGCCACTTGCATATGCACGTTGCTTAGCTATATAGGTGCAAGTACAATTGCATGATAGAAAGTGAAATTTACATTAGAGATCGAGGAGAGGGTTTCACCTTTTTAGTCCTTGCATGAATTAGACACACACTTAACTTCACTTTAGGCTATTAGAGGCCCACCTGTTTCACTATATGTGGGTGCAGGTTGTCTATATATAAAAATATACATGACTTTATGTATTGATAAAAGTGAGCCGCGTCGACAATGTAATAAGAAGGTTCTTAATCTATATAATCAGATATATATAGGATTTGATGAACCTAAAATACAACTTAGACTAGTTATTTTGAGAAGAATTAGGACTGTTACATATAATACCAGAACATATGTAGATCGTGGATGTAGTTATTGTGTCTTGTGTTGTGGTAGTTTAATGGGACTCATCTCCCGTATTGTTGTGGAGATAAATTAATTTTATACAATAATAATACTTAATTCTTCTAAAATCTAAATTTTTTTGGTTCTGATTTGTGTTTGGTGCGTTATAAATTAAGTTAATTAATAGAGAAAGTGATACATGTATCAATAAAAACTAAGTCAGTCAATAGATAAAGTGATGTGTCATAAAATTCATTGGTCAGTATTGTAGTAAACCTACATAGTATTCAATACACTTAGGTTTCTATCACGTCATTTGATTTATTAATTTGGTCATTCAAGTTGGTATTTTTACAACTCTCGTGGTGGAAGTGGTGGCCGCAGGATGGTGGGGGTGGGGCGGGGGGTGGCAGTTGTGGTGGCTCATTCCAATACGTTGTACCTAATTGGCTAATTAGGTTGATGTTAAAGCAAGTTATTAGGTTAGGAGATTCTTTTTAAATGAAAGAAAAAAATATATGGCATGAACCATATTGTGGAGACATATAACAGAAAAGCAATGAAATCATAATATAAAGTAAGCTAAGGAACGGAAAGAAATCTTGAACAATACGTAATTTCCTTGCAAGCTATAGGGTTGTTAGTTAGCATGCACCATGTGTTTAGAGTTGACTAAACACCTCATATATATACACATACATATAAGTTAATTAATTAGCAGTTTGGCTAATTAATTAAAATCATGCTGAGCGTGAAACGTACTCTTTTTGTGGTTAAGCTCTCATCAAATTAAAGTTAGGATTGGAATTTGTTGGATCTAAGATTTTAGGGTTAAAAAATAATCCTATTATTATTGTCTTCAATGAGTAATTATTTTATTTTACTTTTTTCCGGAGCGGATAGTTGGCTTTGTGGTTTTTAAGTAGAAGTGTACGTTTTCTACCACTGAATTGAACTAAAATAACTCAGTCGCTCGCATAGGTTCTGTAGTAAAGAATCAAATGATTTTGAATCTCCACATCCAACGGTGTGCTAGAATTAACAATTCAAATGGACATGTACCTCTCGTGTGACTTTTTGGAGGGTCATCGAGGTTTCCAAGAAAATTCTTCCATCCCATTCCTATATGGGACATCCGTCACAAGTTAAAAGTCCACTTCCCTATTCGAGACAATCAATTTTGCAAAATCCACAATAAGAAACAAATTTTATTTTAAATCACTGATTATAATGAAATCAGCACTCTTAAAAAATGAGTACAAAACAAACTTTGAATTACAGACTTATTCAAGGACGAATAATAACGTAATCAACTAAGGCACATGGAAAATACAACACAAAGTACTACCACAATAAGCTTGGTATCACAACTAAAGGGAAGGAAACGAGAAAGGAAAACTAAAAAATACAACAAACTCAACTAATTTCTTATGCTTTCTTCTTAATGTTTGCTGTAACATTTTGAAATGTTGCGTGCTAATACAGATATCAATCACCAGATATTTTGTTTCCTTTTCCATTTTTTAACAGCAGCGGATGAAGATACTCTCTTAAATAGTATAGCTACAATCTTGATTTCTACAAAACAAACAAAATTGCAAAGCAGAAAGTGATTCTCATTATGTCGAACCTCATTGTGCCAAAAGAAGATTAACAACATATTATTGTTTCACTCTTCCATCTTGTTTTTTTCTTCATTGCTACTTTTGTCATCTTCTATGACTTCCATTTTAATTGTCCCGTTTGACCCGCTCTCAGGTGGCACACCAGCATCTTGTTTTTCAATGCTATCTGCATTTCTGTTTGTCATTTCATCTGGCGTGCCTTCGGATGGCACGGTTGCAGAGGCAGGTGCATCGGTATCCATCGCGTCAGCCCTAGATGGCGAATCCTCTTGGCCATTTTGATTATCAGTAGAGGGAATAAATTGTCCAGAATAAGTTGAAAATTGATTGTACTGATGGTTAATCATGTGTGCCTGAGGAATAAAATGGATTAGCTATGTTTCTACCTCAGAAAAAAATTAGTACAATATAATATGAAATCAAAGGTTACACAAAAACTAAGGCAGTAAAATTAGCATCTTAAACTGCACGTATATAGTTAACTTGGATATAATAACACACGTTATCAGATAGAAACCAATGACTTGGTTCAAGAAAACAGAATGAAAGGGAAAAGAGACAAAACATGGAAGAATGTTCAAATTCCAGTCCAGCCTGTTAGTAGCAAATACACGTAAGCAAACAGTGTCAGCTTTCAGAAGGAAGTGAAATTCAGAGAGGATTGGCAAGTAGGAAATAATCCCTCTCAAATTGATAGTCCCACTTCCCTTGTCTGAGTGGTGAAGGACTCCCACCCAAACCAGAAGATCTTAGATTTGAGTCTCACCAGCTGCAAATGCAGCATATACCCCCTCCCCCTCAATGCAACAACGTAGGATTGCTAAAAAGAGAGTTAAAGCAGGAGAATTGAGGCGGTAGGTAACAAATAAAGTAGTAAATCTAGTACAAGCATCAATGATTCACCATTACTTTCCATGGTACAAATTGGGTTGAGCCAAGTTTTTTCCTTTTCCATGTAATTCACAAAACCAACACACACGCACCCCAGAAACATAAACAGAAAAAGAAACCGCTTTCCATGTCAAAATTTCAATTATCTTCCATTCAGTGACCTGGACTTTTAGGACTTGTGACTTCTGATAAGCCAGACTTCGGCTGCCATTGAGATGGGCCAATCACATTCTTGAAACCTCTATCAGGATGGATCAACTTGCCCGCACATAAGACACGTACTGCGCTAGTCTCACATCCCATAAACATGGGCAATGGAGCAATGCTACGCCAAAGAATTAGGTGCGCCTTTGACAAAAATCTGTTTGAAGTTTTTTATAGAGAAGTTGTTCAATATTCTATTAAGGTATGGCTATTGGAACTACAAGCCCTGTTACTCCAAAATCCATCACAACTATAAATAAGTGTCCCTAAGGCTCCGTTTGATTGAAAGGTGGAAAAGGAAAATAAATTGAGTTAGTTTTGGTGAAAAGATGGAAAATAAGTTGAGTGATAGAGGTGATATCTTCTTGATTTTTAAGTTTTTCCATGAAGAAATTTTCTTTACTTGGTGGTTAGTAAAAATTTTACACCAAAAATATATAAGGATAGAGGATATCTACTCATAAAATGAGTAACATCTCTCACCTTATGTTCTATCTTTTCACACAAACTAACTAAATTTATTTTCCTTGTCCATCTTTGCAACCAAACGGAGCCTAAAAATATAAAAATTGTCACTAAAGAGTATATTGGAGTGCTACAGGACTCACTTGGAGTGCCAATGGCCAATTTTCTCTTTGAACTATTGTTCTTGTCATTCTTGTGAATCCAGACTTTGGTTATTTATTTCCTGTTTGTGGGTTCCCTTAGAATTTAGAAATCCATACGGAAGTTCTCTTCAATTTTCATAACAAAATTCTGAATGCACCCTTCTTTGCGTTGGGTTTGTTATTATACTTTCCCAAGAATAGAAACATTTCTGCATAGAGCTCATGACCAAAAACACCAAAGTTTTCAGACCAAAACCAATTTAGAAATATAGAAACGCCACTAAAAATAGAAATCAAAGTATCGTTTCTCCAAGAATATCCAAAATTGAAAGTGAAAGAAAAACATTAGACAGAATTATCTTAAACCAACGAGGCCTCAGCAGCCTTCACAGAAGGAGGCAGTTTTGTTTTTAGGACAAAATAATGGAATTATTGCGAGCTTGTGACTTCTAGAAAGAAAATCTGTCAAGTTGATGCCTCAATGTTGATTCCACGGACTGGAAATCTAATTGTGTGTCTAACATCAACCCCGAAGGCTTCTGGGTATACACATCATCTATTTGGTCAACATTTATTTTATTATATTACGGACAAGTGGGACATGATGGTTGCCTTTCAGTGTGCACCTAAAATTACAAAATCACCCTTTACAAAAACATATACTTGAAATGAGATTTGAACCGATAACCTTTTTAACTAACAACATGCGTCTCAGCCACTCAACCAAACCCTATCACGTCACATTTAAGTGTATTATAATCTAGAAGTATAAAAAATACCAGGTAAAAACTTGCACATGCATCAAGCGTGCCTGAATTCTAGTATTTATTTTCCCCATAATTAAAAGGCCCAAAGATTTTATTAGTGTAAAAGCCTAGAGCTATCCACGCTAAATCTTGCCCGAAACAAGACTTTCAACTAAACCCCAATGCGGGCAAAGTTCAATGAAGATTATTTTCCTGCTACATCAAAGCTCTTTGATCTGTTTAAGTGCTTAGATTGGTATTGCAAGTAATATGATGTATATAAACCATCCACGTAATGGGTCCCATTTTGGTTGGATTACAAATCATCCAAGCATTTACAAGGCCGAGAACTAGAGAAAAATTGTAAACTAAAATACTAAATAAAGGATCTCACAGTACAAAGAATGGTACCTGATATAAACCATCCACCGCCTGGTGCATTTTAACATTGACAATGTTAGCCATCTCCTCAGTGTCACCAACAACTTGGATTGGTCCGGTGTCATTGACATGCCGATCTGTGATTGATGTAACCTCGTTCAGATTAAGGGCAAGGCGATCAGGTCTCTGGAGCAGAAGCTGAAATGTAGGTTGTAGTTCGTAGCATTGTTCGAAAAGAGAACGGCGACAAAAAACATATAGGCCCAGTCTTGCACGGGACATGGCAACAACTAGTCTTCTAACATCACGAAGGTGGCCCACAAAGCGAGTACGCACAAGAGACAGCAAAATAAAATCGTTCTGCTGACCTTGAAACTTGTCAACTGTGGCTACCTACAAATGGAAAATGAATGGAAGGGTATACGTTAAAATCATTAAGGAGAATGAATTAATGCCAAAACTTGAAGTACAATTGTTCTCTCAAAGTGAAAAATGCATAATCATCTTAAACTAACTTTACCTTGTGTGGTGGACCAATGAAGTCATATGGAACGCACCGCCTGTTAATAACATCACGGATCAGAAGTTTTTGCCCATTATAAGTTGTCAAGATAGATATCTTGTTTGCAGGGTACCCCAACAAACGCATGTACATATACACGCTGACGATATATTCGGCTTCTCCCTCGTTTTGATAGAACCAAGGAGAAGGGGCACTCTCACCTCTCCCATGATAATCGGGCACATTCACTAACTGATAATCATATGAGAACCCAGCATTTGCTTTGTGGAAAACAGGATTCTCTTTTACATACGGAAGATCACCCAAATCCCTATACCTCCAGTTGTAAAGTTTCGCTAAACTCGGCCTGGCTCGACCCTGTGCGTTGAGTTCAATATAAGGGATACCTAACCGCACAAACCTTGTGAATAGACTCTGGTCCATGTGGCTGTACTTTTGGAAAGCCATATTCTTGACAACAGGTGGCAACTGGTGATGATCGCCAATCAAAATGCAGCGTTTAAGACGTGCATAGCCATCTTCCTGTCGCTGTAGCAACATCGGGATGAAAGTCTCAATTTCCAATATTTGTGCACTTTCTTCCATTAATAGGTTATCATATTTGAAACCCAACTGAAGAAAGTCCTTCCTTTTGAGAGCCGCATGGGTGCAGGTCATAGCCACAATCTTTGCCTGTTTGGTCATTAGGTAATTTGCTCGGTCAACCGTTGACTTGAGCAATTCAAATGCCCTACACTCTTCAAGCTCTTGGAACATAGGTTTTCAAATGACGAAAACACCCCATAGCTGCACGCATGTCTTTTTCAAAGGACAAGCCAGTTAAAATCGGCTGAGGGGTATTTATGAAGAACTCCTTAAAGGGGAATCGGTCCCGAACAAAAGTCGGTTTATCTTGATTCTTCTCACAAGCGGCTAGAAATTGTTCCCATCGTGAATATACGTGAAGGAGCCAAAAGTATCCAGCGGTTTCACACGTATAAGCTACGTCTTCGGGCAGTTGGAGAGATCTAGCAAGCCGCTCTACCTCACTAAGTAATTCTAACCGTCGGACAAGCATTGCATTTACACGGCCTTGACGGCTAAAGTCAAGATCGGTCGCTAGTTCTTGTTCACCTTGACCAAGTCGGAGAAGATAGCGAGCGGGAACATCCCTCTGTTACAGTAAACAATGGCACAAATTAGATATGAAATTAAATCAACCAAACAGGCAAATATATATATATATATATTATAACCGTTCAATCTAAAACAAAACCTCATACCTGCATTATCTTCTCAAAGAGATCATTCAATGCCTGATTTGAGTGAGTAATTATTAATGTTCTCTGAGAAGGACAATTGTGATAAAGTACATTCAGGATTTGCACAGCTGTGTCAGTCTTTCCTGTACCAGGTGGACCCACTACCATAGTTAACCCAGGCTGAATACCAGAGGTGATCGCCCCAATCTGCATTTGTGGGAAAAGAGGTGTAAGACGATCTTCACTGGTCAAAATATAACAATGGCACTTACTAAATTTTCCGCAAGTCAACCATACGACTATAGTATACAACAAGATGTGAAGTAATGATATTCTCGGGAAGCTAATTTTACCAGAGTTAATCACGAATCACTTAATAATTAAAACTCAATTACACCAAAGAATGATTGCATGGAATAGCTAAAATCTGCATGCAATAAACATTTTCCCCATTCTATTCTATGATGGGCAGACACAATGGGGAAGTATTAATTTGTAAAATGTAATATTACATTGTTTTTTAATAATCGCGTAGTGAACATAAATAACTACGTACAGCTCTTCACCTCTTTGGCAGAAATAACATAATCAATGTTGTAAACATTAAGGCCGTTGCAGGTGCATGAGCAAAAACACATACAAACAAAATGGGCAATATTTAACTCATACTAAGAGAGTGCCGAAGGATATTTTGAATTATTCTCGGTGGTAAATATTATAAAAGGATAAAACAATGTATAGTACAGATACAGATATAGATGGATAGATGTATATGGTATCAAACCAAAATCAGATATAGATAGAAGTGTGTATTTGTGAATGAAATTCTTAATTACTTCAAAAATTTGTATTCTAAGAGAGAAAGGCATAGTGTGGGTTTTGAAGGCCTTGAATGGGGCCCAATTGGTCCCGAGAGCAAAGGGTGGCTTGAAAGACAATTCGAAGAAAGGGAGATTAAGGCAGCAATTGATTCTTGTGAGGGGGATAAAGCACTGGGTCCGGATGGTTTCACTATTCAGGCCTTTAAGAAGGGATGGGAAATCATTAAAAGGAACATCATGGGAGTCTTTAATGAGTTTTATGAAAATGGAGTTGTAAATGCATGTATGAATTCTACATACATTTGCTTAATTCCAAAGAAATTATCTTCGCTTAAACTCAAAGACTATAGACCTATTAGCCTTGTCACAAGACTATACAAGATATTGGCCAAAGTCTTAGCATTGAGGATAAGAGAGGTAATGGGTGAAACAGTGGGGTTAGCACAAGGGGCGCTTGTAAAAGGACGTCAAATCCTAGATCTTGTTTTAATTGCTAACGAAAGTGTAGAGGAGTATCGGGATAAAAAGAAGGAAGGAGTGGCATTTAAAATTGATTTTGAAAAAGCATATGATCACGTGGAATGGGATTTCGTTGATCACGTGCTTGAGAATAAGGGTTTTGGGTCTCGATGGAGGAAGTGGATTGAGGGTTGTCTTTCTTCCTCCAATTTTTCGATTATGGTCAATGGGAAACCAAGGGGTATTTTTAATGCCTCAAGGAGTATTAGGCAAGTGGATCCGCTCTCACCTTTCCTCTTTGTTCTTGTGACGGATGTCCTTAATAGATTGGTGGTGAGAGCAAGGGAGGTAGGTCTTATTGATGGGTTCGAGATAGGGAGGGACAAAATAGTATTGTCTCACTTACAATTTGCCGATGACACCATTTTCTTTCTATCAAAAGACGTGATTAAACTGAAAAATTTAATAAACATCTTGGATATTTTTGGGTTAGCTTCAGGGCTTAACATTAATATATCCAAAAGCATGCTACTTGGCATTAATTTAAAGCAGGAAGATTTGTTGTCGTTAGCAAGTGTGTCGGGTTGCAAGATGGGTTCGTGGCCTATGTCTTACCTTGGGATGCCACTAGGAGATAACCCCTGTCGAGTAGGGTTTTGGACCCCGGTAATTGAAAAGATCTCCAAGAGGTTAGAGGGTTGGTTAAAAGGTTGTTTGTCGAAGGGAGGCAGGTTAACTTTAATTCAATCAGTTTTAGAGAGCATTCCCATATATTACCTCTCTCTTTTCAAAATGCCGATTTGGGTAGTAACGCCATTAAAAAACTAATGAGAGATTTCTTTTGGGAAGGGTATGGTGAGAACGTGGGGGAGTATTTAGTGAGTTGGAACATAGTATCCAAGAGCAAGGAAAAGGGTGGGTTGGGTATTGGTAACCTTGCTTTTAAAAATGTGGCTTTGTTAGGGAAATGGCTTTGGAGATTTCCTCTTGAACAAAATTCGTTTTGGTGCTCAATAATCAAAAGTAAGTATAGTATTCATGAAAATGGATGGGATACAAACATGGTTACTAGAGGCACTCACAGAAACCCTTGGAAAGCTATCTCTAATGGCATTGAAATATTTAAATCATTCACGCGTCTTAAGGTGGGCATGGGCAATGCAATAAGATTTTGGGAAGACAAATGGGTTGGGAATTCTCCTCTTGCTATTCTTTTTCATCGGTTGTACAGTATTTCCCGTAATATAAACAATTCGGTCGCATCAATTATTCGTTGGCACCATCATGATTCTTTCTCATGGGATTTAGAATTCCGTAGGAATCTAAATGAGAGGGAAATTGGGGAATTTTTGGAATTGCTAGACTTGGTCTCTTATTCAAATATGTCTAGAACAGAGCTGGATACTAGATCTTGGGTGGGGGGGGAATCGGGTTTTTTCTCTTGCAAATATTTTTTTCATTTGCTTATCAATTCTCCATAGGATCCTGCCTTTGTGCCTCACAAATTTATTTGGAAAACTGGTATCCCTCAGAAGGTGAAAGATTTTGCTTGGTTGGCCTCTTGGAAGAGGGTAAACACATGATATTCTTCAAAAAAGAATGCCTAATTTAGTGAAAACAAGGTGGGGGAGGAACTTGGTATAATTGGTGCTTTGCCAACTCATGGCATGCTTTAGTGGGGGTATGGAATGGCAGTTCATAGGGGTTAAGAAGTAGTCTAATTTGCTGTGGAGATGTTGTTGCTTGGCATTATCATGGTGCATTTGGCAAGAGAGAAACTCTGGGGTATTTGAAGATAAATCCAATGAAGCTGCAGTAGTTTGGCACAAAATCAAATTGTTATCTTCAATTTGGGCTAGCTCTTCTAATCTTTTTGGCAATCTCTCCATCTCTGATCTTTGTTTGAATTGGGATGCAGCTATCCAGTGATGTAGCTGTCTTTTGAGTTTGGTCTTGGTTGTAGATTGTTAATTTTTTGCTAAGTATATTTGTATTTTAAGGGGTTTTGGTGGACTGCTGGTTCACCAATGATTTACTTTTCTCTGTTTACACTTTGTTTTTTTGATTAATAAAAGCATTTTTGTTTCCGATAAAAAAAAAATATAGTATGCATATGCTTCGGGTATCTAGCAGACTATTAATAGATATATTCATATTCTCTGGACGCGTTATCCAATAAATTATAGTAAGCATAGTTGTTAAATCGTGAATTGTATTGCAAATCGAAAACGTATGAATTGTATATCGCGAATTGTATCGGGAATTGTAAGATTCAGTGGGAAAGCAAATTAAGATAGTAAATAGTAAAGAAGCACATAAAAGACAAATGTTGAAAATAGTAAAGCATATTATAACTAAGGACATTCATTGCACGGCAAAAAAGATTGTAGGCTCAAGTCTTCCAGAGTCCCATTTTCGTAATAATGAAATTTAATTTAATAATTTCTATTATTTGTAAGGAAACAAAACCGACATCATGAAAAAAATGAAGCTATGCTGTGCATGTATGGTTCGGATATTTATCTCCAGATGCATTATCACATTAAACATGGCAAAGAAATGAGACCCTTTATAATGTATTAAAGGTTTGTAATCAACAAGAGTAACAAGTACCTGTGTGGGTGTAAATCTAACTGAGTTCTGCTTTGGCTGATCTTGGGGATATGGACCAGGGTCAGGAGGGATATATGACTCAACAATAAGTTTTTCTTTCTCTGAAGAAGCATCTGCCGTAGTGACATCACCACCATTTGAAGCTACTGTAGCCTTGTCATTTCCAGGAAGAGCATGAGCATTTCCTTTCAGATTCCTAGGAAGTTTAATTCGAAAGGGGGGCCTCGGCTGCAAGCATTCTGTGCCGTCTGGATTTATAAAACAAACCTAGAAACAAAGAGAAACATTTTTCAAACAAAGTTCGTCAGTATACCAATAGAAAGGGTGGTTTACCCTTTTTTCTAGGGCAGACCATTGATAGCCTTTTTCATTATTACTAAAGTAATTACAGGCTGTTGCTAAGAATTAATTAATTATTATTATATAAAAAGGATTAATTACACAAAATGTCCGTTGTTATTTTCATCTTTATGAAAAAAAGATTCTAAATGAATTTAATATATATAAAACAATGACAAAAATGGTTTTATCTGCAAAGCCAAACACGTCTTTATTTTCCACTTTAGCATTTTTTTCCCCATGTTATTTCTTTGTTGTTTCGTCTTTTCCATGCCAACTCACTAATCCGTTGACTAAAGTTTTTGGACAGAATCTTACCGTTGACTAAAGTTTTTGACCCAAAAAAACAATTTGTCCCAAAGATGAAACTAAAATAACACAACATATGTTTTGTGTAATTAAAATATGTAAAATAAAAGTATGCACACATCTACCACTGAATCTAGTATGAAGAAAAGGAAGGACAAGATGAAAAACCTGATAATCCGGAAAACTCTTCACGACATGATCAGCATCAAGGAGAGTATCTTTGAAATCTACTGTTTCCAGAAGATCAGGCATATTAGTCCACTGTGCTGCAGAAGGATTCCCATACCCCAAAAATATATCATGCAACCAATCAGGAACAATACAGGTTTCGTTCATTAGATCTCTTATGGACTCTAAGATCGCTTTGAAATTGTTTTCCTTGGGTTTCCTCCTCATCAATATATTGAATGTATTATAAACATCCTCAGCACCTTTCTCCGCAATATCACTAACATCCATATGATATTGTGCTGTATCCAACGCAACGGTCACAGTTCGAAGTTCGCCTTTCGGAGGCTTCCATTCATCACGTTTAATTCTCCCGGTGAAATCATTCATTAGGGTTCCGTCCTCATCACGCATCTCGATAACTTCACAACCGCGTACGAATTGAAGACCGAGCCGTTGAGGCACAGATGACTTGTCTGCCTCATCAGAACTTAGAGGCTCGAAAGAAGGGCGGATTGAGAGTAGAAAGAGAACATCATGTTCCTTAAGGGCGTTCCACTCAGATCGTATTTGCGCTTTGTAACTCGAAATGCTGAATGTCACCTCGGCCGTTACCGATGATGGTTTGACTTCTCCAATATTTGGCTGCTTCACCGAGGTAATCTTAAATTCTTTGATCGGCACGGCCATTCTCGACCAACCTCGGAAAGCGGTTTCTCCTTCGTTGTTAATGTAGGAGAGTAGGTGGGGCACGGATTCCTGAATGTCCTCGCGGATTTCATATGTTGATTCAAGGCGGAATAGGTTGAAATTTCGAAGAAGATAATCATGAAGTGTTAAAAATTGGAGATTGAGTTTCGGAAGGGCTAGACACCCTTCCCCCGAGTAATTGATACTTGGTACAAGGCTCTCGTCCCACATAATTTGCTCGTTTGGGTAAAGCGGTAGAGCATTTATGGCTTCTTTCTGTGACTGTTGTTTCTCAAAAAAGGAAACCATGACTTCGATGAGGAAGTCAACTCTTTCTGACCATGGATCGTTCTTTGATACCAATTTTAGCTGAAAGATGGTAAGAAAAATGTCAGGCAGGTAAGTTAGATGTACACTTAAACATATGATATTCTCAAAAGCCGCATACAGGTGTCATATATAAATGGAGAGACAGAGAGAGACGGGTGGGGCAGTGAAGGAAAACCATTTGTCTTGCACTTTTTGTGAGTTTGGGGTGCAGGAAAGAATTTCTATAACTTTCCCACAATGTTCTCACAAGAAAGATTTTCCTGCAAAATGCATCCAACAACAATGATAGGATTTTGATGGGAAGTTCTACGAAACTTATTCAATTATATAAAGATACCTTAAATTACTTACAGAAGAACAAATGATTTATCATTTAGTATAAATCTCTTTTTAAAATTATTGTAAAACTGCCAATTCTAAATAAAATATATTATATTAAATTATTTCTAAATATTAATTTGTAGAATAATAAAAATAAATTTTTATTGTATAATTTTTATCTTAGTAATTTACTTGTAAATTAGAATCTTTCATCTAAATACCGATATTGATATACGTTATTAAAGACTCATATAATTACTAATTTATATACTGTTATTCAAAATAATTATATTTTGTTGTAATACATTAATATAGTTGAATGTTTAGTACACTATTTTATTTTTCTTGTAATTTGAATTAAAGTGTTGTTTTTAGTAAATATAATATTTTTAATAATGTACGAATATATTTTTATCATGTTAGTGATTAATTCGAAGGACATGGACTACACTTTCCTAGTTTAATGTCAAACAAACAGCATCAAGGAAAACAAGTTTTTCATCCTTAATTTCACTTCACTTCAATTTTCCCTAGAATCACTTTCCCACGTAACTGTCCAGACAATCTAACGAAGTTTAATAGTTCCTTTATATAAATTATTATGAGGACCCAAAAAATAGAAAGATATTATCTCTGAGCGATACAGAATACTTTCATGATAAATGGTGCATCCTAAAAAGGGAACAACCAATATGTAACTTGACAGACCTTGCTGCAGACTAAATCCCTCAGCTCTTGAGGAGAAAGTACAGAGAGTTTCTTTGAGAGATCAGAGCGCCTATGAATTGCGCCAATGTTGGCCAATGCGAGTTCCCTCAACTACAAGGACCAAGAAAAATAATCAAAAAAGATGAACACTGAAAACCATAAAAACTGTATTTTTTTTTCTTTAAAAAAAAACAACTTGAAAATATGTCAAGAAAAACAAACCTTCGGGATCTTCTTAAAGGCGAGGAGCTGGAAAGATTGGACGCGGTCATAATGAGATTGAAGCACCTCATCATCAGTCATTTGTCGCCCTAAACGATCATCAATCTCAAAACCTTCATAGTATTGTAGCAAATCAACCAATTGTGCAAAGAGCTTCCCTTTCTCGTGTCTATAAAGAGCACTTAAATGACATTTGGCAACAACGGCCACATCAGCAACAAGAGGCCTAAAGAATCTGTGACAGCATAATCCAAAAGGAATTAAACAGCATGAGATCACCAGTTTCTAGATTAATCTCCATCGTACAAGTATGAAAAGCGTTTTACTCGAAAACAAGACAAACACCGATGGCTTTTTGCCCTTTATGCCCTTATTTCTTATTTTGTCAAGTCTAAGAATATACACCAATGAGACTTGGTGGAGCTAGTGCAGAGGCTAACGAACCCACTCCTGAATGGGACAGGTCCAGGGTTTGAGTCTTCCCCTCCCCACCATCCCCTTTCCTCTCAACTCGAACCATAGTCCATCATCGCTTGTATAAAAAATTATTATATACGAAAACTCCTAATGTTTACATACTTTCTTGCTTCAATACCACTTGAACCAAGTTCTAAAAGCCTGGTTCAAACTCGTTGAGTCAACTACATGGATTCTTCTACATCAGCTCAATACAAGCCAACAAATACTGTTTTTCGATTTACAAATATTGTATTTGAATATTAAAGCCATACTGTACAATATAAAAGTATTTAGTTTTCTTTTTGAGGTGGATACGAGGTATCCTGACCCATTATAGAAATCCTCCAAGACATTGCAAATCCATATGGCGCATCCCCATCATAGAAGGAAAAAATTAGAAATACCAAAAAGAAAAAATGTGGATCCACGTATTGTAGGGGAAAGGGTAAACTTCAATTAAGAAAAAATTCTGAGAACAACTTATTGCAGGGTTATAAATACCTCCTCGTTGGCAGCTGGCTCAAGAGATCAATAAGAAATTCCATAAATCTCTCACAATACAAAATGCTAGCATCATTAACTTCTCCAAAACCATTTGCATCAACAAATCCATCAACCTCATCACCATGTTGCTCGGAATGGAAAACTTTGGAATCAAGCACCTGTGGAGAGAGAGAGAGAGAGAGAAGGTGTCATTTATTGAAAACTAAAAATGAATGATCAAATAACAAGCTATTGCATACTAAATGTAAAACCTCCAGAAACTCCTCAATAAGATTCCTCAGGAACTTCACTTCCAGCATAGCAGAGATATCAATCGTCTCTCCACGTTTCGTTGCCCCCTTGACTCTCTTTGCAATCTTTTTCCATTTCTTTATCAGATCCGGATTAAGAGAAAGCTCGATCTATACTTTAGGGAAGCAAATTAGTAACTGAATTACAAAGCAAAACAGGAAAAGAAATGAACCTTAAAAATATCGGTACAAAATTACCTAAAATAGTGGTTAAAAAATTTACCTGAAAACGACCATATGATAGACTATGCCAGCAATGTAAACTTGCTACTTTCATAATCTGCTTACTCACTACCTCATCTTCCAAGCTCTATCAGAAGAGAAGTTCAAAACGGTTAATAAAATATACAGTTACCCTCAGCACCGGAACAAGCAACCAACAGAGAAAGGAACTAAACTCAAGGGATACAACAAGCCTAAATTCAAGTAATGGTAAAAAAGGCCCATTTAATTTCCCATACCATGAGGGCTATAATGAGCCTAAAGTCAAGGAAGATTAATGTAGCTATACCAAATTATGAAGTTGTTGTCTATAATGAGCAGGAAAATTATATATCTTATTACTAATGAGAGAATATACAAGCCTTAAATACGCAATTGCATACATATAATTATGGAAGCTCTACGTAATTAGTACCCTAAGATTAAGCTACTTTCCATACTTAATTAGCCTAGCTATTTACAACTTATAACACTCCCCTTCAAGCTGGAGCATAGATATTAATCATGCCCAGCTTATTACAGAGATAATCAACTCGAACTCCATTAGGGCCTTCGTGAAAAGATTTCCCAATTGCTCTCATGTCTTCACGTATCCTGTGGAAATCAAACCTTCCTGTATTTTCTCATGAATGAAATAACAATCAACTTCAATATGTTTCGTTCGTTCATGAAATACAGGATTAGATGCAATATGGAGAGCAGCTTGGTTATCACACCATAATTTTGCTGGTATTGAAGTTTTAAAGCCAACTTCAGTTAAGAGTTGATATATCCACATTATTTCGCACACGGACTGAGCCATAGCCCTATATTCTGATTCTGCACTTGATCGTGACACAACATTCTGCTTCTTACTCTTCCACGAGACCAAATTTCCTCCAACAAAGACACAATAGCCTGATGTGGACCTTCTATCCACCTTTGAACCTGCCCAATCTGCATCGGAGAAACATTTAATACGTGCATGTCCATGGTTTGCATATAGAATACCACGACCCGGTACTCCTTTCAAGTAACACAAAATTTGCTCTAAGGCTTCCCAATGATAAACTGTAGGAGCTGACATAAATTGACTCACAACACTAACAGCGAAAGCAATATCAGGACGAGTCACTGTGAGATAATTCAACTTTCCAACCAATCTTCTATAGTTCTCAGGATCCGTAAATGGTTAACCATCTTTCGTAAGTTGCACATTCGGAATCATAGGAGTACTACATGGCTTTGCCCCTAATTTTCCCGTCTTAGTCAACAAGTCCAGCACATATTTTCTCTGGGAAAGAAATATACCCTTCTTACTCCTTGTGACTTCGACACCCAAAAAATACTTTAACATTCCCAAGTATTTTGTGTGAAATTGTGTGTGAACAAAGGATTTGAGAGAACAAATTCCCGTAATGTCATTCCCAGTAATGACAATATCATCTACATACACGACCAATAAGATGATTCCAGCTTCAGATTGCTTGTAGAAAACAGAGTGATCAGAATTACTTTTTACCATGCCAAATTGTTCAACGACCTGACTAAACTTCCTAAACCAAGCCCGAGAACTCTGTTTCAAGCCATACAGAGACTTTCGAAGATGACAAACTTTCCCATACTCCCCCTGAGCAACAAATCCTGGAGGTTGCTCCATATACACCTCCTCCTGAAGATCACCATATAGGAATGCATTTTTGATATCTAATTGATACAAGGGCCAATTATGAGTGGCTGCCAGAGAGATAAACAATCGACCAGACGTCAATTTCACAACGGGAGAAAATGTATCAGAATAATCCACACCATAGGTTTGAGCATATCCTTTAATAACAAGACAGGCTTTCAGCCGAGCAAGAGACCCATCAGGATTGACCAGTGTTTTCAATAGCGTAAGGTCGCGCGCTATAGCCCAAAAAAATACCCCACCGCTACGTACCGTACCAAGAATAGCGAAAGGAACAAAAGGCGTGGGTGTTTTGATGATGTGGCACGCTATTGCGTGAATAGCATACGCTATTCACGCTATTCTGAGAAAAGCTATGCTATTTGAGCAAAAAACGAACAGGGGAAGAAGATGGGAAGAACAGGGAAAGAGGAAGAGAGAGAAACAAATCTTAGAAATTCTCTTCTTACCTTCGTGTCGAAAAAACGAGATGCAGATAGAGAAGGAGCTCGGTAATGGAAGATAGAGAGTTGGAAGACGAAATTTGAGGGAGGCGGCTGTAGGCTATCGATTAAAAGTAGGGTTTTGACTTTGTTGATAAAATAAAGTATGGAGTAATTAACTTTGGTTGTATTAATATTTGTAAAACTATTTTCAATTTTAACCCCTCTCCCCTTTTTTTTAATTTTGTACCCCTTTTTAAAAATATTTACAATATTTAGCTTATCTCATGTCTTTTTATTATTATAAAGGCTTTTTTATGTTTTATTAATTAGTAATTTAGTATTATCTTATTATAGATAAATAATAATAAATAAATAAATAAATAAATATATATGTAATTTACTAATATCTTTTAATATAATTTTATTTTTTATTTTTTTAATTGTGACGCTATTCATGGCCCGAATAGCTTACGCTATTACGCTATTTATCTACGCTACGCTATGCTCAAACCAAAACGCTACGCGTTACGTTACCGCGATTTAAAACATTGGGATTGACCTTAACTGTGAATACCCATTTGCATCCAATAGCCTGTTTCCCTGGAGGTAAATCAACTAAATTCCAAGTACCATTGTTGGCTAAAGCATTCATCTCCTCTATCATTGCATTATGCCAACCAGAATGAGATATGGCTTCATGAACCGTTTTAGGAATAGATATTGAATCAAGAGAGGCAACAAATGAACGAGAATGAGACAAGTGATTATAAGAGACACAGGATGAAACATGATAAGTACATTGACGTTTACCTTTGCGTAAAGCAATGGGAAGATCATCAATTAAAGCTAGGTCTGATGACGAAGGAGCTAGTGTAGGACACGAATCAGAAGATGGATGCCGTCTAGTGTAGACATGATGAATAGGAGGCTTGACAGGAGCTAGTTCAGAAGGCAAAATTGTGTAAATTAACCAATTATCATCCTCCTCCGAATTGTCAGAAGTAGAAGGTGGGGAATATGGTGTGTTTTTCAAGAAGGTAACATCACTTGACACAAGATACTTGTCAAGACTAGGACAATAGCACCGATATCCCTTTTGAAAGCGAGAATAACCAAGGAAGATGCATTTCAAAGATTTGGGATCCAATTTAGTAACATTCGGACGAACATCCGTACAAAACAAGTACTACCAAAGATCTTCGATTCAATAAGAAATAATGCTTTATGAGGAAATAAAACACGATAAGGTATCTCGCCATAAAGAACAGATGAAGGCAAGCGATTAATCAGAAAACATGATGTTGAAGCTGCATCAGCCCAGAAAGATTTGGGAACATTCATTTGGAATAATAGGGCCCTTGAAGTTTTAACCAGATGTCGATTTTTTCGCTCTGCTACTCCATTTTGAGATGGAGTATCAACACACGATGTTTGATGAAGAATACCATTCTGAATCATGTAATTTTGAAAAGATGTTGACAAATATTCTTTTGCATTATCACTTCGTAGTGTGTGGACAGAAACATTAAATTGAGTTTTAATTTCAGCACAAAACGCACAAAAATGAGAAAACAACTTTTCATTAAATATAACCAAGTTACACGAGAGTAATCATCAACGAAAGTAACAAAATATCTAAATCCAGGTTTAGACAGAACTGAACACGGACCCCAAACATCAAAGTGAACTAATTCAAAAGGAAATCTGGCCCTCTTATTGACTCTAGGACTAGAACTAAGACAATGATGTTTAGCATATTGACATGACTCACAATCTAATGATGGCACCCTACTAAACTGGGGACAAATCTTCTTAAGTGAAGGAAGAGAGGGATGACCCAACCTACAATGGGCTTCGAAAGCTAAACTGACGCCAGACCAAGCAACGGATTTAGGTATCTGATTGTCAAGAATATAGAGGCCTCCAGACTCGTGTCCTTTACCAATAATCTTCTTTGTCATAAGATGCTGAAACAAGCAATGATCAGGGAAGAATGAGATACAACAATTAAGAGTTCGAGTCAGTTGGCTTACAGAAATTAAATTAAAGGACAACTGAGGTAAATGTAAGACAGATGATAAAGGAAGGAAAGGGGTAGGGGTTACTGTGCCAGACCCAAGGACACAAGATGATGACCCATCTGCTAAGGTGACATTAGACACGGATTTATGTGACTGGAAAATAGAAAAGAGGTTAGAATTACATGTCATATGATATGTGCCCCTAGAGTCAATGACCCATTTAGAGGATGAAAAAAGGAGACACGTATTTGGTTTACCTGAATCAGCAATAGCAGTGACAGATGTGATCGGAGTAGATGAAGCTTTTAAAGATTCTTGGTATTGGGAAAATTTGGCAAATTCATCTGCAGAGATAAGAACAGACTTTTCCGATGTATCATTAGTGGATGCAATGTGGGCAGAATGAGCCTTTTGAGTCCGATACTTGAGCTTTCTACAATCACGCTTTAGATGCCCTGGAGTATGGCAATAATGACACACAACTCCCCCTGAACCATGTGCCCGGGTCTCATTACCGTTGGATCCTCCTCCGTTACTACCATTTCTGTAATGTGATCGCCTAGTCTCATACCCATTATTTCGACTAACCAGTGCACCACTGTATGGGGCAGGCGGAGTCAATGAAGTCCCTTCTGTGCAAAGTACCCTACTATAGACGTCTTGTAAGGAAGATATCTCAGTACTTGAGAGAACTTGATTCTTAGCAGTTTCAAATTCAAGGGGAAGGCCAGCTAGAAAGCTCACGATAGCCATCTGCTCCCTTTGATTTTGCTGCACCTTGATATCGGAACTATATGGTAACAACATATTAAGCTCCTCATACGTCTTTTTAAATTCCATAAAGTAGCTCTGAAGCGATTTATCCTGTTTTTCTGCACGATAAAAGGCTTTGCAAACATCATAAATTCGAGAAACATTCCATTTCCCAGAATATAGAAAATCCAAATAGTCCAGTAATTCTTTAACCAATTCACAATGATTAATCAAACTAATGACATCACTTTCAATGGAATTTCGGATCTGCAGGAATAATCGAGCATCCTCCCTTAACCAGGTCTGTCTAGAATCATCCGAGGGTGGAGCATCAGTCATATGATCGTCTTTGTCAATACTTCGTAGATAAATTCAAACTGTTTTGCTCCAATCCAAATAATTAGAACCATTGAGTTTGTGGTCAATGATTTTTGACATCACCGAGATCACATCAGAAACAACTGTGGTCTTTTTATCAGCCATACTTCAAATAATTTTATTTGTAAAGCACAATAGAACAAATAAAATTATAGCAGGAAAACCAAGAACGAACCAATCACAGAGCACAAAATACGATCATAACACAAAACAGCGTCTAGAACCTGTTTTAAATTTGGAAGCGAGCACACCTCAGATTTTCAAGCGAGCAACGAAGGTATGAACAAATTTAGGAACGAACTGGCCCTTAGATCTGAAGCAAACAGAGGGATAACAGACCAAACAAAGCACACAGACGTGCTGTATACCTCTGGACGAGTCAAATGAGAGTTGCCGGATGGTGAACGGCGACGGGACGCGCATCCACGCACCGGCAAATGAGATTGGGGCGTTAATTGTCAGCGGCGCATGAGCCTCACGCGCTGGTCGTCTGGTCGCCGGATTTTGGGGAACAGCAAATCGGCGGGTGGTGCTTCCTCCTAGGGGGGGTGGTGAGGACCAAAAACCACATTGGGTAGATGAACACACACAGCCTCGGTCTGCCAGAGAACTGCAGACTGAAACCAAACGAAACCCTAACCCTAACCTGCATGCCTCTGATACCATGTTGTCTATAATGAGCAGGAAAATTATATATCTTATTACTCTAATGAGAGAATATACAAGCCTTAAATACACAATTGCATACATATAATTATGGAAGCTCTACGTAATTAGTACCCTAAGATTAAGCTACTTTCCATACTTAATTAGCCTAGCTATTTACAACTTATAACAGAAGTGTTGGAAGCAACAAATACAGCTCTCGTATTTAAAACAGAAAACCTCATGTAAAAAATCAGTATTCAGCAGAAGCAGCATTTTTGCAAAAAATTATACCACCTCTTAGTAAAATGCCAGTATGTATAGCAGTAGATAGCATTTAAGCATTTGTACCCAAAAAAATATATATATATATATACTTCAGCCTACAGACACTTTCTTTAAAACGAACGGTGTAATCTAATCTGAATCTCATTGCAATCAGAAAGCGGCAACTAAGTAAACTACTGGGAGCATAATAGATATTACAAACCATGTTGTCATACCTGGAAGGCATTAATCATGAAAAGCAGGTAATTAGTCTTCTCTGCAATACTTAGGCTTCGTCCCTATAACCACGTTGACCAATATCAGGTGAGAATTCAAATATCGATCAAATGTTTCGTCATCATGTAGTTTTGTAAACAATATCAATGCATAAAAGATTAAGAATCAAATATTTCACAAAAAATAAAACAACTTACCATTCCTTCTGCAAATAAACATTTGGGGTGGGGTAGGGGGATTAATTCTTATCAATCATACTCGTAAGAGTACCAACAATTAATTATTTGGGGATTGCATGTAAACCCTGAAACCAAGCAAGAACCGGATAGACTAGTTCTCGGCTCCTAGTTTGACCGTTAGTTACTTTTTAACTGATCAAATACACACAAAAGACATGGCAAACATATACTACATTTTTATTTTATTTTTTAATAACCATGGGTATCGGGGCCCCACCCCCACTAATCCCATGAGGCCCTGGTTGCTTGACCGGGAGACGCCCCCAGTGGCCCAAGAAAGGTTTCACACAGCGGGGAATCGAACCTAAAACAGTGCGCCTACCCACACAGTCCCAAATTTGCCCTTACCACTGTGGCAACCCTTGGGTTACATATACTACATTTTTAAACCAACTTCAATGTTGGTTTCTTCAAAAAACTTGAACTTCAGATATTTTCTAATGGCCCTTCAGATATTTGTTGCATGGGTAAACTGGACATGATCATTTAGATCTTTGATTAACCTTTACAGAAAGGGAGTTTCAAACATGACAGACGCAGACCACCAGATTCTTGCTGCATAGTTAAAATGGTAAATGAAAACATTATGCCCTAACAAGCTACACCAGAATGTATGAAGAACTTAGATTACAATAGTTGGAAAGACAAACAAGCGAGGCTGTACTAGAGATACATGCTAATTAATCTAAATGATGAAGGTCTGATTTATGAGAAGCAGAGAAAAACAATAGAATGTAATGATGAGGGATATAATAGAAATAACCGAGTAGTAAAGCTCTAAACAAAGAAGCTTTAAATCACTACCGCCATCAATGAGTTTTCAAATACATTAAATTGCAGGCATACCTCTTTCAAGCGAAGAACTCTCTCCAGAAATGCCCTGAACATATCTTTCCTATCATAAAAGCATATCCAAGCGGCCACATTTTCTCTAAACTGCAAGTTCAAATTCATTTTCCATAAGTTTCATAACTCTTTCCATTCACCTTCATGTTCTGTGATGCTCCATTTAGTTGGCAGGAAACAAAAACTAAAACCCCAGTTTTTTTAAACTGTTGACTTTCAAAACCTTATAAATAATGATTCGGTTTGCTTCCCAAGAAGCCGTAGGATATTTAAGGATAATTACTCTTGCTTTTTCAATTCCTAGTTTGCTAGGAACTATAAAACAAGTATCCACTGAGGAACACATTGAAGAATATCACTTATTTTAGATAATCTAAAAACAAGAAGGGAGTTCATCTAATACTTAATTATGCTAAAGAGGTGACCCTTTAGAGGCTTATGCACCCATAAGAAATTATGTTAGTAAAATTTTCCATCTCAGGAATAGAACTATCGTAAATCTTCAATGATAATTACCATAAATTTTCTCTTTTTACATTTGGGAGCAAGATTCTTGTGCACAGTGCTTTGGTGTGGTTACCGAGAAACAGTAGTTAAAGAACAGATCTTAATCTTGCATTTTTAACTTCTAACTTTACCTTCAGAAAATACAAACCAAATATTCCAGCACGAACCAGATGAAAAATGTATCTTAGTTGAGATAATTTTGAAACAAAATGAGCAAAACAACATTGAATTTCACCAAGAAATACCTAGTGGGTGTTTAGTATTCTAAATCTTCATGATAATTTAATACAAATTTTGCACTACTCATTTTCTCTTAGAGACTAGGCTACTAACACATAATTGTAAGGCTCAGTATTCCATCTAAATTGACCTTAATCTCAAATAAACCCAGCAGAAACCAATTCACCATTTCAGATTATCTAAGCAACCCTAAAACTACCCAATCCCCATTAAATAAACCCTAAATAATATCCATTCTAACAAATTGTTTTCCACATTATCAGCAGAACCCAATTCGCCATTTCACATTATCTAAGCAACCCTAAAAATACTCCATTCCAGTAAATAAGCCCTAAATAATATGCATTGTAACAATTTGTTTTCCCCATAATCTAAGCAACCCTAAAAACAACCAATTCCAACAAAACAACGTACCTTCTCGTTGATCATAAGTATCATCGACATAACATGCTCAAACGTGGATTCGACCGGATCGAAATTGGGCCAGAGGTAATTCTCCAAGTACTGACTCACCTCCAAAATCATGACCCTCTGCAACGGTACCGTTTTCCTCCCACCTTTCACCAACAACTCCGTCTCGTAAATCTCCTTCACCAGCTCCTCACTAAACCCCTTCTTCTTCTTCGAATCATCACTGTCACTCTTCGACAACCAATTCTCCTCCGCAATCTTCGTAAGCCGGTCCCTCTGGATCTCAACTAGGGTTATCGAGCTCGGAAAACTCGAATTATTCGAATTAGGTTTTGGTTTTGATTCGACGGGGTATTCGGCCACTCTGTGGCGTTTGAAATCGTAGACTCCTGTTCCATAGACTTTAGTCATTGGTGTTTGGTTGAATAGCTAGGGTTTTGTTTCTGTGTAGGTTTCTTCAGAAGGACATTGAAACTAGGGTTTTGTAGAGTGGTTTTAGTGATGGAACTAGAGAAGAATGATTTGTATGGTATTTGGAGGTTTTGATTGAGGTAGATAAACCCTAATCTGTACTCGATGAGAACGGAAGAGAGAGTGGGGTTTGATCCACTGGGTTAGCACGGTTAATTCGGGGGGTGGATTTGGCGCAATGCGGTAGCATACTGAGTGTGCCGTCTCATTGTGTAATGTATCGATGTCAAAACTTTTGGTATATTAAAATTTCGTTTAGGGGGAAGAATTATAAAGAGGATCATTTATTTGATTTTTAAATATGGATTAATTATTTTGAGAGATTAAATAAATGAATTTTTTAATAAAATTTAATAAAGATGAATTTTATGATTAGTAGATTATCTCCATCAAATTTCATCAAAAAATTCAACCGAAAAGTGAGTTATCTAAACATCTTAAATTTTAACGGTTAGAAACGTACACATATATCAATTTTTTAGTTAACCCTCTTCCCGATTAAATTTTTCGATAAAATTTGGTGTAGGTAATCTACTAATTATGAAGATCATAGTCACCAAGTTTCATCAAAGAATTCATTTATTTACCCCTCAAAATGTTTGGTCCACATTTAAGGACAAAAAAATTGGTCCTCTTTAAATCATTCCCCTTCGTTTAGGTATGGTATAATACGGTACATTATTAAAAAAATAAATTTTGAAAGAAAAAAAAAAGTTAAAATTGAAAGTGGAGTAGACAATCTAATAATATTATAAATAATTACAACAATAGCAAATAAAGTAAAATTGTAGAAAGTTGATAGTTAATAGTGCACATACAAAAATAAAATAGGCAATGTATTGAGCAATTCACACTTTAAATTTTTTTTAAGCATCTTATCCCTTCAAGTGATCACCAGAGCCTCCTCTTGTTAGTGAAAAGCAAGAAAAAGAAAACGAGTGATAGAAATCAGTTTGAAACATTCAAGAACAAGACTAAGATGCTTAATAATATATATATTTAATGTTTTGATAGTATTTTATATAGGAAAATAAATGGGTGAATAATTCTTTATGAAGACTAAAACTCAATAGTCAAGAAAACTAATATTTTAATGTTAGTTAGTTATTGAATAATTGAAAGAATTACGTAGATATGATTGCACAATTAAATTTTAATAATAAGGTAAAAAAACACTAAACCCCCTCAAATTATCACTTTTTAGTACTAAACCCACCCCCCCCCCCCAAACAACCCCACCCCATGTTCTAAAAGTAACACTAACCCCCCCCCCTAAACTATTAAATGTTATCACTTAACCCCCAAAATTACATAAATGCCCTTATACAAAGTTGGGTAAAAAACATTAAACCCTCTCAAACTATCACTTTTTGGCACTAAGCACCCCTCTCACATCTTCTAAAAGTGACACTAAACACAACTTTGTACAATTGCATTTATGTAATTTTGAAGATTAAGTGATAACATCTAATAGTTTAGGGGGGTTTAGTGTCACTTTTAGAAGATGATGGGGTTTATTGCCAAAAAGTAATAGTTTAAGGGGATTTAGTGTTTTTTATCCTTTAATAAATTATGTTAATACATAAAATCCAAGCTGTTGAAGAAATATCAACCACACAAATGGCTATTCTTAGTTACTCCATCTCAACCATTCATATTTTTAATTCAAATATATTATATTATTTTTCATTTATTTTCATACTCTAACTAACTTTACCAATTCTATTTTATTTTAGATGTGAGATATTGGTAATTTGGTATTATTTTAATATTTAGTATAATTGCGCAATTGGTACGGTATGATACAGTATACCGTGGTAATACCAAAATTTTGGTATGTTATGGTATACTGTCGGTAATGAATTTAAATACCGATACCATACCAAAATAATTCGGTATGATATTTGGTATTGTACCATTACCAAATTTCGATATATTTTGGTAATTGTTCGGTTTGGTATGGATTGGTACGGTATAATTGGTACATTTTTCCACCCATAGTTAATTCTATATGGAATGAAAATTTAATATTGTTTGGTTTCAATTTTATGAAATTTTTTAGGGCGGTGAAATTGGCACCAACATGTTAAAATAAAATAATAATTTAATGTTAAAAATAAAAATAAAATAAAAATATTTAAATATAAATTATAGTAAATTAGAAAGGAAATTAGAAAACTTTTTGATTATGATGTTTAAATTAGCATGTACCGTATAGTTTTACGCTATCTACTCATTCGCTATTAATACTTCAGTCGCACACCAACTAGTATATGGAAGATTAAAATATATTTAGATTTTCTCTTTCTAAAACTCTTTAAAAGTATATATATTTTATATATTAGTAATATTTTCACCTATATAATTTTTTATCGATAACACTCTCACTTTTTCACATACCATTCCCATTATTTAATGCATATAATTAAAGCTTAATTATAATTAACAATTAATCCAAATTTCATTAATTAACAATGTTTATTTTCAAACAAAACACATGAGGAACGTAGAAGAAAGGTTTCCCTCCATCTTCTCAATTTTAGGCGGAAGAAAGTCTTCACACCATCTTTGTCTCTTTATAATCATCTTCATCTCTTTCTTCTTAGTTTATATTATTTTCATAACTTACGCAATAAATATATAAACAGATAACACAATTACAACTGTTTAAAGCATGGAGAAGGTTTATTCGGTTCCTCATAATCGAGTTACAGGTATGAACACTCGATTGTGATTCGCTGAATGGCACTAAATACATTTTGTGGAACTTTTATTTGGTTGAGAGCAATCTAGTGTGAAGGTGCAAATTATTAATCCAATTTGCCCCGCTGATCACGAGCTAACACGTGGCTATCCACGTCAACAATCAGGCCTGCCCCAGAAGGAAGAGCTCGAATGAGTCATGTTGGGTCACTATAAAAATGATATAACCCTTCGAGGATTGGGCACCCGCTCGAGAGTTAATTATGAGCAGTGAATTGCAGAACTCAGGCTCTAGAGCTCTTTTGGCGAGCTCTAGAGCTTCCTCTCGCCTAACCACTCTGCTATAGTGGTTGGCAAAATTAGGGCTGGCATTTTTTACCAAAAAGCCGAAAACCGACCAAAAAAAATCGAACCAATCTTAAAAAATACCGAACCGAACAGAACCAATTTTTTTTGGTAACCAAAATTCGGTTACCAAACTCTAAGCGGTACGAAAACAGTATGAAATGTAGTATATTTCGGTATTACCAAACCGATTTAAAAAATATAGTTTTCAAGTTTTAAATTTTATATTTTAAAGTGTAAACTTAATGTTTTATTATACCCACAGGCCACATATGAGTATATGAAATATGTTTTAAACTTAATATTTTAAACTTAATACATTTAACATTTGTACCCACAGAGACAACCCACGATCCTTGACTAAGCCCATCATCCATTCGGACCATTCATCCGTTCCTCACTTCCTCAGTTTGTAAAAAAAATAAAAATCAACTCAGGTTCTCTCAATTTCTCACTTTCTCTGCAACTCTGTCCACTCTTCGAGTTTCCCTTTCTTGTTGCTGTTCACTATGGCGCCACACCGCCAAAAATCCACCCACGGGCTAACGCCACCTCCCCTACTCCACTCAGTCACGCAGCGCCACCTCCATCCACCCATGGGCCATGACAACTCGATCGATTTTGCCAAAAATCTCAGTCACGCAGGTACTCAATCAATCAATCTCTTATTTTTTTTTCATATCTTGATTTAGTTGTTTGTATATATACTTTGCTATTAGGAGTTAGGACTTAGGAGTGTGATTTACTGATTTAGGGATTTAAGGCTAGCATTTTAATAGGTTAATAGTTGATAAATTTAGCCCTAATAATTTTAGAGATGATTTTGCTAGCTTGAATGTAATTAGACCTAATATTTTCTTATGCTTATTTACTTTGATATTTTGAAATTCTAATTTTTGAATACACAGTGGAGTAGTCAATCGTGGACTTGAAAGCTGAAAGTTGAAAAATTAATTTAATTTTAGTTTATGTATATACTAATTAACTAATATACTATATAGTTGTTCACTTGTTTATGTAATATATATACACTTTAATTTTTGTGTGTTTTGTTTTATATTTTGAAAATAAAATATTAACTAATGGCAGTGGATATTTCTTTTCTTTTGAATTTAGTGTTTAATGGATTAATGTTTTATTTTTAGTTTACAACTTTACATATATAGTAGAACATTGAATCATTAATGGTTTATGCATATACTTTGACACTTGAATATTTGATAGTTTATGACTTTTTATGACTTTATGTATACATGGATATTGAATTCTAAGTTTATACTTTCTAACACTTGAATACTTTTTTTAGTTGATTCCCTTATTTAGGATGAGTATGATGGACAGCCAATCTTTTAGTAATAGTGGATTCGATACATACATGGCACCGAGTTTGAGTTCGGATAACCAAACTGAAAATGCCCGGTTCAAGATCAACCCAACCACAAAATAACCCAAATGAAGGCACCGAAAATGAAAATGAAGTTTCTACTATTGTTGGGAATAAAAGAAAGAAAGGGTCAGAGCGGAGTATCGTGTGGCAACATTGTAAAAAGCAAAAGTATAAAGATGATGCTGGGAAAGAGTAGACGATTGGTGTTTGCAATTATTGTGAATCACAAATACCGGTAGATTCTAGAAGGAATGGGACTACCAGGCTTCTTAATCATTTGCATAGGTGTTCGGGTTCTCCTCGTCGTATGGCGGTTGATAAAAACCAACCAATGTTATCTCAATTGAGTGTGGGAGGTAGTATGGGAGCTCATAATTTCAATCAAAAAGACTTGACATGAAGTGTGTGAAGTGGATTATCAAGGCGGAGATGCATTTTAGGACGGTTGACCATTTGGATTTTAAGGATTTTATTAAGGATCTTGAGCCTAGGTATCAACTTCCTAATAGGAAGAAGATTGCTACAGGGGTGTAGGAAATGTACTGTGAGGAGAAGGCGAAGATTAAAAGTATAATTGGTGATGTGAGGGTGAGTATCACAACTGATACTTGGACTTCTATTCAAAACATCAATTACATGGCGGTGACAGCCCATTTCATAGATGCGGAGTTCAAGTTGCATAAGAGAGTGATAAATTTTTCTAAGATTACTTCTCATAAGGGTGATGATATAGGGAGGTGTCTTGAGAAGAAATTAAATGAGTAGGGTGTAACTAAAGTTTTTAGCATTACAGTTGACAATGTTAGTTCCAATGATGTGGCAGTGGAATATTTAAAGAAGCAGCTTAAAAAACATGATGATCTTTTGCTTGACGGGTATCACTTACATATGAGGTAGAGGAGAGGGGTTGGCCCAGTGGTAGGCAACCTTTGTTGAGGTCAAGGGTTCGACTCATGGGGTGGGAGGGGAGGGTTATTTGTAGGATTAAGGGAGAGACTTAGACCTCCCTTAATTTAAAAAAAAAAAAAAAAAAATATGAGGTATACTTGTCACATAATTAATTTAATTGTGAAAGATGGGATGAAAGAGCTAATGGAGTCCATCAAGGGTATTCGAAATTGTGTAAAATTCATTCATTCGTCTAGTGCGAGGTTGGATATGTTTAGGGAGTTTGCGGTACTACAGAAAAAAGATAAGATGGCAACTATTCCTATGGATGTGGTGACTAGGTGGAATGCCACATACACTATGCTTCATAGTGCTTACAAGTACAAGGATGTGTTTGCAAGGATGGCCCATGATAGTGCACAATTTGTGGCATACTTTCGAGAAAATGTTGTTAGAGAGATTGAGGGGAGTAAGGTGCATGCCAAGAGGGTAGGACCTCCGGACGACATAGATTGGGAGAAATCGATGGGCTTTGCTCATTTCTTAAAGAAGTTCTATGATGCCACCATCAAACTAAGTGCCACCAAGAATCCTACATCACATTTAATTTTAAAAAATTTGATGAACTTGAAACTAGAAATTGATGCCAAAATTGAAGATGATCACAATCATATATTGTAAAATATGGCTACTTCTATGAAGCACAAGTTTGACAAGTATTGGGGTTCTTTTGAAGATGTGAACCTTATCACTTTTGTGGCCCAAGCTCTTGACCCGAGGTACAAATTTGAAATGATTGAAATACATTTGGAAGATCTTAGCTACTCTTTTAACCAAATTGAATATATGAAAACTCGAGTGAAAGCACACTTGAATAGTTTGTATGAAACTTATAAAGGGACAAATGTAGAAAGATCATATGTGGAGGTTCTATAGAGGAGGAGGATTATAATGTGGATGCTGTGGAAGCAAGGGTGGAAATGAGGCTTAATAGACAAAGAAGAGAGGCTAAACTCAAGGAGATATCAAATGAAGTAGATAAGTACTTTAATGATGCATATGAAAGTACAAGGAACGATGATTTTAATTTATTAGATTGGTGGAGGGTCAATAGTGGGCAATATTATACTCTTGATAAGGTTGCTAAGGATATATTTGTTATTCCTAGTTCAACCGTTGCTAGTGAGAATGCTTTTAGCCTTGGAGGGAGGGTTGTCGATCCGTTTCGAGCTTCTTTGACACCTAGAATGGTTGAGGCTTTGGTGTGCACTAGTGATTGGCTTAAAGGGGATGAATTTCAATTTTACAAGGAGCCTACGGAAGAAGAAATTGAATTCTACAAGGAACTTGAAGAAGTGGAACAAAGTAAGTGACCAACTTTACTAAAATTAAGTGTTTATTAATTTAGTGTTTAGACTTTTAATAATTATAAATTTATAATAAGTTTGAGTTTTTAATTTCTAATAAATTTATGAGTCTTTAATTTGTATTTTATTTTTTATATATAGGTGTGCCTAATGTTGTGCAAATGCCACCTCCACCACCATCTCAAGCTCAAATGCCACCTGCACGGCCACGTCAACATGTTCAACAACTCCCACCCCGACCACCTTCTGGAGGGGGTAGTTTAAGAGGAAGGGGTCGGGGTCGATCTAGCCGTGGACGTAGTCCTTCATCTTCTACATTATCATCATGAAGGTGTTATCCCACCCCGACCACAGTGCGCTAATTAATTCAAAGTAATACTAATTAATTGATTAATTCAAAGTAAGCCCCCTCATTGTAGATATTAATATATATATATATATAGCCTAATAGCCTTATAGGTGTTTATTACTAATTAGTATTGTTTTTTGTTATCTTTTAATTGCATATAAATTATAAAATATGAAAAAGCAGTTGCCAATAAATTACAATTTCTGCTCCTCATTTGTCTCTATTGTTGGTTCTTTATAATATATTTTGGCATTTTACATATCAAGTCATACTCCTTTTTCCTTTTCACTTTTAATTTTTAAAATGTAGAATATGCTGTGGGACTGTGGGACTGTGCTAGTGTATGTACTGCTGTAGTGCTATGTGCAATGAAGTAATAATATGGAGTTTTGGAATGTGGGACTGTGTTGTCAGCTGTTACTGATGTATTGCTGTATTATGGCTGGTCTTTTTTGTTATTTTTGGTGATTTGATAATGGATATATAATTATGTAGTCATAGATAACTTAGTAATTTGGTAGAAGTGAAGAACTTTGGACTTTAGGCTATTTTGCTTGTGCACTGTGCTGTAGTGTTGTAGTGCAGTGCTTTATGGACATATGGTTGGTCATTTTATGTATGGTTGTTGATTTGATAATGCTTATATATTATATGTCAATGTCATAGAAAACTTGGTAATTTGGTAGTTTGATTTGGAACTTTCGACTTTAAATATGTAATATTTTGGATTCAAGTTGCATTTATTTGAAGTGATGTGTTGCTTTAGTGCTTTATAGATTAGAGTTATTAATTAATGTGGTGATTTTGCCATTTTGAATTTTTGATTACTGAATAACAGGTTTTTTTTTGACATTTGCAAGATTTTGGTAAAATCGAATATAATGTAATACCATACCGATATTTCGGTTACCGATTCTATTTTGGTTCGAAATCGGTTTGGGATTTAATAATACCGAAATATTCGGCTCGGTTCGGTATTATGTAATTCGGTTCGGTTACCGAACCGATTCCACCCCTAGGCAGAATGGGTGACTGCCACCTGCCCCACAGGGTGCGCAAAACTCTAATCACTTTCATTAAATGTATACCAACTGCATTTAATACACCATAATTCATGGAGAAGCAAGATCATAGTTGGTAATGGTCGAAGCATGGTTCCAGACCTGTTTTGGGAGCCCTAACCACATGTTTCCTCCCAGTCATATATATACAAGAAGCATTTACTTCTTTTAACAACCAAGTTCAACCAACCTAGCAACAATCAGACAAACCAAAGAACATAGAAAACCCCGCATTCAATAGCAAGAATACAAAAAAGAAGTAGAAGCTCCAAATACTCAATAGGGCTCCTAAAACAAAGAAGCCAAAACTCGTGTAGCTTGAGCATACTCTTATTGTAATAATGTTAAAATATAATAGTTAGGGAGGCTTTTGTGAGTTTGTAATACATGTTTGTTTATCATCGATACAAAGTGAACCGAGCTCCTAGTTCTATTCCACATAGGAGGACTAACCCCTATTTTCATACGAGGTCAACTTCCTCTATACATCTATGACTCTGTTGATTTGTTGCGTCTATAATACTAATAATTTGATCTGATAATTTGATTGTTTGGTCTACAATACCCCTCCAATTTTTAGCATTAACACGGTGTATTTAGTGTCATTTGGCGAATTACAACCAAGTGTTCATGCCTGCAACTCGGTTACGAGAAATCGAGTAAACATTTTTCGTGCTTTAAAAAGCTGGGATTGTGCTGTTTGTTTATATATTTGTTTCGTATGTTATGATTATAATATAAATAATGAAACAAAATAGTAACATATTTATTTTTTTCCTATTAACTCTTTCTGGCTTGTTTTGTTTATCTTGTTCAAAAGTTTCTTTTTTTCTACCATTCTCCTTAAACTTAGGGTTTTGTTTTGAATTAAATATTGCTTAAGTTGAGCTTATGTTGCCTCAATGGAGGTTTTGTTAGTTGTTTTTGTGCAACAGAAAATTCTTCTAAAAATTGATTGGTTAAAAATGGTAGAAGAATCTTGAAGGGGAATTGAATGTGGGAAAGGATTTTTACAATGCGTTAAATGTGGTGTTAGTTTAATTAGTTAAGGATTAATTATAGTATTAGTGGTCTAATTAACTTTTGTGGTAACTTAAAACAAGTTTGTGGAAATAACAATTAAGGCTCTCTTTTTATAGGGGGTGTTTTCAAAAGATATTGGGGTTTTAATATCTCTGCTCTTTTTTATTATTATTTTATTTTTTCAAAGACACCACTCAAGCCATTTATTCAACATAAATAAAAAAGGTTGAATATTCCTCAAGCCAAATAACAAAATCATTAACAAATTTAAAATATTTAAGTAACTTGTGAACTATCGAATTGTCATTACGACTAGGGGTGTTAAGGTCAATCCAAAAATCGACCGAACTAATTAAATCGTAAAACCCCGAACCGAAAAAAAATCGAACCGAAAAAGTTTGGTTTGGGTTTGGGGCAAGCTAGTAAAAAACCGAACTAAACCGAACCGAATTATATATAAGAAAAAAAATTGTTAATATATACTCTAAGGACACACGTTAATTATACTATCACACAAAAAAGATGGCATTTTATAAAAATATGTTCCTTATTAATTGCATATTGTGATGATCTTAAAAAAAAAATCATTAATGCGTACCCATATTATTGATTAACTACACAATGCTAAGATTTTTCATCACATACATAATGGCAAAATAATTCATCATTTTATTAAATGTGTTTTATTCTTGTAAATGTACAAATAAAATAGTAATTAAAATCATTAATGCGTACCCTTATTATTAAATTAACTACCAAATACTAAGATTTTTTTATCACATATATAATGGCAATATAATTCATCATTTGATTGAATGTATTTTATTCTTGTAAATGTACAAATAAAATAGTAATTAAATAAAAAAAAAACATAGTATCTATATATTTACTCCCTGTTTCTAAAAAAATCTTGATTCTAATTTGAATAAGAACAAGTCTTACATTATTATTAGTATTATATTGTTATGTTAAATTGATTTAGAAAAAAGGAAAAAAAAAAACATATGTCAAAGCCAAATAAAACCGAACCAAAAAGTTTGGTTCGAGTTTGGGTTTCGAAAATTTAAAAACCGAAACCGAATTTTTATATTTGGTTTGGGTTCGGGATACCTTAGTTTTTATCCCGACCAAAATCGAAAACACCCCTAATTACGACCACACTACACGTTTCAGTATTATTGACAGAATAATATCTGGGTTTTTTTTGTAAGTTTTGTACTTTACTCAACAAGGCATTAATGAAACTATGAGCATGGCTTTCCAAATGAATTTCAACAGCTAATTGAACGGCAATGACCACTGCCTCAACATTTAATGATCAATTGAACTTTTGAAATATTGTAGCTAGTACCTCACTTACATGATCCCGAATGTCTCGACAAATTGCTTATGTGAAAGATAATGGCATCAAAATTAATTTTATATGTACTTTCAACTTTGGGGGGTCCACCTTTAGAGAATGTTAGCTGAATATAAGACTACGATGGTGTTCGCTTCGTTAAATCGAGCTAAGCACTCCTCTATAAATTTATTAAACATTTAACATCTAATAGGCAAATATTATTCCAATAAAAACCGGTAACATTCAAACTATAGGAAAAATATAGGTGTTCCATACCTGTATACGCAACAGATTGATTTAGATCGTTGTGCGATTGGTGTTACGATGCTCACGTTGTCTAGCATTACTCGAACGACTACCATTGTGCCTAAAACTTCAGATACTTCCAACTAAAAACCCTAGAATGTGGTTTGAAAAGAGATGTTGATCGGTTTATTGTATAACCGCCCATTAAGGTCTCAATACCTAAATATACATATTAGGGTTAAAGGAGTGTAAAACCCTAAAGCCCACTATGGGTGTCCTTGTTAGGCTATCCCAACAGGCCCAAAACTCAGCATTTCTCCACTCACACATGGTGGGCAAATTATTGCACTTTCCCTTGCACTATTCTAGATTATTGTTTATACTTAGTTAATGAACTATGCGACCACGAGCTACCTGAAAAAGAAAAATTTGGGGTACTATGCCAAATTCAAAAATCAGCATAGAACATCCCTATAGCATCTCATTTTGCCTCTGACCTATTCAACCACATTCAGATTAAGCATCTCCAATTCTTCAGAGTCACATATCGAATCAATGCTTAAACCTCTCCCGTTTTATTCACACAGCTACGCCACTAGTCCTAGAAAGCGACATAACTTAGTACCAGTGATCATAAAACTTGAACGTGATACTAAACAGTCATCAGTTCGCCTCATATCACTTAAATTATGTTAAATTACTTTTCTAACAATGTTCTTTTAGACCGCATCAGTCTTGACCATAGGATACACACATCAATGTAGTATACACTGAACTTCCTCTTCGTGATACATTCAAAAATCACATAGGGCAAAAATAGTAGAGGATCATACATATTATATTAATCCATAAGGACCAACACAATTAAAAAGTAGGGATCATTCTATCACTTTCTTATATAGGTCGCCAAGCACATGTAGTATAACTTACATGTTACGGTGGAGTTCTCTTTCAACAAATAGCGTATGTCACTACCAAACACCGTATAGATCTTAGTTCAATTGCTGTCAAGCGCCTGAACTGAAAAAACACTTGCTTGCTCGTCTCAGTGCCTGGTTGAAATTTGCATCTGGCTATCTACATGTTATATATGGATAGTGGGGTATCCATATTCAATCTTCAAAAAGACTTAATCTTAGCCTTTTCCAAGACAACACTTCAATCAATGTCAGCTTAGCTTGCTATCACAATGCCACAAGCTTGACGCGTCTCATATTTACTCGCCTTTCAGGTGCCAAAGGCGATCACTCGTGTGAGAGAGTCGATCAATACCTGTTGACATACTCATACCATGATATCCCGATCATAGGTAATGTGTTCGCTAGCAGTTATATCAAAACAATAAAATAAGATCAATAAATTCTAAAATTAATTAGTAATAATATCAGTAATATCAAATATCCTCCATAGTAAAAAACGATTACAACCTACGTAACCCTAAACTTCTAACATAAGCTTGATAAACATCTCTCACTATAGGTTTAGTCAAGGGGTCGGGAACTATGCGACTAGTAAAGATATACTTAAAGACCACCTCCTTTTGCACAATCATGTCACGAAGAAAATGGTATATAATGTCTATGTGCTTGTTTTTTCCATGATACTTAGGATCATTGGAGTATGCAAGAGCTGCTGAGCTATCATAGTATAAGTGGCCGGCTCTAAAGCGCTTTTAACAATGCAAAAATCTTGAAGGAATCTTCTTTAACCAAATACCTTATTGAACAGCAGCTGAACAAGCAACGTACTCCTCCTCCATCGTAGATAATGCAATGCAAGTCTGCTACTTACTGTACCATGATATTGCTTTATCGTTGAGCGGGAAAGCATAGCATGACGTCGATTTGCGTCCGTCTAGGTCACCTCCACAGTCAGCATCGGTTTATCCAACTATACGCAAATCCGATGCTTGATAGCAAATCATATAATCAGTTGTCCCTTTCAGATATTGGAGTATTCTCTTTACTGCTTTCCAATGAGCAATGCCAGGGTTCCTTTGGAACCTACTGACAAGACCAATTGCATAACAAATGTCAGACCGCGTACACATCATTGCATACATCAGGCTACCAATAGCTTTAGCATACGGAACACAAACCATCTTTTCCTTCTCACCAAGAGTCTTAAGACACATGTCCAGACTTAAGGTATTACCCTTCTCAACAGAAGTGTCAACGGGTTTACAAGCTTGTATATAAAATCATTCAAGTATCTTCCTTATGTAAATCTCTTGAAATAAACCAATAAACTTCCTTGATCGATCTCTTAGGATCTTAACTCCGAGCACATAGCTTGCCTCGCCCATGTCTTTCATTTTAAAATTTAAAAGACAACCACGCTTGTGTGGCGATAACTATCTTCTTGTTGTTTCTAACTAACAGTATGTCGTCTACATACAAAGAGAGGATTAAAAAATTATTTTCAGAATTTTTAACATACACATAGTGATCTTCCTCAATCATCGTAAATTCATTTGAGGAAATGGCTCGATGAAATCTCAGGTACCATTGTCTAGATGACTGCTTCAACCCATAAATTGATCGGTTGAGCTTGCAAACTTTGCACTCTTGTCCGCTAGTTACAAAATCAACAAGTTGATCCATATAGATTTCCTCATCTATTTCTCCATTGATAAATGCAGTTTTAACATCTATCTGAAAAGTTTTAAATCCATATGAGCGACAATAGTTATAATGAGGTTGATTGAGGCAAACTTCACTGCCGGTGATAAGGTTTCCATACAATCAATGCCATATCTTTAGGTGTAACCTTTTGCCACAAGGTGAGCTTTGTACCTATCAATAGAACCATCTGCCTTGCATCTGACTTTTAGAACCCATTTGTTCCTAATAGTCTTTCGCCCTGGCGGAAGATATACTAAGTCCCATACATGTTCTCCCTCATAGACACCATCTCATCAATCATTATAACTTTTCATTCAGTTGAAATATGGGACGTGACAGCCTCCTGATAATTTCTAGGCTCGTCTACATCTTGCGGAGCACAAATGAAAAATGCCCTTTCAATCTTAAAACGACGATGTGTGATACTTTCACGATTACTCTTACGCAAACGTGGACTATGAGAATCTATCTTTAATGGAGGGACACTCCCACTAAGGGGTCACATACTCCCATTAGAAAGCGAATCGCTCTCAATATCCTTATTTAGATTTGAAACGCCTTCATCCGATTATACCATTTCAAACAATTCAATATTTCTGTCCACATCCTCTCTCTTGAGGAATTCCTCCTTAGAAAATCCACATCTCGTAACTCAATTTTAGAAACAGTTCCATTTTCTTGTTCACAAAACATCACATATCATTTAGATTCCTCAGAATATCTAATGAATTTGCATCTATGCGCCCTAGGGCTTAGTTTGTTATACGAATGAGAACTAGTGTGAACATATCCTGTCATGCCCCATAGGCGCAAATGGCTTAAGTTAGGCTTCCTGCCCGTCTAAAGCTCATAAGGCGTTGATGAAACAGATTTAGGAAGGCACACGGTTGAGGATGTAGGCTGCAGCCAAAATAGATCCCCTCAGACAGATATTGGGAGGTTAGCTTGTACCATCATCGATTTAACCATATTTAAAATAGTTATATTCTTTCTCTCCGCTACACCATTTTGCTACGAAGTATATGAAATAGTTAACTGCCTCTAAATATTTTTTTCATCGCAAAGCTGCTTCAATAGCTTAGATAAGCACTCACGTCCGAGATCAGTATGGAGAGCTTTAATGGCGCTCCCACTTCGATTTTCAACTAAACTCATAAAACGTTTAAAACAATCCAATGCTTCAGACTTATGGGAGATTAAATATATATAACCGTAACGTGTATAATCATCTATAAATGTAATGAAATAATTAGCACCATACCTTGCCCTCACACTAAGTGGGCCACAAATGTCTGGATGGACTAATTATAAAGGAAAAACTGCTCTAGTGGCTTTTCTAAATAGTTTCTTATGAAAAAGCTAGTAGGCTAGCACGTGAGGAAGTGAAAATTACCTAGATATTTTATTTTCGGGTTACTTGAAAAAAAAATTGACAAATAAAAAAACTATAAAAGTAGACTCTAGGTTTTTACCAGTTTTAATTCTGACAAGATTGTTTGATCTTGTCTAGCATGCACAAATCATTCACACAAAAAGCAATCAAGCAACACCAAAATTAACGAGGTATCCTTACTTAAATAGGACTAATCCTCAAGAACTTTACACTATAAAACGCAAGAGTTTACAAACAATTTAATCACAAATACAAATTTACAAACTTGAGTCACACAAGAAGATCTGTAGTTCCCACCTCCGGTGCTTATAGTCCTTCTATTCAAATCACACGAATAGCTTCACAACGAATCACTTGTCACGGTATCACACCGTTCTCACAATTTAGGATTGTTGTTCTTTTTATGAAGAACTCAAAAGATTGACATAAAAAATCAAATCCTAGGTGGTGGAGGATTTTTGCTTTTCAAAGATATGAAATATATATTTTTTCTTCAAAGGAAAAGCTTATCTTTTTAAACCTAGGATTCAAGCTCATATATATATATGAACCAAGCTTTAATCCAACTCAACATGAGGTATAGACAACTTGTGATGAGGTGTAATACATTGTATTTGATTTCATGCATGGATTTTACAAAACATATTTGATTTAAAACGGAAGAGAAATCCAATTTGAATTTCTCCTTTGAATTTTCAAAGAAAGCTTTTAAAAAACTTTTTTGATGGACTAATCAAAATACACCACCTAAGATTAAAAATCTCACACTTTTCAAAGCCAATGCGAACATGATCTTAAGACTGCGGCTTTTAGAATTTTGCGTTCCATCGAGTGTGAACACGAACAATCTAAGTGTGAACTTTGAACGACTCAAACATTTATAAAATAAAAATGTGTTTTTGTCGAGAGAATAAAGCCAATAAAAATAAACTTAACAATCTTCCCCTTTGGTTATTCCGAGACAAAACACATTACAACCGAAATAGACTCAATGTCTCGATAACTATAACAACGCAATCCCGTACAATATCATAATTACTTAAATCAAAATAGCCTATTACAAACTACAAAATTTGAGACATGCCAACACCTCAAACTTTTGATGGTTGCAACAAATTCATGCTTCTCCTCATCAAGTATTTCAATCTGAAACATCAAAGCTCAAACAAACCTTTGAGAGGCATTTGGGTTACCAAGAGTTAAATCAACAATAAAATCAATGAAATTAAAAAATACCCTTAACCCAACAAAATTTAAAATCTACTCCATCTTTCATCCGTTCTATTATCATATTATCTCCCCCCTTTTTGTGAGGAATAAACAAAGGAAAATGCAAACATGTAGGAAAATAAATTTTCTTCTCCTTAATTAATTCCCCTTACTATGTACTCTCCCCCAAAATACAAGAAAATCACGGAAGGTGTACATGGATATTTGGAGATTAGACGCATAAATTTGCCAAATAAATTTTATTTTTTTTAGCACAACTTAACATACATTGCTATGTACATATATCAAATCCAGAAATTATCAATTAAGATTAAAAACTTGCGATTTCCATTAGATTGACACATGTACTATGGCCAAAGTATGATAATCAACTAGTAAGCATATATATGCCAAGCAACAAAGAGTATTCAAATATATCCCGTTGTGCATAAATTTGGATCATACAAAGTGCAATATGAATAAACATGAGTCTTGAAGGATTCGTGCACCCATATGTATGAAAATTTAGAAAGCCTCTAAGTCATTAAATTTTTAACTATTTCTCCCTCAGAAGCAATCTTTTCTCTCACATATGCAAACTTTTGCATTCAATTAATGATGTTTTTATGCAAGCAATCAATTAAATTGATGGAGGCCAGCTATACATCATTTTTTGTGAGCTATGGTTCTCCTTCCACTATGGTAGCCCTTTTCCATCCCCTCTACATTTTTTATTCACTTTGCTTGTCTTTTAATTTTTCACTCAAAAACTACATCACCAAAAAACCTCACTGCATATAATCACAATTCTTAGACTACTTTTCCCTAAATAATTTATATATGGGAGTTTATGAATTTTCAATTTAAGGAACCATGTCCAACTCATGTGATTATTCAACTATTCTAATGCAGATCGTGCAGTGTAGTGAGAGGAATATACACGCATACTCTTATGTGATTGAAATAATATATTATCGATTTTAATCAATTAAGGCAATATAGAACATATATCTCAAATTAAGCATTTATATGAAAAAATCATGAGATGTCCGGAATTGAAAAGTAACAATAACATTGCATGCAAGTATTCAAAAAGAATCTTGGAATTAAATAAATTTAGCAAATTTCGCAACAAAGATCCAAACAAGTATAGAATTCGGAATCTAAGCAATGAGCTAAAACTAGATCGATTATATACACAAATACCTAGTATTGCCATCCAACCAACCCCAAGTATGCTAGGCGAACTCCTAATCACCTAAGTAGGTGCAACGACCCCCTTTGGAACCCAAACTTTAACAACACGAGGAGTTCTAACCTTTTCATATCCCCTAGAATGTCTAAATCCAGAATTATCATCAATTCCTAATGCTCTAAGCTCATTGATAATCCTAGTAGACTCGGAAATAAGTACCTAAACCTTATCCTCCAAACTAACAAATCTAGTATTAAGTTTAAGTCTATTGAGGATAACTTTTGACAACTTTTTCTTATCTTGCCAACAAAAATCTTTTAAGTGACCTTTGTGTTTACAAAACTCACACTAAAAAGGTTGTGGTAGTGTATTCTTAAATGTTTTGAAATGGACCACTTCATAAACCTCTTCTTGTGAGTGTGAAACTTGTTTAGGAATTCTAATTGCTTGAACTTACTTAACGAGTTTTCCTTTCAAGAAATTCTTTTCAATATCTACCTTGACAAAAGTCGGTTCCTTTTTAGAATTCGACGTGGATGGAGCAAATTTATCAAAACATAACCCACTTTTGTCATTCGAGAAGCGAATAGGGCTTGTAAACACGTGAGTGAGTTTTTTGGACCATTCTAAAGGTTAACCTTGACAACTTTAGCCTTATCAAGTTCTTTTTAGAGTTGCATAACTTTAAGTTTAAAGCTATCGATGTTTTTACCTAAAGAGTTAATGTTATCTTTTAACTTCTTATTCTCATTAAGGAGAGACTGTCTTGAGAATTCAAATTCAGATATTTTAACCAAGAGTGCGTCTTTTTCAGCCTTAAGATTTTCAATTAAACCTTCGCACTTTTGTAAGAGAATCATATTTTCATCAAAAACTTGCAATTTATTGTTAAGTTTGATGTTTCTCTTCTTGGTCTTAATCAATTCTTCACACAGCTGGTAATAAGCTATTTAAAAATCAAGTTCTTTAGTTTCCTCATTGAAAGCATCATTTAACTCATGAGATGAGCTGGACCCGATGTTCTCTTCTTCCTTAGAAACTGAGGTGGAGTTGTGAGAAGTGTAACTGGCAACTAAGGCTAGACACGACTTATCAAAGGTTTGCGAATCATCCTTATTATCACTAAGTGTTGCATGCATGGATCGATTATTTTGATTCGCTTTCCCAAGCTTGTTAAATTTAATCGCACATTCCCAAGCTTGATGACCTTTCCCATGACATTTAAAACATTCATCGCTCTTAGCACCATTATTCCCATATTGATTTTGAAATCCTTGATTGCCTCTCTGATTTGATGACCAATCATTGTTTTTTTTTCATTAGGTTTAGAAAAAAAATTGTTTAACCTAAGGAATTTTTTGAGATTTTCGGCAAGATTGGCCATATCTTCTTCATTGAGATCAAGGTTTTCATCCTCATCATCAGAATTTTGAAAATTTTAGCTTTGAATGCAATATTTGAATCCTTCTTTTGTGATGAGGATTTGGAAAGCATATATACTTCAAAAGTTTGAAGAGAACCCAAAAGGTCATTTTCTTTCAAAATATTAAGATCTTTACTCTCTTCAATAGCAGTAATTTTGGGAACGAATCGGTCTGGCAAAGATATTAGAATTTTCTTTACAACTCTATGTTCGGAAATTATTTCATTCAGGTTGTAAAGATAATTAACTATATCTTTCAGCCTACTATGGAACTCTGTGATGGTTTCACTGGTTTTCATTTTAATTGTTTCAAATCAGAAGTTAAACGTTGTATTTTAGAATTTTTGACAGTGTTTGTGCCTTCATAAACCACTTTTAAGATTTTTCATGCCTCTTTTGAAGTCTCGCATATGACAATCTTTTTAAATTCATCCTCCGTCACATGACTTTAGATGGTGTTTAGGCCTTTAGAGTTCCACTATGCCGAATCTAATTCATTAGTACTCCACGTTTCAGAAGGTTTGAGATTAGTCGAACATTCTCAACCATGGTAGTTATAGTGGGTTCTTTCCAACCATTCATTACTGCAAGCCAGACGCGTTCATCTTTGGATTTTAGAAGAACTCGCATCCCGACTTTCTAGTATGGATAATTGGAACCATTGAGAATAGGAGCGGAAGACATCTCATTTTTACCCATGAAGACCAGAAAAATTAGGATAGGATCTTCCTAATAACTTAAGGGACTTCCTCTGATAATAAATGAAAAGGCTAGTAGGCTAGCATCTGCGGAAGCGAAAATTACCTAGATATTTTATTTTCTGGTTACTTGAAAAAAAATGATTGACAAATAAAAAAACTATAAAAGTAAACTATAGGTTTTTTCCAATTTTAATTCTGAAAAAATTGTTTGATCTTGTCTAGCATGCACAAATCATTCACACAAAAAGCAATCAAACAACACCAAAATTAACGAAGTATCCTTATTTACCTAGGACTAATCCTCAAGAACTTTACACTATAAAACACAAGAGTTTACAAACAATTTAACCACAAATACAGACTTACAAACTTGAGTCACACAAGAAGAGTTGTAGTCCCCACCTCCGGTGCTTATAGTCCTTCTATTCGAATCACACGAATAGCTTTACAACGAATCACTCGTCACAGTATCACACCGTTCTCACAATTTGGGATTTGTTGTTCTTTTTATGAAGAACTCAAAAGATTGACGTGAAAAATCAAATCCTAAGCGGTGGAGGATTTTTGCTTTTCAAAGATATGAAATATAGAATTTTTCTTCAAAGGAAAAGCTTGTCTTTTTAAACCTAGGATGCAAGCTCATATATATAGATGAACCAAGCTTTAATCCAACTCAACATGAGGTGTAGACAACTCGTGATAAGGTGTAATACATTGTATTTGATTTCATGCATGGATTTTACAAAAAAGATTTGATTTAAAACAGAAGAGAAATCCAATTTGAATTTCTCCGTTGAATTTTCAAAGAAAGTTTTTAGAAAACTTTTTTGATGGACCAATCAAAGTATACCACCTAAGATTAAAAATCTCACACTTTTCAAAGCCAATGCGAACATGATTTTGAGACTGCGACTTCTAGAATTTTGCGTTCCATCGAGTGTGAACACAAACAATCTGTGTGTGAACTTTGAACGACTTAAACATTTACAAAATAAAAATGTGTTTTTGTCGAGAGAATAAAGCCAATAAAAATAAATTTAATATCCTAGTTGACTTTCCTATTAAGCAATGTTCATAATTAGGCAAACTTACTTTAGTGAGCTGACCTAATAAGCCCTCTCTTGCAAATTGATTCATTCTGTCATGGCCAATATGACCAAGTTTAGAATGCCAAATCGTAAAATTATCAGCATAAGTCAAAAAAGAAATATAATTATTATTACTTGAATAACAAATATCTAAAATAAATAATCCATCCGAAATAAAACCACTATCATAAAATATTGTTCTATAAAAAATGCTAATATTATTATTCTCGAAAATTACGTAAAATGCTAACCTAAGGAAAGCAGAAACTGATAGAAGATTCCGTCGAATATCATGAGCAAATAATACATCATTGGTCAATAGGTTACGTCCACTGTGCATGCTCAGCTTGTAGGTACCAAAACCTAAAACCCGAACATCTTCTCTATTATCCACATAAAGTACTCTGTTTTCTATTGGTATCTGATGGTACTCCACATATCCAACTCGATCCCTTACGACATGTTCGGTTGCTCCTGAATCCACAATCCAATCATAGGAAGGATGAGCTACCATAATATGGCTTCTTACATAAACAAAAAGAGAATTATAACTTAAGAGTACTCTCTTTAGCTCAGTGCAGTCACGAGCGAAGTGACCTTCCTTGCCACAGTTGAAGCATGCTTTACCGGCATTGCCTTTCTTACCACCACGCTTGCCCTGCTTACGTTTGGTAGAATTTGCCTTCTTAGGTGCAGGCTCATCATCGCTCATCTTCCCATTATTCTGGTTCTTGCACTTAGACCTAGATGCCTTGCGCGAACCAGAATGAACCATGAAAGAGGAGTTATTGGGTTTAGCAGCTTTTAAGCGCTCAGTTTCTAACTCTAAATGACGCGCTAGATCATCAAAAGTTTTAATGTTCTTATTGTGCGTTATGTTGACTCTTATGTTCCCACGAATCAGGTAGGGAACGAATTCCAGCTTGAACCATCTGCTCATCGCTGAAGTTGTTCTCAACTGCTTTGAACTCATGGATCATAATTGACATCTGTCTAAGATGCTACTTCATCGGAGTGTTTGAGCGCATTTTATACGACTCAAACTTTAAGGTCAACACGCGCAACCTAGTAGTTGAAGTGGAACAAAACTTAGCTTTCAGGGCATCCCACATTTTTTTAGCAGTCTTACAGTCCTCGAATGCGCTGATCAAGTCATTGTGTATCCAACTAAGCATAGTAAAGTGTGCGCAACGATCCTTCTTGACCTACTCTTTGTAGGTCTCTTGATCACGCCGATGTTGGGCACCATTGCCATCATCCGGTGGTGGAGTCAAGGACTGGGTCAATGTTTCCAAAACCTTTTACTCATCAAGGAGATATTGAATCTTACGGTGCCAAATATCAAATTGTCACCATCCAATTTTTCACATTTGTTCAAGTCAGCAACTATACTCTTAGAAGCCATCTAAATGCGCAAGAAAATAATGATATTTAATAAGGATATTATTATTAGCACGACACATCAAAAACTTTTTTGCAGCACAAGTCTTAAATAAAATTTAATAGTTCATACATGACACGAGATCGAAAAATTGCTTCGCTCGAAATCATCTCCCACTTCATGTGATATTATTAAATTTAAATTTAAAATACGCGCAAAAGTGTATATGAGCTCTAAGCTTCCACTATACTTACCACAATTCCATAATATAGAGCATGTAAAACATGCAACACATTGATGTATAACAATGAATCACATAAAAATAAATAAATTTTGCATGGTATCAAAATAACCAAACAAGAAGAAAAAAAAACAGTGCACCAAAACCCGATTGGTTTTGTGCATCGAAGCTCGTTCTTAGCTTCTGCACCGAAACCCGATCGATCTTTGGTGTAAAGCAATCGGTCTTACGCAAAGCCGATCGGCCTTATCTGTGCCCCAGTTGGTCTTTGGTGTAATCCAATCGGTCTTACGAGAAGACTGATTGGGTTTTTTTTTTGGGAACAATCTTACCATGAAATCGAAAAACAAAATATGCACAAATATATGTAGATCTCACTATGAAGAAATCGAAAAACAAAATATAAACATATGTAGATCTCACTATGAAAAAAATCAAAAAACAGAATATGCCCATATGTAGATCTCACTATGAAATCGAAAAATAGAATATGCACATATGTAGATCTCACTATGAAATTGAAAAACATAATATGCACATATGTAGATCTTAACTTCATGTAATGAATAATATACACATGCAAATGGGCCATATAAATCAATATATATACGAAGCAATAAGAAAGCACGTATGTATAAATTAGTATGAAGACCAACTTCTATAGTCCTCTATACCAATATAGGGAAAATACAGGTGTTCCATACCTGTATACACAACAGATTAATTCAGATCATTGTACGATTGGTCTTACAATACTCACGTTGTATAGCGTGACTTGAACGACTACCATTGTACCCCCAGCTTCAGATACTCCCAACTAACCCTAAAATGTGCTTTGAAAAAAGATGTCAATTGGTCTGTTGTATAAGCCCATTTAGGTCTCAAGACCTAAATATATATATATATATATATTATGGTTAAAGGAGTGTAAAACCTTAAAGCTTATTATGGGTGTCCTTGTTGGGCTATCCCAACAAGCCCAAAACTCAACACAAACAAAGTTTTTTAAACTAAAGTGATAACAATATCAAACTTTATGAACAGGCGAAGCAATAAACAAACTTCACATATCAAAGTAAAGGTGTCAAATGTCATAAAGGTAAAACATAAATAACTATACTCAATAGTCCTTTTTTTTTATTTTGCTATCCGGACGTATTGTAATAAGGACAATTGTAACATGTCATTTATTGTCATCTATTCCGTATTTAAAATCAAATAACAGTATTAAATATTCAGAGTTTAGTTTTAGTGTTCATTTATTAGAGGGCTAAAAAAACTAATAGACCCTTAATACCGAATACTTGGGCTATTCGTTGCCTTTTTTTCCTTTTTTTATCTGTACTCTAAATACTGAAATTTTAAATGTTTAATGTTGACTAAAAGCTCAAATACGTTTTTGTGTCTTCAATGACAAGATTTTTTGTCTAGAGGCTTCAAAATCTAGTGGATATTCAGATTAATAGATTTATATTAAAGGTTTGTTATATTCGCAAATTTCGGTTTTTGCAATTCTACACCTGAAATTTAGAAACTCAAATGATGTCACGCTCAAGATTAATAGAATTTTTTTTGGTCTCGCTCAAGATTAAATTTCCAATTTCGAAAGTTGTATGGGGGATTTCTTCTAAGAGATTGGTAAGTTAAAGCTCTCTCTTAATATTGCAATGTATCATATGCCATATTTCACAATTTTATTAGCAATTTGAATTTACATTTCTCATAATATTGTGTTTACGCATCAATTCAAGGGAATCTATTTGAAATGTAAAGTTTGAGGTGCATCTTTAGTTGGCATTAAAAATGATAAATATTAGGTGTACAAATTTTTTTTTAATAGTTTATTTGAATGTGATAAATATTATAAAAGTAAATTACTGTATTTTAATTTACAAGTCAAGTAAATCACATTCATTTTTCCCATAAACCAATCCCATACTTTTGGTAGTGCATTCAAATCAACATATTTTTGCACTCACTATTATAACAATTTTGTATACTAAAAACTCAATTACACACGATGCATATGCATGTGTATACTTTTTTTTTTGTGATGTATGTGAATATATATGTGTTGAAATAAAAATTCTTTAATAAAAGAAAAAGTAACCTAATAGTAAGATAAACAAAAATTTGACATAATGTTTGCAAATTCAAGTTCCATACAATTTCTTTTATAAATAAATAAGTGTGCAAAATAAAAAAAAAATACCAAAATTCGGTGTCACAACCAAATTTAGCGATTTTCATTTTATAATAGTATGGGATGAGGAACTAATTAAAAGAGAACTTAATTTGTCACAGTCAAATTCCATGACAGCTTTGTGCTTGTCATAAACAAAGTAAGTCCTATTCTAGTGCATTGCCGATGCACAACTAACAAAATAACTTTTTGAGCCAAAATAGCGCATTAAAATGTTTTTAACACTACAAATAAAATTCCTCTAAAAATCTGGATTTAATTTAAATTCTGCATGTCACTAAATTTTTCGAGTGATTGCATTGAGCTAATTTGCATTGGTTCCATCAAAATTCATTATCTGTGAATTTGGGTTTCAATTCTGAGCATTGTAATTAGAACAAAAGTTAAAATTATATAGGCCTTTCTTTTCTTTTAACTCCAATTCTAATTCCAAAGTTCGGAATTGAGCACCCAAATACACACGAGGGTAAACCCATAAAGTGATTAACTCCGTATCATGTCTCATTCTTCATATTTTTATTTTTGAAAAAAAGGAAAAGAAGCAATACAAGGATCGGAACTTTGGATGTCAATGTGACATGTATGTTCAAGTTTTTCTTTCTATGGAAAATGCAGAAAAATAAATTATAGTTTTTCCTTGGTGATGATTACACAACTTCCCACAGAATTAATTCCATTGTAAAATTTAGATTATACTTATTTTCTCATTTTTCATGCACTTAAAAGTACTCCGTCCTAGGTTTTTATTTTGCGTGTGAAATATTTTTATGGAACTAAATTATTTCCCATGCAAATTTGTCAAACATACCCTTAGTAATGAAAAAATGAACAAATAAAAATAGTGTACTCCATTACGTTAACTAACATAGGTACAAAAACTCCCTCCTCAATATTGTCTCTTTCAAATCTTAATTCTCTTCCAACATGTAAAATAGTCAATTTTATGGCCAAGAAAAATGGTAGGTGGCACTTGGACTCTTCGTGTAGTTGAAAAGAATAGGGCTTATGCACTAAGGGAAAGCAGCCAGCGCGAAACGAAAGCAGGGGCTAAAAGTGGGCTCAGCAATTAGGAGTACATTATGCTCAAAGTATACTAAACAACAGCGTAATGCGCTAGTTGCTCTAGCAGCTTTGGCGATAGCATCCCCTATAAAATTACAAAGAAAAAAGAAGATAAACTGAACTTGTGGTTCAAACGTGAAGTGAGAAACCAAAAACACCAGAAATCCAACTCCAACGCATATTTCAACCCTTGCAAGTTATACAAGCATTCATTAACAAAAGCATCAATGCTTATTATGTAGCGAGTAGCTAAAAACATATCAATGGTGACAATTAACAAATGATAACTCATTCGATAAGTTTCGATAAGAACATTTTTACCTCTATGTGGAAGGCTGAATATAAAGCACACACAAGGAGTGACTTCAAAACCACTGCTAACATGATGATCATGTTGGTGTCAAACCAACCACACCTGCATATATAAAGATTCAGAATAAGAATAAATGAGCAGTTTTTTAAGGATAACTCGAAGAACAGTTGGAAGATTCAAGTATTTTTTGCCTACAAGAAATAGTGTTTCATTCGTCTTGCAATGTGCTAGTATTTACTGTAATTATAAGTGTAGCATCTAGGTATTTATCTTATGGTTTAAAGTTTAGGATCTTGGAATTTATTTCTAGCTTCAGTTTTGCATCATGGTATTTACTATTTACCTCATAAGTTTAAATTAGTGTTTTACTAGAATATAATAGGGATACAATTCTCATTTGCAACCAGATTTGAACAATGAATTGGGATTGCTTCAGGGGAATTTGTGCCTTTGCCAATAGGGCATCTTCCTCACTGCCACTTCCACTCTCTTCTCCTATTATCGTCCTAGTATCCTACGTCAGAGTAATTGTGCATCACTGTTACCATAAAACCTACAAGAACCGCAGATACCCCATTCATGATACACATTACAATCTACAATCTATCAAAGTGACAAAGATGAATAAATGTTTTCGATGTTGTTTGTTACCTATGTATAAGAATATACTCACTCCGTCCCAAATTAAGAGTCTACTTACCTTTTTGGGAAATAATCAATGTGCCAAATATCACCATAGTAAACAAGTTTATGTTGTTGTCAAAAAACAAAAAAAAAGTTTTTGGTGTTAACCATTGACCATGTATTAGTGCATTCTTGAAAAAACACTATCAGTCAAACTGGACTCCTAAATTGGGACGGAGGGTACAAAGATAAAGTATGAGAATTTTTTACCTCAAGATAAATTGAATGCAAGATGACTTAACAATAACCCACATATATAGATTTATCCGATTTTTTGCAAAAACAACAAGAACTTGTAAAACAAGCACATGACATCTCACTTTTTCCAACAAATTAAGCATCATAAGAATTAAACAGGTGCCAGACCCACTAGTTAGATCAAGTGGTAAGAGCTCGCCCTTTGGGGCCAGAGATCAAAGGTTCGAATACCCCCCACCCCATCCTCCCTCCCCTTTAATCAAACCGCAAGTTTGTCAAATATCATTTGTATCACAAAAAACAAATGCCCGATCTTATACTTCCATCAAATAATTCAGAGTAAATATCACATTTGGCCACTAAACTATTAAGAAATTTTAAGAATAGTCACCCAGCTAAGATTGGTAACATCTGGCCCATTAATACAATAGTTTGGTTTCAATTTGGCCACTATGTTAAAACCCACCGTTAAAACATAACGACTTCAGGGACATTTTCGACCAAACAATTAAAAAATACCTTCTCCCTTAATCTTCCTCATCTTCGGCGATCTTCTTTCCATCTCGGGCGAGGAATGATAGGAATCCGGTAGCAACAGGCTCTTGCAATTCCAAAAATAGATCCTCCGAAACCCTAAAAGCACCGTGAGTCCAAACAATGGCCAATCCCACCAATAGAGCTGAGATCAGAGGCGAATTGGAGGGGCGGAAGAGGTAGAGGAAGAGCCAGGCGAAAAGGAGGCCAAGGAGAGTGATGAGAGAGAAAGGATTTGTGAGGAGAGAGAAAGCGATGACGATTGCTATTACAGAGAGCTCGATCAAGGGCGTTGCGGACAATGTCGGTGATGTGGGAGATGAAGAAGATCCCGGAGATGAAGAAGGACGACGCTGGGAGAGGCCGTTGCGGTCTTTATCGGTGATGCAGGAGATGAATCCGCGGAAGGCTGGGGTGGTGATGGGGGTTTCGGATTGGGCGGATCCACCGGATATGAAGAACCTCACCGGAGATGAAGAAAATTGCTAGAGATGGAGAAGATTGAAGGGAAAAAGTATTTTTTAATTGCTTGGACGAAAATGCCCCTGACGTCGTTATATTTTAACGGTGGGTTTTAACAAAGTGGCCAAATTGGAAATCAAACTATTGTATTAATAGGCCAGATGGTACCAATCTTAGTTGGGTGACTATTTTTAAAATTTCTTAATAGTTTAGCGGTCAAATGTGATATTTACTCAATAATTAATAGTTAATTCTTCTATCATGAAGCCCAAGAAAAATATATAAATCGTCTTAAATAAGAATTTCTGATAGTGATTGTGGCTTTCAACTTTATCTTTTTTAAAATACTGTACTTGCAGTTGAATGGAAAGTATTGATTGCAACTTGGGAAATTGGAGTGGTTTACAACTTTAGGGTCATTTTAGTAATTTATTGCATTCAGGGATTTTGGTAATTTAAGTAAATAGCTTCATCAAGAAGAATCAGGCATCTCCAATAATCCAATTATCATTTATTTTTCTTTTCTTTCTTTTATCCTAAAGATGGCCAAAGCCCGAACTTGCTAAACAAACTAGACACCTCTGGGAGAGGATCCTCAAACACAATAGAATTGCCCCCAAATGATGGCCCATCTTGGCTAAAAAATCCACAATACTATTTGCAGCTCTAGGCACAAAACGCAGCAGGTCATCTAAAAGAGAGTTCCCTTCCTGAGCCTCCTCTTTGCAAGGTCACAACATATCTAGAGTCTATTCCACAATTAACTTCTCAATTATCATTTCTGCCAATGCAAAAAGACAAAAGGCTCTCCAATGGAGGTTTCTAAGTGCATAGAAAAGTGACAATAGGTAAAAACAATCTACAAGTACCTCGACACAAAACAATAAAAATGTAAAAATAGAAAACACCACTTTTGGAGCAATATTACATGCAAGTGTTTGAGTAGATTTTTTCATAGCTAAACTACATCATAAAGTCATGGAGAAAACTTAAAACAGGGGGCCCTTTTCTCATATACAACTTACCTTTTCTGCCCATATTTTAATTATTACAACGATCTGTTGGATTAGTAACAACATATTAGCGATGAAATACATATTTGCAAAGCCAGCCCCGGGGGAGGGCAGGCAGGGCGACCGCCTAGGACCCAAAAATTTAGGAGGACACTAATATTTTATTTGTTTATGTACATGTGTGTGTGATATATTAAAAAGTACAGCTTTCTAATTATAATGCAGGTTTTCAAAGCTCAAACGGCATGTAGGGAAACAGCCTTTTCAGCCTCTACTCAGCTTATTCTATAAGAGAGAATTAAAGGGGCACCAATAATTTTTCTTTCATTTCTATTGATTTCAAAACAATAAGAGAATTAAAGATTTAATTGTAGTGTATTTTGGTGGCTTGTAAACCCTTATTGTAACGACCCAAAATATCCTACATCGGTTGGTATATATGCGGGCGCAATGACCCTAACTTACAACTAGCCATTTTGGGGGAGAATCCGATTGGTTACATATGGTATTAGAGTCGACCTAGGACCACTAACATGTGACGTGCGGATTCTGTGGGTCAAGTCTATGTAGCTGACGGCGAAGATTGTAACGACCCAAAATATCCCACATCGGTAGTGTAATGGGAAGGTCCTTGGTATATATGTGGGTGCAATGAACCTAAATTACATTACAACTTGGGCTAGCCATTTTGGGGGAGAACCCAAGTGATTACACTTATCATTGAAACTTACTTTTATCCTTGAAACTTCCATCACATATGTACTCATAGTTTTGTCTCACTAAGGGTGTTTTCCAAATGTGGACTAGGGGTGTTTCCCAATGTGGTGTGAAACTTTAATGACAAACACTTCTAGAGACCAAAACCGTTTTTGATAAAAAATATTATTTGTAACCCAAAGACTTTTTCATTTTTTTTTTTGATCAGAAACAAAATCACTATATTGATAACTAGAAGAAACAAGTTACAAGAAAGTGGATGGTGGACCAGAAGTTCACCTGAACAAAATAGGAATATGAACAGACCAAACAAAAACAAAACAATGTCCAAACTCCAAAGAAACAACCGCAAGAAACAATAATATAAACTATCTAATTGCAGCCTCCCAATTGTTGTTGATGACTGAAACGGACAAATCCCCAAAGCGTTTAGAAGAGAATGCCCACAATGAAGCTGAGAACTTAATTTTGCTCTAGATATCCGATTCATCCAAACTATGGTCTTCGAAAATCCTAGCATTCCTTTCTAACCATGTAGTGCCGCAGTTTTATTCACCATGTAGTGATGAAATCTTTTGTCACTAATGTACTTGTGACAATAACATAATTTTAGTAACAATTTTTTTTCATACTAAAGAGTTATTTTATTGTAGTGAATGCAATGTTTAAAATATTAGTCCCTATGCATAAGATATAAAAGTCTCTATGGTAACGAAGGCCCTCTGCAGTTGCCCACTCTACATTCTCACATGTTCAGCCCTGGTTCATTGTAACGCATATTATATTCCAAGTTTTTGTTATTTCCATTCCCTTAGAAGATATTGAATGCTCAAACTCTTGGCTATAAATTCAGAACCCAACAATTTCCTATACTAGTAACAACTCAAGCTTGGTACAGACAACATAACAGAACGCCCCTTAACCAGAAGTTCTCTAACTAAGTCCACATATAGAGAACTAGGACTCAACCCAATAACCTAACACTCATTGCATGATAGGTGAAAAATGATCCAGCACAAAATTTTATACATGTTTCACACTCAAGAGTAATATTAGAACTCCTATGCATTTAATGCATAATTGACATCTTTTATGAGAAGCTAATGTTATTTTATCATAAAATAATTTAATTAATTTGAACGTAGAATAATACAAGTGAGACGGAGAAAAAGGTGTCATAATTTTTGGCAAGAAAAACAAAACTGTGTCTAGAAAGAGTAAGCCAATAAAATTTTGCTTACCACAAGCTAACCGCCCGCCTGCATTGCCAGTGGTAAGGCTAAGCTCATGGCCGCCTATAGATGGATAACCAAAAGGAAGTGAGAATAAAATATATATATATATAATAGTGGTCGTAAAACTTTCATAGTAACAAGAAAGGAGAACAAAAACGAACTACTAAAAACAACTTTTACAAACTTTTTGATAACTGCAAGTGAAAATTGCGACTGAAAGTCAATCTAACATATATGTCAGTTTTTACCCTTTCCAAGATCATCTGCAAGCTCATGAACCACTAAGGCTCTTCCAATAACAGCATTAGACCCAGTCAATGGTATCTGCACAAATACATAACTCAGTGGATACACCTTTAACAGAGATCACCAAGGTAGATATAAAGCAACATAATGGAGTGTACACATGCACAGGGATGGAGCCAGGAAAATTTTGAAATACGGTCAATTTTAGTACTATTTATTTTTCTAAGATTAAAAAGGGACACAAACTTAGCAGTTAGCATTACGTGTATTCTTTTCAGTTGTTAAAGAGAAAATATATATGTACTAGCACATGTTTTTGGCAAAATTGTCCCTCCTCCCCACAAAAAAGAAAAATCGCTTAGCTCAGCCCCTACATGCGTAGGATAAACAAGGTTTCAAGCGGTACCTGAGTATCCACAATTGTTGCCTCTGCCACACCTGCATTGTATTATACACCGAAAACAGAGTAACAAACGTGTTTGCTGATATTAAAAAGGGCTTTTTGAATTTGCCCCACATTTTATATGTGAAATTAGCCTTCCCCCCGCTTTTCATAATCAATAGATCAAAGAATTACATAGAAATGGGGGAAAGAGAAAAGAAGGGGGGAAGGGGGGGTTAAGTGAAAGGATTGCTTTAAAAAAATTAGACATTACCCCTAATTTTACGTAATTCTTTGAGATTCCTCACATGTAGGGCTAAAGTAATTACGAAAACAAGGAGCCAGTCTAATTGCAAATTAAGAACAGTATTAAAAATCGAAATGAACATAAATGCATTTGCAAGTGCATTACCATCGGCGTTGGCAATTATGTTTCCCAGGTCACCCGCATGACGGACGTCATCCTCAGGAGCACCATGTGTCTTACCCTCAGGATTAAAATGTGGTCCTATTACGTAACAATTGACCCAGAAATCACAACAAAATATCAAAGATCAATATAACTAGTGTGTATTTGGGAACCCCAACTCCAACTATTGAAATTTGAGTTTGCTCCAATACAAATTTCAAAGTTAAGAATTGGGATTCCGAAACACACCCCAAGAGTTTTTTATGAATCGATGCAACATCAACAATCAACACTACAACTAATTCAAACTTGAAATATAATCAATCCAACCTGTCGAAATACAGCCATTTGTGGTATCACCAAATTCGTGCTACACAATAACAACGAAAAAAAAAGAAGAATTAAGAATTCTTTTAGAATTTGATATCTAGTTTAAAACTGTAATAATAATTAACAACTATATAGAATGTACTCACTAGATGAAATCCATGAGGTCCTGGAGTAAGTCCACTGACACGAACCTTCACGGTCGTTGGGCCTATTAGATAAACAACAATTTTAACAATTTCAGCTCAATTATTAGTGTAAATATGCATCTACAAAACTAATATATGTATAAAGTACATTCTTTGGGAGGTGATTTTGAATGGGTGTTTAGAACTACTACCAACATTATGAACCTCTTAAATTTTATTCCCGTAGTGTCCCTATTTTTCATATTCATTACATACTAATGTACACCATAATAACAAGATAAAATTATAAAGGAAAATGAGGCACATGTTAAAGCTATTATAAATGGAAATAATAAAATATTATATAAAAATTTGTGTCATATTTAATATATGTTGGAAGTTAATTATTTCAAAAAATTGGTACTTAACCTTGGCACACGACCCAATTATAAAATGCATATCTTCAGCATTAGCGAAATAAATTCAAACACATTTCCAGAAGTCTCACTCAGCATTCAACATTAAAAAACAACAGGCCTACCTTTGTTTTGGCTTCAAAAACAATAATAATAGAATGGTACCAAAATATAATTTTCAAAATCACCCAAAATTTTCAATTAAAATCAATAGAAAGAAAAATTGACCAGTGTCCTCTTGGGTGAGGGTGACGACGCCTTCGACGGTAGAGGTGCCCTTGAGGACGGCGACGGCTTTCTTGGTGGCGGCGGCGACGGTGAGGGGCTTGGGGGCGGTGGCGGCGGCGGCGGATAGGGTTGGAGAGTGGCGGAGGGAGACGCCGTGGAAGGAAGAGTTAAGTGGGGCGGAGTTAGGGTTAGGGTTTGAAATTGGGAAGAGGAGAGAGTGAGTATGGGTGGTGGAGAAGAGGATGGATTGAGCTGCCATAGCTGCTAGTACTGCTTGCATTTTCCTGGTGTGACAGATTCAAAAGGTCAACGGATGAGATAAACTGATAAATGGGTGTCACCTCTCCTTTATTTTTATTTTTGTTTTGAGAAAGGGTGTCACTATTTTTTAATAAAATAAAATAAAATAAAAAATTATCATAAAAAAATATTTTATTTGTATAAAAAATATAAAATTAATTGAAACATATGATGAGATAGTTTTTGTCGAGTGCTCATTTTTAAGAATAAATATCTTCTATTTTTAATTAACTTTTGAGAAAAAAAAATCACATGAAAAAAGTGATAAAGTAAGAAAATATCTCATTGTATGTCTCAACTTATTTTTTAACTTTTCATAAAAATTAACTATTACTTTTATTTTTATGTTCTATATTTTTATCAAATGGACTGTTACTGTATAAAAACAAAAGGCGACATTCCTTTTTAGCGGCGATTATGAGTTATAACCGCTTGTTTGATTCAAAATTTAAGAAAAAAAATTAGAGTTTTATATTTTAGAAAAAAAAAAGTGTAATGGAGGATATTTGTTTTTTCATTATTTGGTTAAAATAAAAGTGAGTATAGAATAAATATTTAATTAACTATAATACATTTTATCTAATCAAATGTAGATGTTAATATTTAATTTACTATAACACCCTTCATCCAATCAAATGTAGATGTTAATATTTAATTTACTATAACACCCTTCATCCAATCAAATGTAGATGTTAGTATGACAAGGTTATAATCGTTCTTTTATGAACTATTAGAGGACTCATAATTTTTTTATGATTTTTTTCTAAAACATATGGGAATAAAAAATATTAAAATGGAGAAATAATAATTGTTTGCAAGGAATCCTAGTTTTTGGATTGAAACTCTAACCAAATAAACTAATCCTAAATGGAATCGCACCAAAATCCATAATGCTAATATAGCTGTAGCATCCGGTATTTAAATTAATGTTAATTATGTTTTATTAACTCTTTTATATACATGTGAATGATCCTTAGGTGATTAGGGTGGTCCGAATCGATTTCAGTTGATAAATAGGAAGTTTTGGTTCCTTACAATTCGTTAATTCAAGCAAACTTTAAGCAATCGTAATTCCTCCATTTATCCGATTAACGTTTCGCTCATTTGTGTGTTTAGTATTTGTATTATTTTACAACTTTTGTGTTTTGGCCTAAAGCTAATTCGCACTTCCTCGTGGGTCAAAACATGACGCGAAGTAGGCCCATCGCTAAATTCTGATTGTTTGATAGCGTTTCGGCATAGCGCTGTTTTTTGTGAATTTTTGAGAAAAATATGTCCATAATTTGGGAAAACTTCCTCTTAGGAAGTTGTAGATCTTTGAATTACCTTTCCGTGTATATAAAGAACACCTCAATCGGAGTTCTGAGTTAAAAGTTATGGCCAAACCAAAAACAGTACTCCAGAGCCAAAATTGCGCGCGGACCGATCTGGCCTTTAAAAATCACCAAATTTTCACCCCGCGAACCGATTTAAGGGTTTTTGCATACCAGTCCGCACGTCTACTGTAACAACCGATTTAAAATGGGTTAAAGCTCATTTTAAGCCATTTTTCACCCATTTTTCGACCTAACATCTTCCATTAAGCTATAGAGAGTTCTAGAGAGAGAAAGATAGGTGTTCTTGAGCAAATCCTTACATATTTTCACTCTCGATCGAAGGATTAAATATCGAAAATCATTCGAAACACCTCCTAGCTTACTATTCATCATCTTCTACCTTGAGAATTCTTTGGGGAAGGCCTGAAGTATCAAATTTCTTTTTCTTTCTCACTCATAAATTGAGGTAGGGGTTTTCTTACTTTCAAAACCCGATAAAATGAGTTTATTACTTGACAATTCATACGTTTAACTTATATAAAGTTAGAAAGTTGAATGTATACATATATTTATGATGTTGCATGATATGTGTGGTATTCAATATATGATTGGAGGCACAATATGCCATGTATACTTGATATAAAGAGTTGTTTGAACTAAATAAGATACCCTTGGTGATATATCTACGACATGATTGATAAAAGTGATTTATTTGTGAACTTATTATGCCAAGGGATATGTGGTTGAACTTGGTAAAGTATATATGGTATAATTTGCTTAATGTGGATAATTAGCATCATGTTATGCATATTATATGTTACTATGGTGTCAACCGGAAGCTCGACAACTTGCAAAGGTATGGAGGCTCTATTATGACTTATGGCTCTTGTTCAAGTATCTGTTTCTCAGAAGCTTGTATCATTTATCTATGTACTGAAGAGCTGGTGGCTCTTGAAAACCGAAAAATGAATTGAATGTATAGTACTTGCCGGGATGAAAAAATAGGCAGAACCCGGTGCCTTTAGGTTGAAAAGCCCTAAACTCCTGGGGGAGCAACGTTTGGCCGCCTATAAGCCACCGGTGTGGAACCCGGGAACTTAGGCAAATTGGCAAGGCACTATGATTTTGCGATTATCTGTATTTATATGGAATCGGGGTGAATGATCTTAGGGCTATTATTTTTATACTTGTGTGGGATCGGGACAATTGATCCCAGGTTATAATATCTTGGCAGCAATGGAATCTATTCATCACTCAGGCTTTCTGTTGATACTATTGATATCGGTTGACACAGGAGGTAACCTGCATTAGCACGTTCATGCATGATTACTTGATAAATTTTGGATTTTCTGTTGATACTATTGATATTAACATGGTCTAAAAGATATATTTATAAACTTATTTTTGAACATATGCCTGGTACCCCCTATTAAGCAAATTGTTTACATCGGTTTTTCTTTAAAACATTTCAGGTACTCACGAGTCCCACGAGGACAAGGATACGACAGGGTCAAGGACGATATAGAGGCTCTAATACTACGTGTATATCTTGGTTTTCTGTGATGTATATATATCAGTGTTTTTAAAAGCGTTCGGAGGCGCGCATCGGGGCGCGCATCGATGCGCCTCGACGGAAAAACGCAGCGAAGCTTGATGAGAACAGCGTTTTGCACACTGTGCTCACGCCTTTTGGACGAGGCTTACGCTTTATTGGCGAGGAGCACGCTTTTTACGTTTTTTCCCTGAGGCTTACGCCTTTGGTGCATTTTTTTTTTAATACCCCAACAGCAAAACGACGTCATTCTCGATGAAATAAAAAAAAAAAATTAAACCCAGCTTGTTGAATCGATTGAAACCTGAAAGAAAAACCCTAGAACCCTTTTGCGCCATTCGAATGAGGGACGAAGGAAAGACGAAGGAGATCTTGACGAAGGAGAGAGAAGGATAGACGAAGTGTCGAACTGAAGCATAGATGAAGTGGAAAAGCATTTGATTAGTTGGTGTAGATTAGATCGGTGACTGACTGAGAAAAAAAGAAGTTAAAAAAGGAAGAAGAAGAACCAAAAAAAGAGGAGCTAAGGAAATGGTGTGTCGGTCAGGAAGAGAGAGAGAGAGAGAGAGGGGTGAGGGGGGCTTCAGATTGTTTCTACTTTTCAATTGTGGTTCAAGTGGCCTGGGGATTGGGAACACATTTATATAATTTTTTTTTTCAGTTTACTAGTCATATAATTTTAGTTTGTTCTTCTTTTTTTTTAAATATCATTTTAATTAATTTATGTTTAGTTTTTGTATCTTTATTTATTTTATTTTATTTTCCCTAAACGTATTATAAATATTGTATATAATTATATTTTATACACATATATAATATATAATATTATATATATGTTATAGGAAGTTTTATTTGTTTCTAAATTATTAATTTTATAGAAATATTGAACAAAAAATGTGTGTATATTAATATAATCTGGTATTAGTATTTATTTAGCTTGTTTTTTTAAGTCTATATTAATTATTTTTTATTTTTTAATATAAAAAATATTTTGCACGAAAGGCTTACGCCTTACCGCATTGAGGCTTACGCCTCGCTTTTAGACAAGTAAACGCCTAGGCTTGCGCCTTCGCCTTTTAAAACACTGATATATATATATATATTTTCCGGGAAGCCAAGGCTAGCCCGAGGAGTTCATATACTTTTGTTATTTGTATAGTTTGGACTATGTGTACATGATACATGCTGGAATGTATAATATGTTTGATACCCTATGCATTGTGATATTTGATATATCTGTTGTTGTTGACTTATTTCCTTCTACGTACTTATCTTAGTCCTACTAAGATAGGTTAGTAACGCTCTAAGTCTTAATTATATGTGTTAACCTGTACATTAAGGCGGGGGTGTTACAATAATTAATAGCTATTTTACCACATCAATTAGATGATAACCCTAACCATTTGTACCATTTGTTTTCCTAGTTTTAAATACATTTTAATTTCAATTCTTTTGTATTTTTAATTTTTAAATAAAAAACTTATTATGTGCACCTGCATAAGCACATATTACATGTCTAGTTATGTAAAGTTCAAAAATATTTAGACAATTATTTAAATCGTTTTTTTTTTCAATCTTGTTCTTGAGAGTTTTAATCTTACAAAAAAGTTTTAAATCTTGATGTAATAGTAGGGTATCTTAATTACTATGCCAATTATTACTTTTTGATTTTTTTTAAATTGCTTATATGCACATCGCACATATATTGCTTATGAAATAAAATTTAGTAAAATAATTATACTAGTAATATCTCTACCTTTTAAATTAAGATTGAGTAAACTACACATATACTTTTAACCTTACCTTTTAATTTAAAATTGCCCTTGAATTAAAAATCGCTTGTATTAAATCCATATACTATATCTTGTGTTTATTTTATCCTTTCAAATTGATGGAAAGTGGTTTTCAGCATTGCATATGACCATTTTTCATATTATTTCACTTCAATAACTATAAATTAACATTTTCTTACACGAGAGAGGGAAAAAAATCACAAGAAAGCAAATAAGTGAAGGAAAAACACAAGAGAGAGTTGGACCTAGAATAAGAAAAAGCATAAGAAATTACTGTTTTTTTTGTGTTTCTTCATTTGTTGCTCTTCAACGGAGAGAAATGTCAGTTTTTAGTAGTTAGATCAAATACCTATAAAATATTATCAACTTTAACGTCTAAAATAGATGGAAGGACCGAGATGATTGAAATGAGATAGATAGTTAAGAAGCTTAGGGCCCGTTCGGTAGCGTTTTTAGAACCCGTTTTTGTTTTTTGAGTTCAAAAACGGATAAAAAATGCGTTCGGTGGGATATTGACAAAAACGCGAAAAACGTTTTCGGAAAACGAATTCAAGTTTAAAGCATAAAACGCAAAAACGCCAAAATGACGTTTTCACCATTTTCAGTCTTGTAATCTTCATTTTCACTGTTTTCGTTCTCGGAAAATGTTTTCACTATTTTCGTTCTCGGAAAATTCATTTTCTCATTTTCATTTTCTGAAAACATTCTTCGAAAACGTTACCGAACGGGCCCTTAATAAGTGCCATTTTGAGTTAAGAGTATTGTGGTAGGGGCATATGCGTAAATTACTTTTATAATAAGGTTTTTGTGTATTTTTTATTTAATTTTTCTTATTGTCATATCTTTTCCTTTGAAATAAATAAAGGTTCATGCACATAATAAAGCTTGAATGGTTGACGCTTGTCAAAATAAGGGTGGATTTTTATCATTGCATTACTTTTTTGAATTTTGTATTTTTTTCAATGATGCATGTTGTTAAGAAAATAACATAACAAAAGACGTAAGTTCCATTTGAGAACAATATAAAAAAGGGAAATAACAATATTTAATTTAGTAAAAAGTTGAAAAATAAGTTTAGGCATCTAATGTAATAAGATACTCTCAATTTTATGAGTAAATGTCTCCATTCTTCATAAATTTTTTTGAAACTTTTTTCTTCATCAACTATCAAAGAAAATTTTTTCATGGAAAAAGTCATAAAGTAAGAAGACATTTCACCGCATATCTCAACTTATTTTTCAACTCTTCACAAAAATTAATTATTTTTAATTTTCTTTTGCATACTCTTATCAAATGGATCCAGAGAGTTGAAAATATTAATTCAAAATGAAACAATAATAAACATCTTTCTTTCTGAAGATATTACTTGTCCCCCACTTAAAATACAAGTTTCCTATTAGGTTTAATTACAAATCAGCTCTAATTAAAATGCAATAATCATTATACTCATCGCAGTTTTCTTCCCTAGTTATAAATGTACTTTACTTTATTTGTTTAAAGTAAAATGAAAGTAATCCATATTTTTGTGGCTATTGGTATCTTTCTTATATGAAAATCATTACACTTTTTTGACACTTAGGCCTCGTTTGGTTCACGGAAAGGAAATCGATTCCCTTATCTTTCCCATGAAGGTGGGAAAGTAAATTTCCTGTCAAATTTCCTTTCTTGTGTTTGGTAAATCATGGAAAGTATTTAGGAAAGAGTATTATTGTCTAAAATTTGTGTAATAAATGCTTGGAAATCACATGGGAAAATCAATCCCATGTGTTTTGGAAGGAATGGTTTTACCCCCTACTTTCCCTTCTCTCGGGAAAGTGTTTCCGGAATTTGTGCTTACCAAACAAAGGAAAGGAACGACTTTCCTTTCCCGAGTACCAAAATCCGTGAACCAAACGAGGCCTTAGAGTTGATTTATTAATTTGGCCATTTACAGTTTATTTGGGAGGAAAAGATTGAGAAGATCAAAATATTCTCTCTAAATCGTTCTTGATATTAATTTATTGTTGACTCTTTTGCTCATAAAAAATAACAATTTTTTTTAAAAGAAATGGTATTTTCTCTTCCTTTATTCTTAATTCACGAAGCATGAAGATATCAAATATTTTTCTCTCATTTTTTAAACCCTTAAAAGGAAAGTTTACTTTTTCTTCTTCTCGCTTTTCTCCTATTAAAAAATTTCATCTTCTTTTCTTGTATTGAAACTCCCAAAGATCCTATTAAAGGGATGTGATGCTTAATTGGAGTGCGAGACTATTTTAAGCATTTAAAAATTTAAAATGATATTTTATTTAAATAATTAAGAGATAATCAATGTTAGAATTTTATATATGCAAAAATGAATATTCAAACTAGCTCAACTACATAATTTATAAAATTTAGATTCAGTATTCAAAATTCAAAATTTAAAATTCAAAATTCAGTATTGAATACTCGAAAGTTTATTTAAAAAAAAATAAAAATGCACCGTAAGATAATCCATCTACTGTGTTATGTTGTGTACTATTGGACCCGTGCCCCGACCCGGATGGTGTTAGGTGGTCGTCTTCCTTGTTTCAACAAACACCCATCAGATAGATTTATTTATGCTCTCGTGTTCTGCACACTACTTACTAATAATCCTTTGTCCAAAACCGGAAACTCATGGACCTCCACCCCAATTAAACCCTAAATGGACCCCCCTAATTCTTCATCTATGCGAGTCCTTATCCGCCCCCCAGCTTCAATCCATCCCCCGGACCCTTCTCTCCCTTCTCCGCCCTCAAACCACTTCTCTCCGCCACCTCCCGGTCCCGGCGGCGTCGTTGTCGTCGGTTTCATCGGGAGGCGGCGTGGTGATGTGTCCCAGCTAATCAATCGGATTATTGACTCCAATGTGTTCGGTTCGGCGAATTTGGATAAGAGATTTTCTAGTGTTGAGGAAGGGGAGGTGGTTAGAGATTGGTTCAAGTGGAGAGAAATTAGTTATTATCACGAGGAGGAGAAGGGGCTTTTGTATTTGCAGTTTAGTTCTAGTAGGTGTGTGGCGATGGAAGAATTGGAGGGAGTGAAATTAGGGTTTGACGAGCTTTTGGAAGACCTTGAATTTGGGGATCTTCAAGGACTTCTTTTTATGTTCTCTGTAAGTTTTTCTACTCTAATTCTAATTCTAATTCATTTATGGTACTTGGTGATTATTTTTACCCCTCAATACTCGGACTGTTAATGTTGAATTAGATTAAAATTAGCATTCAGCTTTAAGAGCATATCTCCAATAGCCTAACCGCTTAATCAAATTAAAGTCAACAATATAGGTTCCATAATGCTTATTTCTTCCCCCAGCTAAAAATTGTAATAAACCTAAAAACTACGTCATTTAAAACATCACCTTTTATTTTAGCCAACCCTAGGCTTAGTCTCTCATCTGTTCTATAGCTGCGGCGACCCAAAATTGCCGACGTGTGGTGTTGAGAGGTGGCTACATAGTGTTGCCAGGAAGCCAGTATATAGGTAATATGGGTGTTGAATGAATTCTGGGAAAAAGATAATTTATTAGATATAAAATAAATGTCATTCAGGATGCAAGAAGAGCAACTGGCTAATTTTCAGTTGATGGAATTGATGAAAAGAGAGAAAGAAATGATGTATTTCGGAGAGATTGATTGGGAGTCAAATGTGGGCCCCATCATTTGATTGCAGAGAAAAGATTTTGCTAATTTGGTTATTTTGTATCCAAATTTGATTAGTGGTTAATAAGATTTTTATGTTTCATTAGGCCATTGGAGAAGGTTTTGAGATAAAATAGCTTGCTAATTTTTTTTAGATTTTTGAATTTGATTGAGTCCATTGGAGATATTCTAAGAGGCAATACTACATTTTTGAAATAAATTAAAATTCAGCAGTTACCTTTAAGAGGCAAGTACGATTTAACTTTTAAATTTTTATTCCAATAGCACCTCTATTCTCTTCCTTCATTAGCTATAATAGGGGTATAATTTTAAGATGTCATGTATTCAACATTCAAAGCAAAATAAAATCAAACATATTTTTCCGGTGTTTCTAGGTTCAGTATTAAGCATTTAGAGTTCAACATTTAGTGTTAAGCAATTGGTGTCTAAAAAAAAACAATTCAATGGCGTTTAATTGCTTCATATAATTTGAGTTGTGTTCACTGTACCATTTACATTTGAACTGAACATGCAGTGTGGAATGAAATGTAACCTGATGCTTATATTGATTCTAACTCTCAAGAGTCAGTTGAAGCACGCATGAGTTAATTAAGTATACAAATTTACTAAGGCAATGTCAAATTAAGAAAGCCACACTTTCCTTTTGAACATCTCAAACTAAATGGATTGGTTTTAAAATCAATGTACTAAATCTTAAGATAGTTGAGCAAGATATTTTTGGCGGGATGATTACTTTGAAGTCAATATTTCATGAAACAATTGAGATTTGAATGTAATGCTTTGATTGTTTCAAACTCTCAAGAGCCATTTGAAGTAGACAGGATTTAACAAGTAAGCAAATTTGCTGGTCGCTACTTTCAAATGAAGAGAGCTGCACTTTCCTTTTGGACATCTTAAATTAATGGTATGGTTTAAAAATCTGCGTTACTAAATCTCATGAGAGTCAAAGAAGATAGTTTTGGTGGTTGATTACTTTGAAGTCAATGGTTATTGAAATGATTGAGATTTGAAGGGGGACTCTTAATTTGAGATGGATTATTTAAAGTGGCAACATTAGTGTCGTTTAGAGATACATGCATATGCAACATAAATCAAAGCTTACACGTTTTTATTGGTATGAGATGTTGGCTCATTTTATTAGTTGTTGATGAAAATATGGAATGCTTGGGTATTACTGTCAATTAATTTAATTCATGTTCCAGCAAGTGGCAAATTGCTGAAGTTTTGTGAAAAGTAACATAGGTCATAAGGATGATGTAATGTTATATAGTGCTTTCTCAAAGCTGGAATTTCTTACCTACAGATGCTGTTTAGAAATGCAAAACACATCCAAACAAGTCAACTTCTTTTAGTTGTCGAAAATGTGCCTTTACTTTTATTAACTGTGAATCCGAGATATAAGCATGGAGATATCTCCCAAAAGCAAATCGAATGTATTTCTCAGCAATTCTTCGTCCAGTCGCTCGTCCTAGTAGTTCATCATTTTGGGATCTGGTGGTAGAAAGAGTGTCTAGGAGGCTAGAAGGTTGGAATAAAGGGTGTCTTTCAATGGGGGTAGATTGGTTTTGGTACAATCCATTCTAGGTAGTATACCCACATACTTCGTATCTCTCTTTAAAATCCCAATTAAAATTGCTAAATTATTGGAAAAAATGATGAGGATTTTTTTTTGGGGAGGCAAAGGGAAAGTAGAAGTGACCACTTGGTGAAGTGGGAAGTTGCTTCTAGATCTGAAAAATACGGGGGTCTTAGTGCGGGAAACTTAATCAAAAGAAACTTGGCCTTACTCGGTAAGTGATTGTGTAGATTTCCTATGGAACAAAATTCACTTTGGCATTCTGTTGTAGTAAGCAAATTCGGCATTTAACCAAATGGTTGGGATGCAAATGTCGTTATTAATGCTTCCCAACGATCTCCTTGGAAGGCAATAAGCAAAGGATGGGACAATTTTGTGAAACACACTAAATTCATTGTGGGAAAAGGGATAGGATCCGATTTTGGGAAGTTAGATGGGTGGGTGAATATGCTCTGAAAACGACTTTTCCTCGACTATATTGTCTATCTAAAAATCGTAACATGCTAATCCAATCTGTTCTCTCTTGGCCCTCTCATTTTAATCGTTCATGGGTGTTGGAATTTTCAAGGAATTTTAGTGATAGGGATTGTGAGGAATTCATCACTTTATTAAACGTTATTGAGAGTGTTCGCTTAGACATTAATACTTCGGACAAAAGAATTTGGGTGGGGCAGTCTTCCAGTTTGTTTTCCTGCAAATCCTACTTTGATATTCTATTGAAATCGTCTTCTGTACCTCTTTTTCCTCAATTCAATGTGATTTGGAAAAGTGGAGTTCCTTCTAAAGTTGAAGTCTTTGCTTGGCTGGCTTCTTTGGGGAAAGTGAATATTTGAGACATGGTTCAATTGAGAAGACCATATATGTGTTGGCCCCCGTCTTGGTGCAGTCTTTGTAAGAAGGATGGAGAAAACATCAGTCATATCCTGCTTCACTGCAGTTTCTCTAATGCAATATGGCTAAGACGCTAAGTTGATGGCTCAGTTTGGGGTAGTGGCGGTTTTCCCCAAAAGATGGTCAGATTTCAGCATCATCAAGTGGAGCTTCTTCCGGAATTGTAAGAAGTATAAAACGCTGTGGAGGTTAGCTTCGCTAGCGATGGCATGGCTGCTATGGAAAGAAAGAAATCAGAGGATTTTTGAAGGAAAGAGTGCCAGGGTTGATGATATATGGGAGCATGTTCGTTTTCTGTGTGGACTGTGGGCCGCATCCTCCAAAGTTCTGGATAGTTCAGAATTGATGCTATATAAGTTGGATAGCGCTGGTTTGTTGATAGCATAGGAAGTTTACTGTGTGTAGTTCTTTCTGTTGGCTCATTATTTGGTTTTTCTAGTTTTTGATTTTGATACGAGGATGTAATATCAGTGGATGCCTTATCCTCTGTTATTTTAGAATCATTTGCCTTGTATCTTTATGATTATTAATATACATAAGTTTTGTTCCTTATCAAAAAAATACTTGGGGTCGGCGATATGTTTACTTGGTATCTTCTATTAAACTTAAATTGGATTATATTTACTTAGTATTGTCCTTTATTGTCACGTGTTTGATTTATTCGATAGTGCTAGATTCTTAAAGTGAAGTGTTTTAAGTTTTAACTAAACTATATTGAATTGTATTGGTCAAATTTTAGTGCACCTTGGGAATTTATTTTGATCTTCTATTTTGTAATCGATTTTTAATTGCATCTAGCAATGCAGGTTTGCCATGTAATCATATTTATTCAGGAAGGGTCACGATTCGATATTCAGATTTTGAAAAAGTTTAGAGTGTTGCAAGCTGCCAAACATGCGATGGCTCCATTTGTCAGATCACAAACTATGCCGCCTTCATCTTCTTCAAGAATTTCTCCGTCAAGAGCGTCTTCTAAAAATCGTTCCCCAGGCAAAATCGGTGGTGTATTGAACCGTAATTCTTCTGGAATAACCCTAATGTCGGGTTTAGGTTCATACACCTCTTTGTTTCCAGGACAATGCACTCCAGTTACACTTTTTGTTTTCATTGATGATTTCACCGATGTTAATACAAATTATAATATTGAGGAATCAGCAGAAACTTCATTGAATCATCAGACATCTAGTTTGAACAGTTCAGCTCGGCCAAGTTTGCCTGTGAAAGGATCTGGTTCAGTAGTTGTATTATCACGCCCGGTGAGTAAATCTGAAGGTGGATTTAGGAAGAAACTTCAATCATCTCTTGAGGCACAGATTCGTTTTTCGATCAAGAAATGTCGAACACTCACCGGGTCTGAAACTGGTCATGCGGGTGGGTCAAGAAATGGGACTATTTCGAGTTCAGCACCTTTGTTCTCACTTGATGCATCCAAGGCCGTTGCACTGGTAGACCGATCGTCAAATAGGAGTGGTGAATCTCTCGAGTTTGCAGCTGAGCTTGTGGAAAATGTTCTGAACGGAATGGCAACCTCGGATTCACTTTTGCTCGAGAGCCATAGCCAGAGTGCAAACAAAGAGGATGTTTTATCTGTAAAGGAGTTCATTTACAGGCAAGCCGATATTTTAAGAGGGAGAGGGGGTATGGTTGGTAATGCCAATAGTGGGTCCGCCGGTGGTGTTGGTATGGTAGCTGTTGCTGCCGCTGCAGCTGCTGCCTCCGTCGCTTCTGGAAAGACATTTGCTACTACTCCAGAACTTCCCAGTCTAGAGGTCTGGTTATCTTCTAGTCAGCTTATTCTACATGGAATCATTTCTGCAAAACGCGGGTCTATAGAAGAATTCGAAGTAGGAAAAAGAAAACCACGACAAAGAAATGCTTTTCCACCACTGGGGGAAGGGAATGCGTCCAAGGTTACAGACCCACTAGAAATAGCAGTATCGTATTTGGAGAGTGGTAGAGGACTGAACAGTAAATTTTCGACATTGTGGTGCCAAAGAGCCCTTCCAGTAGCGAAGGACGTTTATTTGAACGATTTGCCTGCTTGCTATCCAACTTCACAGCACGAGGCCCAGCTGGAGAAAGCTTTGTGTGCTTTTAGGTCGATGGTCAAGGGACCTGCAGTGCAAATTTTCTTGAAAAAATTGGAGGATGAGTGCACATCCATTTGGACTTCTGGAAGGCAACTATGTGACGCAGTCAGTTTAACGGGAAAACCATGTATGCATCAAAGGCATAATTTGGAAACTGGTAGAAGTGGATTTCCTTCAAATGAGGAGATCAAGCCACACTCCAGTGGATTTGTTTTCCTTCATGCTTGTGCTTGTGGCCGATCGAGGCGATTGCGTGCTGACCCTTTTGATTTCGAAACAGCTAATGTGATTTCCAACTGTTATCCAGAATGTGACAAGATCCTTCCTGCACTCCAGTTACCCCCAGGAACCACTACAGGGCCGATTCAACCATCTTCGTGGAGTTTGATCCGAGTTGGGGGTGCAAGGTACTACGATCCTTCTAAAGGTTTGCTCCAGAGCGGATTCTGTGCTACCCAGAAATTTCTTCTGAAGTGGAAAATTTTTCTTGGGAAACAAACAAACACGAATGGTTCGCCACCGCGTGCTTTGCAGCAAGTTTCTATGAACAGGTTAAATTGCGAGGCCAAGGTTGAATCCGTTAATACAAACAAAGACGCTGGAGAGATGGCAACTGGAGTTGAAATTCTTACGAAGGCCCCATCGGAAAACATCGGGTCCCAAGATAAAAAGATCACCTTTGGTAGAGGTATTCCTAACTTTACAATGAGAAAGCCTTTTTCTGAGGTGGTTGCGGGGTCCGCTGCTGCTGATTCAGCGTTTCCACCACTTCAATCCAGAAAACAAATTCCAGTAGCTTCGGAAAAGGGAATTAGGCAAAATAATATAGGAGACAATAAAGCAACTGAGTACCAAGGATCTCCAAAGGTTGAAAATATATCTGCCGTTAGTGCTAGGGTGAATGGAGATAGTAACACAGATAGCAGTCCACTTTTACAAATAGGTAGCAACATAGTTCCAGTGAGCATGAACGGTGGTGAAAAGATGAAATTAAGTACTACTTATAAGCATGTTACAATGTATGTTGGATTTGAGCATGAGTGCCCTCGTGGACACCGGTTCATTTTGACTCCAGAGCATTTGAATGGCCTTGGCCCTCCTTATGAAGCACATGAAGATTCTCATGCTGATCACTTGAAATCGGGTAAGAATGTGGGCCATGGTAAAGCTCATCGGCACTCAAATGAAATGATTACAGCAAATACTGTTGGTAAGTCTAGAAATTCGGGGAAGTCAAGAGAGATAGTGGTTAATGGTAATAATCAACATCTTGATAGAGTGATGCAATTCTCCCGGTCATTTAAAGGACTTGGTGATTCTGTGAAAGATGTTGAAGCCAGCCTTGAGTCTATTACTCTTGATGATGGTGGATCTGCTTTCTCCTTATTGAATAGAAACTTACCAATATACATGAACTGCCCACACTGCCAGATCTCTAAGAATAAGAAGGACCCACCTAATGCTAAATTTGCTAGCACAATATCACAGCTCCAGAGGGTCTTTCTCGTAAGTATTCTTTTGACTTTCTCTGGAACTCATTTGGGTATAGAATCCTGTGACCACAGTTCCCATAATTTCAAAGTTTCTAATTCTTTAATTTTTACTGCCATGATGACAAGACATGTACACAGGATTTATCACTCTCTTAGGTGAATATATAATACATCTTACATATGCAAAATAATACATATATATTACATCTATATATAACAAATTAGGTCAATTAGGTGTGATCCAAAAACCCACCCCCGACAGAACTGAAGTCATTCTCCACGACCATACAGCAGTACTCAGTACTAATAGAGTAACCTTCAAAGCTGAGTTTTGAGGTCGAACTAGACCATTTCATCCCCAATTAGCACTTGTTCGCATTCATCTATCAAAGCCTCCTTGGAAATTTTCCGGGCAATGGTTTTGGATTTTACTGTCAGTTATCCTTGGTTACTTGTCTTACTACGTATTTTTTATTTGACAGGGAAGTGAACTCCACATGCTCATATTTTTCCAAAGCTAGATTACCTGTAGACACGATACGTGTGCTACTCGCATGTATATAATTTGATGAGAAAGTTGTAACAAAAGTGAAAGATGGTCTAGTGGTTAAGCATTAGTGTAGATTGTTTATTAGTGAGGGTTCAAATTTTGTTGCAAATGTATTTTTATGATAAAGAAAATTGCTGGGGGGAAAATAGGCATTTAAAAAATATGACACTACATCATTTGGCGGTTCAAATGGGTGCATGCTTTATATATTAGATAATGTCATATTATAGATGATAGTTTGTTGTTAATTATTCTGATTGGAAAATTTGCTATACCATGTGTAGGTCACACCAGCCTTTCCTGTCGTTTTAGCAACATGTCCAGTTATCCAATTTGAGGTATGTCTTGGTTCCTTAATCTGATGTGCTTATGCACATCCCTATGCATTTGTTTATATTTACATTAACCAAGGATTTGTATAAATCTAGATAAACATAGAATCCATATATTACAGAATCTGGTGTGGTTATTAATTTTTATTTTTTTTGTGTGTGTGTATTAAGGCTTTCATACTCCTTGTCATGTTTCAATTGGGTATGCGTGCTCATGAATTAGTGTGTAGTGTTATTTTTGTAGTGGCTGAGACCTTTGGGCCATCATTTGAGCACGACATTGTGTATTCATTTTTACATCACATCAACAAGCTTACTGGGGTGTAGTATAACCAAATCTTCTGAAATTAAAGTAGAACATAAGTCCTATATAACTCTGACTAAAAAAATACTTGCCACTACAAAATTACGATTCTTGCTAGAACACCAGTTGCTAGGAGTAACTCCTACTTATCAAATACGATACCATATGAAAATATTGCTTCATAAAACTATACAATAACCAGTGTGATGGAACGCAATAAGAACAGAAGAAAGCATTGATAGAGTAGAATGCCTATCAATAACCACCCAAACTCTCAAAACTATTAGCAGCTATTGATAGAGTAGAATGCCTGATGAAATACAATTTGAAATAATAAGCGACAGTACTATGATTGTGTAATTGAGGGACAAAAGTTCTTTTTGTTAACCAAAGGATTTATTTGTAAAAAAGCCCACATTGAATGTAGATCTTGGGGCTCATTCACCCATTAGCCTATTGGTTTTGGGTTGAATACCCCCACTCTATTATGGTATCAGAGCAGGCTGTATTATCCTGTTGCACACACGTAGAGTGTGCCCTAAAGCTGGTTTTGTTATAAAACCATTATGGTGGTTGCTACAATTTGATTGAAAATGATTTTTGAATTTGACTTTGCACTTTGGATCCTCTTGTTCGAGAAAAGGTGCAAAAAACCTGCAAGGTGTTCTAAAAAAATTCTGATTTTTTGAGCTTGTTTTCGTCAAAATCATTCTGCAAAACGTGCCTAATCCCTCCTTTCCGAACAAAACCATCCATGCTTGAATAAATTGCATATTCTGTAGACATATGACAAATGCGCATCAAATCCAAATAACCCCCATTGCTACTGTCATAATGCCTCAATGTACTGTTGCTGCATGTTTTATGCTATTGGTTTTTGGGCTTTCTTTCACTTTGCCCCCCTTTTTTACATGCCAAAATAGACTTACTCCTGTTTTCATAATCATTAGACTTTGCTCCCTGCAAGCAGGGGAATCTAAAATATTACGTAAAAATGGGGGGTTTAGTCAAAGGATTGCGTTAAAAAATTAGAGATTGCTCCCAATTTTTACGTAATTCTTTGAGATCCCCCACATTTGTTGGGGGGGGGGGGGGGTGCAAAAACTAATATTATGAAAACAGGGGGGAGTCCAATTTCACATTAAGAATAGGGGGCATAGTAAGATAACCCTTGTTTTTTAATCTGTTGTTGTTGATAGGAAATGTGTGGAGATTTTCCTTTTGATGTAATGTTTTCTCTTACATAAAATTATTGTAGGTGTCGTGTTTACCTCCATCTGTTCTAAACCGTGAACAAAAATTAGAGTTCAGCCTTGGGTGTCAGGTGATTTTGCCGCCAGAGAGTTTCCTCTCACTTAGACTCCCATTTGTTTATGGTGTGCAACTGGAGGATGGAAGCCTTTGTCCGCTTAAACCTTTTGAACATCAACCAGAACTGACTGCCTGGATTACCGAAAGCACAACATTGCAGGTTATGTGCAAGGGAAGCGGCAATCCCGAGGAGCGACTACTTACATAATCTGTAATTCAAGGAACCTCAAGAGTTTGGCTTTTGGCAATTTACATTTATTTTCTGAGCTTGAGGAAGCAGCCTTGGTCTCAGGTGAGGATTTACATTTCTAAGTACTCTTATATAGTACTTATTACATTATAACATAGATCTTTTGATGTGGTTATTGTTAGTTTCTCTTGTTCTATCACCGCTTACGTACTTGTTGATTGTTAATTCCTTTTCTTGTCTTGCAAATTGAGGTTAGCAGATTTCGTGTAAGAAGTTTTGGGACATTTTACGGATGTGACTGTTCATTCAAAAATTATATGTTCACTTTAAGTTAAAAAAAGGTAAAAAAAATAAAATTAAAAAGGGCCCCCTTAATTAATATATGATTTTACTTGATCACAAAATAATTTATTGCATTTTTCCGAACAACCAACTGTGAAGTAACATTAGGGATATGGTTTAGTTTCAATATGTATCACAAATTCTTGTAAGTAATATTATTCAATTGAACAAAACTTTGGTGTGGGTTTTTGGCCCCTCTTCCATAAAAAAGGTAATAATTTTTGATGAAACGTTCAACATCAGTTGCATCAATTTTGAGCAGGAAATTGTCACTTTTTGCATATCCAGTGAACACATGGAGTTGTTAGATAAGAGATAAAACGTTCAAAATTTGGGAGTTAAGTTCTAGTACAATTTTTTTTTAAAACCTGTAGTATTGTAGGCAGGGTTCCAATCAAGGTTTTGCAAAGTTGTATGGTGTGGCATATCAAGGGCCCGTATCTTGTCTAGAATCCCATATGAACAACAATAAGTATTTCTAGTGCTAAATTAGTTGTGGTTATTTGGTTTCAGCTTAACTTGTGCAGTAATTTCTGCATCTCTCATTCTCTCAATCAGTGTGTTGCACATATGAAATGCAATAAATTTGTTCAAATAGCACCATTGCAATATAGCCTAAAAATGTATATCTGGAGTTCATTTTTTCTCTTTTTTGTTAATTGACAATGTGCAGGATAAGGACTTGACGGGTTTATATTTTTGGGGCATTGAAGATAGGGCGAGGCTGCAGTCAGGATTCTGATGTCACCAGGTAGCGTATGAACTGTGTTTTTAGCCCAGTAGTAGTTGGAGATTAATCTATTTGACAAAGTGCACTAATTAAGGACCATTTGTCATTCTGATAATTACAGGTCCTGCAAATGATCTGGTGCCTTGGAAGGAAGGGGAACTTCATAGTTTCAAGGTAAGCTTTCTTCATCCTTGCATGCCAAGCATAAAATTGTTTCTTATTTTAGGAAGGTTCAGTGAATTTATTGTAGATTATTGAGGTGAACTTTTTGGGGGATATACTCTTTATCATTAATTAGTTGAAATTTTGTATATATAACCTTGGGTTTGCTCTGCTTTTTTGGTGTCCATAGCTCCATAAGGAAGGCAACAAGTCAGGTTTGGCCAAACCCAAACCCCATCCGCCTAAAATCATATCCAATCTGACTTGTGCGACCCCACCCTGTTTACTTGGAACTGAACCCGCATTGACCCGGTCTACCTCATTGTAATTATATGGTATTATAAGGGTATCTAATGGAAAAAAATGTTATATTAGGGTGACCCCGACCCGAGAATTTTGGGAAATAGTTATGAAGGAGTGAGGAAATTTAGAGTGGAAGTGTGAGTTTCCAACCCCCCCCCCCCCCAGACTGAGAAGTGTGAGGTTCGAGTGGTTGAAAAAGGGGGATTATAATACATTGACGTTCCCTACATTTCCTAATAACGGGAAGAACACTTCAATTCAGGATTTTAGACCCTGCTATAAGGGAAGTGGTTAGAGATCCTCTCATGATATAAGATTGTAATAATTCTCATTCAGTTCAGGTGCACAACTTGAGGTGCAATAGTTGAGTGGCCTGTTTTTATAAAATCCTATTGCAATTTGTTTCTACAAATATGAGTGGTGCCTTAAATGTTTACTGTTTCGTAGGTTTTGAGTGGATTCATTAGAGATCGACATATTGAATGCAGCTATGATAATCTCTGAATTCGATTTTATTGGCTTCCATAGCATTTATGTATTTAGAGTAGCCAATTATGTATTCCGAGATTATTTTAGAGTCAATCCTAAATTAGTGAAACTTTGAGATCCATTGGTGAAAATAATCCATCTCTAAAAGCTTGGATGGTTGAAATTGAGTCCGTATTCGTTGGTGGGGAAATGGTTATGTAGATTTTCTTTATAAATGAATTCTGTTTGGTGTTAAGGTTGATGTGAAGATCCTATTTGAACAAACTCAAAAGTACAGTTTTCTGAATTACTCCCTCCATCTTAAATTAAGAGTCCCTTCTTGAATTTTTTACTTTGCAAGCAAAAAATAATTTGAACGTAATGAATGGTCAAGAATAAACCATCATGGAACTGTGTGGGTAGGAGCACAGTCTCAAGTTTGATTCCCCGCGGCGTGAAACCTTTCTTGGGCCACTGGGGGCATCTCCTGGTTGAGCAACCAGGGCCTCATGGGACTGTGTTGGTAGGAGCACGGTCTCAAGTTCGATTCCCTGCTATGTGAAACCTTTCTTGGGCCACTGGGGGTGTTTCTTGGTCGAGCAACCAGAGTCTCATGGGATTAGTGGGGGTGGGCTTTGATACCCATGGTTATCAAAAAAAAAAAAGAATAAACCATCGTGGGCTAGTACATTGATTTTGTCCCAAAGAGGAAACAAAACCGTTAAATTTGATACTTTCAAAAAGGGAAGTGTGACTCTTAATTTGAGACTCGGGAGTTTAATCCTTTTTGGCCATATTTTACAATAACACAAGGCGCTTGTGATATGAGTAATTTGTGCAAAAGAAGGTTGAGAAAATCAATCGAGATTGTCTTTTCCACCTTTTTATTATTATTATTGAAAGTTCTTTGTAATGTACAAGTGAGTACAACAATTTTTGTTGGGGGAGGGGGGGGGGGGGTTGTATGTTTGCGTCAAACTATTTGAGTGCTGGAGAACGAATTAGGGAGATTCCACTTACGAATGAATTACTTTTGGTATAAGGTGAGTAGGTGACTATGATTATTGTTGTTTGTAGTATATGGTACATGCTGCAGTGCATAGGATACGATACAGTACGTTCTAAAAGTATACGCAGTTTTCTTCAGAACCAATAAATATTATTATTTGTAAAATTAGAACACTAACAGCTAGTTTGGTTCGAGTTTTAGTTTGTTCCTGGAATGTTGAATTGGTAAATTCACAGTAGGAGCTTCGTATAATTTATGTCAAGAAGGTGAATCATAAGGTAAATGAGTCTCAAACTTTTAATGTGAAGTTACTATTTCGGGTTACAAGAATGAACAAAATCTAGAACCAAACAAGCACTAAAACACTAGATATTTCCGAACAATGTCTCTTTTTGCTTCATCACACGCTACTTTCAGTTTATCTTATGAGACAGCAAACACCTTATATCCTAATACGAGACAAGTACACACAATAGAAAGTAATTTGTGCGAAAGAAAAGGTGAAAGAAAGAAAACCTACTTGAGGGAATCAGTCGAGGACTTTTCTCAACATTTTCTACTTGAAAATTTCTCTATGCCCAGAAAATGAATACATGGGGCTGTTGATCTGGATGATAAATTGATTTGCACTATTGTTGTCTCATTACGGAATTTGTATAATTTTAGTTGTAACTAATGCTATCATTGATAACATATTGCTAAAGAAGCTCTCTCTCTCTCTCTCTCTCTCTCTCTCTCTCACACACACACACACACACACACACAGACACACCAAAAAAAACACTATGTATGAATGCATCCGTTCGTGTTTCGTAACTGTAAATCATCTTCCACCAATTTTTGTTGGCTATGTAAATAATCTAATGGTCCATTCTCTATATAATTTATACAAGGTATGAGACAGCTCTCGGGCTATGATTTCGGGCACGTGGTTCAGGATAAACATAAGATGTCAAAGCCCATGGAGAAAGTTTCTTATTGCAGGCTGCTGCTAGAACTGGAACCTTTGGCTCTGCTTTGAGAAATGATCTCTATTGGTGAAGGAAAGCTCTGCTTGAACCAGCGAGGATATAGGCATTGCGTCACGAAGAAAATGGATGCTGCTCGCGAACCAGCCAACAATGGACCGAAGAAATTAGTTGACGGTGAACAAAACTACTTGTTATTTCTTGGTTGCTTTTTGGTTTGTGTTTGATGAAAGTCAGCATTATTAGGCAGTGTACATACGTTTCACGTTCATACATGGCTTACACTTCGGACCACATTTTTACCAAATTTTAAAAGGGCAGAACCGGTTGTTTGGGTTACTTTTCTTCTTCTTTCTTATTTTTTTTTTTTCTCTTTTGAAAGGGAAGGACTCCAGCTCACCTCTCTTTTCTTACCGTGTATTGTCTATTCCTGTTTGTGGCCAAATTCCTAATTTGATTTCATAGTTCGAATCACAGATAAATATTCTCATTGTTCAATTTTACTGCCTTTTTCATGTCGATTCATACACGAAACTGCCATAAAAACTAAAAAATTATAGAAATGAAGGTCGCCACCAATATGGTGAAGAAGCTCTTTCATTTTTTTATCTTTTCTTGTAAAAAGAAACTTTGTAATACTTTTGAAGTTATAGTTATTTTTTTTGTAAGTGTTAATAATAAGGTGGCTAATATAAATAATTATAAATTTAAGCATAGATGTTTATCTTTGATTAGATCGGATTGCAAATGAATTGTATCAACATATATCTATATCCAATTTATTAATCAAAGGCTTAATAGATTCGGAACGGATTTGAATATACAGATTATAAATCTCAATTTATATCCTAATAAACAGATTGTGATTTGGGTACAAATCTAATTTATTGACATGTCAAATTTCTATACATGAATAAATTCAATTTAAAATAAAAAAGACTTGGTTCACGTTTACTATTGTTATTATTAATAAAAAAGTTTCTAGTTCAAACATTGGCACTAAAATATTGGCAAAATAGGAAAAGAATAAAATTTGGTGTCATAATTAAAGTTATGCTTTGAAATCTATATATAAATACTAAACACTTAAGCACGTGATTCAAGTACACACCTCCTTCTATGCACGTGGATATCTAATTTAAAAATAAAAAAAAATTAATTAAGAGATTATGTGTTCATGTTCTACTAAACAAACAAAAGTAAAGGAAAAACAAAAACACATTAAATGTCATAACCGAATAAAGTGACTTCTAATTTTTATATAGATATAGAATAGATTCACAAACGATCATAAGTGATATTCCATTTTGTTTAAATCGGAGTGTTAAAACTTTGGGTTTTAAAAAAAATGAGTCATTGCCATAAAATTAGATTACTTAATTAAATAAATTAGGACTTTAAAATATATGGGCATTAGAGTTGAAGGTGGTTGGCCAATGGCCATCGCCCATCCCGTGTGTTCCCGATTTAATTATTTAAGGACTTTAGGTGTGGGATTTTATTTCAATTTTTTTTATATTACTAATTAGTAGATTTTCTTTATTAAACTCAGAGTATATTTCTGATACAGATCAGACATTTTTACTAATTTTTTGAGTCGTAAAAAAGTTCGGTCCACACTTTAATTAGACCGAGATTAATATTTTAGTGGATGAGTTATAAACTTTTCACCTTTCAAAGAAGTGAAACAATTAGTCTACTTTTTGCATATTTTTACTAATTCTACGTTAGATCAAAATAACATGTAGTTGAAGGGTACGTACATACACTAAAGCATTTTACGTGGATTCAACGAATGGAGCCTTGTCAATAAATTATAATCTGGTTACGTTTAATTTGTCTTTCAAGTAAGAATGTATGTGTAGTTGTATTTGCCTTAATTTCCAATTAAATTAATAAATTACAGAAAGTGGCAAATTTGCAATCTACTTTGATCTGGACTGAAAAAGGAATGATGGGCTTTATGGAATGATGATGACAATGATGTTTTGTATATATTGATATTCCGAACTTAATAATCAACTGGCTTGGAGTAAATTGATAATTGATATATACAAGTCGTACCTCAACTGAGCTATTAGGCAAGGCGAGTGCGCAGAAATCGACTACAGGAATTGTTTCATAGTAGGAATCATATTAAAAATACGTTCTCGAATAGTCAATTATATATCAAATAGAATAATGTGGACGTATTCCGAACTTAATTTCCATAAATGAATCATCCTTTATATCTATATATTGTTTATGATTATCTAATTATTACCCTTTAATCAAGGACCAACACATAACAATTACTTCTATGTCCTAAGCCTATTACGGTACTAGTCCATCTTTTATCTTACTACTAGGGTTTTGTTGATAAAAATTGGTATGATATTGATAATTGCATATTGGGGCAATTAGTTAGAATTTAAAGTAATATTGGAAGCAACACTAATCTCGCAACTGAAATTGGGCAATACTTCCAGTACATAATAAACATATTCGAAGTATACCAAATTGTACTTTTCTTATGCTAATGCATTGAACGACATTGTAATGCTTTGAAGTTGCATTCGGATTCGAACTAAGAAGCTAATAAACTTGCTGAAAATCTAGTATGCAAATGTATGATGCTTTGATGACCTAAATGGGATAAAGTGCCTATTAGGAGTCCTATTAAAAATGAAATAATAGTAGCATATATTTAAAATGAAATCTCATAATAATTAGAAAATAACTTAAAAGAGTTGATACATAACTTGAATAAGAGATAGACAAGTCATTGAAAAAGCCCTAAAAAAGTTACATATTATGTCATATATACAAGTATAAATAGTGATGAGAGCTTTCTAGTAAGTATAAATACAAGTGTATAACCTACACGATAAAATAAGAGAATATATTAATACTTTGAATAGTGTCTAAGAAAATAATGAGCTAAACTTTTTCTTATTTTGTGAACATTAAAAATTGTAATTACAAAATTGATTGTATCTTAAAATCGATTAGTGCTAATCACAATATGAAAAAACTTAAAAGGATCATAAAATAAGTTTTTAAGCATTCATAAAATAGAGAGCTTCAGTACAAGAGTAAAATTTTAACGCAAAACTTATCGTTTGTTCACTTGAAAATTAGAGAAGCAAGAGTTAGACCTAAGAAAATACAAAGGTAAATAAAAACAATTTAATTGCAAAAACTTTAATTGTAATACAAATCTTATCATGTAAAATTGTTCACTTGAATAATAGAGAAGCAAATGATAGACCTACAAATATATAAAGCTAAACAAAAATACAAATAAGAAAAATGCAACAACCTAATTATATAAAATAGAAACATAATTTTGTATGGATAAATAAACCTTTGAATTAGTGCAAAAGAGCTCATATATCGAATTGAGAGCAAAATGATAAGATTGTAAAAGCCATAACATGTATATATAAATTATCATTATCATTATTAATTAGTGATGTTATAATAATAAGGAAAAAAGAAGACCAAAAAAGCTAAGAAGGGAAGAAAAATCTAGAGAGAAAAAATTATATTAATATTCAAAAAAATTATTAAATATTGCATTAATTGTTTTATTTTCTCCATTTTACTATATAGTAATAAATACATAACAGATACATACATATATCCATGTGATTCTTATCAATAATTGTTGTCACAACGATGCGTTCGTACCCATATATCCCCTTGATATTAATTACTAATAAATATGAAACGGTTTGGATGCTTTTTCTTCGAGGTTTGATCCTAGAATTCTTGAAGACAAATATTTGTCCATTCGATGAATTTAAAGTTAAGAACTTTTCAGTTATTGTGTGATCAATTAATTTGTTAAGAGAAATTTGCATGCATACGTTTTATATAATATAATGGTATGTTCGTGCCTAAGGGCACGATGTAACCGGAAAAAAATTGACCTATAAATAAAAATTATTTTTATATTTTGTACTTGAAACAAACATATTAACAAGAGTAAGTGGATTAGCTTAATTTAGGTTCTCACTAAAAAAGTTTGGGTAAGTTTTTTTCGTTTGTAGTTAAAGGGAGGGATTTAAATTTATTTTTTTAACTAATAATAATAATTTAGACAAACGTATTATTTTAATGCATTATTTTGCTAAAACTATATTTAAAATTATCATTTTGTTCCTAAGACTGTAGATTAGAATGTTGGATTAATTTTCTCTTCGGAAGTGCTTCATTTTAAATTAATCAATATTTCAAATAGGAAAATTAGAAAATTTTAGAGGTTGATTAAAGTTTTTGTAGTTAATTTTTTTTAAAAAAAGGGAAAAAAGACTCACAATTTAACCAAAGCAAAAATAGAAAAAAAATAAAAAAATTAGAGTCGATCCAATGATTAAACAAAAGAATGGTGATTAAAAAAAACAGAAAGAATTGTTTCATAATTTCAAAGATTAAACAAATTTATAATCGTAATCCTGACAATCCCCTTTTATATTATAACGATTCTATTACTGACATCATCAAATTTCAATAAAATTATACGTAGAAGAATTAGTTATATATTACGGTGAAATGAATAAACCATGTTAGATGAAATGTGCAAAACTTACTATGTGTATATGCTGGGGAAAGAGTGGATTGGTAGTAAGGTGTGGAGAAATGATCACATAATTTTTAAAATATATAAAAGAAATTTAAGCTAAATCAAGTTATATAATGAAATTAATTTTATGAAAAATTGGCTATATGCGCATAGCAAATTGTATAATGAAAAATAATGTTATATTTTTTTTTTAGCAAACATACCCTGTAAAATTGGTGAACTACATTATTATATTGGGACGAGGAATTATACGTTGCATCTAGTGAAATTGAATTCTAAATTTAACTGTAGCATGTAGAAATGCATACCTAGCGAATTTTGTTTCAAACAATAGGATGGAACTCTTGATTCTACCCCATCCTATTCAAATGTGAGCCAACATTTACAATAGCAATTTTTTTTATTACTAATAAACTGCACAAAAGTTATATATTTTTTACTTAAAAGATAAGTAATCATTTTTAAGAAGAACAAATGTTTTGACAAAAATATTTTTGACAAAAATATTTTTGAAAAAATAAGACTCAAACCTTGAACTCTTTCTTAACCTATCTAAAAGCTACCTTATAACTATGTTTTTTGATACTGATAAATGCACATTAAAGAATTATATTATATTTCCCCAGTCCACTTCATATAGAAGGTTCTTTAGGTAGTTCTCTGCTTTATATTGTGTCTTAGATAATTAAATAAAAAGTTAAATTGATTTAAATTTGGCATCCAACAAACTATTTAGCAAGAGGATCCATTGTATATTGTCTGAGTTTGACATGTCTTCGATGATATTCATTATATCATGTGATTTTTTTTATCTTTTTTTTTGAATATATTGATGGGATAATATACCGTTCATCATTTGAATCTCCAAATTTGGGACAATATATTATTTATCTTTATTTATTTATTTATTTTTTTTTGAATGAGGGTTCAGATTGTGTAAAGAATGGCCGTCTAGTAGTGTGGCAATATTCGTTATATTATCTAAGCTTTCTGTTTTTCCATATTTTTAGCCTATACTTTTACATTTTGGGGTAGAGACCCTTACCATAAAAGTTCGGCCTCCATCAATGCTTCTAGTCTTTAAAACTGACTTTTATTGATGTGTTTGTTTCAAGTACAAAGTTTAAAAAATATAAAAATAATTTTCTCTTTTTATAGTTTAGTTTTTTCTGTTAAAAACAAAGGGCCTAAATCTCAAGAGATAATCGCATACCAGACGTTCTCTATTTTAGCATTTGTTAGTAGGAAAAAGTGGAAAAGAAAAAAAATAAAACTGATATAGAATGCAAAATTTGTATTGAAAGAAGTGATAGCAGAATGCTATCACCAGAAATTAAGTAATTGATTGGCGTCATGACCGTCATCTCTATTCTCATAATAGAGAAGTCTTCAATTTGACCCGCGTAAATGTAATTGTCAAATTTTTGGTTCATCCACTTTATTGCAGTAGTTCGTTTAAGATATAACATTGTATTTGAAGAGTTCATTTGAAGTTTGAGAATAAAAATTGCATATACATCATCACCAAAGTTAAATAAGATACTATCAAAATACATAATACTATATTATTGTAACTATAATATGCCATTTACTTCGTGTTTACTATAGTTAAGTGGTAAACGGGTTTGGGTCAATTACATTAACCCGCAAACTAAATGGGTCTGTTCGGGTTGACCCGCTAACTCGAAATTGACCCGCAATTAAATTATAATTTTTATTTTCTTTTGATATATATATATATATATATATATTTTATTTTGCCATCTTTCTTGACAATTATATTCTTATTTGGAGTATGGTAGTAGATGATATTATTATGTTTTTAATGATGGATAAAGTACTTTTTTTTATGTTTATGCTTCGGTGATGGAATGAATTTTTTTAATAAAATTTTGTAAAGATGATCTACTTAAATGTCATTATAATCATTATATAAATTATTTCTATCAAGTAAAATAAACAGGTTTTCGAGTTAATATAAATGACACGAAAAAATTCATTTGTTTAACCCTTAAAGTAAGTGGTAAACAATTACATTATCTGTTAAAATTTTAAATGATCATCTCACTCACTTTTAAATTGAATTTTTTTAATAAAATTTTGTAAAGATGATCTACCCATTATAGAAATTATTTCTATCAAGTTTTTACAAAAAAATTCATTTGTTTAACCCTTAAAGTAAAGGGCATTGAGGGAAATTGGGGAAAAGGGGTAATAGAGAGTAGCTAAATCCAAGTATGGTGAATTTTTCTTTATATGTTTATATATTAAAGAAACTTTCTAAAATGCTAAAGTGTTCATATAAAGTACTAATAACGATATCCATCATGTTAATGGCCTTAAAAAGTTGTAATATTTAGTCTTACTTGTAGGAGTTCAAGCAAGTAACGAGGAGACTCGAACTTAGAGTCTTATGAAAACACGGAAGCCCTTCTAACACTCCACTTACCAATGAGCTCAGCTACCTGAACCTAATTTTGATGTTAATTAGGCCATCTACAATGGTAATTTCTATTCTTCCATTCTATCATACGTGTCAATGTTATTTTACAACCCTTCTATAACTAGTTGTAAAGTTTTTTATATGGATAGAGAAGTATAAAAAAGTTTATCTCTAATGGTGCTTCATTTATTTCTTACTTGGCATTTATTTAAAAATGAGAGAGAATTAGTGGTTTCTTATATCCAATGAAAATATGTCATGTCACATTAAAATTTTCTATCACCATTTATAGAAATTTTCCACGTGACTCAACTTTCACTTCATATATAAATGATTATAGAAAACCTCATTAGAGCATATTTTTGTTTTATTTTTTTTCTATCATAAAAATTTGTATAGATAAAAATAACTATTCAAAAATAATTTAAAAGATTTACATTTACATATTTGAAGTGCAGTTTGGTTAGAAAAAAGGGTGTATTTCTCCACGGTACGCTTTAATTTGATTCTTGAGAACCTCAATTTACGTTTTACACTCCCTAAAATCGATTACTGGTTGTATCCGAATATTTCGCTTGTATCAAATTTTTTTTTTAACATTAGTGAGAAGTTATAATTCCAACGTTAAAACACATGTTTAATTGACAAAAGAAATTATTATAATTAAAATTTGGAGAAGTGAAGCGAAATGTTGGCCCTACGAATCATTCCATGACGATTGATTATATATTATCACGGACCAATTAGAAATGCCAGACTGGTATATTGTATTGATCTGGAATTATCGATAGACATCATAATAGTTAGGGCCCCACACCAACACTATAAAATGATTATTTTGGAATGGACCTATTTACTCAATTATATCACAAAAACTTTATCACTTTGCAATGTGATAATGTCTCACAAAAACTTATTTATTAATTAACTGCTAAAGAAAAAATTAATTGAATTTCATTTAAAATTTAAATGCCCTCCCAACAATTTTTCACCTCTTTTTAAATCCAAATTTAAATTAGTTTATATTAATAGGTATAATGCAATATTGAATGTTACTTCTTTATCTTAAATCAAGCATTTATTTTTTGTTTTAAACATAATTAATTTATTAAATTTCTTGATATTAAACAAGTCTCATCCTCAATGACTGATTATGTTAAAAAATATTATAGTCATAAAAAAATTATAAAGTTAAAAATAAAACTCTTAATTTAAAATAGAATGAAATACCTAATACTATCATCTTAAATATGTAATAATATATTTCTAGAGTATTGATATTAGTACTTCACATAAGTCATTTAATATTTTAAATTATTTTTAGTAATAATTTATATGTATATTTTGAATTTTTTTTACATTAAAAATATTTTTTTTACATTAAAAATAATTTTATAGATTGCTAACGGCAACACCGACAGAATCCTTCTTTTAAATGCAATTTATCGGATACGCTGTACCAATTATCCTCCTCAATGCAACTTTTCCACATGCTTTGGTCGGCCCTCAATTACCTTTTATTAAATTTTCAGCCCCTAACTTTTCTGTCACTTTACCCAACAACAAGAAAAAAGGGAGAAACGACACGAGACTAAAATTTCAAAAGTTTTACTCTAAAAGAGGAAAATTCAAAAAATAATCACGTTAACTTTTTTGGTTCAGTTCATTGGTGGTACTATAATTGTGAGAAAAGTACAATGCGTCTTCGCCTAAAAGAAAAAAAAAAGAACGAAGAAAATTTATGGATTGATTTTATGTATTATCACTTATTGTTCATGAGAAAAGGTAAAAATGGACAATTAAAATTTTAAAAAATTAATTGCCACCCACTAAAAAGTAGGTCTACCCATCGGTTCAAAAGTAAATAAATTTATTATAATCTATTAATTAATCTAATTTAATTGAGTTTGTATTTTAGCATACAATCTAATCTAATTTAATTTGATCATCTAATCGAAACCAATCAGATTTAGTTTGATCATTCAATCTAATGCAATTCGAGCTTGAATTGGATTGGTTCGAAACCAATATCAATTATATATTCAAAGAGTTATAAAGTTCAATGAGAGGCAAATAAATCTAATCAACAATATGAAAATCAAAACAATATAAAAGAGGTAAATCAAAAGGTAAAATTAGGATTTGTTTAATTATGTTCTTATATACGTAGCAATAACAAGATGATGCAAGGTATATATTAGTAATTTAGTGTTTAATAATAACTAATCACATAATGACATGTGTCATATTTAGATGAGATTTGATTGGATATGTCAATTAGAACAGTTTGAATTAGATTATGTAAACTCTTATTTAAAAATTGAAAAGGATATTCTTTTCTATTTATATGTTTGCTTTTTACGTTTTTTTATTTTTTATTTACTTATTTTAAAAGATTAAAATTGTCGAGGTTTGAATAAGTAGACGTGATCTTTTAAGTTTTTTTTTTCCCAAACTTAGTTACATCTTGTACATTGATGCTTGGGTTTTATAAATACATTTCTTTTTCCAACCCAAACATTGAATTTAAATGATTTTGACACTAGGGTATTTCCTATTAGTATTGGATTTTATTTTATATCATCTTAGTACAATTTTTTTGGTTTGTAAACATCTATATAGAGGGCACAAACTAAAGCATAGTCCTTGCAGCACAGGTTCAAGAGGGATATAAGAGTCTTTTAATTAGTGAAACTGGTGACAGATTAATTCTAGAGTTTTCCCGGAAGTGGATTTTTCATTGAAGACAAACTAACCACTATTTATTTGGTGATATTGACTTCTTGAGCATGTCTTGGTTTATTTTTTAATATCAAAATAAGAGGATAATAATAATCAAGAATTATTGGGTTTAAAATATCAAATTTAATTGGGAGTTTTTCGAGTGGAGTCTTAATAAGTGTAAAATTTTTGATGGGGAGTTGTTTGGCACTTTCTATAAACAAGAATTAATCAAATTATAGGAAAGATGGTCCACACATCCCAAGAAGATACAATCCTCAAAAAAAAAAAAAAAGAAGGGATATTACACAATTTTATATGATGTTACCTTGAACAAGTGGAGTGCTATTAGCGTTTTGTACTTTTGCGGAAAAAGTATTTGTAGGTAATTATGAAACTTATAATTTTCAAAATAAATTATAGATGATATTCCAATTAATACAATATTTTTCACGGCCCAAATTATTCATAAGATTGTTTAGTTGTTTTGGATTATAGTTTTGTCTTTCTAACTAAGATATGATATAATGTGGGATGAATATCTATTTATAATATCTCAGTAAACACTACAATTATATCGAGACACATGCATTAAGCAGTTATAATAGGGGCGCATGCAACATGTTGTCATAACACTTCTTACATTTGCCCACCTTGTTATAATAAAAAAAAGGGAGGGGGGGGGTGGGGGGGGGGGTTTCTATTTCTCATTTTCTCTTAGACATCGTTTGATTCGGGTATTAAAAAATGGGATGTGATTCTTAATACCACTTTTTTTATAATACCTTGTTTGATTTGCACAAATGTGCTGGGATTACTTATACCGGTATTAACTTAATACCACTCTTTGTGCTATAATTTAATATCAGGAGGGAAGTGGTATTGTTTATCCATGATTAAGAAAAATGAACCATATATTTTCAAAAATGCCATTACTACTATAATATTTTCAAAAATGCCACTACTACTACTACTACTACTACTACTATATTTTTTTTATTTTTTAAAAAAAATTGAAATTTTTTTTTGATTTTTTTTTTATTTTGATAGTCCAAAATATAATCTCGTATACGAGTTATAGAACCAAACATAGTATTAACATCAGCATGAGACATCCCAGTATTAATACTGCATGAATCAAATAAAGTATTGGTATTAAATTAATACCAGGATTAATAGTCAGTATTATTAATACTGGTATTCTTAATCCCATTGATCCTAATACCTGAATCAAATGAGGCCTTAAGGTTTGTTTGATAACAATACGATTAGAAAAATAATTGTTTTATATGAGGAATTAAAAGATATGATGAGGAATTAGGTAAGATGTTTTTCATCTTGTGCTTATTTATTGAGTAGACGTGTTCAATTTTTTTCTTTATATTTCATGAATTTTTTCATCTTCACCACTTAAAGAACTTTATTTCTTACAAAAGAGGAAAAACTAAGAAGACAAATACCAAAACATAAGTCAACTTATTTTCTATATTCTAACACAAATCAATTATTTTTTTTTATATTATTATCAACTGAAACCTTCTTCTATATATATTGTGCCTCACATGTAGATCGAAGGCGTAACTATATACAAAATTACCGATTTTGTAATATAAATTTTATATCACTCTGGATCTTTTATGATTAGTTAAATGCACAATTGTGGTGATATTAGCATGACAAAAAAAAATTGATGTCAATTATATTTTCATCGACCACGTAAAGACTCATAAATTTTCATGGTGCAGTAGTAAGAAATATCGACTATAACAGTAGTATTACGGCTGAATTATGGGCTATTCTAGAAAGGCTTAAACTTGTTCAATAACTTAAAATCAATCACATTCATATTCAATCTGATTATCTTGTTACTATACAATTAATTTGCAGGAGGCACACTTCCAATATGCAGTACCGCACCATCCTTCGTCATATCAGTCGGAGGATTAAAGAACTTGAAGAAGTGCATATCTCTTTTGTATATAGGGAACCAAATGCTGTGGCAGATGGTCTAGCTTCTTTTGCTAGGAAAAACTGTTTAATTTATAAATTTTTTTGTACTCGTCCCCTATCCTTTATAAAGGATGCTATGAATATGGATGTAATAGGCGCCACTAGGTCCCGAAAAGTTAGAACATTTTGTAATCATTATACCCATATTAAATAATATTAGCTTCATTTCTTGCTAAAAAGAAAAAAATGAAAAATGATCCATAAATACACTCTCTAGCCACCCTTTGCCCATTAACTCTTAGTAGCTCTATATTTGACCATTAATTACAATATTTTGCCATTATTTTTTTAAATAACACATCTTTTGTATATTTCAAATATTCATTCCGATTTTACCCTCCTAGGTAAAGAGGATCTTTAATTTGAATTCTCATTCGTGCTCAGCAAGACTGCGGAATTCTATAAGCGGCGATTTTTTGAAAAGCGAGCAAGAGTTGCCAGGGTGAGCTCGATTGTATCTGCGATGGATTTTGAAATAGGAGAAAGATCTGTATGGTTTGGATATTCATGATCATCATTTCCATTGTGAACAGGATCTTCATATCCAGGCATCATCTCCATTACGAAGAAGATCATCATTTCCGGCTTGATTGTAAACGATGTGGTTCCTATTTTGCTAATGATTATTAAGCTTCATCTTTATCTCGTTCCATTTTCTGCATTTTGATCTTCTGGATTTTGGATTTGCGAGATGGACGATAATGGAGCTTCATTGTTATATCGGTTTAATTTTCGAGATCCTATTTTTTCATGCTTATTGTTTTGTATGTTAATTTTTGATTTATTTTTGGCACTGGTTAGGTTTTCATTGAATTATATGTTTTACTAATGGGTGGTAATTTCATTATTGAGTCCAGTAATTCGGTTACTGGATTACTGGGTCTGGTAATCCAGTTTAGCATCATTGAATACGGTTAACCGAGTGATAATCTAGATTACGCGGTGGTAATCAGCTTCTCAGGTTACAGTAATCATGATTTCTCGCACTAAGTAGTGATTACTTAGTGGTAATCTACATTATTGGGTTGTAATATAGATTACTGGTACTAGTAATCTAACTATTAAATGACTTGGCGATGCCATTACCAGTAATCCTATTCAAGATTAATTTTGTCATTGTTGTCAATCTTTCACTTGAAATTAGTTGAATTGTGTTTATAGTTTGTATTTATTTCCAGGCAGCATATCACGCAACCAACTTCTTTTATTATTTTGAATTTTTGCATACTATTTATCATATTTGAAACAAGGCAATTCTAAAAATTTCTTGTAGTAGTAATTTCTCAGATAACTGAAAAACAGTAGATTACTGGGGGTAGTAATCCATATATCAAAATCATGTCTGATTACAAAATAAAATTCACAGATTGATTGGATTGTTTATTTTGGCAACTGTTGAGATATGGCACGATTACCGAGGGTGATAATCAGGATTATTTAAGGCAATAATCGAAATTATTGAGGCCAGTAATCCATTGCAAATGAAAAAAAAAGAGATTATTGGAGCCAGTAATTTATTACATCACAATAAAAAGGAATAAATTACCGATGGTAGTAATCGATTGCATAACACTAAAAAGGAAGAGATTAATGGGGCCAGTAATCCATTGCAATTGAATAAAAATGAATAAATTCCCTGGTAGAGTAATCCACTGTAGCCCAACAAAAGCAAAAAAACTAGACTAGAAAAACAAGGAATTATTCATAAATTATAAAAATTATTCACAATTAAGTCAATCAGTTGCTACTTCTTAATGTCACTAACACTTATATCATTAATGCTTACATTATTATTACAATGGTTTACTTCGATGCTCTAAGGGTTCTGAATTTGTCGAGTATAATTTGCCTGAAAAGTGCCCCCTTGTTTTGGGCACAGTCATAGCTTTTCCTTTTAATTCGCTAGTGGGCTTCTTCGTCGGTGGTGCTCTCAATGGTGTACATCTTTTTTTCATTTCATATAACATCACAGTGTCACTGTTGCTCGTAATCTTAATTACTATTATTTCAGAATCATGTTTTTATGACATTTTGTTTTTCAACAAAATAAATTAGTTTAGTAAGGAAAGAAGCTACATAGGCAGTGAGGATTATTGACCCCAGTAATCTTAATTATTGACAGCAGTAATACTGATTACCGGGGTCAGTAATCCTGAATACACGACAGTAAGCAGATTACTAGCGTCAGTAATCCTGCCTGGCTACTTATAAGTAATCCTCATCACATTACGATAAGTCAGATTATGGGGGGCAGTATCCTGATTACATGACGGTAAGCCAAATTACGAGGGGTAATAATTCTGATTACATGTCAGTAAGCCAGATTACAGGGGGCGGTAATCTTGATTATTAGTCAATATTCCAGATTATAAGTGTTTAGTAAGGCACAAAATTAGTGAGGTCAGTAATCCACACTAAGCCTACAATATTTTTTTATTAAAGAATATATTTTTTTACCACTTAATCCATCGTAAAGATAAACAACTTTCATTAGCATACCCAAAACTAATTTTCAGCAAAATAAATGTGTTTACAAAAGAGACAAGCAAAATTATAAGTAATGAGGATTACTGGCAAGTAACTATGATTATTGGGTAAGTAATCAAGATTACAGGTCAGTAATACACAAAAAGCCTACATAATTTATGCTACGAATCCACAGTAATCATGATTCGTGGGGGCAGTAATCCACCATACGCTTATATTATTTCTTGACCATTTTTGGTGTCAGTAATCAGAATTACCGGACAGTAATCTATGTTTTCAAACTTTTTGCAACTTAACGATTTGCTCAAATTTATGATCAATTACTGGCCAGTAATCAGGATTACTGTGTACTAAACAAGATTGCAGGGGGGAAATTTGCCTTCAATCAACATAATTTTTATTTTTGAAACCCTAGTTTTTATTAATGTTGTATCAATCAACAATGAACAACAATTACATGTCAATGTAAGCTACTACGCAAAGAATACACATTGAAACAGATATATAGGGTTCTATTTATTTTTTGAAACCCTGAATTTCCAAATTTACTCAAAATCACGGTATACTTACAACACGATCATTTTCTTGCTAATGAAAATCAATTTTTGATCAACGTTAACGTACTCCAACAAAAATGTGTGAAATAGAGTACGATAAAAGTAGAATAAGAGTGAGAGTTAAACTAACATAAATTGAATGAGAAAAGAGATGAAGAAGATGATGTGTTTTCGTGTTTAGTGGAGTGAGAGTTAGAGAGAGAGCGATTCGTTGTGAATTGTGGGCTCCGAAAGGGGCGGCAGTGGCGAGGCGGTGCGGAGAGTGAGGAGTTTTTTGAAAAGCGACTATTTGTTGAGGAGTGGCACCAGGTGTAAATAAAAAGAATATCTAGGGTTATTTCATAAGAGTTTGATGAAAATGAGTTAGTGGTAAATTTTGACTGGGTAAAAGTTTGAGGGCAAAAAATGGGCTGGTCTGTAGTTATGGGTCATTCCTCCCAAAAAAATATTGATGTCGACTATATTTCATCCACCATGCAAAGACATAAAGTCATGACCCCCCACTCTTTTTAGCTGGCATGATTTTTAACCATTTTAATTTGTGTTTAACATTTGCTTAAAGTTAATTTAATCTGTTTAGTATTAATGTTTAATTAATACTCAAGTCCATTTAATGTTTGGAGCACGTGTATATACATATGGAAAATTTCAAGTAATGATCATTATTTACGGACCATGCCATTTGGAACGCTTTTCGATAGACTTTTTTGATGAAATTTGGTGGGAAAGTTCATCATCATGTGTAGAACATCTCCACCAAATTTCATAAAAAAAATTAACTGGGAAGTGAGTTAACTACAAAATTGAAAAATATTGGTCCAAAAATATATATAAAATTATATATTTTTCAATCATGTAGTTAACTCACTTCCTTGTTGAATTTTTTTATGAAATTTGGTAAAGATGTTTTACGCATGATGAAAAATATTCCCGCCAAATTTCATCAAAAAAATTTATTGAAAAGCATGCCAACTGCCAAATAAGTCAATTATAAATATCATCTTTAAATAGTAATCGTTACTTAAAATATACCCATATATATATGTGTGTACCTCAATAATTCACTCTAAACCTGGACCGTCCAATTCTAACTTCAATATTTTAACGTTTTAGTGTGATAATTTAAATTTACTAAAATGGATATTATGGAAAGTGACTCTTTGTCTGTTATTAATTTTTCTAATTTTGCATGATTATTTTAGACATTTTGTATTTGATAAGATTGCTCCAATCTAGCGCGGTCAGCTTTATCATCAAAGAGTTCAAAAAGCTATGACTACTTTTTTTATTTAATTTCTATTCTAGTTGATGCCGATTTAATATAATGCATTTGCTGTCGGTTGAGACGTTCTCATTTCTCAAGTTTTTTTTTTTTAAATAAAATAAAATAGTAAACTACAAAAATATAAAATGAAAGAGTTAAAAAGAAGTGTGGGTAAAGATTATGGACAAGAAAATAATGAACTAGTGCTTGCAATAATTTGGACGGAGACACTTCATTAGGTGGAGTGAAGAGGTTGTGGCCCAGACGAATCTGCTTTTTTAAAAAATAAAATAATTAAAGAAAACAAGAAAAGGGTGTGGGTGCATTTTGTGATTGATTGGCCTTTTGCTTCCTTGTGTTTGTTTTTTTTTCACAAAACGAAATCTTATGAAATGTGGGCGTCATATTGTGAAGGGATCATTAATTATACACATTATTTTAATTGATAATATTTTATTTTATTATTTGTTTAGTGTAATAATATTAAATATGTGAATGTACATTTGCTTAGCTCAATAGTATTTGAAATAAAGTGGAAAGTTTTGTAGCATAGGAAAGAGACAAACAATTTTATTTTAAAAAAAAAAAATAATGATAAAAACTAAGTTGATCTTTTAACAAATTTTTTCTTCATTGCAGTTAAATTGAATTAGGGGATTATTAAATTTTCATTTACACATGATATATGAGTATACATCATGAAGTCTAAAAGACTAATTGAGTTAAGAGTGTATATTTATAATATCTTATCCGTGTGACATTCCACTCAATTACCTAAAATTTTAGAATGATTAACGTATGTGTATAAACATATATAGATTAACAAAAATGATTAGCTTAGGTTTTAATGGAATCTTTCCAACCAACACAACCATACTATTTTTTACAGGAACAAATCGTGCATCATGTATTATAGATTAAGCTCTTCTCCAATTTGTTAACATCTATTACGTTAACTTTTTGTAAACTCGATTACTTCACTACTAAAAGTTTATTTTTTAAAAAAAAATAAAAATGAAAAAAAGTTCTAATTCTTTTCTTCAACTTTTTGTTTTAATGGAATTTTCATTTTTTTGTTAAAGAAAGTATCTTCTCTTTAATAAATTATTTTCTGACTTTATATAATAAATTAATAATAAATAACAAAATATATCTATAATTAAGTCCGGGTGGGTGCCTATACGGCTATACCCTCCATAGGAGCCCACTGATCATATTGCGTAATAAAATTTGTTTAGTTGATGAAAGAACTTGACCCACAATGCATTAATGAAACAACAAGAATTCCTTGTGATAAACCAGATTGAAATCCCAACCCATTAAATATTTTGGTTCTAGAGTCTAGACCATTCCAAAGTGGCATGCTCTTGTGTCAACATCATTAGCAGAATCGTGTGACGTGTCTCTTATCTTTAACGGACACGTGTCAGTCCCATATCATTTTGGAGGTGAATGCTTAGCTGTCGGCACTATTGCTCATGGTCCCCACTCCACCACCTCTCACATCACTACTACTCTTCACACCCTTCCTTCAAAAACTTGAACTTTTCAGTTTTATCATGTGTATATATTGCTTTGATTGATCTTATGTATTTGGACTGTGACGGTTTTTTATACATTATCCTTATAACAACATCCGCATCAACATTAAAGGTGTATCGTATGTATTAAAATAATGTAATATATGGCTTCAGAAAAGAAGATAACCACCAATTGTAATTTAACTAGTAGTTGCGATATGAAAATCAGTATTGAATTCAATTAGAAGTTTTTCAAATCAAATTTTGTTAGCTACAAAAGTCTTTGATGGTGAATAACATGCCTTTTTAAAAATTAGTCGAGAAGTGCAAACGTTAGTCCGACACTTTGTGAGTTAGACAAAAAAAGAAGAAAATAATATAATTTATAGTTTTTGCATATCAAAAGAGCACTAAAATGCCTATATTAAATGGGATAAGATAAATTTACTTGGACATAATAAAATTAGGATGATACCATCATATATTAAAGTAATTATGTTTATTCACCGGTGCAATATACAACTTTAAAATCATACATTACAATTCATCTCAAAATAATATTATGCTATATAATAAATAATGGTTTCACAATATGAATAGCCTAAAATTATCGTTGATACACTAACTATTTACTTTAAGTATTTTTAATATCTTTCGCATTCAATTTTTCGTACTTGTAGATACATGCTATCCAAACAAATTGATTGACCACCTAAAATAGAGGGCAGGGTATTGCCTCAGAATTTCAAGTTTTATAATACATTCATGAGTAGAATAGTTAGTTTAATAGCTCTTTGGAGGTTTTGGGCAACAAAGTCCAATATCATCTATTGTATTTGGATGTATATATATACTCCGTACCTTGTAAAATTAAAACAGACACGTAGGAGCATAATTAAAGCTTTGACAGATCAAACTCTAATTTAATCCAACGAAAATATATAATATATACGTTCACTTTAGTCCATCATTCTGTTTAATCCTGAATATATATGGACACTCAATATTAATTGATAGGTGCTATTGATACATATTAAAATATTTATTAACACTCTGTCATATTTACTCGGTCTTTAAAGACGGAGTATATATGTACATACTCGGTACCTAGAGACCGAACTATTTTTGGATAAAAAAATTACACTGGCTTGGTCCATAATAATTAAATATGTGCACATATACTCGGTCCTTAAAGGCTTAGTCAATGTGCACATACTAGGTCCTTAAATACCAAACCAATTTAAAATGTTAAAAAATATTTAAGTGTGTGTCAATAATAACCCCCTATTAATATTACTATTAATGAGATATATGTATAACATCCAATAATAGCAACCGGATACCGGGCGTAACCAGTCACCCCACCCCTCCACATCCAATATATAACCGCTCACCATGCAATACACCCTCTATCAAAAACCCAAGAAATCAAACCTTAAGTTTTGCCAAAAGTAAACTATGCCGATCAACCGAATCGCGGTCGGACGGTATCAAGATGAGATGCAACACCCGGGTGCCCTAAAGGCGGCACTGGCAGAGTTCATAAGCACCCTAATCTTCGTGTTCGCCGGACAAGGATCCGGCATGGCGTTTAACAAGCTCACAGACAACGCCCCCAACACTCCGGCTGGGATCGTGCAGGCCGCTTTGGCCCATGGGTTCGGCCTTTTCGTGGCGGTTTCTGTAGGAGCAAATATCTCCGGCGGCCACGTCAACCCCGCCGTCACCTTCGGAGCGTTCCTTGGTGGGAATATTACACTTCTACGTGGCATACTTTACTGGATTGCTCAGCTCTTGGGGTCCACTGTGGCGTGTTTGTTGCTTAAGTTTACCACCGGTGGTTTGGTGAGTATTCATATGAGTTGGAGAAAGTTAGTTATTACCGTTAGTTTTTAGTAATATTTTTTTTCTTTTATATTCTAAATCAAAATTAAGAGAGCCTTGGAAATGATTGGGAAAATATTTAAAGGCCACTTCTGCTTTTCTAAATTTAATTTTTCGTTTTATATTGTAAATTTTTTTTTCTAACAAGACCGAAGTGTATATTAATTATTTTAAAAAAAAAACTGTTGTTATTTCCTTATTTTAATTTATAAAGAAAATGTAAAGCGTCATCGATTTGCCACATTGGCACATTCCCTCCTTTAAAAGCAATAATGTTGTTCAAGTGATGTAACATAAAACGATATATTTGAATCACTATCTAAATTAAAATGATGTAATTAGTGGCGGATCTCATATCAATAATGAATGACAAATATATTTATGAATTGACTTTTTCTAAAATATTTTGTATATTTACATATCACTCAACTATTTAGGTATTTTTGTTCTCAGACCAATTAAATAATTTTATTTTTACATTGTATTTGCTTAAAGTATTTTAAAAATTTATATAATAAAAAATGTTAACAAGTATAATATTGCACATACATTAATGTTACATTTTATTTAAAGGAGTCAAGCATTTTGGCTCGATGGTATAAGATTATCACTGAACCAACCTTAAGGTTGGATACTATGTGAGATAACCCTTGAACTATGCAAAAAAAAAAAACCATATTTCACTTGGAGAACTAAGGTAGTAAGGATAATGTTTCATATACCAATTTTTAGACACATGTAATAACACTTATGTACCAATTGCAGACAACATCAGCATTTGCTTTGACAGCCGGAGTGTCGGTATGGAACGCGTTCGTCTTCGAAATCGTAATGACATTCAGCCTTGTCTACACTGTCTATGCCACCGCCGTCGATCCCAAGAAGGGTGCTATCGGAACAATTGCCCCCATCGCCATCGGCTTCATCGTCGGTGCTAACATCCTCGCCGGAGGAGCATTCACGGGTGCTTCCATGAACCCCGCAGTATCTTTCGGGCCGGCCCTGGTTAGCTGGGACTGGACCAACCACTGGGTCTATTGGGCTGGCCCACTCATCGGCGGGGCCATCGCTGGTGTTGTTTATGAAATATTTTTCATCAGTAGTCACTCTCACGAGCCTATCCCCGGGGATTTCTAGGCGGACAAAAAATGAAGAAAAAGTAGTTGCGTGTGTAACCTCCTTTGTTTTCTTTCTTTTTTTTTGGGTGTCGTCGTGTTAATGATGCTTCACTGTTGAATTATTATTCTATCTAATCTCGGGTTTATTGTAATTTGTTTTGATTGAATGAGGAATTTGTATTTCTTCTTGTGAAGTTTATTTGGTGTTTTTTTTTTTTGGTTTATTAGTGGCGTTGTGTTACGTTGATGATGTGATTGGGAGGGTATTGTTCTTATATAAAAAGAAAACAAAAAAAATTAAAAATAAGGGTCCGGTTGATAATAACGTTAAAAAAAAAAAGTTAATTTTTGTGAAAAGTTAAAAAATAAGTTAATGTGAGATGTTTTCTTATTTTGTAAGTTTTTTCTCGGTGAAAGTTTCTTTCGTGGTCGAAAAAGAAAAAATATTCACAACAAATTATAGAGGATAGAGAACATTAATTCAGAAAATGAGCATTAAATGAAAAGTATATTATTACATATTTTAATTTATTTTTTAACTTTTTGTTAAATTATGTGTTTTTATTTTTCATAGTATTATCAGACAGAGTAAGTTTTTAGTTTTCTCACTTTAATGATTGATAAGATCATATATATTCATTAGTGTACCGTGCATGTATTAATTCGGAAGAATATGGGGTGCATATAAAATTTATTACAATTTATTTCATATCGTATGTGTAATCGTTTGATTAAAACGTCACAACTATGTTTGATACATGTATGTATATATATATATCTAATAATGTCTCAAATTTAATTACAGTTTTGAGTTTTATACATACAAAACGCTCAAATAATTATTAAATACACCCAAACATTGTTCATCTACACTTCTTGAATGCTCAGAGTGAGCCTACGCGCGCCATGTACACAAAATAGTGCGTGTCGTTTTATTAAGAGTTTTTACGGGTGTCATCGACAACGTACAAGCTTGGGTCATACCAACGTGGTAATTAAGTTGGTATGATTCATACAAGTCAGTCATATTTTTGCATTCTTATGTCTTTCTTCTTTTTGTGTGTGTTATATAGGTATGACATATTCTTTTAGATTATACGAGTGATTGTGAATCGTACAAGTAAAATTTAGATGTATGTTAAATTTATACATCTCCTATCATATGAGACCAATTTTGTTTCTTAAGTTTCTTCCGCCGTAAATAGAGGTATAAGAGGAGTGGAATATATCAATATACAATCTAGAATATTGAATTTGGGAGGGGGATACGAAACACAAGCACATATTATATTTTTGACGAAGAAAAAATAATTAACATAAAAACAAATTTAAAATAAACTAACTAAGAAAGACATGCAATTGTTGTGTATTGTTTTCTCCATATTTTTATACTAATAAATCTCATTGTATTCAGACCAAACAAAAGGGCGGTGTTATTTATATCCCTGTATTTGTCACAAATATCATCATCACAAAAACACTCAAATGGTAAATTTATTATCACAAACACCTCCCCTAAGGCTCGCCTAATGAGATGTGAGTATAAACACATACACTCGGCTCACACGGGAGGAGTTTGTTGGTAAGAACTCGCCTAATATCAAGTAGTAGATTGTTGGAGTGTTTTTCAAATAAAGTGTATTGCTAATCACTCGCCTAACATCAAGTAATGGAAGAGGGTGTTTGTTATAAATAATGGGGTGATAGAAGGTATTTTTAGTTAAATTCTAAAGTGGGTGTTTGTGACACATTTAGTGGGAGTAAATAACAGCGCCAAAAAAATTCAATTGTATTTATGGTTAGAGTTTGTATTTATATGTTTAAACCCAAAAGATTATAAATTTTACTTACAAAAATTTGAAAAGGGATAATAAGGTTTAGCATATTTATATTTAAAAAAATAATAATATTACTACTTAAATTTTTAAAAAACTAGAGACTACTCAAATTTTCAAAAATCTCAAGAGATCCTGGGCTCCCGGCCCTCTTTCATCCGTCACTATTGATATATATATATATATATATATGGAGAGAGAGAGAATGGGGGAGGGGGGGGGGGGCAGAGGGATCAGGGATGAGGGACCACACACATAAAAGAGAGCTGAGAAATTATATCTTAAGACCACGCAACAGATTCTAAATAAGTGGCGAAGAAATTAAAATAGGGCAAGGAATGATGTTGAAGGCATGAGAAGACAAGAACAACAAGAGAATAAGAGAAGAAAAAAAAAAAGGAAACCTAATGACCACGGGAGACCTGCGTGGCTGCGTTGAAATTTGGGGGTGAGTGTTACAAATCTCAATTTAAAAGTTGAACTATATATATACTTTTAAAATTATATATATTTTTAACAATAAGTATAATGAATTTAATAATTTGAATACCCTCATTAAAATTATAAATTTTAAATAGAGTGACAAAATCAATTTGAATATTTGATGTGTAGGCAATCAAATCACCCTCAATAAAATGCATCATCAGCTTTTGCGATATTTAACAGAGAGTTGAAATCTTAAGCATAAGAGGTTAAAAAGTTTGAACTATTTATAGAAAGCGTGCAAGTTCAAACTACTCAATTTGCTAATCTAGCTCTAGTGTCAAAATATTTACAAGGAATCAAATCTTTTAAATAGTGTCAATGAGACAAATCTTTCGAATCTGTCATGTGGATGAGTTCCGCGGATCAAAGATATTTACACCATTCACACTTGCTACTGCTACTGTAAATGTGAAGGGTGATATTGTGATAGTACAAATTACAAAATGTGCAATGGACAAACAGACGTGATTCTGTCATAAAGTAAGTTAGACAATCGCTTAGGACTCTAAGATAGAAAAATGTCTTAATTTAAATAATATAAGGATCATTTTTATAGTAATTCAAGTAAAAAAAATATAAAAAAAAATTAATGATATTTTCATATATATATAAATATTACTTTGTTAAAACTTAATTTTTTTATTTATTTTTATAGTGCATATGCGAAAAACTAAACTTTGATAAATACTTTGAGGGCCCATTTTATTTTTATTGCCTAAGGCCCCAATTTCTCGTCGACCGTCTATGTGGACAAAAAAGTAACAGCTACACGCATACAAGCATGTTACTTTGAGCTAAGAGTTAGATTTTCGTCATTAACTTTTTGTCTATTGTAACTTGTATAACAAAGTTTAAATTATATTATTACAAGAATATGTTAGGTGGTGAAATATAATTTTTTGTTATTTAATATTCTATGCAAAAATATATTTCGTCACAAATTATTTGTCACTAAAAATACAAGTTTTATGACAAGAAACATATTTTTGTTATAAATTTTTTGTTGAATAATTGAACAGTTCAGTGGTAATATTGGAAACCTTTATTATAAGGTAATATTCTAACTATGGACTGATCGACCGACCATTTAAAGCTTTTACGCTATTTGACCTACGGAAGTTTCTTTCTTACTCAAAACTTTGTTCTAAAAATAACGTTACCGACTTCGGTAAATGTCTTTAAACATCGCATATACTGCGATAGGAAGACTATTTAAGCCAACGATTGTACCTAAAGAAAAAAAAATAGGTATATCTCATTGACGTAGCGAAGATTATGAAAATGCGACAACTGATGTTTTAATGATAAAACGAATTTTCCATTAACATAATAACCCCTATTTATAAGGATAGAAATTTGACAAAAACAAGAAAAACATGAAAATTGCCAAAAATAGCAAAATTAACCTAATGACGGATCCTAAAAATATTAAACATCTAGATCATTCCAGAATTGATAGAAGTCAATTCGGAATTTCAAAACTCCACTTATTACTACAACAAATATTGCCAAAAAATTGCCCTTTTCGACAACTTCATATAATTGGCCCGTTTCTAATAAAAAAGCTCAAACTTAAGTCATTCAGGCTCTGTCGCTGACATTAGTAAAAATCAAGTTTTCCTCTAGTTGGACTTTTGATGATCCAACATTCCATATATGCTTATGCTGCATCAATCATCTCCACTTAAGAAGAACTTGACCTCGAGTTAATTTCGGGATAAAGCGACTCCTCTGCTTAGTACTCAAATAAATCAGCAATGTTAAAACTTCTTGAGATACCTATGTTTTTTGGTAGGTCGACTATATACGCATTATTATTGATTTTTTGCAATATTTTGTAAGGACCATACTTGTTGGGCTTCAATTTGTTATAGCTGCCAGCCGGGAACCTCTATTTTCTCAAGAAAAATATCATTGAATCTCCCACTTTAAAGACTTTCGGGTACCGCTTTTGATTTGTAGTATTCTTATACTTGTCATTAGTCTATTATAATCGTTGTTTAACTTCATCTAGCATTGCTTGCGCCTATTTTACTAAAGCTTCATCTATAACACTTTTCTTTATCTGGTTGGGCAACTGAGCTAAATCCACAACTTGTTTCAATGGTGACACATAAGCTAATGAAAAAAAGCTCCAGCCAATCACATTATGAGTCACACTATTGTAATCGAATTCAGTTTGGAGAAGAGCCAAATCCCATTGTTTTGGCCTATCTCTGCCAATGATATGAATAAGATTTCCAAGGGTTACCATTAGTTTGGGGATGAGCTGTGGTATTGCAATTCAGTGACGTGTCAAGCATCTTCCATAAAGTCACCAAAAAAAGGGCTATGGAACTTAGTGTATCTATCGGAAGTAATCGATTGAGGAACTCCATAGAGACAAACCACTTTTTGAAATAACAAACAAGCTACACCAAAGGTATCAAAAGTTTTTCGACAAGGAAAAAATTGAGCCATTTTTGAAAACATATATATCTACGACCACAAAACTGAATCTACTCCCTGTATGGTACAAGGAAGGCCCAACACAAAATCCATGGATAAATCTTTCCAATTGCTATTAAGAATTAGTAAAGGTGTATAAAGACCAGTATTTTGAGATTAACATTTGGACACTTGACAAATATAGTATCACTCCACGAAATTGTGCACATGCATCTCGCTTTAATTAAGGCCAAAAATAATTGCCCCATACTGGATATTGTCTTGTATGTCTCTGCCTAAATATCCACTCAAACTCCCGCCATGCAAGCCACAAATTAACTTTTCCCTTAGCGATGATTTAGGGAGGCAAAGACAATTTTCTTGAAATAAGTGTCCATTGCTATCATGGTATCACTTACAAGTTGATTATTGTCGCACTTAGCTCAAATTTCTTTGAAATCGTCGTAACTCCTTCAAGTATTCAAAATCCACAATCTATTGGTATATGGTCACTAGCAAATTGGCACGAGGACTTAATGCATTTACAACTTGATTACGACTGTCGGATTTGATGGTGAACATGCATGTTATCTAACTTTTCTAACTATTGATAAAATGGTGGTCTTATTACAACACAAACTCTTGCTGCACTATGTAATGCTCCCAATATTCTAAAGCCATTACCACTTCATAGAACTCTTGATCATATGTGATCTACTTCTGTTAATCTTTACTTAGTTTCTCACTGAAGAAAGCCACAAAATGATTTTCTTAGGATATAACTGCTCCATTTCCCACCCTGATTGTATCATATTCCACCTCAAAAACTTTCTTAAAGTTGGGAAAGGCAAGAAACAATGCAATACACAATACCTCTTTAATTAAAAGATTTTTTTTTTTATTTTTTTATCCCATACAAACTTTCTTTTCTTAAAGCATTTAATAATTGGGGCTATAACGGTGCTGAAGTTCCCAATAAAACACTTATAGAAACTAGCTAGACCGTGAAAACTTATAACTTCAGTGATTAATATCAGGGTTGGCAATTCTCAAATTGCTCTAACATTTTCTTCATTGACATGAATTCCTTTTGAACTAACAACATAGCCCAAGAATAAAAGGTTGTTGGTCATGAATTTACACTTCTTGATGTTAATATATAACTGATTCTCCTGCAAAATTGTTAATACCTCTCCCAACTACCCCACATGTTAATCTTTTAATTCTCTTACAAAATTTCCCACAAATGGTTTTAATACCTAATTCATCACCCTCAGGAATGTGTTGGGAGCACTGGATAAGTTGAAGGGCATGACTAGTTACTCATATAAGCCATCCTTCTTTTTAAAAAAGCAATCTTCCATTTGTCTCCAGGTCGAATTCAAATATGGTGGTAGCCACTACGTAAATTGATTCTTATAACAATTTTGACCCCTCTAGTATATCCAGTATATCATCTTGCATATGAATAAAAAATATGTATTTAACAGTTATCATATTGATGGCCCTGCTATTGACGCACATTCACTAACTCGTATCTTTTTAGGGCGTTAATAAAGCTGAAACAGCACATGACTCATGCTTTCCCGAATAAACCCCTTCTCTGGTAACCCCTCAATCTTCCCCTTAATATCTCGTTTGCTTTTTAACTCATGCATCAGTGAGATAAGTTGGGTAGACTTGCACCCAGCACTAGATGAATATGATGTTGAAAGTTCCTTAATTGAGGTAAACTGTATAGTTAATTGTTGGAAATGAGCTCTTTAAACTTGTCTAACAATGGTCTTACGGTAGTCAGTGCTTTATCTATCACACCCACTTCATCTTTCACTAACGATTTAACAGCTATAATATAGAATTATTGGGTTCCTTTGACATCTGTGATAAATTCACCCTTAGAAGTGGCAATGGTTAACAATGACTTTTTTTCTCCGTGCGAATGTTTATTGGGTAACCCTTTTGGGTTATAAGGAATCATAATAATTTTATAGGACCCCAGTGTAAACAAATACATATTTTTATCTATATCAAACTGCCATGGTCTATATAATTCAATATGACTAGCTTACATGTCAACTATGAAATTCCCACAATGCTTAGAGTGGATAGTTTCTTTAAAGTATAAAATAAGAATAAAGTAGAGGTTTACTTTTAGAATGTGTCAAATCTGAATTTTAAGAAAAGTTTGCTTAATTTTCAAGATTCTTGAAAAACCTTTTTGTGATAATGATGCCATTTATGAACTGAAACATGAATTAACAATCAATCACAACACAAAGAGTTTTTTACGTGGTAAACTCTCAACGTAAGAGAAACATCCACGGAGGCACCTTATCTCATAACAAATCCACTATATAACAAGTTTTTACAATAGTTCAAACGGACAACAAGATTCAAAGACCCTAATGCACATCCCGTACACACCAAAGGGTACACACTTCCTTCACTAAGCCGACTCAATAAACTCAACAAAACAATAATAGACTTATCCGAGATAACCTTACCAACAACAAGAATCCAATAGCAAAGAAGCTTAACCAACAATAATATATTCCATAAGTTCCAGATTTATAAAACTTTAGTTTCAAAATAATTTCCAGAAAAAAACAAATCAAGAATATAACAAATCACACTAAACAGATCTTAACAAATGATATTCACAAGTAATGTGTCACAACCACATTTTACAAGATGAACAAACAGATCATATGAACAAGGATATCCAAACCTATAGTGGTTTAGCTTCAAACTGAACACAAATACAGTGCAGCCAAATAAACAATTTATCTCACAAATTTACACAAACATATCAAATTTAACAGTAACAATAAAGATTCAGATCAATCTCAAATTCACAACAAATGATTCAAGAAATAGCTTACAAAACAGATTTAATATAGTCAAATCTCAGATTTCAAAAACAGCTCACATACAATTGATATGAATAATTTCAGGTATAGAAACAATAGATTTCTTAGTAAAATTTCAGATCTCAAAACAGATATATAATCAATAGATTATTCAAGTAACAAATTAAGAAGAATCAAGAATAATAGTACCTGAAATTAGAAGTGAAAATCGGCAAAAACAGCTCACGTCAGAAGTATTGCACACATTAACATTCATAGTGTCTTCAATATCATCAAAATCCCTATTCTGAAGGACACTTATTAACATAATGGCCATACTTCTTACACTTTCTACATTGGATGTGGCTAAGGTCCTTGTACTCATTTCTATTATGTGAATTGTTCTGATATAAAGGCCTTTCTTGTTTGGCTGCAAAAATGTTTCTGAATTTGATAATTTTTTTAAAATGCTTAGACAATCTAACAAGTTCTTGATCAAGAGAGTCTAAGTCAATTTCACCATTTTTTTGCACAAAGTTTGTCAAATCAGGATCAAAAGATGATGTAAAAGACATTGTGGAATCAATACTTTGATTTTTGTTGTTGCCTCTCTGAGATTTTTTCAAATCCAATTCCATTTTGAAAACTCTAAGCTTGCTTGATAAAATCTCGAGAGACAGTGTATTAAGATCATTTGACTCTTCAATAGCATATTTCTTTGGTTCAAATTTATCGATCAATGATCTTAATATTTTTAAAATAATTTTAGAATCAGAGTATTTTATTCCATTGGCATCAAGTTTATTGACCAAATCAGTTAACCTCAAGTAAAAATCATCATATTTTTTATTTTCCTCTATCATAAGAGAGTTAAACTGATTTACCAATATTTGAACTTTAGATTGCTTTACTTTTTCATCACCTTCATGGACTTTTATTAAAATACCCCATGCCTCGTTTGAAGTTTTACAAGTATAAATTCTTTTGAATTCAGATTCACCAATAACCATAAAAATAGCATTTCTACCCTTACTGTTAGATTGAGAGCTTGATTTCTCAGCGGTTGTCCATTCAGTCATTGGTTTAGGTTTAATTATTGCATCAGTACCAGTTCCAATAGTTTTAGTTGAAGGTGTGTAACCAGCCTCAACCATAAACTAGACTTCATCTCCCAGTGCTTGTAAAAAAAAGACATACGTACTTTCCAATATTGAAAATTGTTTTCATCAAAAGTTGGGGGACAGTTCAAAGTTCCTATTGAAAATTCCATTGTAAATATTTTGAAAAATAGAGAATGATTTCAAAATACAAGATTCGTAAATCTTTTTTAGTATAACCTGCTCTGATACCACTTGAAATTTCCACAATGCTTACAATAGATAATTTCTTTAAAGTATAAAATAAGAATAAACCAGAGGTTTACTTTCAGAATGTGTCAAATTTGAATTTTAAGAAAAACTTGTTTAATTTTCAAGATTTTTGAAAAACCTTTTGTAATAGTGATGCCATTTATGAACTGAAACATAAATTAACAATAAATCACAACACAATGAGTTTTTTACGTGGTAAACTCTCAACGTGAGAGAAACATCCACGAAGGTACCCTACCTCAAAACAAATCAACTATATAACAAGTTTTTATAAGAGTTTAAATGGTCAAAAGGAATTCAAATACCCTAATGCACATCATGTACACACCAAAGGGTAAACACTTTCCTCACCAAGCTGACTCAATAAACTCAACAAAACAATAGTAGACTTATCCAAGATAACCTCACCAACAACAAGAAACCAATATCAAAGAAGCTTAACCAAAAGCAATATATTCCATAAGTTCCAGATTTGTAAAACTTTAGTTTTAAAATAATTTCCAGAAAAAAAACAAATCAAGAATATAACAAATCATACCAAACAAATCTCAACAAATGATATTCACAAGTAATGTGTCACAACCACATTTTACAAGATGAATAAACATATTATATGAACAAGGATATCCAAACCTATAGTGATTTAGCTTCAAACTAAAAACAAATACAATGCAGCCAAACAAATAGTTTATCTCACAAACTTACACAAATATATCAGATTTAACAGTAACAATAAAGATTCAGATCAGTCTCAAATTCACAGCAAATGATTCAAGAAATAGCTTATAAAACAAATTTAATGCAGCCAAATCTCATATTTCAAAAATAGCTTAGATACAATTTATATGAACAATTTCGAGTATAGAAACAATAGATTTTCTTAGTAAAATTTCAGATCTCAAAAAAGATATATAATCAACAGATTACTCAAGTAATAAATTAAGAAGAATCAGGAATGATAGTACCCGAAATTAGAAGTGAAAACCCGCAAGAATGAAGAGATAAAACTCCTTAATCAACACCAAATCAATACACACAGCAGTTCCGCAAATCACACAGCACCACCACATCGAGAGTAGCTAAAACACGCAGCAAATAGCCAACAAAAATACACAACAGCGCAGCACAAAACCATCGTGAATACAACAATACAGCATACCAAGAACAACCTCGTCGAATACACAGCCAAAAACAACCCTCACAACAGCTCCAAAAATAAACAAAACAGATCCAAAAAATCTCGCCAAATACACAGCAAAACATATCCTAATAAACCCCAGCAAATCCTTCGAATACACACAGCACTTCCGATCTTGATACAAAGAACCCTAAATACAAATACAATACCCGAAGCAATGATTTCGCACAAAGATTAATAAAAATTTATCACACAACTCACTCTCTCAAGTTAAGAGATGATCCTTCAAAATTGTATCTAATAATAATCAAGCCTAATCTCTAGATTAATACACCAATAAGCCTATAAGAAATTTTGTTCTTCAATATTCTAGAGAGAGAAAACAAATGAGAGAGATGAGAGAAAGCTAGGGCTCGGGGGTGTGTGTTTGCGCGTGTGGCTACTGCTACTCATTTAGGGCACAAAAAAGATAAAATAATATATATATATATATATATGTGTGTGTGTGTACGCGCTCAATAAAAGGCTTAGATCTAAGTTAATCCAACGGCTCAAAATAAAGCTCAATATACTTAAATACACAAGAGCCAATCACAAAGTTCACACGGATCAATAGATGTGCCGTTGATAAAAAAAAACTAATCAAGGGATAAGATCATGTCTAAACAAATACAAGCTATCCACTAGATAAAAGCACATAAGCACACTTAAGCTTAATAAAAAAAAATTTTAAAATCCATTTTTTAAATTCTTGAACTTATGTAAAATTATAAATGGATAATAAAAAAATATACCTTGAACTTTTGGCTCCGCAATACTTGCTTCTCGAACACGACTTCGACGCTCAAAAAAAAAATTGAGACTCTACAAAAATAAGACCGAGGGGTGTGCAATTCTAGATATGAAAGAAGGACTTTTTGACTCGAAATACTCCAAACACAGCCCGAGAATGGCACTTACAAGCTACATTGCAAACAACCTCAACACTATATTTTTTACCAATTGAAATATGAATAATACAAATTTTAATTACTCTCACCGATGGGCCTTTCTTAATTCAACCGATAGTGTATAGGTGATGGGTATTTTTCTGTTAATAGTTATAAGTGATCTACTAACCTCTTTGAAAAAAAATTATCACAGCTTCCACTATCAATAATTAGGTCACGTGCTTGTCGGTTAACGATACAGCACCATTGAAAGATGGTGTGGCGTTGGGTATTGTCATCTTACTTTGCATGAAAAGAACTTTTTGCACAAGCAAACTCTACCCCTTATACTTATTGGCTATTTCTGAATCATCCCCTCTCGATTATTATCTATCTTGGACGTTGTTCACTGGTTTAGGCTGATTTGGGCACTGGTCAGAGTGATGGCCAGGCTTCAAGCATTATCAACACTTATCAAAATACGGCTTTGTATAGGGATTGGAACTGTGATTTTGTGGGACAGCCCTACTAGTTTGACCGTAGGCTTAATTGGATGCACTATTCGTTGCTCTAGCAGTCTCTAACACTGGAATATCTTGTTGCTTTGGCAGATTGGGCTATGTGGATGATTCAACCCAGTTTTCTTTCTCAATATTAATGTAAGAGGACTCTAACATGTTTATACAGTGCCCTAATAGCCCTGATTTCTTCTTGAGTAGTTATGCTTTCACAGCCTTGTTATGTGCTTCTTCTATGATCCACAAAACTTGGAGGCCAATTCTATCTCAAAGCGAAGACTTGATCCCTTCTAGGTACCTCATTACCCTCTAGGTCCTAGTGTCGTTCAAGCTTGTTTCACTAGGCTGGTTATTGCCTACGTGCTCTTATTATTAGTTTTTGTGCTTCTTCCTTCTCCTCATTGTCAGAAGGATTAAGGTTTCGATTAATAGGTTGGTATCGGGCAACTCCTCAAGCACACACTTTGTTAACTTCTAGTTGCTTATTGTCAGCATTCAGATTCAACTCGACAAACAATTAACGAATTTTTTCCAACTGTTGTTGCTGTCTCTGAACTGCTCCAATCAAGTCTTTTACCATCAATTAACATCTATAGGGTTATTATCTTTTACTCCATTGTTTGTCATCGTCAAAGGCATATTCCTCCTCTAATACTGCTTGACGTAGCGAAGATTATAGGAAATGCGACAGCCGATGTTATAACCCTAAAATTAGTAAACAATATCACTAAAAATAATGGAAAAATACTGATAATATAATAATAATAAAATGAATCATCTGCTAACCTAAAAACCCCTATTTAACGGAATGGAAATTTGACAAAAATAGCAAAAACTACCTAATGAAGGATTCTAGTAGTACTAAACATCCAGATCATTTTAGAATTAATGAAAATAAATTCAAAATTTTCTAACTCAACATATTTCCAAAAATGGAAAAATTGCCCTTTTCGAATCCTGAACAACTTTAGAATGGCTAAAAAACAACGTATTCATGGCTTTAAATATGACTTGTTCTATTTGGCCCATTTTTTTTTTTATTAAACTAGCTCAAACTCACGTCAATTGAGCTCCATTGCGGGCATTAGTAAAAATCAAGTTTTCCTCTAGTTGGATTTTTGATGATCCAACATGTCTATATACGCAACCGCAACTTTTGCTACATCATTCATTTAAAGAGTAAACCACAAAATAGCCACTAAAAACTATTAGGCGGTTTCAATGCTCACTGGACTTTTAAAAAAAATTAATTTACCTGCTTAATTTTATTTGTTTCAATTTGCTCCTTTCGTTCAATTACATCCATATCTGAGTCGTTAGAGGCCTCGTGCGCCTCACATGTAAGACTATTTTCGTCATTTATTGATCCATTAAGATGACTCTCATTCACACTTAAATAGTTGAGGCTGAGTATTTTATTTAGGGTCTTATGTTTTATTTAGGGCTATTAGATACCAATGCTTTAAGTCATTTTAGTGGCTGGGTTATGAAAAACGTGGTCTCTAACAGCTTAGTTATGGAAAGAATGAAATGATTGAAACAATTTGAAAAGTTGAATGGACAAATTAAAACTGCATAATAATTTTGTGACCAAATTTAGTTGCTAAGAGTATCTCCAATGGAATAATCAAAATTAAATAATCAAAATAACTTTTGATTATCCATTTAATAAGTTTTTAAATTTTATAATATAAGCTTCTCCAATAGCTATTTTTTCTCAATAACCAAATTTGTGGGCCCCATTAGATTGATCGGTCACAAATTAATCAATTTAAATTTTATTTAAAAAAAAGAGGAGGTAAAGTTGATTTAAATTTGAAAAGATTGTCTTTTACTCAATAGAATTAGTGGATCCCTCACTTTGATTATCGAAAAATATGTTTTTAACTTTGATTATAAAAAGAGTGGATTTGGTTATTGGTTAAAAGGTTGTTAACATTTGATTATACCATTAGTAGCTAGGGTAATATTTTTAGTCAACATTATTAAAATTATTTTTTTGATCATACCATTAAAAATACTCTAAGTTGAAGCCTTCTCCCATTTAAAAGCATTGGTAATTCACTATTCACGTAACGCGTGTTCCTTGCTTCCGCTTTGACCTTTCCCCCTGATGTAGCATTGAACTTCCGAATCCTTTCGAAAAGATTAATCCTATAACTATGATAGATGTTAACAGATTATAAACAACGCTTATAAATCTTGACGGACTGCACAATATAAACATTGCTCGAATGACAATGAAATGAAATGGACCAAAACGTCTCGGAGAATTAGAGAAACAAGCAAACCATGAGTGAGACCCCACCGGCCGGCCACCGCCCATGTGGAGAAAACATGTGTGCAAGCGTAAGTAACAATGACTGACAGGTGAATTGGCTGGACAGTGACATAGACAGACACAGTAATTATAAAGAGGGAATGGCCCGCCCAGCCATTCGGCATGAAAGTACTCCAAATTCGTGACTATTCACGTGCATGTGGGCCTCCTTTCTCTCCTCCTTTTAAAAAAAGTTCTTTTAAAATCCTAACCAAGTCCTGGTGGGTTTTTTTAAAAAAAATTTTAACTTAAAATTAATTTTATTTTTATGATTTCTTAAAATTTATTTCAATTACTTTTTTTCTCTAATTTTTTTTTAAAAATACCATAACTTTAAATTTAAAAATCAAAATTAGATAAAAAAATATATATATATTTAAAACTTACTCGTCCAAATCTATAAAATAAGATCTAGTGTGACAATTTTTTTATAAGATTTTTTTAGTTGGTTGAAAAAACTCAAACTCAAACTCAAACAAAAATCAAATTCACTTTTCAATATACTTTCAAATTCTATAAAATACTAAATTTTAAAAACTCAACTCAAAATATCACCTAAATATTTATTTTTTATTACAAAGTAATTCAATCGCAAGTAAAATGGTGTGGACTTTTATAATTATTTACCCTTTAAACAAGCAAATTTTTCTAACCATTAGATCATCAATCTCTCTTTTGTTAAATATCATATATTGTCCGTGCACATTGTATAGTATTTATATATATGCCAAAACTCTTACTTGTGATTGATTTCATTTGCCGCACATTACATCACAGCCACAAGAATATCGTGCAAGTTGAATTGAGTGAGATTATTATATACAAAAGCTAGCTAGCCCTTTTCAGTAGAGTCATTTTCTTTTGAATTTCTGTCTCAATGTTCATTATTGTAGGTACGTACCATTTACATGTTGATCCTTTAATTTCCCCCACTATATTTAATCTTTAATTGCCTTTTAAAAAGAGTGACATTATTACAAAAAGAATTATTTATAATGTTAAAATAATATATAATTTTACAAGTATATATTACAATTTATTAAAGTAGTGCGATACTCTAATAAAGAGAATATTACTTTGATGATATAACTATTGTTTTGAGAGAGAGAGAGAGAGAGAGAGAGGCTTAAGCTAAGTGGTTAAAGAAAGGTCATGAATTCGATTATCTATCTCTTTGAAGACTTTCAAATTATTAATAAGTTTTGAAAAAAAATTAAAAATTTTAGACTTTCATTTAATAAAATAAGTGTGATTATTCACATATATAGCACGTCCAATTTCGAGATACACCCCTATTCACTACTTAAATAACTCAAATCTATATGTACTTTCTATATATAAATAACTAGCTTATTAGCCGTGCGATCCACGGACGTTGTATAAATTATTTTTTTATTAGTATATATATTGTGTTTATTTTTGTGTATACATGTCTATACTTAAATAATTATAGCCAAGTTTTTTTAAAATATAAAATTTATCAAATCAAATAACAAACATAAGTTTACATAAATGACAAATAATAGTATACATTGAATAAACAAATTTTATTACATCATCAAGTAAATTGAAATACAAAAGTTAGCGTTTGTGTTCCTTTCAATTGTTTTCTTAACTGCACCATAGAACTATTCTAAAAGAATATACTTACATACTTTTTCGTGTAGTCATTGAAAAATATATATGTTGAGAGAGCATATATGAATACATGTTAAACAAATGATATAGTTCAAATTTAAATAGGCATCACTAATGGATTAAGAATGAAACTGAAAGGTTATGAGTTAGAAACTGAAAGGTTATGAGTTAGAAACTGAATGGTCAATAGTTATTATTTATTTATTGTAAATTATTAATACAATTACATTTAGAAATTATGACAACATGCACTTTCATTTTTACAATGAGCTGATGATGGGTTACGGTAGAGATTGAAAATGATTTGAAGAATTAAAAATTAGCAATGGATTAAATTGATGTAATTATTATATTGGGAAGTAACTACTTAGAGTAAATTAATTGTACTATTAACGCATTAAAGAGACTAATTAAGAGGGATACATGGTAGCATACAGTAGGATTCTTCTCACTCCTTGCATTTTATATATATACTATTAAATTAGATTAGATGAGATGAAAATTAAGAGTTTGTATTTAAATATTTTTAAGGTTTTTTTATTAAAAAAAATGGTTTTGAGTCCCATCATTCCCATCCCTTTTAACTCAATGCAATAATTGATGATCATTGATCAAGAACAAATAAATAAGTTTTAATATTATATCTTCATTGTTGCATTAAGTTAATTTTCATTTAATAAATGGTTAATAATAATTTTATTTGTCATTGTGAGATTTGATAATTGATTATATTCTTAAAAAAATATATTCTTAATTTAAGACATTTTAAAAACTTGTGTTCTGGAATTATTGCTTGTATTGGAAATAAAATACAAAAAATTGAGACATTTTAAGAACAATGATTCTTAATTTGAATGAAAGATGTAATATCCACTATTATATCTACTATTATATGATGGTAGAAGGGATTTCGATAGTTATTGAAGTCATGTTAATTTTTTTTTTGGCTTTCAATTTTATCCTTACGAGCTTTTATTGAAAAAAAAAAGTGAAAAGGATTCATTATAACATAAGTAACAAGATTTGAATTCTCAACGTCAACAAGGGCAATACAAGTCTTGATTGTTACACTATTTACTATTACTATAACGTACCTTCTTTAAATTATATAGCATTATTTGAATTCTTGCAGTCAACAAGGGCAAAATACAAGTCTTGACCACCACACTATTTTATTATTATTATTATTATTATTATTATTATTGTTATTGTTATTGTTGTTGTTGTTGTTGTTATTGTTGTTGTTATAACATACCTTCTTTAAAATTTTAAAATCAAATCGTACACCCTTACGTGTGCATAAAAGTCTAGTACGTTGGTCCTTATTTAGAAAAAACATAGCAACTTATTTAGGGCAGTGATTTAAATGAGGCCCAATGTAAAACATACTAGCATGGGCTTCTCCATTTAAAACTGGGGTGTTTCCTATATGAGGCCGGATCCTCGAGGCCCAATCTACTTATTTTGACGACGAGACGTGGACAAGTTACTTATATTTGTGTTTGTTTGATGGTATTAAAAATATCGATGAAATCAACTGCGTTACTTTCGACTCTGAAGTTAATTTGCAGTAAAATGTGAAAAATAGTATTCCCTCTGTTCCAAGTTGTTACTCTCTCTTTCCTTTTTTTGAATGTCCCAAAATAAATGTCCATTTTCTATAGAAGGTAAATATATACCTATTTTGCCCTTTTGTACTTTCACTTTTCAAGTTAAAGTTTTGAATAAAGAAAAGGATAAAAAGGAAAAGTCAATGTAAATTAAGCAAAAAAGCATAATGATGATGTTGGATCCTTAATAAGTTGGATTTTCCAAAAGGGACCAGCAATTTGGGACGGAGAGAGTACATAAGTAAATTCCAATCTCTTCTCATTTACAATATTAACTAGATGCACGCTCTTACATTTGTTTTGCAAATTAAATTCTCTCGCAGCATTTACATATAATTAAACATGGTATCCCAAGTTGAGGATAAAAAGCTGGGACAATGGATATATATATATATAATATAGTGATAATCAAAAGTTAAGGAGAAATTGAAGTTTTAAAGTCAAATCCTTGGTTAAGAAGAGCCCCAGCTATCCATAGCTTCAAATTTGGCAAGTTCATCCCCAACTCACTACATTCTCCAACCTGCCATTTCAAAAGTGAGAGACTAAAATTAGCCACATATGTGCGTCTTTTATGTGTAAACTAATCAAATGTAAATGAACAATAATAAATATATTTTTTTTATTTTACAAATTTATACATAATATCAAAAATTATTAAGTATCATCTTATACACATGTCGAATATGCTACTAATTTTAATATATAAAACTTACATGCATTGTGAAAGTGTAAAGGAAATTGTCAGCAACAGTGGACAAATTAGAGGAGTGAACGTCGAAGTTGGTGAAGGAGTCAATAGCTTTGTAAAGAGAGGAAGCCACCCCTTCCCCTTTATTGCACACTAATCTCACATAAAATACTCTTTCTTCCACTTGATACACCCCCATCTGCAAAATTAATTCCACACACACAATAAATATTTGAATAACGTCTGGCTTGCAGATCAAGTCGAAAAGCTGTCCCACAATTAGGGCAAAGATCTGAGGCTCGATTCTCTCACTCATTTCCCCCCTCCTCATATCGAACTCCATGTGTAATTGTGGATTTATATTTTTTGAATAGAATTATTTTAAATTGTTGAATAAATTTGGTTTTTTATTTTTAAATTGTTGAATGAAATTTTGGAAAAATAGGATCTGGTCTTTCAGATCGAAATTTTTTAAAATACAGTTCTCAAGTTTTTTTTTTTATTTTGAAGGATGCACTCCATGTAGATCGAAAGTCTTTTTAATGGATACAGTCTCTCTTGATATAACTTTTTTAATATCTCTCGCATAGTGTGAGAGTATCTTCCGCAAAATTAGTGTTCGGGACAAGAAAAAATTGCAACTATGTACCATCTAAGTCCTCACTAGAAGCGTATACAACAACAACAACAACAACAAAAAAAAAAGAAATAAAAAAGAGCATCTACAGAGAACACATCCTTTTAAAAACAAAATTGTGAGCTGCATTCAAAAAAAATTCAAACTCAGTGACCGATTGACCGATCGCCTCTAAAATTTTCTTCTTATAAATTTGTGTAATATATATTTGTTCAATATTCTCGATGGCCAAAAATTACTAGTAATATAATTCATTAATTAAATCATTTTAAATAGCCCAATCATAAACTGGTTTGAGGTATAATCAATCTAGGTTGATTAGGTATTAAAACATTATTTTTTTATGATTGTTATTCAGAGATTCAGAGTCAAATAAAACCTTTAAACTGTTTTAGCAGTATCTGGGCCATAAGCTCACAAGTGTGGAGTATTTTTATCTTAAAAGTCTTGTTACTATGAAGCGGATTGGTAGGCGCAATTGGTGGTGCATAAACGTCTTAATAGTTAAATTTTAAAAAAAAAAATTGCATAATTTGAATCAGCTCATTTTCAAGCTTCAAAACATGAGCAATTATATATATATATATATGGTTCCATTTGATTTTATTGATGAATATATATATAATTAACTATCAACTACTCCAACTTCAAAAAAAAAAAAAAAAACTATCAACTACTCCGTAATAAATAATCTAACCTGCTGAATAATCTTATTGTGGATATTCGTAAGTTGGATGTTGTTTGAGTTGTTATCATATGTGGACGGTCCTTGGAGTTTATTATGTGTTCCAGTTAAGGATGATTCAAGAGCTGCAATCTCAGCCCTTAGATTCTCTGCCTGCATTTGGAGATCTTGAACATACAATGCTGCATCTCCAACTATGGAAGCCTTGTCCATCTGCAATTCAACAACAGATACAATTATATTTGGTATGTTACATTTACTACTGAAGGGTATAAAAATGATGCTCCGAGCTCATGGTTAATCCGTGTTGTCCGAGCTCATACATACACCGAACTTAGAGATCTATTCCTAAAGGTGGCGTTGTTTGTAATGTTAAGCACCATGCTAGTGATCGTAGCATGCCAGTTGAGGCTCTAGAGCTCATCATCTACCCGAGCTCGTCACCTATTCGAGCTCAGTTCAGTTACAAAAAAAAAAAGCCTTCAACTTGGAACACGTGGCAGCAGCACAGCAAGAGCATGGCACCCACGCGCAACAGCTATTTATCAACCGCCCACTACACAACTAACCCCATTTTTCTCTCTACTCCTCTCCCAATGTGAAAAGTGAGGCTAGCTTATCACCTTGTAACAGTTAGTTCCTTACATCTATAAAATGAAATAACCTTAAGCAATTTAGGCATCGAACCAAGACATACTTGAGCAATCATTTAACTACTAACATGTAACTATGACTATCAAAATCAACGAAACATCATCATACAAGGGGTGGACGTAAATCAGACCAACTATATATCCATTAGCTGAGAGACCTATCCTTAACCAAAAATCTATGTGTCATTTTAATCTTTCTTGCGCTTGCTCATAAATTTCGTATGTGGGTAACATTCTTTTCTCAAAAATGATTTGTTGACGTTACAACTACAATGCAAAAAATACAAAATTTCAAAAGGCAATAAAAAAAATAAAAATCAAGGTACTCGATTAAAGCAAAGGAAATGTAAGAATTGTTTTATGGTTTTACTCTCTCTCTCTCGTAAAGAGGTGTACTGCACTTTTTATGTAGATAAACTAGACAACATTAGAATAATAATCTTAAAAATATGATATAGTTCATCCCTTTCACGCTATACTATATTACTGCATATATCACTATTGTACTACAACACTATCCGAAATGTTGTAAATTTTTAACTTAAAATGTGGAAAATTACCTTGGTAATGTTAGGAACTAAAGAACGCAATGCGTACAGCTTCTCCTTCATCCTCCCTCTCCTCCGTCTTTCCGAAACCAACGTCCTCGATCTATCCACCTTTCCCCCACTCCTCTTTAACGGCCCAGATGACATCGTTCCAGTGGTCATCGTCGCAGACGAGTACTCACCCTCCTCCTCCTCCTCCACCTCATTATTAATATTATTAATGCCTCCTTCCGCTTCCCTCGCCAAATTAAATAGAACAGAGTTGGAATCATTAATATTATTACTCCCTGCATTTCCGTCCCCACCCAAATCACCAAAAACAAATTGTTGCTGGTATTGTTGGCCATTATTATCGACCAACGAATCACCACAGCCGTTGATCTGCTCGCATTCGTAGTAATTCTCGCATAAATTAACAATCGGATCTTCCGTTTCGCCTCTAATCAAAGCAATGAATTGCTCGAAGTTTTCTTCACTTGTGAAATCTTGTAGACTGAAGTCATTGTTAAAAAGGTCCATATTTTTTCATGCATTAGACAGTTTAGTTTTTGATACGATGGTGAGAGCACTGTTGGGTTGGCATATATAGAGAGAGAAAATTTAGATTAATTTATAATATATTCGTGTGAATGGAATCAACAAATGGTTTCTGGCAATTTTTTAATGGTTAGTATTAAAAGGGAAATGAAGTTGACATAATTTTATTTATTTTTAATTAGAACATAGTTTTGGTGGTTCTGTTCATGAGCTGGCTTATCCAATTTATTTTCTCACATTTATCTAGTTATGTGGTTAGATTCTTTAGGATTATACAATTCTTGCAAATTAAACCGCGAATATAGGGTGACAACCTCAATAGCTACTCCCTCCAGCCATGGGACTTGCTCCTCCACCATCGTCAATACCTTTTTGATTCAATTTCTTTTAATTGGTTCATTTTAATTGATAAACGGATGAATTATTATATGAAATTTGGTATATATGATTTTTATAATGAGCATATCAGCTTTACAAAATTTTATCAAATTATTCAATTTAGGAATGAGTTAGATGATCATCTATAATTTCAATAGACGAAAAATGAACATCTATCAAATTTTTACTGACTACACTCAATTCCAGTTTAAATTTCTTGTTGAAATTTTAGATTAAACAACCTAAATTGTCTCTAATCTTTGGAGCTAGTACACTTTAGCCATCAAATTTCAAAACGAATTAGTTTGACCGGCCCATTAAACTTTGAAGCAAGTTTTAATATGTTAATTTTATTCAATTTGGTTGTTAAATTAAACTGAATAAAGCTATATGCAACGCAAATGAGTTCATTTAAGGTGGGTTTTTTTGTTGTTGTTGTTGTCAAAATGCAAACTCTTTCCCTGCAACAAAACACTCTTTCCCTCCTATTACTCTTGCCAAAATGCTTTGTACAATGCATATAAAATCACCGGATACTCTTTTTTGTTACATTTTGACCAAAAAAAGAAAAACCTTAAATGAAGTCATCTGCTTTCATTCCATCCAATTTAACAACCAAATTCAACTGAGTGGGCACATTAAAACTTTGTCCTAAATTTGATGGTCAAAGTGGTATCTACTTCAAAGTTTAGTTGCCATTTGAGATGTTTACTCGAAAATTTTATTGTGAGATATTATACGCTTTATAGAGATCGAATTTTATCAAATTTTATGAAAAAATTCATCGGTTTATCCGTTAAATTTAAATGGACCCCATTGAAGAAAATTAAACCAAATGAGTATTGAATAGAAAGTCAAGTCCCCACCGTTAATCGATAATCTTTTTCAATATAATCTCGTTTTCTTTTCTTGATATAATTAATGTACCAATCACACAATATAGAATAAATTAATATTATTGACCTTTGATTAAATTCAAATTATTGTTTCTTTAAAAAGTATTAAAATCAAAATGAAATTATGAATTTGAAACAAAGAAAAAATGTGTTATGATTAAAGTAAATAATATCTAATCTTATGTTTTCAAACCAAAATTATGTTATTTGTCCTGCCAAATAAACTGCAATAAGTTGAATAAAACGGAAAAAAAACCGCAATAAGTGATATGAACTCGGTACCAATTTGAGTATATTTCACTTAAAATAAATCTTGCACTTCTTCCGTCTCACAAAAAGTTAATTTTAAAATCTATTATATTATACTGCAATTGATGGCACACTGAGACAGATATTTTTATGAGTGTAACATAATAGATTATAAGTGTTTGTGTTTAAGTAAATGGTGATAACATACGTTGCTTATATTTGAGGATATGAGCTCAAACCGTTTTTTTTTTTTTTTTCAAAGAACTTGGAAGATATTTTTTTTTAATTTTAGAGGTGAACCAAAAAATAATTGTCAAGTTTTATCCCACTTAATATAATAAATAAATTTATAAAGATTATATTTGATATATGATATCAATATTTTAAAGTCTATTTTTTTTTTTTGTCCAGATACTTTTTGGTACTACAAGGTGTTCAGATTACTTTTCGCGCACTTCAACTAATTCATTCTCATAAAATAGTGACAAACAACTGGTCATCAAATATTTAGAGTCCATTTGAGTTTCAGGATGTTTGAACAACAAGGGTTTTTTATGAAATTTACAAAAAGAGAGGAAATAACTGCCAAGCTGGCCACCAAATGTTTATTTGAGTTTCACGATGTTTAACGAACAATGTTTTTTTATGAGATTTACAGAAATAGAGGAAATAACTGCCAAGTCTTCATCCGGTTTAATATAATAGACTGTAAAGATATATCTGGTATATGACCTAACTTTAGGGTCCTTTTCAAAATAATTGAATAAATAATTAATTAATTTTTCTTTTTGAAAAGTAAGGAAAAGAGATAAGTAATTTGGTAATAAAACTCTATCTTTATTGTCATAAATTTGTAGTATTCATTTCAAAATAACATTCTTAGTTTGAAATAGAGATCGTACGAGTTACTTTTTATTTTTGTAACTCTTATTTTTGTTGGCAACTCTAATATAGTTAGAATGCTTCTTATATATGAAAAAATGAATTATAAAAGATTTATTTCGACTTTCTGTAAAAGCAATTGTTATAAATGTTGGAATATTTTAATAAAATAACAAATAATAAATTATAAATTTAATTTATGAGGTACAAAATTAACTGTATATATATATATATATATATAATTTGTGATTTAAAGAAGATAATTATTTTGTTTTAACCTCCAATTTTATTCAAGATTTACGGAATTTATTATATAGTTTTATTATGTTCATAATTAGAAGAGTTATATGGATTTATTATGTCATTTTATATCATTTTAGGAAGAAACTACCTTAAAATGATATTCTTTCGCTCTCTCTCAAATCTTATATGTCATTTAATCTTATATCATTATTTTAAGTATACTTTTATGAGTTTTGGGCAATGTGATTGGACTGATTAACCTCATCTTCTTATGAACGTGCACATGAAGGAGACAAAATTGTGAGTCTCATGGATTTTATCTTGAATGCATTGTCGACCGTCAATAACTGCACAAAAGAAAATAATAACTTCTTTAAGGATAGCGATTCTCAAATGCCAGCTTTCCTTTACTTTTACTATTTTCTCTATAAATGGTGCTTTTATACAGAATGAAAAGCCAGATTTTTTAGCAATAAATTCAAATATTAAACAAACAAATGGAAAGAAAAAACATGCCATTAATCAGCCACTTGTCTTCATAGAGATCGCTGGCAAGATTATGAAAATAGGCAACCGTTTCGTTCCGAATGTTTTGCTTGATTAAAAGGATCGAGATGTAAGAGTTTTGATTATGTTTTTATAATCAAGATATAATCAAGAAAAAACCCATTGAAATTTAAATTTTCAAATATTTATTTATGGTGAATTATTTTTATATAGAGAGAGCTAGAGAGGAAGAGAAAAGGCTGTATCGATCTACGTGTTGCCACGTCATATATGCAACAGGTCTTTTCTGGGGAAGTGTGTTTATTGGTAAGCTTAATTTAATTAATCTTCTGATAAACGTAATGGATGATGGCATCTTAAAGGTAAATAAATTAATTAATTAAAGAAAGTTGTAAAGAAATAAATAATTAATTAATTAATTAAAGAAAGTTGTAAACAAATAAATAAATAAAATACATTTTAATCATCATTTAATACTAATTGGATGTACGGCATGTGCCGCGTGTGTGCGAGAGTTGATTGGATTAACACGGACACGTGCCTCAATTTTATACTGGTGATCTCCTCAGTTTGTGAATTCTATGATAAGCGAAGTCAACTATTAGTTACAACTTCATATATTTAGCTGTCTCACTCAATTAATTCAACATTGTCATTTAAGGTACTGAGTCACTTCATAGTCAAAGGCTTTGCTTCTTTCTAATTGGCTCTCAGGTTTTTGTTAGGCTTTTGTTAATTCTAGAAATTAGGTAGAAGGGCTTATTATATACTGATTTTTACCAAAAATTCAATGTTCCTATTTTTAATTGGTAATTTGAATAAATGGCCTATTTTTAATTGGTAATTAGTGTAAGAGGCCTATTTTGTTTTATATTTTAAATGAATGTATTTGAATAAATTTAAATATCATTTAATTAATAAAAACATGTTATGTATTACCTCCCTTTTTTACACATATGGACTGCAAAGTTCATATTGCAATAAAATATGAAATGTAAAGTTCATATTGCAGTGAAATATGTACTGCAATATGAACTTTGCACTAAAAATATGGATTGCAAAGTTCACATTGCAGTAAAATATGGACTGCAATATAAACTTTGCACTAAAAATATCGACTGCAAAGTTCACATTGCAGTGAAATATGGACTGCAAAGTTCATATTGCAGTGAAATATGGACTGCAAAGTTCATATTGCAGTGAAATATAAACTGCAAAGTTCATATTGCAGTCCATATTTTAATGCATATTGATATTTTTTTAATTTATTTTAAGGGTTGGGATGTCATTTTATAATGAAAAAAAAAGACACATGTCATATTATCAATAAAATAAAAAATAGGCCCTTTATTTAAAAAAAAATTATTCGTTGGCCTTAGTGTGAAAATCTTTCTCTAATAAGCCCTTTTTTTTAATTGCCCCTTGTTAATTCCACTGGTTCCACGTGTCTTGTTTGGCCTTTTCTCACCATCTATACCTATATCATATTAGATATATGATTAATTTTTGTTTGCAAATTTAAATTTAATACTAATTACAATACTAATAATAAGTGACGGTGCCAACCTTATAAGTGGCTCAAGTCGCCTCCTTGGAGCAGTGTTCTAAAAGGCGCGATACATAATGCCCGAATATCCCGATTAATACTTAGATGGGTGATTAGGTGCTCAGTATAAATTAGGTAGATTTAAGCGAGTGTCTAGACGGGTTGGACGGAGGCTAAGTGAGTTAGGTGGATAGACATACCTTTTTTTAATTTTTTTTCCTATTTTAAAAGAATTACCTATTTCTCTTTTTGTTAAAAAATTATCATTTAAAAAAATAAAAACAATCTATCAACCATCAATAGTAAATTCATCTGTCATTTCTCTTATTGAAACGAAACCATAGCTAACAATTGCAATTGCTAGAAGACGTTTAAGAAGAGTCTTTGACTAATTATAAACACATCATGCTATCTTACTTCTTCAATCATATATTTCTCTTATTTTTTTTATTGTTGCATTTTCTTTTTCACTAGCTTATTATTATTGTTGTTGCTGCTGCTTAAAACAAATTGATAATTTCATATAACTGTGACCACGTGTTCAATTTTGTTTTGGACAGTGAACCTAATGACCATTATTTCGCTTGTTAATTGAACATTTGAACTTCTTTTTATATTTATTTAAGTATTATGTTTGATTTGATAATTTTTTAGTATTTTATTTTGTATATATATAATTTTAAATATATTTAAAAATTAAAAATATTAATTAAAAAATCGCTTGACGTCTGGCCACCTAGGCCCCGACTTAGCACTCTAGGAGCTAGATCACCGCCCTAGATCCGCCTAGCACCTTTTAGAGCCTTGTCTAAGAGTATCTCCAATTGTATAATTAAAATAACAACTATAATCAACTTTAACAATATTGACTAAAAACATTACTCCAATAGTATAATCAAATTTTAGTAACCTTTTAATCAATCAATCAACTATATTATCTTTATAATCGAAGTTAACAACTTTCTTCAATAATTAAAATGAGAGGACTCACTAAGTTCTATTGGTTAAAAGATAATCTTTTCAAATTTTGATAATATTTCCCTCATTTTTTAAACAAATTTCAAATTGATTAATTTGTATCCAATCAATATAACGAACCCTACAAATTTGGTTATTAAGAAAAAATAACGATTGGGACAACTTACATTTTAACTTTAACAATTTACTAAATAAATAATCAAAAGTCATTTTGATTTTTCAATTTTGGTTATTCCATTAAATATGCTCTTAAGGCCTCAACATACTAGAACCCCCAATTTTTTTATGATCTTATGTATATTTATCATTATGTTAAAACTAATTAAATTTTTTTTTTGAATGAAGATTGGCGCGAAGCCTTTGTTAAAACTAATTAATGTTTAATAAGAATATTAAGTGAAGTATTTAGTACGATAAAAATTGGTCATGAGTTCGAGCCCCTGCAGTCTATCCTTTTTTCCTTAAAAAAAATCCTTTTAAATGTTTAAGCCTAAGTGCTTTTGAGTTACCCCAGGTAATAGCTATAATTTAAGTTACGCTTAGTATTAATAATCCTTTGAGTTACTTCTACTGTTTAACGAAGTTAGCCTTCCGATTAATTTTATGGCATAATATGATTGATTTGCCCTTAGGGTAACTTAAATTGTGCTTATTATTCAAGGTGATAACTTTAACCGTAGGCTCAAAGGAAAAGCTTCTAAACTTTTTTAATTGTAACTTTAACCCTATTTTTTTTTCATATACTTTTTAATACCGTATGATGTACAGGTCAGCTTTCACATACCTCGACTAACCTTAATCTTAATTTTGTTCATTCTCTCTAAATACAAAATTTAACTCTCTCTAAACACAAAATATTCAATTGTTTCATCTCCATTCACAAATCCAAAAAATAAAAATAAAAAAATAACTCACAAACCAAACACAAAATAAGCAATGCTCTATGATGCCAAAATGCCCATACCCATATTAATGTATTGTATAGATAATTCAAAATATTAGCCAATGGTATATATATAATAATCTAAAAAATATATATAAGGAATCATATATTTAATATTTGTATAGATGACTCAAACCATTAAGCAATAATGTATAACGTCAACAACGTTTTCGTTTTATCTCTCTATAGGTACACATACCTAGATTTATAGGTATATACATCAACAATCATTTTTCATTGTTATTATACACATACCTACATTTATATTTACACATACCCATATTTTTTATATATATACATATACGAACTTCATTTTCTCTATATATATAAATATGTCCAAACTTTTATGCATCTAACACTTTTACCTTTATCTTCAACATTCATTTTCTTGTTCAAAAACTTTTACCCTAATTTAATTTCTCTCTTTAAATACAGTTTTCTTACCCAAATACTAGAGCCACTAATATGCCTACCATTAGGCTGGACTTCGGTGAACTTTTCCTTAAAATCAATGTATGTATATATATAGATTGACCTCTCTAAATTTTTTGGTGTATTCTTCAATAGGAATATGAGTATTTGTATATAGAGAGAGAAAATGAAGTTTGGGTATGTGTGTATACGAAAGTTAGGTATATATATGTATATCCATACACACACATATATATATAGAAATAAAATTTTCGGTACGTGAGTGGAGATGAAACAATTGGGTATTTTGTGTTTAGAAAGAGAAAGTTGTTAAATTTTATGTTTAAATATAATAAACGAAATTAGGGTTAGGGTTCCAATAACAAAGTTGAGAAACTTTTGTTTTAAGGTTATAATTATGGTTAGGGTTAGAGTTATCCCTGGATAATAAGCATAATTCGAGTTACCCTCTAAAGGAAAAATCGGTAATATTGAGCAAAAAAATTAATGGAATGCTAATCATTGTTAAACAACATGGGACTAACTTAAAGGATTATCAAATTGGGGGATGACTCAGATTATGGCTATCACTACACCATTTCGCCCAATTTGTAACAGATAGTTTTTGCGATTAGTAACAGATTAAATCCATTAAAATCTAGTAACATGTTTAATCCGTTACTAATGTTAAATATCCCTTATTGATAAGACAAATATTATCTTCACTATATTAAATAATTATTTGTTAAAAAAAATTGAGATGTAATGGATTAACCGTTACAAAATCCGTTACTAAACAAAAAAAAGAAATTGCGCCCAAATTTTTACTTTTGCCGCTTATATTTTAATTAAACACAAAATTAAAAAAATTAAAAAAATCTATCACACTTAATGAAAAGAACAAAAAAAGCCCTAATTTAGTTTGCAGCTCCCAGTTCCTTAACCCCTCTTCCTTGCTCGCTACAGTTCCTCTCACCCCCTCCACCTCGCTGCGTTCTTCTCACCGCCTCGCCGCCATTCCTCTCACCCCTTCTTCACCGTCGTTCCTCTCATCATTTTTCTCACACTCACTGCTGTTCCTTACTCTCGTCAATTCTCGAAAATACTCTCTCACATCACTACTCGAAATCCCTCTCTTACCTCATGTTTGTAGTTTTTAGGGTTCAAATCAACCAATTGGCAGGATTGAATGTCCGATTGTTCAAATTTTCAGTTTCTATTGGTAAGCTTCTCTTCAATTTCTCTCACATCACAACTTGAAATTCTTTTCTCAAATCACAAATCGAAATTCCTCTCTCACATCACTGTTCAAAATCCCACTCTAACCTCATGTTTGCAGTTTTTAAGGTTCAAATCAACCCCCAAGCAGAATTGAAGGTTTGATTATTCAATTTTTTTAGCTTCTATTGGTGAGTTTCTCTTCAATTTCTCTTATTATTCTTCTTCTCATCTTTCTTATTATTCTTCTCCTCTTAACTTTGGATTGTATATTTAGGGTTTCTCTTTGGCTTTGGATCATTCTCCCCCATTTATTCATGTAGTAAATCTATGTTTAAACATAGTCTCCTTTTAGATTTTTATATTTGTTTGAGGTAATTTATGTTCATATTCATAATAAATTCACGAGGATGTGATGAACTATGCACTCGGCTCTAAGCAATTAAGAAAAATTGCAGTGCTTATGCACAATGCGGCCTAGAAAACTATGTCTGATCCCTATTTTTTGTAGTCCAATTAAAACCTTTCGCCACTTTTTTTTCCAATTTGAACAAATATTTTGTAATGAAACAAGGTATTTTTCTGGAATTTGTAATATATATATATATATATATATATATATAAGATAAACAAGGTAGTTTATGTTCATAAGACTTGGATTACTTGAGGTAAAGTCTGGTGTTGTGCTTTGAGATCCCGCATCCCTTGGCATGGAGTATGTAACCGATGATGGGTATATTTCGCTTTCATCCTAAATTAATATTTGGTATTTGAATTTGAATTATTTCAATTGATGAGAAAACATTGATGTAATCAGTCATGAAAACCAATAATATCTTTGTATTTGGGGATATCACATATCAGATGAGCTCTAGGATATCAAAATTGCATCACATGAATTGTATAAGCTGGTGGGAGGTTTTATATGAATGTTAATGAAATCCCTCTAACTTTAGTTGTTTTAGTTTAAAATTGAAAGTAATTTTTTTTAAAACGGTTCGGCTAGGTAAAATTGAACCATACATATATGCATATCGTTTCCAAAGTTGGCTTATCATTTAAAATCGGTTCGATTTTTTTTATTTAGTTTTAAATTTTTCGATTAAAAATGCTAGCACTAAAATTGAACCATACATATATGCATATGGTTTTGCATAAATTTATTTTATTACAAATATATATTAAATTTTTCTTTCGAATTAAGATATTGCTTACATTCTTATTACTTCCAATGGAGAACAAAGGAGAAAGCGCCCTGAGAGATGAGTAGTCATGAGAGAATCAAGGCAGCTGAGATAAAGAAAGAAGAAGGTAACACACTATTTAAAAATGTGAAGTATCAAAGAGCTGCGAAAAAATATGACAGGGTAGTAGCTCAATGACTGATTTCTCTTTTTTAATCAAAGCCAAAGAAAAAAAAATTATGACTGACTTCTTTGATCCTTTCCTTTAAGGCTGCCAATTATTTAGGGGAAGATGGATCCTTTGAAGATAAAGATCAAAAGCTTGTAAAATCATTAAGAATATTGGGTTCATTGCTAAGTGCAGGAAAGTTTGGGTATCTAAGAATTAGTCACCACCGGCTCTCTCTCTCTCCCAAGTAAATAGTTGAAATTAGTTAATAATATATGAAGGGATCACCACCTTATGTTTGTGTGTTGAAAAGTGTGAAACCCTCTTTTATGTAAGTACTTTGCAATTTTACTTTGAGCTTCATTTGCAATGTATCGGTTGTATGGACGGACGTGTTTGTATGATGCCATTTTATCATTATATGGGAATTTGTATTGTGCGCAAAAATTGTGCTGCTAAAAACTAGTTGCATTTATAGCTAATTGAATTTTTATTGTTCTATATAGGGATTATGGACAAAAAATATAAAAGAATATTTTTTTAATTAATTTGCACTCTGTAACGGCTTAAAGCCGTTGCAAATATGCAATAATTTTTTCATCAGTAACGGTTTTATTCCGTTACAAATCATTCAAGATTTAATTACTTTTGTGTGCCATTGCAATGGTTGTTCAGTATTTTTAACGGATTAAATCCGTTACTAAAATTAGTATAAGTAACGGATGAGCAATGTATTTAGTTTGTACCAAAATTATTTTTTGCAACAGATTTTGGCTAATTTTAGTAACGGATATATCCGTTACTAAAGTGTTTCCCACGCTTAAATACTAACGGATTTTGTGTGTTAGAAACATTTTCTCTAACGGATTATATCCGTTACAAAAGGGCCATTCTGGTGTAGTGTATTATTAAGGGGTAACACAAAAAAACCCTTAAAATAAATGTACACCAATCTTATTGAGCTAATTTTAGATTGATTTTTTTTGTTTTTGTTAAATAAAACTCTATCTTTTAGATTTTGTTTGACTAATATTTTTTATTAGTTTATTTGTGTACTTATATTACATGAATATACCAAAATACGAAAAAAGTCCCAAGCCGAAAATTCCTTTAACTTTCTTTAACAAAGCCTTCAGTTAATTCCTTTTTTTTACAAAGTCTTCATATTTTTTAACAAGTCCTTCTGTATTTGCAACGCACAACATTTTTTATATTTCATTATTTCTCTAATTTTTGTATATCTTTTAATTCTCTAGTTCACGGTGATTCTCTCCATAATGAGGTAATTTGAGGGCTTTTTTTTGAATACAAATCTAACTTTTATTTTAATTTTTTTTGACTAAATTCTAGATTACTGAAAAAAAAAATAATTACTATTTTTATAATTTTTTAAATGTCATTGTTATATGATTTTATTTTTCTTTTGTTGGGAGTTTACTGTTGTACTATATTACATAAATATACAAAATGACTTGGAAAAAAATTCACCTAGGCCTTTCCTAGTAGTAGATAAGGCGATAAGCAACTATACCACCTTTTGTGATTTCTTTTTCTGTTTTCTTAGACATATTTTCTTTTTAGATGTGGGTCAAAATTTTATGTGTTATATATTAAAATAAATAAAATCAAACTTCTTGACCAAGTAATATAAGGTTGTCGCTGGAACAATCTTAAGTCGACTTGGAGATCCCAGGGTCGATGTCAAAAATAATGCTTCGCCAGCAGCAAAGATTAATTGAGATGCGCAAAATTTGTCCCAAACACCCTATAAAAAACTAAAAAAGAATATATTAAATTAAATTAAAAATTTAACGGAGAAAATATGAAAATGGTCTAAACTTAACCCACATACGTAAACTTAATGAACCGGTGGTCCACTGTGCAACGTGCAAACCAAACACACGAGACCTGATGGTCGGCAGTCCACTGTCTAATGTGGATGCCAATCAGTGAAAATAAGTGATTGTTACATTTATAATTCTCAACTCATTTTAATATTTTGTTTCTTCTTTTAGTTTCTCACGGGATGTCCGGACTACCTTTTGTACACCTCAACTAATCTCCGCTTGCGGTTCATGACCGTCGCTGGTCAAGTATTATTTTAACAAGGTAACCTTATACCACTGGGTCAAGAGGTTTGGTTATTTATATTTTGTTTCAAAGAAGAAAAACACTCATATTAATATTTTGTGTTAATATTATCCCGGCCACTATTGCAATATATACATCAAAATTTAGTATTTTGCGTTTACATCTTTCCATCAAGAATGGATATCATCATCGTACATTTTATTTTTACCCTCCATTAATTATATATTTTTAAAAATGAAAATATTAAAATACAAAACCTTAAAAATAAAAAGAAGAATTAAGTCATAATTGGGTATAACAACCATTAAATTGACAACATATAAATTGTATAAAACAATCTGAATATAAATTATACAGAGAAAATAAGCTTAGAAATTAAAAATAAAAAATAAAAAATTGGGTTACAATGCTTAACTTTGTTGAATTTGTAAGACAAGATACCTAAAGTAATTCAAATAATTTTTAAAGCAATTTTTCTCCTCAAAACTCCAAATCACGAGTTTCTCTTGAGTGTAGCACAAAGAGAATTTTGAAAGTTTTAATTTTGCAGTTCAACATTTTTTCAAATTCGATTATCTAGAAGTCTGAAATTGCAATGCAAAAATTCACCAAAAAATGAAAAAGAAATTATATGGGTCCACATGTTAATTCCGTTAAAAAAACTTAACTGAAGTTACTAATTGAGCTATATTGAAATGTTTTTAAAATTTTGGGGTTTAATGCGTTCAAATCTAAACATTAAGGATAAAAGTAAAACTACTAACATACTTTAGAGGTCAAAAGTATTAATATCTCTAAAATAATTGGGGAAAGTTAGAAAATAGGAATTCAACTTCTGGTAATGTATGATTGGTTAGTTTTTTAGTTATTAGATTGCTTAAATTTTCCAGGCAGTTTTAATTTCACCTAATTGCAGGAAGAACTAATGCATAATTTTATTTTAGTATTTATTTTATGTGATTAAAAATAATTATTGTTAATTTCAGAACAACTGTCTCAATTTTAAGGATGGCTTAAGTGAAGAATGTGTTCCTACGGAAACTGTACTTATACTATTTATTTATTTATAATTTTAAATTCATCCTCAAGGGAAGACAGGCCCCAAGGGTGAAATTACTTAAACCAGACAAATAGAGCCCAATGGGATAAAAGAGGGAATTGGCCTGAAAGACAGGCCCGAAGGGTGGTTGATGGTATTACAAATGACTTGTGCAGATGGCACAATCTAGAGTTAGTTTAAGTCTATAGCACAAACAATTTTAAATGTGTATGTATAATCGTTTATGTTATTTATGCCCTTTTTGTCATGCATATACATGCATACAACACCATTTATATTATTTGTTAATCATTTTACTTGCGATTATTTGTTGTTTTAAACCCCTTTGAACTAAGTAGAGTTTCCGAGTCATTCCCGAAGAAAAATACCCGATAATAAACCCTCTCGATGTTTAATCTGTTAACACTAAATCACAAATATAGACAAAAACATTAAAAATCAGTCAAAAATATAGCCATTAGAATTTTTTTTTCCCAAATTGCCATTCTCTCCTAATTTAAGCACATTTTCTATCACCAATGCAAATTCATCTCATTTTTTAATAGGTAATTTTTTTTCCTCGTCATATTCATTTTTTCAGCTAATAAATTTTATATTTAATCATAAGTTCATCATTTTTGTGTTTTTAATCACATCAATTTTTTTTTGTACCTCGTTAACTTTAATATCTCATGACATTATGGTGAACCTTTACCATTAAATATTGCACGGACATTCTATAGCACATAATCATATTACATATATAAGGACCAAATCGTTAAAAATTTGTCCAAAAATAGGTGTTAGAACATTTCTTTCCCAATTTGTACTTTTCCCTTTATTTAACCACACTTTCTCACCGATTCCCCGCCATTCATCAGTTATCAACACAACTTTCTTTCATTTTTCTATAGATAAATATTATTTTCTCATTATTCTCATTTTTTCCATTAACAAAAACTAAATAAAACATTTAATAAAAAATAACAAGAAAAATATTTAAAAAAAAACAGCTAACAACTTAGGATTGCATTGATTTTATACAAAAATACATAAAACTCAACATTAAAACATGTATATCAATTTTTCCAGCAAATCATAATAACAAAAACCCATATAACCTAAAACAAATCTAACTAATACACATTTCGATTATGTACACAATACAAAACTAAGAATCAAGCACAAAAAAACTTAATGAAACAACAAATTACAATATATATTCTATTGTAAGGACTAATTAATTTCAAGAGGCTAACAAAATTCCGTTCAAATTAAATAAATAAATAAAGTAATGGTTGGATTTTATTTTAATTTTTTGGGTGTGGGGGTCATTTGGGAGAAGCGCATTAGTTCATGAGAATTTAGTATAATTTATGCTTAGGCACTTTTGTCGTTTATATTTTCTATTAACGGCATGACCTGAATTAGCAAACATGTTAGTTCAGAAGGATTTACTGTCAGAGTGTCAGATTTTTTTTTCGAGAGGCATTTTAAAAAACTGCATTAGTATAGGAGGTTTATTGTAATTACCCTGTATCTTATAGTCCTCTACTAAGATATAATAAATTTAAGGCCTTAACATGATTAAATACTTTACTAAACCAAGAAAAAAAAAATTACTTGGCTTTCAAAGTATGAGGGGTTTTGCTTTAAAAAAAAGTACGAGGGTTTTTTGTGTAAAGTTTTTATAACTTTGAGGTTCCTTAAGTAGTTGATGGAGTCATAAAAGGGGAAAAATGGAATTGAAAACCTTAATAAGCTATCGACAAACCAAGCTACTGAAAGAATAATACCTAGTCGTGGGCTTTCTTCTTCTTCTTCTTCTTCGGTATGATAGTCTCTCCGTAAAAAATTTTGGTTTCCTTCACAAGTAAATTCCATTCTATGATGCACGGATACACTCCTAAAAGCTATGTGTGATGCCCAACACTCTCAGGGCATGTGGACACGCTCGGACACACAGCCGACACACGTGTCGGAGAATGTCCTATATTTATTATTATTTTTATTTTATTTTATTTTTAACAAGCACACTCAAGACACATAAAAAGGGGTCAATAAGAAATAACTAAAAATATCAAGGTTCAAATAATAATAAAATAAATGACATATCTTTCTGTTGCCCGTAAACTTAGCCCCCAATCACCCTGCCACCATCGAAACAAAACCCTAGCCCTAACTCAGCCATCGACGACTTCTCAGCTCCAACTTCCCGTCGACGACTTCTCTCCAGCATCCCATAATAGGTACGCTGCTCTTTCTTTCTCTCTATTTATCTCTACCTCCGTCTTTCTATATATCTCAATCGTCGTCTCTCTCTCTACATATTTTACCACAGCTGTCTTTCTCTCTGTATACATAGTATTTCTACATATACCATAGCTGATTGCTCTGTTTATTTCTCTCTCTAAAGAGCACTTGAATTTGAATTACGTGGATTAGTGGATATGTGAGAAATAATTGATAAAGCTTGATTCATTTAATCATTTTCGAAATTGATTTATTTCGAAAATAAATCAGAGCACTTGTAGTCGCTTATACTTGATAATTGATTTATATGGCTACTACTCCTAGTGTTTCTTCTAGTGCCTGCATCTACAGCTGCAACATCAATTGATGATGAGGCAACTAGGCCACTTTGGGCTTACACTTCAAGGGATGTTGACAAAAGAAACAAAGGTGGTGGAAATGTGACTTGGACTTGCAATTTATGCATGAGAGATTTCAAAAGTTCGTATACTAAAGTGAGCTCATTTGCTGAAGATTTCTGGGCAAGGGCTAGGAGTATGTCAAAGAAGACCTTATAAAATTAAGGAAGTTAGATATTTTGAGTATTTGAGTTATGAATGCAATCTAGTTTTATTTGATTGAATTCTTCAATATTTATAATGTTTATTGCATATATATATATATAATTAATTTAATTAAGAACGTGTCCCCCCTGCTTGTCGTGTCCTACATTTTGGAAAATTTCGTTTCACGTCTATGCTTCATAGGTTCCATCTTTGATTTTGTTATTGATTTGAGCCATTGATTATCTGATTTGAGCCACTGAGGCATTAAACCTAGGTTAAAATTAAGGTGAACTGAAACTTAGTATAGTACAGCAGTTGTTAAAAATATTTGTGTTTTTTTACAGCCCCTGTTGACCCGGCTTAGTACGCCCGTGGTTATACGTAATTTATTCTTAACTAGCGTAAGCTTGCGCAAAATCCAAATTTGTAGATTGATGGAAATTATATTTTGTTGGACTTCTATGATTTAAGTTTATAAGGCTTTTCTTCAAGATTGATGGAAATTAGATTTTGTTGAACTTCTATGATTTAACTTTATAAGGCTTTTCCAGAGATATTTCGATTGCAATGGAGCACGGATCGCTTGAGGATGAGTCAGCCTCAACATTCTCTTTGAATGATGAAGGTCATACACTCGCAAATTCTCTCAGATTTATGCTGAATCAAGAGTCAGTACCACGATTCTTCTAAATTTGTGTGTACAAATTGTTTACATTTGCTTGCTTTTTTATTAAACTTTTTATCTTGTTTCTGATTTTAATTTTCTGCATGAAGCTAGCTAATTGGAAGAACCCAAACTTTTCGCACTTTTTGATTGTTTTGATTTATGTATACTTTAGTTATCGCATATTCAAATCCACTCAACAGATACTTGGATTTTAACTAGTTAGGTTTTAAGTGAAGCTGTTATCAAATGTTTGGTCCTTTCTAGGCTGTAAAATGAATTAAGTTGTTCAATTCCATCTTGCTGGTCATTTGAGACAAAGAAGCCTTTAGTATTTTTCAAGAACTTGTTAAGTTATTGAGCTAAGATCGATAAACTTATAAGCACTACTAAATTATATAAAAATCAAATTGTTCGAGTTCGACTCAGCCACGTAGAGAAACAGGCAGTGAGCCTGCAACATTGATTTTTTTGGTCTAGCTATTGTCCTTGTATTTTAGAAAAGCCCTATATACTATGCATATTGGCTTCATTATTGAATTAAAAGGACCTTTGAAGATGAAAATGAAAACACTCATGTTTCTTCACGGGGTTGATTTGCATGTGCTTGTGTAACAAAATTGGACCTTGAGACCCTGTGATTCCTGTTGCTGCATAGCATGGTTTTTCTTATTTTTATTTTTCAAAGAACAGGGACTACTTCCTTTAAGAAAGAAAATGTTATTAAACAACCTGATAATAGAAGTCAAAACGTTGCAATTGTATATATGGTTGGCATATGAAGATTAGTAACCTTACCTGATAAACAACTGAAAGAAGTATTATGGTTATACTTCTGGGGACGGCTTCTAAGTTGGCTTTCAGAAGAGCATCCCAATGCAGGTCACCACTTGCAACTACCTAGGAACGAAACTTCTTTTATCTGATTTATTTCCATGTGGACAAAAGCAAACAATTCAGATCAAATCTCAATAACTAAATATGCTTGATGGAGGATTGATAGCATTTTAGATAGCATTTTAAGAGTTAAGTTTCTTCTTCTGTGTAGGGTTTTCTATTGTATATTCTTCTATCAAAATGATAGGCTACACAATCTCTTAGTCTCTCGCAATTATATATCTCTTTATGTAATATATAGATTTTAATGTGGGTTCAGGGCCTTTGTCGTACTGTAGAATGTCCTTCTCATGATAATTTTCGGGAACCAGTTGTTGAAGAAGTGTCCAGAAACTTAGAGGGATTCTTGAAAGGCTGTCTTTCAAGGGGGAAGACTTGTTGCAACAATAATTGGAAAAATAATGACGAATCTTTCTTTTGGATGGATATAGCCATATGGGGAAGGTAAAACTGAAAATTTGGCTAAATGGGATATTACATCAAGAAACAAACAAAAGGGGGTTGGGAGTTGGTAATCTTTTTTATGGAAGATTCTCTCTTTGGGAAATGGGTAGGACTCTTTAGAGTTGCTCACTTGTTTGCAAACCAATTGTTTGATTTCTTCCTTGGTCGCATGGAACTATCATAATGCTTTCTCTTGGAATATTTCTTTTAGAAGAAACCTCAGTGAGGACATTGTAGAACTTCATGGCCTGAGCAAACCTCGTTCATGTTTACCTTTAAATTTCTGGGTAAATTTCGTATAATCTCGAATACCTCATTTCCTTCTTACCCTGATAGGCTCATAGCCTATAAAAATGAACAAAAGCCCCTGTCCACTTGTTCAGCTTTTGCTCTTAAATTCCTATCCATGCTAGTTTGCATAAAAAATCAAAGAGATTTATGCCTAATGGTCAACAAATATGTCCAAAACCCTGCAAAAGTAAAAACAAATTTGTTGTAGTGTTTAGGCCAGATGTAATTTAGTGTGAAAATAAAATGTTAATGGCTGCATTCTGTTTGCTTCTACAGTTTAAGAAGTTTATGCAATTTATCCTTGTTTTTATATTTTAATGTCATGAAAGATTGTGCTTTTTATATAATTTTTTTGTTTGGATTAGGTGAGTGCTATTAATCATTTAATCTTAGCATATGTTTTTTAACTATATCTTGCAGTCCAAGAGTAACATTTTGTGGATACAGCATTCCCCATCCTTCAGATGCTCGAGTGAATATGAGACTCCAAACAACTGGTAAATTTTACATTCTTTATCTACTGTAATTGCTGCATTTATTTGAAGAACATTTATCATTTATTTAAAATAGCATGATTCACCTCTGTCTCAAGAAGATAGTCTCACTTTTTTTGGTCAGATAGTCCCACTTTGACTTGTGTTTTTTAAGGAAACACTAACTCCAACCTAATCAGTGGACAAGACTCAATAATACAACTTAATTTCTATTGTGAGATTTGGTAAATTATTTGTGTCCTAAAAAGGAAATTGAATTATCATTTTGAGATGCTGGGAGTATATATGATTGGTGTATGCATGCTTGTTTACATTTTTCTTCTTCCTTTCCCCAAGACTAGCCATTGTTTCTTTGATAAATTTGGATTAGCATATAGTTTTTGATATGTCAATTCATCAATTGTTATCAACAAAAGCCTAATATCATACATATAGCCATATAGGTCTTGATATGTCAACTGTTATCAATGAAAAAAATAAAAATAAAATCATTGCAACATGGTTGCTTCAAATTCTCCATTCAATTATTATCAGGTTGTGTTCAATTGCAATGTTAGAAAATGAATTACAGAACAACTATTTTTATGGAATTGGAAAGTTAGAAAAGCAAGATGACTGATTATGTCATATGTTCTGTTACTTTTGTTCGTTTTTCTTGGAATCCAATTTATTTGGCAGCGGGGTTAAGAAAAATTGTTACTTGAAAAATAAGGAAAAGATAGAGGACATCTCAGCAAATTATACCTCCCTGTTTTCAACTTCTCATAAAACCTATTGTTTCTCCAGTCATTTTCCAACACACTTCGCCATTGAGATACCATACAGCTCAGACAAAAAAAGCATGGGCAAAATAACCCTCGAGACTTGAAAAGGGCCTAGCTAACAAGCAAGAAAATGTCAATAGAAATTACAGAGAAAAAATAAAAAGGATGCAGGGTCATGAATTCATTAACAGTGCATTTGATTATACTGGTTTCTTATGGAACAAATTGCACATTTTTCATCATTAATAATACTGTTTGATTGTCTATTTTTTTTGTGGAATCAGTTTCCATGCTACAGCTTGGTATAGCCTGATCTTCTTTTATTCCATATAGTGCAAAAATAACCTCTCCCTGAAGTTTTTGTTTTCCATTGAATATTGATCTGCCTAAAAGAATTCCTAATCCAGAGAATTCAATTCCTTTTCGTGTTGAATTTGCAGGTGATCCAGCAAATGAAGTATTGAAGGATTCATGCCAGAACCTCATGCTGATGTGCCAGAATGTTAGGAGCACCTTTGATCAGGCTGTTGTTGATTTCAAGAATCAGCAAGGTATCAAGTCCATGAAACTCGAAAAATGAAAAACATCCTTTTTACTCTCTTCACCACATATTTTTCTTTTACTTTTTTGACAGTTAATGTTGTTGATTTGGTAATTTCTAAGGATTATATTTGACATCTAATTATCATTTTACTAGCTTGGGGTCACTAATATTTTGGCCTGTTTTTGACGAGAAAATATTCCTTGTAACCTAAAAAGAGCTGGCTTGCCAATGAGAGTTGGTTAAGTTGGCAAGGCTTTGAATACTTTGCTCGTAAGCCTTAGATTTGAATCTCGCTGTAGCAGTCCCTCTTGTTGAGCAATATGTAAGAACAACTGTAGGTGCCTGCTTACCCTTGTGACATGACTTGGCCCACGATTGAGATAACCTCCCCTCACCTTAATTTTTTTGTACCAAGTAAGGACGAAGAAAGCTGGCCTTGGGATGGAAAGATTATATGATAAAAGCAAGTTAAAGTGATTAATTTATATAACCAGGAAAGTAAAGTTGGATTAACAAATGCGTGGGTCTTAAATAATCCTTTTTTTTTTTGCTTTTTTGTTTTTCTGTATTTGAATTTGTAGATGATAGTTTAAAATGTTATCTCCAATAGAGTTTTGGTATAATCCTGAGCCCTAATTGGACCCGCTAGTCAATAAACAACTTTCAAGCACAAGTAATTAATCAAATTAACGGTGCGATAATTTGTTTGCTATGTTTATAAAGAAAATTTCCTTTTCGGTTTTTTTGTTCTTTCACCATACTCTGTTCCAAATTGATAGATTGTCTTTCCATTTCGTTTTTTTAGAACATTAACGCACTAAATCTTACGGTAGAAAACTAGAAATTAAAGTATATTTTTAACAATTCGTTAGATTAATAATAGTGTTTTCAGTACAAGTGTCGAAGTCGGTAATATCATTTATTTGGCTCGGATGATTACACAATTTGTTGCACTATGAATATTTTACGTGTCTACGCCGGTAAGATTTGTAGCCATAATATGACCAACTAGGAACAGCTAAATTAATTATTTGAACCTTAACACAAATAATCGTCTTGGGCCGAAAAAAAAATATATTGAATCTCATTAAGACTGTCATTTCTAGAACATAATTTATACGCTAAATAGTAATTAGTATTCTTGGGATGTCATTTTTTCTTAGAGAAAAAAAATATAAAGTGTACGAGGTACTTTTTTATGATATTACAACCATTGCATTAGATGTCTGCGACGATGACTAGTCTAAACAATAAGAAAGTGGTATTCCATCCGTATGAAATTAAGAATCAACTTTCCTTTTAACTGTTTGAAGGAGACCAGCCTTTTTAACTTGAGACGGAAATAGTATTTCATATGATAAATTCATTTGTCTTAAAAAAAAAAAAAAGAAGTATACTTTCGAGAGCCAATGTTACTTCATTTAGATTGCGGAATTCGACCCTCTTTTTAAGTCCCAAATTCTACCTTTCCATGGAAACATTTTTTTTAAATCTTTCAACAAAAGAATTATTATATTCGGATTATTAAAAGATTCTATACACATGGCATGGTTCAAAGTCGCGGTTTCGGAGGTTAACTCGAGCATTCAATTTTCAATTCAAATATCGGTATCGGTTTTGGTTTCGGCGATATAGACCGATTTATTATTTAAAAGGCCCAAAAAATTACAAAAAAAATATGAAAAAATTCTAAAGTATGAGATTAATAAGATGGATCAATTAGATAAGCATAATAACATTATCTAATACAAATTACATATCTTACATTAAAATACAATCATCTATCGCATTTGATAATAAAATATTACATCATAATTCAATAAATATATAACAATACAATCTTATAAAGTACAAATATCTTAAATATAAGTTCAATTAGGCCTAGAATGATGATATAGATTATAATTATCATCATTACTCAAGAATTCTAGTCATAGGATATAAAGAAGGTTGGGAATTGGCACTTGTGGGTTAAGGATGAGAAGAATGACTAAATGACCCGTAACCAGAAAAATTTGGTTGGCCATGGTGATGACAGTACCTAAATCTCCGATAATCGCTGCTACTTGAAGATCCATCATGATACGTTCCATGACCACTTCCATAATTACCACCGTGAACAGCAATACTATTATTTCCCACTACTAGCATAATTTTGTGCAAAACTTTCATAACCAGTGCCAAAACCATAACTAGATATTCTGCCTCCAGAAATGCTATATCTACGACTATCATAATCATAGTCGTATTTATGTCCACAGTAATAATGTTAGCCTAAGTTTAAACTTTGCAATTGATCATCAATGCGCCGATAGTTTTGTGAATGAGGATCATAGTCACTAGAATACTCATCATAACTAGGGAACCTAGTTAAATCTGCTAATTACCTACGCTTCTTTTGCTTTATTTTTTTTCTTGCTTATTTTCTGTTTTTTTTTCTTCTTTCTTTTCTTTCTTCTTCTAATCTTCTCTTTTTTAGGATTAAACCAATTTAATTAAGTAAAGATTAATAAATTACTTAGGAACAATTGAACAAATCAATATTTTTTTTAATAGTTACTAATTTAATTAAACAAAGATTAACAAATTATTTTAGAACAAATCAACATTTTTTTTCAATAAATACCAATTTACAATTCAAGTCTCTAAAGTCCAACATGAAGTAACTTCTTCTTTTTTTCTTTTTTTCTTTTTTTTTAACTTTAGTCACTTTATTCAATTATTCAATACGGAGTGAAATATCAGCGAAATATCGGTGAAATATCGGCGACTTGGTGTGATTTCGATAAAATATCAGTGATATTTTGAAATACCGCAATTTTAATCATATCAGGTCATAATAGTGGTTCGGCACCTCCTATTCTGACTCGGTATCGGCTATCTCAAATCAGTTTCGGCCGATACTTTGAACCATGACACGTGGGGGGATTTTTTTGAGTGAAAATGGAATACTGACCGAACCAAAATAAAATAAATAATAACAAAACCAATCAAAAGCGGTATCGATAACGGTTTACTATGTATACATTGTCGGTTTGTATCGATCGACTGACAAAACAAATTTATAATGTCAAAGTCAATAGTATCTATCACAAGAAAGCAAAAATTGCAAGCTTGCAACTCTCTCATCTCTCTCATGCAAGCTCTCTCATGTTTTCTCATCTCTCACATGCAAGTTCTCTCATCTCTCCATAAAAAAACCTCATACCCCCTTTCTCATCTCTCTATCTCTTTCTTTCAAAAATAGCAAGCTCTATATCTCTTTCCTTTCACCACTCTCATCTCTCACACGAGACGCATCTCTTCTCTCTCATCGTCGAAGAGGTCATCATTGATGGCGATCTTAGAGAAGTGATTGGAAATTAGGAGAAATGCCTTTCTTCTTTGAAGGGAAAAGAGAAAATGATCCATACTGAAGCATCTTAGCTAGGGCTGCATACCAGACGCGTAATTTATTTATTCAACTTTGATTCTTTTTTAATTGTACAAAACAACAAATTTTTTTTCCTTTCCCATTGATGTGGATTAATTCACTATATCTTTAAAATAAACATTAAAAGTCTATTTTCTTTGACTCTTGTGGAATAAGAGAGCACAACAAAATTTATTACTAATAATTGTTGTGCATTGTTGCTATGTAATTTATGTGTTGGTGGTTTATAACATTATAAAATCGAATTAACCGAAAAAATTGATAAAACATAATGTCGGTTTACCGAATCATTTGGTTCGGTAGCGGTTTCCATTTTGAATATATAAACATTGGTCAGTTCGGTAACCGAATTATGGCCGGCCAATACGCATGTACATTCATAATTTAAAGTAAAGTTATAATCAAGTGGAAGCCCAATCCGATAGAATTAAATGGGCCCAATTAATGGGCTACAGGTCCAAAAAGTTTATTTTATACTACATGCTGACATGGCAAATCTCAAATTTGGGTTTATGAAATAACTTGTCATCATTATCATTGTCATGTCCTTTTTCAACACGTGAGAGCTGAAAACAGTCACGTGAGGTTGAAGTTATCAGATCAATGACGTGGCGCCTTGTCAGTATATTAATAATACTTATCCATTGGCTCAACCCACAACAGATATTAAGCCGCCGCGGCCAGTTGTTTTAAATCAATTAAAAAATAAAGAAGCAATTATATATACGTGTACAAATTCAATAAATAAATTACGCTTCTTTTTTATAATTACGTGTTTCAAAGAAATATGTCAGAAATTATTTTGTGAAACTCATTCTAGAGTAAGACCATGAATGATGTATTTTTTAGCATATTACTTAAATTCTAAACTTAATAATTTAAGTTGGTCAATGTATTAAAATATTTCAGTACACTTAATATTTTATTGTTTGATATTAATTGAACTTTTACTAACAATTTTTTTTTAAGTGAGGAAAGTGAATGCAATTGTACTATCTTTTGAGCTTTATTTTGACAAGATATATTAATAATAATAAATTTATTTTATAGGATACTTGTGACAAATAGAAAAGTGTAACCCCCTATTTGGTATCTGTTTATTTTTATTTATTTTTCAAATTTTAAAAACTCAACTCAAAATCAACTACACTTTTACACTTTCCAAAAAAAAACTTAACTTAACTTTACTTTGTCTCTCTTAAAAAAATTTTAAAACACCATAACTTTAAATTCAAAAATTAAAATTAAAGAAAAAATATATATTTAAAACATACTCGTCAAAATCTATAAAATAAGATTCATTTTTACTATTTTTTGAAATTTTTTATGAGATTTTTAGTTGGTTGAAAAAAACTCAAAAAAAAATTAAATCCACTTTTCAACATACTTCTAAATTCTACCAAACACCATATTTTAAAAATTCAACTTAAAAACTTAACTCCAAATATCACCTAAATATTTAAAAAAATTATTCAAGAGTAAGACTATGAATGCTGTATTTTTAAGCATATCACTTAAACTTTAAACTTGTTAATTTAAATAAAAAAAAAAGAAGTAATAATTGGTACTTCTTTCTTTTCAATACAACCAAAAAAGCAAATAAAAAAATTCCTTTAATGCTACACACGATTCTTCGCAGTTAAACTTCTATTTTCACTACAATATTTTTTATAAACTTGTAGTCAATTTCTAAATTTTGATATAACATTCTCTCTTCTTTTTTTTGGGCAAATCATTCATGCATTTTTTACTATTGCGCATAAAATTTGCATATATATATGCAGTGAAATTTATAAAATTCACTCTGAGTTTGCTTTGAAACATGTAAATTTCAGTGAAAGTTTTACAACTAAATTTTTCAAAAAAAAAATTTTATTTTATAGAGAAATTTAATGTTACCCAATGAATCCAATAAAAATATAAAAGAAACTGCAAAATAGAAAAAAATATGTTGTAAAGAATGTAATTAGCAAATTAGGAAATAATTAGGCTCCGTTTGATTGCAAAGATGAAAAAGGAAAATAAATTTAGCTAGTTTATGTGAAAAGATAGAAAATAAGGTGAGAGATGTTACTCATTTTATGAGTATGTATCCTCTATCCTTCAATGTTTTTGGTGGAAAATTTTTACTCACTACTAAGCAAAGAAAATTTCTTCATGGAAAAACTTAAAAATTAAGAGGATATCACATTTATCACTCAACTTATTTTCCATCTTTTCACTAAAACTAACTAAATTTATTTTCCTTTTCCACCTTACAATCAAACGGAGCCTTAAAGTTAGAAAATAATTTAGATCATTGATATAGTTATATATGTCGAATCTCAATGCAATTAATTCAATTTTTGTTTTTGCCATTTATTATAGTAACAAAGAGTGCCATTGCTGTATTAAAATATTTTAATATTAAATCTTTGGCGTAAATGTAATTGTACAAGTGATTTTTTTCCCGTTTTCCCTGCTTATAATAACTATTAATTTTTTACATTGTATATAATATTTTAAAACAAAATAAATATATATAAAAACTTGTAGGGGATTCAAATTTCTCTTTATAAATATAAACAGAAAAAAGAACAAAAAAATTATAATTTGACATAATTCTTTACCAAGACCTCAGCCGTTGTTTTTCCCGCCGTATAAAAAAAGATAGGGGTTTTCATTCTCTTGTCTCCTTGAACTCTGCTCACCCTTCAATAAACCTCTCTTCTCCAAATTACCTTCATTATCACCATACATACATATATTTAATTATTTATTTGATTCAGGTATGTAAAATATGGCCCTCAATTCCCATCTTCTATTTTAAGCAAGAACTTCAATTATTCAGAATACATACATTTATATATATATATATATATTCTTGAAATGTTAATTTGATATGTGGGTGCAGATAAAAGAACAGAGATTGTTGAAAAATCTGAAGAGAATGGGGAGTGAAATTGAGTCTCAAATATCTCTTTTGGGTGATGAACACAAGTCTTTAATGGAGCCTGTCTCTCAAAATTATGGGTATTTTCTCTTTCTTCCAGTACAATTCTTTTTGAATTTATCTTTTGGGTATGTTTTTATTATATTTTTTTTGGATATTTTAGTATTTTACCAATTTTGTGTTTTTTTTATTTATTTAATTTTTGTTGTTGTTGGGTTGGGATATATAATTAGGTGTATTCATTACAAGAGGAGATGCAAGATCAGAGCCCCATGTTGTGATGAAATCTTTGACTGCAGGCATTGTCATAATGAAGCTAAGGTTTGATCTCATATTTTCTTTCATATTATTATTATTTTTTTTTGTTTCTGATATGATTCAATTAATTATAAATTTATGTCTTAGATTCCAAGTGCTAATTCTTCTTAGTTTAATTGAACAGGACACGCTAGAAGTTAATCCTATGCATCGCCATGAGATTCCGCGCCACGAAATTAAAACGGTGAGTTTTTTCATTGTGCCCTTAAAACACGTTTTATAAGCTTAGCTATGTTAACAAGAACCAGATAAGGTACTAAAGACGCATGTTAAGAACTGTGTTCTATTAACAAAAACCACATCGAGGCACAAAAATAATATGTATTGACTCTATTTGTGACATTTTTGGTGTTTTGAACTTGTTACCTCCTCAGCTAACACATTAACAGTTTACAAGTATACTATAAATTAATGCGCTAATAAGTGTCCTAGAGGTTCCAACTATTGAAAATTAGCTTGTTCTTTGGGTTCATAACAGGCAGTAACAATATTCATTATCGTGATATACCGAAGTTAGTTGTTTATTACTTTAGAATAACTTACAGCCAGGGACGGACACACCCTATCCCGAGGGGGTACGATCGTACCTCCTGGGATTTCGGAAAAAAATTACTGAAAGATAAAATTTTACGGAAAAGAGGGACTCGTTTGAAATTAGGCTCGGTACAGGGTCCGGCATTGTATATATGATTGGTACGAAGTTGTGGGGAGCGGGGTTGCGGACGCAATAAACGGTAATAGTATAAGGTGTGTGTTCGTAATTAAAGTGTTTGAAAAAGTTTAAAGTTAAAAGGAAAAGCAGCACTAGCAGGCGGTGCCCATCTGGCCATCTTAAAAATATCTTTATTTTCTCTTTTGCTCCGTTCCAGTTCTGTTGTTCTTCTTTTATGGTAAGTAAAGCTTTATTTTTAATTTTTAAAATAATTCTATGTATCATGAATATAGATTTAGTTATTATTTGTTAATTATGTAGATGGAGTTTGTGTGTTAAATAAAATATCGTTTTTAATTTTTTAAATAGTTTTATGTATCATGAATATACAGGGACGGACACACCCTATCCCGAGGGGGTACGATCGTACCTCCTGGGATTTCGGAAAAAAATTACTGAAAGATAAAATTTTACGGAAAAGAGGGACTCGTTTGAAATTAGGCTCGGTACAGGGTCCGGCATTGTATATATGATTGGTACGAAGTTGTGGGGAGCGGGGTTGCGGACGCAATAAACGGTAATAGTATAAGGTGTGTGTTCGTAATTAAAGTGTTTGAAAAAGTTTAAAGTTAAAAGGAAAAGCAGCACTAGCAGGCGGTGCCCATCTGGCCATCTTAAAAATATCTTTATTTTCTCTTTTGCTCCGTTCCAGTTCTGTTGTTCTTCTTTTATGGTAAGTAAAGCTTTATTTTTAATTTTTAAAATAATTCTATGTATCATGAATATAGATTTAGTTATTATTTGTTAATTATGTAGATGGAGTTTGTGTGTTAAATAAAATATCGTTTTTAATTTTTTAAATAGTTTTATGTATCATGAATATATATATACATGAATATAGACGTGGTTAATGGTTATTATTTATCAATTATGTGGATGGGGCTTGTGTGTTTGTTTCTATTTTCTAGATTTAGAGTCACTATTTTTATTTTTTACATTATTTAGAAGAACTAAATTTAAAAATATTAATTATTGTGAAGTTTTTGGGAAAAAAACACACTTAACTCTTAATCTCGAACTTGATAGACGAATTTTAATTTTCACGTAAGCAACTAATCTGAAAAAAATGATTAACTATTGTGAAGTTTTTGGAAGAAAAACAAACTTAACTCTTAGAGGATTATTATAAAAAATATCATTTTCCTTTTTTTGTATGTGGAACATTCATATTTCTATTTGTTTTTGAATGTAAAACGTTCATATTTATATCTATATAGTATTTTGACTTGTCGTGGCTTTTAGTACTTAAAAAAAATTATTTATACATTTTTAAAATTCTTACGTTCGTACTCCCTCAATCAAATTTCTGCGTACGTCCCTGTGAATATATATATACATGAATATAGACGTGGTTAATGGTTATTATTTATCAATTATGTGGATGGGGCTTGTGTGTTTGTTTCTATTTTCTAGATTTAGAGTCACTATTTTTATTTTTTACATTATTTAGAAGAACTAAATTTAAAAATATTAATTATTGTGAAGTTTTTGGGAAAAAAACACACTTAACTCTTAATCTCGAACTTGATAGACGAATTTTAATTTTCACGTAAGCAACTAATCTGAAAAAAATGATTAACTATTGTGAAGTTTTTGGAAGAAAAACAAACTTAACTCTTAGAGGATTATTATAAAAAATATCATTTTCCTTTTTTTGTATGTGGAACATTCATATTTCTATTTGTTTTTGAATGTAAAACGTTCATATTTATATCTATATAGTATTTTGACTTGTCGTGGCTTTTAGTACTTAAAAAAAATTATTTATACATTTTTAAAATTCTTACGTTCGTACTCCCTCAATCAAATTTCTGCGTACGTCCCTGCTTACAGCTAATATTTGTTAACTTTGTCATGAAAGTTCTTAATATGTCTTAATAATTTACCTTGTTTATGTTTCTATCATGCCCAATTTTTCTTTCCTTTTCTTATTGTTTCTCCTTGTTACTTCATTTTCAGGTTATATGTTCCCTATGTGGCACAGAACAAGATGTGAGTCAACTAAACATCATTTTTCTTACTATTTTTTAATTTACACTATGGAACTCGAATCCTAGTCCATTTGGTGTAAACATACTAGAATTTAGAAATAGGGGTGTGTTTGATTGCAAGACTGGAAAAGAGGTGGAATATATTGGCTTCCTTGGATAAAGTTATGGTGGAATTGGATTCCTTTGAAGCGTTTGATTGCATTATTTTCTGTCAAAAAATACTTTGGCCCCTTGTTTTCCGTGGAATTATGGTCTAACAAACACCACAAAAAATGGAATAATAAGAGATAATTAAGTTGTGTGGCATTTGATATGCTTTTGTTGTCTTTTTTGTTAGGTTCAACAAAACTGTAGAAATTGTGGGGTTTGCATGGGGAAGTACTTTTGTGCTAAATGCAACTTCTTTGATGATGATGTAAGAGCCTTTTATCCTTATTTATTTTTGGTTTTTACCTTTGTTCATTTGATGATTAATTGCTTAATCAAAACACTGATTTGTGGATTTAGGTTTCAAAAAACCAGTACCACTGTGATGAATGTGGAATATGCAGGTTAATTTTTTAGTCCCTTTAATATCTTACTTTTTCATTTAGGGATAGTTGCAATGATTTCCCCTGTATTTACAGAAATTATAGTGACCTCAAGTCCAAGGGGGTAAACACACTTTCGGAATATTTTATTGTGTCGCAATTACATTGATCAACTATTTGTGTCCGCAGTGAATGGACTCTGCCATGAACTCTACATTTGTCCTTAAATTGTGTATCTCTGGGACTATTGGCAAAATAAGTACCAAAAAATGACCGAAAATGGGTGAACTACCAAACACTTGAGAGATGACTATAATAAACTCAAAATGCAGGGGGGTCGTTGTAATTATTTTTTTCATTTTTTTATTATTTGATAAAATGTTTTTCTAAAATCTTATCTCCCTTGAGTTTACTTCTGCAGAACTGGAGGCAAAGAGAATTTCTTTCATTGCAAAAAGTGTGGTGAGATAAAGCTGTTTTTTTAATTTCCCAATAAATCATATTATAATCCTTTTTAAAAAAACTGATTTTTGGAGATTTTTTAAATTTGCTGTTTTAGGATGTTGCTATTCAAAATCAATCAAGGATTCACACCATTGTGTGGAAAGAGCAATGCACCATAATTGTCCTGTTTGCTTTGAGGTAAAAGAAATGAAAAGAAAAGAAAGATCATTTACATGATTTTATTCATTAAAAGTGGATTTTGAAGGCATTTCTTGATTCTAAAGGGATGAGTTCTTGCATTTGAACTTGCAGTTTTTATTTGATACAATGAAAGAGACAACTGTTTTACTATGTGGGCATACGATTCATGTGGAATGCGTAAGAGAGATGGAGCTACACTACCGGTAAGTATCGAATAAACCACATAAAAAGCCTCACTTTTATTAAGAAAGAAACTATGAACTCATAGCAACAATATTCAGTATCACAGTTGTATCTCCAACGCAGACAAATCTCTCTCATCGCCTTATAGTTTTTCTCTCACCGCATGATGATGAGAGAGAGAGAAGCTGTTCTATACAACAGTTGTATAGAATATTCAGTACCACAGTTGTGTCTGCTGTCTGCAATACGTATAACTCAATGATCTTGCAGGTACTCATGCCCTGTTTGCTCAAAATCGATATGTGATTTGTCCAACTTGTGGGAAAAGATCGATAAAGAGGTATGGAGAATTTCATTTTCTCTTGTTTGGTTATATTAGAAAAATTTGCTAAAAGCAAGTTTACAGAAAAATAGGAATAATATTGCACTTCAAAAATCCTTTTAACAAGTTAAATGTATTTCTTTCCTTCCCTTTGTATTCCCCTTCCTTTTCATTTTCCTAGTTGTTTTTCACAAACCAAACAGAAATAGGTGCTTTTATGTCTTTTAAGATATTCTTATCACACTTGATTTCAGGTTGCTTCAACTCCAATGCCCGAGATGTACAAAAACAAGATGGTAAGCTTATAAATTATACTTACACGGTTATACATAAGCAATCGGTAACCAATTTATCTGATCAAGTGCTTTGGCAATTGTACCCAACTGTTTTAGTTGTTGTACATGGTACTAATGATAGATTTTTTTTAAATTTTCTTTCATGTTTAAATCCATAACGTTCCTCTATCAACTGCCCCTTAAAATGATTTGAAAATTGAAACTGCTTGTAGTAGGGTTCAACACCCCCCCCCCCCCCCCCCCCAAAAAAAAAAAAAAAAAAAACACCCAAACACACAAAAACCCCACTGAAAAGTGGGCACTAACGATGTACAAGTATTAAAACTGCGCGTACAAGCAACTAACCAAAGCACTTGATCTGGGCAATAAGCAATACGTTGAGACGCTTAATGGGTGCTCCTTTTTATTTTCTTTTTTTTCGCTTTGTGTGTGATAAATAGGTGTGGATCCTTTGCAATGATTGCGAGGAAACATCAGAGGTACATTTTCATATAGTGGGACACAAATGCCTGAGATGCAAGTCCTACAACACTAGGCAAATAAGAGGAGGCCCTTCTTCTTCTTCTTCTTCATGCACATCAACAATTTCTCAAATTGTTGGATGACTTTTAGTTCACCTAAAGAATCTCAAGTGATTCTTTTCGTCAACATATTTAGCCACGAAATTTCCTCATTTCGGGGAGGGAGGATGCAAAAGGGATTACTACGGTGACCTCTCCTAATATCGCAATTGTTGTGAAATTTTTGCATGTCGTGAATGGTTTTTGTGCAATGGCATTGTCAAAGTTGGTGGAGAAAAGAAACAAAATTGGAGAATTTCCGAATGCAGGGGAGGATGTTGTAGTTTTCCTAAACTCCGGGGTGGTTAATGTAATTAATCTAGTGCTTATGATGGGAATTGGATGTAATTATCTGAGTCTAAAATATCACTTTTGTTTAGAATGGAGAAATGAAATTCAGTTGTTAGAAAGCCTCTCACTTTCGTTATAAATGATTCAATTATATTTATGGAAGATGGTGATAATTCAATTTTTTTTACCCTTTATAGCGGAATTTGATTTGAAAAAATAATTATTACTTACAATAAGATTTATATGGTTGATCTTAATTCTTAAGTATAGATGACATCTATAATAATCACTCCAAATACATTACATTTTTGAAAACATACATTTTTTAAAAAATGTTTTCAAAAATGTTATCATATATTAAATTAATAAATATAATAGTGTACATGCATTACGAATGTTGTGTTGATAACGAATATGTGGTGCCACACCCACTGCATGATACTTTTTCTATATGACTTTTGTACATTAATTCAACTAAATAAATGTTAATAATATAAGGTTGTGTTATTTGGAAGTATACTAAAGATTGATTGTTTGATGTCTAGGCAATTGAAGCCATAAAAAAAATGGGTTGTGTTTAATTACATTTATTTCTTAAATGGAAAATATTATATTTTCTTATATAATGATAATAAATTTGTCGTTGCTTAAAACTTTTTTTGATAACAAGATAGAAAATGATAATAATATCAATTAATTTTTGTGATAAGTTGAAAAATAAGATGAGTGATTTCTCTATCACATGCTTATTTTTATAAGTAAATGTTATATATTTTTCTTTATTGTTTGTCGAAAAAATTTCTTTCTCATCACTCAAAACAATTTTTTTCCCATGAAAAAACGAAAAGGTAAACGTCCGTTTGATAATAAAATGAAAAAAGATTGAAAAACCAATTGATTTTGGATAGAATGTGGAAATTAAGGTGAGTAATTTGTCCATTTCATGCCTATTTTATGAGTGGATGTCCTCCTTCCTCTTTTATTTTTTTGTGAAATTTTTTCTTTCTTCATCATTGAAAAAAAAATTCAAGTGAAAAAACTAAAAAGTAAGAGAACACCTCTCAACATATTTCTTTCAACTTATTTTTTACCTTCTCGCCAAAATCAATTCCTTTTGCTATTATTTTCTATTTGTTATCAAACAAACCCTAAGGTTTCGTTTGGTTCACGGAAGGAAAATAAATTTCCTTGTATTTTCTATGGAGGTGGAAAACTAAATTTCCTGTCAAGTTTTCTTTCTTATGTTTGGTAAAGTATGAAAAGTATTTAGATAAGGGTATTGCTATCCAAATTTTTTGTAATAAATGCTTGGAAATCATATGAGAAAATCAATCCCCGTGTGTTTTGAGATGAATGGTTTTACCCCCTATTTTCCCCTCTATCAGGAAAGTATTTCTGAAATTTGTGCTTATCAAACAAAGAAAGAAAAGTCTTTCTTTTCCTGAGTCCTCAAATCCGTGAACCAAACGAGGCATAAAAGAACATTTTACTACATCACTCAACTTAATTTTCAACCTTTTAAAAAAAATCAATTATTTTTTGCTATCATTTTTCATCTTATTCTCAAACAAACACATACACGTCCACCTTTTTTTCCTAGTAATTAAACTTTTTTGTCATCCCAATAACTTAAAATTCTAAAAACATGAGAGAAAATGTAAAAATGCATCACTTTCTTGTATTATAGAATTAAGAAAAACTAAACTGATTAGAAAATTTAGGCAATCGAATTCCATCAAAAGATGGAAATTCAAGTCCATATTTTTTGACAATATTTTTAGTGATGGTGGACACCATTTTCAAAAATTAGCAAATTATTTTGACACAAGCCCACTTTTATTTGTGTTCTCTTCTTTTTTTTTTTTGTGGCAGGTTTTAGGCTTAAAGTCTGCTTTGGCAAAAGACGAGGAAAAGCCACTTTTGACTACACACAAATTACAAAACAAAAAGCACTTTTTCACATGTCTTGCTTTTCTCTATGCTATAAATTCAAATCGCAGGTCACTGTATACGTTGTTTGACTTTGGTCTGCGAGACAAATTCAAACGTTCAAAACCATCTTTTTCCCTTTTCTTTTTGTTTTTGTAATTTCCAAAGTCAAAGTTCTGCATTTCTCTTTTTGTACCACATGACGTCATAACCAAGGGAAAATCTATGTAATAAGAAGAGTAGCAGTACAAGATTGCCCTGCCCTGCCCTTCAACCTAGAATAGACATTTGCCCAAAAGATCAAATTGCAAGGCGTCTATGATTGCAGGAAAATGTGAAAACCCAACATTATATCAATTTTTACAACCAAAAGAAGCAAGCGCAGCATCAGCCACTCCTTCGCCTCGCAGTAGTAAAATGAACGTCCAAACTCAGAATTTTCATGTCAAAAAAATTAACAAAGCCACAGACTTGGAACAAATTTAAATTAGTAAGTTGTAAAGGATTTTGTACAGTAGGGAGTCCTAAAGAAGTATGGTTTTTTTTAGGACAAACATATCAAATCTCACGTAGTAAACCATGTTGCTTTCATCATCGACTATATTAAAATTAGTGTATTTTTAAAAATATATATTATATTAAAACATAGACTTTTAAATCAAGACAGCAGAATTATTATACAAATCCATTTTTGTTATACTTGTATTTTGATGTCATCTATCAAGAGTTATCAAACAATATCCAAGTAAGAGCATTTCCAATACAAAAATAAGTTGGAGAGCTTCAAACCATTAACATATAAGGCATTTTTCTTACGTGGCACATAAAAGTTTGATAATGGACAAGTCTCAAAAAAACATTTCCAAAGCAATTATACAAAAGAATGTTAATTAGAAAATTCATGAAAATAAAATTGATTACTTTATATGCAATATAGATCTTGTTTGATAGATCTTGATTCATACTTTTTAAAAATATAAATTTTATAAAAAATAATTTATAAAATAAAACTTAAAATATTTAAAAACTTGAAAAATAGAAGTCGGTAGATATAAAAGATGATGTAGTATTAAGAAATTGCCTAAAAGACCCTCCAAAATAGAGGGTCACCTTCACGATGTTTTTGCCACATAAGCACGATAGTTATTATTGATGGTTGCATTGGACAACATTTAGTTAAAACTTTATCTATTCATCCCATGGGACATCTCAATTATTCTTAATTAATGATTGCATTGGAGATGCTCTAAGCATCGAAGGACAATTGAACAAGCACAAGGTCTATCAATATGCAATAACAAGTTATCGTTGTATATAATATTTTCTCGCTAAATAGGCCTACCCATAGAGTTTATTAGCTCTTGTTCTAGAAATTCACAGACCCTTTTTAGTTTAGATTAACAGACTCTACACCGCATCACCAACAAAATTCACCATTTCTAAATTCAACCAAACTACAATGTCAATAATTCTTAAATAACAACAAACCAATAAGATTTTTCACTCACTAGCACCACTACTTACACATAAATTCAAAATTGTTAGTCCCAGGAATTGCCCTCGGTTTCTATAGGTGCTTTCGATTGAATTATAACCCGAGCTCCAGAAGTAAGCCTGTTAAAAGAAAATCAAACAGAACCTCAAACAACTTGACCAATAAAATCATCAACAATATTAGGGTCCATTCGTCTTTTTTGTCCGGTTTCTTATTTAGGACATTATTATAATCAATGTACAAAATTTCACATTTTCAAACAAGCTGTATACTCAACCATTGATTAGTTTAGCATATTCCTTAAAAAGATGGAAAAGTCAAAATAGACTACTCAGTCCTAGGGTAAACGGGGAAGAGTTGAAACACTTAACTTTCTTCGATTTTGATCACATTTTCCTTCTCTTCTCTGAAGGAATCTAGTCTCATCGATTGCTTCTTCCCGGAGCTTGGCTCAGTGATTCTTTTACTGCTACCATTGGATGTACAAGCTGATATGGTTCGGGAACTGTTGGCACCATCAGATGATGAGATTCTTGGTCCCTCGGATATGGGGGACCTCATCGACTGGCTTCTTGGCTGCCTGCTCAAAGAAGCCTTGATGGCTCGAGGTATGCACTTTAAACTTGATGAAGTTTTTTCCTCTATATCATCCCCAACTGAATCAAATTGCTTACAACTCCTGCATTTCAAATACTTGACTGCTATTAGTGTGATCGAGGGAAAGATAAATAATGTACCCTAGCTAGGTCAAAATATTGAGCACAACAAATATTTCAATCATTTTCCCAGTAGAGTTGCTATTTGAAAGTCAAACTTATGCATCAATGAACAATTTTTACGGTAATAAATGACCAAGAATGTTATTTAACTATGGAAAATATTTAACTAGGGAAAATGTTAGTGTGATCTTAGTGCACGTGTTAAGGACCCCAAAAATGGAAAGACTAGGGATGTCATATCAGTTCTAGAATTAAAGCTTGTTAGGATCTTGTTCTTTCTATTTATGGGTTCTTAACCTGTGGCATATGTTAACATAACCCTTTTAACTATTATAGCCTTATGGGGTTTGGTAAATTGATTTTTGAAACCTACCTCCTCATTTGTGACATCCAATAAAAAAGTGACTTTTAATTAGGAAACGAGAAAGTTGTTCAATTACTGGGAGAGAATGGCACGATGTTATTTACTTGATTCAATCAAGAACCTAGATAATTCTTCACCCTGTAACAATTTTTTAGTACATCCATCTTTGATATCAAACGTACACAAACTGTAAATAAAAAATCGAATGCCAAAGGATTAAATTAGCTTGGATTCATCTGGGTCTTCCTTAAAACCAAAAATTTGCTATTGGTAAAGTTCCAGTAAACCCTCCTGAGCTACAGCCTATTTTCAGTTTGCCCCGTTCAACAATTAGATTTCTAAAGTTGTCCCTGTTGCAAAACCCATCAATCCTGGCCGGTTTGAATAAAAAGTTTAACAAATTTATATCCAGAAGTTAACTAATTCAATAAATTTTTCCAAAATGATTCGACCAATTCTACAAACTATTTATGATAGCTAATATCCCTAGATTTATACTAACCTGTCGGCATTGTAGGACGAAGATCGTTTCAGAGCAGCAACTCCTTCGGCCTTGGGCACATTTGTCTCAACCAAACTTCCACTGAAATATTCCTTGTCCTCCAACCTCAGACCCATATGCCTCGGATTCTCGGCTAAGGAATCGAGCTCTCCCAACATTATCGATGTGGAGAACAACGGAGACTGAAACTTAGAATGAGAAAATCTCGGCCTGTAGTTTGGAATGAGGCCAAAGCTGTGATCTTTCACCGAAATTGACCCACAGGATATAAGTTGCATAAGCATATTCGAGGGCTTGAGCTTTGTAATGGGTGGCATTTGAAATTCGTCTTGTTCAAGTACCCTAAAGCTGTTCAACTTACTAGCATCGGCTCTGATAAGAGATTCCAAGGTGTCGGTTTTACCACCTGATGAAGATGCACTTGAAGAAGGAGGTGGTGAAACTGATTCCCTGCAAATCTCGGAAGTCTCTTTCACACATGGAGCGTGATTTTCATGTTTATGGTTATCAGGTTCCTCTTCTGGTGAGCCACTGTCATCGGTTGAAACACCCCTTGTGCATGTTTCTCGAGGTTTAATAGATTTGCATTTGTTTGTATTTCCTTCTGTTTGAGTGGACGCATTGGCCAAGCCGTCACTTTTGTAAACCTTGTACTCTGCTAAGATTAGGGAACCAGCCCAAGAGGAATTTTTCCCATCTCTAGACTCAGGGGACGGACCTGAAGAACACGGGCGTTGAACTGTAGGAGAGAGCTCGTCATCCTGAGAATGTTTAGTCTCTCTCCCGTTTGTGCTTGTAGAAGATGAAGAATCATCTTGGATCCTAGAAAACGTTTGTTCTGGTAACTGCTTTGGATTCTGTTGTCTTGTGTTTCCAACAGGACTGAAATGACCTGCAAAAAGTCCAGTTTTATGAGACTATGGTTCCCCGCCAAGTCATGAATAATTTTGTTAACTTCTGATTCATTGCTAAGATGAATCGAGGGAATGTATATAAATTATAGAATTGGAACCTCTGTTAGAAACATATTACTGAAGAAAACGCCAAACAGACCAACTGTTTGAGATAGGTTGTTTCCTTTTCCAAAATACAAGATTTTGCATCAGGAAGCCATCCAGTATATGTATATATCTCCACAAATGTGTATACACTGATACACATAACACGTATTTCACAGCGTTAGGCAAAATAACTTATTTCCAAATTCCAACTCTCATTTCAGAAGAAGTGCACAATCTTGGGCAAGAAATAGAATCACCTAATGAAATTTTTACAAAAAAAAACCATCAAATGTTTCAATCTATCATTTGAGTTGTAACGTCAACACATAGTCAATACGTCCTTTCATAATTTAAGACACAAAAAAAAAAAAAAACTCAGAATGAGCTAACAAGACTATCCTCGTGAGTTTTTCTGAAATCTGTACATCAAATTTCCTTCTAAAATTGTTCCGGTAAAAACTAGATGCATGAACATATGAGAGTATATGAGAGAAAGAACGTCAGAGTTTAATAACAATGTCAAAAAAAAAAGAACTCGAAGTTAGTCACAAGTATAAGGGAAATATTTCAAACTTTTCTGTGCCCGGCACATTTCTTTGAAACCTTCACAAAAAACATACAACGAGAATTTTTGTTAAAAAAATTACTGAAATTTTGAGGAGTATGTGCATATTTCCTGCAGAAAATTTTCACAACCAAATGCCAATCAGGGAATTTGTTGAAATTTTCAAAATGACCTACGGCTAAAAAAACAAAAAAAAAATAATAAATAAATCAAGAAATCAAGAAATGCAAATATCCAATTTTTCAATTAAAGATTTACATGCTTCAAACATGTCAGATTCATCAATGTATCTTCAAGCAGCACAAGCAGTAATCATTCAGTTTCTAGTTAATTCCACCATAAATGCAACCTTAATTGCCATGCTTGGAGCTACCAACCTTATCATTTTTATGCCTGTCTAGGACCACAATAATTCTTTATTTTTTTTTCACCCACTTCGTCACTGTTTAAAAATAAATAAATTATGGGGGATTAAGTATATCCCTTAGCCTTACACACAAAGAAAAAACCCTCTCCCACCCTCATGAGTGAGTCAAACCATTGACCTCAAGGGAAGGGTGGAGTTTGCCAAACACTGGCCAAGCCCTCTCTAGAATTTCTCTTATAAATCATGGAGAATGTCTACCTGGATTAGAAGAGTCTTCAAAGAGTTCAGAGCCTTTAAGAACATATTCATTTCCATGAGCAGGAAGAATTAGGTCATCCTCACAAAGATCATGCCACACAAACCCATTCTTGTAGCTTCTGCCTCAATCAACAAACCCATAGAATCATCAGAAGAAGAAACCTAATGAAAAAATGTATACCGGACTCAAAAAATATATACTTCAATAGTTTCACCTCTTGCAAGACCATGAGTACATTGAAGCCATGCCTCTACCTCTCAGTGTATTTAGCTTATCAACTACATCTGCATAACATATAAACTTACAAGAAATTTAGAGGCAAAGTAGCAGCAGATTAATTAAGAAACAGAGTACTCTTTAGAATGTGTTTGTTTCGAAACTCTCTAGTTTGAATGGCAAAAATTCAGAAGTGAGAGGTGAGTTAAGGTGTCGGTTAAAAATACAGATGCAATCTCTTAATATGCCTCTGAATCGTTAAGAGGCTCTGAGTTACCTCAATGTGATTAACGAAGCATGAATTGTTGTATAATACCATTTTTGTCAGCAACTAAGGATATTGGTCATATTTAAAAGATAAAAGAAGGATAAAATAGTGAATGTTTTAATGTCTATTCAGCTATGATAAAAAAAAATCAGATATTGTGTTTTTAGCTTAAGATTCATGTCAAGTATTTTATTTTAGTCTCTAGATATTATATTGTTGTTTTTACCTCTCAAGTAGAGACCTTCTGGTGAAGAGAGTGGAACCTCGATGAAATGAGGATGTTCAAGCTGGCGATTTCTACACAAATAGTAAACTACGGCCACTTTCCGGCATTGCTGATACTTGGGCGACCTCTCAGTCCACACTTTGGCTCTCTCCGGACTCAATTGCCGGTACTTCTTCATACGCGCCTCCATTTCAAAACCCTAGCACAGTGATGATCTAAACATAAATCCTCTCCAATTTCACAGCTCTAATCTCCGCAAAAACCCTAAGTAGCACGATTCAAATAAAAAAAAATTAAAAAAATCTTACAGTACTTGGATACTTTTTTAGTGTCAAAGAATAAGTGAAGAGAAGAATCAACTCCGAGAATAAGATGGAAAAGCTTGGAATCTCGCAGAGAGAGAGAAAGAAACAAATATATCAACAACAGTAGCAAATCCCACTGTTAACTGATCATATATTTTGCGTGTGACAGTGGTGGAAAGCTAATTTAGCGTGTTAAGAGAAGACGACGAAGAAATGCAAATGGTTAAAAACTGAAAGTGGCCATTGAAACCGAAAGCGAGAGAGAGAGAGAGAGAGAAAACCCGAGAAAGAGAAGTACGGAGTGAGGGAGTCCGCATTTAAGGCATAATGTAGACTGTAGAGAGAGAGAGAGGGTTTTGGGAGAGAGATTACGAAATAGACAGCGGAGACATGAAAGGGACAAGAGAGATACGTAGAAGTCCCCCTTTTTCCGCCTTCGCTTATTTTCTGCCTTCTTTCTTTCTTTCTTTCTTTCTTTGGCGGGTTGTTAAGGCCATCTTTGATCTTCCATGGTAAATTTTATTTTATGTGACAATATTTTTTTAAAATATTTAGGAAAATGGGGTTGTTTTAAAAACGTCAGTGGTATTGTTGGTTTTAAAACGTAAAAACGTCAAAGGCTCTAACGTTTTTTAAAAAAAAAAAAAAAAAAGAAAAAAAAAAAAAAAAATTAAAAACGCCAGTCCCACTAGCGATTTACTGTAAAATCGCCAGCCTTTTTTTTCTTTCTTCCTTTTTCCTTTTTCCTTTCTTCTTTCTTTCTTCTTTCTTCTCCTTTTTTCTTTCTTCTTTCTTCTCCGCTGCGAGCTTCTTTCTTCTTCTTTTTCTTTTTTTTTTTTTTTCCTTTTCCTTTTTCCTTTTTCTTTCGCGGCTCCCCTTCTCGCCGCCGCCTCTTCTCACTCACCCTTTGCCGTCGACGAGGTTCTCCCACTCGCACCGCGCCGTCCACTGCCGCCGCCGCCGTCCGCCGCCGCCGTCGCCGTCCGCCGTCCACCCCCGCAGTAGCAGCTCAACTCAGATCTGATCCGTAAGGTATATTAAAAATTCCTAACTATCAATTTTAAAATATAAAACTTGGATCTTGGATCTTGGATGGTTTGGGTTGTATGGTTGTTGATATTGTGATGATATTAGTAATAGTTTGGGATGTATGTTTGTAAATGATAGTGAATTTGCATATTGGCGAAATTTATATTTTGGTTTTAAACAAGCGTGAGTGCACTAGTGGGGACCATTTTAGAAACTTTCGCAATAATAAAACCATCCACTTGATTGTATGAAAGTAATTAAATAATTAATTAAGATATAATTAGAAATTGGTTATTCAAAAATTATGTAGAAACAAATTTAATGCTTTGTTGTTCATTGGTCTAAAAGTTTGCATAGAAGTATGGTTGTTACATGGACTAAGGTTTCGGAAAAAGTTTGCAAAAAATTACAAATTAACCCATACGAATTTGGCATTCGTATGGTTGAAAAAGTTCCAATTTTTGTTTTTTTTTTATTTTTTTTTTTAGTTAGAAACCTTGAAAAAATATGTCAAAACAATTCATACAATTGTTCTTCAATCGTATGCCAAATTTTTTTATTTTTTATTTTTAAACTCATACGAGACATTCGTATGAGTCAAAAAATTACTATTTCCGCTGTGTGCATGTTTTAAAATTTATAAAGCAATAGCTAAATTTACCCTAATTTTAAAGTATCCGGTGCGGATGGTCTAAGTAGATTAAGTTTTATATTTTTCTAGTTTAATTATTTATTCGCACTTTAAAGTGTTTTATTTTTTCATAAATTTCAAGATATGTTGATTTGATATTGGTCATGCTGTTAATCCGTAAGTGTGGCGAAAATTGTGTAGAACCAAAAGAATTTAATGGTATGGATTGAGTGCAAAGTAGCATTTAGCAAATATATAATATTTTCAACTTACAAATAATCTTTATATTTTTATTATTCAGAGAATTAAGAAAAGAAAAATACAACTAATATGGGGTTAACTCTTACAATTTTTACAAATATCAAGTAATTAATTATAATTACTATCAATTGATATTATTGTAATATTTAGAAAATAATATTTAAATGTCAAGTTAAAATCTAGGTCCACGGCCACCGCCAACCTTTAAAGTAGATCCCATAACTCTGTACTTCCTTAATTCCAGTTATTTTAATTGAAAATAAACTAAACTAGTTTATTGTCTTGAAGGTGGATAATGGGAAGCAGACGTTTTTGTTTTCTACTTTATTCGGGTGGCAATATAATTAATGGGACCAAGGTTGGACCTACGATAAACCTAATGAAAGCGGCATTATCCTGGACCAAAGCAATACTTTCTCAGAATTAGTAGAGAAGTATTTTCTGCTATGAATATTGACCGCACGCAGTCCATGTTGAAGATGACCTGTAGATGTCCATTTTTGGTATCCACAAGTACTTGGAATTACTTTCTCCATGAAATTGTAGATGATGGTACATGGGAATTTGCAATGATAAGTATTTGCAATACTCCCGTTAATGCAATAGATTTGTATATTGAGAAAGTGGATTTGAATTTTGATGTGTATCCAATTGTCCAAAATTTGCGATTGTCTGGACCATGTAGATCACCACCGTCTGCACAATGTACTCCCTTATCCATTGATCCATTACAGCAACATGAGTTCAGTGGCCCTATCAATGAGGGCCGCCCTTTAAATTTTATTGGTTCTAGTTCACGACTTTCAAAAAGCCACAGTTTTGGTGGCACTAGCAAGAAAGGCTACAAATCACGTAGGCCCATAGCTGAGTCGATGGTTGGGGCCGAAGGTGGTATAGATTATGTATCGGATGCAGAATACCGTACTGGAGAGGACTTGGACTCAGAATTTGATATTACGCACGATTTAAGTAATAGTGAAGCAACTGATGAGGAAGAACCGATTGAGATTGGGCAGAGTAATGAACATGTGCCGTCATTCTACACCCAGTTTAATGTTACAAGTGTGGATGAGGGTGTCTCAATAGAAGATCAGATTACGGATGAAAATGATCTTAGAAAGGGGCTAATTTTTGAGACGAAAGCGGACTTGAAAACTGCCGTTAAATTATTCGCAATAAAGAATTCAAATGAATATATTGTTGATGAATCTAAGGCAGATATATGGGCAATTAGGTGCAAACTACATGATAAAGGATGCAAATGGCGTCTTCGTGCATGTAAGAGGAAGAAAAAACACGGGCAATTTGAAATAACCAAGTATGATGGTCCCCACACATGTAGATTTGATTATTTGAAACTAAGTCACAAACATCTTGACAGCGATTTCATTGCAAGCAAAATATTGCACATGGTGGGGATTGATCCTGCCCTTAGGATTGGCGTTATTGTTGTATTCATTAAGGAGCAATATCGCTACAAGGTATCTTATTGGAAAGCATGGAATGCTAAGCAGAAGGCGATTGAGACTTTATTTGGTAATTGGAAAAACTCATATGCGATTGTGCCGACATATTTGGCAGCTATTGCGTATCACAATGAAGGGACAATCCATGAGTTGAGAAGCAATCAATGTGATGACAGTTATCGTGTTTTTGATAAGAACTTTTGGGCCTTTAGCGGTTCAATTGAAGGTTTTGTGCATTGCCGTCCTATTATCATTCATTTTCAAAATTCAACTATCATCTTACTCTCATTTTACTATAAACAAAAAATGTCCAACTCTTCTACAATTCTAGATATCGTTCCCTTCATTCCAATTGAAATTCAAGAGGAAATACGAGATCGAGTCTTGCAAAATGAAGCTCTTAGAATCATATCAATGTGTCAACGCATATTGCGGACTCCATCTCCTCCTCTTTTAAGGCCAACAAAATTTCTATATCATTGGCCTAATCTCGAATTTCCCTATCGTTCACCACTTGCGTTCGTGCCTTTGCACTCATGGACACCTTTATTTTATATCTATCTGTGGTACTTGCTAAATACTTATCACATGCCTATTGTATTCTCACCACATTTATACATTACATGGGATAAATGGGTATACTATGATTACACTCTATTTGACAAGTTTTGGTTTGAAGTGTTTGGTGAAGACTGGAGAATTGTTGGATCTGGACAAAGCTCACTGCATCCATTGACTGAGCCAATTAATAAACATGTCATTTTGATATCAAAGTTCAACTCGAAAAAACCTCCATTGGATAACGGCAGTCGTCAACCAACTCAGTTCGAATGGGTAATCAATGCAAATGGATCTTTACATGGACACGACCCAGAGGATTTGTTGAACAATGTATGCCAAACTGCAATATGGAGAGCAGAGTCATTAAATACAGGTGTTGAATACAATGCTGAAGAAATAGCAACGACTCCAGATGCACAGATGCAACTAGAGATTGATTGAAATCACGGGTTTTATTATCAGCATCTTCTCTTTTTTATGTTTATCAGACAGATGTTTAAGTTTCTTCGTCTAATGTATGACGGATAAATTTATGTTCGTTTCAAATCTCTATTATGTGTATCGGGTTTATCTAAATATCTACCAATATTTATGTACCTTTTTTAAGCTATGTTAAATTTTAATTATTATGAATTATTAGATTATCTTTACTCAACAATTTAAATTTTTATATACGCATATTATAGTAAACATTATATATCATTACATAAATTTTATATACGCATCAACAATTTCAAAATAACACTTTCACACGAACATTTTACGTAAACCCTTAAAAATATTCTTACTTACACACTACTACTTTTATTTTTAATTTTAATGCCATAATTTTAAATGAAAAATTTAACTTTTATTAAAATCAAGCAAGCAAATTAAGGGAAGAAATGGCCAATCAAAGAAAATGTAAAAAAATACACGGAAAGACAAGCAAAGCTAAAAAAATAAAAAAAAAAATAAAATAAAAAAAATAAATAAATAAAAAAATTACGTAAAAACGTTAGTGGCAGTGGCGTTTTTACATGTAAAATCGCTACTCCCACTGGCGATTTTACATGTAAAAACGTTGGACCCTCTAACGTTTTTATGTTAATTTTTTTTTTTTTTTTAAAACCGTTATTAGAACTAACGTTTTTTACTTTAAAAACGTTACTCCCACTCACGTTTTTTAATTTTACCCATTTCTCCGATTAAGTTAAAAACAACCCCATTTCCCAAAATAAGTTTTCAAACTACCCTATCAACGCAAAAAAGTCGGACATCTTTGATCTTCCATAGTAAATTTTATTTTATGTGACAAAAATTTTTTAAATATTTTTATATTTAGGCAGTAAGTTTTTATATAAATAAAAATATATAAAAAAATATTTTTAATGGTACTTTATTTTTTCTTCGCTTGAAATGTAATTGGGAATTGATCAAAAAAAAAATTAATTGGGAAGAAATAATTACCTCTATAACTATTCTAATGTGAGATAAAAGTTAACTTATATAAGATATTTATATTACCAATTATATATCTATAAATCACATATACCATAGCTAAGAGATCACATCATTTAAAAATAAGGAACACACGCTTAAAACAATATAAAAGAACACAAAGTGCATTTTAAGAAACTAGAGACCGAATTCTAATTTTCTTTCTTGTTTGGCTCTTTACCCTCTTTTGCTTTCCTTTTGTCTTAACACCGGAGGTAAAGCGATGAGTCTCTATATACAATATATGGGTTTCCTAATCTGTACAAATACGTGTTAGGTGAAGTTTGATGTCTTGTTTTATTATGTATTTAGCTACATATTGCCGCTAGAGTTAGGTTAGCCCACACAAGAGTTGTCATCTTATAAGTTGAAATTGTACCCGCAGCAAGAGGTTCATAATTTAATATCTGATTAACTTATAATTTAAGTTAGATAATATATTTTGTTTGTCTCAACTAAAAAATGATGTATTAAACTAATAATTTACTAAATTTGTATATATTGTAAAAAAATTATATAGATTTCACATAATATACAAATAAATAATTTCCTAATACATAATGCTTATGATTCAACTGTCAAACATTTGACACAATCATTGTTTGTTTGTTTTTAGTAAATTGTTTTTCAAAACTACCTGGCTAAATTAATTGCCCTCGCACAATGCCTTACACATTTCATCTATGATCCATCATTGTTGATTTCCTGGCACCTTTTAGAGAGAAGTCATTGTTGTTTGTATCATGTGTTATGTTATTAGGACTTTTCTTTGGTGCCAATGCTATTAATTTATAGAAGTTGATTGTAATTGCAATGCTTGACATCCGGTGGGTTTTATTGTTTAAATAAATTTTATAAAGAGACTGATCGTCTTGAAGCACAAGTGTTGAGTGACATTCGGAAAGCGGTGGGGACGATTTACGGATTTTGTGTAATAAATTATTTTTTATAAAACTAATTGACTAAATAAATATTCTTTCACTCTCAAATAAAATAGTTTATTTTATTTTTCAGAAAAATTCAAATGGATAGACCTATGTCTTGGAATATTATCAATGTGATGTGTTTTGGAACACTATCAATGTAATGTGTTTGTCGATGTGTCATATCTCATAATATATAATTTGTATTATTGATCATAATTTTGATGAAGAGAATGGGGCAAGAGAAATAGAATCAAAGACTTTTGAGTTAGTCTAAATAATAACACATTTACTCGAATTTGAAAAACCACATTTTATCTATCAACTTTTAATACTCATATAAAATAAAAATAAAAATTTGAAAAGTATCTTGAACCATCCAACATAGACATATGTTGGCATGGAAAAAATTGATGTTTGTATTGAAGTTTGATAAATTTAATTTATCTTATTAAAAAATAATAAAAATATAAATTTAAGTTAAAGTTGTTAAAAGTATAAATATTTATATTTTTATATTTAGAAATATTTATATATTTGAGGTGTCAGCATGAGTGTATAACAGAATTAAGGATAAGTTACTTCATTTTACACCCACGTTCCATCTATGGAACCCTTACTATTTTCCTTTCTCTTTTTCCATTGGTTGACCAACAAACATGTATGTGTATTCCTCATATCAGAATTAATAATATTTATTTATTATATTTAGGTTTAAACTCCGCTTTTCAAATCCCTTAAATCTACCTACCCCTTCAATTATTTATGTTTTATACACAAAAAAAAAAAAAAAAAGGCAGATATAAATTCAAATGTGAGCGTAGAGTGTCAGTGTGCTAGCCAAATGTTTTTTTTATATATAAAAAAAATGGAAAAAGGACAATTGAGGCTCATATGTTGCTCCCCAGGCCCATCTATGCTTATGTCCAGTATGGTCCAAGGACTATAGGAAAAAAAAAATGCAGAAGATGGGCCCCACTAACATTATATTTTTTAAGTTTAACCTGATAGACGTAGGAGAGGAATAAAAGGTAGAGATTGTTTTGACAATTTATTTATATGGATTATGGAGTTTAGATGCTTAAACCACTCCTCCCCGCCCGCTGGCCCTACCCTCACCCCAATCCCAAAAATATCAAAACTTGGAAAAAAAAAAAAATATATTATTGACACACACTATTTTATTATTTAACATACTTTAACAAAAAAAAAGGGTTAACTATTTTATTGATACGCACATCACTTAAATTCAAATTATTAATGGATTATAAAATTATTTTTTAATCATCATTATCATTTATCTAAATCATTGTCCCTTTCTACCACCGGCAATACTATCGTCACCACCACCACAACGAACATTAATAATCAGTTTTTTTTTTCATTTTTAGAAATCCATTACCATTCCTTTTCTTCATCATCATCATTAAGTTTTGGAATGATACAAACTAGGATATGTATGAAAATTTAAGAAGAATGTAGTGGTCGAGTATCTTGTGCTTAATTTTTTTCTTTTACCCAACATTAACTTGGCTCGTGTCAACCGAGTAATTGACATAGGATGAGTCAGTGTAAAAGTTAAAAATATTAAAATTAAAAATGCCATACATATTCAATCCTTCATAACCGAGCACGTGGAGTTTAACTCGATTACAGATAACTGAGTACACTGTCATTCATGGTAGCAAATCTAAGTACTATATAGTACCGAGCAATATGAGATTTGGGTACTCCATAGTATCAAATTCATTTGATTGTTTGTGAAAGAAGAAGTTCGAAGTGATATTTGTGGGTTAGAATGGAGTGATTTGATCTTTTTTTTATTTTTTTTAAGTCTAGAGAGAGGAGTGGTGGGAGTGAGTTGTGTGAGATTAATTTGATTATTCTAATAATATATTATATAATTCTAAAATTAAATATGGAGTGTTACGAAGAAGAAAAATGTACTTATGGTGCGTTAGAGAGTGAAAATGTATGTGTCAATAGTAGCCCCGAAATTTTTATAAAAGTAACCAAATAGTAACTTATAGTGTTGAGATTACAAAATATTAATTTTGGCCGTCACTAGCAATTCGTCACCGAGTATATATACAAAATCCGCGTCGTTCAATCGAGAAATTGTTGAGAATAATTGGATCAAATCATTGATCTCAAATGAAAAAATTTTAGAACTTAATTGGATGGGGTTTTTAAGTTAAAAACCCCACACTTGTGGCCAAAGGTGTTTACGTTGGGGATAATATCGTTACTATTTGCGCGGACCAGTAGGCCCAGTTGGTGCATTGGGCCCAGCCCATGTGCCAGTGGGCACAACAAGTATTAGAGCTCAATGGTAAATCCACGCACTTTTGGAGGAGTGCTGGTAACTGAACTTGGTGGAGTCAGGAAAAACTCAGTAGAGTATAAGGTGATGAGTCGCATAAAAAGTGTTTCGGTAGTTGGACTCGGTAGAACTTATAGTAGAGTTAGACTCGGAGAAGTTAGGGGTGGAATAGCTATAGCCTACGTACACCCAGGGTGCTGTTAATGTGGTTGTGCATATTTCTCGAGTAAGGTGAAATAGGGTGTATTTCGAGATATGCATTGACTAAAGGTGGACGATCTTTTGGACGATGTTGAGTGGTGATTTATATGAATAGTCCAAAGGTGGACTAAAGTATACGTCTAAATGAAGCCAGATGGACCGATGTTAGTTCAAATTGGAGTCAAATGTGGATTGGTTTAATTTAAGGTGGATATTGCTGAGAATGGTTGACTCAAACTGTTGATCCCACATAAAAAATTTGTAGAACTCAACATGAGTTTATAAATGAAGGAGACTCGCCACATAGTAAGGAGGCATTTTAAGTTAAAAACCCTACACATATAGCATAAAGGTGTTTAAGTTGGGAATAATATCGTTACTATGTGTGCGGACCTGTGGCCCAATTTGTGCCCTGAACCCAGCCCATGTGCCAATGGGCAGAACAGAAATAACACAAAAATTCGACATAGTTCAATTGAGATAAGGATAAAAATTGTACGGTAACATATTGCTGACATTGGATAATAAATTTGGTAACCATTGGCCGAATTGAATGTCAAAGTTTGGCAACAAGTTACTCAATTAATGCTTAAATTTGGGGTGTCCCGTATGGGTGCCATGATTAATAACACAAAAAATTATAATGTTAAAGCTACAATAGTATTTGGCCACAAATTTTGACTACAAAGTCGAGATGCGTATGTTATCACCTAATCCCCACCACCATCCACACACCCTCAATACAAAAACAAAAACAAAAACAAAAACAAAAAATGCTTAAACCATCTTCAATATCCATATATTTGCTTTGTTAATTATAAAGTGACAAAATTAACATGTGCAGATGTGCCTATGGATGGAACCTTACCCTTCCCCACTTTTTTTTCTCAATGTACATACCTTTATATTATTAATACATACAATGTTTAAAAATTATATAAATCTCCTATTTTAGTTTGTCAAATTTCTTTATTTTAGTTTATTTTGACTTTATGTTTACAATACATGTGGGGAGGTTTATAATTTATTACTTCCTTTTTAAATTAAGTATTTTGTCTCAAAAGATCAATTTAAATTGATTATGTCTTAAAATAATTAAAAAACAAAAAATGAGCCAAAGGGGGGTATTATAAAAGTGTATTGTATATAGTGTTATTAATTATAGGTTTGATGAATGATATGAAGAAATCTCATAATTAGTTCAGCCATTCTAGGCTGTCTTAGGTTTGGGCTACTTTGATAAGGGGAAATTAAGTATTGCTTGAGGGTACGAGTTCGCAAATTAGGAGTGGCCAAAGTGTGAATATTTTGCTAATGGATAGTTGCCAAAGATCTTGAGTTTTAAAGGGTTTCCCACCCTTCTTTTGAGCATTCATTATGTTCTGTTGATGAGCTCATGATCAAGGTTAGGGATTTAGGATGATGTGTTGGTTTATAACTTCTTCCCTTCTACTAAAGCTAATGCTATTTTGAAAATATCCTTGTCTCAATTTCTAATTCTCCAGATATCTTCATTTGGCATTGGTCCAATAATGGATTATTCACAGTTCGATCTAGCTAACCAATAGTTTTTACAATTTTGTGAATAGATGTTTTGGGAGCCCCTTTTTGCCTTTTGTCCCTAGGGAAAAGTTTTGAAAATGTTTTTGAAAAATTTCGACTCTCTCAAATCATGTTAATTTTATTTAGAGAGTTTTTCACACTGCAGTAGTCTCTTAGAGAAAATTTACTTTTGAGAACGTGTGCCTCTTCTCCCATGTGTCCTATTTATAACTTGGAAGTGGGGTCAATTGAATATATTTTGCTTATATATGACGTAGATATGGATGTATGGTAAAAGTGCATTTTTTTCCCCATTTAGTCTCTTGGTTGCTTGTCTGTGGGTCGTTGGCTCATTCTGTTTTGGGGGTCAATGGTTCTTCCCCGCATATGCTATCTTTACTCAGTAAAATTGCTTTGATTTAATAGTATATTCGAGGTGCAAAAAAGCTGCTTTATTTTTTAGAACTCTCATATTCATCTAAGTTCAGTTGTAGAATCTTCTCTTAGTTCATTTGAGTTATGTTCCCTTGTTTATAAGCCTTATATGCAAGTTTTGTTGAATGTGCAGTCTTTCATGGCCTCGTATTACTCCCATCCTTATGGGGACTCCATTAAGATTAAATGTGATGCATCTTCAAAGGAAATTTCAGGTGCTATTTTATGTGTTGTGAAAGACTCGAGTAATCGTATTTTGGATGGTTTTGGGAAGAAAATTAAGACCCTTTGATCGGTTATGTTGGCAGAGGCGATGGTAATGTGTGATGCTTGCGTCTTTTGTGTTGAGATTTGTATTTCTGATGTGTGCATCGATTATGACTTGTCAGAGGTTATTTCTTGGTGCATTGAGGAGGATAGTGTTCCACAATGGGATATCTCAGCATTGATTTCAAATATTTGGTCATTGTTGGGTGGCAAGGCTTTTGTTTTTTCAGTGGTGAGAAGATTTGGGAACCAAGCAACGAATTGCGTTATTAATTTTTTTCAAGGTGTGGGTAGTTGAAGCTACAATTTGTTTATTTCCTCATTTAAGAACTCTTGTTTTGAAAGATTTTATTCATATTTTGTAGTTTGTTTTTTCGTTTCTTAATGGTGCGAGTTGTTTATTGTTAAAAAAGGTCCCACATGAATTATGTATCATGCTACAAGTATATATCTCCTTATATATAGCCGAATTTGTGTTATAAATTATGGCGTCCCGACTTGCGGGTGTCAGAAAGCACTAAATTAAAACAAAATCTGAACCAATTTTATTTCTATATCAAGATAATTTTCAAATATATAAATATAATTCCAATTTTTAATGAAAATACATCTATCTCTAATCTAAAAATGCAAAACTATCCGACCTACACCCGAACCATTAATCCAAAAACGACTCCGCCTTCTAATCCTACGCTAAATAAATAGAAAAAGGGGGCAGTACATAACACACATGAATGAAAGTATCACAACCGAATATTTTATCAATAATAAAATATTTATAAAACGCCAATCAACTCAACAAATTCCATAAAAACCATCACCTTGACTTTATACACCGGTCTATTTTGATAACATGTTAAAAATTACCCGTCTCACCTTTACCATATTGAAGCTTCTCTCGAAGCTTACATAATTCGCTTATTAGGCATTTTGGCGGGTAAACATAATCAGGCACTAATTAGTTTTCCAACAATTTAGCCACCACAAATAATCAATACAAATATCATAAGAAGCAATTATCACAATATCAACAAGAGTATAATGAATTAAATAACAAATAAATACTTTAAAGATCTAGATGTATGCTATGTATATCTCCTTACCCAAAAAAACCCATAATATCCTACCAAATACACCTATATCCATCATTTTCGAAGGTCTGTCAACACTTAATTTATCATACTATGCTGAAAAGAAGCTTAATGCATGTCTCTTTATATTAACATAACATACACCACCATAGCTAGGCCACATAACAAGCATAAAAGAACCTTGATGTTTAAGGCTTATAAGAAAATGTTCCCCATAGACACGCATAAATGCCACATAGCTCAAACTAGCTTACTCATTATTTTTTTATTTTTTTTCTTTAAAATTATCCCCTGAACATGCATGAATTTAATCTAATATTACTATAAAAAAGGAGAAGTACTCCCATGCATCCCGTTCTGCCACGTGTATTGCAATAAATACCAAAATTTTAATAGTATTATCATAAAACGGGAGAATTACTCCCATTCATCCCGCTCTACCACGAATATTACAATAAATGCCAAAATTTTCCGTTAATGTTGCGTCCCTTTCATTCTTTTTTCATTATTCCTCCGTTGATCTTCTCCAAGACATTTGGAGCCACTCCACTCCCCACCACCATCCCGTATGTCTTAATGCTTAAGTTTCCAATTAAGCGTCATCCTTATCGGACCTCTCTTCTTCCGATCGCTTCGCCTTATCTCCATTCATCCGCTGACTTAGCTATTAATGTATTTGGATCATTCAAAACAAAGGAAACATATTAGATAATTTGTTAATTGCAGTTTATTTATTGTCCTCCCAGTTTACGTACATTTTAGCAACTATACTATATCTTGATCCCAATTATCATCATCAATATTGTAATGACAAATCTGTAACAACTTTATTATTCCATTTCCCCTCAATTATATATAATAGATTACATGTATGTGTGCGGGTTTGAACTGATTTTTTTCCTTTTTCCATTTATGTTGTGGTCATGTGGATCAAATATGCAATAAATAAGTATAATTTGGTCTTTACGGATCCCCGTCTTTGCTATCGCTGTGTCTCTAACCTATCAGTATTTCTGTGCAGTGTATTTTCAACTTAAATCATATGAATAGTCTTAAGGCTCATATTTTGTTCATTTTTGTGCTTTGTGAATTACCTTTGTTTGATTAGGTTCTTTTGTAGAATTGATTGACTAAAAAGGGATAAAATTTAGTGGATTGGTACGGTCCGTTTTAGAATTTGGTGTAGACATGAATTAGTGCTTATTCAAAATGTTAGATTTGGAGATAATTTTATTTGCATAGTTATCTAAAAAATGTCATTTGAAATAATCATTCAGGTTGAAACAATGAAATTATATCAAATTTGTACTGGGACAGTGTTTCCAAAGAAATTAATGAGCAACTTGAATAATACAGTCAAATTGAGCTGGCTGAGATTGGAGAACAATTTAGCTTCGGTTTGGGAATCCAGTATTCCGATTTGCATGATAATAACTGAATTGTCAATTGGCAATCATGAAATACACATATTATGAAGTTCAGTATATATTTTGGTTTTTCGGTGGGAGACTTGAAGTTGGGCAATTGCAGGATGTTACACGTGTTAATGTAATGGTCCGTGGTGTTGCAATGGGCATTACTGTGTATATGAGTTTGTCGGTATCATTGAACTCATTGCAGCTTTTATTTCAAGAATGGATAAAGCAAGTGACGTGGATGTTGAAGGTTCATTTTCCTAATCAGTTGTTCAACGGGTCACTTCTATGCTAGAATTCATTGGACTTACAACCACTATATACACATTCCCTTTTTTTAGTTTCATATTTATGTACCAATATACGATATATTCTTATATACTATATGTTGTTTGTTATTTTGCTATTTTATTGGTGTTACTGTAAAGTGTAATTTTGCAGGCCTTTGTCGTTGCTCAAAAGAAGCGTATTTTTATTAGGATCATCTTATTTATTTCTTTGCATAAATTGATTGCAATCATATACTTGATCTACCCGAATTCATAAACTCATTGACTGAGGATTTATATTTGCATTTTGATTATTGTTATATCCTTTTATTTGTTTCTATGTATTAAGATATTGCAATCATATACTCGATCTAACAAAATGCTCGATTAATTAATTATACCATATTTTCTTCTAGATCAAACATCTGTTTATTTGTAGGTATTTGTAACTTCTCGCCACCATAAATTTTGATCTGTTGGTTTCCAAAACCAAGAAAGTTAGGGGGAAAGGCATGCGTGTTTGTTCCAATGTGGCCTTTGTTTTAGTCTAAGATTACCTACCACATTTTTCTTTACTTCAGTTTATCTTTGTCTTCCTCTTGTAATAATAACATATTTCTTTTAGGTTGATTGATAACTTCAACTGCTTCATATTTTCTTTTTCTTTTTTTAAATAATACATACGTGGTTTCAAGTTTATTGCAATGTTAATAAATTGACATACGCTATTTCACAAAGTGAAGGTACAATGGGTCATTAATCTAATCTGATTGTTTAGGGTGCGCTAAGCTTGCTTAAGATTTATCTGTAGCAAAATTGTCAATAGTTCTTTCTCATTTTTTGTGAGCTATTTATTGATTTGTTTTTCTTATTACATATAAACAAATATAGTCAAATCTTTGATATTTCCTTGGAAAGATTTAATTAATCTGGTTCCTTGAAATGAGCGCGAAATGAGATTTTAAATCAATTTCATATAATATTGTACCCAAAGATTGTAATGTTTAGTAGATTATATAGTCCAATATTGATAAGTTGTTTCACTTTTTTACCTTCCGCCGTTAATCTTTTTTATGTCTATTATTCAATGTGCTATTTCCATCAAGTTCACTTTAGGTTGTATGCAAACATGAATGCACTTTGCAAACGCCATTGGTTTTTGGTATAAATACAATTATATAGGATTTACTACTCTCTGTTCCGAGGTAATAATTGTTAGAAGATAATTAACTCTTATTTTTTCTCACTTTATTTACCTCTTTTTTTTAACTATTTATCTCTTTTGGTTTCTAATTAATTTCATCGTTATGGTAGTATGACTATCAAGCTATGGCGAATAAAGTCTCTTTATCTCTTAAAAAGGTTGCAGAGACTACAGCTTTTTTTTTAGTACGAGATTAAAGTGTTTGGCTATGGAATATATGAAAAATATTATCTTATTAGGTCGTGTAAAAAATTACTATTCGTTTTTGAAAAAGCATTTTAGTCCTAACTGCACAGTATTCCTTAGATGTTTTCAAAATTCAACCCTTTATTATATAAATCTATTGTAATTATATTTTAACTTAATCGTGCATCACACTGGTTTGTGCATACTTTAGTATGTTTCGAATGTTACACCATAACGTACTATTCAGTGAAATGCCTTACAAAAAACAGGAAAACAAAACTCTTATTAAGGGAGAGAGAAAGATTAAGAGTTAATAAAATGGTTATATTTTTTATGATGCCATCCATTTGAATCCCTCATACTAAATCTGTTGTACCTATTGTAATGCGCACCTCGACTAATCTTCTTTGTTTATGGTGCCAACCGCTAGCCATCACAGATTTTGCATTTGCTGGGACTCGACCTAGAGAGTTCCAGATCGAGCTTGGTTTTCTAAACCCAGGGTGACTAGCTAGTGGGCCACTTTGTTGTCGTTTTTATAAGATACTAATAGTCATATATAAACTTATTTTATTTGAGATACTAATATGTGTGTTCAATATTTTCTCTTATTGACATGCATAAGTGTGTATTATTTTTTTTACTAAGTTAATAATATAATAAAATGAAAATATAATATATATATACACAAATAATTTTAAATTGAATGCACATCGTTAAAACTAATTTTTTTATTAATTGTCCATGCATTACAAATTTTGTTAAACACCCGTGCATCGCACGGGTCGCAAACTAGTAAATATATAAAAACGTATAATTTATTAATAAAAGAAAATATGTTGTGTTACATAAATACCCTAATAGGTAGCACACATTTATATAAGCATGTCTAACATTTATTTTGTGTCATTTCACTCCCTACATATTATTTTTCATGTATAGTTAAAATTGTAGTTATCAAACAAATTATCATATAAATTAATTATTAATGTTGTGTTAAGATATCGCTAGAACAAATTTTAGCACAAGCATAGAACCGACTAGACAATTATGCGTACAATAATTATAGAAACAAGTACCATTCATATTAAAGCAATACGAAAAACAAGAGATTAAGGAAGAAAACAATCAACCAAACACACAAGCAATTATGTGGTATCTGCAAAACCGTCACTAATCCACCGGGTGATAGTTATTATTGATGAAGATCAATTCCGAGTACAACACACAAAGCAAATCCTAACCGCCAATTATAACTCTAAATATTATCTCTCAAATATACTCTATAATCTAGTTAAAAAACGATATAATATAACTTATAAATAAAACCTATGACAAGGGTTATATTTATAGGATATAAATCCAATGGGTCTATGATTGTACAAAACCCAAACCAACTAGGAATTAGATAATACAGAGTTAATTAAGAATTAGATAATATAAAACCAACTAGGAATATGATTTTTATCCAGAGCCAAATCTTCAATTAATAATATCATTAATTTTTATGTTAATTATGTTGCTCTTAACATAGTTTTTTCAACTCCATTGATGCACCTAAACAATGTGTAAAATTTACACAAGGTATAAATTTTTTAATACGTCAATAGTTTTATGAACTACCTTACCTACTCAATGTGTATAATATACATCCATTTTATATATCCATATCATCTTTCTTTCTCATCATTTTTTAAAAAAAAACTTTAAAATGACATAACTTTAAATATAAAAATTACATCTTAATAAAATTATATATTTAAAATCTACTTGTTAGGATCTACAAAATAATATTCATTGCAAGTAAAAATTACACATAGAAAAAATTCATAAAAAACTATTGAGTTTTATATATAATGGTATATTCAACTGTTTATATATCATTGGTCAGTTCAAAATTTACACAAGAATTTGAAAGTGAACTATTGGAGTACAAAATAAAAATGCATATAATGTATATGTAAAACTTGTTTACACATATTATTTTACACGTGAATTGTATACAATCATTATAGATGCTTTTATGGTGGCCATTAAGCCTCAATATCTTAAATGTAAGTATGTTGGCTACATAAAATTTGAGTATTATTTTCTTATCTCAAATTGAGCGCTATTATCATTTTTTTGTACAAATACTAATCATATTTAAATTCAATTTTTAGTCTAAGTGGTTAAGTGTATGATATTTCACACGGAGCGCCATGGTTCAATCTCCCTCCCTTCTCCCAAGAACCACCCAATCTATTGCTTGTATTAAAAAAAATACTAATTAATATTATATTGCACATATATTATACTATTTTAACTCATATCAAAATGTATTACGAATAATTTATCCATTTTCCTTTATATATATCTAACAAGTATTTTTACATGAACGTATAAAATTAATATAAAAAATTGACATATCAATGTCTTAATTATTCATTGAGTAAAGTGGATTTTGATAAGCTTATTTTAAACAATACATGGTGGTCACATTAGATAGGTCAGTTTTTATGTCAAATATTTATGTTTTTTTAAAATTATTGATGCTTAATTACTTTTTAAAAATGTGTGTTATACTATGTGGTCCCCTATTTCCAATTTTAATTGTTTTATTTTTATTTTCTTATAACAAATGCAAGTGATAGTAATGTGTTGTGAATCATTTTAGTCTCGATGTAAATAAACTAGGTCATAATTTGTACAAAAAAATTATCAATAGTTGAAAAAAAAAGTCTTTCAAGATTCATAAACCATTAGGCCATCTCCAATGGTATTTTATATGAATTCATTATATCCCATGTGTCATGGTACTTTCAATACATTTTAATGTCTATTTGGCAATATAATTATATAGATAGAAAATAATTAAATAAAGTTTATACAATTGTGCCACTTATATCTTACATTCTTACTTTTATATCTTAGTTAGCACTCTATTTTTAAAATACAATTAATTTGAATGGGTAATGCATTGTGGGGTTTATTTAATTATTGTCATATATGATAAAAAAAATTCTTTAATTATTTCTACATGTAAAAATGATGATAGAAAACTTTACATAAGACTCACTTGCCATATCACATAGAAACTTCCATTGGAGAGAGTTTTAACCAATTTGCATTTTATTATAGAAATTTATATTGGTATAAATGACTGGGCCTTACCCCTTATTATTTGGGCCTTACCCCTTATTATTATTACTTGGTTGTAATTTGTGCCAAATGCATTATTAACCATTCAAAATGCATCTTTAATCTTAAGCACATAATTTTTTTTAAAGAGAGGTCTAACTATCTCCCGTTAACTACAAATAATGAAAATCTCCCTCAAATCCATCCTGGTGAAACTCAAACCTGGGATCTCTTGCAAGTTCGAGTGAATGCCTTTCCCAACTAAGTTAGCCCATTTATTCCTTATTATATAGACTAATCGTAACCTGTCCAAAGGCATTATTATGCTTTAAAAGACATCTTTTAATCTTAGCCACATCATTCTCTTACTCTTATCCATTTTTAAGATTCAAAAACAATCCCCCTTATGCCATACTAAGTTGTAACCCATGTCAAATACTATTAACATTCAAAAAAATATAGGTTGTAACTGTATAATTATTCACCTCTTATACATTTTTAAGATTAATAAACAATTGCCCCTTATTATATAGATATTATGTCATAACCTATGCTAAATACACTATTAACCATCAAAATACATTTTAAATTCTAGGCACACATTTTTTTTCAATTTTTTTACACATTTTCAAGATTTAAAAATAATTGCCCCTTTATGTAGATTATTATAAACTAGGCATTTCCAGTGCTCGATGGCACGATTAAGTGAAAAAATTGATAATTAAAAATAAATATACCGTGTCAAATAACATGATAAATAATAAAGGCACAAATTAAAATTAATTAAAACATATAATTTATTCACAATAAAACCAACATTGTTTCATAGTAGAAAAATAAAATTTCTAATTAACTAAATTTAAAATAATTAATAACTACCATACAACAAAAAATAAAAAAAAAATATCGAATGCCTAAATAGATGCTCAATATATGTATATATAGGCTATAAAGAGGGATTCGTTCACCTTAACAAAAAGAATATATTCCCATTTAGAAGGGTAAATTGGTGAATTGTTTATGAAAATTTTGTAAAGATGATCTATATTATGAATAGATCAACTCCACCAAATTTCATTAACAAATTCAACCTAAAAGTAGGTGAGACGATTATCAAAAATTTCAACGGGCGATTTTTTTAATGAAATTTGGTGGAGGTGATATACTCACTATATATAGCTGTTGACCTAAAAGTAACTAATCTTGTTTTGATAATAACAATAATATTAATCATGTGTAATTTAACATAATTGATATTTCAAATATAGCCACAAATTCTACAATTATCATACATGGACAAAACCGATGGTGAAATCAAATCCTCAACATGTATTTCTAAATACATTAGTTTGCACCACTCACATCAACACGGTCAAAGCTTATTTGCAAAGACAAATCAATTTGATCAAAGCTCAAAGGAAGTAGAGAAACCAAACAAACTTTCTAAAGCGTTCGAAGACTCGTTATCTTTATAATTTGAGTGGGTACTGTAGATATATGTAAAGTTTCTTGCTTAATAGTTATGTATAGCTCAAATACATATTATATCATTAATTGATTGATTGAAAATAAGTTTGAATCAAAATCCATTTGAAAACTTCATTCTTACACAAACCAATTTTGAAATCAATTCAAGATAAATCTGTTTGAACATATTTTGAGTTTTTCCGAAAATAGGTGTTTTAGGAACATATTTTTGAGCCCCCTAAAGCATTAGAATTGATTTTAGAGCTTAAATGCAAAAATTCAAAATTTGGGATTTTGGCCTGATGAGCCTTGCTCAGTTGACTGATGCTTCATAAACTAGCCATTGAATTTTTGATTTTTTACCATTTTTGGTACCAAACCTGTACCAACTCCCTCCAAACGGCCATATATTGTTTTGAACTATATATACATTATCTAAGGCATATTTGAACTGCCTTGAATCATTCTTACACTATATTTTTCATCTATTTCAAATATTCAAAGATTCAATAATACATTTTGATCAATTATTCATCTATTGAGCTATATATTGTGATCAAAACTTAATAACTATAGTGTGAGCCATAATTGTAATCCTTCAAACACTTGAGAGTTATTGTACATTGGTGTTTGTCACCAAAACTTATTCTTCAAATATTAAGAGAGGTTTATCTCTTAGATTAGCAAGAGGTTTTTCTTATGTGAGTGGTGTGAGTGAACAACATTTGTAGAGTATGTAAGAAAAATACACTTGTAGCTGTTTTATTTTCACCTGAAAAAAAATCAGAATTAGTGGAATTTCTCGGGGGCACTACTCGGGCGCTGACATAAGATCTAATCAACTAAACCGCGTGAACAAAATGACTTGGGCTCATTCGATTTATTCATTCTATCTCTTAACTCTTTATTTATTTGCCTTGATATTATTAATTGTGATTGTGATTGTTTGTTTGTTTGGCTTGATTCTTGATATAGATATTAAATTATTTTAAAACAATTTTTTAAATCAAATTAAGTTTTAAAAGCCCTATTCACCCCCCTCTAGGGTGTTTTCTGATCTACAAGATCATCTTTACCAAATTTCAAGAAAAAAATAATCTATTTACCCTTTTAAATAGGCATAATTGTTTTAGTTGAAGTGAGAGAATCTCTCTTTATAGCCTAACTCTCTCTTCCCTATATATATATATATTTAAGTTTATTATTAAAAATGTATAGAAAGAAAATAAAATTATAAAATATATGAAGATTTGGTTCAACGACGACTATCATTCGTATTGAATTTTTTTATATGATTTAATATTCATAATAGATCTTATTGTATAGATATTGATTAGTAGATTTCAAAAATATAAATTTTACTAAACTTCAATTATCTAAATTAAAAATTATGATACTTACAAAAAAATAAAAAGTAGATGAGAGATAACGAGTGTAAAAGAGTCAAGATTTGAGTATATGTTTTATATGTGAGTGTAAATAGCACTCGTTGATATTTCAATGTGAGAAGAAACCACATTTAGCGTTAAGTTTAATTATGTACTAATTAATAGATATATATTGTTTCATATCCTTTTCTTTTTCACTTTCCAAAAAAAAAAAAAAAATGATATTAACCATCCACAAAAATATTCTACTACTATAAAATCATCTTTAGTGACATGAAAAGTGTTTCAAAAGATCTATATAAAGTATTTTTAAAGATAATTTTGGACTGTTAAAATACTTTTTGTTGACCTTAAAGTCAATTAATCTTATTTTGATAATTACAATAAGTTAATAAAGTGTTATTTAACTCGGTTGTTCCAATGATGATAGCCATTTTAACCGATATATCTTCCGACCAAGTGTAACTTCAAACCGAAGTAAATCTCACACAAGCTTTACAAACGTCTCTACTCACAAGAAATGAACTCAAGTGATATACATGTGCTATACAAAGCCAAGAAAAGATCTAGATCATCAATCAAGTGAAGATATGCACAAAAATGATCTCCACATGTTCTACAAGTTATCAAAACCAAGAAAGGATCAAGAATATCAAACAAGTAAAGATACGGACAAGAAAATCAAGCATCACGAAGACTCGAATTATCATTAAATAGAGTGAGTGCTTAGATTTTATGTAAAGATACTTTATTGATCAAATTCCTATAGCTCAAACATATTCTTGCATCTTTTAAAGATTGATTCAAACTAGCTTGAAATTGAATTTATTTGAAAAACATCATTTTACAAAAACCGAGTTTCAAAATAAATTCATATTAATTTTAAATGATCATATTTTAAGCTATAATAAAAATAGGTATCTTAGAAACATATCTCTGAGGTTCAAAAATCATTAGAATTTTATTTGGAACTAAATTGTTAAATTGCAAAAATATTTTTATTTTACATTTAAAATTCGCTAAATTTTTGCCCAGTTTTGATCTAACGGTAAGATGGAGGCCTTCTAGGACTCCGATCATTTTGAAATTTTTACAGTAGTTAGACAACATCTCCTGGCACTTTTGACTAAAATTTGAGCATGATCCAACAGTTAAATTGGGAGAAATTAACAAAACAAATTTGAATTTATTTGTCAAAACTAGCTGTTGGAAAGTTTGAAAATGTATACCTTGGAGCCAAAACCTCTCTTAATCATCCCCAACGGCCATATGGTTTTGCAAGCTATAAATATGAGGTCGTAAACATGTTTTAACATACTTGAATCATTCTACAAACTTATTTTACATATATACAAAGTTGTTCAAGTATTCAATTCATTTTATTGATCAAATTCTTTATTTTTGAGCTATATACTTTGATCAATTTTGATATCTCTTAGTGTGAACTTCATTTGTATTTTGTCATATACAAGAGACATATTGTACATTGGTGTTTGTCACCAAAACTCATTTTGAATCATAATTGTGAGAGGTGTATCTCATAGATTAGCAAGAGGGATTTCTTGTGAGAGTATTGAGGGTGTTTCAATACTTGTAAGAGTGTGTGAGAAGAATACACTTGTAGATGTTTGATCTTCACCCGGAAGGAGATCGGTTATAGTGGAAATTCTCGGGGAACTAACCGAGCGCGGAGTAGGGGAACAAGCCGAACCGTGTGGACAAAAAATCTTCGACTTCGATCGGTTCAATCTTTCTATCTCTTCCTCTATTATATTGTGCCATTTATTCATTGCGTTTGGAATTAACTTTATTCTTGATTGCTTGATAAATATAGACATCAAATATTTTTTAAATTATTTTTAAAAATCCGATTAAGTTTTAAAAACCCTATTCACCCCCCTCTAGGGTATTTTTCGACCTACACTTTTGTAGAGTGCTAAGAGCATTGGAAAAAAAAGGAGTGAAAAATTGAAAGGGTCTTTTATCGTGGGTGGAGATATCAGCACTTCCAATATATTTTGAAAACATTCCAACTTTTCATTCGAACCTTAACGATTGAGTAAGTTGTATGTTACTCGATTGTAAATGACCGATTATAAACTTGATAATTGTGAGAATCTGCAAATGCGACTCCCGAGTCTTATTCTCGAGTTTGGGGGTCTAAAACGTCTGAACGGATTCCGTCATTTCATTTACTTTAATTTATAAGGATAGGTCATATTTTATATTTCTAAATGCAAGTGGGTTCATTTAGAATCGTCAGGACATTTTACAATAAAACGTACAAAAAATCCGCGTAGGGGTAAAGGCCAAAGTAAGCCTTATCCCCACACGTTTGGTCTACGAAACCGGGATTCTTATAGGGTTTGGGAACTATGTTACGCTTTGGGAAGGTGTTAGATACCCATTCCGCCTTTTCAGTTTCTAGTGGCCTTATATGTTTATTCTATGTTGAAAAACTTGGATGCATTTACTGATATTCTACTGCTTTCTGAAAATAACTCATGAAAACTTGATTTTAAGAAAAACGGGGAAAGGGATGAAAACATTGTATTCCGTGATCCGATATTTTGATTTCATCGAAATCTGATTATTAGTGATAAAAGTTTATCTTATCTATTTTTGAAAAAAGAGTGATTAAGTATTATTTTCTCAGATAACGATGTAAATTATCTCGTTTGGTTAATTTAGAAAATATCGAATCTTTATCGGAATTGATTTGATATAGAATTGAACTCTTGATGAGAGTGTATCAGATACATTACAGTCTATATAGAAGACAAAATATATTTGAGTTTAATTCTTATGTAAGCTTTATCAGTTCGAGTTTTGAAAACTTGGTTTTAACCGGATGATAAATGGCCTTACTTCTTCTGGTTTTACAAATGATTTTATCAAAATTTTATCAAGTTGTTTTGTTTGAAAACGATAGAATATCAGTAACTAATAAGTTTATCCAGTAAGAAAGTGGACATAATAACAGATAAAAATAGTCTACAAATAATAAACTTAATTAAAATTGAAATGTAGAGGGCGAAAGTAAATGCTTTCGGTTTATGTTGGCCCAAGCAATCCAACTCCCTACTCACTTATAGTACTTCCAAGTATTCATGTATTTAATTTGAAATATTAGAAGGGATTTTAGTTACCTTCCCGACGACAACATAATAGAAAGAAAATATAATATGACCGAAGAAAATCCAGACTTTTCTTCTCCAGATACAGTCGAGAATTCGACTTTGGTATCCAAGACGTCGAGTATAGAAACTCGGAGATTCCTTGAAGACTTTGATAAGCTGAACTCTTAGAAAATCAGATATTTTCAGATTTTTAGAGATAATAACTCTTCCTTTTTTTTTGATCCTCGTTGCTTTTCTCAACCTTTAGGGGGTGTTGGCCTATTTATACTGCTCGGGGGAGATTGTTGCGCAATATTCCCTCCAAAAGTGGAAGTGTTGTGGGACATATGGGACAATGTTGCGCGAAAAACGGCTGAAGTGATGTTCCTGACAGACTGATATGTTAGGGAGTGGATGGTCTAGGTCAGCGAGCTTTGTCGTGCGACAATTTGGTTTGTCGCACGACAAATCACCTAAAAAGTGGATTTGTCGCACGACAAATCCTTCTGGGAATGGGTTTGTTGGGCTACACACTTTTCGGAGCAGTTTCTAATACTTTTGGATGAGTTTTTAGACTCAAAAAAGGTATTAACAAGGGTTTTTTAGGGTTCTTGCGGGGGTCACAGATTGGGGTGTCTACAATAATGCCTTATTAGGTTGTCAAGGACCATATATGTAGGTTTATACTCGGCCCTTATGAACTGGGTAACACATACCTTACTCGGTTGCGAATGACCGAATAAAAGTATGAATGTTACCGAGTGTTTTTTGGTGTCAATATCCTTTTATCTCTTGGCCCCCATATATTTATTTATTTACATTCCTCTTTAGCGCTTAAAGTTTACAGTAATTCTTTTTTGGCTCCAAAGTTTACAGTAATTCCTCTTTGACACTTATTTGGACGGTTTCTATATGGTCAACTGGTAAAACCGTTAACACTTTTTTCCAATTATTGTGATGTTCTAAAAATCCCCCTTTGGAGCTTGTTTGCATATATTTAAATGACAATAAAGCCATCTTACAAATGTCATATCTTGTTCGATTGATGTCTAAATGATGTGATCCATATATGGTTAAAAAGATTTTATGACATAGATTATACATATGCCTTTAAATCATTGTCAAAATTGTGAAAAATCTCTTTTTATAACAAGTTTCACAAAACTTGGGGTATTAGTTTTCTCTCAATTTATCCAAGAAAATTTAACCAAATTTTAGGGGTTAATCCATGCATGTACATAAGCAAATCCTTGTTGTAACTAGAACAATATACACTATAATGCCTCTTCAAATTAGGAAAAGAGAAAATTTGAAGAGGCATTATAGTGTCTATTGTTTTACTGACACCAAGAATTTGTTCCTGCACGCAAAGGTGGAGTCAAGAATTAATTTAAGAGGGGCCAAATTCAGAGCAAAGGAACCTATATTTGACGGAGTGGAATTGACATTGAGTATAACTTGAACCAACGTTTCGAAAAGTGAAACTTACTCCTATTTTACTAAAATATTTCTCCATTCTGTTTCTAAAAAGTTAAGAAGGATATACTAAAATTAATTACATATACAGAAATATCTTTATTAATTCAATATTCAACATACTATATAAAATTCATTTTTTTCCAAGCCAATATAGAGTAACCTCAATGACCAACAAACAAATATATTAATATCAATATTAATGTACTTGCAAAAAGGAGTTGTCAATGGCGGAAAAATAAAGAAGAAAAGGAGTTGTGGAAGAAGAAGAAAAGAAAAGTAAGCTTTTACAAATCCTCTAGACCAATTGAAAAGAAAAGTGAGCTATAAAATTAATGCCCAACATAACTTAATTATCGATCCTCACCTTGAACTCTTATGGTTTATTGCACGTGCAGCCCCCGCCACTAACCACGTTCCCTAAATACAAGCTTTTACCCTGAATATGCTCATACTTACACAAACCCCCTGATTTTTATACCATATAAAAGAAACCCAAAATTTCAGAAAAATTACTCAAAAGTCCAGGTGGGACCATGGCCCTCCCGCACCCTTAGTGCCTCCGCGCCCTGCCTGCACGCATGAATTTACCCCCAAAAAACTTGGTTAAATTTTGTGGATAAATTGAGAGAAAATTCATGCCTAAGTTTTGTGAAGCTTGTTCTAAAAATGTGATTTTTTCATAAATTTGACCATAATTTATAAGCGTATATAGTGTTTATTAGTAAATATTATTGACATCTATATATAATTTATGTTGCAAAATCTTTCAAGCCATATGTAAATTGCATTGCTTAAGACCTTGTGAAAATGACATCATTATCAGTGGCGTAGCCAGAAATTTGAAGCCGGGGGTGCGCAATTTGAATAAACTCAAAAGTCAAAATAGTAATAATATAAATATGGAATTCTTATATTAACAAAAGTACTAAAATAAAAAAATTACCTATAACAATTCTCTTCGAGATTTCATATTTTAAAAACGTTGAATGACAACTTCGTTATCGATGGACTCGAGTACATCTTTCTTGATATAAGCCACCAAACAATCATTCATGAAGTCATCTCCTAACTGATTTCGTAATTGACTTTTGATTATCTTCATCGCTGGAAATACTCTTTCAACTGTTGCAGTTGCTACGGGTAAGAGTAGAGCCAACTTAATAAGCAAAAAGACCAATGGATAGACACGATGCATCTTCAACCGAATCACTATTCTTTAAAGAACATTAATTCGAGTAATTTCATTAATTCGATCGTCAAAGTGCATATCAACAATATAAGTCCCAAGTTGATGTTCAAGTGCAATTAACTCTTTTCTTGAGAAATCGGATGGATAAAACTCGAAAAATTGGATTAACTTTCTCTTAGCAAATGCAGCGAATGAATCGCTTGGATCAAGAGAAAAAATACACAATAACAAATCCATATTCACCTCATTAAAACGATTATTTAACTATAGAAGTAACGTATCTATCACAGTGCAAAACAATTCAACACAATAGTAATATAAATTTGTGTTTCCTTTAAAATTGCGCCGTGATCTTCCTTGATATACAAAAGTATTCCCCATGTCTAGAATAAGTATATCTTCCTTAACACAAAAATAAGACACTAGACTTAGTAATGAATCCCACCCATGATCTCTCATCTTTTGTAGCCGGCTTTTTGTTACTTTTACTAGCTGCACGGCATTAACAATATCTTGATCATCCATTTTTAAAGCTTGAGACAATTCATTTATAATTCCAAACATAATTTTCATTAAGTGTAAGACAAAAACGAATTCAAAAACTGAATATGGTTTAGTGTAATAATTGTCTGGGCTATTTGAATTGTGTTTGATCTGTCATTTTCAACAATTAAGATAACTTATATCACTGAGGAAAATAAATCAATTAAATTTATTAGTGTAGCATAATGAGATCCCTAATGAGTGTCTCCGGCCCGTTTTAATGTTGATTCTTGATTTAACCCATGGCTTGTTAAAATTTCCCTACTACAAATACCTGTAATCATTTTTTTAAATTGTTTTTCTCGAAGAATATCTCTACGTTTACATGAAGCTCCAACTATGTTTGACAAAATTCTAACGTCTTTAAAAAAAATGCATATCTTTGGATGATCCCCCTTAACAGCTACAAATATTAATTGAAGTTGGTGAGCGAAACAATGTACATAATAAGCATAATGATTTTCCATTAATATAAAACTTTTTAGACCATTAAACTCTTCACACATATTACTTGCTCCATCATATCCCCGTCCACGTAAACTTGATATACTAAGTCCATATTTTGATAAAAGATATTCAATACATACTTTAAGTGACAAAGCGATGATATCTTTCACATGTACTAACCCTAGAAATCACTCCATGACAAATCGCTTATTATCAACATAATGTAGGACAACGGCCATTTGCTCCTTTATGGACATATCACGAGCCTTATCAACTAGAATTGAAAAAAATTGATGTCCAATTTCTCTAATGATTGTATATGTGGTCTCCGTTGCAAAAGAATTAACAATATCATATCAAATTGTAGGCGAAATAAACTTAAGATTTTCTAGAGCATTCTTTAAGACAACTTTCTTAACTCCCTCATTTTGTTTAAAAAGAAATTGAAGCGGTTAAACGTGTATGATATCTACTCAATTCTAGCTTGATCATAATAACTAGACAAATGAGTTTCGATATGCTACTTTTGGTTCATAAGATCTTCACAAGACTTTATGCAACAATTATGTACACTATTGTGGGCTTCAACATGTTTGTTAAAAAAAATCTTCTTCCTCCAATTATTAAAGCCCTCGACAATAAATGCGTCACAACCTCCTTACATTCCATTTGGATCTTAAAAAAAAAACAGTACAAACAATACGCTGCATCTTTTGATACACTATATTCCAACCAATCACTATAATTATTAAACCGCGAATAAACAAATCTACGCTTAGCACGTCCTTCACCAGTCCAAGGAAAATCACGACTTTTTGGTTGACAAGGGCCTTTTTATAAATATGCTCGTCTCATATTCTCTCTATCATTAGGATCATAAGATTATATATATTTTTTTAACCACAGGTCAGATTGGACCTCTAAATTAGAAGAAACATTTTGAGTGGACGAAGATATATTTGTAAGATTGAAATCAACATTTAGAATAGCAGAATTTATGCTTGGAATGGTAGAACTCACACCTACATTTTGAGGACTTGATGAGAAACTTGTTCCTATTTTGCCATAATACTTCTTCATTCTAAAATCACCCATATAAATTTAACATTTATTCAATTAATAACTAATAATTAGACTTATGAAATCAACATTTAGAATAGCAGAATTTATGCTTGGAATGGTAGAACTCACACCTACATTTTGAGGACTTGATGAGAAACTTGTTCCTATTTTGCCATAATACTTCTTCATTCTAAAATCACCCATATAAATTTAATATTTATTCAATTAATAACTAATAATTAGACTTAAATCAATTAAACAATTAATATACAATTAATTAATAATATATAATTAATATACAATTAACTAAATAGTCTAATAATATAAAATTATTCAATTATTCAAGAAATACACCCACTATAATACAACTAATTAAGAATAGAGATAATATTCAATAACTAAATAAGTAAATCTAATTACATAAAATTAGGGCTTTTTATTTAAATTACCAAATATTCAACAATCCATCAAAATTTCAAGAAATACACTTCATTGTTCATATTATGCAATAAATCAAGAAATATACATCATAGTTCATATTATACAAAATTAGGGATTTTTACCTAAATCACCAAATATTCAACAACCCATTAAAATTTCAAGAAATACACTTCATTAATAGTTCATATTATGCAATCAATCAAGAAATATGCAAGTAATTAAGAAATAAATTTATAACTAATCAAAAAATATTAATTTAGGGCTTATTGAAAAAGTGAGAAGAGAAAAGAAAATGAAAGGGAGAAAATGAATAAAAAGGAAAGGAAGAAAAAGAAATAAAATAAAGGAAGAAGTACAGCAGTGAGTGAAGCATGCCGTGCCCCACTGGCCACTGCTCCGTCATTGCGTGAGACATGAGTGATTTTTTTTTATTTACAATTAGGACTTTTAATTATAAATTTATGCATATAAGTCCTTATTTTTTTTAAAATGCCAAAATCATTGGGGTGCACGTGTACCTTCTCCCCATACTGTAGCTACGCCCCTGATCATTATCATTTGAATCTAGTGGAAAAGCTATGCATCAGTGTTTTTTAGTAAATTGCAATAATTAATACATGAGGTTAATAGTTTCATCAGATGAAAACCATTTAAATAGGTGTAGTAAACTTTGGGTGCCAAAGAGATCTACCAATATGGCAAATAAAGGGGGTCACCGAAATTAAAATTAGTTTAGGGACAACCACATGCAATTGCGGGAGGTTTATGTCGCGACTTGCGAGGGTTTTAGAGTAGGAGGGGGGGCTTTGTCACAAACCCTGTGTTTAGTGTTGGATGAACAAGCGAAGCAACAATGGAGAGGGTGAGAATTCGAGTTGAATTCGAGAATCGGCAAATTCTGAGTAAGCCACAGAGATCAGAAGGACTGAAGAGAAGCTGGATTCTCCTTAAACCCCAACAACACAAATCCATCTCTGATATCACCTCCTACATTCTCCGCATTTTCGACCTCCATCACTCTTGCCCTAATGGCATCCTCCTCTCTGTATTACTCCTCTCTCTCTCTCTCTCTATATATATATATATATTTACCCTAACTTCATTTCTCTAGGAACGTTACATTGGAAACATAATTTGGTGCTATGAATTGCTTGCTTTAGACTATTTCTGAAGAGGAAATTGCACTTGATTACAGTATCATTGTGATAATCTCACTGTAATTGCTCATGACTTTGTGTCTGCATGGGACTAATTGTAACTGTTTTTTTTTTTGGGTAAAATCTATTATACTAAACACGAGGATTTGATATGTATATGTGGTTACTATAATTCGCTTCGTGTTTTAGAAAAATAAATACAACTTACTTCAACAAGGATACGAGTCCAGGACCTTTTGAATGAAGAAAACACGCCTTTAGCACATGACCAAACGGGATTACAAGCCTTTTAATGAAAGTCTACATAGTATCAGAAATTACCAGGTATAGTATCACAGAACGTAGAACCACAATAATACAACTACAAAGGGGAATTTTCTGATTAGAATCTAATAAAAAAAGGGTATAGGCTTAAGGGATACAAGAGAGGGGAAACCAAAAAGGAAAATAGAAGCCACATAAGGGCTGATTGTAGCTTGCAGCCCCATCAGTGAGTCAAACTGAGAGCTACAAGCTATACAAATTTTCACTAACATGTGAATTGAGTTTGTTTCATTGTTAGATATTGGACTCAATACATTATGGGAATCTTATTGCAGATGGAAGGATTTGTGTTGCCACCGTTTGAGTCAACTTGTATTTTGAAGGATAAAGATATAATCTGGTCAGTTAAGAGTTTGAAATTTGCAGTGACGCTACTTCGTACCAGTTGTTAACAAATTGCATGCATAGTAATATGTTTTTTGACATGTTGGGTATCAGTGTGAAAAAGAAGGGAAGCACTTTGTCTGATATTATCGAAGTAGGCGACGGAGCTAACTCAGTTGAGGAAATAGACATTGACGAGAATCAACCTATTCATACTGGCTTGCCACTTATAGCAAATGAAGAGTTCGAGAAGGAAACTGGAGGCTACCAAAGTGAGGCAGAGGAGGATGAAGAAGAACACCCGGAAGAGATACTGCCTGTGGAAAATTCATCTGATGCCAAAGCAGCTTCTAAGAAAAGAAAAGCATCTAAGAAACTTAAGAGCTCAAGGTATGTTTTACAACTCATCTCTTATTGAATTGTGATCTATATGGTTATGCCTTATCAGGCTTTGTGAATCACAGATGCCGGTGGGGAGTATAGTTGAGACACTCACTATACAGGCATGGCAAGTCGAAAAATCTCGAAAGAGTAGGGTTGTTTTTGCATCAAAATTTGTTCGGTAGTTGAAATTTTTTTTGGTCATGTCACCACTTCTAGATTGATTTTTTTGATGAAATGTGGTGGAAATGATCTATTCATCAAATAGTTCATCTCTACAAATTTCATAAAAAAGTTTCATCTTTATACCCCTCAAAATGGGCATCCATTCTTTTTGTTAAAAACTGGGTATATGTATACATGTATTTACTTAAATTTTTATAATGACAGCATAATGAGAGCTAGAAAATCATGAATGAAGTCACCTTATTTGATACTTAGATAAACAGTTTCAACGTGTGGACTCTAGCTTTCTAATCTTTGTTTCTCCTTGGCTAAGACACCTGTGTCCTCATTCTCTCTCAAACTTCTGAATTGAAAGAGAATTTGTCCTAGCTTAGAAACATTGGATTCTTCAAGTAGTCATATAAGGGTCCCATTAGAATCTGTAGTTCAATTCAACCAAAAAAAATTGGCAACTTGATAGTGCAAACTGGGGACACTCGGAATCCCATTTGGGTATGTTGACCATGTCAAAGAATCATATGTTTTGTTCTCTTAAAAGAAGGCTTCTAGGATTTCTCTTTGATAACTGTTTAGGCATGTTGATCAGTTGTTATTTTATTTGCATCACAGGAAGAAGAAGTGCCGTTTAGTGGTTTCTGATGCTGTCGAAAATGATGTTAAGAGTAAAATAGATGTGGAAAGTGCACCAGAGATTGCTGAAAGAAATAAAAATAATGTTGAGCCTACAAGCAGTGGGAAGAGGTTGGTCATTTAAAGGCTATAATCCTCCTGTATGCAGCGATTTTTGATCCTTAAGAATTATAGAAGATGGAAAAGTGCTAGTGGACTCTTAATGTGAGACGGAGGGAGTATTTTTACTTAATTTTTATATAGATATAATAACGAGTGCTAGAAAATAATGAATTAAGTTTCATTCTTTAATACTTAGATGAATAGTTTCAATGCGCAACTCTAGCTCTCAAATTTTTGTTTCTCCTTGACCATGCTGGAAACTCATGGGTTATGCTTAAAACAAGTCTTTCGGATTTCTGTTTGAGAAATGTTAAGGCAAGTTATTCAGTTGTTCATTATTTTGCATCACAGGAAGAAGAAACGCCGTTCAGTGGTTTCTGATGCTGTCGAAAATGATGTCAAGAGTAAAACAGACGTGGAAAGTACACCAGAGATTGCTGAAAGAAGTAACAATATTGTTGAGCCTACAAGCAGTGGGAAGAGGTTGGTCTTATCATAAATCCATAATGTTCGGTTGTTTTCTTTTTGACATAATCTTAAACATCTTTATATTATGTAGAAGCGATCAGCTTAAACAGAATGGGGAGGGGATGAAGGATGTAGCTCACTTGCATGAAGGAACTACAAAGGTATCTGACTCATGATTTTTGTTCCTCTTCAATTCTTAACTTAAAGACCTAACACTTGTTCAATCTCTCTCTCTCTCTCATATATATTTTTTTCTCCGTCAGGTCCCTAGTAGAAGTGCTCGACGGAAAAAGGCTAAGAGGCAATGGTTGCGGGAAATAACTAAAGCTGAAAAGGAAGGCGTAGTTTGCCATCCAAAGGAACTTGTGAGTAATCTGATATACACGGAAACCTTACTCCCTGATCCCAAACATCAATTAAATGACAAACTGTGATATCAATTTAAGCAGGATAAATCTGAGTCTGAGAAGAAAGAGTTGGTTAGCCATGCAAAGGGACTTGTGAGTAATCATGTAAACATAAAAACATCTCTTTCTGGTGCTCAACCATCAGTTTTATAAACTAACAATCTCGAATTTCGCAGTTACACTGGAGGCAGTTGCCTGAACAAAATGTAAATAAAGATACAATGGAACATGCACAACCGAATCAAAATAATGATGTGGAGGATGACCTTGTTCCTGTTGTAATTAGGCCAGGACATATTCGCTTTGAGCCTCTGGGAGAAGGTCTCTCTCTCTCTCTCTTCTCTCTTTCTATTACTGTATATCAAGTGAGAAACACTTTTGTTTTGTACTTGAAATTACGAAATTACTCTTCATTGATTTAGAAAAATAAACTATAGTTCTAATAGGTTTTGAACCTTTGACCTTTACTTTAACAACGTGCACCTTAACCAGTTGATCAAACACGATCACATTTGTCTCAAAAAGATTTAAAACAGTTTAAGCGTTAAGACTTACCAGATATAATATTGCTTATGCATTAGCATGCCTCATGTTCTAGTATATATATAACTTTCTGGGTCTGGTTACACTTACCAAGCTCTAGTGACTGATGAGAAAATTGACAAGTCTTGAAAGATTGGCCAAATTATTCTATTTGGCGCAGTTAGCACTGTGTCTGTGGTATCTAGGTGTATTTTTGCTGCTGACTACACTTATCTTCACTGTAGAAGTCCCACACTTGACCCAAATTTGCATGCCTAGTATTGATGCTAACTGCTTAGGCTTTAGTTGATCCAATCATGTTCTGCTTCTTTGATTTACCAAGTGATCAAATCAACGAGAAAGAAAAGGATTATGATGTACTTTCAAATTTATTCAATCAAGTTGTAAGCTGTTGGGAGTAGTGGTTAGAATTATCAAATCGCTATGTTCTGTTTTTTCTTAATGCTTGATTTATTGACGAAATCCACCATTGAAGTAGTGTCAAGTCCTTTCTATTGTATTAGGTTTGGCAATACAAATGGAGCTGTACATCTTAATATATTTGGTATTTTCACTTGCTTAAAGTTGATTGTCATGTTCCTCCTATTATGCTATGCATGACATATTTGGAGCTATTTTTTTTTGACAGGAATGTAGGATATATGGAGCTAATTGAAGTTGAATAGCTATTTGCATGTTTTATGCAGTTGACTTGCTTATTTTCTTATACTTAAATACGTGAATATTGATAGTTTATAAAATTCTAAGCACTAACCTCTATCTTTGTGAAATTATATTGTATTATAGTTTTATTACATATCACTATTCTATCATGTCCTAATTTTATGAGATTTGGCATAGCTCCTTGTTCGTTCCATATGTGTTGGACCCTGTATTCATATCCATTCTTCCTAGGCGTTGAGGTTTAGACAGAATTTCGGTACCAACTGCTATATTATGTGCTTTTTATGTTTTTATAAAAATGCGAATTGATATTAAATTTCATATTGAGACATAATTGAAGCTTACTTTTTAATCTTGCCTAGTTTATTAATTTTTATTTGTATCACATCTTTGATCATTGTCACTAGGTGTTCCAAAATATATAGAGTTGGTTTGTTAAATGTTTTTTCTTACCTAAATGATAAGTATTCTTGATGGTGGCACTGAATTTTTTTTATTAAGGAAAATCTTTAATCCAGGAAGGAGACATGATAGAGAACTACATTACCATGAATAGGCCCGTTTCTCCCATGATTCTAGTTTGCTGAAAGTATTGACGGTCTTTGTTGCCTTTCCTTGCAAATGTATTTCACTGTAGCAATTTTGTTCCTTCACCTGACTTTAATTTAGTTATTTATATAAAAAATATTCTGATTGCTGCAGATCAAGCTGTCCAGCAAAGTCAAGTATCAGTGGTTAGTATTCTACTGATAATTTTATATAATATAATGTTGGTTCAAGCATTTTTTATGAGATGGCTCATTCAATTAAAATTGTTTTTTAGAATTACCAGTTTTGGGGTGTTGAGTGGCGGTTTTGTATATACAAGGCTGGGTTAGCTTTCACTATGTAAGATTAAGTGGTTTTGAAAGTATGGTTCAAGTCTTTTCCTTTGGACTGCATGCCAGTTTTGGGGTGTTGGTTAGCTTTCACTATTTTTGGCATGCATGCCAAAAATTATGTGAATCTGAGGTTCACAAGTGCTTCAATGTAATCATGCTGTAAATTTTGAAAAATAAATAAAACTTTTGAAAGTATGGTTCAAGTCTCTTCCTTTGGAAATTCTACAAGTACTTTGGGGAAGGGAATTGAAACCACAGCCTCCCAAGTCCCAAGTGGGAGGCCAGGGCCAATGCCACTTGAGCTAAAGCTCTTTGCTCTAAATTAAATGTATGTTCATTGTAATATGAAGAAAAAAGGACCACATCAATTGCATGCATACTGGTATTTGGACAATTTGTAAATTTGATGTGTGTCAAACACAAATATATATTCAACTGTCGGATCAGTAAGTATGAATGGAGAACAAAACATGAAGGCCGTAAACTACTTAATCTTACACTTGGTTTAGGTTGAACCTGACGCACACATATATAGATATACTTATGGCCTGTTTCTATTTGCAGATTGGTTTTAGTGATGGGTTTTCATCGCAAATCCAGTGCCCAATGCATTTGGGAACAAAATTTTGTTGCTAAAGCTAGTCTGCAAATGGACTGGCCCGTCTAGAGATCGCCCCTATATATAGGCAATGGATGTTTTGATCAATATCCTATTTGATAAATCCATAATAGTCAAAGAATGCTGCTTTACATTAATTATGCTTCAATTATGCATCCTGGATCTTTTTGGTACATGACTACATGTAGAACATTTTTACCATCTTGAGATTCTGTCTGTAATTCAAAGTTGCACCAGCCTTCATCTGTTGCTCGTCCTTGATATGAATTTCAATAACTTTATTATCAAATTATACCAGAATTGCAATAGCTGAGTGTGATGTTTTTGCTTCCTCCAATTAATATCCCTCTTTCCTGAATTAAGAGTCAGGATTTCACTTCCACATGTTTTAAGAAAACTCTGATTTCAATGCAATCAATGGTCAAGAAAATTTATGGGTCGTTTAGACTTGGGCACTTTGATATTTATAGGGCTGGCAATTAGTATTCGCGTGTCGTGTTTGGGTTGTGTTAACACACAAGTATTACAGTATTAGTGTCAACTCGAACACGACCTGTTTATTTTACAGGTTACATGACACGACCCGACTAACCAGTTTAATAAACAGGTTGTGTTAAACTTGCAACTCGACACGACACGATTAACCTTTTAAGATTATAATGACAATTAAGTCTCATGTGAAAACAATTAACTTGTTTTATAATAGTTTTAAATTATTAATAAATAATAATAAGTATCACCCAATACCAAAATTCAATATTTAATCAAAATAATATGATACTAATAATTTATAGTCAAAATAAATAGCATTCCATCACTGAAGCAAAAACATAAAAAATTACTAGTTCATCTATCATCAAAAACATAATAACTATCATCTACTACCACTACTCAAAATAAGAATATAATTGTCCAAGTAAGATGGAAAAATAATAAAAATATATATATAGCTGCAAAAAAAAAATAAAATAATTGTGTTAATTGTGGGTCAGCTTCGAGTTAGCGAGTTAACCCGAACACGTCCTGTTTAGTTTACGGGTTAAGCGTGTCTGACCTGAAATTGGCCCGAACTAGTTTATGCTTGACCTAAATCCGCTAACTTCGTGTCGGGTTCGTATCAGGTTAGCGTGTTATGTCAAATATTGCCATCCCTAGATATTGACAAATTAGACTTAGGTACGTTTTTTTTCCAGAAATTGGACTTGGGTATGTCTTCCATCAAAGACCATTTAAATTTAATGGACATTAGCGATTCACGTGACTCATTAACTATGCCGGGTTAGTAGTGTAGTTGAAAAGTAAAAGAAAAAAAGAAGTAAAATGAAGTTGGACAAACACCAAAGCAATGAGAAAATATTCAATATAACAGTTATAACGCCACATGTTATCACAATCCAATCAGATTCTAGAAAATCAATGAGTCATGTGATTAAGGAGTGAGAAATGCACATTGTTCTGCAATATGATTGTAGAAGCAATGAGAAAATATTCAATATAACGGTTATAACGCCACATGTTATCACATATCCAATCAGATTGTAGAAAATCAATGAGTCATGTGATTGAGGAGAGAGAAATGCACATTGTTCTGCAATATGATTGGATTGTGATAACAAGTAGTGTTATAACCGTTGTATTGAATATTTTCTCCAGAGCAATCCCCTGTTCTCTCACATCTCCGGCCACCTCCATTCAATCCCCAACCCCCAAAAGCCCACAATCCAAACAGCACCACCTCCACTGCCCATCCCAACACAACCTTCTTGAAACCCTAATGGATTGGTGACGCCTCTTCTAAGAAAGAGTAGTTTAAGCACCAAAATTTGGAGTTCAAGCTATAATTTTACAGCTAATGTAGATCTATATGCGTATACCGTATATATGAATGTGTGTATAGTGCATATACATATGAGATAAATATGGGTTATATGTATGTGTTTATGCATTGAGATCCATATCTAAATTTTGTGTATGGGAAGGTAGGTAGGGTGGGGTTGGTTGCTAGTAGGGTTTTGGGGACCTGCTTCTTTCTTATTTTCTTTTTCTTTCTTTTTCTTTTCTAATTTTTTTTTCTTTTCACTTGTTCTTTAACCATTTTATTGCCCTTTTAGTCAAAAGTCTGTGTGATGCAAGTGGCTATTAGTTCTTGATAGACTTGAGGACCTACATCTAATTTCTGGAAAAAGAAAAAACACTCCCAAGTCTAATTTCACCAACTATCGAAGTACCCAAGTATAAATGACCCAAAATTTATTTACTATAATGATATTGTACATTGATTATGTCCCAGAATAGAAACGTGGCTCTTACTTGGGACGTCCGTCCAAAAATAAAAATCAAACATGTGACTCTTAAGTTGGAATGGAGGGGGTGAATGTTTTGTGGAAGTGCTTGTGCTTTGGGGACTTTATCAGATGGGGTTAAGTTTTTAGTACCAGTGCCTTTTCTTCTACTTATACGAATTATGGGGTTGTAAGAGGGATAAATAGTTGGAAGTGTGTATATATATTTTTTATGAAAGGAAGGTCTAAGTCTCTTCCCGTTACTACAAATAACTAAGAAACCCTCCCTGCCCCGAGTGAGAATGGAACCCAGGATCTCCCCGGTCTGGGTGGGCGCCTTTACCACTAACTAATCCATTTGCTTGTTGGAAGTATACTTGATTCTAGATAATATCATCAGGCTCATTCATCTGTATTTTCTTATTGATTCAGATCTATTGATGAATTTTTTTCAAGTTCGTTTTAAATTTCTCTGTGATGACTTACTTTTATCATGCTTCAGGAAACTTATGGCTGGAATGGAATCACCAGCAAGAAAAAGGGCCAAAAGTGGGGTCAACAGAACTTTTCATCTCTCCGAATGAATGGCACTAAAAGTTTGAGCAAAGAATATTCAGAAACTTTAACTGTTGAAGAAGAAACAACAGTAAAGGGTCCCATTGACTTTGATAAGCTGCCGCCCCTTCCTAGCTTGCCTAAGGTCTCTCTCTCTCTCATTTTTTTTTGCTAGCACGTTGAGGCTTGATTGGTTGTGAGCCCTTTATTTCTACTGTTATGCATTGGCCTAAAGTTCGCCTTGAGAGTTTGATTTGCTTGTCTTAGTACAATTTGAACCCTAAAATTGCTACTCGTGCATTATTTTACGCGTCCTTTGTTTCGCAGGAAGGTGATATGATTGCATATCGTCTGCTCGAGTTATCATCATCCTGGACCCCTGAGCTGTCCTCTTTTCGTGTATATCTCTTTGTCAGAATTCGGTTATTCTTATTAGCTCATTTCCGCTATTCGTTTATTAACATATTCTTAACATGATAGGTTGGGAGAGTGTCAAGTTTTGACCCTCAATCCACTAGAGTTTTGCTGACTCCAGTCTCAGAATACCCAATTATTTCTGAGAAGTTGGATGAGGATTCATCTGAGATGCAACCAGAAAACTCTCTTTATAGGGAGGATGGATCTTTGGAGGTACTCTCTTCTTCCTGTCTGTATCTTGTTGGTTAAAATGTTAATCACCACAGTCCACAGTCCACATACCAACACCCATTCACAACTTTGATCTTAAGCAACACCCATTCAAAACTTGATCTTAAGGGCCCGTTTGGTTCGAGGTGAAATGATTTTCGTCTTAGGTGGAAGGTACTTTCGAATTCTGACCCATTCGGTATTGAACTTAGTTGAATGGTTATGTTTTACATAATCATGGCATGCACACTTGTTCACTAACTTAAACAAAAGATCTACTCAAAATACGTGAAATTACTTCCTGCCATTTCATTTCCACCTAGGTGAAAAAAAATTCCACCCTGAACCAAAAAGGGCTCAAAAGCAGAAACTAATCCGCTGCTGCTTGTGAATACTCACAACCATGATCTTGTGCAGATAGAATTTTCATCACTTGATGATGTCCGTATTGTCAAGCACAGCGACTCGCATGGTGCAGAAGCAGCAGTCAATGGTAGTGTTAATGAAGGCCCTCAAGGCAATGCAGATGCTCTTTTGAATTCGGTGACTAGCATAAATTATAAAGAAACACAAGCCCCAATGCCCCAAGGTACGTATCTGTCATTTTTCCGCTAGATGCTTTTTTTTTTTGATAAGAAAAAGAGCTTCATTAATAAGAAAGATGAGTACAATCAGCACAATCAGAGAAGACAGTGGATGAGAAATCCAACTGAGCACCAAAAATCTAACAAAAACCAACAACAAAACAACAAGAAGCCTCCTACACTGAAAGGAAACAAAAAGGGTCTAAACAAAATAGAAAATTATCCAAGGAATTAAAAATCTTGGCAGCTTTAGCCCATAGACCCACAATGCAGCACACCATTGACCAAATGTCTTTCACATTACTAAAAGGATCTTCAAAAATTCTCCTATTCCTCTCAATCCATAAAAACCACGCTATAGCATGAACAAAAAGCTTCCAAATATCCTTATGGACCCCATTGCTGCCTTTCAAAAACCAACAGATACCCAATAAAATCAGACCACGAACTGGGAACAGCCTCTTCAAAACCAAAACAAATAAAAGCCTTGGCCCATATCCTGCTAGAGAATTCACAATGAAGAAGAAGATGATATGCAGATTCGCCAGCTTTCTGACAAAGAACACACCACGAAAGAGAGATGGACAAATGAGGTCTTCTATATTGTAACCTATCAAGCGTATTAATTTTGCCAAGTACTGCAAGCCAATTAAAGATCTTAATCTTGGTGGGAGCACTACATTTCCAAATGAAATCAAAGTGAGGGAATTTCGGCTCCTCGTTAGAATCTAGTAAAGATTCTAAAAAGGATTTACAAGAAAATACTCCAGAAATATGAGCCTTCCAAACCCTTTTATCATCCACAACCTGATTAAATTGATAACTCTCGAGTCTGCCTATAAGAGAAAAGACTTCCTCACTCTCTCTATCATTCAAGTTTCTGAAAAAATTAAAATCCCAGTTAATACCACTGGCTGGATCCCATTTGATAAATGCCTTAATCAATCTTCCTTTATTACGGGATAACTGAAACAATCTTGGATAACCACTACGAAGAGGAGAATTACCAAGCCAACAATCTTCCCAAAATCCTACTTTATCCCCTTTCCCAACTGTCAAAGCTGTTCTTTTTTCAAAGAGATCCCACACACTAACAATAGATTTCCAGGGAGATTTGAGAGTAGCTTTAGGATCTGCCTTTAGTACCGAATCATTAAAAGAAATACCGTGTCCACTAGCTATTATAGAATGCCAAAGGGAGTTCTTCTGGAGAGGGAATCTCCACAACCATTTACCAAGAAGAGCAATATTCTTGTTTAGCAAAAAACCCACGCCTAATCCACCTTGTTTTTTGGACTTTGACACTATTCCCCAACTAACAAGGTGATCTTTATTGCCTTCGCCTTTGCCTTCCCAAAAGAAATTACGCATCAACCGTTCCAACACCATTGCCACTTGACGAGGCATTTTAAAAATTGACATGTAATATAAAGGAATACTACCCAAAACCGATTGAAGAAGAGTCAATCTACCTCCTCTAGAGAGGTGACTTCTAAACCAGCTATCTAACCTCTTAGATATTCTCTCTACAACAGGATCCCAAAAGGCTAAAGATTTCGGATTACCACCGAGTGGAAGCCCAAGATAATTCAGCGGCCAATTCCCAACCACAACCCAAACAGTTAGCAATAGACTCCAATTTGTAGGAGGCAATATTTATTCCTGCCACTATGCTCTTCGCCATATTTAATTTCAACCCCGAGACCAAAGTAAAGACCTCCGCCACCTTAGTTAGATTTTTGATAATCTCCTCATTGCTAGAGGGGAAAAAAATACTATCATCTGCGAATTGATGGGGAGATAGTCTTACTTTATTAGTGCCGATTTCAAATCCTTTGATGATCGAAAAATCACATGCCTGTTTGACCAATCTACTAAGCACATCCCCAACAAGTGTAAAGAGAACAGGAGACAGCGGGTCGCCTTGACGTAATCCTCTAGATGCTCCAAAATGTCCCCACGGCTTACCATTTATCATCACAAAAAAGTTTGCCTATGAAAGACATCCCCTAATCCATCGTCTTCACCTCCAACCAAATCCTTTTTTGCACAAGACAACGTCTAAGAAATCCCAATGTACATGATCGTATGCCTTCTCAAAATCGATTTTCAAGATAACACCTTCCTTTTTCTTAGACCAGTATTCCTCCACTGCTTCATTAGCAATTAAGGCTAAATCTAGAATCTGCCTTCCTTGTACAAAAGCACATTGAGTTGAATCAATCGTACTTTCCAAAACCTGCTTGCTTCAATCGCAAAGAAAGAACTTTTGCTACCACTTTATACAAAGAAGTAACCAAACTGATTGGACGGAAATCTCTGGTACAGATTGAATTAAGCTTCTTCGGAATCAAGCATATGTATGTAGCGTTCATTCTCGCATTCACCGAACCATTTTCAAAGAATTCCTTATAAACCAACAAGAAATCATCTTTAATAATCTCCCAACAGTCTTGACGGGCTGCCATAGTGAAGCCGTCCGGACCTGGTAATTTATTTCTATCGCAAGAGAATAGAGCCAATTTTATCTCCTCCTCAAAAGGACGTTCCAATCTGAGACTGCTATCATTATCTATACAACCCCAATCCAACCGCTCGATGCCCAAGCTTGGACTACAATCATCATTGTATAAATGTTCAAAGAAAGAAACCATCTCTTTAACAATCTTTTCTTTCGTTAAAAGTAAATCCCCACTGTCATTTTCAAGCTTGCAAATTAGCTTGTTAGTTTTCCTCCCACTTGCTATTCTATTGAACAACTTTGAATTATTATCCCATTCCTTGGCTCCTATAATTTTCGCTTTTTGGTTCCACGAAATCTCTTCTTTCAATAGCACCGACTCCAATCTTTTCTTCAGCTCACCTCTAATACTTCTCCCTTGTTCATCTAAAACACCTTCCTTTTCCTTTCTATCCCACTCACCAATTTGAATAATAATAGCATTCTTCTCCAATCTAATGTCACCAAACACCTCCTTATTCCATTTTTCCGCTAGATGCTTTTAATTAACGGCACCCAATATAGAACGAACATAGATCCTTCATGTTTTTCTGTCTGATAGGGGGACATGTCTACAGGTTTAAGATTGGAACACTTAAAATACATCAGAGTTTAAAATGAAGAAAGTAGGGGAACTTTGAAACTGACCCCAAACTTGAGGGTTGTTTTTTTAGGAGTTATTTAAAAAAATCACCCCTAAAGTTTACCTCTTGTCTCACTTTGGTCCACGAAGTTCAAAAATGCATAAATTCATACATGAAGTTTCGCTTGTGTCTCACTTTCCCCCATTTTTGCACGGACCATCTAAAAAGTTGACGGAATTAGTCACGTGCAAGGCACATGAGGGGCAAAAGCGGGAAAACACTATTCTAATTCTTTCCGCAATTAGCAGCTCTTAGATGGTCCGTCAGGCGTCAGCAAGGTAATGGGTCTATAATCTTTCAACTTCAAAGAGGACAATTTTTTAGGAATTAAGTGAACGTAAGTTGAATTAGTGCACACATTAACAACTCCATTCTCAAAAAATTCATTAAAGACTTTCAAAAGATCGTCTTTTATTATCTCCCAACTTTTCTTAAAAGCCTCTAAAGTGAAACCATTAGGACCCGAAGATTTTTCTCTTTCACATCTTTTAATGCTACTTTAATTTCCTCTTCTTTGAAAGGTCGCTCAAGTCTTTCCCTACTCTCAATGCTAATAGGGGCTCACTCTAACGGTCTAACCCTTCCAATCCCATCGTACTCCCTTCTTTTTTGGAGTAAATTTTTTCAAAATAACCTATAACTTCACTCACAATCTCGTCCTTCCTCTCAATAATGGAACCATTTTCTTTTTCCAATTTACAAATCATTTTGTTGACTTTCTTGCCATTGACTATTCTATGAAATAATCTAGAATTGCCATCCCATTCCCTAACTCTTCTAACTTTAGCTTTTTGATTCCAAGAAATTTCTTCCTTGAGGATAAGATCCTCGAGTTTGTTTTTTAGTTCTCGTCTCTCCTCTCTCAATTCCACCCTAATAATCCCCCTTGCCTCATCTTCGTCAATTTTTCGGATACTCTCCACAATTTGTGCCTTAGCTACCCTCACATCCCCGAAGACTTCTTTGTTCCATTTTTTAATTCTATGTTTCACATTCTCCAATTTTTTCATAAACTTATACCCTTCCCAACCCTGAATATCACATGATTCCCACCAATTTTTGAAACTACCTAAAAATTCTTTATGAGATAACCACATATTTTCGAATATGAAAGGAGATGGACCCCACTTGAATGGGCTTTTGTGTCCAATGTGATTGGAAAATGGTCCGATTCGACCCTCACTATCGCTTCTTGCCTAACCGTAGAGAACAGATCTTCCCACCTCGGTGCGAATAAGAATCTTTCTAATCTTGACCTAGACCCATTTGACCATTCCGATTAGACTCTCACTATCGCTTCTTGCCTAACTGTAGAGAACAGATCTTCCCACCTCGGTGTGAATAAGAATCTTTCTAATCTTGACCTAGACCCATTTGACCATGTAAATTCTACACCATTAATGCTCAAGTCTCTCAATTCCGTTTCATTGATGAAAGAATTGAAATCTTTCCGCAATTATATAGAGTTTCTTGCAATAAAAATTCCATGATTTCATCACTGGCCAAATGGAATTCATTCAATGTCCTTTCATGGGATTTGTCCTTTAGAAGACATCTTAATGGTAGGGAAGAAGAGGAATTTGTGAACCTATTGTCCTTAGTGGGTGATACTCCTCTTTCTAAGAATGAACCGGATAAAAGAATTTGGGTTGGGGATAAATCAGGTTTCTTCTCTTGTAAATCTTTCTTTGATGTGCTAATAGACACCCCTAATGTCTCTACTTTTGTGCCACACAAGGTGATTTGGAAAGTTGGAGTCCCTCCTAAAGTGAATTTTTTTGCATGGTTAGCCGCTTGGAATAGAGTTAACACTTGTGATTTGTTCCAAAAAAAGAGACCGATGTAGCTGCGTCACCTTCGTGGTGCATCCTTTGTAAAAAAGACTTTGAAACCAATGACCACCTACTTTTGCATTGCAATTTTGCTCAATATCTATGGGCAAAAGTTCGAGGGGAGTTGGATGTGGTGGGTGCTTGCCCTAAATCTTAGTATGATTTTTTATGTATCGATTGGCACGTGAGGGGGAACAAGACAACGGGGAAACTGCTGTGGAGATGTTGTTGTATAGCGGTGGCATGGCATATTTGGTTAGAAAGGAATGCTAGGATTTTCGAAGACCATAGTCTGGATGAATCGGATATCTAGAGCAAAATTAAGTTCTCAGCTTCATTGTGGGCATTCTTTTCTAAATTCTTTGGGGATTTGTCTGTTTCACTCATCAACAACAATTGGGAAACTGCAATTAGATAGTTTATATTATTGTTTCTTGTGGTTGTTTCTTTGGAGTTTGAACATTGTTTTGTTTGTTTATTTTCCTATTTTGTTTGGGTGATCTTCTGGTCCACCATCCACTTTCTTGTACCTTGTTTCTTCTAGTTATCAATTAAGTGGTTTTGTTTCTGATCTAAAAAAAACTCCCTTCTTTCCTTTCTTCTTCTTCCCTAATTTTCTTTCCTTCCATTAACACACAATTCCTTTCTTCTATCTTTCTCCCCCTTAGTCCTTCTTTCTATCCCCAACTTTATCTTCTTTCTCTACATCGCCGGCGCTGGATTTCTCTCCACTTCCGGCGAACACTAACCACCATGAAGGCAATAGCAACTTCATCCTCATCCTCCTCTTACAAATTACTAAACCTTAACCCTACTAAACTCTCCTCTTCCACTTTCTCCTTCTTCAAAGCTCCTTCGAGCTTCAGATCTTGTTGGCTATAAACAAGGTATCTGTTCCAAAAAGTGACTCACGAATCTGTCCCCAAAAAGGGCACTAAATCCATCAATTTGTTCAAAGGGGCATTAAACCCACAAATTTGTTCGAATTGGATCAAATTCGATTTTGATTTCATGTTTAGATTGGTTTTCAATTTCGATTTACCCTTCGAGATTGGTTTTGAATTTGGGTTTTCTTTTCCAGATCAAGGCAAAATTTTGATTTAGATCCGGGTATAGTTGATTTTCTTAATGTGTATATATATATGTGGAGAGAGAAAATAAAGTTGGGGATATAAAGAAGGACCAAAGGGGGGAGAGAGAGAGGAGAGAGAAGGACCAGAGGGAATTATGTGTTAATGGATTTTTTTTCTAATAATAATAAGAAGAAGAAGAAGAAGAAGAAGAAGAAGAAGAAGAAAGGAATTGTGTGTTAATGGAGGGAGAAAAAATTAGGGAAGAAGAAGAAAGGAAAGAAGATGGAGTTAGAATAGTGTTTTCCCTCTTTTGCCCCCCATGTGCCTTGCACATGACTAATTCCGTTAGCTTTTTAGACGGTCCGTCCAAAGTGAGACGCGGATGAAACTTCATGTATGAACTTCTGCATTTTTGAACTTCGTGGACCAAAGTGAGACAAGAAGTAAACTTTAGGGGCAATTTTTGTAAATAACTCTTTTTTAATTTGCCCATTTTATTATCTGTAGAGCAATGTATTATATATATATTATTGACTAGTTGATGCCCGTGCTAATGGCATGATCCGAATTTAGTCAACCGATTGATACAACCTTGGAGAGATGCTTTTGTTGAAACTTGAGCAGTTTTTCTATTCAATCCTTCGAGCGCTTCATATAAAAGAAACTGTTCGTAAAAGTTGATCATGTCTATATAATAAAGAAAGAAAAGGTAAGACTTTTTTCAATCCTCAATGTGTACTAGAAATCCTCTCTTTATTTGGATGGAGGGAGTATGTATATTCTAAAGATCATTTAGTTACATGGATCTATCTATATGGATTTGCGCTAGACTTCCTTGGAGGGAGCTTAAAAAAAGTCTTAAGAGTTGAGTGAAGAAAGATAGTATTTGAGTGTGTCATGTGTACACCTGGCAAAATAGGTCCCGAAAGGATATGATACAATTCAACAAAAGGTTATAAGTTGATGGTTGGATGCTTAATACTTTCGGGTCAGATAAGTGATGGCCCAATAGGACATAATAGTTAACAAATTGGGCCAGTTAATATTCATTAACACGGTAGCACCATTAAGACTTGTTAATAATACACACACACACTCTCATACATGTATATATATATATATATTTGTATAATATTATATGTATGTATATAAGGTCTGTTACTGTCAAGTGGGTGTATCATTTGTCAAATACATTTTATATGTATATATATTTGACAATACGTGTGTGTATATAGCGCATATATATGTAGAGTTTTTTATACCTGTGTGTTTGACATGTGTATATGTTCAGTATGTTTATTATGTATATATGTATGTTAAAAGGGTCTAAATGGGTTTATGGACAGGTTAATGTGCCAACTCATATTTGACTCGAAACAATTTGTTTGTCTTAAATGATTTAGTCCGGTGATTTGTTAAGACGACGAATCGGGTTTTGAATATGAAAATTTTCATCCAATAAAAAGTCATTCGTTCAGACAATCAGACCTGAACCTTATAACATCCGAAACATGATAAAACACGACTTGAGCTGTACCATTTCATTGCGACTTTTATCTTGACGGCAATTCAAACTTGTATATAGTGGTCGGTGACTTTGTTGTTTATGCTTTTGTAGAAAATGGAGAAGTAAAGAATGCGTGGGATGAAATCAGCGAAGCCCTAAATGCAAAGAAGGCGCAGCTCTCGGAGGAGAATGATGACAGTAGTAAGAAGGGGAGGAGCCCATGGTCCTATAGAGCCTTGAGAGGGAGCGCACTTGGACCGACTATGGCGATTCTGAGATCAAAAAACGGGATATTAGAATGAGAACTGACTTTTGATGGATTTGTTTTATGCGCTCATCTTTCTCGATTTTATTCGTTGAAATGTAAGGCGACATAGGGTTTAATGTACAGGGGGTACTTCCATAGATGAAGGTTTTGAAGCTCAACAGCCATGAATTATATCACTGGGGGGCTAAGATATAGTTGACAAAGGTGTTAAATCTATTTTGAATAAGCCTAGTTTTGTTATTGAAGTGGTTCCAGATTAATGTAGTGTAGACTAATATTAGTTGTATTGTTATGGTGGATAGGTGTGTTGAATTTACCTTGTGGGAAATGGAGTATGACCTAATCATGAGAATTGGAAGTTTATGATTATTACCTTCTTGTTGAAATTTATTTATATCCTTGTGAGGGGTCTTTTAGCACCCGGTCCTTTTTTTGGAGGGGGTTCACCATTTTTTTTTTTAAATTCTCTCAGGTACATTATTTGTCTTTGGCAAGGACTCAGATACACATATACTAAGATTTTTCGATCATACATATTGAACATGTGACTATGAAATCTCTGTGTTCAGTGTGACATGTATACTATATGTGACTGAGAAACCTCAGTTCATAGATACTTTACATGTGATTGAGAAATCACAAATACCACCGGATGTGAGGGACTGTATTCTTTGAAAAGCTAGGGACTGCAAGTGTTTGGGAAAAAAGAAAAGAAAAAAAGACTAGGACTGCATTGAGAAAAGGAAAAAAAAACAAGGACTGCATTGAGAAAAGAAAAAAAAACGAGGACTGAATTGATAAAATGTTCGATAACAAAGACTGTAAACTAATTTTCTCCCTCAGATGAAATGACTGGCAACTATAGGAATTCTTATTCCTACTTAAAAACACTAAATCTTAACTTCAATGTAATGTAGTCCAGGATTAAACTTATTTTTTACGAGGAAGTTGAAAGCGAGAATATTATCAATAGGATAAAACTTATTTTTTATGAGGAAGTTGAAAGTGAGAATATCATCAATTTGTTACGAGAGATCATAATATTATGATTTTAGTTAATTAAATTTTGGTTCATTGTTAGCATTAGAAACGCAAATATCACATTTTCACATGGTAGATACATATTCATATGGTAGATTCATAGATTCATAAGTAACAACTTGAGTTCTCATTCAAAATGGTTACTTCAAGTATTTTATCGTTATGTAATTAATGTGCAATGTGAGTCATTAACATTAGTTCTTCAAAAAAAAAAAAAATACAGAAAAAGAAAAGAAAAGAAAAATATAAGATAGAGCAATATTGAAATTAGGAGTTGGCTCCTCTCCATTAAAATTGAAGCGTTAAACGTTCCACCCAAGAGGTCTCTCTTATGTGCGTTTGATTGTAAGCATAGAAAGAAATTAATTGCCTTAATTTTCTACCTAAAAAAAGTCGTACTTTTTTTATCTTTGAGGGTGTGCTTGATTGCAAGTATGGAATTTACGTAGAAAGAAAATAAGTTCTAGGCAATTGAATTGCCTAGAATTGAGTTGCATGGAAAATGTTAATTAAATGTGTTTGATTGCCTTAATTTTCTACTCGAAAAATATTGGTTGTATTATGTCATTTTTAATGTAGAAAAAATTATAGGTATTTTTTTTTACATAATTCTATAGTTATGATGGATCTTGTTTAATTGATCTTGATTAGAAGATTTTAGATATTAAATTTTTATTAAATTTTGAATTTTAAGTTGTAGCATTTTTAATGTAGAAAATGGGTAAAATTTTATCTCAAAAAATGTGCAATTGCCTGAAAAATAAATACAAGCCCCCCTCCCCCCCAAAGAAAATGTTCTTCATGTTTTGGTGGAAAATGTGAGTATGTAAGCAAAAGTGGAAAATAAGTTGTCAAATCAAAAGGAAAATGCGTATTTTCTATGGAAAAAAGCCCAATCAAACACACTCTTAGTGTTTCTATGGAATCTGTACATTGTCTCCAAGAAATTTGTTATATAAAAATATTTTTTATCCTTTGATTTTTTTTATTTCTCGAAATTCCAAATTAATCACAAATTTGGGAGTATAACAACTAATAAGAAACACAACATATATCAGTGATAAAAATTTATCCTATAAGTCAAAACAACATAAAATTTGTCACGTACTTCTGATATATTGATGTAAATGTTTACTCAATCGAATTCGTTATGAATACTGATTACACAACAATGAATATACTTTTAAGGTTCATTCTCCATCATTCTGATTTAGTCTTCCAACTTCTCAAAATGTGGTTCTCTCCTACAGTGGAGAAGATGGAGGAGATATGAGATAAATAATTGTTTGTCTGCCCTTCCATTCAATGGAGAAGATGAAACGAAATGGCCCCATTTTTATAATTTTTTCTAGAGCTTTGACAGTTAAAGTTTTTTTTTTGTTGGTAGATGAGAGTGAAAGTCAAGATACGAGTTAAAAATTGTCTTCAAAAATGTGGAAACTGGTTGAAAAATAAGAACTTAGGGAAGATTCTATAAGTACGCCGACAAAGGAAGTTGGGTAATAGAATGATAGTTGAAGTTTTTTTTTTAGAAACTGCTTAAAAAATGTGCCACGTGACCTTTGGTTAGAAAATGGTTTTTTTGAGAAAATATAGTGTATCATGCACACTAAAAGTGATAACTTGAGTGAAAAAATGCCATATTTCATGAGAAAAAAACATATCAAATACACCTTTAATGTTAAATGTTAAATGTGGGGCCAAAATTTTTGGGTTTCCCCAGAAGATGTATTTAAAGCAAGATCGATGGAGTAATAGATGGAGATGGTGAAGGAGACAAGAGATTTTTGGGTACGGTAGGTTCTCCCGGTAGCACTTATGTTATTTCGGTATTACGTCCTCCGTTTGTGTGTGTGTGTTTGATTGTATTAACTTAAAGGCAATTAAAGTGAGAATACAAGTTACCACTTTCTTTCTCTAAAACAATTCTTCTAGCCTACCTTTCTCTCTCTGCCTGCCTCCCTCCCTTTATGGCTATCCATCATTTTATTTATATTCATAGAATTAGGGTTACCCATGTTATATTAGGGTCAAGGGTAAAAAACTAAAAATGGCAAATTAACGTTATACTTCAACCCTTTACAATTTTCCTCTTAAACTTTGGGCCGACTAATTGCTTGGGCCCATCATCATTTCTATCAATCTTTATTCACCCACATTAAATATTAATGAACCAAACATCAATATTACTTCTTTTGCTAAACAAATATTGATGAAACAAACTTCCACATTACCTTTTCTTGGCAAAATAGGGGTGGTTTTTTGTCCACCTCGCCTTTGAGCCTTGAGATATAGCTAACAATTTTAAAAATAACATGAAAATAAGATACGAAACAAAATAAAATTAGTTCGAAACGAACATTATAATTTATGTTTGTGTCACTTTTGTGTTTAGAGTTTCAACACAATGTCGAGTAGTGTCATGTTAATATCTAAATTTTAAAATGAAACTAATGTGAAACTAGAGTTATGTTGTGTTAATCATGTTTAATCATGTAAATTGTTTGTTGTCTTGTCTAAACAAGCATGGTGCCAATTTGAGCCCTCACTATACTTCTTCAAATTTTTTTTTCATATATATAATATTAAAAAAATATATGGGTTAGGTGTAAAATAATTAAAAATATAATGGTAAAAGCATTAAAGTATGTCTATTAGTACTTTAAAAAGTGGTCTCAATGCATTAAAAGCAGTAAAAAAATACATGTAAAGAGTTAGTTAAATAGTTTTGGAGTGGCTAAGTATTTGTTTGGGATGCTAAGAACATTACTTAAATTAAAATTAAGATCAACTAACCTAATATTTAATAAAATCCATATATCTCTCTTTTCTTTTTCGACGTATAACTTTACATTGCACTTAGTACACAAATTGTTTAGAGCATTTCTAATGTTAGTGTAAAAATTAACTTGCAAATCATATGTGTCAACTCATTTTTACAAAAATCTTGAATACTAAAAAAATATATGTTTCAATGGTACTTTTGTCTTGTGTAAATTTTAAAATAACCAATTAGATTTCAACACTTGTTAACTACCAATTTAAGTAATTTATTATTATTTTTTCTTGATTTTTTTATCAATAATTCTAAAGTCACAATAAATCTTGATTTATAGGTATTGATGAGCATATTTCAAATATATAATTTTTACTAAGATCTATATTTTACATTTGAAGTTATTATGTTTTTAAATTTTATTTAAAAAACAAAGAGAGAGAGAAAAATGATGTAGCATTGTAAAATGGGAGTGCATTTTACACAAACTTGTATTTTAAGAGATTGCTGGAGACAATTTTTTTTTATAAGTTGTGTAAATTTTATACAAAACAAAAATATAAAAGATTGTTAAAGATGCTCTTAATTAGTGAATGAAACCCATTTTTGCCTATATTATTTGTGGCCAAACAAATTTTCATCACATAATATACTCTTATACCGTTGAAAATTTGTACTTTATGACAAATTCTACGACAAATATTATAAAAACATCTTTACTCGATTACGAGGTAGATAAATTATAGCATGGATATGTATGTGAGTAGAAAAATCAAATTTTAGATAATATAGATAATGAGACTATTATGAAACGATTTTCAAACACAAAAAATCGTCGAGTCGGCTGAGATAATTGTAATCGCACTCATGAAAATGTCATTAATTAATTATCGCATGTTTTTTTCTTTTGCTGTTTTATGCAAATAAATTTTGTTTATAATAGATATTCATATATCTTTACATGGGCAATAAGATGCAAACATTTTGATCATGTTTGTCATGTGGTTTTGAGTTAGCTAAAATAAGGATAATAATAATTATAAATAAATAAATAAGTAGAAAAGAAAACCATAGGAGCTGGATTAGTAAGCAGATGAAGGACCTCATTCATTCGTATTTTGGCGCCTTATTCTGAAATTTGACGCAGTGAACTGTTGTAGTTTCTTGGTAGAGGCGAGAGATTAAGGGAAGCAAGAATTGGGAATGGAGGGACCTCTCGATTTCGAGTCTGAAGACCTACTTCTTCCTTCCCCTCTTCCCAACAAGAAGACGAAAAGGTCCCTTTTTTCATCACAACTGCTTTCTAGGGTTTTACCTTATTATTTTTATGTTAGCTTTTACTATTTTTTGTCAAGTTAGGGTATTGGGTTCCATCTTTTCTTTTTCTCTATCGTTTTGATTTTATAGAATTGCTTGCATTGTATGTTCATTAGTTTATGGTCTAAAAGAATCAAATTTCCCATCTGAAAAATATATTGGCAATCACTTTTATGTACTCCTAACATTCTATGTGTGATTCTACCCTGTTTAGGTTTAGAAACCTTAATTTCGGGACTTCAATCTGATCAAGAAAAGAAAAGAAAACATCACTGATGAATCTTTCGTATTCCAAACTGTTGTCAATGGAAAAACTAGGAGAGCAGATGCAAAAACAACAAGTTATTTATGAAATCTGAACACTTTATTTACTTTAGTATTTTCCGTGTTAATGTTTTTATATCGTGGAATAGCTGTGTATTGTATTTGTGTCTGTAGATTATAGTGTAACATGTGCTTGAAGGACTGTATCAGAAAGTTCATAATTGATAAAGTGAGGGCACGCCAGAGGCATCTCTCACTTACTATGATACTCGCTCCGTCCCCAATTAGGAGTCCGTGTTTGACTTTAATACTTTTTTAAAGGATGCTCATTTCAACCCAGTCAATGGTTAGATGAAAACTTGTTTATTATCGTGACTCTTAATTTGGGATGGAATTGAGAGTCATTATATATCACTTCTATATTACTGTTACCCCATCTGCAAACCTCTCACTCTTCGCCTTCTTTGGTGCTCTTTATAATACATAGCCTTAATGTAGCTGAAGTTCCAATTTTGAGTATAAATTCAAACTTGAAGCATTGAACTCACATTAAGGATATTTAGCTATTAATAAATGCATGTTATTTATTTTTTAGATGGGAAACAAGAAGAACTTTATTTATAAACCAGAAAATCATACAACAGCAGAGGAAGGTGTCCACTAAGAGTACAATTAAATAAGGATCAAAACAAGAGAGCAAACAGGCCCATACAGAATCTGAACTAATGCAGCAAATTACAACAAAATCTCCTTCCAGATAAGCCCAATAATTTTGAGAAATATTGCAAAGAGGGAGACCCAAAGAGATGCCACAAACTTAACATTCACCCAACTTTCCTCCTTATCAACAGCTTTGTCTTAAAAAATTCTTCTGTTTCTTTCCGACCAGATTCCCCAAGCAACACACATTATGATACATGTTATTTGATTTGTTTATGTAACTTTTTTTCCAGGAAGAAAGTTATAGGTTTAGATGATCTTTTGACTGATTACTACAAGGAGAAAAGTAAAGTTATCGAGAAGGAATCTAAACGGGCTAAGGTAAAAAGAAACTACAGTTCAGATGAGGATGAGGACACTAAAGAAGCTGAACTCTCACGATGTGTTGAGGAATGTCAAAAAGAGGCATGTGTTTTACTTTTTTGAATTTAATTGTTAGATAATGTTTTTAAATTACACTATGCACAATTTGGATTTCGTGTTGACGAAATCAAGTTTATTTTGTAGATGGGTCAAATAAGCTGTGAGGATGAGAACTCAATCTGGGGTCTTCAAGTTTTTGGAGATCAGGTTTTGCATTGAAGTGGAGAGAAGTTTGTGTTTATTATCAATGTGAAAATGTTAATTGAAATCTTAGATGGGAATTTTTTTGTTTTTGTTTTTTTCATGATTGCAGAAACCTGCACCAAGATTGGTTTCTCCAGAGCTGGGCGATCTTGTGCTTTTGAGGTCGTTTATGAACAATGAAGTTAATTCACTGGTTGAACTCGACCTCGAGAAAGGTATTCACTCTTGCCTTTTCTATTTACCATTTGCTGAAGGATAGTGTCTTCTTATGGGTTGTTTGGTTTGGCTGGAATACTTTTACCCGTGTAAAGAATGTAAAGTGAAAAGTGTTTACAGTTAATTCAGTAAGATCTTTTGTTTGTATACTCTAATTCTTTATAGTGTAGTATTGAATTTTTTTTAACTGTTAAGGTGCATATTTATGTTGTTGAGGTCATGGGTTCAAATCCTAGGTTGAGTAGTATTTTTATTCTAAATTCACGAAGGGTATTTTAGACGTTTCAAGTGCGTACCACAAATTCTTAACGTTTCAAACTTTCAATTAATGGTGTATTTCAATTTCTCCCCTAATGTTTCAATTACTGCAGTGCTTCCCTTAAAGTTTGATAAGTGTTCAATTCAAGCCCTTGGTTAGACGGTGTCCAAAACATCAAATGGGAAACTGAGTTGGCATCTTACACGGCTAATATATGCACATTGGGACAGTCCAACTCAGCATAAGTTGTCACATGAGAGGATGTGACTACACACATGGGTTACCAATGGCTTATTATATATATTAAGGCCTTTTGGGTTCATTAGCAACAAATAGAGTTCCAACGATCAGTAGAAGTTATCATGCTCTGGTCAATTGCGAGGAAATTCAAAATGTGCCTGGGCATTAGGAGCTTGCGATCCCCAAATGATGCTGAAGTTCCAAAACATGGCTAGTTTTGATGTGCGTAGCCTAGAATAACAAAGCTGACCATCAACATCCATTATTGTTTTTCTTTCTTCCTCTGTTCCTCCGTTCTTCTTTTCATGCAAACAGGCAAATATATACATGTCTATATCTCCCACGAGAGATGGAGGGAATCATCAATGCCATCCGCTCCACCTACTTGAGTGGGAATGAGGAATGGATTTCCAGTTTTTTGTGGCTTTTCCGGTCCCACTGAACATATGTTAGCCATGTAGGATGCCAACTCAACTTCTTTGATTTATGGATGCTCTAATCTAGGGTTTGAATTGGAACACTTATCAAGCTTTAAGGGTGACATTGCAGAAATTGAAACATTAGGAGACATTGAAGTACACCCTAAACTTAATGGTTTATTTTGTCATTTTCCCTGCTTAATATAACAGATGATTATGAATAAATGTATACAACTTATGTTATTCAAGTCTAAAACAAATGGATCTAATAGGTAAGAATACTTTCACCCCTTTATATTCACTCAGGTTTAAATTACCTTGAAGCAAACTGGTTACTGGGTCTTATGCTTTAGAATGAAGTATCAAGTGCTGTTATATATAATCTGCGCTTGAGTCTAATTGCGAACGCATTTTAACAAGTTAGAAGCAATGTGTGGCACTGAAGGTCAAAGTTTGAAGATGGTATTTGTTTTGGTTATTACAGGTGAAGATTTCCTTGAAAGATTATTGCTAGATGGTTGGCTCTTGAAATTGGTTTCTACGTGTGGTCATGTAGAGAAATCCTTAGCAACGTGGACATTTAATCTGAGTAAGTATTTTAGTATTCTCAAATCATTAATCTCATATTTATATTTATATTTTGATATTTCAACATGTCCTTTTATCTGGCTTGTTAGTGTTGTACTCATCAGATGAAGCGTTGAGGACATCAGCATGTGACTTTTGGTGTGCTATTCTCTCACCTAAGAATGAGGTAAGATTCATTTTTTCTTTTTTGGGGGGGTCTGAAGCAAAATTTATGGTAAGCATATATCTATCTAAGTTATCAATTTTTTTATTTTCCTATTCTCTTTTACTAATTTTGATATCAATCATAATTAATCAGGTGGATACACAGTCGATTAAAATCCACTGGTTACCTAAATATTCCGAGCTAAAACAAGCTCTTGAAACATATGGGTTTCAATTGCATATACCATCCACAAGTTCATCCAACATGGAAGTGGACCATGGAGGTAAGCTCCTTCAATATTGATTAACGTGTATCTTCTACAGCTGATTCTGGTTTACCTTTCTTGGCTTTTATAATTCTTTCAGATGTATAGCTGACAAAAAAATTGAGGATTTAATGGGTAAGAATGAAAAACACATAATAGTTTGATATCTAGATAGTAAAATGGGTGCTATTTGTTGGATAGAAAAAACGTGAATAAAGGATAGAGTAATACACCCAATTCAAGAAAAGGACAACAATAATTGGTTTATGTTTTTAATCGCTCTTTTTTTGTTCTCCACCGAATTGCAAGACATGTAACACTTTTTAAGGTTTTATGCACCCAAATGGACTGAAATTACATAAATAACTCATTTGTGTGCTGAGGACTCGTTGAATATATGGCAAAAATGGAGGAATTAAGTAAAGGCAATAAAATTTTATATATTTAGTCCTCGTTTTCACCGAATAGTGCATTGACACGTCTAAACACCTTTTGAAAAGGAGGGACTAAAATCAAAATACAATTATTGCTGTCCTAAAAACAAAAGAAAACATCAAACATAGAGTAGGGACTAAAAATGTAAAACGGTCATTGCTTTTTCTAAACACAAAACCAAAACAGGTACTAGCAGTCATTTCCTCAGGAAAAAAAGAAAAAGAAAAAAGACATTTGCATTGGCATGAGAGGGATTCCCTTGTTTTGGCACTAAGGAATCTAAGTAACAACATATACATTTTACTTTTTGGATAGTACTGATGACCCTACAATTTCAAGTATTTATTTTAGGTTTTTAACCTTAATGGCTTATTCTAACAATTTCAATTAATTTTGACCTTATTTAACTTTAGATTTTTTATATGATGGGGGTCATGTGAATGAGTAGTAAGACTTGTGTTTCTTAACCCGGTTACAATTTTAGGGATCTTCATAATCATTATGATTTGTTGCAATACATTTTTTCATGTTGTCCTAAGGAGTTTGCTTTTGCTTATTACGATTAATTGTATGGATGTTAGATATTTATTTTTTAATATTCCTTTTGCAATGATTGGTGGACTATTTTTTATTAATTTTTTGTGTTTAATTACCCAACTTTTTGGTAGTTCTCATGACTCCTTAAACTTGTCTTCTAGATTCCGACTTCAGGGGACCACCCCAAAGCATTAGAGGTTGGATTAAATATGTAGCTGCTTGTTGTCAAGTAAGGTATGTGGCAAAGGAAAATAAAATGGCTTTCTTGATTGTCCCTATCTTTAATGTGAAATTAAACTTGTCCCCTGTTTTCATAATCATTAGACTATTGGTACTTTTTCGCCCCTGCATGCAGGGAATCTCAAAGCATTACGTTAAAAATGGGGGACAATGTTTTTTTTTTTTAACACAATCCTTTGACCTAATCCCCTGGTTTTACGTAATTTTTGGGATTCCCCCTGATGTAGGGGTCAAAGTCTAATGATTATGTAAGGGGTTATCTCTAATTTCACATATAAAACGTAGGGAGGGGGTGCAAAGTCAAAAAAGCCCAAACTAAAAGTGGTTTGCAATTTGGCATCATGGGGGTTCATCCATCACATGTTACAACAAACATTATACTTCAATAGTAAAAGTTGCAATTACCTGTTTTCTTGGTAGTAGTGATTGTTGGTATGAAATTTTCTTTGTAGGAATAAGCATTCGGTTTTCTCTATTTCAGAAGCAGAAGAGTTAGTTTCTGTAATAATCTTGTCTCTTCCTAGATCGACAGCTAATAGGCCTGTCGTTGATTTTGTACAACTGCATGCAATCAGTTATTAGGTTCTTTACCGACAAAGAATGGAATAAAAGCTGCGAAAAAGTAGCAAAATCTCTTGCTTGCAGGTAAATTCCTTTATAATTGATTTTCTTGGTTTTCACATTGATTTGTTATAACTAAACTTTGGTCAGTTTTCTATTTTCCCAGTATGTTTTCTAGAAGTACCAACATTCATGGTTTGATTTGCTCCTGGTAATACAGTATATATGGACGGATGTTAGATTAACCTTTGGGATCTTTACATTCAAAGCTAAACTTGTATACTAGTCGAAAATAAATGAATTTTCTCTCATGTTTGATACATATTAGACTTCGCTTTGAAAACTTTCCCTTGTTCATTATTAGATTGTCCAGTGTTATAATTTTGCTATGTTTTTTATTTCATACATTGTTCGTTATAAAAATAAGCAAAGGGAGACAAAAAGTATTATTCGAGTTGCTAATTTTTGTGTTCTGTAAGTTGTGGTGTAACTAAGGTCCAATGATTATCAAACGAATCTCTAATTGTTTGAATACATAAATAAGTAAATATACTTTTAGTAACTGACAATGTTGCCCCGACACATAAGTTGTTCTATAGTCCTCCAAAGACGAAAAACTACTAAGAGAAATCAAACCATAATCTTTATTTAACGAATGGACTTCCCCTTTTTGAGGGGGCAAATCAAACCATAAGTGAAATGAAACTTTGCGGAGATGATCTCCTTGATGATAGATCATTTTCACCAAATTTCGTCAAAAAGTTCAACCGGGAGTGGATGAGATGACCATCTAAAATTTCAACAGCAAAAAATGCACACACACACACACATATATATCTATCAATTTTAAAGTTCACCCACTTTTGGGTTAAATTTCTTGGATGAAATTTGGTGGGATGATCTACTCATCATATAGATTCATCTCCACCAAATTTTATCAAAAGATTCAACTGTTTGCCCTTCAGAAGGGGGAGTCTGCTTGTCAACTAAAGAGTGGATGCCCCTTCTGGAGCATGGCTATAAGCCTATAATTATATATGCATATAAATAATAATATATCTGCAAAATATACATGTAGTCATTTATATATGTTTACAATTCTTTGCGATTCTGTCAACGTAGCATGAATGATGTGGTTATTTGGACTTGTACTTTTTTACTTTCACATGATCAATGTTTGTTATTGTCATTAATGCACATATTCACTAATAATTATCTCAATCATATTATACAGTTCATATTTGATAATCTATGTTATTATTTAGTAAAGTGTATAGAATATCTAACATATTCACTGGGTATGCAGTAAAAAGTAAAAGAGAAACACTACCTAGTTTTTGAAATTCACGCACAACTCTCTCATTGTGAAGCTTCTTACACTAGTTTTTTTACCCAATAAAATAAGAAAAAGAGAAACATGACCTCCACACAGCTTCTAAGTACTTATTAGTTTGTAAAAGTTGTGCCCCCTCATTTGTTGGCTCTTTCACAAGTACAAGTAGTTTATCTTATTTTCATTTATTTTGTTTCGAAGGTTGTTATTTGTTTTCGTTAACTCAGGCTCATTCCTATTGCCTTGTCCTTTTCCTTTTACTTGATTTTTGCTGAACACACACACATATATATATGATGTGATTACAGAGTACCTTGTGACATCAATTGCTTGAGACTCGTAGAGAGCATTTCTGGAGTTGATGCACGTAGCAAACACCTTAGAAGTGCTGTGGCCTTTCAGATTCTCTTAACTTGTTTTGATAACCAGGTAATAATGAGCAGCTGACAATTCACCTTAAATGCATGCACATGTAAAATCTCGTAATTTTTTTTTCAATTTATTGTCAGGCTTCTTCATGTCTTTGCAGATAGATTTCATTCAACATTTAATACAAATGACGAAAAACATTTGTCACGACTCCCTAAAATTCTGTGTAAAGAAAGACAGTACCCACATATATATACACACACTGACACACATTAGAACATGTGACACATTCGATGCGTGTGCAAGTACCTGGTAATTCTTAATACTTCAATTTTTTTTTTAAATGTTGCAAGTCAAATATGACCATATTTGATCAGGTGGTTAAGTTTCATGTTGTTAGTGTTAAAGTTCTCAAGTTCAACTCTGTTAAAATTATTCCTTATTTTTCTAAACTAAGGAAGGGTAATTTTGTAATTCAAGTACATAACAAAGAGATCCCCTCACTTAATATATTACACTGGTGTAACTTGAACCTTCACTAATATATATATATATATAAAGCTTGGGTTTGCAAACCAAGGACACTTGATGGTGAAGCCTGCGAAGCAAACTTAGTAGGCAAATATTTTGGTATCATTTTACATTGGCTTTCTAACTTCTGATGATAAATAGAGACAGGGAACAGAATAACTAAGAATAACCAAAAGTTCCTATCTTATTCTATAATATTTAGACTAATTGAATTAGAACATATCTATCTCGCTGTGAGGGAACTGAATATTAACATGAGACCCCAAACTGTAATCTTTTCAGATGAAATTCTTAATTGCAGAACCAAGACATTGGTCAATGCTAAATTCAAGGTGTGAAGAAAATGTTCAAATCAAGACCATAAAACAAATGGACAGCTAGCCTAGTGGTAAAAGTACCCACCTGGATCTGGGAGATCCTAGGTTAGAGTCTCACCTGGGGTGGAGAGGGTTTGTTATTTTTAGTAAGGAGACTTAGACCTTCCTCTTTTACTATTAAAAAAAAGGTAAAAAAAATTCCGAGTTAACTTTTGTTAAAAGTTGTTGAAGAGTATGATATACATTGTTGGTCCACTACTTAACAGCTTAAGCTTTTGGGTGAGATGGTTATTAACATGGTATTAGAACTCAGGTTTTGTAAGGTCTCGGGTTCGAATCCTCCCGCTTGCATTTGTTTCCCCCTTTGTGTTTGTGCAGTATGCACCTTTGGTTTGGCCGGTTTCGTTTGTCTATCCACGTAGTGCTCGCAGTGAGGGGGAGTGTTGAAGAGTATGATATACTAACTTCCTAGAGATGGTTACTAACAAAGGTATTAGAGCTAACTTCCTAGAGCTAGGCGGTCGATTATTTTATTTGAAAAATATGTTACTACTAAAAGATCAAATTAACTTCTGTAAAAGATATTAGATTTCATTAACCAAACACTATAAAAAATAACTTCCAAAACAAAAAGGGAAACCAATCTAACTCCAAGTTATTGTTCCAAACTTTTAAATATTCCAAAATCTTTAAAACTCTGGAAACATCCCAAGATGCCAAAAGTTTGATAAATTCTGTTTTTAATTTTTGTTTGGCATGAATATGGAAGTTCGAGAAAAAGGACATTGGAATTGTAAAGCAATGGATTGTTTCGGGAACATTTTCTGATTTCTCACTTGTTCTGTCCAAAAACAAACCTATGCTTGTTCAGGTTTTGTGAGCCATTAGCAATAGCTAAATAAATTAGTTAATTGCATTTAAGTTCTTCAGACCATTAATTTACTTTTTTGTTTCAACAAAGCCATGTATTTCAATTTCTTCTTAACAGGTTGCTGATGCAGAAGAGATCCTAAGGAGGCTCATCTTGATAAATGTGAAGGACAAAGAATGTGATCTTTACAAGACGTACATTTACCTAGTTCTGACCGAGATGTGGCTTTTATCTAAACCTATGATAGAAAACAATCCAGTTATATGTGAAATGTGGGGTGTTTATCTTCGAAACTGTTCTTGCCAAATCAGCAGCACAGATCTTCGGCCTCATGCTTCAAAGGTGCGCAATCTTTTTTTTTTATAAACATTTTATCAAAGGTGTGCACGTAGTATTCTCTTTACTCACGCTATCGTCTACCAGTAAGGGTGCGTTTGGTTAGATTACATCGTAAGTAATTGAGTTCCTTGGAATTGCTTTATGCAGAATTTTTCTGGAAACGAAAAGCTTAGGATGTGTTTGATAAAAAAGTTAGAAAATGATTGAAAATACTTTTAATTTATGAAAAGTTGGAAAAAGAGATAAAGTGATTAAGATGTTCTGTTACATTGTCATTTTTTCCATGGAATTCAATTCTTGGGCAATTGGAAAAAAAATCCATGAAAAATGAGAAAAAGATGGGGGACATTACCTAATCTCATCTCTTTTTGGATTTTTATCAAAAATCACTACAGATCGAAATTATTGAATCATGGATATTTTTCATTCATTAAGGTAATTACAATCGAAGATGCCCTAATTGATTTTTTTTTTTGGGTCATGCAGGTCCGTAGTAAAGCTTCGTACCTTCTTCAGGGCTCTGCTAACAAATGATTGTTATCAAGTATGTACCTTACTGACCCTTTGAACTTCATTGCATAGTTTAAGACTTTAAGGCCATACCATGCAGGATCAGGCTCCTCGAGAGTGATGAAAATCGTTGTATAGTAGAGTAGAAAATCAAGGCCATTACTTTAAAATTGGAAGGCCTAGGTTTTCACAGTTAGTGTTTGCTTCTGAGGATTCATTTAGACGAACTATATCTCAAAATCTGAACCATCTAATCTTAAACAAAACACCAACGTGTAGCCACATTAGCCATTTGCATACTCTGGATGAGTTTTGCCAATCTGCATTAGCAGAAAAGGGAAAATACACAAAATGAAAAGCAAAAACATGTGGTGCTGGCAGCACTAGTGTTTTCTATTGCATTCTTTAACAGTTGTACCACAAGCTCAAAATCTTGTAACATATAGTGCTCATGTTATATTCGGAGGTTTGGTCAAAAAAAAAATGTTATGCATTTAGCATTTTCACATGTTAGCTGCCTTTTGAAATTGTCACACCCCTTTTGTTTGTAATTCTATATGAATGGGGTATATACACATGCGTATATTATACTTGGCCAGTCTCTTACATGGACCAGTTTCTTGCAAGTCACTAAATTCGTTGTTGATGAGAAAAATGCCCCTGATGCATTTAACAGAAAATTTCGTCTGACACTAAATATGCGTGCTTAGCCGGTCTCCAAAAGACCAGTTTTTGCAAATTGCTAAATTTGTTGTCGATGAAAAAGATGCCCCCGACGCATCAAACGACAAAAATTTTGTGCTGAAGACTAGTCTGCAAATTGATGAGTCCGTTGTAGAGTCGGCCTGATGTTACATTTATATTCGTGTACAAGTGCTGTGTTTTGTAGCACATGCAAGAGAGAAACAAATGCATTTTGAACGCCCCTTGAGTACTCCCTCGTTTGTTTCAGGGAAGTCAATGGGTTGAATACAAGGAAGTGAGAAAGAGCAAAGCCTGTGAAGAAGTTAATTCTTTTTCTTTCGTTTTTTTGAGGGGGTGTGTTTCATTATCCATCCTTTGTAATACACACACATATATATATGGGTCTTATTCACAGGTAATATATTTGCATTCCCCTTCTAGGTTTTTTGGCAACGATTCGGGGTATTAATGCCTATGCCTATGAGAAATGCACTTCTAGCCCTTACATTTTGTTGTCTCGCATAGTTAGAACAAGTAATAATTACTTTTTGTTTTTAGTCCCAATTTTTTTCAGTATTGTAAAGCCTTGATTTTTTAGGATCACCACAGTGAAGAGTCAACACACAACCACCACAATAATGGGTGGACACAATAAAAGGTTTGATGCACATAAACCAATGACCTTATTACAAGTATAAGAAGGATGCCAACTTGAATTCAAGGTCGTTTGCAACCATCTAACAATTAATAATACTGAATATATAAATATATAGGAAAAAGATCCAAATAGGACCAATTTTTTGGTTGTTAAATGTGAACCAATTATTTTGAGGAGGTAAGCGAATGAATTTTTTTATGAAACTTAGTGAAGATGATCTTCGTAATTAGTAGATTATCTTGAATTTAAACGGTCATAAATGCTTGTATATATCAATTTTTTAATTACCTCATTTCTTGAATAAACATACTATAATTTTGTCTATAGTATTATTAATCGGTATAAATTACCTTACATTTTTTGTGTCTTTTGACTTCGTATGTAGTTGTAAGGTTAGAACTTGTAATGTTGAATTTTTTAGATAGATATGCTACTTTTTTAACTTATTTAGTAAACTAGGGTCGTTTTAAAGTTATTTGTAGAAATAGGGAACTTTTAAAATCGCAGCTTAAGGTATCTATTTTAGTTGTAAAACCGCGACTTAAAGTAGCGTTTTAAAAAAAAAAAAAAATTGCTCTGAAAAACCGCTATTTATGACCGCGTTTTTACCTTTAAAAACGCACTCTTCTTCCTCGTTTTTACATGTAAAACCGCGATTCATCATAGCGATTTTAGAAAAAAAAATCCTCTGCAAAACCGCAGTTCATGATCGCCTTTTTACCTTCAAAACCGCATTCTCTTTCCTCGTTTTTATAGCTATTCAAATTACCCAAATCTCATCTCCATCTTCGGCGTGAACAAAAACCACAGCTCCATTCTCCCCAAATCCCCATCTCCATCTCCGGCGTGAAGAAACCACAGCTCCATTCTCCTCAAATCTCCATCTCCATCTCCGGCGTGAACAAACCACAGCTCCATTCTCCGCTATCCTCCTCCACAGCTCCATTCTCCGCAAGAAGAAACAGAAGAAGATGAAGTGCAAGAAAAAATATAAGAGGAAAACGGCGCATTAAAAAGTTATGGAGTTAGGGTTAATTTAAAAAACGCAGTAAGTAATTGCGATTTTATATTAAAAACTGAGCTATCAAATGTCGATTTTAAAAAAAAAAGTCAGCTTTAAAAACGCGGTTTGAGGTATCGATTTTAAGGGTAAAAACAATATTTGGAGTATCGATTTTAAAGGTAAAAACGCGACAATGAAGTGCGTTTTTATTGCAATTTTTTTTTTTTTTTTGTAAAATCGCGATTTTGACTTGCGGTTTTAACGGAAAAATCGCTTCTTTAAACCTTGATTTTAAAACAACCCTATTTTCTTAATTAAGTTAAAAACTCCCCTATTTAGCAAAATAAGTTTAAAAAGAATCATACTTAGAAAAAAAAGTCTGTAATGTTTGTTGTGGTCGGGTTTTAAGGTTACAAATATATTTATATATATATATATATGGTAAATGAATTATTTTTCTCTTTCGTTTGTTTTGGAGCGCGTGGGTATGTTTGCTGAGAGTGGTGGTAGATGAAGTTTTACAAGCGGCACTGATTTTGCACGTTTTGGCTAATATTGCCAGGCATCTTCGCGAGTTCAATTTTTGGACTTTAATTAACTAAGATCTCATGGTAACTTTTGCCAATCTATGTGTTTTGTGTTTATTGTCGTTCATTTTCAAAATAAATTAGTTATAAATATATGTTATGTACAGACGATGTTTAAAATATTGTTATAAAAAATACTAGACGACGTTTAAAATAGTGTTATAAAAAATACCTAAATAAATATGAGTCAGAATTTATCAAGTTCGGAAAATATTGTTAGGCAAATGTGAATTGAATTTCATGGATGAAATACTTCTCTTTAGAATTATTGTAACATAAGTGTTTAACAAGTATACGTTTTTTTTAACATAAACTTTAAATGAAAATCTGATCTTATTTTATACTACAAATAATTGAAAAAAAAAAGAGAATAGAAACTAAAATATTATTGTGTAAAGTCTTATGTCTAAGGGAGTTTTACACATTGTTGGGGCTTTTTGTATTTAGCCCAGCATTTTTGAATTATTTTGTATTTAACCCATTTGTTTTTTGTAATTAGTTGGTGGCCCAAATTATTGGATATTTATGATTTTTTTATGTAATTAATTTAATTATTTTTAATTCATTTATGGTTTTCCAATGTTGCCCTTTTTACCAATTTTTTGAAAATTAAATGATAACTTAAATAATCTTAAATTAGATTGAGTTAGTTATTAGGATTACATGAATTTTGAAATTCAAATAAATAAAAACTAAAATCCAAATAAATATTGTTTATCTGAAATAGATTTTTTACCTTTAGTCATATTACGCTTGAAAAAAATTCATGACTGTTGTAAGATGCAAAGTATAACTAGGAAGTAGTAATAATAAGGAAATAGTCATAATACAATAACACTAATGATGGAACAATCATATTACAAATGAAATTTTTTACATAGTCATAATTTGAATGAAAATATTACTATGTAGGCATAATATAATATGAATATTACGTGAAAATCTAATGTTGGAGGAGTCAGATCAAGAAATCTAATGTGGGAAGAAAAAAATTACAAGTAACATGATATTTTTCACACTGGATATACACGATTACAAAAATAACAAAAAATCCAAGATATGCTAATAACGAGTCATATTAAAAAATCTAATGTGGAAAGGAAATAAATAAAAAATAACATGATATTTTTCATACTAGATATACACAACTAAAAAAATAACAAAAAATCCAAGCTATGCTAATAAGGAATGACAACATAATACTTCTACCAAGCAATATGAATCTTTAATTCTAAATTTTCAAAATAAAGATTACAAAAAGCTACATTACCTAAGTCATATATAATTGGACAGGCTCCAATTATCAAGAACCAAGTTTCTAGGATGAGAAAAAGCAAACGTAAAAAACTAAGGAAAATGAATTGTAGTAAAATAATAGTAGACCGGCAATAGCATATATATTCCTAACTACTTGATATGTATGACAGCATCAACAATCAAGTGAATGTATATGCCACTTAAAAGTGGTTAGGAGGATAAATGATGAAAAATTGCTTAAATCTAAGATAGATGGTTGTTACAACCAAATGGATGAAACCCTAACAACTAAGAAAGGATAAACATGTCATTTAAAATGATATAATAATAAAAATTTTGAATTAAAATTATTAAGTAATTTGGGCTAAAAACAAAAATATGGGATGTTTACTAATTACACAAACCATGTGGGTCTGAGTATACAACTAATGAAAATTTTGGGTCATATACTAATTTGCTATAAATTATATTACATACATATATATATATATATATATGTATATTCATTTTATGCTCCAATAATACTCATGAGTAAAATTTAAATGAACTAATGAAAATCACACAACATAAATTGTACACATATCTATTTTGTGCTTTAATGGTATTTATGTGTAAAATTTAAATGGACCAATAAATATCACACAAACGAAATGTATATATGTAATGATCACTATTTTTATTTGAAATTTGTTTATACATAATTTCCTACTTATAATGGATTTTATTTTGTAAACCTTGATGAGTAGATTTTAAATATATAAATTTTATTAAAAACTAAATCTTAGATTTTTAGTTATATCGTTTTAAAGTTTTTGTAAAAAATTAAGGATAGAGAAAGATAACGTGAATATGTAAATTGAGTTTGTATTTTATATAACTTTTTTATATAAATCTTAAGGGTTAGTTTCTTAAAAGATTACTAAAAATTATTTTTTTTTAAAAAACGTATTAATTTTTACACAAATTAAAATTATATAAAATAATTATTTGTATGAAATGATGTGTGAGAGAGAGAGAAGGGAAGCGGCAGAAAATCTGTGAGAGGTGGAGAGAGAAAGTAGAGAAAGAAGTGGAGTGCATAAATGTTATTATTATGCGTTTAATGCTTTTACGCGTAACTCAAATGCGTGCCAGTCTTATGCATTTTAGTTATGTGTTTAGTTGTAAATTTGCGAAAATTTAACCATGGTGTATTATTATTTTATGAAATAGTGTTTTAATTTATCATATGTAACTTGTATTTACAGTATAAATTTACTCCTACTTAAAGCATTTTTAATGTATTTATGAATTAAAGAAAAATAAAGTGTCATAGAAGATATATAGACAACGAGTTAAAAAATCTATCTCCAATGCAAACATAAAATAACGATAATAAATGCGATGCGGCAAAAAGAGGGAAAAATATTGTGAGGGTAACCCTCTAAATGTAGAGGGTCTCTTATACGAGGACAATGTTTTGGTTCCACATAATTATTTTTACTTTAATATTTTATTTTTAAAATATTTTAACTTTTAATTTATAATTCTATATTCAATAAAATATATATTGTTAAAATATATTCGACAATATCTATCAAACAATATCCATATTTTTTTATAAGTTTTTACTAAAATAATTGATAAATAATATCAACAGCAATTTTACTGATAACACAATTGAAGATGATTTTTCTAAAACTAGACCAAAAACAAAAATTTTAGTGCCACGTAACAAGTATATCTTTAAATATATCTACATATGCGTGTTCTGAATAAATTCAATTCATCTTTGTTGACTGTGAATGCTCTGAGTTGGATTGCTCCTTTTCTTTCCTCTATTCCGGGACATGTTCGGGATGGGCCATTGTCATAACCCCCTCGGCCCGGCCAACTAGTCTTATTAGGTAGCAAATATGTAGTGTTAATCTCTAGTAGCTTTATTAATTAACCATCAAAATGTAATTAGAAAACAGGTGCACTGTTTGGTGTTAAAGACAACTTTGAAGATAAAGTGGAACAAAATTAAACTAAAAAATATCCCTTTGATATATATTTTTTAAAATATTTTTCCCTATATAACTATATATATATAATATGTATATAATTGAGTTATTTTTCCTAATACTTTGTTTTCGAGCTCATTGGCATGTTCGGTGACAGTGGTGGTGCGCGAATTTTTGTGCACTAATTTTGCACATTTTGGCTTATATTGATTGGCATTTTTTTTAGTTCGACATGAATTAACCAAGGTCTAATAGTAACTTTTGCTGATCCATATGTTTCTTTTATTGTCGTTCATTTTTAAAATAAATCCATGTGAATGTCAATTTGAGCTATTGTTAATTCGAAATTGCCACTTTGTTTCTTTTAAATATAATCTTATTCTTATTTTAACCGTCAAACTTATTAGTGTCAAGGTTTGTGTATTATAAAAATCTCTGTCCTTCCTCTGCTCCTCATTCAACACGCGCAACACATACGTTTTGAAATGAAAAACCCCACCCCCTCTTTCTCTGAACTTGAGTCTTGAGCGGATTAATCCTCTCTTTCCTCTAGTTCTTAGGGATGGGCCAATCTTGTAACCCCCAAGCAGCTAGTCATATTAAGTAGCAAATTTATAGTTTATAACTAGTTTTTATTAATCATTAAAAATTACTCGACATTTTATTATATCTTTGACTCTGCATGTACCGATTAACTTATAACATGTAATCTCTCTTTAGGTTGATATTAATGTGTCAATTTTTTTAAAATAATGTAATTAGAAAAAAAGGTGCACTTGTTGATGTTAAAGATAACTTTGAAGACAAAGTTGTACAAAATAAAATCAAAATTTTCATTGCCAATCTGTAAGACTCTTTTTCATTGCTGTTCATTTTCAAGTATATCAATGTGAGTTATCCTCTCAAAATACGAGTTCATCAATTTGAGATTTAATCTCAACTTTAGGTTATGACATTTTATATGCACACCAATTTTGCACGTTCTGGATTATATCTCTTAGCATCATTGCGAGTTCAATTTTTAGACATTGATTAGCTCAGATTTAACGGTAGCTTTGTCGATCCACGTGTTTTCTCTTTATTGCTGTTCATAGTCAAAGTTAATCCGTGTGAACATCAATTCAAGTTTCTTTCTGAGAGATTTAATCTTAGTCGATCGTATGTTGTTAACCATCAAATTTAATACTTTTCGTTCAATTCTTAAGGTTTGTGTATATAATAAATCACTGTCCTGGATGTCTCTCTAAGCCTGAGTGGATTGCTCATCTCTTTCCTCTAGTTCGGGCCATGTTAGAGATGGGCCAACCTCGTCCCCTGCCAAACTAGTCATTTTAGGTACCAAATTTAAATTTTATCTCTAGTATTTATTAATCATTAGAAATTTTACGACATTTTTTGCATCTTTGACTTTGTACATACCGATAAGGTTAGAACTCGTAATCTCACTTGAGGTTGATTTTAATGTGTCAAATTTTCTAGGCAAAATGTAATTATAAAAAAAAAACTTGCACTTGTTGATGTCAAAGACGGCTTAAAGTGGTACAAAATTAAACTGAAAAATTCAATTTTGTTTCCATATATAACTAATATATATTTAAATTTTATTTTTTCATTGTTTTGTGAGCTCGTGGGTTTCTATTTTTGAGAGTGTTTGTAAGCAGGGGCGAAGTCAGAATTCGGATAGAGAGGTGTGGAAGTTAGCACTGTATATATTTTCTAGAACAGTTAAAACTAGACGAAAAAAATTAAATTAATAATAGAACAAATAGTTTAATGCAAAAGAATACTAGAAGTCTTTCATATAATCCAACGAAAATATTGTATAGTACATGGTCCGTGTGGCACTCGGAACCCGGGGGCACCATGTATGGAAGGAGGGAGGTGCACTAAGGGATACCCTAAAGAGTTTGTAGACGAAACAATGATGGACAATGACAGATATTTTATTTACAGACGCCGCAATGATGGTAAAAAACACAAGGTTAGATGAGGGCATGAAGTGGACAACAGGGATGTTGTACCTTACAATGAGTTTCTCTTTAGAAAGTTTAATTGCCATATTAATGTGGAAGTGTGTGCTAGACTGAGATGCATAAAGTATATCAATAAGTACATTTACAAAGGTCACGATCACACGACAATAGTGTTGGGAGGGTTGAAGAGATTAAATAATACTTGGATGCGCGATATATTGGACCCCTAGAAGCAGCATGGCGATTGTTTGGCCACCCTATGCATTAAGAGGTTCCAAATGTCTATCGTTTAGCATTACACTTACCTGGAATGCACAATGTCGTTTACAATTCGTCAGAACCAATTGATAGCATCGTTAATAGGGCTGCGACAGAAATGACAACCTTGACTAGCTTTTTCAAATGTTGTGGTTTGTATGCGGAGGTAAGGGTGTGCACCGTTCAGTCAACTGAACCGTGTAGGGCCGGCGAGAACCGAACCGACTAGTCAGTTTTGCTAAAATGGTCAACCGAATTGAACCGATGAATACTTAAAACTAGTCGGGGTCGGTTCGGCTTTTCGGTTTTGGGCTTAGACAATTAGGCCTATTTTATATTGTTGGGCCATAACTTAAAAATTATTTTTACATTATTGGGCCATGATTTAAAGTCATTTTTGACAAAAAAATTGGGCTTTGTTTTACTCAATTTTGACACTTTTCTTTTTATATCATTTTTGACAAAAAAAAATATTTTATACTTTTCATCATCTTTATTATTTAGCCTTTTTTTTAAAAGGAATAAACTTATACATCAAACTAATAAATGAATGACATGTGTATTGTTGGTTCGGTTCGGTTTTCACCGGTTTGATGACACCGGTAACCGACAACCGAATCGGCCCCTTTCGGTTATCATTTTTCTCAACCGAATCGGGACCGAGAACCTTAAAAATCGGCTAATTCGATTTGGTCTGGGTCAGTTTTTCGGTTATTTTGCACACCCTTATGGGAAGGCACGCAAATATACATACAAGGAATTCTCACAGTATTTGGTTTGGCAAAAGAAGGAAAAGGTATGGACACCGAGAAAGATAGAGCGTGCAATGGCAGAATGTATTTTGCGAGTCCGAATGAAAGTGAAATATTTTACTTGCGATTGTTGCTAATCGATGTGAAAGGACCTCGATCGTTTGATTGTTTGAAAACAATGAATAACATTTTACACCTGAGCTTTAAAGCAGTATTTCTCTTTCTAACTCCAATTAATTCCTAATCTAGCTTAGAAATTGAGTAGGATGATTTATCAACTAAAAACACGAATAAAATAATAAAATACTAGTGAAATAATTAATTAATAAAATACAAGGGTGGCGGAGTCATATATTTGATATAATGTTTTTAATATTCATGCCCAGCAAACTCTACTCTATGTCTCGCACTAATTTGGTCTCTCAACTCTATTAGATGCAAAAAATAAGTTCAATTAAGCCCAATTAAATTTTAAAATCCAATTATTAATTATCCCATAGCCAAATATATGTATAAAATCAAAACACTCACTATATCCGTCAAAACACACATTATATCTGCTCTTGACAAATCATAAGGTGAATCCAACAAAAAATAGTGAGAATCTAATTTTATTTTTATCAATTAAAATAGGTATTCAATAGAAAAAAATATTTTTAACATTAAAGCATTAAATTGGTAGAGTCAATTGGCATGAATACGTGCAAGGGAATCAATCAAATATACTCATCCTCAACCCTAGAAAATAACTTAACCTAGTGTGCTCGTAAATAAAACAAAACAAATAATTGAAGAATACATAAATAAATAAATTAATTACTTACTTGGTTCACGCAAATAAATTAAAAAAGACAAATAAATCTGCATGTAATCCTCCACAAAAATCCATTTTAAAATAGATAAAATTTAGCTCCTAATGCTCTTTCAAAAACCGTGCCAAGAAGAAGAAGAAGAAAAAAAAACTTGCAGCTGTTGTATCGAAAACAGACAGAGAAAAAGAAAAAAGGAAAATAGAAAAATTGCGGATGTCCCTCATTTTGTTGCGCTGCTGTGCCTTGCTTTTATAATTGAAACAATGGCTTCTAAGGCTTTCTTGATAAGCTTGATTTAATTGAATGAAGCCGGGCTCTAATAGATGGGCTGCAAGTGGGCTGGGCTAATTCTAAAAAAAAATCACATCTTCATTAAATTAACACATTCCCGCTAGAATTAATTCCATTGGCGTACTGATTGTATTTCGGCCATAACTTTGCGCTATGAACTTCAATTGACGCAAGGTTTTAGCTCACGCATAGCTAACTTAAAGATCTAGAACTTTTGGTTCTAGAGTTTTCTTTAAATTCAGTACAAATTAATGCCAAAAATTTCTTGAACACAAGCCTTGCGCGTGGTCAATATTTTTTTCATTCGAATACTTCTCAATTTAATTCCAAACACCTGAAAAGCTCCCAAACACAACAAATGTAATAATATATGCTCTTGAAAGTGTATATTAATGGACTATAATGTACCAATTTCTTGGCACATCACATGCATCGCAAGAGGACTTTTAGAAGATGATGATGAATGGATATAATGTCTTACAGAAGCTACAATAATAAGAACTGGTGCCCAATTAAAAAGTTTATTCACTGTTATCTTGTTGCAGTGCTTTCGAAAGAGACCAACAGCTTTGTGGAATCAATTGTGGATGCATGTTTGCGACGATCTTTCATATAAGATTCGTACTATATACCAAATTTCTGATCCGTCTGATTCACAAATTGAAGATTATGGTTTATATCTCCTTAATCAATTACTCCAGGAATCAGGAAAGTCCTTAAAAGACTATCCACCCATGCCTTTACTAAATGGATCTTGGAGTACAATAGTGGGTAATAGACTAATTTTGGAACACATGCAACTATAGATGGATGTTATTCAAACAAATGTCGACACTAATGTTGACAAACTCAATGGCGATCAGCGAACTGCTTATGATGCGATCATTTCGTCTGTTTTTCATAATGAAGGGACAATTTTTTCTTGAATTGGGGGGGGGGGGGAGGGTTGTAACGACCCGGTCCCACCTCAGTACGATATTGTCCGCTTTGGGTAGCGTCTAGCCGGGCCTCAGCCCTGGAACATCTATCCTCACGGCTTTATTTTTGGGAGCTCAAGACCAACTTCCCAGGGGGTCACCCATCCTGGGATTGCTCTGGTCCTCTACTCGCTTAACTTTAGAGTTCTTATGGGATCCGAAGTCAGTGAACCCCCAAAAGGCCTCGTACTTAATTAGTGACAATTTCTTATTTATATAGGTCCCTAAGGATTTCCCACTTTTCGATGTGGGATGCCCCCTTTGAGCTATAATTCCTCCTTTCCTCCTCCTAAGGGAGTACTCCATCACTCGCAGGGCGTCACATCCTTCCCCCCAAGGGAATCGACGTCCTCGTCGACACATCGTACTCTGTGGGGTCCGCTCTGATACTATTTGTAACGACCCGATCCCATCTCAGTACGATATTTTCTGCTTTGGGTAGCGTCCAGCCGGGCCTCAGGCCCGGAACATCTACCTTCACGGCTTTGTTTTTGAGAGCTCACGACCAGCTTCCCAGGGGGTCACCCATCCTGGGATTGCTCTGGTCCTCTACTCGCTTAACTTTGGAGTTCTTATGGGATCTGAAGCCAGTGAGCTCCCAAAAGACCTCGTACTTAATTAGCGACCATTTCTTACTTATATGGGTCCCCAAGGATCCCCCACTTTTCAATGTGGGATGCCCCTTTTGAGCTACAATTCCTCCCTCTAAGGGAGTACTCCATCACTTGTAGGGCGTCACACGAGTACTAGGAAAACCTTTTTGTACAATACAATAGCGACAAAGTGCAGAAGTTTAGGTCATACTGTGGTAACAATTGCTTCTTCTGGTATTGTATCACTATTGTTGGTAGGAGGACGGACGGCTCATTTTACATTCAAGATCCCACTGGATGTCCTTAAAAATTCGACATGTGGTTTCAATAAGCAATCGTAACATGTATAATTGTTTAAACAAACCAAATTGATTATTTAGGACGAATTGCCAATGCAACATATGTATTGTGTTGAAGCTGTGGATCGATCACTACAAGATATTTATGGCAATCATAAACCTTTTGGGGGCATTATAGTTGTTTTAGGTGGAGATTTTAGATAAATTTTGCCTGTTGTTCCAAAAGGAGGTCTTAAGCAAATTGTATCAACCTCACTTAAACGATCAGTGTTGTGGCGTTAAGTGACCGTTTTAAGGTTGACGAAGAACATGCGTCTAGATGTAACAGAACATGTACAAACTATTTGGGTTGATTACCTAATGGATGTACCTTAACATTTTTCAAGTAATACTTACATTGTATATTATTTATATTATTTTTACTTAACTATATGTCATTACTTCTAGATTGGAACTAACTCAGACGAGATTGTACAACTTCCAACAACGATTAAGAGGTGTCCAAGTCTAGTTGATTTAATATCGATTGTCTATCCACATCTTGGTGATACAACTACGGTTACACTGACATATCTTAATGATCGAACTATATTGTTTGCATGAATGACGATGTTAGTGACATCAATGCAAAAGCATTAGATGTTTTCTTGCGGGAGACTTTTACATATTTGGCTACTAACAAAATGTGCGAAGATGAAGGATTTGAAAGTTCCATTTCTGATCGCTATCCTAATGAGTTCCTTAACTCTCTCAATCCAACGGGGTTGCCTCCTTTTCAACTGAACCTTAAAGTAGGTTGCCCAATAATGTTGTTATGAAATATTGCACCGAATGAGGGTCTTTGTAATGGTACGAGATTGATTGTTGAAAATTGTAGTACTTTTGTAATTGAAGCTGAAATTCTCACTCTCACTGGAGATAAGTTTGGTAACTTGGCTTTCATTCCAAGAATTTTATTAACCCCTTCATATTCAGAATTGCCTATCAAATTTACTCGGCATCAATTTCCAATTATATTAGCTTATGCCATGACAATCAACAAATCTCAAGGCCAGTCTGTTAAATTTGTTGGCCTTGATTTACGAACACCTGTTTTTAGTCATGGTTAGTTGTATGTGGCACTCTCAAAATGTACAATCTTCGACCGAATCAACATTCTCCTTCCACCAAAAGATATAACCAAAACTACAAATATCGTGTATCCTGAAGTTCTGTTATAATTCCTAACTCATGATTCCAAATTTTCTTTTTTGTTCTTAAAAAATACACTTATGTGGATATATATTTTGGGCACTGCGTATCATATAAATATTACACTTGAACTATTGTTGATCAGATGAGTAACAATTCTTCCTTAATTATAAATTTTATTTGTTTCAAAGTGCCGTCCAACACGGGCAATACCTAGTTACAATAACATTGGACTTCGGGTTGAGAACAAGATTGTTTAACAATTCTCTTCATCTTCATCAAAAATTTATCCATTATCACTATTGCAAAATTGAATACAAAAATTAATTTTAGTTTCGTAAACTAGAACTAAAATTAGTTCCAAATTTAACAAACTTAGGACTAACTAAATTCAAGGCCAAATTTATTAAAAATTGGGGCTAAAATTATTAGGATATTAAATCAAAGATTAAACAAATAACAATATAGAGTATCAAACAATAAATTATATACAAAATCGTCATGAAAAAAATAAGATTTATGAAAATATTAAACTAAGTACTTAACCATGAGAGGGTGAGACTTGAGAGTAGTCAAAGACTCAGGCTGGATGTGAGGAATAGAAAAAGTATAAAACCTCTCAATTTCACTGCTCGGGCAAAAGATGAGACTTTGTGATTTACTGCTAGCCAGCAAAAATTTTTTTAAAAATCTTTTGTAATTTTATTTATAATAAAAACAAGCTCAAACTTTTTAAAAACCTTATAATGACCTTACAACTTTATTTATACTATATATAAACTCAAAAAAGGCGGGGGCTTAATTGACCCCATTTGCCCCGCCATTGAGGGTAGGTAAGGTTTTACACTTGCATTAAATTTGTGTGTTTTGCTTATATTGCTTGGTCTCTTCACGACTTAAATTTTTAGGCCTTACTTAAGATAAAATGGTAACTTTTGTCAATCCCCTAACTCCTCTTTATTGCTGGTCATTGAAGAGGACAAAAATTATAAACCCTCTCAATTTCACTGCTCGGGCAAAAGAGGAGATTCTGAGATATACTGCTAGCTCGCACAATTTTTTTTTTTTAACTTTTTCTTTTATTTATCATAAAAATACCCCCAAACTCAGATTTGAATCAAATTTCTGATCAGTCTAGATTGAGTGACCGCCGTCATTATGTTATTGCAAGCAAATACCACTCTTTTTTGGTTTTGACTGCTGAGAGGTGATTTGATCCCCGCCGCTCGATTGAGCAATGCTTCATCTTTGTCCTGATAAGAAATTGGGGTTTATTTTTGAATAAAAGTAGACATTTTGGCAACAATGAAATTTATAGTAAGAGGAAAATCCGTCGACTTTAGAAATCGTGAGGGTTCAAGTCCCTCTATCCCCAAAAAACTTTCAGGCGATAGAGTCAAAGTTGAAGTAAGCCGTTATGATTCAACTAGAGGACTTGAATTCGCAAGTAGCAGTCAATAGTTAACAGTTCTTTTTAAAAACCTTATAATAACCTTACAACTATATTTATAATATATATACAGTTTATTTCTCAAATGCACTAATGCATACGGATTAGTGAGTTTAAGGTGGATCCCAGCTTATTTTGTTTACTGATGGACAAAAATTAAACAGAGAAGCCAACGTTCCTCTATCTTTCACTGCCGTCTAAACCTCCTTCTCTCTCATCGAGCTCCTTCATTCTCTCTCTCAAATCGAGCTCGATTTAGCACTCCGACTGGAATCCTCTCTCTCTCACTACCGACTGGACCTCCGCTCTTTCTCACAACCAACTGACCTTACCTCTCTCTCACTACCGTCGACAAACCCAAACCCAGTTCTTCTCTTCCAAAACAGAGGTATTGATTTTCGTTCTACTTTGGGTGCTTTTCCAAAACTGAAATTTGGGTTTAATACTTATTAAATTTTGGGTGTATTTCCAATTTGATAACCGATTTTCATTTTTCTTTGGGTGCTTTTTGACTTGGTACGTGGAATTTTGGGTGCATTAGTTTGATACTTGTATAATTTGGTTGAGATTTGGGCTCATTATCATTGTTAAATTTTCAGTGGAATCATTTATTAGGTGAGATTTGAGTTTGATACTTGTATGCTTTATGTGAGATTTGGGCTCATTATACTTATTACATTTTCGTTTTTGTCCACTAAATTTCGTTTTTAATAATCACAACCGAGACTTCTTATACCAGAATTGCTACTCTTCGTTTATTAGGTGAGATTTGAGTTTGATACTTGTATGCTTTGGGTGAGATTTTGGGCTCATTATACTTGTTACTCTACATTAGCTTTATTCTCCATAGTAAGAAGAATTTCATTTTAAACATTTTGGGTGAGATTTGAGTTTGATACTTGTATACTTGTTCATGACATCTAAATTAGTTTTATTTTCCATACACATAAATATATAGGCAAAATCGACAAATTTAGTGTAATTCTAGTACATACTAACATGAACAATCCGTGGACAATTATCAAGAATCAGTGGACAATCCTAAATCAGTGGACAATCCCAAAATTACATTCGCAATGCACCCAAAGATGAATGTATATCAGTGGACAATCCGTGGACAATTATCAAAAATCAGTGGACAATCCCAAAATTACATTCAAAATGCACCCAAAGATGATTGTATATCATTGCACAAACCAAAATATACAAGTATGAAACCCAAATCGAGCTCGATTTGAGAGAAAGAGAGGAGTCCATTCGGTTGTGAGAGAGAGCGGAGGTCCAGTCGGTAGTGATAGAGAGGAGTCCAGTCGGAGTGCTAAATCGAGCTCAATTTGAGAGAGAGAGCAGGTTACAGTCGGAGCACGATGAGGAGAGAAGGAGGGAGCTCGATGAGAGAGAAGGAGGTTTAGACAGTAGTGAAAGAGAGAGGAACGTTGGCTTCTCCGTTTCGTTTTTGTCCATCCGTAAACGAAATAAGCTGGGACCCACCTCAAACTCACTAATGCGTACGCATTAGTGCGTTTGAGAATAAACTGTATATATATATGGGGAAAAAAAAGATGGGGCTTAATTGACCCCCGACTTGCATTGAATTTGCATATATTGCTTGGCCTCTTGATGAGTTCAATTTTCAGGCCTTAATTAATTACCTAAGATCAGATGGTACCTTTTATTGATCCCCGTAACTTCTCTTTATTGCCGTTCATTTTCAAAGTAAATCAATGTGAACATCAACCTGAGTACTTGAGATTTAATCTCAACCTTAAGTTATGAGGTTTTACATGTGCAGTGATGATTTTGCGCGTTTTGGCTTGCATTCATTAGCATCCTTTTGAGTTCATTTTTTAGCCCATAGTTAACTCAGATCTAATTGTAGCTCTCGGTGATTCACGTGTTTCCTCTTTATAGCCTTTTATATATATTCAAAGTTAATCCATGTGAAAAGCAATCATTCTCAAAGATTTAATTTCAGACGAAAATTATTAACTGTCAAGCTTAATCATATTCGTTCAATTTTAAGGTTTTTGTGCGTGTTATGTAAAATCTCAATCCTTCTTGTCTCTTTAAACCTGGGAATATTATGTTGAGTGGACAAGCCAAAGTTCCACATCGGCTAGGATAAAAGAAAAACAAGGGCTTTATAAGTATGGGCATGCTCCAATTGGTAAGAGGCTTTTTGGGTGGTAACCCACGAACAAAACCATGAGCGCTTGTGCTCAAAGCAATATGAAAATTAAAGATACCCAACCATCCTACACGTGGTATCAAAGCGAGGTTGTGGTGAGCCCCCGATTAAAGGAGATATCATGGTTGACCTGGATAGAGGACTCGATGAGGGAGAGGATTGTTGAGTGGGCAAGTCAAAGTCCCAATTTAGTGGTAATCCAAGAACAAAATTGTAAGAGTTTGTGCTCAAAGCATACAATATCACACAAATATAGAGATTAAAGATACCCAACGATCCTACATATTACTCCTCTCTATCTTCTAACTGTCTAGGTCATGGTCAGGATGGGCCAACCTCACCTAGTCATATAGGTAGCAAATTTATAGATTTTTCTCTAGTATTTATTAATCATTAATCTTTTTTTTCCTGACTTGGTATGTAATGATAAGGTTAGAACTCATAATCTCTCTTGAGATTGATTTTAATGTGTCCAATTTTCTAACAAAATGTGATTATGAAAAAAGCGTGCACTTGTTGATGTAAAGACAACTTTGAAGATAATTAAATTTTCTTTTTTTGATTATTTTGCGAGCACGTGCGTTTCTATTTGTTGGGAGTTGGTCTGTTGGTGAGGTTTTACACTGACACTGAATTTGCAGGTTTTGCTAGTATTGCTACACGAGTTCAATTTTTAGGCTTTAATTATCTAAAGATTGAACGGTACCTTTCACCGACTCACTTACGTGATTTCTCTTTATTGCCGTTTATTTTCAAAATAAATCAATGTGACCATCAATTTGATTTTGCACATTTTGGCTTATATTTCTTGGCAAGTTCATTTTTTAGCCCTTAATTAGCTCAGCTCAGGCCTAATGGTAGCTTTTGCCAATCCACGTGTTTCCTCTTTATTGCAATTCTTATTCAATGTTAATCCGTGAGAACTTCAATCTAAGATATACTCCGAATCCGAAAACACAAGTTTGTTTCTTTGAGATTTAATTTCAGTCCTACGTTGCTAACCGTCAAACTTAATCATGTCCGTTCAATTCTTAAGGTTTTGTGTATTTATTATATAAAACTTGTTTTCTCCCTCTCCGCCGCCATTCAACACACCAATATGAGTTATCCTCTGCAAATACAAATTTATTTCTTTGAGATTTAATCTCAACCTTACGTTCTTTGCTGTCAAACAGAATTGTGTACTTCATTAGAAATTGTCCTACATTTTTTTGTGTCTGAGTTAAGAATTTTAATGTCTATTGAGCTTGGGTTTTAATGGGGCCAATTTCCTAAAAAAATGTAAAAAAAACGCACGTCAGTTTGTGTTGGCAACAACTTTTAAGATCAAGTGGTGCAAAATCCAAACGTTTAAGATACCTTTAATTTTTTTTCCCCATATACAGCTAATATATATATATATATATATATTAAAACCTTTGATAAATATGTACACGTGTGTGCTATATTTAGGGTGTAAACGGATCAAATATGAATCGGATACTATACTATTCATTATTCGTATTTTGTAAAAAAATTTACTATCCAAATCCTTATTCGTATTCCTTCTGATAGTATATTAAACTATTATTATCATTATCTTATTGGATATCTCCAATTCGGATAATATCCCTATCCATTTTTCTATAAATCGCTCAATTTTAAAATTTTTAAAAATATATTTGACTACATAACTTTTCATTTAAAATCACACATTATACAAGTTGTAACTAGACAAGTATAATGAAATATTGCAAAAAGAATTAAAATAATTACTAATATTTTATATCAAACTTTTAACTCAAATAATAAATTTCTTTTATTTAATTTGTACGATCCAATAAGATTTACGTTAAAATTATAAGATAACCACACAGATGAATATGACAAATCAAAGTTGAAAATCATTACAAATTGGAAATGGGGTAAAGGGTCTTGTGTGACAATGTTTTTCACAAAAAATCAAGCGAATAATATTTTTTTTTAAAAATAAGGGCCTAATTTTTATTATTTTCTAAAATAAGGGCCTATTTATTAATTTTGTTTTAAAATGAGGGTTTTGACAAAAAAATCATATTTTTAGCAAAACTTTACTTTGTACAAAATTGTGTTTTGTGCAAACTTAACTTTGCAATTCAAAACATTTAATGCAAATTTCTTCTGCATAATGTCTTTATATTTTTTTAACAAGTATATTCTTATGTTTCACTCATAAAACTCTAAAACAACGTCAAATAAAGCCAAATACAAAGTAATATTTTAGAAAACAAGGAGTGTAAACTTAACTTTGCAAAACTCCGAAACTATTATCATGTGTATTTTATTAATAAATGAGTTTTAAATATGTAATTTATTGAAATTATTCTAAAGCATTGTCAATTAAAATACTTATTTATAATGATATGCTAAAAAACATGTAATGCAAACTTAATTCTGCACAACTCCATAAAAAAATACAGTTTAAAAATTTAATACAAAGTTAACTTTGCACTCTTTTTGGAATTTGGTCAAATATAAAAATATTATTCGTTGGTTTTTTTTTAGAAAACTCTTTAAAATAAATCCCATTTTTCAATATCCCGTAATAATGACAAATTACATATGTTGTAAACAGTTTTTCTCTTTCTTTTCCTTTTTTTATAGGCTTTTTTTTTTCTTTTTTGGTTTAGTTAATTTTTGTTTTGGTAAATTAGGTACACTAGATTAAATTTTGATTGATTTTTTTAAATGGGGAGAGAAATATATAATATATATTAAATTACAGCGGATATTCGCAAATATGGATATCCACAAATATAGATAATCTACCTCGGATACGGATTATCCAGGTCGAATACTATCATTATCCATACCAATATCCCTTTTCTCGGATATTTATATACACTATTCAAATCCTCTTTTTCAAATATCTATTCGAATAAATATTCACAAAATACTGATTCGAATTCAGAACAGATTTAGATTTTTCAATATCTATTTACACCCCTATCTATATTAGATCTTATAATTCACAATATTTTATAGTTATTAAAATACTTTAAAATGCGTGATAGCATTTGGTCAAACCTTTGTTTTCTTAAACATATATTTGTCTAATTACATAGACACGCCAAATCTTATATACATTTAATAATATAGAATATTGAATATTGGATAAGAGTTTCTTTTTAGGTAATAATATTAGTACTACACAAAAGTATTTTAATATATTTTAAAATTATCTTTAGTGACATTTAATATAAATTTTTTGGGCCATATATTTTTTATCGCTAAAGATAATTTTATAGTGTAATAATATTTTTTGTGAAATGTTAATATTATTACCTTTTTTTAATATTTATATTAAGAGCTAATATCCTTACTTCTCTACATAATTAATGTGGGACAAATCTACTATATATACTATTGGGTAATCCCTCATTCATACCACCATTTAAATGTGGGATAAATTGTATCTTATAATATTACTTATGAACATCCACATATCAATATTTTTACAACACTCTCCCTTGGATGTCCATTATGCCACAATTCAGTGACAGTTGCCTCATTAAAACCTTCCTAAGGAAAAATTCAATGGAAAAAAATCAAAGTGAAGGAAAAAGAGTACAACATTCTTCTGGATCATTGAATCGGTATCAAATGCACAATATGCTACCTTGTTAAAATCTTTACTAGTAAAACCCAATGGGACAAAACCTAGTTAAAGGAAAAAGAGTACATCGTACAAATATTAAGTTGCATACTTCAGGATGCTCCCCCTGATTATTTACTCCCTCTCATAACAACAATTACATTTAATTTGATGATGAAGTCAAATCATAACAATCTCCTAAACTCATTTTTGGAATACCAGCTTTGACAATCATCTCATGAGCAAACTCTAATGCTCATGCGAGATATGTTTCATACTTGTCAACTTGAAACTTTCTTGAAAATGTGCTATACACGCTGCATTGTCTTCATAGATAATGCTCAAAATATCTGTCATACAAGACAAGTAACAAGAAGTACGAATATGCTGAAGCAAGGATGAAGCAAGGATCTCAATCATATATATTTCTGATTAGTTTCATGAAGAGCTAAAATTTCAAAGTAGTTTGATGAAATTACCATTAAGAAATAACAGCATTACTACTAATAAATATTATATATAATTGAGATCGTACCTTATGATAATCAGAAATATATCCTGAATTAGCATAACCTATCAACTTGGAACCATAAGAATTATGTGCATAAAATAAAATTAGTGATTCCTTGTGGATATCTGATGATATGTTTCATACATATCTGGTGTCGTTTAGTTGGTGCTAAGCTATATATATTAAGCAAGTAAAGAAAGAATGAAATTTCTGGTTTAGTGCAATGTGAGTACCAATTGCACTTAAGTATGGTGATTCGGGACCAATACTTCTTAATCTTTTTCTTTAAAGCGGTATGGATTTTTATATAAAGATCAGATAATCATAGGAATGCTCAGCGGTTTTACCTTATTCATCATTTTAAATTCCTTTATCAAATAGTTAGTAGTTTTCTCGAACTCTTCAGGATTCTCGATTAATGTATCCACATAAACTGCTACTATTGAAAATTATTTTTAATGATTCGTTTATATGGCAAATGAGATTATTTCTATTTCATTCCTTAGACAAATCTTTACTAAAACAATTGTATTGCATTCTTCTGGAATGAATTTGTATCGCATTCTTTTGGAATGAATTTGTATCTCATTCTTCTGGAATGGATAAGTCCATACAATTAGCGTCTTAGTTTTATCGAGTACGTACTCTTCGACTTTACTTCAGGCAAAGTTAATCTTTCTGGAATTTTCACATAAGTGTTAGAGTTTAAGTCCCTGTATAAATTAGCAGTTTCAACATATTTGAGTCTTATATATAGTATTTCAACAATTGTTAAGCTAATTATAAGATATTTAAAATTTATATATTGGATCCATAATAAGGGGAATACAATGCTCATAATCAATCCCAAGTTTTTGCAGAAAACTTTGTGTCACAAGTTGTGCTTTGTGTCTCATGATTTTATTATTATAATTTAGTTTTCTTATGAACACCTATTTGTAACAAAAAATGTTAATATATATTTGGGGTTCGTACTATAGGTCCAACTATATCACGTTCATTTAGAGACTCAAATTTTGCCTTAATGGCAATTTCTCATTTGGCCAATTTTTTTTTCTTGTCGACATTTATTTATTATACGTGGTTATATATCATTATTATCATTTTCCTTTGATATTTCAGTAGCTACTGTATATACAAATAAGTCATCGATGACATTTTATTTATATTCTACATCTTTCTTATTAAATATTGAGATCTCTTTATTATTTGGTACCAATGCCTCTTCAGGGGCTTATGTAGTCTCTTCAGGGACTTGCATCTTTTTTAAGACAGTGGCAACTTCTGGAGCCTTAAAGAGAGTGGATTTTCTCATAACCTCTTCTTGAGTGAAATGAGGAACTTCTTCAGGAGTGTTCTTAGGGCATGATTAATCAGACTTCCTCTTCTAGGGAGTTCAATCTTTTGAACCTATAGGTCTGCCACGCTTCTGGCGTATTACAGATTTATTAATTGCCATATTTTGAAGTTGTCCTACATGGATACTAATTATGGCAACTGCATTTATAACTGGCACATTTAACTTTGTTGTATTTTACTGCATCATTAAATCAATTGGTAATGTGTTTGTAATTTCTTATAAAACACTATTCTTCGTACCTTATCACATTATAATCTACGTGGGTCTAGATGAGACATAGTGCGATTATCTCACTATAATTCTTGCTGTTCTTCTGGAACGGATAGTTCTGCAGGAATTTTCTTATCTCCCCTTAACGGCGGGAATACTTTCTCATCAAAGTCATAATTTACAAAATGTACAGTAGACACAAATATCATAATGTTGGCTAATAAAAATAATATATAGTAGAATGAAGAAAACTTACATATCAATAGGTGTCTATAGTCTTAGAGCATCTACAGAGGCACAAATATCATCTTGCATTTTTTTCAAAGAAAAATGTCAATCCATAAAAAAAAATTTAAATAAAATAATTTGGTAACAAGTTTACCTTTGCAAATACATAGTAGAAAAAAAATACATATTTAGTAAACTTGTACACTTATGAGTTGTTTATTATTTTTTTCTTAATATTATACTTCTAAGATGTCTACCTATCTTGCAAAGAGTTGAGGTTTTTGAGATAACTAATTTTTTTAGACTTTTAGCTCAGCTTGAGCTTTTGACTCATAGTGGAGAGTAATTCAATACTAAAAAGTGATGTATAATAGACACTCGATGAGAAAATACTTAATTTTTTTAGTGGGAGCTTTTGGCTACTAACACTAGTAATGATGTACAATGTTGTGCAATAAAAACCCGAGAAGAAAGTAATAATGATTCTAGTGTGACCTTCTGACTCCTAACACTAGTTAATAATGTATAGTAATTCATTGTTACCTTCACTATTTTTCAATAATAGTATATGATATGACACCATCTGAAAAGTGTATTATGCAATCCATATTCCATACCTTTAAATAAAAGAATCATAAATAAATGATAATTTAAGTTTCTGGACCTAAATTGATTTTTGCTCTCAACTTCTCATCAAGAAACTCTTTAGCAAGAGAAGTGCAATTAGTAACTTTATAAAAATAATTCCATGCTCCCTCCATTCAGTATGATTGTCTCACATCATTAATAGAGATTTTGTATTTAACTACCACATATTTTGGTATATAGTTATGATTTAAGGTCCGGCGCTTCTTAACAAACCACTTCAGGTGGTTCTTAAATTTTATATTAATTTTTCTTTCTACCTCTGCTGGGGCAGTTATTATTTTTACCTCTAGTAGAGAAAAAAAATATTATCCACCTCTTCTGGGGGATTATTAGACCTATTTTCTTGACCTCTATTTTGATAAAAGTTTGTACTTTCTTCAGGAATTGCCTTAGAACTAATTGTTCTAAAATTATGATTCCATCAATATTTGATTGTTCTATTCTGATATAAGGAGACACCCAACTTTGCCTAAACCACTTGAAAAAACAATAATCTTGATATTGCTACTTCAGGAGCATATTCAAAGTATAATAGATGGGGAGTCTTTGATAGTACTGCTTTAGGAGCAAATGATCAAAATAAAAAATCATACTCAGCCATTGTCATAGATTCAATCTATTCATTACGAGTATTGGTATGACCATCTTCTGGTGATCATACCCATCATTCAAAGATTGCTAAAGACTTAATAAGTCATTTTTAAGTATGTATAAATTGATGACGTAGAAAGTTGAAAGCTGATGCTTTATCTTATGAGACTTTATGCTCATAAGAAATAATGAATTGCAGATTCTTGATCAACTATGAAACTTCGGGTTCATAAGAAATAATAAAACTTTCGGTTTTATAAACAAACTTCGGGGCTGAAAATTCTAACATTATATGCTAATTTATTATGTTTGTAATGCTTTGAGCAATTATAGAGAAGGGATATAATAAGAGATATGTTAAGTTCAAATAGAAAATAACATAAAAACAGCATACTTATATATAAAGTTATATATAATTTTAATTAAATAAAAATTTAATAGTTATATAGGTCTTCAGGCCCAAATTTAAGTTACCAAATTCATGGGACTTTAATTTAATATCCTCTTATATCAAAATTTCAGATTTGATTATTGAGGCATATTGTTATTGGAACTTTAGGTTCAAATTTATGACTACGGAGCTTCAGGTCCAAATTTATGACTAGAGAACTTCAGATCCAAAATAATTATTATGAAACTTCAGGTCCAAATTTAGAGAACTTCAGATCTCTAAATAAAATAAAAATTTTTTGACTTCAAATATAAATCATAAATCTTTGGGTCCAGAATAATGAATGGGAAACTTCAGGTCCCAAATATAAATTACGGATATTTGGGTCCATAATAATAAATGGGGAACTTCATGTCCCAAATAAAAATTATGAATCTTTGGGTCCATATTAATGAATGGGAAACTTTAGATCCTAAAAATAAATTATGGATCTTCGGATCCATAGTAATGAATAATGAACTTCAGGTCATAAATATAAATTATAGATCTTCGAGTCCACAATAATGAATAGGAAACTTCAGGTTCCAAATATAAATTATAGATTTTCAGGTTCATAATAATAAATAGAGAACTTCAGGTTCCAAATATAAATTATTAATTTTCGGGTTCATAATAATAAATAGGGAACTTCAGGTCCCAAAAATAAATTATGAATCTTCGAGTCAATAATAATAAATAGGAAACTTCAGGTCTCAAAAATATAAATCGTGGAACTTCAGGTCCAAGATAATTATAAATTTTAAGTCCCAAAAGTATAAATCATGGAACTTCAGGTCCAGATTATTTATAAAATAGAATATTTAAAATCTATAACAATAATAAAAGACAAAACAACAAAACGTAAGATTATGAAAGAAAAAAAATCATAGATCTGATATGTATGAAGAAATTACGATGCTTGATATTAAGCTGGCCTCCAAGACGAAGAAATGTAAATTTTAAACTATGGTGGTATGCTTTCGCATGACCGAATTCCTTCAAGAAGAAGGAAAAATTTTTAATTATGGTGGTCTGTTTTCGCAATAGCCTCTAATTAACTGTAGAGCAGTCGTGCTGATAACATATTAAAATAATAGAGAGAGACAGAAAGAAGAGAATAAGAGAAGTCTTATTAGTCAACTGATATCTAATATGTGTAGGGGTTAGCTCTATTTATATTAAGAGCTAACCTTCTTACTTCTCTACATAATTAATGTGGAACAAATCTACTATATATACTATTGGGTAATCCCTCATTCATACCACCATTCAAATGTGTGATAAATTGTATCTTATAATATTACTTATGGACATCCACATATCAATATTTTTACAACATGGCGGAATTAATTTATATTATTACATCATAATACTAAAAAATAATTTTTTTCAACAAATGAGTTTACTATTTTCTTTTTATTTTTTGTATACAATGAGGGCTCTAAATAAATGAAAATTGGAACTTAAGAAACTAAAAAAGAATTAGTAGCCGAAGGCAACAAACATCGTTTCCTTCAATCTCAATCCTTTTAAGTCAAAAGCAGAATATTCAATTATAATATATGTTTGTTTTATTGTTTGCCATAATAAAATTGTGCTTAAAGTTATAATTTTAATTTACTTTTAGGTAGGAACTAAATTTTGTAGACGTATTACAAATGTTTCAAACTATACTTACTGTTTAATTGCTATTCCAAGACTAATGTAAATTATTGTATAATCTTAATTTTGAAAACAAAAGTCAATCAAAAACTATAGTCTAATCTTATAATCTAATCTCGAGTCCGGAAAGTGGATATAATTAACAATAAATTATATATATTAGAAATATCATTTTATTATACAATTTATGTTTACTTTTTGATATATTATATGACGGTGGATAGAAGTAAAAATTTGGTGAATAATTTATAATTGAATTAAAAAGAATCATTATTTTATAAAAATTATGCCAATATTGATTTTTGTAAGTGTATCCAACAACGTGATTAAACTTAGTGGGCAATACAAATTATCTCAGTAAAACCCAAAAAGAGGGATAGACTGACAAATTTCGCGAATAGAAATAAAATCACCCTTGTTAATTACTAATCAAATTGATTAGGTTGTTTAATTTTTTTTGATTGTTGTAATTTAAATTTTGAATTATTTGATTTTCTATATTTTAGTAATTAATTAAGTTGTTAGAAGTTATTTGATTGTTTAAATTTAAATTTTGAATTTGATTTTATAGATATTAGTTTCTAGCAAGATTTTAAAAGTTTATATTAGTTTAATAATCAATTAGATGATAATGACATTATAGGAATAACAATAATATAAATTAGTTTTGCAGCTACAGTAATTTAATTTTAATTATTTATCCGTAAAATTTTGTATTTTAAACAAAACTTTGAACCTTAAAGTATTGGTGTAAAAGTTGTGTCCTTAAATAGACAGAGAAATGAATATTCGTCCTTAAAACTAATTGCCCCTATTTTTATTTATTTAATTAAAGTGAATGTACTTAATAATCTAGTAGATTTTTAATATTAAATCATTAATAAAATAATATTTATAAAATTAAATCAATAATATTTTTTGTCAGTCTATCCACATTCGTAGATTAATTTAGTAGGCAACATAAATTAACTTAATGACGCAGATTAACTGAAATATATCGTGAATAGAAATAAAATCGTGCTTTTTTAAATTACATTGATATCATTTGAACATGTAATCCCGTCTCTCACCCTCATTCCATAGCCCATACCGGGCACCCTCATTTAATATAGGTTTGTATTTATTACTCTGCTACAAAACTGGATAGTACATCTTTTATGGTATAATATAGAGCATTTACTATTTATTGATGGAGGCCACCGACTTTAAAATTTAATAATCATAAATATATCCTGCAAATTCAATCCAAGAGTCGACCATTCATGAGGTTTTTTTTTTTTTTTTTTTTTTTAAAAACAAATCATTTCAATGTTACAAGTCTCAATCTCTCTCTAAAAGTACAACCAACCACCCTTGTTTCTCTCAAAGTTATGTCTCGCCTCTTTCTCACCAAATTAGGCTAACATATTGTAATTTTAGTTAATTGTCTTCCGATATTTATTTTTTGTTTAAGTGTATTTTGACTTTTAGTCAAGTTCCTTGAAAATTTTAAATAATAATTCTTGAGGACACAATTAAAGACATGCATCGAAGACACACTAATATATCACTAGTCAGTATATTGATCAATTGGAAACTTTGTGTAAATTATATTTGCAATAGATTCAATTAAATGTAATGGTATTAGCAATCAACAAAATTACTCTAACACTCTAAAGTCAACAAAAGTAACAATTTATACGGATCTTTTGGTAGATATTTTTGTTTCTAAAATTATTTTGAAATGTTTAAATAATTTTTTGTGAAATGCTAATATCATTACCCCATTCAATTAACTAACCAATGTATTAGTGACATGTTACTGTATTCCTAAATGCCACTACTGTTGGAAAAATGTGGTTTTGATGCCTTTTTTAGGGTAATTTTAAATGGGGTTTCACACTCGGTTGTGAAAGGAAATTATAGATTCGTGTTCTCCTCCGTGAGTACATCAAGATCGTATATTTGTATGCTCAAAACGGATTTGGGGTGAATGAGAAATTGTCACCCAAAGTGAGCTACTTGAGATGGAAAATAAAGTGTGAAATGTTAGTCCCACATTGAAACTTTGGGAAAACTTTTATGAGTTTATAAAGAATGACCTTTTACTAACTCATAAGCTTCTAAGAAATATAAGGCTCTCTCTCGCGCACCCAGGCGCAGGGGGAGTGCAGATCTCGGACCGAATTTGGATTGACACAGGCTTGACTTGTGTGCGCCCGCACCTGCGGACACGAATGTCGCTCCGAAAATGGCCAGCCGCTCGGGGTCATGTTTTGCACTTAGAGTTTTTCAGTTCATTTATTTTCTTTCATGTCATCCATTTAAATTTTGAATTACTCTTAATTAAGAGATTTCAAATTCATATTAATTTATAAAACGTTTGAATTAATTTATAAATAACGTTTCTGTTTAATTGAGGTAATTAACACTAAACGTTTTTATAATTAATGGGTTTTAATTCTTGAGCTCCTCCCCCCTTGTATAAATTGGAGGCTTAGAGACCTCATTCCACACATCTAAACACACACCTCTCTCACGAAATCATCTCTCCTTCTCTTTAGAATAGTTTTGTATTTGGTGGTGATTAAGTTCATACACATTATTAAGTTCATTTGCGAGTGACACCAAAGTGCTAAAAGGTAGACACTCTTTGTACCGTTTTATCCTGGGAGACAAACGCCATAACAAACCTCGTAAGCACCGTAGGAGGCGGCGTAATTGTTTTAAGGAGATCGTGTGTTACACGAGACTCGGTTTTGGTTTTATTTCTATTTACTTAAATTGTTAATTTCGGCATTTTTCGCTAACAATTACAACATGTGTCACGTGGAAGTATCCAATTTTAAAAGAAAAGCGACATGTGAAAAATTGGAGAGATGAGGAGTTGCAAGAGTGTATATTGGTAAAATAGAGTAAAAGCTAAGTGTGTTTGGGTTGGTATGTAGGAAGTAATTTGTACACACTTTGTATTTTCCCAATGAAAGGAAAAAGGAAAAATATTACATATTTCCTTAGTAAGAAGAATTTCATTTTAAATGTTTTGACATTTCACCATGATAAATAACTATTTTTCATGACAGACCGAATCGATTATATCATACACAAAGAAGAATCTTAATTTTATTTTTCTTTTCTTTTCTTTTTGTTAATTTATTTTCACAGTAAATGCAAAATACTCATTTTCTCTTATAACAAGATATACTGCATTGAATATATTTTTATTTATTCAAGTATCTTTTGATATTAGGGATGGAAAAAAAATCGATTTCAAGTAGGAGGACAAAGGGAGGTGGGCTTTCTCAATATTTGAAACAATTAATTTAAATATGTCAGAACATCATTGAGTTCATTTTTGACAATTATCGGTATATTAATATTGCAAAACAAAAATTGGAATCTTTATTTGAAAAATCATTAAAATAAAAATAAAAATAAGCATTAGACTCTCAATTTGATTCCAAGAGAGCATAAATATGTTAGGTGAACTTTAAATTTCTTATATCATGTGTAAAAATCAATATTGTTTTGCATTCATTTTAAAAACATTACAATACTACTATTTTTTGACAAATATTATCAATTAATGTTTTCGAGATTATACTTAACAAGTAATTAATAAAACAAGTACTGGTTTCAAAACATTAACAAGCGTTAACGTTAAATATATTAAGAAACACTTTTTGTCTATTATTTTTTTAGGGGGTTTTGTTGGTTGGCATCAATATATATTAAAAATAATCTAATATAAAACATAAACTGCCGAACAAATGTACTATTTTTTTCAAAAAAAATAAAAATTATTAGAATGTCCAAATTTTTTTTTTTCATTCGTGCTATCGGGGAGATATATCATATACCCTAGTTAAAACGATAAGTTGGTGACATCACTCGGCCCGTGTATATATTCCTCCATACCCAAACATACCCTCAAGTATTCACAAGATTCAAAAACTAGGTTCGGAAGCTGAGAATATTTGAAATTAGGTTCGGAAGCCTTTTCCACTTTAGCTTCGGGGAGCCGTTGGATCTCCGAACCTTTGCCTCTCATCTACTTCCCTAAATCCAATTCTTGGTATTCAACTCTCTTTACTATTTGTCCCCTATCTCACTTTTTCTTTTCTTTTCCTTTCTGTTTCTTTACTTCAATCCTTCTCCTATTTTGAAGAATCCTTGTTTTACAATAGCCCCCAAAGCGCAGAATTTTCAAATTGAAAAAAGAAGAGTTTCGATTGAAATTCCAATCTTCATCAGCAAGATTGTTCTTTCTTCTTTAGTTTGAACATTACAGAGTTCTCACTTTACCTCTCAGTGGTGAAATTTACACTATAAACCCAAAAAAACTTTTGATCAATCTTCATCTTTCTTCTTGGGGTAAATGAGACTGCCCCATAAAACTAATTTTGAGGATTTCAATTTATCTCTCTGATCTGTGTGTTTAGGCCTAATTTGGGGATTACCCATTAGGGTTCTTGAGGTTGTACTGGGGTTTTGTCCTGTATTTAGACCTAATTTCTGGATTACCCATAAGGGTTCTTGAGATTTTATTACTAGGGTTTTGTTGAGATTTAGTAGAATGAAAGGAGACAGAATGGAAAAAAGGTCATCTTTTGGAAGCATAGTGAGGAAGAGGCTCTCTGATATTACAAATTCTATGCCACAACCGAAAACCCCGGCCCGTGATGAGAAGCTTTCGCCCATTAATTCTTCCTCTAAGGACCATATTGGCCATCTCCTCAAGGTATTATCTTTTCTGGGTTTGATTCATTTTTGGGTAAATTGTACTAAATTTCTTGAACTAGAGCACATTTTGACTCCCCCTCCTCTTTAACTATTGAAGTTTTTAATCTTCACATCATGCCATATTTAGTACAAAATCTATAATGTTAACCATTTGAATATTTTGCATTAGTTTTGAAGGGTATTTGAGAGATTTTGGAAAAATTGGTTGAACTCATTGACTTGTTGATGTAATGCTAACTAGTTCAATGTCTCAAGAATTTGGACAATTGGACCGAAAATAGTTAATTGCAAAATTTTAGTAACTCGGGGGTTTTGCTTACTGATTTTTCATGTAAATTACCTCTCATTTCACATGTACGGCGTTCATTCAGAGTGTGGTCAGTTTTGCATACTGATTTTTCCTTCTTGTTAACACTTGAACCAGGAAAACATGGCATTGGTGAGACTTATTGAAGACAAAAAGTAATCCTTCATTGATTGGGCTATTGTTCTTCTTCCTTGATTTTCGCTTCTCTTATATTCTTTCTTAATTGGAATTTTTTTTTTCCTCTTAATTTGCTTCGACAGTAAAATAATAGAGTTGAGTGGAGTTCAGCTTAAGAAATTTCAATTCAATCTTCAGAAAATGCAAATGCAGAATTGGACCCTTGCTCGGGCAAATAGCCAAATGTTAGCGGTTGGTTGTTGCTGCTTATAATTCCCAAGTTCAAATAAGTTTGCTTTTCAGATTTGAAATTTTTGACGATGAATGTATCTTGGTAATTTTGCAGGAAATTAATTTAGGTAAAGAAAAGGTAAGGTTTCAAAGAACTTGACAAGTACAAGTCTACTGGTTATTTTTGTCCTACCTGAGTTTTAGTAAATATTAACTCATCATTTGCTCATCTTAGGTAAATGCACTGCAGCATGAACTTGTGTGCAAGGAGGCCTTGATTAAAGCAAAGAATTTGGAATTTCAGGTTAGATCTTGTCATTTTGAAATGCATACTCCTTTCTGGATATCTATTTTATAACCGGAGACTGGTTTTTGAATCCTAAAGATGTATAAGGGACAAAAAATTGGAGTGTTCAGATGAAAGATGCCTTTCTAAAGTTGAGATGAAAGATTAGAGGGTAAATTAGACACCCACTGCCTTTGGCACGGGTTTCCACTAGTAACATGACATGTTTAGAAGTTTAGGATATTACGAACTAAAATTCTTGGAGATGTACCATGTAGAAGTGTTCGAGAATAGATGAGGCTAACCGTTGCTATTTTGCTTTCTTGCTAATTCCTCTGTTACACTTGTATTTAAGGTATTTAACGAAACATTTGCATTAGTTCGATAGTGGAACTATTTTTTAAGAGAAATCCCCTATGCTTGTTTCTATTGTTTGCAGTTCACATTCTAAGAATTGGAAACTCTTTGCTGCCAATCTTAATCAAGTTTTTGATAAATAAACTACTTTACATACTTTTGATCTTGAAATAGGCAAACATTATAATTACAATGGCCAAGCAAATTCCTGTTGAAATAGGAATATATGTTGTATCAATAATGCTATTCATAGAAAGAGTACTAAAAAAAGTTAGTACAGAAAATGATGCGGCAATTGCTAGATCAATCAACACGTTAGTAATTTCAACTACTTTTTGGTAGGCCCTAGCTGTGTATTATTTGTCTGTCTAACATTACTCATGTTGTATGCGAAAGAGTGCTAAAAAAAGTTAGTACAGAAAATGACGCGGCAATTACTAGATCAACCAACACTTTAATAATTTCAACTACTTTTTGGTAGGCCCTAGCTGTGTATTATTTGTGTCTCTAACATTACTCATGTTGTATGTGATGCTTTAAGTGTCCTAAAACTTACCCCATCACCTCTCTTAGTCTTAACTTGTTAATTGGTTTCCCATTTTTGATATTTTCATCAAATTCAATTAATATATGTCGACAGGCTTCTTGCAATATCTCTCATTGTTAGTGGAGAAATCTACAAAACTTGCCCCTCTTGGTTGTTTTTATTCATTGTAGTTTTTGAGATTGATTTTGGCAAATATTCCTCGTAATTTTTCAGAATCAACTCAAGATGAATGGTCAAAAGAACAGTTCTCAGGTGCCCCACGAGCAAGTAACAAGACCTAATAACAAGCCCTGCACTGGCACCCGAAGGCGCCCCGTAAGAAGTCAATGTAAATTCTTGAACCTAAAGCCAGCTCATTTGAATGATTGAATCTTTGTAACCAATTCCATTGTTTCCTTACATTAACTTATGTCATTTTTATGTTACAGCGTTGGGCCCTTCAACCACATCTCAACAAAATGCAGATAAAGAGACGGTTGAAAATAAAAGGTTTGTTTCATTTTAGAGTAACAGCAAAATAGTTCAGAAAAAGTTAAATCACAAAATGATGTGCCAACAGATACTAAACGAAATTAACTACCTGCAGGTTTGCATAAACTAAGAAAAGGATCTATAAAATAAGTGCCTTCTTTTTTGAAGAGCATCTTCCGTTTCATTTTAGAGTAGTGTAAAGACATACAAATTATACATAAAAAGTTACTCTATAAAATGATGTGTCAGCATATATTAAACGAAATCAAAATGCATGCAAGTGGGTTCCAATTCTTGACCAACCAACCATAAACCAAGGGTTTATTTTTTTAACCTATGAAATGGCCAAATCGGTCAAAGTAATATGTTTAACGTGTAATGTCTATTGAGACTTTAGAGGAAAAGGACAAAATAGTCAAAGTAATATGTTTAATGTCTATTCAGATATTGTATTCACAAAAAACAAACAAATTTCTCTAAAGACTTTAGATTCAGATAAGATTGCAAATGCCACCTAAGAAAAAGATGTAGAAAATAAGTATGCTTCCTTCATTTGTTGCAGGCGTTGTTTGAGAAGGCAATCGGCCAGGTTCAAGTCCGAGCAGCCAGAACCTAAAGATAGTTTATTTGAGATAGATGCTGCTAATTTTGCAAGTGGTGGACCACTTGATACTCCAATGCACGAAGCCGGTCCAAATTTATTGGACTCGTCTATCAAGATAGACGAGAAAGATGAAAACTGTGAATCTGAATTCAAACCTAAAGAATCACAAAGAACATCGTTTGGAAGGCCGGTGCGCAGAGTAGCCGAAAAGGTGCAGTCTTACAAGGAAATTCCTCTTAATATCAAGATGAGGAGAACTTAATATTTGATTTTTATAAACCCATGATACTATTATTTGTAGATTATGGATCGTTTGTAATTCTGTGGTTGGTTAATTTGAAAAGAACAAGTGGTGTATTTTCGGTATAATTAGCAAGTATCATCTACTGTGATGATTTAGAAAGTACCTTAATTGATCTTGTAATGATTTTTTTTTTATCTAAATCTTGTAATGATTTGAACAACGTTGTGTATTTTCTTTTTATTAACAGATTCTATATTTCCCATTAACATACTTTTTATATTTATTCTTTCCTTTTGAGATTATAAATTGCTCATTGGAAATTTTGAGTCTTCCAAAATGCTATAGATCCTGGTACTGTATCTATTGTCAATTGGTTGAAGAGCATATATTATTAGCCACCGTAACAGAATAAAGCTTTTGTAACAGATAATTTATAATAAGATATCATAGGACAAGCTATTCACCCGGTGTTAGGCTCAACGGTCACGGCAGTCAATATAATAGTCCACATGTGATGCAAAACAGAAGCCATGCTAGAGAAATCATCATCATCATCATCATCATTTTCAGCCTTGCTTCTTTGAATTCTGAAAAAAAAGGAGGAAATTTCTTAAATTCTTATATATTCATGAATAGGTTGTTTTCTATTTTATTTGAGAATTCAAAGAAGTTATGTCTCTTTTTTCTTGTGAATTCAAGAAATCAGAATCGAAGATGGTGATCTTATGTAACCTCACTCCTATTTTGTATTGACGTGTTAAGCTCAAAATTACATTACGCATGAAGAGGTGTGTTAAAAATATAATCCTATGTCATCATTTTAATGTCTTGCAATCGAAATAACATACAAAATATAAAAGTTACTTCACTCATTCCAAATTAATTTCGAGTTAGTTATTGCTATGAACTCTAACAGTAACATTTATTTTTTTCCCTTCCAATATCACACTATTAATTCCAAGGAATTTAGAAATTTGATATGTCCATTACCAAGACGTATAGGTCACTTTCACCAAATCAGATCACTCACAAGATCAAGCTACATGGTATCATAAACCCTATTTTTTAGTCTAATTATCTCTCTCACATGCAAAGCAACAGTGTAAAATGACAACTTAACCTACTTCCCACCCACACGGCATCCCAAAAATAAGTAAAAAATCACAAGGACAAATCAATGTGGCATGATATGTTTCAATTGATACTTTCCGCCGTTACATTAAGTAAAAAGATTAATACATTTTTAATTGATTAGACTCAAGCATCCTGCTTTTATATTTGGGTGATAAGTGTAGATTCTTTAATTTTCCACTTCACTTGGAGACACCACACCAATAAAATCTTCAACCTAAAATAATGTTTATAAAATTATTATTTAATAAAACATGCAAATAACAATTAATTAATCACCCAAAATAGTAATGCTATTGAGGGGTGTTGCGTGGAACGAGTCAAATTGCAGCCGAATTCTTTCCCATCAAAAGGGCCGGGCTGGGTTTGGGTCGGGCCCCATTAGCTTTTCTTTTACCCAAATATTTGGTGCGGAAGTTTGGTCCACCAGCTTCTTTTTTAGACTAACCTCAAAATTTTACATTTGACTCTCTATATAATGTAAACAAAATTGTCACCCAAAAAAATTAATTATAAAATATTATATAAGTAATAGACACGCATTTATATTACAAGATACAAAAATATCACATAATAAATTTATTAAATTAATAGCTCACGTTTAATTACAATAAATAAGATCAATTTTGAGTCATTTTTAACCCGTCAAATCAAATACGTTAACAATTTTTCTCTCTCTTGCTTTTCTCTCTCATCAACTTGTTTTTAAAATTTAAAATATATTAACTTTAAATACAAAAAATATAAATTACTAAAATTTGAAATTTTGAAATCTACTTATTTATATATATTGTGGGAACCAAAAAATAGAAAGGCGGATTAAGGTATTGATTGCTATGAGGTGCCGGCCAAACTTAATTACTCAAGTTATAGCCGAGCAGATTAATAAAGCCTGGTTGGCCATTCTATCCTAAAGGCGGTTAAAGATACAAAATAAGGAAATGATTCAAAATTCAAATATGTTAAAAGGATAATTATAGTCCCACGAATCATGGAACTATTACGAATAACCTCTATTTCGTATGAGTTATCCTTTTTAATATCTTTACCTTATTCAGTGTTTATTTCTTAAGCATTTGACTAACGATATACAACTTGTACCCTAAATCCTATACAAAATAGGAGAGGGGTACACCATAGACATCATCTGATAAAGAGTTCTCTAAAACTCCATTGCAAAAAACTTGTACTCCACTGTTCTTCAACATAGTATAAGAAAAATACAACCCTAAGGGTGGACGTATTTTAAACCTGTTATTCATTGGCCACGAGAACCATCCTATAATAAAAATTATCTTCTTCTTGTGTGTGTGTTTGGATCATTTTTCTCTTTTTGGATCTGATTAATGTCCTAACACAACTAATTGTTATTGTACAATTGATTCACGAATTTGTTGACCACACATATATTAAATAATATCCAGTGTGACAATAAAGCTATTGTAAGGCACTTTAGTTTAAAAATAAAAAAGAATATATTTTTTTAATCTTTTACAAATCTAAATATATTTTATTTTATTTTATTTTTAAAAAAGCACATTATTTTTGCAAATCAATATTACTACCAAGGGTACCATTTATTGAAAATTAAAGTTCCAAAAATATGTAATGTCACTATAACAATAATGGGGTAAATTAATTTTTTGAAATATCTATTTTTTAGATACTGGTAAATGATCAGGAAAAATAGCCCACGACCCTAATGAGGTGGCAAAACGGGTTCGAGTTAAGCATGTAATAAAGCGGGGCATATTCGAGTTTGTAAATGTAAAGCCATTGAGATATTTTGTATTTGCTCCCCACATTTTAAGGGGTATTTTATAGTTGCACCCCACCGTTAGTGCAATATGTTAGGAGGTGTTAACTTTTACTCAAATGAACCAAAATGCCCTTAACATGAATAAGTGCCAATGTAATTTTAATGAAAATGCAATTACAATTTCATGCAATTGATATAAGCAAGTTTAATAATATATATGCAATTTTGTCTTCTAAAAGTTTGTATTTAAATCTTAATCAAGTTATAATGTCAAGAAATGAATTGATTATTTTGTTTAGTATTTCATTTCATCCAAGGCTGATACATGCATTTTTTTTTAGTTTAGACCAAGTGATTGACTACAAGTTCATTACAAAAGTTTATGGGAAGAAAGTAATTTAAGAATTGTTATATCTCACAATTATATGGATGGGACTTTTAGGGACAAGTCAAGTGTAAGACTCTATTTCTTACTAAAAACGCATTAACATTGGTCTTAAGTATTTTCTAAAAACAGAAGGAAGAATTTGTTTATTTGGTTACATGATTGGGACTTTTCGACTCCAGGTTTTATTTATTGTTTTCAATATTGATTCTGTATTTTTTTTTTAGTTATAGTCAATATAATGGAGATGGTAATATGATTTTTGTATTTTAAGCATGTTTATGTTGTTAAAGCATGATGTAAATGAAAATACATTTTGTTTTCTTCAAAATGAGTGGAACTTGTTGGAGTTTCGTCTCTATTCATTTCTTCTTTTTTGTATGTAATACTTTGAACTAGGGGTTTTGTGGTAAACCTGAAAACTAAATGATTGAACCTTACCAAGCTGAATCGAACCTAAAAAATCAAACTAAAATAAAAAAACTGAACCAAAACCGAATATGTTTGCTTTGGACTTAAGGCGTGACATTGCAAAACCGAATCATTGTATATGTGAATCGAAAATAATATTACCTTACTATCTAAAATTTTATATTCCTAAAATTTACAAGGTCTAGTGAGAAATCACTATTTGAGCTATCATGAATATTAGAGTTATATTATAAGGGTGCGTTTGGCGCGCCAGATAAAGAGGTAGGATATGATAAGATAAAGGCCGGATATGATAAGAGTTGGAATTAGTCGGATATGAATTATGTGGGATAGGAAAGCAAAGGAATCGGTCGAATAAGGATTATGCGGGATCGGACAGGATAAGGATTAGTCGGATAAAGATTTAATAAACTTTGCATTTGATGGAGTTTTGGATTAAAAGTCCAAATATTATATAATACAACTTGCTTTTCTTTTAAAAATACATGCAATTTTAATTGTTGTGCACAATTTTTTTTAACCAATGCGATTCTTCTATTTATAAATAAATTTCATAAAAGACTCTTTCGGGAGAAAAGTTCTATATCATGTACAATATTTACGAACTAGGCATTAAGTACAATTTCAAATTCTAATGTTACCATTTTTTTATAAAATTAAAGTTTCTTATAAATATCTTCTTTTAATAAAATAAAAAAAAAAATCTTATAAATAGCTTCATTTAATAATAAAAAAAAATGCAATATTATAAAAGAAATGATTTTTATTAGTTGAGTTACTGTGATTTTGGGTGGTTGAAAATTTTTATTAATAAATTTGATTATCTAAAAGGTGTAAAGAAAAAGATTAAAAAAATTTTAATTCTTATATTAATTTTGTTATCCGGCAATCATGGGATAAAATAATACTACCTATAGGGGTGGTATATATTTATTCGGTTTTAAAGGGATAAAATGATAATTAATCCCAAATGCAATCTAGTCCCGTGTTGCGCCAAATGTGGGATAGGATTAAAATATCTTATCCACCCTCGTGCCAAACACATGACGTGATTTATTTATCCTATCCTTTCCGGCAACAAACACCGGATATGATTAATTAATCATATCCTGCTTCTAATTCCGAGCGACAAACACACCCTAAATGTAAGAGTTAATATTTTTTTCTATGTAAATGTTGTCTTGCAATTTATTTATTTAATATATATATATATATATATATATATATGAAAACATAATATAACCAAACCAAAATCGAACTGCAAAGTTTGGTTCGGGTTTGGGTTAGGAAGATTTATAAACCAAAACTGAATCAAGAGAAATCTGAACTTTTAAATTTGGCTTGGGTCTCCTCATTTTTGCCTTGATGTACCGAAACCGAAAACACTCCTACTTTGATAGTGATGAACTTGAAAATCAAAATTAATTATTAAATATTATTAAATTTGCTTATACAATTGCATTACATTCTAACATAATCCACTAACGATGTTGTGTAAATGCAAAGAAAATAAAATATGGAGTGCAACTGCAAACTAACCCCCAAAATTTGGGGCGCAAATACAAAATGTCACAAAATCATTTCAATCGGTTGCCATCTCTATTTATGATAGCTCATTTATGTGGGTTTCAGTAAAACCCGACCTATTGTCATCCCTAATAACAATTTCTAATTCAAGACTTCAATATTTTGTAGTGTAATTTTTTGCATATACAATTTTCTCAATATATATTTTGGGTTGCTATTTAGATACTGGGTTTTATTTTCATTCCGATCTTTACTATTTTCTTATTGTTGATATTTTTTATATCATCATTCCATTCGGCATGGACAATACCTATTCAATTAAAAAAAAAAACCCAAAGAAGATTTTAGAGGAGCATAGAAATGGACCGAAAATACGGAACTTAATTTACCTGTTATAAACTACGACAATGCCCTCACTTGTAAATAAAAACAAATAAATAAATAAACTTCTTGAGCACTTGGTATATGGGATCAGTTAGCCCAATCTGAACCTACCTTTTGTGAGCATGATGCTAAAAAGTTTGAAACATACCGCGATAATCTACGAGTTATCACTCTTCTGATGGGACTTCATAATAAATTCGAATCTGTTCGGGCTGCTCTACTTCACCGCAATCCTTTACCATCTCTTGATGATGTCACGACAAAGCTTCTTTCCGAAAAAACACGGTTCGCCACTCGGGCCCACAATTCTAATTCTGTGTTTGTTGTTCAGAGTTCGAGACCTACCAAAAGTACATCTTCACGAGAATGTGCATACTGCATGCCACCACCCATATGCTACTAAAGTGTCCAATTAGGATGTGTTTCTTTTGTAAAAAGGTGGGACCAGGTCACTTTCAAGCCAACTGTTACAAGAATTCATCTAGGAGATCCTCCACTAAATCCTCTTCCAGCACCATCACTGCTGCCACCACTGATTCATTTGAGTCGGATATTTCTACTACACCTGTGACTCTAGCTGACATCACAGCTCTTCTTAAACAAGTTACATCTTCTCCTGGTTCTGCTACGGCTACCACCACATGTACATCTTGGTTCTTTGATTCTGGCTGCTGCAATCGTATGACTTCTGATCCTGTTATTTTCACTTCTAAAAGTTATAATTCTCATACCCCCACTATTAAAACTGCGGATGGTTCTCAATTACCTGTTAGTCATGTTGGGACAGTTACTACTCCTAGCCTCTCTTTACCTGCTACATTTCATATTCCAAAACTAACTATCAACCTTATTTATGTTGGTCAATTGTGTGACCTTAGGCTAAATGTTATATTTTTCTCTTCTGGTTGTCATGTACAGGATCCTCAGACGGGACAAATTATTGGGATCGGCCGTAAAGTTGGACGCATGTTCGAGCTCATATACCTTCGTACCTCACCCACCCCTATTGTTGCATCCCCATCACCTGTTGCATCCCCACCACCTGTTTCTTCATTTGAGTTGTGGCATTCCCGTTTAGGACATGTGTCTTTTGATCGTCTTCGTTCTATTGTGTCATCTGGTCAGTTAGGGTCAATAAAGTATGAGAAATTGTCTTGTTTATCTTGTCAATTTGATAAACAACCGGCATTATGTTTTAATAAAAATGATTCTATTTCTTCCGCACCATTTGATCTTATTCACTCTGATGTTTGGGGACCCTCTCCACATGTTACCATGGGAGTTTCAAAATATTTTGTTCTCTTTTTGGATGATTATACTCGTTTTACTTTGATCTATCTTATGAAAACTCGTTCAGAATTACCCCAAATCTATTTTAATTTTGCTTGCATGATCCAAACTCAGTTTTCTCCTCCAATTAAAGTTTTTCGAGTTGATAATGCCATAGAATACAAGGAAACCTCATTTCTTAAATTTCTTCGTGAACAGGGCACTGTTTCTCAATATTCTTGTCTTGGTACATCTCAGCAAAATGGTCGTGCTGAACGCAAACACATACATATTCTTGATACTGTTCGCACACTTCTTATCTCCAGTAGTTGCCCTGAACGGTTTTGGGGGGAAGTAGCACTTATTGCTGTTTACACTATCAATCATATCCCTATTCCCTTTCTTCAGCATTAATCTCTATATGAAAGACTTCATGGTACCTCTCCTGATTACAATTTCTTACGGGTCTTCGGTTGTGCTAGTTTTATGTTACTCCAGCCTCATGAACATTCCAAATTGGAACCACGTGCTCGTCTTTGTTACTTCTTGGGGTATGGGATATAACATAAATGTTATCGGTATTGGGATCCTATTTCAAAACGTTTAAGGATTTCTCGTCATGTTGTCTTCTGGGAACATAAAATATTCTCCTCTCTATCCAAATTTCATGTCCTTGAAGAATTTCCACTCCCATTCTTTACTCATTCGTCTTTTGATCTTTCCATCCCTGAACTTGAGGTTCTAGTTGTCACATTCCCACCAGAACCTGAACCAGAAGCCACACCATCACCACCTCAACCTCTTAGCCCAACATCTCCTGAACCATCCTCACCTGACGTTATTTTTTCCAACGAGCTTCAACATACGGCACCTCCCAATAATGATGTCTCGCCTGCTGATCCTGTCATACCTCAACCACAACGATAGTCCATTCGGGTAAGAGAGTTCCCTCATCACCTTCGTGATTACCATTGTTATTCTACTATGATATCTCATTATGAACCTTCATCCTATAAGGAAGCTAGTACTAATCCACTTTGGCAGCAAGTTATGACAAAAGAATTACAAGCTTTAGATAAGGTGCATACCTGGGATCTTGTGAACCTTCCTCCTGAAAAATCTGCAGTTGGGTGTAAATGGGTGTATAAAATCAAGACACGAACTGACGGTTTGATTGACCGATACAAAGATCGTCTCGTAACCAAGGGATTTAATCAAGAGTATGGTATAGACTATGAAAAAACTTTTACTCCTGTGGCTCGAATGACGTCTGTTCGTAGTCTTATTGCTATTGTTGCCGTTCGCAAATGGGATCTTTTTCAGATGGATGTCAAAAATGCCTTTCTTAATGGGAATCTCACAAAAGAAGTATATATGAAACCACCTCCCGGTTATTCACACCAGTCCACTCAGGTCTGTAAACTTCGTCGTGCCCTATATGGACTCAAACAAGTTCCCCGAACTTGGTTCGCAAAATTTAGCTCTACCATCACAAAGCTTGGTTATTCCTCCAGTTCGTCAGACTCATGCCTCTTTATTCGAAAGACAGATTCTGGGACTATTCTTCTTCTTCTTCTCTATGTGGATGATATGATAATTACTGGGGATGATATTTCTGGTATCTCAAATCTCAAACAATATCTTATTTAGTTTTTTGAAATAAAGGATCTTGGTCGTCTCAACTACTTCTTCAGGCTGTAAGTCCTTTTTGATTCAACAGGTTACTATTTATCTCAGGTGAAATACACGTCTGACGTTCTGGCTTGTGCTGGTCTCACTGACTGTAAAACTGCATCTACTCCATTGGACACCAATGTTAGACTTACTCCGTTTGATGGTACTCCTCTTTCTGATGGTACTTTATACAGACAGTTAGTTGGCAGTCTGGTTTATCTTACATGTTGTCAGTCAGTTTATGGCTGCTCCTCGCTCTACTCATTTTGAAGCTGTTATTTGGATTATTCGTTATCTTAAAGGGACAATTTTTCATGGGCTTCACTACTCCTCAAAGTCATCTCTTATATTAAGGGCTTACTCTGATGCAGACTGGGCTAGTGACCCTACGGATCGTCGGTTTATTACTGGTTAATGTTTCTTCCTCGGGGACTTTCTTCTTACTTGGCATAGTAAAAAATAGCCTGTTGTTTCTCGATCAAGCACTGAGGCTGAATACCGCGCTCTTGCTGATACTTCACAAGAACTAATATGGCTTCGACGCCTCCTCGATGAATTAGGTGCTCCTTAAGACTCTGTTATTACTCTTTATTGTGACAACCGCAGTGCCATTCAAATCAGTCACAATGACGTCTTTCATGAACGAACTAAACACATTGAGATTGATTGTCACTTTATTCGCCAGCATATTCGCAATTTGTACATTCGTCTTATATCCGTATCTTCAGATGACCAGCCTGCAGATCTCTTCACTAAAGCTCACCAGCCTAGCCGTTTTCAAACGTTGATTTTCAAACTCCAACTGGTCTATCACTTACCACCTTGAGTTTAAGGGGGGGGGGGTGTTATAATATACTATATATTATGTTTCCTATTCCTATTCTACTTTCCATATTGTATTAATTGTATTGATTGTGTTCCCATTATACTTTTCAAATTGTATCCTAGATTAGAGTTTTGTCTCTAGTATATATATTCTTACTTTATTGTACATTCTCTCATCAAAGAAAGTAATACAATTATCTTACTTTTCCTCAATCTCTCTTTCGCTTTCTATTTCGTAACAAATAAAATGCACATAATAATCATAATAATTTTTTAGGAATTATGCAAAATTAAGTTTAGACTCCTTATTTTCTAAAACTTTACTATGTATTTGTGTTTATTTGACATTGTTTCAAAATCTTATTAACGAAACATAAGAATATACTTGTTAAAAAAATATAAACACATTATGCAAAATAAATTTGCATTAAATTTTTTTGATTGTAAAGTTAAGTTTGTACAAAACAAAATTTTGTGCAAAGTTAAATTTACACTCAATTAAAACACTTATTTTAAAATACAATTAATAAACTTCTCTAGTAACTCAATATATATAGAATTCAAACTCCAATTTCCTTTTCTACTTAAGACTTAGTTTTACGAGAAAGGTAAAATGAGAGGAGAAAAGAAAAGAAAAGAAAAGAAAAGAAACTTTTTCTTGCTTTCAAATTCAATGCGCGATTTTAAAAAAATAAAATAAAAAAATATCCCGCCTTGAAATTTGAATTCCACATCATTTTAAAATAATATTAAGTGGAATTATTCTTGTGTCCAACTAGAAGAATTGGGGCTAATAAACTCTAAACGCAAGATGACGGATGTCTAATTAAAAATTATATTAAATTATCAATCTTGAACTATTTTTTTAAGTAAAAGAGACAAAAAATTCTCTCAAAAATTTCTTAGTAAAAGCAGAAGAATCTTACCTAATTCATAATTTAAATCTTTTTTGGTAGACCCCTTTATGAAAAGTAATATTATATAATATTTGAGCCATCAATTTTCAAAAAGACTGTTCAGACGCAAGATGATTAATATAATTGACATCCCACTTCTCTAATCTAAGTGGTTATTATTATTAAATAGATAAATGCGCTAAACTTAAATCCTTTTCCATCAAAAAATTATTGAGGGGACCTCCACTATCCATATGCCACCTGGAGTCACATTAACTATATTTTATCAAATATTCTTCCTTGAGAGCAACTCCACTAGTAAAAAAGAAGTTACTTCAAATGTTCCGATAAAATTATGAAGTAGGTTGATTTAAAAAAAATACATATAAAACAAAGAGTTTTGCCATTCCCAAAGTGTGATTGAGTTGTGTTAAAGGCAATTTACAATCGTCAAAGCATAATAATATACAATAAATTACTGTATCATTTACTCGGATGGTAACTAATCAATAATGCTTTGAAAACCTTGTCTAACATATAGATGATTTAGGGCGTGTTCGTTTATTGGTTTGAATTTGTATTTGAAAATTAAATGTTGGTTCTAATGTTTAAAAAAATTATTTTGTTTTTCTTTTTGAATGTCACTTTGAATGCTGGAAAAAATTTTATTTAGACAAATTTGCCACTGTCTTGTTATTTTATAAAAATTGTAATTTAGATTTTAGGTGCCATTTGTTGTTGTTAATTAAACTTTAAGTGTCAAAGTTTACCATACTATAACTTGGGTGTCAACTTCGATAGATCCCGTTATTTAACCCGGTCAAAAATTAAACTATTTTAATTTTTGACCCAATTTACCCCTCAAGCCATAAGCAAAAGAACACCATAAGCTAATGATGATAGCAGTAGCTCCAGCGAGGAATCCGGTTGGGCTGCGGCTACAGCTCCAGTGGCTTACGATGATTTCAATCCTAATTAAAAGAAAAAAAAAAACCCATAGTCCCAAAGCAGAGCACCACAGTCCACACACACAAGGACAAAAGTTCTGTAATGGCTTTTGCAGAATCTTTGGTGACGTGATTTAACCTCCAAACGGAACAACTTCGAAGCCACAGAAAAAAAAACAAAAAAAAACCCATCTTTAGAGTATTAAGCAACCTGAAAGGAACATTTTGGAATTCAAATCGGGCATGCTTATGATTTATTTGATGTTTTAACATTTTCTCTCTCCTCATCGCAAACTCTAGCCATGGCTTCCCACCACCACGAGAACGGTGACAACCACCATAATAACAATCACAAGCCACAAAAAAGTCCAAACTCACCCTCATCACCTAGCCGAGCTCCGCATCGAATTCTCCCATCACCACTCCAAAATCACCAAAATGTATATAGTTTATTATAAGTGAAATAATTGCATATAGATGATATTGATGAGTAGGTTATGATACATTTTGATGTATATGCGTGTAGATATATGATGTATGTAAAGTGATGATGGTGTTAATGGCTTTGTACGTTGATGATGGTGGTGGGGGAGGGGGATGGGGTTTGTTTGCATGGGGTAAAGGGGTGGCTGCCATAGCCCTTTTTTCTTTATTTTTCTTTTGATTTTTTTTTGTTTTCTTTTTTAATGGATTAGTTAAGGATAAAATAGGTGAATTGTGTCAAATATTAAGGGAGTTCACTGATGGCTAATCTGACTAATGGAATTTATTCAAATTGGCACCTAAAGTTTTATTACAATAAACTTTTGTACCCAACATGTCAAGAATAAATGGCATTTAAAGTTTAAATCGCCATTATAAAAATGACTTGCAGGCAAAATAGGTATTTGACATCTTTAAACATTAACCGGAAGTGTTAAGAGGGAGAGGAACCTCTTAAATTTTAAGAAGCAAAATAAGATTTCAGATCTAAATTTGTAAAGTTGCCAAACTTATTTTAAAACCTCTCAATCTAAATAGGCTACCCATTGAAATTTCAAAAGTGAGAAAAAATAATTAAAAATAAATAAATCACCTTAGTTTTATACAACAATCATCGAAGATGAATTTTATCAATTTATCTAGCTGAACTCATATACCTCATATTTTAATTCAATTACTGCAAATCATTTACATATGTTTAGAGTAGATCTGCAAATGACCTTCATCGCGTGAAATGTGAAAAGGTTTCGATATTGACACATTTACCTGGCCCACCAGCGTGGTCGTCAGCCAATGAATTCTTTTTTATTTTTATTTTTAAAATTAGAGAGATTTGTTATTTGTTAACGATGAAGTACTCTTGAAAGATATAATATTACCGCTACATGCATGAATTGTTATCGTTGTAAACCATATTTAAATTATAATATATATGTGGTGAGACTATATTTTAAGAGTATTTTTATCATTATATTTTTATTAATTAAATTATTTATGTGATAATAATTAATATAGTGCAAGTAGTGAGAATGAGCGGGTAGGCAAAGCCAAATAGACCATTTTCCTTTTTTTGGTGTGTAGACAGATGGACTTTGAAAAGTAGTAGTAAATAATAGCAGCAGTAGTAGAAGTGTAGAAGACCAGCCTCGTTTTTGTGCAGAAAGGAGAGTTGTTTGTTTTCTTTCACTCTTCTTTTCATCAGTCAGTCTTGTCTGTCTTTAGTCTTCACACTCCCGCATTTATCGCTGACGTCTACTCCTCCCCCGCCTCGGCTCTTTGGTTAGTCAATACAGCCATCGCTTTGTGTTAATTGGTAGAATAACAATGACCATATCACTCTCAAGGGTTGAATCATAGTAAGTATTTTATCAAACAGCTAGAGGTTATGAACTCAAGCACTACCGGATGTAATTACTAATTAGAGCCATGCCACAAGTAATACAATGTAAATTATATATTCTCAACGTGGATGGTAAGCCTTTAACCAGATCAAAGAAGGAATGGTCGGAGTGCCTGCAATTTGGCATGAAAGTGATCGACACCCTAAGTTACCATTGGACAAAACAAAAACAATAACAATACACATAATATACAAAAAAATGGATACACAAAATAATATGCGTTCTTTTTAATATATATATATATGCAATGATAGATGTGGGTGTTCGAGTAGGAGTGGGGAGAACTTGAGCCGATGTGAATCATTTCACCTTTAACCATTAGGCCACTAGCCCCATCTGTAAATTAAGCTTTAAGTAGTTGAAAAAGTGAGAATTCACTTGGGTGCGTTTGTCGTGGCGAACTAAAAGATAGACCGGATAATATTGTTTAATCTCATCTGAACTGGACAAAATAATTTTACCATTTAATTGGGATTGTTTAATCCCTTTTCTTGTAGGATAAGAGATTTTTTTAGGACGAACATTAAACGTGGGATAAAATTTTATTTGTTTTATCATATTCTAGTCAAATTATTGCCTGCTTAGGTTTCAGCCCACTTTAAATTCACTAATACTAGCTTCGTGTTTGTAGTCCTCTTTTATATTTTTACGCGCATACACTTTTAACAAAACAGAGACATAAAATAATGATTGTCCTAAATATAAATGGTATGATTATTAACATTACTTGTTAGTATTAACACTTTACTAAATTAATACTTATGCATTGTCACTAAAGATAGTTTTGAAGTAAAATAATATTCATGTGAGGCGCTAATAATTTTATTCAATATAAAACACAAAAATATTTAGGCAAGACTATTAGCTTTCAAATGAATACTCGATTTCAAAATATTTTTTTAGTGATACTTTATATGCATTTTTTAAAATATTTTTAATACATTTATAATGCTTTTTAAAATGTTAGATTAGTCAACGGCCAGTGGCTGCCAAAAAAAATAATTGTATGATAAAAATCTCAGTAGCTAACTCATAAGATAACATCTTTTTTTAAAACTCTCTGTAATGACCGGTGTACGCGTGCTTTTGTTATCCGAAAATTCTACAAATTCATGTATGTAATAAAAAGAGAGCAAATAGAATTGTTGATTCCATCTAATCAGTGCCGTATCATATTGCAGGAAGTTTTATAAACAATGTGAAAATAATTATTTTATCATTTAATATTTACAATCGGATGTGTTTTTTTTTTCTTTTTTAATATATATATTTCTGTTATGTACAGGCAGCCTGGTAGACGCGTTAATTCGAAGAAAAACGCCACACACGTATGCCCCCAAGTCCTAAAGCTATGCCCACAAGACTTAGGTAGTTTTGGCCTAAAAAATGCCCCTATCTCTTTTGGCATTTTCTCCCTATTTTCTTTGCTTCCAACGACTCTGTATCTCTCCAACAAAACAGTTACCTTTTGAACCATGAGAAGATTTTGTTATAAAGAACACAAACAACCACCATCCCCCCCACTATCTCTCTCTCTCTCTCTCTCTCCCTACTTTCTCTCTGTATTCTCTTCAAGTTCACAAGATCAAAATGGACAACAACAATTCTCTTCTTGGTTGGCCTTACTACTTCCATGGAAAGGTTAGCAAAAAAGCATCTCTTCTTGTTACAAGCCACTAAATAATTGGCTTCTTCCCTTTTTCTCCCTTCTTGATTTTGTTCTTGTGATTTTAAAAAATTGGTATCATTTATTTCTTCTTGTTAGAAAAGAATAATGGGTTTTCTTTAGATTTTTCTACTCATTTTGCATAGAGAAATTGATTTCATTTCCTGAAAATCTTGTCCACTACATTAAAATGAATTATGGGTCTCTATTCTTTTTTTTTTCCATTCTTCTTGTTAATTTCTTGAGAATTGAGGCTAATTGATAATGGGTAATGTGAAACAGAACATGGAGGAATTGACCCAATCTCTTCTACTTGAGCTAGAATCAACAAGGCTAAGAGCTCAAGAGGAAATCAAATTCAGGGACAACCAATTTGCCCAACTCAAAGATCTCCTAAACAGAGCCATTAGAGAGAGAGATGAAGCTAAACAAAATTGCCAAAAACTAATCTTTGAGAAGCTATTGCTTCAAAATCAGCTCCAAAATACTCCCCTTTCTGCTCTTTCAAGCATTGAAGATGAACCCATAAGAAATTTAGACTCTCAAAATGGATTCTCCTCTTCTGATTGTGAAGAAAGCATTGTTTCTTCCCCTGTTTTGGACCCAATTCCCCCGCCGCCGCCGGTGTTGGTGCCGGAGAAGGAGTTACCAGAGAGAGGGAAGTTCTTGGAGGCGGTGGTGAAAGCTGGGCCACTCCTGGGGACACTTTTGTTAGCTGGGCCTCTACCTCAGTGGAGGCACCCACCACCGCCGCTTGATTCCCGGCAGATTCCGCCACCACCGGTTGCCGTTCCTCCGCCGGCGGTGGCCGGAGGTCTACTAAATTGTGATAGAGTTAGTAAGAAAAGGGGTCTTTGTGAAGGGTGTGATTCTTCTATGGATACCAAGTACCCAAGGATTTTTCCCAATTAAGTGATTTTATGGGATTAAGCTCTTCTAAAGTTATGAAAAGATTCCAACCCTCAATTTTAAATTAACTAGTTTAGAGAGTTTCTATTTCATAGAGTATTCGTAATCAAAATCTATACCGTTCAATTCAAAATTAGCGGTTCAGATTTTATAATTTTATTTTAAAGCAATTTTTCATCATTTTAGAGGAGCAAATGTAACAACATGTAATATATAGTAACTTAACATAGTGTTATTTCGGTGGTAGACATTTCGGTCTCAGCAATATTATTTCTATATTTAATATTTGAAAATTCAACGTTTGTAAAAATTTATGTTAAAGAAGGTAGTAAATTTTATATTTATTAGCCATTTTGCAAGAAGGTTTAGTGAGGAAGATGGTGGAAGTGGGGGTTGAAATGAAGTTAAGATATTGTATAAAGGTATTGATTTAGAAAGGGGAAGACTCTTCTGAGCAAGTTTTAGGGTTGGAGATTTGTCTTTTTTTAGTTCAGATGTCAATTGATGTGAAAAGGGGGATTGATTTCTTGAGATAATTATGGTTGTGTGAGGATTTCTTATTGTAATTTTTTTAGTAGCTTAAAAGTAAGTCCGATGTAAACATATTTTAAGAGTGCTATGTACTACAACTTAATGCATATGTTATTGTCTTTTTTATTTTAGTTAAAGTTATATTCGTTTTGGCAGATAACATTTTTTCATTGAGTTATTTCGGCCATTATGTGTCTGTCTCGTTTTGTCTCTTTGTATGCCTCTAAAATGTTATATTTCAACACTTCTCGATTAAATTTATGTATTGCTAATATAATTATGGCCTGGCAAATATTATTATGAAAAATTGTAGAATTTCTTCTCACAATTATATTTTATTGTGATAATGATTATATTTTTAAAGGGCAATAGGACTACTCCCATAAGTTTCATAATCATTATGGTACCTAGATTAATAATGAATACTAAAACAAATGCATGAGAAGAAATGATTAGAAATCTGGTGCCCTACTAATAAGTGGAATTTTTATCCCCTCCCGCCATTACTCTGATTAACCAACCAATATACATACATGCATGTTGCCTTCCGCATATTTAACAAATTTTACTGACGAGTGGGTCACCGGATTCTAACAATTTGAATTTGGAGTCTGTCTTAAATTTAGCAAATAATGTTGTAGCTATGTTTCCCTCAAAGAGTCGTTGAAACATAAACTAAGAAATACAATTTTTTTATTTAAAACACCCACCCTTCTGTTACTTGATAATGCATTATGCATGCCTTTGAAAGAACACTTAATTAAACAAAAAGTTGAAAGGGTACATCATATAAGCAAAGATCTTTTAAAAGAATATAAAATGTCATTCTGTTTATTTTTTAAGAATGTCTTTTAACTTTATTATATACCTTCTCTTAACATTACATTTCGGCTCTCTAATCAATGAACAATTGATAACATTAAGTAACGCATTGTCCACAAAATTTTAATTTTAATTTTAATTTTAATTTTGACCTCTATGCCTATGATCTCACGTATAATAACAGAAAATAAAATATGTCATGTGACATGAAATTTTAGACATATTCAAAGTGACATTTCTGTGTCATATATGGCTCACATGGGCTTTGTAAAGTGTGCAATCCTATATATATCTTTTACAAATTCACCTGATAATATCGATTATCGAGCCCTTATTCCACACAAAAAAATGCACTTAGGATGCCTTCTTTGGTGTGTACCAAGTTTTGAAAAAGGGCAGATGGGGGATATTGGCCAACAACCGGTGGAAGAGGGGTCCACGTGTCGGATGAGTGTGACCCACAAATCAGAACCAAGATCTATTGTTAGTGTCGTTGATTAATTTAATTCAAACTAATTTAGCTTGATGTGATATGATATATTATGTTTTAGCAAATATTTATTAAGTTCATTAATAATAATGATAATAATATGAAAAATAATAATAAAATTATTTGACTTGTATAAGAAGTTAGAAAATAAATTAAAGTATGTGATGAAATATTTTTTTTTATCTCGTGTTTAGTTTTATGATTAGACGTTTTTTATATTTCATTATTTTTTGTAATTTTTTTTTCTTTCTTAATTATCAAAGAAAATTTTTCATTGAAACAAATTAAAGAGTAAAAAAGAGATCTCATCATATGTCTCACCAAAAAATTTTTGTTATCATTTTTCTTAATTGTTCAAAATATTTATATCCACTTCACCCCCGTACACTTAAATAGTTTAATCAAGGTCATGTCCTGTTCTTACGGTTATATATAAAACCCTAATTTAATACCTCTCCATAATGCTTGAGGAAAATCGAAAGAGAAAAATATATTATGAGTGCTTTGTTATCATATACTATTATTGTATTACAGAGGAAGTCATACTATCTTTCTTATTAATTACCATAATAATAACACACTTAATACTCTTTCTCTTATTAATTATTATATTAATTGCCCTAATAATCTATATTATTTATTATAATAATTATTATTATCAAATCGAGTAATTATTATAGTAATAAATAGTTTTTATTATGAAACTTTTATTTACTTATTTTTAAACTCTTTCATTTTCTATATTTATATCTATACTTAATAATGACAATTAAAGTCTCATATCGAAAACAACCGGAAGAAACACAAAAACTAACTTTTGTATTTCAATCTACTAGATGAGGTAATAAAATTTGTTTATTCAATATATACTATTATTTGTCATTTATGTAAATTCATATTTGTTATTTGATTTGATAAATTTTATATTTAAAAAAACTTGACTATAATTATATAAGTATAGATATGTATACAAAAAAATAAATACAATATATATATATACTTATGAAAAATAATTTATATAACGTCCGTGCATCGCACGGGTAATAAACTAGTTTTAATGTAATAGTAAGACTTCCATAATTATGAATGCTACATTTATGTCTTTACAAATACTTCTACCATATATAAATATAATGTGAAAACGATTATACCTCTAAGAATGGGTACTTAAATTCAGCCTGGTTTGAATTATATGGACCTATTTCTCTTTCTATCAAAGTATCCCCGCTTAAGAATAGAACATAACAAAACCCACTTGTTTGAATTGTCTGGGCTTCACAACCATTCCATCTCAACCAAATTTCTCCGCAACACTAACATATTACCTAATTTTAGAGCGTGTTTGTCATGCCAGATAGCAAAGGAGTATAGGATTATATTTTCCTATTTGATATTTGGCGCGAGACATGATTGGATAAATAGGAGTATTCTTAATCCGGTTGGAACTTCTCATCCTAGAACTTACGTTATTACGTAATCCCACCTTGAGGGGTGGTATTGTATTATACAGTTCAAGGAAAAAACAATACTTTCCCTCATAAGTACATCCCATACCCTAGCTACAAGAGAGAGGAGCAAGTTAGTCTAATGATAATCTGAGTTCAAAATAAATAATCTTATAAAATTGGGTCGAATGCATATTACCCGATTTTCAACTGATGAATTTAGAAGAAATACATGTTGGTTGTTACAAACTTTTCCCACTAAATTTTAATGAAAATACATATTATAGACTTGTCCTAAATTTTGAATTCATCAAACCACTATATATATATAAGTAGATGTTGGCTGTTAAAAATTTCGAACTTCGTCAATGTTACCACACCAACATTTCCGATTTTTTTAAGCCTTGTACAGAAAACACAAAATCATGGTAGTTAGGGGGGGAAATGACACACAGAGAAATACCACCCAAGTGTTCAGCCTTTATTGTATTTTAAAATAAACGGTAGATATTATGCAATTTAAAATATTAGTGCTCTTAGTTTGAGAGCTATAAAATATAATCTCAAGAATAGATTTTGGGGATCTAGATTGCTCTAAAATATCCATCTCTCTTCTCTGGATATTTGTTACGAGTTGATAATTATATTTTATTCTTAATGCGAACAATTAAGTGATAAGGTGTAATGCGAACGGTCCAGAGTTGGGTGCGTGACAATCGGACCCTTAGGAGAAAATAGCAAAAATAACATGTGCAGGATTATATTGTAAGTGAAGTTTCCGGAGAAATTGTCAATAATGACAAGAAGGTCGGGGTCCACACGGTAGTTGTGTGACTTGGACTATGCGAAGAATCAAGTGAAGCAAAGTGAGTTCCTATTGGTGGATCACGTTAACATCGACTCACAAGACTCTTGACTTCAAGCTGCCTCTTTTTTTTTTTTTTTTAACTCCCACTTAATACATATTCTGTGCATCATTCACATGGGAGGGAGATGTAGCACTCAGCCTTTCTTCCTAACTGACTTCCTAACTGACCTAAAATAGTAATAATGCATTGAACTTGAATCACCATTCACCTTCAACTTTCTTAAGATCTTCTACCAGAAACTTGCAATCAGTGACGGAGCCAAATTCTTATTTAACATATCCTATAGTTTCTCAAAATTCCAGAGCTCTGGTCCCAACTTGCCGCCATCCTTGCTTGCAAACATGTCATTCTCGCATTGGAATCACATTAGTTTTGTGTCACATTTTTCTTTTGCATCAAATCATGTAACAGACTAACAGCAGCGTAATTCAACTCTTGATTCGTTGAAAGCACTATCGTTTTTAGTTTGCCTCACGTTAAAAACCATGTATGTGCTACATATACCCGCAAATGTATGCATAATCACATTTTTATCATCTTTTGTTGTTAGTGTATTTAACAGCCAGGTCACACATTTCATTTCATGTTATCTTGTCATGTCTCATCTTGACAGGTCTATCAGTAATAGGACTAACAAACCAGTTGTATTGCATCAACCATGTATGACTTGCTATTACGAATGAGGAGAAACTCAAAATTGTGCACCATTCATCTATTTAACAAATGGCGTGGCACAATTGAGCCACTAAAACATGAAACAAGCAAGTAACAGACAACTATCATATTTCCAGGTTAACAGGTAAGAGTTGAAAATAATCAACCAGATTATGGCCCAAACCTGTTGAAAGTAAACTCACTTGACAATTCATATCCTGTTGAACGTTGTCTACCTAACTCTATCTGGGATATCAGAGAAACAAATCATGTACAACCCTTGTGCACGTCCAACGGTAGTAGGGATGCCCCGTCCAACCCTACCTGCCCCAACTCAATGGGTCCGGTTTGGGTGCTACTTTTTAGTCAAGAGGATGGGGTTTGGTTCGGGTTCAATAAAATTTAGCCCGGTTCACCTTAACCCGAGTTGACCCAAATATAATTTCTTTAAGAAAAGCGTGGCATGGGTTCATGTTTTTCAAAATAGACCCCCTCTTCGAGTAGAGTTTGGGTCAGCATTACTTTTATGGGGTCTCGTTTTGGTCTGCAGAAGCCCGGCCCATTGCCATCCCAGCTGTAAGTCCATGATATAAACACCTATAGGAAAGGTGGAATGTTCAAATCCCCGCAGCTGTGGGCTGCCTCACTTAGTTTGCCCGTGTTGATAAAACAAGAAAAAGAAAACATAAAGAAGAGAAGAGAAGGATGCACCAAATTAAATTATGCAAATGTGCAAAGAATTTGTGTTTTTTTTTAATGATGAGCCACCACTAAAACCTGACAAGTTGTCTACTGGCATGGGCAATCACAGCAATTTCTACAATACATATTCAAACATTTTATTTTATATATGATAAAACTCACCAGAGATTCAACTCTTACCCATTTGAAATATTTTTTATCGGCTTTTACCTTTCCGTCACAAGGCTTACAAAATTGTCGCTGAATGTTCAGCCAATGCATCGCTTCATGGAACATCTCGCTTAATCCTCGAGGACTGTAATCAGAAGCATGCAAAAAATACTCTCATCAAAATGTTTTATACACAAGGTTGGCTAGAAAATATAAAATTCCAACTCCTAAAAGCCCATTTGGTTAACAGGGGGATATAAGACCAAGGTGAAGATATAAATGGTGGAAAGTAATTTCACATATTTCGATTAATGTTTTAATGTATAGAGTTATGAATCAACGTGCTGATAGCACAATACCAAAATATAGTTATGCAACTTTAAACAAAAATAGAGAACAAAGTTCAATACCGAGCAGGATACATTTGGCACACATTTGGTTTTTCTGTTTTTGTTTTGTGTTTCTTCACAATGCTGTTGATCTGAACAATGAAATTTACCTCTTTATGAGTAAGACAAGGCAACAGAAGTTTTGTTCCATCAATCTTCTTCGTTTTCATCTTGATTATTCCTTTGAGCACTCTTTTGAGCATTATACATCTCAGCGACCTGAATATTATTAGGCAATGGGAAGGAAAAAGAGTTATCCAAAAGTTTTAGGAAGATTTCGCAGTAGCACTTTTGATCAGAAAATGATTTATTTTGTTCCCTTTGTTCAATGATTTGATAAAATGGTCAAACTCTAAAGGATCAAACACGCGTGAATAAGTAATGATATCAAAAGAGAGGGAAATAAACCAGATTCAAAAAGAAACAAAACTGAATATCTGATCAAATGAAATCATCGAAAAATAATTGACTCGCCATCTCAGATGATGAAGCTTGCTCCGGAGTCTTATCTTCTCGGACACGAACCAGCCGCGGGAACCGGAGAGAAATTCCCTTTTGCAATAACAAAAAGAAATGAGATTAAGGGAAAACAAGTTACAGGTTTACATTCTTTAAAAGAAAAGGTTGCCTGTACACACGCAAAGTGCAAGTCTGCACATGCGTGAGAGAGATAGAGAGATGAGTTGTGGGCTATCAGTGTGCATTTACTAGAAAATGATAAAACGCCTTTAAAAAAAAGTAAAAAACATTAAACCTTATCACGGTCCACGATACCACACGCAGCACGATAAACAGGGCTGATGGTCAAGTCTGCAGCTTTCACCTCCCACACCTGAAACAGAATAGGATTGGATTTACAGAAATATTTTGCATAACTAAGATAAAGAACATAAAAAAGCTCCATGCCAAACAATATTGTTAAGAATTGATATAAAACTAAGTGTCAAGAAATGATTGAAACCTGCCTCTAGGTTTTTAATAAGATTGAGCAAGACCTAAGAGAAAGGCTATATTTCAATGCATTCTTTGACCACGAGGGAAAAAATAGAGTAAAAGGTAATGCTAGCACAAAAGGTTCGAACAAAATGAAACTATTGTGCATGCAATTCGATAAGTGCAAGGAGAATCATCAAACCCTGTTTTATACTATATATTTGGGTCTGCATTTAGTATAATCTTCTTTACCTTACTTTTGTTGTCATATAATATGTAGGTAAATTTCCCATGATAATTAAACTTTGGCATATGAAGGAAAAGGTCATATTTGAATACGCAATGTTTGTAATTTACAAGTTGGCAAGTTTAAGAATTATCCAATAAACTAGGAATTTATTCATTAAGTTATGGACACATTAAAATAAACATCAAACGCTAAAGGGCTAAGGTATCTTGGAAATAGACACATCAAAGAAATGAAGCATAAAAGGACAAGAGGATTAAAGACACTTTACCTCAGTGGGTTCAAACCATACATCTGGATTTGCTGTATCTGCAAATCGATAGTACGACTGGAAATGACATGAATGTTGAAATTAGCAGGTAAAAAAGTGAAGAGAAGGCGGCCCCAAATATGGAAGACAAAGCTTAAGGAGCTAGAATCTTAAGCAGCTACAATAGGATGAAAGAGCAACAACAACAAAAAAAAAGAGCACAACCTTTGGTTTGGGAATAACTTTAGAACGTAGACTGCCAGACCGCTCTTCAAGCATTGCTTCAGAAAATCCAGTGCCTGAGAAGTAAGGATCATTAATACTGTCTCAATCTATGTGAACAATGGCTGTTGATTGAATGGTTGGTGGTGAAATTTAGATTATCATTAACCTTTCTCACTTAGGGTTCGTTTGATGAAACAAGGTTGAAAATAATTAGTTTCCATGGGGGGAGAACCAAAAAATTATACAGGGGAGGTGGTTATGGAGGAATGAAAATGGGAAAAATCAGGCTAAAACAACTTGCATCATAGAAATTTATTCTTCAAAAAATTAATGCAATCAAGCACCACGATAAATGGAAATATGAAGTCTTGGACATTTTCCGTTGGAAAAAATTGTGTTCCAAAAGAAAAGAAAGAACTTACCAATTTTACAGATACTCTGAAATTCTTCATTATTGCTGTCATAACAAGCAAGGAGAAAGGCGCCGTATACACCTGATAAAAAAAAATTTGGGGGTTAGGGGAGGGGAAGGGAAGGGGGTTGTCAGTTTGATAATAATCAAGGGCCATTGCTCTCTCAGCCGAAATGAACAATGAAGAAAAATAAGACCAGGTATTGATAAAGATAAATACATCAATCTTGTAGGAAATGATAAGACAATTTTTGTTTTTTCTGCCGTAAGGGGCAGACATATAAATGGTTGGTGTGTATCTTTGGATTCAACTGAAGAGTCTTGGTTAGTGGAATTACCGGTACGTTTTCCCCTGCCATGGAAGGCAGCAATGGGCACTAAATCTAGTGAGTCTCCGATACTGCAGAGGAATGAAAAAAACGTTTTCATTTAAGCTTAATTCAGAAAATATATGAAGAAGGTAGTAATACTACATAGTAATATATATATATATACCACTTACCTGTCCATGTAATCTTTCTTAAGTTTTAACCAGTTATTTGACCGCTTGGAAGGTTCATATGTGGCATCTTTATTTAAAGTTTTGATAATCAAACCCTCAGAACTGCAGTGTAAAATGTCATAATGACATCATCATGTCAACTTTTTGATGAGGATGATTGCAAAATTAAGAGATAACAAACCTATTTCTCGATTCAATAGAAGCCCAAAGGGGTGAACAGGGTATGTACAAAAATGGTAAATAACCGGTATCAACAAAAGGGGAAACAACGAGGTAAAAATAGGACCTGGTATCAACAGCAGCTTCAAGGAACTTTTGTATTTCCTCGAGATCATTTGATGTTATTGCTGTAGCAAACTGGAAAAATCCGGGTTCTTCTTCAAATGACTCATAAAGACGCTGCAGCAATCCGGACATGAGTACTTGACTATATATGTGTGTGTTGTAATATATACAATTTTAATAAGAAAAAAGTTAGTAAAAATATAAAAGGAAATGCAATCAATTGAACCTGGCAAGCCTGATAATATGTACACGCGTACATATGTTTCTAAATAGATATAAATATGCGCGCACGCAAGTGTAAGTTTAAGGTGTACTCAGTGATATTAATAGCATTTACATTTTCAGTTAAAAGAAAACAAACAACGGAATATTGGTGTTATATCACATACAAAAACAATTTTTGACAAACACGATCTACCGGAAATGCAAATTTTGCATTGCAAATGAGTAGAAAAGAAAAGCAAGCAGGTTCTTGGTAACTGAGCAAAAATGATTGGACCATACCTCTCTACGAACAGTAAGCTGCTCTTGTAAAAGTTGCTGGCCATTAAGATACAAGATATCAAATGCGAATATGCAAACATCAACCTTAATATCACTTATTGTAACATTTTTTCGAGCTCTTGTGCTGAGGGTCTGCAATAAGCATACATAAGTGAGAACATCCTCTACTCAAACTGCCAAAGCAGTCAAATAAAACAATTTTTGGGCCAGAAATAGAACATAAAATCTTATGTTTGGGCCGATGTAAACTGATATACTGATAGCTTGATTAGAAAACACATCACCTGGAAAGGGAGGATTTTTCGTTTCTCACGATCATAAGCAACAAGTTCACAATCCAACACAAATGATGTTACAGAAGATTTCTTTAGTCTGCAATCAAATTATAGATATATATTAAAAAATTGACCATGTTGAAACAGAATTTGTCAGTTCGTGACAGAATTAAATCTCTAGTATAGACACAAACTATTTAAGATACTACATATACCTCTTCAAGGGACACTTTACAGAAGCTGATTTTTTTTTTCTGATAATGAAAATGACCATAGATTAGCTCTACAAAAACTTTTATTTTGATCACTGAGACTTAAAAGTACCTTGAAATAGCAACAACAACATCAGGAAACTTTCCAGTATTTCGTTCGGCGTTACGACTGTATATCTCAACAGAGCCATTCTCCATGAAATGTATCTGTGCAAAATAATTGAAGTTAAGGCACAACACAAAGTACGATTTTTATTTAAAAAAAAAATGAAGAAAAGAATATCTCAATTCAACCATAGTATTACCTGGGCACGTTCCCCATCGTACTTGTATTCACAAGTAAATTCCATATCCTGGAATTTATCTACAATCTCCGATACCCCTTTAGTAGGTTTTGCTAGCATAGGTCCAACTGGAACTCCTGGCGAAAAGCTACATGTCTTTGGAAGATTCCATACACCGTCGGCAAGAATAGCGGGGACTATCTTGTCATATACAGGAATTACAGAGTAAACTTGTTTAACAATTTTTGCCGCCTGAATATGGCAAAATCGAAGGAGTTGGTAATAGTGAGAACTCATAAACGCAAACTATACAATAATAAAAGAATCATAACTGGTGTGGGTGGTTGGGGTGGGGGTGTACGAGAGGAGGGGGGGTTGGGTTGGGGGGGGGGAGGAAAATGGGAGGGGAGGTACCTCTTCTAAAGGTGAATCTACATTTTTTGGAGGCTTTGAATGTTTTTCGGAGTAAACAGCAGCATGGCCAAGGGCAGTTAAGAGAGTTTGCTCTGCCAAACCGATCCGCAATTTTGACTGCACAAGTGAACTCCAAGCAAGTTCATAATGGGAAAAAAAGGAGCCAGCAACACAGTCAAATGCTTCTAAATTTTATAACCTGAAGTAGACGTATTAGATATTGAGGTTCACAATCAGTGGCCGCAACAAGAAGTCCCTTGATATGGTTCTTTTTCTTCTCTTGACTACTGTTGCCGGATTCCTGTATTCAAACAAAAATTAGACCTATGAAAACATTTCTCTTGCATATCCTAGCCAGATTCCTATAAAGTGACAAACAATACATATATAATTGATAGGGCAAAACAAAAGCAAGTTTATTTTCAACAAAAAGGATAATCAAGGAAGATTAATACCTATGAAGCATAGATGTGACACGCGTTTCGACACGACACGTAGGGGGGACACGTTCTTAATTAATTAGATATATATGCAATAAACATTATAAATATTTAAGAATTCAATCAAATGAAACTAGATTGCATTAATAACTCCAATACTCAAAACATGATCACTAAATTGTTCCATCTAAATCAATTATCAAGTATTAGAGACTACAGTTCAAGTATTAGACTACAAGTGCTCTGATTTATTTTCGAAATAAATCAATTTCGAAAATGATTAAATGAATCAAGCTTTATCAATTATTTATCACATATCCACATAATTCAAATTCAAGTGCTCTGTAGAGAGAGAGAGAGAAATAAACAGAGCAATCAGCTATGCTATATGTAGAGAGAGAGAGACGGAGATTGAGATAGAGCGACGGAGATAGAGATAGAGAGAGAGAGCAGCGTACCTATTTTGGGATGCTGGAGAGAGAGATATCTCAGTTGTTTTATTATTATTTGAACACTAATATTTTTAGTTATTTCTAATTTGACCCCTTTTTACGTGTCCTGAACGCATCCTTCACGTGTCCGCCAAAAATAAAAAACAATAAAATATAGGACACTATCCGACACGAGTGTCGGCAGCGTGTCCACGTGTCTTGAGAGTGTTGGGCATGACACTTAGCCACCGGGAGAGTGTCCGTGCATCATAGACTAATACTAACAAAGTGGGAGTGGAAAGAAGAGAAAATATTGTAATTAAGTTCATACAAAATCTGTACTATACATACTTACAAAGTACTTAGATTAGATCCTACACACAGTGACATACACATATTCCTTACTGATTTCATTTACATGATGTATGTGATTGTCATTTGCTACAATTGATAAGGTACAAGTCGTACCACCATATGGTATCATATTTATTTGTCACAAGAAAATTGTTATTGGTTATGCTTATAACTTAAATGATGTTATTGAAGATTGATACAGTAGATTAAGATTCTCCCTCATTTTGCTGTAAATTAATCACATTTGGATAGGATCAAGGTCAATCCTAAACCATTTACTAAGAAAATTATCACAATAGAGATATCCCATCAGATCATATGACAGATCAAACACTAATCTAGATTGGAATTGGGCAGATCGGATAAGGATTCGGCTCAAATGATTATATATTTATATTTTTTAAAATACAATTATAAAATGGAGTTAGTATCAAAATTAAGATTAGCAACATTGAAATTTCATATTTCCTTCAAGAAAAGGCGGCCGAGGGGATCAGGAAGATAGCTAAAGAGACGCTGGGTGAATCAAGAGGGTGTGGACCTAGGGATAAAGAATCTTGGTGGTGGGATGATAGTGTACAAGATAAAGTTAAGGTAAAAAGGAAATGCTTTAAAGCTTGGTTTCTATGTAAGAATGCGGAAAATTGGGAATCTTACAAAGAAGCAAAGAAAGAGACTAAGAAGGCGGTGAGTGAGTCGAGGACTAAAGCTTTTGATGGATTATACCAATCTTTAGGCACCAAAGCTGGGGAAAAAGCTATTTACCGACTTGCTAAAGGTCGAGAAAGGAAGACAAAAGACTTGGATCAAGTGAGATGCATTAAGGACGAAGAAGGTAATGTCTTGGTTAAAGAACAAGACATACAAGAGAGATGAAGAACTATTTTCACAAATTATTTAATGAAGGTTACGAGATTTTAGCATGTGGAGATGAGCTGAACATGCGAGAGGATGACCAAAATTTCACCTTTTATCGCAGAATTCAAGAAAAGGAAGTGAAAGAAGCATTGATACGAATGGATAGTGGTAAAGCAGTTGGGCCAGATAGTATACCTATTGAGGTTTGGAAGGGTCTAGGTGATAAAGGCATTGGTTGGCTCACAAGGTTTTTCAACAAGATATTGAGGTCAAAGAAGATGCCGGAAGAATGGAGGAGAAGCACCCTAATCCCGATTTATAAGAATAAAGGGGATATACAAAATTGCGCCAATTACAGGGGGATTAAACTCATGAGTCATACTATGAAGTTATGGGAAAGGGTGATTGAGCGGAGACTAAGAAAAGAAACCAGCATTTTAGATAATCAATTTGGTTTTATGCCCGGAAGGTCGACCATGGAAGCAATTTACTTGTTGCGGCGTTTGATGGAGCAATATCGGAGGGATCAAAAGGACCTACACATGGTTTTCATTGACTTGGAGAAGGCGTACGATAGGGTACCCAGAGAGATTTTGTGGAAAGCCCTAGAGAAGAAAGGGGTTAGGATTGCCTATATTCGTGTTATCAAGGACATGTATGAAGGAGCTATGACTAGTGTGAGAACACATAGTGGGTCCACAGAAGATTTTCCTATAACTATAGGACTACACCAAGGGTCAGCTTTGAGCCCTTATCTGTTTACCTTGGTCTTGGATGTACTCACGGAACACATTCAAAAGCCAGCACCGCGATGTATGCTGTTTGCAGATGATATTGTCCTAGTGGGTGAATCCAGAGAAGAGCTAAATGGGAAGGTGGAAACTTGGAGACAAAATTTAGAAGCGCATGGCTTTCGTTTAAGCAGAAGTAAGACAGAATACATGGAGTGCAAGTTCAATAAAAGGCGGAGCACTACTAACTTAGAGGTAAAAGTTGGGGATAATGTCATACCACAAGTCACTCGGTTTAAGTATCTTGGATCCATTATACAAGAAGATGGGGAGATAGAGGGAGATGTAAATCACCGATTCAAGCAGGATGGTTGAAATGGAGGAAAGCTTCGGGTGTGTTATGTGATAAAAAGGTACCACTCAAGTTAAAAGGAAAATTCTATCGTACCGCGGTTAGACCAGCAATGTTGTATGGGACTGAGTGTTGGGCGGTCAAAAGCCAACACGAGAATAAACTAAGTGTAGCTGAGATGAGAATGTTGAGATGGATGAGTGGCAAGACTAGGAAAGATAAGATCAGGAATGTTACCATCAGAGAGGGAGTTGGGGTGGCACCTATTACAGAAAAGATGGTTGAATCTCGACTTAGATGGTTTGGGCATGTATGGAGGAGACCTGCAGATGCCATGGTTAGGAGAGTTGATCATATGGAGGGAAGCCTAGTTGTTAGAGCCAGAGGAAGACCTAGAAAAACTATAGGTGAAACTATTAAGAAGGATTTAGAGGCGAATGGTTTCACTAGAGATATGATTCACGACAGACCACTATGGCGTCGTTTGATCCATGTAGCCGACCCCACCTAGTGGGATAAAGGCTTGTTGTTGTTGTTGTTGTTGTTGTGAACACATCAAATTTTCCTACACCTAAGGGGAAGGGGGGAAGGGGAGTTGCATTCTACAGCCGGTGAGACTCGAACCCCGGTTGCCCGGGAGTTCAGGGGAGGGGCTTACCACTGGGCCACCTCCTCCGCTCTCAAGAAAAGATGTTTGATAATATCCAAAACGTGGTGTTAGTAATAACAACACACATGAGATAAATATATATACAATTAATATGGAGATGAATAGATGCAATTAATATTTTAAATATTTAATCAAATATGGTTGATAATCCAATCCATTAACGAGTCAGAGAAACAGATAATATGATTGGGTTATCGAGGTAATAAATATCATCCATGTCCAAATGAACGAAACAAATTTGGATTAAATTGTGATCAATTGACAAGCCTAATTAGCAGTGTGTTAGTTTATGCTACCAAGAGAGGTTAGAGTTGCCAGGACTCAATATTTTATCTACTAAAATTTATAACTCAACTGAAAAGACCTTATCCAACTACTTAGGCTTGTGAGTAAAACTCCTTTTGCAATAAAAAGAGTTGACCCATAATTTAATCTACTTTTTTCCAGCTAAAAGTTGGATGAAAGAGAACACCTTGGCAATGAGCCGAAACGTATCAAAAACCTTGGCCACCGTTAATGGTTCGGGTTTACGCATCAACGGTTGGGATGATCGACTTGCTTTTGCAACAAGGCCCAAGTCTCCCAATTCCTATATATAAGAAAATATGGCAGGGAAAATTGTTAGGAAAAAACAATAATAGAGGAAAATAAAACAAGTCCCTTCAATGAAAGAAGGGATAGTGCAAATAACATACAATTGCAAGAGCTCCAATCAAAGACATAACAGTCTCACAATAATGAATTTCTGACACAAATAAATGTCCCAAAAAAATGTACATGCAGTCAAACAAGTAACCAATTGGGATTCAAGATACTTGTACTTAATTGGTGCTGTTTCTTAGGGACACATTGTGGATTATAGTGCAATTTAGGACATGGGTATCTTTTGGCATGATTTCAGTTAAAAGCTCGCACAAATTATGGCAATTTAAAATCCTATAAAAAATTATACAATTTTCGGTATCCCACCAGAATTAAAGAATTCAATTAGAATCCAACTCTCACTTTGTCATCACTCGACAACAATCTCCCTCTTCAATTCAAATTTCCGAACCTTCAGTATCCCACCAGAATTAAAGAATTCAAATTCGAATCCAACTCTCACTTTGTCATCACTCGACAACAATCACCCTCTTCATATTCAAATTTCCAAACAGGTTAGAGCTATAGAAAATGAAAAAAGGAAAAATAATAAAGCCCAGTTTGGACTAGAACTTCAGTATTGTTTAGAATCAAGAACAAATAAATTTAAAATATGATATTAAGAGAAATGCAAATCTAATGAATTAAAATTTTTGTGAGAACAACAAAATCTAAGCGATACTATGCACTACGAGGTGTGACTATGAAAACAGTTTGTAGATAAAGACATGAAGTCCAAATTCATGCCTATGAAAGTGAACACACATAACAAAATTAGTGAAACTATATTCAAATTACCAATTCAAGCAGCAATGATAAAATGTATGTGTAATGATAGAAGCCTTTCATAATCCATAAACAAATAAAGAAAGAGCTGTTTAACAAGAAACAAGATTATCGAGACAAGCCACCTTGTATTGGCTCTTAATTTGTTTTTCTGTGGCCCCGCAAGCTTCGGCAAGCGCCTTAATGATAGAAGCCTCCCCAATTCCAAGCTCTAAACCCTCGTGTGCAGGTGCAATCCTGTTTGCCAAAAGGTACACGATCGGAGCCAAATCATCTGGAGTAGTTTGAATTACAGTCCTCAACATATTACACACAATCTCCGTAATAGCAATCCGACCCGATTCCCTAGAAATAGAATCGAAAACCCTAGCAAGGAACAAAAATGGCACTCTTTCACCCTCCCCCCAAAATGCAGCCTTTTTGGGGTCAAAGCTGGCCGCCTTCTTCTTCAATTCTGTAACACTCTCATCAGCACTAATCAATCTCGGTTTCTTTACAACCTTCTCCGGTGAAAAATTAGGGTTTTGTTGATGATCCTGTTTTGGAACATTTGAGACCGGGGATTCCTCAATCGGCTTCGATTCGGGGGTTTCGATTAGGGTTTTTGAAGCTAGGGTTTTATCGATTGGGTTTTTTTTTATGGGAGAATTTGTTGAGTCTAGGGTTTTTCGTTTCTTGGGGGAAGAAGAAGTTTGAGGTTGTTTCTTTTTGGCAGCTGCTGCTTTGGCGTTGGCCATGAGGGCATCGAAGGCAGAGGGGCGAGTGGACATGGTTTTAGGGTTAGTGTTTGAGGAGAAGAAGAGGGATTTGACTAGGGATAAGGGTTTGGGTTTAGAGAGAGTGAGCCGAGGAGAGAGAGAGGGATGAGTTAAACAGCAACAGCATGATCGGAGTGTTAACATCAACTGACGAATTTGTTGGTGGTAGAGAGAGAGAGAGAGAGATGGCGGGAAAGAACGGGAACCAGACCGTGGGTTTGTTTTGATTTCTTTTGTTCTGTCCGAATTTCCGATTTTATTTTTTCATTTTTCCATTTTTTTTCCTGAATATAGTATACGTTCCCTCGTCAAAGAAGTGAAAAAATAAGCTCTTAATTTAGTGATATAAAGTTACCGTCGAGTAGTCTTCAAATCAACATGGTTTACATATTAACTCTTTTTTTTTTTTTTTGTTCTTCACCGAACAGTGTCTAAATTCGGGCCAGTTTGCGCGCACCTCGACTTTGATTAATCTGTTCCGCTCCGAAAACTCACACAAGGCGGCAAAGAGCGTGGCCTAAGTGGGTTGCTGCAAGTGCCGAGAATCGATTCGGCTATCAACCGGTCGACTAAGAACTTGTGGCCTAGTGAGCTACCACTAGGCCAACCCCTATTAACTCTATTCTCACTAAATTAATTGAGCGAAATTAATCGAGATATGCAAAAGATGGTTCGAACATTCAATGAGTAAGACCCAAAAACAAAAAAAAAGTTGCCAAAAACAAGAAAAATATATATTTTTTCCTCATTTCATGGCATTTTTGGGCAATTCTATTTTAGTAACAATGTCGCTGAGGGTAGTCATATTATCAAAATAATATTTTCTTTACCGAATTATGATAGTAATTTGAGAAGTTATAAGTTGTATGCTGTTCTGGTAATAAGTATATTTGCTTTGGCAATAATACCGGCTTATTGCCAAATCAATTATAGTTATCGTTAAAGTAAAGTAGATGGGTACATGGACTTTGTAGTGTGTCTAATGCAATACTTTGCTTTCTCAAACCATAATTACTTTAGCAATATGTGTATTCATATATTTTCACGCAATTCTATGGTACAAGTGCACATGAATACTAATAAGAACTTAAGTCTCTGTTTGATAGTAACATAAAAAATAGTAAAAAAATAAAATTGATTTATGTGAGAAGTTGAAAAATAAGTTGATACATGTAGTGATATTAACTCAAAACTTTTTAGCCTTTTCCATAAAAAAAACTTTCTTTGTGGGGGTGGGGGTGGGGGGAATGGGAATCATCACATAAAAATGACAAAATGAAAAATATCTTACTACCTGTCTCAACTTATTTTCTAACTTGTCACTTATTTTTTAATTTCTCACATGACTTGTTTTTTCAATCATTTTCTATATTGCTATTAAACGAAGTTTAAAATTATTAACCTACTTAATGAAAAATAAGCTACAGGTAAGTTAGAATGTAGCTCAAAGTTAAAAATATTCAATTTTAAGTAAAAAATGGACAATTAAACACCAAACGTTTGAAAATATGTCATCATTATAAAGAAAAAATACACATTTTCATTTAGAAAATAGATACAATTAAATACCTTGAAATAATTTTTCATGGAATTGAATTGCTCGATAATAATTGCCCAAAATTTATACATTGGATACTATAATTCCATCATTGCCATAGACACCCTTAATGTTGAATTTAATGTCGATGGAACTTTAATCTATAAAATATATTTGTATTTTATCTAAACTAGACACTTAGCATACATATCATTTTTTATGCATATTTAAATTATCTAAAAAATATTTAATAAATGAAAAAGTAGTGAAATGGCAAGTTATCTTTTTTATTAACCTAGAACTTACATATTCAAGTCTTAACAAAAGAATTTTTATGCGTAATAGCCCCAGGAGCCCCACATTTGATGATTGGAAAGAGGTTGAAACTTTAGTAAATTTTCTTATGATTTTTTATAATGCTACCTTATGGTTCTCGAGACCCTTGTATGTCACTTCAAATTGTTTCTTTAATAAGATTGTATTGATTCATATCAAGTTGCTTAGTTTAAAAAATGATGGTAATTGCATGGTATATTTAATGGCAGAAAATATGTTAAAGAAATTTGATAAATATTAGGACATTGAGAACATTAACTAGTTATTTGTTGTGGTTGTTCTTAATCATAAATACAAGTTAAAGTATATTAAATTTTGGTTTGGTTGTTTGCATAAAAATGATATGGCCAATGAGATGGCAAGAAAGGTGAAAGATGCATTGCCTTATTTTGATGAGTGGTTTGATGATAATAAACCTAATAGTGTATCGCCATAATGGGATAATGAACCATTAAGTGTTGGATTGGTAGACGAAGGTGGGCAAGAAGGGCTTGATTTTTTAACCTCTTAATTCAATAAGCATTTGGAGTCGAAGGATAATTTATGGGATAGACCAGAGGTTAAGAGGTTCTTGGGGGAAAGTCTTAAGGTTGAAGACAAAAACAATATTTTTAATCTTTTAGGTTTGGTGGAAGAACAATGGTGCTAAGTATCTAATTCTTTGTTGTGAAGTACGAGATATATTTGCGATTCGAGTGTCTACCGTAACTTCTAAGTTGGCATTTAGTACAGGAGGTCATATATTTAACTGATTCCGTAGTTCATTGTTGCCTAATACGATGGAAACCCTTATTTGGACACAAAATTGTATTCATTCTTTATCAACCCAATTAATCTTCGGAAGGCCATGAACAAAGTTGAACAACTTAAAAAAATTGATTCAGGTAATATTTTCAATTCTTTATATTTTTGTTTCTTTATAATTTCCTTTTTTTCCATTACTTTTTATGTTAATTTATAATGATATTTTTGTGTTTATTTTTAAAATTGTTGGGCACAACATCGGACACGAGTTATATGGTTTTTGATAAGGAGGTGCAATCATTTGAAGACTTGCTTGAATGGAGAGTAGGAAGTTTGTGCTATATATTTTTTTATTGTGTTATTAATCTTTAAACTAGGATTTCTCAAGGTTTGCAATTAGTGTATGGATTTGTTATTGCTTGAATGTGTTTTTGTTTGACTTTTGGACAGTGGACATATTGCTTGACATTATGTAATCCATTGGACAATGGACAGTTTAATACCCCATTATTTAGATTTCATGATTAAATCATAAAATTGTTGCTAATCAAATAAAATTCTAAGTTTGGAATATAATAGGTTTAAAGAGGATTAATTAATCATGGTAGGGGTTTGATCGATCATGAAACTCAAGGCCTCGAGACCTTGCTAAATTTTAGCCCATGATCGATTATAGAAAGAGCGTAATCAATCATGGAATTGATGCTCTTGGGACATTGCTTAAAACAATCATGGCCAAGGCATGAACGATCATTGCCACATAAAAACATAGTTTGACCAAAATTGCACTGCTTGACTTGGGATAAAAACCATATTTCACTTTCGATTTGTTAAAGAAGAACTTAGAACACATGGAGAAACATCTAGAGAGAGTGAATGGGAGAAAATAGAGAATTGTAAGGGAATTTCAAGAATTTACTAAGGAATTGTCAAAATCTTGGTGAGAAGCTTAACAACCCATCACCATCTTCATCATCCTTGCTTTGGAAAGTATGGATTTGAAAGGGAAGTTTAAAATCATGTAGTTAAGGTCTTTTTTTTTCAACTTTTATCAAAAATCCTTGAGGTAGGGATTAATTTATGCATTTAAGTGAAAAAATCTAACTAAATCTAAAAAAGTCTACTTGAATTTCTTATGCATGTGTTAAATTTAGCTTGTACGTCCATTTAATTTGAAGAATTGTCAAGATTTATAGAATCATGAGAAAATATAGCTATGCATGTGTTATTGTTAGATAATTGTGGAAATAATTATACTATTTCTTGAATTACTGAAACAGAATTACAAATTAACTTGTCGGTCATGAAGATTGAATGGTGAATCTTATATGTGATGTGAAGACAAATGGAAGGATTATCATGCATGGCATAATTATCCTTATTTTTTTACTAAAAATCCTTCAATTAAAAACTATTTGAGGTGAAACTTTTCTATTCACTTAAGATTCATCATAATAGAGTAAAAGCTTGAGTAATTATTGTTGCATGGCATGCATAAGCAGGTACTTATATGTCATTTCAAAGCCATAAACTATTATACATCAATTTCTACAGTTGCAAGAAGAAGAAACTGTTTATATGTTGTGGAACTCTCTTTCTTCATCTCGGGAGGTATCAATAGCAATTCGCTGAATTAGATTTGTCTGGTGATGGTTGTATGAATCTTGACAATGATTACATAAAGATATAGAATATGAAATTCTTGTCAGTTAAAAATAAATAGGACTCAGTACCTTTGGATTAAAAATCCTTAAATCTCCGAATAGTAAAAACGAGGTGCTGTCTAAAGACAGCGGTGAGTAACCTGAAAATCTAGGCATGACAAGGTTTTAATATTGTATATGATTCGGGATTGATGTACCAAGAAATTGGCATAATTTATGATACTAATTTATACTTTAGAGAGCATATATTGTTACTAATATTTGTATTTTTAGTGTTTTACAGGTGCTAGAAAGAATTGGAGAAGATTGAGAAAATTAAAAAAATTAAAGCAAGTGAAGACACTTGAAGTGGTTAAATGCTTTCGAACACATAGTTTTTTACTCGGAACTCTAAATTATGTGATTCATAGGCCCATTTTAAAGAGAATTTTGAGAGTTACAACTTTTTAGTTCAGCACTTTTCCAAATATAATTGTCTCAGAGTTCGAAATTGCAATGCAAAATTCAGCAGCCTAAAAGGATGAAAATTCAAATTGCACTATAATGTAGCCCAAAACTATTCACGTCTCCACCCATGCCCATTCGCAACAAGTTATAATTGGGCCAAAGTCAACATCAAAAGCCCACTCAAGCCTAAATGAGCCAAGTCTAGTTTGGCAATGTATAAGTGAGCCCAAATTCATTTAGTCATGCCCTAAAGCCCAGCAACCATCATCATCAATTTATAAATGGAGAAGTCGGCCATAGCAAAAAGGGGAGCCGCACACATTGCTTCTGCCGAGCACAATTTTCTTCTATCTTCTTTATGTTTTTCATTCCTTTTTCTTTTACATTGTTTCGAGATTTGAAGATTTGATTAAATACTTTATTTATTTATTTCATGACAAGTAAGTTTTATTTTATTATTATTTTTTATTTAATTTTTTGTATGCTGGCAAAATTTTGTGCTAGGATTATGATGAGTATATTTAATTGATTCCATTACACGTGTTCATGCCAATTGACTTTACTAATTTAATGTTCAACTATTAAATATAATTCTTCCTATTAGATGTTTATTTTAAATGATAAGAAATTGTTAAATTCACCTTATGATTTATTAAGAGTGGATATATGGTGTGTTTTGATGGATATAGTGAGTGTTTTAACCTTATACATAAATTTGAATGTGGAATAATTATAATTGAATTTTATAAATTAATTAAACTTGACTAGTTTTATTTTTTGCAAATAATAGAGTTGAGAGATCAAAATATTGCGAGAGAAAAATAGAGTTTACATGCATGAATACTTAGGAAGATGATATTAAATATATGACTCCAAAACCCTAGTCAATTAATTCATTGATGTTATTATCTTGCTTAGTATTATTTGTTTATTTTTATTACTTTGCTTTATTTAATTTGTTTGATTTCCATAAACTTTTCTAGCTAAATTATGAATTTAGTAAAAAATTAACAAGGTAATTATAGAACATGTTGTATAAGTCTTTGTGGGATTGACCTTTCTTAGCCGGGTGCTATGCAATCAACCGATTCATGTGCTTTCGAGTATTAAAATTTATCACAATAGGGATTGATTGAATTATCAATACGTGTTATCTGTGGTTGTTGTTGGATAACACTAGTTCTTGAATATCACAATTATGGTCATTATTGATGTTATTATCAGTACTATATGTATAAGGAGTGGCTTAGCGAAGATTCGACATCAAAAGAAAAGAGGTTAACATTGGTAACGCCATTCTGGTGATATTAAATTTGGCATGACATGTGATTGCATATTAATGTGATATTTGTATTGATTTATACAGCATTAATAGTCGTTCTTAAAAGATAATTTCTTAAATTGTGTTTGTATCCCTACTGAGCAAGTAGTTGGCCACTTCATGTTTCATTTTGATATAAAAAAATTCAAGTGCAATACATGAGAATGTTCATCAAGAAACAGGGTTGGGGATGTACTCGTTATCTCTGATACCACGTCTTTGTATTTTGTAGTATACAGTTGTTAATTGTTGACTTACCTATGGGTAGTTGAATGTCATTTTACTGTATCTATTTTTGTGGCTTGACTAATGTATAATTTGTGTATATTAAACTAAAATCTGTATATGATAGATGTGTATGATAATGGTGTGTAATACAATTGTGTGGTGGATATTTTATAATCTTGGACTCGTAGCTAGTCTATGATGGATCAGTGACACCTTGGATTTTAATTGCCTGGCCAAACTATGTAAATTAGAATAGGGGTGTTACAAACAGTGCAATTAAATTTGTATGTGTTTATATATGTCTTTTAGATAATGGACAAATTGCTTTAAATTATGTAATATTTTAGAAGTAGACAATGTACTTGAATTTGTATGTGCTTTATAAAAAAAATATAGGTTTATTATTTGTGAAAATGGATTATTGTGTTGGGCTAGAAAAAATAAAAGATAGGCCCATTGTTTAAAATAGGCTCATTGCTCAAAATAAAATGGTCCAATCTAGTGTGGTCTTGGTCTGCTCTTCGGTCCGATCAGGTCCAAAAAAATAGAGGACCGATTTCAACAGTCCAGTCAACTGGACCATGAACACCTCTACGTGTGACCTATTTTTCAACATATAACTTTAATTAAATATGATACACACATCACTTGACCACTTGATCAAATACTACATATTTTAAGTTGTTTTAAAACATAAATACATTATATTATATAAATGCCACACATGTTTTAAGTTGTTTTATAAATGTATATGTATAAAATAAAATAAAATACAGTATCATCCATGCATTGCTTGTGCTACTAGTTATATATAGTATTAAAAGTAAATACCATCAATGGCCATTAAACTATTAGCAAATTCTATCAATGACCACTAAACTTCATTTTGTTACAATCAAACCATTAAACTTTTAAAAAGTACTGACAGTGGTCACTCTGTCAAATCCCATCATTAAAAACTAACAGAACCATGTCATGTGCGAAATGTTAGGGGTATTTAAGTCATTTTCCTTCTTCTTCCTTTTTTCCTCTTTTCCATTCTTTTTTTTCCATTCATTGCCGCCACCACCAATGATGCACCCCTATTCTTCTTCTTCTTCCTCCGCCATTCATTTTCGCTGCCACCTCCACCAACGCAACCCCCCACCTCTCATTGCCACCACCACTGACGATTCCAATAAAAATGGATAATGGAGGTGGCTAGAAGAGAATCCGAGTAATGGAAAAGGAAAAACAGGGGGTGGGGATGGAATAATTGAAGTAAACCTTCTTTACTCCCAGCATCATAAATCAATAGAGAATTAAGAGAAGTGCAATTCTCTGTTAATTTTGATAAAACGAAATTGATTGTAGTTCTGCAGGTTCTTAATTCGATTTCTTGTAAAGAAGTCAAGCTTAAAAATGAAAAAAAAGCGTTATCACCTAGGGATTCGCAGCTTTGTAGCTTCAATTTTTTTAGGATTTTGCAGTTCTTCTATAGCAGATTTAAGGCATAATCCTTCAGCCTAATTCCATATAGAGATAAACTTTCAATTTGGGTATTATTTAGAGGGAAAAAAGAAATTTGGGTATTCTTTGGAGGAAAAAAAGAAAGGGAAAAGGGGCGAAAAAGAATGGCAGAAGAAAAATTAATAGCAGAAGAAGGTAAAGGGAGTGTGTCATCGGTGGTGGTGGTGATAAGAGGTGGGGGGTTCGTCATCGGTGGCGACGGCGATGAGGGGTGGGGGGTGCGTCGTCGGTGGTGGTGAAGAAGAATAAAAATAAAAGAAAAGGGAAAAGAAAAAAGAGAAAAAAAAAAAGAAAAATGACTTAAATGCCTTGACATTTCGCACATAACATGGTTCCGTTAGTTTTTAACGGTGGGATTTGATGGAGTGACCACTAGGAGTACTTTTTAAAAGTTTAATGATTCGATTGTAACAAAATGAAGTTCAGTTGTCATTGGTGGAATTTGTCAATAGTTCAATGGCCATTGATTGTGTTTACTCTAGTATTAACTAAACACAATCTTTTATTTACATAATCTCTTTACATTAAAAAGAGTTTTCGTGAGTAAAAAGATTAAGTAGCTAACTCAGATTTTGGCATTTTGCATTTCGACACTAGTACGTAAAGAGATTGATTTAAATCTTACACAAATAAGTTACTTATTGCAGTCTATTAAAGTTTGAACTTATGGCATTGCAATGGTGCTATGGAAGTATTCCCCAACCATGTGCTCCAATTAAGGAAAAAAAAAGAAGGTAAATTTTCTAGAAGGTATATGTTAATAACAAGTATGTCTAGTTTAGACAGTCTAGATCATATGTTATTCGCATCAACATTTAAACTCCAAATCCAGGTGTTTATAGGCTTACTACTCGATCACGCTTCATTTGGTGGACAACAGTACAACACACACAATAGATTTAGAGCATCTCCACTAGCATTTTATATTTTCATTTTGTGTAAAATTTACACTTCTTATACATTTTAGTGTCTCCATTAGTCTTTTAAAATTGAAGTTTATGTAAAATGGATATGTACAATACAATGCCACATCTTTATTTCTTAATTTTTTTTTTCATAAAATTTTAAAATGTAAAATATGGATTTTAATAAAAAAAATATGTTGGTGTAAAATTCTATAATAGATGATTAACCACTCAGTTAGTGTTAATTACTTGGACCAAGGCTGGTGTGTAATGAACTGGCAGTGTATGTGATATTTCAGCAATAGTATATATGGCTTAAATAAAATGAACAAGAGATTTATAGAGGAGATTCAACCCTGTGTAGTAAGATCTACTTTACTTCTATGAATGAGTTATTAATTCACAAAACTTTTTGTAAACAATAATAAGTGAAAAGCATAGCTCTAATGATAAGTGTTTCTTAACTCTAAACTAGTTTGACTATTACAATTGTATACAAAGTATTTCTCTCAACCTATCTATCTAATGGTCAACAGGTCAATAAGATTTCTTTCAACCTATCTATCTAATGGCCAACAGGTCAATAAGATTTCTCTCAACCTATCTATGTAATGGCCAACAGGTCAATAAGATTTAGCACACTTAGAAGACTTGTTAATAAAAGGCAACATATATTCTTAGTGTATTTATTTCTTGAATGATGCTTTGTTCTATCTTGATCGATTGTATTCAATGCTAAAAACTTGGTCGTTGTGAATAAGTAAATGCTCCATATTTATAATGGGAGAAAAACCAACCTTGTTGGACTAAAATGGTTAGCCAGGCCAATCAATAGATCTTGCTTCTCCCTTTCATCCCAAACATTAAATGTTGTTGCTAAACATTTAATGCAAGTAAGGTGGTATGGACACCAACTTGCCCATAATGTTGTTATCTGCTTTTGTATTAGCTCTCCCAGAAAGAGCTCAATGATGTAGGTTTGAAAGGACCAAATCTTTTGGGAAGGGGACCTTTTTCTTAAGTGAGGCACACCAAAACAGCTCGCAAGGTCTTATCGATAAAACATCTTCTAAACCTGGTCATGCCTGTTACCGCATCAAACCGCTCATCCACGTAGGTAGCCACGTGTCCTAATTATTCATCTAGCTCCATGTGTGCAATTAATTACTTAACGAGGGTAATTTACTATTTTATCCCATCAAATTATATATTTAAAATTTACTCATCAATGCTTATAAATTAAAATCAATTGTGACTTTAAAATTATTTGAAAAAAATTTCAAGAACATGTGTTAAAATCTTATTGGTTATTTCAATATATACACAAGACCTTACAAAAGTACCATAAAACCTTTTTTTTTCTTTTGGCAAAAGTAGGTTGTTACATATTATTTACAAATCAAATTTTACACTATTATTGAAGATGCTCTAACACGTTTTCTTTTGTTTTTGTTAAGAAACATCTAAAATATTTCTTCTTTGTTATAACTACTCATAAAAAGAGGAGGAATGAGATGGAACTTTTACTACAATTTTTAAAAAGGAATGTTTAAATATTTTCATTTTCTTACAAATAATTAAAAAACCCTCCGTATTATAGATGAAACTCGAACTTGGGATCTCCTGAATCTGGATCCTAGTGGAGCCCAAATTGTTAAAATGTTTGTCCTATTATTTCTTTTTCTTTTTTTTTTTAATTTAAACATTGTTATAATCATGTCAAATTGTATTTGATATTAGATAGCGATACTGTGTGGGCAAATGTCAAGATAACGAGCGAGAGATATTCTAAAAAAGAAACTGTATTGTATTTTGTACTTTTTTTCTCTCTCTTAAACTTGATATTTTTGAAAATATTACAAACAGGGAGTATACTGTCCTAATATTTAAGGGCTGTGCATAAATAATCACTTACTAATAGAATAAAACTTCATTGAAGCGCAACATAAATTGAGAAGTTTGCTATCTTATGGTATTTTCCTTTTATTTCCAAATGGTAAGTATCCAACTCCTGACCCTCTTCCTCAATGCCAAGTAGGAAACTTTTGGTGCACATTAGGTTTTTATTTCTTTGGGTTAATTGCACTTTGCGCTTCTTAACTATTGGAGTATTAGCACTTTACCATATGAACTACTAAAATTAGCAATTAATGCCACAAACTATTCAATTTGTTGCAAATGACTCATTTTGGCTAACGGAGTTAAATTTTTTAACAATTTCGGGCCCAAATATAATTTTGAATAAATGAAAGAAATAAATGTAATTTCGGGCCCAAATGTAATTTTTTTAACATCAAACCGCTCCCCTCTCTCTCTCTCTCCAACACCATCTCCCAATTTCTTTAACCGTCATCATTCTCTCTCAGCTGCTTTTTCACTCACTCGAAAATTAAAGGAATCAAATCCACTCCATCAACAATCAAACTAGAGGAATTTACTCGACACGTAGTGCTTATTTACTCTCTCTATATGTATAATATATTATCTATTTTTTTTAAATCTAGGGCTCAAACGGGATTACGATTTGGGTTTTAATTGATTTGGGTTTGAAAATATTTATGATTTGGCGTTGAGAGTGTTTGAAATCTTTAATGGGTGTGATTGGGATTTAAAATCTTGTGGAATTGCTATTGCTTCTTGCTGCAAATAACAACGGAGTTGATAGAGAAATAACTAAATTAGATTGATTCATTTTGGTTAATTTTTGTGGGTTGCTCTATTTTTGGAGAAAGGTGTTTTTTGGATTTAGAGAGGGTACAAGAAATGAATAGCCAAGATAGGAAGAAGATATATAGAGAAAAGCTGTAGCAAGAATAATGTATGTGTATGTGTATATATATCATATAAATTGTAATTGTAGATAGTGAAATATATGTAAAGATTGTAATTGTGTGTTGCTCTGTTTTGGAATTTGGTTTAAAGATGGCAAGATAAATGGGTAGCCAAGAAAAAAGGAAGATATATAAGGAGAGGGGCGGAGATCATGGTTGCGGAGGTGATCAGAGATGGTGGACGTTAGAGATTAACGTCCAGACATGATAACCGGAAATGGTGACAATATATTAAAAATTACATTTAGTGCCCGAAATTATATTTATTTAATTTATTTATTTAAAATTACATTTGGGCCCGAAATTGTTAAAAAGTTTAATTCTGTTAGTCAAAATGAGTCATTTTCAATACATGGTAAAGTGCTAATACCCCAATAGTTAAGAGGGGCAAAATGCAATTGACCCTATTTCTTTTTTTCCATTTATGTTTTGTTTTTTCACACAATGTTGTGGATCTTCCTTTTGAGTGCCCTTTTGTCCATTATAGATCTCAGTGACCTGAAAATATCAACTGTTAGATTTGAGAGCATTCAACCCAAAACCAATTGGCTATAGGTGGAGTAGCCCCTAGATCTTATATATTGAATTATGATTATCTACTCTTCCGATGTGGGATTGATAGTCTCAACACGCCCCCCTCACATGTGGCGTAATTTTTTAGCCCAACACGTGGATTGATTGGGTGACGTGGAGCCCGTGACGGCCTTTTTTCTGAACGGTGAGCCTGAACAGTGGGGATCTATTCCTCTGATACCATGTTAGTAACCATCTATCCCAAAAGCTTAAGCTATTAAATAGTGAGCCAACAATGTATATCATACTCTTTAACACTCCCCTTCACGTGCGAGCCACCCATACGTGGATAGACAAACGAAACGAAAAGCCAAACCAAAGGTGCACTTTGTGCACAAACAACAACATGCATATTGCACAAACACAAAGGGGAAAACAAATGCAAGCGGGAGGATTCAAACTCGAGACCTTATAGAACCTGAACTCTGATCTTCAGGGGGAGAATTTATATTTTGAAGAGCTGTTTCACAGTGAGGAAGAAAATTCACAGGTGGAAGATGATATACAAACAGATCAAGTTGTTGAAATTTAGGTCCAGACGCTAGATCAGTCTGTTCTTTCGACTATTACCCTGGATCCACAACTCTATGGTACTGAAGATCACTCATTGAGGTATGTCCCACCACTAGTACTAATGAGTCTAATGTGTTACCCAGTCGGTCAATCCATGGTCAGCCACCCAAAAGATATGAACCTACCCTTCATGCAAAGTCAAAGTATCCCGTTGCTAATTATATATCCACTAGTAGATTATCAAAGTCATATGAGTCATTTGTGAATCAAATATCCGCTGTATCGATTCCTAATAAAGTGCAGGATGCCTTGGATGATCCTAAGTGGAGGAGGGCAATGGAGGAAGAGATGGAGGCATTACAGAAAAACAAAACATGGCAACTTGTTCCTCAACCATAAGGCAAGAAGGCTGTAGGTTGTCGTTGGGTGTTTACCGTAAAGTACAATGCGGATGGTTCTATAAATCGGTATAAAGTCTGACTCGTAGCCCAGGGGTTCATCCAGACGTATGTGATAGACTACGATGAGACCTTTGCTCCTGTTGTAAAAATGAATACTGTTCAAGTCCTATTATCATTTGTGGCGAATTTTAACTGGCCTCTTCGGCAGTTTGATGTCAAGAACGCGTTTCTCCATGGCGAATTAGCTGAGGAAGTTTACATGGCTCTTCCACTAGGGTATATGGCAACTTCTCCTGGTAATTTTGTTCGTAAACTAGAAAATCACTATATGGACTCAAACAGTCACCTCGTGCATGGTTTGGACGGTTTTCACAATTCATGAAGAAAATGGGTTATAAACAAAGCAACTCAGACCATACTTTATTCATCAAGCACCAACAAGGGAAGGTAACAACCTTGATTATTTACGTTGATGATATGGTGATCACTGGTGATGATACTGTTGAGATTGATCGATTGCAGAGACAGTTGGCCTCTGCGTTTGAGATGAAGGACTTGAGTGAACTTAAGTATTTCTCAGGGATTGAGGTAGCCAGGGGGAGTGAAGGGATTTACTTGTACCAGAGAAAGTACATTCTTGACTTGTTGGCAGAGATTGGTATATTAGATTGCAAACCTGTTGACACTCCTATTGAACAGCGGGGATCTATTCCTCTGATACCATGTTAGTAACCATCTATCCCAAAAGCTTAAGCTGTTAAGTAGTAGGCCAACAATGTATATCATATTCTTTAACATCAGCCAATAAGGGAAGGACATTCATATGAGTTACCGAGAACATTTGTGCGCAAAGAAAATCATCACGAGTTAAAATGTTTTAAGATAGTAGTTTTGATCAATAAAAGATTTATTTTGTGCCCATATAAAAAAGAGCGCAAAACAAATAATCAGATTATATAAAAATAAATAAAAATAAAGTAGAAGAAGCCAGATTACAAAGGAAGAAACCAAAGCGTCTGATCAAATGGAGTCATTGTAAAAGAATTGACTAACCATCTTAAGTGACGCGGCTTGCTCCCGAGTCTTATTTTTTCGGACACGAACCACCCACAGTAACGAGACATAAATTCCCTTTTGACAAGAAAAATACATATATATATATATGTATCTATGTAAATATGTTATATGTACACATTAATATACACTTATGATATGTATATCTACTATATTAACCGCAATGGAGAGATAATTACTTTTTGTCTGCACCTGAAATTACTCTTCTAATTGCAATGGGGCTCGAATCTAAAACCTTTATTATGAATAAAAACTCCATCATATGATTTAAAATGGTACTAAAAATACACCTATTATCAAGAATTATCATGTATAATTTTACACATGCAAAGAATGTGCTACAAGTTCTAGTACTTGTACTATTATGTGTAATTTAAAAAATACATATAAGTGGGTATCTGTATGAGACATTAAATTCATGATTTTACAAGTATTTTAGTAATTTCAGTCTTACGCATTGCTCATTGCAAAACAAAATGACTCAAACCTACTTTTAGGTGTTCAAAAGATTTACTAATACCTTTAGGCTTCGTTTGGTTCACGGAAGGGAAATCAATTCCTTTGTCTTTTCGATGAAGGTGGGAAACTACAGCTCCTGTCAAGTTTTTTTTCTTGTGTTTGGTAAAGTATGGAAAGTATTTAGGTAAGGGTATTCTTGTACAAATTTTTTGTAATAAATGTTAGAAAATCACAAGGGAAAATCAATCACATGGATTTTGAGAAGAATGACTTTACCCTCTACTTTCTCATTTATTAGAAAAGTGTTTCCGGAATTTGTGATTACCAAATAAAAGAAAGAAAATACTTTCCTTTCCTAAATGCTCAAATCCGTGAACCAAATGAGGTTTAAAAGTAAGGTTTATCCTTCATTGCAATACTAAACCTCGAGAGAGTAAAATTAGAGGAAAAGGTAATGCTAGAACAAAGATTAAAATAAAACGAAGGAAACTATTTGTGCGTGCAAATCGGTAAGTGCTAGTAGGATCATCAAGCCTTGTTTCATACTTTACATATGTAATGTTTGTTATTTACATTTTGGCAAGTGTAAGAAAACTACGAATTCATTCATTAGATTACACACATAAAAAATAGGACTTTTTTGAGTTTGCCCCTATTATTAGTATGAAACTCAAGATACCTCCTATTTTACTAATCTTTTGACTTACCCCTGCCCTTTAACGGATGGCTAACTTCGTCCATTTTTTAACATTTTTGATCATTTTACCCTTTATGTTAATAGACATACATTAAAACAATGGGTTAGGGTTTACCATTCATCTTTTTTTTCAAAGTTGAAATCCAAAAATGGGTTTACTATTCATCATCATCTTCTTCAAAGATGAATCCAAAATCCTTTCATTTTTATTCCCAATTTTCAAATCTAAATTTTTTCCTATTAGTAAACTCATTTTCATACCCAATTTATAAATCTAAAATCGTTTACTATTCATCTTCTTTTTCAAAGTTGAAATCCAAAAATGGGTTTCATATTCATCTTATTCTTCAAAGTTGAAATCCAAAAATGGGTTTACTATTCATATTCTTCTTCAAAGGTGAAATCCAAAAATGGGTTTACTATTCATCTTCTTCTTCAAAGATGAATCCAAAATCGTTTCTAACAATAAACCCATTTTTATACCCAATTTCCAAGTCCAAAATTGTTTATATTAGTAAACCCATTTTCATACCTAATTTACAAATCCAAAATCGTTTATTATTCATGTTTTTCTTCAAAGTTGAAATCCAAAAATGGGTTTACTATTCATCTTCATCTTCAAAGATGAATCCAAAATTATTTCTAATAATAAACCCATTTTTATACCCAATTTCCAAATCTAAAATTGTTTCTATTAGTAAACTCATTTTCATACCTAATTTACAAATTCAAACTCGTTTACTATTCATTTTCTTCTTCAAAGTTGACATCCAAAAATTGGTTTACTATTCATCTTCTTCTTCAAAACCCATTTTCGAATTTAAAATTATTTCCATCAATAAACCCATTTTGGCACCCAATTTTCAAATATAAAATCATTTATGTGAAAAAAAAATCCAAAATGGAGAAAGTGATTGACTTTGAGAGAAAGAGGAAAGAGAGGGGTTGTATTTGTTATAAATTTAGAGATAGAAAGTAATGTTTAGGATTTTTTGAAAAAGAAGATAAATATTAAGGGGCAAAAAAGTTAAACAAAAAAAACTGGATGGTGTTAGAGGTCTGTTAAGGGTAAGTCAAAAGATTAGTAAAATAGGGAGTATTTTGAGTTTCGTATTAATAATAGGAGGCAAACTAAAAAAAGACCATAAGATTAGATATATTACCTTGGCGGGTTCAAACCATACATCTGGATTTTCTGTATCTGCAAATCTATAGTTCAATTGGCAATAACGTGAATGGTGGAATTCGAAATGTAAAAAGTGAGGAAAAGACCCCATATATGGAAGGAAAGCTTAAGCAGTTACAATAATAGCATGAAAAATAAGAGAACAATCACAACCTTTGGTTAGGGAATCACTTTAGAACATAAACTGCGAAACTCATCTTTATGCATTTCTTTAGAAAACCAGGTACCTAATAAATAAAGATTAGTAAGACTGTCAATCTATGTGATTGAACACTGGCTATACCGACTGACTGGTTGGTGGAGAAATTTAGATCATTATTATTATTGACCTTCTTTCACTTAAGGTGCGTTTGACTACAAAAGTATTACAATAATTGGTTTGCTCAAAATTGGTTTCCTTGGGTTGGGGGAGAGTGATTTATTGAAGTTATGGTTTTAGGTGCAAGAAAATGGGAAATATTAGGCTAAAATAGTAAATACCTAGTTTTCATTTAAGCTTAATAGAAACTAAATGAAGAAGGTAGTAAATACAAATATATATACTTGACCATTTAATCTTTCTTTAGTTTTAGCCAGTTATTTGACCGCTTAAAAGGTTCGTATACCGTATCCTTATTCAACGTCTTAATGTTTAAACCCTCGAAATTGCAAAGTAAAATATCATAGTAGCATTATTATCCTATCAGCTTGATGAAGATAATTGCAAAATAAGATAATGTGTGTACAAAAATGGTAATTAACTAGTATTAACAAAAGGGTTTTAATGAGGTAAAATAATACCTGGCATCAACAGCAGCTTTAAGGAACTCTTGTATTTAAAATCCAGGTTCCTCTTCAAATGACTCATTAAGATGTTACAAGAAGCAGGACATGAGTACTTGACTATAGAAATATATGTTGATATATATTTACACGAGATAGTGTATACAATTTAGCAAGAAGAAATTAAACACTAAAAATAAAAAAGGAAATGCAATCAATTGCACCTGGCAAGCCTGATAAATACATGCACATTTATGTGTGTATATATATACCGCTCATGCACGCATAAGTTTAAGGTCTAAGGTGACACGAGTAACATTTAGATTTTCAGTTAAAAATAAAGAAACAACAGGGTAATAGAGTTTTATCACATACAAAAAGTCAGCAACAAATATGAATACATATAACCTACCCGAAAATGCAAATTTTGTATTGTAAAAGAGAAAAAAGAAAAGCAAGCAAGTTCTTGTTAACTGAGCAAAAAAAGAAATTGATCATACATATCTCTCTACAAATGCTAAACGGTCACATGTAACAAGTTCATAATCCAAAACAAATGATGTTGCAGAGGATTTCTTTATTCAACAATCAAATTATAAATAAATACATACATATATATATATATAGAGAGAGAGAAAGGGAGATTAAAAAATGACTATTGACACAAAATTTGTTGGTTTGTTATAGAAGTAAATATATGTTATAGACGCATACTGAATAAACCTCTTCATGGGACATTAATCACATTACAAACACAAGGCCACATGAAGTAGTGATGGGATGAAAGAGAATAAAAATATCACGCAGAACAACGAATCACTAGAAGTTTTTGTAGATTACATAAAATAAAAAGGTTATAAAAACAACCAAAGATAAGCTATACAAACACTTTTATTTGATCACTAAGACTAAAAGCGTAACTTAAAATAACACCAACAATGTCAGGGAACTTTTCAATATTTCGTTCACCATTACGACTGTTTATTTGAATTGAGCCATTCTCGGTGTAATGTATTTGTGTAAATTAATTGAAGTTAAGGCACATAATGATTATTTGATAAGGAAAAAAAAGGATCACTTCAACCATGAATGTTCCTCATCGTACTTGTATTCAAAAGTAAATTCCATGTCCTGGAATTCATCTACAATCTTTGATACCAGTAGTAGGTTTTGCTAGCATAGGTCCAACTGGAACACTAAGCGTAAAGCCACATGTTTTTGGAAGATTCCATACACCACCAGTAAGAAAAGCAGGGATTATTTCATTACATAGACGTGAAATACATAGGGAACTTGTTTAACATTTTTCGCCGTCTAAATGATAAAATCAAAGGAGTTAGTAAAAGTAAGAACTCATAAATGCATATTACGCAATTCCAAAAGAATCATAGACTGCCGCGTGTGTATATGTGAGAAGAGGGAGGGAGGGAGTCATAACTCTCGGAGATCTACTTGCGAAGGAGGCTTATAATGTTTTTCAGTGTGAAAAGTAACATGCCCAAGGGCGGTCAACTTAGTTTTCTCTTTCAAGCTGATTTGTAATTCTGTTTACGAAAGTGAAATCAAATCGAGTTTATAATGGGGAAAAAAAGAAAGGAGCCAACAACATGCTTAAATATTTGTAAATTTTATAATATGAAGTAGGCATATTAGGTATTGAGGTCCACAATCAGTGGCAGCCACAAGAAGTGCCATGATATGTTTCTTTTTCTTCGCATGACTGTCCTTGATAGATTCTTATATAGATTCAAACAAAAAAGCAGACTTGTATAAACATTTGTCCATCGCTACCTATTAATATAGAGATACATATACACAAATGATATAGATTTAAGAATAAACACTAGTTTTTTATTCTAAAGTGCTTATTCATATCCGATAAATACATGTGATCCAATTATTAATTGATAAATAGATAATCGGACTATAGGGTTATCGAAGCATAAAATATTGTCCAAATCTGAATAAACAGATCAGATTTAGATTAAACTCTGATATATTGATAAGCCTACTTACTTACTTAGCAGTATGTTAATTTATGTTAGCTGTTGGTTAACATTGTCAAGAAACAGTATATATTTTGGCTACTAAAGCTTCGGTTGATAACAACATGGAAAAAGAAAATAAAAACACTTGATTTGGTAAGAAGTTGGAAAATAAGTTGAGGCATGTGATAAGAGGCTCTCCATTTCATACTTATTTGATGAGTAGATGTCCTCAATCCTTCATAATTTTTTATGGAAAATTTTTCTTCCTCAACAACCAAAGAAAATTTATCCATGGAAAAATCCACAAAGTAAGAAGACATCTCACTACATGTCTCAACTTATTTTCCAACTTCTCACAAAAATCAACTACTTTTTTTTTTTTCCATGTTGTTATCAAACGGACCCTAAAAGTATAAAATTCAACTCAACTAAAAAGGCCTCATCCAACTCTTAGGCTTGAGAGTAAAATTTCTTATACAACAAAAAGAGTAGACTCATAATTTAATCTATTATTTTTCTAGAAAAAGTAGCATATTTATTAGTTAACTTAACATCTAGAATTGTTTTGTTGTAACTAATAAAAGCTTTAAGCTATTTTTGACAAATGTCCCCAATTTACAATTATAGATACTTCAATTGATGCTATGGAAAAATGAAATCCTTAGTTCTCAACCCTATATGCAAGCAATTGTAAGCTTTTGGTCATGGGTAGAGTGCCTATCAAACCACAATCAATTAAGTTCAATCTCCTGATTCTGAAATGATTATTAATGTCATGTTTCAAATTAGAGGTATTTTGTTTAAAAGTAAAATTTTCAATAAAAGGAGTATTGCTGATGGGGCTTGCGTTAAACGGTTTGGTGTTTATTCTAGCATTTATGTTGAAGATACCTTCATTATCACTAAATGGCAAAAACCTCAAGTTGGGTGGGTTAAATTGAATACTGATGGTTGCGCTAAAGGAAATCCGGGTGAAGCTGTGTCCACTGATGGTAGGGTGTTGTGGGGTCAATATGATTATTATGAAAGCACCATGAATATGGTCTCACAGGCTAAAGTGCTTCTTTAGGGGATTAAATCGTGTATTCATCATGGCAAAAAAAAGGTGGAAGTTAAAGTTGATTTTCAAATTTTGAAGCATATAATTGAAGGAAAATGTTCGATCCCTTGGCGTATTCAATATGATATTTGTTAGATTCGAGAGTTGCTTGCTAGCGTGGACTATATAATTTTACACACGTTTTGGGAAAATAACATGGCAGTGGATTATTTGGCGAATTTTGGTGTTTGGAAGAAGAAAGGCCTGTTAATATATTAGAGATGGACTAGATCATGCTATATCCAAATCCGATCCAATTGCTTATATACCGAATCTAATCCAATATGATATGTGAATCCGACAGATATACAAAATATTAATCCATATCCAAAATTGTTACTAGGCAGGTATCCAATCCATATACTCGATCCGATCCAAAAATTCCATATTATAGTTGTAAATGTGCAAGGATATATATTCATACACACGTACGTATATAAATGTATATACATGCCTAAACATATCACAATTGTATTTAGGCTGGTATATACACATATCCGATTTGTTAATCAAGAGGCTTAACATATTTGGATAAGCAGATTATCAATCTCTTATTATATCTGACTAATTCAATCAGATTTGGTCAGAAATTCAATCCATTGATAGCCGTAACCATTGTCATCAAGAATCTGACAATATCTGAAAGTCGAACCCCAAGGGCATATAGACCTTGCAAAAAAAACAACAAAAATCATATATACCATAATGTAGTCAAAATAAAAAGTTTGGGACTAAAGCTAGAAGGTGGATGAAAGGGAACACCTTGGCAATGAGCCGGAATGTATCAGAAACCTTGGTGATAGTTCATGATTTGGGTTTAAACATCGAGGGTTAGGATGATTAATGTGTTTTTGCAATAGGGCCCAGGTCTCCCGATCTCTGTATTTTAAGAAAAAGCAAAAATTTGTTAGCAAAATTAAGAAAAGAGAGCATGCACCAAGAATATTCGAGAGCTCCGATCAACCAAATAACCAAAACATATAAAATCCAATATCTATATAAGCGGAAAGCATGTACCAATCATTATATGCTCATGCTCATACTGATGTTGATGCAATAAGTAAATGAACATAACTGCATAAATCAAGATTGTTTCTTAATGACTTTTATATTATTGTACACTGAAGGTATACTTAATTTTACCTATTCTTTCTTTTTCATATTTCACGGTATCCATGCCTGTTAAGACACCTGGTTATACCGTGGGGTGCATCAGACACATACTAACACCTTTTATTTGTGATTTGCTGCATGAATATATATATATATATCTATGATTACTTTTTCTAAGAACATAACTTCATCGAAACCAAATTTTACTTCGTCCATTTTTAGTATCTAAACCACGTTTTACTTATCCTTTCCAAAACATCACCCTTGTCACTGTCACAAAAATCTTTATCCTACTGCAACTATGATCTTTGCTTCTCATAGTTTGACTAAGTTAAGTATCATTTATCTCTAATTGGAGTTAATTCTCTTTTTCCCTTTTTTTTCTTTTGACAATTAATTTCAATTATATAAAGGAGAAGCAAAGGGGACATAGGCCACATAACAAGAAAAACCATATTCTAAAAAAGATATAAACGACTCAAAACGATGCATTTCTTACATGAATAAATAAATCTCCCAAAAATCTATACTTGTGGATGAAACAAGGAACAAATTGGAATTCAAGATGCTTGTATTTACCAATTATTTTTGCTTATATAGGGACAAATTGTGTATAATGGTGCACTTTAGGATATAGGTGTCTTCGACATGATTTAAGTTAAAAACTGAAACAAGTTATGGCAATTTAAAATCATGATAAAAATGATATAATTTTCGGAATCCAAAAATTCTGATTGAATCTAACTCTCATTTTTGTCATCAATTGACAAAAATCTCTTTACTCAATAAATTTCCCTCCATTTGATGAACATATGTCAAAAGAAAATAAAGCTAAAACTAGGAATCTTTGATGAACATAATCAGCTTTATTTGCAATTCACATTGTATCATACTACTGTTTTTTTAGGGTTTTCATGTTTGTGGGGGAATGATTAATTGGTAATAGGGAGTGGGACTATAATTGGGGATGTTTGCATCAAAGTGGACAAAAATGCCCCTATATGTAATGCTTTGCACATTGCTTCATTCAGTCAAATTGGACAAAATGAGGAATTTTGAAACCCAGTCAAACGTATGATAGGCATATTGGCGGATTTTTAAAGTTGGATGGGCAAGTTGAAACTCGGGAAATAGTTTAGTTGTCATTTAGATAGTTTACTCTAAGAATTAAAAATGCCCTTAAAGCATGTGCTGCTATGATTTAATCAATAGTATCACCAACTGAGGTCTTTCATAATTCAAAATCATATGAGAGTCTCACACATTACTTCTTCATCCTCCTCAATTTGTTTTGATGTGGTACTAAAAGCTTTGGCACATGCCTTACTGATTAAACCATCCCCAATTCCAAGCTCCAATCCTTCGTGTGTTAGCGCAATCCTGTTCGCCAAAAGGTACACAATCAGAACCAAATCATTGGGTTTCATCTCAATTACAGTCCTTAATATATTAAAAACAAGATTTATTTTTGCAATCCCAGCCGATTCTTTAGAAATTGCATCAAAAACCCTAACAAAGAACAAAAACGAAACCCTTTCACCCTGCCCCAAAATGCAGCCGTTTTGGGTCAAAACTCTCCCCCTTCTTCTTCAATTCCGCAATATTGTCACTAATCAGTCTCTTTTCTTAGGGTTTGGTTGATGATCTTGTTTTGGCATAATTAAGACCGGGGCTGCTTTGATTAGGGTTTCTGAGGCTAGGGTTTTATCAATTGGGTTTGACTGTGGGTTTCTTGGGGGAATTTGACTATAGGGTTTTGCATTTGCGTTTCTTAGGGGAGGAAGAAAAAGAAGATTGGGGCAGGTGTTGTTTGTTTCTGGCAGCTGCCATAAGTATGTCATAGGCGTTGGCCGTGGCCCATGATAAGGTTAGGATTAAGGTTACAATTTGGGTTTAAGAAGAAGAAGAGAGATGGGGGGACAAATACATGATTCTTTTTCAAGAATCTTGAATTTGGCTTTTGCATAAAATAGACGTGTAAATTAAATACACTACAAGTTTACATTGTACTCTCAAATTTTTTATAAAATTTTAAAATATAATAAATTTTAATATTAAGTTCTATTGTCATTATAAAATTATATATATATATATATATATAAATTATAAATAATAATAATAATAATAATAATAATAATAATAATAATAATAATAATTGTATAAAAATTAAAATAATATCAAATATGTGTCAGTATTTTATTTGTTTATTTAAATTTGATATAAAAGTTTATAAAATAATCATTAGAACATATTTTTTTTTTAAATTTAAAAATTTGTAAAAAAATGCCTCAACATATAAGTTTTACACTACAATTAAAGATGCTATTACACGAACAAATATAATTTTAGTAAGGTAATTGAATTAGGAAATTAGATATAGGGGCAATTAAAAAAAAGGGCTTACTAGAGAAAGATTTTCACACTAAGACCAAGGAATAATTTTTTTTTAAATAAAGGGCCTATTTTTTATTTTATTGATAATATGACATGTGTCTTTTTTTTTTCATTATAAAATGACATCCCAACCCTTAAAATAAACTAAAAAAATATCAATATGCATTAAAATATGGACTGCACTGCAATATGAACTTTGCAGTCCATATTTCACTGCAATGTGAACTTTGCAGTCCATATTTCACTGCAATGTGAACTTTGCAGTCCATATTTTTAGTGCAAAGTTCATATTGCAGTCCATATTTTACTGCAATGTGAACTTTGCAGTCCATATTTTTAGTGCAAAGTTCATATTGCAGTACATATTTCACTGCAATATGAACTTTGCAGTCCATATTTTATTGCAATATGAACTTTGCAGTCCATATTTTTTGTGAAAATTTCATAAAAAGGGGTAATTTAGGTAATACATAACATGTTTTTATTAATTAAATGATATTTAAATTTATTCAAATACATTCATTTAAAATATAAAACAAAATAGGCCTCTTACACTAATTACCAATTAAAAATAGGCCCTTTATTCAAATTACCAATTAAAAATAGGCCCTTCATTCAAAAAAATATTTTTCATTGGATTTTTGGTAAAAATTAATGTATAATAAGCCCTTTTACCTAATTTCTAGTTAGATATATATCTGATATAGAATAGAATTCTTTCTTCCTGATTTTTTAGTGCAAGTTGCCTCGTTGAACTGTACTAATTAAGTAGCTTGTTCAACTGATTGGATCCTCTTTTATTTCGGCATTATTCGAATTCGAATCCACACAAATACCCCGGGGTTCAAACACAATATTTTATTTGAGTAAAAATATATTTTATATTAAAAAGGGTTTTTCCGAGTAAATTTTTTGCTTAATTAGTTCCTATGCGACTAATTTACCTTTAAGAAGCGATAGGTTACTTTGAATGAAAATAGTGCTTTCATAAATCTTGGAGTACTTAAATTTAAATCTCATTATATATATACACATATATAAGGATTACATATATCTAAATTTCATTTGATTAATACGAAAAATAAAACTCAATCTTTTGTAGAGTAAAAAATTCTCATGACCCTTAAACTATTGCACTTGTACTTCTAAGCTCCTTGAACTATTTTTTTGTATTCTTTGGCCTTTAAACCAGGGGTGGCTATGAATATTTAGTGGCAAAATATGCAATCGTTGCTAAAAAGTTTACTTTTAGGGCTTTAGTGACAAATTTACATATTTTTTATGTAGACTGCTAACCACAGCACACTGCTAGAAAATTTGTTGTTATTAACCAAAAGCCACTCGGGTATGAAATGCATAGTTTAAAGACCATAGAAGTACAAAAAATATTTAAAAGGCTATAGAGATATAAGTGTAATAGTTTAAATGCCATGAAATTTTGCCTTCCATCATAATTAACGAAATTAGATAAATCAGTTGAAATTAGATCTGTCAGTGGATAGGTTTTCAATCCGAATTTAACGTGTTTTTATCGGATATAAATTTGAAATTTCAATCCGGTAATCTAATTACAATCTGAATCCACTAACCCAATAATTTGTGAATAAATGCTAAATCCTAAAGTGAAACTTCCAACTTTCAAGCAGGGTCTTTTGTCATATTGAATTTCAAACTAATTTAATAATCATTATTATAGAAAAGAAAATCATAGACATAATGAATTCAAACTCCTTATTTATAGCTAGTCTACTAAACATTTCTATGTATATTTCACATTTAAAAATCTAATTCTCCATTCAAAAAATTCGGATGACGGATATCCATTACGCTCACAAAATCAGATATGAATTAAATTGTTAACAATCTGTCGGATTATTGGATTGGATATCGGATATAAGGCAATCCAGTCAAAATCCGATCAATTAACAAATTTATTTGAAATGTTATTTTATCCAATATCAACCATGTCTTCAACTCTTCATCATGGTATCGCATTATTAAATGGCATCATTTTAACTCCAAATTAACTTTGTTTATTTGATTACTATTCCCACATATCATTTGGTGGACAACGCACAACCAACATATGTTACACGTTATCCTTTTCGTAGAGAAATGGATTTTTTTTTATTTTTTAGGTGAAGTTATAATTCTCTTATTTTCATTAGACTAACAATATATATATATGTATCTTTCTTTTATTTCAATATATATATATATATATATCTTTCTTTTACTTCACTCTAGATGAGACTCGAATCCGAAATCTTTTAAATCTGGGTGGCCCACTTTTACCACTAATATAATCTACTCGTTAGAATTTAAAGAAATGTTTAAATATGTTCTTTGTTATATTGAAAGAGAAAAGAAACGGAACTATCATTGTTTATTTTTTTGAAGAAAAGAAAGATGGTACGAGTTTCTTCTTTTTCTATAGATCTCTGGACTTAAGAAAATACGTTTTATGTTTAGGCTAACTCACTTTCTCAACCGATATCTTTAAAACGTTTCCACAGTATTTTAAATGATCTTTAAATATTGTTACGAAAATCACGTTAAATTGTAGCTACTCTCAACTAGATAGAGATGCTGTACGTGTGTGTATGCGGATGGCAAAATAATGAGGGATAGAAATAGACTTAATTGAAGTGCACACTATGCAATTCTAGCTGTTGGGATGTAAAATGCAGATTAGACCAGAAATAGCAATTTGATTTCAAACAACCAAATCCAATAGTATCTTGGCAAATGAAATGAAAAAAGCAAATAAATCTGTCCATTCCACTTTAAAATTATCCTTGAGATAAATTCATATCACTAGGTACACCCACCAAGTTTTATTCAAACAACATAGATATATTTAACTAGAGATCTGATATTTGGCGCAAGAACTAAGAGGTTATTGTTACTCCTCAAGCCAGCCGGGATTTAAATTCCAAAAACCTTAACCCTGTCCCGGGCCCTAGTTCGGCCACAGATCTATCTCAAAAAAGAAGCTTAAAATTAATTAAAAGCACATTATAAATATTTATACTTCATAATTTTTACCCTTCATTTTTCCTCTTATTCCCACCCCCTTCATCGATCTCCACCTCTTCAACCACCTTCTCTTCCTCCCTAAACTTCTTATAAATATCCCCTCTATAAAACTCTCTAGTTCTCATCACCAAAACAATAGAAACAACTGCACCAAAAAAACTAACACAAGCCAAAATTACAAAAGATAGCCTGAAACAACTAGGACCAATGCAAGTCAACTCTTTGACTGAATCTCTATTCATATGTTTCATCTCAAGTCCCTTTAAGGCCTCCCTATCATAAAGAAGCCCAGCCACTTTTACATTAAGTATGTATGACCCAAGTGGGCTAGCCAATTGACCCACATTGAACAAGGTTGCATAGTGCTTTAGCCCAAATAGCTCTGAAATTATGGCATTTAGGAGTGGAAATTGTGCCCCGAATGAGAACCCGATGATCACGGACGCGATGTAGACTGAGCCAGGGACCGGAAACGCGATGAGGAGGTAGCCAATGCACGAGAGGAAGAGGACCACTGTCGTCATTAGTGGACGCGGACATTTGTACTTAGTAATAAGCTTTTCTGACACCAGTCCTGCAAATATCCTGCCAAAATAATTCCATATGCTCACTAAGGACACAAATGTTTCTACCGTTTTTGTTGGGTACCCTAGAGACTCCCCGATTTGGCCCAAATTATCGACCGCGGTTAAACTTGATCCAATCCCACACATAGTTGAAGTGAAAAGAATAATCATGTCGAGGCTGACGAGCGCTTGTAAGATGGTGTAATCTTCTCCCCTCGTCGGCTTATTGCAAATATCCCCAAAACAAGATGGTGTCTCCTTTAATTGCAAGTCTGTCTTGTGATCCAGTTTCGGCGGTTCTTGGACTGTTATCTTCATAGGACTAGCGGGTTGTTCCTTTTGCATCCATAAAGCTAACTCTTTTTTAACTGCAATAGAAAGAGGAACTAAAAGCAAAAAACAAAGAACAATAGCCCCACTTGCAACATTAGCCGGTTGCGAAAAATGGACGAGCTTTTGTGCTATGGTTATGGCCATGAGGAACAAAGCCAACGCAATTGAAATGTAGAGGAACTTATACAACATTTTGAGCTCATTCTGTTGCCTAACAGACTTAATTACCCGAATTGTGTAGACAAAAAGCAGACAGATTGCGGCTGGGAGCCAAGCAACGAGGAGAATAAGAGACTTTGGATCATTCCCATAAAGCGCCAAGTAAAATTGTGTCATTATAGCCCCACTGAGCCCTGAAAATCCCTTCAAAAGCCCCAACAAGACTCCTCGATTTTCGGGGAAATTGGTCACGCAAGTGACAAGAACACCGGTGTTAGCGAAATTTTGCGAATTGGCCCCTAAACAAATGTAAATGCACATCTGCCACACTTTAGGCCTAGCAATTTTGCCAGTGACCGCTAGCCAAATCACGAAGAAACCACTAAAGTTCATGGCTGACCCTATAAATAAAAGGAACCAAGTTGGGGTTACCTCTGCTATTAGGCCAGAAAGGACACCAATATTTGCACCAAGGTCCTTGAAGAATCCCAAGAGATTTAAGGTACTTTGGTCATAACCCAAAGAGGATTTTATCTCTCTTGAGTATATGCCAAAAATGTACGTACCGCCCACCCCGGCCATGATCACCATTGAAGCGAAGAGGGACACCCATCGGCCTTGGGCTGCATGTGTCGCGAACCGGCAGATGTCGATGGTGGCGCCGCTGCTGGCGGTGGTGGTTTGTGTCATTGGAGAGAGGCTTTGAAATGGTTAATATGGAGACGTATCAAAACTACACAAACTAACAACTAACAAGTAAAGGACAGTGTTTTGTGTGAGGTGGTGTTAAATAAATAGGCAAAAAGTGAAATGGGAAATAGTTAGATATTTTGAGGGCATTGCATATATAATTTGAATTCTCTGTGCCTAAATTTGTGTTTGACTTTTATTTTGTTTTTAAAAAAAAGAAGAAAAAGAGAAAACAATGATTTATGTACAATTGAGATCTGGGATATAAATTATGTACGTATAAAGAAAAATTAGAACTCTTGATTTGTAACATCAAAAAAACAATATATATATATATATGAAATATAATATACTAGCACTTAAATTCAAAAAGAATGATATATTTTTTGGAGATAAAGGTATAGTAAGGAAAATATTTATAGTGATGTATTAATGCAGTTTGTTTATCTACAATTGGCATTGTTTAATTTGCTGCCTAAAAGATGGTAGAGAATCATGGAAATTACCATGTTCGATAAAAAGGTTTATTTTTGAAGGAAATGCGATTATAAATTAATGGCAACGTATCTAAGAGATAATGTATTTATTAATAGGTATCTAAAGTTATAATTATCCGGATAATTCAATATATAATTAAGGACTAACTTTAAATGCGGTGTAATTAAAGAGCTAAAACTATGGAAAAAAAATGTGTTTTATATATTATTACATATGTAACTTGTCAGAGTTTAAATAAATCCAAGGACGTACGGACCCATATTTTTTTGAAGGAATGAACTCATGTTTATATTTTATTATTAGTTTAGACTCTACATTGGACTAGAAATACAAATTTAATATATTAAAACATTGGACAAAATAATTTCTTTTGGAATCTTGACTACAATTTAACCCTTATCGGTCCCACACTGAATGCGCCTCTAAATAAATATGCCTATATGATTAAGAATTGTTATCTGACTCGATGCAGGAAAGTTGGCAGAAGAATTACTTTCTGTATCCTTTTCCTTCTTCAAAGACAAAGATTGTAGCATCAACTTTTTCATTATTGCTTTTATACGTGGGTGGTATATGTGGCTAAGAAAAGCTTAGGTATTTTTCAATAGCAAGAGTTTCTGAATCCGGAATCTCTTTTATATATATATGTGCCATTAAACAAGGGATAATGCTGTCGTGTTAGGACTAAACTCTCATATATTGCCATTTGTGCATTAATCAAATATATCAAGAAATTTGGGGGTACGTACTGTCACCATTTTTATGATTAGCATCTCATATGATACATCATATTCTTGTGTTCTAACATATCAGTCACCCACTTTTACTTTTTATTTTATGTGTATATACATATACATATATATATATGTATGTGTATATGTGTTTTTATCTATTATAAGTGATGCAAATTAATAGATATATTGTATATAGGTGATGTGCCAAGAAATTGGTACATTATAACCCACTAATTTATACTTTGGAGAGCATATATGTTTATATTTGTTGTGTTTTTAGTGTTTTTCAGGTGTTTAGAATTAAGTTGGAAGATTACAAAGCAAAAAGAGATTGGCTGCGCACATCACTTGTATTCAAGATATTTCTGGCATTAATCCGTACAGAATTTGAAGAAAACTCCAGAGATAAAAGTTTGAGATCTTTGAGTTAGCTACGCGTGGGTGAAAACCTTGCATCAATCGGAGTTCGGAGAAGAAAGTTATGGCCAAAATAAGATCAGTACGCTAAAATATTGATTCTAGCGGGAATGTGTTAATTTAATAAATATGTGATTTTTTTGGCCCAGCCCACTTGCAGCCCATCTCATCTCAGAACTTGCAGCCCACAACTCAACACAACCCTAATGTCACGACCCGCTCAATATTGTCCAAGAAAAACGGGAAAATTCCGGAACGTTATGGAAGATTACGGAATTTTCTAGAACCTTACGGAACGTTATGGAAGATTACGGAATTTTCTAGAACCTTACGGAACGTTATGGAAGATTACGGAATTTTCTAGAACGTTATGGAATTATGGAGAAGAGCCTCCAACCTTCTAGAGTATTCTAGAAGGACCTAGATGTAGAACTTTCTAGAATAACCTAGTTGTAAATAATCTTGGTAGATTATTCTAGAGTATTCTAGTTAGAGATATTTGTATAGAAAGTTCTGGAATGTAAATCTAGACCATTGGATTGGTTTGATCTCGACCGTCCATTAGGGAAGGCCTCCCCTATAAATAGATGGAGGGTTCATTTGTGTTGGAGAGATAGATGCATGCATAGATACATGAAAAGAATTGGAGAGTGAGAAATTTTCTTGTAATAAAGAGAGAAAAATAGAGTGAAATATTCTTCTTCTTCTTCTTATATTCTCAATCACTTGTAATAGACTTATTTCATATCTATTAATACAAGTGTTTTGTTGATTCTCCTTCATTATTGTTATGTATTCATCTATGGAGGGGTGAATCACCTAGCCAAGGCTAGGGGGTGAGTTTGTTTTAAAAGGTAAACATGGTCAAGTTTTCAATTCTTTAAAAGCTTTGTGCCTAGTATTGTTAAATAATTATGCTTCTCATCTATTAATAATAGTCCATAATATTTAATGGCTTAAAACACCATAAATATTATGGAACCTCCATTTTAATCTCTTTTGCCTCCTTATGCCATGTATATGGAGTTCTTTAGTGATTAATGGACATGTTTAGTACATAAATGATACATAGACTATTCATGCCATGTATGATTAGTACTAGTTAAATCATTTATATACAAACAAAGTACTTCAAGTAAGCATATTTTATTTTACAATCACCATTATAAATGGATGGCTATGCTTTTTATATAAAATTATAGAGTTTTATTTCAAATATGGTCACATCTTGTGGTTAAGTGTAAAGTAAGGTTTTATTTTCCCTTGTCACCTACAACACTTAAACATACTTTGTGCCTATATTTGAGAACTCTCTAATTGCTTATTTTTCTCCTTAAATGTGGTGTTTGTCTTCCTTCATAAGGTAGCCTAGTAAAGTTGGATTGGTTGTATTTCCTCGAAATCTTTTACCGCCAACATCTAGACTTCTAAATGAAAAGTACAATATGCAACACAATAAGGAGAATGAATTAGCCGAATTGGATTCATAAACCATGGTTCCCAATAAATAACAAATAAACCCCCAAAGCCTTCGCTTTCCTTAAATACAAGAATATTCTCATAAATTTAAGTTTTGTTTTACACATTTCTCCACAAAGCAATTCACAACAATTTTAATCAATCAATAATTATTTTATAAACACGTGATTTACAAAAGCTTTAGTCCCCTCCCTGTGGTTCGACACTCGGACTTCCATAAGTCTATATTACAACTTGACCGCCTACACTTGGGTGTATACGATTGCACTATTTCAAGCGCGTCAAGTTTTTGGCGCCGTTGCCGGGGAGGGCAACGAAAAGTCGATCACGGGTTTAGTTCATATTTGGTTGTATTATTTTAATCTAGTGACTTTCTTTTCTTGTACACTTTCTTTGGTACATGATTCATTGGTTAAGAAATACCAAAGGACGTGTAGAAAGAGATCCATTTCCCGATTCGTTTTTCTATAATCTTTTTGAAACAGAAACAGAAGTTACAATGGATCACCATGAGGAAGCACGAGGAGGAAATGGTGGAAATCATTTTGATGTACAAGTTCAGCCCATTCAGGAAGCACCAATCGCAACCATGAGAGATTATCTTCAACCACCAAGGAGCGCCATTCCATCATGCATCGTTCTTCCGCCGACAGCAAACCGTTTTGCTGTCAAACCAGGAATGATACCACTTTTGCCCAGATTTCATGGAATGGAGTCAGAAAATCCATACTTACACCTCAAGGAATTCGAAGAAGTATGCTCCACTTTTTATGATCCTAATGTGACTGAAGAGGTGGTAAGACTCCAACTTTTTCCATTCTCATTAAAAGACAAAGCAAAAACTTGGCTGAATGCACAAAGACCACGTTCCATTACAACGTGGCAAGCTTTACAAACTGAATTTTTGAAGAAATTTTTTCCCGTTCATAGAACAAACGCTTTAAGGCGTCAAATCTCAAATTTTGCACCCAAAAATCAAGAAATATTCTATGAATGCTGGGAAAGGTACAAAGAGCTTGTAAACGCTTGCCCCCATCATGGATATGAAAATTGGAACTTGGTTAGTTTCTTTTATCAATCACTCACTCCTGAAATGAGAAAATTTGTAGAAATGATGTGTAATGGCACATTTCTAAGTAAAAATCCCGACGAAGCATTTGATTTCTTTGATTACATAGTTGAAAGTAACCAAACATGGGATACTTATAATTTTTCTGAAAGAAATAATATGCCTAATCGGGGTGGTTACCATCAATTAAAGGAGAGTGATGATTTGGCGGCACGAGTCACACAATTGACCAAAAAAATTGAGGCTTTAGAATTTTCAAAACCAAGAGAGGTCAATTTGATGGAAGAAGAAACTATGTGTAGTATATGTGATATGATAGGACACCCAACGGAAAAATGTCCTACCATACCAACCGTCAAGCAAGTTTTGCTTGACCCGGCCCAAGTGAACATGATAAATAATTACAAAAGGCCGCAAAATTCTCCTTATTCGGAAACTTATAATAGTGAGTGGAGGAATCACCCTAATTTTCGTTGGGGCAATTCAAACACTCAAACCAATCAACCTCCGAATTTTCAAAAATCTCAATCATCATATGTTCCCCCACCAAAAAGAAATGTGGAAGACTTGCTTACACAATTTATTCAAAAATCCGATCAAAATTTTCAAAAGTTTGATCAACATGTTCAAAGGTGTGAGCAATACTTCCAAAGCAATGATCGTTCCATGAATGATATGAGGAATTTTTTGTCTAAAATGGCTCCCAATTTTTCAAACCAAGAGAAGGGTAAGTTTCCAGCCCAACCTCTTGCGAATCCTCATGGGCAAACAATGATGATTGAAGAGGGAACTTCTTCACAAGATACGTTGGAGCACGTGAAGTCTATCACCACTCTTCGCGGTGGAAAAATGGTTGATAAAACTATTCATCCTAAGGCCCAAAAGCCAAAGGAAGTAGTTCAATCAAAAGAAGATGAGGTGGTAGACGAAGAAGTCGAAAAGAATGATGAGGAAGTGGATGAAAAAGAGGACATTGAAAAAATCAAAGAGAGTGTGAAAATTCCTTTTCCTCAAAGGCTACAACAATCCTCAAAACCAAATCAAAATGCTGAAATTTTGGAAGTTTTTAAACAAGTAAAAATTAACATTCCATTGCTCGATGCGCTCAAACAAATTCCTTCTTATGGAAAATTTTTGAAAGACATGTGTACCACAAAAAGAAGGTTGAATGTCAAAAAGAAAGCTTTTATGGCCGAACAAGTAAGCTCAATTTTGCAAAATACAAGAATTCCTAAATACAAGGACCCCGGTTGTCCAACAATTTCATGTATGATAGGAAACTGTCGAATTAAACGAGCTTTACTTGATTTAGGAGCAAGTGTGAATGTTCTTCCATTTTCAGTTTATGAACAATTGGGTTTGGGAGAGTTAAAGCCTACCAAAGTTACAATTCAATTAGCGGATAGGTCCGTTAAGGTTCCAAGGGGTATTGTGGAAGATGTACTTGTGCAAGTTGACAAGTTCTTCTTCCCAGTTGATTTCATTGTCATTGATACACAACCTGTTATGAACCCTGCTAATCAAATTCCTGTTATTTTAGGAAGACCATTTCTTGCAACGTCAAATGCTATAATCAATTGCAAAAATGGTATTGTTAAATTAACATTTGGAAATATGACTCTTGAGCTAAATGTGTTTTCATTAAGTAAGCAAGCGAGTGATTTTGAAGATGAAAATGAACACGTTAACATGATAGAGTCATTGGTTGATGAACACTTTGAGTATATTTTTGAATCGGAATCATTGGGAGATCTTCTAACCACTCCCAAGGAATCCAATAATTGTATGCAAGTGTGTTCTTTGAGTGACAAACAGGTTCTACAAAAGGAAGGTGAAACGGAACCATCAAAATCAATCGAAGGAAGAATGGAATTGAAACCATTACCAAGCAACTTGAAGTACGCTTTTTTAGGTACTTCAGAAACTTTTCCGGTGGTAATTTCATCTGAACTTTCAACTGAACAGGAGGAGAAGTTGGTAAGTATGCTCGGTAAGTATAAAAAAGCCTTTGGTTGGAGTTTAGCTGATCTTCATGGGATTAGTCCCTTAATTTGTACTCATAAAATTTATTTGGAAGATGAGGCTAAACCAGCGAGACAATTTCAACGCCGTTTGAATCCACACATGCAAGATGTTGTTAGAAACGAGGTGTTGAAATTGCTTGATGCAAAGATTATTTATCCGATCTCGGATAGTAAGTGGGTAAGCCCTACCCAAGTTGTACCGAAAAAATCCGGGCTTACGGTGGTTAAAAATGAGAATAATGAATTAATTCCACAAAGAGTCACTTCTGGGTGGCGAATGTGCATTGATTATCGTAAGTTAAATGCAGTGACACGTAAAGATCATTTTCCACTACCTTTCTTAGATCAAATGCTAGAAAGAGTAGCTGGACATGAATTTTATTGTTTCTTAGACGGATTTTCTGGGTATAATCAAATTGAAATTGATTTGGATGATCAAGAGAAGACGACATTTACATGTCCATTTGGTACGTTTGCATACCGCAGAATGCCATTCGGATTATGTAATGCACCCGCAACTTTTCAGAGATGCATGCTAAGCATTTTTAGTGATCTTGTGGAAAGAACACTAGAAGTGTTTATGGATGACTTCACCGTTTACGGTGAGTCATTCGATAATTGTTTATTAAATCTTGAGCAGGTTTTAGAACGATGTGTGGAAAAGAGGCTTGTTCTCAATTGGGAAAAATGTCATTTTATGGTGACAAAAGGGATTGTTTTGGGCCATATCGTGTCCAAAAAGGGAATCGAAGTTGACAAAGCTAAGGTGGATCTCATTGCTAAATTGCCAACTCCAAAAACGGTCAAAGATGTTCGCTCATTTTTAGGCCATGCTGGATTCTATCGAAGATTTATACAAAATTTTAGCCTAATAGCTAAACCAATGTGTAATCTTCTCCTCAAAGATGCCCCGTTCGAGTGGACCGATCAATGTGAGGAAGCCTTCAAGAAACTCAAACAATTGCTCACCACCGCTCCCATTATGCAAAGTCCAGATTGGAATCTTCCATTCGAGCTTATGTGCGACGCAAGCGACTACGCAATTGGTGCGGTGCTCGGACAAAGAAAGGACAAAAAGCCGGGTGTGATTTATTATGCTAGCCGAACTCTCAATGAGGCTCAAATGAATTACACCACTACCGAGAAGGAGCTCCTCGCAATTGTGTTTGCTCTCGACAAGTTTCGGTCCTACCTCATCGGCTCACCAATCCTAATCTTCACAGACCATGCGGCTCTTAAATACTTGTTCACAAAGAAGGATGCTAAGCCGCGACTCTTGCGTTGGATTCTTCTACTCCAAGAATTCAACATTATGATCAAAGACAAGAAAGGAGTCGAAAATGTGGTGGCTGACCATTTGTCAAGGCTTATGTTTAATGATTCCATCGATGAAAGCCCAATCAAAGACTCGTTTCCTGATGAGCACTTGTTCTCGATGACATCTTCGCCATGGTACGCCGATATTGTCAATTTCATTGTCACAGGAGAAATGCCAAAATCTTGGAGCTCACAAGACAAGAGGCGATTCATCAACGAGGCTAAGCACTTCTATTGGGATGAGCCATATCTTTTCAAATATTGCTCAGATCAAATCATCCGACGATGCATTCCGGATGAAGAAATTGAAAGCATGCTCACCTTTTGCCACACCGAAGCTTGTGGTGGCCACTTCTCTTCCAAAAAGACCGCGGCAAAGATTCTTCAATGTGGCCTTTATTGGCCAACCCTGTTCAAAGACACGCATCACTATTGCAAAGCATGTCCGAGATGCCAAATGCTCGGAGGAATTACACGACGAAGCATGATGCCACTCAATCCAATTTTGATTCTTGAAATCTTCGATTGTTGGGGCATTGATTTCATGGGACCTTTCCCACTCTCGTTTGGTAATCTTTATATTTTAGTTGCTGTAGATTATGTTTCTAAATGGGTGGAAGCCAAAGCTTGCAAGACAAATGACCATAAAGTGGTAATTCAATTTTTGAAAGAAAATATTCTTGCAAGGTTTGGAATTCCGAAAGCAATAATAAGCGACGGAGGTACTCATTTCTGTAATCGATTTTTTGAAAAACTCATGCGTAAGTATGGAGTAACACACAAAGTATCTCTCGCCTATCATCCCCAAACAAACGGGCAAGCGGAACTTGCAAATAGGGAGATAAAACAAATTTTGGAAAAAACGGTAAATCCAAATCGCAAAGATTGGTCTTTGCGCTTAAATGATGCGCTTTGGGCATACCGGACGGCTTTTAAAACCAATCTTAATATGTCTCCCTATCGATTGGTCTTTGGAAAATCATGCCACCTGCCTGTGGAATTAGAACATAAATCTTTTTGGGCAATTAAGAAATTAAATTTTGATTTCCATGAAGCGGGTAATAATCGGAAACTCCAAATCGAAGAGATTGAGGAGTTGAGAAGATATGCATATGAAAATGCAAAAATAAGCAAGGACCGAGCAAAAAGTTTTCACGATAAAAATATATTGAGAAAAGATTTTCAAATTGGTCAAAAAGTCCTTGTTTATGATTCTCGTTTACATCTCTTCCCGGGAAAATTGAAATCAAGATGGACCGGCCCGTTTATTGTTAAACATGTTTATCCATACGGAGCCGTGATGGTGGAAGATCCCAAAAATGGCTTTGTATTTAAAATCAATGGCCAACGATTAAAGCAATTTTTGGAAATTCCAACTTTGGAGGAGTCCATCCCTCTAAAGGAACCAACCTATGTATAAAAATATAGGTTGTCATGTCTACATAATATATATATTTGTGTTTAAGTATTTTTTTCTTTAAAAAAAAAAAAAAAAAAAAAAAAAAAAAAAAAAAAACCTGAGGTCTTAAGGATTGGAAGATGCCTCTCAAAGATCAATTACTCAAAGCATTGGGGACAATGCTCACTTCAAGTTGGGGGGTTTATCTTTCATTACGCTTCATTGTCACCAGGTAATATCTTACCTTTTCTTATTTACTTGTCTTTATACATTGAGGACAATGTAAAATTTAAGTTGGGGGGAGGGATTTATTTGCCTTATCATTCCATGCACTTCACATGTTACACTTTGTTAGAATTTGAACAAAATTTTTCAATTTTTCCTTTTCTTTAAAAAAAAAAAAAAAATTAAAAATTAAAAAAAAAAATAATGCAATGGTTCTTGGATTGATTTGAAGTTTCCCTTTGTATAGCCAGTGTGCTAACGATGACGCATTTGTCTTAATACTTTACATGTGCATGCCTAGTTCTCCTACTATCGTTATTAAGAGAAATTTCATGATTTTCAATCATCATTATATTTGAGCACATATGACAACTTATGCATGATTAGATGGAAGAGTGAGCATAACTAAAAATTCTTGAAAAATATAAATGTGGAGACTAAATAACCCGTGAGTATTTGAGCCAATCTTCTTATTTGAGAGTTTTTATACCAACTCTTAATTTTTGAAAAGCGTATCTCGTTGAGTAGTCTCATTATTCTTTGTTTTGATTGAACACTAGAAAGGTACGTCTATGAAATGCAATTTCTCTTAAGGATTCTTGATATTATTTAAACTGAAGAACTATAAACCTTAGGAAGTGATTTAGGCCATCTTTGACAGCCTATATTTAGCCTAATCCCACCTTGAAATATATACCACTAGTCAACCCTTTTGAGCCTTATATATAAGCTTTTTTTTTCATAGCCCGATATCCTTACCCTACTCCAAATAGGAGTATAAACCATATTTATATAGCCAACCCTTTATCTAAGAATGTTTATGATGATATTTCTATATACAGGCATTAGTGAAAAGAGAGCTTGAAAAAAAAAAAAAAAAAAAAAAAAAAAAAAAAAAAAAAAAGCTCAAATAAAATCAAGTTTAGCCTGAAATTTTAATTTTATACATCTCAATATGTTTCTTAGATCTTTGAATCCTTTTATACCACTTCATTTGATTTGCAATCACCCTAAGCCTTACATTACAACCCGAAAAAGTCCTAAAGATCATTTGGAATATGGTTTTGATGTGAGAGTGGTAGAGAGAATCCAATTATGCATTTCACCTTTCTAGTGGGATTTATCCTTTCATGAGACTCTTGTTCTTTCATAGCGTTTTTCATATATATGCATGTGAGAGGCATTTGAATTTGAATACATTTACTCTTTATAGCCCACATGTAATGAGAGCATGTACACCATATTCTTGAGTGTTTCATTTGTGGAGTGTATACCATGTGAGGAGTTGAGTCAAAGCATAGTATTGGATGAGATTTGAAAGTTTTGCCTACTTAGATATCAATGATGTTATGTTGTTAATTCACACACACACAATGAGATTGAAGAGAAAGAAATATTCTTATTAATCTTGCTAGTTTGAGAACTTTGATATTGCATGTGTGCTGCATTGCTTAGCATACAAGTATTTTGATATCTTTGTTGAGTTATTCACATTTGGTAAAAAAAAAAGGGGAATAAATTTTAATGAGAACCGTTGCACTCGAATTTTGTTGGTATATTCACTGCAAACCATCACGAGACTTCACTCGTCCTCTTGGGGGAACCATGGGGTTTAAAAGGCTTGTTGCACGTGCCAAGTGCAATCGCGACTCCGCGAAACAGAGTTAGGTTTAGTTATTTTAATTTCTTAGATTTTTATTAGCTTTGCTCGAGGACTAGCAAAGTATAAGTTGGGGGGAATTTGATGTGCCAAGAAATTGGTACATTATAACCCACTAATTTATACTTTGGAGAGCATATATGTTTATATTTGTTGTGTTTTTAGTGTTTTTCAGGTGTTTAGAATTAAGTTGGAAGATTACAAAGCAAAAAGAGATTGGCTGCGCACATCACTTGTATTCAAGATATTTCTGGCATTAATCCGTACAGAATTTGAAGAAAACTCCAGAGATAAAAGTTTGAGATCTTTGAGTTAGCTACGCGTGGGTGAAAACCTTGCATCAATCGGAGTTCGGAGAAGAAAGTTATGGCCAAAATAAGATCAGTACGCTAAAATATTGATTCTAGCGGGAATGTGTTAATTTAATAAATATGTGATTTTTTTGGCCCAGCCCACTTGCAGCCCATCTCATCTCAGAACTTGCAGCCCACAACTCAACACAACCCTAATGTCACGACCCGCTCAATATTGTCCAAGAAAAACGGGAAAATTCCGGAACGTTATGGAAGATTACGGAATTTTCTAGAACCTTACGGAACGTTATGGAAGATTACGGAATTTTCTAGAACCTTACGGAACGTTATGGAAGATTACGGAATTTTCTAGAACGTTATGGAATTATGGAGAAGAGCCTCCAACCTTCTAGAGTATTCTAGAAGGACCTAGATGTAGAACTTTCTAGAATAACCTAGTTGTAAATAATCTTGGTAGATTATTCTAGAGTATTCTAGTTAGAGATATTTGTATAGAAAGTTCTGGAATGTAAATCTAGACCATTGGATTGGTTTGATCTCGACCGTCCATTAGGGAAGGCCTCCCCTATAAATAGATGGAGGGTTCATTTGTGTTGGAGAGATAGATGCATGCATAGATACATGAAAAGAATTGGAGAGTGAGAAATTTTCTTGTAATAAAGAGAGAAAAATAGAGTGAAATATTCTTCTTCTTCTTCTTATATTCTCAATCACTTGTAATAGACTTATTTCATATCTATTAATACAAGTGTTTTGTTGATTCTCCTTCATTATTGTTATGTATTCATCTATGGAGGGGTGAATCACCTAGCCAAGGCTAGGGGGTGAGTTTGTTTTAAAAGGTAAACATGGTCAAGTTTTCAATTCTTTAAAAGCTTTGTGCCTAGTATTGTTAAATAATTATGCTTCTCATCTATTAATAATAGTCCATAATATTTAATGGCTTAAAACACCATAAATATTATGGAACCTCCATTTTAATCTCTTTTGCCTCCTTATGCCATGTATATGGAGTTCTTTAGTGATTAATGGACATGTTTAGTACATAAATGATACATAGACTATTCATGCCATGTATGATTAGTACTAGTTAAATCATTTATATACAAACAAAGTACTTCAAGTAAGCATATTTTATTTTACAATCACCATTATAAATGGATGGCTATGCTTTTTATATAAAATTATAGAGTTTTATTTCAAATATGGTCACATCTTGTGGTTAAGTGTAAAGTAAGGTTTTATTTTCCCTTGTCACCTACAACACTTAAACATACTTTGTGCCTATATTTGAGAACTCTCTAATTGCTTATTTTTCTCCTTAAATGTGGTGTTTGTCTTCCTTCATAAGGTAGCCTAGTAAAGTTGGATTGGTTGTATTTCCTCGAAATCTTTTACCGCCAACATCTAGACTTCTAAATGAAAAGTACAATATGCAACACAATAAGGAGAATGAATTAGCCGAATTGGATTCATAAACCATGGTTCCCAATAAATAACAAATAAACCCCCAAAGCCTTCGCTTTCCTTAAATACAAGAATATTCTCATAAATTTAAGTTTTGTTTTACACATTTCTCCACAAAGCAATTCACAACAATTTTAATCAATCAATAATTATTTTATAAACACGTGATTTACAAAAGCTTTAGTCCCCTCCCTGTGGTTCGACACTCGGACTTCCATAAGTCTATATTACAACTTGACCGCCTACACTTGGGTGTATACGATTGCACTATTTCAAGCGCGTCAATAGGTTAGTTTAGTTGGTATACGATTAATTTATCAAACTCGTGCTAGTTAGCTAGCATTAATGGTACTTTTATTCACTTAAAAAATTTCAAATAAGGATAACTAATTGATTTTTGAGTTGAAAAGGAAGGGAAGGGACTAGAATCCACCCCCCCCCCCCCCCCCCCCCCCCTTTTATTTTTTGTGCATGGGGTGTATATATGGAATTATATTAGTATATATAGAATTATAGTAATAATACTGTCTGGCATAAAGATTAAAAGAGAAAATATATTAGGAATTCGATTATTAGATTAATCGCTAGGCGGCTAAATGGATGAACAAAATTTGTGTAACTATATACGATTCCAATTAGTAAAAGTCGATGAATTACTCTAAACCTGAGCAAAGAAAACCCGATAATACACAGCTTTTAATAATTTAAAAAAGGGATGAGAATATTTTATAATGTTGTACCACATCACATCTTAATCGTCGGTTCCACTACTTGTTCTAGATTTCTATGGATGAGGAAGGCGCTTGACTTTGATTCCTTCCAATAATCAAGAGAAAAATTTAATGCTTTAAAGAAAAAGCTAAAAGAGTAATTCAACCAATAAGCTAAGATATATATTATTCCGTTTCTATTTTAATAAGTGATGCATTAAATTGTTATACCTCGTACATTTATTTTTTTGTATAATATTATGTAGTGCAAAAATTGTTTTATTATAAATCAAATGAATTTGAATCATACATCTGTACTAAGATCTAAGAGAGAAAAAATAATGAATAATTGTGATCGATTGGAAGCAATTTTTGAATCATACTTTTGAGAATTTTTTTGGACTAAATAATTTTGCTCATTTTGTTTTCTGGCAAATGTCATGCTTTTCTCACTTGACAATTTTACCTTTAATAAATTAGATTTTTTTTTAAAAAAATAAAAAAATAAAAAAATTAGTACCTTTATCTCCGAATCTATGGGTGGGGATGGTATGATTGTTCAATAAAGCATGCACTTCAATCCAAATCATAATGTGGAGCAAAGGCACTAAAAATCTCTTTTATCTTTTACTTAGTCGATCAAATTTTGTTTTTTCTTTCATTCCCATCACATAAAAAAACTTCCAAATTAATTCACTAATGCACATATATCATCTCTCCCATTCAATATAATAGGGCCACGTGGTCTTTAACATGTTGACTAATTAACATTTTTAGGGCTCACATATGAGTGAACCAACAAAACTTGGCTCCAAAAATGTTCACATTCAATTCTACTTAAAAAAAAAAGATAAAGCTAGGTTCTTGAATTTACAACTCTTTAAGCAACCACATGTTCCAATACTGGATATAGATTAGTAAAGCATCTCTTTCGCAAATGCATGTCAAATTCACACATTTTAATTGATACTTTACACAAATATAATGCCAAAAAAATTAATAATATCCCTTTTGTCATATTCACTCCAATAATTGAAATTAATCTCTTACTATCAACTACCGTAACTCACAGATCTAAGGATAAATAGGTGGTCTTGGCGCAACAGTAGTATTTTTTTTCCTTAAAGTAATGTTTTTCACGTATGCCACATTTACATTTATATCCATTATTATTATTATTATTATGGAACAAACCAACACTTAAATTGAGGAAAGGAATTATATGTTCTTTTGCAGGATGAATAAATATTGTTTTAGTAACACCCATTTAAGAAATTGTTGAAATGGATAATATTAATTAATTGTTTGTAATGTCTTCCAACATTAACCATTTAATTTGCACGTCTTCAAATAAATTACACGTGATGACTAGATCTTTAATTATGTCCTTAATTTAAAAACGCATGTGCTAATTATGCTAGCTAATTTTGTCCAAATAGTTAAACAAATGAAATAGTTAATGCTGGGCACTAAAAGTCTAAATTAAAGATTCCACAAAAAATAAATTAGTAAGGCTTTCTATGAATATTTTGAATGCCATCTTTTATGCTTTTAATTGAAACTTTGTCTTCTCCTCTGTGTATTGGTTTTAATTTGAAGGCAATCAGGCATGGATGCAAAATGGTGCTAAATTTAGGATTTATCGTATAAAAACATTTTACTAGCGCATTAAATTAAAGTGTGGTTATTGGCGTTCCATGTACATATCCTAGCACACTAAAGTAAATTTTAGAAATAAAAAATATATATATATCACAAAAAATCATGAAACAATGTTCCTAAATGTTATTTTTGAATGCTAGAAACTTTTATGGAGTGCTAATTCTAGGACGCCCTCTTGTTATAGTGGGGTCAAAGTATAAATAAAATAAAAAAAATAAGTATGTATTTAAATATATTTTCCATCAAAAATGTTCTTCAACTCAAAACATGTCCCAAAAATGTTGAAAATTTGTGTCCCAAATCATTTTTGAGTATTAGATATGCATTTACAATTACTATTGGGTCTTGCTTTTTTGAACTTAGTAGCATTGCTCATTCCTCGTTTTTTTGATCGATAATTAAGTTAGTGACAGTTGGAACTAGCTAGTGATATATTATTGAATGACCCCACTGACAAAATTTTTTTTACTTGCCCGCTGGCCAATACAATACTTTTAGGGTGCATTTGATTAGATAATTGAAAAATGCTTAAAAAAATTATTTAAGTTTATACAAATTAAAAAAAGATGTGAGTGATTTGATGTGAAATACTCTATATCACTAATTTTTTTCAACTTACAGTATTATTTTTTTAGTTATTTTTGCTAATTTACTTGAAGGCAAATCCCGTAGTAAGGGTGACTGTGGCAGAAATATTCAAAAGTTTTATGATGCAGCAAGAAATTAGTGTGTTGTGCAATTATTGGTTCTTTATTTATTTATAGGTTTCATGAACAAACTCAATTACAATCTTAATTCGTACCAACCAACTGAATAATTGTAGGATCCACTAATTTCCTGTTAAGTACGACTTATGTGGCTCTATTTCTTATCTATAAGAATATTATGAACTTCCAATTTTGTCAATGCCGTGTTTATTTTTATTAAATATAGTAATCATGTGAATTGAATCCATATTTTTAAGTTGCGTTTGTCGCACAAGATAAGAGAGTGTGATATATATGATAACTTTATTATATCTCATGTTTAGTGCTAATCGGAATTAGATATCCAGGTGAATATATTATTTATTCCACTAAAGCTTCTTATCCCACCGAGAAAGGGATTAACAAATCCAACCTAGCTAAGAGGTGAGGTTGTTTTATATTGTCCAGATGAGATTAAATAATCATATATAACTGTCTAATCCGATGTGTCAAACACACCCAGAGTTATTAAACAAAGCTTTGCCCATTTGAACCAGCATTATTTTTGTCTTATTTTGTTCATTTTAAAATAGATACCATAGGTGAAAAAAAAATAACGTACACATACATGATACATCACATATACTTCTGGATCTAATGTCATAAATAAAAACTAATTTGATGGAGTGGCCATGCTCATTTTAGGCCAAATTAGTTGTGGGTGAGTGGGGTAGGAGGGTGGGGGTGGCAGGCAAAGACGTAGTCAAGAATTTTTGTAAATGGGGGCGATAAAGTAAGAGAGGAAAAAATAATGAATTAATATTGCAAAAATATATTATTAAATTTTTAATTTGGATTGCGGAAGTATATATTTTTTTCCATGTTCATTATTTTATTTCGTTCTATTTCTTTATAATTTTCACTCTCAAAATTTCTGACTACGTCCCTGATCTTACTTGAGAATATACTAGAAGGACACTTTGATTTCACAGAGCACGGTGGTATAATTAAGAATGTATACAAGATTAGAGTGATCGACATATTGACCACTAAACATGTGAGATTTGTGTGGGATCTTTTAACATCCCATCTTTATCAAAAGAATTTTTTTGTATGCGGATTATTAACCTTTTTACTTATTTATTTATTTAAGTTTGCGGTCTCTCAAATATGGTACATGCCACTTGCTAGAACTCAGATATACAGATACTAAACTTTATTATTTGTGATTTCTTGGTCACAAATACCTTGTGATCGAAAAATCTCAATTTGATGGGGATAGATATGGTACTATGACAGAGAAGTCTCGATTCACAGATACTATACATGTAACTGAGAAATCACAAATATCGAACTTGAGGGACATCATCCTTTAAAAAAGTAGGGATCATCAACTTTAAAAAAACAAAAAAGAAAGAAAGTAAAAAAGAACAAGGACCGCTTTCAAAACATGTTCGAGAACAAACACCATAGACTAATTTTCTCATTTGTTTGTATGTGAACTTTACTTTATTAAAATTACAATTTTACCCCTTAAACTTTAACTATTTTACATTTTACCCCCAAATATAAAAAAAATAATAATTAAATTTGAGTGGAGGCTTCCTATGCTCCCTCCGTCTCCAGTGGTAAGGGGGTGCGGTGGTAGTTCTTGAGAATATATTGCACAAAACTTTATTCGGGTAACTAGCACTTTTGACTTTTAAAGTTTCCTTCTTTTCCCACAGTGGCCCTGGATCTTCTTTTTTTTGGTTGAAGCATCCCCAAGGTTTGTTTCGCGTCCCACACTCATCCAAAAGTGGATGCTCGTTAAAGATGTGAATGGAAAACGCACATGCAAGTCATGAGGTTGTCTGTGCATAGGCAATTTAGGTATTTCGAATCAAAAGTATGGAATGCCTCTCTCTTCTCCCTTCCTTTCTTTATCTTCTCCAATTTCACTGACATAGCTCACCACACCGCAGCGGACTGATTTGGTAATTCTTCTTGCTGATGATGGTGTCCCTTATCCATACACATACATACCCATCTCTGTAGCTTCACCACTGCCACAACCCTCCACTAGTGTCACTGACACCATAACAACCACTGTCCTCATTCATCTCTCTTTCTCCCTCTTATTCCATACAAACCCATCTCTCTTTCCTCTCATTTTCCCTTAAGATTATCAATGCTTCCCTCTTTATAAATCAAACCCCAAATTTTAATTTTATCTAGCTAGTTTGTGATTCAGACATTCATAATATATGTATATATATATTACTAAATTTAAGAAATTTTATCTTGCCTCTTCTTTCTAATATAAAATCAAACTCCATTATTTTTGTTTTTTCTTGCCTCCTCTTTTCTATGTTTAATTTTTGGGTTGTTTCAAGAGTATTTTTTTATGTATTCTTTTAATAGAGTTAATTTAAGCCAAAAGAAAAATAATAGCACATAGAATTACAAAGTAAAGAAAACTAAAGGAGATAAAAAGACCTAAATCTCCGGTGACTTTCTTCATCAATGGCAACAAATCTAAGTTAATTCTTCAGTGAAACCATACATCGATCTCTCACTCTTTAGCGAAACATAGATCGATTTCCTTCCATGACATTCTGGCATAGTTAGCTCCAGTAGTGAAATGGAGAAGACGAAGGGGGGAGAGAGAGGTTTTTCTTACTTTTGATTTGAAATACCCAAATTTCGACCTCATGACTTACACGTGCATTTTTTGTTCACATCTTTAAAGGGATATCCATTTTTGGACAAGTGTGGAATGCATAACAAACTTTGGGGATGCTTCAACCTAAAAAAAAGATGCAGGACCACCTTGAAAAAAGTGGTAAACTTTAAGGGTTAAAAGTGCTAATTATCCACTTTATTCATAAGATGATATTAGTGTTTAATCAGGCTAAAAAACACTTTAGTCTCTCGAAGTTTGTCTTCTCTCTTGATTTATTCTTTGGCATTTCAATTTATTCTATTTAAACCCTAAAGTATCTTTCATGTGTCACTTTAGTCCAAAATTGGACGTAAATCCATTGTCAAAATTGTGCATGTGGCGCATACGTGGGCTTTGTAAGGCTAAAATTGTCATTTTAAGGCTAAATTGATTAAGAAATTGAGTAAATAAACATATTGAGTGAATAAATAGAACGAATGTGTTGTTCTATTGTAAATGCGTATAGCTTCTATAAAAAAAAGTGTCTAAACATTCATACATTGACTGATATAAACATCCATACATTTATTTTCACAATCTTCACTACATATTTTTTTTTTGATAAATATAATCTTAACTACATTGATTTAAGAAACACAAACTACATATTGTGATGAGCTCAATTTTCAAATTATCTTTTATATACGATTATGTATTTATTACCACAAAATCCTGACAAGTTAATATTTGATTGAATATAAATTTCATTATTTCATTTGTACATGCATGGTTTGGTAATTAATTGTAAGGGTAGAAGAATAATAAATTAGTTATTTTGTTACTCTAATTTAATTATACTTTAACTAATAAAGTAACTATATTTTCTTTTTTCAAGTGTATTACATATATGTTTGTAAACGGTTTGGGTCCTTTGTCCAACTTAAGTTTATGCTATCCATTTTCCTGAATAGAAAACGCTTGCTCAAACTAAAAAAATAATATCATAAATTGCTCTTCCTTTTTATCACAAAACACAACATAAACTCTCTCAGCTCTTTTCTTAAACCTCCATCTCAAAATTTCTCTCTTTTTTATCTCAGACCTCCGTCTCAACATTTCTCTCTCTCTCTCTGTCTCTCTCAGACCTCCATCAATGAACCTCTGCTCAGACCTATCACTACGTGTGCAAGTGGCTCTCTCTACTCATGTAAATCTTGGGCTTTTGATTTGGTTTGATTTGAGTTGTTAGTAGACTATTTAAAGCAAGAGCACAAATCAATTTAGGTTCCTTTGAGTTGGTTTAATTTAAGTTGTTATTGGAGTAGTGACATATTACCCCTTTGTCTAAAGACACTCAAACACGTTCAAAAAAACAGTAAGCCAAATACCATATATCTTTCTCTCTCTCTATCTATCTATCTCTCCCTTTCTCTCTTCATTTGTTCTTTCTCTTCCTCTTCCAGACCAAGTCTTTTCTTTCCCATGTTAGTTCTTGAGAAATGCTCAGTTGGTCCTGCTCGTGAAATCGTCCATCAACGAAAAGCTCAATAACAATTTATATCTCTACTCATTGAATTGGAATAAATGACTTTCTCTCAATTTTTTGATATAAAATTGTAAGGCTTTTAATAAAAACCTTGTGCTATGATTATCATACTCTATTCCAGCCAAGTTGATCTTTGCTAATGGAAAATCATGTATGCTACAATAACTATATAACTTTCTTATCAAGTAGTAGGGTTTTATAACATATGCATTTCTTAAAAATTATAAGTGCGGCCTTATGTCTTTCTTCAAAATTTAGCTTGCAAATACATTGGAATCGATTTGCATATTTTGTATTCAATTTGTTGTTGTTTCATAATATTATCTATTTTCTTGGTTAGGATATACTCTTTATTTTTGTGCTATATATGTATATGTATTTTGTATATGTCTATTACAATTTACAATCATTTGTGAAAAATGAAAATTTTGGACATTGAAATAAGGGGAGCTGTGAAAATTTGGATAATGAAGTAATTTAAAGATACACATTTATGCAAAAAGTTTCATATATAGTTCTCAAGTATCAGATGAATTAAGGAAAAAAAAGGGCAATAACTTGAGACATTTGATGATATTGCGGCATTTTGCAATGCTTATGCTAAAGGGTCTGTGTTTAGTGTATGGAGTTGGACTACTAAGAAATAGCTGGGAAGTGATGAGATAAGAAGGAATGGGTATATTGGTTTTAAATAAGGAATTTTTTTTAAGAATTGCTGATGTTAAAAAAAGAAAAAAAAAAGACGTCGGGGAAGCTTAGGTGAGTATTGAATTGCCAAACTTACATATTTTAAGTCAAACTCTAAAAAATACATTGTTATTATTTTCAACGAGAGGCAAAACCACCCGTTATCAACCCCAACAAATATTCATCTTTTAATATCCCATTATAATGTATGTTTCGGCTTTAATAAAGTCTTGAACTAAATAGTTATCCATGATGAATATACCCCAATATTAATAATTTAGTTTTCTTGAAGTGCAATCTGGATGTATAAAAAATATTGAGTGCACGTAAATAAAAGGGAAATACATGCTTATTCAAAGGGGTATGATAGTGAAATGTTTCATGAGTATTTGAAATTTGATCATGAAAAGAATCCGTCATTTGCTTTTCAAATTGAGGCTGACAAGCTACAAATGATCTGATGCAACATCAAGGCGAGCCTACAAGTTTTATAGTGAAGTTATAGCATTTTATACTACTTATAACACTAATCGGTATGGCTTGGTATTTGCACTAATACCGGAGGTTAACAATCATAGTCAAACAATTCTTTTTGTTTATGGACTTTTAAATCATGGGAGTGTTGATGATTTTGTATGGTTAATTAATCAATATTTGGAAAGTATACCTGGTGGTGCCCCAAAGATGATTTTTATCAATCAAAACCCAACCATGACTAAGGCATTCCTTTTTGATCTTCTAAATACTTTTCACAGGTATTGTAGTTGATATATATTAATAAAACTTCCATAAAATGTACATATATAGGGTGTAGACACCCCAATCCATGACCCCTGCGAGAATCCTAAAATTATTAGGAACAATACTTTTTTAGAGTTCGGGGCCCACCCAAACATCAGAAATTACTCCGGGAGGTTCGATTGGCCAAACAAACCTAATTTAAGTAGGGTTCGTCGCACGACAATCCCTCATTTATCGCAAGACAAGTTCTCCAAACATAGAGCAATCTCTTTTTGACAAATCAGTCTATCAGAGGGGTCACTTCAGCCATTTATTGCGCGACAATTCCTCATTTTTAGGGAATGTCGTGCGATAATCACTCCCGAATACTATAAATAACCAACACCCCCAAGGGTTGGAGGACAACATTTTTACAACTAAAAATCTCTTTTATACATTTTTTATTTTCTGATCTTTGAAGTATTATCAAATGCAATCTATTATCTCGTCTGATTTCTGAGGAATTATCGAATCTATTCTCAACACTTGGCGTGTTTCATTATGGATTCGAATTCTCAGAAATATCTGAAGAAGAAAATCTGATCATCGCCGGAGTTTTTTTTACCGTATTATATTTTCTCTCTTTATTTCTTATATATATCGTCGGAAATGTAACAAAAGTTTATTTTAACCTTTAAATTATATATCTGTGCACTCCTTTTCATTTTTTATATATGTTGTTTTGTCCGCATTCTATTGAGTAAACTTATTGTCAAGTTACAAATAGTCTACTGCTTTCAAAACAAACCTTGATAAAATCATTTGTAAAACCAGAATAAGTAAGTACATTATCGTCCGGATAAAATCAAGTTTTTCAAAACCCGGATCAATAAAACTTGCTTACGAATTAAAATTGAGTATAGCCTATCTTTCATATAAATTGTGATATACATAATACTCTTTCCTCAAAAGTTCAATTCCATATCAAATCAATTACAACAAGATCTGATCCTTTCATAAATAAACCGAAGTAAAGATAAAATTGATATTATTATCTGAGGGAACAATATTGGAATGTCTTTATAAAATTCAAAACTTACAAACTTTGTCATTAGTACTGTAATTTTAAAACATAAAACATCGGTAAACAAGGTTTTTATCATGTTCCCCGTTTTTCCCAAAATCAAGTTTTCACAAGTTATTTTTGGAAAATAGTAGACTGTCAGTAAAAGTATCCAAGTTTTTCAACATAGAATAAACGTATAAAGCCACTAGAGACCGAAAGGGCGGAATGAGTGCTGAACACCTTCCCAAATCGTAATATTGTTCTCGAACCCCTTTAGAATCCCGGTTTTGTAAACAACAGTGTATGGGAAAGGCTTGTCTATAACATTTTTCTTACACAAACCTTTTGTTCATTTTCTCGTAAAACGTATTGGCGACTATGAACGAACATATTTGCATTTAAAAATAGAAAATAAGAATGTATAAACCCGATGTATCACCCCATATAAGCAAATGGAACAACGGAACCCCTTTCAACATTTCAGACTCCTAAACTAGATGTTGAGACCTGGGGGTCGCATTTGCGGATTCTTACACAGGGCTTTTCTTAAAAAGACTTTCTTTAACTCTTTTCACATGTATTGCAATTGGCATATATTAATGAAATTTTCAGAGAAAATTTATCTAGTTAAGTATAGTATTTACAAGAACGAGTTCTCGGCTTCTGTTTGAAAATTAGAGAAACCTGAAGATTTTACCTTGCAGTGGGAAATTTTTATCAAAAAAAGTTGTTAGAAGGAAACAAGTGGTTGAAAGATGTCTACAAAATTTTTTCAAGATAATTTCCTATATACGTTAATCATATTTTCTGAGTTGACGTGTCAAGTAGCCAACAAGCGAAAAGTGGTTATGCATTTTTCAAGAAATTTGTTTCCAAGAGCAATTCATTGGTAAATTTTATGATACAGTTTGGCAAGGGACTTATATGACAATGTTATGAGGAGTTAATTGCCAATCATAAAGATATAATTGGGAAGTCTAAAATATGAATGAATCATGAGTTTTTTTGTTGCAAATAATTGACATTTACACAAATAAAGTCTTTTATAAATTTAAAGCTAAATTGTGTGACAACTTTAACTACATGCTCCAGTTTCTTATGAAAACTGACAATCACCATTTGTATCAGATTCAAAGAAAGAAAGTCAACGTAGGTTTTGCCTTTTGTGGTTGTAAAAAGTTCGATAGCACCGAAATCACAGTTTTCACTAGTATATCAAACAAAAAAAATATCATGTATGCATGACATGTACTTTGCAATTTTCTAAATTAAAGCATAATTCTTGCTAAATAAATTGAGATTATTTTAGTACCCTTAAATTATCAACCATCTTATCTTCTTATTAATAAATCATAACATGCAAAGCCAGATTATGTAGTTTCTACACAAGTCATGTTTATATCAACTATTTTATTCACAATTTGGACTTAATTAACACAAATCTTTGAATAAAATCTTTAAACTTTTAAACAAACTAATTTACCAAAGAACATCATTTATCCCATACCTTAAGATTCCAAACTAATTATGCACAAATGATGATTTGATACCAAGGTTGTGGAGCTCTTTTTCTTATTTAAACTAAGCTCTGGAAGAAATGATGAAGAAGAACAAGATTTCTTGATGTTCCTTGCTTAATTTGAAACTCCTTCTAAGATTCTCCTTCAATCTTCGCCAATTTGCACTACTATTCTCTCTAGCATTTTCTGAAATTTTCTAGAGTTTTTCTGGCCAATATGAGTGAATAACCTAAATATATTTCAAGTCAAAGTTATAAAAGTTGGTCAAACTCGATTTTGTACATGCTCATGATCGATCATGGCCAATACTAAACCAAACTCTTAAGGGCCATCATCATTCCATGATCAATCATGCTCTTGTTGTGATCGATCATGACTCCTGAAATTCCACACTAATTATTGTTCCTAATCCCAATTTCCACATAAGTGAAGCTAATACATAATTAATTACCCAAATTAAATTACTAGGTATTACAAACTACATACTAAAGTTACCTCCAAAACAATGACTTTCTTCTAGACTAATTCATGATATTATAAATCACAATTATCGAAATCAAAATCAATAAAAACAACAACTTTTTGTTTATTGAGGTGGTTTTTTTTCTCCCTTTCCTCCATGCTCAAAAGTTTCCTTAAACGATGAGGAATAATAACAATGGTTCGCTCGCACATTGGTAGGTCAACCCAATAGACCAAATGAGCCATAACCCTAAAAAAATATAACATAGTTACATATTTGTTTATACACCGAGCAAATAGAACCCAAAAAAATTTGAGACTTACATCACAACCTCAGAATCACCTTCCCTGGTTCAAGTTTGTCCATTATATATTAACCCTAGTTCTTCATCTGCCAAATAAATTGCGGCAGGAATTGGCATCCATTTGTGCAGGTAAAATCAACCTTCCAATTTTTAGGATGAAAACATATACACTTACGTATATATACATATAGTGCTGCATATATATATATCGCTGCTATATATGGAGGCCTGGAGGGTGGGGGCCAATTTTTTTTCCTTCTAACTGTTAAAATGACAATTTAACGTTACAATGCCCACAAGTGCACTACACTTGCATAATTTTGATGGAAAATTGAACTTTCGTCCAATTTTGGATTAAAGTGACACATATAAAATATTTTAGGATTAAAACTATGCAAATTGAAACATGAGGGACTAAAGTAAGACATAAGGCAAATTTCATGGGACAAAAGTGCTCTTTACTCATTTAATCAACATGGATCAGTTAGAAAGTAGTTTTTTGAATATTAATTACACTAGCTTCTTATATATATATATATATATTTCAAAGTAGTCTCAAATTTTATTAAATATTCCGTTTCCATTAGAAAATAATAAATGTACCATTTTAGAATAATATTGATTGAGCGAGTCAGCAGTTAAAAATCCCACCCAAATATGGAGGCCTTATTTCGTGTCTAACCGGCTGAAATTATTGCATTAATCTCCCCAAATTGTAATAAAATAGATTTGTTAAAAAAAATATTCCATCACATTTTTGTCATTAATTAATTAAAATTAATGTTTTATTAAAAGAAAATATATATAGAGCCCAATTACCATTATTTTTCTTTTAAAAAAAATACTCAAACTTGCTTCTAACAAGAAAAAAAGAAGGAAAAAAAAGAAAGAAAGAGCTCCCCTTTACGTATATAAATAACTCAAAATCTACATCTTTGCAATTAATATTGAGAAGACATTGAGTTTTTTTTAGGAATATGCTTCTTTTCAAACTTATTTAGGCAAATAGGAGTGTTTTCATCTTATTTGTAGAAATGGGGTAAAGTAAAAAACGCTATCGTATATGGCGATTTTATGGTTAAAAACGCCATCACATCCGGCGTTTTTAAGCTTTTTGAAAAAAAAAAAAAAAAAGGAAAACTAAAATCGCTATTCATTATGGCGATTTTACCCATAAAAACGCCACTAAGAGTGGCGATTTTAAGCCATCTTTAAAAAAAAAAAAAAAATTTTAAAAAAAATTTAAAAAAAATTATAAATTAAAAATCAATTTTCATTATGGCGATTTTATTCATAAAATTTAAGATACATAATTGGTACATAATGAATTTGTGTTTAATGTTAACCTTCTTTTTTTTTCTTGAAATAAAAACAACCCCTCCCATTATATATGTGATTTTAAGATATAAATGTGTATAATGTATATATTTGTGATTCTTAGTATATAGATGTGTAGAATATGTGTATAATGTATGTATGTAATTTTTTATAATATATGTGATTTAATATGTATATACATTATACACATATATTCTACACATCTATAATGTATGTATTTAAGAAACAAATTCTTAAAAAAAGAGGATTAAATCATATAACCATCTTGAAAAATACGAGTCCCAGGTTTTCAAGTTGAGAGACAAGTATATTACTCAAACCTTACACGAGCAAATTTGGCACCTTGAAGGAGAGTTACAGTTTCCCCTCTTGGACCCCTATACAAAACCAATATTAATTCTAGGCAAGAGCACCTCCATATTCATGCGCAAACAATCCAGCCCATTTCCTCTTTATATGAATCAAAGATTGCAATTGTTAATTTGCAATAAAATTAAAACTTAATTACCATCACGAGGTTTGATTCATTAATTATGAACATAATTCTTATTTATTTATTTATCTCTTAAAAAAAAAAAACCTAGATATGACATATTTTTGATTTAAAAAGAAATATATTGAACCAATATGTGTATTTACTTGTATAATAAAATTAAGTTTAACTACTATCTAACCATGTTTTGAATTGTCCAAAGAATAATGTTGAGCTTAAAATGGTTGGTTAATGGGAGGGGTTGTTTTTATTTCAAGAAAAAAAAAAGAAGGTTTAACATTAAACACAAATTCATTATGTACCAATTATGTATCTTAAATTTTATGAATAAAATCGCCATAATGAAAATTTTTTTAAATTTTTTTAAAATTTTTAAATTTTTTTTTTTTTTAAAGATGGCTTAAAATCGCCACTCTTAGTGGCATTTTTATGGGTAAAATCGCCATAATGAATAGCGATTTTAGTTTTTTTTTTTTTTTTTTTTTTCCAGAAAGCTTAAAAACACCGGATGTGATGGCGTTTTTAACCATAAAATCGCCAAATACAATGGCGTTTTTTACTTTACCTCATTTCTATAAATAAGATAAAAACACTCCTATTTGCCTAAATAAGTTTGAAAAGAAGCATATTCCTAAAAAAAACTCGAAGACATTCCATGTTAGGGTTGATCATCATGTAACTGGCTAGTAGCACATGCTCCACTAGTAGTATTTAGGGCTTGTGGAGGGTACCCTAGCCAGCTAGTGCTTGTACGATCCACTTATGAACTGAATGGTGCCCCTCTTTCTAGTGGTGATCGATGTATGTGAACCAAATTTAAATCGACCAGGCCACAATTAAATTTAGTGACAGTTATGCATACATGATATGTATATAATATTTTATTTTATTTTGGTCTAACTATATATCATATTAGTAAAGATAAAAATTTATAAAGTAGGTTTCAAAAAGAAAAAAAAAATATAAAGTAAATCAAGCATTAGCTAGTCCATGGTTGGGTTAAATGCGGAAACACGAATTATATATGTTATACAATTCTCGTGGAAAAATAAGGGCTACTGCTTCCTTTTCTGTTGTTAAAAATAAATAAATTGTACGTTTGGCCAGTATAGGGGAGCTTCCCTTTTTATTAGTAGTAAATTTGTATCTATATATATAGGTATGGCTCATAAACATCCACATTATAACTGATTCGTGCTTAAATAATTAATTAGGGCGTAATTCATATTGCAAACAACTTGAAACTATGCCATTCATTGAGGTAGCTATATTAGAAATTACTGATTCTTACATTACTATCCATGCTTAATTACAGCAAATTATATATTCACACCTATTTGTGATATTAAATAAATGAATTTAATTTATTTCTAATATATATATAACTAAAATGCTCTCTTTCAACGAGAGCTTGACACGTGTACATATTAATTACTTTATTTAATTTTTTTTCTTTTTTTCAAATATTATAAGGACTAATTATTGATTTCCATTTTTTAAAATATTATAATGACTAATTATTGATTTTCGTTTTTTTAAAATATCATAATGACTAGATTATTGATTTCTATTTTTTTTAAATATTATAATGACTAATTATTGATTGTTGACTAATTAATTGCTGCTTAATTACTCATCATTATTGCATCCATTACTTACCTTAACTTAATTTCATTTTTCTTTTCTTTTTTAAAAAACGACTAATTATTGACGAATTAATGAGTAAATTAAGGTAATAATAATAATAATAATAATAATAATAATAATAATAATAATAATAATAATAATAATAATAATAATAATAATAATAATAATAATCTCTTATTTTTTATTCCCATGATCATCTATACAAAAATGACAAAATTATAATATCACTCTCTATCCAATTTCAACCTGTAAATTAAATAAGATATCTATTTTCGTCAATATTTACTATTTAAAATCATATACCTAATATTAATTTCATACCTATAAATAACATAACTATTTTCAAAAATACCTAATAATATATATTATATAAGTAAAACGCTATCTTTTAACTGGATAATGACATGTGTCAATATTTATTATTTCATTTAATTTCTCTTATTTTTTATTTTCGAAAGGTGGATTTGACATTAATTGCTCCTTAATTCCTCCTCATTATTGCAATTCTTTACCTTAATTTAATTTTTTGTTATTTCTTTTTTGAAAAGTTGATTTGACATTAATTGCCCCTTAATTCTTACTCATTATTTTCTTTTCCAATCTGTTACATTCCATTCCATTTCATTTTTTGCATTTTTTTCTTAGCCAACAACTGTCGTTTTAATACAAGTTGCCATTTTTTTTTTTTTACTAATCCCAAGTGGGTTTACTATTAAAGTAGCTCTTTGGGTATCAAAAAGGGAAAAAAAATAATTTGAAATTATTTTGTTGTCCCTAATTCAATTTATCAGTAATTTCAAATTATTATTAGTTACATTTTGAATAGTATTTTTTGAGAAAATATTATGTCCCTAAATAATTTTTTAATTTTTTTAAAATAAGATTTTTTATTTTTTAACACATCTTATCAAATTCCTCTATTTCTATAACATTTCAACTAATTTTAATTTATCTAATTTGTTCGATATATTACACTTGACTCTTACCTATCAATTTATTACCCACCTCTTTATTTTCTCCTTAATATATTGATTTTGTAACTCCCAAAATAATGCTCACCTCCCTCCATTACTCTCTTTTAAATATAACATTAATTATGTTATATTAAAAGTATAAAATGAATTAGATGACAACTAATTGTGTTTCATTCACTGTAGTGCATGTGTGCTATAAGTTGGTAAGAAAAATTCCCTCTCTCTATAATGTTTTTGTACTTTTAATTAAGATATCTTCATCCATGCTTTATTTTTGTAGTATAAAGATCTACAATCGAATTGGTAAACTTTTTCTTAATTTGTATTTTTGAATGTTCAATAATGTTTATTGTGCAAAATCTTTAGATCAATATTGTTACTCTCTCTTTAAACTTGCCATTTCCAAGATAATTGGTTTTGATTTTCCCCACCTTTTCAACTTTTTAAAGTATTGGTCTTGATTATTAGTAATATCAATTTTATTTTGTGTTCACAAATATTAAGAATGTGTCGAACATAAAACTCAACTTTTAAGATAGTATGTTCCTATTTTATTTCAATTGTTGTCATAAACTAATTTTAGAGTAAAAAGTATGAATTAATAGACTTTCTTAGTTACTTATAGATTTATATTTAGGAATCTTTTATTAAACAATATAATTCGTATAATCTCAAAATACTTGATTTAAAGCTAGCTTACTAATTCTTACATTGAAACTATACATAATAAAACTATGGTGTTTCATATGAAGGATATTCTGAATAGATTGAGAGTTCAAATATAACATATCATAATTTGAACAATATTTTTGTAGTATGATTAATTCTTATAAAATCATCTACATATATAATCGTTAACTATTAGTTGAGAGTTTCTTCTACCTTTAAATGACAAAGTATAAAGTATATAACTCATGAAAAGAATATGAATATGAATATATATATATATGTATACGCATATCAAGTATACTTTATTATGATAACTATGAATTGTATGCACATCTCCCAGTATGAAAACTAGTAGATATGTATATTATAGACGTGACATATCTCGAGAACATACACTCTCTTTTAATGCGCAATGATTTTTTGTCACCAATTAATATGACGGGTTGTATAAGTACTTGCAACAGAAAACTCTGTCACTAAAAGCATGTCATCCATGAGTAGAAAGTCTAAATCAAAGACTGATTGTTTTATTTATTTATTTATATAAAAATTGGTTTTTAAATGGTGTTATAAAAATCACGTCAAATTCAACAAACTCTTTAATGCATAGAGATGCACGTGGACAACAACATTAATAACGAGGTCGATATATAGATTTTTAAAAATTATTTTGTATTGACATTTCTTCTTTAATGTAATGAGAAAATTTAAATTCCCCTTACCCAAAAAACTCAAAGTCTATATCCTTGAAATGAGAAGACATCCCATGTTAGGGTTGATGGTAATGTAAGTAGCTAGTACTACATGCCCCACTAACATTTGAGCAATATATATGGCTAGTGGACAGGGGGACCCTAGCTAGCTACTTCTTCTAGGATCTACTTATGGGGCAAATATAAGTTGCGCCCGTTCTAGTGGTGGTGCGCACCAAATTTAAATCTGCCCACAATTTAATTTAATGACAGTTATATATACGCGATATGTATACACATTTTTTTTTGGTCTAACTATGTCATAATATATTAGTACGTTTAAGATAAAAATTTAAAGCATTAGTCCATGGTAGGGTTAAATTTAGAAACACACTTGTACGTATAAGCATGGCTAGTGTAGGGGTGCTTCCCTTTTTATTAGTTGTAGGTTTGTATACGTGGGCATGGTTCATGTAGGTAAACATGCATATTATAATTAATTTGTAGACGTAGGTAGAAATTTAATTGAGGGGTTATGAAGACAAAAGATCATAAATTTTTGGTGTCTCATGTATAATTTTTTTCATTAATTTACTAATAATAATGCATCAATATGCAATAAAATTAGAATAATATGGTGCCGCATACACAAAATTGAGTAGTGCTACAAGTATAGGTAGACAAAATCCACTTTGTCTTAAGAGTGACATGCAATTTTCTTTTTGATACGTCCCATATTAAATATCGGGTTTGTTTTTTTAGAGATAATCAATGGACCAACAAAAATAAATAAATTATAATATTAAATATGAATTAAGTTGAAATTAGTATTTTTGTTAGAAGTATACAAGTTAAATATAATTATTAATTCAAGACGAGATTTGTAGTGTATTTAACTTAATGTTAAACGAGTCCTATTATTTTATCATGATTATCAAATATATATAGTTGGTTCGTACACCCTCAAGACAAGGTGGGTACGTCCCTGCTTTGGGCATAATTATATTCATATTACAAACAATTTGAAGCTATGCCATGCATTCATTGAGGTAGCTGTATTAGAAATTATTGATTCTTACATTACTATTGTATCTGTGTATGCATATACATACATATATATATATACATATATCCACCTTACAGCAAATTATTTATATATGTATACCATAGACATGACATATATCAAGAAGAGGCACTCTCTTTTAGAAATGGTTTTTAAGTTATCACCAATGTAGTGGGGGCGTATATGTAGTTGAAACAAAAAACTGTCGCTAATATGTATGGTTGTCCATGAGCGAAAAGTCTGATTTAAAGACTGCATCTTCCTCTTTTTTTATAGAATTTGATTTTTTAAAATGGTTTTGTAAAATTTACATCAAATTCAATGTACTCTTTAATGCACATAGTATGTACGTGGACAACAACATTAATAACGAGATAGATAGAAGTTAATTAAAAATTATTTTATATCAATTTTTCTTCTTTGATGTGACGTTTGAATGAGTATATATAATTCATAAAAGTTGCCTTATTCATTCGGACAAGTTTTATCATATAATTTTAAAATACATGTCAACAAAATTTCGCACACAAATCAAGTGTACTATCAATGCTAGCTATGAAGTTATATCCTATAGGCGTAGTGGAATGTGCGGCATATGATCTAAGAACATACGGTGAGTGACCTTTTTTATAGGTAATCACATTTCAAAGATGTGCACCAAATTCAAAGGAACCGCATACAATTTTGGTGATATGATGTAACTTTGTAACACTCCTACTACTTTAAGATTACCATATACTTGGCATTAATTTTTTGCATGTGAGCACCTAAAGTGAGCAACACTCAAGAAAATATATAGATGTCAATTGAAATACAAGAAATGAGACTTGAACTTTATCTTGAATAACCCCATTTTCCTTGTGCTTTAAATATAATACATACATATTATAAAATCACCAAATATAATATGGCACGCAAACAAGGACGGATCTAATTAATCTTAGGCCAAGCGGAATTATAGCCCAGTCTAAGATTTTTTATTTAGTGTTATAATGTGTCAAGTTTTTAATTATAACTCAATCCAATTTTATTAAATATCGATATTAACTTATTTCTCAAAAATATTCTAAATCTGCCACACATCAAATATATACAATACCACACACAACTACGTACTACTTATACATAACAACACCAGGCCGCACAGCACTAGGTGTAGATATTGCACACCAAATTGATGAAAACATAAATCACATGCATGATGCCACTCACTGTTTTCTCATGTTAGATGCAAAGTGAAAAAGACTTAACCATTTGATTATGACAAACACGTGCTAAGAGTACCACCAAATTAACTCGTGATATTTATACTCTCAATTATATAATATTATACATTTATTAATATTTACTTTAGACACCTGTCACTAAATGGGACACCAACTTCATAACAGTGCTTCACTCTCCACCAACAACCATTAAAGAATGACGAGTCTCTCTTTAGAATTTTAATTTTTTAAAAGAATAAAGCATTCTTGCTCATCTTTATCTTATTTATCATCACCACAGCGCGCTATCACTTAAATCAACCACAAGAGTTGGATTTTCTCTCATCTAGAAGCATAAATCCTAAGTTCTCCTTTTTGCGTCGCATAGCTGATTGGAATAAATTGGTCGCCCATCCTCGAATCTTGGAACAAAATTTGGCCGTACAATTGAATATTGTCTTCGAGAACTCATTCAAAATTGGCCGAATAACTCTGCATTATATTTCTTATTTTAAATGTTTTATGCGCGAGCCACACACGTATTATAGATTATCAAAATACACTGTGTGAAAAATCAACTGAGGCATTAAATGTTCTCCCACCATTAAAACGTGTTACTATTCAATATTTAGATCCCAGCGCACGGGACTATTCACAGCAAGTTGTGTTGTGAATATGGGAACAATTTTCTAGTCCCAATCCACAAATATACCTGAGAAATTTTTTTCGGGAATTTTCACAAATACTTGGCGGGCGAAAACCGACAAGCAATAGGATTTTATTTCAAACCAAGAATTGCCAACACAATCACAAGTAACTATAGATAAAAGATAAAGAACAACAAGAATCAAGTGCAAATCAAAGAGGAAAAATACACCGGAGATAATGTGGAACCCTTTGGGTCTTCCACTTGAAAGGGGAGCAACTTTATTGATCAACCAAGAATTTATACCAACTTTCTCTCAATAATCCTCACTCAAATCAATGGAACAAACCTCCAAAGATTACCCTCTCAAACCTTAGCTAAATCCTAGTTAACCTCTCACAAGAAATATCACTCTTGTAAAAACAAGTCTCTCTTTCTCACTCTTGCAAATGCACCTCTCAATAAATAGAAATAAACATTTCTATTTATACTAAGTGAGAAAATAGGCAAAAAATGCTTTACCCGCCGAACTGCAAAAGCGCTTTTGCAGATTCTCGCCCGAACTGCAAAAATGCTTTTGGACCTTTCCAGAACACTTCTGCCCAGCTGCAAAAGTGCTTTTGCAGTTTTCCGGCTCAGGTGCAAAAGTGCTTTTTGCACCATTCCAACTTACACCATTTTGTAACATAGATTACAAGCCAAACACAACCAGTTGATCTAAATGAAGAGGACGAACAGAAATGATGAAATGTTAATGTGTATATACATATTTTATCTAATATCTTTACATACATAATTGTATCTTTGTACAATATTTTGGGACACCATATGTTTTTTAGCTACTTTTCAATACTATGGCTCCGTTTGATTGTAATGTGAAAAATAAAATAAATTGAGTTAGTTTTGGTGAAAATATGGAAAATAGGTTGAGTGATACGAGTGTTATCTTGATTTTTAAGTTTTTCTATGAAAAAATTTTCTTTGCTTGGTGGTGAGGAAAAAATTTCCACCAAAAATATAGAAGGATGAAAGATATCTACTCATAAAATGAGCAACGTCTCCCACTTATATTTTCTTTTTCCATTTTTACAAACAAACAGAGCTTATATTTTTGCATGTGGCCCAAGAAAATTAAAATAAGTCATTTTTTAAAGTACGTACGCCATGATTGGATTTTATGGTACCTTTAGTATCACTAAAAAAAATGGTGTTAATACACTATTAATATGTACGAGGGTTTTGCGATTTTGCCAATCCCTAAATAAAATACAGTTTCTCACTCGCAAATATCTTCTTTGTCTTGCATGTGATTATTCTCGGTTTTCTTGGCCTCCGTCTCTAAGAATAGATTATTTCATCTCTTTTAATGTTAATAGTTTCAAACTAATACAATTGATTTGTAGATCAAGTGGAAAAATCTCTCCTAGTTATGAGAAGTTTAAGGTTTGAATTCTCTTACGTTATTTCCCCTCCCCAAATTAAATTGAACAAAAAATAGAAAAGGACAAGCTAATAACCTCATTTTTATTTTTGGAGGAATATAACCACTAAGCTAAATATCTCAACAAAAATGATGTTGTATTATTTATTATTAATTAAGTTAAAATTCTTCTAATAGACATTTAACAGGAAAATATTAATCTATATATTTGTGTAACTTGTTATTAGCATTTCAGAATAAAATTTCCTTCTACTTCATCTGAAAGAAAAATTTCCTTCTACCTTGACTTGAACTTTTTTTAAAAAGGGAGAGAAGACAAAAATAAAATAAAATAAGAATGAGAAATTAACTCCAAAAATACCTTGATGAGCAGCTATATATTAGTTAATTGAGAAAGGGCTTGTCCAACATAGAAAGAATTAGAAAAGTCCGTTGGCGTGCCAGTCGTCCTCTCCATAAATTAAAGTGGTTAGTTTGGGCTTGTTTGTTGGGCTTGGTCTTTGTTTACAAGTGGATTTTTTAGACACTGATTTTACACTTCTTCACTTTGTTTATCAACGATTTCTTTTGTAACTCTTGTGGAAAATTTAAACTACCAAGAACTTATATTTAAAAATGAAAGATGTTATTATTAGGAAACATTCTTTGTTTTTTATGTAATCTTTTTACATATGATTTTACAGTAATAATGAATTATATTTTATACATCTTGACGAATATATTTTATTAAAATCCGATTTCGTAATTGAAAGTTAGTTATATTTTAAAATATTTAGAAAGTTAATGAAATAAGAGAACTAGCGTGAAAATGTGAACATGATATATATTATACGCATCAGGGATGGCAATGAGTCAATTTGGGTACAGATATAGGATCCCCTGTACCCGCCCCCGATCAACAATATCGCCCCCATACCCCATTAGGAGTTTTGGGTATTCCCCATCCCGCCCCTGCTGAGTAATAGGGGAAAACTCGAATTATTATTTTTTTTTAAAAAAAATACTAATTTAACTATCAAATAAAATGTTATAATTTTTTTATTTTTTTAATCTATTTTAATTGTAAACATAAAGTCTTAAAAAGTAAAATGTTTCATCAACATATATAATCCAAAACTCCAAAATATACTACAAAATTTTAATCATCAAGCACATAAATCTTGAAATACTTTCTTCAACTTAAAGTTCAAAACACATAAATAGAAATATAAAATGAAACTCAAATAACATAAATAACATTATCAAACCACACTTAAATAACAAAATAACATCCATCAAGTACTTTTATCAAATTAAAATATTAAAGAAGTCTTTCTGGCATCCAACAAACTTCTCATTCTTTTCATATCTCGGTTTCATTAGAATTTACAGAATGCATAATAAATAAAATAAAAAAATAGCCCTGCATTGATAATAAAAAATACCTGATCATCATCTTTATCCTCATATACATTAGCTCTTACAAATTTCACATCCTTAGAAGAATCAATGACACCATTTAAATAAATTTTTTTAAAAAAAATGATTAACCACTCACTAAATAAAAATAACAAAAATCTACTAAAATAATATTTTATTACCTTTAATTTCCGTCTATAACCAATCTTCAGCACACATCAAAGCCTCCAAAATTTTTGGATGAAGTTTACTCCGATGTGGACTCACAAATCTACCACTAGTGCTAAAGGCAGACTTCGAAGCAACCGTAGATACGAGAATAGCCAATATATCTCTTGCAATAGCACTTAAGGTAGGATACTTAATACCATTTACTTTCCACCAAGCCAAGATACTAAATTCATCTGACTAAGGTCAGACGGGCTCATCCAAATAATAGTCCAATTCCGACTTAACAATGACATTAGTAGAATTACTCGAAATAAACAAAGTAATAGGTTAACCGTAGGATATTTAGCTCCCGAAAACAACTTGGTTGCTTCATAAAATAGCCCCAGCCTCTCACAAATCTCCTTTGCCAACAACCATTCATTTTTCGAAGGTTAACTTTTAAATTGAGATTCACGCCGTTTCAACCGTTCAAACATTACTTTATAACCTAAGGCAGTGTTGAGCATTAAATAAATGGAGTTCCATCTAGTTTTGCAATAAAGAGCTAATTTCTTAGTATAAGAAATCGAGCATTATTTGGCTACTAAAGCAAATATTTCATTTCCCCTAGGTGTAATAGTCCAAGAAGCAACACTATCATAGACTTTTTCAATGGCATCACTAATTACTTCTAACCCATCTTTCATAATCAAATTCAAAATATGTGCCACGCATATGAAATATTTTTTCACCCAACAATAAAGAATGACATGGAATTTTATCTAAAAGATGATTAATCATAGCATTATTGGTGGTACAATTATCCACAGTTAAAGTTGATATTTTCCGATCCAAGTTCCAATCGAGTAAACAATCCATAAAAGTATCATAAAGTACTTCGGCGGTGTGTGAACATGGCACGTATATAAACCTAATATGAAAATAAAGAATTCAAGTAAGCAACTGAGCAATTAAACATGTCACTAATAAAATTTATAAATTAAACTAACAATAAAAATACCTTATAATTCGACTTTATAAAGTCCACGATTCCTCAATGAAATGAGGGTTACGGCCATAAATCCCTTTTTTTAATTAGAGGACGTCCACATGTCGGTAGTAAATGCAAATCTATTTCGATTGCTCCTCAACAACTCCATTGTTTTCATCTTCTCAAACTTATATATCTTCATTTTATCAAATTTGACCGTATTTCGATAAGGAACCTTAAACAATGGTTGAAGAGACCTACTATACTCTCTAAACCCATAATGTTCAACCATTGATAATGGATACTCATGTAAAATAATCATTTTTCCATATGCATCTCTTATGGCTTGTTGGTCAAATATATAAGACTCGAGTGTTTTTTTACTATCACTTTTTTGAATATTCAAAATGGCTTGTTTAATGTCTCTAGTTTTTCTTAAAGGATATTTTTCAAAATGTTCACACAAGTGATATGTCCCATGCTTACTCTCCCCACCAAGTTTTTTGTTACAATGGTGACAAATAGCTTTCATTGCCCCATTAATTTCTTATCTTGTAAAGTGGTTCCACACAATAGATCTCAATCTTTTATTAGGCCTTTCATAATTTTCTCTATTGTCAACATCAACATATTATCAGTACATTGCTGATTATAAGTTATCTTAGTTGGAGAAGTAACATTTCGACTAGTATTGGTTGGTATATGACTAGGACCGTTTTTATCTCCTTCTTCCATTGGAGACAGAGTAGACATTTTAACCTAAATAAAATAACCAAAGATGTAATCAAAATCAATTAGGCAAACTAATTACTTATCCACAAACTAAAACCACTATCACTAATTTCTAATAAATATTAAAATTAATTTTAATAAATATTTATTAATTTCTAATAAATATTTAAATTACTTAACTTAATGATTTGTTATGTATATTTAATAAAAACATTGTAGTATAATAATATATAAAAAAACTAAAATAAATAAGAAATAAAAACTAAGATATAATACACTTAACCTACTGATTTATTAAACATTCTAACAAGATCACAACTCACAATATCTAAGATTATAACATTCTAACAAGATCACAACTCACAAGATCTAAGATTATAACAAAACATTAAGTGACATATATAACTTGTAAAATGTAAACTAATAAAATGAGACATTGTAGTATAATAATATATAAAAAAAAATAAAAGAAATAGAAAATAAAAACTAAAATAAGAGAAATTTTACTAACCTTTAGGAGCAAAAACGGTGCCGATGAGAAGAATGAAAAATGCCTTGAAGCACGGCTATTTGCAGCAATGAAAGACTAAGAGAAGGTTTGAAGGTGGAGGATCGAAGGTGTATGGACATTTGGTTAGGAGCAATGGCAGCTTGTGCTTGTGCTTGGTTTTGCTGTTCTAAGACTAAAAGATGAGAGGAAATAGTAAGTAGTCAAAGAAACCCTAATGACTAATTGACTAGATTGTTGTAATTTGGTAAAAAAAAGATATAAAAGTTTAAATAAAAATTCTTCTTTCATTAATATAAAATATATATAATTTAAATTAATTAATACTTAATAGTGGAAACCGTACAATTGCCAATTGAAAAGAAAAAAAAAGATGTGGGAAATCGTGGTATACAAAAGTTTAAAATTTGAAAATTGTAGCTTGACATAAATGAAGTGACAAGACAACTATTATATATATAATATTTAAATAAGTGGTAAGTAGTGGTTGTCTTGATGAGATGATTGTTGTGGATGCCATATTATTATTATTATTATTATTATTATTATTATTATTATTATGATTATTATATATAATTGGGTACCGGTTCGGGGCGGGGACCCCAACCCCGTCCCCGAACCAAACTTGTTGACTATTCAATGTACTTGAACCCGAACTGCCTCCTCCATACTAGCCCCCGTTGGGTTGGGTACCCGCGTGTATTTTTGCCATCCCTAATCCACATCTATTCACTTTGGTGAATTGTACGTCAAAAGCATATTCATGATCTTACATGATTATTAAACTTAATATACATAGTAGAATATCCATAATGAAGTCGCATATTATGGTAGTGTAAGTAAGAAAAAATTACTATATAATGGCACATAATATTTAAGAAAGTAAAATATTGTTATGTAATATTGGACAATTATAAAGCTGAGTTTAACTAAATTTCATAGACTGTCTGGCGTTCGGAAACCTCACGCCACAATGTGTGGCTTTTGGGTAGGTTTGTCAATAAAATTATATAAGTCGAGTTTGGTGTTATTAAAGCTCAGCCCAAATTAAATTGTGCATGCTCAAGTTCGAGCTCAGCCCGGATTAAAATTCACCTTATATGTTCAATCTCAGCTCATATTTTAATGATCCATAATAACAACATTGCAAAAATATATGATAACATTCTAGCATATAAGAAAATAAAAATTGTATATTAAAATTCAAAATTAAATAACATGTGATGTAATTTCATGAATATGCCAAATCATTTAACTATGGTTTTGATTTTTGATCAAAACGTAATAATCTTTTTAAAAACTCTGTTTGTATATGGAAGAAATAGGGATATAGGGGGAGAGAGAGAAAGAGAGAGAACCGAGGGACTTACTTGTTGTCCTTTGTTCGGCAATGCAATCGATGTGAATGGTGGAAGCATGGAATAAGAAGATGTAGGGAAGTAAAGTTGAGTTTGAAGAGTTATTGTACTATTAATTTTCTAATTATAAATGGGGTTGCAGTGCATTTTAAAATGTAAAATGTAATGAAAGTGAGTTTAATAACTTAAGAAATTACAAATATATAATAACCTTAATAACACATGTAAGTGGGCCGGGACTAGTTCAAGCTAAGCGGTTGAAGCTCAACCTTAACCTGAAATATAATTCGAGTTTGAAAATTTGTTTATGTTCAGCTTAAGTTCAAAAAAAAATTCGATCCTTTATTTAGCGGGTTGATTGGGCGGGTTTTAGGCCTACTCTCCCAATTGACAGGCGTACTTTTGGGGTGTTTCTTTCTCTCTTTTACGTTTGCAATTTCAATACTTTCTTAAAGTACCAAATAATATATATTGTATCTCTTTTTTACCTTACCATTTATAAGTTTATTGGCTTACTTCCTTTTACAATTAGAACTTATGAATTGGTCCTTTTTATGATTTGAACTTAGAAGTTAGACCTTTTACAAATAAGGACTTGGTTTTAGATACAGATTACTTAGTATACATATAAGTTTTATTTATTCTTTGTAATCATCAGATAATTGTTTATAGTTTTCAAGGAAGATTTAGAGAGGAATTTTTAGTGGTCTAGAAAGGAATTTTTAGAAAGAGAAAACTAGGGTTTGCTTGTACTCTTAGTTTGATCCAATCATCAATAAAGTTCATCATCCGGTGGAGTGCGGCACTGTCGATACAACCTTATTTGCTTGTCCATGTTGATGAGTGTTTTCTTCTTTATTCTCCATTATTATTGTTTTTATCATTGTGGAGCCTTTGGTGCATGGTAACTTTAATTGGGGTATCATATTATTTCTTGCGATTCCTTTGCTTTATGTCAGTGGCTTGGTTTCTCTAGGATTTTGCATAACAAATTTGTATCAGATGGATAGGTTTCAATTAGAATTTTAGGTATCAAACTCATCAGTTAGGTTAAATAAGCTTTGTAGTAATCAAAGATGTCTACTACATGTATTTCACAAAAAACAAGTGCATTGCAAGAGAAGATTGAAGCACCTCCAATTAAGATAGTGACAAGTTATAATGTTGAGAAGTTTGATGGAAAGAAAGATATTTTCGTCCATCAAGGGTTACACAGGGAACTAGTTAAGGTGTCGGCTAAAGTCATTTTATGGTCTAACGCTGATTGAAAATAGTACAATTTAAAAGCATGTAGGATTATCCAGTTGAATCTAGCTAGCTCAGAAAGTGTGTACTATGTCATGAATGATATGTCAGCGCTTAGTATGTAGAATAAGCTCGAGGCCAAGTATACGACGAAAATAATCAATAATCGTGTATATTTGAGGAATAAGTTTTTTTGGTTTATCAATACTAGGGATATATCGATATGTGACTACTGATTAGTTTAACAAGATTATATGAGTTCTTGAACGCTTAAAATCGAATTGGATGATGAGGATAAGGCTATTATTCTCTTAAATTCACTCCTAAAGTCCTATAAGCATCATACACCACGTTGCTCTACGGGAAGGAAAAAGTTACTTATAATGGAGTAACAGCAATGGCATTAGCCAATGAGAAACGACTAAAGAAGAAGAGTGATGCCTGATCAGAAGCGTTGGTGGCCCGAAGGAGGAATGATAAAAGGCAGCAGGGAAGACATGAAAAGTATTGTTCTCAATTTAAAGACGTGGCTCCAGATGAATGTTTTAAATGCAAGCAAAAAAGACATTGGAAGAAAAATTGTCTTTTACTAAAGGGTTGTGAGAAAAAGAAATCAACAGATACCGTTAACACGGTTACTTCAAGATATGAAAACTTTAAGAAAATGATAATAGTGACTCAAAGTATTAAGTCTATAAGTGAGAAGATATGAGATGGTGGGTGTTCTTACCATCCGTGTTAAACAATAGGAATAAGGACGTAAAGCTGAAGATGCGTGACACTGTTGTTTGTACTCTAGGTGAAGTCCAATATGTTCCTAATTTGAAGAATAATTTGATTTCTTTGGGTGCCTTGGACACGAGATGGCATGTAACAGCCCGTGTTGCAATTAGTAGTGATTATGCTCCATTATTTATTATAAGTTTAGTACTTTCCGTTGTCTTGGTTAGAAAAAAAATTGGGTGTTTATTTTTCAGATTTTAATTCAACAGAGGCTTATTGGGGATCAACAGGGGCATGTTAAAACTGCCTAGAAATGCAAAAGTGTATTAATCTCCGATAGGGGCTTGTTGGGGCTCAATATGGGCTTGTTGTAAGTCAATAGTGAGACTAAAAAGGGCTTATAATCTTCTTTCTTTAATTATAAAATCCAAGTTTGTCCCAATCCTTTATGGGAGGGTTTCTAAGCATCTTCTCTTTAGAAATTCCACCTATAAACCTCTTTGGATCATAATTTTCCTTAAGGGAAAATTATTATATCGGTTAAAAGGAGCACGATGACATAGGAATTTCAAAGTTTTGATGATCAGGGTTTTGGATCATTATCTCCTTCTCCATCTTTCTTGATATTTTTTTAAAGTATGAGGAGTACTTAGTATGCATTCTTTTAAAGCTCTAGAGCACTCTTTGTTATCCTTATTTTTATATTCCTCTCGTTATTTCATATTTGTTGGCTTCATGGTATTATTGTTAGCTATATAGTATTATTGTTGGCCTTATTTGTTGTATGTGTTGGCGAAAGTGCCAAGAGGATTAATTGGTACATGGTCAAGTACACCTGCTGGGTTTACCAACAGTTCAATAGCCTTTTTGCAATGCTTGGTGTGAGGACATTGGTGAGGCGAGGTAGGGTGGAATGGTGATATTTGGCATGTGACTATGAGAGAATCAGGTATGAGGCCTTGTGTGTTGTTTAATATAAACGTATTCATTATTGTTGTTGAATAAATTTTACGATAATTCGTTTATTCTCTGTGTATGGTGTACTTCCTTATACTTGTTTTTCTTCCAAACATGTAATCGTGGAGAAAGCAAGTTGGGACACAGTGATAGCCCATAGAAGACCTTAGATATTGTTTTATAATTTGGACAGTGGAGTTTATCCCAGTGTACATTGAACAATATTGTAATATATGGATATTTATATACTATTATTCAATTTTTATCACCCCCAAGGGCGGGGCATTACAGGCCATAAGATTGTGCTTGAAGATGGCATGCTAAAGGTTCTCTCAGGCGCATTAGTGGTAATAAAAGGAAATAAAAAAAGGTAACCTCTATTTCCTTCATGATTGCATTATTATAAGTCACTCTTTGATTTTTATCGAAGAAAAAGAAGACTCATAGTGGTTATAGCATATGCAGTTAGGTCATGTCAAGGAGAAGGCGATGACAGTGTTAAGTAAATAAGGGTTATTAAAGGGTGAAAATAGTTGCAAACTAAAGTTCTGTGAATATTGTGTTCTTGGTAAGTAGATTTGGGTAAAGTTTAGAATGGTGATTCATTGCACAAAAGGATTCTTTGATTATGTTAATATAATCACATAGACGTTTGGGGTCCTTTAAAGGCGAAGTCCTTAGATAGGAATCATTACTTCATACATTTTGCAAATAATTATCCAAAGTGATAGGTTTATCCCATGAGGCATAAAAACCAAGTTTTTTTAAGTGTTTTTAAGGTGGAAGGCAATTGTGGAGAATTAGATTGACAAGAAAATTAGAGTGCTCAGGTCCAACAACGGAGGTGAAAAACCTAGGGATCCTTTTAAGGACTATTATTAACAAAAAAGTATTATCCGTCATTTCACCGTGAAGGGAATGCTGCAGCAAAACGGAATACCAGAAAGGATGAATATGATTTTGCTAAAAAAAAGTTAAGTTTATACTATTAAATGCCACGTTAGGTAAGCAGTTTTGAGCTAAGGCTTTATTCTTATTTTTTTTGTGTGAATAGATTGTCATGTTCAGATGTTGAGGATAAGACTCCAATAGAGGTTTGGTCGGGATCTCATGCTAGTTATGACGATATCCATATATTTGGCTGTCCAACTTACTATCACATTCGTGATGATAAATTTAATCAAAAGGCTTAGAAGGCATTGTTCATAGGTATGAGTAATGGAATTAGTGGGTTCAATTGTGTTGTATGCATGATAAGAAGATAGTAATTAGTAAGGATGTTACTTTCGGTGAGGCATATATTCTCAAAACATATCCAATGGAGAAAGTCAGTTCTTCGTTGGGTCTTTGGGGTACTAATTTAAGTTCAGATTCTAAGGAAGATAAGGAAAATCCTATAGAGAGACCTGGTCAATAACAGGTTCAATAAGAACAGTAAGTACCATATGCACTATACTTACTTCTTTAACCTGTGATAGAGAGTCTAGGGTTCGCAGACACAATGTTATGGCTACGAAGACTGTGTAGCTTATGCATTAGTGTATTTTAGGGATAAGCCATCTTCGTATCGAGAGGCTATATGTGATAGTGAAGGCAAGTAGTGGAAGCCCACCATGGATGAGGATATACATTCTATCAATAAGAGTAAGATTTAGGCACTTTGTAAGCTACCAAAAGGGAAGAAGATTGAACACAAGTAAGTGTTCAAGAAGATATGGGTCTTTAAGGCCAGGGATCAGATATAAAGTAAGATTGGTAATCAAGGGTTGTGTAAAGAAAGAAAGAGTATATTACAATGAAGTATTTTCTTCGATGGTTAATCATACTTCTATATGGGTGTTGTTAGCTATGGTGGCGTAATTTCACTTGGAGCTTGATAGCTTGATGTTAAGACAACATTTTTGTATCGAGATTTAGAGGAAGAGATTTATATATCTCAGTCGGAATGGTTTAAGGTTGTTACCTAGGTAGATCAGGTGTGTAAGCTAGGTAGGTCAGTTGTGTAAACTTAAGAAGTCCTTGTACGGTTTAAAGCAATCGTCTCGCCAATGGTACAAGAAGTTTGACACGGTTATGCTAGCTCAGGAATCTTTAAGAAGTGAATACGATCATTATGTTTACTTTATAGAACTCAAATCATGTGACTTTATTTACTTACTCTGTGTGTCAAAGATATGCTCACAGCTTCTCGGAGCGTGGTGAAAAATAATAAGGTTAAGGCTTGGTTACGTAAAGAGTTTGAGATTATGAATTTGGGTGAAGTTATGAGAGCTCTGGACATGGAGATTGTGAGAGTCAAGAAGAAGAAAAAAATGGTTATAAGGTTTTCAAGAAGGAAAACTTTAAGCCGGTGGGTTTATCGTTAGTGCCACACTTCAAACTCTTGGGAATAATGACTCCGAATTTAGAGGAAGATATGGAATATGTGCCACTTTGAAGCCCTTTGGGCTGAGGGCTCTATGGAGCCAGGCCCTTCATAACCAAATGGGGTGATATGCATAATTAATGCTTTATTGATCGTGGTTAAAGTACAATGGTGTAATCGAAGTTCGCAAAGGTGGAGATTTGTAAATTAATACTTTTATAATTTGGACTTGGAAGTTAGTCCTTTTACAATAAGGACTTGGTTTCAGTCACATTATTACTATTATAAATATATGTTTTATTTATTCTTTGTAATTATGATTAAGACTTGTAAATTAATACTTTCATAATTTGGACTTGGAAGTTAGTCCTTTTACAATAAGGACTTAGTTTTAGTCACATTATTACTATTATAAATATATGTCTTATTTATTCTTTGTAATTATTGGACAATTGTTTATAGTTTTCAAGTTAGACCTAAAGAGGAAGTTTTAGAGAGAGAAAACTAGGGTTTGCTTATACTCTTAGTTTGATCTAATCATAACATTAATAATGTTTATCACTTAATGGAGTGCGGCACTGCCGATACTACCTTATCTGCTTGTATTTATTATTTATTCTCCATTATTAATGTTTTCATTATTGTGGAGCCTTTGGTGTATGATAACTATGATTATGGTAACATATTACGATCATTTCACGTTGTGTTAGTAGCTTGGTTTCACAATGGTTTTGCATAACACCATTACCATGCCACTGTGTAATTACTTTTACCCTATTTACCATTCCACTAAGTTGTAAAATATTGGGCTTTTTTGAGTTACCCTGTAACGCCCCGCCCTTGGGGCGATAAAAAATGAATAAATAGAATACAAATCGCAACAAATTACAATAGATTTCTAAAATGCAACGAAAAATCCTCTATCAAACTACAACTGTCTCTAAAGTTCTCCCACGAACTCTCACCATCCCATCCCGCGTTCTCACCACGTGTACCTGTAGATGAAAAACATGTATGTGAAAGTAAATCGTATACAGAGGATAAAGATGAATCTGTGAAATCAATAAAACAATAATAAATACACATACATAAGCCCATCACCATGCAAGGCCTCATACCTGGCTCTCTCATGGCTACATGCCAAGTACCACCATACCAATTCATGCCTCACATCACCCACGTCCTTTTCGCAGACATTGCAAACCGGGCTGTTGGACTGTTGGCAAATCTCCGGTAGGTGTACTTAAACATGTACCAATCAATCACCAAGGCACTTAAGCCAAACACATCACATATAGCAAGCAAAGCCAGGTAGAACATAACCGAGCCAATGAACAAGTAATAACAAGACGAATACAAGAATACGGATATCAAATAATAGCTCTAGAGCTTACGGAATGTATACGGAATACTTCCCATACCTTAACCATAGACGTCATGCTACATCCGAAGCTTCGTTCAGCGAAATCTTAAAGCTCTCGCATCACCACGCTCCTTACGTGGCAAGATCCTCGAACCAATGATCTATGAACCCTCGTTCCCGTATCCAACGCTCAAATTAGAGCTCCTATGGTGGAAAACAAGGTAGGAGATGATGAAAAGTGAAGGAAAGGAAGATTTGGATGGTTTAAAGCTTTAATTCTTGGATTAAGATGTTAGATGTGTAGAATTCTCCTTCTCTCTCTCCCTAGAGCTCTCTAGAACTCTCTAGGGATGTCTAAGAGTGTTTGGGTCGAAGTTGTGGCCAAAAGGGGTAAAACAAATGCTTAAAAATGACCAAAATCGACATTGGCCCGCTGCCGGATCGGTATTGAAAAAGCCCATACCGGTCTGCACATCAGTCTGAGATCCCCAGACCGGTCTGCATGTAATTTTGGTGATCTGATACATGGTTTTTGTTTCAGCCATAACTTTTGACTCGGAACTCCGATTGAGGCATTCTTTATGTCCACGGAAAGGTATTTCAACGATCTAAAACTTCCTAAGAGAAAGTTTTCTCAAATTATCGACCAATCGTTACCAGAAATTCACCGAAGATAGCGCTCTGCCAAAGCGCTACCGAATGACCAGAATTTAGTGATGGACCTACTTCGCGCCCTGTTTTGTTCAACGAAGAGTGCGAATTGGACTTCGGCCAAAAAATAAAAGTTGTATAATGGTATGAAATCTAGAAGTAAGAACAAACGACAGTCAAATCGGATAAAAGATGAAAATGTTACGAGAATCAAAAGTTGGCTAAAAATAAGAAAATCGAGTAGGATCAAAACTCATGATTTACAAACCAAAATCGATTCGAACCACCCGAATCACTAAACGATCTCTCACATGAGTGTAAAGAAGCTAATACAACATACTTAACACTAATATGAACATGGGGTGTTACATACCCCTTATTCTTAATAGAAAATTTGAGCTCCCTCCTATTTCATTAATCTTTTGAGTTAACCCCCTAAATTTTAATGGATGTTTAACTCCGTCCAATTTTTACACAAGTGTACCATTTTTCTCTCATCTTCTACATTTTTCCCTTCTCATTTATCCCTCCACCTATGAACCTTAATTTTCCCATTTAAGTGATCCTAAACCTAAATCAAAAAGTAAATCAAAGTCTAGTAACACACCTTCGATTCGTACTAGATTGACTCTCCATCCGCCATTTCTACCAATCATCATCATTACTAGCACGATGAAGAAGAGGCCTATGATGGTATCTTTGACAAGCCGTCTTCTACCCCTTGAAATCTTCTCTTAAAATAATCAAACCTAAACTCATCTTTCTTTTTCTCCATCCATCGAAATCAACCTAACCTCCATTTTCAATTCATCAAATCCATCACTCTCAATTTCGCTCTCTATACATACAAATATACATACATACATACATACATACATACATATACACAGAGAAATAGAAAATAGGGGATTTTGAATTTTCTTTTTAATCCATCGACCATTTTCAATTCATTAAATCCATCACTCTCACTTTCTCCCTCTATATACAAAGATACATATACACACATATATACACAGAGAAATATTCTTCGATTTAGTGGCGGCAAACTCATCCCCGAGTATATCGACGATGGAAGAATGGGCGGTGAACCGATGGTTGTGTGTATGTGGGATAAATGAAATCGAAAGGGGTGGTCGAAGGAGATAGTGGTGGTGGTGGAGGATCATCACCGAAGAGGATGGAGGGGGTGGTGCGGATGTGGTAGTCATGGATGAGCAACACCGAAGAAAAATAAGGTGGAGGGGCCTACGGGAGAAAATGAAAACAGGGCATGTTTGATTCAATTATAAGATGAGGATATTTTGAATTTTTTAATAATCAAAAGTTTGAAATAGATTTTAGAAATAAAATTAGGGATTTTTAGATTAAGCAATGGAGAAGATGAAAACAGGGGTATTTTAGTCCAAAAAAGAAATAAATTAACGGAAAATCAACGGCATCTATATCTAAGGGGTTAACTCAAAGGATTAACGAAATAGGGATGTAACTCAAATTTCCTATTAAAAATGGGGGGTAACTCAAAAAAGCCTTAAAATATTTTAAGGTCACCGCTTGATCTCAAAAATTTTACTTATGGTTTCTTACAAAAAAGGATTAAATTTATTTCTTTTACCACTATTTAACAGTGAATAGTAAAATTTTGTTCCTTGTATAACCCTTATTAAGAAGTTAAATTAGTATGTGTGAAAACTAGTAAATAAGATTATTTTTTTGGGTTAGAAATACATAATATATCAATGATAAAAAAAAAGGGTTGATTTTGTTTCTATTTGTGAATTTTTCTATCATTGATATATTATTTATTTCTGGCACAAAAAATAAATAAATCTTATTTATTGGTTTTTATTAAATAATTACCTTTTATTAATTTAATCTTTCTAACCACAACTTATTAATTTAAGATTATTTTTTTCTATCCGCGTTACCCAAATTTAATCATGTGCTGGGATAAACTTAAAAAAAATATAATTATTTAATTTTTAATGAATAATTACCTTATATTAAATTAAGAGGGAGTGAGGGGGGGGGGGGGGGGGGGGGTTATTCAATTTAGATTATATAGGATTTTTTTTATTATTTTGAAAGTCCATGGGTATTCAATTAGGATTTTAATTTTTTTTTTAAATCTTATGGTATTCAATTAAGATTTTAAAAAATCTTTTAAAATATTATTGTATTCAATATTAAAAATAGTCTTTTAAAACCTTGTGGTATTCAAAACTCAATAAAATAATACCATTCGGAGAGGGTAAAATAATACCATGGCTGTGTTTGACGCATTGGATTAGAGAATCAGATAGGATTATTTAACCCCATTCGGAGAGGATAAAATAATACCACCACTTAGGTGGGATTGGTTAATCCCTCTTTCTATGGGATAAGAAGCTTTAGTGGGATAAACAATCCATCCGAATATCCAATCCCGACGAACAACAAACATGGGATAGGATAACTTTATCTTATCCCACCTTCTTATCATGTGCGTCAAACACAACCTAAAGGATTTTATAAGTAGATAGAATTTGATAGACTTGAGAGTACTTTTATGAATAACAAATTCACCAACAAATCTTCTCTTCAAGCAAAAGATTTCACATGGATTTCTTTTATATCTTTCTCCCAACCCTATGTATTATTTCTTCTTATCTATATAATATATTAAATCCCTCAATTCCATTCTTTTTTATCTAAAGCCTCTTCTTTTCCCAAATCATATGTATTATTTTTTTTCGTCTCTATAATTTATTTTAATCTCTCTAATTCATCCATTCTATCTAAAGCCTTTTTTTTTCAATTTAGACATTGCTACTTTCAAAGTTTTAATTATCTAATTAATCATATTTTTCTGAAACTATAGAGATGTCGCCCCTTGATTTTTTTTCTTCAATTTTATGAATTTTTTTAGACAAAAGATGAAAACTGAATATAAAGGGCAAAAAACCCCCAACCCATTGGGTTTTTAGACACGATCCGAGCCGTTTGTGGAGGATTTATAATTTGCTTATTACTTTAGAGTTGTAATCAAAAATTATTTTATTATTTATCCATTGATATTTTATTATAACTAATTTTTGTGTACGTGCATTGCATGTAGTTGTAAATATCATTAAGTCCATTAATGAATACATATATACTAATAATTGAATAATTAGTATAAAATAAAAATAATAATATAGAAACAAAACGTAGTATCAATTGTAAAATTCAATCAATAATTATAAGAAATTCATAAAAAATTGTTGCTTTGAATTTTTTTAGTAAATAGACAGCCATAAAATAATGAGAATGAAAATCAAGAGGATAACAATGAGAATGAAGAGGGTTATGATAATCATAATAATATTTAAATGGAGCAATATGAATTTTTATAATATATTTCGTTAATTGTCTTTACATTTTTGATAAAGTTACTTTAAACTCGTAATTAATTAATTTTATTGTTTGTCTTTTGATTTTTTATTTTTTTGATAGACTTATTAAAATCTACATAAATCCAAAAGAATACATGCATTAAAATATGTTAGATTCTATAAAGATTTAAAATAATCCATGAACTTAATAGAATCCATGTATTTTAAAACTTTAGTTTGAATCTTTAAAAATCTGAATTGAATACACCCCCCTTAATGTTAAAATATCCACCAAAATAATTAATTTATCCACCTTATTAGAAAGGGGTTAATTGGCTTTTAGCAACCGGAGTTTCATGTATTTGAGCTTTGGTACACATTTTCGTTTTTCACGTGGACTTTGGTACCAATTTACACAGTTTCGTCAGATATGATGGCCGTCAAATGCCCACTACAATGAAAAAAATAACCGCAGCTTAATTTTGAAACCAAGTGTCTTTTTGGACAAACACATTTCTTCCATTAAAGCTTCATCCTTTGCAATTGCGCAAATACTTAATTAGCTAGCAAATAAACATAGTAATAAACACTAACACTTAATTTACATGAATTCAAGGTGGGAAAAAAAATATCACATTTGGGCGTTGATACATGTGGGATAGAAAAAGAGTAGGACTAATATCGGGGTTTTATGTAACGTAACTGACATTCAATATTTATCTTCAAATTTGTTTGGTTACGTTAAATAATATTATGGATATATCAGATGAACTTTTTTCAAGCATCTCCTAATCAAAGCATAACTAAATCACCACTCAATATATCCCACCTACTTTTTAAACCAAACCCATGATTTGAGTACATATATATACAAACTCAATCCCATCTCCCTTGCTCAAGAAAGAATACTTAAGATGCACAAAAATTAAACATATAACTTGAACATAATCACTTTTACTTTTGGGAATGAATAAGTGTAGAGATTTTTTTAATTTTTTTTTTGTTTTTCGCAATTGACCACAAAGATTGTGAATGACAAATTAGTCAACACTAGGTAGCGTCTTGAATTAGATCCATGAGTATATCTTTCACTCAACACCGAGGTTCTTCTTTATTAGCAATACATGGATTAAGGATATGCCTAATTTAGCTCGATTAAGGGTTAATTATACCCTTTGTACAATTTTTTATTTTTTTATTACATATTATTGGTGGTCATTAAGCCTTACCAAATACCTCCGCTACCACCGCTCACTGAAGCTCTTGCGATTATTATTGTACCTCTAACAAGAACATTGGAGTTCTGGCTAGAATTTTTATATACCACAAAAATGAATTTGCACTCAAATTTACGTATTTAATTACTTGCAGATTTAGTGCAAAAATGAATTTGTACAAAAATTTATATCTTAATTTGTCTACCGATTGGAGCAAAAACTTATTTACGCTAAAATTTATAACATTAGTTATTTGTTGATTTAGTGTAAAACCAATTTTGGACAAAATATAAATCACGAGTTACTTGAGAATTTAATGTAAAATCATATTTGCACTAAAATATATATATCATTTTTTGCTTGCAGATTTAGTACAAAAATGGATTTGTACTAAAATATATATCATTAGTTGATTGAGAAATTAGTACAAAAACAAATTTGCACTAAAAATATATAATGAGTTGCCCGAGAATTTAGTGCAAAAACAGATTTACACTAAAAATATATAATTTGTTGCTTGCAAATTTAGTACAAAAACAAATTTGCACTAAAATATGAATCATTAGTTGTTTATGGATTTAGTGCAAAAACCAATTTGCAGCACCTATGCCGGAGCTCTGGTGAGGTTACAACACTTCGGTAATGGTTGCTGGAGTTTCGGAGAGGTATTGTAATAGTGGTGGTGGCCTATGGTGACTAATTTATTTTTTAGAAAAGATAAAAGAAATTAATGAAAGGTATTTTAGGTAAAAAAAAACGAGTGTCCTCACTTTGGAATGAAAATGTAAGGTGTCTTTCCCTTGAATATAATTATAGAAAAAGCTCTTTTAACTCATTGCCTCAAAAATCTCACGTCACATTTCTTATTTCCTTCCTTTTTTAACGTGGAATGCATCAAGATAATTTTAATTTTTTATTTGTGTATTTTTATTTTATTATCCTAGAGGTAATGTTTACCTTATTTTTATTATTTGAGTTTTGCTAAGTTTAGAATAATAGTTTTCGGCATGTTTTATGTTTAGTAAATTAAGTTTCATTATGCAATATATCTGATTTGGAGTAGATTATAAAGCTAGTAAATTAACATACGCCCCATATGTAATGAATCAACTTTTTTATCATAAATTTATATATTTTAAGAATTTTCTCTTTCTTTTCTTGTTAATTCAAGAGCCAAGTCAAAAACGATGCCCTTCTTCTTTTAACCCACCTTTTTGTCTAGCATCACTTCTTTAACGCAATTTTGTAATAAATTTATCTTCATCTTAGAATATTACACAAATTATTGTAGATAGAAATTGTATCATTGTCATTAAGGTTACGTATCATATAGTAGCAAGTTATCAACATTTTATTATGATAGAATTGTACACATTATTGTGGAGAAAAAAGTTGATCCTTCTTTAAATGTTACATATATAGCTTTGTAAAATGCTCTTATAAGAAAATCGCTTACTTTAAAAACAATAACTAACTTCCATTTTGAAAGGTAAATGATCGAATGAATTTTCCATGAAACTTTATGGAAATGACTACTATAATGAATATACCATCTCCACCAAATTTTATAAAAAAATTTTAAAAAATTCAATTTAGAAGTTACTAATATGATCATATGAAATTTTAATGGAAGAATATATATATATATATATATATTATATTTTCACTACACTTACTTCTAGTTTAAATTTTTTGCCGAAATGTTGGAGAAATGATGATTATCTCCACCAAATTTTATGAAAAATGTTCATCTGTTTATCGCTCAAAATGAAATGTAGTTATTGTTCATAAAGTAAGGAATTTCTTTAGATAAAAATCCGCAATAGCTTTATAGTTTCATTAATATTATAATCTTTATTACAAATCTACCAATAGTCCTTAGTTACGTTGCTAGTTCTGCCATAAGTTTTATCTAATTAATGACGAAATAATACACAGTAAAATTTATAGTAAATTAGTTATATTTGGAAAAGTACTACCATTAATTTTGAGATATCTAAAATTTAAATGAGACATGAATTCATATTGATTATGGGTGGTGCTATATGCACCTCTATTCTCTTGATTTTACTACCACTCTCACCTACTCATATTATACTTACAATAACTCCCATTATTAAAGAAATAGTAATTAATGTACTTAAATTATAGGTTTAAGCAAAACCGTAACTCTAACTCTCTCCTTCGAAACCTTAACTCTAACTCCCCCACACCCCAAACGTAAATCATCTCTCTCTCTCTCTTTCCTCTTCCAAACTTAAACGCCTACATATTCTTTGAACGAAGTATCGTTTTCATCAATTTTTTCATATTTTCAAGTAAGTCATAAATTTGTATGCGGATGTTGTGATTTAAACCTTAAATATGTATGCGAATATTGTGATTTAAAACCTAAGTAGTCTATTGTTTGCAACTAAACTCAGTACCCTGTAATCGAGTGTGTGTGCACATATACTCTTGATCACAACCAAATAAGTGCGATTTTAATTTTAACAAATTGACCTTCATTTGGTGCTCATGGGACGAATTTGTATTCCTATACTCGCTCATTCATAGCCGATATGTTCATTCACATTGTGGAATAATTTTTTTTACTTTTCCTACCTTTAAATGTATATTTAATAATAAATGGAACATCTAGAAAATGTGTCTAATTTTTCCATTTTTGAATTTTACATCTATTAGTATTCGGGTGTAATTAAAACTTGAATAATTGTAAAGATAATATTCAAGTTGGTTCATGAATATTTGCTTAAGTTATTTCAGCTAAAACTTAAATTACATATTTCAAATATTAAATTTGAATAACCTCTATTTAATGTCCACATGTGGTGCAAGCCGACATAATTTTAAGCAACATAAAAAACTTAAAACATATTCTTAGTGCACTTTAATTTTACATGGCTATGAAACTATTTGTGTGTAATATTGTTTGACTTATTTCCCTAATATAGATGTTAACCAAGAACAAAAAAATACCCAACCGTCGACATCGAAGAAACACATTAATGCATGGGCGGAGAATTATTGCTGCCGCCCAACGTGCAGAGAAGCTCCAATCTGAATACCAGGTTGTCTAAAAAATTCTTCCTTTTTTTTTCCATCTATTGGATTTTGAAAAGTGTTTTAACGAGAGTTTTAACCTCTTCTTTTAGTCGCATTTAGGAAAAAGGATACAACTAACACTAAGGTTTGGGCTAAACGTGAAACCAAGCTATGCAGTCATATTAAAGATGACCTTCCTAGGTAGGAATGGCAACAGGTCAGGTTTGACTAAACCCAAACCCGACCCACTTATAAACCAGCCAAACTTGAACTTGCCCCAACCCGGTGCGGGTTTTAATTTATAAAATCCAAACCTGCCCCTAGTGGTGTATGCATATACACCCAAACCTTACCTGTTCTACCTTGGCCAGCCCCGACCAATGTTAATTATACTATATTATAAGGATACTTAAAGAAGAAAATAATATATTCGAGGCGGGAAAGGTCAAACGGGTTAATTTTGTGCAAAGCTAAACTCGACCAGAACTTGCACCGAATTTTTATTTTAAAACCCGAACCCGCCTCGGTGTTAAAAAACCCACCCCATTTGGGTCGGGTCGGGTCAGAAACCCGCTAGATTGGGTTTTATTGCCATCCTTATTCCTGGGCAACATCGATGATGACATTAAGGAAATTATTGTCATAATGGCTATCAAGTCTCATGAAACTCCCGAAGATCTAGAACACGCACAAGCTTCACAAGGTCCACAAGCTCCACAGATGGCATGGGCAGCGGCGATCCTTATTTTTCCTAAGCTCTTGATAATATTTTTTTTTACCTTGTATGTAATACCCCGTGTTTCTTTTTCCGCTTTGACCTTCTCTTAAGCCCGGTATGGCTTAATCTCTGTTAGAGAGAAAGCATTAGGTTCCGTGCCATTTAGACCCGACCCGATAGTTATAGTATTTCATGTTAGGTATATTTAGTTTGAAGGAGTGATCGTTACATTATTCGGGTGGTTCGGGTTGAAACCGAGGCGTAAATCGCGTGTTTCGACTTTTTGTGATTCGTTGATTTCTGGCCAACTTTGAGAGGTCACAACTTCTTCATCTGATGTTCAAATGACTATCTATTTTTGGCCACGTCTTCATTTATTTTCCTTCTACAACTTTTGTGTTTGGGCCGAGTCAAGATTCAACCGTTTTGAGGTCCGTTTCGGGCTCAGAAAGTCATTTACTGTCGCAGTGAATTCCATGATCGATCATGGAAGGGCCATGATCGATCATGGTCCTCCAAAGGAGTTCTAGAATGGTTCATGATCGATCATGGGTGACCCATGATCGATCATGGTTCAACTGAATGTCGGTTTTAAGCGTTTTTAACCCGTTTTTGACCCATTTATCACCCAACACTCCTCATTTTCGAGCCACACGCCTCCACCACTCTCTAAAGAGTTCTAGAGAGAAAGAGAGGGAGATTCTTTCCATTTCTTCATCCTCCTACAAGATTGGAGTGCCGAATCACTTCATCCTTCGCTATTCATCATCTTTCTCACCTTCTTCCTCCACTAGAGCTCGTGTTGGAGCTAGGGTTTTGGCGAGACGGCTTCTACGCTTTCTCAACTCCTCGGTATTGCTTCTCTAAGGTGGGAACACTAGTACTAAACCCTTGATTTTAAATTATTACTCGTTGAATTAGAGTTTTGAACTCAAATTGGGGATTTTCATCACAAGTCCATATTGTTTGTATTTAATGGGGTTTGGGCGAGGTGAACCTTATATTAGTAATGTATATGGATATTTTATCACTTAGATATCATGTATTATCACTTCTTGCCATACTATGAGCCTTGTTCTCTCACATACGCATCATACCCACATTGTAGCTAAGGGTATGAACTAGGCCTAAAGGGATTTCGGGATTAGTGCTTTGATTGGGATTAGTTATGTGATATAAATGGTGGATAAGTGTACTTATGCCATTAAGTTCAAGTATTAGAGCCTACCTTCATGTTGTGTACCAAAATCCACTTAGGCGGACAACGTGTGTTAATATTTAAGCTTACATGCTTATGAACACTATTGCGGAGTGGTTAATTAATAGTTGTGGCTTGGATAAGACCACGTATGAGTGTAGGAAACACACGTAGGACCTTATTGGTGATCATAAGACACACCTTTGAACGTAAGTGGCCGATAACCTTATAAGCGGACATAATACTCATATGACGAATAATGATGAGATGTAAGAACACTATAGTGATGTAATTAATTAATAATGAAAGGCTTAATTGTAATGATACTAATGATTATGAGTAATGGGCAATGGTATGATATTGTACACATAATTGTGAGGATTGCCATATTATGTGAAAATGGCCAAACGATGAGAATACGGATTATAAGCGTGATGACGACGCTTGTGTTTACAATGATAATGATGAATGAACGATGATCATGATGATGATGATTATGTGATTGTATATATATGTTGTTGGCTATACGTGTGATGGATGATTGATGATTATACGTATATTGTTGAATGCGGAATCAATATATTCCTATTGATGCGATCACACATATGGGCTGGATATGATGATACCGAGCACCGGGTAGCTCCCCGTGACTCGAAGGAGGGCCGCCTATTGCCGCCCGTGGGTGAAAATGCCTTAAACCGTGCAAGGGAAAATGAAGTCGGTGACTCCGCCGGTGGTTGTGTGTGCCCACAAAGGAGAGCCCACTCTAGGTATCTTGCCTTCCAACTAGACTATGTGTCCTTGGTTAGATGAGTTTTCTCAACAAGCGGAGCAGGTCCCGTGTGCCACTACTTCCCAAATGGTGAGTCCCCGGGAAGAAGTTGGGCTACTAATGGTCATCACCCACTAAGGTATCGCCTGGTGTAGTTTCTTCAGAGTGTCGATGTGGTTTGTATGAGGTGTTCTCCTCGTTAACTACTCGGAGTGTTGTTCCCCGGGAAAGTGACCGTTGCTTGGGCTATCTCTAAATGACCTACTTGGAGAACCAAGTCCCTGAACCACTCCCCACCTAGAGGAGACATGGACAAGAACCTTGAATCCTTCGGGACTCGCTGGATTCTCTGTTCTGGGCCTGGACTGACCGCGGGGTGAAACTAAGGCATTATATTGGAGACGTGATACGAGAGTTGTTGTGAGATTATGATTGTGATCTTATTATTATTATGTCGTATCATGTCTCATATTGATTTATATGTGTTGCCTCGACTATGATAATTGATGTAAAGACTTATGCGGACACATCTAAACAGAATAGGATACACGTAGAGAACTATCGAGCCTTTCATAAATTATTAATATATATAAAATGGAAAGATATAATAATTATTGAACTTAAAAATGATGTATGGATATACGGACGCGTACGGATTACGGAATAGCGAGTCAGATTATAATGCATATAATATACTCACGATTGAAAGGAAAATCGTAGATAACGAAATAGCCTGACGAGAGTACAACGTAATATGACGGTTTAGGGTAAAGACCTTGGGATGAAACCTATTAGGTGGCCAAGTATAAGATTCATAATAAATTATAATTAAAGTGAAAACGATGAATACTTGGCCTTTAGTTATGACTTATGGCGTAAGTGACGGATAGTATAGAATGGTGTGGACTTACTGTTGAGTGTTGATAATTCGTAGCTTGTCAAACCCTAAGAAGCTATAGTTTGGTATGAGGCAACTGTAGTTAATTGATCTCCTCGGGTTATGGAAATTCCTTGGAGTTTGTCTTATGGATGGTTAGAGGAGAGATAGGATTGTTGGGCAAATGGCTTCCGGGTAGCTAGGATAGAAATCCTAGTGGGGTTGCTTGCACGTGGGTTTGCATTGCATTGCATTGCATGTTTTCAAACTATTACGTTAATGTAAAAGTATTTCCTATATAAAACCTATATAGTTTTCACTGAGCCCGAATTTGGCTCATCCCGTTTTTTAACAATTTTGCAGGCATAGCATCTCGGATGGGGTATGATGTATGTGTATAGAGGCCTCTGATGTCCACAGTCTGTGTCTAGTCCTTCTTCGAGAAAGGACTATGTTGTATCATCATTTTGATTTCCTTATGATTATAAACGGACTATAATTTGATAAACAATTTGTATTGTATAATTGTATAAATGTTTTCATATATGTGGAGTTGATTTAAGTATGGTTTGATATGATTCCATTTATATGGAAAAATGATTTTAAATGTTACAGTTTAATTTATTACCCGAACAAACTCCACATGCCGTGATTTTATAAAATGAGCTTTTAAATAGGATCATGTTTTATTTAAGAAAAGTTTTTAAAAGTCGTGATTTTCATATTTTAAACCCGCCGTCGCTCACGGCAACCGTGACTAACCGGGTCCCGGAGGTGAAAACCTTAAAGACGGGATTCAGGGCGTCACATTGTAAGTCTTAATCTTATTTTGATAATAACAATAACTTAATCATGTATAATTTAGTATGTTTATTGAATTAAGTTTGTAGTGCATTATCTTATGAATTCAAGAAAAGTATGGATTTTATAAAGAAAGCATGCCACATGATAAGGATCATTCAATCCATATCTGATCAAGTCTACAAAGCATTGGACAAGACAAGGAAGATCAATCTCATTGTATTCTAGCAATATAATTCATAAAGCACAAAGGATCAAAGGATTATATGAAAAGCTTCAAGATAAATGATGCAAGTGAAGATCAAATTGAAGAAACAAATCAAAACATTCAAAGACTCATTAATTCGACAATTGAGTGAGTGCTTAGAATTTATGTAAAGTTTCTTGATTGATCACTTTTATAGCTCAAATGTGTTCATGCATCATTCATTAATTGAATTTAAACTAGTTTGAATTGAAAAGCCTTTGAAAATATCATTCTACAAAAATCGGTTTTCAAATAAATCCATATTAAATTCAAACGATTATATTTTGAGTTTTTCCAAAAATATAAATAGGTGTCTTAAGAATATATTTTTGAGGTCCCCAAAGCATTAGAATTAAATTTGGAACAAAATTGCAAAAGTCCAAAAATTGAGATTTTGGCCTGATTGACAGTGCTCATCAGTCGACTGATGTCTCTGAATATAGTCGTTGGAATTCTGATTTTTTACCATTTTTGGTACTAAACTTATACCAACTTCCCAAACTGCTATATCATCTTTGGGACTATATATTGGACATCTAAGACGCATTTTGATAAGCTTGAATCATTATACAAACTCATCTTTTATCTATTCACAATATTCAAAAATTCATGCCTTTGTATTGATCATATCATTCATCTTTGAGCTAAATATATTGATCAATCTTGATAACTCTAGTGTGAGCTTCAATTGTATCTTGTAAACACTTGAGAGTTATTATTCATTGGTGTGAATCACGAAACAATCTTTATTCATCAATTGTGAGAGGTTTATCTAGCTCATAGGATAGCAAGAAGGTTAATTCTTGTGTTGAGTGTGGTGAATAGAATCACACTTGTAGAGTATTGTGAGAAGAATAATACTTGTAGAATGTAGTGAGACAATTACAATTGTAGTGGTTTGATTTTCACCCGGAATAAAATCGATTTTTAGTGGAACTTCTTGGGGGCACTATCCGGACGCGGACATATGGTCTAAACAACTGAACCGCGAGAACAAAACTACTTGGGCTCATTTGGTTTAATCTTTCTAACTCAATCTCTTTATTTACTTGCAATTATACTTGCTTTCTTATTGCTTGCTCTTGGAATTGCTTGTTTGATTTGCTTATTTTGCTTGATATAAACATGGTCAAAGTTTTATTCTTAAAACTTTATTTGAAACTTTTTAATTCCGCATTCAGTTTCATAAACTCTATTCACCCTTCTATAGGGTTAATTTCGACCAACATTTTTTTTTATTGAATGTTATTTTTTAGTGGTCCTTGTTTGAATGTTGTTTTTTAATGAATTATGTGCTATTTGTTTTTTTAATATTGTTTTCCAATACATTTTTTTAATGTTAATCAATGATATTTATGTTTGTGTTTTTTTTAATGCCAAGTGATGTCTTTTAATTTATTGATGTGGTGCTCTGTTTTCTATAAGTTATAATGAAGATAAAAAAAATTGTAGTTATTCACATACCAAGTCCATGTCAAATTAGAAGTTTTAACATAGTTACTCAACATCAAACGAATTTTTCATTCCAATATCGCTTGATAACAAGCGAGATGCAACCAACTACGCTTGGTGGGCATTGAGCAAGTTAACCTTCAGCCATAAACAATAGATACTCGGCTCCTTGTAACCAAATGAATGTATACATAATTGTTTGTTACCAACTAAATAATATCAACAATATTCGGTTGTGATTAACCAAGTGATGGTTATAGGTTTGATATTAACAATATTAGAGTTCCAATGAATAATAGTAGTTCTTATTTTTTTAAATTATATATATATGTATGTTATAGAAGAAGAATAAAGTGTATATTGATATAGAAAGAGAGGAAGAGGAAGAAGAAGAAGAAGAGGAGGAAGATGAGGAAGATTTTTTTTTCATTTCTTAGTTAGTGATTAATTAAGTAATATTAAGATATAATTAGTTATAATAATAAGTAAGAGTGGTGGAAAAATATGAGAAAATAAGACTAAATAAAATAAGAGTTAATAAGAATGTTTGTGGGAGTGATAATAAAATCAAGATAATTGGCACTAGGCCCGGTCCTAACTATAGCTAGGCGACCTAGGTGGTCGCTTAGAGCCCCCGTTATAGTAGATCCTTATTCTTCGTGCATGTATGTGTTTGTATATATATATATATGTAGGTTAAAACAAAAATTAACTTACAAAGCCTAATTACTCAAATAAATAGCTAGGCCCATCTATTAACACAAATTTTTAAAACGTATTAAAAGAACATTTTGTTCTTAACGTAAATAGTTTAGACATATAAACCAAACATCCATGTGTGTTTACATCTCTAAATGTTCCTATTTTATATTTGCATGAATCTAGTTTGATTTTGTGATTTTTTAAATCTGAAAAACGAAAATAGTGGTTCTTTTTAGTTAAATAGATTTTTTTTTTTTAAAATACATGTATCAAATCTATAAGTGTTTATTTTATGTTAGCAATATTTGAGGGCATCCGCCCCTCCTCTACTTTTTCTATCATCTACATATGTGCTTAAGAATTTTCATGAAGACAATAATATGGCCCCCCACCACCCTCCCCCAAAATAAACTTATTTACCTGCATGCCCTTCTCTATATGATATGTATATAGTTCATTTGAAGGAGAGAGAACATTTTGAGAGTAAGTTAGGGAATTGTGCTCTACAATTTGGCATCTATGGACCTAATTGGCTTTTACCCTTCTATCCAATTCCCCCATTCTTTTTTACTTCTTTGTCTTATTCAATTCTAATTAAAATAGTTGACCAATTTTTATTTTAATTAGGGTTAAACAATTCTAATCTAATTAATGCATATGATATTTTTATTTATTCCTATGTAATAGTTATTTACTACTCACAAAGTATTAGTACATATGAAAAGAAGACACTCTGTCACATTAACTGGGCTAAACAATCATTATTATTAGAAAAAAAAATTAGTTACTAATCTTCAACGTATGCCCCCCCCCCCCCCCCCCAATCCCTTCAATTTTTGACTTCGTCCCTAACAAAGACCAAGTTTTTTAATTTAGTTTTTTTAAAAATTTTCAATATCATTGTTAATATGATATGAATTGTAAATTTATTTATTTTTTGTAATTTTTTTTGACATGCGAATCTACTCTTTAACAACAAAATTTCACCGCTTAAATGTTAAAATTTATTTTTAGCAACAAGCATTTATTTTTAGAGATTAATCCTTATACAGAGGGTTCTTAAGTATTATATCTTCTTTTATAAAAAGGCCCCAGAAAGTTCACCTAGAATATTTCAAAACCTAGGGCTAGCCTTGACTCCCACCCCTTTGATTATCTTGATATGAAATATCTAAAAAATTTGACACAGCATGCGCGGATGCTAAAAGACAAGCCCGCCTCCCTTAGAAAATAAAAGGATAAGACCAAAGGCAAAGACAAAAGGTGTCTACAACGTTGACCTAGAGATGGCAACCGGGTCATTCAGGGTCGAATAAGCATTATTCATCTTTAAAACTGCGGACTACAATCAATTATAGAACCGGCTTCAAGACTATTAAAATTGGTTCCGATAGTATCCGGAATCGTCCGGTTCCAATCCGGGTACCCTATGGGTAGACACGAATTTTCATTTTTTTTTAAATGGCCACTTTCTTTTTTTTCTTTTTTTCTTTTTTTTTTTTTAAATTAAGGGAGGTCTAAGTCTCTCCCTTGATCCTACAAATAAAGAAAAACCCTCCCCTCCCACCCCATGAGTCGAACCCTTGACCTCAAGTCAAGGGTGGAGGTTGCCTACCACTGGGTCAACTACTCTCCTCAAATGGCCACTTTATTTATATCAAGATTGCTGTTTTTCCGACTTGCTTTTGAAAATCATTTATCATGTCACTAAATAAACTATCAAGTTTTCAAATAAACCCATCATTTACAAAATAAAATTTCAAATAAATCTATCATTCACCAAATAAACTCTCTACAAGTCCAAAGTATACAAAATAAACAAATTCAAAACACAAATATATATATATATATTTTAAAAACAATTATATATATATATATTTCGGGGCGGATCTTCGAGAATGAGGGTACTTAGATACCCAGAACCCAACTAGACCTTCTTATTTTTTTCTCTCCCCACCTCATACTTAGATCCGAATTCAAAATATACTATCTGAATCGCTTATTTTTACCATCCCTACATTGACCAAGGGAACAAATGGAAAAAGATGCCAAATTCACTACTGACTCCCAACGTATAAGAGTTTAGTTTCAAAAGTTTTTTGGTTAAAGAAGGAAAGGAAAAAAAAAACTATAAGTCTATGGGCACTGCCAGGCCACTCAAGTCATCACGCAGGAGCTCGGTCCAAAACTTCAGCAGGGGGAACTATCATTCTAATGTTCTCCTCCCTTTGGTTGATGCCACTCGTAATCATCATGTCGGCGACTCTGTTACCTTCACGCAAAGTGTAGATGATATCCACTTCCAATCTCTCTCTATAGCTCCTGCAGTCTTTCACAATGATCCTATTCCCCTGGTTGTCCACATCACCGGTTTCGCAATAACGTGTCCCAAGAAAAAAAATAAAATTGTACGCATTATTAAGACAAGATGGTATCATTTAAACGAAATGGTGGATATATTTAATGTTTTGTTTATCATTTTTTTATTTTATTAACACTACATCTAATTTTTTGAAAAAAAAAACTTTTCAAATTTTTAAGACGTTTAACGCTATTATATTGTCTACTCACAATTACGAAATAAATAGTTTCTTGCCGACGAACTTGTAATTCGTTGGCTTCATTCATTTCTTTATAATAAGAAAGTTATAGGTTTGATCCATATGTATGTAGTTGTCGAACCTTGTTAATCCATCCAAATTATGGTGGATATACATCCACTCTTATTGTGGTGGTTGTAAAGTGTAAATTCATAATTGTATAAATAAAATTGTATTGTTTGAAAAAAATTAGTTGTATTAACATACTCAACAACGGGCAAGTGAGTAAGGTGCGCAAAATTGGTCAACCACCGAGTGTGGTCCCCTACAACTCATTTGATTTGAACCTAAGTGACTTGATGGTGTTCTACAATTTTTATTTTTTTCATTTCTTTCTTTTTCCGATCTATACATATGTAGAAGAGAGAAAGATCAGAGTTCTTTCTTTTTCTTTCTTCTTTTACCGATCTATTTGTGGCTGTATGTATAAAAGAGAATGGGAGGGTTTTTTTTTTTATATATAAAGTGGCAGTATTTGTAATAAAAAAATTCAATTAAATGACAATATTTATAATAACAGTAATAAAAACAATAAATTGAACGGGTGTATATAACATTCACCATTGATATTTTGCATTCCAACTTGATGTTAGTAAACATCATATACACTATCTTCTTACGTACTTTGTATACATGTGTTTTGTAATTTTAGTATAAAATGATAATAGTGGCAGCCAATCAAATCCCATCTTGTTACCCATTCCTTTCGACATTTCTTCTTTTTACCGAGGAAAGATATTTCTACTCGCTTTATATATCGATACGCCGGTAAATAAAACTAGTAAATGTAAACATTTATCTGTAACCAATTCTCTTTACTTTTCACTTCCCTCCATTAACAGACCTCAAATCACCTCCTCTCTCCATCTCCTCTGCCTCCTCTCTAAACCTCCTATAAATATCCCCCCTGTAAAAATCTCTAGTCCTCGCCACCAAAACCAAACTAGCCAAAGCCCCCAAAAAAGTAACACTTGCCAAGATCACAAAAGCCAACCTATAACACCTTGCCCCCATACAAACCAACTCCTTCACATCACTTCTCCCCAACCCCTTCCTTTTCAAGACCCTCATCGCTTCCGTGTCGTATAATGGGCCAGTAACCCTAACATTCAGTATATAAGATCCTAGCGGACTCGCCAACTGACCACAATTAAACAATGTAGAATAGTACTTCAATCCAAAAATTTCTGATATGATCGCGAAGATCAACGGCAGTTGAGCTCCGAATGAGAATCCGATTATGACCGACGCTACATATACTGATCCTGGCAATGGAAAGGCTATTAAAAGGTGGCCTGCGCAGGCAAGGAAGAGTACTAATGTCATCATTAGAGTGCGAGGGAATTTGTACTTTACCAGTAGGGTTTCGGATACGAATCCTGAGAAGATTCGGCCGAAGTAATTCCAGATACTCAAAAGAGACACGAAGGTTTTGATTGTTTTCGTAGGATAGCCTAGCGATTCTCCTATTTGGCCTAGATTGTCGACTGCAGTTAGGCTCGAGCCTAGTCCGCAGAATGTTGCTAGGAAGAGTATCAGCATGTCTGTGCTTAGCAGTGCTTGGAGGATTGTGTAGTCTTCGCCTCGTTCGGGTTTTTTGAAGATGCTTTGGAAGCATTTTGTTTCGGGTTTCGTGTTACCTTTCGGTTGGTTTAACACTGATGGAGGATCTGTGGTGGTTTTCGTATTACCTCTTGCTTGGTCTTCAACTGATGGAGGATCTATTGCGGTTTTCGTGTTTTCTTTTGGTTGGTTTAGGTATGCCCAAACGATTAATTCTTCGCGAATAGAGATGAAAAGAGGCACAAAAAGCAAAGCACAAACGACTGTAGCGCTAAGCGCGTAGCCTGTTTGTGAAAATGTCACCAACTTCTCGGCAATGGTGACCGCCATGAGAAACAGAGCCAAACCAATCGAGATGTAGAGGAAGTGATAGAGAACTCTAAGCTCATTTCGATGCTTAACAACCTTCATTGGCCTAATCGTATACACAAAAATCACAGATAAGGCTGCGGGTAGCCAAGCAATGAGAAGCACCAAAGATTTCGAATCGTTCCCATAAACCGCCAAATAAAGCTGTGTCATTAAAGCGCCGCTCAAGCCAGTGAAACCTTTTAACAATCCCAGCATAACTCCCCGGCTTTCCGGGAAGTTTCTGACAGAAGTCACCAGAGCTCCGGTATTGGCAAAGTTTTGGGAATTCGCTCCAATGCATATATACATGCACATTTGCCACACTTTAGGCTTTGCTATACGGTTTGTTATTGTGAGCCAAATCATGAAGTAGCCCGTGAAGTTCATGGCTGAGCCAATTAGTAGGACGAACCAAGTCGGGGTCACCTCGGCTATTAGTCCAGAGAGGACCCCAACGTTGGCCCCCAGGTCTTTGAAAAAGCCGAGGAGGTTTAGGGTGGTCTGGTCGTAGCCGAGCGTGGATTTGATCTCTTTGGAGTAAACTCCAAAAAGGTAAGTTGCCCCAGCTCCATACATGATTAGGAAAGACGCAAAGAGGGAGAACCACCGACCTCGGATTAAGTGGACGGCGAACTTGGCAGTGGTGCCGCCACGGACGGTGGTTTTAAGGGTAGTCCACGGTGGCTCAGTCATGGTTTCGGTGGGATTGGGCTGAATTAGTAGGTGTAGAATGGGTGTATGGGTTTGTTTAGATAGAAGTCGGTTGATATTTGGTGAGTGAAGTGATTGGGGGTGGGGATATATATAATATGGGGAAGAAGAAGAATTTTGGGGCGTGTTATTGAAATGATAAGGTGACGTGAATAGGATGAAATACGTAAAAGAATTTTGCCAATAAAACTAGGACGATGAATTGGGAGACGGTTATTAGCAATTAGGCATCTTAATTTGTCATAATACCTACTGGGGCCAACAATGAATATTTCATGTGAATACAATTTTGTGTTGTGTTGTGTTGTTTTTATTTTTCCTTTTATAAAACAAAGGATGTACGCAATATTTGATTCTGGGTACGAGAAAGAAGTGAAGGTGCTGTGTGTTGAGCTTAAAATCTAATTGCTAAAATTAGGATACAACATAAGCAATATCCTGTGATATATCATCAGAATCGAATATAAGCAGCCTAAATCTTAATGTTGTGGTTAGACTCGAATTTGGATGAATCTGAACTCGAGAAGGTGTTTTTTCTAACTAAATTACTCCACGCTTTAGTACTCGGAGGAGTAGGTAGCATTAGGCAAATTTAGGCAAGATTCAGAAGTAGAAAAGGTAAAGAAGGGTATGGTGGTTCGTTTTGTCTGAAATCTGGGTGCTATTCGGAAGAGATTATTTATCAATACAAAATCACTAATTGCTATTCATCTTAAGTAGGTGAAATGTATCTAACTACTGAAAAAGTAGTTATCATTTTTAGATCCGTGAGTTGGCCTGATCATCTATTATCTCAAAAAACAATCTTCTTTTTTAACATGAGACAAGAATATGCGGTGCACGAGAATAAATAGTAAAAAAAACTTTATATATTTTGAGAAAGGAGACTTTACTTTTTATTATATATTTGTAACGTGACTAACTTAGGGAGAAAAGAGAAGAATGAATTATTTATGGCACAAGTGGTGGACCTCTTCTATGAAAATGGGAATCTCTCTAAATCTTGGGAGCCACATGAGTGCTCTCCGATGTGAATAGGAAAGTACAATAATTAGATCTACTGAATTTAAAAATGTGCAACTAGAGAACAAGTAGGCCAAATCCACTCAATTTTTGATGATAAAATTGCATATTCACTCATCATTGTTTGGTTTTTGTGTTGTCCCAATTGCAGTTTAAATCCAATATCCATTGGCTCTTTCACTTTCACGTGTTATTTGGAACTGTGACAATTGTGGCGGTTGACTACAGCTGTGTCCACAAAATATAAGGAAATATTATAGTGCCACTCTATTTAAGTGTGAGTTGATATAATTTTTCATTTTCACTTGCTGATTAATTAAAGTAATAAATGAATATTTATTATAAGTACAAGCAATTTTAATGTATTAACTAATTATAATAAAAGGTTATATTAATCATCACTTGAACAATATAACAAAATTAATCTAGAATTGATTATACAAAAATTAACTTATATTTTTGTCCCAACATATAAAATTAAGTCCGTGATTAATTCGAAAATTTTCAATTAATTAATTCTAGGTAGGGAGACATTGAGATTTCGCTAAGTAAAAATCTCTAACATTCATCATTAACAATAAAGGTTTGAAAGAATAAGGAGAGAGAGAGAGATATTAATTGATTTTTTTAAAAATTATGAAAGGGAGAAGTGAGACTTTCTTTGCATAAAAATCTCTTTGATCGGACCATTAAAGATCAAATGGTAAAAGCTCCTCCAATTAAGAGAGAGCAACTGTGTTCGAGTCTCCCGCCCCGCCCCCACCCCATCCCAACCCAACCCTTCCCCCTTTCCCAATAAAATAAAAAATTGACTGAGTGTGATCACTAATAAAATAAAAGAAAATTAGAAATAATAGGTCCATTCTAATAATAATATAATTACAAATATTCATTATAAATTAGTATAATAAATTAAGAAAATTATAAAAAAAAGACACTAATACTTTTTTTTTATTTAACTAATAACACAATAACTATAAATATAACATCTCACGTCTCCAAAAAATAGTTAGCACCAATCTCGATAAAAAAAATCAATATAAGAAAATTAATCTACAATTGATTATACAAAAATTAACTTATATTTTTGTCCCAACATACAAAATTAAGTCTGATTAATTCAAAAAAAAATTCAATTTATTAATTCTTGGTAGGTAGACATTGGGATTTCGGTGCGTAGAAATCTCTAGAACAGTCATCATTAACAATAAAGGGTTGAAACTTGAGAAGATAAAGAGGGAGGGGGAGAGAGATTTTAATTGAAGTGAGACTTTCTTTGCGTTAAAATCTCTTTGATTGGACCATTAAGATCAAATGGTAAAAGCTCCTCTAATTAAGGGAGAGATCAATGATTCGAGTCCCCAACTCAACCACCCTGCCCCTTCCCCCTGTTCCAAATTTACTTAGGATGCGTTTGATTGCGAGCATGGAATTTGCATGGAAAGAAAATAAGTTTTAGGCAATTGAAATGCCTAGAATTGAGTTGCATGGAAAATGTCAATTAAATGTGTTTGATTGCCTTAATTTTCTACCAGGAAAATAGTGTACTTTTTCATCTTTTGGTGTTTGATAAACATTATTTTCTATGGTAATTGTAACTTTTTCCAACTTTTGTTGTTTGATAGCTATTATTTTCCGTGGAACTTGAACTTTTTTCCATGGAACTTGTATATTTTTTACATGGAACTTACCTAAAAAATCAGATTTTTTAAAAACAGTTTCTTTTTTTTTTTCAATTTTACTTAATCAAAAAATAATATTTTGATTTTTGAACAATTTTACTTCATCAAAAATCAGTTTTTTTTAAAACAGTTTTTTTTTTTTTAACAATTTTACTTCATCAAAAAACAGTTTTTTTGTTTTAGACCACACTTCATTGAAAAACAGTTGTTTTTAACAATTTTACTTCATCAAAAAACAGTTTTTTTTTTTTTAAGAAGTTTACTTCATCAAAAAACTGTTTTTTTAAAACATTTTTTTTTATTTTTAACAAGTTTACTTCATCAAAAAACTGTTTTTTTTTTAAAACAGTTTTTTTTTTTTAACAAGTTTACTTCATCAAAAAACAGTTTTTTTTTTAAAACAGTTTTTTTTTATTTTTAACAAGTTTACTTCATTAAGAAACAGTTTTTTTTTTAAAACAGTTTTTTTATTTTTGAACAATTTTACTTCAGTGAAAAACAGATTTTTTGAAAACAATTTGTGGTTTTTGAACAATTTTGCTTCATCAAAAAACTGTTTTTTTTAAAACAGTTTCTGTTTTTTTAACAAGTTTACTTCATCAAAAAACTGTTTTTTTTTAAAACAGTTTTTTTATTTTTAAGAAGTTTACTTCATCAAAAAACTGTTTTTTTTTAAAACAGTTTTTTTTTCTAACAATCTTACTTCATCAAAAAACAGTTTTTTTTATTTCTGAACAATTTTACTTCAGTGAAAAACAGATTTTTTGAAAACAATTTTTGGTTTTTGAACAATTTTGCTTCATCAAAAAATTGTGTTTTTTAAAACAGTTTTTTTTTTGTTTTTAACAAATTTACTTCATCGAAAAACTGTTTTTTTTAAAACAGTTTTTTTTTTTTTTCTAACAATTTTACTTGATCAAAAAACAGTTTTTTTTAGGTGCTAATTGCCTCGGTCTTTGTGCGAATTGCCTGAAAAATAAAAACCACCCCCCCCCAAAGAAAATATTTTCCACCTTTACAAGGAAAAGTATATGAATAGTAAAAAAAGTGGGAGTTTGACTCCATGAAAAATAAATGCAATCAAACACTACAAAAGTGGGAATTTGGGTGGAAAAGCCATATTTTCCATGGAAAATATGGCCTATCAAACACACCCTTATTGCTACATACAAACTAAAATAAAAAATGGCTTCGAGTGTCATCACTGATAAATAGAGGGTTGAAAATAATGTACCACAACTACAAAATCCTCCAACCTCCCAAAAAAAATTCCTAAACCTTTTTTTTTTTGGGAGCCCAAACCAAAAGCCCTTAAAAATTAAAAGTTTGTTTGGCCTTATTACGTGCTTTGTATTCTTTATCCTCCAACTGGGCTAGAATTATCCTTTGATAATAACGTAATGGGCTGATCCAAGCCCAAAGAATAGGCCCTCAATATATCCAGTCCTATATTAATAATATGTTTGAATGAATTGGGCTCCATTTTAGGCCAGAGAGGGGATTTGCACTTTTGAAATTCTTGAAAAGCCCTTCAAGCTAATTTTAAAAGCTTCACAAAATGCTTGATGATTGTATCAAAATATCCCCTTACACATATTAAATTGAATAAAGCCTAAAAATCAAACCAAAAAGTAATTGCCAACGGAATTGACGTTAAGGTTCGATCTTATATATTTTAGCTTTGGTTCAAGTATGTTACGTAAGTTGGATATATATGCAGTTCAAACACGTCCCCTCGCGGGTGATTTTTATTTTTATACCATATGTATTGAATGTAAGGAGAAATCCCTAGTAGCAGAGACTAGTCTCCTTAGATTAAATGGACCATATATCTATTATTGATCTTGGTTAATAACGAAGAGTTGAAGAAATCGGCTCAAGAAAGGTAAAAGTTGTGCAACATGAAGTATACAACAGGATTCAAGCCTTTTGATGTTGGAATGAAGGCAAATATTTTTATGGGAGTGGAATCCTTGACTGGAGAAGGAAAGAAGGGGTTTAAGCTCACACTACAGACGTTCCTATACGTATACTTGAGTCGTAAAGGACATTACGCGTGAAACCTTGCATGTTTTTCCAATGAATTGGAAGGTTTTTGTTTCTGTTCTTTGGAGACTTCTGGCCCCCTCGATCTTTTTCCTAGTTGAGAAGGAGTAAGAACCTGGAAAGAGAAAAATAAGGCTGATTTTATACGAACTACGGACATGCGACAAAGCAAGTGAAGTGGTTACAAGCTTGCTGTAGTAGCACTATCTCTATCCTATATATCCTCTAGGTAGACAATTACTGCATCTAGCTCCTTTTCAATTCAAAGACTAGCACTAGGGTCAGGGATGCACTTGACGAGCACAAGTTGTGTAAGTTAAGCAAGCGAAGGTTAAGGTTTTGCATTGTTAGGGAGTCGTCGATTCTTGATGAATCTCAACCTGTTAACCTTCAAGAAAATGATACATTGGATGGTATGTACTATTTCTTAGCGTATTCTTTCTTTTTATGCCAACCTAAAAAAAAGGAAAACAAAATTGAACGCGAATCAAAACTATCCTCAACATCTTGTGAAAGCAGTACGTGAGCATTTACAACGGTTGCCTTGTGCATTTAAGGTTTAAGGGCAATTTTTACGTCCCTCGTCAGTATGTAATCTATTTATATTTGGAGTTTTTGTAATTATACGTGTTTTAGGGTTAAACTTCTATTTTTTATGAGTGACAGTTGAATCCTAATACTAATTAATTAACATCATGTAAAATAATTATTACTTTTTACACAAGCGATTATTTTATGACACAACATTTTTTTATACGAGTTATAAGTTTACAACTGAAACAAAAACAGGTGAATGCACAATTTCAGACATATAATGGGTTCAATGTTAAATTTATATAGATTAAATTTATAACATCTTTGTTATAAGGATAATAAAAATACCAATTAAAACACAAAGTTGTAAAATAACCATAAAGTGTATATCAAGTGAATCTAACGAGCTACTATAGTATATATGGTTGGGTCCATTAATTCTTAAATAGGAAATCTACTTTTCAGTTTGTCAGGTCTCCACATATATGCACATGGACATGGGGACATGACCACATGTAATACTGGCTTCCCAACCCAATATTGGCTAGTTGTAAAATTCTCTCTCTACAAATAATTGATCACTTGTTCCTCTTTTTCCCTGTATAAATGCATATATACACACACATTCTTTATAATTATTAACATTTTATGTATATATCACCCATGTGTTATTTGAATATAAAATAATTTAAAAAATAAATAAGAAACATAACAGTTGAAAGTCATATTGTTTTTGTTGTTGACAAGGATTCTAATCCTATTATTTACGTTATAATAAATAATTTTTGTGACACAATAAACCTATAAAAGTAAAATTAGAAAATAAAAAACTTGATACAACTCTAATAATAACTACCCGAACTAATTAACATAGTCAATGAATAAGAAAAATTATTACTTATATTTTGACATTTGACATATTCCTATGTTTCTTTTTTAAATAAATATTATACTTTTAATATGAAAGTTTGAAAAATAATAGTAAGTTTGTAATTTGAGAGAGAGAGAGAGAGAGAGAGAGAGAGAGAGAGAGAGAGAGAGAGTTTTTATCTTTATATAGAGCATGTGCTTACCCAGTTCGCTGCCCCCAACAGTAGGGTCAGTGTCCCAAAAATGTTTTAATGCTCATAAATTTGAACCTATAACGATTTTATGATTCTATGACATTTAGGTGGTGGACAAAGCTCCCCACATGCCACAAGAATCAAATTTGGTACCACAGAATTAATGATTAATTTGAGTGATAGAGGCCCGTATGATAAATATCTTATAAAATATAAGTTATAAATTTAAATTTTAAGAGATGTAACTTTTAAGGTTCAGGTCAAATGCAATATTTTGTGAATTCTCCAATTCCAACGTGAATGAACTATCATTCTTCATCGATCAAACTGAGAGACTTCGACATATCTTTTATTAAATTGACGGATTTAATCTAGCTTAAACAAATTGGAGAAAAAAAAAAAGAAAGAATAATAATATAATCTGAGTTAACAAGTCTAGTGATATATAAATGTCGCAAAAGAATATAATAATCATAACAAGGCGATGCAAAATTGCCCCCTTTGTGTTCCTAACTTTTTGTGGGTCAAATGTTTGATTTGTCCAATAATTGTCCTGTCTTGTTAATTCATATTATATGCTTAAACTTAACACATGCAGCTCTCAAAATATTGATTCATAATTGGCAATGTTTGTGTGAAGGGTCTTAATAGCTCTATCCATTGTAGGGGCTTTCCAGCTTGTGTAGGGCTGGACCAAAATATATATATTTTGTGGTCCTTGTTAGGAATTTACATATAACTAATTAATCACTTAATTAGAAAGTTGTTTAGAAAGAAACAGAATTTAGAAACATTGCCACTTATGAAATTCATACATGTTATATATGAAATTCTGATTCGATACAAATAATTTAGAAAGAAACAGGAAAGAGAATGGAAAAAGAAACAAGAACCATTATATTATTGTCAGCGGCTAGCCTTTAAACTACATTATTTAGATTTCATCATTAGATTTCGTTATTAATGATGACAAATTTTATTAGTAACACTTTTACCAAATATAGAGATTATTAGAGGATGTGAAAATAGTTTTAGTATTTTATTTTATTTTTTAATAAAAGGAACTTAATCAAGTGTTCTGCTTTATTAGAATTCGACTTAAAATGACATGTTAATTTCAAGCAGCAAATTACAAACTGAATTAAATTTCGGTAACTCCATTCATGTTTTTGTTCCCTCCATTATACTTATAGTTAAGATCAGTGTATGAATTAACAATTGCCTTTGAGAATAAAACATATTTCGTTACTATAAAAAATAGCAGTTCAAATTAAAAAAAAGGGCAAACACAAAGGACCAGATCGAATAATTAATGCCAAAATACGTACAAGACAATGTAGAGGGAACAAACAATGGAAGAAATTGGAATGAAAAGGTATGTCTCTTTAAATTAATGGAAGACATGTCCTATCTTTTGTCACTTTATTTCAATTCCTCAAGTTTTAAAATATATTATTCATTCTTTTATTTCTATCTCAAACTATGTTTTAACAAAATAGTCATTAATTTCAAATAATTTAAACTCCTAAAAATTTATTAAACAACATTCATAATCTATATAACATTAATTAGAATTAATAATAAGGATAGAGTAAATTTCTGTAAAACAAAAACATGACAGCAGATATTATTCCTATAATTTTTTTTTTGCATGGATACAAAAGTAATGGCATATTTTTTTAATATGAAAGATACATAATCAGGGTCTTAAAAAAAAGGTATTCTTAAATGCACCCACAAAATCAATCTTCTCACCTTACTGTGAGAATACTTTCTTCTCATCTCATCAAATCTTTTAAAAAATCTTGTACTTCACCTTAGTGCATGTTGGGGTGAACTTACTAAACAATGTAAAGACAATAAAATTTTATTGCTAAAAGTAAAAACATTAAATAATATTAATTTTTTTTATTAATATAAGACATAATAAACAAAATTTACATTGTTCTTAATAAATTTTCATTAAATTTTTTGTCTAAATAGTACTTCTAAAGATACAAAATATAAATTGTGATAAATACAGTTTTAGCAATTATATAATATTTCATAAAATCTTTTATAATTCATTACTCTTAAATAGTTATTATTCATATTTTAAATTTTTTTACAAATTTTATTTTTATCAAATAAGTAAATATAAGTCATAATTCACTACATCAAAAATATGAAAAGATCAAAAGTTCTTATCCATATATATAGTAGTATGTTTGATATTCAAAAGAAATTTGAAATATTTACTCCGTTTTCATTTAAATTTAGATCACCCTTTAACTTTTAAGCATGTTGAAACAATTATTAGTTATTTTCAACACAATTATCAATATAACAAAATTAAATTAATTTTTTTGTAATATGGAAATTTAACCATTAATTATAATTAAAGAAAAGCCCATAAAAGCCCTAAAGCTATTTTTTTTATTTATTAACTCAAAAGCTCATATCTATGTATATATATAGTAGTGTGTTTGATATATACAAGAAATTTGAAATATGTACACCATTTCCAATTAAATTTAGATCATCCTTTAATTTTTAAGAATTTTGAAAAAAAAAATATTAGTTATTTTCAATAAAATTAATATAACAAAATTAAATTAATCTTTTTTATAATATTAAAATTAAAGAAAAGCTCAGAAAGGCCCTTAAGCTATTTTTTTATTTATTAATTTTTTTTATACATATTTACGTAAACTATCTCTCTCTGTGTCTCTCTCTAAAACGTACATATGAGCGATATGGAACAATAAGTTAGGTTAGATTGCAAAGACTCGGAAGAGGCGTTGAAGTTAACTAATTAATTAACAAAAGTAATAATTAAGTCTTATACTATATAAATATGTCTTAATTCACTACATCAAAAATATTTAGAAGAAAGACAACGGAAAAAAAAGAACTTGTAGAAAAAAAAAGTGAATAGTGATAAAAAATTTCGTGTGTTCTTAAATGCATCCACAAAATCCATCAACCGAATATTAAAAGGATAGAAATTTTCTCACCAGACTATTTCCTTTTTCAATATTTTTTTACGAGTAATTTTAAGAATTTAAATATTGAAATAAAAAAAGCACAACATACAATACAGATACATATACATGTATTATTTATGACATATTAGGTATATGTTAAGACAAACATTTTTTAACTTTAACATTTGATAAGTTAATGTGAGTTTTATTGAACTCTACATGCATGCACAAATAAAAAGATTGAACAAATTAAGAAAAATATTATTGTGCCGTTGCAAGTAAAAATAAAAGTCTAGTACTTACTATAAAAGTATGAGAATATTTATTATAAGCTTAGATTTATGAGATGTTGGGTAATTAAGTGAAAATAGCATATGGTTGTTTGTTGGAAAAGATGAAAATTTTTAATTAATTTTTAAAATTTTAAGCGGGTGAGAAGACAAATTAGTGGCAATTTTGCCAACATATAAAAAGCGGGGTGAAAAGAAAGGGTTTTACACTATTTTTTAGGTTAAAATTAACGTAACTTTAACTTTTGGTCGGATGAGAAAACGGATTATGTGGGTGCATTTAAAAACACCCTAAAAAAACAACGTTATCTAAATATGTAAAGATTTTCTTAAATGTACCCACAAAATCAGTTTTCTCACCATAGTGTGAGAATACTTTGTTCTCACCCCATAAAATCAAGTAGGACTTTGTTGACCCTCCTTTAAAGAGGGTCATGGTTACACTTACATTTGATTGGTGAATGCACTGAAAAGTGTGGGACTCATCATAATTATTTTATTATATCTATCAATTAAATGTAAGAGTCATCATAAATCTCTTTTCAAGAGGGTCAACAAACTCCTACTCCATCAAATCTTTAAAAAATATTGCATTTCACCCTAGCGGTGAGATGAATTTATTGAAACAATACAGGGACAATAAAATTTCGTCGCTAAAAGTAAAATCAATAAATAATATTAATTTTTCATTAATATAAAAACATAATAAATAAAATTTACATTGTTCTTAATAAATTTATTAAAAATTCATCTAAATAGTACCTCCAAGATACAAAATGTTAATTTCCATAAATACAGTTTTAGTAATTATTATGATATTTTAAATAATTTTATATTGTTCATTACTCTTAAATGGTTATTATTCATATTTCAATTTTATTTACAAATTATATTTTTATCTTTATCAAATAAGTAAATATAAGACTTAATTCACTACACAAAAAACATTAAAAGATCAATTTGTTGTATGTAAATATATGTTATCTTTTGTGAAAAGGGAAAAAATGAATTGGAAAAATAAAACAGTTTTCATAAAAATAAATTATTTATTAAAATATTTTGTTACTTTAGATTTCTATGATATTTAAGTTTTTGGAGACTCGAGAAAACGATTTTCTTAAAAAATATTAAAATGATAAAGATTTTCTAACCAAATTATTTCCTTTTTTAATATTTTTTTACGAGTAATTTTAAGAAATTAAACATTGAAACATTAAAAGCACAACATACAATATATATTTATGACATATTAGGCACATGTTAACACTACCCTTTTTTAACTTGGACATTAGATAACTTAATATGAGTTTTATTGAGCTTTGCATGCATACACAAATAAAAAGATTGAATAAATTAAGAAAAATATCATTAAAAATGTTATTGTACCGGTGCAAGTGAAAATAAAAGTTTAGTATTTTATATAAAATTATGAGGATACTTATTATAAGCTTAAATTTATGAGATGTATGTAATTATGTGAAAATAGTAGATACTTTTTTGTAGGAAAGAACGGAATTTTTTAATTAATTTTTAATTTTAAAAAATTTAAGTGGGTGAGAAGATAAATTAATGGGAATTTTTCCAAAGTATAAAAAGCAGTGTGAGTAGAAAGGGTTTTACGCTATTTTTTTAGGTTAAGATTAACGTAACTTTGACTTTTAATGGGGGAGAGTAAACGGATTATGTGAGTGCATTTAAGAATACCCATATATAAACAACAAATGAACTTGCTTGGTTTAGGGACCTGTAGACACCCCGATCCGTGACCCCCGCAAGAACCCTAACGACATCCGAGAACTACTATTTTGGGTCCGGGACCCACCCGAGGACCCGGTACTACACTAGGAGGGTTTGTCGCCCGACAAACTTGTTCTTTAGAGAGATTGTCGCACGACATATCACATTGTCGCGCGACAATCCCTGATATGTCGCGCGACAATTCCACTATGTCGCACGACATTCCCCCTCTGCACCAGACCAACCACTTTCTGACACATCAATCTGTCAGAACCATCACTTCAGCCGTTTGTCGCGCGACATTCCCGTATGTCGCGCGACATATCACAATGTCGCGCGACATTCTCCTTTTTTAAGGAAATGGCGCGCGACAATCTCTCCCGAGCAGTATAAATAGGCCAACACCCCAAGGGTTCAGGGCGGCAATTAGAATCCGAGAATTTGGTGCTTTAGATCTGATTTTTGTCAAGCATTTTTTTTTACTATTATCTTATTTCTGAAGAATTCTCGAATCTATTTCAACACTCGACGTGTTCCGTTTCTGGAATCGATTTCTCGGAAATATCTGAAGAAAGAGAAGATTACTATCGCCAGAGATCCCTCTGCCGTATTATATTTTCTTTCTTATTATTATTCTCGTCGGGAAGGTAAAGAAAGTCCCTTCTAGTATTTAAGATTAGATATCTGTGTACTTGTTTTACTTCTGTTATTCTGTCCACGTTTTATTTGAATAAACTTATTGTCAAGTTACCAATAGTCTACCGTTTTCAAAACAAAAGACCCTGATAAAACTACTTTCAAAACCAGAAGAGTAAGTACATTATCGTCCGGATAAACCCTGTTTTCAAACCCCGGACCGATAAAGACTTATCTAGGAATTAAAATCCACATATCTGTCTTTTTCATAGACTGCGACGTGTCTGATAAACTCTCCTCAAAGAGTTCAAATTCCATATTGAATTAGTCCCGACATAAAGATCCGAACCTTTTTCAAAATAATCAAAACTCGAGAAAATCGTCATTATCTGAGGAAATAATACGGAATACTCTTTCAAAAATAAAAGGTTTTTGTCATTTGTCATTTACATCTTTTAAATATAAAAACATCGGATCTCGGAACACAAAGGTTTTCATCCCTTTCCCCGTTTTCCCAAATTAGGTTTTTTTTTATTTAGAAAGTAGTAGACTGTCGGTAAAAGCATCCAAGTTTTTCAACATAGAATAAACATATAAGACCACTAGAGACCGAAAGGGCGGAATGGGTGCTTAACACCTTCTCAAACCGTAATATAGTTTCCGAACCCTATAAGAATCCCGGTTTCGCAGACAAACATGTAAAGAAAGGCTTGTCTATAGCATTTCCTCTTACACGACCTTTTTTGTCCGTTTTCTCGTAAAAACGTACTGGCGACTCTGAATGAACCCCCTTGCATCTAGAAATAGAACGTAGGGACACTTGATATGAATCAACGAAAACGCTCCAGCAAATGGAACGACGGAATCAGTTCCGACGTCCCATGACCCCCACCACCAACGGGGACGAGACCCGGGGGGTCGCATTTGCGGATTCTCACAGTGGCGACTCTGCTGGGGAGACCATTAGAAAACTAGACTCTTATATGTGGACCTTTGTTTATCTGTTGAAAACTTGCTTTTACTGCTTTCCCTACTCATGTTAATTGATTGAGAAGAAACCTTTTTCTAAAAAATGGGAGTTTTTCGAAAAGACGTAATAAAGATAATGATATTTGAGAAACCAACCTTTCGAACTTTACACGCACTATCACAAATCATGCATTGGTTCTACGAGTGTGAATTTACCCCAAACCCTCGGAAGTATTATAAGTGAGTAGGGAGTTGGCTTGCTGGGGCCAACATAAACCGAAAGCATTTACTTCCACTCTCCTTGGCCAAGTACGCCCCCGAGGTATATCGAGTGACGAGAACACTCACGTACCCGGGAAGTATATCAAAAGATTCTTGCACGTACCCGCCCTTGGGGTATATCGCAAGGTCTTGCCAAAAAGGAGGGAGCCTGAAGCCTTAACCGTTCGAACACCTGCGCTGCATCTAAGATTGAGTCAGTTAAAACACTTGTCATACAGCTGTAGGGGATGTACCACCTTACGGCTTACTTTACCACACCTATTTTCCGAGGTTTTCTCTCGACCATTTTTAGTGATTCTTTTGGCAAAAATCGAGTCGCATCATAGTCTCCCTTCATCTTCGCCACGTGGTTTCGTCTACAGCCATAAAGCGACGTCAGTCTGGAAGGTTGGGCCGGTCGAGATCATACCGGAAGACTAGTGAGACCAAGCATACCTGAAATGGCCGATGGACGAGAGAATCAGGAGACAAATCAGAGCCTAGCCGAGGCGTCTGCAGTTCAACCGACTTTAGCCGAGATGCACCGTTTGTTGATGACCGTCAGCATGAATTTGGCAAGCCTCACAAGTGAGCAACAGAACACCCGGATTCGAATGGAAGAGTTGTCAGCCGAACGGACCGCACCACCCGGGTTTGAGCAACTACCACCGAATCGAGATCCGAATCAAGGGCAATCTTCACAAGTACTTCCCCCAATCCAAGGAACCAATCCACCCCAAACGGGCCCCAACATGGCCGGTCCCGTTCAAACCGACCCCAACAATCAGAACCAATGGGCCCCGGATTCAGGCCCCACATACCAACAACAAGAGCCACCCATCGTCTGGCCACAACCTCAGCAAGGCCTCGATCCCCAATATCAACCATGGCCACAAGTCCCCGCAAGACCTATTCCACCAGCCCCAATAGCCCCTCCCAATGAGTACCCAGACATCAACCGACTCCGGGCAGTATACGCAGAATCGATGATAGCCCGGGAACAGCCCGATGAGGTGTCAAGAGAGAGCGAAGAAATGAAGAAATTGAAAGAGCAGATGAAGGTTCTGCAAAGAGGTGTTTCTCTGATGAAAGGGGCAGACGAGATCACAGACATGAACGCCTTTTCCCTCTACCCAGAAGCCAGACTACCTCAAGGATTTAAGCTCCCCTCTATCACCAAATTCACTGGTACTACACCCCCCAAAACCCATCTCCAATCCTACATCAGATCTATGCAAGTGTCCGGCTGTGGAGAGCCGGAGTTGGCTCAGGCTTTTCACATGACTCTCACGGGGGCAGCCCTGAGATGGTTCTTCGACCTAGAGAAACACCACATGAAAACTTGGGGGGATATCGTCAAAGAATTCATGACCAAGTACGGGTCCAACGAGAATTTGGAAATTACCCGTAAACACCTGGAAATGGCCAAGCAAGGCGAGAAAGAAAGCTTCAGCGACTTTGTCACCCGCTGGAGGGAAATGGCATCCCAAATGTCCAAACGGCCCGACGAAAAAGAGCAGTTAGAAATCATACAGAAGAATTTTACTCCAGCTGTATTGAACTGCATGGGAAAGCATGTATTCCCACACTTCAGAGCCCTGTTGAGTATGGGGTCACAGGTAGAGGAAGAATTGGCCAGAAAGGCGGACACGGATACCAAGAAGGCCTCTTACACTGGAAGAAAGATGGCCACTCCAGCCGTAAACCAACTAAGCTCGTACCCATATCAACAAAACCCATTTCAGCAGTCACCGCAAGTCCCCCCAATGAGTTGGCCTACGCAGGGAGACTCTTCAAACACCGAGGTCAAGAAAAGGAGAAATTTCTGCACCCTCCCCACTACTCTGGTCAAAAGCCTGGAACTACTCCAAAAAGCCGGACTAGTCACCCCACTCAACCCACGCCCTCCACCAAATCCTATTCCCAACACTTGGAGAATGAATGAGAATTGTGCGTACCATCAGGCGGCAGGCCATGACACGGAACGTTGTTTAGCTCTCCGCCATCGTATCCAGGACCTCATTGAAGCCGGAACCATCCCCGCACCTGGCGGGCCCAATGTTACCAACAACCCCCTCCCCAATCATGATCCACCTGCAGGAATTAACGCCTTAATCACTGATGAAGGCTTTGATCCCGTAGGACTCATTCGGGACGATTCAGCCTATAAGGCACCCGTTATGCTATCGGCAAAAGCACAAGTTGCCCCAGGCCTCAACCCAATAATTGACCAATGGATGGCCAAGATGAACTTCCTACCTGGGCAGGGCTTAGGAAAGACAAATCAGGGGATCTCGCAACCACTCACCATCAAAACCAATCCTGGGAAAGCTGGGATAGGATGGACCCAGGACAAGAAAAAACAACCATGGAAACCCCGCCCCCTCATAAGGAGACAATCTGTATGACAGAAACCTCCCCCGGGACTTTTAGTTGGTCGGCAGAGCCAGAGTCGTCAGAAACTTCAGAGGGATCAGACCCAACATCCCTTTGGATACAACAGATTACCCGCTCAGGAAAGGTATACCAGCCACCACCGATGGATGCCGAAAAATCACCGCCTCCAAAAGAAGTAGGAGAAGACCGAGTACTGGAACAGTTGAAGAAAACCCAGGCACACATCACCATTTGGGGCCTCTTGGTTGCCTCCAAACCTCACAGGACCGCTTTCATTAAACTCCTGGATGAGGCTGTCATATCGCCGGACTCCACGCCCGAACAACTGCCAAACATGATCGGGTCACTCACAGTCCAAAGAAGTCTGTCATTTTCAGATGAAGACTTGTCTCCGTTGGGGAGAAAACACAGCCTGGCTCTCCATATCACCGTCCGAACCCGAGGGAAGATCTTGCCACAAGTTCTCATCGACAATGGGTCGACCATAAATGTCTGCCCCCTAAAGACTGCCAGATGCTTGGGTATCTCAGATTCAGAGCTCTCACCATCCGCTGTAACCGTCAGGGCCTATGATAATACCAGGAGGGCCGTTCTGGGGTCTCTGAAACTTGATCTCATGGTTGGTCCCGGAAGCTTCCCGGCCGACTTTCAAATCATAGACATTCCTTCCAGTTTTAACCTACTGTTGGGAAGAGCATGGCTACACGACATAGGAGCACTCCCCTCCTCCTTGCACCAAAAGATCAAGATACCGTTTGAAGGGAACATAATTACCATCCAAGGAGATCCTGAAAGGACCTTGGCGGATATGGAGTTACCAGTTTTGGGAATCGGGAGCCAGAGCATACAGTTAGGAGGCTTTTCTTACGAGCCTCAAGTGCAAACTCTTAGCACCCAGACAATCAGGTATCTTCCCCTGACAATATCCCCGGTCTCAGCACCAAGATTACAAATATGTTGAGAATGATGAAATACTTGCCTAGAGCCGGTCTGGGAATGGGACAACCAGGACTACTTTAAGCATTGGAACCAGTAGCAAGGTACGAGAGGGAAGGTTTGGGGTACCAACACACTGAAGAGGACGATCAACAAAAAAGGGGTCGAGGGCATCAGTATCCGAGTTTCAGCTCTCTGAACGGGTTCTTTGTCAAAGAAGGAGAGGACTTCCCCTTTTGCGGCTTCCAGGAGCCTTGGAGAAACAGCGACGGAGAGAACCTTCCTGGGTGGGAAATCTTCTATGAAGAGGACCTATATATCAAAGAAAACACCGTACACAGCTTCGCTACCAAGTTGACAATCGGGCCGAAGGAAGAAAGTGAAGACATGAAAGGCGAAGAGGAAGAAATGATCGGAGATCTCTTCGACATCATGGCTCTAGGAGATGATGAGCCAGGAGACGACCCTGTACACTTGATATACGCTGATCCAGACTACCAAGGGGAAAGGGAAAAAGAGCGAAATTGTAAGGGTGAGAGATAAGAGTGAGGGTAAGGATAGGAAGGAGTCACTCCTAAATGAACTTTTTAAACTTGTACCTGTAAATACTAGTATCAATAAAGAAGAGTCTATTTTGCGTTATCCTGTTATTTTTAATTCTGTAATTGCTTATATGGAATTGGAAAGAATGAACGAACACCCTGAACGGGAGGAGCAACGTATACAAAGCGAGGAAGGAGACACTCTTGTGATTAACCTCGGAACAGAGGAGGAAAGAAAAGAGGTCCGCATTGGGGCAAGCCTAAGTGGGACAGAGAGAGAAGAATTCACACAAACTCTGAAAAAGTATGTGGATGTCTTCGCCTGGTCTTATGCAGATATGCCGGGTTTGAACAGTCAGATAGTCATGCACGAAATACACACCAATCTAGAACTTAGGCCCGTCAAACAGAAGCTGAGGAAACTTACGCCAGAATGGTCCTTGAAAGTGAAAGAAGAAGTAATGAAACAACTGAGTGTGGGATTCTTACGGGTGATCGAGTACCCCTCGTGGTTAGCCAACATCGTGCCTGTTCCAAAAGCTAATGGGAAAGTCCGCATGTGTGTGGATTACCGGGATCTCAATAAAGCTTGTCCAAAGGACGATTTTCCATTGCCCAACATTCATTTGATAGTAGATAATACTGCCAACCACGCCCTGAAGTCATTTGTGGATGGTTTTGCCGGATATAACCAGATCAAGATGCACCCGGATCACCAGGAGAAAACAGCATTTATCACACCGTGGGGAACATACTGCTACACCGTTATGCCGTTTGGGCTGAAGAACGCCGGGGCAACATATCAGAGGGCAGCTACGGCTATCTTTCACGACATGATTCACAAAGAATTAGAGGTGTATGTAGACGACATGATAATCAAGTCAAAAGAGAGGGAAGGCCACGTACCAGCCTTGCGAGCCTTCTTTGATCGGCTCCGCCAGTATCAGATGAGACTCAATCCGCAGAAATGTGTGTTCGGGGTAACCAAAGGAAAACTCCTGGGATATGTCGTCAGTAAGAAAGGAATCGAGGTGGATCCCCGCTAAAGTTCAAGCTATCCAAGACATGCCCGAGCCTCGTACCGAGAGAGAAATCCGGGGTTTTTTGGGTAATCTGCAGTACATCAGTAGGTTTATCTCTCAGCTCACTCAAAAGTGCGAACCCATCTTCAAACTCCTGAGGAAGTCTTCAACAGGAGAATGGAACGATCAATGCCAGGAGGCTTTTGACAAAATCAAAGATTACCTCTCCAAGCCCCCAGTGTTAGCCCCGCCTCAGACCGGACTACCACTAATTCTGTACCTAACCGTCACTGATTCAGCCGCGGGAGCAATGCTAGCCCAACACCTCACCGATACCCGGAAGGAGCAGGCCATCTATTTCCTCAGCAAAAAGCTATCCCCATTTGAGATAAACTACACACCATTGGAAAAATCGTGTACCGCTCTCGTCTGGGTAACACAGAAACTACGGCACTACATGCTAGTTTTTCCAGTCATCCTGGCATCACGGATTGATCCGTTGAAATACCTCTTCGAGAAACCGGCTCTCTCAAATCGAATGGCAAAATGGTTATTTCTACTCTCCGAATTCGACATCACCTACATGACCCAGAAGGCAGTCAAAGGCAAGATCATAGCTGATTACCTGGCCCACAATCCGATATTGGGAGACATGATAGAAGAAGCCGAGTTCCCGGACGAAACCATCATGAACGTCGAGATCAATGAAGACTGGAGGTTGTACTTTGACGGGGCCGCCAATCGGAACGGAAACGGGATAGGCATCCTGTTAGTTTCTCCGGACCAAACTCACTCCCCGGTGTCATATCGTCTGGACTTTTTCTGCACCAACAATATGGCCGAATATGAAGCCTGCATACTCGGGTTAGAGATCGCTCTTCAAAGGGGTATAAAGAGAATACAGGTATACGGAGATTCAGCACTAGTGGTCCATCAAGTTCTGAAGGAATGGAAGATCAGAGATGAGAAATTAGTCCCTTACCTCGCCTGACTATAAGAAGTCGCAGGAAGGTTCGAGCGTGTGGAGTTTTACTATATCCCCAGGTCCCAGAACAGTTTTGCTGACGCATTGGCAACCCTGGCATCTATGATCGATATTCCGGAGGGGATGGAAGAAATAACCCTCACGGTACAAAAGAAATCAGGACCCGCGCACTGCATGACCCTTGAGGTGGAAATTGAAAAAGACGGTGACTCAACCGTTTGGTTTTATGATATCTGGAACCTGCTGAAGAACCATCAGTATCCCGAGAAAGCAGACAAGAGAACGCGGGTCACACTCAGGAGACTAGCATCAGGATTCATACTCTGTGCCGGAAGATTGTATAAGAGGAACTACGACGGGACTCATCTTCAATGTCTCACCGAAGAAGAATCGGTTAGAATGATGGATCAGATACATGGGGGCGATTGCGGACCTCATATGAGCGGGCATACGCTTGCCCGCAAGATCATCAGGCAAGGGTATTTCTGGTCTACCCTACAAACTGACTGCGCTGATCATGTACGCCGTTGTCACAAATGCCAAATTTATGCTAAGTCCCAGAAGCTTCCTCCAAGAGAGTTGTACAACATGACTGCACCCTGGCCTTTTTCAGCTTGGGGAATTGACGTCATTGGGAAAGTCTCACCCAAAGCCAGCAACGGCCATGAATTCATACTAGTAGCCATCGACTACTTCACCAAATGGGTGGAAGCCGAATCTTACCAAACCCTGGATGCCAGGAAAGTTGCCCGATTCATCAAAAGGAATATTGTCTGCCGATATGGGGTCCCACACGAGATCATCTCAGATAACGGCACCCACTTCGAAGGAGAAGCTAATACAGTCATGGAAGAATACGGTATCACCCGACACAAATCTTCGCCATATAGACCACAAACCAATGGGGCAGTTGAAGCCGCCAATAAAAATCTGAAGAATATCCTAAGTAAGATGACCGACACCTGTCGAGACTGGCCAGAAAAATTACCTTATGCATTGTGGGGATATCGCACCACCGAGAGGGTCTCCACCGGGGCAACCCCGTTCTCTCTTACATACGGGATGGAAGCAGTCCTCCCTGTTGAGTTGGAAGTCCCCTCCCTCAGGGTAATACTAGAAAATCAAGTCAATGAACTGGAGTGGGTCCAGGCACGTTATAACGAGCTAGCCCTACTAGATGAAAAGAGGTTGAAAGCCGCGTACCACCATCAGGGGTATCAGAAGAGAATCGCTCGAGCATTTAACCGGAAGGTGAGGACTCGGGGTATCAATGAGAACGATATCGTATTGAAAGAAATTCGAGAACCAGCCAGAGATCCGAGGGGTAAGTTCGGGCAGAAGTGGACAGGGCCGTACATCGTCAAAGAAATCGATACAGGAGGTGCCGCTATACTTACTGATTTGGATGGGCAGTTACTACATTCACCAGTCAACATGGATCGACTGAAGAAGTATTATCAGTAGGTGTGGCATATAGCAAGAACTACGTAAACCTGAGCCCCAACTCAAAACTTTTTGTTCTTTATAAAAATCAAAAAGGGGAACGTAGGCAACCTGAGAAGTGACTTCAGGCCCGGTTTAAACTTTGTAAAGAAATTTATTTCTCATAAAAAGTCCCTTCATATATTATTAAAGAGGTGGTTCAGAACACCGAGAGTTACAAAGGAAGTACAGCATATAAAGAAGAAACTAATCCCTAGGGGTTGGCCACACTGGGTCCTCAGCGGCCAAATCAATTCGAGCCTCATCCAAAATCTGGTACGCAAAGACAATGCCATCCTCTGTAGGCTCAGAATCCATGAATCGGAACCACTCCATTTGAAAGGGGTCATCAATCAGCTCTCCTTCTAGAGATTGCCAGCAAGAGCGGATAATGTCAGCCCGGAGGGGCCGGGTAATACCAAAACGGGCATAATTGAACTGACGAGTCAGTCGAGCATGCCACATCCTCTCTACCGATAAAGAAACATGTGGGGTCACAAATTTAGACTCAGAAGAGAAGTTGTTCAGACCAAGGGGAACCTCCTGAGGAATGTTAAACTGCCGAAGAAGACGCCCAGGGAGATAAAAGATAAAAGGAAGTAAACCAGAGCCCGCGGAGCCGAACGTAGTTCTGACCCCCGGTGCTAAGTACCATCGCCCTCAGCTTCCACCAAGGAATGTTCCACCGGATAGCCCGAAAGTTCTCCGAAAACCACACCGTCCAATCAGAGGAAGACATGGTCAAAGCACCAAAGAGAGGCCGACGGAAGAAATGAGTCGGATTGTCGAGCCAAACTCCGCTGAAACCCACCGATCGAAAGCGCTCTAGCAGCCACATGTATAGCAGACGCGGGCTCCCCCGGAAGAAGGGCGAGGCCCCCCCTTGAACATCATCAAGACCATTCAGGGTCTCTGCAAGAATGATCGGCACTATAGACTCCCCATTTCTAGCCTGGTAAATCAGACTCAAGATAGTCGGATCAACACGGGAAGAACCCGTCACCAGCAGCATATCAGAAACCAGGCAAATCAGGGCCGCTGCAGTACGCCCCACGCCGTAAGAGGCCCTATCTTCATAACGATGAAAGAACCTCACCATTTTGTGGAGGTCAAGGAGCCCGTCGACAATGAAACCATCGCAGGCCGCTTGGGGAATGGCTAACAGAGCAATTAGCATGTCGCGGGGACCGATTCCTTCTATAGGAACTGCCATCGGGAGACGAACGTCATAACGTAACAGCCAGGAGAACTCCTCATAGGTTGGGCAGAGCTCATCTAGTCCAAAACGGAAGAGATGGTCCGCAGGACTCCAGAAATACAAGGCACCTAACAGAAAGGAGAAATCTACAGGACGATGGCACCAGCCCGCCAAAGGACTAAATACACCAAAGTTCAAACCATTTTCAGAAGATATCAGAGCATCTCGAGCTTTAACATAAGAAAAATCAGAGTTGGTACGGTAGGAAGACATTTTGGAGAGGTGTGGGGATGAAGGAAGGAAGATGGGTGTATTTATAGCAAAAAAAAGGGTCCTGTACCTGTTTGTCGCGCGACAAACCCATTTTCAGGGGGAAGTGTCGCGCGACAAACCCATGACCAGGAGGGATTATCGCGCGACAAACCCATCTGGGGGGCACCCTACTTTTTTTCCTTATACATAATGGTCATCTTTGCCAAAAGAATCACTTCTGGATGCTTTTCTGTTCTCACTTTGTTCTTTTTTGCAGGAAACATAAGTATCACTACACTACAAGGTATGACTTTTAAATTACCAACTCTTATATATATATGTATATATCTTGCACAGACAGAGAATAAAAGTATAATCAAACACAGATAAAGATATTTTATAAAACCAATAAAAGAACAGTTTTTAAATATCCGTCTAAAATAAATACATATCTGTCCAACTACCACTAAATGCAGAAAAAGAAAACTAATCTACTCGGGCGCGTTTTGACACGCTCCCGCTATCACCCGAGCCCTCCTCGGGAGTAAGATCAACAACTGGGACGCTGGGAGCAAGAGGAGCTGCCGCCTGGGAAAGACCCGTAGACTGAACCGGCGCCGTCGGACGGATCACCGAAGATCGGGATCGCCTAGAAGTCCGACTACTACTCCGCCTAGACTCCGACCGAGCATGGGAAGAGGTCAGGGGGTCGTCCGGCCGTAAGGAGACGTCGATAGCCCTCTGATAGTCGCGCATGTAGGCTGGAGGGTCTCGACCGACGTACTGGAGCAGGTTCCAGCTGTAGAAATACTGGGCATACCAGGCCCGTAGATCCGCCACCCGTACACCCACTCTCTGTAAAAAAGACATACAATAAGAGGAGAATCAGCACAGTCAAAATAAATAGATATAAACATGAAAGTATCAGGAGAAGTTGAAGAAGATATCTCATCATCAGAGCGACCACCCAAGAAATCAAAAGTATCCTCGGGAAGGGGATACTCCGGGACAGAATATCGACATAGGCCCGCGCCGACATAAGAAATATCTCTGGGGAGTGGAGGTAGATCTACCCACGAAATAGATGACCCCGCAGGAGCAGCTGCAGAAGAAGACCCTCCCTCCTCACGAATGGGGAACAAGGGTGGACGAGAGGATGAGCCGCCAAAGCCCAGAGATCGGGCGGGAGGCCCCATGACAGTCGTCGGTAGAGGGGTCAACGTAGCATATGTTCGGACCCCCGGAGGATCCACCATGGCCGTCGCCCCCAAAGGAGGTACCCCACTAGAAGGAGTAGTCGCCGCCGCGGGAGGAGTCCGCCTAAACTGATCAAAATCTGCCCCAAGGTCCACGGGCTCCCAGGACCTCTCAGAAAATCCCGCTCTCCCCTCAGCAGCCTCAGCAGCAGCAAAAAGGCCCCCCGGAGACACGGAAGGGCCGGTGGGAAACTCGAAGCCCTCAGCGCGCTGCTCCCCCGCAGGTGTCGCCTGAGGTGGCGGCTCCGGAACCGCTGTCGCATCGCCTCCCTTGCCCTCTGGCCGATCACCGCCCTCAGCCGCAGCAGGAACATCCCTCTCTCCCTCAGGATCCTCATCCTCAGAATCCGGAATGTTGTCCCTCTGATCAGGGACAGGTGGCAAAAGACCCGGGACCGCCCTAGCTAAATGAGTCTGTCCCCGTATGTAATGGGGATCACCTCCCAAAGTCTGGTATCTCTCGTAGAAGACCCGTCCCCGAGTCCCCTTCGGCTCCCTCATCAGGTAACGGGCAGCAAAAACAGCGTAGTCTCCCTCTTCGACGAACGTCTGGAAACCAAGTCCGTCGACTAAAGCCTGCACCATCACCTGATCAATCTCACCCGTCCGCCTCATCAGAACAGGAGGGAACAAAGGGACACGAGGCCACTGGGACGGCGTATGCTGACGGATGACCCTCTCGCCCAAGTAGAAGAGAAGGCCGTACTCATCCCGGATAAGCCGCCTGGCCCTCGAGGCGGTCAGAGCACGGCCATACCCATAATGATGACCCAGATCACCCCAAGGGGCCCACTCAACCTGAAAAGAGAACAAGATTTTATTTCAGTAAATTATATATTCTATTCTATCTGACTATTGAAAAGCAAGAAAATTAAAAATATTTTTACCTGCTCCTCCCGCAGGTCATGGACGGCAGCAGCTCCAGTCTCCCTAGTCCGGTATACATAAGGAGCCCTGTAGTTCCCCGCGATGAATCGGCGGAGAAAAGGGAACTGGTCCTCGTTCTCAACGAGGAGATCCACCTGGGCGCGACCCAAACGGGTATAAGCTACAAACCAGCTCTGAAAAGGAAAGATAAAAGAAATCATCAATGATCAACAAGTAAAATGTAAAGAACTGAAGCAAAGACAGAAAGACTAAAAAATGTACCTCCCACAGCAAAGAAAAGCCCTTGAGGTTCAGGGCTAAATGACGAGAGACCTGGTCCATGGCATCGTAAAGGACTGCAAGAATGAAGCCTCCCCAGTCGTAGTCAAACATGAGGCTGAAGTCCCGAAGATAGGGCAACCACCAAAGATGAGCCGTGTCCCCACCACGAGCCTCGAATAGATCATGAAGTGTCAGTAGAAGGAGGACGCGGGCATACTGACGCGCCTCCTGATGGGTCATAGGAACCCCTGAAGCGACTAGCCGAGCCCTCTCTGTGGCTAAACGCGTAACCAAGACTCCCCGAGGAATCGTGTCACCAGAACTCCGCCGCTCCGGGAACCATCCTAATGAACTAACAATGCCCTCGGCTGTCAGACGCAGGGGAACGTCGATCTGAATAGGGACCCCCCCTGAAGGAATCCCGGTCAGAGCAAAAAGATCAAGGGGTGTCATCGTCATCTCACCCCAGCTCCAGTGAAAAGTATGAGTAGTATCCCACCAGTGGCAAGCCAATGCCGACACCAAAACTGTCGCCCTAGAAACCCGCTCCGGGAGGGCATCGAAGAGGGAGCCAAAAGGAGTCGCGAGAATCAACTCTTGGACAGGGGCCGGTGCCCGTCGCCACTCCGAAGATATAGTGTTGGGGGAACCCCAACCGCGGCCAACCCACTGCAGACAAAGGAACGAGTATGGGGTTATGAGGGTACTTCGGTGTAATTATGAGAGTTATAGGGCTATAGGTGTAAATTATGTAATTTTCTAAAAACTGAGGGTACTTCGGTGTAATTATGAGAGTTATAGGGCTATAGGTGTAAATTATGTAATTTTCTAAAAACTGAGGGTACTTCGGTGTAATTATGAGAGTTATAGGGCTATAGGGGTAAATTATGTAATTTTCTAAAAACTGAGGGTACTTTGGTGTAATTATGAGAGTTATAGGGCTATAAGGGTAAATTATGTAATTTTCCAAAACCTGAGGGTATTTTGGTATAATTATGAGAGTTATAGGGCTATAAAGGTAAATTATGTAATTTTCCAAAAACCTGAGGGTACTTTGGTGTAATTATGAGAGTTATAGGGCTATAAGGGTAAATTATGTAATTTTCCAAAACCTGAGGGTATTTTGGTATAATTATGAGAGTTATAGGGCTATAAAGGTAAATTATGTAATTTTCCAAAAACCTGAGGGTACTTTGGTGTAATTATGAGAGTTATAGGGCTATAGGGGTAAATTATGTAATTTTCTAAAACCTGAGGGTACCTTGGTGTAATTATGAGAGTTATAGGGCTATAAGGGTAAATTATGTAATTTTCCAAACCTGAGGGTACTTTGGGGTAATTATGAGCGTTATAGGACTATAAGGGTACATTTTATAATTTTCTAAAGGGTATCACAGGTAAAAAGTACGAGTTTCACTAAATCGGACATCATTTCTGGGCAGGCATGCATACTAACATTGTTTAAAAATACATGCAGGAAACAACAGAAATAATGGAACAGATAAATACACAAAAGGAAGACATACCAGAGATCGACGGCGAATCTCGTGAGAGACAGGCTCCATCAAGAGCCATGGGACATCCGGGACCGGAGCAGCCCGGGTAATGTCTCTATAGACCACCGCCCGACCGCGGTTGATCCCATCCTCATCATACCAATCCAAGTCCGCCCAGTCGTCATGATGAGGGCTGCAGCGGAGAACGCCCTGAGCGTCTGTAAAAGTGACCTCCTCCTGGTCACCCTCCAATCTATCAGGATGTGCGGGGTCCATCAGGTATAGGTAGAATATGTGAAAAGGTCGGAAAAATCGGAAAAGCGGCAGGGCTTCCGCGCTCGGAAAAAGAGAAAAAAGAGAGAGAAAGAGAGCTAGAGAGAGAAGGAGAGAGGAGAGAATGAGGTGGAATGAGCTCAGCAAGGGATTATATAGTGAAGAGGATTGTCGCGCGACAAATGGCCACATTGTCGCGCGACAAAGACCCCTGTACCGAAGTGTCGCGCGACAATCCCCCCATCCCCTGAATTTTTGACTTTTTTTTCTCTCATTTTTTATCTCCTGCAGGGGTACTTCAGAGAAGCAGTTTTCGAAAATTGCTAAAAACCGCACACTCAGGATGAAATTTAAAGAATAAAACTTCCAAATCATCTCTCCGGAAAACGCGAGAACAGAATGCCATGATTAAAGTAGTCTCTGATCTCACAGAAAGGACCGAGACCAGCAATGAGAAAAGGCAGAATGCCACGATAAAACGGGAATAGAAAAAATTGAAAAAGTAGAAAAGAGAAAGAACCCGTATGAGCGCCCAGAGCGAGCGAGAGAAACAGAAATGCAGAGTGACAGGGAGAGCCACACCAAAAGTGACAGCTAGGCCAAAACCGGCTCAGGGCTTCGTTTTGGGTGAGTAAGGCTCCTGATCACGACAAAGGGACAAAAAGACTCCTGGTCAAAAACAGAGAAGGCCAGGAAAAGTCTTTCCCAAAAGAGGAAGAAATAAGGGCATCGAAAAAAACAGAATACGATGTGGGCCCACCAAAAGAGAAAACTAAGAAAAGAACAGAGATCAGAGGTTGAACTTTCAAACAAATTTTCTTTTCAGCATGATAAAGGAGAGATGGTTTGGAAAAAGATCTCGAATCATCGCACTGCGAGAAACAAGAGAAAATCGAAAACTGCCTTCCAAGAGAGGTATCCTCGCTCGAGGAAAACATGAGAGTAAAGTTCGAGAAAGGCGCAAGAAAACGGATATCCGGATAAGATTAGACCTTGAGGAGCTCTTACCACCCTCACGAGGATTTCTCTCTCTTACTCTAGCGGTCTAAGAGAGACAATAAGTATGTTTTATCACAACACAAGCCCTCTTCGGAGGCAAAACACAAACACAAGCCCTCGCCAGAGGCAAAAAGTACTCACAAGAAGCCCTCCCAGAGGCAATTGTCTTTCTTCTTACAGATTAAAAGCCCTCCCAGAAAGGCACGGTGTAGCAATGGTAGTCCTCCCACCTGAAGGCGAAGCCCTCCCAGAGAGGCACGAACGGTAGTCCTCCCACCTGAGGCGAAGCCCTCCCAGAGAGGCACGAACGGTAGTCCTCCCACCTGAGGCGAAGCCCTCCCAGAGAGGCACAATGGTAGTCCTCCCACATGAGGCGAGAAGATCTAAAAAGCCCTCCCAGAGAGGCACGGTGTAGCAACGGTAGTCCTCCCACCTGAGGCAAAGCCCTCCCAGAGAGGCACGAACGGTAGTCCTCCCACCTGAGGCGAAGCCCTCCCAGAGAGGCACGAACGGTAGTCCTCCCACCTGAGGCGAAGCCCTCCCAGAGAGGCACGAACGGTAGTCCTCCCACCTGAGGCGAAGCCCTCCCAGAGAGGCATACGGTAGTCCTCCCATCTGAGGCGCAAAGTGGAACAAATGAAAGTCCTCGAAAGAGGCAATGAGGTAACACAAGCCCTCTGCGGAGGCAAACCAATCGCCAAGCCCTCTCCGGAGGCACTCACAAGTACTTCTATACGCATACACTTTCTTAGAGTTCCTGCGGGAGCCAGGGATCAAGGTCTCTTCCAGTCGCCTCAATTCCTTGCAAGCAAGGAGCTTGAGTCGAGAGGGTCTGTAGACACCCCGATCCGTGACCCCCGCAAGAACCCTAACGACCTCCGAGAACTACTATTTTGGGTCCGGGACCCACCCGAGGACCCGGTACTACACTAGGAGGGTTTGTCGCCCGACAAACTTGTTCTTTAGAGAGATTGTCGCACGACATATCACATTGTCGCGCGACAATCCCTGATATGTCGCGCGACAATTCCACTATGTCGCACGACATTCCCCCTCTGCACCAGACCAACCACTTTCTGACACATCAATCTGTCAGAACCATCACTTCAGCCGTTTGTCGCGCGACATTCCCGTATGTCGCGCGACATATCACAATGTCGCGCGACATTCTCCTTTTTTAAGGAAATGTCGCGCGACAATCTCTCCCGAGCAGTATAAATAGGCCAACACCCCCAAGGGTTCAGGGGCGGCAATTAGAATCCGAGAATTTGGTGCTTTAGATCTGATTTTTGTCAAGCATTTTTTTTTACTATTATCTTATTTCTGAAGAATTCTCGAATCTATTTCAACACTCGACGTGTTCCGTTTCTGGAATCGATTTCTCGGAAATATCTGAAGAAAGAGAAGATTACTATCGCCAGAGATCCCTCTGCCGTATTATATTTTCTTTCTTATTATTATTCTCGTCGGGAAGGTAAAGAAAGTCCCTTCTAGTATTTAAGATTAGATATCTGTGTACTTGTTTTACTTCTGTTATTCTGTCCACGTTTTATTTGAATAAACTTATTGTCAAGTTACCAATAGTCTACCGTTTTCAAAACAAAAGACCCTGATAAAACTACTTTCAAAACCAGAAGAGTAAGTACATTATCGTCCGGATAAACCCTGTTTTCAAACCCCGGACCGATAAAGACTTATCTAGGAATTAAAATCCACATATCCTGTCTTTTTCATAGACTGCGACGTGTCTGATAAACTCTCCTCAAAGAGTTCAAATTCCATATTGAATTAGTCCCGACATAAAGATCCGAACCTTTTTCAAAATAATCAAAACTCGAGAAAATCGTCATTATCTGAGGAAATAATACGGAATACTCTTTCAAAAATAAAAGGTTTTTGTCATTTGTCATTTACATCTTTTAAATATAAAAACATCGGATCTCGGAACACAAAGGTTTTCATCCCTTTCCCCGTTTTCCCAAATTAGGTTTTTTTTTATTTAGAAAGTAGTAGACTGTCGGTAAAAGCATCCAAGTTTTTCAACATAGAATAAACATATAAGACCACTAGAGACCGAAAGGGCGGAATGGGTGCTTAACACCTTCCCAAACTGTAATATAGTTTCCGAACCCTATAAGAATCCCGGTTTCGCAGACAAACGTGTAAAGAAAGGCTTGTCTATAGCCTTTCCTCTTACACGACCTTTTTTGTCCGTTTTCTCGTAAAAACGTACTGGCGACTCTGAATGAACCCCCTTGCATCTAGAAATAGAACGTAGGGACACTTGATATGAATCAACGAAAACGCTCCAGCAAATGGAACGACGGAATCAGTTCTGACGTCCCATGACCCCCACCACCAACGGGGACGAGACCCGGGGGGTCGCATTTGCGGATTCTCACAGGACCGGAAATAGATGGTTAACAATTTGAAACCTATCGTTGTAATTCAAAAAAACATATAAACAACTTCTAACACATGCTTTGAATATATGTTTTCCGTCAAATTATTGTATAATCTTCATTACACTATATATTAAATAAGAGTAAGGAGTTTTTGGTACAATTGAAAAATTCCAGAAGTAGTTTTTGATACATCAATGAAATTTCAAAATTACCCTTATCACGCCAAAAATTACTGGATAGTAATGCGTTAGTAAGGATTTGAAATTGCAACCTTAAACTTAAATTAAGAGTATATATCCCTTAATTACCAATACTTAACCAAATACCATGTTATGTTTTCAACTTATGTAATTAATATGACATGCGTAGAGTGTCCCCCAAAACTAGTATATATTACAAGAATCAAGAGGGTCTAGTATGTACACAAAATTATTGAGTTAGCCACCTCCCGCTAGAAATTAGTATAGAAAATTATATTGCAAAGGAAGATTTGAACTTGCAAGTTTAAGTATCAAAAGCAAACTAGCCGTTGGATTTATGATTTTTTGCCATATTTGATACCAAACTTTTACCAACTCCCTCCAAACAGTCATATTTTGTCTTGAGCTATATATACACTATCCAAGACACATTTGAACGTCTCTTGAATCATTTTACTTTCTATTATTTATCTATCTTAAAAATTCTATGATTCAATAATTCATTTTGATCAATCATTCATCTATTGAGCTATATATTGTGATCAAATCTTGATAACTCTAGTGTGAGCCAAATTTGTAATCTTTAAAAACTTTAGAGTTATTGTATATTGATGTTTGTCATAAAAAACTTATTCTTCAAACATTAAGAGATGTTTATCTTTTAAGATTAGCAAGTGATTTTTCTTGGGTGAATGTTGTGAGTGAACAACATTTGTAAAGTATGTGAGAATGATACACTTGTAACGGTTTGATTTTCATTCGGAAAAAAATCAGAATTAGTGGAATTTCTCTGGGGCACTACTCGAGCGTGAACGTAAGGTCTAATCAACCGAACCGCATGAACAAAACAACTTAGTCTCATTCGATTTATTCATTCTATCTCTTAGCTCGTTATTTATTTACTTTGTTATTATTGATCGTGATTGGGATTGCTTATTTGTTTGGCTTGATTCTTGATATAGACATTAAATCTTTTTGAAATAATTTTTAAAATTGAATTAAGTTTTAAAAATCCTATTACTCCCCCCCCCCCCTCTTCTAGGGTGTTTTCCGAGCTACACGGTCAGACAACCCAATAACCTAACTCTTAGATAATTAGATGTTGTTTGGTTGTGTTCTTAAAAAATATTTTGCGTGTTTTTTTTTTTGTGTTTGGTCCATCCATTTTAAAAACTTTATTTAAGTAAAAAGAATATTATTATTTTTGTGTATTTTTTCTTTTGTATTTTAGAAAAACTTTAAGAAGGGAATAAAAAAAAGATTATTTTTTTTTTTGTGAAATTTTAAAAATAGTGCACCACATACAAATCAAATTGAAATACGCTCTGTTTGGTTAGAGTTTTTAAATATTAAATTTAAAATTTACTTTTAAGTATAGTTCTTTAAAACATTTTTTCAATTCGATTTGTATATGGTAGACTATTTTCAAAATTTACAAAAATATATTCTTTATTTTTTATTCATTTCTTAAAGTTTTTCTAAAATACAAGAAAAAATAAACAAAAAAATATCTTTTTACTTAAATAAATTTTTTAAAATAAGTGAACTAAATACATTTAAAAAAAAAAAAAAACAATCAAACAACACCTTAGCCCCATCCCGGATTGAATATCATAACAATTAATCAAGAGCGGCAAACAATTAAAGACATCACGGGTGGTATGACCAACTTAACAAACAATCTCAACAGTTTTTGGTTTGATATGATGCAAGAATTGCGTGTCTGTTAATTTAAAAAAAAAAAAAAAAAAGCGGCGGATCTTTTTCTTCAAATTAATTAGAAAATTATCGCCCTCTTCTAATGACATAGTTAAAAATGAATTAGCAAACTTAAAACTTTTTTTGGTGTTTAGCAGATCATGTCGCATAATGCATGTATTTATTTTCCATACATTTAAGAGCATCTTTAGTAGTTATATAAAAATTAATGTGTATATTTATGTGTCAACCAACTTTTATAAACAAACTTAAAGTTTAAACAAAATATCTTCTAATAATGGTGCTTTTGTTTAAAATTGAAAAGAACGTATATGATAGGAACACTTGTTAGATACAATTTCTTGCAATTTTTAACTATTTTTTCCTTAAATTTCTTTATACATAATTTTATAATCACAATGTAAAGGATTTTGATTTATATTGTCTTGATTTAGATTTTAAATATATAATTTTTATTAAAATACACGTTTTATGTTCAAAGTTAGTACATTATACATGTTTATAAAACAAATGATGAGAGAGAAAGTTGACATGCCAGTGTAAATTATGGGTGTATTTTACACAAAATTCATTTTCAAAAGATTGCTTGGAGATGATATTTTTTTATATAAATTTTGTAAATTTTATACAACGAAATTCTGCAATTTTACTGAAAATGTTCTAAGTTAAGGTTCTACGCCTGTGAAACAAGATACATTAATGATTAAGATTAAATTATGTAAGAGTAATTCAAAACACGTTGAAAGGCGATGTAAATATATGTATTTGTTATCCATATATTCGAGTAAAATTTGGTACTTTTTTCTGGGGAAAAATATATTGCTATAGTATTGGCGATGTCGCTAATTATGTTATCTCTTTTATTTTTACTTTTAATTGTATATGTGATGAATTTACAAGTTTAACACCGTGCACTTCGATTCCTACATAAAAGTAAAAGAGTGTTAATGGTTTTCAGGGCCGGCTTGAGGAAAATTGGGGCCCCAAGCGAAATTTAATATCCACGAAAATTGGGACCTCATATCATTGTCTTCTTCTTCAACAAAACAATATCAAATTCATAATATTTAATAATTTGAAACCAAAAAACTTCAGAAAATAGAACAATATCAAAAACTTCTTTTCTTAACCTTGGTGAGTTGGTGCCCTTGGTTGGAGGCTCGAAGAGTCGGAGCCTTCAGGTGAGCCGTGAGCAGAGACGGAGTGACAGGAGAGAATGAGAGATTGAAAATGGAAAAGAGATACAGAGAGAAATGAACCGGAAAAAAAGAGAGAAAGAGGGGACAAAGTCACTAAAGCTATGGAAAAGAAAAGAAGAAAGGCGGTCAAATTGCTCTTAGGATCTCTCTCCATCAAAATTTATTTCAACTTACAAAATGCCCCTCAACTTTTATTCTTTGCAATTAGACACCTAAAGTTTTTTTTTTTTTTTTTGGTGCCCTCTCCCACTTTGGGGCCCTAGGTTGCCTCCCCCCTTAGCCGGCCCTGATGGTTTTGTTATAAAATGCCTTTCAAAAAATAATTGTAATTCATGAAAAACTTATGTAACCAACTTTCGTTCTAAATTTAATGTGACATTATGCTTCCCAAAAAAATTACTAATTTGACTTATTGAAACACAGAATATTCACGAAAAACAGATATTTATTGTATTCCATCTCAATTATTCTACAAGCATTAGTATTTGTTTGGTTGGAGTCTTTGTTTATTCTTAAAACCAAAATGATAATCTTTGAATGAAAAGCTTGAGCGTCAATAATTTATGATTCAATCTTTTGACATGAACTATATAAAAAGAAACTCTTAGCATGAATTTACTGATTTTTAAGATTTCATAAACAAATCAAAACACATTTACTAAGATTCCGTTCGATAACAATATTGAAAAGGAAAATAAAAATACTTGATTTAGTAAAAAGTTATAAAATAAATTGAAGTATGTGGTAAAATACTATATATTTCATATATACTCATTTGATGAGTAGATGTCATTCATCCTTCATAATTTTTTGTCAAAAAAATTTCTTCCTCAAACACCAAATAAAATTTCTCCATGTTTTTATTTTCTTACCTCTCACAAAAATCAACTGTTTTTTTTTTTTTTTTCATATTATTATCAAACGGACCCTAAAAGTAACAATGATTCAATTTATTTTTTCCTCTGGGGACAAGAGACAAGTGAAAAAACAAAAAAGAGGCACCCTGGAAACTTATCAAAAAGCGCGCATTGAATTCATGCCTCATGCGTAACGCAATGAATTATCTTTGTGATAGTATTGAGAAACTAACACTATACCCAGATTCGAATTCTCTAAAAACATAAAAGGTTATTTTAGATGTAACATTATGATCTCTAATTTAAAATTAAATTTGATATAGTTAACTTGAAATAACTAAAGGGCTGTATTTAATTAATATTTTAGAATATTGTGACCGACTTTTTATAACTCGTAGATTCTGTTAAATTTATTGATTATTTAATTAAATTTCATATAGAGTTTGCCAGATTTTAATACGTTGATTCATTAGTATTTGTGTAGACTTTATTAAGTCTATGGATTGTTCAAATAACAATAATAATAAAAAAAACTTAACCAAAAGACAAACAATAGAATAAAAATAATAACGAATTTAAAGTAACACGTTATAAAAAATGCAGAGACAATATTCGATAAGACCCGCAAACCTGACACGAAGCTAGCAGATTAGGTTCACTTATACATAGCTTCCAGTGAAATTCAAATCGGACATGACTAACCCGTTTAATAAACAGGTCGAGGTGTATCAAATTGCTAACCCGAATTGCTAATACATGTTAATGTGTACTAAAGTTCATATACCAACACCTCTTATTTTGTTTATCATAAAAACAGTATAATTAATTACATTTATTAGCAATCATCAATAAATTTTTCAAACATGAAAAAATACTGTAAGATGATATTGCCAATAATTCTTTTTCTAATAGTAATTCAGTACATTCTCTTTCTAATTGTGTGAGAATAAGAATAGTATGGTGTAAACATTGATATCTAATATTATGATGTTTGCTTTCTGTGTTATGATATGACATGGGAATTTTGTATCCACTGCATTCAAAATTCAAGGTTATATGTTAACATCATCCTCATCTCTTAGTATTTTATATTTTTTTTCATAGTAATAGTTGAATTTTGTAGGTGGACGTGGGTTGTTTGAGGGTTATATTTACTATCTACTTGTCATATTATAAATTTTCTCATGAAATTAACATGGATGGTAAATTAATCGGTCTAGCAATTTGTTTTGAAATTGACTATCCCATTCGTTATTCTATGTATGTTTATTGGGATTATGTTAATACATGATAACCAAACTATTAGAAAAAGAGAAGAAAGACACACAGGCATGAAAAAGAAATTGATGTTCATCACATGGTAAGTAGTTGGGGTTTTAAGAGGGAGAGTTTTGAGGAGAGCTCCATTTAGAGAGAATTTTGAAATCTCTCAATAAGTGAGAAGATTTCTAAATTGATTTATAGGGTCCGGATCTCATACGGACCGGAATTCACGGACCGGCCGTACGGACCGGCCCATTTGGCACGCTTTCCGATGGAATTTTTTCATGAAATTTTGTGGGGATGTTCTTCATCGTGTGTAGAACATCTCCACCAAATTTCATCAAAAAATTCAACCGGGAAGTAGGTTAATTACATGATTGAAAAAAACTGGTCCAGAAATAGATATATAAAATCCAATATTTTTCAATCATGTAATTAACCTACTTCCCGGTTGAATTTTTTGATGAAATTTGGTGGAGATGTTCTACACACGATGAAGAACATCCCCACAAAATTTCATGAAAAAATTCAATCGGGAAGCGTACCAAATGGGCCGGTCCGTACGGCCGGTCCGTGAATTCCGGTCCGTATGAGGTCCGGACCCTTGATTTATATATATATATACACATTAAGAACTTTAGAATTCACCACAATCTACTAATAATTAAAATTCTCCAAATTTATTAGACTTTTAAATATTATAAGATTTAGATGAATATTTTAAAATCTTAAGTGAATATATTAAGATTTTAACAAAACTTTTAAAATTCTAACTGAATGCATTAAAGTTTTAATAGTCTTTTTAAAATTAAAATTAAAAAAATCATAGTGATAACGAGATTTATAACGTGGGACCTGTGCACATTGATAAGGTTAAAAGAAGATAATGACACAAATAATTAGTAAGTTGTCCTCCTGTTCCTTAAGTTCCACGGAAAAATGACCGCTCATCTAAACAGAATAAAGACAAATTTTGTGGGTCCTATATTACATATTTGTGTATGTGTGTACATGTGACGGTTAATTCTGGTAATTATCTATTTATTAAGTAATCATCACCTCATCCTTTAATCCCACTAACCAAAACAAAAATTGAAAAATGGTAACGTATTGCAATGGGTTTGTGTGTCTTTAATTTATTTTATTTATTTTTCAGATAAGGAGTCCAACACACGTAACGCTACGCATTCAATTATTGCATTTGATGAATAAAATCCCTCAATTAATATTTGTTAATTCCCCACTACTCGTTTCAAGGGTTGAATTTTTCCACACGGGATTTAGAATGGGCATCTAAGCTGGTCAAAGGCAGTTAATTAAATGGACTATTATATTCTCCAATTTGAGATTTTTTTAATTCTAATTCTTAGAGCATCTCTAATAGTAGTGTAAAAACTGATTTGTAAATCACATGTGTCAACTCACTTTTACAAAAAACTTGAATGCTAAAAAAAAAGTGTTCCAATGGTACTTTTGTAAAGTTTTGTGTAAATTTTGAAATAACAAATAAGATTCTAACACATGTTAAATATCAATTCAAGCAATTTTCTTATTAATTTTTTCTTTATTTTTTTACAAATAATCTTATAATTACAATGGATCTTGATTTATAGGTATTGATGAGTAGATTTCAAATATGTAATTTTTATTAATATATATATTTTACATTTAAAGTTATTACTTTTTCAATTTTTATAAAAAAATTGAAGAGAGAGAAAGCTGATGTGGCATTGTAAAATAGGAGTGTATTTTACACAACTATTTTACACAAATTTCAATTTTAAAAGACTGCTGAAAAGAAAAAAAATTTACAAGTTGTGTAAATTTTACACAAAATAAAAATTTAAAAGACCGTTGGAGATGCTCTTAAGTTCTATAATTTATCATAAAGATCTTTTCGAAAAAAAAAATTGTAACAAATATCAACTATTTTGGAGGAGAAGGGAACTAATTATCCACTTAGTAAAAATAATATTGTTAGGTTACGTATCTGCAAATTCGATCCATATTTGTCGAACACTTGATATATTCCATTCAAGAATAATAATAATAACATATGGTTTAATGGATGATGCTCATATTTCCTGAGCAAAATAAATATATTCATTTGCTTCTTTCAAATTTTCAACAAAAAAGATAAGTGCACGATATTTTTGTATAAAATAAGTATTGAAATGCATTAAATACTTATATCTTAGATAGTGAAGTAGGTTGGATTCGGTTTGGTTTAGTTCGGGTTTGCAATGTCATGCCTCAGACCCATACCAAATATATTTGGTTTTGGTTTCTTTATTTCGGTTTTGATTTATTTTTTTTCAGTTCGATTTCAGTACGATTCGGTTGTTCGATTTTCAAATTCGTCACAACACTCCTAATATGTTATGTGTCAAGTATACATATTTTTTACTCAAGAGTTGTCCCAAGCCATATTAGATGTGAAATATTTGCAACTGGTTACAAGAAAATGGATCGATCCTTACAGGAATACAGTAGTAAACATGACGATAAGTAAATTCCTATAGTTAACAAGATGCATGCATATATACAGTGGAATATATAACGTTCTTTGATCATGTCATTGACTTATTAAAAAAGTAGTGAAGCCACACCACTGGCTTTAGCTTCATCGTTAAGCTGTATGATTACCAAATTAAGTCGTATATATATATATTTATTAAGCTGATCCAATAATAGATGAGAGTACTTATTATAACTTATTTATGAAGTTGAAGGTAATATATGTGTGGTGGCCTGGTTGGATGAAGAGGACATGTCAAAGTTCCAACTCTAAATTTGTTTGTCAGCAAAGTAATAGTATAACCTCAATAATTACCACTTTTTATTAAGGATATATCTATGGATCCGCAATGCAAATATGTCCGCTCAAATTCATGAAAAGAACTGTATCTTAAAGTGGAAAAAGTATCATTAAAAATTATATTAAATTGTAAAAAAAATAAAAAAAAATTGAGTTTTAATAGTCTTACCCATATTAATTATTATTAATTTTTATTCCATAGTTTAACTTAATTATCATTAATTGTTATTGATACATACAAATTTGTGGTCTGTACGATGTGTTGACGCTTTATAATTATTAATTATATATACATAATTGTATTGAAAATAAAATAATTGAAAAATCTTACAAATAACTTAAAATAATTTGAATTGCAAGCATCAATCAATTGCCGAGGAAAGAAAATAGTAAGTATTTCGAAATTAGAAAGAGGAAAAAAGTAAAAAATAACATAGACATAAACGGAAAAACATATTTAATTAAATAAAACCACGAAAAATAAAATAAAAAGAGAAGACAAAGTTGAAAGGTCTTCATTATATAAACCTAAGCTTTTTAAAAGCACTAACAATAAGATTAAATAATCACGTGAGCAACCATGACAATAAGATCGAAGAATCATATGAGGGAAGAATAAGGTTTGAACTGAAGTAATCATTAATCGGTACAATTTTCTAATTAATTCAACTTTAGAAATGATCAAATAGAGAAATGTAAAGGTATTTAATTTATAACTCAATTTAATATAATTAATGAGAAAATTTTAATGTGTGAAGAAGATAGATCGTTGAGCGTCAGAGCCGGTCTTGATTATTTTGAGGCCCTGGACGAAAATAAATAAATATATTAATTTTTTATATTAAATAAATAAATTAATTTTGTTTAAATGATAAGGGTTTACATGCCACAAAAAACACATTCCAACTGTAAATAACTTTGCAAAAAAATTATGAATAAATATTTAATTCTGTCTTATTGTTTTGAAATCAATATAAGTGAAAGAAAAAATATTGGTGCCCCTCTAATTCTTTCTTATAGCATGAGAATATTGAGATTGAATTTGGGAAGAAAGAATCAGAAAAGAGTTGAGAGGCCATTTCCCTATACACTGTTAAAGTTTTGGAAACTTGAGTTATTTTCTAGGAAATTTGCAGTATATTTTTTTTAACATATATACATAAAAACAAAATATTTGTGCCCCACTTAATTTTTGGGCCTTGGGCGGTCGCCCTGCCATCCCTACCCCAAGGCCAGCTCTATTGAGCGTAAATTAATTGAGATAATATAAAGATAAATTAAGCATGGCTAACTAATAAGCTAGGCGCATTAATAGCATGCCAAGTGACACGATGTGAATGTTAATTAATGTAAAAGTTCTACTATCTATATGATATGATAGGCGGACTTATAATCACTCTTAAAAATTCACATACGTAGATTTTTATTGCCAAACAATTGAGTATGACCTTAATGGTAATCATCTATTTAATAATCACCTAATTTTGACATCTATACTCACTTAAACACGAGCAAGAGTAAACGGTGTCCACTTGAAATGTCTAATATATAGCCTTAACTAAATTATTTTAATGAGAAAACTGTTGAATCTAAAGAAACTTAAGAAACAAGAAGGAAATATTGTGTTTTGCGAATCATTATAGCATAATTTGTAATTATTGTACAAATATCGAGTGTGTGATGATTCAAGTATAAATTTTCATAAATGATAAAAAGCAGTAATATTATAGGTCTACTATGCTTATAGCTAAAACAAATATACAATTATACACACATATAAGTAGATTAAGCCAACTAATTCGAGTAAGATAGCACCGGAAAGGGAGGGGGGAAATACCATAGCCGATTTACTGAATGTCGGCTATGGATTTAAGCAAATCCATAGTCAACGCACCGTGCATCGACTATGGTATATCTCAAAACCTTGGCCAACGCAATGAATATCAGCTATGGAGATATTCAAAAAAAAAAAAACTCAGCTGATGGTAAGAACATCGGTCATGATCAACCGATTTACATGGCATTGGCTATGATAAATGGTTGTCGGATGCTAACTTTGTCATTACACTACCATTTTATTATGCATCTTATCATCTTACACCCACTTGTATAAGCTCAAAAAAATACATTTTGTATTATCTACGTACCAATAAAAATAGTCTACTTATTAGTACGACTAAAACTACAAGAAGTGGTACACTAATAATCAGTGGCTACTATAATTAAATTAAATCACACTATAATGATATCGGCATGTCACTTGGAATTGGATGCTCAAAGAGGAGCCAAAACACAACGATTACCATTTATGGAGTGTTAAATATATATACTCTTTCCATAGGCTTAAATTGCTTTTTAACATAAAAATTCAAGTGAATAAAGGCATGGAAAACGCTGTCAAGCCAGCTTTTTAAGATTTGCCATTTCATATATTCATTGTGTTTGTGGGCATAGAATTTTTCAGCCTTTTATAGGTCCTTTCAAAATATAACGTGTTTTTATAAGACGTTTTCAGCTTTTTCTTCGAACTTTTCTTTCTCAGATAATAATAAATACGAACTTTTATTTTATTCATCGAATTGTTCGCCTCCCATTAAATGAATGAATTATTAGAAAGGACCGCTTTAACTTTCGTCTTTAATGCCCACTAAAGATCCTAGCCGTTCATCCTTGAAATTAACGCCTCACGGCAGTAATTAGGATGTTGTACATATAGGTTAATTAATGCCATTCTTAAGATATTAAGACAGGGGTTGTAAAATTACCATAGAGTACACTACTAATTTTTTAAAATTTATTTTTTGTTTTCTTAAAATTAAAATAAAAAAATTCATTAATAATGTAAAACCATACAAATGTATTTCCATCCTATCGGATATTATAAAATAAAAAAAATTCTTAAGATATTTTTTGTTTTCTTAAAATTAAAATAAAAAAAAATATTTCTTCGGATAGTATATTAAACTATTTTTATCCTTATCTTATCCGATATTTCGAATTCAGATAATATCCCTATCCATTTTTTTATATATTGCTCAATTTTAAAAATATATTTGACTACATAACATTTCAATTAAAATGACACATTATACAAATTATAACTCAAGAAGTATCATGAAATATTACAAAAAGGATTAAAATAATTGCTAACATTTTATATCAAGCTTTTAACTCAAATAATAATTTTCTTTTATTTCTTTTGTATAATCTAATAAGATTTACATTAAAATTATAACATAATCACACAGATCAAGATGATAAATCAAATTGAAAATCATCACGATTTCTGAAAATGGGGTAAAAGCTTTTGTGTGACAATCTTTTTCACAAAAAATCAAGCGAATAATATTTTTTGAAAATAAGGGCCTAGTTTTTATTATTTTTCTAAAATAAGGGCCTATTTTTTTATTTTGTTTTAAAATGAGGGCTTTGATCAAAATTGTATTTTGAGCAAACTTTATTTTGCACAAAATTGTGTTTTATGCAAACTTAACCTTGCAATCCAAAAAAAAAAACAATGCAAATTTATTTTGTATTATGTGTTTATATTTTTTAACAAGCACATTTTTATGTTTCATTCATAAAATTCTATAACAACGTCAAATAAACCCAAATACATAATAATGTTTTAGAAAATAAGGAATGCAAACTTAATTAACTTTGCATAACTCCGAAACTATTATCATGTGTATATTATTAATAAATGAGTTTTAATATATAATTTGTTGAAATTATTCTAAAGCACGATTAATTAAACACTTGTTTATAATGATATGTCAAAAAAAAATATAATGCAAACTTACTTTTATATGATTCCATAAAAAAATACAATTTAAAAATCTTTTTAGAGTTTGGTAAAATATAGGTCATTAATTTACAAAAATATTATTCGTTAATTTTTGCAATTTTTTTTAAAAGAAGCCATTTTTCACTATCTCATTACAATTTTTAATTTGTTATGATCTTAAACCTTTCATGCTAGCAAATCACATTTGTTGTAAATAGTCTTTCTCTTTCCTTTCCTGTTTTTAGGCTTTTTTTTGGTTTACTTAATTTTTTTAGTACAGTGAATTAGCTTATATACACTAGATTAAATTTTAATTTTTTTTAAATGGGGAGAGATATATATAATATATATTAAATTATAACGAGTACGAATATCGCTAAATCGGATACCCACAAATATAGATAATTTATATCGAATACGGATTATTCAAATCGAATGCTATCATTATCTAGATTCATATTCATTTTATTGAATATTTATAAACACCATTCAAATTCTCATTTTTAAATATTTATACAGATAAATATCTATAAAATACAAATTTAAATTCAAAATATATAAATTCGAGTTTTCAAATATCCATTTACATCAGTAACTTTGACGATTACAAAACTGGTCTGCATCCCAAAAAATTCGAAGGGCAATTTGGACATTTCAGACAACAACGATAAAACAACACCCGGCTCCGAGACCAATGGCGATGTTCATACAGCCTCCACCACAATGTGACCTTCTCCAACGCATGACACCATCTCTCTCTAAAACACTTTCTCTCTCCTCCCCTGCAAACTGCAGAATCCCCATTGTTTATTTTTTATTTCTTTTTCCCTCGAAAACAGCACAACCCTCAACTACATGATTAAATAAATACAATCTATTCCTATTCAATCCATCAAAGCTGTCATATTTTTTTTAAAATTAAATTCATTTATTTTTCAAGCAAACACGAACCCACAACAAACCCAATTGAAATCATTTTTCTTAATTTTTACTTCAACCAAACAAACACCAACAGCAAAGAAAGACCCATTTCAACAACTGAAACATCTTTCAACCCTGTATCCCCAAGAACAAGCTTTTTTTTCTTTTGGGGTTTTTAAGAGAGAAAAATAAAATCAAAAATGGTGGAGCTAAATAGACCCAATAATAAGGGAAAGAGGGGGTTCTATGTGAAGATGAAATTTCTACATGCCAAACATGGAAGACAAACGGAGAAATCTTCATTTTGCTTCAAATACTTCAAATGGATTCTCTGGTTTTCTCTTTCCTTCTATTTTTTCAGCTCTTTTCTCATTACCCATGGCCCCCAATCTCAAAAAAGCTCTTATTCTCTCTCGAAAACCACCATTGCTGAATCCAAATCCTCTCGTGCCCTCTTCGAATCAACCAACGCCACAGCTATTAAATCCAAAACCAATCAAGGTTTGTTAACGCAAATTTTTTTTTTTGCGTGATTGTTTTTTTAACAACAGTTAGTTGTATTTTTAAATTCCGTCAAATTTTGAATTTTTCAGGATCGTTGAATGATTTGAAGGTTTATGTCTACGATTTGCCAGCGAAATACAATAGAGATTGGCTATCGAATGAGCGATGTAACAATCATTTATTTGCTTCGGAGGTGGCTATTCATCGAGCACTAATGACGAGCGAAGTACGGACCCTTGACCCATCGGAGGCCGACTTCTTCTTCGTCCCGGTCTACGTCTCCTGCAACTTCAGCACTGTTAATGGCTTCCCGGCGATCGGTCACGCTCGGCCGCTTTTAAAATCGGCGATCGAGCTTATTTCTTCGGAGCTTCCTTTCTGGAACCGGAGCCGGGGCTCTGATCATGTCTTTGTTGCCTCCCACGACTACGGCTCTTGTTTCCACGCAATGGTAAAAAAATAAAATAAAAATCTTAATCAAACGTATTTATCTGGTATTCATGCTAAATATAGAAGAACTTTTATTTGTGTGTTTCTGAAAAATTGTTGTTTGTTTTTTAAAGGAGCATAGGGCTATGGAAGATGGAATACCCGAGTTTTTGAAGAATTCGGTCGTTTTACAGACATTTGGCGTTAAATATGATCATCCCTGTCAAGATGTTGAGAATGTAGTGATTCCACCTTACATACCGCCGGCGAGTATCCGTTCGACTCTTTCGAAATCGCCGGTGACTGGGCAGCGAGACATATTTGCGTTTTTCAGGGGCAAAATGGAAGTCCACCCAAAGAACATCAGCGGGCGTTTTTACAGCAAGTAATTACCTAATTAAAGTCAAACCCAGTCATTAATAATATAAGGGGAAAATCCGGCTAAATATTTGTCTCACTTTGCACAGTTGTGACATAATATTTGTTCTCTCATAAGTGCAACTTTTTGGGATAATTTTATTAAACGTGTTAGTTACACAGAAAAAGTATTATCTAATAAAATACTTGGACAAAAAAATTTACTTTGTACTTACTCGTTGGAGATAAATGATAGCAACATATAAAATGTCACTTGGACAAGTATAAATAACATGAATAGTAAAAATTTCGTAATTCAGGACCATTTCAATTTTCTCTTGAAAATCTAAATCTAAAGTTATAGAATTACCCCTGACCTTTTCCTTTTATTTCAGACGTGTCCGGACTAACATATGGCGGAAGTACGGAGGCGACGCGAGGTTCTACCTGAAGCGCCACCGGTTCGCCGGTTACCAATCTGAGATAGTCCGGTCGGTTTTCTGTTTATGCCCCCTCGGGTGGGCCCCATGGAGTCCGAGGTTGGTCGAGTCCGTGGCTCTCGGGTGCGTGCCGGTTCTCATCGCCGACGGTATCCGCCTGCCATTTTCCTCCGCTGTCCAGTGGCCGGAGATATCTCTCACGGTGCAGGAGAGGGATGTCGGAAAATTGGGTGATATTCTTGAACACGTGGCAGCCACCAACCTCACAGACATCCAGCGTAACTTGTGGGACCCAGAGGTCAGCAGGTCCTTGTTGTTCAATGATCGGATGGTGGTGGGGGATGCCACCTGGCAGGTCCTACGTGCTCTATCAGGGAAGCGGGACAGGTCCCATAGGGGATCGAGGGTTTCTGGCCAATTGAGGCCTGACACGTAAGCGGTGATCATTGAGGGGATTGAATCTGTATATGTATGTTGGAATACAGCTGGAATTAATTGGGATGAAATTATTTGTTGTGTAAATACAAAATGTGGGTCGCAGAAACAGGAGATGCCTAGCTGGCTACGTGGGGTTATGTTGCTGAGATGGCTAGATCTCATTGGATCATTTGCGGTTCGGTGGGCCAAGGAGATGATGATACTGTACATGGGAGAAAGAATATTTTTGTGTAATATGGGTGGAGTTGGAAATTGTGAGGTGACACTTGTAGCGCAATACGAAATTGCAAAAATAACATAATTTTTGTTGTGATAATATTCTTCAAGTAATTATTGTTTTAATGTATAATTTTAAAAATATAAAATATAATTTTTTTGAGTAATAATTTATTCTATTCAAAAAAATAATTAAATATAGCTACTTTTTTTGATTTCTTAAGTGATATTATACATGCAACAAATTCAATAAGGGTCTAATAAGGTATTTTTAAATTATTTAATCTTTGATCAACCACTGACATGTTTTTAAGAACTGGTTTTTAGCACCTAAAAAACAATTGTACCATTTTTCATGTGGGTTTTGTTTGCATTGATATGTTAAAAGTAATGATGAAACTCATAGGTTCTTTTGTAGTAATCATTTTAAACTCACAGGTTTATTTTTTCTTTCAAACCACTGCTTGTTTTGAGTATTTATAACGTGATTAAATACAATCTAATATTGTTGTTATTTTTTGTTTAAACATTTACATCTTCTTTTGCAAATATTTTTGCTGTTTTGGGACGAAATTGGAGAAAGATTAAAATTTATTTAAAAGTTAAGAGGCAGGAATACTTTTTTTTTTTATTGAGTCCGAAGAGGCGGTTGTGATGAATAAAGAAGAAAATATTTGTAAAAAGGGAGACAGAGTTAAATTGGCCAGCCGTATGACAGCTGGGTTGTGCCAGAAGTCAGCTCTGATAACTGACAAGTGGTCACGGGTTCGGGATCAAACCAATTACAGAAACACAGAAATGGCTTTTACCGATCGGATCATCAATTCATCACAAAAATTAATCTTCTGCTTCTTAAAAGCACATCATACAGTCTTGGAGTTAAGTAGTTAAATATGTTATATTCTAAATAGCGCGCGTTCCCTCTCTTCTGAAAAACTATTTAAATTTATCACCGCTTGTGTTAAAAAAAAAAAAAACCAGGACATCATATTACAGTGATGGATCGAGAGAAAAAAAAGTGGGGAGGGGGGGGGGGGTCGCATCCCAATTTTTTTGAAAATAGTTAAGCTCATCTCGTCAAATTATTTAAAAAGAAAGTATGCCCCCTTCATTATAAATAAAAATATATATATTGACTATTTATGTCTTTTTGCGTTAATTTGTTTTAATTTGATAGTAAAATTTAGTTTGAATAATTTTTGTGATAATTATTTCTTGCCATCGGTTCATTTATATTATCGTCCTCCCAAACCTATATTCCTGATTCCGTCCTTATCATATTATCGCATAAAAATAAAGCCAAATATGTTAAGAAAGAACATATAAGCTACTTCATTAACAAATTTGGCTAAACAACCAACTACGCACTTTATTTTAACTAGCTATCACTCACAAACGACGCGAGATTACTTTCTTTGCTAAAAAAAAATAAAATTAAACGCATTATGCGCATCTCCATAATAATAACATCATATACGAAAACCACCCACAATCTAGTGCATGGACCACTGCTTGGTGGGCAGTAAAGATTTCAGCGGTTGAAGGGTCTTTTACAAAGTTAAACAACTTACACGAACCAGATAGGAAGAGACCGTTTCTATTTCTAATCACCACACCGACTCCAAAAAGCATTAATAATGGAAAACAAAGCTGCATCTAAATTTATTATTATTATTTTAACTGGATAAATTGCAGGGGACGGCCAACAAGAAGGAATTTCCTGTGGGATAGGAGTTCGGGCCTAGGCCTCACGGTATCTAGAAAGGTAATATTTTGCCATATCCACAATAATCTTTATTAACCTTCGTTAATTTTGACACGTTATCCATCTAAATGCTTATGTTTGTTTTCTTTATTTTTTGAGTTATTAACGCGTGTTTTATAGGTTTATTCTAATCAATTAATATAATTGACAAAATTAAAAAGAGATTAATCGAGATGCGCATCACGTCATATATTTTTTGCCAATTGTTTGAAGTCTTCTTCTATTTCACAAATATATATATATATATATATATATATATATATTATAGCCTAAGAAAATAAATTAAACCCTTAATAATATTGCTCTAAATCACACATACATTGTGTACGTATAAAAATCTAATTAATTTATATATATACATGCAACGTATACGCACACGCATGTACATAAGTACAAGGGTGTACATGGCCAAAGTTGACATAGGTGTTGGTTTTGCATGTGTTACTTCATTTTTTCCATTTTTGTATATGGTTGCTCAATAATTCAGTATGTACATGTATAACTGTATATAAAGATAACATATTTACACCTATTCCATTTATTTCAATAATAATAAAAGGGTGGTGATGTTGGCACCCCCAAAAACACTTGGTAACACTCCCACTTTAATTCGGTCATTCGCAACCGAGTAAAGTGTCTATTATTCGGTTGTTGAGGACCGAATATAAGTCTATATACTCGGTCTTGACAACCGAATAAGGCATTTTCAAGTTTTTTCAAATTTTATACTCGATTCTTGACAACCGAGTAAGGCATTTTCAAGTTTTTTCAAACTTTTGCAATATTCGCTCCTTCACAACCGAATAACATATACGTTATTCGGTTGCGAATGACCGAATTAAAGTGGGAGTGTTTTCAAGAGATTTTGGGGGTGCCAATATCACCACCCATAATGAAATTCTCCCCTAAAATTAGAATTCAAAATCTCTGTTAAATTTGAGTAGGTACCTTAAAATTATGCTAATTTACTCACTCTCAAAATTTTTATCACAGATAACCACTTAACTCATATATATTTGAGTTGTATCAAGTTTGTATATATCACATGTAACTGTGTTGTGTTTAAAATGCCTTATGAAAAACATTCACGATTTAAAGAAAAATATCTCAGGCTTTGCTTGGGTGATAATGGCCTTGCTCTTAGAAGAGCGCAGTTCTTGATTCCCTCCCATTACATGCTCATCATTATGTACACAAATCCTGTATGTTTGAGTACTTTAACTACTTGTGGTCATGATTTCCTCTTGTACATGTTTATCAACACGAGCGAATTTCAAGGGAGACTGAGGTGAACCATAACCCATCCTAATTATATTTATTTGATATTATTTAGAATATTGATATAGAAATAGTATAGCCTAATATAAATTATTATGTCGTTAATTACAAAACGACTAATTAAATGTAATTATCTTATTGCTTAGGTGGTAAGCATTTTTTTAATTTAAGCTTAACGTTTTGAGATCACCTTTTTTTTTATGTTTTCTTTTTTTTTCTAACTCTTTATCCCTTATTTTTTTTATGTATTTATGATAAATGGAAAATGGTAACATGTGCCCTTAGAACATATTTTAAAGTTACTATAAATGAAAAAAATGAAATCTTGTATGAGAATTTGTGCCATATTTAATGCATATTGGGAGTTAATCATTTTCAAAAATGGGCACTTAACATGTGCCCTTAGGGCACACGTTAACATGACCCATGATAAATTTATGACTAACTTTAAATATTGATTATGATTATATTATTATTAAGCTTTAAATTTTCATGTTATCAATGTTAAAATTTTCATGATAAAATTTGATTTACTAGTAATATAGTGTAAAAAAAATTGTAATGAAATATAGTATTTGAGACGGTAAAATTCTCAATAGTTCACTTCTTCAATTAAATTTTGGGGGTAATCCAACCACAGCACACCTCTTATGGAAATCATGAATCTGCCCTTGTTAGAAGAACAACAATAAAAGATTCAAGTTATGCTATTAGAGTATCTCCAATGGAATAACTAAGTTGAATAATTAAAATGACTTTTGATTATCCATTTGGTAAATTGTTAAAGTTAATAAGGTATGAATCCTCAATGGCTATTTTTTCTCAATAACTAAATTTGTGGGTCCATTATATTGATTGTCTACAAATTAATCAATTTGAATTTTGTTTCAAAAAATAAATGAGGAAAAGATGATTTAAAGTGGAAAATATTATTTTTTACTCAATAAAAGTGGGTCTCTCATTTTGGTTATTGAAGAAGGTTGTGAATTTTGATTATAAAGGGAGTATATTTGGTTATTGGTCAAAAGGCTGCTAACATTTAATTGTATTATTAGGATAGTATTTTTAATCAACATTGTTAAATTGATTATAATCATTATTTTAATTATATCATTGGAGATTCTGTTAATGGCAGTCCAAAATTATTTTTAAAGGCGTTAGTTTAGTCTGTTATTTTTAGTTGTATGCAAAGCAACACTATTACAAACGGTAAGGGGGACAAAGGAAAAAGTGATGTACTACTACATACAAAATGTAAAACTCTAGCTTGTGAGGCTTCGTTTGATTGCAAAGATGGAAAAGAAAAATAAATTTAGTTAGTTTGTGTGCAAAAATAGAAAATAAGGTGAGAGATGTTACTCATTTTATGAATATATATCTTTTATCCTTCAATATTTTTGGTGAAAAATTTTTACTCATCACCAAGTAAAGAAAATTTCTTCATAGAAAAACATAAAAATCAAGAGGATATCACCTATATTATTCAACTTATTTTCCGTTTTTTCACCAAAGCTAACTCAATTTATTTTCATTTTTCACCTTGCAATCAAACGGAACCTTAAAATTTGGTTGGATCTTTTATCACAGGAATTACTTACTCTCAATCTTGATTTATTATATTTTAGCAGCCCCAAGTTCACGATTTTTTTTCTCTAAATAAAAATAAGAGGATTATGGTTTAAACTATACATAGAATGTCTAGGTTTTGGACAAAAGATTCCATTATTGTGAGGTTTTAATTTATAATTAAGAAAGTCACTTTTATTAAATCCATGGGTGTTTAGTTGGTATACTCGAAGAAATAGGTTAATCTAGTTGGGTGGGCACTTACTTTAACTTGGGAGAGATCTCAGTTTGAATTTGGAGTAAATTTTAGTTATTTTTAGACTATAGTTAGAGATTTATTTGTTCATAATTAAAGAAAAAATTCACACCTCCTTTAAAAAAAAAAGTTGGCATATGCTCACTTTTTAGATCATCAATTTACTATAAATGGCCCAAAAATGTCATGTAAGTTGAGTCCTCATCTGAAAGGTTTCTAAAGATTAGTAAGGTCCACCCCAATCCTATTGGCAAGTTTCACATTTGCCTAGACCAACACTTTTGGCCAAGCCCTTCTTGTTCATTCCGAATGGTTTCATGGTGTCATAATAAGGACACGTTTGTTTTTCACTTTAATCTGAAAATTTTTCTTTTTTTTTAAAAAAAATATTCAGAATAATTTTTTTATTGATTGTTTTTTGATAGAAAGATTGAGGGTAGGGAATTGAGTTTCCAAAATTCGAACTACGGTGGATAGATGATATGCTAACTCTCTCTTGCTCACAATTTGCTGCATTCTGTGCGTAAAATTTGAATGAACTTAATTAATTGTGAATTATTTATAATACAAATATTGCATTTGAGTGAAAAAATTTCTCACAGTCAACGTAAAGTTATACACTAAAAATTGAATGGTATTCAAACAATGAACGTGGAATCATATATTGCATTGGGCTTGAAGTTTGATTACTCCAATAGGTCCATTACTACTAAGATTACAGAATTAGTCTCTTAAAAGTCTTGAGCCTTTTAACAGGGCCCAGTTACTACAAGTACAATCACTATAATTTGGGCATTTGAAAATTTACGGGCCCAAAGTGGACATAAATAAAATTAACCTTTTATTTATTTAGATTAGACGGCTGAATGGATGAATTATTTTATAATATTTATCTAGCATAATTTACTCGTTATAAAATAACTAATTCTATAACCGCTGTGATTAAAATTTGAATATTTTCTATTGCTTGACTTCTATATTAAAATCTCATAAAATTTTATGGTGATCATAAAAGGAAAAAAAACATATTACCTTCCAAATGAACTCTCCTTCTCTTTCTTAAAGAGGTTATATTCTTCTTTAGAAAGGAGGTAATACATGTTTATGTATTATGATGTATAGAAGATCATTTTCACTGAGTTTCTTATAAAAAAATTTAATCATGGACTCATTCAAAAGTGAAATTTGTTCTTTAGTTAAAAAAAGGTGCTCTTTATGGAAACTTTTGAAATATATATATTGGTTTTAGAGTATTTTGTTTTGTTTATTTAAGTTCATATGTGTAAACATTATAGTATTTTATTAAGATTCAATCTAGAGCTCAATTAGTCAAATGTTACTAGCTAGTTTGTACCAATTTTGTCCTTAGTTAGAACCTTGGAAACCCCATTTCCTTTTCCTTCCACTCAACGTCCAATTCCCGATCTATCTACGGACCAAGTATAAAAAAGTTATTTTTATCAAGCCCCTTCACCACTTAAAAATGACAAGAGGACGCAAAGAGATATGTCCTAGGACCATAGATCCTTACCAAATGTTCATCAAGTACGTGACTTCTCAATCATATGTCAAATGATCACACTGATGTTATGTTCCACAAGTCATCAAGCTGAACATACTTCACGGTATTGGACTGACACACTTACAATGTTCATTGTGATATCGTAATCTTAGATGAGATCGCAACCAACACATGTCAATATCAAACTTGCTCTTGATCGAGTAATTATAAAGTGATGACAATACTATGAACTACAAGATCACTCTCGTATATTGAGAGAGATATCGTTGGCCCCTTGATAAGTGTAATTAATATTTGCATGGCCATGCACAAATGAGATGTCATTTGTTTTAGATTAATTATACTTAGAGATCAAGAAATAAAGATTGAACTATACAAGAATGACACTTGCCTAGTCTTGTGTTCAATCTAGATTCGATTGACAAAAGGAGTTAATATTTGAAATATCATTTAAGGTTGTGTCGTTTTTGACCTTTATACCCTTTGGATAATAGTAATGTTTTACTAGAGACCGCTTACTATTCGTATAATAAAATGGGCTTTTATTTATACTGCCAAAGAGTGTAAAACCTACAGGGTCGCACACCAAAACGAGTTGGATCAAAACGGGCCAAGTTGGACTTGGGCCCAGTTCGTTTGTTGCTTAGAGTTCTCACTAGGGTTCTCTTATAAAAGGGAACCTTTATTCATCTTGGCCGTCAAGGAAACTCAGAGAGGCCAGAGAGAGAACCCTAGAAGGCGCTAGTACACCAAGCAAGGATCTCATCCCGTTCGTGTGTGCATACCGTAGAGGCGTCGTAATTTCTACGCTAAGGACGACAACAACAGAAGGATTCGATCCATCCGGTTCGTTCTAGTAACATCAAATCACACATAATGTATGTTTTCTATCGATTTTATTGAACAGCATAAATCCTAGGGTTTAAGATTAGTGCGTAAATTAGTGTATGCGATGCATGATTACTGCCCTAATTCCCTTCGGTATGTAGTTGGTTTTTCACCAAATGCACACTTTTCTCTCTAATTGTTTAACCACCAAAACTTAATACTATTGTCAACGTAGAAATAACTTCTAAAAAAGTAAAATATCACTCCTAAAACAAAATATACCATAGAATCCGGCTTTATGCCCAAGTGGTTGAAATTATGGCTATTCACTTATTCATATTGAATGCCAAAATTCATTCCCTCTCCATTAACAGGATCTATCTATTGCTCATACTAAAGAAAAATGAAAAAGAAAAAAACATGACATACCATAGTAAGAACATTATTAATTATTCCGACAATAATACAAACAAAGACAAACAGAACTTCTAAATCCAGGAGGCTTGGATGATCAAACTACTCTTGCATATCTGTATACAACAACGGGACCCATCTCAAGACCTCCAATAATACAAGAATAATAATGTACAAATTAAAAACTAGTCCATTAAATGAAGTAACTATAATTTGAATAGGCCTCATTTGTAAGTTTACTATTATTCAACTTAAAAATTGACCAATCCAATTATTTTATTTTTGTAAATTTAATTACTCGATCAATCCACAATTTTTAAATTTCAAACTAAAATTCCTAGCACTCGGGTAGTTGGGTATGGTCTCTCTTCGGATCGTGGCAATAGTCATAAACCTTGTAATTACTCTGCACCCACGCCATAGCTGCGTTCTGCTCCGAGCTGAGTCTCCCATTCGGTGATCCTGCCGGGGGCCGGCATGAGGCCGGTCCGTTGACAGTGCATCCTTTTAGCTTGAAATCAGTGTACTTACCAACAAATGGTTGATACTGATAATTTACTTTATATTTCCCGTCTTCAGTGGCCCACGACGAGGCGTCCCATATCGAACCATATGCCCACATAGGCCTTAGCGGAAATGTTGCATCATTTTTCCTCGGGTACCTTCTTATTGGCACGTCATCGACAAAAAATCTGTGATTGCATAGTATGATAGTAACATGCATGTGAGGAAAAAGACATTAGGAATTGAAAAGGGAAAAATAATTTATTTTCATAGTGCGTGTGACAATTTTAGGTTTGTGAATGATATGAGAATCTAAAGAGATTTATGTGTTTTTTTTTTTTAAGTTTTCCTTCGGTTTCTGTTTCGCCACTTTTGTCCCTACGCATGACTTGTAAGGAAACCTTTCCTTTTCTTCAAATGTGTATATATCTATATGTGACACATGCATATGGTCCACCATTCATGTACGTCCTTTTAATTCAACGAAAATAAAGATGCATGTCTCCTGCTCAATATCTTGATACTTATATCGTTGACATATTCGATACGTATATTAGTAAAAAAATTATGTAGTACGCACATAAATATATATATATATATATATAACACAGTGTTCATTGTTTCAATTAAAGTATTTGTATTTCTTTTCAAAGGTTGTAACTTGTACTTTCAAGCATCTCTACAAACTCATTTTACTTAGAAATAAATTAATTAACAATATATTAAACATTCATGGTTTGCCTTAAATGCTTTCTTACTTTTAATATATAGATAAATAGATGCCTACCATCAGATGTTACACACAAAATCCCATGTGAATGTCTATAATTAATTAATTTTGCCTAGCTTGTTTTTCCCATTGTAGGGACCAGGGAGAAAACCTACCTTTCTTCTTTAGAGGGGACATAAATGAGTGAGTAGTAACACATCCCATACTATATTACAGTAATCAATAATGAAATTTAGAAGAGGGATATTTTTTGAGAAATGCTAAGCATACATAATATTTACAAAAATTTATTCACAAATACGTACCACACGGTGCTCGTATTTGGTTTGAGATAAATTGATATAATTAATGTTGGGTCTAAGATAATATATAAGAGCACCATGTATATACGGATAAATTTTTTGTAAATTATTTTATGCACATTACAATAAAATAAATTAAAAAAACATGCACGAAATGGGAAATTAGTTAAACAAAAAGAGGGATCCTAAAAAAGTTAAAAATAAAGGGACTGACTTACATGATTTGAGAGGGGTCCCACAAGATAGCATAGTGGTGATAATCAAGAGTAGGGTCAAACCAAAGGTGAAACTTCATCTCCCTCCCTATAATGTTTCCATCACCACTCCCTCTAATGTACACATTCGTTTGGAGTACATAAGGCTTGTCTGATGTTGTTCCCAAAAATTCTATATCTATTTCATCATGGTTCCCGGGGTGCACTTCATTGTTTGAAAGCTGTCATTATATATCATCATCCATAAATTAATTAAATCCAAATTAATTAATAAACATTAATTTTGTTTGTGTGGTTGCGTGGTAGCTAGTGTGCATGTGCATCAATTGAGGCTGAGCAGACATGACTTGTGTCAAAAGAATTTGCGTTATTGATCAAAAGAATCATGCACATCACCCGTACAATTTCTTTTAACATAAGGTATTATTGCTAGCTATGACAATATCTTTTAACATAAGGTATTATTGCTTTTGACAATATCATTTAATCTCTTCTTTGAAAATATCATTAGCTCTGTATATGCGATCAGATAGCGAAAGGAAAAAAATGTCTGGTTCGAAGCAATAAATTAATTTCTCACATAAAAAGAAGTGATAACTCCAGCAGTGTAACCAGATTGAAGCTTGATACCAGCACCAAAATATCCAGACTTGTATGGACTAAGTGACTTAAACCCGCTCCCTATATATTTTCAACAAATTAAGATATGAGATAAGCAACAACAATAAATTAAAATGGAACAAATTAAATTAAACTAGTTAAGCTATATAAGTATCTGTAAGGGACCTGAATTTTGGTCAAGCCAAATTGTTAAAGAGTCATGGTCTACACTTTGGTGTTGAGCACCCCACAAATTGGTGAACACTTGGTTGAAACCTACGGAACCAACTTTGGAGCTAAGGTAGAAGCCAGGTGAAGGTGGGCCTTCTGCATTGGTTGAAGGGAGAGTAAGAATGAGGAGAGAGAGAAAGATGAGAGCCATGAAGAGAGAGAGAGAGAGAGAGAGAGAGAGAGAGAGAGAGAGAGAGAGAGAGAGTGTGTATGGATGATGAGAGAACGGGAAGTATATATGGTATAAATAGGTGAAATAGTGACCCCACTTTGCTAATTAAAGGTGATAAGGAGTTTATATCGATCGGAGTTGTAGACAATCACCTTTCTAACAATTCAATAGGGTATTTCTTGTAAAATTTAGGTGAGACTCGAAATGGAGACAGGGCAAAGGCGGCCCAAGCTGCAGCTTAGGGCTTTCGACATAGTAAGGTCTCTGGTTTTTCTTAGTCTTTATATATATATATATATATATTTATATAAATCATTTTATGATGAAAACCTGTAATTTGAGTCGTGTTAGGTTCAGCGATTGGAACCTTCTCTTGATATTTTGATGCTTCAAGTTTGTGAGTTTGAGCCCCTCGAATCAAATCTTTTTTTTTCATTTTAATTACTACTTAATGCCCAAGTGCCTAACCAATAATTAATATATTTCTTTAGATGTAAACTCTTTTTATTGTTTTTCATTTTAAATAATTAATATATTTCTTTAGATGTTAACTCGTTTTATTGTTTTTCATTTTAATTACTTAAAACCCAAGTGCCTAACCAATAATTAATAGCTTTTTTTCAGTTAACTGTTTTTTTTTTCAAAGAAGTCTTCATACGGTCCTTCCATAGTCGACCGCTCTTATTTACTTCACAATATTTGAAAACTTGGTTGAAGATTTGGTTAATGAAAAGTTTAATAAAGAGGATACTATTTACAAATTTTAATGAAAAACGTGATATTTTTTTTTTCAAATGAACAACAAATTGGTGAAAAAAATTTATGAATATAAGAAATTCCGAAACCAAAATTTACCTAGCATCAAACATCACTAAACAAGAGAGAAGATACAAAATAAGGGAGTCAAGGGGTGAAAGGGGATACCCAATCCAATCCCGGAAGAGATTCCCTTTACGCAAAAAATTAAGAGGCCATACAGTTAGCAATAACATTATCCTCTCTCCTAACAAAAGAAAAAGAAATACATATATACAGCCAACCGTTGCACTAAGTTCATATTTTATGGAATCAGCTTTTTTGAATTGTCAAAAATCACTTTAGAGATAAAAGTAATTTTAAGTTGAATGGTTCAAATTTTGTGTTATCGTTAGAGCCAAATAAAATGTTCCTTCTGGTGAAGACTCGATCTACTATATAAAAAGTTGAAAACTAATTTGAACCATTCAATTTAATATATGTATATACATATATATATGAGTTACGTTATAAAGAGGATTCTCTCACTTAAGTAAAAAGAAGCGATTTTCATTTGAAAAGGTAAATTGATGATTTTTTATTTTATTTTATAGAGATGATATATATAATGAATAGATCACTTCCACGAAATTTCATTAAAAAATTCAACCTAGAAGTTCTAAGAAATTTGTTGGAGGTAATCTACTCACTATATAAATTATCTCTACAATTTTTTTTTTTTAAAAAAATCATCTATTTACCCTTCAAATTGGCATCCGTTCTTTTAAGTAAAGTGAAAGTGAAAGAATCCCTATTTATAACTTAACTCATATATATATATATAAAAAAATATAATTGTATCACATAGCTTTCTTTGGAAAGTAACTTTATTGGAATTTTGGGTCGATTCCGTCGATTCCCTTTCCGAGAATTGAAAAACCGCGTCCTTGCACTATTTATCAAAAGAAAATCAAAATATTCTATAAATAATATGTATACATATACATACATATATATATATATATATATAATTCTGTAATATAAAATCATAGAGTTATTTCATAATAAATGATGTTTTTCATATCTTCTTCATAGAGAGAGGATCTAATTTTTTGTCGTAGAGTACCCTATCCTTCTTCAATTTTTATGGGCAAACTTGTTAATTAGTAAATTAAAGGTTTGTTCATTTGAGGAAGCATTATAAACTATATATTAAGTTCATATATATATATAGATTGAATTATTTAAAATTCAAAGATAATCTCCCATGACTTCTCAAATCTACTATGGGATATATATATCTATATATATTCTTGTGTTACTTTTCTTTTCCTTCCAAACATCATGCATGTGAGCAAATAGATACAGACTTTGACATGTACGTTAAGTCCCCCCGGCCATGGGATTAATCTACATATAATATTACTTTTGTTTACTAGCTAGATTGACCATCATGATTAGAGTAACTTTTTCTACTTCTGTACCCCCGTGACTACATCTTTTAGGGAAATATTTCTTTTGTTTATTTTAAATTACGGTAGAAAAAAATACATTTTTTCATTATTAATTCCACAAACTAGTCTTCTTTCTGTATTTCTCTTCAAAAAAAAGTCATATTCTATTTTACTTTTTTCAAAAAAAAGAAAGATGTGGCTCCAATCAAAATGAGAAGTACGTACATGATGAGATTACACATTTAAAGTGTGTTCGGTTAGCTAAAACTCGTTGAGTGAAAACTAGTTCTTTGTGTAAATGAAATATTTTAAACTTGTTTAGTTGATATAAAAAATGATGAAAATCAACTACATTATTTCTAGCAGCAATAGTGCAAAGTATGTAAATAATAAATTTTTCATTAATTTATAATATCAATCACATTGTTTATATTCTCTATCTTAGCAAACCAAACCCACTTGCAGCATATACACGTAGTCTAACACATCTTTAATGTTTTTGTCTATCTTTTGAAATTGATCATAAAAAAAAATTTGTTGAAAAATAAAATATGAACACCCAGAAGTCTGACACTTTTTCTAGTTATTGTATATTTAATTAATTATTCCTTCATTCTTAATTAAATATTCATATTTGAATGTCATGTGTTTTATGTACGTACTAATTTAATTGGCCACAATCAATGTTTAGAATTGATATGATGCACAATCGAGTTATTTTTTAAAAAGAGAAATGAATTCTTAATAAATTTTTTTTCCAGCAAATTCTTAATTTAAAATATTCAAAATAAAAATTAGTAGACTTCTAATTCTGAACTAATGCATTGTCATCCCTTTTTTTAATGACTACTCATATTGCGAGAATATAATATTATTTTAAAAAATTATATTATACTTTTCTAAAGTTATATATTATTATAACAATAAATATAATTACTTTTCGCAATAATATGAGACTTTCCAATATACAAAGTCAACTATAATTTTGTTATACAATATTTCAGGTTGAGATAGTGGATACAATTCTTAATTAATGGCTCATGATAAATATATTCAGTAGTGACATGTCATGAGGCACCATACGAAGCCCATATTTGATTTATGAATCTCTATTTAATTTTCATTATTTTTAATAATTAATTTGAATGATCTCAAAAAAAAAAAACCCACAAATTGAACAAAAAATAATTAATAAATTCCTCTTTGCTGACACTTCCATAAATTTTTCCCATGCCTTGGTATGGATTGAGGATAAATATATATCGAAATTTCTTAGTGAAAAATAATTTCAAAATGGGACCATTTCTTGGTGTCAAGTCTCTTAACTACGGGAAGAAAAAAAATACAAACAAAAAATTAAATGCAGATACTAATTTTCTCAAAAAGGATTGATGCTGACTTATTTTCCAAATAATTAAAGTAATAGTATGCGTACCATGAATATGTCTTGGATCGGAATCCTACTTTTCTATTTTTCCTCTGACGAGAAATACTTTATATTACAATGGATACTCGTTACTTTAATTTTTGAGAAGTAAAATATTCATTATAATTATAAATGGTTTAATATCACTCATTTGATCCGTAACGTAAGTCAGGCCTAGCCGCCTAGGGCTGTAGTACATTATATGATCACAAAATAGTTATTCGTGTGATTTGAATCTTTGATCTCGTTAATTAAGTAGTGATTATCGTTCAATCCTTTGTAGTTCGTAATTGTTATAACAGTTGTATATTATGGTAAACTGCAATTATGATATTAATATTAATTGTTGATTGATTAATACTATATTTTATAAAAACGAGCCTAATGTTACAATTAAAAAATTTTTAAAGACGGACTTTTGTTTATATCTAATCAATCTCCCAAAAATTAAAACACACCATTCTTTTGTCTTATATTAAAAGTTACTGATTCACCTTAAATAAAATAGAAATTTCATTGTAAGTAAAGTTCAGTAATAAAATTTACTTGTTATCTTATGATTTTGTATATTGATTATGCTATGAATAAAGACTCGCGGATTTTAATTTGAGAGGTGAAAAATACGCAATTTTTTAAGTCCGTTTGACCTTACGTAAATTTGGAAACTGTTTGAAAAAGTAATTGAATATTTGTAAATAGAAGATATATAAAGTGAGAGGGGCGATTCAGGGTACTAGGAAGTTGTTCCCCCGCCTTTTATTTTGAATTTGTTGGCGGTTGATTCTGGTCGTATTTAATTTAATATCTTCATTTCAAAAAAAAAAGGAGGGGGGTGATTTGGTAACACGCCTTTCATATTTTTTTCTTTTATTTTTCATGAAAAAATTCATTACCATTGTCCAATTAAAGAAATGTGATTTTAAATTCAAAAATATAATTCTCACCCTATTTGAAGGGAACTTGTTTCTGACCCCACTACTTTTTATAGAAAACTTTCTAACTCACTCCTTAAGTGGAGTGAATTTATTAAAACTTATATCACTATGGAAGAAAAATTAACATTGGAGATGGATAACTTAATCACTAAATATCCACTAAGACTTAATTTTGAATAATGCTAAAAAAATTCATCAAAATATGCTTGAAATAAATTTACAAAAATTAAAATAAAGCCACATTTAGCAACAAATTAAGTAAAATATCATGACGTGTCTTATATTTAGATTTTATGATGAATTGACGTTAATATACTTATTTATAAGATATATATTTTGTTTACCGTGAAAATTAAAGCAAATGAAATTTTGATTCAAAGAAAACCTATCGAAAATCTACGATCATTCAATTATCGGATCTCTTTTTAAAATTTCGAAACAAATATGAATTATAATCTCATCATAATAATATCAATTAGTTAATACATGTTCAAGGTTGTGCTCTTTTATTTGTGTGACTACGTTAATTTTTTATTAATAGTTTTGCCATTCCGTTGTACACCCTAAAAATTACATAGACTCCACAGTGTCGGGGCACCCTTTCTATCGCGGAGAAAAATATTCGCCTTTAATTAGCTTGTATTATAACTAAATTCACCAATTAATCTGTCTCAAATTTAGAGATTTACTTTAATTTTAGTATCTTTATAAAGACTAATAGAGTGGTGCAAGGCAATTGAAGAGCAATGGAGTGAATCAGGGTGAGTTCTTAGTAGGGCATTTAGGGTGAAAATTATTAAGATTAATTTTTTTAAAATGGGATCGTGTGAGAAGATTAATAGAGTGAGTGCATTTAAAATCACCCCTAAAGAATTGGTTTCTATGGAAGCTGGAAAAATAATAGAATATTCAAATTATTCATCGCATTTTTCAATTTCACATAAAAATGAGCTCTTATCAAAAGCAATTTTTTTTTCTTTTTTGAAAAAGATCAACTTCTATTAGATAAAATAAGCCAACCAAAAATCGATAATGCAGTCTGGTAACAAAGAATCTCAAATTTCTAAACGATCAGAAAAATAATAAAAGACCCAAGATTATACATGCATGCCCCACTCGATTTCTCTCTCTGTCAATAAATTGAAAAATAACATTACATGCACCCTTGCCGCAAAGAAAAATATATGAAATGCACCCTTAATTGTGAACACATGCATGGAGGATTAGTTTTTGCAAGTATAGTCAATTTTCTTTATAATGAACAAGTCGCTTTTCAACCACATATGAACCCACAAAAATTGGGGTCAATTGCCTCTTTGTTGGAAAATTTGGTTTCTTAGAAGCATTCACAAAGACTTTTTATCAACTGACACAGCAACCACCCTAACCCAAATGTTGAACATTTTGAAGTTTTAAATAACTAAATAATAAAAAATTAAGAACAAGATCAAGAACATTAATGAAGCTATCCAATTAGGGGATCTGTTATCATTTGTGAGAACAGGTATTTATTATTTACGTCCAAGCATAACCAATTGTGATAAGGAGTTGAATTGGTTTAATAATTTTTTTATATAATTAATGTGGTGCAAATCAAATGAAATTTAAAAAAAAAAATTCAGACATGAAAATTAATTCTTGAAAGGAGTTTTTCTGAAAAAAATTCAAGAGTTTTGAAATTATAAAGCTTCACTTTAACAAAAGTAACTTGTAGGTCAAAAAAAAATTTTGTCTCCAAATTATGTTTTTCGTCACAAAATTGGTGACAAAATATTTCGTACTTAAAGTCTTGGCGGGGACAAAAAAAGATTTTTGTCAAAAGAAAAAAACTTGGCACTAAAAATATCTAGATTACTAAAATTTTGCATCACATTTAAGAAACACTCCTTAGTAGCATAATTCTGAGTTTCATGATTAACGTAGGATAAATTATGCAATGAAACACAAATTTTGTCTGCTAATAGAGTACATTATATATGTGATGAAAATGTTTTGTTCACAAATAGACATCACTAAATGTGTAATTTTGCAAAAAAAAAAAATGTATTTTTGTACAAACATGCATATCATTTGTTCCAATTCCAAAATCTCTTGAAATTTTTAAACCATTTCCAAATTCGAAATTCGGCAAAATCAGGAACTTTTTTAAAAAATAAATTAATTCTCTATAGATTTTTAACAATTTTAGAGTTTTATGACTCGGGTGTTAGCTCAGTGGTTAAGTGCAACTCAACTTGCACAAGCATGTATGTCATTTGTTCGAACACTTTCATTTCTTTTCTTCAATCATATATATATATATATAGGTGTTAGTTGTCGCTTGTAGGAGTTTTATAAATAAAATAATGCGCCTCGGTAGTTATTTGATTTAAATAAGGGTGTAGTTATTATCATTTCAATTAAATATGCTGGCACTCTAAAATTTATTGAAATATATGAAGCTTCCAAAACATTAAAAAAAAAAGATCATTAAAGATGATATACACATATATTTATGTTGGTCTTCTACGAGATTTCTTCACACCATATTAAAATGTAAGAGTAATTCACACTCGTAAAACTGAATTTATCGTTAGTATATGATTTAAAACGTCACTATAAAAAATACTAAAATATCTATTTAGAATAGTGACAGTGATACTGTGAAACTCATAAAAATTGAATGATGCCACTACTAGCCACCCACAAATACATGAATATATGTACTTTGAATATATGTGCCGTTAAATGGTTGGTTTGGTGATCAATTACTTTCAAATCCATATATTTCGCAACAAAGAGTCTCTTTAATAGGCCGACAAATATTTGGACTTATTGTTTTGCAATTGAGACGACAGAAGGGTAGGTTTTATTTATATATCTAACTCTTGTGATTGAATGCGTGAATGGAGCCTCTATACATGGCCGACAATTCTCGAAGCCCTGGACATGTTTACGTATACCACGTACATTTTCCTAAATCTACCTCAAATTAGTAATTTAATCTAAGAGCATCTTCAATAAGACTGTGTAAATTTTACATAACAAGTGAGTTTTATACAAAAAAATTACAAACACCCACCATTTATGTCACTAACATCACTATTGTCACAAACACCTCCCTCATACTAATTTTTAGTCACAAACACCCACCACCCAATTAAAATTTAATACAAACCTTAATTAAAAATAAAATTACTTAACATTGATTAACATTGAAAGAGAAGAATATCTCCCAGTCGTCTCTCACTTTCGTAACTTTCCCATCGCTCATCTCGGTGCCAAAGGACAGTCATTGACGACCGATAAAAACCCTCTCACACCTCCGCGACAGTTAAAAAAGAAAGAAGTCATTTACGTCTCTCACCTAATGACAGGTGAGTGGATTTATACATATTCACCCCACATTAGGTGAATGTATTGCAAGTGACTCACCTAATATAAGGCAATGGAATATAGAATGTACTGGAGTATTTCTAAATTAGACTCACCTAATGACATGTGAGTGGATTTACACACACTCGCCCCACATTAGGTGAATGTGTTGTAAGTAACTCGCTTAATAACAGACACTCGTCTTACATGGGGTGAGTGTGTCTGTATACACTCGCCTTATTTGAGGAGAGTTGTAACTAGATTACTCTCCTTATATAAAGCGAGTCAAGCCTGGATAGAACCCGTTTTATACTCTATTTTAGGGATAACATCTTTGTTTCAATTTGAATGTTGTAGAATGATGTACGAAAGCTAATATACACATTAATACACCAATAATAATAATTATAATACATCTTTGGCTTCATTTTGGAGTTAAATTTCATCACCAACTTTTTTTTTAACTTCTTCTTTCTCCACCATCTCATGAACATTGCTTTTTATTTATCATAATCCAAGCTTTAAACTTTTCACCAATAATGTTTGTACTTCAATTTGATTGTGATTTCTTGATTTTGAGAGCTCAAATGATAAAGAAATGAGTCTCTTCTCTCTCTATCTTTTTACTTGAAGCAATGAAATGTGATTGTGAATGGGGGGAAATGAGAGATATATGTTTAATTATTTGGGTAAATATTTGATTAGTTTATTAAAAAATGAATAAATAAATAGGTTAATGTTTTAAGTATTGGGTAAATAAGTTAAGTAATAATTAAGTGAGCAGATGTTTGTAACAAAAAAGTGGGGTGTTAAAAAATGAGTTTTATTAAATTATAGATAGTGGTGTTTGTGACAAGATTGAGGGGTGTAAATAATAGCACCCTAAAAAATAGCCACTTAAAGAACAAAAAATTATACAAATGAGGAGAGAGAATGAGTAGGTGGAGCAAATGAGTGGATGGAGAGAATATGTGAGTGGTGTGATAAAGTTAATGAAGAGAGATAATGAGTAGGGGGAGAGAGCATCCCACTTGGCTATGTAAATTAAATGTGCAAAATACACAGCCATTATACACAATAGTTTAATTGGTATTGATTTTATATAACCATTGGAGCAATAAAAAATTTACACAATTTTACACAATGCTGAATTGGCTATTTTTATACAATTCCATTGAAGATGCTCTAATAATTCTAGTAAAACGATATATTTTATATAAAAAAATTAACATATTTATTATTACGTATTAGTTAGAATATGTCAATAAAATTTATTATAAGCATTAATAAGTATTTATGTAGAATTACTCTTTAATGTAAAGTAACCAATTAACTAAATATATGCGAGTATGATTACCGCAAGACAAGTACGAAAGTAGGTATATCTACATACTAAATTATTTCTTCGAAGTTCTAAGCTAAACACAACTAGTGCGAGTAAGACACTAAGAATAGAACGCTAAACTTTGCACTCACAAGTATTAATGAAGTGAAATAAATATCAAGTATATATCTTTATCATATAGACCTTAGGCCATTGGCAAAGTGTCACATGATACCTCCCAACAATACTTGCGACCAACTACATTTCAATGACACTGTGCATATGCTTGAGTGCAGCACGGTTCAGCATGCCATCTAGTATCAGTAACTACAACAAGCCATTCAGCATCAACCAGAAGTTCTAGTCTTGCATCTCAACTAATTTTTTGGATAAGCGTTTTCTCATATATAAATATTGTTTCCATGTAAATAGATTTAGGACTTTCCTTGGTAATTGTTTTCTTATAACTTTGAGTCAATGTGCACTGCTACAACTTTAATATTTTCATTAAATGGTTACATGTGGGGAAAAGATTATACGCCTTACACTCGAGTTGCTTACTAGTGCACATTGACTAGCATTCTATTTCAAACTCTTTATTTCAAATTGTAATAAATGTTCATGTAATCAAGTTTATTTTAATGAAATAATTTCAATTTATGCTACTGCTCTCTTTAAAATTACTATTATTGCACGTTGATTGTAGATAATATCCTAGTAAATTTGGTTGGGCAAATAGTTAACCCCGTTGCTCACGTGGCCTCATTTGGGCCATCAAAGGACCCTAACACAGAGGCATGGGGCAATTTGAACCCCTCTTTTTTTTCTATTTTTTTATCAAAAAAATCATATATATATATATATGTGTGTGTGTGTGTGTCTGTGTGTGGGTCTTATATACAGTTCTAGGGTATATTTACGTTCTCTAAAAAAATGCGTACTTTAGTAGTAAATAAAAGTAATGGAAAAAAACGTACAAATATCGATCTACATGCGTCCCAAATGAATACACTATTGATCTAATCTTTTCTAGCTCAACTCCTCCTCTTTTCTCAGCTGACTCTTCATACTTATTTGCTTCAAAATTTGAATTGTTTTTTGAATATCAAAATATGAATTTTTGGTTGTTGGTTGTTCTCTTATTTTGACTTGTTTCTTTGTTAAATAACAACATGAAAAATAATAAAAAAAATATTTAATAAATTAAAAAATAAGTTGAAATATATAGTCTTGAGAAATGATTGAATGAAAGGGAGATACCACATTGTCACCAATCCGACATGGTATCACTGTACAATCAACCTTCACCACGTACGTGTATTAATTTGTTATATCTATCGATTCTCTAACTTGTATCAAACAAAGATCGAATACAATCAGCCATGTATCAACCTACCCTCCTCTCTCTCTGTCTCTCTCTCTTATCTTGCACATCGCTTTGGGAACCAAATCAGCACACCACACCATACCACTAGATATGGAATTAATATCTTCATAAAAAACAGCTCCGATCCCTTGTTTCTTCTATTTGCATCAAAAAAGAATGGAGAAACTTGCCGGACCACTTCTGAGAATATAGGGAAATCAATCGTAAACCCATAACATCAAGATGGATCATAAAAGAATTAAGAGAAAGATCTTCAAATCATATAAACAACGTCTTCAAAACCATTCAAATACAATGGAATAACTTTTCCCTTGATTTGATAGTGGAATAACTTTTCAAGTTCTTCTAAATTCTCTTATTTCCTCAAATATAATAGTCAATGGCTTCTTATATCTATTTTAAAAAGGAAACAAATGAATTGGGTTTGCAAAATCCTACTGTAAAACCCTAGATTTTAGAGAAATGTATATAGTGGGTGATGTAAACTGATTCAGGGCTAGTGGGCTACTGTTTTGAATCCTCCATGGCGGATTTAGTTGGGTGGCCGTGAGATGAATAGAGATGGACAGAAGTGTTTTATGTTATGTTTGGGAGCTTTATAGTTGGTACATGTGGCACATGTTGATTGGTCAGTGATACCACATCGGATTGATGACGTGGTATCCCCCGTTTCACTCAATAATTTTTTATCCATTTTATGCATATATGTCTTTTATTTTTTGTGACAAATTTTCTTCCGCACTTTTAAAGAAAAAAATTTCATGATAAAAACAAAAAATAAAAGTTAATCTTAACATACAGCTCAACTTAGTTTTTAACTTATCACACAAATTAATTATTTTTATGTTGATATCAAATAGAGTCTCAAAATTATATATATATATAATTTTTTTTTGGAATTTCTAATATTAACCCCCTTTATTTAAAGTATGGCTCCACCACTACCTTAGGCTAAAGTCGTTTTATTTGCTTTCTTCATAGACGAATATTTGTAAATGCATACCTTAGGTTAAACTTGGGGATTTTTCTATTTTTCGTTTTAACCATATTGAGTTTCTTTTTGGTCAATAAAAGGTAATAGTATAGATTAAATTAACAATGTGCAGTTTCAACTGTTTACGTGGATAAGTTCTTAATCATAAGATCAGTCACTTACTATTTTTCTTTTATTTTTTTATTTTATTTAAATTATTTATATTCAAATAACACACGCATGTATTTAAAAAAAGAAGAAAAAGAAATGTCAAACAAGCATGATATATACACAAGAAACTACACATATAGATGTACAAGCTGATTTAGTACAGACCAACTTTAGAGACGTGTTTTCAACATTAAACATGGAAATATATTTTTCAACGACGAAACTTTGTCATTAAAAGCCATTCCATACTAAATCTCCTTCGTGTATATATATATATATTATAGTTTTATATGTGAATGCCCCAACTTTCTGCCTTCATCTATTTTAGCTTCCATTATATACTCCTTTACTCAATAATAAAAAGATATTTGCCCATTCCGTGCAACAACTACAACCGAACAATTAATGCTTTAATTGCGATTACTTTGTATTTAGGGATAATTGCAATTTATCCATCTTAATTATAGTCCTATTAGCACTTTACTATATGGACTATAAATTTTAGCAAGTACTGCTACGAACTATGTAATTTGTTGCAATTGCTTACTTTTCACTAACGGAGTTAAATTTTTAACGGAATTTTAAGCCCACATGCACAACTCATGAGTTTTATGAGGGCAGAAATAGAAATTTAACTGTTGGGTCTCCAAACATTTCTTTATTATATGCATACATTGTTGTTTAAATATTATATATCTATACACACTTGCTCGAGAGGAAGAAGGGGGGAGAGAGAGAGAGAGAGAGAGAGAGAGAGAGAGAGAGAGAGATGAATGGTGTCCTCACCCCATGGATTGATTTGAACCTTGTAAGAAGGTTTGATTCTTGCCAAATTTGTGGGTATTTTCATTGGGTATGAGTACGTGACATTACTATCTCTGTTCTTTATTTATCAATGAAATGGAAGTGTTTGTTTGACCATTATGTATAGCACTAAAGCACAAACAAGCACAAGCGATAGTTCTGCCATGCCTTCCCCATATTTAAGTAATGCCTAGTGCTCTATTTTGCCATGCCAATTCAATGGGCTGAGTGTTGTACTTAGTTGATTCGGAGCCCTAATTAGTTGATTCAAAGCGCTAATCGCCTAACTTCGCAACTCAATTGCCTGATTTCGCACTTATTATTCTTGGTTGAAGCCGGAATCTTGTTGCTCTTTGTTGGATATTGGAACTCTAACATACTTCTCTTTTTGTTGGATGGGTGTGAATGAATAAAGAACATAAAAAACCGGTGCTATTATGTACATTTCACACGTTGAAAGTTGAATTTCCATTTTTACACTCATAAAACTCACATGTTGTGCATGTGAGCTTAAAATTCTATTAAAAACTTAATCATGAAAAACTTAACACCGTCAGCAAAAATGGCCAATTGCAACAAATTACATAATTCGATGCATTAATTGCTAAAATTTATAGTTTATATGATAAAGTGCTCTTAAGGTCATAACTGAAAGGGGTAAAATGCAATTAACCCTTGTATTTATATTGAGAAGAAAAAACTTAAAGAAAATTTGCGAGTGTATATAAGATTAAATTGTAAAGTATATGTAATCCCAAATCTAATTGAGAGGACGGTGGGAAAACGTACACAATTGCAAGATAGATTTTGTTTTGACTTGTTAAAATATAATATATGGCTATATATTCCACTCAATTCATTTAATTGGTTGGGATTTAATTAATTTGCTTAATAACAAAACCCATTACTTTCACGTCATCTTCAAAGATTTTTTGTCACTGATGATTTTAGTTAGATACATTGGATTCTGATTTGTGAATATCAACAGTATTTTGAGTTATACATATATCCTAACTGCCCATGGCATGAATGATTTTGTTTTTTGTACGCACATAATTTGGATATATGTGATTTAAGATAAATAAATAATACGTTGTAAACCGATAATTTCACTTTTTTTTAAAAAAAAAGAGTTATAAATTGACAATTTCGTCTCTTTTTTTTTTGGGTACCGGTCAATGTATCAAACCTTTTACAAAAAGTAGTAATTTTTTTTTAGCCATTAATTGGTTTCAGCTAAATGAATTTTGGTTTTGTTAGTATGTATATAGTCGATATGATGATTTGATGTTTTACATATTCGTAAGTGCCCCCATAAAATGAATTATTTGATTTTCAATATATAAGATATATGTAAAATTTAATTTGATATTGTATGTGTATGTATTTATGCACTAGGTATAAACATATATAACATAACACTATTTGTGCATGAAAATTATTTGTGCCTATATATACGACACTGTACACATTTCAAATGACTCAGTATTTATGGCATCGATCATTATTAGCTTACAATTATAGGTAATTGTAATAATTAATTAATCAAATTCAGTTTAGAAAAGTATGTCTAAATACATCTTTGAATTTAATGTAGTCACATCAATATGTCACACCAAAATAAGAATACACAGCTGAGGTAATTTATATACAAATTGGAAGACATCACATTTGATTGTAACACCCAATTTGATGGTTTTCTTATTTAACTTTAATTGTTATTAGTTATTAATGTGGAAAAAATAGTAAGTGTCAACGATTGAACATGCAACCTTTTAATTAATAATAACAAGCTTAGTCACTAAACTAATTTTTTTATCATTCATTTTATACTTAGATTTACGCGTACATAGAAATCAAGTGTCTACTTGCGATTATAGAATGGAGTTTTTAAGTTTTTATACCATAAAATTTAAGGCTTGGGGGATGGAAAGAGCTTATTGGATTGGGCTGCTCTAACATAATTAGCTGGATCAACATTTGGGCTGCCTGGGGTGGTTAGCTTTTAGCCCGACCCGGAGTACTGCACTATATATGTGTGTTCAATTTATATTTCAAACTAGGCCAAACGCACGCTTCATGTGATTGTTTTTTAATTATTTATTTATTTTAATTGTGATAAGCATAGGTACCTTCTAAAATAAATACGAACTAGGTTATATCCAACTTCAATACATGTAAATATAGTGTGTTGTACTCAAACAAAACTATATATCTGGTGAAGGAGGGCCATCTTTTTGGGGCGTCGATGATTTCCGCGACGATGTCCAAAAATACCTAATAATACTGCGTGTCAAAGCTGGGTAGGTTCGGCCATAGAATAAATGCGGCATTTTCGAACTATCATAGTTAAAACTCTCATCAACCTTTGATTAATGTCAGAATTGTTATATTTTTGACAAGTTAAGTTTAAATCTGGCACAAATTGCCTCAAAACCGGCCATTAACCATTGTTACACAACTCTTAATGCTAATATTATAGGACTCTCTAAACTTAGGTTTCCAACTAGTGGCTAAGATTTAGTTTGATTCTTTAACTTGCTAGCATGAAAGACACTATAAGTTTTTTAAACTTTTTTCTAACCACAAATTTGATAAAGATACCCACTCTTACTCAAACTCTATGTTTAGTTTTGAAAAAAAAATACATTATCATTAAATTCATAATTACAAAATTAAGGCAATTTTTTGTCTTTTATACAAATCCATCCATCTACATTTGTGTCATTGTAAAATTGGATTATCCATTAGCAATTAGAAATATGATATGCTCAAGTATATAATATTTTTTTTTTAGATTTATAAAGAGACTTTAAAACTATTAAAGTATTAAAAGAGGTTAAGTGAATTCTATGCTAAAATTGAGATACTCAATTTGGGACATTCAAAAAAAATAGACTTTTACACTCAACCATGTGACATTTGTATCAATGTTAAATTAGACTTTTTCATTACCAATTAGAAATAGGATATGCTCAAGGATATAATATATTTTTTTATATTTATAATAAAGGCTCTAAAAATATTAAAAGATGCTAATTGAATTGCTAAATCTATAACTTGTTTTCTTATAAAGTTTGGTGCAGTAATTATTTACAAATAAAAAAAACTAAAATACTTATAATTTCAGACACTAAAAAAATATTAGATTCTTAATTTGAAATATTTTAAAAAAATACTTGATCAATATATTATGTTATATTTTATTTTTTTTGGGTCAAAATTACTAATATAATTGATTAATGAAATAATAAGAAATAATTACTTAATATATTGAATTTACTGCATGGGTTAAAATGTTATTAATAATAAAGACGAGTTAAATTTTGATAATGTTTAGCCTTGATTAAATATGTGGCTAATAATTGACTTTAAGTTTTAATAAAACTAACAGTCTTTTAAATAATCATTTTCCATTTTAATTTGACTGCTCACACATTTATGTAATAACTAAACATGTATTTATCTCTTAATTAAGTTTAATTTATGAGATAAACTAAAAATTTATTTATCTCCAATTATTTTGATTTATGTAACATAGTTTTATGATAACTAAACAAGTATTTATTAATTACCTAATTACTAATAAAGTGTTTGAAACCTTAATAAATAAATAAATAATGGAATAGCTTTAATTAAAATTAAAATTTAGTTTTTTGGAATATTAGGAATGTATTAATAGTTTTATTACTAAAATTAATAGTTTTATTACTACAAATACAAAGGGCATCATTTCATAGATACATTAACAACTACATTTTTAATCATTAAAAAATTTAGAGCTCACGAATTTATTTATTTGTCTCTCGTGATTAAAGTATTGATATTTACAATATCAATTTGTTTGAAGAAGAAAATATAATTATTTCTGATAAAGGATAAAAAAAATATTAAATAAGTTAATTGTAGCTGGTAAGGGTATATCAAAAACTAAAAGGATATCAAATATTATATTTATTAGTTTTTCAAAATAAAATAATAATAGTTTATTTTCTTTGGAAACTAATTCTAATTTTTAGAATATTATGTTGATCTAAATATAAATATACTAATTTAAACTTATTCGATTATTCTCTTGACATACGTTTATCTTATACAGCTATATGTGATTAATAATTTCTAAATTTTAAAAAACCAAAAAGTGCTAATGGAAATATATAAATTGATTATGTTAGGATTAACTTTATTTATAGGGAATCAATAGCTGAGTTTAGGATTCTTACAAAATTCAAATTCGCTATATCCAAAAATATGATTACTTGAAACTAAACTTGACTAAAAGTATATTTATTTAAAAAAAAACCTATCATGTTTACTATACTATACGTATTAAACCTCAATTCACTATTCCCCTCCTTGCTAGCTGTAATTAGATTGTATCATAAGTGTATTTTTAAAAAATGTTATATTTCAACAAAGTTGAATCAAATGAACATAATTTACATGAATTCGAACTTAAGTCATTTTGCACCCTATACTTTTCCAGATTATAAAATAAATAAATAAAAAAGAGTTCGCTCTATATTGGGATTTGCTTAGTCGAAAACCAGTCGAATTATGCCATTTTCCATCTCTAATTATAACGGAAGTTCAATTAGATAAACTTACTTTACTCTACCACTATTTGAATGATAGGCATACAATTATATTTTTTAAATTTGGTTAAGATTAAAAATTAAAATTAGTACCATAGGGATAAAATTAGTTTCTCTTATTCTCAAATTAAGAGTATATTACTACTTTTTTAGAATAATTTTAAAATTAATTTCTTTGAAAAATAGCAAAATTGGAATAATAACTCTTAAGATGAGATAAAAAAAAATAAATTAAAATTACAAGTCGTTAGAGATATAAAAAAAAGTAATAATAAATATAATTTTAGATAGTGAACCTAATTACATATAGGATATAGGTACAATCGAATCGTGCTATAGACAAAATCAAGTCGATCCTCATATGCTAGGACTCTTTTGCTTATGTTCTTGATTGGTTTCTCAGATTTAATTTGAGTCTTATTGTTTTAATCCAATAGCTCATTTATAACATTCACTTGTCTTCCCAACTAGTGGCTCATATTTACCTTCAATTTTTATGTTTTAATCCAACGGCTCATATTTATCTCTTAATTAATTTCTCCTAACTAATTTCAATGGTGATAAACATATTTATCGGTGATAAAGTAAACAAGTATTTATTAAATATGCATTTATCTCCTAATTAGTTTGTGATAAACTTTAACTTTACTTAACTCTCCTTTCTCCTACATGCTTTTGGATCTCTCCATATGCGCTTTGTTTATATTTCTCCTTTTAAGTACAATTTATTTCCGTAACAGGTAAAAACAAATTTCTAATCACTTCTTTTTTCTTCTTTTTTTCGTGTTGATATAGTGTTGTATAATGATTATAAACTGGGTATGTGTATACAATATGTATGTTTGTGTTATGAAAGAGCAGGACTTTGTTACCTTCCTCTAAATAGGGTTATGGTGATCATTGTATTTGATTGGTGGATGTAACAAAAAGTGTGGAGCTTACTAAAATGTTTTATTATTATTTTGTTACATCTATCAACCCTATCAATCAAATACAAGGGTAACGATGACCATTTTTAGAAGAAGGTCAACAAAGTACTACTCTATTGTGTAATGTTTATTGCTTTTTCTCTTAGTCTTAAATTATATTATCTTTTTTCACTGTTTTTAAATTTAGAAATGGAAAATACCAAAATTCCTTCATCTAGTGTTATTAAGATGCCTGAGGACTTTTAATCAAGTTTACAATTGTGAATTTAATTCTATTACACTTTTGTTGAACTAATTGTACTATAGAAATTAGGGATCAAGTTTGTTCAAAAAAAAATTGGTTGAATTAATGTAGTGCAATTTTTTTCTCTTATATAGTACAATTTGTTTAACCAAAATATTAGTTCCATACAAAAAAAATAAAAAATAAAAATTGTACTGTATAAGAGAAAAACAAACATTGCATTTGGTCAACTGTATGTGCATATTACATGCGTGCCCACTATTTTTATTATTACACAATGCATATAATTTATTTTCATTAATCTTTTTTACTTTATATCTATAATCAATTTTTTTAAGTATATAAATTGTATTTTGTTTTTTTTAATAAAACTTAGCTTTTCTCCCTTAGAAAAATTTGGCTACATTTTTTGATAATTTGATCCCTAATTTCTTTTTCTTTTTTTTAAAATTCCTTTCAACCACATAGCACTTCCAATAGAGATGAATAAACTATTAATGGAGTATGCATCTTATATAATAATGCAAAAATGTATAAGTTAACATGATATATATAAAATTCATTTTAATTGCCAATTTTGTTTACAACAATGCAATGTGGAGTTTTAACTTTAGGATCGTTACCTATTTTAAATACTGAAACTGAGCAAGAACCTATTACAATAAGGATTGCCATTGCTCCACGTTATAATTATTTATCACGAATAATTCAAAATTAATAAACTCACAACTAAGTGTGTAATTGAGTAGTTAATATTGCTAAATATTTAGTGTTCCTCTTTTTTGATAATTTTTTTACGTGATAAAATATAAAATAGCAATGCATTGGGGGGAGGGGGTAGAGTTCAAAGCTCGTCATGGGTACTTCCAACGTGAGAGATAAAAAAACTCTTAATGTGGGTATGCATTTCCTCATATATAAGTTTTTTATTAGTGTCTTTTTCAAGTTGATAACTTTAATATATAAAATATATAATACGATGTATTAGGCGAAAAGCTTTCAGGCTTTAGCCACAACCTACTTCTAAAGAGATTCCTAGTGAGATGAGCATCTTTTAGTATTATTTAATATAAAATGGTATAATAAGTACATTTATATAATATAGTTATTTCTTTTTACAGCGATCAAATATAGAAGAAGTTCTTACTTTTGAAATGCTACTTACCTCAAATATTGAAAATGAACAAAATTTTAATAAGTTAAGAATTCTCATATTGTTTAAGTTTAATTGAAATATATCCATCCTAAAAAATTACATTTATACTCAAGTTTAAGTGCATTAGTGGAATGGCTCGAGCAAATAGAGCCCGACTTGATAAGTGGGATGGCGTTAGACGACTTCCATGCTAATTATAAGAAATCTTCGTACAACTGTGTGGGGATAGCAAGTTCTAGAAAATGAGGCAAAACTCTGTTTTTTATTTACTATTTGGTTTAATTTAAGATAATAACTAATTAACTTTATTATATTATTTTTTAATGACTTATGCATTTTTTTTAGTTAGAAGTAAGGTAATGATATTTTAATACTTGATGTTCCCCCGATGTACACATAAATTTCATATCTAATTTATGTTTGAATTTAAAAGTATAAATTTGTGCCGTAGGTACGAGCATTTACTATTATATATATAGAGTCCGTTTCTGGTACGAACCATACTACGTACACTTGAAAATTTCGGTGTATATATATATATAAGTTTATGCCATTTTCACCATTTTTTTTACTATTGTTGTTGTTGTTGTTACTAGATGGCATTGTGTCTAGGTGAGTTGTTATGTAAAAAAATTTTAACTTTTAACTAAGTAAGTGTTATGTGTGGTTAAGACTTTGGATACTGTATATTTTAGGGGTGGTTGCAGTTCGGTTAGTGAACTAACATGGTCAGTTTGTAAACCGAATCGACCAAATTGGTAATTACATTTTCAAAACCGCAACCAACCGACATGGTCGGTAAACTAACCGTCGGTTAATCCGAAGTTATCGATTGGTTCGATCAGTAACCTTATAAACCGACCAATGCATTTTTTTTCTAAAATATGATCAATAGTTCTACAACCATCCATCCCATGATGTATAATAGTAATACCTAAATCCCCTAGCTAGCCTAAAACTAATGTTACACAACTACAACCAGACCCATCAACAATCTAATTGAATTGAAACCAAAGAAAATGACAAAAAATGCATTTTACCTGCACTTGTGTAGTTTGGAGAGCTACAAAAAAAAGATAATGATGATACTACTAAAGAACAAAACAGCCATTTCAGTTGCTTACAAGCAAATTAAGAAAAAGGAATTTCACCTTTCATCATGTCTTTATCTCATCTGATGATGGCCACCGCTTTGGTATCTAAATTTCAATCCAAGTTAGAAAAATGATTGTAGTGTAATGGAACCCACCAAGTGTAAGAAGAACATCATATTATGCCATATATGTCTCTCCTGAAATCAAAAGACCAATGTTATTAGAAATTAACCTAACTAGCATTTAGAAGAGAAAAGGAGTTGGGCTCATCTAGTCAACTTACACAGACCTCAAAATTCGATGAAAAATAAAATAATCACACTTCAAATGGTGTCTAAGCGAAACCAAGTAACTCTCAATAATAAAAACATTAATTACAATAATGCTAAACAAATATTATGACTGTTTAACTATTGTTCATATCATGTTGAGGACTGATATTTGGGTGTACTCTCTCCAATTCTCTTTCTACTGACACAAAAAATTTGAGGCATGCGCGCAATCCAAATATATTTGTTATATTGCTATGTTATAATGAATAAAAAATCTTCTCATCTTAAATTAGGAGTAAGATTAACTGTCGCAATATTTTGAGAATAACTTAGTTCTAAAATTGCAAGTAAAAAATAAAATAAAAAACTAACCAAAAAATTGCAGCATCAAACACCCAGCAGTCCAGCCAACATTAGCAGTCCAGCGCCCAACAGCCAGCACCAAACCAGTGGCAATCCAACACCCACTAATCCACCTGCACAGCAACATATACAAAGTGCAGAAACACTAAAAGGTCCAAAACTGAAAAGAGAAGATTAAATGCTAAAGCACATAATGCATAAGTCAAAATGGAATAATTAACTAATTAAGCTTACGTTATAAGTAGCAACAAGTTTAACTAATTAAGCAGCAACAAGTTTAATTAATTAAGCAGCAACAAGCCAAAAAAAAAGTGCTAACATGCCAAATTGCCAACATACATAAAAAAAACAAAAGCTAAGTACTAAATAACTAATGACAACCACTCCCATTTATGATTCGACCACCCCTTCGACTTCTTGATCTTGGAATATGAGGACGTGGAGTCGGGTGATGTGGTGGTTGATCTTGAGCCAAAGAATATGGCATTTGATTTTGACTTTCCAAGTCTCCAACTCCAATTTGAACTTTACCCACATCTACAAATAAAGCAAACATTAGTAAGTAGTAATTGGCCAATTAACAATTGAAAAATAGTACAATTTTACTTATTGAATTATTGAAACTTGAAAGAAGTAAATAAGCAAATAACATATACTAGCCCATGTTAACCTTTTCAAGTTCCTTGTAGAACTCAACTTCTTCTTTTGTAGGTTCTTTGTAAAATTTAAATTCTTTACCTCTAAGTCAATCACAATTATATATTAATGCCTCAACTATTTTAGTTGTTAAGGAAGCCCTAAAAGGATCAACAACCTTCCCACCCAGGCTAAAAGCATTTTCACTAGCAACATTAAAACTAAGAAGATCAAACACATCCCTAGCAATCTTAGAGAGAATTGGATATCTACAAGAATTTGCTTTCCACCATTCCAAGAGATTGAACTCATAATTGTTTAGGCTTTCAAAGGGGTTGTTCAAATACTTATCAATTTCATTTGTTATCTCCATACGTTGTACTGCCTTTCTTTTATTCATAAGTTGTATTCGAAACATTGTTTTCACATCATCTTCATCTCGTACCACACTAGAATCATCCACCACAAACACATCTCTTGGTTTTTCATCCACGTTTCCATCCTTATACGCCCTAAGCAAGTCATTAAAGCGTTGTTTAACCGACTCCTTGATTTGCTCAATTTTGGAAACCCCTACATCAATTTTTTTCAACCCCAATTCAATCATGTCAAACTTATACTTTGGATCAAGTGCTTGGGCTACAAAGATAATTGAATTAACATTATTAATTTAACCCCAATACTTATCAAACTTCATCTTCATAGAATAAGCCATATTTTGCAAAGTTGGATTTTGAAAATTCCTTAATTTATTTTCAATTTATACTTACAAAGTCAACACGGTTGATAAAATTAAATTTGATGTCCGAGTTTTGGTTGCACTTAGTTTAATGGTGGCATCATAAAATTTCTTGTAGAAGTGGGGCAAACCTCATCGCTCTTACCCAATCCTCTTCAACTGGAGGACCCTCTTTTTTTGCTTAAACCTTCTTCCCATAAATTTCTCTACTCACCAATTCTTCAAAATATGCTTTAAATTGTTCATTTTCTTCTACCATTATATAAAACACGTCCTTATACTTGAATACGCTATTAAGCATCCCATAAGTTGCATTCTGCCTAGTAACAACATCCATAGGGATAGTTGCCATCTTATCCAACTTCTCCAAGGTAGCAACCGACCTAAACGTATCCAATATAACTAGGAAGAGTGAATAAATCTCATATAATTCCGTATGCCCTCTATTGATGAAATAAGGTATTTCACTCCATTTTTGACAATCAAATTAATGATGTGACATGCACATCTCATGTGCAAGTGAATGCCATTAAGCAAAAGAGTAACAAGACTCTTAAGCATCCTCTTCATATAATCAACCACTTTATCATTAACACTAGCATCATTGATGGTAATGCTAAATACTTTTTGAATGTCCCAATCACTCAAACACCCATCTAGAACCTTCCCTAAGTCCTCACCCTTATGAAGTGTGATCTTGATTAAGTTAATGATCATCTTATGTAAATTATATAATTATCCAAGAAATGAGCGGTCACTACCATGTAATTGATATTTTGAATTGAGGTCCAAGTAGTAGTGGTGGTACTTACCCTCAAATCACCTATCACACTCATAATCTTTGCCTTCTCTATAAAAAATAAATCCTAAACCCGTTTTATAACAAGCTTCCTACTAGGTATCCTGAATTTAAATTTAAAATGTTATTAATAAAATCCTTGAAAGCCAGATGCTTAACCGCCCTAAAGGGTTGCTCAGCCCTCATTACCCATTTCACACATTTTCTTTAAAGTCTATCTTGATTAAATTTGTGAGTAAGCATTGGATCCCCAAAGCTATCTTGTGTAAGCATTGCTTGATTTGAATCATGATCTTTTTAAAGACCACTACCCTCATATTTCTCTAAATGATTTATAATACCAGTTGTCCCATTTCTCTTAGGATTAACAGTCATTTCATGTTTATATACATTGCAAAAGCAATATAATCATTTTCCCCAAACTTGTCCACAATTTCCTTCTTAGTCACATGCAAACACACCTAACTCGCTTTCCTTTTAATACCTCGTGCGGCTTACTAGTTGCAATTGATGCTTTAATTTGTACACCATGACCAGATTCTATTTCTTCATCATTGGAATTAGTTTGTGTTTCGGGATTAGTTTAGGGTGGGTTTTAATTTTCGTGAGGAAAAGAAGGAGGATGATGATGAGTAATAGTATTTGTATTAGGATGCGATAAAGAAAAAGTAGGAGTCTGTGTACTTCCAATAGTATAATGACTATCCATTTAAAAAACAAAAAACCACTAAATAAAAGTTATAATTGAGAATTAAACAAAATTAATAGATCAAAACAGAAGATTGGACAGAATTTCATAATATCATTACAATAATTCATACCACATAAGTCAAAAAAAGAAAATAAGAAGGTTGTTTGATCCTTTGTTCTATACATAGTCAAGCTAATCAGAACATCAATTAACCAAGAAACCAAGTTTTAGAAAGAAAAAAAGAAGAAGGGGGCATTCACTCATTTATAAATCATATTAGACTCAAAGAAGATAATCAATGTGTATAATGGATAAACCCACGTCAAAGATGGAGCCACAATCAATTTGCAAAATTTGTTGGCATCAACAAACAATCTTATATGATTCACTCAACCAAACACCCATACAAAAGATGATTATAAATGCAATACATATAAATTTGTGAGTTCCTCATGTACATATGCATATATATATATATATATTATAAATTAAGCATATAAACCACTTTTATGCCCAAGTATACAAACACAATTACATAATATATATATATATATATATATATAAGCTACTAATATATTATAGGGTAAAAAACACTAAACCCCCTCCAACTATCACTTTTTTGCACTAAACCCCCCCATTTTTTAAAAGTGACACTAAACCCCCTTAAACTATTAGATGTTATCACTTAACCCCCAAAATTACATAAATGCTCTTGTACAAAGTTGGGTAAAAAACACTAAACCACCTCAAACTATCACTTTGTGGCATTAAACTCCCTTAAACTATCACAACTTAACACTTTACCCCCTAATTTATAAAAGGACATTTATTTACAAGAGCATTTATGTAATTTTGGGGGTTAAGTGATAACATCTAATAGTTTTGGGGGGTTTAGTGTCACTTTTAAAAGATGGGGGGGTTTAGTGTCACTTTTAAAAGATGATAGTTGGAGGGGGTTTAGTGTTTTTTACCATATATTATAAGTATACAAATGTAATTACACATTTACAAATTACACATAGTCATATACATATATTGATACATATAAGTATATAACCCCATTGAATATTTGAATATATATATACACATATATATAAGCTACTAATTTAGTAATTTATAAACAAATTGAACAATAGCTCACCTAAATACCAAATCAACTAATCAAGTAATGAAGTAAATTAAATAATCAACCTTCACAGTTCACATAAGCAAGTTTATATTGTGCCCTAATTTATAAATATAGTTTGAATTTTGAACCCTAATTTTCTAACCATAAATCACAAAGTAACCAAGTCAATCAAAAATTAATTTGAAGGCATAAGGCAATGGGCATATAATGTAAGAATGAGAGGAGAAAACATTTAAAACATACTAGAGGGAAGCTGGATGAGTGAAACTGGGAGTGCCGGAGTGGGACTATGGAACCTTTAGAGGCTATAGAGGCGATTGGCAAGGGGCGGGGATTGTGGAACTGTCGGAAGCTGAGTTTGGTCTTGTGGGAACAAGACTGTGGGAGTAGGAGTGGGACGGTGGAGTGACTAGAGTCGTGGTCTCGTGGAGTGTGGGAGAGTGAGAGAAACTAAACTGAGAGTGGGAGAGTGAGAGAAACTGAACTGAGAGTAATAAGAGAATGAATTATTTTTAGTTATTTACAATTTTAAATCTTCAAGTTAAGGGTAATACTAATTTTTAAGTAAATAAATATATTTACAAACCTTTCGGTTGGTCGGTTTTTACCGAAAGTATAAGATTTATAAACCGCTTTCGCAACTGCCTATGGTTAGTAACCGAAGTAGCTGTAACCGATCAAAAACGGTCGATCAGTAAACTGACCTACATTAGTTAGTTCGATCGGTAATCGGTCAGTCTTCGGTTCGCGATATAAAAATGCCACCCCTAGTATATCTGGTGATGTTACTTAAAATATTTGAATAACTATTGATATGCGACTATAAGGTATGGCATAGACGGTAATCTGAATTTTAAGAAATGCTATAAAAGGCGCTATGCGGACTTAGGGTGGCCATAGAGCGCCTAGGCGGTTAGGCGCTCGGCCTTTTTTTTTAATATAAATATATGTATATATATATATATATAATACCTGTATAAAGTACAAACAAGCGAAACATAGTCATTGGGTCCACTGTTCAAAACAAAATTAAACAAAAGGTCGCATCTATATGAAATTATCAATTTATTTTAAGAAGCAGCAGCAACAACAACAACAATAATAGTAATAAACTAGTGAAAAGAAAATGCAATAATAAAAGAAAAATAAGAAGAAAGTTCAAGATCAGATTGAGGAAATAAAGTAGCTTACTGTGTTTGTAACTAATCAAAGCGAACTATTCTTGAATGCCTTTTAATGATTGTAGTTGTTCGCTAGGGTTTCGTTTCAATTAGAGGAATGAAAGATGAATTTACTTATGATGGTTGATAGATTGTATCCATTTTTTTAAATGGTAATTTTTAAACAAAAAGAAAAATAGGCAACTCTTTAAAAATAGAAAAACAAAAAAAAAAGTCTATTCGCTTAGCCTGGCTAGTTCTTACCCAGCCCACTTAATTTATGTCGGCACCTAATCATCCGTTTAGGCACTAATCAAGAAGTTGGGATACTGCCTGCCAATGGCGGATCTAGGATTATGGGGGCAAGGGGTCCAAATGTAAAAGTTCAAAAAAAAAATTTATAAAGAAAATAATGCTTAAAAGATAGAAAGATAGTATTTCCATTCATAATTCATAACAAAACCAATAATGCAAGTTACAATTGTTCACGACGAGTTTTCATATTCTGAAAATGTTGCATTATAGTTTCGTTATCAATAAAAGCACAAACATCTCTCTCAATGTAAACAATCAAGCTATCATTCAACCATCGATCTCCCATTCTGTTGCGAAATGGATTTTTAATAATATCCATGCCGAAAAATGCCTTCTCCATTGAAGCAGTTGCAACCGATAAAACCAAAGCCAATGTAAGAAGCAAATAAATATAAGAAAATATTTCATTCATTCCTTTCTCCACCATTTGTTCTGCAAAACTATTAATCCCTTCCAATTGAGAAAAATCACTACTCGAACGCATATGATGAACATAAACACCAAGTTGATCTCCAAGCATCAATAAGTCTCTATTCGAAAAATCATAAAGATAAAATTGAGCAAGGCGAACTAGCTTTTATTTGTTAAAAGCTACAAAGTTATTTTTCGGACTCAAGCATGCCAAACAAGTAAGTAACTCAGTACTTACCTCATTGAAGCGGTCATTTAATTCTGCAAGTTTCCCATCAATTACATGAATAAAGATCTCCACACGATAACGATGATAATTTATCTTCATTGGAGCATTACGTCGTGATCTCCCTGAAATTACATATTCCTCATCCATGGTAAGAACTGTAATATTGTGTTTGTAACATAATGAAGATGCTTGCTCAACCAATTCTTCAAACTCATTATCCCTCATCAACTGCAGGTTTTTCTTGCATGTTTTCACTAAACTCATTGCACTCACAATGTCTTGATCTTTTTTTTGCAATGCTAAAGACAAAGAATTTGTTATTCCCAATATAGCTTTCATTAAAAATAAGTGAAACACAAACTCAAAAGATTATATTTCTCTTCATAACTTATAGGCTTCACCCGAACTATCATGAGGATTATCATCAACAATCATTTGAAGCACATTCACCACAGATGGAAACATTGAAATAATACTAATCAACGTACCATAATGTGAGTTCCATCGTGTATTGCCAGTACATTTGAGACTAGTTTATTGATTTAAGCTCCGCCCCATTATAAGACAATCATTTTCAAAAGCTCTCACAAGCTCTTCTTGGCATTGTGCACTAAGTGCATCGCGACGCTTACAAGATGCTCCAACAACATTAACCAAACTATTAGCCATTGTGAAAAAAGAGTTAACATCAATGTTTTTCTTTGCTACCGCAACAAGAGCTAGTTGAAGTTGATGAGTAAAGTAATGAATATAAAATGCACAAGGTTGTTCTCTCAAAATCTTTGTCTTAAGGCCATTGAACTCACCTCTTATATTACTAACTCCATCATAACCTTGTCCTCGAAGCTTGGAAAAGCTCAAATTTGCGGAAAAAAAGAATTCATCAATGGATTCTTTTAGTGCATTAGAAGTAATGTCGGTTACATGTTGAACCCCATAAACCTTTCAATTATTTGTTCTTTGTCGTTCACATAATGCAGCACCATCGCCATTTGCTCCTTTATTGAAACATCTTGTACATCATCCACCATTATTGAAAAATATCTATCTTTTACATCACTCAAGATAAGACCAATGGTTTCTATAGCACAAGAAGTGACAAGATCTTTTTGAATTGAAGGAGCTATTAACTTTAAATTTCCCAGAGCATTCTCCAACACGACGACCTTAACCTTTTCATCATGATCTGCAAGAAATTGTAAGAGCTCTAAATAATTCCCTTTATTATTTGATTGTGCACTTTCATCATGACCATGAAAAGAAAGACCCTGTCGCAATAAATACCTAGTGCACTTAAGTGATGCAGTCAAGCAAGTGCGATAATCCGTGCAAGCTTGGCTTGTTTGATCATAATTGTTTCAATGTGTGTAGTTTGATGGATCAAATTGTAAGCAACTTCTCTAACTTGGTTGTGAATACTACCAACCGGTCCAACATGAAAGTTAAACCTTTCTTTCGCCTTCTTTCAATTATTGAAGCCTACCCCAGTGAATGCATTACTACCCACTTGATCAAAATTAGATTTGAAGAGATAACAATGAAGACAAAACGCAGCATCTTTAGCAATACTATATTCTAACCAATCATACTCATCAAACCATTGAGCAATGAAGTGTCTATTAAGTTTTAATTGATTAGGTTATGAAAATTTATAACTTCTAGGTTGACAAGGCCCCTTTTGTAGATATGCTCTTCGGATCTCATCCTGAATATTAAGACTATAATCCGCCATTCGAGTTCTTAGTCCAGTGTTTGTATGAAAATTAGCTAATATCTCATCTACTTCAATTAGTCTTGCATTTGAACTACCCAGATTAGACAGAGAATGACTATCCGTAGATAACTTTCTTTTAAAGAATCGTTCCATAAATCTACAAATCAATTAATTCAATCAATCACTAATTTTTATCCAAATTATAAGATCAAAAAGATCAAAAAATATTAAGAAATAGACACATTTGAACCAATGCTACAAGCCTACAACATTAATACTTTAGTGAAAAAATGAAATAATTTTTTTATTAACTTTGGTTTTTTGTGTCAATCTAATTTTACTAATTAAAATATATGTTTGTTGTTAACTATTTTATCCCTTTTTAATTTTGTAACATCCTATCTAATCAATACCACATAAATTAAAGAAATATATGTTTATATTTACATGAAAGTTAATAGAATTATTATTCTCTTCTCTAATTAATAGATTATGCAAAATAATAAATAAAACATGATTAGATTATAAAAGATAAGAAATAATTAAAAATAACTTTAGAAAATTATACCTAAATCACGCGGTAGTGGCCGATGCCCAGTGGGATGCCGGAGGCGGTGTGAGATGTTGGGGCGGAGCGCTGAAGCTAGTGTAGAGCCGTAGAGCAAAAAACGGAACTAAGAAAAAGAAAAAAAAATAGGGAGAAAGAGAACTATGAGATGAGAGAATTGTGAGATTGTTAGATATTAAAATGAGAAAAAAAAAAGAAGCAAAACAATGACGTCTTCCGGAGAAGAAATGAAGAAATGAAGAATGGGTGGAGGAAAAGAAATGAAGAATACGTACTGGGTAGTAGGTAGTCAGACTAGTCAATGGTTTTGGGAGAAAGTAAAGCAAAGCTAATTTTTTTTTCTTTTTTTAATGGGTGTAAATTTATAAGTGTGTAAGAGATGTGTTAATCTCTCATTTATGGGGGGATGAGATTGCCACTTGGCCCACTTGTCAGCTACTTTTTGACTAAACTTTTTTTTTCTTCTTCTGAGCCATGGGGTCATTGGCCAGACTGTGGTAACTCATTTTTTGACCAAATAATTTTTTTTATTTTTAAATTCATGAGGTCAACAAACCCTGTTGTCCTGCTGTCTGTCCGCCACTGCTGCTTATCCCTTTTTAGAACACTAATTTTAAGAGGACAACCAATTTTCCACTCCTATCCCGATCACACATTTTATGTTATGCTGTAATTTGAACGTAAGACTTCTAGCAACCTATTCGTATTAGCTCACCGTTCGCGTGCGCCAAAATTCATACAGTGCAACCATGTTCTTGTTGAAGAATAGCAAGATCCCACATCGTAAAATATAAGAGAAAAACATGTAACTAAATAATAAGTGGTTCACCTCTAATATCACCAAGGCCTTTTGAGTTAAAAACCCCGCACCTAGTGATAGGTGGTTAAGTCGGGGACAGTATCGATGATGGTAGTGAACCATATCAAGCTCAAATTCTACATGGTATCAGAGGAAGATTCTATTCCGATTCACGTCCTTATTCATGTCCTAGTTTCTAGGGACCTTCGAAAAGAGTGGCGTTGGCTCCCGAATTTACCAGTTCCCGATGTGGGAATTGGGTTACCCGTGCGATCCGATATCGGGTTGCACGCGAGGGGGCCTGTTGAAGAATAGCAAGATCCCACATCGTAAAATATAAGAAAAAAACATGTAACTAAATAATAAGTGGTTCACCTCTAATATCACCGAGGCCTTTTAAGTTAAAAACCCCGCACCTAGTGATAGGTGGTTAAGTCGGGGACAGTATCGGTGACGGTAGTGAACCATATCAAGCTCAAATTCTACATGTTGAAGATTAGAGAGAGAGATGAGAGAATAACTTATATTGATGATGTTATGAATGAGTACAAAGGTCCCTTAAATAGGGAGTGAATGAGCTGTACATGGAAACAAAAATAATATCCCATAATTCTAAGAATTATGGTGGTAGTCAACTATACCATTTATACATATACCATATCTATATATACTACCATATATATATATTCTATCATATCTATATATTCTAATACTCCCCCTCAAGTTGGCACACATATATCGAACATGCTCAACTTGCTAATTAGCTTGGTGAATATCTTCTTTGTCACGGCCTTGGTGAGAATGTCAGCTAACTGATCTTCGGAGTGTACATGAGGGACATAAATAACTTTCTCTTCTAACTTCTCTTTGATGAAGAACCTATCCACTTCAACATGCTTTGTTCTATCATGTTGAACTGGATTGTGTGCGATATCACACGCTGCCTTGTTGTCGCAATATAGTACCATGGGTTCTGTTGGAGGAAAACTGAGATCTGTCAGTAGCAATTTCAACCATAATAACTCTTGTATACCAACTGCCATCCCCGATATATCTGCTTCTGCGCTTGATCGGGATACTACATTTTGCTTCTTACTTCTCCAAGTAACCAAGTTTCCTCCTACAAATGTGAAGTACCCTGAAGTAGATCGCCTGTCACATATATTACCTGCCCAATCAGCATCAGTGTATCCTTCAACCTTCAGGATATCTTCATTTTTCTGGAATAGAATTCCTTTTCCAGGAGCTGTTTTAAGATAACTGATAATCCTCATAACTGCCTGCATGCGCTTTTCCCCTGGATTATGCAAGAATTGACTGACGATACTTAATGCATATGATATATCAGGCCTTGTATGTGCGAGGTACATCAATCTTCCTACCAATCTTTGATAACGTCCTCTATCCACGGGTACTTGATCCGGTTCGACCTCTAATTTTAATCCTTCCTCCATTGGATTCTCTGATGGTTGACAGGCAGACATCCCGATTTCATTTAATAAATCTAGAGAATACTTTCTCTGAGATAAAAAGATGCCTTTTGATGATCTAGACACCTCGATCCCCAAAAAATACTTTAAGTTTCCAAGATCTTTCATCTCAAATTCCTGAGATAAGAGCTTCTTCAATGCCTGTTGTTCTTAAGGGTCGTTTCCTGTGAGCACCATATCATCTACATAGACGATAAGAGCTATAAGTTTCCCATGGCTCCTTTTCAAAAATAAAGTATGATCAGAATTACTCTGGTTGTACCCAAACTTTCGCATTGATCTCACGAATCTCCCAAACCAAGCTCCAGGGAATTGTTTTAACCCATATAAAGATTTCTTCAATTTGCAGACTTTATTTGTATGCTCAACCGGAATCTTATATCCAGGTGGGAACTCCATATATACTTCCTCCTCTAAATCCCCATGTAAAAGGCATTATTCACATCAAACTGTTGTAGAGGCCAGTCCAAATTCACAGCTAATGAGAGTAACACTCGCACTGTTTGATTTTTGCGACTGGCGCAAATGTTTCCAGATAATCAATCCCATGTGTTTGTGTGTAGCCTTTTGCAACTAATCTCGCCTTGAATCTTTCGATTGTACCATATGCTTTAAATTTCACAGTGTACACCCACTTGCAACCCACCTTTCTTTTCCTGCTGGTAATTCTGTAACTCCCATGTGTCATTTTTCAACAAGGATTTCATCTCCTCATCCATTGCCAATTTCCACTGAGAATCACATAAGGCATCCTACACACTGTTAGGAATAGATACAGAAGATAATTGATTCACAAATGATTTGTTAGATGCTGTTAACTGATCATATGACATATAATTACTTATGGGATATTTGGCTTTACTGGTAAAATCTGGGTCATATGTGGGTTTATGTATACCTCTATTTGTTTCGGTTAGGAAGTTTCTTTATAGGAATAGAAGGAGATACCTGGGAGAACTCAGTTTCAGGGATTTTGAAGTAGACGATTGGTTGTTGCGTTATGTAGAGACGAGACGACTCAACTTCCTTTGAAAGAATTTCTCTGTGTTCTGTTGTCTCGGCGGTTAATGGTGGTGAATCTGAAGTTAATGGTGGTACTACCGTTATTGAGCTTGTCTCTTTCTCATCATTGACATTCCTAAATGACTGAACTTCCTTATAGTGCTCCCCCTGAAGTTTAGTCCTGTCAAAGTACATAGTTTCTTCATGAAATGTAACGTCCATGGTGACGTACAGTTTCTGTGTAGGGGGATGATAACACCGATACCCTTTCTGAGAAGACGCATACCCGACAAAGACACACTTGAGAGCGCGAGGTTCAAGCTTATGTCGTTGTTCCTTTGGTAAGTGGACAAATGTGACACATCCAAACACCCGGGGAGGAAGATTGGACACGGCAGGGGCCGAGACAAATTTAGCTAGAACTTCGAAGGGTGTCTGAAAATCAAGTGTAGCGGAGGGAATGCGATTTACCAAATAGGCAGCCGAGGATAGTGCTTCGCCCCAATATGAGGTTGGCGTGTTAGCGCCAATCAATGATGCCCGAACTATTTCCAACAAATGACGATTTTTCCGTTCGACAACCCCATTCTGTTGAGGTGTATAAGGACATGTAGTCTGGTGAATGATCCCATTGAGTTTGAAGAATTCCTGTAACTCTGTACTCATATATTCACCCCCATTGTCACTGCGAAGAATTTGAATAGTAGCATTATACTGTGTACAGATCTGTTTATGAAATCCTTGGAATAGGCTACTAACTTCACTTTTTGATTTCATGGGACAAACCCACGTCATTCGAGTGCAATCATCAATAAATGTGACAAACCATCGTATACCACTTAAAGAAGAAATGTGAGATGGACCCCATACATCAGAATGAATAATCATAAATGGAACTGAACTTTTATTTAATGAAGGTTTAAATGAAGTACGATGGCTTTTAGCCAGTTCACAAGTCTCACAATGAAAAACAGAAGAACTAACTTTATTAATTAAGCTGGGAAATAGTTTCTTTAAGTAATTAAATGATGCGTGTCCTAACCGACGGTGCCATAACCAAAGTTCATCTACAGTCTTCTTTTCGGATGTACTAGTGTTCAAGGCTTTGTGCAAACGATCTGTACTGTTCAACTCCAAGTCCAGATAATACAATTTTCCGCGCCTAATGCCACAACCAATCGTCTGCTTCGTCTGAATGTCCTTAAAAACACAATGAGAAGGCCAAAATATGACAATACAGTGTAGGGCATTAGTTATTTGAGCAACAGATAATAAATTATAATTTAGGGATGGTACTACTAGGACAGAGCTTAGGTTCAGGGTTTCTGATAGATTGACTGATCATTTTCTTACTACAAGAACTGGAGCACCATTGGCTGTGAAAACAAAGGTCTGAGGTGATGGAATTAAAGGAGTAATCATGTTTGAATTAGATGTCATATGATCAGTGGCACCAGAATCAATTACCCATGTATTATTTAAAACAGAGACAGAATTTAAAGCCATACCTGATGTACCTGTGGTGGTGAGTAAGCTTGAGGCCTGTTTGTTACCTTCCTCTGCGTTTGGACCTGTTTTGCGATTGCGAGTATCCTTCCACCAATCCGAATAACCAATGATTTCATAGCAAGCCTTTTTCGAGTGTCCGGTAAGTCCGCAGACAGAGCATGGAAGGTATTTGGAGTTGGAGCCCCAAGAGTCATTTGGCCGGTTACCAGATCGCTTCTCTGAATTTCGCCAATTGGAATTTGAAGGGGCTTGATTACGGGCTACCATAGCCACAGTTTCTGTTGCTGGGCTCATTGTTTGTCGTCGAAGAATTTCACGACGAACCAGGGCATATACCTCTTCTAGTTCTGGAATCGGATCCTTTCGCAAAATTTCACCCCGGATCTGTTCAAGTTCATTATCTAACCCGGCAAGAAAAATGTGGACTCTCAAGCGTTGAACTGATCTCCTGTACGACTCTACATTAGTAGGACTTTCCATAATTACCTTATCACGATGGTCCAACTCGCTGAATATTTCTGTCAGCTCCTCATAAAATTCAGATATTGGTCGCCCACCCTGTTTGGCGGAAAAAGCCCGTTGGTTCAGCGAAAATACCTGTAGTTCATTAGCCCCATCATAAAATGCCGTAGACAATGATTTCCAGATTTCTCGTGCTGTAGGAATCCGAATGTAGCGTTTCATGATTTCTGGTTTCATGGACATTAAGAGCCAGCGTTTGACTCGTTGATTATCGGGATACCATTTATCGAACTCCGGTGTTCATTTTTTTGGAATTGAGGCTGAACTTTGAATAAAGGAGAATTTTTATTTCTCCGCGATGTGCATTTCCATGAGTTGAGACCATATATCATAATTGGTCTCATCTAGTAGGAGCCCGATATTAAATGAGGAGCCCTCAGTTTGAATGATGAGAGGGGAATCCTTTGTGGATGAGCCAATTATTGAAGTGGTGTTGGAATCCATTGAAGTAAGACAAAATACCTAGTGATCGGTGTTGAATCTGGAAATTCTGAGGCCGCGGCTGTGTTCAGAACGTCGAAAAATGCCAGAAAAGATTTCAGCAGGTCAACGGTCAGCGGTCAGCGGGCAGTGAGGTCAGGGTGACGTGGCAGGGTGACGTGGCAGATGGCGTGGCAATAGGGCTGACGTGGCAGATGGCGTGGCGTGACGTGTCAGATGACGTGGCGGTGACGTGGCGCTAGGGTTGACGTGGCAGCTGGTGCAGTGGAAGAGGCGCGTGGACGAAACGCTGCGGGAGATCTGATTGTACTGGAGGCGCGTGAGAGCGCGTGCAGGTGTGTACGGAGGTGATTCAAACGGATTTTGAATCATCTATTAAAGACGAGGACATTGGTGTGATTTTTGGTTTGATTGAGCGTCTGTAAGCGATGGACGAGTGCGCAGAAGTTTGATCCGGTTGTGTGTTGGTGGCTGCGGGTGTTGTAGGATAGGTTTAGGGTTTAGGATGGTGTGGTAAGGTGATATGTGGTTGGTGTGCGTGGTGGTGGAAGGCGGCTAGGGTTTGGTGGTTGTGTTTCTCTCTGATACCATTGATGACGATTAGAGAGAGAGATGAGAGACTAACTTAATATTGATGATGTTATGAATGAGTACAAACATCCCTTAAATAGGGAGTGAATGAGCTGTACATGAAAACAAAAAATAAATCCCATAA